>CM060990.1:643696731-648696731 GCA_030765065.1 Deroplatys truncata | reverse complement strand
AATATAGAAATTTAAGACTTTTATTCAGCATAAAATAACATCCTTAATACTTATTGAATCGAAACGAATGATCATTAAAGGTTGGAAACTTGGGACCCGGTGTACCCTGTGGTCAACTGGAACTACAGGTATAACTTAATAAAAGCTAAAACAACGTGTACTCAAGTGACAGTAGGGGAGAGGGGGCAAGTTGGCACACATTTTAAGTTTTATTTTTTTTTATTACAGCAACATTTCAGCTAATCCTGACATGGTACTGTTCTATAAATGTCTTTAACAGTATCTATTTATTAATAATTGCGTCATTATTTTAAGCCACTTAAGTTAAATTTTTCAACTTTTCAAACCATTGCGTGGCAAGTCAACTTACTCCACCTACGAGCAGGCTGGCACAGGGTGTAGGGTAAGTTGTCTACGTGTTATTTAAATGGAAAATATGCATTTTAAATAATTTATTAAAAACAACAATCATGATCAAGTTATTAAGAACACTTCAGATATATAATTAGTCTCATCATAGTAAAAAGACCTAACACAGGGTAGCGTATTTTAAACACATCAGTAGGTCCTTAAAGTCCAAAGTTAATTGAACATTTAAATGACAATATAATGAAACGCTGTACACAAATTAATCGAAATGCACGAAAAACAATAAAAACATACAAACTGCCCGTTGCTATCATTTTGTCAACTTGCCCTTGGTCTACTTGTTTTAAGGAAGCTCGATATAGCGACCAAGAATAAGGAATTAAAATACTTACAGTACCAAGGAATAAAGCCATTTAAAAGCACTTCCAAACAAAACATTTAGAAGCCATTTAATATTGGATATGTACCCAGGAAAAAACAAAATCCCCATGAAGTGAATATTTACTAACCTCGAGGGGAAAAAAAACTTCATGGCTTCCTTCCATTAGAACTTGTCACAAAGGATTGTCGCTTCCGTGGTACGTGTATTTAGAGACAAGGGACAGTATGTCTGCATTTGGCTACAACCTGTTGACTAAGGGCTGAAATAAGAGCCATGTGCCAACCTGCCCCCCCTCTTCCCTTATCTGTGTTAGTAGGAGGTGTCTACTGATATTACATACAGGCCTCTCAGGCACACTATGTCCCAACTTCCGAGCCTTAGTGATTATGTACCACTTACGAGAAAGTGCTTTTTGTACGTGCTAAACTACGCCGATTAGTATAGAATGTCTTGTTAAGAAACATAAAAAAGTAGAAGGTACCAGAATTAATATTTGGGTTATGGCTTCCTTCACTCAAAACTTACAATTTCATACAACAGAACGAAATATTCTGCACCCGACTCTTAATGAGTCGAAATCTTCGAACAGTCTGGCTGCATCACAAGTGAAATCCAACGGCTTTCACTGCATTCAACTTGGCAGCACTAAAGCTATTTACAACAAAAATATTGCATTACTGTGATATCTAAAATTTAATATAAACCCAAATAAACGTTATGCAATACAAGTTTGATTCTAAAGTACTAGACATTTAGGGACGTATTTATATCAAAATACACGACTTGTATATCCTTTTCTTCGGAACTGTAAAGAAAAAATCCGTCTTTCAATCACACTACCCTATATATCCATTATAATTTATATTCTACAATTTATTTATAAAAGGTTTTTTTTTCTAATACTTCCAGTTAATCCTGATAAATGTTGAGAGATATGGCTTTCATACACATATTGTAGTGGGTAGACAGGAGCATACAGTACATGCATGACAGGGAAAGCAAAAGAACGGCAACTGAAAACATTTCTTCAAATACTGGAATATTCATACGAACAACACGAATATCCCGGAAATGGCCAAAACTAAAATAAAACAAAGTCTCAAATTGTACAATTTAGTAAGCTCTACATTTTTCCTAAAGTAAGCCTTTGCTTATCTACATCTTATTGTTTCCCAGTTATATAAAATTAGATAAAATTGAAAATCCAAGGTAAACTTTACAGTTGTCACGTTAACATAACAAGCACAGTATATACTCATCAAAATCATTAGAGACAGTCTGGAGAAAACAATAAAACAATTTCCCAACAAAATTGGCAAGCAAAATAATTCTGTAAACACCACAAACACAAAAGTTTAAAAATCTGTGGAGTTTTCAAAACAATATAAAACTCATAAAATGAAAAACCTGGAATATGCCAGACACCTAAACTATAATATCCGTTGTTCTTTCTGTATATTAAAAATTTGAATTTTCTCTCTGTTAATTTGGCTGTTAAGAGTACTTTAAAATGGTGACCAATACTTTCTGGTGCGTGGCGGAACCCAAAAAAAGTTGTGTTACATTCACATGAATTTTCAACCCAATATCGTTTATTTTTCTATAGCTTCTACAACCATTCTTAGAAAAACTAATTTTTCTGTTTTTTATTTATGGACGCTCTTTAACTGCTGTGGTCCTTAGCATCCCGTTCTATTTTGGGCGTGAAAGACCAGTAATTTTGCTCAGAGGCCTCTTTATCAGGCTTGAGGTTCTTTTACGTGCCGTAAATCTACTTCCCTTCCGAAGGAAGCCATGCTAAGGATTTTTACGCCCGAAAAAATCCATCGCCCTCCGCCGGGTTTGAACCCGCGACCTTGGGAACTAGAGGCTAGCATGGTAACCACTACACCACGGACGACGACAGAGATACATGTTTGCAGAACTACTTTCATTACACATTTCGTTGTAGGTACAAAGAGGATGCAGGAAACGGAAGCGATAATCAAATGTTTAAATGCGGGTCGCTCTTTCCATAACAACGCGAGTAGCAGCTGAATGGCGACAGCAGTACAAAAAGTGAAATGTATTGAAAAATTCAAACCAATAATAGCGAATATTTCGGAAAAGCCTCATGCCACAATCAGTTATTCGAAATAAATTGTGTATTTTAAAGGGATCTACTTTTTGTGTGCGTAGTACGCTTTTGTCTAACTCTTACGGTTTATTTTTTTTCCACGTAAAGAGTAGTTTGTGTTGGGGGATTTTCTTGAAAATCTTCGTGTCGCATCCTTGGAAGATACCAAGCTTGATATTCATAGTATTTTTCGTGTCTGAGTCAATGCTATTCGCATATATACACGGGCCTTTTTCTAAAAACGTTTTCGTTTCAGGGCACCTCAAAACATTTATTTCCGATAAAATCTCGATATCAAATCTTCGGGTAGAACACAATACCTTGTCTACATACTATGTACGTAGTAAAGAAAGTAAGAATTGCATAAGCGTACCAAGCTCTCATTAGCAGAAATGTCCTCCGTGGACTAGGGGTAACATTAGACTCTAGTTCCCGAGGTCGTAGGTTCAAACCCGGCGGAGGACGATGGAGTTTTTCGGGCGTAAAAATCCTTAGCATGGCTTCCTTTGGAAGGGAAATAAAGCCGATGGTCCAGTGTCGTAGATTTACGGCACGTAAAAGAACCACAAGCCTGATAAAGAGGCCTCTGAGCAAAATTACCGGTCTTTCACGCCCAATATAGAATGGGACGCTAAGAACCACAGCAGTTAAAGAACGTCCAAAAATAAAACTCAATTTTAATTTAGCAGAAATAAATACATTACCAATACATTCAAAGCAAAAGTACCAAACTGTATTTTGAGAAAGTCCCAAGTGAGCTCTAGCCATTAGCAGTAGTACGTAATTAACAAATACGAAATAGTTCATAAAGATGAAAAGTATTTCCTAATGTGCAACTAACCTCTAGTCAACTTTCTTACATTTAGAAATGTAGTAAACTCATATGGTCACTTACAGAATTTTATTTATACAAACTGGATGTATTTACTCCACTTTAGGGCTTAAAAACAACAACAAAAATGAGACCCTTCTAAAGCTGTCCTCAAATAAAGTAAGAATGACAATATTACATTATTTTGCATGCCTTCCAAAACGTTATTTTGCAATATGTATACATCTTTAAGATTCTTAATTCATAAAACCCATAAAGTAGTAACAGATAAAGAGAATAAACAAAAATTACTGCTGGATCGTACAGGTAATATAAACCACTGCATTTCCTCGAAAGCTTCATTTATTTACATTTGTAAGCCATTTTATAACACTGGTTGGATGCATAATAAGTTCTTCTGTTGAGGTATTGTGCTGTACAGCCCAGAACAAGCTGTGTTGTCCCTTCAGGATCAACGCATACGTCGTTTCTGAAAGGGTTCTAATCCATTGAGCTGGTCAGTACCTGGAGATGTATCCTCGCTTCTAGCGCGCCCGAATGTGTATATCCCTACTCCTGCTCATCGGGGCTTAAGGAGTTCACCCTTGGAGTGCCTCATCCTCGCTCAGGTTGGCAGAAGCCAACAGACCAGATGGTGGGCGTCAAAACGTGTCGTTTCTGGGTTTCTGAGACTGTTCTAACGCTCTAACGCGTCTCCATATGGCACTGTACCTATTTTTATATTTAACATTCACCATTTTTTAAAAACAACCAACGTTTAGGTTATATTCATACTAATATATGATTGAATAGTATCTCACGGTGTTTAAAAGCAGCATAATTTAGCGTAACATACATCTGGGTTTAATCAATGTTAAACACGCAGAAAATGTGCATGGGCACAAGCAACTTGCAAATTTGTTTCCATCTAACAAACGGAAATTTTAGGATCAACATATACATGGCAAAATTATTACCTACATGTTGAGATTTCCATGCAGTAATATTCACCACACTATAAATAATATTTTTGGTATAAATTATTTAGAAACACTATCAAAAACAGACGAAGAGCTCGTGCACTGCACTGTGATAACGTTGGTAACATTTATGTGGAATCGTTAATATTTTATAGTAGGGGAAGTATTGCATTCCACCCAAAAATTCGAATAGAGATTTCACCGGAAATACATGATTTGAGACCACTGAATCCAAAAAAAAGCATTTTTAGAATAAGGTCCGTGTGTGCGTCTGTGAACAGCATAACTTAAAAACGAAGAGTCGGATAAATACCAAACTTGGTATTTAGGTTCAGTATCTTTCAAATATGCGACGCGAAATTTTTCAGAAAAATCCTCTCACCCAGACTACCCTTTAAATAGAACATTTTTCGAAAATTTGATTTTCTCAAAAATGGCTCTAACGACTTTGATTAAAATATCATATATTTAAGGTATTTTATGACAAATAAAATGTATATCTCGAATTTTCTGGGAATGTCCCCAAAAGTCCTTTTCACCCTGAATGGCTTTTGCATAACGGGTAAACCGTAAGAGATCTACAAAATTTTTCTGCATAAAAAGTGTAGAGTTCGTTAAAACACACAGTTTATGCCATATACATTTTTGTTGTGGAGTGAACCATTTCCGAAATATTCCTTGTTATTTGTTTGAATTTTCCAACACTTATACTTTTTCTCAAATGGGAATTCGTTATTGTTTTTTTTGTGTTAATGTCCTGGACATGCAATGAGAATGGAATGCTCCACATAGCAACCAGCTCTTAAAAGATTTGACTATCGCTTAAAGCCTACCATATTCCCCTTGCACTTACAAGAAAATTAGCAATAAGATAGTTACTGCAAATGTTTGTCTCGATTAACGTGAAGTATATGGAGAATAAGCGTTTGTAAAAATAGTTTGCACAAATGTAGAGAAAATCATGTGAGTGCCACACATCAGATTTTTAAAAATGTACTGCATTAAGCATTATCTGAGTTAATGGGCCAGGAATTTAGCTGATTTAATATTGGTGTTTTCATCTCCCCTTAAATACAAATCTCTAGGCGTGGAAAACGCAATTGAAGGAACGCATAGTATAATTTAGCCAAGTATACGAATACATATTATATCATATATACTTTCAAAAACGCTTTTCTGAAATTTGACTTTTCTTAAAGGTTTTGTTGCATTCACAATATTCCACACGAAACAGGATAAAAACTGATGTGTTACACTGACATGACTTGAAGCTATTCTTAGGAAAGCATATTCTTCTATCCAATTCATGTGAATCGAGACAAACCTTTAAAGAGATAGCTTCATTACACAAGGGGGACAGTGGAAACTGAATCGATAGACAGATGTTTAAAAGCGAGTAGCTATATGCTGGCATTGAACTAACTTCCATATGCTTTCCATAACATTGCGAGAAGCCACTAAATAGCGACAGCAATGACAAATAGTTGAAAAAACAATAATAACTGATATAGCCTACCTCCGTAGTGCGGGGATAGTGTACCTTCCTTACATTCAAGAGATCCTGAAGTCTAATCTAGGTTGAGTTATCCGGATACGGCTTTTTTACGGGGCTTTCCTTTATCCCGAAAAGGTGAATGTCGGGTAACTTTTAAGTTCTATGGACTCTGGGCTTATTTGAGCATCATTTCCCCCGTTCATTCACTCATTCGTCCTCCGATATGACCTACCCACTTAAAGGGCGTTAATAGCTGATAACACAAAAAAGGTATTTGAAATAAACTGTAAGCTTTAATATATGTACATTTTTGTGTAGTAGGTACGTTTTTCTACATCTTCACGTTTACCAGTTATACACAATTCCTTCCGAATGAAGAGGGCTTCGCGGGTTATTCACAGATAATTAATGATATGGATTGTATTTGTGATGTAAATATGTTAAATATATGGCATTTTAATCAAAATGGTTAGAGCCAGTTTACAAAAAAATAAACTTCGAAACATTTTACATATTGAGGATAGTTTAGGATGGGGAATATTCTTTAATATCGTGGTGTTGCATCTATGGAACATACTGACTTCAATATAAAGTTTGGTATTAACAGAGTTTTCATTTTTGAGTTATGCTGTTCCTTCTCTCACCCTTTTAACGCTATTTAGGATTCAGGGGGCCTCAAAACGTGTGTTTCCGGAGAACTTTCAATATCGAACTTTTGGGTGGAATGTAATACCTAGGCGGCACCGTGACCGAGTGGTTAGACCGCTCGCCTCCCTTCAAGGCGACCCGGGTTCAATCCCAGGAGCCCACATGTGGGATTTGTGGTGGACGAAGTGGCGTCTCGGCGGATTTTCTCCGGATTTTCCGGTTTCCCCCGCCATCCATTTCACCAAATGCTCCACTATAATTCATTTCGCCTTCATTTCATATCTCTTCCTTCTCACTCTCATACCTGGCTACGGGCCGACTCCCCGTTCCTTGCTCATTCTTTGATTCAATATCCGTCTGCTCCTCAACAGGCCTCTAACTCTAAGCGCGGTTGTAAGTCCTAGGGGTGTAAGCTTTACATAAGAGGGTAAGCCAAGTAAGTAAGCAAGCCTCTACCTATTACAGGCGCGATTTTAAAGTAAGTACCGTTTTAATACCTTGCTGCTGTAGTCGCGATCACTTCCTCTATTCATTAGGGAGCCAGACGCAGCTGTGTCACTTTGTTTTCCTGTTGTTAGAGCGTTTCGAAATGTTTAAAACAATCGAAAGACCCGCCGACTGTGAAGTCAGATCAGTGATTCGTTTTTTGAATGCGAGAAATGTTACGCCAGCAAACATTCATCACCAATTGTGTGAGGTTTATGGGGAAACAATAATGAGCGACAATGCCAGGCCACACACACCCAAACCAACTCAAGATCTGATCGAACAATTCGATCACACTCCGTACAGTCCGGATTTGGCACCAAGCGATTTTCATAGGTGAGTGGTAAAGAAAGTTGTTAAAATAAAAAGAGTACCTTAATGACTTTGTGTTAAAATCGTTTTTACATCGTGTGGAACATTTTAATTAGTTGCTTAAATATGTAGTTACAACGTTTTTCAAATGCCTTATTGCATATGTCTTTACAATGAAATGCATTGTACTTTATTCCTTCAAAGATTTATTTTCACCAGGCATTTTGCACCACTAGCTCTACACAGTGTCAAAATTAATTTCCAGGAAGAATATAAAAAATAGCAATACCAATATATTTTAATTTTAAGACACACAAGGACGTAATAATATAACAAAAAGGTATGTTATACCGTTTAATATATACATACGTAGGATATGAAATAAAATATTAGGCTCCGATTGCTGTTTGACTTGCTTATGAAACAAATGTCTGAATCCTCCGTCAGCTCTTAAAGCTGTCAATATGTGGGAGGTCCAATGCTGATAGTACCATTTAATGGGGATTCACATCAACATAGATAGAGATGCTGTGTTCAGCAATATGTGCACTTTTATATGTATTGAGGTAGATTTGAATGGCTGTAATTGCTAGCGAAAATAATTAGCTCATTCATAACAGTTGAATTGAACTGATTTTATTTATGAACGCTCTATAACTCTGCGGTTCTTAGTGTCCCATTCTATATTGGGCGTGAAAGACCGGTAATTTTGCTCAGAGGCCTCTTTATCAGGCTTGAGGTTCTTTTACGTGCCGTAAATCTATGATACGGGACCACCGGCTTTACTTCCCTTCCTTTCCGAAAGAAGCCATGCTAAGGATCCATCGCCTTCTGCCGGGTTTGAACCCGTGACCTCGGGAGCTGGAGGCTAACATGGTGCCCCTAGACCACGGAGGACATTTATGACAGTGAATTTGCGTTGAGACCTATAAGTACTAAGTACATACGCAATTCCTTCTACACAGTTCCACCATACAATGTGTACATAGAACAAATTGAACGGCGGTGGTGGTGGTGGCGGCAGTACTTGGGAGTTAGAATTGATAAAGAAGATAGGCAGGAAGAGCGACATAAACAAGAGAATTCGCAAAGGTAGAGCTACACAGCCAGGTCAAATAGTATTTTATGGAACAGAAATATAACCAAAGAAACTAAATTGCAAGTATAGAAATCAATACTGAGAAGTACCGTCACATATGGGGCTGTAATTTGGAAACTGAATAAAAATATTAAATTTAGTTTTATTTATGGACGCTCTTTAATTACTATGGTCCTTAGCGTCCCATTCTATATTGGGGGTGAAAGACCGGGAATTTTCTTGGGGTTCTTTTACGTGCCGTAAATCTACGACACTTCTTTACTTCCCTTCCGAAGAAAGTCATGCTAAGGATTTTTACGCCCGAAAAGTCCATCCATCGCCCTTCGCCGGGTTTGAACCCGCGACCTTGGAAACTAGAGGCTAGCATGGTACGGAAACTCGATAAAGATTTACCGTCGAGGTTATTGGAATAATTTATATGGGGAAATTTTAACTGTAAACGGAGAAAAAATATAAAGAGTATAGGATACTATTTAGGTAAAGTGAAAGAGAAATGTGCAATAACGGCAAAGAGGGAGCGTGAAGGAAGTGGAGTATTAGAAGAATAATAGGGGGGGTTAAATATAAATAGGGATGGATATGTAATATAATTGTGATGGCCGCCAATACACAAATAACCTGGAGTTCTGAGCATTGGGACTAAATATACCTATTTAGGCAAGCAACTTTTTAAGGTCTCATGGAATTCAAAATTAGAACAAATTAGGAACATATTAAGAAAGAAATGAAATTAAGAATTTAGTGGTAGGTAGTAAGATATGAAAAACTAAACTGGTATGGATACACATCAGAAGAATACACAGGAAAATTTGGGAAGGGTGTCCACCTGGGACACACAAATATTGGGTGCAGGAAGAAATAAGGAAGGGGGAGGAATGGAATGACAGGGGTGAGTGTTGTAGAAAAATAAAACTTAAGAACAGAAATTTGTGTAAACGTAATTTCGTATATAAATAAAATTATTATTATTATTATTATTATTATTATCATTATTATTATATAAACCAATAATTTAAAATGTAATGAGCAGGAAGTATTGGTTGAAAATGTTAATACACAAGAAATTGTTACAAAATTCGATACAAACAGCGATATTACACCTAAGAGGAATAAAAACTCCTTTTAAATGTATATCTACACGAAAACAGTTTTCTTTTAACTACGTTTTTCCATCCTTAGGCACCAGAATGAGCGGTGGTAAATGAGCTATTAAGTGTTCTATGTCTGATTCTAGGTCAGCTAAGCACTTTGTTAAGGTCTGGGAAAGCTTTTCACTTCTATTACGATTAATTTTAACCGTAATAGCATCGAATTGACAGCCTCTGCGGTCGAGTGGTCAGTGTTTGGACTTCTCAAGCCAGAGGTCCCGGGTTCGATTCCCGGCTGGAGGTGGGGGTTTTTCCTTTAACCATTATCATTCCCTATCCCCTACATAGACTGGAAGTATAAATGTGGGAGTGAATGTGCGTGTGTTTAATAGTTAAAACTGATAGTTCCAACGTAACACCATCAGTTGTTTCTACAGTCAAAGCCCCCGATATGACTAAATTAAATTAAACTGGGCTTTACAAATGAAAAAACCAAAAAACAAACAAACAAACAAAAAACATCGCCTCAACCTTTCATGGTGCAGCGTACGTTATTTGAAGGTTAAAAAAAAAGTAACCTTTCTTTTGGAACGGTGACGAGAACGGAACCGTTCCAGTAAATAACCATACGTCCAGACAGTTCCAGAATAACACCTTTCTAAATTTGTAATAAAGCGTTCGTGCCAGTATTTTATAATCGGCTCCCAATGTAACTTTCTTATCGTAGAGAGTACGTTGCGTTATAAACAGGCTAAGGATCCGGGACAAGTTAGCAACCAATATATGTGCAACCTTACTATAGAGTTCCGTAAACACAGTACTGTTGATGTAAACAAAGACGCCAATGCGCTGACTTATTTGCTACTGTAAACAGTACAGTCTAGTGATGGAAAATGAAGCACACATCGGAATGACACAGCAGTGTATTGTACCTCTATTCACGAAGCGGATTGTACACGGCCTCACAGGTAAACACCACCCCAATGCGCCACCTCACTCCACCCTATTTGATGCACAGTATACTTCACTTCACTCTTGAGCTGTCCCGGATCCTTACCCTGGAAGCAAGGACGACACTTTGTCCCAGACTGTACGTATTTTAGCTTGGTGATTACCAGGCAGAGGGGCTTTAGTAAGTAAACCATCAAGTTAGGAACGCACAGAGGGATGGTGGCGAGGGAAGTTGGAAGCGACTGTGACCTTGCAGTGCTCTCTGTAAACAAATATGATTTACTCGTACCGTTGAAGGCAGTACACCCTTCTTCGAAGGTAGGTCAGGATTAAGGAGTATTAGAAGGAAAAACGAATTGTGTGTGCTATTGATGGTGTGCAATTTGTTTATGAAAGCCACTAAGCAAGTATCTCGAAAGCTGTACATTTTTAAAGCAGTATCAGCTCTCATTATTGCATGAAACAGGACCTCGAACAACTCTGATTTGTAGTTTGGTGCTGAGGAGGTTGAAGGTCCACTTTCCTCATTACTCTCCTTTTTAACAATGTCACATGTTCCTTGTACTTTATTGAATTGCAGTTTTGTTTAACACGATGTTTTAAACGTTATTTCAGCTTTGTGTTACATCTGATGGTTTCGCCATTTGTTCTGAAGTATCCCCTGCCACATTTCGTCACAAATGTTGCTAATTTTGACGAATAAACTATTCCTTGCTTTAGGCCTATTGCCACAGTTCTCCACTGGTGTATACGAAGCGAATAAATAGAACAGTCGCAAGGAAACCGGTTGTTTGGGGGGGGGGGTTGGAGTGTGTGCGTCGCAGTAGGTAGTTGACGTCACTTATACTCCGTGCGATAACAGGATTGCTCTGTTTACTTACTAAAACCCCTCTGAATTGAATTGAGTTTTTTATTTATGAACACTCTTTAACTGCTGTGGTCCTTAGCGTCCCATTCTATATTGGGCGTGAAAAACCGGTAATTTTGCTCAGATGTCTTTATCAGGCTTGAGGTTCTTTTACGTGCCGTAAATCTACGACATGGGACCACCGGCTTTACTTCTCTTCCGAAGGAAGCCATGCTAAGGATTTTTACGCCCGAAAAAATCCATCGCCCTCCGTCGGGTTTGAACCCGCGACCTCGGGAACCAGAAGCTAGTATGGTAAAATAAATAAATAAATAAATAAAAACCTCTGCCTGGTGATTACTTGCATGTATTGACGTCACGGAGTTTATGGGTTCAAAGGTACTGCACTGTGAAAGGAAATTACAACCTGTTTGTGCTATGTTGCAGAGCGAGCTGTCGATGGAATGCTCTTACTTATCCGCCAGTAAACACAGGTACTCTATACTCCGGCACTAGTGAACCTCGCGGCGAACTGGGACAAAGTGTCGTCCCTAGTTACAAGTAATGTGCAATCACGGGAAACCTTGGAACCGTCCTTGCTTACAAATTCCAGTTGAGGTAATGTCCACTAGAAATATTTCGGCTACTCAAATTTAATTATATTATTCAACTCTTCCAATACACATACTAAAGGTAATGTATTCTTTGCAGTGTTACAAATTCGCGCGTCCACATGTTGTAACTAGAGAAAGGAGGGGAGTATCGTCTTTGGATACGGAACGAAGAATCACGACTCGATGCGAAAGAAACCGAGCCAGGCCAAGAGTGTAACATTGGACCATGTGTATCTTGGTGTTATGCGTAAATAGTGTTCTTTCCACGCAATAGCGAAAAATAACTGAATGTCAAAAGGGTTTAAAAGGGCTAAGTATTGAACAATGTGAACCATTAATAACGGATATCTCTGAAATGGCTTATGCTACAAAAAATGTATTTGAAAAAATTGTGTTTTAAAGAGATCTGCATCTTTGAGAAGTACGTTTTCGTCTATCGCTTAACGTTTACCAGTTAAACAAGATTATGTAAAGTTCCTTCCGAATGAAGAGGACTTCACAGCTATTCCCAGAAAATTCAAGATATAAGTTTTATTTCATGTAAATATACGGAACATTAATCAAAATCGTTAGAGCCACTTATGAGAAAATAAGTTTCGAAAAATGTTCCATGTAAAGAGTAGTTGGGGGGGGGATTTTTTTTTTTTTTTGAAAACCTTCGTGTCGCATCTTTGGAAGATACTGAACTTTATATCGATACCTTCTGTACCTACTATGCATGTGGTAGAAAAAGTAAAAAGGAATCATAAGGTTTCATTTGCGTAAACAAGGTATAAGCAACAACATATAGAGAATAATGGGTAATTGTGGATAGACGAGATATCAGTCTTGTTCGCAAAGAGTTTGGGAACAGCCCGCCTAGACAAAAAGCACAGTCTTTATCAACATCTTTGCAATGCCGATACGCAGTAAATTCGCTACTGCAATTCGCACATGCCCTGGCCTGTCACGACCTTGAATTGGAACAATGTCCATCTTGACTTTGAGTGTGTTTGGTTTGGCCGTCTAGCGCTGCAGGATTTATTTTTAAAGCTGAATGCGAGGTAATGGTGATTAATGAGAGGAACCATACAAGAACCTAGAGGCCGTCTCTTGTCTAGTAACAGATTTTACTGCTTAATGACCAACTTCATATTCTGACATACCAGCGCTAATGAACCGTTGTGGAAAGTTGCTAAGCCTGCAACAGTATGGGACAGGGCCACACTGAGGAATGGGCTAGCAAATCCAGAATAAAGGTGGACACTCCTCTCCATTCTATTGCTTGTCTTCATTTACCGATAAGCTTTCTACTCTGCTAATTTTCTGTGAATGCAGAGCGAGATAAAGAGGCTGTACAACACGTATGAACTTGGTTGCCACCCGTTCGGAATTGGTGCTATGGAAAAAAATCTTGTGTTACATTCACATCAGTTTTTCTGCCCACTATAATTTATTTTCATATAGTTTCTACAAACTATTCTCACGAAAGCTTATGTTTCTATTTCATGTTATTCGAGAAAACCTTTACAGAAATAAATTCATTTCATACTTCGTTGTAGCTACAAAAGGTAGCTATAGAGCAGCGGTTCCCAAACTGTGGGTCGCAACTCTCAAGGGGGCCGCGGTATTCTATCTAGGGGGTCGCAGTGGATATTTGGAATTATTAATAATTAATTTTTATTGTTAATTATTATTATAACAATGGGGAAAATGGTCACCTACTACATATTACATTCAAACAGAATCATGTTTGGTATTTAAGAAGCATATAAATACTACAATTTCACAGTAAATGCACATGTACAACTTTATGTAAACCATTAATTATTACACTGCACATAAGAATGATTAGTGATACGTATCAGCCTGTTTGCTATTAATTAATCGTTCAGTGTCTGGCTGTGTATTAGTTGCACACATTATTAAGCCACTTTCTAACTGCAGCTTATTCCTAGATTTAGTTTTGATGTTCATCATTGACGAAAATCCAATTTCGCAGAGATATGAGGTGCAGAATGGAATAAGCACGTTTGGTGCGGCAGACACCAGGGGTATTCTGTTCTTCTTGCTAGCCAGAACTGATGCACATCTTCCTTCTGGAAAGTAAGTTTTAAACTTTGGTATGAAGAAAGCTCAATTAATTTATCATTTAACTTCGCACTTAAGTTGTTGAACTGTGCGCGAAAACTTGCAAATTAATGATTAGGCAGCGAAGTGAATGGAGGGGTCGCCAATAATTTCATTATCGAAAAGGGGGTCGTGTGTGCAAGAAGTTTGGGAACCGCTGGTATAAAGAAAAGCGAATCGATAGTCAGATGTTTAAAAGTTGGTGGATAAATGCTCTTTCTATTACTCACGAGAAACAACTGAATAGCGTCAACACTTAAAGCACAAAAATATTTAAAAAATGAAATCAATAACAGCGAATATCTCAGAAATGTATGATGCCACACAAAAAGTTATTTAAATCAAACTATGCTTTAAAGAGATCTACACTTTTTGTGTGGTAAGTTTTTATCTATCTTTTATGTTCTATCCGTTATACACAATTATACAAAATTCCTTCCGAATGAAGAGGTTTTCACATGCTACTCTCAAAAAATTAAAGATATACATACATTTTGTCATGTAAATATCTTAAATATATTTTAATAAAAAATCGTTACAGCCACTTAGAGAAAATAAAAAGTGACAAGTCTGGTATTTACCTGAGTTTCTCTCTCTCTCTCACGCATGGACATTTTTGGATTCATGGGCCTCAAAGCATATAGCTCCAGTGAAATCTCGGTATCGAATTTTTGGGTGGAATGCAATACATCCTCTAAAAGTAATAACAGGCTGTTTATACAGTTTCAAAATAATAATCATCCAAATAACGCAATCCTCCCGAGTATTTTTGCAACCGGTTTCAAAAGTAATGCTCCGATCATAGCATGATACGTTACGACGCAATGCTTACAAGTATGTACAGAGCCTTCGTTTCGACACGTGGCTGTATTGCAGGGAATTGCCTGCCCTACAGTGCGCTGCTTCTAACCGGTTCTGTTCCCCCTCCACTTTCCCTCGTCCCCGTGTGTCGGCTAATCATTTGACACAAAGTTTTTGTACAGAGATTGATTCGGTGTGAGATCACGAGTTTTATAGTGCGTTAGTGCTGTTATAATGCCAAAAAAATCCGTATGCTTTAGCACACTGAATCTTCACGAATGATTCCGATGTGATAAACTCCTGTAGAGAAGTGAGACGGCAATTTATAGACAGATTGCCTGTTGTTCGTTAGCCTCACAGACAAATGGTTCATAATATTGTGAATGGGTTACTACTAATACTGCCTGAATTAAAATGTAGGTAAATATTAAGAAATAAGAATGAAGTGAAGATCCAGGTAGCATTTAAATGGTAAAATTCAAGCATCAAATATAATTATATTCCAGGTCTACAATAATAAATACATCAGAAGTTAGAGGATTTAATATAGCTCATGCGCATAGGTGCAGTAAAATACAACATGCAGGTAGATTAGGTTACCAGCAATGAATGCACTTTCCACCATCACAGTATGAACAGGAGTCGATAAAACACACTATCGTTGAAAAAATACATCGAAGCTGACATGCCAGTAGAATGTTGCAACGTTTTTACCACTATTTTCCGCGGAAACACCATCCCTCAATATTTTTGTTTGTAATGAGTTGGAGTTACGCAAGGAAATCAAGGATTTGAGCAGATTTTCTTTTGATTTCGTTGCAATCATGTTAAGGTTTTTATCACTTTGTAACATTAACAAACATAACTCTCTAGGATTGAACCTAATAATCAAAGCGCTACAAGTTAAAGCTAAGCAGCACAAAACTATTTTCATTCTAGACAACGTTGACAATGCGCACGTGTTGACCACGTGGTCGCTGCAATAATGCGACCATACCCTCTAATCAGTGCTAGTGGAGTAATGCAGTTTTTGCTGCTTTATTTACATCGCCATATTACTTCAGAACGGAGCCGGTATAGTTCAGTTATTACAAGTGATTTAATTTGATCTGCATTTAATCACAACGTGAATTACGACTCAGTGTGTGTTTTCAAATGTATAGTGTGCGTGTATGTATGTTTCAAGTGTTTTAAACCCGTCAGCTCGTCAAGTTCAAATACGATTTGCAGAAAGAGTTCCGGATGCAAAAGTTTCAGGCCGTACAGCAATCCATAATGTTCATAATAAATGTCAGGCATCGTTTGGAGAATGTAAAAAAGATTATGCGTTGTTCACAACAAACACCTGGTAGCACAAGCGGTAAGAGCATCGGCACGGAAAGCCGAAGATCCGTGGCTCAAGTCCGCCGTGGTATTGCATTTTTCAAGTCTGATTAAACCTCCAACTTAGTGTGTACGTATGGTTAGTGTGAAGGAACGATTATATAAAAAAGGCAAGCTATACAGGATGTTTGGGTGAATTTGGGACAACTTTGAGCTTTCATGGATGTGTGAAAGGTAACAATTTTTGCTTAAAAACGCATATGGGGCGACGCTCCTGTACAAAGCTATACAGAGTATGAACACACTGGTGTCAAATATTTTGGGGATGTATTCCTAACAAAACATTGAAAAAAGTTCATTTGAAATTGGGCGTGAAAACAAATAGTTTGGCCGCTGATATGCATTCAACTCAAGCTTGTTTTATTGAATTCTTTGAAGTAGGCCATGATGCCATTTTACTTCTTTGTTTGTCGTAGAGCAAAGAAATCAAAATAAATGCATCCGGCTTTACAGAAAATGGTGTCTTCAGTAATTTATCCCAATTTGAAAACAGTAATTGCAGTACGGCATGAAAAGCATCAACAAATATCCAGTCTAAGTGTTGGGGTAGAATCACTGGCGTATATGAGGAGCCTATACAAACATAGAGCTACCTCCCATCATACCAACAACTTCAACACCAAACCGACACTCTAAAACAATCCTTCCAACCTATGGTAAAGCCCTTCCAAGGGCAGATACATAGAAAACTCACTTAGGTTCACCACGAACCTACCAGATGCACTCACTCACTCACACTGGTTTATATTTCTTCCCTCCGCGTATACATGGACAGACTTACCTACAACTTATTAGAAATGAGTATCGTTATATAGTGGGTGAAGTACCTGTGGACGTCACCAAATAATGCGGTTCACGCACGATGCTGCCCCAGCTCATTTCAGTGTGATAGTTATTTTCTGAATCATCAAACTCCTCAGAGATGGACTGGTCAAGGGGGATCCACTGAAGGGTCTGCTCGATCGCCCGATTTTAATCCAATGTATTTCTTTCTCCGCTACATCTTAAGTCCGTTTTATGTAATTCCCCTACCTGGCATTGAGTATGCTTCGTGTTTAGGAACTTGTCCCCAAAATATTTGACACCAGCTTATTTACAGCGTGTACACGCTTGTATTGGCTGAATCTTCGAAGGAGGTTCCACTTTCTGTGTTCCAACTAATAGAGCGCTCTCCCACACTCTAGACTAGTCGTTCGTAGACATTTGGCGCGTTATTATCCTGGAGAATGGATAGGACGAGTAGGTCCTGTTGCTTGGGCACCACCGTTCTCCAGACCTCACATCAATGCATTCATTACTTTCTTTGGGACTGTGCAAACAGTCTGGTTTATGAAACCCTTGTGGACAGTGTTGAAACACTGAAAACATTTTGATGACATTATGAGGCCACGTGTTCTTGAAAGCTTTCGAACATTCGGTGGTGAGACGATGCAAAGTATGACGAGAGTAGGATTGGCGCCATATTGAGCATTTCTTTTAAACCACGAGGGATGTACTGAACAATCATTTTATAAAGATGTACGAACTACAGTGGTAAATAAACGAAAGATGAAAGTCACTTAAAAAAAACAATAGTTATCCCTTTCGATGCATCCACCGCATCTAAATAACACAATTAGTACCTATAATTATACCCAGATTTTGGTTGAACACACAGTATAATACTTAGACCATATGAAATATCTAAAGCATCTCATCAAATAGTTTAAAAGCGTTCACCATGAAAATGTGTTCAAAGATAAACACAAATTCAGTGGTTAAGTCAACTTTGCAGCTTCAGCTGGGGTTCAAAAAGTTAGAAAGAGAAACTAAGGGAATAATTATAAAGTATCCAGTTACTTAAATATTATTTTTAGGCTGAAATTTTCCAGTCTACATTATACTACCAACAATTTTCAAATTATCATAGGCTTGCGTCATTTGTATCTGCTACCATAATTGATTTTGTTTTTACCAAATAAAAAGAGAAAATACACCCCATATAAGTTGTATTGTTTCTTTTGCACCAAGGTACACAGGTTTGATTATCACTGCCACTCTAGGATACTCGCATCTGTCTGATTCCATGGTTGCTAACCTGCATAAATAAAAGATGTACATTGGTTGGCACTTCAGTGAATCACCTTTGATTAATTGAAATTATGGCGCCAATAATGTGTAGATCTGACAAGAATCTTTCGTCTCTACATCTGAGATTGGGGAATCCATGTAGCGTTAACAGTAAAGAATACCTGCACCAACTTCAGACAGTTGACATTTCCCCTTTTAGTCCTAAATATCATGAACATCGGATGTTATTTATTTATTTTGTTTAAAGTTGATACACTTTATTTTAAGTTATATGAGTTGTATTACTTGTGAAGTACGATATCTTCCAAACAAAGTAATAAAATAGGAAAACCAACAAACAAATGATAATTTGAATATGCAGCATTACCTACATTAGGTACAACACCCTAATCATGAATTTGCCAAGGACATCCTAAACAACGTAATACTGTGGTGGTTTTGCTGTTATCCTCTCAGTATGAGTGTGACATCACATACACACAGTCTGGAGCCCAGAACCCTTTGCATGCTAGCCAAAAGTGCTGACCAACGTGCCACCGAACTGAAAGTTTTACCTAATGTGGGTATCTGAAAATTAATCCCTAGTTACTTCAATGGAACTCTCCTTGCAAAGAAATTAAGAGGGAGGATTATTCCTTGCTCCTTCATCCTTGAAACTTCAAAGCTGGCAAAGAAGATTCTCAGGTAAAAAGCGCAAACATGAATAAGGATGCATGCCAAAGTGTACGCCAGAGATGAAACCAGAGCTTCTTACAACAATACATGAACATTCATTAAGTTTGTAGCTTCTCTGAGTTTTTTTAAACTGTTACTTTACTCTTACAGTGCAACTAAAATGAAGTAAGAACATCTTGAAAGCAATAACAACATAGATGCTGTACAATCCCAACAGGCCTTTTATTATTTTCTGTTGGAAATTTATCACTATTTATAAATTAAAATTTAAAACTTAAATTCATCCATATAAAATATTATTGTTACTTAACGATTAACATTGTAACAAAGGGCCTCAATATCACGCAAAGAATTTACTGTGTTAACACTCAGGGAAGCCTGCTGTAATCTTTTTCTTTCACATGCAAAAAAAGGAAACACATATATGCTCAAAATCTAAACAGCAAGAATTGGAGCTACAGGGCCTACAAGTAAAAAAGAAATAAACTCGTAACAATTAGTTTTGAAAGCAAAACGTAATTTATGAGCAAGTTTACTCTGAGTGGCCAAAATCTGATTATCTGCTCAGAATGAACTGCCCCAAAATAAAATAAAAAACAATGCACAAAGCTTAAAAGGTAACAAAAAAAGAGCATACACAATAGGAATGACAGGACTGGGCAAAAAACCGGAACACAGTGACAAATCGCCGTGCAGAAAAGAAGCTCAAGTACAAGAAAAGATATAAAATTCCAACACATAGCCTTCCGATGCAAGTTAAATCACTGTATGAAACTAAGACCTCTACTTGGGAATTGTTCACTTTATGCATTTCTGAAACTAACTTCTAGGGCATGACAGGCTGTCTTCATTCATACAACATATTATGCTTGGAGGACAGTTTTGCTGGGGTATTAAATACTCTGTAAATGACAATACAGGAAACTCATACTTTGAAGGGGGAAGAAACTATGCTAGCACTACTATTGGACTTGCGCAAAACAATGAAGTATAAAATTTCCCTGTCATGCTAATTTGACGTGTTTAGCAAGTTGTGTTATTGCTTACATTACCAGCACGAGAAGTTCAGTGGTCCTGTATAGTGACAGACTTTAAAACTTTTTGCAGCTGAAAGCACTCACTGCGAGAAACAAAAAGAGGGAAGGCATATTAAATCATGGCTTTCTGTTCATAAATGTTCTGCTGCTGTTTCTGTGATTGAGATGATTTTAATGAATATTTTGTCCTCGTTTACCACAGCATAAGTCGGAATTTGCTGTATTATTGTTTCAAGTGTATTTGTGCCAGGAATATGCAGAATATGCACATCAAGTCATCATAGTCCATACAGATGAAGGTACAGAAGCTTTACATGCAGAATATTCCAAATAGACATTTGACCAATTCCTTCCCTTCCTTCTTGCCCTGTCTGGTGGATTTTGGCCACATTACAATGAATGTTCTTGGTCCTAAAGCTCAGATGTCTGCTACCTCTCTTGATCTCCCACCATCTTAAACTCTCTTCTCAAACAAGTCTGCCACAGTATGTGTTTGGATTTGTAAGAATGTTAACATATAATGTAAAATCTGTTAGAGTATCTGTTGTGTCTTGTTTGTTCCATTCTGCATTCACATACATTCAATTGGAATCAGGTAACATATCCGCTAAACTAGCAGACTTATTGGAAAACTTACATGAGACAACCAATATAAGGATGGACTCAAATTGAACAGAAAGCATTTGGCATAGAGTGAACAATGTTGGTGTGGCTGAGCCAACACCACAAGGCCGAAGCTGCATGCAGTGAAAGGGATAATAAGCATGCAAACTTGAAAGTTAAACCACACATTAAGATGTGCAGAGAACCAATACATGCAGCAACAGTACACCTGTGAGTTGGCACACTTGAACTTAAGAGCTTCTGTGGTTTTCAACTCTACACAAACTTGTTCTGTTCATTGTCACTAATTAGAATGTTCACTTTAATCAGCGCTTTTATTCAGCAATGTTGAGCACATTTTAGATTTTGGTTCCTTCAAATACTCATTGACTGGACTGTCTGAGCCGAAAAATTTTTAATTAAGGCTAAACTTAGAAATATTGATCAAGATCTGTTGCTTTTGAGTTTCCAAGTTTCACAATTAATAGCTGATGAAGTTATTCTTCTTTACTTCCAGCTACCCACATAAATATAACTGTTTCTTTAATAAGCTGCCCACTTTATTCATAATCACAGAAATATGAGTCACTTAAGCAACATTACTGAAGATTGCTAAACTCACTAAGTTTTATTTTACAGACCTTTGACATAAACAAAGCTAAAGAAAGAAATGAGATCTGATGAACAGTGTTACAGAAATTATCACCTCAGTCTGGTGTGATGGCATACCTTATTTATGTTAACTTGAAAACCACATAATGTATGAACATTAAAAATTAAATGAAACAGAGTTTTATTTATGGACGCTCTGTAACTACTGCGGTCCTTAGTGCCCCATTCTATATTGGGCATGAAAGACCGGAAATTTTGCTCAAAGACCTCTTTATCAGGCATAAGGTTCTTTTACATGAAGTAAATCTACAACACAGGACCAACGGCTGTACTTCCCTTCCGAAGGAAGCCATGCTAAGAATTTTTCACGGCTGCAAAAATCCATCACCCTCCCCCAGGTTTGAACATGTGACCTTGGGAACTAGTACGAACATTAAATAATGCATTAACCATGTCCTAAAAATACTGCTTAAATTTATAACTGAATTTCTTTTAAGAAAATTTTGTCCAGTTTTATTCCTGAAAAGAAATGAACCCACCTGGGCATTTAAAATCTCTTGAAATGGCATATGACAGATGTCAAAGTGCACAGAAGCTCTTAGGATGTAACATTTACACACACAAAAAATGGCACACAAGAAGACAAATAAATGAATCATAAAAGCCCTTATGTAATCTGCTCTCTGTAACATTTATACTTCATTATGCATCATCATTACATCATTTAGATAGTATTAGTGCCAATGTAGAAGGTCCAATTGGAAGATCAACTAATCAGGTGTGTTCTAAAAACATAGATGTTTTAATTTGGTCTTACTGTTTTGTGTGAAGTATTCACATATCTAGAAAATGACGCAACAGTTTTATTTTGGTATCCTCCCCATACAAGATGTAGTTAACAGACATTCCACCATGTTAGAAACAACAATCCAATTACATAAGTACTAAGCAATAAGCTGGTTTGAGAAGTCCGAAAGAGAACACAAATACCACAGGAAGATGGATCAAAATATACTATTTGGCCGTTCTTAACCAAGTTTTTCACCCCTTTCATGACGTGTCAGAATTCATAATTTTACATGCCAATGATCTAGGTTGCCATCACGCCTGAATTGTCAACAAGTATGCATAAGAACCACTCTCAGAATGCTGATGTTTTCCAGACACACTAGACTCTGCTATTAGATACAGAGCCTTGACTAATATTACTGACTTGAAACATAAACATGACAAACTACAGCCGAACATGCAGTAATAACAAAGAAACAATTTCCAAACACATAAGGCATGGTAATAAAGGGTTATAATTTTCTAAAGGAATTATTTTTATATGTAAAAAATTGTATGGATCTAAGGATTTTGGAGAGAGTGTCATGTCTGATGTGAGCACCATTAATAATTACCAATAATCTTTTTGTGATGATCCTACAGTAAGTTAAAATACATCTTTTGGGCTGTCTGCAGAGACTAATGAAACCGAAAACTGAAGCACAATAATGATATTATGTAACAGTCAGTCACTACAAATGCTTTTTACACACACAATTGTGAAATTTTCTAACGCACGTCTATGGTCTTTCAACAAATTAGTTAGCTATGAAGATATTTGCTTCAACAGCCTGAGCAAAATGACTGTAGTCACAGGCATTTTACACCTTCTTATTCTCCTGCCAAGGATTCTCCACTATTCAATGTTTGCAATATGTAATGTAACCAATGTACTTTATGTAACTTATAACAAAGTCTAATTTGACAAAATGCATTTAGCATTTTTATTTTCATCATTATGTGTTTAAGAATAAATGGCTATGTTTTGATAGACATAAAACTGTTTGTATATGCCATATACTAATTTTAAGTATATCAGAATTAATATCGGCAAGCAGATTTTTAGATTGTTTATGATTTACCAAGGAAAGGCATTATGTAAAAAAAATGGAAAGTTAACTTTTCATGCAGCTGGTGCACCATTGGGCTGCAATGGATGCCTGCCAACTATGGCAAGTTTGGAATGTGGCTGGTTGGTTTTTACTGCCCACCAACAACTGGTCTGACTTTTCACCTCCATCAGTCTGTGCATACAGTGCAGAAGAAAAATAGCGTATCAATGGGCTCTGTGATGCTGAATCATAGAAACTGGAACCTACAATCTGTTATCACACCTGATCCCTAGGCTTTGTAGCAAAGGAACAGATGAGCAGTGTGTAGCTTCATATTAAGCTAGAGCTCTTATCTCCAAAAGTATATCACATGAATGGCAGACAGTTTTTTTTGTCACATGTTTTCTCTATTCAGAATGGCTTTCTTATTTCAGTCTTGTAAGTAGACAATGTAAAGATATTCACATTTCACAGCACTCACTGACCCATCCCCCCACAATAGTTATTCAAGTTAAGATTTTGTGTCCATCTATGTCCACACCCGAGTTTTAATTGTTATGATCTTCATTTCAATTCTGTTCTCAACATTTTGGCTTTGAAATTTCAGAAACATCAAAATACAGTTTCAGAAGAGATTTGGCAACTATGCAGGGACGGTAACATAGAGGTGGTAGAGGAAATTTACTAACATGATGGAAGAATTCAGTGATACAAATGATTATTAGGAAAGAATTCAGTAACTTAAATGGTAATAAATATCAGTAGTTAATAAGAGTAAAATTCAGACAGGTGAAAACTATTTAGAACAAGATATTAATAGAAATGTCAGAATTGAACAAAGATAATTGTACATAGAAAAATGTAAAATAAAAAACCTATGTGTTCCTAGTGAAGGACCCTGTAATAAAAGGTGTGAAGAAACAAACCTCTTTCTCATAATACAGCCCTCATTGAATTCAGAAAGCTAATGTAGCAAAGACACATGAAACAATGATAAACATTTGTTTGTCAGATGATTATTTGTGACATGACAGCATGAATACAAATGTACAACATAATACTCATAGCTTGTAATCATTAACTTGATTTCGGCCGATAAAACTTAAGTTAGTAAGCCTATATTGTTTCTGAACACATTACATGACTCAGGCAAGGTAAAACTGCCTTTGTTCACTGAATCGCTGAAAAATGCAATATGCATAACACAACCTAGAAGGAAGTAAAACATAAATAGAAATCAGGCCAACTGCCAGCCAGCATGGGAATGGCATCGAGTGTCCAGGTAGTCACCATTCACCTATTCACCACACCTGCTATAAATGAACACCACTAACATCAATTATGTGAAATGCCACTGTAAACCTAATTAAGATTAGGGATATTCTTATTTCGAATACATGACATGATTAACCTTTATTTTAGTTGATAAACTTAATTAAAAAAACTAGATGTTATTCAGTAATGGCTAATCCTATTCTACTACAGTGAAAAGAGAGAAGTAAATGAACCATCTACATGCAGTCTCTGAGAGCCATCAGGGTGTATACATTAAAAAAATATATGAGGGAAGAGTTAAGAATGGAATCAGTTGGGGATAAAATAACATTTGGATACAATTGGGTAAGACATTTGGAAAGAATGACACAAGGAAGAATCCCAAAACAAACTTTTAGATATAAATTGAAATGAAGAAAATATCTGGGCATACCTAGGAAATGGAATGGGAAATGAGACCAACAGTGCCTTAAAATGATCCGAGGATGATGAAGAACAAGAGGGAGAGATGGGGGGGGGGGAAAGGAGGATGAGAGCAACAACAACAAAATTAAATCTGGATACTGATTGTTAAGTTTATGAATTACAAGGGACCATTGTAGATTTTGTAGCAACTGTAAAATATGCAGCTTCAATAGAGACATTAAACAAAATGCAACTCTAATGACAATTATTTACTTTTTGAAGCTGGAGACAGTGAAGTATTAGAATCAAATAATAAACTAAGATTGTTTAGTGGCACTACTTCACTTAGTTGTTAAAACAACAAAGCAGAACTTTCCACCAGGGAAAATTTTTTTATGATAAAACCCAGAAAAATTCATAAATTTCGAGATACCCATGTTAAGCACACTCTGCACATTCATCATACTACTAAATGTTCCCCTACATACCCAGGAAGTGGAAGATTCCAGTGTTCCTGGCGGAGTCGATCTACAGCTGACGATAAGGACAATGGATCCTTGAAACATGTACTGTTGTTTTAGCAAGTGAAGTAGTGTCACTAAAGGATGTTAGTTTATTATTTGTAGCCCCAATGTTCAATGGTTTGTCTTTCTGGATCATTTTGCTTCATTGTGCATATGTGGATCCTAATCACTGAGTTGTCCTTAGTCGTGTAGTGATTAGCATGCTAGCCTCTAGTTCCCGAAGTCGTGGGTTCAAACCCAGCAGAGGGCAATGGATTTTTTTGGGCATAAAAGTCCTTAACATGGCTTCCTTCAGAAGGGAAGTAAAGCCGGTGGTCCCGTGATGTAGATTTATGGCACAATAAAGAGGCCTCTGAGCAAAATTACCGGTCTTTCACGCTCAGTATAGAGTGGGACACTAAGGACCACAGCAGTTAAAGAGCGCCCATAAATAAAACTCAATTTAATTTTCCTACCCATTGAAACTGAAGTGAAAATTAGCTGCAACTCATATTTCCAACCATGAGCAATGAAAAACCAAGCAGCCTCTGTGGTCTGGTGGTTAGCATGCTATCCTACAAATTCAGAGGTACTGGCTTCGATTGTCAGCTTTTCTTTAGCCACAATTATTACTTGTCCTCCCTAAAGTCTGAATGTAATGTTTATAAAGCAACATCAAAAATAATACAAACCAAACAATTAACATGAGTGATGATCATTCCCAAGTGGCATAAGCACAACCACCAATATGACATCAGATGTTAAAGACAACATATAAATGGAAGAGGGAAGGCAACTGAACAGCCCTTACTACACTTAAGTACAAGTGTAGGTGATCAGTAAGGTCAACAGTGACCAGAAGAGTCAGAAATGTGGCAAGATGTCAATTAAAAAGTCTGATGCGTTATATTCATAAGACTTTCCCTACCTACTATTATTTCTTTTTATATATTGTTTACAAAATTCTTATAAAGGCTTATTTTTTATCTACTTCACGTTAATTGAGATAAATATTTGCAGAAACAGTGTGTTTATACATTTCTTTGTAGGTAAAAGAGATACAGAGATAACTGAATGTTTAAAAGCAAGTGGCTATATGCTGGCCTTAAATTCCATACTCTTACCATGATACCTGAGAAACAGCCGAATACTGACAGCACTTTAACACAATGACAAAGTTTTGAATAATTCAAAAGAATAATAATGGATACCTCAGAAATGGCTCATGCCACACACACACACCAAAAAAAAAACTGAAATAAAATAAGGTTTCAAAGAGATCTACATTTTTGTCTAACTCAAAACATTGAACTTTCAAATGAAGTGGATTTCACAGGCTATTCCCAGAAAATTCCAAGATATACATTTTATTTGTCATTTAAGTATCCTAAATATATGGTATTTTAATCAAAATCATTGGAGCCATTTTTGAGAAAATCAACAATTTTGAAAACTTTTCCCTGTAACGCGTAGTTTGGGGTGTTGGGATTTTCTTGAAAATCTTTGTCACATCTTTGAAAGTTACTGATGCATGCACACAGTCTCCCCCCTCTCCACCCCTACCCCCCCATTCAGTGGTCTCAAAATTATTTCCAGTGAAATCTCTATATTAAAATTTTAGGTGGGATGCAATACTTCCTCTTCTTGCTATAGGTAAGTAGTACAGAAAGAAAAATTACAATGCAATAATGTCACAATCTAAACTCACCATTACAATCATTCTGGGGCCAATTCACCCACATATAAATGTTAAGTAAAATATTAGAAAGTTAAGCTTTGTAAATGATGGGAAGTAACATGCTAATGTCTCCTATGACTGAGGGAATTTGCGACATGGACAAGGATGGGAACAAATCCGAAGTAAAACCCCTACCAGACAGCAGACTGCTAGTAGTTTGCCATTAATGCCTCACATATGCCATCATCACTACAATGCTGTTGTGTGCATTTATAGCTGTTAAGTTTTTGTGATTGCACAGTTCTATCATTTCAATGACTTGAAAATTAGAGAACTATTGATAAAATTGGTTTGTCACTCCTTGCTGATGTAATGTTCTACTAACAAACTTGTGGGTATTTCATTCATTTTGCCAACTGAAGTAATAAAGGTCACCCAAAACTGTACACTACTCCAGTAAATACTTGAGCCAAAACATTTATCTGCATAACACTTAAGAGAATACAAGATTAACTAATGAGGCAGATAAAATGGTTATGTGTTATCTAAACATAATTAACTAATTTTTACTGTTAACTGCGTAATTGGAGACAGTTACTGGTGGATAAAAATTATCTGTAGTATCCATAATTGTTTTCAAACACTTATGTACAAATTCACATTATTTGATTATGATTTGAACACTTATTTTTTAGGCCTCAGAAGTAATTATGGGTTACATTTAAACTTAAAACCCCAGGCATGCAGATCTAAATTACGTAACCGATCTAAACAAACCTTTGCCACCGTTTCAGCACTATGTTAAAATACAAATATATGATTTAGAAAAAAAAAAAAAATTAAATTGAGTTTTATTTATGGATGATCTTTAACTGCTGTGGTCCTAAGTGTCCCATTCTATATTGGGCATGAAAGACCAGTAATTTTGCTCAGAGGCCTCTTTATCAGGCTTGAGGTTCTTTTACATGCTGTAAATCTACAACACAGGACCAATGGCTTTACTTGACTTCCAAAGGAAGCCATGCTAAGGATTTTTACGCCCAAAAAACTCCATCACCCTCTGCTGGGTTTGAACCCGCGACCTCAGAAACTAGAGGATAGCATGGTAACCATTACACCATGGAGGACGACATACCAGGCTGTTTTTTAAAAGCTATAGGGTTACCTACAACTTTTTTTCCTAAGTCCTAAGTCCTAAGCTTAATTGTTCAAAGCAAGGGGACCAGCAAGTGAAATTTGGAAACACTGTACTGCTTAAAGCAATTAGTTTGATATTTTAACAGATTTCTGGTATATTCTATAACAAACTTCTAAATTTTCAGTTCACTTGTTTGGGTATTTCTTGAGGGGAAAGAAATATATCCTTATTTTTAATGATCTACAGAAAAGTCTCCTTGTGGTGCAGTTTTCAAAGCTTTGAAACCAAATTTCAATTTTGTGTTCCAAACATATGTATGCCTTACAAACTTGTCACATGATTTGCAGATAAAACACTAATTACCTTAGAAAGCAAATTTAAAAATTTTGCTTTCTGGGCAATTCAAACCCTAATTTTAATGCTATGATTACTATTAAGACAGAGTAGTAATTGAACCTTAGTGAGTGGCTTTAATTGTTATATATTTTTTTCAGGATTCAATTTCAACAGCTCAGATCTGCACAGATGTAAACAAAAGGGGTGGAATGATGCTCAAATGAGTGTGTTGTCCATTGAGTCAAGTATTACCTGGCATTTGTATGTTGAGGATGAGAGAGTCTGAACTTGGGCCTTCTAGTTTAGAAGGCAGACATGCTACCTCTATACCACAGAGCTGAAGCTCCCTACATACGAGGGTTGATCAATAAAGACTGAGACTGATTTTTTTTCACAGATATTTATTACTCCATTTCAATGTTGTCCCGCTATTTTTCAAAGTAGTCCCCTCCTACTTGAATGCACTTTTTATAGCGTCTCTGCCAGTCCTCGAACACATGGCAGGCCATTCTTTGTCAGGTCTTTCAGAATCGCCTCACTTTTCTTCAGCACTGCTTCAGTGCTCTCAAATCGAATGCCCCGGAGCTTGCCTTTAGTGATGGGAATAAAAAGAAATCACAGGTGGCAAGATCTGGGCTATAAGGCAGATGCACACACAGGTAATGTTGAATTTAGCCAAAAATGCCTAGACTTGATTGGCGACGTGAGGCTGCATGTTGTCGTGATGAAGTCGCCACTCATTCCGATGAAGTTCTGGACGTTTCCTTGCAATGTGCTTCCTCAGTGTAGCCAATACTGACCTGTAGTACACTGCTGTATCAGTAGAGTGAGGGGGAACAACAATCTCAGCAGCTGTGTTGATGTTGACTTCAGTCATAGCAGAAGTCGAAACACCAGGCCCACCTTGCTTAGCACAGAGGACTTGCCCTTCTTTGAAGTCCTTGAACCACCTAAACACTGTTGCACGAGGTAGTGCATCTTCACCGTATGCTTGCTTTAGCTTTTTAAAAGTTTCAGAGGCTGTATGATTTAAACGAAAACAAAATTTTATTGCGCTGTATTACTCCTCTCGTGTCACCTCCATTTTGCGAAATTCAAGTAGGGTCAACAATGTACAGCAATACTACAAACCTACCAATATGAGAGTGCTGCCACCTATGGAAATTATCCATGAAACCCCGATCTTTTCAAATATTTATAGTAGAGACAGGAAACTATCAAGAAAGCTTCAGGAAAAAATCAGTCTCAGTCTTTATTGATCAGCCCTCGTAGAACCAAAAAAGATGCCAAATGAGTGGCTATCCCTTTGTTGGGTTTTCCATTAGGGCCAATACCTGGTTACCTAAAAACAACCCCCCCTGCCACTTACGTGAGATGCACATTAACTAATGCTGAAGACCAATCTATTGTCAGCATAGCAACATATAAGAGAATCTTCTACCGATTTTAATTTAAAGTTTAAATCTACAAAAAAGAATACATGCAAGACATGCAACAGTTTGAATATTTGCTTGGATACAGAACACTCCAAGCCACCGAATGAGAAAGACAAACCATTAATAAAGGAGATATCATCACAGGATATGCATCACAGACAAGTTGAATATGCTGCTGCATCCCATGCCAAAGATGTAGATGATGGAAAACAAGGATTAGTACATGTAATTTTCTTTGAACTACAATTTTCTCTATCAAAGCTGAGTACCAATGAAGCATATTACAGAAATCAGTTGTCAGCATTTAAGTTAAGGTATTCAGAATTTAGCAACACAACAGGTCCACGTGTTTTTATGGCATCAAGGGATTGCTGCTGATGGGGGCCAGGAAATTGGCTCATGTCTCATTACATATGTGAAGAAATATGTATGCTGCTCAGAGCTAATAGCTTGGTCTGATGCCTGTGGTGGCCAGAACTGTAATGTCAAGATCATGCTCCTGTGGACGTATTTAGTGGGTCTAGAAGACTCTGCAGTTGAAGTGATAACACACAAGTTTTTTGGGAGTGGTCACAGTTACATGGCAAATGACCATGACTTCAGTCAAATAGAAAACAAAGTCTGCAAACACAGTAATATTTTCAGTTTTGAAGAATTCTCTGAACTGGTCAAATCTTGTCGCCAAAGCAAGCAACAGTTCAAAGTCATTGAAATGTCTAGTGCAGACTTTGTTTCCACCAAATCTCTTGAAAAACTTGTGACAAACAGGAAGACTGACAAGGACAATGAAAAAGTCAACTGGTTGAAAATGAAGGAAATCAGGGTGGAAAGTCAAAACCTGGAATAACTCAGTTCAAATACACACATCAATCAGAAATGCCTTATTATGAACTAGACATAAGGAAAAAGAAGACTGGGACAACTCCAAGTTTTCAAAATGTTGTATTTGACGAACTTTACCCAAATGGTCACCCAATCTCTAAAGCCAAAAAGGAAGACATTATTCACTTATTGAAGTATGTTTATGTTCCACCTATTCATCATGCAATTTATCAATCTCTTGTAGTAAATGATGAAACAGAGGAAGGTGTGGAAGGCATTGGGCCACTAATTTCTGATGCAGATATTGGGAATGAAGCTGAGTAATAAAGCAGTGGATAATTTTATTACAATAAAGTTTAAATAAAACATTTTGAAAAAAAACTGCTTATAAGTCATTAATTTTTACCCTTATCCTACCCTGAGCACATCATGAACTTATATACAGTGAATATTGCTCAACCACAGTAAACTAACATCCAATAACCTCACGACATTGTCAACCATAGTGAACTACATGTGAGTACTAATGTATTAAATTAATAATATTTAATGCTAGACTGTTACTTATTTTTAATTAAAGTTATTTCCAAAGTCTGCACACATGTAGCTACATGAGAGCACAATACATATCTGATTTACAAACTCATTAAAAACAATACATAGATAGTTTCCTAAAGAGGTGCCGAAAATGTATGGACAATGATGGTGGCCAGTTTCAGCATCTCCTTTCGTAAAGTTGGTAAGTAAAGCCATTGAAAGTAGTTTTAAAAAATGTTTTATGGTTTCATCTGCACCTTTCTATGTTAGCGGCAGGCGGCAACGTGCGCCGAGGGCGTGGACAGGAAAAAGCACAGCGCAGGCAGTTCATAGTTTTTTTGGCTCACCCTGTATTATACTTATGAAGATCCCTAAGAGTGAAATTTCCAAAATCGTCTCCTATAGGGATAAAAATCCGACAATGCAATGCAGGGTCATCCTGAGCTCCTTCACCAATCCTATATCTGCGACTAGTCCAACTCATGTACTTCCACCATAAATGTAAAAATATGCTAATCTTTGCTCAAAAGTGCATCAACAAAACATTGCATCATCAGAGCACAGGGCACTTAAATACAAATGCAGTACCAATACCAAAACAGGTCCTTAAATGTGATCCTTCAGTAAACAAACGGAGTGCAATATAATTACATACACCAAACATTCATAATCTTAATCTGCATAGACCAATTTGGTGATCACTTTGCCACTCATAAATTTATACCGATATTATAAAGAGAGAGAGAGAGAGAGAGAGAGAGAGAGAGAGAGAGAGTGTGTGTGTGCGTGCATGTGATAGCATGTGCATGTGTGTGTGGTAATCTCAAAATCCACTCAACAGAGTTTGATAGTTCTTCACCATTGAGAAGTCTTATTCCTTCTGATGGCCATGGGCTATAAAACACCTTCAATTCATAAATTACTTTAAAAAAAAAAAAAAACCTACTACATTTTATTTCAAGCCATATACATAGATGGTCATGACTTAACACTTATGCATACAGAGGACAGAGCTTGAAAAGTGATAAGTGATCCTTCTTATAATGGTACGAACTGTATGTTATATGTATTTCTTTTGTAATGAAACAGTCTCAAAAACCTCTGAATAACTTCAATTCTAATTCTATAGATGTATGCACTGAGCTTTCTGCCAAAACCTTCTAATAACCCTATGTAAGTACGTTTTGCTTCATTTTATGTTACAATCAACTTCATTACCAATGTATCTATGCCAATATTGCACAGAGAGAAAATTTGAGAGGGTGGTGCAAGTAGAGTAATCTCTAAAACACATTAACCTATTTTGGTAATTTTTTCACCATTAAAAAGCTCCATTTTTTTTCTGAAGGGCATGGGCTATAAAACTTCCAATTGGAATTTATAAATTACTAAAAGACCAACAAGGATTTACAAAGCCTATGTACTAGTGTATGAACATACTGCAGTTATAAAAGAACATACTTACGAAGAACGCTTTGACTTATTGAAAGTGTCTTGGAGTAGAAAATACAGGTGAGCCAAAAGACTACGAACCGGCTGCGCGGTGTTTTTCCTGTCCACATACTCGGCGCTCGTTGCCGTCTGCCACTATCATAGAAAGGCGCGGATGAAACCATACAACATTTTTAAAACTACTTTTAAAGGCTTTACTTAACAACCTTATTTAAGTGTGTTTGAGGACAGAATTATTAGTAGAGATTTGTGGCCCCTCTGTCCCCCGACCTAATCCACTGCAATTTCTATCTCTGGGGTAACTTAAAACAAAGTGTACAAGACAAACCCCCACACCCTGGAAGAATTAAAACAAAATATCCACCAGGAAATTGCCAGCATTTCTCAACGTAAACTATGAGTGATGGATAGTTTCCTAAAGAAGTGCCAAAAATGTATGGACAATGACGGTGGCCAGTTTCAGCATCTCCTTTCATAAAGTTGTTAAGTAAAGCCTTTAAAAGAAGTTTTAAAAATGTTGTATGGTTTCATCAGCGCTTTTCTATGATAGCGGCAGATGGCAACAAGTGCAGAGGACGAGGATACGAAAAAAGCAGCGCAGCTGGTTCGTAGTCTTTTGGCTCTCTCTGTAGTATGTTACTCTATAGAAAATGCATATAAAACAAGACAAATGCTGTGGATATTTCACTTCAAGCAATATAGATGGTCACAATTTAGCAACTAAGAGCAAAACAAAAGAGAATTGAATTTGTTTATAGTGGTATGATACATATGTGATACCACTGTCAAAATATTTTAACAACTCTCATGTAAGATAGCTTTGCTTTATTTTCTTTGTATATTGTAATCAAGTTCGTTAGCATGCCATGCAAAACACTTGTATAAAGATAGAAAATTGTGTCCGGCTAACATTACAAATCAATTAAGCAATATTTTATAATTAACAACTGAGAAATTATTTTTACCGATGGTCACACACTATATGACTTTTTCAAAGTGATTGGTTAATCTGGTGGCCTGGAAATTCACCAGTTTCACCTCTATTTCATTGTGTATTTTAAGGGTTTCTGTATTATGTGAAAATAATGTAACCTTTATGTTATTAAATAACTATGGGACCAAGGAGAAGGTACAAAGGTTTAAAACTCTGACCAATCCTTGTTCCACCACAAAAGGATACTTATAGACTATGCAGCATTTCCAGAGCTTAGAAGACTGTTTGGGGGGAGGTTAAAGAGGTCAAATATTCCACCAATGTTTCACATACTTTTGCATGAATATTGGTTTTTGCATCTGTTATGAACAGTTGGGACTGTACAAAATTTCATTTATAAGGGGTAATGGGGACGATTCACCATAAAAAAATCTTCTAGGTCATTGTACAGTAACTTCTTAAAGGATAGAGGGCTGTAAATGAAATTAATTAAATCAGCATTTAATTTTAAAAACCTACCCATGAAATGTTGGATTAGTAAGTGAGTAAGTGATAAAAGTGTTGTAAAAAGAATGTATAAAGGAGGAATAATGCTAAAGCTGATCAGCAAGAAGAAAAAAAGGAACTGCTTTCTAAGAGATGCATTGGGAAAAGGTGAAAGAGAAATGTTTTGAGTCACAAAAGGCTAACAAGTGACAAATGGTTCATATGTAATGATAAAAGAAGAACGAGAAAAGACTTGGGCAAAAACCTTACTGATCACTAGTGAGCTGCCAAAGGCAATCTGCATGTAGAATGGTATTTTTCACTATAAGCTGAAAGGAGAAGTAAACAAAACTTAATGTATCACTTCGCCGAGCACATGGTGGCAGCAAGTGAAGGATGACAGGAACTAAGATCCGTGAGAGGAAATTGTTTCAGACAGAATGCGAATACAGTATATTGTGCAGCTTGGGGATCATTCGCTTTTAAACATTGTATGTCTTATTCCTATATTTTGCCTTACATCCTAAATTTCTAACACATAATACTAAGAGTAGACAAATAAAAGTTGTTCGGCATCTACGATTAAAGGTACTGGATTAAACTGCTCTTAATTTCAGGCTTTAGAAATCATTCATTTAATTACTTATATCAATATACCACTTTCGTTTTAACCTTTTAGGAGTCCACAAGTTAAAAAAACGATTAGTGCTATAGGTTAGAAAACCACAGAAAACAAACACTACCCAACCTATCCGAGCAACAATTCTGCATCACTAATAAAGAAGTTCAATTATTGCTAAACAATGACCAAGCATATTCATTGTCAATTAAAGATGGATACTTTTCACAGAATTTGTTAAAAGCATTTAACACAATTGTCTTCTTTTCATTTCCCTTGTTTATGTTTTCGACAGTGGCAGAGGATTCTCATCCGGAAACTGGAAACGAACTACAGCGCCTGCGCATAGCCTCTTACTCTTAAACCCTCTGCTATAATGGTTCATTTAGTTATAGGTGAATCTGAACAAACACGTTTAGTTTTATAAATTGAAATGTTACAATAATGAGCTTTTTAAATTTCTCTGCACGAGAATAACCACAAAATGTTACGATCTGAATCGAACTGTTTTTTGTAGAGGAAAAGACGACATGCTAAGCGGGAAAGGTTGTAGTTTGCCCACCAGCCAATGAGGTGCTGTCTTGTCACGTGGTTTTGTTTACTTCTCCTTTCAGCTTATAGTGAAAAAGGTATAGTGTCAAAACTATAAAAGTAATAAAAAGGAAACCACATATTTAACAGAAGACATATATACTAGTCTAAAAGTCATTGTGCATTGTACTATCTGGCAAGATCATTCTTTGGGGAAAAAGTCAGCATGTAAGCCTTCATGTAGGAAGAAGACTATGCTGGAAGCTAAAGCAGACCTGTTTCTACAACACACAAGTGTAAATGGTGATCTAACCTGCAGAGTGAATTAATGCAGATATATCCTAAGAACGTTAAGTATGTAATTGGACCCTACTTTTTAAGAGAAGAATTCACAAGTCAAGAAAATAATGCAACAGCTTTATCCCTATTAAATTTAAGTGCAGAGTTTTCTCATCCATATGCAATTTCTATTATTGGGGGACCTTAAAAAGTAAAGTGTATCAGAATAACCTGCATATGTTTGAACAACTGACAGACAATGTAAGAGAAATTGGTGCAATTTCAGAATTAATGAGTGTTAATGCAAATTTCCTTAAAAGACGTGAGAAATGGGTGGCAGCAAACGGATATAATTTCCAACACCTGCTATGATGAAGGAATGTGGTTATTGTAGTTATAATCTGCATGAGAAATCTGTGCACTTGAATTTAAGAGCTATGAATACCTGACTAGTCAGCAACCGGCATGCTTCCTGGTCTAAGCAAATTCCTGCTAGAACAGCCACACGTCCAAACAAAGTCTTAGTACAATGCAAGTTTGCAGAGACACTGAATGAAATGAATGCTAAAATAAGCCTGGTGTCCATAGAGGTGAGAGTTACCCAATACTTATATTCTCAGGAAACCCCCAAGAAAATCCTCATCCAGGCAATTGCCCCCAACAAATACTCAAATCCAGGCCTCCAGATAGAAGACAAATATGCTGTCCCCAAAGCATGGATGGAGGTAGGCAATAGACTGTAATTAATTAGGTAGTATGATTAAAAATAGACATTCTTTTTTACATATACAGGGAGAGCCAAAAGACTACGAACCGTCTGCGCTGTGTTTTTCCTGTCCACGTCCTCGGTGCTGTCTGCCGCCATCATAGAAAGGCGCGGATTAAACCATACAACATTTTTAAAACTACTTTTAAACGCTTTACTTAACAACTTTATGAATGTGTGTTTGAGGACAGAATTATTGGTAGATACTTGTGGCCCCCTCGGTCCCCCAACCTAAACCCCTGCAATTTCTATCTCTGGGGTAACTTAAAATAATGTGTACAAGACAAACCCACACACCCTGGAAGAACTAAAACAAAATATCCGCCAGGAAATTGCCAGCATTTCTCAATGTGAACTATGGTGAGTGATGGATAGTTTCCTAAAGAGGTGCCAAAAATGTATGGACAATGACAGTGACCAGTTTCAGCATTGGTAAGTAAAGCCTTTAAAAGTAGTTTTAAAAATGTTGTATGGTTTTATCTGCGCTTTTCTATGATAGCGGCAGACAGCGACGAGCGCCGAGGACAGGAAAAACACTGTGCAACTGGTTCGTAGCTTTTTGGCTCTCTCTGTATTTTAGAAGCAATGTTCATAATTGGGAGAATACAATAAGAGTACATAATTACTTGTGCACAAAGGAAACACAATAAATTCCTGCAAGCAAAGAAACCTAAAACTTCACAAGTGTTCTTAAATGTTGGTGAATAACAGCAAGGAACTATACAATGGTCCAAAAATTATATATCAAATTCAAAGGACCATATCACTAGAACCATATACAAAGCAATTTGAAACCTGTACAATAGGTGTCCATTCACAATGCTCTAACATATTGTTCCAGGTAATCCATCTGTTGAAAACAGAAGCACGATACATTTTACCTTAGAATAACATGAGTTCATCACAGAATACTACAAACTGAATGAGAGTAGTGAATGCATCCGAGTATTTCAAATAAACCTGATGTAAAAAAAACCACAAAACAAACTGTAACAGCATTTGTCATAAAATTTGATTGAACAGGTTCTGTCACATTACAATTAGGGATGAAATGCTCAGTATGATTCGCATAATGCATGAAGACCTTCAAATGTTTCCTTCCAAGGTTCATTTGCAACATTCTTTGACACAAGCACACAATGAAGGCAGATGTCCTTTCCTAAGACATTATTAATCCTGCAGTAGTCGCATGTGGACTCACAGTGCACATGAAAGTATTTTTTCGTCCCCTTTAACTTCTTTGAACTTAGGAATCACGTGGCCCGAGTACCTTCCTGTAATCAACAGTATTACGTTATTCCGTTGCTGTACTTGGACTTTTGCAGCAGTTATAGAATGGTCAGCAATTGCAGAATGACAGATCCATACAAGCAACGACACTGGAAATTATCTGCAATGTCACCGTTAGCAGAAATTGTAAAAGTAAGATATTTTAGTTATACAATTGTTTATTCACAAGGGTTTTCTTATTATTCAAATTTCAATTTCTATTAGTAATGTAATTTTGTTGCATTCAGGTCAGTGAATTTTTTTATTTATCTATGTTTTTGCAAAATGGATCCTTATAAAACAGAGCCTGAAAACAGAAATACTGTTGTCGACATTTTAGCAGGGAGTGAAGATTAAGTTAAAGACTGTGACTGGAATGTATAAGTTGGAGCACACAGTAACAAATGCAAGTATTTATTCTGTTTACGACATTATTATACAGTATTTGTTTCTAATTTTGAAGCACACCTAATGTATTAAGAAACTTGCAATTTCAGTAAAATTGTGCAGGATTTACTGTTTTATAATACTTATGTTTTTAGTAAATTAAACTGTTAACATAGTAAATTGTACGAGGGTCAATCTGAAAGTAATGCCTTCCATTTTTTTGTGTTGCCTTTGAGCATCCAAGCCAGATTATGTTGGTGTAGTATCAATGTTGAACTTTCTCGCTAATGTCCTGCTAGTTTTGTTGTCTTGTGACAGCAGCAGGGAAGCGTTCCAAAATGGCTACTGACATTGAGGTGCGTACAAAACAGAGATGTGCAATTGAATTCCTTATTGATGAACAAATTGCACCAATTGAAATCCATCACCGCTTACTAAAGGTGTGTGGAGATGATGCAGCAGATGTGAGTAATGTGAGGTGGTGGGTACCGTGTTTCAAAAGTGGTGAAAAGGATGTGCAGAACAAGCCACGCCCTAGTCGAACCTGCTCAGCTGTCACAACAAATAATGAACAGCGTCTCGAACAACTCATCCATAATGATCGGGGCAGTTTACGACCAAGGAATTGTGTGTAGAGCTGAATGTCGGCTGTAATGCCTTAGACAATATGTTACGCAACCTTAATTATCGCAAAGTGTGTGCGAACTGGTTCCCACGGATGCTTTCACAAGATAAAAAACTAATTGAATGGAAATTTTTCGGGACCTGCTGGACCAATACAAGGCTGAAGGTGACAATTTTCTGGACTCCATCACCACCAGAGATGAGACGTGGTGTCAATACTACAAGCCAGAATCTAAATGACAGTACAGGGAGTGGCGACATCCGACCTCTCCAACAAAGAAGAAATTCAAGACATAGTCATCCACAGCTAGCCAAGATAGTGGCTAGCCTCAGCTGGTTCAGATATTTACGAGCATGGCATGCAGGCTCTTGTTCACAGTTGGCATAAGTGCATAACGAATGGTGGTGATTATGTGGAAAAATAACAGTATGTAGCTGAAATCTTGCTCTATTTAACTGTGTTATTGTGCTTTCTGTATCTGTTGTAGTTTCCATGTAAATAAATAGCAGGCATTACTTTTGGAATGATGTAATATATTCTGTTACTTTGTCCATGTTTTTCCCCCATGCAGACTCACAGTCCAAGACTACTAATGATATAAAACATTGTGCAACTAATGCACAGTTAAGATTAGCTCTCAACTTATGTTGTTTTCAGATGAAGCACATTTCTGTCTTGATGGTTATGCCAATAAACAAAACTGGTTCATTTAGACACAGACCATCCTCACACTGGTGTGCAAGCTTCTGTTCATCTGCAGCACATCACAGTAAGATGTGCTCTTTTGGTTCTTGGTGTATTTGGACCTTATGTCATTGCTGGAAGTCAACACCCACTGTTGCATGGTGCATGCTGTCCTTTGTGTACTGTAAAAGTATTTTGACAAAAGGGTTCTTACTTCTTATCATCCTCAACACTATGTGGATGGTTTGGGCTGGCCAGCAGTGTCTCCAGAGCTCAACGCATGTGATTTCTTTCTTGGGGTTCCCTCAAAGACAGAATGTATGAGAATTGACCAGCAACAGTGTAGAAGTTAGGTATAGTGGGCAATTGAAAATGAAACTAGTACAATTTCACCACTTTTGCCAAAAAGCAGCTTTAAATTTTACTGTGAGACTGCATAAACTTCATCAACCAGCAGGACAACACTTCAAAAATGTTATGTATTAAATGGTGAAATGTCATGAATACATAGTACAGTAGGGATAATAGATCTGTTGTGGTGACGTACTTTCCTAGTGCACTGAAGAATGTCTATGCCTAATGCCAGTTACTTTTCTACAGGCAGCTGTCTGTCTGCTGGAAGACGTGGGACTTCGCTGACATAACATAAACACACATCACCACACCACTGTATGACTGGTTTACTACCACGATCAGATTGCTCTATCATTCTTTTATATTTACACATTATACACAAACCTTGTCATGTGAATGCATTGTCTTAAATTAGCAGAGGCTTTATTAGTGTGATAAACACTGTACACCAGAAATATCACAATTGTCATTTTCTTCTGCATGGTTTTCCCTTCCATATTCTTCAGATATTTCCCATTCATCGCATTCACTCTTCTTCTCCTTTGCTGTCACTATATTCTCTACCTTGGATTACAAAACTTTCTATGACATTTTCAAACATGCTTTCTTCTTCTTCAGTATACCTCTCTTCCTCCTTATAACGTGTTGACAGGCATTTTCCCACTTTTCCATGTTAACGTTGTCAATATGTTAGCTAAGCTTCATAAATAACACCATCTAATTTAAAAGTTGTGTTCTACCAAGCTACCATTGCTTTATATCAGCATAGATGAGTTTTACTGAGTTAAGACCTGATGAATAGGGCAGTAATCGGAGGACACAGTGTGCATGGTCTACAAACTATCAACATAATTTCGGAACAGGCTTTGGCCCTTACTTAGGTTGTAAAGCTCCAAATTTAGTATCCTTCCATGGAATGGGGCAAGTCCTGCATCTAATTTTGGTATGAGACACTGGGGCCTTTTCCAACTCACACTATGGCACGGTGTGTTATCAATCACCAAAACAGAGGTGGGAGGAAAGTTAGGGATTAATTTTTCCATTAGCCATTTTTTGTATTTTTCCACCATTCATTTTGTTGTGGTGGTATTAAGTTTTTTATTTTTACATAAAATATTCGCAGAAGGCAAGAACTTCCATTAAACACACCAAAATACACAACATATACAATCTAAATTTAATTACAGAAGCAAGTGGGCATCATTTAGGGGGGCAGGGGTCAAACACCCCCCCCCAAGTTACAACAAATAATTAGGTTACTAGTTGTTATTGCTCTACCAAAAGAAAAATGACATCTGTACTTTTAATACAAATATTTTACATTTAAGAAATAAAAGATTATTTTCTTTTAGGCTAAATATATTGTTAAAATCCACATGAAAACTCGGGAAACTGCTTCAGGCAATCTTGCCCCCCCCCCCATGCAGAAACTGAAATGACGCTCCTTCAGAAACATATAGGAACTAATTTATAAACAGAAAGTTCAAGATAGCATAAAGACAAACAGATGGCTGGCAAGAGAGTTGTTACTCAGACTACTGCTGCTGCTAGACTGAACTGATTGCACTCACTGCACATGCCCGAGAATTGGGTCTCGCTCATTGTCCAGATAATCAGTGCGCATCCAGGCTTAAATGGCACAGAACTATCGTCCCTACTGTACCATATTCACCTCAGTTTATCTAATGATTTAAGAGATATGGTCCTTCAAACTTGGTGGGTAATTTTGGACTTGTACTTACTTTTCCGCAAGGTGGATCAGAGGCAACCTAGTCATCGTTTAGTTTCTTCTCAGTTAAAATGTGATCACGACTACACAATTATGTGTATCTTTAAGGAAAAAGCAATACAGGGAAATAATTTGAGTAGGAAAGTGTGTACTACAGAAACTAGTTCTACCAGAGTAAGTGATAGAAGTCAGTCTCTGATCTCTTCTTAAGTTCTGGATATCAAAGTGGAGTCGCTGAAAATTTCAGTGATACTTTACCATAACATTTGCTTTGGCTTTATTTAACACTAAATCTTCATCTTCCTTATTTGGTATTGCAAATCTTAATAGATTAAAGCAAAACCAGTGTCTTAAAATAAAATATCATCACAATTTTAATTCGCTGTTCCAAGTACAAATGATAAAATCGACATGTACGCAATTTTAAAAAAAAATGTGCATAACTTATGCATATTTAACTGAATGACTTAAGAAAAGTACTTTGGTAACCAGGCCACAAAGTAAAGGCACAAAAATTACCAAGGAGTGATTACTTGCATTTATTCACATCCAACACCTTATTGGATATTACTTGTAAAGAAAAGCTTTTAATCTTGATAAAAACTATTAATTTTCATTTATTTGTGTGTGTGTCTTTCCTAGCATCCCTGAAATTTAATTTATATCTGTTGACCTAACATTACTCACTTATTGTTAAGCTGATGTTGAAGATATTTACATATACGTTGTTCTGTTTACACATTTAAGAGATATTTAATAACTGTTTTGAGGTATACTTGCACTTCAAATGCTCTAAGGTGACAGGCAAAGGAAAGCTTCTTCCACGTCACAAGAGTGCAGTTATGAAAAACAATATAGTGAGGGTGTATCTGGGGCATATGGCATCAATACAAAAATAATTAGGACTGGTTGGGAACTCTACCCACCACAGCTTATGTGAAATAAATCCAAGTCCATCCTGCATTATAACAATCTGCATTTTCCACGACTTTTACTTCTAAATTAAATACAATGACATTCAGATGTCCTAAATATTCTTCTTGGAGGAATGGGGCATGTATAAGAAAACCAGTGTAACTGTTCAGCCTGGCCATAGTGAGCAAGCACTGAAGCAAAGGTAAACAATTATTAGGCAAATTATTTTCCAACTCAAAAGTACTTAAATTATATATTCACTTATTTCAAGCAGGAACTTGTTAAAAATACATATTTTCTGAACTCTTTGCATTATGTAAGAAAGTTCTGTCAACTTCATAAATTTTATTTATATTATGTCAGCCTTCTTGCTTTCAGAGTTGATCCAAAATATAGGGACACTAATTTTACCTCCTATGTATTCACAATGCCATTAAGACTTGTTTCAGGTTAGGTACAGACTATATTATGCTAGTGTTGAAAAACTGAAGGTTGAGAACAATCTGTTATTTTTCTTTTAAGTAAACCATTCCAGCAGAATACAATGAAAATAACTTTTTTCCCTAAAGTAATGAGCAACAAAAGGTCAACTATAGTGTATGTTGCGGACATAAACTTAAGAACCCACGACATAACAATTAAAACGACCTGATGTAACAGGTACGAATTTTAATGGCATGTGTAAGGTTAGGTTCATACCGGAGGATTGCTGCCCTTACTCTGTTTATGTTTACAGTGCTGCTGACAGAAGGCAGCGAAAACAGCAATCCCAAACAAGTGTCATGCTCTTGCGCTGGAGACAATTGACAGTTTAATAGTCCTGTAAGATTATAGTTGGAACTTTCGCGTCGGACAGTCGTCGAACTGAGGTGTTTTAAGTGCCCCGGTCCAAGACAACATGCTATTCTAGGCCCGTAAGAGCAAGTGGAACTTTCCTTCCGTTGATACGTTGCATCACACTATGGCAGAAAAAAATTGCCAAATCACTATTATGAAAAAAAAAAGAAAACACGAGAAACAAGCTAAACGTCGTGACATTCAGTACACCATTAACTACTGTTTATTAAGAGCTCCTTAAATCCGAGAAAGGATGACATGATGTTATACTCTCTACTTAACGTCACATAAATAACTTAATACAAGAGCAATTTTAGATAGTAGGAGCATGCTCTTATTCATTGCAACTAAAAGGGCTGACATTTCTGCAATAATTAACAAATTAATATAAACACTGCGACATCATTTTAATATTCGATGTTAAAAATACGACACGTTTTATTGCTGGTACCCAAGCATAAGGCTATTGTTTCTTACCACTACTGAATACAGAGGTTAATACATACCCATTACAAGTTATTGCATTTCGAGCATGCCATGAATCCTGAAGGATAAATAATTGTAAGATGCACGACACAACACTTAATAATCACACTAAAAAAACTTCAAAGAGATCACTAATCACATAAGGCTTCCAGTATCAGTGCAGTTTAGCAGTAATCCAAAGTGCTCAGTACTTTCACAGCCATTGGAATTTCTTCTTTATGTCATTAGTAACCACTTTCACGACCGTCACACTATTAACACTAAAACATGCATTTCACTTTCCGTTTACATACATTCAACTGCGAATTGAAACGAGCTCCTTTACAAAAAATATTAAGAACAGAGTTTCTCAATAGTTAAAAAAAAATCAACTAATATGTTGTAATATATTTCCAGTAGATGGCAATACCATTCAGAATCAGCTGATTTCCACTTCGTTTTCAAAGTACACAACAGATCACGCTATAAACAAACGACCCCACGGATTCCAATGGTTCTAATCGCGTCCACACAGGCGCTAAATTGTAAACGCCCAAATCAAATGCAGGGTTATTCAAACTGTGCGTGCGCTTCCCCAAGAAGGATAGAAGGTTCTACAACTCTTGCGCCTCCTTCAGGAAATGAAGTTTTTCAGCACTTTCCTGTATCTTTAATATAGGTTTAAGATGTATTAATAAACATTTCTGTATACTTTTATTCAGTATAAAAATGTTAAAAACATACCCTTATCTGGAAACTAAACAGATGTTTATTTTTATTTTACAAGATTCTCTCAGTCGAAGTTCAACAGTAAAAATAATATGATGGTGGGTAAGCAGCCTTATTTAGATTTAACATACAATATTGTAATAACTGATAAAGGTCATATATAAACGATATCACATAAGAAAGATGAGATTAACAACAAATACTTATATAGTATAATAGTACTATGGGAGTGAATACAGATCACCGTGCAAAAATTTAAAATAGTAATTTAATAAGGTAATAGAATAAGCAGATTTTGGACTGACAAAATGATTCACATGTAGAGAGCTATGTCAATTTGTAAGCTATCAAAATATTCCTTCTTTAGGTTATCAATTATATGTACTTATTTTTTTAAATTTTTTATATTTTTAATTCTAAAGCTAGTGTAGATTTCTGAGCTCCATTATTGCAGCTCATGTTGCAATTGTCCAACCACAATTTAATCTCCATGTTTTGAATTCAGGCAGAAACTGCATTCTTGCCTTGTAGAAGAAAGTCATGTATATGCTGAAAAGTTAGTTAGGTAACATCCCTTCACTGATATACGTTTTGAATACATCTCTACAAAAGAATGAATAACGGTACTGCATGGAATTATCAAATTATATGCAGCCATTCAAACCTAAGTTATTGCTTTGGAAGCATTGCTGAGTGCTTTCTCACAAATGAATATGTTGTTAAAATTAAATGAAGGAATCAAATATGTTTAGTGTTTGTCCATCACTTTTCACAATTTGATGCCCAAAACTATTTTCCACAGGATACACAGCATAAGTTGATTCAGCCACTTAGCCCAGACCCTCCAGAAAACCAACTGCAGAAGAGAAATAACTTACTGATGTTACCTCAGATCATGCCCGTACCCAGCAAAAAACTCAGTTACCATGTGCCTACTGTATAGTATATAGATGTTATGTGGAACAAGAAAATTGCTTGGAGACATTATATAGACAGAAAAAGCTCACCAGAATGAAGATATTCTACCTTACAGCACAAAACATCAAGACTGCTTTGAAAACTGGGATATATGGTCACCTTATCTATGTAAGACAACAATATGAAGTTTCCCGTTTTCTTGTAAATGTGCTACTAGCAGTAGATCGGCTGTTATCTAACAAAATTTTCCCATGTTGATTTGATACGAATGTAAATAAATAAAACTCAGAAGTTACAATTTTAAGCCCTGGAAAGAGCAAGTATCTAGAGTTGAGTAGGAAATCCTTATGCAGTTTGCTACCATTTACAGTCTTTGGTGCCAAACTGAATTTTCCATTATTACAGTGATGATGGTTATACATATATTTACTTTGAATGCAGTATTATGTTATAATTTTACCCTTTAACTAATCAGTAATTACTAGTACTTAATAATGTCTCTGCAATCAATATATAATATAAAAATCTGATGTGTCACATTCACATTACTTTCTCTCCCCTCTAAAGCTTATTAGTGTGTATACAAGCTTATATCCAAAAGATAGTGGATTTCACACACAGTGAAGCAATTAATAAAGTACATTTGATGAAAGTGGAGTCAACCTAAACACTCTTACTAGATTCACTAGGTGAGTGAAGCTAGTAAGAGTGTTTAGGTTGACTCCACTTTCATCAAATGTATTTTATACAAGCTTATTTTTCTACTTCATTTTAATTGAGATAAATCTTTCTAGAAATAGCTGCATTACACATTTCATTATAGATACAAAGTGAATAGCGATCATCAAATGTTTTAAATTTGGATGCTATATGCTGGCCTTAAAATTCCATACTCTTTCCATGACATCTCAAGGAACAACTGAAAATCAACAGACTTGAAAAAGAATGGCTAATTACTGAACAATTCAAACCATTCATAATGGAATTGAGATGTTGGCACTTCAACATCCTGTTGTTGTCTGCTTATCAGAAATAACTGATACCACAAAAAAAGTTATTTGAAATAAATTGTACATTTTAAAGAGGTTTAATTTTTTTGTGTAATATGTTTTTGTCTATCTTGTAACATTTACCAGTTATGCAAGATTATATTCATTTTCTTCAAATGAAGAGCACTTCACAAGCTGTTCCCAGAAAGTTCAACATATACATTTTTTGTCATGTAAATATATTTAATACATGGTATTTTAATCAAAATCATTAGAGCCATTTTTCAGAAAATCAAAAAATTCATAAAATGTCCCATGCTAAGGGTAGTTTGGGGTGGATGTAATTTTTTTTTTTAAATCTTCATGTCACATCTTTGGAAGGTACTGAACTTAAATACCAAGTTCTGTATTTATTCAACATTTCATTTTTGAGTAATGCTATTCACACATGTATACACGAGTACACACATACATACATACATGGACCTTTTTCTAAAATTCCTTTTTTATGTTTTGGATTCAGGTGGTCCCAAAGTATGCATTTCCAGTGGAATCTCGATATCAAATTTTTGGGTGAAAAGCAATACCTTCTCTACCTACTATGTGTTACAGAAAGTAAAAACGGATGTATGTGTGTATGTATGTTCTAGCATAACCATGAAATGTCTGTAGCAATTGCAATCAAACTTGGTACACATATGACTTATAATCTGCAAAACAATACTGTGGGGGTAGGAAGGGGTGACTATAGAAGTAATAAAAAATGGAAGTCCAGCTTCAGCCTGCATCACATGGGGGTGAGAAGGGCTGAAAAAATGTACTAAATGATTAAGATTAGTCAAATCCATATTTTCAGGATTGCTGATATGAACAGATTTGCTTGTAACCAGTTTGAATCCAGTTCACACACACTAGTTGCATCTGGGCCAAATCCCAAAACCAGAGAGCCTTTTGTCTCACTGTGGCTCACTATCGTCTGATGGCCATGTGCTAATGGTGGCGGGTACAAGAGCTCTGATTCATATTGGTAAGTTTTTACCCACAAAACAAATAGTTTGATTCTTGTTCATTTGTTTTTGCATAGTATGCTGCATATTTTAATATTTGATTGTGCGTACAAATCCAGGCTCTAATTATCAACATTTTTTAATGACCTTTAAATGTTTCCATTTCTCCTCTAATATGTTATTGTTTAACAAAACTGACAAGATGTTGTATTTGAATTTCCTGATCACACATTTATTTCACCAATGAGGGGGGGAGGTGTGTGAACATTTTGGCAGCTCATAGGGCCCATAACAACAGTGCAAGATTTGAAAATGACAGGAAGTGTATTTGAAAAGCTCTGACCATGTCTATATACTGCTTAGTTGTTTTAACTATGTAAACCCACTTTGTGAATGAATATCAAAGGTATAGTTCAGTAATAGTAAATGTATGATTTTGGTGAGAAACAGCTGTACACACTCATCCTGCTTCAATAACCCACAATTGTGACGACATGTTTCACAGACCATTGTATGCATCATCAGCTATTTGTCAACAGCTGGTCTCAGATATATCTTCAGTATGGGAACTCAGATACACTGCTGGTGGAGACATGATGAAACTAAAGATTACATTGTCTTCTGTCTTACAGATGGATATTCTTCATTAAGCAAAAAATTACCAGCCTCTAAGGCACATTCATTTTATATGCCTACCTATTAAACTACAGCTCATCGGTTTGAAATTTACATTTGTATTTCTTAACCCTTCCCACGTGAATTAGTTTGGGCCAAATCAACATAGTTTAAAACTTGCTCTAAAATTGAAAATGTTGTGCTGTTTACACTTATTCATGAACATTGTAACTAATATTGTGTATATATAAGTGATCATACCTGACTTTGTGCTAATTTTGAAAGAAAATGCACTAAGAAGTTGGGTGCATAAATGGTCTATGTGCCAAAAGCTGTATACATATAAACATTGGTTTTACACTCTTACAGGCTCACTCTAAGTACGTTTTCTTTGTGTAATAAAGTTTTAAACATTTATCTGGATGCAGATAGGCTTGTCAATTAAAGTACTGGTATTGGTAACATCATGTAATACTTGTGAATCTGGGCACTCATCACTGTCGTCACTTGAGTCATTGTTATTCCCAGCTTGCTGTGGAGTGGCTTCTATATTCCTTGAGCCAAATAACTCAAAGTAAGAAAATCATTACTGAATTCTTTGAACATTGAATTATTTCAGTATCTGTCAGTGTTCCCTCTTTGCATATCAAGCAAAAACACTAAAAAGGTGGAATTATTCTCCCTCTCTTTCTCTCTCTCTCTCTCTCTCTCTCTCTCTCTCTCTCTCTCTCTCTCTCTCTCTCTCTCACACACACACACACACACACACACACACAAAACTTCATAAACTCATGGCTGGGAATCCCTTTTAAATACGTATTAACTGGCTATGAATGGCAACCTAGCATACTCTGACATCTGATGATGATTGTGTGAAGTATTAGTTCGATACAACCACGAATGCTCAGTTAGTAACTAAGTTTACCTTACCTCTGAACACTTGCAATTATGCCCATTCCAACCACAAAGAGATATGATCACTAAGTAATTCTAGATCCTACAATGAGCAATACACAAGAAATGCATTGGAGTATAGAAAAAGGGCGATGAACATGACTCTGGCTACTTCATGAATGGATTTTTTTTGAGTTTTCCATATATGGGGAAATATGTCATTACTGCCCATTAGTCATCCTCTGTGGTGTAATGGTTCCCATGCTAGCCTCTAGTTACCAAGGTCGCGGGTTCAAACCCGGCGGAGGGCAATGGATTTTTTCGGGCATAAAAATCCTTACTTCGGAAGGGAAGTAAAGCCGGTGGTCCTGTGTCATAGATTAATGGCATGTAAAAGAGCCTCAAGCCTAAGAGGCCTCTGAACAAAATTACAAGTATTTCATGCCCAGTATAGAATGGGATGCTAAGGACCATAGCAGTTAAAGAGCGTCCATAAATAAAACTCAATTTAATTTAACTTTACTGCCCATTAGAGTGGTTTAAAAATGTATGAGCTACAAATTTATTTCTCCTCAAGGTGGATCTTGTCCTGTACATGAAATGAATAAGCCCCTCAAAATATACGGTAGTTTGGGCTATATTTTATGTTTGCAACCATACACAATTTAGGAATATATATTTTGAAAACATGAGCAAACATACAAAACATCATATTTATTATTACATGATGAAATGAAGTTTACAAACTGCAACAATACAAATTGTTCTCAATAACCTTGTATTCCTTAGGTTAGCCTCCTAAAAGCACAGGACTTCTCAGTCAGCTTGGAAGCAAGGTATATTTGAAAGGTTTAGGTTGTGCCTTTCAATGGAGCTCCATCAGGAACAGAAGTACCTAATGCTTCTGGAGTTTGTCTCTTGTTAAATGACTTTAAATTGCTGGATCAGGACATTTCACTTTTTCCTTCCCCTAAAAATCTTAAATTTGTAACATTTTCCATTTTGAAGTATGGTGTTTGCTTTTTCCTTAATCTCTTCAAATTTCATTATGTTATTGTAAAATTAAAAATTAAATAGAAGTGTGGGAAAATATTTATACCACCAACATTCATACAGAGTCATGATTTTGAAATGCTGGCATCAGATGGCATCATATGGCTGACCAATGGGAACATCAGCAGATCAAACAACAGGGGAAGGGGGAAGCAGATATCTGAGAGCTAGTCGACCAGCTGAGGATGAGGAGGACGTCTCCTTGAAACATGTTCTGTTAGATGACAAGTAAGTGGAACAAGAAGTGCTTTTAAAGGTTGACAAAAGTTTTTAACTTTTTATGTTATTGTAATATTGCTGTACTTTCTGAGCTAATGACAGAGTGTAAAATGGTTCTGGTCTCAGATCCATTGATATTAATGAACAAGTAAGTAAATAATTTTAAGTTTTTAAAAAAGTGTTCATATTTTCCCCAAGAGAGAAATGCTAGCTGTGCCACTGGTACTTGAATGTATAAACTTGAAAACCTTACCTTTATTATCATTGAGGTCAGTGTTAATATCTCTGCTGTGTGAGAAATGATGATCTGATCAAGGATTTTATTTAGGATCTGTAGACTCTAGGCTGAACTTGTGGTTCTGGCCCTGAGGGTCTGGTTATGAAATAACCTCCAGAGGTAAGTATTTTTGAAAATTAACTGCCAAACATCACATTTTACAGTAATTGTATTACTAAAAACCCAAAAAGAAATATTTACAGTTTATGGTTAAGTTGTAGAAAATTTTACTATGCAGTATTTAGAAGTTAATGAATTGATGAGAGAAAAATGAAAAGAACTGAAAATTATTAAGGTATTCAACAGGATTTATTAACATTGCTATGAACAACTAAAAATTTTAAGAAAAGAACACAAAATTGAGATTGATGTCTATGTTCCCAAATATGCTAATATCAGTATTTCAATTTTTAAAAATAATATATTGTAATTTTAAGTAAGCATATTAAATGAATGCAAGATGAGAAAAGGAATGTAACAAACTAGCAAATTTGCTTATATTTAATTCAAATACACTTTTCCAAACAATCATACTTAAAATGAAAGTGTAAATCTCAGTAGCTAATTGCTTTGTACCTACACTTCATACAAATGAAGCTGCTTATAATATCTTCATAACTTAGCTGTCTTAAAATATTGCTTTCGATGCTGAGTAAAGTCAAAACATTGAGCCTGTCTTCTAACATGGAGATTCTAAGTCTGTTTTTGATCAACTTCAATTTTGAAAATGATCTCTCTCCACTGCTGTTTATAACCAGAAGTAACAGATAAATTCTTAGAATGACTTTGATATTAGGAAAACAATCTCTTTATTTTTTTTCTTGGAGGAGTTTGTATATCCACCGCTCCTGTCTAACAAATTTTTCATTTTCCTCATCATCTTTTTGAAACTTATGGTAGAAAATCTTAACCAAATAATTTCACTTCCCAATTGATTGTCTAAATGATTTATGTCTCTACTAAGTTTTGAGCTGCTGCAATTAACTCTTCATTAGTATGTGTGTCCAATTTGTTGACAGACTCAAAATGCGTATCAACTATGTAGTTTGTATGCCTCAAGCCTCTGCCACAATGAAGATTCAAATTTATCTATGAGAAGAAGGAAATTTTGGGTTTGGAGCTTTTCAGATGTGGTCAGCAAAGCTTCTGGTGCTTGGACACAGTCAAGAGGTAGCAAACACATGTTTATTCAGTTTGTGCAATCAAGTTCATCCAAACTTAAGAGGGGCAACCCTCTGTACGTGGAGAAATGTGTTATTTGTGGGAAGTGATTTATGGGACTGGAAAAACCATTTTGACCTTTAATAGTAAGTACAATTTATTAGTAAAAAAAAATTAATTTATTTGGATTTAATACGGTAAAGCACAAAGTTAAAAGTTCTGCACCGTAGCATGGTGGGTTAGAGCATGGTTTTCCAGTCACAAAATATGCGTAGGTTGAAGCCCACCCATGGGGATGCAGATTTTTCTAGTGCCCACTCATTTGAGATGCTATGATAGGTAGTGGTCTGTAGGTCATGAAAATCAGCATGGTGGTGATGACCTTATGTCTCCATATCTGCTGGATGATTGTCCACCTCTGCCATGCACATGTGGGAATGAAGTTGGTGGTAGGTCTAGGTCCCTATGGACTGACATGCTACAGTAAATAAATAAAGATTAAATTAAACAGCCAGCTGAACAAACACTGTATGCTCCATTTGTTCTTGGCCCTTATCTAGAATATATTTTGTGAGCAAGTGCTCACATCATCAGCTGCTGTCAGATTCTGATCTGAAGATCTTTGCGGTGATTATCAAGGTACCCTTCCTGGTGGTTTTGTAAACTCAAATTTGAAGTTTTCTTAACTGGCAATGTGGAAATATATGATTCTTTCTTCAAATTAATTCATGAAGATCTGTCATGAAACAAATTCTGTTGCTTTTGAACACTTTTCAGCAATTGAAATGTTTCTTTTATTTCATGGTTCTCCTCCCAAAAGTCATAAGCCACCAGAGAGTTATCAGTTTTCTTGTTCTTAACATTTCTGAACTGCTATTTGAGTTGCAATTTATGCTGTAAGTGCCTTGAAATGGTGTGTGGCTTTGGTATTAATGTAAAGATTTACATCTTGTTTTGCTTTCTTCTGGGGAAAGTGCATCTTATAAATTTCTTAAGATTATTTTCCAATAGTTCTTCACTGAAAGCATTGTATTTTGCACTGTCAACTATAATTGCATTATTTGTTATAATCTGTCTTCTTTAGTGGAATATTAACTAGTTTTGGTTTAAAATGGTAATGAATGTTAGTTTTGCCTAAGATGTAACAATTGGTTTTGTGATTTCTAATTAGCTTCCAATCCAGAAATGGGAGAATGTTATCCTTTGGTTCTTCTATAAAACACTGCAGTGCAGGTTCTATAAATTTATCAGCTTCAAGGGATCATTATTATCATCAAGATATTGTGATGCAGCAGTTATTACCCAAGATTATTGAGAAGTCGGTGCTGAGTGGTCCGAGTAAACAATGATAACAGCTGCTTGCCAGGGTAAACACCAGGTATGGTATCAGCAGATAAAGAGACTTCCTGGAAGCTTTATCTTCCCACTCCTCCAGAAAGTGTGTCGAAATAGTTCTAGAATGTTTGAGAATCTTGTGGAAAGATACCACTGACTATACAGAATGTTTCAGAAGTACTTTTACAAACTTCGGGTATGGGTTCCTCACACCAAAAGAAGGAAATAAGCTCATATGAACATATGTCCCATAATCCTTGGTTTTCGTGTTATTCCTGTCACAATGAAAGTGTGAGTTCAACGGCCTTCGGGGTCCAACCTCAAAACTTCATTTCTCTATGCATTCATAGAAGGTGTTGACCCATTGTACTACATACGGTAAATGACGAAATGTTGCCATGGAGACTTGTTTATGTTTGTCATTTGTCATTAGTCTGTCTTGAATGTTTCAATTGTGTACATGTAGTGAGTTAACTGCACATGTTTCGTTCCACCATGGCTGGATATTCATTTCATGAACAGGCAGAACATGATTTTTATGTATGGTCGCGCAAATGGTAATGGACACGAGGCTGCATGGCTCTATCAGTTGGAGTTTCCAGACCGAAGACAACCGAGTCATCCAACCTTTGTCGCTGTTATCGTTGCCTTGCTGAGACAAGAATCGTTGCACCACGGACTATTGATCAAGGAAGACTAAGAGTTGTTCATACACCGGAACGTGAAGAACAGATGTTAAAGTGTGTCGAAGACGATCCAGGTACCAGTACAAGACAATTGGCTGTGGCATCTGGTACATCACATGTGACAGCATGGAGGACCAGTTCCATGGCCTGCACGTTCTCCCGACCTCAATCCTGTGGATTTTTACCTCTGGGGGCCTCTTAAATCACTGGTTTATGGAGCAGCCATCCCAGATGCAGAAACGCTTCATCGACGTGTCATGGAAGCCTGCGAAACCATTCGACACCATCCCAGAGTTTTTGACAGGGTGCGACATTCCATGATTCGACAAGTACAGGCATGCATAGAAGCAAGAGGAGGACATTTCGAGCATTTATTATGAGTTTTGTGTGTTATAAGTGTACCACTGTTGAACACCTCCTAACGAGAAAACAAAGGATTATGGGACATATGTTTATATGAACTTTTATCCTTCTTGTGGTGTAAGGAACCCATACCTGAAGTTTGTAAAAGTATTTCTGAAACATTCTGTATAAGCCAGGGTCCAGTGTTCTCCCACAGTCAATCAGTGTGTAAGTCAGCGAGGCAGTGGCAACGGTTGAGTTTGTAAGTGTAGTGTGAGAGAATTAGCAACTGCATTTCTGGTGTGATATCAAGAGCGATTCTCTGAGCGGGTTGGTGACAACTGTTATGATGTGCGCCGAGTGCTACTGTGAAGCAATGGATTGTGAAGGTCTTGTGTTCAACTCCCGAGTGAAGTGAACTGTCCGGTGTGAAGAGGCCACATCATGAAGGAAGTGAAGTGATAGAGAATTGAACTAGTTTGCCTTAGTGAAGTGAACTACTAAACATGAAACAATGACTGTTGAAAAACTGGACAAAGTCACTATATCATCAATACCATATTTACACAAATCTAATGCGCCAGCGAATCTAATGAACACCCCATATTTGAAACCTAAAATTATGAAAAAAAGGGTTTGTATCGAATATAAAGCACATCAATGACAGAAAATAGGTGATATGTATTTTATTTAAATGTACTTAATACAACAATGAATTTATCCTATATATAAACCATCAGATCATGCAATTGAAAGTGCCCTATTGTTAGGTGACATTGTTAAAGAACAAAATTAGTGTTACACACTGTTTTTTGCACCCTGTTGCTTTGATGATAACTTCCTTTGTTCCCTTCTCAGTAATAATGTAGTTCCACGGCATATCAAACCAAATTGTCGACTCATCAGCATTGCCTATTTGCCCCATTAAAAATTTTTTTTTTCTTCTGAAGTGAAATGACATACTGCTGAAACATTTGTAGTTTGTCCTCAAAATCTGCATGAAGTTTCTGGCGCATTGTTGTACAGCGTCTTAGAGATAAACCCATCCGCTGTGTGAAATGATCTACCCATCCACAGCTAGCCTTAAATTCTTGTTTCAGAATACCAAGAACTTCAGCCTCCTCTTTAGCTTTCTTTTGTATAGCATCACTAGTCACAGGTTGACCATTCTTCCTCCTTTCACACACAAATTCCAACACTTTTTCTTCAACTTCAGGATGTCTTCCTTTGCGAGAACCTGTAAATTTCTTCCTACTAGCTTTAGTAGCAAATAATGACAATTTCTGTTTTCGCCACAAGCGAACATTGCTCTCTAATACATTGAACTTCCTTCCTGCCTTTCTATTACCATTTTTTCAGCATAGAGGATTACTTTACGCTTTAAGGAAGCATCATAAGATGTTCTTCTCTGTTTGCCCTTGCCCTCCATATCATAACTAAAAACGCTCAATAATAGATCAATGATAAATGAGCGGCTAGCTTGTCACAAGTTTCTGGATGCATGTTAACTCCAGCAAACCATTGTGACATAATAAACGAAGAAATTGAATGAAGTTACTGGTGTTCTACAGAACGGATTTGCATTCAAATCTACTGTGCACCACAATTTTGAGTACTACATTTGGTCAAAAAAGGTGCTCATTAGATTCGCATAAATACGATATATTTATACTAGTCCTTGAAGATTAAGGAAAATGGTATCAATAATAGGTTTCAAAGAAGCTCATTAAGTACAATAAAACTGGAGACAAGGGATGGCCCATCTCTGTTTGTAGAATTTTCCTTCAAACACAATAGCTACACAAGGAAATGCAAATATGATTTCAGTTTATTTTGCAAATGGAGAGTCTGTAATTTTTCACTTAAAAAAGGAAGAATTTTTGCTTTGTCACTTTGTAAGGTATTCATTTATTCAGTAATAATTCTCTTTACAAGGATTGAGTGGTCATGCTTTTAACTTTCAGGTTGTGGTGTGAATAAAGTTTTCCAAGTTTCTGTGAATGTAAAGTTAAAATTTTTTCTTATAAAACCATAACATAAACATACCTCTTCATCATGCATTTTAAAAGTTACAATTTTCTGAATATGTATGGAATTTTTACTGATTTCAGATCCAAGAAAAATGCTCTGAATGTAATTTGGAAACATTATAATGGCTTAAACTGTGCCATATTATATGTAAGATATTAAGCTCCCACATACCTGTGAAGAGCATGTTTAATGAGATGGCATTATTAAAATATTCATACATTCACAGGTATATTCTTATATATCATTCATACACTGTATGAATAATATCTACTTTGGATCTACTCCCTTCCAATGAAAGTTCACATTTACAGTGGCTTGTTAAGGACAAAATTAAACATGTGCATACATGGTTGATACAATTTTTATTTTTATTTACAGATATCTGTGAAGCAGGCATGGATTTATTTATATGCAGAGAATGTAGAACAAAATACTAAAATGTTAATGACTTTCTGGTGAAGTAGTTTAGAGCATTCAGAAAATAAACATAAAAACTATGCCTAATTGTATTTAGTTTTTGTCACCAGGTTTAAAACATTTAGAAAGCTATAATATAAAAATGAAGCACAAGGATTGATTAGTAAAAATAAATATGTTACTAAAAATGTTAAGGTATTTGTTATAAATTATACAGCAGTTTCAATGTTATGAAGCAATTCTATAATATTGAATCTAACAGTAATTGTTTTCATAGCAATCATTTTATTTCAAATACACTTTTTTTTTGCAATGACATTTGGTTATAAATTAATAGCTATTGACAGTTTAATAGTATGTATGACATGTCACAGTCATATTTATTGTTATTGTTATCCAAAATGTGAAGCAATTCATAAAATACACTTAATGAAAGTGGAGTCAACTTGCTGTATTTCTTGTAAGGAAGAACCACAACATCACCTTGGCACCTTAAAACAAATACATAATCAAGAATCTTATTAAAACAAGAAAATCTGATCCATACCCCAGGAGAAAAAGTCAGGAATCTACCAGATCTAATGTGGAGATTATGAGAAGGTTTACATCAGGAAAACAAAAAGGAACATGGCACCTGCTTCAAGGAACACTGGCATTGCATCAAATTCAAACAGACCAAACAATCAGCAGTTGCTTCACATTTCTGGACTCAAAACCACAAAATAGCACCAAAATCAACTTGCTGAAGCCATCTCAGAAACCCAAAGAACTTTAAATATGGGAGAAGATTTACATAAAGAAATTAAAAAACTGTATCATGAACTTTGATTTGTCGTAAGCAGTCAACCCTCATTTATGCCACCAGAGGACACACCAGACTTTCAACAAAATGACTCGAGAGTTGATCTGGCAGTCAACAGGAAGCTGACAATGGGAGCTGAAGCTCACAATACATGTTATACATAATAAATAGGTGAGTAAAGCTAGTAAGAGTGTTCAAGCGACTCCACTTACATTAAGTGTCTTTTATTCTCGATGTTTTAATACACTTAATTTACATAACTACTTTTACACTTATGGGTAAAGTAATGATACATATGCTTCTTAGAGTAAAATCAGAAAGACTAACCTCAAAAATAGCAAAAATATTTCTGGATCATGTATTATGTCCTTATCTAACATTTATTCATTGATATGATTGAGGTTTTAACTTAATGAATTACAGATATGAGAGATGATACATAAGGCATAAGATGGACTAGAGAAATATTTGTTTATAGTTTCCTTTAAAATCATACACCACATGGAAGCTGTTCATATCGTAAGCACATTCCCAAGTTGTCTTCTGGTGATTCTTCCATGGTGCCTGGCCCAAACTGGACATGAATGTTGAATGGAGTTGTGCTACCTGCAACATGAATCATTTCATCTTCTGAAAACATTTTCAGAAACAACATCTATGATTTAATACCAGTGCTTAAATTCTCCAGAGAAAGAGCTCAGGATCATCATGTAGCATTTTTAACTTTTAAAGTAATAGGCAGCAGATTTTATTCCAAGGGATAAGCACTAAAAGAAATGTAGTTATTACTATGAGGTGATAAAATTAATTTGAACATTTTGGGAAGTTAACTTGATGATGAAACTCAAGGATGAGTCAAGAAGGAAATAGATACCAGTAAAAGTAAATATGGGTACCTTGAGTAAAAACTTCTTGATCTGTAATCCTCACATGACACTTTCAACCCATTAAGATTTTATAAATAAATCTGTGGTGTGACATTCCTTGTTAAGGCATGGCCAACCAATTCAACTGCTGACTTCCTGCCCACATGTACACCACAGAAGTGGGCTTCATTCCAATTTAGGGAGATAATATCATCAGCACCAGTTTCCTCCAGCCAGAAAGTTAGTTTACTAGACTCATAGATGACTACTTATTGCTGCTCCTCAAATTTCTGATAATGCTAAGTGGGCATTGGTCCTGTGCATGGGTAAAAAAATCTGCACCCTTATGAGTGAGCTCAAACACAAGTAAAAAATTAAACTGAGTTTTATTTATGGACGCTCTTTAACTGCTGTGGTCCTTAGCGTCCCATTCTATATTGGGCATGAAAGACTGGTAATTTTGCTCAGAGGCCTATTTATCAGGCTTGAGGTTCTTTTACATGCTGTAAATCTATGACATGGGACCACTGGCTTTAATTTCCTTCCGAAGGAAGCCATGCTAAGGATTTTAACGCCCGAAAAAATCCATCACCCTTCACCGGGTTTGAACCCACGATCTCGGGAACTAGAGGCTAGCATGGTAACCACTACACCACAGAGGACAACAAAACATAAGTAATTTCCTTGGTAAAGAACTGAGCATTATACTCCATTTCACTATGCTGTGATGCAGGACATTAATATTTTATAGTTATTTAAAGATAAAGTATAATTACTCTAATATATGGATAAGCTAGTAACAGTGACATGAATTTGAAACTATAGAAAAATTGAGTCGTGGTTGAAACACTCAACATCACTTACATTGACTAATTTTGAAGATTTAGAAGCTAGTAACAGTGATGTGTCATATTTTAACTCTCTTTATTTTAAAATCACTTACATGTTTTTCATCTCGACTGGTTTCGAGAGCTACTTTCTCTTATCATCAGAAGTGGCAGACTCATTGCTCATGGTTATGTCCAGTGTGTGTTTGTGTGTGGTGAAGTGATGAATTTCCATAGTGGGTTTGGTGGCAAAAATTCAAAATTCATTACACAGTTTTTATGTTTTTTGGTTAATATCTTTTCCCAAGTATCCAACTCTGTTATATATTTTGCAGGTTTTAGGAGTGTTGTGTTTGGTATGATGTGATTTGTTGTCCAAAAGTGGTATGCAACTGCAGATTTATTCATCTGTTTGTATTTCATGTGTCTCATATGCTTTTTTAATCTGGTCTCTAAATTTCTTTTTGTTTTCCCTATGTAGATTTGGTCATATTCTGGGCAATTAATTTGATAGATTCCTACTTTTTTGTTCTAGTGTATTTGGTTCTTTGATTTGTTACAGAGTAATTTCTCTAGATGAATTTGTTTTGTGGAACTAGACAGATGTGTTTTTTTGAAGGTATTGTGGAATTTGTAGTGAGTGCTTGGTGGAAAGTGGACTTTTTTTAAAATAATTTTGTTTTTTTGTTGGGTGAGTTTTATGATATCCTGAATGTGTTTCTGTTTCATAAATTGTGCCCTTTTTTTCATGATTTGTTTGATAAAGCCATTGCGTATAGCTGTGTTAACAATGTGTTTGTATTCTCCTTCTGTTAATGGTGTGTGCACCAATATGGGTCAAATGGTTTATGACTGCAAGTTTGTGTGGGACCGGGTTGAATCTATTGTTTTTATGTAGTTTTCAGAATGTGTAGGCTTCCTGTGGATACCAAAATTGATCTTGCTCTGTTTTATAATTGCTTTTAAATCTAGGAACAACAATATGCTTTCATATAATGTTAATTTCTGTCCTTTCTGCAGTAATCACAGAAATAAGTACAACATAGTTTTAATTAGGTAACAATATGGCAATGCATATTTCGTTATATGTGGAAGGCTGAGATAACAGTCAGATGTTGATAAATAAAACCAGTAAATGCTATCCATGATCTCATAGGAAACAAAAGAATTGGTTCTTAATGTTTCAAAATACACTAAGCTTTAAATCTGGAAGCATCATCAACAGATTTTTGTGGAAATGCTTATTGCTATAAAAAGAGTTATTTCACATAAGCTGTTAATTTTAAAAGAAGTAATTTTTCCCAGATTATATACAAGAATGAAGAATACTTCACTGGCTATTTACAGAAAATGTAAAGTAGGTATACATTTTATTAATCATGCAAATATATCAATGGCATGATGTTAAAGACATTTGTTGTTGTTTCCTTCAAGATAAGGTGCACTGTCAAACAATTGTATTATTTATTTATATTGATTCACTGGAATGTTTATAAACTTGATCACTTTGTACATAAAATAATAATTCGTAAGTTAATCAACTAAGTTAGTAACTTCCATCCTTATCAGTGTGTCAAAACTCTATCCTAAAGGCATGAGAATGTAACATTTAAGCGTACTTAAGCACCATTATCCTGGGCAGAGATAGCAACTTAAGTAACTGTACCATTCAAGTTGACACAATGATTGTGAAATGACATATGGATGAAATTAGAAGAAAAAATCTTGATTAAGAAAAGTGAAAAACAGTAACTTTGCTGCTGAATAGGTCAGAGAAGCAATCAGATTACTGTGAGGGTTAAAAACAAGCAGCTGGGTACTAAGATTTGAATTCAGTTTTAAGGAAGAAGAAAGAAGAGCAATGAAATGTACATTATACAACTCTGAATAAATTTATATAGTACCGAAGCCAGGAATGTTGGTAAGATGCGAAATATCATTTACAAAGATGACTTACTCTACTTCTTATTTTTGAATTTGGTTACATCAATAAATGACATTACATAGATAATAAAGTGTTGAACAATGAGTAATTTTAAATATTCTCTCAGAGATGCCTAATGTAAAAAGCAGAATGAGGAAGAACAGTAATTCAATAAAAAGGATGAAATAACAGGTTTTTTTATGAATGAAGAATTTTGAGATGGTGAAACATGCTAACTGAGAATAGAGAGATAAGGGATTTCATAGATGTTTGAAATGCAAATAAAGAAGCTAATACCACCATCAATGCCTTCATCATTGCTGCCATCACTGTCATCACTTCTGCTATTTGTGAATGAAATTAAAATAATGCAGTAACAAAAGAACTTTAATGGCTTCAAAGCTTGCCTTTGTCATTAAGGTAATGAAAAATGCAATATAAGAGATTTGCATTCCAGGACTGAACATGATTCTCCAAACTACAGACAAATGCAGTACTCTCATTGTAGTAGAATAGGTTAACATACTGTTATCTTTACATCATGAATGAAAGTAATGGATTAAGCCAAGGGTGGCAAAACGACTTCCTTCCGCGAGTCACCAAATATGCAACACGCACGGCATCACTCAGAAGCATGTGAAAATCAAACAGACGGTTGCAGAGAGGGAATGTGCGCCTGCGAGTCAAAATAACTCGCGAGTCATGTTTTCACCACCTATGGATTAAGCTATTGCAGTGATCATATTTTCATATTTGGGAAAGAATTTATAACAATAACGCTTTGTAGAAGTGCCCCTGTTGCTTGTTTGAAAATATAGAATAACTCACACAGTTCTTTCAGTGAGTCCATTTTAATAAAACTCTGATATTGATTATATTTGAAAGATCAAAGCAATTGACTAGAAATACTTTAAAAAGTTTATTCTTAGAAGTTACAGCTGTGACTTTTATAGAGTAGCAGATTTTGTCTCTTTAATATGAAAACTATTGCTTAGATGCTGCAGTGCACCATAAATCCTTAAAAGAAGCACTCAACATGTGAACTTACTTTCTATCCTGCATGGAGATTCACCTTGGGTACAGAAGGAGCTCCCACAGTGTAATAAATCACAGACTCCTGGGCTTCCTCCAGGCTAAAATACAATAGAAACTAACATTAGCTTAAAGAATAAAGTACTTGTATTCTCTTAGGATTTTCAGACAAACATTGTGTACATTATGAATGTGAATATATTCTATGATGTATATGAGAAAGCTTAGGTTTTAACATATTGTGTTGTGAAAAATTAATTAAATTAAATTTTATTTATGGACGCTCTGTAACTGCTGTGGTCCTTAGCATTCCATTCTATATTGGGCATGAAAGACCGGTAATTTAGCTCAGAGACCTCTTTATCAGGCTTGAGGTTCTTTTATGTGCTGTAAATCTATGACACGGGACCACCGGCTTTACTTCCTTTCTAAAGGAAGCCATGCTAAGGAATTTTACGCCCGAAAAAATCCATTGCCCTCTGCCGGGTTTGAATCTGCAACCTCAGGAACTAGAGGCTAGCATGGTATGCACTACACCATGGAAGACGACATCCTTTATTATTCCACTTACATTGGTTTTAAATTTAGTACTTGCGATTTAATACCAATTTGAAAATTAACAAAGACCTTATGGTTATTTTCATGCAGAGTGTTAAAACTCCTCACCTTCACTATATAAGAAATATACTAACTAATTTTAAAATATACATTATTTGTTTTTCAGTATACAAATAGCTATGCTGTTAAATATAATGTGAATGGAAGAAACACTACTCTTTAATCATTGTGTTTTAGTATCTTAAAATATATTTATCATTTCCTCTTCATCACTATCATTGTTGCTATTCCTGACATAGTCAAAAACATTCGCAGGGTAGTTAGTATACATACATGCTTGGCATGTAGCTTCCAAATATTGATTCAGTCATGTTCATAGACATTGTTTCACCAGATATGAATGATACAATGAAGATCATTCCTTGGTGCTAAATTTCATTATATAATTATTATTTCTTGCTTCCAGAAAGGTATATAATATGAAACCATAAAAATATTTAATGCTCTTCCTAATGATCTTAAGGGAAAAGTTGACAACTTCAATGCTTTTAAAATTGCTGTTAAAGAGTACCTATCTCAAAATCATTTTATTCTGCACAGGATTATCTAAATGACAAATTATCCTGATGATAACAATTATGTAGCTCTGTAAGTAGTATTTAGCTGCTTGTAAAGACAAATCATTGCCAATTACATTTGATGCCTGCTCTAGAATTAATGAAAGCTATTTAAATGTATATATCTATATTGAAGAACTGACAATCAATGCTATGCAATGCAAATCTAAGAAAATGATGAGACGAACAGGCTGCAAAAGCCTAGTAAAAGTTTAAAAAAAAAAAAAAATCTCAAGTATTGCAATTTATATACAGCCAAATTGTATCTGCATATACATATTATGTTAGTCTTATAATTGCAAGAAACTATTTGATTTTGTTTCTGTACATAATTACAAAATTAACCCTGCTTTGTTTCATATTGCATACAATATGTCTTATTTTTTTAAAATGATCTATATTCCTATCTGATGCATATGTATATATGCAACTAAATTGTACATTTCCTTGACATGTTCGATGTTTATGGGCCTTTGTGGCTACTAGTAAATTCATAGAACACAATCCAATCCAATTATTAGTCAGTTCTTATAATGTTTATGTTCCATCTTGGGACCTTTGTTGTTTATTCTGTATATGCATGATATTGACCAGGTTATACCTACCAATGCAAAATTATTCCAATATGCAGATGACTCCACTGTTACGTGTGCCACAATAATATTATCACCTTAGAAAATATTTTAAACGTTACCACTAAATTATTACAATATTTCTATAATCTCAATATGTTTGTGAATGCTAACAAAAGTGAACTAATTACATTCGGAACCAAAGGCTCTGATTTTCAAATTCATTTAAATATTGATAATGGACCAGTACAAATAGTAAAAAAATGTCAAATTACTTGGCGTTACTTTAGATAGTACATTTAACTTCACAGACCACATTGACAGATTAGGTAACACCATTAGGTAACACCACTTCTTTGTACTGAAATACTTAATAGAATACATACCAATGTCTATTGCTAAAATAATTTACTATTCTTTAATCTATTCTTACCTTTCATATGAGATTAAACTTTGGGGTAATGCGACAAAGTCTAATTTCAATAAAATTAGACTTTGGGGAAATGCGACAAAGTCTAATTTCAATAAAATTTTCACATACAGAAAAAAGCTGTTAGATATCTCGGCAACTTAAAATATAATGAATCTTGTCATCCAATATTTAAACAGCTAAAACTTTTAACCCTCCCCAGTTTATATATGCATATCATACTATCGTGCACTTATGGAAATTTAATTTGCACCTTGAAACCAATTCCGACAGACACAACCATAACACCAGGCATAAAGATGATTTAGCAATTCCTGGCCATAGACTTCGTGATAATGAGAGGACACCTAGTTTTATGGGTATAAATTTTTATAATACTCTTACCACTGTTATCAAGCAATGTAAAGGCAACAAATTCAACTCTAAGTTGAAATGCTTTTTAATTGACAATTGGAAGAATTTATTAATACTGATTACCATTTGTGATTTGATATGCATTTTTACTATTAATTTGTATTTCTGACATTACTCCTTTGTGTATTCCACACTGTACTGAACAAAACTGTAATAATAAATAAATCTTCTGACAGCCAAATGCACATTAAACTATACATCCTTTCTTATTGGAAAAAACCATTCTGTCCTATCTATCCATTTTCCTTCTCTTAATTGTCTCTCCTTCATGGTTTCCATAACTCCATTCTTCCATGTTCTTGGATATCACCCTCATTTTCATCTCCTTGATGGCATCCATTCAAGAGCAATCTTTGATAACCTATCTTAATGCATATGCATTACATGTCCATGTTGTTTTGTTGAAATATCATATAATTTATCCTTTTTAATGCTAATTTCCTGTCTTATTTTCTCACTCCTAATTTTATCTCTTCTAGATATTTGAGGTGAGTGTAACCAATAATCCATTTCCATTACCAGAAATTTTGTTTGTAGATACCTTTGAATTCGCATATTTCTGAACCATATAAAGTTATACCATTATTCTCCTCAAATAAACTTACATCTTTCAATTTCATAACCAGAAACATCAGGCGGTCACACATTATTACAAATCAGACATAATTAGGCACAGTTCCACAATTCCATCATTTATTCCAAACATGCCAAATGCTGTTAATATCTAGCCTTCTTTGTAAGAATTTTGAAGTATATGGAAAGCATTGTGCCTTTTAATGAATAGTTTCTTTCATACATCGGAATAGGTCATTGTTTATAAGTAATTCAGATTACCATACACATAATACCAGGAATAATAAAAATATACACCTAAATCAGGGCTTAGATTTTATTTCTCACAAAGGAACCATTTTATATAATAAACTCCCAGTTAGGGTAAGAAATCTAAATAGTAAGAATTTTAAAAAAACTGTAAAACACATTCTATTAAAAATAATGCCACAGACAGAGATGAATCTACTGAAATATTAATAATAAAGAAATATTAATTAATAATTTAGGCAACGATTTTATTTGTAAAATATCTATTAGAATATCGAAAAAGGAAAAATGTGTAAATCAAATTGCTATTTGACTTGAGTCTATTTACTTGTATTTATCATGTAATTTAGTTATTAATTATTAATTATATTGATTGACGAAGCCATGAATGTTATATATTCTTATGGTGAATAAAACCACCACCACCACCACCCAATTATACATATTATTACTCTTGAATCCACACCATTAACTCAAAGTACATTCTATACCACTAGAATCACTAAGCAGAATTAATGTCATCCATCCATCTGTCTGTCCAAACTGTATATGGCTTTTGTAGACTTAGAGAAGGCTTATGACCGAATTGAGCTACAACTTCTGTGGCATAAATTAGTGTGTAAGGGAGTGAGTCAGCAATTGGTGAATATTCTAAAAGCACTGTATTTTGAGAACACCTTCTGTGTAAGGGTGGAGACAGGCTGTGTAACAAACGAAATTCCACAAAAGAAAGGCCTTCGGCAAGGATGTAAGCTAAGTCCAGTTTTATTTAATTTATACATAGATGATGTCTTACTAGAAATTGGAAGGAATAATAACTGTGCACCAGTAATTAACAACATCCAAATTCCAGGACTTCTTTTTGCAGATGACCTAGTTGTAGGATCTATTACAGTAAGTGGTTTAAAACAATCATTACAAGCAATTGATGTATATTGTAAAGAATGGAGGTTAAAAGTGAATCAAGAGAAAACACAGATTGTGGTTTTCAAAAAGGGGGGAAAATTAGGCAAATATGAAAAGTGGAAGGGAGAGAATAAAGATTACAGGGTAGTGCGTGACTGTATCTATTTAGGAGTAAAAATAGATGGAGGTAATAAATGGGAGAAACAAAAGAAGTTTGCATTGGCAAAAGGTAAAGGGGCGATGGCAGCAATTAGAAGCTGCAAATATAAAGTACCTAATATAGATGTTAAATGGCTGGAAAAAGTTTATGAGATGGTTGTGGAGGCAAAAAATGATGTATGGTATAGAAATATGGGGATTAGATAGAGGATGGGAATGTATAGATGTGGTGCACAGGATGTTTTGTAGAGAAATACTAGGGCTACCGAAGTCAATTGTAAGACAGGTAGCACAATTAGAGATGGGCAGCGTGCCAACTAAGGGGAAGATAATGGAAAGAGCTTTGAAATTTTGGTTCAGAAGTTTAAATCTAGGAAAAAGTAATGTGTTAAGACAATGTATTGAATACCAAGAGAATAGCTTAGTGAATGATGGATGGGTAAGTAAATTACGGAATATTTTGGAGAAAAATGGGTTAGGAGATATATGGAGAAGGAGAGAAAATAACATAAAACATTTTTGGAAAAAGGCAAGGAAAAGACTGGAAGATATAGAAATACAAATCATGTTCAGTGAGATTGCCGAAAAGAGCTCATTAGTTTATTATAGGCCAATGAAAAATACATGGGGTAGGGAAAAATATATAGACATAGTAAATAAAGAAGAGAGAGAATCTATTGCATGGTTAAGAACCGGAGCATGGAGGCTAAAAGGGCTAAGACAGGGTATTCCTCAGAACCAATGTCTGATATGTGGTGGTAATGAAGACATTGAACACATAGTATTTAAGTGCCAAGGAACAGAAAATTGGAGAAAAGAATTTTTTAATAAGAAGTGGTTGAAGGGGGATAGAAATACACTTATAATTGAAATGATATGCAAGGACGCTAGAAGCATTGGACAGTTTTTGTGTAAAGTAAAAAATAAATGGTTTTGGACAGTGGAAAGAGAAAAGTAAGAGGTAGTGCATCTTACTTTGAATGGAAAACTATAGTGTGTGATGGTTAAGTAATCAATAAATGAAAAGTGAAAAAAAAAGTGGGAATGGGACATGAGAAAAAAAAAGAGCAAGATAATTTAGTGACGAGATTGTAAAATGTAAATAAACTGTAGTGATTGTCTACTGAATAAGTGACCAGGGTCAAAATGCAGTAGACAATCAAATTTGTAAAACTCTTAGCACAATAAATACTATACTATACTGTCCATCCGCTTGTCCTTCCATCCACCCACTACCCACCCATTCATCCCTCCCTCCCTCTGTCTGCCTGTTCACCCCAACCCAAGCCAGGCAACCCAACACACCTCATACCATCTACTCACCCACCTATGCCATTACATTCCATCCCACCCACTCATCCCATCCCTCCCATCAACTGATATATTCAAATTATCATACAATTTAAAATATATGATATTAACACACTAAGTTATTTCAAGTGATTATGAACAGTAAAACTTTTTAACATACTGGAATTGTGAGTGGATTGATGACACTTTAATATTACTTACTAAGTTTTCAATTAAAAACATGTGGAATAAACATACAGTTGATGATGGAGACAAATGAAAGATGTTCTGGTAGAAAACATAGTAATTGGAACTGTCATCAATCCACTCACAATTTCAATATGGCATTGATTCTTTGGATTAAATTATTGCGAGATATTTCATTTGGTTTTGTTTTTAGAGGCAATTACGTGGTCTACTCAAATTACTTTTCTCAAGTTTTAACCAGTGTAAACTTGCATCCCTGTGGTTATAGACTATGTAACACCTACATAACATTTTATTGATTGGGGGTGAAGGGTAACACACTCATTCATGTCTTAACATTTCTCTCATTTCATTGAAATTTAAAATTGTTAACTTTTTGGTCATTTTGTGTTTATAATTGGCTTCATCATCATCATTATTATTCATCGTCATCATCATAAACTACATGGTTTGGATCTTAAGATCCATTCTGGCTACACAGAGTTACAGCTCACCTCCCCATCACATTTTGGGTCTTCCTACACTTCTTCTACCAGTTCGACAATAATTTAATACTTAGAGAGAACTATGGTGAGAGTCCATTCTACAAAGGTGTGTATACCATTCATCTCTTTTAGTTTTCATCATTTCTACTATATTTATAATTCCTTATTCTTTCCTTATATCTTCATTCCTTTGATGATCAGCAAAGTGTATCCAGCCATTAGACGCAACAATTTCATCTTCAATGCTTCAATCTTTTGTTTATGTTTACTTGTGAGGGTCCATACTTCTGTTCCATATAGCAGGACTGGAAGTGCCAGAACTTATAACATTTTGAAATTGTTTCTTTACATACCTTCTTATACAGTGTCCATTTGATAGTCCCTATTAACCAATTATACTTAAGGAGCTTATCATTGATATCATTTTCTACTGTGTAGGAAACTGTTCACCCTAAATAATTGAATCTGGGGAGTTGTTCTATTATTTTGTCATTTAATTCAATTTTTGCTCTGAGATGTGATTTACCTCTAAATGCCATCATCTTCGTTTTTTATGGTGATATTTCTAAATGATACTTTTTTCCTATTTTACTTAACAAATACAATTTTCTCTGCAAGTTATCTTCTATACCAATATTACCCGGTCATCAGCAAACAGGAGTGTATTTAAAATCATTCCGCCTATAGCATAGTCACGATTTAAAATATCTCTCCATTCTTTTATAGCTTCATCAATATAAATATTAAAAAGAGTGGGTGACAAACAGCACCCTTGTAATGTATAATTGGATTGTTATATTAAAATTCTAGAGATAATTCAGAACCTAAATTTATACTTAAATTCACCTCAGAAGCTATTTGATTAATTCAACTAACTACCTCACCAAAGTAGAAAGCATATTTCTTCTCAGAGGCTCCAATGGCTTCTGCTACATGTATCTATAAACATGAAAAGTTCTTCATAGTGTGCAATTCTGATGAATATTGTTAAATGGTGAAAGCTATGTTTTTTTTCTTTGTTGATAAGTGTGACTTTTTTTTTAAATTCTACTACTGTTAAGGAATAAAGTGAAAGGTTAACAATTTTATAATTCATGGATTACATTAGCATAGAAATTATCAAACAGATTTGGACAATTCCTTAGTTGCCGAAGAATTTACTTGTTTTTGGAATTAAAATTCATAATATTTCCAAAATTAATGAAAAGGTGTAATATGATAATTGAGCAACTAACAGTCTAATATTCCCCATTTCCATAGATTTGATGAGCGAAAACTAGAAAGGCCTTTCCACATATTAAGAGATGCTGTAGATATATTTCATGCATTCATGTACTGTACTAAATCATATGTTAGCAGTGGTATTTACAAACTGTATTTGCAAACTAAAATAAGGTCTGAATATACCTTCAAATGAACTGAAGAGTAATTGTGGCACAAGTTAATAATACTCTCAAATGATGAGATTATGCCATACTAGAAGTTAACAAATACAATTGCTTATATCAGACTGAAGGTTAGCTTTGTTTCATTCCTCATGTTCCTATTAAATTTATACAGAATGTATACTTCACAATATAACTGAATGACTATTCTATTTATCACAAAGTCAGTTATTTTTTCTAGATATAATGACTAGAACCTACTGAATTACATATAATGTTTGGCCACACTTTTCTTGCTTACTGGAGCACTAAGCAACTAAGTATGGCAAAGGTTTTAAGCTGATCTAAAGGCACTCAAGCTATTCCAATTCAGTATACCACTCTAAGAATAATATTTAAGTTAGCTAAAAGTTTTGTGTTTTAAACAAAGTTGACCCTAGTTAGTGTAGGTTAATTAAAATTTAGCTATTTGCTGATTCGTTTAACATGGGCAATATAAATTTAAAATACCTTAAAATTAACTTAAATAGCAAATACTCTAATGCTAGTTTATTATAAAATAATAAAACATGTTATATTATTCCAGCACTATCATTCATTATAATCTAATTTAATTTAATGTTTCCTTAATAGTATCAGTGGCGAAGCTGAAGGGGTGCCTGAGAGTCTCAGGTTACCCAAACTAAATACAGATAAATTGTATGTTATATGCTAGATGTAAATAGCAAGAAAATGGATTAAAATAAAGAGAGTTGAGGGTTGTTACATTACATCACTAAAATATTCTTACTTGAACGCGTTTAGGGAGACAGCTTGTTCCCATCGTCAGCATGTTCTCAACTGATTTTTCCAGTCATTGTCTGGGGGATGTGTGTGGCTAGTGGTGTTCTCTGGTGCTGGGCTGATGAACCTCCAAAGGCTGCTGGGTGGCGGCAGTTCGAAATTCATTAGGTGATCCCTGTGTTTGACAATATGTATTTTTTCCCAGATGTCCAATTCATTGCTGCTGTTGATCGGTTTTAAGAGTTTTATGTTCGGGGTGATATCATGGTTTGAAGACCAGAAATGATGTGCTACTTCTGATTTATCTGGCTGCTTTTGGTAAATGCATCTCATATGCTCTTTAAGTCTTATTTCAAGATTTCTTTTGGTTCTTCCTATGTATACCAGGTTACATTCATTACAATCAATTTGATATATACCAGCTGATTTATCGTTGGGGATAGGATCTTTTGTTCTGTTGCATAGTGGTTTCTGTATATTGTGGTTATTCTGTGGAGACAGGGTGATGTTGTATTTCTTGAAAATCCTTTGAAATTTATGATGTGTCCAAGGGTGATAAGTGAATTTTCTATATGCTTGTGGTTTTTGTTGTCCAAGTAACGTAGTCATTTGTTGGATGTATTTCTGTCTTTCAAACCGATCAACAGCAGCAATGAATTGGACATCTGGGAAAAAATACATATTGTCAAACACAGGAATCACCTAATGAATTTCAAACTGCTGCCACCCAGCAGCCTTTGGAGGTTCATCAGCCCAGCACCAGAGAACACCACTAGCCACACCCATCCCCCAGACAATGACCGGAAAAATCAGTTGAGAACATGCTGACGATGGGAACAAGCCGTCTCCCGAAACGCGTTCAAGTAAGAATATTTTAGTGATGTAGTGTAACAACCCTCAACTCTCTTTATTTTAAATTATGACACATCACTGTTACTAGCTTCTAAATCTTCAAAATTAGTCAAGAAAATGGTGTCTAAAAGTTGCTTGTACGCTCCGGCAGCGACTTACACCAGCCTAAAAATTTAGCAGTCTGGTTAACGCCAGACACACACATGCTGCACGGACAGAGGGGCATACAAGCATTGCTAAGCAACCACTCCCCTCCAAGCCACATAACTATAGTGCGTGTAGTCATTCTCAGAGTACAGACTCTGGCATTCAGTGCAGCATGGAACTGTGGATTATAAGACGTGTTAGTTTTTGTTTTCTATTGTGTTGTGAATTCAAAGTATTTGCAGGTTTTCTTACATTCTGTGCCTTTCTCTCATGCTTTCCAATGGGTGAGTTTAATGGTTTGGTTATCTATCTTATTAAAACACCATTATCCTCCCTTTCCTTTGAAGAAAAGTGTGTTCTAAAGAATAAGAGACCGACATCACATCTGAATATTATTACAGAAGGATGGAAGCCAAATAAGAACTTTCCAGTTCCAATGGTACAGGGAGTACCCATGGCTCACAGCAAGAATAACAAGCTGTAAATTATATTGTTATGTTTGCATATTTTTTGGAGGAGAAAGTAAACATGTGAGAGTGGCATAAAAGATTTTCATAGAAGGGTGTGTATCATCAAGTTTCGAAAAGACATATATCGAACAGTGAGGATTTTCATCATCTTGGAAAATGTAAAATTGATCATGCCTATTCCAGAAGCGGCATGCGTTTCAGCTATAGGACATAATGAATCAGTAACTCACAATAGACAAGTTATTAGAAGATTAATTCAGGCGGTATGTTACCTAGGGAAACAAGACCTTCTGCAGGCACGAGTGTAAAGATTCTGCTAATAAAGGCAATTATCTTGAAATATTGAATTGCTTAGGCAAGAAGAACAGTTCACTAGAGAGAATTTGGAATCCACCTCAGGATTTAAAGGAACTTCAAGTGATATTCAGAATGAGCTTATTGAATGTGTAACTCAGGTAATAAATGAAGAAATTAAGAAAGAAATCTCAGCTTGTGAATTTGTATCTCTTCAGGCAGATGAAACTTTGAATGTATCCTGTCAGTCCCAGATGAACATTATATTTTGCTACTGTGCTGACAGTACCATTCATGAGAGATTTGTGGGATTTTATGATGTTTCAACAGATAAAAGTGCTCTTGGACTTTCAGCTGTTATTTTGGGTATCTTAAGAGAATGGGGTGTAGATAAGAAATTAATCTGTCAGACCTATTATGGAGCTTCTGTGATGTTGGGTTCTGCAGGAGGAGTGCAAGGTATCATCAAACAAGAGTGCCCACATGCAATGTTCATTCACTGTTGCGCACACAAATTAAATTTAGTGCTGCTGTATGGATAAAAAAGAATAAGGAACGTGTGTCTCTTCATTTATGATTTGACTGCCTTCAATACTTATTTTAGCAAATCATTAAAGAGAACTCAAGTCCTGAGAGATGCAGATTTCAAGCTACCACATGCATCTACAACAAGATGGAGCTTCGTCTCCAGAGCAACAGCTACAATAGCTTATCATTTCAAAGATTTGAAAGGAGCTCTTGTGCACATAGTTCATAATGATGAAAAATGGGATGTCGAATTTGTAAATGGTGCTACAGGATTGATTGAGAGGTTGGAGAACCCTATATTTTTCTTCCTGCTAGCTTCACCATTGAATAGTATAGAATATGTGTATATGTGGGTGCTTAAACTACTATTATTATATAGTGACAAGTCAAATAATAAATAGTGATTGTATAAGTGATATGTCAAATTGTATATTAGATAATATGCTAATACTATGACGAAGCCTGAAACATGTAATAACAATGTCTATGGGTGAATAAATACTTTACTTTATGTCTTGTTTAAAGAAAACATGAAAAGAAAAATGCTAACAGAAAGAAAGAAAAAGAGGAAAGGGAATATTTCTAATGCAAATTAATGTTGAAAAGCCACATTAAAAGAAAGAATACTTCGGCATTAAAGAGAAAAAGGACTAATGAAAAATAATGTGATTAGTGGGAAAATAGAAACTAAACGAATATGAAAATAACGCTTTACTCCATAATAAAAATTTTCAGGATTAGACTAACAGACTCACTCATAATACTATAACAGAACTCTGTATTACCATAATAAACTCTTCTGAGTCACACGGCATGACAATTTTATCATTACATTCCTTTGTTGACAAGCTGGATGCACCATCACCAGATCCACCAGTATCTGTAAAAGAGTAAAGCAAAATAAACACATCAGTGGCGGTGTTTCATAAAAATATCACATAGATGAAAGATAATTCAATTTAGAAAACAAAGTGTAATGGGAATAAAGGAGAAAAGCTAAAATACAAAGACTGAAATTGAGATAATGCCATCATCTGTTATTATTGCCACCTAATAGTAGGTTTTGGTATGTAAAACTTGCACTGCTTGCAAATTATTGTTGAGAATACTGGAACTGGTTACAAGTGCTTAGCAGCATATTACCAATGGAGTTTATATTAAGCTAGTGCAATTTCTGGCTCAAATTTCACCAACCTGAAAAAAAAAAGGTTTTCCTTCAACTCTGAAGATTGTTACTTTGTTGATAAGTTTAGCAGGATGATGTAACCCCTAATAGGTGATTTTCATAAGCAGAACTGCTGCACAAATACTTCTACTGTTTCTATTGAAAATAGTGCTGGAAATAGAAATGTGATTTTCAGTTGAATGAATTGCTGTGAATGCGTTGCTTACTGAAACTTGAATATGTGCACTAGAATTGCACCATTACTGTATTGAATGTGTGCTTGGTTGACTGTCAATTTGCTGAACCCCCCTTTTTTTTAGCAAGAAGAAAATCCATATAGCAAGGTAAAGCATTAATATTTATTGGTTTCATTTTAGAACTCATTAATGTTCATAGGAAAGGAGAAAGAAGATTATGATATATAAAGCAAATAAATGGTAGCTATCTAAGGAATAAAGATTGCTCTTCTGCACTTGGTGTACTGTGTAAATATAAACTGCAGGTCAAAAGTTTCCAGACATCTTGTAAAAATTACATAACTTGGCACTTAACTTGAATGGCTGCACTAATTGTTTATAGTGCTAATGCAGGCATATTACGTTATAGGGCACATACATGAATCAGCAATGCAAACAAACACTCCAACTCCAGTGTCTTTCTGTTTACAATGCAAAGATTAGTTATCTGTCTAGGTATGCAGAGAATGATACAGTAACAACACCATAGAAGCATGGAAGGGGATCACTAGTGGTATGAGACCCAGTGACAGTTCTTGGGTGATCACATACTTGCAGCTGCAAACCCAGAATTTTTCTTGTATATGTGTATTTACTTCTACATGTATTTCAAGACATTCCACTGTGCAGACTTTCTTCTCTGTGAACTTGTGTATTTAATTTCCTTGCATGTTCTTTCTGCAAAAGCAATGCACTTGGTTAGAGAGCTGTAGAGACTCATAAGCACATTCTGCAAGTAGCGGTGAAAGCTTTCGAGCAAGGGGGCAGGGGAAAGGTGCAAAGTGCAGTATATTGAGAGTAAAGGCGGTTGACAAGCCCAAGAAATGTGATTCCTAGTATGCAAGTGCACTGTGTTGCTGGACATGTCCAGTTCCATTTATTTCCATTTCCCATGCTATAGCACATCCATCCCTCTCTTCCTTTATGTAGAAGAGGGGAAAGGCCCCCTACGTGGAGGTTAATTCTTGTTAACTTTTCTAATCACTGTCATGCCATTTTCAGCATTAACATGAGAGTTATGGTTACACTATGTAGCATACTGCAACTATATTTATTTCATCTAGTTTAAATACTCATAATACTATGGTTAATACAACACTTTAGGGTAGTTAGAGTAGTTTATTAGAGTACTAATTAAGACCTAGCCTTGATGAGTCAACAGTTTGCAACATTAAGTTCCCTTCAGTAAACATTTTGGAACAATAAAGTTGTCATTTTTTTTATCAACATGGTTAGGATTTTTAGGTGAAAATTTCAGATGAAAAAAGGAAGGGAAAAAGTGCTCAAATAAGGTGAAAAAAGGGACAATAAGGTGCTGGTTTATTTAAGGGGATGCACAACTGAAATTGCTATTTTCTAAACTATCCATTCAATTGGGCTGAAATTTTAACCACATGTCAGTCTATATAATTGTTTTGTGAATTTCAATCTCAAATCTTAATTAGTTTTCAAGTTATTAATTTTCAAAATATAAAATTATGGGTATATGCAAAATGCAACACATGATGCATTTTTCAAAAAAAAAAAAAAATCTTATGTTGCTTCTATGTCAAGGAACTAAAAATCTGTCATATAATTTTTTTCTACCATTCTTAGTTTAAGAGAAAAAAAGGTTTGCAGTTTTGTATTTGCATTTTTTTTTGTACACATTGTTATCTTCAAAAATTAGTAGCGCAAAATCTATTCATTACACAGAAGAATTATATGGCAGTTTAATTTATTTTGTGTTTTTGAAATAAGCATAAAAAATGTCAATATGAATGGATGAAAACTACATCATGTAGAACATTTTGAATATGCAGAAATGCTGAAAATAAGAAACGCCTTAAAATCAAGTTTTAAAAATATAAACCACTAGCAAATGATCCTGAAGCATTCACTAGGTCAAAAACAAAAGTGGATTCTAAAATTACAAGCAATGAAGAATTTTTTGGGAACATAATTTTTTTTTTTTTTTTTTTTTTGTTTAGATTTTGGGTTGATTTCAGTTGTGCATTCTCTTAACTAATTCAACGATTTCTCTTTCCTCTATTCTAATTTATTGAACTACAAACAAGTACATCAAATTATCACTCATCAAAAGAAGGAAAAAACATGAACCTGTTGTACTTCAAGACATTAAGCATCTCCACATTTTTAAAAGTAAGTCTGTTTCGCGACAATTATCAGAATGTTCTCATTCTGCTGGAACTTAAGTCTAAGCGATTTCTAGTAGTTTCGAGCAGAGCCCAGTCTTAATAATTCTCGGAACTGCGTGGGTGAAGTTACTGCTGTTTCTGTGTTCCCAGCCTTCGCCTCCACGCAAACAGATGACATCTCTCACAGTAACAAACTCACATTCACAAACAGCAGGCTATTGATTCTGGTGGGATAGAATCACTCATGTCAATTGCATTATTGTGGGCTACTTTATAGAGGTAAAGCGAGAGAAAGAGGTTTTTGTCAAACACACAATTATTTTCCATTGTTACGGGTATGCTTTCAATTCCTGTGCGGCGTTTACTGAAAGAGGTAGGCTTACTATTTGCACGTACACAGCAAGCTGAGCAGACGATAATTGAAAGTTAAAGAATAAATTGGAATGAAACTTAAAAGAAAAAAGGGGGAAAAAGGGGATTATGGGCATGGTTGGGGGAAAATGGAATAAAGGTACCAAAAAGGGGTAAAGGTCCCAAAAAAGGGACATAGGTGCAAGAAAAAATGCCTCTTTTCGCAACTAGAAACAAAATTTCAGACTGTGATATCCTTCCGCACAGCTTTAACTTACCCTAAGAAAAAAGTGTGCACCTAAAAATCCTAACCCTGGTTATAATTATCATAACTATTATTATTATTATTATTATTATTATTATTATTATTACTACTACTATTATTATTATTATTATTATTATTATTATTTATTACCGTGGTATATTTTTCTTTACGTTTGCCTTGTCTAACTGTGTTATGTTTGTGAGTCTGCTTGAAGCAGCAGATCACCAGGTCAGTAAATTTGAAAACCTGCGGTACAGTGATGTAAAATTGAATTGTGTTGTGGAGCTAAAAAAAATTAAACCTTTCAGGTTTATCCTTAGCAGAGACATTACAAATTAAACAGAAAGGCAGACCATTGCCAAACTGTCCTCCATGGTGTAGTGGTTACCATGCTAGCCTCTAGTTCCCGAGGTCACGGGTTCAAACCCGGTGGGGAGTGATGGAAGAGGCCTCTGAGCAAAAATTACCGGTCTTTCACGCCCAATTTAGAATGGGACACTAAGAACCATAGTAGTTAAAGAGCGTCCATAAATAAAACTCAATTTAATTTTTATACCTGTATGTATTTCAGCCATAAGGTGATTACGTCATACCAGTTGTGCTTGCGCAAAAGCTCATAAAAATGTGCACAAGTCAAGTTGTACTCAAGACTCTGTTGCCATATCTCATCAAGTTTAGAGGAGAAGCATAGTAGACCATTGCCATCTATCAATTTAATTGCATAACTAACTATAGGGAAGGTTTTTATGAGAAGATTCAATGAATCTATCAACAAACCTTTTACAACCACTAAGATTGACCACGAGCTGCCACTGGTGGGACTGTTTTTCATTCAGTAGGGTTGTTGAATTGCACCACTTTAAAGGGACACTTTACATAAATGGGTATCATAGCATATCACAATTATATTTATACCTGATTTTCTAATATCAACATGCTTAATTTTATTACCATATACTAACCTACAAGTTTATTTACTCTCTGAAGGTAGCAGCAGATTTTTAATTGCATTACAACTAATAACTCTCAATGGCCACTTTTGCTAGAGCCAAGTGATATTGACTTCAAATATCTAGGGAAAGGAAGCTTTTAATGAAAATATTGCAGAAACGTGGACTTTGTGACACAGTGAGGGAAACTCACAGAAAGGATTTGAAATATAAATATGAAGAAGAATGGAACATGTGAAATGGAGAGACAAAATAAGTAATGAAGCTGGTTTAGAAGGAGTAGGCAAAGGATGTACACATACAATAGTGAAACTGATCAGGGAAGAGGAAAAGATATGAGTTGATGATTGCATGAGAAGAAACAGATTGCTAAGAGATACAATAAAGTGAATGATAAATGCAGTATTTGGTAGCAAGAAAATTATTAAGATAAACAGTGCATTCAATGAGTGACATTATCCATGTTAGTAAAAAAAAAGTATTAAATATTGACTTTGTATTTTTAAAATTCCCAAAGTTGGAAATTTCAATAGCAAGTCAGCTTAAAGATTTTTGTAGTTCTTCAAGCCTATCTTCGACGTTATTCCTATATATATAATAAAAAATTAAAATATATAATTTACATTACCTGATGCCACTGGAGGCCCAATTTTGAAAGAATTTTCATCACATGGTTCATATGCAATTGAGCACATCCCTACAAAAAGAAAGGATTGTGTTATTAGTTTTAAATTATACATGGCAAGTATTTTATCTTATCTTTGAATATGAAGTTCAATATTAATAATAATTGAAACGTTCCCAAACATAACGTTCAGCAATCCAAAAATGCAAAGTATTGTTATGCTTTCCAAATTAAGTAAATAAAAATAAAATATTTTTCATTGCATCTTTCACGTAACATCCATCCCTTCTATCTTACCAAAGATGGGAAATTTGTGTTTTAAAAATGCAGCCTAAAGAAGTTTATCACACATTTAAGACATCTTGCTAAATTAATGTGTGTTTGCTCTAGATATTAGGAAACACAGCTTGGCAGCTGCTTCTAATTCCAATGCAAGTAAAGCTTAAGGCTACATCCATAAACCACAAAACTTCAAGCCTTCTGTTTCAATGTACAGGTGATCTCAATTACTGCAAGATATTGTACATTAAAGGCAACCTACATTGTTGGAAGTACATCCAGGTATTTAGTTGAATAAACTGTCTGCTTAGCTTATGTATATTATTGTTATTCTACAATAGACATGTGTAAATTAAGGTTGAATAAGATTTGGAACCTTTATTGCCATAGCTGAGACTCAAACTGCTAATTTTTGCTTTTCATGCCAATGCATTACTGCTGTGCTATCATGACGAGATAGGGTCTCCTTAGTAAATGCGATTGCAGTTGCTTCACAAAGGAAAAGCACCCTAAGCACAACTAATGACAGTCATAAATCCATCTTCACAGCCAAGATAAAGAAACCTTTCAATCCTTGTCCTTGAGGACCAATAGCAACCCTGATTTTAAGGACGTGACAAACTCACTTGCCAAAGTTCTGAACTTCAGTTGTTCTGTTTCATTAGATGCAAACTTTCATTGAGTGTGTCATGATGTGGAGATCGTGGGAGGAAAACTTAGGGTTCAATGCAAATGAAACAGTAGATAATGTTCAGTCAGGTGAAAATAATGACCATGACAGTGAAGATACTAGTTTTGGTAGTGTGAATGTTGACCTAAATAGATTGGAAAGTGTTGCTGGTCAAAGTGGTCCTTGTGGAGAAGCCTCAAAAAATAAATTTATAATGGGAACAATTTCTAAACAACGTTCAAAAGCTTGTTTTGAATGCATTTAAATATGTGATGGGAAGTAAACTTGATAAGGGGTCATGTAGTGAAACTACCAAAATTCTGGGTATTCGCAGAAATACAGTGAGAAAAGCTTTGGCAAGGTACACCAAAGACACTGACAATGTGTGGAAATAAAAGGAAAGGTTTCTCTAAAGTTGATAACTTCACCTGTGATATAACCCAACCAGAAATTTATAATTTCTATGGCAAAGGAAAAGTGCCCACCTTGGATGATTTGCTTGCACATTTGCAAGAAATTTATGATTTTTCCCTATGGGTGTTGCACTCTGCAGGCCTCCTAAAGGAGCTGGGTTTCAAATACCATAATTTGGATAAGAGAAGAGTTATTATGGAATCCAGCAGAATTGTAGCTTGGCGATATATGTATTTGTCAAAATTATGACAATTTTGCAGTGATGGACATAAAATAATTTATTTAAATGAAACCTGGTACGATACCCCATGATGTATCCAGGAAAGGATGGGATAATGGCTCATGTGCTTGTACCTTACCTGCTCCTGTGTCCAAGGGGAAAAGGATTATGGTGCTGGAAGTGCAGAGGGATGGGTAAAAGACTGTCTCTTCTTATCAGTAGAAAACATTGGTTATGCAATGGCAGATGGTCATGATGATATGAATGTAGCAGTTTTTAAAGAGTGGTTTGTTGGTAGGCTTATGAAAAACCTGCCAAGCAATGAAAAATGTGTAATTTTTTTGGATAATGCTAGCTACCATTCACGCTTAAAATATAGAACACCTACAATGTCCAAGAACTTAAAAGATACAGTTCAGTACATGAGGTTTCATAATACTGCAATACCTGAACTTCTTACAATTAAAGCTGCACTCTTGATGGAAATAAAAAAGGCAAATGTGGGCAAGGACTATGTGATTGACAGCATCTCTCGTGAATATGGCCACAAAGTTTTAAGGTTGTCACTATATTGTGCTGTTTTAATCCTATAGAAATGGTATGGTCGAAGCTGAAGAGACAAGTGCAGAAGAGGAATGCAACACCTTCACTCAGTGCAAGCATTTGCAACTTGCTGAGAAGTTGTGCGGAGATGATTGATGCAGAGCTGTGGAACAATTGTGTGCAACATGTGAAGAAAGTAGAGAAGGGATACATTCGTCGTGATCAGCAATCCAACGATAGCAGGTTCATCATTACTGTTGACTCTGAGAGTCATGGAGAATCAGAATGAGAGATCTCAGTATAATACCTATGTGAGTATACAGCACAGACTATAATTACGAAAATGCTTGCATGTTAACTTGCATCGCTGTTAATTTTCTCCCTTATTGAAAGCTAATGGGTAACCATTTTGTGTATGCATTGCATTATTACATCCCATAAAGATAAATATAAAGTATAGTAAATAATAATAATAATAATAATAATAATAATAATAATCAGCATAATAATTTTAATAACAATAATAAAAATAATTATGATTTTCTATCAAATATGTTTTTCTAATTGCTTTCTTTTGATTCTTAAAGAAAAACCCAGTCTTTTGCAGAATGTTGCTTACTTCATGTGTTGTTCTGAGAGAGAAAGTCAGTCTAGAAAGAGCTGGTGATGTTAAGAGGTTGCAGCTCTGCAGAAGGGAACAAGGAGGGAAGGTTCTGTATTGTAAAATGATTATAAGGGCTTCTCAAAGAAGGATGTCGAACTGCACATGCATTAACTAGACAGACTCTACCCAAAAATGTACTGATTCTCTCATTTGATTGATATATCCTGCAAATCTTCAAGGTCATCTCAATTATTGTAAGCTATTATATTGCCTAAAATGTGGCCCTTGTACCATATTAATTTTATCAGCTTTAATCCTGTGTATTTTTGTGTTTCCTTTTCTTGCTAAAATTTGCTCTATAGGAGTTTTCCAGTGTGAAATGTAAGCTATGTAAAGATAGGATTTACACACCATATGAATATAATATCAGCATGTTTTAAGAGTCACAGATTACAATAAATTTTCTGTAAAACCTGTCAGCACCTCATATTATTAATCACAAAGAATGCTGATGTGTTTATTATAAGAAATCTGTTTTAACAATTACTTCTCATTTCCGGGTACCATAAATTTCAGCACATTTGTGTAACACCTGAAGTTTTAAGAGTGTATAAGTGAATGAACAACCTCACAAGACTGATAGAAGAATTGGCTTTGTCTAAATCTAATGGACTTCCTCTGCCGTTACCAAAATTGACTGACTTTCAAAACTAAAATGGAAAACTTCCAATTGATACTAAAAACTCAGATGTAAGAAAACTGATCCATTGTATTGGTGATGAACACATCAGTGTTTTCATAGCATTTGAACAATTGCACAACTGCAGAAGGAATGAGCCAAGTGGAAACATTTTGGCCCTCTTAAGAATTTTTTTGCAGCTCTTTTTTTTATTTCTAATACAAAAATAACCCAGTCACGCTAATCTATGCATTGTAATAGTATGAGGTTAAGGAATATACTTCTTTATTGTACTAATACATGGTAATAGGGTAAACATATTGCTGATCTTGTTATTCAAATAAATTATATGCATTATTTAGGAATTTTTAAATAGTTCTTTTCTTTCCTAATGCTATAAGGTTTGGTGCCAAAATATAATTAAAAACAAAAAAAATGTGGGTTTGGTTTCTAAGAAAACTGAATTTTCTTGGAAAAGAACACATTTCCAGAAAACTAAAGTTCATCTTTTGGGTCTTAAGGGATGGAATTTTTAATCAGTATTATATCAGTGAATGAAATTTTACATCTTATAGGAAATGACAAAATGCAGCTTCTATAATTTCACTGATTCACTATGTTGTTATTGTTGTTCACCAATGGCACTGGGGATTAATTGATCTGCATCATTTTCCCTCTGGCTTCCCAATATAAAGTCTGTAAGTTATCACTTTTAAGGCCTTTGCATTTGGCGAGATGTTGTTTGTTCAGGATGACATCTTCTTTACAGAGAGTGCACTTGGGTGTAGGTAGGCATCATATTTTGTAGAGATGTTCTGTGAGGCAATCATGGCCAGTTGCCATTCTAAATAAGGCCACTGCAGTCTTCCTTTGCATTTTTTGCATATCAACTCTATCTTTAATATTCTTATAATCTTTATCTTTTAATTTATCTTCTTCATCCAGTCTCTGCTGTCTTTTGAAATGTTGTTTAATGTTATTTAATTGTTTATTTATTCTATTTGTCCTACAGGTTTTATTTGTTGTATTGCACCTTTCTTTGCTAATTCACTATTTATTCAGGTTTTTGTTCCTCCTGTAAACTTTACATTTCTGAACATGTGCCCTTCTCCAAATGACTGATTCATTTCTTTTATCAGTTGGTTCCTCGGTTGTAAAATTGAAACTACATTCATTCTAAGGACATTCAGATCTAGCCTTTTATCTCTATTTTATAGAAGCTCAATATTAACCCTGCAGTAGTTGCACATTGTTTTATACCATTAGTATTCCCTACGGACTATGAGTCCAAATGAGGAGAAATATGGATTTATAACTAAATAACAACAAAGTAGCACAGAATATACAATTTACTATGTTTGAATTTTAACTTACTAAGTACATATGTTTTATAAAATAACAAATCCTGTCCAATTCTACTAAAATTGCAAGTTCCTTAATATGTTACGTATGCTTCAAATTCACAAACAAATGCTGTATAATAATGTCATAAACAAGATGAAATACATGCATTGGTTATTGCACTGTTTCAAATTATATATTTTAGTCACAGTCTTCAACTTTCCTGGCCACTAGGGCGGGAGAGGAAATGAAAACAAAAAAGAGGGTTTACATATATGATAAGGACTGGTTTGACGAAGAATGTAGGGTATCAAAAAGACAAGTAAAACAACTGTTGGTTAGGTGGAGAGAATTAGCTGATAGAAAATCTAGGGACGATTATATGCAAGGGAGGAATTCACATAATTTATTGTTAGAGCAAAAGAAAAAGGACTGGAGGGAATGCAATGAAAGGAATTTGATAAAATGTCTAAATGAAAATAATGTTAATAAGGTATGGCAGGTTCTTAAGTCGACCTATAATAAATGTGTAACTAAACCCAATGTTGAGCCAGGACAATGGATGGAGTATTTTAAAACATTATATGGGGAAGAAAGGAGTAAAGGAAGTATGGAATTTTTGGAAATAAGGAATGTTTTTGTAGAGATATTGGATGGTGAAATTAGGAGCGAGGAAATAATAAAACAAGTTAAGTTACTGAAGAAAAATAAAGCTACTGGAATTGATGGCATCCCAACAGAGTTTCTTAAGGAGTGGTGTAACGAAACAGGGAGAGTGAAAATTTTATTAGATTTATTTAATGTAATTATTAGAAAGGGTTATGTACCTAAACGATGGAGAGAAGCTATCATCCATCCTATATATAAAGGCAAGGGCAATGTCGATAAACCTAATAACTACAGAGGTATTGCATTATTTTCGAATATAGGAAAACTTTTTGCGGGCATTTTGGCAGCGAGACTACAATTTTGGGTTGAAGAATATAATATCCTTTCGGAATTCCAGATGAGCTTTTGCAAGGGAAGGAGAACAATTGATAATTTATTTATTATAAAGACATTAGCAGACAAATATTTAAAAGAAAAAAGGGGTAAACTGTATATGGCTTTTGTAGACTTAGAGAAGGCTTATGACCGAATTGAGCTACAACTTCTGTGGCATAAATTAGTGTGTAAGGGAGTGAGTCAGCAATTGGTGAATATTCTAAAAGCACTGTATTTTGAGAACACCTTCTGTGTAAGGGTGGAGACAGGCTGTGTAACAAACGAAATTCTACAAAAGAAAGGCCTTCGGCAAGGATGTAAGCTAAGTCCAGTTTTATTTAATTTATACATAGATGATGTCTTACTAGAAATTGGAAGGAATAATAACTGTGCACCAGTAATTAACAACATCCAAATTCCAGGACTTCTTTTTGCAGATGACCTAGTGGTAGGATCTATTACAGTAAGTGGTTTAAAACAATCATTACAAGCAATTGATGTATATTGTAAAGAATGGAGGTTAAAAGTGAATCAAGAGAAAACACAGATTGTGGTTTTCAAAAAGGGGGGAAAATTAGGCAAATATGAAAAGTGGAAGGGAGAGAATAAAGATTACAGGGTAGTGTGTGACTGTATCTATTTAGGAGTAAAAATAGATGGAGGCAATAAATGGGAGAAACAAAAGAAGTTTGCATTGGCAAAAGGTAAAGGGGCGATGGCAGCAATTAGAAGCTGCAAATATAAAGTACCTAATATAGATGTTAAATGGCTGGAAAAAGTTTATGAGATGGTTGTGGAGGCAAAAATGATGTATGGTATAGAAATATGGGGATTAGATAGAGGATGGGAATGTATAGATGTGGTGCACAGGATGTTTTGTAGAGAAATACTAGGGCTACCGAAGTCAATTGTAAGACAGGTAGCACAATTAGAGATGGGCAGGGTGCCAACTAAGGGGAAGATAATGGAAAGAGCTTTGAAATTTTGGTTCAGAAGTTTAAATCTAGGAAAAAGTAATGTGTTAAGACAATGTATTGAATACCAAGAGAATAGCTTAGTGAATGATGGATGGGTAAGTAAATTACGGAATATTTTGGAGAAAAATGGGTTAGGAGATATATGGAGAAGGAGAGAAAATAACGTAAAACTTTTTGGAAAAAGGCAAGGAAAAGACTGGAAGATATAGAAATACAAATCATGTTCAGTGAGATTGCCGAAAAGAGCTCATTAGTTTATTATAGGCCAATGAAAAATACATGGGGTAGGGAAAAATATATAGACATAGTAAATAAAGAAGAGAGAGAATCTATTGCATGTTAAGAACCGGAGCACGGAGGCTAAAAGGGCTAAGACAGGGTATTCCTCAGAACCAATGTCCGATATGTGGTGGTAATGAAGACATTGAACACATAGTATTTAAGTGCCAAGGAACAGAAAATTGGAGAAAAGAATTTTTTAATAAGAAGTGGTTGAAGGGGGATAGAAATACACTTATAATTGAAATGATATGCAAGGACGCTAGAAGCATTGGCCAGTTTTTGTGTAAAGTAAAAAATAAATGGCTATGGACAGTGGAAAGAGAAAAGTAAGAGGTAGTGCATCTTACTTTGAATGGAAAACTATAGTGAATGTGTTAATTTAGTGACAAGAGATTGTAAAATGTAAATAAACTGTAGTGATTGTCTACTGAATAAGTGACCAGGGTCAAAATGCAGGAGACAATCTAATTTGTAAAACTCTTAGCACAATAAATACTATACTATACTATACCTGTCAAAATCTCAACAACAGTATTCCTGATTCTTTCAATCAATTCATAAGGATCTATTCTGCAAAAATAGATAAATAAAACAACTCGCTGGCCTGAATGTAACAAAATGATATGACTAATAGAAAGTGAAAATAAGAAAACCCTCATGAATAAACTAGTATGACTACAATAGCTCACTTTTACTATTTCTGTTAACAGTGACAATGCAGATAATTTCCAACATCATTGCTTGTGTGTGACTGTCAGTCATCTGCAATTGCTGACCATTTCATAACCACTGCATGAGTCCAAGTGAAACAAACGAATAATGTAATACTGCTGATTATAGGAAGGTACTTGGGTGATGTGATTCCTAAGTTCAAAGAGCCTAAAGGGAACAAAGAAAATACTTTCATGTGGATTGCGAGCCCATGTGCAACTACGGCAGGTTGCATACATATACAATTACTTAATACAGATCTAGCATTTGAGATAATATAAATATTTACTATTTCAGATGCGTCATACCCAGTGAACGAGAGAAGCAAGAGGCGATGACCCTGGTGGCAGCTGATCGAGAAAAACAGATGATCGCGAGTGGAAGCGGCCTCAAAGTGGTGTCAACCCCAGAAGGAAGTATCCTGGAATTAGAGGAGGAGAAAGAAGATCCGGCGGCGCAGGAGAGGATAACTAGATATAGGGCAAAGTTAGAAAAATTCAGAGAGGGAAGAAGGGATTCAAGATAGGGTCTAGATTTGAAGGTGGTGTCATTTAATGTGGAAGGGCTAAAAGCGAAAGTGATAAATGGTGAAGTATTTGAAGTGCTAAAATTAGGTGAAATAATAGTAATGGTGGAAACTTGGTTGAATGAAAGTGAGAAGATAGATGTGGTAGGATATGACTATATAGGGGATCATGGTAAAAGGAAAAGCAAAAGAGGGAGGGCCTCCGGTGGTATTGGAGCGTTCATTAACAAGAGTAGTGGAATAAATGTGTGTGAAGTGTTGAGTATAGAGAAAGGCCAAATAATGTGGATAAAGATAAATAGGGCGAAGGGGATGGAAGTTTGTATAGGATTAGGCATAGTGTATAACCCACCAGAAGTCTCGGAATTTTATAAGGACAATTTATATATAAGACTGAATGATAGTATGGAAGAATTAAGAAGCAAAAATCCTAACATAGAGTTCATTGTAGTAGGGGATTTTAATGCAAGAGTAGGGGAATATAATCCAAGAAGTTTAAATGTAGAAAGTGAATGTATCTGGGAAAAAAATGAGGAAAAGGAGAGGAGAAGCAGAGATAAAGTGATAAATGCAGAAGGTAGAAAGTTAATAGAATTCTGCGAACAGAATAATTTAATAATATGTAATGGATACAAAAGAGAGGACCAGTGGGGAGAGTTTACATTTGTAAGTGTAATCGGCCAAAGTGTAATAGACTATATGATATGTAGTGTAGGAATCGAAGAGGTGATGGAAGAATTCAAGATTATGAACATAATAACAAATAGTAGTCATTTTCCATTAAAGATGAAAATAAGACTAGGGTTATGTTACAAGGAAGATGAAAAATTAGCATTAAAACAAATCAGAAGTTACAAATGGAAAGAGGAGAATGCAGAACAATTTAGGTGTAATTTAACTTCCAAGTGTGGTGAATTAAGGAAACTTGGTAGTAGAGAAGCATTACAGGGTGGGAGGATAAAGGGAGCACTGGAAAGGCTAGAATCAACGGTTAAGTGGGCAGGTAGCAGGATGGAAGTGAAGCCTAAAGTGAATGTAAATCAGTGTGGGTGGTATGATGAAGAGTGTGGAAAGGCTAAGAAAGAAGTGATGAAAGAAATGGATAGATGGAGAAGGTCAGAAGAGGAGGAAGATAGGCAAATTTTTTTAGCAAATAAAAGGGGTTATAAATGTCTACTAGATGAGAAAAAGCAGAATTGGCAGCAAAGAATGGGAGAAAAGATTAAGGAGGCGGTCAGAGGGAAAGAAAATAAATATATATGGTCAGTTGTTAAGGAAATGTACAGAAAGAAACAGGTAGTTAATAAGATAACACCAAGGGAATGGAAATATCATTTCGAAGGTTTATTGGGGGGAGGAAGAGTTCAAAAAAGTGAAGTATATTGGGGAAATTTTGAGAACAGAGTGGAGCACTTAGACAAAGAGATTACAACCATAGAGGTTGAGTATGAAATAAAAAAATTAAAACAGAAGAAGGCTACAGGGGCCGATGGAATTCCGGGGGAATTTTGGAAAAATTTTGGGGAGTTAGGTGAGGGTACAAAGTTGTTGACACAGCTATTTAACAGAATCAAAGAGAAGAAAGTGATACCGGAAAGCTGGAAAGTGAGCATTATTGCACCATTGTAGAAAGGAAAGGGAGATACAAATAATCCAAGCAACTACAGAGGAATTAGTTTATTATCTATATTAGGCAAGATTTACACTGGTATATTAGCTAGAAGATTATACGAGTGGGTAGAGAGGGAAGATAAGTTATCAGAATACCAAACAGGTTTTAGGAGAGGAAAAAGAACAATAGATAACATAATGATAATTCAAACTATAGTAAACAAATATTTAAGAAATAAAAGGGGTAGGGTATACATATTTTTTGCAGACTTCGAGAAGGCTTTTGATACTATAAACAGAGAGGCTTTGGCATATAAATTGAGGAACAAAGGAGTCAGCACTGCATTCATCGAGGGGGTACAAAAATTGTATGAAGGAATTAAATTTTGTGTAAAATGTGGAAGAAATAGTACTACTGATTATATACAGCAAAATTTAGGTCTGAGGCAAGGTTGTAAACTCAGTCCAATATTATTTAACTTATTTATAGATGATATTTTAGATAGAATAATGAAAAGTAATAAACACTGTCCAGTCATAGGGAAAAAGGAAATACCAGGGTTACTATTTGCAGATGATCTAGTAGTTGGGGCAGTAACAGTGATAGGGTTGCAACATGCTATTAATGAAATTGCAAAATTTTGTATGGAATGGGGGCTAAAGGTGAATACAAAAAAGTCCAAGATAATAGTGTTCAAGAAAGGATCAAAATTAAAAAGAGAGGAAAGATGGTATATAAATGGAGAGCAAATAGAGGTGGTAAAAGAATTTGATTACTTGGGCATTAGATTCTCAAGCAACGGGAAGTGGGAAGCACAAGCTAAATATGCACAATTGAAAGGAAAGCTAGCGATGAAAGCTGTTAGAGTTTGCTTGTGCAAAACACCCACGCTAACAATGAACTGGTTGGAAAGGCTATATGAAGCTGTAGTAGAGTCAAAAATGTTATATGGAATAGAATTATGGGGGGTGGCAAAGGGATGGATTAAGATTGATATAGTCCATAGAATGTTTTGTAAAGAAGTTTTAGGTTTACCCAAGAGTTCACCAAGGGGCGTGGCACTGGCAGAGCTAGGAAGGGTAGGGAGAAAAGGTATAATAGTGGAAAGAATATTGAAGTATTGGTATAGATGTTTAAATTTAGAAGATAATAATATATTAAAAGAATGTATACAGTTTCAAAAAGCTGTCCTAGGAGAAGAGTGTTGGTTAGGGGAGATGGGAAATGTCCTAAAAGAAATTGGCATGAGGAATATTTTCCTATTAGATAAATATAATAACAGTGGGTTTTGGAAAGAAGTGAGATTGAGGGTGGAAGATATCGAGAAACAAGAGATATGGGCTAGTTTTGAGGATAAAAGGTCATTGATCTTGTTTAAATCAGTTAAAAGAGAGTGGGGAAGGGAGAAGTATGTAGATATATGTAATCAATTTGGTAGAATAGGTCTTGCGTGGATGCGCACAGGAGTAATATTTTTAAAAAGGAATGGATATAATGGTTCAGGGAGATGTATTATGTGTGATGAATCGGGTAGTACTTTTCATTGTCTAATAGAATGTGATAAGGTTAAAAGGTGGAGAGAGGTTATATGGAATAAAAAATGGGACAAGTTAAACAAAGAAGCAGTAGCATTAAGAATGTTGGGAAGCACAAAAGTAGAAATAATTAAAATGATGGGGACATTTTTAGGCAACACAAGGGATAAGTGGATAAGGAGCCTAAGAAAGGTACAGCTGAACGAGCATAGTTTGTAAAGTGGAGAGATGGTATAGTAGCTTTATCCCATATATACAGCCTAGGGGCTAAATATGGGGGAGCTAGAAAACTAGTGCACTAGACATAAGTTTTAGATGTAAGCTTTATTTGTATTATTGTAATAATGATGAAATAAATATTACATTACATTACATTACATTACATTACATTACTATTTCATTGCTTATGTACTTTAATGATTATTACAATTAAAGATAGTAAGTACTAGTTTAATCTTTACATTTTATTTGTTAGTTCACACACACACTTATTCACCCTTTGGAAATTTGTTACAATTTCATAAGTTTAAAATAAGGACAATATTATGTGTGTAATGTTTGCTGTGTTCTGTAAATACACTCAATATCATTTAAGGTTGACTAGTCAGTTTATTTGTTTCACTACCAAGATAAGTTTACCAGGGTAATTCTGAAAAACTTTGCCATGCTCCCAATCACCATGGTGAACTAAATCTTGAGATTAGCCATTCCACTAAACAATTAAAAAAGCTTGAATACAACTCAAGTGTTAATAGAAATGGGAGTTAGGAGCAAGGCCTTATTTTCTAATTTCAGGTTTGTTTTAAATGGAAGTTTTAATGGAACTGAAATTCAGTACAATAGGACCTACAGAAATTTAACTCACCTACTTCCTGTTTCATGCAGATTGTATAGTCTTGGTCTGCAAGGTGCCTGCCATTGTCAGCAAAATTCATTGTCTGAATGATCCCTGGAAATACATGGCAAAATCACACATATATTTACAACTATTTCAGACATGTTTCCATAGGTAACTAATGAAATGTTATACTCCATGGATTATAGCAGTGGTCACAGTCCTCTGTACATCTCTGTAAATCTTTATGCATGTGCAAGGGTATTTTTGTGTTGACACCCACGTTATATGCTTGCTTGTGTAACCTAATTTTTTTCATAACTTGTCTGTTTGGCAATCTCTTCCCAGTGAGCAAATGAGTAACTTCCCTGAGATGTATTTGATTTTGTTAGCTTTCTTTGTTCAGCATGCTGTTCACCACCAGAATGCGAGGAGGAATTCAATGCATCCTGGAGCAAGGTTTAATGCTAAAAATTCCACCCCAGTTAGCTTCCACATTATAGAGAAAATAATCAGAATTATTTAATGGAGTTGTTTGTGCATCTATAAATTTACTCATTGCAGGAGCTTGCAGGTGGAATTGGTAGTTCCAGCAGCAATAATAATGATTTTTATACCTGTACAGTTTTATATCTTTATTTCTTATCAGGCTTTTGCAGCTATACATACAGTAGTACAAAAGTGTGTTTTTCAGCACGTGGTAAAGTTATGATTGGTTTTCTATATCCTTTATTTTTTTTCCCCACAATTGTGACTGAGCTCTTCTTGTTGATCTGTAGTGGCTTGATAGAGTATCTACTTCTCTTTACTCTTCAGAGTGAAACTAGATATCTGAAATCTGGTAAGAAAGTGCCCAAAAGTTTTGATTTTGGAAATAGTGGGTAAGTTCTACCTATGCTTTAATTTAGATTACATCTGTTCCTGTAAGCAAACTTCATCACATTTATTGCTTAAGAAACCATATAGGCAAATTCATTTTATCTTGAAGCTATATTTATGTTATTTAAATAAAATTAGATGTTCTTTCTTTGTTTCTTACTTATTTATTTAGTGCCAAGATGATAGCACTTCATTTCATAGGGTGACCACAGCTTGACCCTGGCCATTATACAGAGTGAACCAGAACTCCACCAATAAACTTTCAGAGGTTGTTCAGGGATATCCTCTGAGTATTTTGGTATAAGGGACCCATGATCTCCAGCGGCTCATTACAGAGTAATATGTAATTATGATTTATTTGGTTTGTTACCCTAATCACCCTGGTTTCTGTGAAAACACTTTCACAGCAGTGAAAAAGCCTGTATAATATTCAATAACCAAAATGTACAACACACAACACAGAATAATGCAACATTCCCCAAATGAAACACGTACACTTTTATCATAATGTGTTCAATCTGATGTGTCAGCATACAGTACAGTACATAACAAATGCAGAAATGTTCCCTTACAGGTATTGTTCAAATTGTCAACCACCATGATCATGGCAGTGTGTACAGTGATGCACCATTGACTGTCTTACACACTTAAGCATTCTAGGAGTTTGGCATACTACTTTTGTGGCTGCGATAATCCTAGCAACCAGATCCATGCGAGTATTGAAAGTAGTCTCATAAACTAGGCTCTTCACATAACCCCAGAAGAAGAAGTCCATTGGTGTTACGGCCAGTGACTGTCTATACAAAATACATCGGATCCAAAAGTATTAATGTAACTTTGTAATTCACTGCGTAAAGAAACACTGAATTTTGGCATCTTGCTGTTAGCTACAACAACGTTGCAATGAAAACTGAAAGAAAAACAAAGTTAGACCCGCATTCATTATTGCTTTTTAAAATAAACACAAGCGGTAATTCAAACGCTTTCTGTTACCTATATGTTTATTTGCATGGCAACACTCATTGTTGCAAAGAAAATAATGAACTGAATGAAGGATGTCTATGTTGTCTGCAACTTAAGGACAATAATATACATTCGGTGAACTAACTTTCATTGTCACGGACTAACAGTTATTGAAATAAAATATACCTGAAGGAAATGTTTAATAATTAATAAATAATAGATAAATAATGAAATAAAGGCAACAAAAAGCATTTATTTCATAAAAAAGGCCTTTATATTTAAAAAGGCAGAAAAAAGTAACATAAAACTGTGGCATTTCAATCACAAAGGTACAATTCGTACAGATTCACTTTCAAATTGCAGGTGGATTTGACACATTTAAAAAGATATTCTGCCTAAGTTCCGGTCTCTGGTAATTACTCTGTAATGAGCCACTGGAAACTGTGGGTTCCTTATACCAAAAATACTCAGATGGTATCCCTGAACAACCTCTGATAGTTTGTCGGTGGAATTCTGGCTCATCCTAAGTAGTGTTTATCCTCACTGAATTAGTTATACATACAATAACACAAAAAGAACTTGCTACATTTAAATTAGATGTTTCAATTTGGATAATTAAGCATTTGGCAGGGATACTTCAGTGTTTATAGATTCACAAATACCCTACTATAGGTTTTACTTGGCTACATTTCCAAATATCAATAATCTCTCCTTCCTCTGTGAATTAAAGAAAAGGAAAGTATTATTCCATAGCTATCATGCAGGGAAGAAGTGAGCATTAAAATATGGATGTTAAAAGGTATAGGTAGTTAGTAGAGCTTTAATAGTAGCAGACTCTTTTGTTTTCTTTTATTTAATGTATTTGAATATTTATGATTTAATTTTGCAATATGTCTTAAAGTATGTAATCTCACACTCAGTTGCTTGTAGTGTAGGATTAGCAACAATTGAACTTACTGTGTGTGATATTCTCTTTTTCAAATGGGCTGTGGTTAAAGTATCTACAGACACTATGAAGTGCAGGAAAATAATGTAAGTAGCTTTGGTGTAAACATTTAGAGTAGTATTTGACTTAGGTTGTGTGTGTGCATTTTACACTGAGTTCTATGGAGCTTCCATGCTCTGCAGAGATTCTGCATTGCACTAAATTGGAACATGAATTGAAGATAAGAACTGTTCCCTTTGATATCACTTCCCAAACTGGTGATTTATTGCATTTCCTGAAAATATATTGGAAAGTGGGTACACACTGGGTAGAATGGATGCAGTTTTTCTTCCCTTTCTGCTGGCAACTAGCAACTGAAAGTTTAGCAGCAGCAACTAGTGTATCCAAAGAAGCAGGATACTTCTCTGAAGAAGAACAAATGCTTGCAGATAACATAAAAAATCATCTTTAGAATGCATTGAAACAGCCACTTAGAAACTACAAGCTCTGAGAATGAAGAAACTAACTGTGGCTGTATGTAAAGCCAGGTTGAGAGAAAAATTTGTTGCTCAATGCAAAGAAAGATATCCTGCAAAGAAAAAACAGAGAAAAGATTAAAGGAACTCTTCTAACAGTGGACAGGAGTGAAACATCCATTGTACCAAGCGTAGCTGCTCAGATAGCATAAATCTTATCACACAAGGAGGAAACCTCAAGTAATGAAGGAAGAGTCAAAACCTTCCCCCTCTATCTCTACAGTGATCTATAAGGACTCCTTGTCTACCACCAAAATGGCTATTGTTGTGAAATACTTTCATGATAACAAACTTGCTATTGAGCAGTTAGGAAAAATTGAAACAGCCCTTGTGTAACAGTTCACAACACTTGAAAACAAAGAGCATCCACAACTGTTTCCTCATACATGGAGGCAAGAGCTCTAATCCTGATCTATGCAAATGATGAAGCCAGGAACCAAGTTATTAAAACTCCTCCCAAGCTTAAACCAAGGGAATTACAATATTCACAATACAATATAATATTCACACTCTTTTGTGGTTCAAGCTCTTTTGTGATAACATAAATACTGTTTCAGTTACTATTATCTGCAATTTGAGTTTTTTCTCCTTTGGAAGTGTGGCGAAGTTTTTTAATGTATTAATTGCTTTAAGATAAATTTTCTCTTTTTAGATTCACTATTATAACATACACTTACAGAACGTATTTAAGTGACTGCTTTCTCCAATCTCAGCCTAGACTCACTGACAGGTTTCATAGCCTGGTTTGTATATGTGTATATATATAGGGTGAGCCAAAAGACTACGAACCGGCTGCATAGTGTTTTTCCTGTCCACGTCCTTGGCGCTCGTTGCCATCTGCCGCTATCATAGAAAGGCACAGATGAAACCATACAGCATTTTTAAAACTACTTTTAAAGGCTTTACTTAACAATTTTATGAAAGTGTGTTTGAGGACAGAATTATTGGTAGAAATTTGTGGCCCCCTCAGTCCCCTGACCTAACCCCCTGCAATTTCTATCTCTGGATTAACTTAAAACAACGTATACAAGACTAACCCACATACCCTGGAAGAATTAAAAGAAAATATCTGCCAGGAAATTGCCAGCATTTCTCAACATAAACTACGGCGAGCGATGGATAGTTTCCTAAAGAGGTGCCAAAAATTTATGGACAACAACGGTGGCCAGTTTCAGCATCTCCTTTCATAAAGTTGGTAAGTAAAGCCTTTAAAAGTAGTTTTAAAAATGTTGTATGGTTTCATCTGCGCCTTTCTATGATAGTAGCAGCTGGCAACGAGCACCGAGGATGCAGATAGGAAAAGCACCACGCAGCCGGTTTGTAGTTTTTTGGCTCTCTCTCTCTCTCTTGAATCAGAGTTGAAAAGCTCAATGCTGTGATGAAGACTCAAAATGCAGTCTACGGCTTTATAGTTAATCAGTCTATTATGGCTAATTTACATTTGATAACCATTCTTTCACACTAGCCATGTGTAAGGCAATAAGTTGGAAAGTTGAATCAGACTTTAAAAGTTCATCATGATGGCTGGGACCCAAACCACAGAACTTTGGTTCTTAATACAACTACTCTTACCATTTGAGCTACATTGTTGAGATGCCCGTACATGCTCATCTCATCTGATTCAAGTATTCCAGTAAATCCCCAAGATTATCTCAGAAGATAATTTGATGATATTTGAGATATCATACCTGAAAGTTAGCTCAAAATGTTATTGGTGCTTTTTAATTTCTGAACTTTATAGTTAGCTTCTATTAGGATCAACTTGTATTATTTAATATTAATTATTAATTAATGATAATGTACATATTAATTATTCTTAAATAATTGTTGTGAGAATCCCGGCTAGTAGGTTGAATTTTTCAAGCCTGATTCAGTTTTCCAACTTACTGCCTAACAGGGCTTCTATGAAAGAATAGTTTTAAAATATTAGCATTATTTTATTTGGGTGAATAAACAGTCTTTCCCACACAAAGATCTAGTAGGATTATGAATTGCCTTTAAAATTCATTTTAGTTTTATTTATGGACGCTCTTTAACTGCTGTGATCCTTAGCATCCCATTCTATATTGGGTGTGAAAGACCAGTAATTTTGCTCAGAGGCCTCTTTATCAGGCTTGAGGTTCTTTTATGTGTCGTAAATCTATGACATGGGACCACCGACTTTATTTCCCTTCTGAAGGAAGCCATGCTAAGTATTTTAATGCCCGAAAAAATCCATCGCCCTCCGTCGGGCTTGAAGCCGCGACCACGGGAACTAGAGGCCATGGTAAACACTACACCATGGAGGACAACAATTGCCTTTAAGGCAATGCGTCAATAAAGCTTGGGTTAAAAAAACATGTTTGATGATGATGATGATGATGATGATAAAATTAATTTTTTTACATTTTTATTATACTTAGAACTTGTACTTTATGCTACTGTACTGTACACTGATAGATCAGATTGAACATACTTTGATAAAAGTGCACGTGTTTCGTCTGTGGGATGTTGCATTACTCTCTAGTATGTGTTGTGCATTTTGGTTATTTCATAATATACAGGCTTCTTCATTGCTGTGAAGGTATTTTCTGAGAAACAAGGGTGATTGGGGTAATAAACCGAATAAATCATAATTATATTATTATTCTGTAATGAGCCACCGGAGACCATGGGTTCCTTATACCAAAACAGTCAGAAGGTATCCTTGAACAACCTCTAAAAGTTTGTCGGTGGAGTTCTGGTTAATCCTGTGTTTATGGCTTTTCAATAAAATAGGTTTCCAATTTTTTTGCTTTTTCTCCGGATCCCTTGAAAAAATAATGGAATGAGGTGTTGCTATTTTAGAGTAACAAACCTAATTAAATCATATTTTGAAATAAACTAGCTAATTTCTACATTTTAAGGAATCAAAGGTTATGAAAGGATAATTGGAAAAGTTTTAATATGCTCACACTGTAATGTAATCAGAGGCAAAAGTGATATTTGAGTATTACATTTGTGCATGTTTTTAATTTTAGGTGTCTGAATTTTGCTCATATATTAGAGCTTGGGCTATCTACATACAAATAAGGAGTGAAAAGTATTTAACAACTATAATAACAGATTTATAAGGGCTGAATATGGGAGGGCAAATTATGTATCAAAGTACTGTACACAAGTCCTTTGACTGGTTTTAAAAATTTATTGATTTTTGAATGTTACACCCTCCCTCTGGTCACTTTACCTCTATAAAATGTAGAGATCCAGATTTTGTGGTTGATTATAGTCCCGTCACCTTTGATGTATGGAATTTTCCGATGATTTTAGCAAAGTACCTGTAGTGCCTTGAAAATACTGCATGCAGCCAGCCGGTGCTCGTTGAGTAAACTCTATCTGCGTTATCTATTAAAACAAATAAAATCAACTAGACACTTGATAAAGACATTGAATACTAATTTTTTATATATGTGTAAAACAACCTACCTTAATTTCCCATAGACGTAATCTATTTTCAGCAGTTAGATTCATTGTGATACGTATTGGCTCCTCTGTGTTATCCAGATCATAGTAAACTAAAAAGAACAAATAAACAAAAAGTAATAAAATATATTATGAAGCTTTTGTAAAACACATCTCAAAGTTAATATTAATGTAAGAGGAGCTATTGGCTCTTCTAGTAAACCATGAATGATGTAAAATATACGAAGCATAAAAATATAAGTGTATAACAAAATAACTATGAGACAATAAAAGAATGCAAGAATTATACTGCAACATTCACATTTCAAACAAAAACAGTTTTGTGTAAGTGAAAGTTTGGTAATTAGCTATAAATTACCAATAAAAAGGGAAAAGGACTGCTGGTGTTAACATTCAGTCTCTTTACAAATCCATAACATGCTATGTTTGGAACACAATAAAATTCTGAATAAATTCACAGCCCCCGGACATAAACAAGGAAATTTAGATGTTTACATTTGAATGGCTGCAATTAAAAAGCATCCTTATTTTTTCTATGCTGTTTCAGTCTCAGGAAATGCAGAGAAGGGAACTTATATTTAAAAAACACAACAGGGACGTTCTCCATATGCAAAGTTCCATTCAGCGTTTACAACATGTATAATACACAATAAGTGATGTGTGAGATCAGTTTATTCATGATAACTAATGAGTGTCTCAATGAAACAAAAATAATTTCATTTCTTTAGAAAATGTCGGGAAGAACAGCAACCCTGAAACAGTGTGAACTTTTTACCCATTTCATGCCGTTCTTGTAAACTTGGAAATAGATCCGAATCTGTATATGCCATAAGTATAAAACTATTTTACATGAATAGTAACATGCAGCTGCAGCAGGAAGAGCACCAGACAGAAATTGGCATGTCGAGATGCTTGAGATTTTTCTCACCCTAGAACTTACAACATTTCCCCTTTAAGTATCAAAATATTTTCAGCAACAAATACCACACACAGCTGGAATATCAATGACAGCTGTGCATCAACTCTTTGGGAATCATGCTACCTCTAAACATAAGGATACTGCTTTTCCCCCCAGATACTGAACTTTTTTTTGTGTACAACTACTTTTTCTGGGAATACCTATAGAGCAACATATATCCATATCATTCACAAAGCCTTAAATAACTGAAAGACAGGATTCACAGAAAGATTACTACTATTCCAGCTAAAACTTAAAACATACGACATACAATGGCGCAGTATTGACATTAATTTTCTATTATTTGTTATATCTCTGTTTCAGACATAAGTGTTATTTACTTTTAGAAATGTGTTGTTTCACTGAGACCTGTACTTCACTCATTCACACTCTTTATGTGTCATTAAAACGAAACAGTGTATTGCTATTATTCAACTGAAGCAGTCTGTTTATCACATTATGAAGTTCTGAAGTATGACAAAACTGTTGAGCATGTCTTTCAAGAACACCATCTCTCCTCAACTCTGTTAACATAACTGACCCAGTTCTCTCTCCATTCAACTTCATCATGATACCTCACGTGATTGCAATAGATGTCAAAGCTATGTATTCACAGTTCACATGTTTGAAATAAATACTAGTTGCCACCCACAACTTATTTACTTGTTTAGTGTTTAAATAAACAGGTTTAATGCAACTGAGGTTTATTCAAGAATGATACACTTAAAATACATTCACAAAATTGTACTTGTAGTAAATATGAGTACATGGCATTGCAAATAGTCTTAAACTCTCATTCAGTGGCGGCTGGCGCCCTCCCCATATATAAATGCCCCGTAAATAAAAAATAGGAAAGGAAGGATAACATCAGATATTATTGCAGTATTAATTTCTGCACCACCTGATTTAGTTTATAGATTTTGTTTTGTTTGAAATGTTTTTGCAGTGCTTCTAGTGAGTAGCACCTATGTTTTATTAAGGAGTGTATTTTGGACCACACTAAGTCCGGCCATGAAACTATGTATTTGTAGATACTGCTAGAGGTGAGATGTGCATGGGGAATGCTTTGAATGAGAGCAAGGGATGAAGAGAGGTAATAACAGCTTGGCGGAGTCCGAGACATTTCGCTATTGGTTTTTTCTCCACGCAGTCTTTTCCATGTGGAAAAATTCAATTCCACTGCTGCCATCACACGAAAAAACAATGTACTCAGCCCTGTCTAAAATTTTATTCTGTTATATAAATTGATTTAAAATTTAATTAAATTGGGTTATACTGTGCTTTATAGTATAGCAATGTTGAGTTAAAATGATTCAGAGCAGAAAATAAATAATTCCCCTTATACTACAATCTATGTTGGTGGCTTTTGTTTGTGCATCACATAATCACAGTGCAGGCGCCCACACACAGTGCAGTGATTCACACATGTACAGGTTAGTTGCGTACAGGGTTCAAAGCATGTGATGTGTAAAGTACCTAACTTAACCAGTTAATTCAGTGCAAGTGAAGTTAAATTAATTAGTTAAGAAGTCGTAATGGACAGTGTAAATAGCAAAAAGACAGACTTAATGCCACATGTTATATTGAGAAGGTTCTGATTTCTACCATTTTGCTGAACATAAGGAGAGGAAAATGGACTTCATCTACAAGAACATTAATCAGATTAGTTTAGTTATAGTCAAGGTTTATTTTATTTGAAGGCAAGTAGATGCATAATAAATTTCTTACAGTTTATTTTATACTCTTGAACATTTTTTCAATGCATGTTGTTGATTGCTTGCATCACAGCACAGACATGAGATAAGATTGGGCAATGAGCAAAAATAAACTACACATTCCCACTTAAGAATTTATCTGACGTCTGTATAAATATTATTATAGAAGATAGGAACTTAGAAGAAATATGCTACGAAACACAGACTTATCAATGTGCAATTATGTGTGATTTAAGATTTGTAAATCATTTATTTTGTGAAAACAAAGTACAGAATAGCCATTTGTTATAAAACCGTGTGTTCTCCACTGAAACTTAACCAATATTCTTTAATGCATGAGTGCACCATATAATATAAATAAAAAAATGCTTCCTGCTACTGAAGGGAATAATACAATAATTATTAATAGTGTAATTTACGCTTGCTTTGTTAGATGCATTTTATTGCACCTTTTATTTCTGAATTGCACCAGCGCATAGGATTTGGTACATGCTGAAAAATACATGCAGTAAACTGAAAAAAAGAAATTATATGCGGAATATTTTGGTTTATATGGTTGTTTTCTTTACATATTTTTTTTGGTAAATTGTATAATAAAATCTGTCATGTAAAGGTGGTTAACATGAAAACATCACCTGTCATTCTCCCAAACTTGCAAATCACGAGCTGCCACTGCTCTCATTATTACACCATTCCTATCTAACCAAATGAAGTATTCATCCTAGCTGAGAAATCTAAAAGCAGCTATTCAGAATAACTACACTTCTTTAGAATAAATTCATTTATTATTAATCTAAGGTTATTTAGTATCTCAAAAATTGTTTTGGTGGTAAATGAAATTAATTAAAGGGCTCTTACTTTGAAACACTTTTAAACATTGTATTTACAGCAAAAGCAAGTGCTATGCATCATCTTAAAATACAATACTGCACAGTCCCTGTTTATAACCTGTGACCAAATGAAATATAAATAAATACTAGCTGAGAAATTTAAGTAGGAAATATACTGACAGCTACATTGCTTTGTAATAATAATATCATCATCATAATAGTGAAATGGGGTGTTAAGAACAAGTGATAAAAGATGCATCTGAGATGAGATTTTGAGATCATTACTCAGAGTGAGCCTCATAGAGCAAATCAGACAAGAACTTCAGGTAAAAACAGGTATGGTAGAAGAAGTGATTTAACTGTCAATACAGATCATATCAACATGTGTGAAAAATTCCCTCAGATTGCCTACCATTACAAGCAAATTTTTACAACTCTTCAGGATGATGGGACACTCCAGAAAGAGATGGCAACAGGAGTCCACATAATATACTTTGGCTTAGGAATGAGCTAAATAATACAATCCTTGAATTGTAATAATGGTGGTGGTGGCGGCGGTGGAGATGGTGGTGGTGGCAGCGGAGGCAGTGCTGGTGATGGTGATTATGAGGATGATGATAATCACTTTAAACATTCAGTTTATTAAATATTTCTTATGCATAAAAGATTAAAAGGAAGTTACAAGTAAGTTACTAATATTGTAACAATGGCATACAGCTCAAACAGTAGGATGAATGTTAGAAAGCCCACAGTTATGACATCAGTTTCTGTTCTGTCCATTCGCTGCCATTATTGCTCTGTTATATGCTATGAGTGACAGTTAGTGGAAAGATTACTTTCAATTTTTGTGGCTTTTTGCAAGTACTGCTTCAAATTTAAACTGCATTCACTGCAGAAATAGAAAAGAGTAGAAGAAAATGCCAAGAATTGCAATATAAGTAGTATTTAAAGTCTATTTGCACTTACTTGGCATTTGTTGAGAGACAGCATGCTTCACAGTACATGGAGGAGGAAGTAATATTGTTATTGCTTAGAAGAAGACTGCCAAAGACTATGGTATGCTTGATTGCAGTTCTTAAGTATATGTAACACCACAACTGAATTGCACATCGTTTCTTTGACATGCTGAGTTCTCCACAATTGGGTATGTTATCTAAGAATTACTTTGTTTAATACAAACAATGATGCATCATTACATTTTTCATCAATTCCAATAACTTTACTTATCACTAGTATTTTTGTTTATGAAACTGCAAATGAAAAGCTTGGAACAGAGGTAATAGTGGGTAAGTTGCAATAGAGTTCTGTTTGATACTCTCCTCCTTTCTTTAGGGGGAGAGGGTGAAATGGTAGACAACAGTTGCAGCAGTTGAGTGAAAAACAGTTTTGAAGTGTTTGCCGTTAAGTGAGAGAATTAAGAACAGTACTCACTTTAAATGACTAATGAAGTGAATTTAAAGCAGTGTGAGAATTTTGAAGTATTTGAACTAAAAGTAACAAAAACTGAATGATTACAGTTGCTTGGAGCAACCCACCTATTATTAATATACACCTATGTAGAAGATTTTTATATTCTTAAGATGCATTTTAACCTGCATCCTCAAGAGATGTTTCCATGCCAATGCCTATAATGAAACATTTTCAAGTTTCTAAGTGTTTCTACTGATCCTATATTTTTATCATCAGCAACTGTATTCATTAATGCATTTGCTAGTTTTGTCAATATTACTTGCATACTGAGAGTTAATATTAAATTCTTACCATGCTGTCCTGAATTCTGCCCGCAGATCCTGAGACTTCTTGTTCGAGAACCTCCACTTAAATGGAATATATCACGATCACAGATTCCTGTTCTCCTGTTTGGTTGACCCTAGAAGAATTTAAGATGAAGATAAATCTGATGTTACACAGGATGTTTCAGAATCCTTATTATACACTTCTAGATACTGTAGAGGATCTCAGTAGGTAAAGTTTTTAAGAGGAACCCATGTACAGAAATATACTATTTCAGTGCTAGAATGATCACAAAATGAAATCAATTTGAAATCTGTTACTTTGCATTAGTCAACCCAGTTTTACAGAACATGACATCTGTATTCATCTAATGCCATGTGTCTCCTGTTTATAAGTTTACAAGTAGCACAAGTAGCAGAGGATGATTCTTACTTCATCTGGATTAATGAAATTTTACCTCTATGCACTACAAGGGCTGCTCGATGTGGCAACTCTGAAGTTCAATTTTGTATTGTATCTGTGAAGCATGTTTGCATACACATCCTCAAAAAGACCTTGAGTGCATTGAATCATTTCTGAGACAGACAGAACTTGAGCAAGGAGCTCTTTCTCCACCTATATAGGGATCTGATAACCAAGATTCTTAATGTGGCCAATAAGAAATAGTTCAGATGAGTTAAATCCAGTGATTGTGGTGGCCAAGCTGTTGATCCATCTTGACCACACCCCCACCCTTTCCCAAATGTTTAGTCAAGATGTCATCAGACATCCTTTAAAAATTGTGCTGCCACACCATTATGTGGGAACTACATTTGCTAACTTCTAAACAGAAGACACAAACATCAGGTGACTGCAGGTATCAAATTGTGTTGCCTATCACGAAACAGGAGATTTGCAATTGGTTCAGTCTTGTCATTTTTGTACAGAGTGAGCCAAAAGACTCCGAACCGGCTGCGCGGTGTTTTTCCTGTGCGCTTCCTTGGCGCTCGTTGCCGTCTGCCGCTATTATAGAAAGGCGCGGATGAAACCATTCAACATTTTTAAAACTACTTTTAAAGGCTTTACTTACCTACTTTATGAAAGGAGATGCTGAAACTGGCCACCGTCATCCATACATTTTTGGAACCTCTTTAGGAAACTATCCATCACTCGCCATAGTTCACGTTGAGAAATTTCCTGGCAGATATTTTGTTTTAATTCTTCCAGGGTGTGTGGATTTGTCTTGTACACTTTATGTTTCAAGTTACCCCGGAGGGGTATTTTATAAACAATATTACCAGCTGCATGGTGTTTTTCCACTGGACGTGTGGAAATATGATAAAAACATGATAACGCACTGCTGCTATAAACAAAGTTTATGTTATACACACAGCGTGTATTTATTTATGATTCGTATGTGTTAACTCGGTCAGCTCGTCAAGTGAAAGTACGATTTGCAGAAAGATTTTCAGGTGTAAAAGTTCCAGGTCATACAACAATCCATGAACTTTACAGTAAATTTCAGGCCACAGGAAGTGTTTAGGCTAAGAAATCTAAAAGATGGCGTTCGGTTCTTACTGAAGAAACATTAGATGACATCGGTCATAATGGATAGTTTCCTAAAGAGGTGTCAAAAATGTATGGACAAAGACGGTGGCCAGTTTCAGCATCTTCTTTTGTAAAGTTGGTAAGTAAAGCCTTTAAAAATAGTTTTAAAAATGTTATATGGTTTCATTCGCGCCTTTCTATGATAGCGACAGACGGTAACGAGTGCCGAGGACACGGACAGGAAAAACACCGTGCAGGCGTTTCGGAGTCTTTTGGCTCACTCTGTAGTAAGGACCATGGTGCATTTTTGGACATGAGTATCTCATCAAAATGTTATCTTCTACAACCTATAGAAGTGTGTAATAGGAACTCTGAATCTCCTGATAGAGTGTCTATAAACTCTTAGTCCAAATTAAAATCAGATTATATTTTAAAAATAGTCATGTATTGCCTTATGGAGAATGTTCTTGTTGGACAGCTAAATGAATTTAATGTTTTTGTCCTTAAATTTGTATAAGTGGTATAACAGTTCATAAGCTTCTACTGTTCTGTTTAGGTGTGTATGGATCCTTAAATATGTCACTAATAAAACTAAAAAGAAAAAATATCTGTTAAATCTGTTTTAATATGTATATGCTACCTGAAGATTGTCCCATGAAACTTGCCATTTGTTTGTGGTAACATTAGTAGGTACTTGGAAAATAATGTTTGAATACTTTACGAGAAAAGTAATTCACCTGGTTAACTTCCACCTAATCCCATGTGGTAGATTTTGAATATGGGAAAGCTGCGTGAGTTACTTATCACTTGCAGCATTTCTTTCCACATTCAATAGGCATTAGCAGACCTTAAAATAAAGTATGAATGCATGTGGTGTACTTGAGTATTGCTTCTGCTTCATATGAACTGAGTATAAGGTACTCTGAAAATTGCATTTTCTGTTTTGAATTTGCAAATTTTCTAATATTTCTAGGGTAAGAAAATATACTCTTTTTGGGGAGTGAAATAATGTCAATATTCAAATAATTTAAATATGATTTTAAGAAGTACTACGTACATTTTTGTTGGTCCTTAAAATGGATCCATTAAATTTAATTTAATAAAAAATAAATTTTTGAATACTTATATTTTCTCAAAAGCTGTTTAAGATAGAGAGCTGAACATTTCCAATCTTGTGCGGTACACAAAAATAAATCTTGACAAGAACTTCTATATTTTTAAAACCATATCATGTAAATTGTAGCACAATATATGGTTCTAAGAACCAGCGCTAATTTTCAGGTGTTCAGCACAGTGTTGTTGCAAAAGATTAAAAGAAATAGTATTGATTAAATTTGTACCAGTAAAAATTACATTTTTATAAACAACATAAACACTAAATATTCAGTAATTGTTTTATATAAAATCTAGAGGAGAAGTGCAGCCATATGCAAAGATGTTCCTTTCACCTATGCCTGACATGAAGTTTTCCTTTCTTTCTTTTCTAGTACATGTCTTAATCACCATTTCACAAAATTCTTCAGCCAAATTCTCTTAAACATCAGATGCCTTTTTTTATGCACCTCAAAGCAAAGTTTTACTTGTTTTCAGTGCTGAAAGCGTATTTCCACTGTTGAGGTTGTTGACAGAAAAGTTAGAATAAGTTTGGCTCACAATTTCCAACACATATTCTACTCTATTAAGGCAAATTTAACAGAAATTAAGGTTTGTATAAGTAACATTGATACCATTGACTGAATTAAATGAGTAATTATTGTGACTATTATAAGATTATCATTATGAACTAGTAACAAGATATTATAGATAGTGTACTAATTTTGAATGCCTGATTTCGCAAGATAAGACTTACTCAATTTTCTACTATTGTTTCACATAAACAAACACTGTCATTTGAGCAAAGTAACTCTTTTAGCTCTCGAGACATGCATGTGTCATTTGAACCCGCAGTTACCTAATGCATCTTCATGCAGAATGTCCAAAGTTGCCACTTTTCACTTGGTAAGACCTTCTTAAAGAAGGCTAGGGGATATCTATAAATGCTTATGGTAACGAAAGTCATGCGAGTACAACATATGAAATATTTTACCTTCTCTACCACTTGCCTCCTTTGGGTATACAAAGTATTGTATTCCACCCAAACATTTTATTCTGGAATTTCGTATAAAATAGAAGTTTTGAGCACCACTGAACCCAAAAATATATTTTAGAACATTTGCATGTGTGTGCATGTGTGCGTGCGCATGGATGTGAGCGCATGTGCACCTGCATCTGTGTGAGAAAGACAGAACTGCATAACTTCAGAAAAAGTGGATAGGTGTTAAACTTCATATCTAAGTGAGGCATCTTTGAAGGATATAAGGCAAAGATGTCCATGAAATTTCCCCTACCCAAAATAACCCTATTTATTGAGTTTATTAGTTACCTATATTTTGTGTTCTCAAACTAACAATTGTGATTCAAATATCTAACTTTCCAGATATTATCATGACCAGGCATGATTCATGATAATAGAAATTCTTATGCAGTTGGCTTCATATTATATATGCTTAAACCATTATGTCAATACAAAGAATGTAAATAACAGTGGCCAAGGGTCAATGATGGGCAGGTAAACATGGTCCGATGAGTGCTGTCTGTAAACACCAACACACTATATGAGGTATGGGGATGATTTATAACCTATGTAAAGTCCAGTAACAGTTCAACATCATTCATTTCATTATAGCTGTAATGCTTAGAAATTCCTATGCCTAATCATGGCAAATAAAGTATTTACCTTGAAATTTCCAGAGTTCATGAAGTTTGCTTTATTCTTATTGAATTTTCTGAAATTGGGACAGCATAAAAGATAGACAAAATCTCACAGCGGAAACAGTGCTGTTCTCGTTAAAATATGAAGTATGTTTTGAATAATCTTTTTCTCACATTAACCATTTTGAAATCTTTTTCTTTCTTTTTCTAATTGTTTTACCTGATTGTAGCTTACTCTGATGCTCATTAATGTATGCAATTCCTTACTGCTCCTCTCCCTCTCCTTCACAAAACCCATAACTAGCAAAAACGGACTTGCAATACAAGTAGTTGAGTATTGTTTCCACTTGTGACAGTTAAAGGAGTCCATATTGCTTCATTTGAAATTATTTCCAGGAAAATTATTGTGATTAACATAAACTGGATAAAGAGTAATTTTATATGGATATTACAGTATATAAGTGAATTTATAATGAGTAATGAAGGTTATGTGAGTGTTGCCTATTGTCACAGCCTCTCTGGATGTGAGTTGGGGTGTAGTAAAAGGAGGTAGAGCAGGGTTATGAAATGTATCAACAGCAAATAATTATCTCTTCATATTATGTTTTACTGATTAACCAAATGTGTATGAGGTGCTTGGTGTACAAGTATTAAGGGCCTGCTTCTTTAAGTTTACAATAAAGGAGATATCTTAGAATATTCCCCATTGGGGCTTACCTTAAGTAGATGGCACGATATCATCTTAGAGGAGCTGGGTCCTGCAGCAAGCGGACTGAAGTTACCGACGTATTTTGACAAAGCGACTGGGGGGAGCTCGGAGTGCTCGCTTATATCTGTTCTAGTTTCCTACCGGGGTCTCCGAATTATGACAGCAGCATTTACTATATATGGTGCGCCACCACCCAGGATTTACGTGGATTTCCAGGCTTTTCCTAGAGATGCGTGACATCTTGGAATTGGCATAATGCACCATTATGAAACATTATTCTATGAATTTCTATCCGGGACGTGATGTCATGGTAAAGTCCACTGGGGCTAATAGGATGAGGTAAGCCACTTATATCCTGTCACGTACAAAGTATGAAATATAATTCTGTATAATATTAGAAAATTGTGACAGGTTCAAAAAGCAATATAAATTAATATATAATAATAAGTTCAATAATCAGAAGCTCCTCGCATACGTATTGTGACAATATTAGGGTATGTATAACTTTTAATTTACAATTCATTTGCATGAACTCTATACCTCAGGGTTACTTCTTTTGGTTTTTAAGTGAACATATATATTTCTTACAGTTCCTGATATACATATTTCAAGCAGAAAAAGACACCTGTGCAATGGCAGAATAAGATGGCTAGTAATATACTAATTCTTTACACTGTAAACTTCTAAATGGTTTATCAATTGCATCACATCCTACATGGGGTCTCAACACTTCGGTGATGAAAACATTATAATGTGGAGCTATTAAACCTCTTGTATTATATTGTTCATCAGCATTCCAAGATGCATTAAATAAATGCTGGGTGCAATGTAAACTCCATCAGATACAAAGAGGGTTTATACTTAGGATCGTCAAGGGATGTAGAATGATCTCCGCAGATACTGCACTTCTAATCACAGGCATTGAACTGTTATACTTATCAGCAATCTTCAATGCTAAGATATATAACATAAAGAACACCTATCAAAGTTCCCTACAAGTTGCTGATTTCAACTTTCAAGTCAGATCTCGTTTCCTAGAAGCTGGGCATGCTACTGTATTTCACAACATTGTCAATGAGGATAACTGCAAACAAACTCATAACTACAACATCTACACAGATGGCTTACGATATGCTGATCATCTAGAGTACCCAGCTTGTGTGGGATGCACCTTCATTGTCTATGTAAAAACAACGTGGAGTTGCTTTATAAAGGACACAGACTTGCACCTAATTGTACTATATTCCAGGCCAAACATTTTGTATTGATTCAGACAGTGGAATGGTGCCACTATAATGAGTATAGTGCATGTATACAGAATGTTAAAGAAACAGTATTACATATTTTGAGAGGTGGTAGTATGGATCAAAACAAGAAAAAAATGTCCAGTAAACATGGGCTCTAAAACGCATACCTTAAGAGCTATGAGTTATTTAATTTTTATTTATGAACGCTCTTTAACTGCTATGGTCCTTATCGTCCCATTCTATATTGGGTGTGAAAGACCGGTAATTTTGCTCAGATGCCTCTATCAGGTATGAGGTTCTTTTGCGAGCCGTAAATCTATGACACGGGATCACCGGCTCTACTTCCCTTCTAAAGGAAGCCATGCTAAGGATTTTTATGCCCAAAAAAATCCATCGCCCTCTACAATGTTTGAACCCGCAAGCTATGAGTACTTGTTCATCTTCACTACTGTGAAATATCTCTTCTACTCAAGTTCTTTGCTATTACATATGACCTACATAATGCAGTAAACAAATGAGGACACATTGCTCTGTTACTGTGAAACACCATAGCTTTTAATGTAATCTGCTTGGGATTATATACAAGCTGCACTTGTAAACTATTGCTAAAGGAGGTGCTCAATATGGTGCCCTTTCATAGCAAGGCATGCTTCTGTCCGATATCTTAGGGAATCACGCACTCTCTAAGACTCCTGGTTGGTCACGGATGTTCTGGCAGGCACTGATGATGCCTTCCTGTAGTGTATGTATATCATTAATGAGGGTTGCATACACCAAAGATTTCAAGGTAAAACTACAATGTAAAAGCATTTCACAAACTGATTCCATTAGAACTAATAAGAATATGCATTGCACTTACCCAGAACTGTGAATATGGTTTACAGTAAGAACACTAACAGATGTCTACTGCATGTTGTATCCATAGACAATAACAGAGTAATGTGTCCTCATTTGTTTACTGCCTGCTGTAGGTCATATGTAATAGCAAAGAGCTTGCAGTAGAAGAGATGTTTTACAGTAGCAAAGATGAACAAGTACTCATAACTCTTAAGGTATGCATTTTAGAGCCCATGTTTATTGGGCATTTTGTTCTCGTTTTTGTCCATACTACCACCTCTCAAAATATGGAATACTTTTTTTTTTAATACCTGGTATACAGTGGTTCCCAGGCATGTCAGTGTTATTGGTGACAAATATACTACATATCACTTACTACTAAAATAAGGAACGACATTATAACAAACACTAATCATGTGTGTATCACATGGGTTAAAGGTCATATGGGTATACTTGGCAATGAGAGTGCAGATGAAATTCCAAAACATTATGCATTATTTCAAAAAGAATTGAGTTTTAAGGGTTCTATGATCACATACCTTAAAAACACATTGAAAAAAAGAAATCCTTCAAAAGTGGAGTAGCTCTTGCATAAACAGCAATAAAGGACAAATCACTCGATATCTATTTTTTCCTACTATTAGTGATTGTGTAAGCTGTAAATACTTTACACCTAATTTTATTTTTACCTAGTTTGCTGCAGGCCATGGTAAATGTGAAAGCTCTGAGGAAAGGGTTAAACATTTAATATACAGATGTTATTTTCATTCAAGAAAGAGATATATTCTTACTCAAGATTTATCATACTGTAATATGGATTTTCAACACTGTTAACTATGTGTTCTTTAAAAAATGTTGCCCTTCAGCTTTTGAACATTTTATTGTATAATTTTCAAATCATTACAACCATGTTTATGTTATTTGCTTCTTTTCTATTCATGTGCTTCTTTTTCGTTAAACTAGAACCCTAACATACCTTACAGGTAAAATAGGGTTATTCAATTTGGAGAATAAAGAAAATAAATAATTAAAATAATTCTTTACCTGTATGTATCTTCAAAACAAGCATAAAAATGCATTTTAAATTTTCTGCAATTCTAAATTTTAGGAGTTAGCTTCTGATATCTTAGCTAAAAGTAAAAAGAAATTTGAAGGAAATGATTATCAGCATACTTACTAAGTTGAAGTGCACAAAATCCAGGCGCAATTGGCTTATAGATGGATCTACTTTTTTCACCATAACTGTACAGGCTGTAGGGCTGGCTGATCTAGGCAAGAAGTCTGGAAAGTTGGGACTAAGAAAATATGTTGCATTGTTTGCTACTTCTACTCCACATGATGCAGTGACTGTAAAAACAAAAATATTATTAAATTGGTAAAAAATAAAAGGAAGCAAGCTAAAACTAATGCCAAATTGTGACAGATTTCAGCTATAATGAACATGCACACACACATGCATGCATGCATGCATGTGCAAATGCCCATACAAAAATAGTGGTGGTTCTTTTTATGGAACCAATGTAAATCCAGTTAATTTAGAAAACAAACACTAATGCTTCCTGTTGAAAGCGCTAGATTTACAAACTTACTTATTGCACCTATGCCCAAGGCACTAGCTTTTGGAAGCCACCACAGTTTAATACGTCATAAATTTTTTAAAGCAATTGATAATTAATAAGAGAAAATTTCAGCAATATACTTTTATTAAAAAGAGTGTAAGTCAAAGATGAAGATTAATCCCCAAAAAAGTAAACTGCAACTATAGTAATGCAGTTAGAGGTTGATTTAATTTTAACACACCTTAAAATATATTTTTCTAAGATAGATGTTAACAGTAGCATATCAGTGCTCATTGTTGCACCAGTTAATAGCAATAATGGTTGAAAGTGACCTACACCAAGAATTCTGTATGTATTTCTCAAATAAACTGAGTCAATTATTTGTTTTGTAATCATGTATCAGGAACAGGCGGCGCCGTGGCCGAGTGGTTAGACCGCTTGCCTCTCACCGAGGCAACCTGGGTTCAATCCCAGGGACCCGCATGTGGGATTTGTGGTGGACAAAGCGGCATCTGGGAGGGTTTTCTCCGGGTTTTCCGGTTTCCCCCACCATTCATTCCACCAACTGCTCCATCATCACCTTTCCTTTCATCCATTTCACCATCATTTCGTTTCATCTACTTCCTTCCTCCCCATTCCAGGCATCGGGCTGATCCCCCATCCTGGATGTTCTGTCTGATCCATGAGTGTCTGCTCCTCGACGGGCCTCTGACCCCAGGCACCCGCTTGTAAGTCCTACATATGAGGAGGTTAAACAGATAATGAATGAATGAATGTATTAGGAACCAAATATGACTGAGTAATATCATTAAATAATTTGGAAATGGAGATTTTTATTCAAAATATTCTATTAACTTGCTTTTGTTTTACAAACGTCTTTATCACCTGCTACTCATAAGAATTGTAAGAATGTTCCACGGATATGAAATCAAACTTGAAAAATGCAATGCCTCACTCAGGATTCTGACCACATTAAGCCAAATATCCACAGTTCTGGTGCTCTTGTGGCTCTGACTCCATTATTCAATCTTGACTTCACATGACCAGTGTTCTGGGCACCACACAGAAGTGCATAATTGTATTTACTAAAGCTTTTGTATAAAAATACATTTATAAGTTCAAGAATCATGTAAATGTGTAGCACCTAGATTTACACTGTCAACAGTTTATGTTGGGAAATAACTGCTCTTTTACCATGTGAGCTGAGCATTATTATGTGCTTACTGCAAGGGTGTACAGCAGGAGCATCATTTCGGACTACAGGGGAGGGGGTCAATTACCCCCCAAGTTATGAGAAATAATTAGGCTACTAGTTATTATTGCTCTACCAAAATAAAAATTATGAGAACTGTACTTTTAATATAAATATTTCATATTTAAGACATAAAAGATGACTTTCTCTTAAGCTTAATGTATCGTTAAAATTCATATGAATATTAGGACAACTGCTTCGGGCAATCTTGCACCCCCACCCCCAAAGCAGAAACTGAAATGACATTCCTGGTGTACAGGTATTAATGTGCTTTTGACTTTTGTTCTTGGACAGAAATAATAAATATTTCTTTCTGTATCTATCATAAGTTATTTTTCCTCGTAGCTCATGCCATTTCATTTCAAAAGGCGTAATGAAGTAGAAGATGAAACATAAAGAGTTGTTGATAAATATATAATATATATTACATTTTACTTGTCCGTATTTGAGGTTTGGCGCTGGATTGGATATCAATATATCTGGAAAATCGAACACAATGTGTCAAAATAAATCACCTTAATACAAATGGTGTTATAAAAAAGATAAAGTCAGATTTCAAAATAGTAAAACAAGGCATCCTGCAAGACTCAAAATTGTGGCCATTTTTATTTCTTATATATATAAATGAAATTTTTGAGGTCATACAAGAAAATGGAGGCATCGCAATTGGATATGCAGATGACATGACTGTCATAATTAAAGGTCAAACAGCAAAAGAGGTTAAAATTAGAGCAAATGAAATTTTAAAAATTATAAAACAATATTATGCTAATTTAGATATGATAATAAATACACAAAAGACAGCATGTATTAACTTTGAACAAAACTTAACCCAAGTAGTATTAAACTAAGTATAGATGAGGAAAACATATCAGAAATAAATTGCACTAATTTTCTTGGAGTAATAATTGATAAACATTTAAATTGGCAATCTCATGTAGCATCAATTAGTAAAAAGATAAATAAGGGCATTTATATAATGAGACAATTAACTAAAATAATGGACAGTAAAACAATGAAACAGGTCTATTATGCTTTTATATATTCACATGTAAGATACAGAATTACGTTATGGGGAAATATTACAGCAAGAGAAATTGATAAAGTCTTTAAACTGCAAAAAAAAAAAGCAATTAGAATAATAAGCAAAATGGAAAACAAACAAACTTGCAGGGGGATGTTTAAGAATCAAAACTTGTTAACAGTGCCATATATATATGAATGCATAAAAACTGTGATAAATATAAATATGCAAAATAATTCCAGTTCACATAACCATAATTTAAGAAACAATGACAATTATTACAGAATAACATTAAGGAGAACTCTAAATAATCGTGCCATAGAAGTTAGAGGAAGAGAATTATTCAATAAATTACCTAGAGAAATAAAGAGCATAAACTAGCCAAATGTAATGACGAAAACAATAAAGAAATATGTTGACGACATCTTCGCTGTTGTCCCTAATAGGTTCATACAAGACTCCTTAGCCTTACTAAACCTACAGAACCAATCAATAAAATTCACCATAGAAATAGAAAAAGAAGGCATGCTACCATTTTTAGACCTAAAAATCATCAGAGAACAAAAGAACCTAACCTTTGGCATATACAGGAAGCCAACACACTCTACTAATTACATAAAAAATAAGAGTTTCAATCCAACCACACACAAACATGCAGTACTAAACAGCCTAACACATAGACTGGTATATACCCCCTTAAATAAAAAAGAATACCAGTTAGAATACCAGCATATAGTAGACACAGCAATACATAATGGGTACAACAAAGCAACTATTGACAAAAAAATTGCAAAATTCAAACGACAGATGCACATCAGAAACACAACTAATCTCAGCCAGCAAGATAAAGAGCTAAAGTTCAAGAAATTCACATACCACCCAGGAACATTTCACAAATTTAAGAAGATTTTCATGAAACATAACATCAGCCTAGCTCCACAGAACAAATTTAACATAGAGAAATTACTTTGTAACAAGTTAAAAGACCCCATCCCACAAGACAAAAAAGCTGGAATCTATAAAATCAATTGTTCAGATTGCAATAAAGTATACATTGGTAAGACAAAAAGAAACTTAGAAACTAGGCTAAAGGAGCACATGAGATGTATTAAATACAAACAAATGGACAAATCTGCAGTTTCACACCATTTTTGGATCACTAATCACAACATCAAACCCAATATTACATTAGTCAAACCAGCCAAATTTGCAGCCGAATTAGATGCATGGGAGAAGATCACCATTCTAAAACACAACACAAATCTAATGAATTTTGATTTGCCGCCACCAAATCCTCTCTGGAAGTACATTTCTCCACCACAAGATGCCACCACAGGATCCAGTCCAAAAAACGGAAACACCAACAACACGGGCCAGTCAAATTAACCTTCTGAGGATGGGAACAACTGTTTCCCGAAACATGTTAAGTGAGTAAACTTAACTGATGTTAGTGTAACAATTTCGACTCACCTTTAAATAAATAAAGAAATACTTAATAGAAAATGAATTTTATAGTATAGATGAATTTAGACATGGAAAAGCAATGTAAAGTGAAAATTGATATTTAAGGTAAACTTAATGCAAATGCAATGTAAAAGGATAATTGATACTTAAGGTAAAAATGTTAATGAAAAGCAATGTAAAATTATAAGCTGTACTTGTTAAATTATTTTATATTTGTAATTGGACGTGTCCTTTAAATGTATTTAAAAGGATGATAATAAAATGGAATGGAATTTATTATTTTGTATTACCACTGTCTTGTTCTGTAAGATAATGGATAACATACTTGTTTTTACTGATACAATTATAAAACACATCTTGGTTATTTCCATTACTCATAGTTATACTCCCGCACCACTCCATCCTCTGTTAATCTCTATGCATAATGTTTATTACCTATATCTTCTGTCAAAGAATGAGAACCAACCATATAACTGCAATACTTGTTGAGTGCCACATAAGAGAATAAAATATCCAATCTGTGCAATTTCTGGTAATGAAAACTATAACCCAACAATGAACTACCACAAAAGCTTATTTTACGACAATAAAAGTCAGAAAAGCACTAAACAAATGTTGCAGTATGAACAATTGTTGTGACTATCATACTCTTACTGTCATACTACTTTTGACCAATAAGATGCTACAAAATGATGTGTTCAACCAATCATGACTGCTTCACCCACATTTTCTCACCTCTGTAGCATTTGTCTGTTTTTATCACCTCCATAGCATTTGTCTGTTTTTATGACCTCCGTAGCATCTGTTAATTTGTTTGCGATTGTCATTTGTTTTCAGGATAGATATTCAAAGTTAGCTTCACCAAAACAGCATGACATCAAGCATCACAAAAAGAAACAGTATATTGAAGCAGTTCAATCAATTAGTTTAGTAAGTTAATTCATATTTTATTGTATATATTTCTTGTAATCTTTATATACTTTCTTTTAATCATGAGATAGCCAATTATATCTCACTCGAGTTTTGATTTTCTCTAGATAAATCAAAACCTCTAGTGAGAATATTGTGGAAAAAACTTATTTGTCATCAATCACTGACCTCTACCTTTGGTATGTAAGTGTTAAAAACCTTCATAATTGATTAAAAAGCTGAGGTGGCATAAAAGAGGTATAAGCAATGCATTTATTTCAGATCTGTGATATGCTTTATGGTGCAGAGGTATTAGCCATAAGACCGACTTAATAAAAGTTGTGTCAAAAATCTACTTTGCTGTATTTTCCAGCTTTCACCTTCAAACATCAGTCAGAATGTAACTTACCCAGGGTCTTTAACATCAAAATCCAGGTTTGTTTATTAATAGGTAATAAATTGCATATATTGCAGAGCAAGGAGGATTGTGTATGTGTGTGTGTGTGTGCGTGCATGCATGTGTGAAACTAGAAGCAAAGGCTATTGTAATAATAGATTCTATATATCACAATATAACAAATTAAACATTATCACGTGTACATGACCTTCATTACCAATTACTATTTGACTGCAGGAAGAATGTGGAAACCCTAAGAAACAAATTAGATTATTAAACACCAACTACCCAGTGCCGTATTTAGAGGCGGGTTTCTAGGGTTCAAACTCGCCCCTGAAACTTTTGACAGTTTTATTTATTTAAATTCATAGCAAACCAATATGGGAAAATGTCGTTAGATAACAATAGGTCTATTGCTAGTAGCACATTTACAAGAAAAAGGAAAACTGAATATCGTCGACTTACATATGTAAGGTGACCATACATACCGGTTTTCGAAGCAGTCTCCATGTTTTGTGCTGTAAGATGGAGCATCCTCATTCTGGTGAGTTTTTCTTGTCTATATAATGTCTCCAAGCAATTTTCTTATCCATGTAATGTCTCTATACTACGGAGTAGGTACATGGTAACTGTGTGGGGTACTGTTAAGTTTAGATCTACTTGTGGAAAACCCTCCCCAAAATTTTTTTCTGGGTACGGGCATGAACTACCCCTTTTCAGCCAGCTATATCAGAAGTTTGTAACACTCAACAGGTTCATATTTCTCAGGCTTGTATTTGCTTTTCATTTTTGTCTTTCACAGTACACCACTTGATAGGATTTCTGCAAAATTTCTAGCGGTTGCCGATACGGTAATAAGAAACATACCAATTGAAAGATGGACCAGCAGACTTTCCTGATAGAAGGTACTGAGACTTCAGACTGCTTAAAATTAGTTGGGAAACTTAATTACAGCAATTATATAGTAAATCCATGCTGTAATCTGTTAAAATCTGAAAATATTCATATTACAACTTACATCTAGATGTGAGAACAGACATCTTTGTAGCCTGTTGTAACATCTGGGGTAGAGTTTGGAAGCATAAGAAGACTTTGGAATTTCAATCAAATGGAAAGCTTGTATCACTATTTAAAGAAATCGACCCAGGTAAGAAAAGGTTCACCATTCACACGATCTCATCAGTGGAGAGAGGAAAGAATCCCAGCTATACAGCCATGCTGGGCCAATGGCCACACTCGTCATTTTGACAGGGTACTCGCTCTCAGGGTAGTGAAATATCAACTCTTGAGCGCATCCTTGTGAGCCCATGATGAAGCACTGAGAATACCAGCCGCTGTAAAGTGCATGAGTCATTGAATACAACATCCACAAAGATGCACATAGCATCTCTGACCGATCGAGTTGGCGCCGCAGTAACGTGAGCGACTCGCATTCGGGAGGTCCTGAGTTCGATCCCCAGCGAACACCCATTCTGACCCATAGGTTTTTCGTGGTTTCCCCTGGTCGGTAGGCAAATGCTGGGATGATTCCTCTTCTATCATGACTTTCCTGCGCCTCATTTCCTGTACCCATCATCTCCTTCATTTTCATCTGTTTCAGGGTTGTAGGACCAGGCGACGGTGTTCGGTGCGTTGCGGCTGGGCGGTGGATGTGCGCTTTGTAGAGCTACTTCCCTGCCGTCGTTACGAAACTGCTCAGGTAGGACCCGCCTCCCGAGTGAGCCCCACAAGGGACTGACCGCCGGAAATCTGGAGGCTTGTGGGTGGGCCCGAGTGGCATCGGATGCGTTCATTCTGGAAGCGTTAGGGACCCCGTCCATGCTTGTGCCCGTCGTCATCTTATCTGGTTGCCCTTCGGGTCTCTCCTTTCATCCTTCCCTCCAAGAGGACACGGTAGGCCTACTTACAGTGCTCTGTCCGGTTGCGGGCACTTCTCCGTTTTCTTTCGAGTGAAGGGGAAATAAATTTACTTACTAACCCCAGACAGGTTGGGAGTGTGGGACTCGCCAGTATGACCATACGCAGTAAAACCCCTCCAGCGGAAAGGAAGAAGGATAAAGAAAGGAATTCAAGGGGTAAAGGTAGCGCGGACGACAACGACATGTTGGCGGGCTGAGGGCGACCCGAAGGTGTGTTAGGCGTGTACCTGCCCTAATTAGAGCTTATCGACGTAGTGACGGGATATGGGGTTTACAGGATGGCAGTTGAGATTTTTGTAGGGAAGTGAAAGGAGGTAACAAAGTGTGTTCCTCAAGCGCGGTCCCGCATAGCCGGTCTAAAGATAGCTGCGCCCCAATGGGGGGGGGGGGGGAGTGGGTGGAAGGTAAGGTTCCAGGCTATAGCCATTACAAACTTCCCTGACTGCAGCCTAGAGGTTCGAAGGTAAGGTAGTATTTTCAGTCCGAGGACGTCGTCGGTGTCATCATGGATGTGAACATCTGAGCATAATTCACCGGGATATTAGGAGGCTTCCGGCGTGTGTTGGGAGCGTCCTGATGTCCTGTCTTGTCCATGTAGTCTCTGAGCTGGGATTCGTGTGCTTCCAGGGTTCGTAGCGTACAGTCTATAGATCCAAGATGCTGCTGAGTGTCTGTTGCGGTTTGACGAGCTTGAAGAGAGGCATCTATAGTGGTCTGAAGGTCGTGGAGGCTGTCCTTCAGGGCCGTCAGGTTCAGAAACTCCGCGTGGAGGTCCTGGACTGCGACGCGTAGGCCCTGGATTTCTTGGCTGGTGGTGAAGTTCTGCGGTGTAGATGAAGGTGGCGGCGGTGTTGGTTTGTGGTGATGTCTCTTGTGGCGGCGTCGAGGTTCGCGGCTGCGTGGATGCAGGGGACAGAGCGCCTGACCAGTGTAGTGTGACGTCTCTCCACATAAGGCACAATAACGGCGCCGGAGGCGGCGGAGATCGTGCTGCTGGCACGCTAAAGTGATGCAAGAGGCGCCACGGTAGTGGCACTTCCGGCTGGATGCGTAGGTTGTCTCGCTGGCGGCGTGGAGCTAGCCGGTCTTGTCGGCTGGCCTCGACGCGCAACAACCTCCCTAATAAGGGAATGCTGGACGCCAAGTCCACTCCTCCGTTCGTCCATACCTTTCTGACACTGGCGGAAGGAGGAAAAGAAGACGATGATGATGCCCGCTGACACCGCTTCACAGTGTAATACGTTGGGTTATTTCTGGCTTGATCTCTCGTGCACAGAGGCATTTCAAAATGAGATGCTGAGATTCGAATGAAGGTTTGGAAAATTATAAATGGTCTTTATTATTTTCTCCACCACGTAACCACGTAGGTAGAGGAAGTATTGCATTCCCCCAAAAATTCGATTTGAGCCTTCAGTGGAAATACATGTTTTAAGATCCCTGAATAAAAATAGTTTTGTAAGAAAAGGCTCATGTCTGCGTGTGTGTGTGTGTGTGTCTATGTGAATGAACAAACAGCATAACTCCAAAACGAAATGTTGGATAAATGCCACACTTGGTATTTAAGCTCAGTACTTTACAAAGATACGACAAAAAGATTTGCATGAACAAATCCCCACCCCAAACTACGGTTTGCATGGAAAATTTTTCATTACATTTTATTTTCTCAAAAACGGCTCTAACGATTTTTAATATATATTTTATATATATAATTACAAAACAAATGAAATGCATATATTGCATTTTCTGAGAATAACCTGTGAAGTCCTCTTCATTCGGAAGCGATTTCGTTTAATTCTATATAACTGGTAAACTATAGGTAAGAGATAGACAAAAACTTCCTATACAAAAATTGTACATCTCTTTAATAGATATGGTTTATTTCAAATAACATTTTTGTGACATCAGGCATTTCCAAGATATTCGCGGTTTGAATTTTTCGATACTTTTGTCATTTTAAGTTGCTGTCACCATTCAATTGCTTCTCACAGAGTCATACTTAGAGTATTTCTACATTCCTCTGTACCTAAAACGAAATATGCAATGAAACTGTTTCTGCAAAACGTTTATCTCGATCAATGCGAAATAGACAGAAAAACAAGCCTTTGTAAACGCAAGCGAGCACACCATTCTCAATATCCGTCCCAGATTTACTGTTTAGGAACTATAACCTGATGGTGTTCTAGGAGCTTTATTTAACCTAGATAAACGAAACGTAGAGTAACTTGTTTTCCCCGAATATACCTTGAGATCTAGGACGATTAATGGGAATTAAATACTTTAGAAGTAAACAACAATAATAATAAATTGAGTTTTATTTATGGACGCTCTTTAACTGCTGTGGTCCTTAGCGTCCAATTTTATATTGGGCGTGAAAACCGGTAATTTTGCTCAGAGGCCTCTATATCAGGCTTGAGGTTCTTTTACGTGCCGTAAATCTATGACACGGGACCACCGGCTTTACTTCCCTTCCGAAGGAAGCCATGCTAAGGATTTTTACGCCCGAAAAAAATCCCTCATCCTCCGCCGGACTTAGAAGTGTATATAGGATGGACCATTTAAGTTGAAACTCCAAAACTAAGCGCTGTAGAAAGAAATGTCTTTAATAAAAGTTACCTGATATTATGGGGGAAAGTAAATACCATTAGTCATGTTTTGTTTGGAGGACGTTATGATAGTCATTTTAGGGTCAATTTAATTTTTTTAAATGGGAACCTACATTTTATATGTTATTTTCTCATTAGAAAATGGTTTATAAAAAGCTGTTTATTTTGTGATGAGGAATAAGGAAACAAAATAAAATATGTTGGTTCCCAATTACGAAACGTAACTTGACTCTCAAATGACCACCCATGGATGGTCCAACCATTTATTGCGCTCTTCCTGCACAGCCATTCAGGATTTTCGTTGTTATTTACGTTGTTGTAAGAAGAATTACAATGTGCTTTATACAAATGTTGCTTAGTTTTTTTATGAGGAATCAGAAAATATCATAAAAAAGATAGGTTCCCATTTAAAAAAATTAAATTGACCCTAAAATGTCCATCACATCCTCCAAATAAAACACGACTAACGGCATTTACTTTCCCCCATATTATCAAGCAACGTTTATTACAGTTCGTTCTACAACGCTTAGTTTTGGAGGTATTGTACAGTCTCAACTTAAATGGTCCACCCTGTACGAGGGGCACTATTTATATTTTGAGCCTAATAATTAAAATAAAGTAATTTCTGATTGAAAACTGCTTTATTGTTTTTCAAAATATTCTCCTTTATGATCAATACACTTTTGCATCCGTTTGAACCATTTGTCAAAGCATTTATTCCAGTCTTCTTGAGACACCTCCAAAACATGGTTTTTGAAGGCATCAACGGCTTCTTCTGCCAACGAAAATCGTTGTCCACGCAATTTATTCTTGATATTCGGGAACAAAAAGAAGTCATTGGGTGCCAAATCAGGACTGTATGGCGGATGACCCATCAATTCTATTTTTTGAGCCTTCTGTTGTTAGACGAGATGCGTATGCGCTCGCATTGTCTTGATGAAGAACGATCCTACGGTTCCTGTTGGTTTTCCTTACTTCACCGAAGACTTCCGGCAAACAAATGGTTGTGTACCATTCGCCATTGACCGTTTTACGTTCCTCTAAAGACACTGTTGCCACATGCCAGTTTTGCTGAAAAAGCAGGCGACCATTTGCTTCGAAGTACTTCGAGTGCGAACAACTTTTGTTGGATTTGCTTCATCTTGAAACACCCATACAGTCGACTGCTGTTTACGTTCCGGCTCATACGCATAGATCCATGATTTGTCACCTGTTACAATCTTACATACGTCTTTTGAGGCACCGCCATTGTATTTCTTGAGCATTTTTGTACACCAATCGACACGAGCATCTTTTTGAGATTGCATCAAATTAGGTGGGATCCAACGAGAGCAAACCTTTTTCACGGCTAAATAATCATGCAATATTTTATATATGCTGGTGGAACTAATGCCTAGGGTTGCCTCAATCTCGCAATATGTCGCATGACGATCTTTCATTATTAGTTTTTGCACAGCACCAATGTTTTCCGGCACAATGACTGATTTTGGACGACCTTCACGAACTTCATCGTTGAGCGAACGGCGGCCACGATTAAATTCGTTATACCAGCGTTTCACAGTGGCAAAGGATGGAGCTTCGTCGCCAAATGTGGAGGTTAGTTGATCGATGCACTCTTGTCTTGATAATCCACGTCGAAAGTCGTAATAAATCATTGCACGAGTTAATTCCATGTTTTTGTTGACACACAATTTTCAAGTTAGTGTAAACAAAACAAATGACGCTCTACTGCCAAATGTTTGAAGTAGATTATTGTCAAAAATGTCAAACTTTCCATTGGAAATGTCAGATGGCACCTACAACATTCAGGGTTGCCAAGGCTCAAAATATAAATAGGGCCCCTCGTATATGCGTGTTGAACTTTGAACTGTGAGATATCGATCCGACCCGTACTGCCAGAGGTTGCCCATTAATGGGCACGGAGAGCCGCGCGTGCTGGAGGCTTAAACTCGGGTACTGTACACGGGGATCCAGTTCGATACTGAATGAGAGGAGGATCAAACTGAATGGGGTAGCAAAGTTTTACACGTAAACGCACTGACAAATGCATGCAACTGATTTCCTTCTACTAACAATGTCCACTAGGTTGTGAAGTTCGCGCTATCTTTTCCTAAATCTATACTTGTATTATAAAGAGAGAAAATGTGTATGTATGCATGTACGTAGGGATTAGGGTTATACAACGGAGGGGGCACCTCGCCACTTATATCTACATAGAACATTTGTAACTATCACCCCCCGAGGAGGAGGGGATGAAGTAAGGGGACCACGGGCGGCTACAGGCCGCAGGCAGACAGGGCACAATTCCAGGCTCGAAGACCCATCCCACTGCTGGAACTGCCTAGAGGGGGCAATGAACGACCTGTCGACCAAGCAGCCCTCTAGTGTACACGGTGAGTACTCTTTCTTTGAGCAAGCATCCGTGCCATCTGTCCATCACCGCCATACGCCACGAACTCTAGAAGCACGCCTAAAAGATAAGAAGGAAACGGAATGAAGCGCAAAGGATGGAAAGGAACCAAGTATATGCGAAATCATCCCAGCATTCGCCTACCGACCCGGGGAAACCATGAAAACCCCATGGTCAGAGTGGGCGGTCGCCAGATATCGAAACCGGGACCTCCCGAATGCGAGCCTGACACGGAGTCATCGCGCTCGGTATGTGTGCATGTATATATGTATGTATAATTATTTCTCCATTGATAAACACCATTCTTTCTGACGTACATGGGGTATAAAACACCTAATTTCAATTCATAAATTATTAAAAAGGATTTACAAAGCCTATGTACTGGAATACGAACACGTTGGGGTTATAACAGAACATACTTGCAAAGAAGGCCTTAGCGTTTCGTCGAGATAGCCATGGAGGAGCAAATAGAGGTTGTTACTCCACAGAAAATATCTAAAATAAGACAAATGCCGGCGATATTTCACTCCAACAATATTGGTCACGATTTAACAGCTAGAAAACAAGAGACACAGCAAAACAAGAGAGAATCAAATCTGCTTATAATACTACGATACGGATGCAATACCAAGGCCAAAATATTTTAATGATCCTCATGTAAGAAAGGTTTGCTTTATTTCCTTTACACTTATACTGTAATCATGTTCGTTAACAGAGCATGGTAAATACACTATGTGATCAAAAGTATCCGGACACTCCCACAAACATATGTTTTTCATCTTAGGTGCATTGTGCTGCCACCTACTGCCTGGTACTCATTATCCGCGACCTCAGTAATCATTAGACATCGTGAAATAGCAGAATGGGACGCTCCGTGGAACTCATGGACTTCGAACGTGGTCAGGTGATTGGGTGTCACTTGTGTCAGAAGTCTGTACGCGAGATTTCCACACTCCTAAACATTAAGCCACACATCACGCAGGAAAATGCCAAACGACGCCTCGCTTGTTGTAAGGAGCGCCAACATTACACGATTGAACAGTGGCAAAACGTTGTGTGGAGTGTCGGATCACGGTACACAATGTGGCGATCCGATGGCAGGGTGTGGGTATAGCGAATGCCCGGTGAACGTCATCTGCCAGCGTGTGTAGCGCCAACAGTGAAATTCGGAGGTGGTAGTGTTATGGTGTGGTCGTGTTTTTCCAGTAGGGGGCTTGCACCCCTTGTTGTTTTGCGTGGCACGATCACAGCGCACACCTACATTGATATTTCAAGCACCTTCTTGCTTCCACTGTTGAAGAGCAAATCGGGGATGGCGATTGCATCTTTCAACACGATCGAGCACCTGTTCATACTGCACGGGCTGTGGCGGAGTGGTTATACGACAATAACATTCCTGTAATGGACTGGCCTGCACAGAGTCCTGACTTGAATCCTATAGAACACCTTTGGGATGTTTTGGAACGCCGACTTCGTGCCAGGCCTCACCGACCTACATTGATACCTCTCATCAGTTCAGCACTCCGTGAAGAATGGGCTGCCATTCCCCAAGAAACCTTCCAGCACCTGATTGAAAGTATGCCTGCGAGAGTGAACGCTGTCATCAAGGCTAAGGGTGGGCCAACACCATATTGACTTCCAGCATTACCGATGGAGGGCACCACGAACTTGTACGTCATTTTCAGCCAGGTGTCAGGATACTTTTGATCACGTAGTGTAACTGTATACAGAAAGAAAATTGCTAACATTAGAAATGAAGTACCTATATTTTATAATTGACAACCGAGAAGATTATTCTTCTGGATGGTCGCAGACTACCTGTCTTTTCCAAAGAGGTTAACTTGGTGGCCCGGAAGTGGGGAATCTTCATATTCACCAGCTTCACCTCAGTTTCGTAGTATATATTAAGGATCTCTGCATGATATGAACACTATGCAGCTTTTACGCTGGGACCAAAGATAAGGCACAGATGTTTAAATGTGACCTGTAATTATCTAAAAAAAAATCTGATGTGTTACACTCACATGACTTCCCCTACTCTTGTACAAACTATTTTTACAAACGCTTATTCTCCATCTACTTCATGTTAATCGAGATAAACATTTGCAGGCTCTATCTTATTGCTAATTTTCTTGTAGATGTAAGGGGAATATATATTTACAAGGGCAATATAGAAATACAGTAGCCTTTAAGCATATACATATCTCTTAATAGCTGGTTGCTAGGTGCAGCACCATTCCCGTTGCCACAGATTAATACTCTTTGCATATCCAAGACAAAAAAATGAATAACGAATTCCCATTTGAGAAAATAAGTATTGAAAAATTTAAGGGAATAACAAGCAATATCTCGAAAATGGTTCACTCAACAAAAAAAAAACAATGTATATGACATAAATTGTGTATTTTAACGCGATCTACATTTTTTGTGTAGTAAAAGTTTATCTATCTCTTATGGTTTACCAGTTATGCAAAAGTCGTTCACAATGAAGAATACTTTTGGAGACATTCCCAGAAAATTCAATTTTATTTGTCATGAAAATATCTTAAACATATCATATTTTAATCAAAATCGTTTGAGCCATTTTTGAGAAAATTAAAATTTTCAAAAAATCTTCCATGTAAAGGGTAATCTGGGGTGGGGGGATTTTCTTGAAAACCTTCGTGTCGCATCTCTGGAAGATACTGAACCTAAATACCAAGTTTGGTGTTTATCCGACTGTTCGCTTCTGAGTTATGCTGTTCACAGACACACACACACACACACACACACACACACACACACGGACATGTTTCCAAAAATGCTTTTTTTTATTCAGGGGGTCTCAAAACATGTATTTCCGGTGAAATATCGGTATCGAGTTTTTGGGTGGAATACAATACTTCCCCTACTTACTATGCGTAGTAGAGAAAGTAAAAATACTGGACCATTGTGGCCGATTATTGTTCCATCGCCAAAGTGTGATATAGGCTATGCGACTGTTGGGGTGGGGATAAGGAACGTTCCGCCAATGTTTCACATACTTTTGCGTCATTATCAGGGAATTTTTCATCCGTTATTAGGAAAAGCCGGGGCCATGCGGAATTATAGTTATAAGGGGTATAGGTGAGATCGTTGTACAGTAGTTTATAAAGAAGGGATAGGTAAATGGAATTAATTAATTCGTCATTCGAGTTTAAAAAGCGTGCAGCTAGTTAAGAATAATTTAATAGCCAACTTATGTTATTCATTGTACTCGTTCATTAAATTCTTTTGAAAGAAAACCGTATGCCATTGCTGTATTAAATTGTCTTGCATGTAAAGGGAGATGATATGAGTAAATACTAAAGTTGCATCTGAGCTTTGAGACTTTAGCTTCAGAAAAAACTTCCTCTAAAATTCTCTGCTACCTAACAGCGTATATTTCAAACCTACAAAACCTTTAACATCTAAAAACCTGGTTTTTTCCTACACACCAGAACGCCCGAAGGAGATCAGTTTTATCCCTAGTAACAAAATACGGCATTTAAGTACTACAGAGAGAGCCAAAATACTACGAACCGATTGCGCGGTGTTTTTCCTGTCTGCGTCCTCGGTGCTCGTTGCCGTCTGCCGCTATTATAGAAAGGCGCGGATGAAACCATACAACATTTTTAAAACTACTTTTAAAGGCTTTACTTACAACTTTATGAAAGGGGATGCTGAAACTGGCCACCGTCGTTGTCCATACATTTTTGGCACCTCTTTAGGAAACTATTCATCACTCGCCGTAGTTTTCACGTTGAGAAATGCTGGCCAATTTTTTTCGAGTCAATGGCTGAAGCCCGTGCATACGTGAATACAATTTTGCCCCCTGTTTTTAGAGAACTGAAAGATAGGGAGCGTGATTTTGCCTTTTTTCGTCAAGACTCTGCAACATCTCATACGGCCAATATTTCGATGAGAACAATCTAAAGAGAGTTTGAGGACAGAATTATTAGTAGAGATTTGTGGCCCCCTCGGTCCCCCGACCTAAACCCCTGTGGTTTCTATCTCTAGGATAACTTAAAACATAAAGTGTACAAGACAAATCCACACAGCCTGGAAGAATTAAAACAAAATATCCGTCGGGAAATTGCCAGCATTTCTCAACGTGAACTACGGCGAGTGATGGATAGTTTCCTAAAGAGGTCCCAAAAATGTATGGACAACGACGGTGCCAGTTTCAGCATCTCCTTTCATAAAGTTGGTAAGTAAAGCCTTTAAAAGTAGTTTTAAAAATGTTGTGTGGTTTCATTCGCGCCTTTCTATGATAGCGGCAGACGGCAACGAGCGCCAAGGACGCAGACAGGAAAAACACCGCGCAGTCGCTTCGTAGTTTTTTGGCTCTCCCTGTATAACCACTAAGGAATTAATCTTTGGGACCGATAGAGGGACAGAATGCGCATACACGTTACATACCTACCGGGTAGAGACAGACTTGTGTTGATGACCCCACCTTAACAACAAGTTATCACGTGTACATATCTGAACCGTACACGTCGGTTGTGCCAGACAATACCGAAGGTTAAAAGAGTGAAGGCGCACCTTTTGTACATATCCCACAAGTAATCTACATCCGATTTCTGATCGTTAAGGGCGTTAATAGGGGTTAACTTAAGGTATCCGCTGGCGCGTCTTTCACCCTTAGTGCGCTGGTGGAAGGGGACTATAGCTTGCCTGTTTAAGAACATGCAAATGGCTAGGAAACCCTAATTTATATGAAGACCTATAATTGATGTTTGAGGACTAAAACGTTAACATCTCGAGAAATGATTCGTTCAAGAGCATTTCTAAACACATTTGCTGTATATTCGCAATTAACCTCGCTAAAGATCGACAAAATCGGTCGCCATTCCTCACCAATACCTATTCGTAATTTGCCAATGAGTTGACAGAACTAGCATAAGTATGCTTATTGGTGCGATATACAGCACAAGGCGTGATGTCCTCCGTGGTGTAGTAGTTACCATGTTAGCCTCTAATTCCCAAGGTCGCGGGTTCAAACCCAGCGGAGGGCGATGGATTTTTTCGGACGTAAAAATCCTTAGCATGGCTTCCTTCGGAAGGGAAGTAAACCCGGTGGTCCCGTGTCGTAGATTTACGGGACGAGGTGAGAGACAACGAGACACCGGGCGGCCGGAACCAGGAGTGACGACACAGCAATGACAAGGTTACTAAAGTTTCCAGATTGAGACGCCCTGGCAGTCGAACAGGCAAACCGGGGACCCCACCCCACACAGACGGTCCAACGCACCCCCAAAAAGCGGTCCGTATACCCTGGCAACCAGCCGAAGATTGAGAGACGGATAAGGTTCCACAGAGAGCATTCTTTTTCTCTGCCATGCCGCACCGAATACCATCGCCGACACTTCCAAACCTGAAACAGACCTAACGGGGCTAAGGATGAATGAAATGAGGAATGGAACGATATTCGGGGGCTGAGAGAAATCATATCAGCATTCGCCTGTCGACCCGGGAAAACTCTCGAAAAAACCAGTGGGTCAGATTGGGCGGTCGCCAGGAAGCGAACTAGAGATCTCCCGAATGCGAGTCGCACGCGTTACCGCGGCGTCACCTGGACTGGAAGATCCGTGGTTTAAATCTCGGCTATGACATTGAATTTTTCAATCTGATTCTATCTTTCCAACCTTGTCCTACACACGGCTTGAGCGAAAGAGTCTTGTTGTTAATTGAGATGAACTGCCATTAAAAACTTCGTTGTAAGTATAAGAAGAATGCAGTAGCTCAAACGATAGTCAGATTTTTATGTGATGTCTTTGAAACTCCACGCTCTTTGCATTACCACGAGAACAAATTAACGTGTTGCATTCACATAACTTTCTCTTCTCACCATTCTACAAATTCTTTTTTCTAAATCTCATTTTCTGTCTACTTCTTATAATCCAGATAAACTTGCAAATCACATTTAGCCCATCTCTGTGGTGTGGGGGTCTGCCTCACATTCAAGAGGTCCCGAGTTCGAATCTCGATTAAAGTGAAATACCTGGGTAAAGTTTTTTCCAAGGTTTCCTCTTATTCTGAGAAGATGAATGTTAGATTATAATTTCTAAGGACCTCGGGTCCATTTGAGCATCATTTTAGCCATTTCGTTCATTCACCGTCCGTAATGGCCTACCCGGTTAAATGACTAATTAAATACCAAAAGAAACGTTCACATTTACACATTTCGTTGTAGTATACGTAGATAAAGCGATAGTCATATTTTCAAAAAGCATGTCACTACGTGATTCTTTGAAATTCCATGCTGTTTGTATGACCACGACAAAAACAAAACGAATAGCGACTTCTCAGTTACAAAGAGTATTCAAACCAATAACAAAAATATCTGGGAAATAGTTAAACTCATAAAATATATGTACAACAAACTGCGTGCTATAACGGGGTCTGCATTTCTTGTGTAGCAAAACTTTGTCCAACCTTTTAGAGTTTACCAATTATACAAACATCATTCAGAATGAAGAAGACTTGAGAGGCTCTTCTCAGTAAGTTCAAAATATATATTTCATTTGTCATGAAAATATTTTAAACAGAGAGTATTTTAATCAAAATCATTAGAGCCATTTTTAGGAAAATAAATTTCGAAAATTTTTGCATGTAAGGAGTTGTTCAGGATGGGGGAGATTTTCTTAAAAATCCTTGTCGCATCTTTAAAGGATGCTGAACTTAAATATCAAGTTTGTCATTTAACCGACTTTTCGCTTTGGATTTATGTTGTTCACAGACAAGCAAGCATATGGAGCCTTTGCTATAAAATATATGTTGCATTCACATGACTTTCTCTACTCATTCTTCTGCAAACTATTCTTACAAAGCTTATTTTGCATCTATGTCATGTTAATACCGACAAACCTTCATCATTTATTTTCACAATTCCTTGTAGATATAACCAGAACATATTAAGCTAAAGCGATAGCCAAATACCTCAAAGCTGATCGCTACGTGATAGCTTTGGGTTGGTTGGCTACGAAGGGGACTCGGCACTGATCCACATATTGGTTATTGTGGCTACATCCCACAAGAGGGCGTCTCCGGGAGGAAGGATGAGGCGAGATAAGACACCGGGCGTCAGCAACCAGGAATGACGCCACAGGAATGGCAGGGTCCCTAAATTTTCAGATAGAGACTCCCCGTCAGACGGACAGGCAGACCGGGGACCCCACCCAGCACAGACGGGGGTCCAACGCCCCTCAAGGAAGTTAGGATACTCCCGATAGCCAGCCGAAAGCCGAGGGACGGAGAAAGTCACAAAAAGCATCCTTTTCCCCTGCCACACTGCACCGAAACACCATCGCCGACATTTCCAACCCTGAAAGAGACCAACGGATGAAAGATAAAGGGAAATGAGAATGGAGATAAAAAGGAGGTTCAGAAAACTTGGGGACGTGAGAATCCTTCCCAGCATTTGCCTGGCGACCCGGGAAAACTTCCCGAAAAAACCCATGGGTCAGGAAGGTCGGCCAGAGGAATCGAAACCACGACCTCCCGAATGCGAGCCACAGACGTGATAGCTTTGAAATTCTGTTCTCTTTGTATGAACACGAGAAAGAAAGAAAGAAAGAAAGAAAGAAAGAAAGAAAGAAAGAAAGAAAGAAAGAAAGAAAGAAAGAAAGAAAGAAAAACAATAGCTATTTGCATTGAAAGAAGTATAAAGTATGTGAAAATTCAAACTAATAACAAACAAACTTTCAGAATAGGTAAAATATAAAAGTTATTTGACATAAAATAAAATGTTATTTGATATAAATTTTGTGCTTTAACAAGACCTACAGTTGTTGTGCAGTAAGATTTTGTCTCTCTCTTACGATTTGCTAATTATCAAAAGTCATTGACAATAAAGACTAATTTACAGACTATTCCTAGAAAATAAAAGATATATATTCTATTTATCATGAAACTAGCTTAAACATATATATTTTAATCAAAATCCTTAGAGCCATTTTTGAAAGAATAAAAAATTTCGAAAAATTTCCAATGTAAAGGGCAGTTTGGAGTGGGGGATTTTCATTAAAATCACAGTGTCGCATTCTTGGAAGAAGTTGTACTTAAACACTAAGTTCGGTTTTTAACCAACTTTTTGCTTTTGAGTTATGCTGTTCGTGGACACACACACACACGCACACGCACGCACACACACACACATACACACACACTTGGACCATTTTCTAAAAATAAATTCATTGGATTCAGGGGTTCAAAAACGTGATTTCTGCTGAAATGACGGCATTGAATTTTTAGGTGGAACACAATGCTTTCTCTACTTGCTGTAGCTACGTAGTAGAGAAAGTAAAAATGCTTACTTTGAATTCAGGGCTCTCAAAATGTGTATTTCCGTTAAATCTCGTTATTCAATTTTTGGGTGGAACGCAATAATTTCTCTACTTACTGTAACTACGTAGTAGAGAAAGTAAAAATGCTTTGTTTGGTTTCAGGTAGTCTAAAAACGAATATTTCCGTTCCGAATATTAATCTCGTTATTGAATTTTTGGGTGGAACAAATATTTGCTCTACTTACTGTAACTACGTAGTAGAGAAAGTAAAAACGTTTTGTTTGTATTCAGGGGTCTCAAAACGTGTATTTCCGTTGAATGTCGTTATTCAATGTTTTGGTGAAACACGATGCTTTCTCTGCTTACAGTAACTACGTAGTAGAGAAAGTAAAAATGCTTTCTTGGATTCAGGGGTCTCAAAACGTGTATTTCCGTTGAACCTCGTTATTCAATATTTTGGTGGAACACGATGCTTTCTCTGCTTACTGTAACTACTTAGTAGAGAAAATAAAAAGGGTTTCTTTAGATCCAGAGAATCTCAAATCGTGTATATCCGGTGAATCTCGTTATTCAGTCTTTGGGTGGAATGCAATACTTTCTCTACCTTCTGTAGCTACGTAGTAGAGACAGTAAAAATGCTTTGTTTGGATTCAGGAGATCTCAAAACGTGTATATCCGGTGAATCTCGTTATTCAATTTTTGGGTGGAACACAATACTTGCTCTACTTACTGTAACTAAGAAGTAGGGAAAGTAAAAACGCTTTGTTTGGTTTCAGGTAGTCTGAAAACGAGTATTTCCGTTCCGAGTATTAATCTGGTTATTCAATTTTTGGGTGGAATACAATATTTGCTCTACTTACTGTAACTACGTAGTAGAGAAAGTAAAAACGCTTTCTTTGCATTCAGGAAGTTCAAAACGAGTATTTCCGGTGAATATCATTGAATTTTTGAGTGGAATACAATACTTTCTCTTCCTCGTGTAACTTCGTAGTAGAGAAAGTAAAAATGCTTTCTTTGGATTCTGGGGGCCTCAAAACGTGTATTTCCGGTGAATCTCTTTATTGAATTTTTGGTGAAATACAATACTTTCTCTACCTCCTGTAGCCTATGTAGTAGAGAAGGTAATGATGCTTTCTTTGCGTGTATTTCCGGTGAATCTGTTTATTGAATATTTGGATGAAATACCGGCGGCGCCGTGGCCGAGTGGTTAGACCGCTCGCCTTCCACCGAGGCGGCCCGGGTTCAATCCCAGGGATCTGCATGTGGGATTTGTGGTGGACGAAGCGGCGTTGGGCGGGTTTTCTCCGGGTTCTCCGGTTTCCCACGCCATTCATTCCACCAATGCTCCATCATCACATTTCGTTTCATCTACTTCCTTCTTCCCATACCAGGCATCGGGCTGATCACCCATCCTGGATGCTCTGTCTGATCCATGAGTGTCTGCTCCTCGACGGGCCTCTGACCCCAGGCACCCGCTTGTAAGTCCTGGGGGGGGTGTAAGTCCTACATAAGAGGAGGGTAAACAGATAATAAATGAATGGATGAAATACAATACTTGCTCTACTTACTGTAGCTACGTAGTAGGAAAGGGAAAATGCTTTCTTTGCATTCAGTGGGTCTCAAAACGTGTATTTCCGGTAAATCTCATTATTCAATATTTGGATGGAATACAATAATTCCTCTACTTACTGTAAGTGCGTAGTAGGGAAAGTAAAACTTCTTTCTTTGGATTCAATGGGTCTCAAAACGTGTATTTCCGGTGAATCTCGTTATTGACTTTTTGGGTGGAATACAATATTTCCTCTGCTTACTACAAGTGCGTAGTAGGGAAAGTAAAAGTGCTTTCTTTGCATTCAGTGAGTCTCACTAAGTTTATTTCCTGTGAATCTCATTTTTTAATTTTTGGGTGGAATATAACACTTTCCCTACTTATAGGTAAATAGTGGAGACAGTAAAAAAATGAGTTGTGGAATAGATAAGCGGCTGTTTGTCGTTACGGCATCTTGTATGCAACCAAATAGGGAAAAGTGTAACTTAGACTGTAACTTTAAATAATTTCTGGCCTAAATTGTTGTCACGATACACGGAAAAACCATACTTCATAAGGACATTATGAAAATAAAGAACATATGTTAGTTGATAATGGGTAGAGAAAGCAGTAAATATTGAAAACCAAACCATTTTTTTTAACACTTGCTTGTTATACAATGATATGATGCCTCTAATTCCTAAAAATTAGTTTGTCTACTGCCTATGTCGCTCTGTTGTAATGTTATTGCTGTTTTCTTTTCACAGTTATTACATTCCTACAGCCAGGTCTAAGGGAAATGTGTTGGAATGATATTTTCTTTAGCCTGTTACATCCCTTAACCTTCCTTGTAGAGCAGGTATGAGCTAAGACACCTGGCATAACCTCTCGATAGGACACCCCGCTTGCCCCGCTACCGGTGGAACGGAAAACATTTGGAGCCGTCTGTACACAGTACATTGTAAACACACCACAACTATATACCATGCTGCGGTAACTTCGACTCCGTCCGTCTATCGGTCCCCAAGATGCTATCTTTAATAATCACCTTATTCTAAGCCAGTTATCATCAATAATATTAGTTCTCCAACAATCCCATCTTCTCGTAAGGGGCGCCTATTGATAAATAATGTTCATCTTACAGGATTTTACTTCTTTCCAATAAAAACTTTCGATTTACAACTGAGTTGAACAAGAAATAGAATGTCTGGGGAAATGACATTTTTGCTATAGTTAATTTTTAAACACAAGTATTATAATTTGTGTTTTTTTTAAACAAACTTTATTTAGGGTCGTTTTAACCTTCCTAGGTTTTATCACGACCTTTCATTTTCAGTTGTTTACATTATTGTATTACAGTATTGTATTACTTACACAATACTAATTTAAAAAAAATAATTACTTTCTGGATGAAAGTTGCATCATTGAGTGCTGCAGAAATATTTCTGGGAATACCAACCTGACTACACTGATTTTCAAATGTTGGGCATGTTAATATAATATGCACTACTGTTAATGCTGTTTTACATGTTTCACAAATTGGTGGAGAGCTTCTATTTAACAAATAAGAGTGTGTCAGTTTAGTATGCCCAATTCGTAGTCGGGATATTACAGTTTGGTTTCGCCGCTGTAGCTGTCTTATTGGATATTCTTGAGTTGAAGTTCCACGTACATCATGAAGTTTACTTGTAGAGTTGTTCATCCAGCTGGTCAGCCATTCTTTGTGTATTTTCTTCTTAAAGTGTGTGACTGCATCTTGGATAAGTATTTTGATATCAGTATCTTGTGTTGGTAGTTCTGTAGCTTGTTTTGCTGCAGTATCAGCTCTTTCATTACCGGGTATGTTTTTATGAGATGGTATCCACATGAAATTGAGTGACTTTTCTAAGTTATAAAGGATGGTAACAAGATTATGTATTTCGTTTACAATACTATTGGTAGAGAACTTGTCTTGTATTGCGTTTAAGGCTGATAATTATGTAAGAGTCACTATGTGCAGTTTCCAGAGCGTATTTAGTGCCTTTTTAATAGCATATAATTCACAACTATATATAGAGAACAAGGATGGTAATTTCTATTGGAGGATGATATCTCCACATATCACAGCACATCCATTGCCTTTTTCAGTTTTAGAACTATCCGTATAGATGCAGAGTTTGGATGTGTATTTTTTAACTTTTCTTTAAATAACTGCTGGTAGATTAGTTGGTTGGTATTTATCCGATTATGCTTGCTTAAATCTGTATCAATGGGAGGTGTTTTCTTCTTCCAGGGTGGATGATCCGACTGTAGTTGCCTTGAGGAGATACTTGTTGATATCCTACGAAACGGATTTAGCCTGTCAAGAATGAAATGAGCACACAGATTGATGACTCACATACCGATTTGTTTACTGTTTATGAGCATACCAATTACTTATTTATCGTCGGGGCGATGACCTCTAAATAACAGGTGTAATGTGGAGGTCGACGTTGCTCAATGAAAACCGGTAACAGCCCCAGTGGTCCAGATGCACGGTCAAGGACGAGCATGACGTCAAAAGCCTGTGTCATCACATTAACATTTCATGCAACTGGGGTTAAGATTCACCGCACCTGTTACATTTCCTTAGTTCTGGCGCCAGTATAACCTGGATTCAGTTATATTTCTTGGAATGTTAAGTGTGTGGTCAGAACAGGAATTATTTGATTACCACAGCCTAATTAATGCAGACAAAATTCTAATTTTTAGTTATCTACAAAGAAAACATGCCGTGTGTAGGCTAAAGTTGGAAAGGTAGAATCAGACTGAAAAATTCACTGCCATAGCCGGGATTTGAACCATGGATCTTCGGTTTTCCATGACGTTACTCTAACCAACTGTGCTGCTATGGAAACTTGCCGGTACGACATCAAATTACCCAGCTGACACAAGACGTTTTCAAATTAATTTTGACATAAGATATCCAAATGCCGATCCCCGGCGACCGCCCACTCTGATCCTTGGGTTTTTTCGGGGGTTTTCGGGTCGTCTGGCAATGCTGGAGTGGTTTCTTTCATCCCCGAATTTCCTGTCCCTCCATTTCGTTCCATTAATCATTTCAGCCATCCTTCACCCCGTTGGGTCTCTTTCAGGGTTGGAAATGTCAGCGATGGAGTTTCGGCGCAGCGTGGCAGGGAAAAAGGATGCTCTCTGTGAACTTTCAGCTGGTTGCCGGTGTATAAGAACCACCCCCGCTGCATGTAGGGCGTAATGCCCGGTCTGCTGGAGCGTCTCAACCTGGAAATTATAGGGGCCGTGTATTGCTGTGCCTCACTCCTGGTTCCGGCCGCCCGGTGTCTCCCTTCATCTCGTTCCTTCCTCTCGGGTGCGACCCTCGTGGGGGTAGGTACAATATTCGAATTCACTGGAACCGTGCCGAATCCCCTCCGCTTCCCAATCCAATCCAATCCAATCCAATTTCGGGCTTCATGGTTAACACTGTTAGGCCAATCAATGATAATTGTTCTTCCACACAAGTCGTGTGTAGGCTAAAGCTCTTTGTGCGTTTTAACAAGCAGCAGACGAGAGCTATAGCACAATGACGTGTAAACTTACTTCTTCTCCTGTGGCAAAGGTAATGTTTTGTTAGGACGCTGCACTAAATGGGGCACAGAATACAAATGAATCTCTCCAACGTTATTTGGAGCAAATGGCCCAAAGAAGCGTTTGTCTACAAGAACAAACTTGAACTTGCTGTTGTTAGGGTAGTTAGAGAATTCAACATGGGCCATTAGAAAAGACTGGAGCCAAAACATTCAATCAGGTAGCGTAAATACCCTCATACCTACTATCACTTTCAAAAACTCCTGATGTTCGACGCATGGTAAAAGTAAGAAGAGGAACAGAAATCAGGCTGAAGACTGATATGGCAGAAAATATCCTTTGTAGAAAAAGGAAAGAGTCTGGAGAGGAGACGTGTTATGGTCCAGAGCAGTTCTGATGTGACTAGCTTTTCTTTTGCTTTTTAAATGTTCTGTCTTTTACCGGCCCGCCTCTGTGCTGTGGGGGTAGCGAGTCTGACTCACATTCAAGTGGACCCGAGTTCGAATCTCGGTTAGGGTGACTTACCCGTATAAGGTTTTTTTCCAGGGGTTTTCCCTTATCTTGAGAAGACAAATGTAGGGTAACCTTTAAGCCCTACGGCTCATCTGAACATCATTTCTTTCATTGACGGAATCACTTGAAACAGAGTATTTTGTAATAATATAAGAAGTTATATTTATTGTGGATTTAAATCTCTAGTGATTTTAGCTTGAGTTGTACTCTTTTAGACTATGCTAAAATACTTTTTGTTTCTTTCTGCTTAAATAAAATTTTAAATAATTTTGTTTGCTAAAATATTCATCATACACGAAAAGTCAATATAGCTTCTGTTTCTACTTGTCCTTAGTGTATTTATACATTTTAGTTTTCTCGAATAAAAAATGTGACTTAAAGGACTTTTTGTATACAACTATTAGTTAATTACCTAATTACGTAAGTATGCAATATTTGCATTATCAAGTGACCTTAATTTAATTTCGGTACAGCATAACTTGAGTGCTATATAAGTGTGTGGCCACCATTTCATTAAGTTTGGTTAAAAATTGTGGAAGTTAAAAGAGTACTTCAGGCCATAGCCACCTCTTCTAATGAGTGGCTTAGGTAATGGCTTTGTTTCGTGGTTTTCTATTGAGAGAGATGCTGTATAACTGCCAGCTCAATGGACCCTTGGCTCATTTGAGCACCATTTCAGCGATTTGATTCACTCTCTTTCTGCTGGCCCAAATTTTTTAAAGGGGCGTTACACTTAAAAAAATAGTGGAAATTTTGAGTAGATGAATGATTTATTTTATGTTGTCTTCATATTCTAAACTAAAACAGGTGTAATAATAATAATAATAATAATAATAATAATAATAATAATAATAATAATAATAATAATAATAATCCACCAGAGAAGATAACACTTTCATAGATTCAAATCTTAAACCCTCGTTCCCAATATTTGCGACTCGTGCAGCATTTTTTAAAATCAATTTCTAGGCTGAGTCCTTTAGACCTACCCTAGGACTAGGATTAACTGCGGTGGGGGACATAGCACCTCGACCTACAAGATCTTTCGTGCCTGAAGCCCATGACGTGCCCTTGGGAGGGGGGTGAGGTGAGAGGAGACAAAGGGCGGACGGACCAGGAGGCACGACCAAGGCAGCTGGTGCAACCGGCTCCCTTCACACCTGCGGGCTTGCACATTCCCTGGGGGGCCCGGGATTCGGAAACAGCCCCTATTCCGGTGGACGAAAGGTTACATAGAGTATCCTTTCCCCCTGCCATGTAACGCCGACACTTTCAACCCTGAAACAGCCAAGCAGATGAAAGGTGAAGTGAAATGAGGAGGTAGGGAAAATGGAGGGACAGGAATTTCGGGGATGTAATGAACCTTCCCAGCATTCGCCTAGCGACCCGGGGAAAATCCCGAAAAAACCCATGGGTCAGGAAGGTCGGCCGCGGGAATCGAACTCACGGTCTCCCGAATGCGTACCACAGACGTACCACTTGGTAGACCTATCCTATGTCTTACAAGTCATTAATGCTTAGAAGTACAGGGAGAGCCAAAAACTACGAACCGCCTGTGCTGAGTTCTTTTTGCCCGCGTCCGTCTGCCGCTATCATAGAAAGATGCGGATGAAACCATACAACATTTTTAAAACTACTTTTAAAGGCTTTACTTACCAACTTTATGAAAGGAGATGCATTTTTGGCACCTCTTTAGTAAACTATCCATCACTCGCCAATTCTTTTCGAGTCAACAGTTGAAGCACGTACATGTGTGAATACAATTTTGCCCCCCTTTTTTTAGAGAATTTACAGCCAGGGAGCGTGATTTTGCTTTTTTTCAACAACACTCTGCAACAGCTTATACGGCCAGTATTTCATGAGAAAAATTGAAGGTGTGTTTGAGGACAAAATTATTAGTACAGATTTGTGGCCCCCCGGTCCCTGCGATTTTCATCTCCAGGGTAACTTAAAACAAAGTATGCAAGACAAACCCACACACCCTGGAAGAATTAAAACAAAATATCCGCCATTTCTCAACGTGAACTACGGCGAGTGATGGATAGTTTGCTAAAGAGGTGCCAAAAATGTATGGACAACGACGGTGGCCAGTTTCAGCATTTCCTTTCATAAACTTGGTAAGTAAAGTCTTTAAAAGTAGTTTTAAAAATGTTGTATGGTTTCATCCGCGCCTTTCTATGATAGCGGCAGACGGCAGCGAGCGCCGAGGACGCGGACAGGAAAAACACCGCGCATTCCGGTTCGTAGTTTTTTGGCTCATCCTGTAGTAATATGGGGGTGCGGAAGAGGGGAAGAATAATAAATAAATGTAAAGTAAAAGTACATTAAAACATGATGCTATGTCCATGCCACAAAATTATATCTCAAAACCTTCGAAAATGATCATCTTGGTTTATTCTTAAGTAGGTATCACCAATGTACATGTTATACCCAAAACGTTGTCATACATGAAAGTACTTCCCGAATTAAATAAATATAACCATTTGAGTTACTATACTGTAGATCTCACATTATTGGTGAAAGCAACAATAAGCTTCATACACTGAACTCAGTACCTCTAATTTTATCATTACATCCAATTCGATTTACATTTATCTTCGTTTATTAAGTGTTATAAATTTGTACTACTCTTTATAAAGAACAACTATACCTGCAATAGCAGGCCGGTGCCCCTCTCAACTTCGTCGTCTGCCCGTCTCGCGTTACAATTTATGAAGCTATAGTGGTAGTAGACTGACCAGACGTTATCTGCTAAAGGAGGTGCGAAATCCATCTCGGTAAATCTCAGCTGATAATGTAATTTATCATTTTTTATTTTGATTCTATTTTTTTTTTTTTTTTTTTTTGTTTCTCATTCTTTAATTTCATTCAATATTTTACACATTTATTTTTGTTCCTAAAACGGCCGTGTAGCCACTGGGAAGAGCACACGGGACCCAGGTTGGGATTCCCTATTTTAAAATAGACTAGGGACAAAGCTTATTGGCCTTTCTTCCGGAAGCGAAAGCTGAGTCACCCAGTGTTATCAAATAGCAAAAGCAACATGCGGTGAATGGGATAAGGTCAATAAGGTTTGTCCTGATATTTTTATACACATTATAAAGCATGATGAACAAAGAGAGCACTTGGATTTTCATTATTTGTAATGATTTATGTATAGTACCTGAGAAACAACAAGAGACCAAATTTTACACCGAACAGTATATATCTTTTGTTTCACGAGCCCTTAACCCTATATCATGTCACAACCAAGAGTGGCTGGGATTTTGGGGGTATTTCCAGTTCTTGCACCTTTACTGTTTTCCCCCTCCCTCCCTACTACTTGGAGCGGTTCCGTAGTAACTGTTCGTGAAAGCCGAAAACTCACAACGATGATTTTTGAAGGATCAGCTTTGTCTTCCTTTTTTGATCTCTTGCCTAATTGAGGTCACATGCCACTTAAATTTATAGTTTCTTCTTTTTAATTGAGAAACTAGCTCTACTGTTCTTTTCAAGCGTGAAAAAAAAAACTTTAATCTTGCCCTGTGTTTACTTTCCACCACTAACCACAGGGTGACAGGAATCTTTGGTGAATTTCCAGCTGTTGCCACTTTTACCGAAAAGCTGTTCCTCCATTACACCCTCCTCTCTTCGAGTGCCTCCTTAGCAATTGTTCGTAAAAACCGTAAACTGATAATGCTGATTTTTAAAGGTTCACCTTGTTTTCCTTTGCAGTCCCGTGTCACTTTTTCAGAGAACTTTGAAATTTATGTCATAGTGCAGGGATATATAGCCCAATACTAGGTATATTCCCTGCTTGCCGAGCGAGATGGCTCCGCGGTAACGTCTGCAGCTCGCATTCGGGAGGTACCGGTTCAATTCCCCTCTGGACCGGCCACTCTTACCGTGCGTTCTTTCGCGGTTTTCTCTGGTTGGTAGGCGAATAGTGGAGCGGATCATATAATGCCGCAAATTTTCCTGTCATTTCATTTTCCATATTTCAAGGTCGAAGGATCAGGCGAGTAAACGGCGGGCGAGGCGGACGGTGGAGTTTGCTTTGTAGGACTGTCTACCCTGGTGGTAAAGGTAAAGGTAGGGACGAACGGAGGGGCTCCCTGCAAATGGGACAGAGCACCTCAAGTAGGCCGCAGAGGCGTAGCCGGGTGGGGGTTTGGAGGTTGGACACCCCCCTTGCTAAAAACAAATGTAAAAATTACTACCAAAATAGCTTCGTTAGCGCCTTTATAGGTTGGCGGGAACGAGATGCTTCCTAATCGTGTCACATGTAGCGCTATATTTACGTCGCATGTATTGGACAATATGACCAAAGGTAACAGAAACTGTACTTTAGATGGCGCTGGTACAACTCAGGGGATTGTTTTCGTTCCGGTGCTAAATTTGAGTGGTTTCCTAAACCTCCAGTTTAGAACATAACGAAAACCCTATTTTGTAGTGAAATAAAATGGCCTGCAGTGGTAACATAAAATACTTCACAATGGTCATTAATTCTCGTGTCACAACACATTTTCCGCTTAGAATACGCAAAACATCCTATCCTAATTTTAAGTCCAATTGCTGCACCTTAATCTGTGAATATAAAATCGATTTATATAAATATTTCAACTCAGAATTAATTCATGTTTATCATTTGAATTGATACAAATTGTTTAAAAATGGACCCCTATACAAAAACCCTCCTAAATAGTTTTCTGGCTACGCTACTGCGCAACGGCCCTTTATTGCTTCTACCGTGACCCTTGGGAGGAAGGGATGAGAGGGAGACCTGAAGGGCTGCTAGATCCGGATGACGACGGGCGCAATCATGGACGGGGTATCTAACATTCCCAGATCGAACGCCTCCTACGCCGCCGAACCCCCTGCGGTCACCGGGGCAGTCCCGCAATGTCGCTAGGGAAGAAACCTCTAAAGAGCGCACAGTCGCCGCCCAGCCGCAACCCGCCGCACACCGTCGCCTGGTCCTACAGCCCTGAAACAGATGAGAAGAAAGGCGATGTGTACAGGAAGTGAGGGGCAGGAGAGCTGTGGTAGAAGATGAACCATCCCAGCATTCGCCTGCCGACCCGGGGAAACCACGAAAAACCCATGGGTCAGAGTGGTCGCCAGGGGTTGAACCCGAGACCTCCCGATTGCGAGTCGCACACGTTACCGTGCGCCACCTCACTCGGTGTTCGGTGTGGGACGGGTCTTCAGAGATTCTCTCTGTGGGGAGAGGTAGGCTGTGGGAGTCCCCCTCCGGCGTCAGGATATAATATCTGGAGACGTTAGAGATTCCGCCTGCGTCCAGACCACCCCCACGATATGGCCGTCCTCTGTGCCCTTCGCTTAACCCCTTCCTCCAGAAGGTTTCCAAAAGCACAATAGGTGACTGCGCTTAAGTCCCGAAATTCTTCTCCGTTACCTGGTCTTCCCGATTGAGGTAGAATCGCGAAAAAATTCACTGAAAAATCTCGGTGCATAGGAACAAGTTCTTATGTTCGAAAAGGAGTTATCATCTTAGAACTGCTTATTAGGTGTAGAGGAATAATTATCGAGTAAAAAAATTGAGGTTAAATTAACGGAGAATGCAGCTTTGGAAAACATCCGCAAGGACTTTAATTGCAATGCACACATTTCTTCCAGGTCCAGTGAGCAACTGCGGCAGTTTTATGCTAACATAAAGCATAGCACAAAACGGCAAGAGCGAACAGCGTTTAGAATAGTTTAAAACCGTTGGTGAACTCCACATTGAAACCAAGGTGAACGTAAGTGTGCTATCGCTTTTTTATATATCACTTAAAAGATCGATCAGCAACAATGCTTTACAAACCTGAGAGGACAATATACAGTAAGGAAAGAACGGCTATAAAGACGCAGAGGCCGACTACATCAATGTGACAAACGTGACAAACAGTATGTATCACAGAAGGGAAGTAGTACTATAGATCACAGATACAATGTAACTGCGGAACGGAACAGTTTGTAAGAAACTAAAGGTCTTCGGAACTTGATGTAGAACTATGTAAGATATCTTGAGGCAGGGTTTCCTGAGGCGCACTGGCCGGCGGTGCGAACGCCTACTGTCCATTCCAAACCAGAGTGCCTCTCACTGTAAACAAACTCTTTGTATTATCCGCGCGAAAGTAGTTTGCAATCTTCGCCCCTAATGGCTGCTTGCTGTATATCACTTACGGTTTAACATTGTTTCAATCTACAAAAAGGCATCCTGCGTGAAAAGCATAGTTCGAAATGCAACCTGAAGTAACAATCGATTTTATAAGCATGCAGAAATTAACATTTTACTTATGTTAATCACAATCCTCAGGCAAAAGTGTAGCACCCAACCCGAATCCTCCGAAGATGACTCAGATGCCATATTGAAATCGGAAGTATTCTCCAAGTTAATTAATTACAAGCTTATCCACAACCTGTCGCACACAAAACAAGTTCCCACATTTGATTCTTCCCTTCCAGTATGTTCTATTATGTCTGTTTATATTCCCTGCACGCTTTGGTTACACTTCTCACTGAAACGCTTGTAAAATCGGATATTAGTTTCGTAATATGCACTAATGCAAGTGTTGGGTATTTTTCTAATAGTGAGTTGAATACACTAAGTATTGTTTGTCTTTCGCTATTTTTTAACGATTTCCCGCTTTTGTGTTTGAACAGTTTATTCGCACTACACGCACCTTCCTCTGCCATGAAAACTCAAATACCAACTGACTAAATCATAAGATTTGACCTAAGCTGAGCATCAGTGTTGCCAACACTTCCTCACAAATAATGGCTAGATGGTATCTTTAAAAAGGCATTATTTAACAAAAAAAAAGGCTAGATATAATTGTCGTCTAAAACTACCCATATTTTGTTTGCAGAATTTAAACCCCATTAAGACATTCTAAATATCATAACTGATCAGATAATTACATAATATTTAAATATTGTAAAAGAATAATTTATTTAATGTAAAATTGTAATGGAATAAGGTATATTTTTGCTAAGTATCAACACCGTACGTTAAATATATCTAATATTGAAATACGAAATTTACTAAAATTCTTTAGGTAAAATATGTAAAAACTGACCAATTGTGTGTTTCAAAAATCATACACTTGAGCGCATACTCCAGAAAGTCGACCTTATGATTACTACACATTTTTATGGCATGCCACACTCATGATAGGAACATTATACAAGTACACAGGTAGTGGGGATTCACCCTGACCATTTATTCCTTTTGCACAGCTAAAGCGCAGATGAAATTATGCTATTTAGACTAGATTTTGACTAAGGGGTTTGTTAAATAGGCTAGTTTTCAGGCTATAAGCATTTTACGATTTTATATGGCTAAACGCTAAAAATGCTACATTTAGCCATAAAATAGCTAAGTTGGCAACACTGCTGTGCTAGCGTATTTATGAAGGACTGTTCGCTTATCATATTTCCTGTGTTACGCAAAGTGTTTATTCGATACTCAGATAGCACCTCTGGGAATTCATTGCTGCATTTCTCTTACATGCAAGAGAATGTCAGTCATGCATACAGTTGTTAAATAACAAGCTCAGCGTTAGCGCAACAGCAGACGAAAATCATATTTTGTAATCTCTTAACAGTTAGTATATATCCATTACCTTTAGCAATGAGTTCTTATGATAACCGCAATATAATGTGCAGTTTTATACCTTTGCTGCCTCAGTATTTCGTGATACAATACATATATTAAGGAACTATTTGCGTTGACGTAAGTGTGCGCTTAGATTCGTGACAAGCAGACGCACGTGCTTTTGTTTACATCAGAGGGAACTCTGGTTTGGAATGGGCAGATGATACTCCACGGCTCCAGGAACCTCCTGTAGGGAGAAGGCCTAGTTTCTGGTGTAGCTGATGGTTTCGCACGGACCAGGGAGCATTGGTAGTGAGCCGCAGCACTTCTGAACTACCTTTGGCTCCTCGCAGCCGGTATCACTTTTTGTGACTGACCTGAAAAACAATTCAGGGCCATAAATACTAACAAGTGAACGATGTTCATAATCGATGTGAAATGGAGCGGTGTTTCGCTACGATTGGTAAGGAGTAAAGAATTATAGGCTTGTGTGGTTAAACTGAACGACAGCTAAGACATTCACATATATGAGAGGTTTCCTCAGCGACATGGAGACGAAGGTTAAGCTATTGCCACTACTAAACGGCAATAAGAAAACTGGCATTAAGAAAACGATAGTGTAGCATGAAAATATAAGGTTTAAGTTGTAATGTTACCCTTCGGCAGTTCGACCATACTTTGGGGGCGGGGTAAAGAACCTTGCTAATCTGGCGGCTAGAATTATCCTCGAAAAACACGCTGGTAGGGGTGGGACTAGATTTTGTCAGTATAGGTCTCGCCAGGGATATTGGCATATGACCTTCAGGGCTAGCCCAATCAGCCAGCCCTCTGATGTTTCAATACCTCCCTTGCAAGTAGCACGTGGTTCCTTCTGTCCAGTTGTGGTCCAGTTCCTTCCACCGTATACAACTCCCGTCTCAACTTGCACCATTCTTCGAGCTGCAGCCCCGTATGTGTCATACATCTATACGGTAAATGACTCGCATCGTAGCTTTCCATTAAAGTTTTCACATGCCAAAATCCGTGGCGCGACCTGTACCAACATACACAGCTCCGTTCCATTATGGGCCACCTTTTATGCACGCCAGTATACGTCTGTTGAGTAGCGGATAGAGCTGATAAAGCCGGGCTAAGCAAGTATCGAATAACACTCTAAGATACTTTACTGGAACAGGAGAAGGTAACCAGGGAACACAGGTGTTATGGATATACAGAGTGGACCATATAAGTTGAGATTGTACAATATCTTTAAAACTAAGCGTTGCAGAAAGAAATTTCTTGAATAAGTTGCTTGATATTATGGAGGAAAGTAAATGTCATTAGTCGTGTTTTATTTGGAGGACGTTGTGATGGACATTTTAAGGTCAATTTAATTTGACCCTAATTGTAGGTTCCCATTTTAAAAAAAAATTAAATTGTCCCTAAAATGACTATCATAACGTCCTCCAAACAAAACACGACTAATGGCATTTACTTTCCCCCATAATATCAAGCAACTTTTATTAAAGACATTTCTTTCTACAAAGCTTAATTTTGGAGATATTGTACAGTCTCAACTTAAATGGTCCAACTTGCATATACAAGGATGGGGTGAACGAACGGTACGAAGAGAGAAAATTTTCGCCTCTGTCATGTGGGGGTTCAGCGAAGAAGGGAACTGTTCGCTTCTTGAAGTAATTCTTCGGAAAACTTCCGGATAAACCTATAAACGGTAGCTTTGGAAATGTCAACACTACCACTTAGCATTAAATGAAAAGTGCCGTAAGCATAAAATCTCCGCGTAAATAACACTTGTAACATAGGTGAAAGAGCCATGTTGTTAGTATTCTAATCTTTTTCGTAATTTTCTATGCAAGCCTCTCACGGCCGCTTTGGACAGTCTGTGTCGTTTTAAAAATTCCTCCTTTTGCAGGTTTTTAAAACCATTATGACTAAGCTAAGGGCCCGGGTCAAGTTAGCAACTAATCTGTGTGCAAGAGTTCCGTAAACATAGTACTGTTTTGTTACTGTAAACAGTACATATAGTGATGGTGGAAAATGAAGGAGGAGACATACATCGGAATAAGAGGCACAAGTGTATTGTACCTCTACTGTCCATTCCAAACCAGAGTGCATTTCACTGAAAACAAACTCTTTGTATTATCCGCGCGAAAGTAGTTCGCAATCCCCGCCCATAATGGCTGCTTGTTGAACACTATTTGATCTATAAAAAGGCGCCCTGCGTGAGAATCATAGTTCAAAATGCAACCTGAGGTAACAATCGATTTTATAAGCATGCAGCAATGAACATTTTACTTACGTTAATCACAATCCTCGGGCAAAAGTGCAACACCCAAATCCGAATCCTCCGAAAATGACTCAGCTGCCATAACAGAATCGGAACTACTCTCCAAAATAATGACAAGCTTATCCACAATTCCACAGCACTGTCGCACTTAAAACAAGTTCCCACATTTTATCCTCTTCTATGTTGTATTATGTCTGTTTATATTCCCTGCTTTCGTTACACTTCTCACTGAAACGCCTGTAAAATCCGATATTAGTTTCGTAATATGCAATAATGCAAGTGTCGGGTATTTTTGTAATAGTGAGTTGAATATATGAAGTATTGTTTGTTTTAGCCACTTTTTAACTGTTTCCCGCTTGTGTGTTTGAACAGTTTATTCGCACTACACGTACCTTCCTCTGCCATGTGAGCTCAAATACCAACTGACTAAATCACAAGATTTGACCTGCGCTGAGCATATGTATGTTAGTGTATTATGAATGACTGTTCGCTTATCATATATCCTGTGTTACGCAAAGTGTTTATTCGGTACTAGATAGCACCTCTGGGAATTCATTGCTGCATTTCTTGTATATGTAAGAGAGTGGCAGTCGTGCATGCAGTTGGTATATGCTCTCGGCATTAGCGCAATAGCAGGCGAAAATCATATTTTGTAATGTCTTAACAGCTAGTATATATCCATTACCTTTAACGATGAGCTCTTATGTTAACCGTAATAAAATGTGCAATTCTATACCTTTCCTGCTCTAATATTTCATAATACAATACATGTATTAAGGAACTATTTACGTTGGCGTAAGAGTATATTCTTGGGTTCGTGACAAGCCGAAGCACGTGCTTCTGTTTACATCAGAGGGAACTCTGGTTTGGAATGGACAGTAGTCACACTAAGCGGATTGTACACGGCCTCACAGACACTTTTTAACATTTGTTAAACACCTTAACACAAGGGTTCGGTGACATTAGTTAACCACGAAATTTAACACAATGTTACAGCTAACATTGTTCGATGAAAGAGAATTTACGTTAACTTGAATGTTAAATCAGTTTAACGTTGTATTAAAATTTAACATCGTTCGGTGCAACGAGTCCCCAGTATTCTCCAGAGTGGAAGGATCTAGACGGGAAGATCGTGAACTGAGATCGTAAATCTGTTTAGTTGAGGGCCTCTCAACACCGCCAGCCTGCACTTCCTGGTTGTAGAGAAGGCCTTGACCTTGAACAAGGCTGTCAAGAGGCAATACCCGCTCTCTGTTAGCTTATCCTTCACTGAGCACGCTACATTAGTAGAAATTAACGCCTCCTGAGGACCTTTAATAAATACTTCTCTTGAAATTAATGGCACCAAGAAGTGCAAAATAATCAAAATTTTCATTTGTATGAAAAGAAATTAAATTATTCTTGTTGGTTCAGAATATAAGGTAAATGGTTTATCGGGCAGCTGAGACATTTTAAATTAAAAAGAAAAAAATATTATTTAAATGAAATGTCGCACATTTTTATGAGAATCCTTTGTATTTAATGTGTATCGTAGGGCATTTTGGAAGTAAATTGAATTGTTCTCACTGGTCTCAAGCCTATAGCCCACACTAACCTACCGGGAGATAATACAGCTTTTCGTTAGTAAACACTATGAAATTCACAAAAAGGTCATATTTCTGAAGTTAAATTTCAAATGAGATTGTCTCAAAACTACATTTTCCTAAAAATCTGTGTGCTTTTCTAAACAATATATATACATAAAATATACTAATAGTATACTAATATTATTTATAATATACTAATATATATATATATTTCTAAGCTGAAACTTTCCATGCTTATATAAGGTAATAAATCTGCTAGACGTATTGAACTAGAATTCTATTTTGAATTGATGTATATTAAAATATTGAAGATGTTTTTGTTTTTTTTGTTTTCAAATGAAGAAATGGGGGAAAAAAACGATAACCTGAAATATTCTTAACGGTCCACTTCTTTTGATTCACTGACATGAAATAGAACACACTATCTTTCTAACTTTTTTTTCTTCTTCTTCAACAAATTAAAACCGATTTATTTTAAACTTTCAGGAATTATTAAAAATAAACACCTTGCTGTACTTTATATGTGTAAGTTAGATTTGGAAGTATTGCACATAAAAAACTTGAGAAATTAAAAACAAATCGTCACAACACATAAACTGTATTTCGTTTGTTTTTTATACACATTAAAAAGATTTTCTCTCCATTAACTTGATTGCTAGAATTTTTATAGTGATTTTTGGAACTAACAAAACACGCTTTCAGTTACAGTATTTTTTTTACATTAATACTATACAATACTATTAAGTCTGTTCTAATAACACAATTCTTAATAAAAATCAATCCCTAGTCACTATTAGGGCATGTAAACCACTTGTTGATTTCAAAAGATGAGGATTTTACTTCATATTCGTATTGACTTTCAGTATGTCCTTAGAGGTCGCATGGTTATTACCAGGCATAGCAATTTTTAAGCAGTTGGTTTCAAGCTATCTGCACTCAAACCATTACGTCAATACAAGGAGTAAAACCAAAGCGACCAAGGGTCACTGACGGTCAGGTAAACCGTCTGGTAAGTCTGTCTGCAAACTCCAACAGTACGATGGGGATGGTTTGTTACCTGCGACGTCTCTACACAAATCCAGTAGCGGTTCAACTTAATTTCCTTTTGCCCACGCTTTAATGCTTAGAAATTCCTGACTGGTTATTGCATTTTGGTTCTACGACCTCTGACCGTTGCTTCAGACGTCAAGAAAATGTGGATATGAGTCGATAGCAGAGACACAAACAGAAGGCTTAAAGAAGTAAGTCAACTATGTTTGTATGTCTTTGTTTATTACAGTCCGGCCTCAGTTTAGTGTGGCAGGAAGAACCAAGCAGTTCTCTGGAAGGATGAACGTTGAAGCTACATTTTGAAGTATAGAGTCTGAGCAAGATCTGGTTGCAGGAGTTCCGGCTGCAAAAGAAACGATTTAGTACAACCAGGTGTTTTTGAACGTGTGTATGAAAACATTCTTCGGAGGTACACTGCTTGCAACGAACTTCAGGCCACCTGTGGTGCCGTATGTTGTAAGGATGAGCGTTAAACACAACAAAGAAAAAAAAAAGTCGCCACATGTGCACCTCTTGTAGTGATGTAGGTAAAACGGGAGATTTGAACCTTGATATTCGAACTTGGCGGCGCCGTGGCCGAGTGGTTAGACCGCTCGCCTCCCACCGAGGCGGTCCGGGTTCAATCCCAGGGACCTGCATGTGGGATTTGTGGTGGACGAAGCGGCGTCTGGGCGGGTTTTCTCCGGGTTCTCCGGTTTCCCCCGCCATTCATTCCACCAACTGCTCCATCATCACCTTTCCTTTCATCCATTTCACCAACATTTCGTTTTATCTACTTCCTTCATCCCATACCAGGCATCGGGCTGATCACCCATCCTGGATGCTCTGTCTGATCCATGAGTGTCTGCTCCTCGACGGGCCTCTGAACCCAGGCACCCGCTTGTAAGTCCTGGGGGGTGTAAATCCTACATAAGAGGAGGGTAAACAGATAATGAATGGATGAATGAATATTCGAACTAATTATCTGTGTAGTATTGAAATGGTACGTTTCTCCACATGGATTTCTTATCAAAATTTGATCTACTAACATCCTCTACAACGCCTATAAGTTATAATAGGAATTCTGAATCACTCTGTATAGTGCTGGAATTAAACAGAACAGCAGCAACATTAAGACAGAGCTGGGTCTGGCATATTATTGTAGTAATAATGCTAATAATAATAATAATAATAATAATAATAATAATAATAATAATAATAATAATAATAACAATAATAATAAAACCAGGCTCTCCTACCAGAATCCGCCACAACTCGTGTAAGATTTATAAATATAATGGTATTAACTAATCGTGGCACTTTTAAGCATACTTTTTTTACACCCTCTACTATGTTCACTAAAAGGTAAGGGGTATAGATGAATGAAGGGACCCCCGCAACCAGGGCAGAGCACCGCCAGTAGGCCGCAAAGGCACTTTTTGCTTCTTCCATGATCCCTGGGAGGGAGGGATGAGCAGAGACCCAAAGGGCGAGCAGATCCGGATGTCGACGGGCGCAAGCATGGACGAGGTCCATAGCGTTTCCAGCTCAAACGCATCCGACGCCGCCCGGGTCCGCCCATAAGCCTCCAAACCCCGGCGGTCGCCCTGGTGGGGCCCACTTGGAGACGAGTCCTAACTGAGCAGTCCCGCAACGACGCCAGGGAAAAAATCTCTACAAAACACACAGCCACATCCTAACCGCAACCCACCAAAAACCGTCGCCTGGTCCTACAACCCTGATACAGATGACAATGACGAAGATAATGGGTACAGGAAATGAGAGGTAGGAAAGTTGTGGTGGAAGAGGAACCACCCCAGCATTCGCCTGGCGACCTGGGGAAACCACGAAAAACCCATGGTCAGAGTGGACAGCCAACGGGGATCGAACCCGGGATCTCCCAAATGCGAGTCACACGCGTTACGCGGCGCCACCTCGCTCCGTACTACGTACAGTAAATACAGGAAGTATTGTAGTACATCGAAAAATTCGATGTTGATTTTCACCGGAAATATATGTTTTAAGGACCCCTTAACATCAAAAAAACATTTTTAGAATAATGTCTGCGCGCGCGCGTGTGTGTGAGTGAACAGCATAACTCAAAAGCGAGAAATCCGATAAATACCAAACTTGGTAAGAGTGTTGCATCTACTTGGAAAGATGCGACACGAATATTTTAAAGAAATCCTTTGCATAGAAATATTTTGTAATTTTTATTTTTTTATTTTTCTCAAAAATGGCCGTAGCGATTTTGATTACAACACCATACATTTAATAAAATGATAGCCGGTAGTAGATGTCTTTAAAACACATTTATATTTCAATTAACTTTTTCTGTGACATCAGCCATTTCCGAGATATCCGTAATATTTGGTCTGAATTTTTTCAAAACTTCGTCATTTGTTTAAAGTTCTGTTGCCCACCTCCGTGGTGTGGGAGTAGCATGTCTGACTCACATTCAAGAGGCCCCTAGCTCGAATTTCGGTTAGGGTGTTACCGGATAAGCTTTTTTATCCGGGGATTTCCCTTATCCTGACAGGAAGAATTTGGGGACTTAGCACCTCGACCTACTAGATATTTTGTGCCTGCAGCCCCTGACGGGGTGCCCCCGGGAGGGAGGGATGAGGTGAGAGAAGACAGAGGGCGGCCGGACCAGGAGGCACGACAGGGCAGAGGGCAGGGCCCCTACCTTCTACAGATTGAAACTCCCCGGATGGCAGTTGGTGCTACCGGCTCCCCTCCTCTCTTCAGACCGCCCCCATTCCGGAGGGACGAGGGGTTGCATAAAGCATTCTTTTCCCCTGCCGAGACTCTCGCCGACACTTTCAACCCTGAAACAGACCAAGTAGATGAAAGGTGAAGTGAAATGAGAATGGAGGTGAAATGGAGGGACAGTAGTGGACCTCCCTAGCATTCGCCTAGCGACCCAGTGAAACCCCGAAAAAACCCATGGGTCAGGAAGGTCGGCCGCGGGGATCGAACCCACGACCTACCGAATGCGGGCCACAGACGTTACCGCCTGAGCCATCCCGCTCGGTACGGGTTCGAGTAATTCTTAATCTTTAGGGAGCCCGGGCCCATTTCAGCATCATTTCGTTCTTCAACCGTCCGATATGACCTACCCAGTTAAAGGACGTTAAACTTCAAGCAAAAACTCTGATGTGTTATATCCTCAGGACTTTCACTATCCTCTATCGATTGTTAGTGGATATACAAATTATCCTTGCGAAAGTTTATTTTCCTATCTACTTCATTTTAATCGAGAGCTGCATTACACAGTTCGTTATAGATACAAGGCGAATAGCTATAGTAAAATGTTTTACAACTGGACGCTATATACTGGCTTTAAAATTGCATACCTTTCCATGATGTCGCGAGAAATAACTGAAAATCAACAGGAGTTTAAAAGAATGACTAAGTATCGAACAATTCGAAACATTAATAACGATAAATCGGAAATGGCTGATGCCACGAAAAAAGTTATTTTAAACGCATTGTGCGTTTTAAAGAAATCTACATTTGTTGTGCAGTACGTTTTCATCTATCGTTTAACGTTTACCAATTATACAAGATTATATAAAACTCCATTCGAGCAAGACTTCACAGGCTATTCCCAAAAAATTCAAGATATACATTTTGTTTATCATGTAAATATCTTTAATATATGGTATTTCAATCAAAATCGTTAGAGCTATGTGTTTAGAAAATAAAAAATGTTTCATTTAAAGGGTACTAGCAGGTGGGTTCGAGAGATTTTCTTGAAAATCTTTGCATCTCATCATTGGAAGATTCTGAACTTAAATACCAAGTTCGTATCCGACTTCTGGTTTTTGAGTTATGCTGTTCACAGACACACACATGGAGCTTTTTGGATTCAGGGGCATCAAAACATGTATTTCTGGTGAAATGTCACTATCGAACTTTTTGATGGAATGCAATACGTTCTCTATCTACTATGTACGTGGTAGAGAAAGTAAAAAGTGCTGTCACTATTCATTGTTTCTCGCATTCTCATGGAAAGAGTATAGATTTTAAGGCCAGCATATATCGACTAGCTTTTAAACCTGTATAGATTCGGTTTCCTCTAACTTCCTTAAACCTACAAGACATGTGTAATGAAACAATTTCTGCAAAGGTTTATTGCGATTAACATGAAAAAAAATTCTGATGTGTTACATTCACATGCCTTACTCTACCCTCTAGCGCTTATTAGTGGGTACACAAATTATTCTTACGAAATTTTACTTTTCTATCTTCTTCATTTTAGTCGAGATAAAACTTTCCGGAAATAGCTGCATTACACATTTCATTATAGTAGATATAAAGGGGAAAAGGATAGTCAAATGTTCTAGAACTGGATGCTATGTACAGCCCTTAAAATTCCATGCTTTTTGCTTGCAATCGCGAAAAACATCTGAATATAGAAATGATTCGAAAAGAATGACAAGTTGTTGAGCTTTTCGAACCATTAATAACGGATGTCTCGGAAATGACTGATGCCACAAAAAAGTTATGGAAAATAAACTGCATGTTTTAAAGAGATCTTCATTTTTATGTAGCACGTTTTCGTCTATCGCTTAACGTTTACCAGTTATGCAAGGTTATACAAAATTCCTCCCGAATGAAGGAATAATATGCTATTGTTATATGATATTTTATGGTATTCATGTATGGTATTTTAATCAAAATCGTTAGAGCCATTCTTTAGAAAACCAAAATTTTGAAAAATGTTCCATGTAAAGGGTAGTATGTGGTGGGGGGATTTTCTTGAAAATCCTCGTGTCGCATCTTTGGAACATACTGAACCTAAACACCAAGTTTGGTATTTATCCAAATTTTCGTTTATGAGTTGTGCTGCTCATAGATGCGCGCACGCGTATACACGGACATTTTTCTAAAACGGCTTTTTTATTTCAGGGGGCTTCGAAACATGCATTCCTGGTGAACTTTCGATATTGATTTTTTGGGTGGAATGCAATACTTCCGTAAGGTTCATAAGAATAGCCTGTAGAAGCTATAAATAAATAAATAAATGATGATGGGTCAAGTCATTTGAATGTAACACCGACGTTTTTCTAGCTCTATGAACAGGAAAAATAAATGTTCAATGGAACGTAAAGACTTTATGTAACACACAAGGGCATACCGACGGGAAGGGGGGGTTAGGGTTAAACCCCCCAAACTCTCGTTTTATTTTAGAGTTTATGTCTCTTTTGAGATCTCAGCTATACAGCGGCGATGAATGAATGAAAGGGGTGAAATGATGTTCAAATGAGCCCAAGGTTCATTGAGCTTAGAGTTACCTGACATTCGCATTATAATGAGGGAAAATACTTTATCCTGTAACCCATCGTTACGGAGATTCAAACTCGGGACTTGTTGCAAGGAAAGCGGACACGCTAATCACCATGCAGAGGCCGGAAACCCATCGGGAATTTTAAATCTCTACCATATTATACTTTGAATTTCTCATCAATGTTTAAAGCACTTCATCTTCTCTTGTTGCCATTGCTAGTAAACAAACTCCATGAAGAAAACATTTCGATTGTTACAGAATGAACCACAGACGTTCTGTTGAAGGCAACAGACGATTGGTTGAGCGGCGTATCTAAGTAATAATATTGCGCGGCAATCGACACTGCACAATCATTTGTGTGGTCATGATCCAACAGAACAGACTCACTCGTTAATTCTTCAAGCTTCAATGGATAGACTCCTATTAAAAACTCTCAAGTGCAGCAATGGGAACCATACTGTTGCATACTGCTGCTTCATCCACATCAGAGGAATTGCAGAATGAAGCTACAGCTACAGCATCCACAGCAGCTCTCCAACGCAGAGACAGGAGTCTATGCAGGCCAGCAGGTTTGTTTATTGCATTATTCAGTGTAATTTGTTGTGTTAAACAAGCCAATATTGCTCTTCAGAGGAATAATGTGATACATAGATTAAAAAAAATAGAACAGTTTAAGGAAACGTCATAAAGAAGGGGCGAACTTGATGCAGGCTTTTGTATTTTGTTTTCTCTAATTTTGTTGACCCGCAGGTCAAGTTTTCTCAAATTAATCCCTAATTGTTTTACTGTTTGTTGCTGTTTTAATGTTTTACTTCCCCACATACATACACACAAACACAGACACAACTCCCAGACCTTTAAATTGATTTTTTTATTTATGGACGCTCTTTAACTGTTGTGGTCCATAGGGTCTCATTCTACACTGGGCGTGAAAGACCGGTAATTTTGCTCAGAGGCCTCTTTATCAGGCTTGAGGTTCTTTTACGTGCCGTAAATCTACGACACGGGACCACCGGCTTTACTTCTCTTCCGAAGGAAGCCATATTAAGGATTTTTACGCCCGAAAAACTCCATCGCCCACCCCCGGGTTTGAACCCGCGGCCTCGGGAACTAGAGGCTAGCATGGTAACCACTACACCACGGAGGACAACAACTCCCAGACCTGGGAAAAAGAGTAACTTTTGCCTGGGAAGCGCATAGGAGTGACAACTTACTAAGTTGGATCTAATGCATATTACCAAGTGCCCTGTCAATCACTTCAGTGTGTTATTGAGATAACACACACACACACACACACACACACACACACCAAATAATGATTTTAAAACACTGTGTTTGCTTTCAGGATAACCTATTGAACATACTAGCATCAGTTACGTACTTACGATCGCTAAATCGAAAAATATTAGCAATTGTCCGATTACAGCTTTACTATAAGCATAATAGTTGATGAAATTCCTCAGAGGAACATGTAGCATAACTCGTTAAATAATGGTCATATAGAAAGTGAATAATTGTGAATTATAATGTATTTTGAAGAAATACGTGAATTCTGTTCTATTCCTGTCTTCTCCATTCTGAGGGCTGTCGTGTCATTAATGTATTTTATAACAAATTAATAGGTTTGCACCTGTAAGTCTATAATTGAGGACATTTTAAATTTAATATAGATTCATATCTTTTGCAACTGACACAACAGGAAATGTTATAGTTTAGAAGCCACTTTCATTTTTGACAAGATATTCTTTAATGTGGGGGCATGGGAAGTATTTTTAATAAATGGTTATTTATGTCTACTTCTTCCATTGTTTTCCTCTCCAGATTGATGTCGATGCTTTAAAAAGGGAGTTGTTGGAAAACTCATGGGTACCTGATATGAGTTAAAGTTTCCTTCTTCGGGCCCAAGAAATCTTAAATTTCAACTTAAATGGCTAGTAGAGTGGAACTGGTTGGTTTACTCCCCAATGAAGAATGGAATCTACCGTATATATTGTTGTTTATTCTCTACAATTGTGGGAAAACAATATTCTTTAGTAGGAAAATTGGTTAGGTCTCCATACTTGAATTTGAAAAATGCAAGGGAAGATTTTAAAAAGCATGAGCAAACACAATACTATGCCACGTGCAGAGAAAGAACTGCAAACTTTCTTGCAACATATGAGGGTAAAGTTCCTGCGATTGATTTCAGCATAGATAGAGGTATTCGGTCCATTATCTTGAGCAACCGAGTAAAGCTGAAACAATCTGAAAGTTTTCTTGCTCGGTTGGGAATTGCTTTTCGTGGCCACAGGGACTCAGGATCTCTAAACTTAGAAGAGCCCCTGAAGAGAGGAGAGAGTAATTTCAGATCCGTGCTGAAATTTAGAGCAGAAGTTGGTGACGAGATTTTGAAAAATCATTTGGCCACTGCATTCTCAAATGCAACTTACATAATCCCACGTATACAGAATGAAATTATTTATCCTTCAACACTATTATTCTAAAAAGCTAGTTGATATAATTAATAACTCCAAGTACCTTTCTGTACTAGCTGATGAGACCACGGACATAAGCGGTGTACAACAAATGTCATCATGTGTTCTTTTTGTTGAAGATTACACAGTGCATGAAGAATTTCTGCAATTTATTCCTATTGAAGGTCCAACAGGATTGGGGCTTGCAAATGCTATTTTATCTGCAATTTCAAATTTAGAGCTGAACCTCGAAAATCTCGTAGGCAAGGATACGATTGCAACCTTTCATTACGATCACCTGCATGATTTTAACACCCGCGCCACACCATTTAATATTTAAGCCGTAGCTCTTAACGCATCCCTGTCACTCCCACCCTAACCTAACCCATACTAACCCCCGAGCGCCAGCCAGGGCACGCTTGCATGTTCTGCATGCTCGCATGAGTAGTTTAACTTACTAACCGGGGTGCTTCCGCGGAACCCGACCAAGTTTAACTCACATCTTTCTCCACGCACTAGCACGTCACTACTAACAAAGCACCCCCCCTAGTTGCATGTTAGAACTAACAGCACGGGGAGACGATGTAGCCTCTGAGGATGATCGTCACCGGGGGCGGCGGGTGTGGGGCCGCCCCTTCAAAAATTAAAAAAAAAAAGAGTTTACAGGGGTGCCCAGGCGTTATAAGGGGGCGATTCCCTAAAGCCCAGTACTGCATTGCAATGCTCACTGTTAAAATCTGGCTGTTTCTGATGGCTGTAGCTTTTTAGAAATTAGGAACTGCATGGGGACAATTGAAAACGCATATGTCTTCTTTAGTTCTTCCCCAAAGAGACAATATGTATTAACCAAGAAATTCAAAATTTGGGATAAAAACCCCGAGTGAACAAATTAAAGCAGTTGTGTGTAACCAGATGGATAGAAGGCACGATTCCGTTCTTCATTTATAGAGCTCCTCAATCCTCTCATGAAGGCTTTATAAACCATAGCAACGTGGATGGATAAAACAACAGCCACGGATGCAGAACTTCTTTCCTCTGCCATCTGCAAGTGTGGATTCTTAAGCTTGTATGCTATTGATGAAGTATTTCAAATCACACTTCCTCTCAATAAATACCTCCAAGCTGAGAATCTTGATCTAAGTCAAGTTGTAATCGCATCTGTAGGTGTCGAAGTATCCCTTGAAAAAATTAGGGAAAATGCGGAGGCAAAGTTTTCGTGCACATTGAAGCCGAAATTATAACGGCAATAATTATCATAATATTCTAAGAAGGATAGCGATATAAAATAAGTAATAATATATTTAAAATCAGTGTATGTATAAAAAGGAGAAGCATTGTGAAAATTGTTGACTGTAAAAGCGACAGAAAGACAAGACAGGCACAGTTTTGTTAATTAGGGACCAGCCCCAGGTAGAAAGGGTAAATACCATTGAAGCAAGTTTTTCCTGGTAACTAGCCGAGTACAGCTGCACTTAGCCTGGTGAAGGCCACTCTCTAAGCATCATGACGCTAAGTTTGAGGAGAATGTTTGAGGGTTGGTTTTCCTTGTATTAGCGTGGGTAGATCAGTTTGTCCTGAGTGCCTGGCGAGGATGGGACGCCATTCTCGTCGAGTTGTGAACATTGGCGGCGAACATGCTAGAGGGTAGAACGCTTAGCCGTAGTTAATAATTCTTCGGTCTTGGTAAAGACAAAGTAACTTCGTATGCGTTTAATAGCGATCGGCAAACCTAAAGTATTATTTTAAATAGTGAATAAAAGTGTTCCAAGACAGCGTTTGTGTGTTTCTCTGTACAAACCCACGCATACCCTGAGGTTAAGGTTTCATGCTGGAGCGGTCGTGGCAAAAGAAGAAGCAACTGGGAGGAGACAAGCAACAATCGTGAGGCAAAGGTAGTGCTTCATTGTTGGAGGACGTAGCGTGACTGCGTCATATTGCGCCTAAACGTGGGGCTGAAAGAATTACCTGCGTCAACATATAGTAAGGTAATGGAATTGTGCTCAAAGATAGAAATTACTGCAACTCAACCCCGAATCACTGGTCGGCAAGCAAACATAATAATCCTGAAGATTATTTCAGATGGGCAATGTCCGTACCATTTCTTGATGAAACCATTTCTTCACTCGATGACAGATTTGTATCTCATAAAGATACTTTGAAGCCTTTTCAGAAGTTGATTTCCAACTCTGAAACAGACCTTTTTAGGAGACTATATCTAGTATAAACAAACTATCAGAAGTACATGAGCTTGCACTGAATATTAAGTGGGAACTACTTTTGTGGTATCCTGCACTGAAATATTTGAATAAGAAGCCAATAAGTGCCATAGAGGCTTTGCCAGTATGCAACAAGAATATGTTTCGTATAGTGTACGAACTACTCTGTCATGACTACAATTGCCTGTAACGACTTGTTCATGGAAAGTCTTGTTCGTCACTAAAACTCTTTAAAAACTACTAGTAACACAACTGGGGAAGAATGCCTGAATGGAGTAATACTGGTGTTCATACACAAAAACATTAAACCAAGGAGACAAGACATAACATTAAAGTGATTGTGCATCTAAAATTCACACACATTAATATTGTTTTGTAAGTAATAAGAATATTTTCTTATGTACAACTACAGGTTGTTACGGAATTCAGACGATAAACTAATAGCAAAGGCATAAACTAAATTGAGTTTTATTTATGACGCTCTTTAGCCAATATGGCCCTTAGCGTCCCATTCTATATTGGGCGTGAAAGACCATTAATTTTGCCCAGAGGCCTTTTTATCAGGCTTGAGGTTCTTTTACGTGCTGTAAATCTACGACTCGGGACTACCGGCTTTACTTCCCTTCCGAAGGAAGCCATGCTAAGGATTTTTACGCCCGAAAAAATCCATCGCCTTCCGCCTGGTTTGAACCTGCGACCTCGGGAACTAGAGGCTATCATGGTAACTATTACACCACAGAGGACGACCGCAAAGGCAGAATGAGTGAAGATAATGCGCATAGGCCGCTAAGCTGAGCCATGATAAACTGGCTAATAGTCTAAGCTTTTATCACATATATTGCTGTGGTTACTTGCAGATAAATTGTCTTAGACTCTGATTATTCACTTCTTAATTTTGCGGAAAAGCTACGTTTTTAAATTTCTCACTTATTAAAAAGTTTTCAAATTAACATGAAGTAGCATCTTAAATTATAGTTTTATTTTCTCATGTGATGCAGTCTCCAGAATGTTAAGTATCCTTCATGTTATTACGGTATCTACCATAAGATGGCTACCTGAGTTCCCTATGTCCTTCTGCTATGTTTGTCGGGCGGTTTCTGTAACACGTATGTTAGTTTCGTGCGTACCACAACTACTGGGAGGTCATCAGTCAATAATTATTAGCATTAATTAAGGTTAATCTTCAACAATTGTATTCAGAATTTTGCTAAGTTTTTGTATTTTATACTTGTTCCACTATCCTGCTCTTGTATTGTTTAATAGTTCCATAAAAAAGCTTAAAATGCTATTCATGAGGAAATTATATTAATTTTGTTATTACATTTAGCACATCATATTGTAACTTGTGTCACTGATTCCAAAGGAAGTGGAGTTAAATCAAGGTAAATTACATTATTTTCATTTTATATTTGTTTCACCAAAGACGATTGTAGTTGAATTGAAGTTGAACTTTAAATTTAATAAAGAAACCACAACATGGGAAAGCCGATATTAATCTGAAGTGTTTAATTGGAAACTACATAAAAAGATGGCACACAAGTGTAACCTTTCTTCCTTATCGACACTTTTATGGTGAGGAAGGCAAATTATTAACGCCTGAGTATTCAGTTCTCAATATGGAACAGTTTCTATGTTGAGAGCTGCTTGGTTGAAGTTGAAGGTGCGGACCTTAGGCAAACACAATAAATACATCTTATGCAACAACAACAATAATAATAATACATTTCATTTCTTAGAATAACTGTAAGCCAATTCCCAAACTTCTATTTAAAAGTTGCTAAATTTACCAGAATAACGCACTCCTCGTCCTCCTAGAACTAATCCAATGGATTTTATCAAGATAGTAACAAACAAAGAACTGATAGAACAACTATATAAACAAGAAGACTCACCAGAAGTATGCAGAATTGCTACACTTGAACATCTACATAATCAATTCCCGGAAACAGAGTGACTTAGATTTACACAGATGGTGCTGCAGATAATGTAGGAGGTGGTATATACTGTAAATACTTTTCACATTATTTTACATTGCCTAGACAATCCACAAATTTTGATGGTGAAGTTGTTGCAATACAACGAGCATTAGAACAGATATACTACAGAACCGATATAAAACAAAATAAAGTAGTTGTTCTCATAGACTCAGTTTCTGCCATTCAAGCAATAGAACGATATGATAGTCCAGATGAATCTTATAACATTAAGGATGTGAGATCTTATTATAGATTACTACAAACAAAATTTCAACAGATAATATTACTGTGGATACCAGCACATGTGGGAGTGAATGGTAACGAGACAGCAGATTTTCTGGCCAAAAAGGTTGCAGTGTTATATTCAAACTCTATATAGTCTTGTGCACTAGATATGAAACTAAAAAATGTCAAAACTAATATAGAACAAAAATACCAATATAATATTCAAAAGGCAACTACTAACAAAAGTTACTCCAACGTAAAAGAAATAGTACAAAAAATAGAAAATGTCCCAAGGAAAGAAGCCGTTGCTCACTTCAGATTAGCTGCTAGACATGACTGTCTGGCGGAACATCTACATAGATTTGGTTTTATGAATGACAAAGCATGTAAGATTTGCAATGCTGACAAGATTTTAAATGGAGAACACCTACTAGAATGCCCAGAATTGAGGAAAGCTGTACCAGATGGGAAGATACACAATTTATATTAGTTAGCAAGGGAAAAATTGATGGATCAAAATCCTGCACATTAGATCAACAACAAGTTGCTAAATAGCTATTGGAAAAACGCTTCTTGTAAGCATACCTACGCACCTGGTTGAAAATCTCCCAGGAATAAATTCTCCGTACGCCACTGGTAACAGAAGCCATTGTATCACAGAAATAGCTTGAAATACCGTTATGGGGAACATGTAAATAACAAGTGAAAGATGCCGACATGCTTTATTCTGGCTGTACGTGCTTGTGAGGTAATTGTTCTTAGGTAGAGGTGAATGGAGTGCCTTGTCCTACTGAACTGCCGCGCTAGCCGGTCCTAGGTCAACTTTGATTTATGACACGTGACTATAAGAGCACTGAGTGAGGTAACACCCCGGTAATGTGTGTGAGACTCGCATTCGGGAGGGCCGAGTCCAACCCCCGGGAACGACCAACCTAACCAAAGGTTTTTTTTTGTGGTTTTCCTCAGTCGCTAGGTTAATGCTGGATTGGAGAATTTGATCCACGAATCTTCCTGTCATCCCTTTCATCCCCCTGCAGAATCAAGTAGGGACCCCAATATTAAAAATCCAACAAGCAACTTATGACGCTTTGTTATCCGTCCGTTTGCATTATCGAGATATCATAAGGGTTTTAAGCAACATAAAAGTGACCTCTAAAAATTGATATGAGTGTAACGAAGCAATTTCCGCAAGAAAACAAATGGAAACTTACAGGTCTTTGGTTCACACGGCAGTACGAAGCAAAATGTCAGAAACTAGCAATAACGTGTCAAAAATATTCAGTCGCCTAATGAAGTTATACAGCGTTACAAAATTACTGAGTGAAACATTTACTTCACTCCAGCAATTTATAAATTGCCTTAGCAAAGTATAACAAGACGCTGAAGAAAGGGCAAATACATGAGGAATCGAATGAAAAGAAAACGCGCAATTAAAACAAAGAAACTGTTCGATGAAATGTGTGAGGATAAAAGGCTGAGTAATCCCGAATGGAAATTAAAATTTAATTTTTATTTATGGACGCTCTTTAACTGCTGTGGTCCTTAGCGTTCCATTCTACATTGGGCGTCAAAGAGCGGTAATTTTGCTCAGAGGCCTCTTTATCAGGCTTGAGGTTCTTTTACGTGCCGTAAATCTACGACACGGGACCACCGCCTTTACTTCCCTTCCGAAGGAAGCCATGCTAAGAATTTTTACACCCGAAAAAAATCCATCGCCCTCCGCCGGGTTTGAACCCGCCACCTCGGGAACTAGAGGCTAGCATGGTAACCACTACACCACGGAGGACAACATCCCGAATGGTACTTCGAATTTAATGTTACATGGCTTTTGTGTTAGGTCAATTACGACACAGATTTAAAAGCATGATGGACATCATTGAGAAGTTCAGGTGTTTTCAGCCCAATATACTTGTGGATGGTAGTGACAGTGGACTTCTTTCAATTGCAGAAAAGCTTGTAGTGAACTCTCCGAATGATACTTCACTGCAATTTCCTCACCAACTACTCACGGTCCGTAATATACTTCATAGCGATATCAAAGGTGTTGAAACTGGATCAGTGAAACGGTTAACAGATCTAATCCTTATAAAAAAATCCCAAAATTATTTCTAGTGTCCCTGATGTCTCAGTGGCGTTGAAATTATTTCTAACTCTCCTGTGACAGTGGCCTCAGCACTAAGGACCTTCTCAAAATTAAAATTAATTTATTACCATTTGCGCAATTCGTGACGCAGGAACGTTTGTCTCCCTTAGTATAATAACGATTCAAGTGGAAACAGCATACACATTAAATCTTGATGTGCTAGTGAATGAATTACGAGGGGCGTCCAATAAGTAAGCTTCCCTATTTTATAAAAAACATTACACACAATTGATCATGTTGAATTAATTTTATTTATATTGTACAATCCTTATGTTACATTTCTACATAGTCAACATGTTTTTCCAAGCATTTTTGGGGACGTAACACAAGTTTTTCCAAGACAGTGTTGTACCAGGTCGGGTTCCTGTGCTCGCAACCAGCTCTTCACTGATTTGACCTCATCATCAGTGTTAAAAGTGCTTACCTTTGAGTCAGTGGAACATGTGAAAATCACTTGGGACAAGCTCCGGTGAATACGGAGGATACGAGAAAACTTCCAAGTTGAATCTTGACACAGGCGGAGCTCAGAAGATTCAACTGGGAAGTTTTCTCGCATCCCCATATTCACCAGATCTTTTCCCCAGTGATTTTGACATATTCCCCTGACTCAAAGGTCATCTTGGAGGTAAGCACTTTAACACCGTGACGAAGATCAATCAGAAGTGAACAGCTGGTTGCGAGCACAGGACCCGACCTGGTACAACACTGGCTTGGAAAAACTTGTATCACGTCCCCAAAAATGCTTGGAAGAACATATTGAGTATGTAGATAAGCAACAGAAGGATTGTACAATATAAATAAAATTAATTCAAAATGATCAATTGTGTGAAATGTTTTTATAGGGAAACTTACTTATTGGACGAGCCTCGTAGCTAGGAAGAATCCTGCAAGAAAACGGCGATTAACATCCAAGATTAAGTGTGGGAAGGACATGTTTATTATTATTATTATTATTATTATTATTATTATTATTATTATTATTATTATTATTATTATTATCATCATCATCATCATCACCATCATCATTATTTTGAGAGTTGTAATCTTCTTTCCGATGTCATTTCTTCTAATAGTTGTCATGTTTTAATACTGGAACTGAAAAACCTATATATTCTTTCAAACCAGCTGTAAAACGATATTATGTGTGGTATCTTAGCTGCGTCTCTCAGGACTAAATTCAAGTTGTGGGCAGCACAATGTACATAACTGGCAGTCAGCTCCAGTCTTTTTATCCGCTCTTGCACTCCCGAGTATACTCGTTATCACTTTCACTCCATTGTAATCCTGATTTCCGCGTTGTTGTATGGAAATTTCATTGTTTTCAATGAATTCTAAAACTGTAATAACTAATTGTGCACTTCCATCCCCAACTCTAAAATCTTAGAAAACTTTACTGTATCGTGAGCTCTATATGGTGTGTTATTTACATTCTCCTTTACTAAGATGTATCGCAAAATTAAACTTAACTGGCCATGTTTAGTTACGTCTTGGGTAGTATCCAATATTAGGGAATAGAACCATCGTCATGTGTTTCTGCAATTACGAGGGCTGTCCCAGAAGTACCCGACCTAACAAAGAAAACACAAAAATTTGGGGGAAAAACATCTTTATTTCTCTATATAGTCTCCTTTCAACTCGACACACTTTTCCCAGCGATGTTCAATAGCTTCGATACCCTGTTTATAGTGGGGACCGTCGAGTTCTGCAAAATAGCCATCAACTGCAAACTCCACCTCTTCCTTGTTGGCAAATCTTTTACCACCAAGCCATTTCTTCAACTTTGGAAACAGAAAATAATCATAGGGGGCTAAGTCTGGCGAATAGGGTGCATGAGAAAGCAATTCGAACTTTAACTCACTGATTTTGGCCATGGCGATAATGGATGTGTGAACTGGTGCATTGTTTTGATGAAACAGAACTTCCTTTATCGCTAAATGCGGCCGTTTTTGCTTGATTTCATCATTCAAACGCTGCAATAAGGTTGTATAATACTCGTCATTAATTGATTTTCCTTTTTGAAGATAATCAAAGAAAATTATCCCACGCGCATCCCAAAAAGCTGACGCATGACCTTGCCTGTAGATGGAACTGTCTTCGTCTTCTTTGGAGGCGATTCTCCCCTTTCAATCCAATGTTTTGACTGTTTCTTCGTCTCAGGTGTGAAGTGATGGACCCATGTTTCATCCATGGTTATGAATCGACGCAAAAATTCGGCTTTATTGCAGTGAAACATTGCCAAACACTCGACTGAAACATCCTCACTACGCTGCTTTTGTTCCATCGTGAGTAAACGCGGCACCCATCTTGCGCACGGCTTTCTCATGTCTAAATTTTCAGTTAGTATGCGATGTACAGCACTTTCTGAAATGATGTCTGCTAGCTCGCGCACTTTCAGTCGACGGTCATCCAATGCCACTTTGTCGATTTTCTTCACAATTTCTGGCGTGGTCACCTCATTGGTCCACCACTGCGATTTTCGTCTTGGCAGCTCGTACGGCCTTGCTTAAACTCTGACACCTAATATTTTACTGTTGTAAACGAAGGAGCAGACCCCCTCCCCCAGAGTAGAATTTAGCTCAGCTTAAATATTAGTTGGACTAAGGCCTTTCAAATGAAAGTATTGTATCACATAACGATGGCCAGTTTTATCCATGTTTACAAATTCGCTGAGAGTTCACCATTAATGGCTGCCAAACAATTAATAAACAACGTAGCATCGTCAAACTTCAAACGTAAGCTTTATAAGGTTGTTACTTTCTACCATAGTCATTTGTTTGATACAACAACCGCTATATATATATATATATATATATATATATATACGTCAGGTCGGGTACTTCTGGGACTGCCCTCGTACCTCTTTTTCTATTTTTGAAGACAGCGTCTTAATGAGTTTGTTTTGTATTTGGGACTTCAGTACGTGTTTTTGCTTTTTGCCTTCTCATTCATCAATCAAGACAAAATGGGATCATATTTGGTAAGAAATACAATAACAGAAGAAAATGACCACTGTGTAATTCACTTAATTGTCGTCCTCCGTGGTGTAGTGGTTGCCATGCTAGCCTCTAGTTCCCGAGGTCGCGGGTTCAAACCCGGCGGAGGGCGACGGATTTTTTCGGGCGTAAAATCCTTAGCATGGCTTCCTTCGGAAGGGAAGTAAAGCCGGTGGTTCCGTGTCGTAGATTTACGGCACGTAAAAGTACCTCAAGCCTGATAAAGAGGCCTCTGAGCAAAATTACCGGTCTTTCACGCCCAATATAGAATGGGACGTTAAGGACCACAGCAGTTAAAGAGCGTCCATAAATAAAAAAAATTCTCTATGCCCTCGAAAGACCATAGGTATTGTACAGTGCTAAGGTCAGCAAATTACCCTCCTCACTATTTGCTACTATACTCTTCTCTAAATTATCTGTGATTTCTTTATTAAAATGACTTCGATCAGTGGGGTTCTTGTAAGATAAATTTATATTATTTTCGACATTCGTTTGAGAAATTGAAGTCCAGGGAAAATTAGCGCTACTTTCCCAAGTATTAACTCATCTTCATTATTATTAGAAAAAATGTTCACATTTTACGGACTCGCCCACGAAATAAGCGGAATCATCTTATTTCAGAAACGCCACCATTTGCATATTTTTGTCATTTTCTGTAGCTTCTATTGGAACACTTTGTCCATTTCCATTTTATAAGTGAAAAATGTGAACATTTTTTTTTCGGAGTTTCGTTACCAAGGCATCCCTTTCTGTAGTTTTCTTTTCTTTTTGTCGCTCCACTAAGGTACTAGTCGGCCACGATATGAGCACGCTTGGAGGAGGGCGCCACTGGTTTTGTTGACAATGCGTCAACAAGGTTAGGGATCAGAGGGGAGTGAGGACCAAGGCGATAGAGGAATGTACAGTTGCACAATGAAAGCAGTACTACATTTCCAGGCCTGAGCCTCGCTAGTAAGTGCAACTCGGAACTGCGGATGTTTCCTTTACCTGACGCTCCCTCCGATGCCCGCCCACTTATTCCGTAACTGTTTAGTTCCTCTTCACATCCGCACGCACTCATATTGTGGCCGACTAGTACACACGACATAATATCAATAAAAATCTGATGTGATACATTCACATGACTTTCTCTATCCTCTATCGTTTATTAGTGGGTATACAATCTATTCTTACTTAAGCTTATTTTTATATCTACTTCATTTTAATCTAAATAAACCTTTGAAGAAATAGCTACGCTACACATTTCGTTATATATACAAATGGAACAGCGATAGTAAAATATTTAAGAACTGGACGCTATATTTTGGCCTTAAAATTCCATACTGTGTTTGTGCAATCGTGAGAAACAACTGAAAATCTATGGAACTTAAAATTAATGACAAAGTATTGAACAAATCGAACCATTAAAGGCAAAGGTGCGTATTCTGGCGTGTATGTGTGTGTACTGTCACACCAGACACATTATTGCGTCGTTGGCGACAGTATTGTTGTGGTAATTCTTTCGGCTGGGGTTTTGAAGTTTCGTCTGGCGTGGCGACTCGCCACCTTCTAGCTATGGAGAGTGGGGGAAGTGAGCGTTTATTCTTTGTGTTGTGTGTTAGCGGCACTTTTGGTCGAGTGTCTGGTCTGTAAGGTTGTATGTGGAATCGTGTGAATGTAGTCTCGTGTGTGTAGCATCTCCCTTCAATTTCTTCCTTTTTATCTTGTGTGTGATGTAGGGGCACCGTGCTTATACGGAATAAACCACAGGTAATGTGATTAATGTGAAATTCTGTGTATTTTGTTATAACTATCCCACGCCTGCTCTGGAATGCGTAGTTTAAGATTATGTTCTTCTTGCTACCTCTGCAGCTATGCCACCCAAAGTATATGCTGGGGTAACTAAAATTTAATATCTAGCTACCTTTTGGCCTCACCCCAGTATATAACAAAGGTAAAGGTAAAGGTAGGGGTCTCCGGAACCGGGGCAGAACACTGCACACAGGCCAGTCGGCCATTTGTGCTTCCAACTTGACCCCTGGGATGGAGAGGGGATGAGGGGAGAGACCCGAATGGCGACCAGATCCGGATGCCGATGGGCGTAAGCATGGACGGGATCCCTAACGTTTCCAGATAGAACGCTTCTGACACTGTACGGTCCCTGCCCACAAGCCACTAACCTCCAGGGCCCCCAGGAGAGGAGCCTGGGGTTGAGGAGAGACCTAAAGGTAACAGCCTGAGCCATCCCACTCGGTTTTAATTAGAGGTGGCATTTGCAGGTACATGTTTACCTCGTGTTTTCGAAATTACATGAATTGGCTTTTTTCAGGATTCCGTGAACTCTGACACTGTCAGCTTGCAAAGTATTCATAAACATGGCTTTACATACACGAACAGCTTCACCGTTTGTATTGAAGTAATATTCTCTTGTCTATCGTTTAGGGCAGAGGTGGCGGAAACGGGACTCGCGAGTCATTTTGACTCGTAGGTGCCGTTCTCTCTCTGCCACTGTCCCTTTGTTTTTCACATGCTGCTGAGTGATGCAGTGCGTGTTGCATATTTGGTGACTTGCGGAAGGAAGGCGTTTTCGCTACCCTTGCTTTAGAGTGTCTTCTTTTCTTCGACGTTTAACAGGAACTATTTTCACAGCATTTGCTAGCAAATTTTCTAACACCTGTTTGTGTTTCTCAAGATGTTCTTTCACCTTTTCAGGTTTTGCTTACCTGCGTCTTTTTGGTGGACAGCTATAGTCGCTTTCCGATGACGAATCTGAAAATACGCAGTTTTTATAATATGAATAATTCTATTGTTATTATTACCATTATTCAACAGTAGGTACTTTACACACACACACACACACACACACACACACACACACACACACACACACACACACACACAAAAGAGCAGTTTATCGTGGTTTAGTCTTCATTTGCGAAAATGATTTTCATTAAAAGTTCGTAAACCGCGCTATAATTTACCAATACCAGTTTAGGTTGTTATGAGATTTAAATATGACATCATATTCAGCCATAGTGAACTACAATGAAGATGGGTACGAGCTGCAGTGTGACATAAGCATTCAATCAAGGATATACATAGTTGAAATCGTACCCAAGAGATGTTACTATCATATGCAGAACAAAACAAAATAGATGTCACATACTCCATATTATAAAGAAAAATATTCTCTTGGCCACATAGTGGTGATTGGGCTGTCAATAGGTGCCCGTGGAACAATTCCAAAGCTCTTCGCTGACACTGCAAGATGTTGGGCTTGCCCACTATTGACTCAAATCATTTGGAACGTCCGCTTTGAAGGATCAGTAGCCCTCTTAAAAAGCAGCTTTATAGCCCTTGTTATCCACAATAATGCCTCCCATTTTCTTCTACTAGTTTCCCACAAATCATCATGAATTTTAAAAACAACCCACAGTTTATATTTCAATCTCTTCTACAAGGATATTCGTAAAAGTTTTAAAAATATTTTCTAATATATATACTTAAGCTTTCACGGCCGGCGTCAACATTACAAAAGTTATTATTAAAATTCTTAAAACATACCGGGCCTTTTGGGCGTGGCTAAACGATAAAACATCCCCTGACGTTTCGCCCGACATTCCGGCGGGCATCTTCAGAGCATACACTGAGCGCCTTCTGTCACCAACTTTTAAGAATTTTAATAATAATTTTTATAACATTTTCTAATCCTAATATTATTACCTTTTTAACATTGTTTCATTATATGACTTTGTTCTTTTCTTATAGCCCTATTCAACCATTCATATGTGTGCTTATTGGTAATTTTCCACTTGTTATGCTTTTTCCAAGAGGCAGCCTTTCAATAAAGGATGCTTTAAAAAGATATGCTGACCACGTATTTACGAACTTGCATAACCTGATAGCCTAAACATTTTGGTAATATTATCCATAGTATTTAAAAAAAATAATAGTTTTACTTACCCATATCATTGAGGTGAATAATCTTCATTGGAGAACGACGAGAAGTCCGTAGGGGTGCCACTATTTTGACCCTGATCATAATTAAACTTGGGACAATGCACTTATTACGCGATTTTCTCGCCTACTTAGATCATTTTCCCTGACTACCGGTGTTGCCAAAAGCTAGTCAACCAAAATGTAATTTACCTCCAGTAGTTTAAATACGTTCAATACGGTCTTAACCTTCCCCACATTGGCAAGGAATGTGTAATATCTATGTTTGGCGCGGAAATTCTATATTTAAAAAATATAATGTATTGCAATCACATGACTTTCTCTACTGTTATAAACTATTTTTACATACGCTTATTCTTCATCTACTTCATGTTAATCTTATTACTAATTTTCTTATAGGTGCAAAGGGAATGTGGTAAGCTTTAAGCGATAGTCAACTCTTTTAAGAGCTGGTTACTATGTGGAGCATTCCATTCTCCTTGCATGTCCAAGACATATATTAAAAAATAAAAAACGAATAATGAATTCCCATTTGAGAAAAAGTATAAGTATTGGAAAGTTCAAACAAATAACAAGGAATTTCTCGGAAATGGTTCACTCCACAAAAAAATCTATATGACATAAATTGTGTGTTTTAACGAGGTCTATATTTTTTGTGTAGCAAAGCCTTGTCTATCTCTTACGCTTTACGAGTTATGCAAAAACCATTCATAATAAAGAGCACTTTCGGGGATATTCCCAGAAAATTCAATATATACATTTCGTTTGCCATAAAAATATCTTAAATATATTATATTTTAATCAAAGTCGTTAAAGCCATTTTTGAGAAAATAAAAATTTTCGAAAAATGTTCTATGTAAAGGGTAGTCCGAGGTGGGGGGTTTCCTTGAAAATCTTCGTGTCGTATCTTTGAAAGATACTGAACTTAAATACCAAGTTTGGTGTTTATCCGACTTTTCGTTTTTGAGTTATGCTATTTACAGACACACAGACACATACACGGACCTTTTTCTAAAAATTCTTTTTTTTATTCAGAGGGCCTGAAAACATGTATTTCTGGTGAAATAGGGAATAGCGGTCATATTCTGAAATGTAAGCTTTTCACGAGACGCAAAAAACAAAACAAAAAAAAACCAACTTTTTATCCTCAAAGGTTTGGGTATGGTGTGGTGAACGTAGCAATGGACCCTGGGATGAAAAAAATATACACTATGCTTTAGCCAATGAGTGTGGTCAGTAATCACGTCGTCTTTTACATGGAATGAACCCACAGTTCTCTAAAGGCAATTAAATATAAATATGCAGTTTTGGGTGTAGGATGCTGCAAACATAACCCTTTAGCAATATTCCCTTCTGGACGCAAACCGCAGGTCTTACAGCTTTCGAGTACCCATGTAGTTTACGGGTTTGCGATAGTTGCCCGGAGTAATAGTGCACAGAATAGGAATTTAGTGACATTTACTCGGAGAGTTCAAGTTCTGGGAAACTATTAATTAGATGATTTAGTGAAACCTATTTTGAGTGCAGTTTAAAGGTCGATCGTCAAGTTCGAAACGGTTATCCAATAAAACCATGAGCGAAGCATTAAAAACCTTTGAGAAAATGGTAATACTATGTATCTCCTTAAAGTAATGACTACGTACAAAAATGCAGTACATAACAATTCATTGTTAAAAGAATAATCACTCCTACATGTAAATATTCTATCTACATAAAAAGTGACGGTTCTACTGGGGGGGGGGACTTCTTAAGAAAAATAAAAAGTGTTGCTTTTATGGGAAGAATAAGTTGTAACACAGAAACCGTTTGCACACGGTGTTCCTGGGAACAACATGTCGGCCAAGTGTCTCTAAACAAATAACAATAATAATAATAATAATAACAAAGGTGTAGCATTAAAATTGTGTGAAATTAAACAATTTGTTCAGCTAGTACATATTATTATTGAATGGCGTAAGGCAGCAATATTAACATTATCCTTGGTCACGTAACAACGTAATTAGTGAGAATACAGCTTGAACGTAGGTATAAGGATGGTTCTGGGCAAGTGTCACTCTGGGTAAATGTCACTCCGGGCAAGAGTCTCCCAATGGAAGTGCGAGAATCCTAATAAGGAGCTTGAACGACGAAGAGGAATAACTTTTGGGAGCAAGCCCGGAACGTATTCGCCAGCAAATTTCTACTTTACTACTGTACCCAGTACTTGGAAAAGCAAAGCACACCGATACTATAGATACTTATTTGCTTGTTTACTTACACACACAGCAAACACCAAAGCCGAGGGCACACGGTCCATGCGCTTCGCCGTTCTGAATTCGACATTCGTAAGCGTTGAGACAGACTCCTGAAAATGAATATATAGTAGTAGTAATAATAATAATAATAATAATAATAATAATAATAATAATAATAATAATAATTTCACAAGTATAATCTGTAGATTAAGATGACTGTGACAGTCATTAAAAACTATTATTTAATGTGCTTGTTACAAGAAACTTCCTATTGTGTTAGCTCATACAGGTATGACTATTTCAAAATGCAGGAGGATGTTCTTTAAAAACTCTAATTTTCCCCATCACAAATCATAGTTAAAATAGGGGAAAAAATTATTAAAAAGTGTTTTTTCAGGTAAATTCTCAGGTAAATTCAGGTAAATTGATGTTACTCTCGGTTCTCAGTCTGATTACTGTAGAAGAGAGACTTTTGAACCAAGAAAATCAGCTGAGGGCTTCTATTGGGCCAGTTCGTGTAACCAGGTCCGATGTATTAAATATATCTGAATATTCGTTACAAATTCAAAACGACAGATAAAGTTTTGTGAAAACGTCTTTGTCAAAGCTAGCGAGAGTAATCTGCAAGATAACTATGTTTAGAAACTACGATCATACATATGTGTCATTACATTAGAAGGCCCTGGATATGATGTATTTTTTTTTAAATATGTTATCCCTAAAATAAAGATAAATATTCCAATCGAGTCCGGTAAATGTATACTCAAGTTCATTTGATATAAAAACGCATGTTTCTTTTTAAAATGTCTGATTCACATGGCTTTCTCTATTCACTATATTTTATATTTTTATAACTTGTCAAACTATTCTTAGGGAATTATATTTTTGTATCTACTTCACATTAATCAAGAAAACCTCTACAAGAATAGTTACGGATGGGACACCTCTCATCCCGACCCAACATGGATCTTTTATGCTTTTCACCCCCAGGAGGAACGGATGAGGTGAAGGAATCGCAGGAGGCTATAGGCCGCAGGTAGGCCGGCCGACAGAAGTGCGCAATAGTCCCTAAAGATTCCAAGTTTGAAGACCCGGTCACACGGGCGGGTGCTCATAGAGGGCTTCCCTCTGGCGGAACCGGCGATAACTCGACCCACCTGAGGCGGTTCAGAGAAGGCTGCCATCTGGCAGTGCCGAGAAGAACTTTCCAACGACCAAGCATCTGCGCAATGTGTCTGACACCAGGCCCATAAGCCTGCATGAAACATAAAAGGGGAGCGAAATGATAGGAAATGAGGGAAAGGAAATTTGTGGCAGAAGAGAAATCACCACAACATTCGCCTCTCCAACAAAGAAAAGCCACGAAAACCCCTTGTCAGAGAGGCCGGTCCCATGAATCGAACCCAGGACCTCGGAATGCGAGCCTCGCACGTTACCGCGGAGCCAACTCGCTTGGTTACAAGAGGAATAGAGGAAGCCGATTCGATAGTCCGATGTTAAAAACCGGACCGCTATATGCTGGCCTTGAAATTCCATACTCTTCCATGATAAAGCGAGAAACAATAATAGAAAAATTAAATTGAGTTTTATTTATGGACGTTCTTTAACTGTTGTGGTCCTTAACCTCCTATTCTATATTGGGCGTGAAAGACCGGTAATTTTGCTCTGAGGCCTCTTTATCAGGCTTGAGGTTCTTTTACGTGCCGTAAATCTACGACACGAGACCATCGGCTTTACTTGCCTTCCGAAGGAAGCCATGCTAAGGATTTTTACGCCCGAAAAAATCCATCGCCCTCCACCGGGTTTGAACCTGCGACCTCAGGAACTAGAGGCTAGTATGGTAACCACTACACCACAGAGAACAACAATAATAGAGCGAGAGCACTTTAAAAGAATGATAAATATTTGCAAAATGCAAACCAATAATAACGGATACCTCGGAAAGGTTTTTCTGGATTCAAGGGGCCTCAAAACATGTATTTCGGTGAAATCTCGGTATCAAATTTGTGGGTGAAATGCAACACCTCTACCTATATGTATAGGTAAATAAATCCGGTGGCGCTACGTCTCGCGAAGTGCCTGGGCTTGCCAATCCGACTGCCAGCCTCACGCCAACGTATGCACGGCAGAGGTGGGCGATCATCCAACCGATTCGGCCAGCAACACGCATCACCAGCTGGAAAGTTGGCTCACGAGGCCAGGACCGCTGCCTATCGCAGCTCCTCACTTTCCTCACGATGCTGATTGAGCACCCGTCGTACCCGGACGTAAAACCCGTACCCCCATGGGTGGGAACTAATTCGGGCACATTCCGTGGCCGGGAACCAGAGCACCACGCCCCAGCCCTGTCGTCCTCCGTGGTGTATGGTTACCACTAGTTCCCGAGGTCGCGAGTTCAAACCCGGCGGAGGGTGATGGATTTTTTCGGGCGTAAAAATTCTTAGCATGGCTTCCTTCGGAAGGGAAGTAAAGCCGGTGGTCTCCTGTGTCGTAGATTTAACGCACGTAAAAGAACCTCAAGCCAGATAAAAGAGGCCTCTGAGCAAAATTGTCGGTCTTTCACGCCCAATATAGAATGGGACGCTAAGCACCACATCAGTTAAAGAGCGTCCATAAATAAAACTCAATTTAATTTAATTTTACGCTCCAGCCGACTGCTCCAAGGTGCAGGACATATGCATAGGTAGAAAAAGTAAAAACTTCAAGTTATGTTTGAGAAAAACAATATTTACCAACCCTGTGTTTAATCACTCAAATTTTGGAAGGACATAACATATCTAAGTGAACTTGAAAATGCGTCTCTTGGTGATATTACCACCTCAAGTATGCAAGTGTGATGTATCGAACGCTCGTTTTCTGAATAAGGCATTATTCCGCGGTAATAGGCAAAGATCTGTGATGAGCAATCTGGAGGTAACATTTCTTGCATACAACTTCAGTGTTGTCTGTGCTGCAATTGGTGGGTTTCAATATTATTTGAGTAAGTTACTGCCTCTTTTCTTGTGGTTTTGTTTTAATTTTTACTCTTTCTACTACTTCCTGTATTAAGTAGAGGAAATATTGTATTCTACCCAAAAATTAGAACCGGAAATACGCGTTTTGAGGCCCCTGAATAAAAAACATCGTTTTTAGAAAAAGGTCCGCGCGAGAGTGTGTCTGTGTGTGAACAGCATAACTCAAAAACGAAAAGTAGGTTAAATACTAAACTTGATGCATCCTCCAATGATGCGACACGAAGATTTCTAAGAATATCCCCCACTCCAAGCTACCCTTTACATAGAAAATATGTGGTTATTTTTGGTTTCCTCAAAAACGTATCTAATGATTTTTATTAAAATAACATATTATGTTTTAAGATACTTGCATAACGAATAAAATGTACCTATACTTTTAGTTTTTTGGAAATGTGTCGTGAAGTCGTCTTCATTCTGAATGAAATCTGTGTAACTTGTAAACTGCAAAAGATAGACAAAAAACTTAACTGAAATAAAATGTAGATCTCATTATAACACAGAATTTAAATTGACCCTAATTGTAGGTTCTCATTTTAAAAAAATTAATTGACCCTAAAATGACCATCACAACGTCCTCCAAATAAAACACGACTAATGGCATTTACTTTCCCCCATAATATCAAGCAACTTTTATTCAAGACATTTCTTTCTACAACGCTTAGTTTTGGAAATATTGTACAATCTCAACTTAAATGGTCCACCCTGTATACTGGTCTTAAAACTCCATACTGTTTCCATGCAACCGCGAGAAACAACTGGATATCGACAGGACATTAAAGGAATGGCTACGTCAACAATTCGAACGTTAATAAGGATATCTTGAAAATGACTAATGCCAGAAAAAAGATATTTGAAATAAATTGTGCGTTTTAGAGGGATCTACATTTTTTGTGTAAGACGTTTTCGACTAGCGCTTAACGTTTATCAGTTATACAAAATAATACAAAGTCCCTTCGGAATGTAAATATTTTAAAAATATGGTAGGTATTTTAAGCAACATCCCTAGAACGATTTTTTAGAGAATAAAAACATTTCGAAAAGTCTCCCATGTAAAGGGTAGTTGGGCGTGGGGGGGGTTTGTTTAAAATATTCCTGTCGCATCTTTGGAAGGTACTGAACTTAAATACCGAGTTTGGTATTTATCCAAATTTTCGTTTTTGAGTTATACTGTTCGCAGACACACACAGACACACACGGACCTTTTTCTAAAAGTGCTTATTTTATTCAAGGAGCCCCAAAACATATTTCCGGTGAAATCTTGGTATCTAATTTTTAGGTGGAATGCAATAGCTTCTCTACCTACTATAAGGCAGTAGAGAAAGTAAAAACAACATTGGATAGAATCCATGAATATGAATTTATCACACTTCACTATAAAAATAGAAGATGCCCCCAAATAAAATCTCAGTCAAAAGTAATATTAGGTATGTAGCGGTATTCACATTTTATTTCAGTCGTCCTCCGTGGTGTAGTGGTTACCATGCTGGCCTCTAGTTTCCGAGATAGCGGGTTCAAACCCGGCGGAGGGCGATGGATTTCTTCGGGCGTAAACATCCTTAGCATGGCTTCCTTCGGAAGGGAAGTAAACCTGGTGGTCCTGTGTCATAGATTTACGCCAGGTAAAAGAACCTCAAGCCTGATAAAGAGGCCTCTGAGCAAAATTTCCGGTCTTTCACGACCAATATAGAATGGGAACTCAAGAACCATAGTGGCTAAAGAGCGTCATAAATAAAGCTCAATTTAATTAAATTATTTATTTTATTTGATGTAAAATATTTACTACATACTAAACGTTAACAAAAATAAAAGATTCTCCTTCACTTAAGCTTCTCATGCGTTCAACTCTTTGTTAATAGTTTCGCTACATACTCTTTTTAGAAACTAATTGTAAGAATTAATGTCCGCAATAAATATAAATACTTGGGAGAAAACAGAATATTTAAGCAATATTACTGTCTGCGACGTCACTTTCTATTTTAGCTGGAAGCTTTAAGGTGTATTAAAAACAAAAGTAAAATTTAACGTTAAAGGCTATAATAAAACTCTCTATTTATAAATGAACTCTGTTCTGCGATTCCCCTGTCAGTAACCTTTCAAGTTCACTCTTATGATAATGCTGGCTCTGTTTAAAAGGTAGTATTATTTAAGGATGCGTTAATTGACTTGCCTTTATACTGGAAGAGTTTCATTTGGTTTATAGATTCCTCATAAGCCATTGGCGCGAAAGAGCAAACAGCTGATGTGAAGTATTAACACTGACCTCACGAGAAATCGCTTAGGGAAGCTCCTCTTGCAGGCGCTACGATAGGGAGGACATGCTCAGTGCGCATGTACCAGGAAAGTACAGATTCTGCATGCCCACCGTGAACTCTCCCTGACTCAACATCCCCTTGACTGCATTCTTCCCTCTTAACCCTTGACACAAGAGAGAACACCAAGTTCACCTAAGAAGCCGTTTAAACCGCGCGCTTGTCTACAGTGCTGGTACTGAAACATTCAGGGTTGGCGTTTAAAATTTCAAATTTCTTGGAGTTGACAATATATGCAAACATTATTTAAAAGTATTAATTGCTCAAAATTAGGGAGGGCACCTGCCCCTGTGCCCTTTAGCGGGAGTCGCCACTGAGTGCACGTCCTACTTGTTCCGTCTTGTAAACACAGAAGGTCAGTAGGAGTCTTATTAACGACCAGCAGAGTTAGAATATACTTAGCGATAGACTTAAATCAGAGAAGACTTGTGGTCTCAGGTCGCGTGGAGAGTATTCAAAATAGAGCGAACAAGGTCGCCGCGGCTGATTCAGCATCACGCGGTCGATAGGTATACAAGCATGTAGCAGCGAAAGAGTTAAATGCGAAATCTGCTGAGTAGGTATAACATGGCGACTCCAGCGCACAAACAGATGCCGCCCGCTGATTTACATGTGTTTTAACATATGTAAACATATGTAAACACGTGTAACCCGCTAATGACCGCCGCTAATGTCAAGTCTAATGGATATGTGTGGTAATACATATGTAAACATATGTAACCCGCTAATGATCGCCGGAGATGCCGACAGGTCCTACCCCCCTCCCCCAAGCGGTCTAGTCGCGTGCCGTGGCGTCCTGACTTGAGGGATTTGTTTTCTCGAGGTCTGCCGCCCCTCGGCAAATTAATTAGGTAATTTTCGTCAAACATTATTGAAAAAAAAAAGAATTGACATTTTTATGACTACTAATACCATTGATTAATTAATTGTATATGAATTGATTCGAGCGCAAGTGGCAGTGTGTTTATAAGTAGCCTGCTCACGGGAACAGTCTGTAATGTAATGGAAACACTGCAGCCTTCTTCTATCTGGGGAAAGCGCTTGTCCATTAGCTGGCCATGTTAGACGCTTTCACCACATTAATAGACTTTTAAGTTTGCATTCAGGATCTGTTTACGTACATTAGCGAACAACGACCTACTTCTGCCTGGTGGTAACGGTGACCTCCATTAGCTGACCACGTTAGACGCTTTCACCACATTAGCGAACAAGGTCAGTAATTGTTTTCCTAAGTGCTCTGCACAACTCTCACCGCTTCAGCTTTAGCGGGGGAAATGATATAAAAAGCAGCAGCTTCTCCAATGAGTTGACCGGGATGGCTGGGGTTGAATCCTAGGAGTGAATACAAATTCAGCTTCTAATACCTCAGAGACTAATTACGATAAAGACGTCAAATAAAGCTTATTACATTAATGTCATTAGGTAGTTTCTTGCGAATGTATACTTGGGTACATGGTGTCCAGGGTTCGAATACCGATAAAATGTAATTTAATTATAAATTTAATAATTCCTAAACTAATTAAGATAAAGACGCCAAATAAACATTATTGCGTTTATGTTATTAGGTAGTATCTTGTGAATGTATACTTGGGTACCTGGTGATCTGGGTTCAATCCTTAATTTTTTAAATCGTCATTATCTCAGAAACTAAGAGAGGTAGATGAGTTGACCAAAGCATGATTGATAGCTCCTATGATGTGTAATTATTACTGTATATAATTTTCAATCAGTTGTCCTTATTTCGAATCCCGATCTTTCAATCACTTACTTATTTTTCTCTATACTCTAGAATATATCACTTAGATTGATGCTGTAACTGCATACAGCACCTTTAAACATATCAAACTAATATTGTAAATAATTTTGTTTCTGGTGTCCAGGGTTCGAATACCGATAAAATGTAATTTAATTATAAATTTAATAACTCCTAAACTAATTAAGATAAAGACGACAAATAAACTTTATTGCGTTTATGTTATTAGGTAGTATCTTGTGGATGTGTAATTAGACACCGGACGTTCAGGGTTCGATCCTAATTTTTAAATCGTCATTATCTCAGAAACTAAGAGAGGTAGAGGAGTTGACCAAAGCATGATTGATAGCTCCTATGATGGGCAATTAATACTGTATATAATTTTCAATCAGTTGTCCTTACTTCGAATCCCGATCTTTCATTCACTTACTTATTTTTTCTCTATACTCTAGAATATATCACTTAGATTGATGCTGTAAATGCATACAGCACCTTTAAACATATCAAACTAATATTGTAAATAATTTTGTTTCTGGTGTCCAGGGTTCGAATACCGATAAAATGTAATTTAATTATAAATTTAATAACTCCTAAACTAATTAAGATAAAGATGCCAGATAAACTTTATTGCGTTTATGTTATTAGGTAGTATCTTGTGGATGTGTAATTAGATACCTGACGTTCTGGGTTTGAGCCTAATTTTTAAATCGTCATTATCTCAGAAACTAAGAGAGGTAGAGGAGTTGACCAAAGCATGATTGATAGCTCCTATGAGGGGCAATTAATACTGTATATAATTTTCAATCAGTTGTCCTTACTTCGAATCCCGATCTTTCATTCACTTACTTATTTTTCTCTATACTCTAGAATATATCACTTAGATTGATGCTGTAACTGCATACAGCACCTTTAAATATATCAAACTAATATTGTAAATAATTTTGTTTCTGGTGTCCAGGGTTCGAATACCGATAAAATGTAATTTAATTATAAATTTAATAACTCCTAAAGTAATTAAGATAAAGACGACAAATAAACTTTATTGCGTTTGAGTTATTAGGTAGTATCTTGTGGATGTGTAATTAGATACCTGACGTTCAATGTTCGATCCTAATTTTTAAATCGTCATTATTTCAGAAACTAAGAGAGGTAGAGGAATTAACCAAAGCATGATTGATAGCTCCTATGAGGGGCAATTAATACTGTATATAATTTTTAATCAGTTGTCCTTACTTCGACTCCCGATCTTTCAATCACTTACTTATTTTTCTCTATACTCTAGAATATATCACTTAGATTGATGCTGTAACTGCATACAGACCCTTTAAACATATAAAACTAATATTGTAAATAATTTTGTTTCTGGTGTCCAGGGTTCGAATACCGATAAAATGTAATTTAATTATAAATTTAATTACTCCTAAACTAATTAAGATAAAGACGCCAAATAAACTTTATTGCGTTTATGTTATTAGGTAGTATCTTGTGGATGTGTAATTAGATACCTGACGTTCTGGGTTCGATCCTAATTTTTAAATCACCATTATCTCGGAAACTAAGAAAGCTAGAGGGATGGACCAAAGCATGATTGATAAGTTCTATACTGGGTAATCAATGCTGTATATAATTGCCAATCAGTTGTGCTTGATTCGATTCCCCATCTTTTAATGATTTTCCTCCTTATTTAGTTAAATGTATGTATATACTACATTATCTCATGTTTTCATTCCCTTTTCAATTCTTCCTTTCCACCTTCTCACAGAAAGCCCATTACATTTCACTACAATCACGAGAAAAGCAATTTTTCCATAGTTACACAGATTCTAAGCTTCTAAATCGAATCGGGTAATACTTTTAATAAATGTATTTTAGCTCCCTGCATCAGCATCAAGCATTTAATCTTTATTAGAACCTGATATGATCCCTAGGCTTGAAGATATACGAAATCATTCCTTCGGGATTCGATCTGAGTACTTTAAAGTAATATTTGTCATGATAACGATATTTAAGGACTAGATACTCTGTTTGCGTTTACCTTGACATGTCTATCTAAATTAGATTACGCGTTATTAAATTTGTAAATAAATTTCATTGAATCGGTATTCGAACCCAGAACACCAGGAACAAAATAATTTATGATATTAGCTCAACATGTTAAACACAGCTGTGTGCAGGTACATCAACGATCTAAGTGATATATTCTAGTGTACAGAGGAAAATTAATGAAGTCATTAAAAGATGGGGAATCGAATTAAGCACAACTGATTGGCAATTATATACAGCATTAATTACCCAGTATAGAACTTATCAATCATGATTTGGTCCATCCCTCTAGCTTTCTTAGTTTCCGAGATAATGGTGATTTAAAAATTAGGATCGAACCCAGAACGTCAGGTATCTAATTACACATCCACAAGATACTACCTAATAACATAAACGCAATAAAGTTTATTTGGCGTCTTTATCTTAATTAGTTTAGGAGTTATTAAATTTATAATTAAATTACATTTTATCGGTATTCGAACCCTGGACACCAGAAACAAAATTATTTACAATATTAGTTTTATATGTTTAAAGGGTCTGTATGCAGTTACAGCATCAAAGTGATATATTCTAGAGTATAGAGAAAAATAAGTAAGTGATTGAAAGATCGGGAGTCGAAGTAAGGACAACTGATTAAAAATTATATACAGTATTAATTGCCCCTCATAGGAGCTATCAATCATGCTTTGGTCAATTCCTCTACCTCTCTTAGTTTCTGAAATAATGACGATTTAAAAATTAGGATCGAACATTGAACGTCAGGTATCTAATTACACATCCACAAGATACTACCTAATAACACAAACGCAATAAAGTTTATTTGTCGTCTTTATCTTAATTAGTTTAGGAGTTATTAAATTTATAATTAAATTACATTTTATCGGTATTCGAACCCTGGACACCAGAAACAAAATTATTTACAATATTAGTTTGATATATTTAAAGGTGCTGTATGCAGTTACAGCATCAATCTAAGTGATATATTCTAGAGTATAGAGAAAAATAAGTAAGTGAATGAAAGATCGGGATTCGAAGTAAGGACAACTGATTGAAAATTATATACAGTATTAATTGCCCATCATAGGAGCTATCAATTATGCTTTGGTCAACTCCTCTACCTCTCTTAGTTTCTGAGATAATGACGATTTAAGAATTAGGCTCAAACCCAGAACGTCAGGTATCTAATTACACATCCACAAGATACTACCTAATAACGTAAACGCAATAAAGTTTATTTGGCGTCTTTATCTTAATTAGTTTAGGAGTTATTAAATTTATAATTAAATTACATTTTATCGGTATTCGAACCCTGGACACCAGAAACAAAATTATTTACAATATTAGTTTGATATGTTTAAAGGTGCTGTATGCATTTACAGCATCAATCTAAGTGATATATTCTAGAGTATAGAGAAAAAATAAGTGAGTGAAAGATCGGGATTCGAAATAAGGACAACTGATTGAAAATTATATACAGTAATAATTACACATCATAGGAGCTATCAATCATGCTTTGGTCAACTCCTCTACCTCTCTTAGTTTCTGAGATAATGACGATTTAAAAATTAGGCTCGAACCCAGAACGTCAGGTACCTAATTACACATCCACAAGATACTACCTAATAACATAAACGCAATAAAGTTTATTTGTCGTCTTTATCTTAATTAGTTTAGGAGTTATTAAATTTATAATTAAATTACATTTTATCGGTATTCGAACCCTGGACACCAGAAACAAAATTATTTACAATATTAGTTTGATATGTTTAAGGGGTCTGTATGCAGTTACAGCATCAATCTAAGTGATATATTCTAGAGTATAGAGAAAAATAAGTAAGTGATTGAAAGATCGGGATTCGAAGTAAGGACAGCGGATTGAAAATTATATACAGTATTAATTGCCCCTCATAGGGGCTATCAATCATGCTTTGGTCAATTCCTCTACCTCTCTTAGTTTCTGAGATAATGACGATTTAAAAATTATGATCGAACCTTGAACGTCAGGTGTCTAATTGCACATCTACAAGATACTGCCTAATAACATAAACGCAATAAAGTTTATTTGGTGTCTTTATCTTTATTAGTTTAGGAGTTATTAAATTTATAATTAAATTACATTTTATCGGTATTCGAACCCTGGACACCAGAAACAAAATTATTTACAATATTAGTTTGATATGTTTAAAGGTTCTGTATGCAGTTACAGCATCAATCTAAGTGATATATTCTAGAGTATAGAGAAAAATAAGTAAGTGAATGAAAGATCGGGATTCGAAGTAAGGACAACTGATTGAAAATTATATACAGTATTAATTGCCCATCATAGGAGCTATCAATCATGCTTTGGTCAACTCCTCTACCTCTCTTAGTTTCTGAGATAATGACGATTTAAAAATTAGGCTCGAACCCAGAACGTCAGGTATCTAATTACACATCCACAAGATACTACCTAATAACATAAACGCAATAAAGTTTATTTGTCGTCTTTATCTTAATTAGTTTAGGAGTTATTAAATTTATAATTAAATTACATTTTATCGGTATTCGAACCCTGGACACCAGAAACAAAATTATTTACAATATTAGTTTGATATGTTTAAAGGTGCTGTATGCATTTACAGCATCAATCTAAGTGATATATTCTAGAGTATAGAGAAAAAATAAGTAAGTGATTGAAAGATCGGGATTCGAAGTAAGGACAACTGATTGAAAATTATATACAGTATTAATTGCCCATCATAGGAGCTATCAATCATGCTTTGGTCAACTCCTCTACCTCTCTTAGTTTCTGAGATAATGACGATTTAAAAATTAGGATCGAACCCTGAACGTCCGGTATCTAATTACACATCCACAAGATACTACCTAATAACATAAACGCAATAAAGTTTATTTGTCGTCTTTATCTTAATTAGTTTAGGAGTTATTAAATTTATAATTAAATTACATTTTATCGGTATTCGAACCCTGGACACCAGAAACAATTACTGGCCTTGTTCGCTAATGTGGTGAAAGCGTCTAACGTGGTCAGCTAATGGAGGTCACCGTTACCACCAGGCAGAAGTAGGTCGTTGTTCGCTAATGTACGTAAACAGATCCTGAATGCAAACTTAAAAGTCTATTAATGTGGTGAAAGCGTCTAACATGGCCAGCTAATGGACAAGCGCTTTCCCCAGATAGAAGAAGGCTGCAGTGTTTCCATTGCATTACAGACTGTTCCCGTGAGCAGGCTACTTATAAACACACTGCCACTTGCGCTCGAATCAATTCATATACAATTAATTAATCAATGGTATTAGTAGTCATAAAATGTCAATTCTTTTTTTTTCAATAATGTTTGACGAAAATTACCTAATTAATTTGCCGAGGGACGGCAGACCTCGAGAAAACAAATCCCTCAAGTCAGGACGCCACGGCACGCGACTAGACCGCTTGGGGGAGGGGGGTAGGACCTGTCGGCATCTCCGGCGATCATTAGCGGGTTACATATGTTTACATATGTATTACCACACATATCCATTAGACTTGACATTAGCGGCGGTCATTAGCGGGTTACACGTGTTTACATATGTTTACATATGTTAAAACACATGTAAATCAGCGGGCGGCATCTGTTTGTGCGCTGGAGTCGCCATGTTATATCTACTCTGCTGATTTAGTTTCTTTTGGAAAGTCATGGACATACTCATTATGCGCTCAAAAGAATTCTGAACATAAGGATACCATACTGCCAAATCTGTTTGCACAAATCTTCACGGGAACACCAGGAATACCTTTGATTGTTACTCAGATGTTCGAAAGTAGGTTTCACTTGAAATCCGAATTGATTATTGTAACGAACATAGCTGGTTTTGTCACCAGAACACAACGGGCGCTGCGTTTGGCAGGTCTGGGAAGTATTCTGCAAAATAATCCATTAAACCTAATGTCTGGAGTGTTAATTTCTTATATGTTTTCTTGATATTTTACACATTCGATTACCTATAAGCAAACTAAGGAACATTTTCCAACTGTTAAAGTTAAATTGAGTTTTGTTTATGGACGCTCTTTAACTACTATGGTCCTCAGCGTCCCATTCTATATTGGGCATGAAAGACCGGTAATTTTCCGCAGGGGCCTCTTTATCAGGCTTGAGGTTCTTTTACATGCCGTAAATCTACGACACGGCACCACCGGCTTTACTTCCCTTCCGAAGGAAGCCATGCTAAGGATTTTTACGCCCGAAAAAATCCATCGCCCTCCGCCGGGTTTGAGCCCGCGATCTCGGGAACTAGAGGCTAGCATGGTAACCACTACACCACGGAGGACGACATTTTCCAACTGTGATGGTTATGTAAGTACTATCTTTCTGAGGAGTAGGTGCAGGCGGGAGGCAGAGGAAGCCCACGAGAAACATAACAGACAGGCCGTATTACGTCACCATTCCCGGTGCGTGGCATGCACAGGTCTACATTAAGGAAATGCAGCAGTTGAGTCTGTTAGTCACAGTGGACGGGTTCGTAAACAAGTCAAAATGCAAACAGCGCCACGCGAGGCCACACGCTCGCAAAGTAGAAAAACAATATTCAGTGTCTTACAGTTTTGTAAAGAAGAGGAACGTAAAGGTCTAACTATTCCCTTGAGTACGTTGTGTTGATGTTTTGATGGTCAGATTGTACTGTACTGTCGTACCGAGAGGGATGGCTCAGGCGGTTGTGTCTGTGGCCCGCATTCGGAGGTCCCGGGATCGATCACTGGCGACCGCCCACTCTGTCCCATGGGTTTTTCGTGATTTCCACGGGTCGATAGACGAATGCTGAGGTGGTTCACCTTCTACCACGACTCCTCTCTCATTTCCTGTACCCATCATCTTCCTTTTTATCTATTTCAGGATTTAGGTCCAGGCGACGGTGTTCGGCGGGTTGCGGCTGGGCGGTCGGTGGGCTCTGTAAAGGTTTCTTTCCTGGCATCGCTGCGTTACTGCTCATTTAGGTCTCTGATCTGAGTGGACGCCCGGGGACCCTGGAGGTTGATGGCTTGTGGGCAGGGACCGGGCGGCGTCGAGTGTATTCTATCTGGAAACGTTAGGGACCCGTCCATGCTTGCGCCCGTCGGTATCCTGATCTGGTCGCCCTTCGGGTCTCTCTCCTCATCCTTCCCTCCCAGGGGTCACGTTGGAAGCAAAAAGGGCCGTTACGTCTACTTGCGGTGCTCTGCTCCTGTTCCGGGTGCCCTTCGTGATACGTATAGCTCGTTCGGAATGACATGACACATGGGTTGCGCAGAACCAACGCATAAGGGGTTAACAGGAAGGGAGGGAGGGCAAGCTTTAATAGGAATGACAGACAGCAACTAGCCATAAAGATACTGAGTGTTGCTCACCCCCATCCTCCTCCTCTGGGGGCTGGAGGAATTCCTTTCCATTTTGTCCACTGCGCATCATGAATCCGTGTGTCAATCGTTCCGGACGACCAGAACCTTTCACCTTTATTGTGCTCTTGTTGGGGCGTTTTCTCTCCTGTCTAAACCTAGCCATGGCACACTAGCGACCTCGCCTCAAAACTGCACTCTTCCTTCAGACGGGTAGAAGCGAGAGTTTGCATGCAGAAAGCATACAGCGATTATAAACATGCGAGGAGTTGCTTGAACCCGATGGAGTTAATGGCCTTGGATGACCAGCACTATAAGTAATTTCACTCACCTGTTCTTCGTTTATCATCACTGACACATTCTACGCTCACTGGAATGGGGAAGAAGTTGAGAACTGCAATAAGGAAAGAGCGAAAAAAACATATGAGAACACCAGATTACACATTAACACATGCTTTAATAATACAGTAATACAGTATGTGTGTACAACTACGAGTATTTAAGAGCAAGTCTTATTTCAGGAGCGTGTGTGTTTGTTTGTATACATAAGGCTGTAGTATGATTTTAGTTTTACATTCACAGGGTTTTAGAAGCATATAGTTGAAATATTTCTTGAGTTCAGCAATATTAAGGGTATTTAAACGGCTTGAACTTTAGCCATTTAGAACAAGGGTCAGCAACCAATAGTGAAATGGGCTTGAAATATAGAGGTCACTTGTAGCTCAGTCGGTAGAGCACCTGCCTGCTGTGCGAGGGGTCCTGGGTTCGATTCCAGGCTGGGGATGGGGATTTTTCTCTAACCAGGATTAAACCCTTTCCTTCTCAGAGTCTGGAAGCGTTTGCGTGTGTGTGATACCTAGTGGATAAAACCCAAAGTTTACCAGAAATCCAACGAGAGCGAATACGAGTTATCATCACTCCCATGGGCAATGGGTCATATGAATAAAAAGCAAATACTTTCTCAAAGTTTGTACTCATAAGTATGAACACTTTCTCTGATTATATACTCAGCTCAATGAGAACACCTCACGTGAGTAAATACTCATCCCCACAGCCATCTTGTTCACTTAAATGTAAGTAAGTACTTGCATTATCTACACTCTTTGACCATACACTAGCTTCGTTGATTGTGTAGTTTGGCATTCTGATTTAGAGGAGTAGATTTTGTTGTATTTGGTTCTAGGAATTATCCTGTGTTTTATAACAAGTTTCAGCAGAAATGTTAGAGAAATATTAAATCCTTCAAGAAATGAAAAATTAATTGAAGCAGCACACCAAAAAACATAGCTGTAAATTAAATTAGCAAAACAATAAATAAAATTAAGTAGGCAAAAGTCTATTATCAATGAATCAGGCAAAAAGAAAATATTCACAGATTCTAAAGTTATAATTATAAGATGCCAGATACAGATTCAAATCAGACTGTTTCTAGACTCCTGGGATGTTTACACTGTTTTTCTACGAAACAGTTTTGCTATAAGTAACCCAACTTTTTAAGCAACTGAATTTTGGGGTTATAATTTTACATAGTAAGCTTAATTAATAAATCTGACTTTCAATGATACTTCTAGGTTATGTTTTCATGAAGCAATACAGAATTTTGAAACTCCTTCAGTGTTCATGGCAATGTTAGAAAACCAATACATAAAATGGTTATAAGCAAAAAGAAAGGAATAATTGTGGATTGGAAAGTCATAACTCAAGAGGTGCTGGATGAAGTCATCCGACTGTTTTTAGAATCCCAGGATATTGACACTATTTAGGTATACTATAAAACAGTTTTCTTATAAAATTATGATTAGGTAATTGGATTTTGAAGTTAAGACTTTACATAGTAAGGTTAACTAATAAAGCTGACTTTCAATATTACTTCTAGGTTATGTTTTTCTAAAACAATATAGAATTTTGAAACATCTTTAATGCCCATGGCTAAATTTGTAACTTTTCCATTAGTACTATACAGCTCATAAATTGTGCCATTCTCTACATATTTAGTTTTAAGTAAAAAAAAAATCAATATATACTCAGCAGTAAGTATGCATCTAACCATGCTCAACATGAGAGGAGAATGAGCTCATAAAACTTAGAGTATACTAGCTTTTTATTCATACCAAATATGAGTACATACTCTTGTAAGATGGATGCCTCAGTGTGTTCGACTCTGCTTCCATTACTTGAGTATGTTCTCAAAATGAAGTAGATGCTCGAAAGGTTTTATTCTTGGCAAACTGAGTATTTATTTGAAACAGTGAAGCATATACAGAATGTATCTTTATTGGTGTCATATATTTGGGGGATGTGTTTCTGGCATCACAACAGTAAAAAAAGTTCATGTACATGGGTCTGAAAATCAACCGTTTCGTTGTTATAGATCAAAGAAGATGTATTCCATGAGTGAACAGATAGATATGCACTACACGTATGGCCGTGCAGACGGCAATGCAGCACGAGCACGTGAGCTTTATGCAGAAATGTACCCTGACAGGGCGTTACCGTGTGCAAGAACATTCGCACGAATTCACCAATGCTTGAGAGAGAATGGCGCATTTGAGAGGAGTGCTAGGGATGTTGGGAGACCAAGAGCGGTACGAGGCATTGAGCTTGAAGAACGAGTTCTTCGTGCTGTGGATGCAGACCCAACACAAAGCACAAGACGTATGGCTGTAAGGGAAAGAGTTAGTCATATGACTATCTGGAGAATTCTACATGAAAATCTTCTGTACCCGTATCACCTTCAACGTGTGCAAGGGTTAAATGAGGCGGACTTTGAGCCAAGAAGACGTTTCTGTCAACGCATGTTACAGCAGTGCGCTGTGTTCATCAATTTCCTAGTCTGTATCATATTCATGGATGAGGCTGGTTTTATTCGCGAAGGCATCTTCAATTTTCATAACACTCATAACTGGGCATTTGAAAATACTAATGAAGTACGACAGAACAACATATCAACAGAGGTTCTCTCTCAACGTTTGGGGTGGAATCATTCATGATCATCTTATTGGTCCCTACTTCTTCTCTCCACGCCTGAATAGACAAACCTATCTCCAGTTTCTCAGAAGTGAGTTGCATCACTTAACTGATAATGTGCCTCTGGACATCATCCAACGAATGTGGTTTTTACACGATGGTGCTCCAGCTCATTTCAGTATGATGGTTCGTAGGTTTTTGAATGATCGATTTCCACAAAGATGGATTGGTCGAGGGGGACCCATTTCATGGCCTGCTGGATCGCCTGATTTGAATCCAATGGATTTCGTCTGGGGACTTTTGAAATCCTTGGTTTATGCGACTCCTGTACCTGATTTTGACATTTTGAGGGGACGTATCAAAACTGGATTTGACCAAATATGAAACACACCAGGAATTTTCAACAGAGTACGCCAGAGCATGGAACGCAGGCTTTCTGCATGCATCGAAGCAAGAGGAAGCCATTTCGAGCAATTTTTGTAACTTTCGATTTTGTGTTGTAACTCTGAAAATAAATGATTATCAGAACCATGTTCATATGAACTTTTTTTACTGTTTTGATGTCAGGAACACGTCCCCCAAATATATGACACCAATAAAGATACATCCTGTACTATATACTCATTTTTATTCATATAACCCAATATGTTCCAAAGGAAAGGCGCTGAAAAGACCATTGCAGTTGAAGGCGGGGTATAAATGGAACTAATAAATAAACAAATAAGTATATACACACGGGAGGTTACTAAAGTGCAACTTTGACCTTTTTCCATCTTTATGGAGTACATCTCTTGAATCTGGCGATGTTCGGGTTGTTAGCAACTCCTCCGCACCTGTTGCATGTATTGGGAAGGTTAGTTATATTGTATCTGTTGTGTTGGCGCCCTGTTTCCTTTCTCTGCTACGTATAGTAAGTAGAGAAAGTATTGCATTCCACCCAACAATTCGATACCGAGATTTCACCGGAAATACATGTTTTGAGGTCCCCTAAATAAAAAAAGCATTTTTAGAAAAAGGTCCATGTGTGTGTCTGTGAACAGCATAACTCAAAAACGAAAATTCGGACAAATACCAAACTTGATATTTAGGACATGAGATATGACATGAGATTTTTAAAAAATCCCCCCACCCCAGACTACTCTTTACATGGAACATTTTTCGAAAATTTTGATTTTCTCATAAATGGCTATAACGGCTTTGATTAAAATATCACATATTTAAGATATTTTCATGACTAATAAAGTGTATATCTTGAATTTTCTGGGAATGTCCCCCAAAGCCCTCTTCTTTCTGAATGTCTTTTGCTTAACTGGTAAATCGCAAGAGATAGACAAAATTTTACTACACAAAAAATGTAGATCTCGTTAAAACACACAATATGTCATACATTTTTTTGTGGAGCGAACCATTTCCGAGATATTCTTTATTATTTGTTTGGATTTTCTAATACTTACACTTTTTCTCAAATGGGAATTCCTTATTCGTTTTTTATGTCCTGGACATGCAAAGGGAATGGAATGCTCCACATAGTAACCAGCTCTTAAAAGATTTGACTATGGCTTAAAGCCTAATTAGCAATAAGATCATTTCTGCAAATGTTTATCTCGATTAATATGAAGTAGATGGAGATAAGCGTTTGTAAAAACTGTTTGTACAAAGTAGAGAAAGACATGTGAGTGTAACACATCAGATTTTTTTAATATTCGCAGGTGTTCAAATTTCGCAGGGCGACCATTTAGCCACCAACTGACGTACTGATTATAGTATCAATTATATTATATATTACTGTATTCATTATATTACTATTTATATTAGACAAGTATAATTGTATTAATTAGGCTAATTATATGAACATTTAATTATTAACTATTATTAGGTTAGGTTATTATTAAGACGTAATAGTCTTACCTTTGCAGTTAACTAGAAATATGAAATGTTTTTGTAATTTTCGGTGTAAGCGTTGTCTGTTTGTGTGGGGTTTTATTTTTAGAGGAAGAAGATCTGCCGAGAAGAAAACCAAGAAATGCAACTGTTTGGTTTGGGTAAGTACTCCGAAACCATAATAGTTGTTCTCCATACCATTACAGTGCAATAATTTGCAAGTTTAATAACATACGCATTTTATATAAATTAAGTACACAGCATGGTTCAGTGCTTAAATTAACACTTAAGGTGCATCCAGGTTATAGGTTAAGGGTAATTAGCAATAATTACGAAGAAGGAAGCTGATGACCAAACCTTTGAACCGAAGAAAAGAGTATTACAGAGTATATATGACATTAAAATGACTCATAATACTAGCAGAACACTGTAAATAGCTTGTCTGGTGATTTCTTTTGTTGTATATCTAGGGACGACTCAAGCTAGAAGGTTGACCACCCTGACAATCGGCATCAGCCATCTTAGTTTCTTAGTAACCTGAGTTAGGCTGTGTCCCCTATAGGTGGAACCTAATTGCCTTTAGTGAAGTTTGTTTGCCGGGTAGTTTCAAACATATGATAGGTGGTATCACCTGTGGTTTAGAATGTTAATTCCTGCTTTATTATGTAGCTTTCAAAACCTTAGAGTTGTTTGGTTAGGCTCATTTTGAATCCAGATAGGCTATGGTTATTTAAAATTTCAAAGAATTTCAGCTAAATTTCAAAAGATATTTAGTGTTTTAGGAACATTTTTCTTTTCTCTGCCGCTTACTTATGAGGAATAATAATTGTATTCCACGCAAGACTCGAGATTTCACCGGAAATATACACATCCTTTTGTTGTCTGAATAAGAATATACAAACAAAAACGAATAGGTACATTTAGGGTTCATTAATGTATAAAATATGTCACAAAGAACGTTTTTCTTAGGACTAGCCGATTCCGAAATATTTGTTTTATCGTGTTTTATGTCTTCCACGACTGAAATAGGAATGTGGCATAAATAAAGCATCATTACAAAAAAGCAATTATTTTGTTTTTTCCTGCATAAGCTATTTTTAGTAAATATGACTTGGACTGTAAATAAATAGGCACTAACTAAATATATATTCCTGAATTTAACACCATTATTAGGTACAGATTTATCGTGAATAACACAACTTGGATATAAGTTCACCTTTTTATACAAAAGTAAATAGAGTGTAGCAAAAAGCTAATTTGTAATGTTAGAGAAGGTTAAGGACATGTTTGCACATTAAACCTTTAAAATGTCATCTTGAAATTCTTGAAAGCTCTAGGTAGTTTTGAAATTTTGTAAATTTATGCTCTACTTATGGATTTTACGTTTGTTTGAGTATACTAATTTTACTTTTTCTGCTAAATTAAATTGAGTTTTATTTATGGACGCTCTTTGACTGCTGTGGTCCTTAGCGTCCCATTCCATATTGGGCGTGAAAGACCGGCAATTTTGCCCAGAGGCCTCGTTATTAAGCTTGAGGTTCTTTTACGTGCTGTAAATCTACGACATGGGGCCACCGGCTTTACTTCCCTTCCGAAGGAAGCCATAATAAGGATTTTAACACTCGAAAAAGAAAAAATATCCATCGCCCCGCGACTTCGGGAACTAGAGGCTAGTATAGTTTTTCTGCTGCTTACCTGTGGTAGATAGAGGTGGTGTTGCATTCCATCCAAAAATTTGATATCGATATTTCTTCGGAAGTACATGTTTTGAAGTCCCCGTGGTAAAAACGCGCACGTGCATGTGTTTTAAAAGCATTAAAAAACATAAATGTTCTTAATTTCATCATTGATTTAAACGATTCAACGATGCTAGGCGAAGATTTTCAATATCATTTTTCCCACTCCAAAACTACCCTTTACATGAAAAACATGTTTGTTATTTTTATTTTCTCAAAGCCAATTATACATTTTAATTAAAACCTTGAAATATTTATGTGACAACTAAAATGTACATTTTTAATTTTCTGCGAATAGCACGTGCAGTCCTCTTTATTCTTATTGAAACATAACATTTTATAAAATAGGTAATTTGTAGGATACACACCACATTTACTGCTGGAAAAACGTAGAACTCCCTAAACCAAACAATTTTTGTTAAATAATTTTTTTTATAACTTTAGCCATTTCCGAGATATTTGCTGTTCGTCTGAATTTTCCAGTATTTTAAGCAATGCAATTTTAAGTGCTGCTCTTTTTTTCCCTCTCAGCTCGTACAAAGATTATAGATTATCAAGAAGGCATACACAAAACAGTTGACTGTCGCATCAGTCTTCTGTGTACGCTTGTGTACTCGCTACGAAATTTCTATTTAGACCATTTCTATAAAATTAGCATAATTAACAGAACGTAGATAGAAAAACAAAAATCTTTATATGAATAAGTTTTAGGATAGATAGGAAAATAAACGATAAAAGGTGGAGAAGCTATTTGATTGTGACACATCAAAGTTTTAGTAATATCACTGAGTTTAGCTTCATCAGTGACAGCCAGGATTATAAAGCTGGAAATTGTAATGTATACAATACCTAATCATAATTTGTCCAAGTATGGTAAAACACCCACGGGTGCAACAATCCCCCTAAATATTTAAACAACAATTAAGGGAGAAATCAAAATTTAGGAAAGCTGCAAAAGCATGTATGTTGAGATTATGTTCTTATGATTACAAAGAAATTTTAAACGTTTCAGTGTAATATAAAACCTTTAAGGTGACTTTGACCTGTTCTTAAGTTTTAAATCATATTTTCTTACTGTAAATTGTACATCTTGAGTAGGCTTATAACGTTTAAATTTTGAGGACAAATAAAATATCATTAAAATTAATCAAGATATGAGATATATAATATGTATATAGTCTCACTACCTTAAAATGTTCATTCTCCACATTGTTGTAAAATCGGGGACATCAGCATGCGTAATAATCCCTCAGTCATACAAGCACAAATTCCAAAATATGGAACATCCAAAAATGTGCACATTTTTACTTTCTCTGCCAGGTGGGTAGAGAAGATATTGCGTTCTATCCAAAAATTCGATACCGAGATTTCACCGTAAATGCATGATTTGAGGGCCCCTGAATAAAAAAAAAGCAGTTTTAGAAAAAGGTCCGCGCGCGCGTGTCTCTCTCTCTCTCTCTCTCTCTCTCTCTCTTTATGAACACGATAGCTGAACATGAAAAGTCGGATAAATACCATACTTGGTATTTAGGTTCAGTACCCTCTATAGATGCGACACGAAGATTTTGAAGAAAATCCCCCAGCCCAAACTACCTTTTACATGGAATATTTTTCGAAATTTTTAATTTTCTAAAAAAATGGTTCTAACGATTTTCATTAAAATACCACATATTAAAGGTATGTAGATGAAAAAAAAATCTATATCTCGAATTTTCTGGAAATAGCCTGTGAAGTCCTCCTCATTTTGAAGGAACTTTACATAATCTTGTATAACTGGTAAACGTTAGTGATACACGACAACATACTACACAAATAATGTAGATCCATTTAAAACACACAATTTATTTCAAAATAAGTTTTTTGTGGCATCAGCCATTTACGAGATATCCATTTATAGATGGTTCGAACTGTTCAGTACTTAGCCGTATTTTAATCCTGTCGATTTTCAGTTGTTTCTCGCGATGTCGTGGAAAGAGTATGGCATTTTAAGGCCATCGTGTAGCGTCCATTTCCAAAACATTTGACTATCGCTTTTCCCTTTGTATCTGTAAGAAAACATGTAATGCAGCTATTTCGGAAAGGTTTATTTCGATTAGAATGAAGTAGATAGGAAAATAAACTTTCGTAAGGATAATTTGTATACCCACTAATAAGCGGTAGAGGGTAGAGAAAGTCTTATGAATGTAATACATGATATTTTTTAAGTTCTGCTCACACCATAGCTGCAAGTTCTTCTGTTTTAAGAATAAAATCCTCAGGGCTGTGTTTGCAAGGCTCTCTATACAGGGTGGACCATTTAAGTTGAGACTGTACAATATCTCCAAAACTAAGCCTTGTAGAAAGAAATGTCTTTAATAAAAGTTGCTTAATATGATAGGGGAAAGTAAATCCATTAGTAGTGTTTTATTTAGGGGTCGTTGTGATGGTCATTTTAGGGTTATTTAATTTTTTTTAAATGGGAACCTACATTTTGTATGTTGTTTTCTCATTAGAAAATTGTTTATAAAAAGCTGTTTAATTTGTGATGAGGAATAAGGAAACAAAATAAAAAAATGTTGGTTCCCAATTACGAAACATAACTTAAGCCTCAAATTACCATCCATGGATGGTCCAACCATTCGCTGAGCTCTTCGTACACAGCCATTCAGAGTTTTCGTTGTTATTTACCTTGGTGTAAGAACAAATTGCAAAGTGCTTTATACAAATGTCGTTTAGTTTTTATAAGGAGTGGAAAACAACATATAAAGGTAGGTTAATTAAAAATAATTAAATTGATCCTAAAATGACCATTAGAATGTTCTCCAAATAAAACAACTAATAGAATCTACTTTTCCCCATAATATCAAGCAACTTTTATTTAAGACATTTCTTTCTACAAGCTTAATTTTGGAGATATTGTACAGTCTCAACTTAAATGGCCCTGCCTGTATACTTCAATGCCCATGCCTTATATTACCATACTCCCAAGGTCTTAAAGTCTTCAACGAAGAAACAAAGAGTGAAAATGTGTAGCATTTGTTTAAAAAAATGCAATGTTTAATTACACACCATATTAAATATAGCTATAATCCAAATTGTAAATGGGTTAAAACATACTCTGTCACAAAAACTATGACTTGCATTTCAACACGGGCATAAAGTTGTATTTTATAGATACAATTGTATTAAAAGAAAACGTCCAAATACTTCTAATTGCGTTAATATATGCTCAGACCCTACTTTGTGGAGCACCCCAGATGGTCCAATATTTTGAATTATATATGTGGTTTACGGTTAGCTTTATTTGTTTTATATAATTTTGAGGTTATGTTTCCTCTCTGGGTAGCACATGAGCTTTCTAGAATGTATATTTATTATTTTGTGAGAGTTTCTATTCGTTCATGGTAAACCGCCTCTTACATATAAATCTGTACTCTGTTCTACACCGACACTGGTGGCCGAGATCGTTAAGACTCCTGAACAGGAGGTCCCGGTTCAAATTCTGCCAGGACTGAGTTTTCTTTCAGGTTTTCTTCAGTCTACACGGCTGTCAAATGCCGGGGAGGTACCCTAAAGTTAGGCCTGGAACGTTTTCTTTCCAATTTTTTTTCTGAGTTATTTCGTGTATCATAAGTGACCACCGCCTGTGATGCTGTATGATTAAAATAGTAGAGAGATATTTTACCATCCCTGATATTTTCATTCGGGTTGCCTATTCGAACAAAGTGGACGGAGATTCGGAAACGCCGTGTATATTGTAGCTTGAGGAAGCCAGGATGAATAGATAGTTTAATTACATTTTGGTATCGCAAATGAGAAACGTTGCTCTGAAAATAATTTAGCCTTACGAGATTACGCCAAAGCAAGCTTGATTAAAGAGGGTTATTTCTTTCTTGGTATTACAGTAAGGACTTTTTGGTTATCGTTTACATGAAGTCTGAATAAACTTGTGACATACCCGAAAAGTCCAGAGTTATTGCGTTCTATAGTGATTTGCGATTCATAAATTAATCAAATGTCTGAATTATTCGTAAAATGTCACTAATTCTCGCATCTTTGCTGATGGCTGGAATAAAACATGTCTAAAATGGCTTTTCGCCGCAGCTTGCCTTATTTTCACAGCAATAAGTCATGCTCTGACTGCCCGGCAGAGCCATGTCGATATTTTCGTGTTAAACTTGGTGCGTGATAGATGCATCGTTATGTTTCGGCTTCATAATTAGAAATTATTGTCGAGGAGTACATCAGCAAAACATTCATTATCTTGAATACATTGTGAGGCTGAAATTTCTATGGATAACCTCTACAATAAATTATAAGTAGATTTTAGAATCTTATTGTATCTTAATTTACTCTTCTGTTCCCAGTGTAACCCCTTGAGCTGCACCTCTAGTAAAGCTTTATGAGCTGTAGTTAGGACAGGGCCCCAATGGTAACTGACTGGCCCTGTAACTTTACATATGGTGGAGGTCGTAGGGTCACACCTTTCTCTTGTTCCTTAGTATTTCTGAAAGAAACCTAACACACTAAATCCAAGCAAAGTTTAAGTAAAACAGTAGTGATAACAAACAACAACGTTGATGAGATAGTAAAAGTTCTAAGCCACGGCTAAGACACAAAAACTTATTTTTGTTTTATTTTTACTTCAAGCCCTCAGTATTGTGTGTATAATATTTATGATATAAATGTTAAACGTGGAGTTTTATTTTGCGAGTAGGAATGTTTGCAGAACAAAACTGAAAGCCGAGTGTAGCAATCCTACGAGCAAAAGAAAATCACTTTTAGCATGTGTTGTTATACATGACAACATTTTAGACGGTCTGAATATTAAATTATAAGGTATCCATCTGAAATTTGCGTGGAAATAGCAGTATACTTCGAAAGTGCTCTAATCTGTTGTTGTTTGGCCTTCGTTGTTGTTTGACCTTCATAGCAACAACATTATCATTTACACAATCATCACATTCTATAATATATACAAGATTGTGGCAAAAACAAGTCAAAGGAATGAGTAGCAATAATTTTATTAATTAGTATATATTTTATTTAGCATTATTATTATTCCTTTGATGTAATTGTGATTTATTGTTACAATTTGAAATATTAATTCCTTGCGGAGAGGAAGTAGCACTGATACTGAGAACACTATTGATTACACTTTTTGGTTTGTAAACATTTTAATTCATTGAAGAACCCATCTCCGAGTTATTCAAATAATACGCCAATACATTAATGATGCAAAGTCTCCGCTTTATAATTTCCATCGAAGAAACAAGGGTGGTAACAATGGGTGTCGTAAAATTATATTCCACTGAGTGGCTCGTGTTAAACACCCTACTATTATTGTTGGCTGTCTAAAAGCATAATTATGGTTGAAACTAAAATAAAGGAGAATGCTTTACCAAAGGATAATTAACTCTCCAAAATTTTACAGAAGCTTGTCTGAGAACCGTAAGGGTAGGGACGAACGGAGGGACTCCCGCAACCGGGGCAGAGCACCGCAGGTAGGCCGCAATGGTCCTTTTTGCTTCTACCGGGACCCCTGCAAGGCAGGGATGAGGGGCGACCAGATCCGGATGACGACGGACGCAAAATATATGGACGGGGTCTCTAACGTTTCAAACGCATCCGACGCCGCCCGGGCCCACCCATAATCCTCCTAACCCCAGGTGGACTAAATGGGCAGTTCTGCTACGACGCCAGGGAAGAAACCTCTAAAACAGAGCACAGCCACCGCCCAACCGCAACCCGCCGAACACTGTCGCCTGGTCCTACAACCCTGAAACAGATGGCAACGAAGGACATGATGGATGATGGCATTCGCCTGCCGATCCGGGAAACCACGAAAAAAACCCATGGGTCAGAGTAAGCGACTCCGAAGATCGAACTCGGGACCTCCCGAATGCGAGTCGCACACGCTACCGCAGCGCCACCTCGCTTGGTTCTGAGAACCGTAGTGCTGGTCTTTCTTTTGTTTCTGTTCTTTCACAGTCTGCATTACTTAATCCCTCTTCATTCTACGTACTCGTTTTGTTCCTCCTTAAGGCATAATTTGTTCTTTTCTTTAACAAGCTCTTTTTGCGTTACTTTGTAGCTGATTATTTCCGTGGTAGCCATGAGGTCATCGACATTGAATTGTTTATTCCTTAGAGCCAGATTCCTCTAATGCCGCGACACCATGTCGACAGAGCATTAGCGCACCGGGGCCTGTTAGGAGCCGCGAGAAAAGAAATAATTGCATTTAGGCTTTGAGACCGTTACTACTGGGTTTCCTATTGGTTCTAGGGTCATTCCAGACAACGTTATTAATGACGGTGTTTCTTTTTTCATTACCCAATCGATGACTCCTAACGTTTGATGAAGACTCGTCTTGTCTGTAAATTTCCACCAGAACGTTCATAATATCCAGTAGTTCTCGGGAAATCTTCAAGACATTCGCATCAAGAAGACATTTCGCTCAAGGTTTGAGTAGTAATAAAAATAGTCTATTGCCACCTTTAGGTTACGAATGACCGTGTATGTAGCGCATGGTTCTTACATTTAACATATTTCTGTTCTTTTCAATAGTTACAGTTATAAGCACAGTAAGGGATATGTCAAAATTCTAAAATTCTGAAGTTTTAGCAGGTCTTTTGAAAATATTACCCGTTTTATCAGAAGTTTTAGTACCTAACTGCGAATTAACATTCCGATTTTCAGGTTTTCCACTTTATTTTCAAGATTAATTTGTAACATCTTAAGATACACAGAGCGTATGGAAACATTTTTCTGCAAGTTTCAGTCAATCTTCCTACTCAGCAAGCTGATTGATGTAATAAAACTGATAAATTTCCTATGCAGCTAAAAACTAATTTAAAATCTGTAATTTCACAACCGGATTATTTGAACTGATATGAAACATTTTAAGGACATATTTTAAAATAGTTATATTCTGAAACCAGTGTGCATAAATTATAATTTTATTGAACATTTTAAGCATAGATCTACACAGACTTTTAATATCAATTACCCATCTTTTTTACAATAGAAAAACAAATGTTACATATTATAATTTTACATTCTGTGTGGAATATTTGGACTATTTCTCATGAACTAGAAATGCAATAACAGTGTTTTCCAAAAACTCCTTATACCCATTGTCTTCGAGAGGGTAATTTTGCTCAAGATATACATTTCATTTGTCATAAAAATATCTTAAACATATGATATTTTAATCAAAATCGTTAGAGCCATTTTTGAGAAAATTAAAATTTTTGAAAAATGTTCCATATAAAGGGTAATCTGGGGTGGGGGATTTTCTTGAAAGCCTTCGTGTCGCTCTCTGGAAGATACTGAAACTAAATACCAAGTTTGGTGTTTCTCCGACTGTTCGTTTCTGAGTTATGCTGTTCACAGACAGACACACACACACGGACATGTTTCCAAAAATGCTTTTTTTCGATTCAGGGGGTCTCAAAACATGTATTTCCGGTGAAATCTCGGTATCGAATTTTTGGGTGGAATACAATACTTCCCCTACTTACTATACGTAGTAGAGAAAGTATTAAAAAAATCTGATGTGTTACACTCACATGACTTTCTCTACTCTTGTACAAACTATTTTTACAAACGCTTATTCTCCATCTACTTCATGTTAATCGAGATAAACATTTGCAGACTCTATCTTATTGCTCATTTTCTTGTAGATGTAAGGGGAATATATATTTGCAAGGTCAATATAGAAATACAGTAGCCTTTAAGCACATACATATCTCTTAATAGCTGGTTGCTAGGTGCAGCACCATTCCCTTTGCGACAGTTTAATACTCTTTGCATATCCAAGACAAAAAATGAATAACGAATTCCCATTTGAGAAAATAAGTATTGAAAAATTTAAGGGAATAAAAAATGTATATGACATAAATTGTGTATTTTAACGCGATCTACATTTTTGTGTAGTAAATTTTGTCTATCTCTTATGATTTACCAGTTATGCAAAAGTCGTTCACAATGAAGAATACTTTTGGAGACATTCCCAGAAAATTCAAGATATACATTTAATTTGTCATCAAAATATCTTAAACATATGATATTTTAATCAAAATCGTTGAACCCATTTTTGAGAAAATTAAAATTTTCGAAAAATCTTCGATGTAAAGGGTAATCTGCGGTGAGAGGATTTTCTTGAAAACCTTCGTGTCGCATCTCTGGAAGATACTGAACCTAAATACCAAGTTTGGTGTTTATCCGACTGTTCGTTTCTGAGTTATGCTGTTCACAGACACACAGACACACACACACACACACACACACACACACACAGACACACAGACGGACATGTTTCCAAAAATGCTTTTTTTCGATTCAGGGGGTCTCAAAACATGTATTTCCGGTGAAATCTCGGTAACGAATTTTTGAGTGGAATGCAATACTTCCCCTACTTACTCTACGTAGTAGAGTTGATGTACAAATTAATTCAAGCATTAAGACGTCAATCAAACGTAGAGCTTTATTTTATATATTCCCTAAAATATCACTTAAATCACTTTTTATGCTGATCACACGTAAAGTACACTCCTGCTTTAATACAAAAGCTTTAAAAACCTTAATGGTATTGAAATTTAAGTTGTAAAATAATTTTATAATAAACTGTAATATTTCAGTGATATACAGGAACGTAATTAATTAATTTTATTTCGTACCATAACCATAAACCTGTGAACTTTTTATAACCGTGGAGAATAAAATGCTGTGTGTGGAGCATTTTAATGTGTGAGTAAATTGGATTTATTTTCTTCTGCAATTTGTCACTCTAAGTCAGCGGTGCTCAAACAGGAGTGGGGCGAAATTGCTGAGAGGGCATGAGAGACTTTTAGGGGGCCACAGAGAACTTACTCAGGAGAAAGGGGAAGAAACGTGATCTGAAAGGCATAATAATGACGATATAAACAATAATAATCATAATAACGTGATTTCTCTTAAGATTATATTATAAATACGTATAAATTCTTCTACGGAATACAGAGAAGTTGAATAAAATTAACCTTTTTTATTTTCTAAAAATTTTCCTTTTTACGTTAATGTGCCAGTTGGCATTTCATTGAACATATGCGCCCCAAAAGGTATCGAAATGAAAATTATGATTACACTTTGTATTAATAGCTTGCATTTCACTATTAGGTTAGAGTACAAGAGTGAAAACTGATAGCTTGAGTGAGAACAGTTTGTTTATAAATCTTTTATGGTAATTGAATGTGAATGAAATTAATTAATTTTGAATTTTAAACTCTCATCAGCTCAAGGCTTGGAATTTGAAATAGCAGTTTGATGCTGGTAATTTATATATTTCAGTTTACACATTCTTGTTTCAGTCACACATCTTATTGTTGGGAACAGATTTAAAGCCCTGTCCCCACCAATATTAAATTTGCTAACTTCATGACCCATATCATGGAAACTATTTAAGATGTCAGACTGAAATGTTTACAGCACGTAATGTATGCCTTTTAAGATCCCTGATCTATCGTTATACAGTATCGTGTTTTATTAAGGAGGATAGGATTTTTTCATAAATACAAATTTTTAATATAGTTTATACGTAGTTAATTTTTTAAAAAGATAAGCAACGAATATATTAACACCAAAGCAAATCAATAATAGCACTGAAATATTGTTTCAATCATATCAAACTTTCATTTAACTATCTCCAATTGTTACTGAGAAAAGGGTGATTTGTATTATAAAATGTCATTCGTAGAAAAAACTGTTCAGAGTAAAAATGGAGAAAAAAGAACCAGATACATTTTAAAAAAAAAAAGAAGAAGAAGACATTGGACAGACAGGCTGCCATATTACTCGCTTCCATTTATGACGTCACCGCAGCTCCAGGCGGCATTCTATTGCCCTTCACAGGTGGAATATGTGTAGCAAGAAAGAGGTGTTTATCTTTTCGCCCATGCGGTGGCACTCTGTTTTGTGTGCGCAGTTCTAGATTATTTACCTATGAATATTTAACTTTGAGCAATAATTTTACTCGTCATCAATTATAATAACCATATTTAAATATATAACTAAATAAAACCCTGGTTTGTAAAATGTCTCCACGAAAAAATATTTTTAATGACAATATAATGTAAAACTGAAATTCATTATACTTTTTAGTCTCAAACAGGACGCATTTACTAGACAATATTGGAATCATCTGTCTAATTCAGATATACAACTAAATAAAACACCGCTTTGCAGAATTTCCACTCCTCTGTGGTGTAGGGTAGTGTGTCTGCTGCACATACAAGAGGTCCCGAGTTCGAATCTCGATGAGTGTGAGTTATCCTGATACGGTTTTTCCGGGGTTTTCCCTTATCCTGAAAAGACGAATGTCAGATAATTTTAAGCTCTGCGGACCCTAGGCTCATTTGAGCATAATTTCATTCATCGTCCGATGTGACCTAAATGGTTAAAGGACGCTAAACTAAAAAAATTATCCATGGAATAGTATTTTTAATAACAGTAATTATAATGTAAAACTGAAGTAAATTTTACTTTTTACTCTCCAAAAGGACACATTTGCTAGGCATTATTTTAATAATCTGTCCATGCGAATGCTGCATGGAATTGCCATAGCAATGTCTTCAAATGGCAAATTGACTTCCCAAGTACCCATAATCTTACGCGATGCACCTACAAAATATTTGCATACGATGGGGAAAGAACCGCTGGCAATGTTCCCCTTGCGTGGAACACTCACTCGGAATGCGCGGTGAGTCACCTTATATCACGTTGTGTACGACGCGCCTGCTGCTCTGTTCATTGACCCAACACCCCTCCCAGAAGATAAATGCACTTGTCCAACTATTGCACATTCAGATAAGCATGCTACAACGAAAAAATAATCAGCCTTATGTGCGCCCGTTGAGAAGGTTGGTAAAATTCCTCCCGAAGCTGCTGTGACGGCATAAATGGAAGCGAGTGTACTAATGAGTAGAGCAAAAATTCCTCTAAAGGATGAGCTAAAATGTACCTTTCTACCCCAGAGTCTATAGGAATTATTTTTCTGTAAAGTTATGTAGCATTCAAATTACAAAATGGCAGAGCATTGTGCTTAAAATGATAAAATACATGTCAAATCAAAGAGCAAATCCCCATAAATTTGTTACCACGTTTTGAATTTTGAAATCATGTCCTCTACTATACATTATTGTTGAATATGAGTGTATTTTGGGGAATGAATATTTACGGCGTGGGAGTTGCATTATTTACAAATGGGTGCGCCGGATGGGAATGTTTGCTAACCAGTGGTTTAAAAGAGGGGTGTGTCAGATAAAGCTAACCAGGAGCATCTAATTGTTCTGTTTTAAGGAGTTAGTGGTAAATATTGCTTCTTTTCGGCATAGAGTAGCATATGCTCTAAGAGGCGAGAAAAAAGATTCTGGACCAATTAAGATTAGATGACACAGAGGGTTTGTCGAGAGCAAATATTTTATGTCAATGCACTTCATCGTTATATGAGCTTGTATTTGTAGTAAATATTGCCATTGTACTGTTCGCCAACGGAAAGAAAATCCCTGACAGGAATGTGCTACCCTTATCTGTTTGGGAAAAGTGCGACAAGGACAGTGAATGTATGACGGATAACGCATTGCTACGCAAAGAGTAAAACTGTTCAACTGAGCTGTCGTGTGTGTCATAAACAAGGGTAACATAAGCAAGTAGGCAGGGTTCGGACCGTGTCTAATCAGCAATTTCCCCTCTGCCCTTCATTCCCCGGGAACTTTCTTTCCTGTGGAATACAGTATTATTTTTGTTCGTATACTGTGGACCATTTAAATTGAGACTGTAAATATCTCCAAAACTAAGCGTTGTAGAAAGAAATGTCTTGAATAAAAGTTGCTTCATGTTATGGGGGAAAATAAATGCCATTAGTCGTGTTTTGTTTGGAGGACGTTATGATGGTCATTTTAGGGTCAATTTAATTTTTTAAAATGGGAACCTACATTTTGTATGTTTTCTCATTAGAAAATAGCTTATAAAAGCTGTTTATTTTGTGATGGATAAGTAAACAAAATAAAACATGTTGGTTCCCAATTACGAAACGTAACTTGCCTTCAAATGACCATCCATGGATGGTCCAACCATTCATTGTGCTCCTCGTACACAACCATTCAGAATTTTTTGTTGTTATTTACGTTGGTGTAAGAACAATTGCAAAGTGCTTTATATAAATGTTGTTTAGTTTTTTTATGAGGAGTGATAAAACAACATAAAAAGGTAGATTCCCATTTAAAAACATTAAATTGACCCTAAAATGACCATCACAACGTCCTCCAAATAAAACACGACTAATGGCATTTACTTTCCGCCATAATATCGAGCAAGTTTTATTCAAGTAATTTCTTTCTACAACGTTTAGTTATGAAGATATTGTACAATCTCAACTTAAATGGTCCATCCACTCTGTATAATTAAGTTTAGTGGATTTCCTTCCAATCGCTAGCATGGAACTTTCTATCAGGTTGAATACCATTCTATTGTATTTCTTATGATACGTAGTTCCATGCTAGCTTTGGTACTTTGTGACTAGCTTCTAGGGCAAAGGGACTCTTTAAGTTAACACTTTGGAACTGCTATTATTAATTGCCAATATGTACACCCGTGAAAAAAAGAAATGATTCATGTCTCGAACGCCTAACGGCACAGCGCTTTGTTTACACGATACGCTATACAGTTGTGTAGCCGCAAGGGCAAGCTGTTATACGGCATTATTAAGCATGATATCTTCCATCTGTGTTTTAGGTAGCGCTGTGGCAAAGCTTAGGGCACTTCTGTGGTTCAGACCGCAGGTTCGCTTCTCGCATTTAACAAAAACTTATTTTTTTCCTTTTGTTAATAATGTTAAACATTACATAGTGACTATTTTCGATATACTGCATTTCATACACGGCATTTGGTAAAGTTCATAATAGAATACGTGGCTTCACAATTTCATTATGCTCGTATATCTGTATGTTGTTGAATATCAAGGGACGGTCTACTTAGGTGTGTTGTGGCAGCTTGACGATACACTGAACAGTGCGCAACACACGGTAATACCTGAGAATATTTTGATTCTTTCTGTAGGATGAGATATGCTGTCCACATATGTCGAAAGGTTTAAAATTGGTTCTCAGAGAGGCAGGATATCTGAGTGATGGACTGGCCTCCCTTTTCACCAGATTTGAACCCCAATGAAAATATGTGGGCTGAGGTGAAAAGGGAGCTGCGCTCGAATTTCCCTGCGGATGCGCAAGGACAAAAGATGACTTCTGGGCACAAATTCAAGAAATCTGGGCTGTTGTAGCTTCTCGTCCACGTTACTACAGGAATTTAATTTCATCTATAACCCAAAAATTGAGGGCAGTTATACGTGCTCAGGGTCCATATACCCGATAACAATTTTGTTTATTTTCTATTTGTTATGGTTTTAGAAGATAATAATTTATTTGCATTTATTGCTATAGTTATTTAAAACGAGTGTTTCAATAGAACCGTTTTTGCATGCATAGATATGCCTAAAACTTGGAATAATAAAGTTATATTAATGCAATATTATGTTCCAAACATCCAGTCATAAAATTAACAACATTAAAAATAGCAATAACTGATGCGAGATTTGAACGGGGAGCTTATGAGCGCAAGCATTGCCTTCTTAATCACTCGGCCAACGAAAGGTTGTTCTAGGTTCTCTTCTCAGTAGCTTATAAGCGTCACCACCGAGAACTACCGTTATAAGGTGATCATTGCCCTCACAGGCACAGACCATTCTACAGTTCCTGCATGTGCGTTGTAAACACAGCTGTTACGAAGGTACACGAAGCCCTCCCGATCGTCACATGGAACCTGAAGATCACTCATTTTTGTCCACGGGTGTACACATGAAATATTTCCCACTATTTCCACATAATTCCTATTATACTATCTATAAAGTAGCTAAATCCCGAAATATATTTCATTGCTTCAACAGGCTATAGGGATTTAACAAAAAGACCACGAGGAGAAGCATTACGTTTCATCGACATACAGTCACAATGTGCAGAAAATTGTAGAGTAGAAAGGCAGTACCAAACTAAGCATTTTGAGGTTAGGAGCTCGGGGTCGCAGATGCAGCATAACAGGAGCAGAGCTGCATGAACATAATTGAAATCTGACTTCATGAAACATCTTAATTTGCCAGTCAAAATGAAGTGCAACCCCCCACGACAAGTGTGTACGTACTGTCTCAACTAATGAGTACTGGTACACAATGAGAAACTAGCCGTTACATGCGCATACTGTACTGTATGCTTTGTACTGAACAAGACGAGCGATCTGTATTACCGTACCATGCAGTAGGGACCGAGCGGGTTGACTCAGACGGTTCCGTCTGTGGCCCGCATTCGAGGTCCCGGGATCAAACACGGCGACCGCCCACTCTGGCCCATGGGTTTTTCGTGGTTTCCCCGGGTCGCCAGCGAATGTTGGAATGGTTTATCTTCTACCACGACTCTCCTTGCTATCATTTCCTGTACCCATCATCTTCCTTGTCATCTGTGTCAGGGTTGTAGGACCAGGCGACGGTGTTCGACGGGTTGCAGCTGGGCGATGGTTTGTGCTCTGTAAAGGTTTCTTCCCTGGCGTCGCTGCGGTAGCACTGTTAGGTCTCTCCTCAGCGTGGGGCTCCGCTCCGGGGGACCCTGGATGTTGGTGGCTTGTGGGCAGGGCTCGTGCGGCGTCAGATGCGTTCTATCTGGAAACCTTAGGGACCCCGTCCATGCTTGCGTCCGTCGGCATCCGGACCTGGTCGCGCTTCGGGTTTCTCCCCTCATCCCTCCCTCCCAGGGGTCATGTTGGAAGCACAGTGGGCCAACAGGTCTGCGCGCGGTGCTCTGCCCCGATTTCGGGGCCCTTCTGTGATACCGAACCTTTACCATCCAGTTAACTTCACACCAGACATCCTAGGGGTAGTGACTAGTAATACAAACACGTAAAGGCACTGACAAATAGAGACCCCTGAAACCGGGGCAGAGCAGCGCACGCAGGCCATCCGGCCCCTTGTGCTTCTACCGTGACCCCTGGGAGGGAGAGAGGAGGGGAGAGACCCGAAGGGCGACCAGATCCGGATGACGACGGGCGTAATCATAGACGGGGTCCTTAATGTTTCCATATTGAACGCATCTAACACCGCCCGGGCCCACCCATAGGCACCGAGCCCCCGGGGGTCTCCGAAGGTGGTTCCTAACCGAGCTGTTCCTGAAACAACGTCAAGAAGAAACCTCCAAAGAGCGTGCAGCCACCCCCAGCCGCAACCCGCCGAACACTCGCCTGGTCCTACAACCCTGAAATGAGGGACATGAGAGTCGTGGTAGAAGATGAACCAGCCTAGCAATCGCCTGCTGACCCGAGAAAACCACGAAAAATCCATGGGTCAAAGTGGGCGGTCACCGGGATTGAACTCACGAATGCGAACCGCACACGCTACCGTGGCGCCACCTCGCTCGGTGACTAGTACAAAAATGTGTATTTACTTCTAACACGCCACGAGGTTTCACATTCCGAGACACTAACATGACAGATTTAAACGTACCACAGTAAGAAGCTTCTGCAACTTCTTGTTCCTCCTCAAAATGCTTATTTTGGTAAACATTTCTACTCTACAATTTTCTGCACATTATTTTTCCGCGCCCAGTATGAATTGTGAACTTAATTTCCATAATTTGTACAATAAGTTTTATAATTTTTCCTTATACATTATTTTGAGTTGCTATTTTTATCCCTTAGTCCCCCATCCGTGGTTCTGCGCCCTGTATAATTTAAGACTCTTATGTGGTTTTATTATTTAGGTCTACTACATAATTTTGATAACTGCAGCATCGTGACCAAATGGTTTTTCACGAGCTGTGCGAGAATTGCTTTTCATTGCTTTGTTTCTTTACACAGTATTTCTCCCACATGAAAAAAGTACAGGAATAATCAAGAATTCATTGAATCATACTTATGTTCCTTTAGAGATCAAGGGCTCCTTTAGATAAAAGAATATTTCTCCATAATTTGCTTCGTTTGAAACAATACTTCCGCAATTCGGCTCGTGGAGGAAAACGCATCCTGTACTATGAAATGTGTTTTACAGGATGCGTTATTCTCGTAAAGCATCTGTTGAACCTGCAGCGTCGCTGTGTAACATTTTCTTTGCTACACAGTATTTCTAGTTTTCTTGCCACTACTTTAAAAATTGTGAAATATTCGATTCACGCGTTTTAAAATTTGGAGGTTTCAAAATCTTAAAAAGAAAGATTAAGACGAGCATACGAGCGAAGGTAAGGTAAGGGCCAGTAAATAGAACCACGTAAGTAATTAATTGTACTGTAATAAACAAAGTGTTGTGTTTATGGATTACTGGCTCCTTGTTAAGTATCCGCAAACAAGTTCATACATTTTGTTTTTCGACGATAGTGTGTTTTGATCCACTTCTCCTTCATGCTGTCGTGGTGGAAAGTTGAATTTGCTGCATTCATTGCTGGTAACATAACCACCCTGCGTATTTTACCTCTTTTACTGCACGTATATGTGTGAACTATATTAAATCTTCTAATTTTTTTATACATTTATTGTTGTAGACACGGATGTAATACTATTTCGTACTTGAATTTTATCATTTAAATTGTACTAGCTATTTACTTCCTTTTTATTAAAATCCACAGTTTTTGGTCAAACTCAATCATATTTTTTGTGAAGTTATTGTTGCATTTAAATACAATTTTTATGGTATTAACATTTACCGTTGGGTTTTATATCATTAAGAAGTATATTTTCTCTCTGAAAAGGGCATTTCTTGTAAATCTCATGGTAAAGCTAATTTTAATAAATTTTTATGGTTCTTTCACTGAATTGTTTTCAATTATATGCAGAATTGCTAACTTCTGTTCATTTATCAAACATCTGTAATTTTTACTGTAAATTTTGACTTTGTTTTTTAATTGTAATATTTGCAATTAAGCATTTTTTTTTGATTAGATACTTTAGCTCAACCAATCTGTTTCAGAGCATTCCTTGTTTTCTTCTGATTAATTTGGTATATGCATATAGTGGTTTCCTTAATTTTTAGAATGCTATTTTTTGTTTTGAGTGTTACAAAACGTAGAAATTTTTAGTTTTGAGAAACAGGAATTAAATTTTATCATATAAATGTAGTTCTATACTCACAATTTAATCAGCTAGAACGCCCCTGCTCCGTAAGTGGCACCCTCTTCACTATTTTTGTCCTCTTAATAAGGAGTACAACCCCTTTTTCCCAAAATGCGATATTACTTAAAAAGTGAATATAGTAGGTAATATGTAAATGCGTATAGTAGACACTAGTATGTTATAGTATTATAGTAATATTGTATTATTTCGTGTTATAGTAAATAATAACATGCAGTTTTCAACAAGTGTATATTTATCTGGGAAGAATGCAAAATCAGTCTGTGAGAGATGCCAATCGTAATCAAATTAAAACTATGCTGCTGCTTTCGATTAAATAAACATGTATGTTAGCATGCAATAATGTAATTAAAATTGTTGATGTGAGAAAATCAAGTGTTAAAATTACAGAAAAAATAAAACAAAACGCGCAATTCTGTCATTCAGGTTTTAAAATTACAGAACAAAAGTCAAATAAAAGCAAAAAGGTATAACAGTGCATGGTGCCACGCCCCCTTTCAGTGTAACAGCAATACACGGGGTTTCCTTGATATCCCTCGAAATGCAAAACTATACATCAGATTCAAATAAATGATACACCATTTGAAAGTAGAAGAACAAAGCTAATAAACGGTGTAAAAAGCTAAAAAATGAAATTTTAGTCCAAAAATGACATTTTATATATGTGTACCTTAATTGTTAATATTTACTCAAGACATAACTCGTGCAGCAGCTAAGCATGAGCTACAAGTAAGTTACTGAGTAAGTAAGGTTAACAACCAGTTTGCCACCTTGCAACTGCAACCACCATGTTCAACAGCTGTTAGCGATTAATTTTATTAGTATGCGTTAAGTCCATTGAAGAATCTCGGAAGTTGAAAATATTCGACTTTCTCTCGTATCTCTGAACTCTTCCTCGTTCTCCAATGATGCACTTAGCGCACTTGTAGAGCAAGTTATTATTACATCAGCATGTTGTTGCCTGAAATGACTTCGTGGTCCGGTTCACCCGACTTTATTGTGGAAGGTAAAGGTACGTATCACGGAGGGGCCCCCGGAACCGGGGCAGAGTACCGCACGCAGGCAGTCGGCCCATTGTGCTTCCAACGTGACCCCTGAGAGGGAAGGATGAGTGGAGAGACCCGAAGGGCGACCAGATCCGGATGTCGACTGGCGCAAGCATGGACGGGGTCCCTAACGTTTCCGGTTAGAACGTATCAATGTCGCGGTCCCTAACTACAAGCCAGCACCCTCCAGGGTCCCCCGGAGTAGAGCCCCACGCTGACTAGAGACTTGACTGAGCCGTTTCGCAGCGACACTAGGGAAGAAACCTTCACAGAGCGCAAGCCACCGCCCAGCCGCAACTCGCCGAACATCGTCGCTTGTTCCTTCAACCTTGAAACATTTCCTGGGTACAGGAAATGAGAGGAAGGAGAGTCGTGGTAGAAGTTGAACCACCCCAGCATTCGCCTGGCGACCCGGGGAAACCACAAAAAACCCATGGGCCAGAGTGGACGATCGCCGGGAAGCGATCGCGGGACCTCCCGAATGTGGGCCACAGATGCAACCGCCTGAGCCATCCCGCTCGGTCCTAAGGGATGGTAGATGTCCGGGAAATCTTAAAACTTTGATTGCCTTTCCTCAAAGTGTTACTTTGCCGGACTCTTAATTGCCTTTCCATCTCTTCTTTGGACCAGAATGGTTGAATCCCGTTTCCATGCATCGCCATCTTAGGTGGAAAGAAGGAACAACTTAGAAACTTATTTAATAAACTAATTTGGTTTTTTTACTGAGCGAGATGGCTGCGCCGTGACAGGTTCGCATTCGGGAGGTTCTGGATTCGATTCCCATTGGACCGGCCACTCTGACCGTACATTTTTCGCGGTTATCCCTGGTTGGTAGGCGAATGCTGTGCTGGATTGTATAATGCTGCGAATTTCCCTGTCCCCCATTTCCTTATCATTTTTCAGAGTAAGAGGACAAGGGAGTGGACGGCGGGCGAGGCGTATGTCGGTGGAGATTACTTTGGGGAACTGTGTGCCCTAGTATTCGGTGTGGAACAGGCTTTCAGAGAGACCTCCTGTAGGGGGAGGTAGACCTGCTTGGGGTGCCGCCGACATTAATTGTATTAAATTGAACTTTATTTATGTACTCTCTTTAACTGCTGTGGTGCTTAGCGTCCCATTCTACCTTATTGGGCGTGAAAGACCGGAAATTTTGTTCAGAGGTCTCTTTATCAGGCTTGAGGTTCTTTTACGTGCCGTAAATCTACGACACGGGTCCACTAGTTTTACTTCCCTTCCGGAGGAAGCCATGCTAAGGATTTTTACGCCCGAAAATATCCATCGCCCTCCGCCGGGTTTGAGCCCGTGACCTCGGGAACTAAAGACTAGCATGGTAACCACTACACCACGGAGGACGCCCGCCGACATTAAGGTGTAATATCTCGAGACGCTAGGGATCCCACCTGTGTTCGAGTCTGGACAACCTCTGCGTTTTTCGCTTCACTCCTTCCTCCCGTGGCCGCGAGTGCCGAAATCCTCCTCCGCCTTCTGATAACCATAATTGTGTCTTTAAATAATTTTCCGGCAAAACTAGCTAGAAGAATGGGTAAACACCTTGGTTATATGAAAATGGTAGCTCGCCCACGGTTTTCTGGTTGGTAGCACTGAGAAGACTTGTGAAAATTAAATTAAATTGAGTTTTATTTATGGACGCTCTTTACTACTGTGGACCTTAGCGTCCCATTCTATATTGGGTGTGAAAGACCGGTAGTTTTGCTCCGAGGCCTCTTTATCAGGCTTGAGGTTCTTTTACGTGCCGTAAATCTACGACACGGGACCACCGGCTTTACTTCCCTTCCAAAGGAAGCCATGCTAGGGATTTTTATGCCCCAAAAAAATCCATCGCTCTCCGCTGGGTTTGAACCCGCGACCTCGGAAACTAGAGGCTAGCATGGTAACCACTACACCACGGAGGACGACGAGAAGACTTGTGAAACCCACTCTAATAACTCTATGTTGATATGGATTGCACATAAGGTTGACTATTTCACGGATTGGTTGGGGGTGGGGGTACGTACAAGGGATGGCACGGGCGTTAATGTCTACTACTCGCATTCGGGAGGTGCCGGTTTTGATTCTCGTTGGACCTGGCATTTTGGGTTTATTCGTGGTTTTCCCAGTCCGGCAGGCGAATGCTGGGTTAGATTAAATACTAAAACGAATTTACCTGTCCCTTACTTCCTCTCATTTCGTTTCATTGCATCTTGCAGGGTTGCAAGGTTTAGGCGCCGCGGACGGTGTTGCGCGGCGTCTGCAGTGGATGGAGAGCACTGTTTCTTTCTGACATGAAAGCTTCTGCCCGAATCTGTCCGTGAGAATAGGGGACATTGAAGGGGCGACCACGGATGTTCAATCTGGAAACGTTAGGGACCCTCCACCATCATCAGATATTTCCGTCCTTCGTATTCTCTTGCCTTATCCCTTCCTCCCGAAGGTTTAGTGGACGCAAAATGCATAGTCTTAAACGCAGTTTGTTTTCCAAATCCAGTCCATGGGAGGGGTATATTGCTATATAAATAAAATGTGTTTTACCTAACGATTCCGAAAAGTATGTTTTGGTACTTCACTTTTGTTACAACGTAATCCACTTTTAATTAAACACTGCGTTCCTACTTCTCTACCAGTCTTTGTTTTGAACTGTCTTTATAACTAGTGCAAAGCAGCTGCTCTCTTCAAAAAAGAGAAATTTCAAGTTTTCGAGGAAGTCTATTGTGATTTTGCTAATGGGAGTATGAAACGTCCTGACATCATAGCCATAGACAGACAGGAAAAATAAAATTGGCTACATTTTGGACACGATTTAAGATCTGGGATCTCGTTGGAACAACCCATGGAGGTCAACAGAGAAAAGAAGTCCATTTACATCCAACTGATGGAAACAGTTATAATAATGTGGCGTTCCTTAGTAGTGGGGGTACAAAAACAAAACATTTTTTTAAATCACTACTACAAATTTAATTTTAATACAAACTTTGCAGCTTTCTCGCTCTTAAATGATCCATTAAAATTTTAAGGTTCCGTTTATTTCATGCAATTAAATCATAGCTTTCTATTATAAGCATTTTTTATGCATTGGCTATTATATTAATTACTTGTTTTTTATTAATCAAACAAACATTTTTGCATGTTGTGACGTAGTGGCTATGACCGAAGCTTATCGGGAGGTCGGCACCGGGCAGCTGGAGAGATAAACAGAGATAAGTAGACACGGGAGCGATCTCGCCCAGCGTAAACACCAGAAGCGCTATCGGCAGGTAACCAGAATCTTCTGGAAGTTTCCCTTCCCCCCGGCTCTATTGCATCCTCGAATGTTCTGTGGAAATTTCCAGCGACTATATAAGCGAGCGCTTTTACGAACGAGAACGTAGTGTGTTGGTGAATGCATTTCTGATGCGACATCAAGTACAGTTCTAGTAGTGAGTTTGCGACGACAGCGCGACGCGCAGTGATTGGTGCTACCGCGGGAGATTAGAGACGTTTTATGTTCGATTCCCCAGCGAGTCAAGTGGTCCGAAGAAGAGGCTGCTTCGCTCGTATTTCATTACGTCTCTATGTCGCGAATTCAGTGAAGTGACAGTTGAAAATGGACAAAGTCAGAATATGTTTAATTCCATGTTTCCAATTTTCAATTTCTTACTATTGTAGGTATGTAATGGTTATTCATTCGACCTGAAAGAAAACTTTATTTTGGTATGCTTATTATTTACTGCAGGCCTCATTGATGGCGAGTCAATATATAAGCCAAAACATTTATGAATTTTGAATATGTTTCCTAGATTTATTTAATAATTTCCTTAAATATAAAAGACATTTACTAGAAATCCTTTAATAAACCATTTCAACTACCCCTTGATGGTAAATCCTCTTTGTGGTGCCCAGAAAGCTTCTATTTAAACTTACATTATTGCAAACATACATATTGCTCTTTGACAAAGTTTACAACACAAAGTCCATAACAGGGATGGGCAAACACCGAATCTGCAATCCGCTAGACGTAGCATAAAAATACTTAAGGCTAGATGGCATAGGCATGCATAACACTCGTTTTGCCCATGGCTGGTCTGCGGTAATAAGGAATATGAATATTAATCAAGAAACTTAAACATTTCAGTGACGCCAGCACTACTGTTTCCGCTTATCTACCCATGATTGGTCTACGGCAATATACGAATAAAAATATGACTTTCTCTACTCACTGTCATTTATTTGATATAACTTCTACATACTTAACCTTATTTCAATACACATTTCGTTGTAGGTACAAAGGGAACAGAATCGATAGGCAGCCGTTTAAAAGCGGTTCGCTATGTTATGCTGGCCTTGAAATTTCATACTATTTCCATGACATTGCTTGAGGCAACTGAATAACGACGACACTTTAAAAAGTGACAAAAGTATTAAAAAAATTCACACCAATAATAACTGATATCTCGGAAATGGTTAGTGCCACAAAAACGGTAAACACGTTTCCTGTGAGATAAGCTTTTCTCTATCCCTTATTGTTTACCGTTATACAAAATTCTTTACGAACGAAGAAGCCTTCCAAGAGATATATTTTTTTCATGTAATCTTAAATGCATAGTACATACGTATATTCATTAAAATATTTAGAGCCGTTTTTGACAACATTTCGAGAAAAAAAATTCTATGTAAACAGTAGTTGTGGAGGGGGATTTTCTTGGAGATCTTTGTGTCTCATCTTTGGAAGGTAAAGGCACTGACGAATGGAGGGGCCCCCCGAAATCGGGCAGAGCTCCGCAAGCAGACCATCCGGCCCCTTGTGCTTCTACCGTGACCTCTGGGAGGTAGGGATGAGGGGAGAGGACCTAAGACCGACCAGATCCGTATTACGACGGCCGCAAGCATGGAAGGGGTCCCTAATGTTTCCAGATTGAATGCAACCAATGCCGTCCGAGCCCAGCATAGGCCCGAGACTCGGGGGATCCTCGAGACGTCTGCCCGAAGGTACCCAGAGGCCAGTCCTAGCCGAGCTGTCCCTGTAACTGCTCAGGAAGAAACCTCCCCAGAGCACCCAGTCACCATACGTCCTCAACCCGCCTAACACCCTCGCCTGGTCCTAAAACCCGAAACGATAACAAGGAAGATGATGGGTACAGGAACTGAGGGGCAGGAGAGTCGTGGTGGAAGATGAATCACCACTATCTAAAACTATCTAAAGTGGTACTGGAGTTATATTTATACAGAAAGAACTACCGACACGGGTGGCCGAGTTCGTTACAGCTTGGACTTGTGAGCGGGAGTCCCGCGGTTCAACTCCCTCCAAGACCGTCCTCCTTGACAGGTTTTTTTCAAGTTTGCTCAGTCATAATAACTGGCAAATGTCGGGAAGGTACCCTAATCTTAGGCATGGAACGTTCCTCGCCAAATATAATGGTAATTATCACTCCATTCCACGTATCATCAGTGTCCATCGCCTCTGGAGCTATATGTAGTAAGGACGGGCGTTAAACACACACCCCTAAAAAGCAAAGAAGCTATTTTCAAACACACAACAGAAAATCTTTGGTTACAGCGCCACTGGCATTTTAAAGTGGCGTCGTTTAAAGGAAAGCATAACCCAAAGTAATAAAGGTTAAAATCAGATACTACACCCTAAGTATGAAGTTAATGTAAGAATTTCATAACAGAAGCTTTCACACCTTTTTTTTTTTTTAATTTTAGGGCATTCTCTACCCTCAAATTGCAATGTGCAGGTACACATAAGTAAATTACAGTATATTACAACATTTTTCTGGTGCGTTCGAACTTATTACTTATTGTTTTAATTTTGAGCATTATTAGCAATTTGACTTAGTTTCAACCAAACCATTTGGAAATATTTTTGTGAAAAATTCTATTGTATATATAGGATGTTTCAAAAATAGGGGGCATACATTCAGGTATGTGTTTCCCATATGTAGACAATAAAACAAGTCCATTGCAACATGTGTCCAGAAATGCTTGGTTTCTGAGTTAGGGCCTTCAAAACAGTGATATTCGCCGGAACGCTTTTCTTCTCGCAGGTAGTTGCCGTGAAAGAAGATATTAACAGGACACTGACAGTTCATTCATAGGCGAAGAGTACATTAAGTGTTGTGTTTGGCGTTCGTTCGTTTGGCGACATGTACTCAAATCAGGAGCTGGCAGAAATGCATTTTTTTTGTTATTATTAGTTTTTTAAATTCCCTTGTTTACCCAGTCATTACTGTGTTTTTACTGTTATTCATTACCGCTTATTAACGCAATTACACACAAACACCCATGCCCATAGCGGGACTCGAACCCGTTACCCTCAGCTTGGCGGAGCGCCGCAGCTACACACTCCAGCGACTACGGCTACGAGGGCCGGCAGTTCGTGTACGGTAAGGCGGACAGCAATGTTGTGCTGGCTCGTCGTATGTACTAACCTACAGCGAAGATGTCCAGATCGAAGACATTTGAACTTCGTCGGAGTCACCGTCGCCGTCTGTACCTCATGGGAAGTTTACATCTCCTGGTTAGGGGAGGGGACGACCCAGATGTACAACTCCAGATGTAGAGGAGAAGATTCTGGATCCTGTGCACACGACTCCTGTCAGTACACGAAGGTTAGCGTTGCAAGTGAATGTTCCTCCTACGACTGTCTGGAGACTGTTGCGAGAGCAACAGTTGTATCCTTATCATTTGCAACGTGTACAGACTCTGTCACCAGCAGATTACCCTGCTTGATTGATGCTCTGCCAGTGGTTCGTGCAGCAGTGTGCTACAAATTCGAACCTTCCTGCCTTAGTATTATTTACAGATGAAGCACAGTTCACACAAGATGGCATTACAAATTTCCACAATCGGCATTTATGGGCATATGAAAACCCACATGCAATTGTTCTATCTCATCACCAAGTGCGGTTTACTCTCAACATTGGTGATCGGCTAGTTGGACCCCAAGTACTTGTAAACAGGCTTACGGTGCAGGCGTACACAAACTTCCTGGAAAACACCATACCTCATGTGTATGAAGACAATCCACTGAGCATTCATTAACAAGCTCACTTCCTGCATGACGGTGCTCCCTGAACACCTCAGTCATACCGCTCGCCGGTACTTGGATCGAAGGTTTCCTGATCGATGGATAGGTAGAGGTGGCCCAATTGCTTGGCCACACGCTCACCTGATTTGAACCCTATCGATTTCTACTTGTGGGGCGATTTAAAAGCATTGATGTATTCGTCTCCGGTGCCTAACATGGAATCCCTTCAGAATCGAATTGTGGCAGGTTGTGAGGAAATATGCAACACTCTGGAATTTGGGGTCGTGTTCGCACGGCCATGAGACGTCGATGTGAGGCCTGTATTGAAGCAGGTGGTGGACACTTTGAACATCTTCTGTAAAGAAAACTACTTGCGGTAAGAAATACGTTCCGGTGAATATCACAGTTTTTATGGCAATAACTCAGAAACCAAGTATTTCCGGACACATGTTATAATAAACCTTTTTATTGTCTACATATGGGGAATGCATACCTGAAATTATGCCCTCTATTCTTTAAACATTCTGTATACATACATGTGGTAGTTTCCTTGTTTCTATAGCCACTACTCGAAAAACTTAACTTCTTCACTTGCTAAAATATGCTTAAGACAACCACTATAGCTATAAAAATTATTGACAAATACTTTTAAAAGCTAAAATAAGACAGGCATGTGTTTATAAGCGAGACAATGAAAAATACAAACGATTCAACTTGTTAATATGCTTTATTGCTACGTAGTAATAACAATTTGTTTCTCTATGCTCTAAAAGGTTTTTGAAAAAGGAACAATATACTACGTGGTACAACATTGCCTCGTAATTTTTGAAGTAGTCAACACTTTGAACCCTTGAGGTCAATTAGATCGATATTGCCACGTTTGTCCACGTAAATTCAGCCTAGGGTTTAAACGAAAGCATACGTTAGTAGCATTTGTCTGATGTCCATTCCAAAAGCATGAAATTCTTGCTTGGTGTTGCAACGCATTTGACTTTGACAGGTTCTACAACAATATCATGTTAAATGAACATTCTAAACCATGAAAAAGAGGTGTAAAATCGATATGTTAACACTAGGACGCCCAGCCTTTCCCTGCCCTCTCTAACGCCCAGAGGGGTCATTTTGACCCCTACTATACAACATTAACATTAATTTTCTACATTATTACTTCAAAATTGAATTTGTATTAGTTATTATATTTTAATGTTTTTACGTGATTTATATACCAGTTAAGATACAGAATGGTGAATAAATATGCAACAAAACACAAATAGGTACAGCAGTTATTAAAAAATAAACAAATTTCACTTAAAACGTAAAATCCAAACAAGAGTAAGGAAACGAGGGGGTTTGCTTAGTTTTAAATGCATAAGAAAATTACATTATTCATGTTTACAGCAATTTTAGCTAGTTCATACTTCTACACAATTGCACATTTGTATTCAATTTTCTTTGTACATCTTCCACAAAGCATCTTCTTACAAACAGTGCACTTGGAAGTAGTTTTATTACACTTGCAGAATTTAAAAACTTGATGTTTACGACGTTTCTGTGCTATTTCGCCTTCATTTCATCTCCATTCTTTTCACATTCGTCTGTGATCACCTTTGTAACACTCATTCTTGCAAGGGAATGACAAACAAAAGTTCGTCGTATAGTGAAAATTGTTCCTAGTTCATACCACAATAATATAAGTAAAAGTTAATTATATCATAAAATAAAATGAATTTAATAAGTGAGTGCATGAAGTAAATTGATTTTTGCAAGGGAGTGACAAAAGTATATCGTATTGTGTACATTGTGTACATTTATACCACAATAATATGAACAAAAGTTAATTGTTACATCATAAAGTAAAATACTGAAGAGATAAACGTAAGGTATATCAATAAACAAAATTGTGGTATTATCTTAAAGAGGTCAATATGACCACTCTGGTCGTTAAAAGTAAAACCTGAAAAAAATCACAACCAGCTGTGCAAAATACACTATTTTTCAGTATAATACAATACATTCCAAATGAATAAAACTCATAACAGGAAATGTTGCTCTAACCGTTCTGTGAAACATAGCCATCACTTAAAAAAGGGTTATTTTGACCGCTCTGGGCGTTCTAGTATTATGAAGTAGAGATGAGACCTGTTATCCACATGTTGAAGTAACGAGATGAATGTAGCCCCCATGCCGGCATAGGTATGCACGTACACATTTTATCTCGAGTACGCTGGTTCGAATCCGAGGATATATGAGCAACTATTTTTTTCATAGATTACACCTCATATGTCACAACGTGCTAGATTCTCATTACATCTATTTCGAGCATCTGCTTCGTTATAACTAAACTAAGCAGCTTTCCTAATAGTTTTATTTACGTTTTTAATACGAGGGTGGTAATGAAAATTTATATAATGCCATGTTTCTAAAAACAAATGAAATTTCTTTGTATTTGACAGTTACTTGTTAATGTGTTTCGAATTGATTGCTGTGTAAATTGTTCCATTTGCTTTAATACTTTGTTAATTATCATTATTTAAGGATTTTGTGTCCACCCAAAAATGAATTTGACTACAGAACATTTTTGAGCTATGATTTTTTACGATTTTAAATGTTTATCAATGCCTAAACAATGTGAATATCAGCTTAGAAATGCATTTGGCGAAGAAGTCCCATCTAAGGCAATAATTTATAATTGGTACAGCGAATTTAAAAGAGATCGGTTTTTTCTTACTGATAAGTTTCGTGAAGGACACCCAAGAACTGCTGTTATTTGCCGGTGTTCGAGCAACGCTTGAAGAAGATCGACGGGCTCTTATGAATTTATTCGGGCAACATTGGGCATTGGTATGAGTCAAATCCAAAACATTTTACATCAACAGTTAGACGCGAGAAAACTTTGTTGCCGATGGATTTCACTTAAACTGACTTCCGATCAAAAACAACAACGCATTGATTGTTGCAGAAAACCCTGGAAAAATTCCAAGGCGGCACTTTAAATTTGGTTTGAAATACCGCTACTGGTGATGAGTCTTGAATTTATTTTATGATCCTAAAAAGTAAAGTAAATCGGCTCAATGGGTCTTTCGAACAGAACCTAAGCCTACAAATGTCCGACGAATTCGCAGTGCTGGTAAGAAGATGGTTGCTAATTTTTTTTTCTAAAACGGGGCACATTGCTACTGTAGCATTAGAAGTTAGACGTACTGTTAATGCCGATTGGTACACAACGTCTGTTTACCGCAAATTTTCGAAAAAGTTCGTGAAAAACGCCCAAAGAAAAAAATAATGTTACATCGTGACAACGCATCGTCGCGTACAGCAAAACTAATAACTGAGTATCTGAATGCCCTAAAGGTCAGCACCATGGACCCTCCACCATACAGTCCTGACATGAAGCAATGGAACATTAAAAAAAACAACTGGTTTTTGAGTGCCTCAGGAAGAATGGCATAATTGCTTCAAGGACTGGTTTCATCCAATGCAAAAATGTATTGATGTTAAAGGAGAATATTGTGAAAAAAATAAAATTATTTACATTTTTTAAAACTAATCCTTATTTGACTTTCTAAAACTTTTCAGTGTCACCCTCGTACTTGTTGAACTTACTAAAACTTATACCTATGTAGTATACATTAAAAATAAAATTGTCCATTATGAAGGAAGATATGGACTTCTTTTAATTAGATGTTTCGCAGTCAAGTTATTTTTGTCGTATGCTTTCTTCTCCAAAATATTTTCCTTTACTTCGAGAAACAGAGCTTTTTTCTCTGTTAATTTCGTGACATTCACAAACATTGTACTGCTATTGTTTGTTGGTTTCTTTCAAGTCAACAGATCAGATGTTTAACGTCATAAAACATGGTTTAAAAACTAATGAAAAGGATATTGTCACCTTACTCTAAGCTATTGCTAGATGATGACAGGGGGGGTTCAGCATTAGATGATAATGGGCACTCAGCTTTACGGAATGGTCCATTTTATTAATGAAGTATTTTAGCAAGTATGGTTTGACCAAACATCTCTAAGATAAACATACAATAAATTCCCATAAGGGAGTTACCTTGTTGGGTAAACACGATTGCCGTTGAGGTGTTCAGGCAGCCAGAGAAGTCGGCCCAGGGCAAACCGTTGAGCCGGGAGAGAGAATGGCCCAGGAGTCACGTAGTTTCGAAGTGATAACCTCGGCTAGAGCGACCAGGATGAATACACACCATCGAAGGCAATACTAGCAAGGTCATCACACTGAACCCTGACTATGTCAGTCTTTATATAGTTCGTGACTTCCTGTGGGTCATCCCCTGTGGGATTATTAAGCAAAACAGGATTTTCTAGAACATTCTATCTGACGCACATCCTCTGGACGATGTGCAAATCTGCACGTAGGCTCGAGGAAGTTGATGTAACTATTATTGCCCAAATTATTCCTAGAGAATCACCCGCGGAAGGGGTTAGCCGCGTACACCCTGTTACACGCTGGCTGTCCCGATCCGTGCGTCAAGATTGCAAAATGTGAGAAAATGTAAGGTTTCAAGAAATGTCTACTTTAATCCGAAATAAAGAAGTGTATGTATAATTTAGTCCAAAATAAAGAGGTGTCCCAAAAATGTATGTCTGAACCTCTCTAAGGATCCTTATGCTCCTCAGTAGCACTCGTGACAATATAAAGAAATGAGTACAAAATAAAATATAACAAATGAACAAACGCTGCCTTGATTTCGAAGGAAAAAAGAAGAAACAGAGAAGAAGAAGCGGAACTAGTTGTCAAGATTTGGACTAGCCTTACCGTGTGATCCAGGCTAGTGTTTTATCCACACCAGCTACTGCTTAGCAGGCTATAAACAGCTGTGCACTAATGTCAACAAAAATCTTATTCGCATTTGTGAATTTATTGGAGTTTCTCATTAAAACAAATACTTTCGTTTTATAGTGCTCACTTAAAGCATATCGTCCTGTTCATTCTAGGCCGATGTTTTAAAAATGTCTGTAAACTGCGGGTTGCATAAAACCAAACTAAAAGTCTTTGGACCACCCTGAATTATGCCAATTCATTTATAACAACATGTGCATACTTTTGAAAATTAATACACAAAAGTAACATCCACCTTAAGTGTACTTAAGAAACACAGACCTTACCGGGCATCACTGCCGACTTCTGAGAAAATAACAGTAAAACGTATTTATGAAGGTGTTTTAAAGAAAGAGCTAACCGAGCGGGATGGCTTAGGCGGTAACGTCTGTGGCCCGCATGCGGGAGGTCGTGGGTTCGATTACCGCGGCCGACCTTCCTGACCTATGGTTTTTTGGGGGTTTCCCCGGGTCGCTAGGCGAATGCTGGGAAGGTTCATTACATCCTCCGAATTTCCTGTCTCTCCATTTAACCTCCATTCTGATTTGACTTCACCTTTCATCTACTTGGTCTGAAGGAGTCGGCGGGAGTCTCCACGTTGCATGGCAGGGGAAAAGGATGCTCTGTGTAACCCTTCGTCCCCGGAATGGGGGCGGTCACCGAGTCCTGACCCCCTAGTGGGATGTGCAAGCCTGCAGGGGGTGGGGAGCCGGTTGCCCCAGCTACCATCCGGGGAGTTTCAGTCTGTAAAAGGTAGGGACCCTGCCATCTGCCCTATCGTCCCTCTTGGTCCGGCCGGCCTCAGTGTTCTCTCACTTCACCCCTCCCTCCCGGAGACATCCCGTCAGGGGCTTAGGCACAAAATATCTTGTGATTCGAGGTGTAGCCTCTAGTTCCCGAGGTCGCGGGTTTAAACCCGACGGAGGGCGATGGATTTTTTCGGGCGTTAAAATTCCTTAGCATGGCCTCCTTCGGAAGGGAAGTAAAGCCGGTGGTCGCGTGTCGTAGATTTAAGGCACGTAAAAGAACCTCAAGTCTGATAAAGAGGCCTCTGAGCAAAATTACCGGTCTTTCACGCCCGTTATAGAATGGGACGCTATTGACCACAGTAGTTAAAGAGCGTCCATAAATAAAACTCAATTTAATTTTTCCCTACTCCTAAGTGTTATACCTTTTTATATGTTAACACCCTTCTAAGCTTCAAGGAATATTTACCATGAAGATAAAACACGTCTTGTAGGCATACTGTTTAGTGTGCCTCTTCAAGTAATTTGTTTTGCTAAGCACCACGCTGTGGTTCTCGATGATAGAAGCCTCTTTGGCTGTTTATATTATTATTATTATTATTATTATTATTATTATTATTATTATTGCAGAAGATGAATTATTTGTACATTTGTTAAATACTGGCTATAATGCCTGAGTCTGAACAGTCCAAAAGGTATTAAATCATAAAGCTACTTTTCCTATTTTATCATTAAGGCGGTTCACTGCACTTGCCATATTTCCATCTTTTCACCATTTACTATACCATAAATAACTATACCAGTTATAGGTATATTATTTTTTAACTTGCACGCACACATTTTTGCTGTTTAACTTCGTTTCAGTGAAACTTAGACCAATAGAAAACAAGGCTTTTTTTTTATTAAGCATTACTGTTTCATCTAAGCATTATTCCAGAAAATCTGCGAGAACTGGGAAACATCTTATGTATAAGAATCACAGGACTTCCTCTACCCATTATTAATTCGGCACAGCCCATATATATATATATATATATATATATATATATATTAGTAAAGGGACGTACCACTATTTCTCGATACTCGATACTGATCTTTGTGCACCGATACTCGATACTCACTGTATAAAAACTGTAATGGCGATAGCTTGTTCAGTGAATTATGTTCTTAGTAGTAGTTTTCTGTGTATAAACACATGTAACCAATTTTGTGTTGTATACTAATTCCGAAATTGTTCCTGTTTGACATTCTCCAATCGGCAGTAATTTTTTTATCTTGATAATGCCACAGGTTATATATGTCGTATTGTTAGTCAAGGCCAATAATAATAATAATAATAATAATAATAATAATAATAATAATAATAATAATAATAATAATTTACTTGCTTCCCTTTTATGCAACTATATTTTGTGCTGAATACGTAGCTTTTAAGGACTTTTCTGTCTATAGAAAAACAAATGCTAGAAATTTTTCCTTATTCTGCAATCTTGAAAAAATAGACAAATTTTTATTTCAAATAACTAAAAATAACAAATATTCCATGCGCTGTATTGTCTCACGTCTTAAACTCTGATTTATTTCTGTTGGATTCACAGATTTTGGTCACTGGAGTAGGTAAATGTAATGGCTGAGAGCGAGTCACCAAGGCAGGCTATTGCAGAAATGTGATTTAGTGCATTAGTTAAATCACAACTCAGTTAATGTTACATGAGTCCTCTACTCCTTCCCACATGTTTTCATTTAGACACAAGTGTCTATGGAATGTTGCATTCAGCGCAGCCAAGGTCTATCAAGAACTATAGTCCATCAGCTCTTTGGGGACACATGCGAGGCAATGACATGAAGTCTCGACTCCTTTCATTCCTTATCTAGCATAAAGTTAAATGCAACAACTTTCAATAATGCAAGACTTAAAAGCTTGAAGTATCGTAAAAGTATTAAAGCTTTATCTCAAAGTATCAGACATACTTCGACACCAGCGAGTATCGAGAGTATCGAAGGTATCGAGGTCTCATCCCTAATACCTTCTACAGCTAACGGGAACACTGGACTGTTTAACAAGTATATCGAAAATCATGTGCTAGGCATATAATACAAGCTTCGCGTAAGCGTAAGACATGCGAAACAAATGAACAACTACTTAACATTTCAAAGTGTACTGCTTAAATGTACAGATGTATAAAGGAAGATCAGCTAAAACTTAGGAAATGGTTAATGCCTTAGCTTGTATATTTTAATGGCATCTAAAGTTTTCCTGCAGGAATTTTTGTCTGTCTCTTTTGATTTTCGTAATTAGATAGAATTCGCAAGAATGAAGAGCTCTCAATGGCCATATACATAGAACTCAATAGTAACATCTCAGACTTAATCAAAATAGTTAGGACACATTTTTAGGCAAATAAGAACGCATTTTCCCTCCTCCGTATATAGGATTATTTGAGATGAGCAAGTTTATTTTATCCTTAAATAGATATGAGAAAATAAAATATAAAATCTGATACCCATTCGACTACTTGTTTTAGAGTTATGTTGTCCACAGACACACGCGCTGGGGCGCTTCGTTTTATTTTTCTTTCTTCTGAAAATTCTTTTTTAAGATTCAGGAGGACATAAAAAGTACAGTTCTCCTGAAATAATAATATTAAATTTTAGGATCCAATACAAAACTTCCTCTGCTTCAGTTAAGCCGCAAAAGAAATCAAAATGTTCGTGCAGCAATTTTCGATTAGTGCCTTCATAGCAAGAGAGATACAGGCTAGTACTTTCATGACATTTTGATGCAGAAGTAACTGAAGATAAGCTTCTTTACTCACCTTTGGCCGTGCGGTTGTCTTGGGAAAAACCCTGAGATGGGCACCAGAGAAGAAGCAGTACCAGAGGTATGATGAGATGCGTTGCCATCCTTGTCCTATTGCACACTGCAGCATCACGACCGGTCCAGCAACGGCTTCTCGGTACTCCTGTCACGTGGTGGTCGAGGCGGGTTCTTGGTGGCCTATTTTAGTGAACCATCCCGTTAGGAACATCACCCTTCTTGACACAGATGCATATCATCTCTTCACCTGTTCAACATTTCGCAAACACATTGCGTCCTTGTGTAAAGATTTACAAATTCCACATGTCCCCAAGAATGTTACACGCATCAAGTTTTCAAGATTTGCAGTGCTTCTTTATGCTCAGAAGGAAGATCGTGCCATTTTTAGAGGGTTCCAAGCTCTGTTCTATTCCAACATTTAAGTCAGTATCTTGAGGAAGGTCATCATCATGTTATCAACTCCATATATTAGTTCCAGAAGTTTCCTCTTAGCTTTCCAAACTCACCTTTTGATTTAGCGACATCACACATTCACATTTATTACCGTTAACGGTGGTGACTTTGACACTTTCTGTTTGTTTTTTCTTGTGTGTATAATTTTATGTATCTCTTATGTGTGTTGTGAATTGTTTTTTTATTTCGTAACGGTGGTTAATATTGTTCTTTAAGACGAATAAAAGGTGAAGATGCCAGCAAAGTATCAAAGTGAACCTTGGTCAAAGACCTGCCGCAACTACAGCAGAGAAACCTTCAAAAGGCGTTGGATGGTATAAAAAATTGCACGTCAAGGAAGCACTATATAAATAAGTAGCTATGAGGTGGCTTTGACACTCACTAGACTAAAAACCTAAAAGTAATTTAAAACTGTAACTGTGTCAAAGTCATCCAAAAGGTTAAATACCTTTGGCACCCTGACCTGAACGCCAACAAATATATCCCAATGTACAAGTTCGAAAAATAATTTCATCTACGGAAATGCTAAGTGATATATATCTATATATATAGATGTATATATATATTGTTTTACATAAATACGGGTTGTTATGCAATATTAGATAGCAATTAAAAAAAGTTTGTAAATGTGTTAAAGTGACCCAGCTGACGGTACCTTGTGTTGTTTATTAGATTTCCCTGCAGCAGTTTTAGGGTTCTATTCCCAGCAGATAACGAAGCTTTTATCTGATAGTACCGAGCGGGATGGCTCACGCTGCAATGTCTGTGGTTTGCATTCGGGATGTCGTGGTTTCGATTCCCGCGGCCGATCTTCCTGGGTTTTTAGAGGGTTTCCCCGGGTCGCTAGGCGAATGCTGGGAAGGTTAATTACATCACCCGAATTTCCTGTCCCTCCATTTCACCCCATTCTCATTTAATTTCATCTTTCATCCGATTAGCTGTTTCAGGGTTGCAACTGTCGGCAGGGTCTCGGCGTTGCATGGCAGAGGAAAAGGATGCTCTATTTAACACTTCGTCCTCCGGAATGGGGGAGGTATCCGAGTCCCGGGATCCCCAGTGGGATATGTAAGCCTGTAGGGGGGAACGGGGGCTGGGCTTTACGGTAATGGCACCAAGATTTCTTATAGTCTGGGTACCTTAGCTACAGTTTTCCAGGCTGAGGTTTATGCAATCCTAGTCAGTGTCATGGAAAGCATTAAAAGGAGATATAAGAATAGAAGTGTTCTTATCCTCTCAGACAGTCAAGCTGCTCTTAAAGCACTTGAATCACCATCAATAAAATCAAGGTTCGTCTCAGAATGCCGGAATCTTTAATGACACTGGCTGAACACAATAAGGTTCAACTTATGTGGGTGCCAGGACATACAGGTATACCAGGCAATGAGAAAACAGATGAAGCAGACAAGATTGGCAGTGAAATCCCATTTTTTGGTCCGGGGCCTGTACTGGGAGTGTCCTACAGACCAGTGAAACAGGCTATTAAGTGCTGGGCTCAAGCAGAACACAAGAACTACTGGAACTCCATTGAGGGTTGCAGACATTCCAAGTTGTTTATTACAGACCTGGATAACAGCCAGGCAAAGTACTTGCGCAGTCTTAGTAGAAGAAGGCTTGCATGGGCAACAGGATTCATTACAGGACACTATGCCCGAAAGTTTAATCTATACAGAATGGGATTGTTTAACAACCCCATCTGTAGTAGATGTCCAGAAGGAGATGAGACTGTTACTCATCTACTATGTGATTGCCCTGCTCTTGCGAATCAAAAAGCAAGTATTTTTGGCAATCACTTTCCAAAGATAGATGAACTATCGAAAGCCTCAGTTAGCAGTCTGGTTAAGTTCATTTCGAGCAACAGACTACTTAACTGATGAAAGGGGGGATGCGCAATAGATCTTAAGGTCGCAGTGCTTGGGCATAAAACCCACCCCTTTTCAAACTAGAACTAGAAGCCTGTAGGGGGGATTGGAGCCGGTTGTACCAGCTGGGAGTTTCAATATGGATAAAGGTAGGGACCCTGACCTGTTATGCCTCCTAGTCCGGCCGCCCTCTGTCTCCTCTCACCTCACACTTCCCTCCGGGGGCGCCGTCAGGGGCAAAAGATCTTGTAGGTCGACGTGCTAAGTCCCCTCCGCTCCTGTCCTATTCTGATAGTTATACACACAGCTACCTCAAGCAAACAAGTTTAAAAACGTGTTAGGTATTAATCAATGACTCACTGAAAAATTATCGTTTTTTCATATAGTTTCCCACCGACCCCTTATCTTTAAGTCTAGTCAAGTTGGGGAACTTCTTTGTGTAGTTACCTATGATTGTTATGAGAAACTTGTGTGAGTATGTTCATTAATCGTGTTTAACGCCCGCTCTTACTTTATGCGGCACCAAGGCGGTGACACTGATGATGCACGAAATGAAATAATCATTGGGAAAGGAAATTTGGAAAGGAAACGTTCCAGGTGTAAGTTTAGGATACCTCCCCTTATTTGCCAGTAATGAGAACTGAGGAAAACCTGGGAAAAACCTGCGGAACCTGAACCGCCTTAGAACCTCAGCCACCCGTGTAGGTAACGTGTGTATAAGCATTTTACTTTTGTAGCTTAGACTCGTTTCTCAGCTCCTGCTGTTGTATTAACCATTTGCTATAGTTTGTATTTAAACAACAGAACTTCTCAATTAACTTTTGACTCTGGAACATTTACCGCGATATTTCAGTACTCAAGTTTAAAAAGGAAAGCTTAGTTAGATGGTGATGCGCTTTAACTAATACTCTGAACTTCCTGGCACCTTCCTTTATTACCTTACTGTAAACAGAGAGGGCTTTTTCCCTCTCAGTAAGTATTTTTTTTTTAATTTCGCCATTGTTGGTGTTAAAGCAGTGCAAAGAGTAGTGCCGAGACGCCCGCTGACACTTGCGACCCTGCAACAGACCAAGCAGATGAAAGGCGAAGTGAAATGAGAATGTAGGTGAAAATGGAGGGACAGGAAATTCGGGGAATGTAATGAACCTTCCCAGCATTCGCTTAGTGACTCGAGAAACCCCCGAAAAAACCCATGGTTCAGGAAGATTGGCCGCTGGAATAGAACCCACGACCTCCCGAATGTGGACCACAGACGCTACCGCCTGAAATAGAAAATTAGAATAGAAAGGTGGAATCAGACGACTGAAAAATTTAACGCTATCTTCGGGGTTTGAACCACGGATCTCCCGGTTTCCGTCCGGTTGCTCTAACCACTGAGCTACCACGGCAACTTGCCGGTGCGGCATTAAATTCCCAACTGATTCGCATTTTTCCCGGTAAACCACAAGGAGATCTCAAATTGTATTGAGATGACACCCCAATGGCGACTTACAATGTTGCAAGTATTATAAGTCCCGGGCTTCATAGTTTCGACCACTATTAGGTCTATTAATGGAATTAATTGTTCCTCCACACAAGCCGAAAAAATGGGAATCAGTTGGGGAATTTAATGTCGTACCGGCATTTTGCCACGGTGCTCAGTGGTGAGAACAACCGGACGGAAACAGGGAGATCCGTGCTTCAAATCCCGGCGATCTCATTGAATTTTTCGGTCCCCTGATTCTACCTTTTCAACTTTGTCCACGGCTTGTATGGAAAAACATTTAACACCATTAATTGACCTAATAGTTGCCGAAACCATGAAGCCCGGGACTTAAAGTATTTACAACATTGTAAGTCGCCATTGGGGTATGACATCTCAATACAATTTGAGATCTTCTTGTGGTTTACCGGGAAAAATGCGAATCAGTTGGGGAATTTAATGTCGTACCGGCATTTTGCCACGGTAGCTCAGTGGTTAGAGCAACCGGACGGACACCGGGAGATCCGTGTTTTAAAATCCCGGTTATGGCATTGAATTTTTCATTCATTTGATTCTACCTTTCCAACCTTGTCCACGGCTTGTATGGAAAAACAATTAACTCCATTAATTGACCTAATGGTTGTCGAAACTATGAAGTCCGGGACTTAAAGTACTTACAGCATTGTAGGTCCACATTGGGGTATGCCATCTCAATACAATTTGAGATCTTCTTGTGGTTTACCGGGAAAAATGCGAATCAGTTGGGAAATTTAATGTAGTACCGGCATTTTGCCAACGGTAGCTCAGTGGTTAGAGCAACCGGATGGAAACCGGGAGATCCGTGGCTCAAATCCCGGCGATGGCATTGAATTTATCAGTTGTTTGATTCTACCTTTCCAACCTTATCCAACACACGGCTTGTGTGGAAGCACCATTAATTCCATTGAGGGAATAGTCCTAGGTTAAAGGGAATTATTGCAAGCACATTCCAGAACGCTCGGCTGAAGACGGCGAATGTTCTAGAAGAAATATGACATATAGTAGGCAGCGTGGAACTGGAATCTGCTGTCCGGGATGAACTGTCTGAATGTGGTGAAGTTTCCTCTGAGGGAAAAAGATGTTGAATACAATTAAGACTAAAACAGGACCCAAGTGATACAAATCTCCAAAATCTCTATCCGGAACCCCAACAAAGAATATGATTTCAAGTCTACCAGGAAATATGGGGCAAGCAAAACATAATTCAATTGCATTTGAGACTTGGAAATGTCTGTTTACTGTTACGATGTTAGTAATTCTTGTATTTTTTTCCAAATAAGGATATTTCAGCCAGAGCAGCAAATACTCGGACTATGTTCACTATGTAATACCCTCATTTGGAAGTCTACATATAGCCGGGATCAAACACTGAACACCAGACACATATCGTCTAAGGATTTTGGACTTCTGAAGCCTTTACTTACAGAACTTCAAGAAACGCTCAAATATAGTTTGGCACTCCTAAATTTGAGCATCACAAGGAGTGCTGAGAGGAAAACCAGGCAGATTTATTCTCTGATTTTAGATCAGACAGGTAATCTAAATAATTTTGTGACAAATTTCAGACACATTACCCAGAACACAAAAGGGATTATTTATCTAATTCCTTACAGTACCATTGGACATTCATGTTAATTGCCAACTGTGTTTTATAAACAACAAAAAAATGCGTATGATATTACAACGCTAAACATATTTCATTGTTAAAGAGTGACATTCTTGCCTTATTATATCTCACTTTCTTCCATTGATATTTAAACGAAAACATTAAAAAAGCCTTATATTCTTTTCTTTTCTGCATGAAACTGTATTGCTGTTAATTTGTTTTTTCTAAGTTTGGAAAAATAAAATTTATGCAGTGTGAGCTGGTATATCAGGTGGGGTACTCCGGGAAAGTTTAAATAGATGAAAACATCGTATGAATTTCAGGATTAAACAACGGAACTGGTATTCAAAGGTGGAGTGCTAACCTAGCAGTTTTAAACCAAACACGTGTTGTAGAGATAGAGAACTAAATGATACTAAAATTCGTAACAAAAGATTCATCAACACAGTAAATAGGATTGTCTACTAATCAACACTTTAATCTTCTGTTAAAAATATTTATACTTAAAGTTATAAAACTATCTGGAAGAATATTAAACATTTTTAGGCCAATATACTCAAAGCTATGCAAAGTATTGCTTAATATTGTGAATTTGTCCAGTTTTTCAACTGTCACCTCTATCAGTTCTCAGTCATTGTTTTAAGTTCTGATCTAGTTCAACTTCACTGGGAGTTCATTTTGTTTATTCTATCACTTCACTAAGTGAACTATTTCAATTCTCCGTCGCTTTCTTCCTTCGTGACGTAGCCTCTTCACGCCGGACGGTTCATTTCACTCGGGTGTCGAACACAAGACCTTCACAACCCGTTGCTCCGCAGTAGCACTCGCTACACGTCACCAACTCACTCGGAGAATCGCTCTTGATGTCGCACCAGAGACGCACTCGCTAACTCTCTCGCCCATTGACCGATTCAGCAACTCCACTCACACTCGACTTGCACTCAACTTGACTCCCGCGAGAGCCCTCGCTTATATAGTCAGTGGGATCTTTCCACAAGGTCCTCTAAAGTTCTAGAACTATTTCGACACACTTTATGGAGGAGGGGCAGATTTGAAGCTTCCAGAAAGCCCTGGTTATCTGCCGATAGCGCGCCCGGTATTTACGCTGGCGAGCGGCCGTTATCGTTGTTTACTCCGACCGCCCGGCGCCGACCTCCGGATAACCTTGGGCCATAGCCGCTGCGTAAAAAGATGATTAATGCTCCTAGTAAGGTGATGGTGAACTTCCCGTCTTACAGTATATAGGTTTACATTTATGTCTATAAATAACAAATATGTAAATATTTACTACTGTTAAAATAGAAAACTCTTTAAAAATAGGTTTTCAATGAGCAACACAGTCGGCACCCGTTAATATTCTTAATTTTTTTTGAATTTTCAAAACACACACATTTTAACAATTGCCCCGAACAATAATGCCATAATGCATGACATTATGGGAATATGCAAAACATGCATTTCTCGTATCCTGAGCTGGTAAAACAGGTTTTAAACATCCAGAAGATAAAATACTCTGGCAAGCCTAGTACATAAATATGATACATGGTTGTCCCATGATAACTCTGAATCAAGAAAAATTCCTAGAAATGTTGCATCCATAATAGTAGCCTCAATATTTAGTTTGAAACTAAAATAAATATTTTATGATGATGGTGTCTGTTTGAAGAGTGGTTTACCATATAGTAGAGAGGAAGCTACAAGTATAAAGGGCCATAATAGGCGCATTTGCACCAAGCGAGTTGGCTCCGCGGTAACGTGTGAGGCTCTCATTCGGGTTCGATTCCCGGTGGCAGTTTACTCTGACCATGGGGTTTTCGTGGTTTTCCCTGGTTGTCAAAGGCGAATGCCAAGTGGTGCATTCTACCACGGCTCTCCTCTCTCTCCCATTTCTTCTCAGTTCACTTCCCTTTCATGCTTCAGATTGACACTGGAGCTGTGGTTAGGTCGGTGTCGGGCAGATGGCGCAGAGGCTTGCGCTTTGGAAATGTTTCCCCAGTCCCACTAGAGGGACGTCTTCGAGCGGCCTTCCTGTGGCCGGATGGTGAAGCCTGGAACTGTTAGGGAAGTCTGCGCGTCTCTGTCCACCTGCGCCGGTTCGCTCTGCAACACGAGTGTGTCTTGTGGTTCCCTCGTCTCATCCGTTCCTCCTGGCGTTGTACGCACAATAGTTCCCTTGAGAGTTGCAGTGCTGGGTGTCCCCTCCGTTCTCCCGTAAGGGGTTGGGGGTTCGACCCCTTCAGCTGCCGTGGTGCGGGCGCTGAGAACCCCGAGCACTCGTGGTACTTCTGACGTTACTAGAAGTACGTCGGGCCAAAGTCCGAGCACCACGCGTAGGGGTGTAATTTGGATTGGGTTGGACTCAGCGGGGCAGTGGTTCCCGATACCCACGGGAGATTGGATACGTCTGTGCAGTTTTCCGTCCAGGTGAGGTTGTGAGAGCCTCAGGTCCTCCCGTACCGCCCTGGATAGCCGGTAGACAGTATACTAGATTGCTGTCGGCCCTACCGAGGTTATTCGGTAGTCTTCCCTTTGACGGGCGTAAGTGGTGTATCCACTTCCACCCTGTAATGGGGGAGGGCCAGAATACGCAACCAGATGCGGGCCCATGGAAAATCTCTCGGGAGTGTGTAGCGGGAAAACGTTGTGCATCATTTGTAGCAGGAAAACGTTGTTCCTCTGGTTGAAGCCCTCTGCTGCAGTGTCCTGGTCTCGGGCTATTGTTGTTCAGCGGCTGCTGACTTCTCCATTCCTAATAAATTACCTATCTAACTTATTTCACTGGTCTCAGGGTTTTCGTAAGTGAGGCAAATTAAAATACACTGCATTTCCCTTAAAAGATGTGGTTTATTATCAAATAAATACTTATGGGCGGCTAGCTTTTCCCATTGTAACAATTCCCACCATTATAATAAATTAGGAGCCTAGTCTAACTGCACACGCTTCCCACCCCAATGTACACACGTGCATCTGTCGTCCAGAGAGTATCACTGTGTGTCGACGAGATTCTATAAAAGAGTGAAAATCTGGGGCTTTTCCCCCCTTTTTATACCTAAGCCTAGTGACGCTCACCTTCGCGCCTCAAAATGTAACGACATTTCTAATTGGTCCTCAGACCACGTTTCGTTAGTATGTATCAAAATATTCTGCTCCAAAGTTTTTCGCATACGCGTCCCAGTGACGCGTCCGGAAGCAGATTCAATATCTCTGTCTCTTTCCTTTCTGTATCTTCTTATTGTTTCCAGTTCCCTTCTCATTGGATTGGTTAAAGGTGGGCTCTACCTAGAATTATCTTTTACCTAGAATTAGCTAGCTTGCCCGTCCCTTACTTATCTAAGTTACAATCTGCCTTTTACATTTCTTGGCTGCTACATATTCTAACATTTTTCTTGGTGAATTATATTATTATGTACAATTCTTGTTTAATATTGATTTATATGTCTATGTATATATATATATATATATATATATATATATATATTATCCCCTTTCAAGTGGGAGTGTCACTCTGATGACGCCCGCTCCCCTGGGTCACGTGGGGGCATAGTCCCCTTGTGTCTTATGTCCCCTCCGTTCACTAGTCAGTCCAGGCCAGGCACATTTGCATATCAGAAGAAAAATAGAAAGAAAATGACTGGAGAGGAAAGAGGCTATTGGAAATAGGTTTTATTGGGGCACGTTTAATTTTCACTCTATTGATGATTAATGACACTGAACTGAATCTAGAACCAATAGACAATCATATTCAATTAAAAAAATATGGTGTAGAAATCCAGGACACTGTGTAAATATTTGTGCCCTGTTAAAAATGGGAAAAGAGAGTGGGAATATTGGTGAATGAGCAAGTTTTGAAATAGTGATTTAAGTTATGAAATAAACACATTTTAAAGAATTAATGTTAAATTCCAAGAGAATGCAAGTATCAGCATTTGGGCAATCAAGATAAAAGAGCAATTAATAGAACAGGAGATTTTGGCTCCCTAGAGATAATTTCAAGAGTGGAATCTTGAGTCAATAGGAGGTGGATTTTAAAACATGGTGAGACACTACCTGCTTGCTTTATTAAAAGAGACAAGTTCACTATTTTTACGAGGGAATAAAACAAAAATTTGAAAGAGGAATGAACGTTGAGAAATACAGGGTGGACCATTTAAGTTGAAATTGTACAATATCTCCAAAACCAAGCGTTGTAGAAAGACATGTCTTGAATAGAGGTTGCGTGATATAATGGGGGAAAGTAAATGTCTTTAGTCGTGTATTGTTTGGAGGAAAAAAAAATTAAATTGAGTTTTATTTATGGACGCTCTTTAAGTGCTGTGGTCCTTAGCAGTTCTATACTGGGCGTGAAACGCCGATACTTTGCTCAGAGGCCTCTTTATAAAGCTTGAGGTTGTTTTACGTGCCGTAAATCTACGACACGGGATCGCCGGCCATCGCCCTCCGCCGGTTTGAACCCACGACCTCGGGAACTAGAGGCTAACATGGTAACCACAAAAACCACGGAGGTGAATTGTTTGCGGGACGTTATGATAGTCATTTTAGGGCCAATTTAATTTTTTTAAAATGGGAACCTACAATTAGGGTCACATTAAATTGACCCTAAATTGGCCATCAAAACGTCATCCGAATAAAACACGACTAATGGCATTTACTTTCCCCCATAATATCAAGCAACTTTTATTCAAGGCATTTCTTTCTACAACGCTTAGTTTTGGAGATATTGTACGGTCTCAACTTAAATGGTCCACACTGTATAGTAAAACGGCTGCCTGAATTATATTAGGAATTTGGAAATTAAGAGATTTTAGGGAAACCTGTAAACAGGGCATATGCCCGATATGCAAGAATAAATTAAAGAAAATTCATGCTTTGGAGGAAAACTTGACCAAAGTAAAATGAATAAAAATACTTGAAGATTATGATTAAACTAAGATGTGAAATTTTCATCAAAAGTCAAAGTGGTTGTAGTCAGTAACAACGGAACAATATATAATAACTTGCGGGAGCAGCCCAAATTAAATAAGAATAGATAGAGCGAAATGGCTCCGCTGTAACGTGTGTGGCTCACATTCGGGAGGTCCCGGGTTCGATTCCCGTCGACCGCTCATTCTGACCTTGGGTTTTCCGTGGTTTTCCCTGGTCGGTAGGCGAATGCTGATAACTTCTCTTTCATTCCGTTTCCTGATCAACTTTTATGTATGCATACAGGTTTCGTGGTGTATGGCGGTGCCGGACAGAGGGTGCGGATGCTTACTCAAAGTAAAGAGTTCTCCCCGTGCACACTAGAGGGCTGCTTTGTCCACGGTTTTTTCATAGCCCTCTCTAGACAGCTGCAGCAGTGGAACAGGTCTTAGAGCCTGGAAGTGTTAGGGACTTCCGCGCGTCTCTGTGGCCTGTCTGCCTGCCGCCTCCGACCTCCTGTGGTTCTTTCGTTCCATCCCTTCCTCCTGGGGTGATAGCCACAACAGATTTATGTAGGTCGCAGTGTGCGAGGTGTCCCTCTCCGTTGTATAACCTATATCCGTAGTAATAGATAAATATTTAAAATGAACGCTTTATTACTGTTTCACAATAATACCTATTATTTATATCATTTGTTGTGTTTTGTTAGTGGCATAGTTGTAATAAATGCAACGTCTGATTTTGAACATTCTTAGATAAATTCACAACCGCCACTTGTAAGCATTTTACTTCCTTTCACATTATCACAATCAAAACATATTACATTTTACCATGCGCGGTGTCTCCGACGTAAGTGCGAGGCTCGCATTGAGTGGTTCTGCGTTCGATTCCTGGGGTCGGCCACTCTAACCATAGAGTTTTCGTGGTTTTCTCTGGTTGGCAAGGCGAATGCTGGGATAGTTTTACTTCTACCACGAATTACCTTTCCCTCATTTCCTATCATTTCGCTTCCCCTTCCATGTTTCAGGAGCTGTGCAGTGTCGGACAGATGGCGCGGATGCTTGCGTTGGAAAGTTCTTCTCGGCCCTGCCAGATACCAGCCTTCTCTGATCCGCCTCAGGTGGGTTGAGTTCTCCCTGGTTCCGTCAGAGGGAAGCCTTCTCTGAGCAGTCTGTCGAGCCTGTCTCGAGGCCTGTAGCCTCCTGCGGTTCCTTCACCTCATCCGTTCCTCCTGGAGCTAGTAAGCGCAAAAGATCCATTTTGGGTCGAGGTGCGAGCCTCCGTTACCTGGTCATTATTACAATTTCGCATCAAGCACAGCTATGCACGTAGAGTACATGACGCGTTATCAAATCATATACCTATTCATAGGAAGAAGTCTGTTGGTTATATTCCAGGTGGCCCAAAGGTGCAAAGGAAGTTGCCGCACCACTGCTGTTCAAAGGGGCAGTGCCGCTAAGAAGCGAAAGGTCACTGAGGTAGTGCTGCTGTCTGCAGGTGTTTACGTGATAGTTTCGTACTGATAAGCGTCGCGTGGTCGCCTGCATGCAGTTCAAGCCAGATCATTCAGATGAAAAGGTAACGTTCACCTATAACGAACACACAGATATGGTTACGATTTGAGGGGAGGCTGACCAAAATGCAGCTGAGGCTCGAAGTCTGTGTTCTGAACATTTTCAGATGCAGCATCTGTCTTCTGCGCATTTTTTTTTTTTTTTTTGCGTACAGAAATAAAATTAAGAAATGATGGATCATCCCATGTAGAATGCGGGCCTGAGAGGCCCTTGTATGAATTTCGTCCACCAAGGCAGGCATGTATTTGCACATGCTTATTATGAATAATACACTAATATAAAATAATTTAATTCTAACGCAGCTTTAAGGGTACATAAATATAGGTAATAAAAATAGAATTTTATTTAATCTTGTTAACTTTGCAGTACCAATTGGTGCCATATACTTGTACTGATTGCAGATTAACTGTCATAGAAATGAATGAGTTAACACGTGCGCTCAGGTTTGCGTCAAGCGGCATCCTGAATTCTTGTTAATGAGCGAATTGCTTATTAAACAACTGATAACACCTCGGACACACACACATAGGTACTCTCACAATTAAACACCATACTCTGCTGAGCATACCGTGAAATGTTTTTGTTTAAAGCCAACTCTCTGGAGCCCAGCGGGAAATTGAACCCGGAACACCTCATATAGCAGGCAGTTTCTTTACTGAATGAGCTCTGGGACCAGTAATGGCAGTTAAAGTGCTTGTTTTCAAGCATTTGTCTTTCATTTAGTGGTCTCCTCTCTGTCGGTATGGGATCCCCTTTGCAGTTCTGTTTAGGCAAACCTTTTGGTATCCACGCTATCCGGTATAAACTGACTTCAACTAAGGACGGCTTGCGTTGGCCACCTGGTATGTACAACTGCACTTGACTAAGATACAGCTTCTATTAGGAGCTAAATTTATTTATCATATTAATTTGTTATAATGTTAATCCGTTTTGTATAACATCACAAGATAATTCAATAGATGCCCTTAACGTCTTAAGTTACAAGCTTTTACTTGATTGTTCTTTGTACTTCTCGTTTGTTATTATTCGTCCTGCTGGCCCTTCCTTTCATCACTGGTGGAAAAATCTCAGGTGCAGTTTCTCTGTTTTTTTACATATATTTATAGCATTTTATGGCTAAATCACATCAACACATTCTTGATTGAAAGGTTAAGCAAAAGCAATAGCTACTGGAATACCCCAATCTTAATTTTCATATCTAGACGTCTAGCTCGTTTAAAAAAAGTTATTACAAGGAGAAAGTATTACATAATTACATTCTATGTTACAGACGAGGGTAATTTAAGATACTCTTTCCTCAGTAACTTTCAATAAAAAAAACAAACAAAACAAACAAAAAAACAACATGTTTTACACTTTCTGATGTGTTCGTAATATTCAAACGTTTGTACTATAAATACAGGAGCAACAGAAATAGTTTATGAATATTTTTAGAGAAGTGCATTATATTGGCTAACTCCTGCACGGTGTTGTAGCCTATTTAGCATTACCCAGGGGACACCACGAGGAGGCAGGCTACTTTATCCCCCCAATTAACTAATTGGGCAAAACTAAATAATATGTCCATTAATGGAGCATAAACTAAATATCAAGTTTACACCATGAAACGTTTTGATGACAGGGAAAAAACTTAAACACTTGAAATCAATGGGAAACAAATAGAATATGCTGAATGAATTAAATATCTAGGAATTGCACAAGATAGAAAATTAAAAATGAAAGACCATGTACAAAATGTTACGCAAAAGACTACTGAAAGAAGTAACATATTGAAGAGATTAGCTAGATCTAAATGGGGCAGTTTGATAGCAGTTTTAAATAAAACATACAACAGCTACATAAAACCAGTATTAAAACATGGATGTGAATTACTATTAACTGCAACTGAAGATAAAACTAATATGATTGAGAAATGTCAAAATCAGTGTTTAAGATTGATAACAGGAGCAGTGAAAACAATGCTAGTTAGTGCACTTCTTGCTGGAACAAATAATAACCCAATGAAAGCCAACAGTGAAATACAAGCTGCACGATTATATGTAAAATTAAAAACAAACCCAAGCAAACATCAATGGTTTCAACAACTACCTAGAAAATACAAGCTAAAAACACAGATTACAAACAAATCCTTTTTAGAGAAGAATTATAATTACTTAATTTATCAGAAAAATGCACTCCTCATCCTCCTGGACCTAATCCAATGGATTTTATCAAGATAGTAACAAATAAAGAACTGATAGAACAACTATATAAACAAGAAGACTCACCAGAAGTATGCAGAATTGCTACACTTGAACATCTACATAATCAATTCCCGGAAACAGAGTGACTTAGATTTACACAGATGGTGCTGCAGATAAATTAAGAAATAATGTGGGAGGTGGTATATATTGTAAATACTTTTCACATTATTTTTACATTGCCTAGACAATCCACAAATTTTGATGGTGAAGTTGTTGCAATACAACGAGCATTAGAACAGATATACTACAGGACCGATATAAAACAAAATAAAGTAGTTGTTCTCATAGACTCAGTTTCTGCCATTCAAGCAATAGAACGATGTGATAGTCCAGATGAACCTTATAATTAAGGATGTGGGATCTTATTATAGATTACTCTAAACAAAATTTCAACAGATAATATTACTGTGGATACCAGCACATGTGGGCATGAATGGTAATGAGACAGCAGACTTTCTGGCCAAAAAAGGGTACAGTGTTATATTCAAAACCTATAAAGTCTTGTGGACTAGATATGAAAATAAAAAATGTCAAAATTAATATAGAACAAAAATACCTACATAATATTCAAAAGGAAATTACTAACAGAAATTACTCCAACATAAAAGAAATAGTACAAAAAATAAAAAAATGTCCCAAGGAAAGAAGCTGTTGCTCACTTCAGATTAGCTACTAGACATGACTGTCTGGCAGAACATCTACATAGATTTGGTTTTATGAATGACAAAGCATGCAAGATTTGCAATGCTGACAAGATTTTAAATGGAGAACACCTACTAGAATGCCCAGAATTGAGGAAAGCTGTACCAGATGGGAAGATACACAATTTATATTGGCTAGCAAGGGAAAAATTGATGGATCAAAATCCTGCACATTAGATCAACAACAACAACAACAACAATAACATATTTTTAGAGAAGTACACAAAATTCTATATCTTCAGCTCTTATATTTCAGAAAAATGTTATATCTGACGTTAAATAGGTTTATATTTTGACAAAAAAATTAACTTAATATTTTGACTCACTTCATTGCATTCCCAGGATATAGCTATATGCACCTTTATTCTCGGATTGTGTCTCTGTTTTGAAATTGCATCTTTACAAACAAAAAAGCAAATTTTCTGAATCATCTAGCCTAAAAAAAACTGTCGCAGGAGCATGTAAATTTTGTGATCCTTTTGAACTAGGGGTATATTAAACATTGAAACCATATTTCTTTAGAGTTCATTACACTGTGACTGAGTTTTTAGGTTAAAATTACATTTTCGATTTTTTGATTACACCATATTGTGAATCAATTTGGCCAAACATATTTCAAGATCTGCCAGTTTTGAAAGTCCAGCGACATGTTTAAATCACCTGTGCACTTTCTTTTAACTTTCTAAATGTGTTTTTTCTCATTTTACATTTTTGCGCACAAAATTTATTCCTTACATTTCAGTTTTTCTGTGATTTGTGTGTAAATTTGATACATAATCTAAATTGTATCATCTAAGGATTCAATCATGCATTTTATGATTGCTTTATTCATTGGCTCACAAAAAATTAATTTATGCTGAAAAACAAGGAAAATTTTAGCACCAACAACTTCATAAAAGAAAAAATTATATATCTACAACTAATAACACAAACTTCAATCAAATATTTACACTTATTTTCACTATACTGAAGTATTGGAAATGTCACTACCATACTTCTCTGACAAATTTGAATGCGCAAGGCAGTTTTAGAAAATTTGCATTTTAATCGGTAATTAAAACTATTTAAATGTATGGTATGAGAAACTATTTGAGCAAGAAGTTTGAGCTTTTGCATGGTCATTTCTTTGTTTACTCATATTAAGTGTGCCAGTTTTCAAGTGAATAGCTTTAAAATTAAAAGAGTTAGACAGTTAAGTCCCAGTGTCTCTTAAGGGGTTGTAAAATGTATGTTATCTTTAAGTACAAACATTTATGCATTTTTAGAGGTAAATGAGAGACTTTTAATAATTTCAGAATACCGCATTGCCTTAATAAATTTGCAGATATTAATTTGAATTAATTAAATTTCTCGCTTAATACTTCATTGGACTCAAATAATGTATGAGTCCAAATACACCGGATCTATCATGTAAATATTTCATATGTTTTCTAAAAGTTCCCACGAATAAGCAAATAATTTTGTAACCTGATGTGTAAATCTAATTTAAATTACCAATAAGAAGTATCTACGCGCATAGTTCATATGAAGCGTTTTGAATCTGGGAATGTGTTGTTTCCTACTTGCGTCACCTGTTTCGTTCTGATGTAAGTGGCGAGGTCGTTCACTCTTCCTATTAAAGTACTGTTAAATGAGAAAAAAGAAATCCTCTACCCTAGATAAAATGTATTTTTCTTTGCACTAATATGAAGCAGTTGCCTAATATTTCAATGCGCTACCAAACCTTATGATTCCTTACGTGACTGTCCTGATGTAAATCTGGACAAATAAAGGTTAACTAATATCAGTGGACGAAGAAGGAATGAAGCAAGGTTGCTGCCATTGGATTTAATTAAGGCGAGTGTACGAGTTTAGTGAAACGGGAGACCGTAATAAGCAGTTTACCTTTCTAGGGCTGGCCACTTTTCTGGTTAGTTACTCATTAAGGGGACAAGGTACTCTGAAATGGTCAAAAATCACAGTTTTTGTTTTATGCATTAATAAAATCTCTATTATTTCCAGTTTCAGAAAATATATACTTTTGGGGGGTTAAGAGGTTTTTAAGACATTTAAATTCCATTTAAATGTTAGTCTGCATTCCTTTAAAGCTGTTGTGTAATACCCCTTATTTTTCAACAACGAACGACTATAGCAGCGGGCAGTTCAGCAATTAACAAAAGAGGTCAGGACCAAGAGAAGGCGAATCAATCCAGGATTGATGGTGCAGATGATTATGACCCTGCAATCTACTGAAGTGTGTCAGAATTTTAATATCCAAACTTTAAATTCAGTTTTCTCAAAACAACATTTTTGGATACTTATGTACCTTTTTTCACAAAGTATGAGAGATAGAGAGCTGAAATTTTCAGTACATGTATACTACACATAGTTAAACTTTATGAACCACAATAATAATTTTATAATGTATATTAGTGATATTAAGAAACCAACAACATTGCAAATTTTCCACATTTTTACTTTGCAAATAATTGTTTTTTCAATTTCTAGTGAACTGATATACATAACTAAATAATTGAGGTTCAAAAGATAGATGATTATACTAAGAACAAGTATGCAAAAGTGTGATTCTGTATTGCAAGTAGTATCAGAGAAAAAGGTACGTGAATTCACATGTTTTAAGAGTAAATTTTATTATTTTTCTTCTGAACGAAATAGTTTGTACGGACTCAACTACATAAGCTATCAATGCAAACAACCACTTGAAATAATTGTCATGATTTATAGAATAATTCGTAAAAATTTCAGAAACAACCATTGAGAACTTAAAGAGCAGTGGTAATTTAACACACTTAAGGTGTGATTTCCATGTGTTCAGACTACCTTGTCCCCTAAAGCGCATAATATGTATATTTTAAGGGCAACGCAATAATTAACACACATTTTAATAAAGCGTTTTTAAATATTATATTTGAGATAACGAAATTACTAATTCAAATATTTAATACAACAAACTAAACTTCAGGTGATAATTACAATTAATGGATTAACATAGAGAAGGAAGACGAAAATCTCCGTATTATATTCTTATATATGCAGTCCTGTCATGTTCTATCCCATGAATACGAAGGGATGTCTTAAGTTACATAAAGCTTTAACATTAGTATTTAATTCAATGACTAATGCGTATTTCTTACCGCATAAGTCCAGCAAAACGAGTGCCTCTCGCAATTACATATGGTATAAATCTGTTAGGTCAGTCTATTATTGCAGCACGGATAGCATCTAGAGGCATTTCCTGCGCTACCTTTGAGATCTTGCTTGAGATGGTCGAAACTGAAATGAGGTTTAACATGGGTCTTACTCTCCAGGATATTCCAGAGCCTGTAGTCCAGTATGTATGCTCAGACCGGGCAGGATGGCTTGAAGGTGACGTCTGTGGCCCGCATTCGGGAGGTACCGGGTTCGGCCCGGCGACCGCCCACTCTGGCTCATGAGCTTTTCGTGGTTCCCCGGGTCGGCAGGCGAATGCTGGGGTGGATTAAACTGAGTTTTATTTATGGACGCTCTTTAACTGCTGTGATCCTTAGCGTCCCATTCCATATTGGGCGTGAAAGACCGGTAATTTTGCTCAGATGCCTCCTTATCAAGCTTGAGGTTCTTTTACGTACCGTAAATCTACGACACGGGACCACCGGCTTTACTTCTCTTCCGAAGGAAGCCATGCTAAGGATTTTTACGCCCGAAAAAATCCATCGCCCTCAGCCGGGTTTCAACCGCGACCTTGGAAAGTAGAGGTAACCACTACACCCGGAGGACGACATGCTGCGGTGGTTCATCTTCTACCACGACTTTCCTACCCCTCATTTCCTGTACCCATCATCTGCCTTGTCGTCTGTTTCAGGGTTGTAGGACCAGGCGACGGTGTTCGGCGGGTTGCGGCTGGACGGTAGCTTGCGTTCTGTAGAGGTTTCTTCCCTGGCGTCACTGCGGGTTCTCTCAGTTAGGTCTCTCGCCTGAGTGGTCTCTATCCGGTAGACTGCCGGAGGTTCGGTGGCAGTAGTATGTGTTCAATCTGGAAGCGTTAGGAACCCCGTCGATGCTTACGCCCGGATCTGGTCACCCTTCGGTCTCTCCTCTCATCCTTCCCTCACGTTGGAAATAAAAAGGGCAGTTACGGTCCACTTGCGGTGCCCTGTCCCGGTTCCTGGGGCCCCTCCGTTACACGTGCCTCTTACCTTTACCAGTATGTTCAGATCTGAACTACCAGAGGGGCAGTGTTCTGTTGCAATGCACTCTGGAATATTATTTCTGAACCATGCTTGTTGAAAGACCCACGCTTTCCATTGAAGAGTGTGGTGTTCAAGAACCTCACAACGGCCTCTAAGAGTTCCTCTTGATACCGCCTTGTTTCGTGTTTTCCCTCCTTTGCAGAAATGTATAGATGTTGCTCCCTGATGTGACACACCGCACCTAACTATCTGTGGTTCTGGGAGGTGCCCCTCTGGGCCCGGAGGTCCTGCTTCCTCTGACTCCGTACACATATCATTTTGCCTATTCTACTTCTCCACTTTGAATATTTCCATGTCTCTGTAGATAATAATTCGAGAAACCCACAGTAAGAGACAAATGCAATCCTTCGTACCTGATCTTCCTTGTGTTCGAGGTTAACAAGTGTCCCCTGATGATCGACAACTTCTCATAGTCATCTGTAATAATCCAAGAAACGAAACTGCTGGATATATTTAACTCTCAAGGCCCTCATTTTCTGCTTTCAGCGTATCTGTTCTCTTACTGTTATGACCACCCTGAAGATACTTGATCTACCAGACATTGGCCAGGTTTCAGTAGAGGAAGATTCATTGAATTTCTTAAAGTTTGATAAATAAATATTAATCAAATAGTTAATTGTTTTAACAAGTTGAACTTTTCAGTTGATTTCTTAACACGTTTAAAACGAACATTACTCCAAATCTGTTTTCGTTTACACCCATTCCACATTTGATTTTTATGTAGGACGCTACACCAAGCACATTTGTTTCCAATAACCACTCAGTTCAGCGGGATGGCTCAGGGGGCAACGTCTGTGGCTCGCATTCGGGAGGTCCCGGAGTCGATTCCCGGTGGCCGGCCGCTCTAACCATGGCTTTTTTCGTGGTTTTCCTCTGGTCGCCTAGGTGAATGCTGGGGTGGTGTATTCTACCACGATTTCTCCTTTCCCTATTTCATCTTTCAGGCAGTGTCTCCGAGCCTGTGTTAGCCTGTCTGCAAGGGTCGCTTCGTCGCCCTCTCGCGGGACTCTTCGCCTCTACTGGCGAGAGCGGGTGTTTCGTACTGGAAATGATAGGGACTTTCATGCGTTTCTGTGAACCCATTTGCCTGCGGACCTGCTGCCTCCTGCGTCTCTTTCACTTCATCCCTGCCTCCCGGAAGCTGTAGCCGCAATAGACCTAGTTGGTCGCAGTGGCGAGGCGTCCCCCTCCAGTAATTACATCCTACATCTTAACCACTCAGTTTTCATGGTACTTAAAACAAAACTATTCATTTTTAGCTTTCAAATTTGCCAACATAAGTTATAAAACTTATGGCCAACCTGTACAGTACTAAAAATTATAATAAAACACGATGAGTGAGTCCTGGCATTTAGCAATAGTATCATTTTGGTTGCATTTTGATGCTTAATTTCTGTACATACCGAGGCATTTCATGCCTTCGGATTCGTCCACAATACAAAAAAGATAATTATAATTTTATCTTCCATGTTCCAACATAACCGACTGGTGCAGTGCACAGGGTGAACCAGTAAAAAATGCTTATTACTTTTCGGGTTTGATAAGACAATCTACCTTGATGTAATAATACGATTACAATTCGATTAAATTGCAGTGAATAAAGCCGTTGATAATAGAGCAAATTATACGTAACGGGCCAATGAATTGGCAAAATATATTTTGATTTTATAATGGAATACCTAATTAAAACAACAAACAGAAACTCTGTATTAAAAGTCCGCACATCCGTAGAAGTGAATCAAATTCAGTACATGTATGGATATAACCGTCGGGGCAATTCCTGTTTTACTTTCTCTTTCATGTACATAGTAGGAACAGAAGGTATTGCATTCCACCCAAAAATTTCATACCGATATTTCATTGGAAATACATGTTTTGAGGCTCCCTGAATCCAAAAAAGAAGCATTTTTAGAAAAAGATCCGTGTGTGTGTGTGTGTGTGTGTGTGTGTGTATGTGTGGCTCTGAACAGCATAACTCAAAAACGAATTGTCGGATCAACATCAAAATTAGTATTAAGTTCAGTATCTTCCAGAGATTCGACATGAAGATTTTCAAGAAAATCCCTCACCTTAAACTACACTTTAGATGGAGCATTTTTCGAAAATTTTTATTTTCTACTAAATGGCTCTAACAATTTTGATTAAAATACCATATATTAAAGGTATTTACATGACAAAAAAATGTATATCCTGAATTTTCTGTGAATACCTGTAAAGTCGTCTTCATTTGGAAGGAATTTTATACAATCTTGGACAACTGATAAGCGTTAAGCGATAGACGAAAACGTAGGTACTACACAAGAAATGTAGATCTCTTTAAAGCACATAATTGAAATGACATAAACCATTTCTGAGATATGCGCTATTAATGATTCGAATTGTTCATTTCTTGGTCATTCTCTTCAAGTCCTGTCAACATTCAGCTGTTTCTCGCGATTGCATGAGAACAGCATGGAATTTTAAGGCCGGTATATAGCGTCCAGTACTAAAACGTTTTACTATCGCTGTTCTCTTTGTATCTATAACGAAATTTGTAATCTAGCTATTTCTGCAAAGGTTTATTTGTATTAAAATGTAGTAGATAGGAAAATAAACTTAGTAAGAATAGTTTGTATACCCACTAATACATAATAGAAGGTAGAGAAGGACATGTGAATGTATCACATCAGTTTTTTGTCCTCTGTTTCTGAACAGCTTCGTTTTCTGGGTTTTCCTTCGGATATTCTTTTATTTAAAGTGTAATATATGTTCGTAATTTATTTAACAAAAAAAAAAAGGGGGGGAAAAGACATTTATAATTGTATATGAAACTCACTCTCACAATATAAAGCTTTTGTTCAACAGAATGGTTAAGTCAAATTCTCTGAAAATGAAGCAAATTAAAAAAGCATTTAAAGCTTTTTTGCTTAATGCATTTTCCTGCTGAAGATCCGAAATAAATGTATAAATGCTGACGTGCAGCTATAATACCGGCAATAAAGTGTGTTCCAACGTTGCATATTTGAAGGTGTGTTACCTTAATTGCTTTGTAAAGCACAAGGTTGTCTGTCCAGAAATTTAAAATGGAATAAATAACCTAAAAAAAAAGAAAGAAAAAAAAAAAAACGCATTGCAAAAGTATTTATTATTGGCTTTCACAATTAGATTCGTCTCTTGTAAAATTCCCTTGTTTAAAGCTTAATAATAAGTTCAACTTTTAAAAAAGGCGGAAGGGTGGGGAAAAGAGAGAGAGAGAGATGCAAAGAGGTATTATACTCACAGCAAGTATTATTCTTTTATTTAAACTGTAATATATGTTCGTAATTTATGTAACAAAAAAGGGAAAAAAAGACATTTATAATTGTATATGAAACTCATCTCACAATATAAAGATTTTGTTCCACAGAGCAGAGCGATAATTCAGTGTTGATTCAGCTTTACTGACTTCCTAGTTAGTAATACTACCACTTGCTGCTAGATGGCTCTTCTGAAGGCTGTACAGAGCATTAAAATAAATGCACAGGAGTTATATTAATATTCTAATAATCTTTGGGAAGTCAAGCTTAAAACTTTTTATTGCAATATGAGACATTTTGTGCATATATAAACGATTTTGTAGCATTAATATTCTGAAGTATGTGTTTAAATATAATAAACAGCTCTTCAAAGCATAAAATTATTATCGAAGGAAAGAAATTTTATTATTAATATTTCCTTGACTCCCCAAAGATTATTAGAATATTAATATAACCTCTGTGCATTTATTTTAATGCTCTGTACAGCCTTCAGAAGAACTATCTAGCAGCAAACGCTACCCTATTACTAACTAGGAAGCAAGTAAAGGTGAATCAACAGTGAATTATTGCTCTGCTAAAGTCGCATATTTAAAGGTATGTCTAAATAATTACAAATATTTATGATCATAAGTTAACACCTATCTACACGTCGGTAGCGTAGCCAGAAAAATATTAAGGGGTGATTATGTATAGGGATCCGTTATTTAAACAATTTGTATTTTGGCAACCGTCCACAGTATCAATTGAAATGATAAATATGAATTAATCCTCAGTTGAAATATTTAAATAAATCGATTTTATATTCAGAGATTAAGGATTAGCAATTGGAGATAAACTTAGCGTAGCATGTTCTACGGATTCCAAGCTGCAAATGTGTTGTGAAAGAATTAATGACCACTGTGAAGTATTTTATATTACCGCTGCAGGCCATTTTATTTCACTACAAAATGGGTTTTTTAGTTATGTTCGAAAGCGGGAGATATTGCACTTATTTGGAAACCAATCAAATTTAGTATCGGGATAAAAAACATGCCCAATATCTTAACATGGTTGTACCCACGCCATCTTAATTACAGTTTGTGTCTTGCCATCTTTGACGATACTTAGACAGCAGTTCCCAAACTTCTTGCACACACGCCCCCTTTTTGATAATGAAATTATTGGCGAACACCTCCATTCACTTCGTTGCTTAATAATATTAATTTACAACTTCTCGTGCATAGCTCAACAATGTGATAGCTTGTACAATAATATATTTAGTCAACCACACTACCCATTGTTGTATTACTGGATAACTGGTCAAAATAATCATAATGCAGTTGTGTATTTTTAATAAGAAGGGACGTGATACTGGATAAGTTCTTAAAAAGTGCTGGTGCTGCCTCAACAAGTTCTCCTCAAGATGCCAAGAAAGGAAATGTAAATGTTTGGAAAGTTCGTATTTACAATTTGGTTTCTCGGTGATGGATGATCGCCACAATGTGGTATATGTTGTGAAGTATTATCAGCAGAGAGCATGAAACCCTCTAAGCTCATCAGGCATCTTACTACAAAATATCCATCTCTGAAGGATAAACCTGCAGACTTTTTCGAAGGAAGCGAGACAATCTCAACAGTCAAAAGACGACAATTACATAGGCAAGTAATATTAACCAGAAATCCCTCCATGCTTCATCATTTCTTTAGTTCCATTTATACCCCGCCGTAACTACATTGGTCTTAACGGCATCCCCTTCTTATCTTGGTAGCTGATGTTCCAGACCGATCGGTGCTTCATTACGAACGCTTGCGAAAAGAGCCGAATGACTGAGCGAAGAATGGTTGGCATATACATGGAGGTTTCATTGGAAATACACTATTTGAGGTGTCCTATATAAAAATGTTTAGAGAAAGTTCCAGTGAACAGCTAGTTCCTTCTTTTACATACCAATGAATGAGATGAATATCATTGTTTAGTAATTAAATGAACCAAGGGTTCAGAGGACTGGGAGATACTCAATGTTTGCGTAGGATAAGAGAAAAATCAGAGGAAAAAATTCTGACTTGTAGCATTTCCCTCTCTCATTAACTGATGAGTAAAGACGAGAATTCCATGCACTATAAAATTCCAAAATATGCATGCATTCATACAGTATCAAACTACAATATATGCACGATCAAGTGAAAAATTGTTGTTCCCAGTTCATTAATTCACTTCCTTTTTTGCACAGTTAACAACTAACAACATTTCATTTTTTTTCTGTGAGGTTCATGAGCTTATCAGTCAAAATATTTTTTGTAGGCAGAAAATGGAATCTCTGCATCACAAAAAGGTATAGGCCCAAAGTCATATGCCATGTCAAGTTCTTCATTCTTGCTTTCACCACAAAATACCTTCTTCACTGAACAAAAGAATCCGTTGTCTGGGTTCCTGTTTATGACACTGTCCAGTTTGTTCTTTGCATCTACTCCCACTTTCCCTTGGGCATGACAGGAATCTATGGAATTCCTCAATTATTGACAATGACTCTACCAGTGGCAGACACGTGGCTTCTAATTTTGTTATTGTAGAGTGCAATTTAGAGAAGTGTCTCATGAAATTAAATCCTGCTGCACAACTTTGCATTCAAATGGTGCTTGTGCATCTCTGATGCATACGGCACTATCTGGCGAGAAACTGTTTACTACCTAAAATGAAAGAAGTATTTACTTTAGAATTAAGCAGTGAAGTATTAATTTTATTGCAATTAGCTATGTATTAATTTTATTTCATACCGATTTAATGGTATCAAAATTGTCACAGAAAAACTTTGCAGCTTCCAACCAAGTACCCCATCTAATGAGGAGGGGCTGAGGGGGTAACGGTGACTCAGGTAGACTCTCTCTGTAAGCAGCTACACGTACAGGGGCTTTTGAAAACACCTGTATAAAACAAAATATCAAAACGACTAATTCATTTTTATAGCCTTGAAACCATTAAAACTGATACAAACCTAAATTTTACACATACCTTTTTAGTTGAGGATGTCAAATTATTGACATTGTAATAATTAGAGCATATTACTTCTGCAACACGATGGAGCCCATGAGCAAGACATGTAACGTGTTTTACATTTGGGTAGAATATTTTTGTTTTCCCGGCCTTCAGCATGTAGGGAGCAGCATCACTTAACAGCAAAATAACTCTGCTTTTATTTAGATTATTTGACCACAGAATACCTAAAATACAAGAATCATTTCCCGGAAAACGATTTATAAAAATAGGATTATAAATGAGAACAAAATAATTATTTAAAATGTTATTCAACCACAATATCTGATTAAAACTCACGCAATCCATCAAAGATACTAGCAATTGTGGAGTTATTTGTTTTTTGCAGGTACTTTACAGCACACTAGATGGGGTTGTCCAGGTCATCCTCAGTTAATTTTCCTACAATTAGGTTAGCAACATAGCGCCCCATAGGATCAGTTGTTTCATCCACAGATGTCTATATGTTTGAAATTCCCAAGTCGTCGCGAATTAGCAAAACAACAAGGATTCATACGTGTGAAAAAATAGTTTTCATTTATTTTTACACAAAATTAAATTTCTTTTATTTAATAAGGGGGGCAAGGGGGATCAACTGCCCCCCTAGGTTACGAGAAATGATTGGGCTACTGGTTATTATTGCTCTATCAAAAGAAAAATTACAACTGTATTTTTACTTTCTCTACTACGTATTGTAAGTAGGGGAAGTATTGCATTCCACCCAAAAATTCGATACCGAGATTTCAAAGGAAATACATGTTTTGAGGTGCACTGAATGCATATAAAGCATTTTTGGAAACATGTCCGTGTGTGCGTCTTTGTGTGTGTGTGTCTGTGAACACCATAACTCAGAAACGAACAGTCGGATAGACACCAAACTTGGTATTTAGTTTCAGTATCTTCCAGAGATGCGACACGAAGGTTTTCAAGAAAATCCCCCCACCCCATATTATCCTTTATATGGAATATTTTTCGAAAATTTAATTTTCTCAAAAATGGCTCTAACGATTTTGATTAAAATATCATATATTTATCATACTTTCATGACAAATTAAATGTATATCTTGAATTTTCTGGGAATGTCTGCAAAAGTAATCTTCATTGTGAACGACTTTTGCGACTGGTAAACCATAAGAGATAGACAAAGTTTTACTATACAAAAAATGTAGATCGCGTTAAAATACACAATTTATGTCTAATACATTTTTTTGTTGAGTGAACCATTTTCGAGATATTGCTTGTTATTCCCTTAAATTTTCCAATACTTGTACTTTTCTCTAATGGGAATTCGTTATTCATGTAGTCCTGGTAATGCAAAGAGAATGGAATACTCCACATAGCAACCAGCTCTTAAAATATTTGACTATTGCTTAAAGCCTACCAATTCCACTTGCATCTACAAGAAAATTAGCAATAAGATTAACCACTCGATATCTCGATTAACATGAAGCAAATGGAGAATAAGCGTTTGTAAAAATAGTTTGTACAAGAGTAGAGAAAGTCATGTGAGTGTAACACATCAGATTTTTAATACAAATATTTCACATTTAGGAAGTAAAAGATGATTTTATTTCAGGCTAAATGTGTTTAAAATTCACACGATAATTCGGGAAATTGCCTCAGGCAATCTTGGCCCCCCTTAAGAAGAAACTGAAATGATTCTCCTGCAAATACATTACGTAGGCATACCTGATTATAAGACTTTGTTACATAAATTTTGCTCAATGTCGAGGGATTAGGGACGTTTTTGATGTATACTTCTCCAAAAAGCCCTTAAGAGTTGGGTTTCTGAGTTTCTCAAGTGGCATATTTGTACCTACAAAAGCATTGCATAAATCCACGTACAAATTATTTAGCGGTGCCTTAGGTGCTGGAGCAGTAATAAATGACTGGACTTGGATTTGGTGTATTGCAGATTCTTTTGTTTTTCGCATTCTTGCAATATGTGACGCATCGACTTGAAACTTTTAGTACATTTTATCTGAAATTATAAAAGCTCTAACAGTAATAGGATATGATTTCTAAAAAAAGCTGACATTCTTATTTAATTATTTAAAATAAATGCTGTAATGTTTTACAAAGAACAAGTACCATAGAAAATTTTCGGAATAAGAATAGCTTACTTGTTTACTATAGGAATCACAGAATACAACATCCCCATCTGATCTAATAAAATCCTTTCCTTTTATCCACCGTGCAAGGAGTACACTTCTGGAAGTTTTAATTGAAGGCATATTAGAAGCACATTAACACAAACAAACAGAATAATACCACTTACAAGGTTCACACACACACACAAACACACACTGCGAAGACAGTTTAGCGAATGACTTCAGTTTTATAAGAATCGAAATTGTTAGTAAGGTTTGTTCAAATTCCACAAGATCGCTCTGCAGGTGTCTCTTTGTCGCGTCAGGCGCGGTACATTTCAATTGTCGTGAAATCAAAGGCTTGCCGGTGATGTGGATGAATAAATCTGTTTATGACAGGCGGTCTGCAGGGTTTGTGAGTAAAATTCCATTAAAACATGCATTTAAACTGAAAATAATGTATATTGTATGCATAATTAAGCTTAAAATGTCTTATATATGAATTACGCATATTTTATCCCCTAAAAGGTCAAAATATGCAAATATACATGGGAAAAGTACACATATTTGGAATCATAAAGTAATGAAATGGATAAGTAATATGTCCAATGATCCTATAAAAACATGCATTTGCATGAGGTGTTCTGTATAAAAAAATAATCTGATGTGTTGCACTCATATGACTTTCTCTACTCTTGTACAAACTATTTTTACAGACGTTTAGCTCCATCTACTTCATATTAATCGAGATAAACATTTGCAGAAATTACCTTATTGCTAACTTTCTTGTAGGTGCAAGGGGAGGTAGGCTTTAAGTGATTGTCAAATGTTTTAAGAGCTGGTAGCTATGTGGAGCATTAGTAGTAATAGTCCCGGATGAGCCAATTGGATTAACGATAATCCTGCCGCTAGGGGCGCTAGTGTCGCTAGTGTCGCCGCGGATTAAGAGCGACGGCGGTAAGTTTGAAAAGCGCCATGAGCAGAAGGATTATCGTTATCGCAATTGGCTAATCCGGGACGAGATAAAAGAATTGAGGATTAGGGAAAGATGAACGAAAAACAGGAAGTGACGTGGAGGGTTTTGATTGGTAAAAATAAGACGAAATGTGATTGGTTCGTTAATTCGGGTGGAAGATGAAGGAAGGAAGATAAAAGAGTATGGAGGACACGTGATGGAGAGGAGCGGAGCGGCGAGGTGTTGTCTGTGCGGAGGTCGGGATGAAAGAGGGAAAAGATGGCGAACGAGGGATAAAAAGTATAACAGAAAGTGACGTGTGAAGTTGTGATTGGTGGGAATAAGAAGTGATGTTATTGGTGGAAAGGAACAAATGAAAGTTGTTGATTGGTAAGAATAAGAGAGATTATGATTGGTGGAAAGAAAAAGGTGTGGGAGTGGGGTATGTTGGAGGTGATGGGAAAGGTAAGTTTTCCTACCAACAAGATTTGCAAAAGCCTCTCCAAAACTCATCAGCAATTTTTGAACGTTGGATGGTAGTTTTCTTGAGTGGATAGAGAGATGGGGCGATATGAGACGCGGTGGCGAAAATGGGAACTAAACAAGATGGCGGAGACAAGAGGTCTAAGGACGAGGAAATTTCGAGGTTAGTGGTCAACATGGCGGACGCAAGAGGTGGGGGCAAGGAGACGCGGTGGTGAGAATGGGAACTAAAAGAAGATGGCGGAAGCAAGAGCTTAGAAGAGCAGATTTTGAGGTTAAAATAGTGGGAACTAAAAATGGCGGAGGGTCGGCGACAAGGAGATGCGGTGGCCAACGTGAGAACTAAACAAGATGGCGGACGCAAGAGGAGGGTAAGGAGATTTGAGGTTAAGATTTTTAGGTTAAAACAGGACGTAAGCATGGGAACGAAATCCAAGATGGCGAAGGCAATGGTGTGGACGAGGAGATGTGAGGCGCGGTGGCGAAAATGGGAACTAAACAAGATGACGAAGACAAAAAGTCTAAGGACGAGGAGATTTCGAGGTTAGTGGTCAACATGGTGGTCGCAAGAGGTGGGGGGCAAGGAGATTTGAGGTTAAGATTTTTAGGTTAAAACAGGACGTAAGAAGGGGAACTAAATCCAAGATGGTGGAGGCAAGGGTGGAGATGTGAGGCGGTGGTAAAAATAGGAACTAAACAAGATGGCGGAGGCAGGAAGTTCAGGTTAATAATATGAGGTAAACTTGGAGAACTTAAACCAAGATGGCGGTGGCGTGGTGGTGAAAATGGGAACTAAACAAGATGGCGGAGGCAAGAAGTCGAGGGACGAAGAGATTTGAGGTTAGGGTCAACATGCGAGAGATGCCGAACGCAACAGATGGTGACGAGGAGATTTGATATTGTGAAAACTAAACAAGATGGCGGACGCGCGTGGTGAAGAAGATTTCACAAAAGAAAAAATAAATATCATACCTTGAACGAGAATGGAAGCAGCCAAGTAACTAACACGAAAGTTGACAACACAAAGAGCACAGAAATATAATGGTTGTGTAAAAAGGAAGGCAGGAAGTGACGTGGCATGTTATGATTGGAGAAAATAAGACGATTTGTGATTGGTGAAAATAAAACGTGATTGGATTGGACAAAGGAATAAATAAGGCGAAGTGAAGGTGATTTGCGGCGGTATTGACGATAGCCGTGATCGTTAACGCATCTGTTGGGATTGAAACCCAGTACCAAAACCCAACACATTAAAAAGTTACTCTTTGAACCTTCGTTTTGAATGTGACATCCTAACTTCGAATTAAACGTGAACTTTAACGGTATTTTAAATAGGAATGTTGGTGGAACGTGGACTTCTTTTTTACTTTGGGACTCAAACCCGGTACCAGAACACTAAACCATGTATTTCTACCGCAACGCTATTTTAAAATGTGTTGGAATGTGGAGTTTGTAGTTTGGGACTCAAACCCAGTACCAAAACACCAAAGGATATATTCCTACGCCAAGCAGGCCCGAAAAATAATTATGCGTGTGGTACGTACCTCTTACTGGTGTTGATGCGTCACCAAAAGCGCAGCAGCTTCACGCGACGCGAAAAAATAAAAGCAAACTGTTTTTGAAAATGCTTAACCAGCTTTAAGATCAACCAACATCACTACGCACTGATATACCTAGGTTTTTTAAAGCGGTACAGACGCCCTTTGCACAGACGTAATTTAACTATACCAAAAACCTGGTACTGGACCATCGTAATGGTCGCTAGCGTACGTAGGAGCAGGGTTCTCATTGCCGGTCGAAAGCGGTCAAAAAAGTGTACGACGCAGGTGTTCACAGTAGCTACTGTCGAAGTCAACCGTCGAGGTGTGAATGAACGAAATCTGTTCTTGCCGGCAATCTAGCTCGGAGATGTGAGGAGCGGTGGCAAAAATGGGAACTAAACAAGATGGCGGAGACAAGAAGTCAACAACGAGGGGATTTGAGGTTAGTGGTCAACATGGCAGACGCAAGAGTGGTAATCAGCAGTCGATGTGCGTCACGATATGGCCGCCGCGATTAAAGAGCTGCAAACTGCGCGATAACTTGAAAAATGACTGTGAACGGGTGCTGATTAGAATACATGAATTATACAACAACAACGAGCGTGATACAACTTAACGCAATAATATGGCAATACGTTTTGGCATAAGTTTTTTGCATTAATTTTATATAATGGATTGCGAAAATGGAAGTTTCTATTTGTATTTATGACAATTCCAACTGCAAATTCAGCGCCACTTCATTAGACAGCGGAATATGAGGATCCACAATGGGTGCATTGTTCATGAATGATCTGAGATCGCCGCCATTTAGATAGTACATAGTAGGATCCACGGGGCCGGGGACACTGGGTTCCGCGGAACTTCCACCTACCATGGTTTGAGTAGCCATGGAATGATCTACCTGTTGTGCAGCGGCAGAAGTGGAGGGGATGGCAAAAGTTGGTTGGAAACTTCGCCCGGCGGCCATGTTGTTGTGGGGGGAGGTGGCTTCCGGCATCTTAACCAGGCTTTTTCCTCCTACCATGCTGTTGCTGATGGTGCGGTTGGCGGCCATATTCGACAGTTTATTGCAATGCATGCAACAAGGGCACACAGCCGCTTGTTGCTCGCGTCGAAAGTTTGTGCGTGATTTTTCTCAGATTTTATGCACCGCACAACACAAAATCACTACACACGACACTGATAGTTTTAAATATTTGACACTGATGTTGAAGTTGAGGCGGGGCACTGTTTTTTAACTCCACACGCACTTAATAAATCACATAGCCGTGCGGAAATACTTAACTTTCCGCGAAAAGCGCTAGTGGGAGTGCAATCTCAACCACTATTAGCAACATGTAGCAAGCGTTATAGTTCTGCTCACGTTAGTCTCGGAGAAAACAGTAAAAGAACGATTCTCATGCGCAGCGGAAGCAGCAGCAGTACGTGAATGGCCGTGTGAACGGATGCTGATGAAGCAGTCGATGTGCGTTACAATATGGCCGCCGCGATTAAAGAGCTGCAAACTGCGCGATAACTTGAAAAAAGACCGTGTGAACGGGTGCTGATGGAGCTGCCGATGTGCGTCACAATATGGCCACCGCGATTAAAGAGCTGCAAACTGCGCGATAACTTTAAAAATGGCCGTGCAAACGGATGCTCATCAGCGAGAAAATCTTTTAAATGTGGTTTTATGGTCGATGGTAGGAAAAAGTGCAGCGGTGGATGGATGGTGTGACCGGAAGTGCACCGGAAATGGCTGCGATTACAACTTGGCAAGTTGTGGCGCCAGGATTTTTGATGAGGCATTTAACTCGACGCGCATGCTGAAACTGCGGTTGCGATAAGCGAACTTATAAAAACCCAGTGCCAAGAGCAGCCGGCCGTAGTGAGAAACGGGGGCGATATTGGATTTTGCTGTAAAATCGTGCTATTTGACGTGATATAAGTTTTAGAGCAATACGCGCACATGTGCGGGTGTCTTCATCGATCGGTATTGACCATCGCCCTAGTGATAGCAGAACATACGCCGCAGCAGTTGTTCCCAGAGTGTTAAAGCGGAGAAAAATAGTTTAAAATAAAAACAAAATAGCAGAAATACACAGCAGCAGCACTTTGCAGGTAAAGAGCGATCGGTGCATTCGGACCATAAGATGGAGCCGCAACCCGGGGGAAGTCGCGATGACACCTTGCAGCCTACGTTCGAAATTATATGGCACAAGCAGAGAACGCTGCCAAGGCTTTTTCCGGCTTTACAGAGTCGCAAATTACCGTAAACCCGGTCCCCAGAGATGTTAACCCGGAGCAATGGGTATCGCATTTGTTTAACGATATTCTAAACTTTGCGAAAGAGAACCTGTTAGAAAACGAACCCGGATATTTAGGCATATCCATAACAGACGAAAAGGAGGCGTCTAAAGCCTTCAATATGAGCGTGAGGCGCGTAGAGCAATTGAATGCGGATGTCATTGTTCGAAGCATCGAAAAAGTAATGCAAAGTAACCAGCAATTCTTGCTAAGCGGACGTCTTCATGTAACGTTTGTGTGGACCAAGGAGGTCTCGGGTTCGTGCCACCAACCTTGCGATGCCTGTAGGGACAATAAAGGCATTGTCGAAATAGCCAACAAAGACAACTTGTGTTTAGCAAGAGCCATTGTTGTATTTAAAGCCAAAGTGGATCGCGACGTCAACTATAAAACGATGACGCGCTCCGACTATCTGCAAAAATCGAAGGCCGTAGCCTTGTGTGCGAGCATCGGTCAAGGCCACGACAGCTGTACGATAGATGACGTCAGACGCTTTGACGCTGCGTTAAAGGGCTACGCTGTGATGGTGTTTGGCGATCATACGGGGAAGCACGTGCTGTACGCGCCGGATAAGAAATGCGATAAATACATCGACGTCATTCTCCACGCCGGGCACTTTAATGCTATCGTGAACCTTCACAAGTGCTTTAAATGCAAATGGTATTGCCGCCGGTGTCATCATCCCTCGGCACACAAAAAAGAATTTCATAGGTGCGACGCCAGGTGTGCTAAATGCCATCAGCAGTGCGATGCGCGATTTGACGCCTACATACGCTGCGCCGAGTGCAACAGAGATTTTAAGGGACCGACATGCTTTGCAAACCACGCAAAGAAAGGCGTTTTTTACCCAAAGGCGCTGTCGGTGTGCGATGTAGAAAAGGTGTGCGCGTCTTGCAATAAGCTCGTGAATGCGAGGTACAGAAAAACCGCGCACGAGTGCGGGGAAAAGTACTGCTATCATTGCAAGACACACGTGAATTCTAGCCACATGTGCTATATGCAGCCGTATGCCGCAAAGAACAAAAGAAACCGGTACGTGTTTATGTTTATCGACTTTGAATGCACGCAAAACATTCCATATACCGGCAAAAAGGACACAACCTAACTTGTGCGTGTTGTACCAAGCCTGTCCGCTCTGCATCGACGAACGCCACAAGACGGCATACTGTGCCGAATGCGGTTGCAAAGAATGGGTGTTTATGGACGAGCCCGTGAAGCAGCTTTTCGAACACATCGCGCAGGCGAGGTTCGAAGCCTGGGACGTCTACGTCGTGGCGCATAACCTCAGAGCTTACGACGGGCAGTTTTTATTAAAGTACATGGTGGTGCACTTAGACTGGGCGCCGGAGCTCATCATGAACGGGAGCAAGATCTACAGGATGAGGTACGGTGACGTCACATTTCTAGACTCGCTCAACTTCATACCCATGCCACTCTCCCGCTTTTCCAAGACCTTCGGATTGAAGGAATGCAAAGGTTATTTCCCGTACCTGTTTAACACGAAGGAAAACGAGCAGTACGGGGGTTCGATTCCCGACAAAAGGCATTACTGTCCGGAGGGCATGTCAGCGGAGGGTCGGAAAGCCTTCGAGCAGTGGCACGAAGAAAAGGCGTCCTCCGGGTACGTCTTCGACATTAGGGCGGAAATGGTGACGTATTGCAAGATGGACGTATTTCTACTCAGTCAGGGAGTTTCCAAATTCAGAAGGGAATTCTTGGACGAGAACGGAATAGACCCGTTCAGAGAATGCGTCACCATCGCGCAGGCGTGCATGTGCGTGCATAGAAAGCGCTTCATGCCGCTTAAAAAAATTGCCCTCTTGCCAGCGGACGGGTATCGACTAGCGGACCGGCAGTCTCGCGCCGCATGCATATGGTTAACTTGGCTAGAGATGCAAAACCGCATCGTCATCCAGCACGCCATGCGAGGACGCGAAGTTAAAATCGTGGGGCACAAGGTGGACGGGTGCAGAGAGGCTGAAAAAATCGCGTACTTTTTCCACGGCTGCTTTTACCACGGCTGCAGGCGGTGCTTTCACAATCGCCATGCGGTGATATACAGCTCGGGACACGAAACCATGACCTCCAGGTTAGAGAGCACCGAGAAAGTCACGGCGAAGATCAAGGCCGCCGGCTACGCCGTAGTGGAAATGTGGGAGTGCGAGTTCAACGCCGCGATGAAGGCCAACCAGGACCTCGCGCGCCACGCAAGGGACTTTGCGGTACCCGAACCCCTGAACCCCAGAGACGCCTTCTACGGAGGTCTCACCAACTGCACCAAGAGGTACTGCGAGGCGAAGGGGGATAGCAAGATCTACTACTACGACGTATGCAGCCTGTACTCGTACGTGAACAAGACGAAGCCCTACCCCGCGGGCCACCCCAAGATCCACGTGGATCGATTCCCGCGCTTGGAAGATGTGGGGGGCGGGTTGGTGAAGTGCGAGGTTCTACCGCCGCAACACCTGTACCACCCCGTGCTACCGGCGCGCATCGGCGGCAAGCTCATGTTCCCGCTATGCCGCGCTTGTGCGGAGGCGGAGAACCAAGACGAGTGCCACCACGGAGAGCGCGAGAGGGCGTTGTCGGGTACCTGGGTGATCGACGAGATGAAGGTCGCCCTGGAGGAGGGGTACCGCCTCCTCCGGGTCCACGAGATCTGGGAGTACGACGTGGTGCGGCACGAACCGACCACCGGAGCCAAGGGTCTCTTCGAGGACTACGTGAATCAGTTCTTGAAGATCAAGACCGAAGCCTCCGGCTGGCCCTCGGATTGCGACGACCCTGCCGCAAAGCAGCAGTACGTGGAGCAATTCTTCGAGCACGAAGGCGTCGCCCTGGATCCCCAGGCCGTCGCCACCAACCCCGGCAGGCGGGAGCTGGCCAAGCTGATGCTCAACAGCTTCTGGGGCAAACTGGGGCAGAGGGAAAACCTCCCCACGTGCGAGCTGGTGGACCGGTACGACCGCCTCCTGAAGCTGCTCAACGACCCGGGCGTGAAAGTGCAGACCTACGTGCCCGTCACCGACCGGATCATGTACGCGGTGTGGAGGTACTGCGAGCAGCGCCGCAAGGTCAACCCCACCGCCAACGCCGTCCTGGCGGCCTACACCGCGGCTCACGCGCGCCTGGTGCTCTACTCCTACCTCAAGAGGCTGGGAGAACGGGTCTGCTACTTCGACACCGATTCCGTCGTCGTCGCCGCCGCTCCGGGTGACTGGACGCCGTCCGTTGGACGCCTCCTGGGGGACATGACGGACGAGCTGGAGAAGTACGGGAGGGGCTCTTACATCGCCCGGTTCGCCTCCACGGGGCCCAAGAGCTACTGCATGGAGATCGTTTGCCCCGATACGGGCAAGACTTTCTCGGTGTGCAAGGTGAAGGGGATCACGCTCAATTCGAGTAACCTGAGCTGGTGAACGCCGAGGTTATTCGCGACGTGGTGTTGAGGGACAACGACCGTGCGGTGAAGCTGGCGGGCACGCAGATTTCGCGGAAACCGTCTTGGACGGTTGTCACCGAACCCAGCTCGAAGACGTTTAGGATGGTAGTCAACAAGCGCGTTCTCGCCGGCGATCACGATTCCTATCCCTACGGGTTCAAAAGGAACGCATAAATGAGACGTCTAGAGCCGCGCCAAAGTCATTTCGAACCGGGCGCCCCTGAGAAGATAATGCCCGGTCCCCGGGACCTGGGGCGATTCGAGTTTCCCAGCACGATGTTCGTGGCGGGGCCGTCGCGCTGCGGCAAGTCGACCTTCGTGAAAAACCTGTTACGCCACGCGCACCGGATGTTCGACGTGCGCCCCAGGAGGGTTCTGTGGTGCCACCCGCCGGAGTATTCGCCGAGACTCGAACTCTCGGCTCTGCGTTGCGAGACCCACGCGGGCATACCCGAACTTGCTTCGGTGGGCGAGAACGACCTCGTCGTCCTCGACGATCTGATACTGGAGGGGGCGGGAAGGACGTGTCCAATTTTTTCACCAGAGACTCCCATCACAAGCGCTTCGGCATCGTCTACATCCTGCAGAACGTGTTTCCGCAGGGTCAGAAATATCGCAGCATCTCTCTGAATGCAAACTACGTCGTGGTCTTCAAGAACAACCGGGACAAGATGCAGATCGAGAGACTGTGCCAGCAGATCGAACCCAGGAACTCTAGATTTCTCTTGGAGGCCTTCGAGAAGGCCACCGAACGCCCTCACGGGTATCTCGTGTTGGACTGCACTCAGTACACGCCCGCCCGATACAGGTATCGAACCGGCGTGCTACCGGGGGAAAACCTCTCTTATTTCGTACCCAACTGAGACCGCCGAGAGGGCTCGGGTTCGTTTCGTTCTATATTTCTGCTTTTTTGCGTGGCTTATCCTGGCAGGGTCTTACCCAACTGAGGCCTTTGATTTTAAATAAAAAGTACCGCTTTGGGAGCGAACGTCATTATCGCGCAAGCATGATTAGAGGTAGGTTAAGGCTTGCGACGCTGACCAGTCCTCGCATAGCGAGACAGCACGGTAATTTGTCAGCTCTGGCCAAGGCGAAGGCCCCTCTGCGCAAAAAGTTGTTAAAAAATGCCGATGGCGATCTGATCAAGGCCATTAGCGAATGTATGCTCAACGTGTGCAGAGGTCATGTGCAACTTCCCGCAAAGTGCTTGGGTCGCCTAAAGAAGCACAAAGCTTCTTGGAGGAAGTTGACGGATAAACGGGTTCCTCTGAAGAAGAAGAAGTGCATCTTGGTTCAAAAAGGAGGTTTTTTGTCGGCATTTCTCCTACCCGTCTTGGCTTCGCTTGGCGGCGCGCTAGTGTCTAAATTAACAGGATGAAGTACGGCAAGCAGATCCTCGTTGCACCGCAACCAAAGACCGTCGATAAGCTTCACGCTATAGACCGCACCATATCCAGATTGGCTAAAGAAATTCAGAACCTGCAGAGCGCAAAGCTCTCTGCCGACGAAAAGTGGCGGCTCGTAAAATATAAATTGGACAACTACCTCGATCTCGTGGCACAAGTCAGAAAGCCCTTCCTTGGCGAAAGGAAAAGCGACGACGACGACGACGATTACGAAGACGTGTACGAACGCGTGCCGGTGAAGCAGGAGGTCGAACCCCGAACCATAAAGGTCAACCTCCTCTCGCCTCGCAAAAAGAAGAGGGCAAACCCTGCCACTCCGAAAAAGAAATCGAAATCGCCTTCCGCGTCGTACCATTTTCGCAAACACCTCTGGCAACCCCTGTACAAGTAAAGCATGAAGGAATGGAAGGCGCTAAGGCGATACTATGCCAAACCGAAACACTATGCCGGTTTGGGTACGGTCAAGCCCCTTCGAAAGGCCACGGGTGCGTCTAAGGCGAACATCGAGTCCTTCCTTCAAACCCAGGACAGTTACACTCTGCACAAACCGGTCAGAAAGCGGTTCCACACCAGATATTATCACGTTACGAATATGGACGATCTTTGGGAGGCCGATCTAAACGTCATGAACAGCGTGAGGGAACATAACAAACCTTACGTGTACATTCTGACCGTTATCGACGTATTTTCCAAATATGCTTGGGCCGTACCCCTGAAATCGAAGCTCGGTACCGAGGTTGCGCAAGCGTTTCGCTCCATATTCTCCCAACGCGTCCCCAGGATCCTCCAAACGGACAAGGGAACCGAGTTTACCAACAAGACTTTTCGCGACTTTCTGAAGAAACACGACGTGAAACATTACACAATCAAAAATAACGTTAAAGGCAGCGTCGTGGAGCGCTTCAACCGCACCTTAAAAACCAAGATGTGGAGGTATTTCACGCACAAAAACAGTTACAGATACCTGGAGGTCCTTCCGGCCTTACTCGAGTCGTACAATAGCTCGCATCACAGGTCCATAAAAATGGCTCCGAAGGACGTGAACGAATCTAACATTTTACGAGTGTACCGCAATCTCTACGGAAATAGGACCCTACCTCGCGCAGGGAAACCCAGATTTTCCGTGGGCAATCACGTGCGCATCTCTAAAGAAAAAATGAAATTCGACAAGGGCTACGAGCAGAATTGGACGGACGAAATATTTCGGATAGCCGAGGTGGTGCGCGGTCGGCCAGTGGTATATAAGTTGAAGGATCTGGCCGGAGAAGCCATAGACGGCATATTTTACACCGAGGAGCTACAAAAGGTTGCGCTACCTCGGACTTTTAAGATCGAACGCGTTTTACAGACCAAGGGCCGCGGGCGCAATAAGCAGGTCTTGGTAAAGTGGAAGGGGTATCCGGCAAAGTTTAACTCGTGGGTTCTGGCTTCGACCATCGATTCGACATGATTAAGACGAAGCCCTTCTTCATCACTCTCGTGAGCAACGCTTCCATGGAACACTTTACCGACAACACCACGGCCAGATTTTCTAACATCTTGCCCGAGAGAATCGTTCTGCAGGGAGGATGGGAGGTCGCCCTGCAAAAGGTCAGGTATCCGGTGAAATTTTATAACCTTTCGCGAGACAATGCCCGTCTGGTGGGCACCAAGTACACCATGACGCTCCTCCCCACGCATTCCAAATTCAGCCTGGAAATGCCGCAAGGCATCGTGCGCAATCCCAAAGACTTGGTGAACCTCGTCAACGCCGTTCTACTCGAACACTTGCACGTGGAAAACTTCTTCCTCTTCGACGAGCGCAAGAAGACGGTGGGCGTGAATGCCGCCGTCGCCCATCCCGAACCACTACCCGACATTCCGTTCGACGGGTTTGTGGAAAACGTCGCGCGCACGGTCGTACCGTACGCGGTCGGCGAATACGAAGCTCTGAATGATGCGCCCCACCAGAGACCCAAGCCGAAACCGAAACCGAAGCCCCCGGCTTCGGGGCAGCAGAAACCCGCGGCGGCTCGTCCCGTCAGACCCGCGACATCTACACAAAACCCAAACCAGACGTTTCAAAATCGGAGGACCCTCCGGGACCTCTACACCGCATCCACAGTTTGCTCTTAACGCCCGCTATGGCAAAAATGTTGGGTTTCGAGCCCTACGTCAACGTCATTCTCGAAAAAGCTCCTAAACACCCCGTAGATCCTTATATGGGGTTTCCTTACGAAATGTTCATCTATTGTAATCTATTGACCCCGCAAGTCGTGGGCGACACCTTCGCCCAAGTCATAGAGAGCGCGGCCGTGGAATACGAAAGAAGCAACAACACTTACATGAGCGACGAAAAGACGTTTTTTCCCCAAAATTGGGTACCCTTGATTCAGCAAGACTTCAAGACGGTCAAATTAGATTTAAGGAACGGTTACGGCGATCTCTTGCCATTCGCCGACGGATTTTCCTCTACTATAGTTCTCGCTTTTCGTCCAAAACAGACGTAATGGACGTGCACGCCGTGACGCGGTACTACCTCAATCAGGCCGGCGGCGCGTTCGACGATCGCGATTTTATTCTCTACAGGGGCAATTGCTACCAAAGAGGCAGCGGTCTCTTTTCAGCCCTCAGAGGACTCTTCAGAAGGTTGCTACCGTTTTTAAAGAGCGGAGCAAAAGCAGTCGGAAAGGAGGCCTTAAAGGCGGGCGCTCACGGTCTGTCCGATGTGGCTGTCGCGGGAGCAGCGCCAAAGGAAGCGCTTCCAACGGAGGCTCAAGGAGTCCGGATACAATTTAAAGCGTAAAGCCGACGAAAAGCTCGATGCCATGCTCGGTTCCGGCGCCAGGCGCCTCAAGAGAATAAAACCGAGCAAATCCAAAAAGAGCAAGCAGTCGAAGCTGAAACGCGGTAGGCTTAAGGTGCAAGACGTATTTTCGTAATGGCAGACGCGGCCGTCCACATGAGTTCCGAACTGGACCTCTTTACAGAGGTGCCGGTTCAGATGAGCATCGAGGAGTCACGGTTCCTATACCTAAACCCTCAAAACACTTTAATGAAAAATGCCCCCATCACCTTTCATTATTCCGGAAATGCGGACGATTACCTAGACTTGACCTACGTCGTACTCGAACTCATGGTGCGCATTGTAGATGACAAAGGAGAGGCCTTAAACGCTGACGCTAACGCCACTCTGGTCAACAACGCCTTAAATTCCCTGTTTCAACAGGTGGAGGTAACCGTCAATAACGTCATCGTCTCCATGCCGCAAGCCGGTTACCCCTATAGAACCTACCTCGAGACATTTCTAAATTACTCCGAAGATGCCATGAACACCAAACTAGAATCCACCCTCTGGAGAAAGGACACGGCAGGCATCATGGACACTTTTATCGCCAATGCGGGTTTTCAGTGGCGTCAGGGGTTTACCAAAGGGAGCAACGTCGTACAGCTCATCGGTCCTCTGTCCAACGCTCTGTTTAGACAGGATAAGCTGCTTTTGAACAACGTTAGCATGACCGTCAAGCTCACTCCCGCCTCTCCCCAGTTTTATCTGTTTTCCGACGTAGATACCTTTAAGGGGTACGCCGACATCGTGTCTGCCACGCTGCGCTTAAAATCGGTGCGGCCCTCGCCGACCATAAAGCTCGCGCACCAGGCCGTGCTCGCAAAGGGCAACGCAAAGTACCATCTCAAGGACGTCAGCTTTCACGCTCTCAGCATCCCCAAGGAGTCCAGGGCAATGACGTTTAGCGACGTGTGCGTAGGGCAAGTTCCCAGGAGAGTGGTAGTAGCCATGGTCACCGACAAGGCCTATTCCGGCCATTTTAACTCAAATCCGTACAACTTGAAACATTTTAAAATGAACTTGTTTCAGCTCTACGTGAACGGGCAACCCGTTCCCTCCCAACCTCTGCAACCCGACTTTACAAAGGGACACTATTTGCAATGCTTTCAAACCCTGCAGGACGGCCTAGGCATTCATTTCAAGGACGAGGGACACTCCATCTCCAGAGAAGCCTACCCGCAAGGGTATACGATAATGGTTTTCGATCTCACTGCAGACATGAGCGCTAACGAGTCTCACATCTCGGGTCAGCACCACGGAACCGTCTCTATAAGCATCGGTTTTGCCGATAAATTGACAGAACCGGTCATACTTCTGCTGATAGCGGAAATACATCGCACGGTCGAAATCGACGCCAACCGATCCATTTTGGTATCATGAACACCTTTCAAATTCAACGGTTTCTATCGACATGCCCCTCTACGCGCTCTCACTTTTTAGGCGTCTACCCCTGCGATAAACTACCCGTACTTCACGGCATTCGAACGCCTCCCTTGGCGCTAGTGGCTAACACCGACCCCAGCACCAAATCCGGGCAACACTGGGTTTGCATCTTTGTGGACAAAAACTCGCATGGAGAATATTTTGACAGTTACGGCATAGGACCGCTTTCGCCCCATTTTCTCCGGTTCTTAAATTCGGTCTGCGGGTCGCGTTGGTCCACCAACGCCAGAAGGCTGCAAGGTTTCGACAGCACCACTTGCGGTCATTACGTCATCGCCTACCTCACCCACCGCTGCTCCGGCTTACCTAAGCATAAATTCTTCTCAAAATTTCACGTCAGCAATCACGCGCATAATGATGTCGTCATTCGCAAAACGTACAAAGACGCATGCCGCGCAAAGTGCTCTGACGCTCAGCAAACTTGTCAACCCTTGAAGGTGAGTACGTGTGTGTGTGTGTGTGTCACTATTCATCACATCTAACCTAATCCATCCTCTTGCACGTGCTTTCAGAAGACGCTCCTGCTCATATAAAAAGCAACGTCACGGTGCCGCTCGCCTCATTCAGAGTGTGCCATGCAGCACGCGGATACAGTCATGCTGCCATGCAGCACGCCGACCAGCTAGGTCCGCACCTATGTATTAGCTTGCTTTTTTCTATCCCGTTTATCTCTCTATCCCTCACATTATTATTATTGTTTTGTGTGTTCCAGTATAACCGGATTTCAAACCCCGACCACCTCAAAACCCGGGGAAAAAAGGAAACTACCCATCTTCGACCTCCAACAGCATCCCGACAGCCCTGCTCCGCCAGCACAGTTCCAACACAGTGCAGTTGTGGGTCCTCTGGCGGATATCTACTTCCTCAACCCGCAACAAACTAAATTCGTCAGTGTGGGATTCTCCCCCCCCCCAGTCGCCGCACCATCTCGTCGTCACCATTGCCAAATGTGGACAGCACAACGCAGTCGTCATGAGTTCCTCGCAGTGGCACAAACTCGTCGAAGCCATCCCCATCATTCACAAACGCTTGAATGACCCACAGGGACGTCTACAGGAATTTCAATTGAGCGACAGCGTCACCATCGTGTTTAAGTTTGTGTTCGGAAAGCTAAAGCTCGTTTTCAAAGACCCGCAAGGCGCATCCGTTACGCTTAACCAACAAGAATGGCACGTGTTGCATGCCCTGCAGCGCATCATTACCGACATCATATATCACAAAAAGAAGGAAGAGATGGACGTGCAAAATCAAATCATGGCATACCACAAGTACATGCTTCACAACCATGCCTCCAACGTTCCCTTACATAACATGAATTTCACGCAGTTCACCAAGTACATACGGTGCGCCAATTTTAGAACATTCCTCGAGGTGCATCATTTCCTCAACACCCATTTCGCACTGCGCATCTCACAAAATAGTCCTTAGTGCGCATGTATTTCTACCAGCGTTCCAACCGCACCTCACCCAATCATCTCGCGCCCTTCGCTCCCGCATCATGGGTTACAGAAATTACCTGTCGGTGTACTACCATGACAGTAAGGTGTTTAAAAACTACGAGGTGAACAGTCACCCCCCATAAAAATACACCTTATGCACTTCGCTTCGTCGACAGCACCTACGACGGAAAATCCGTCTCCGCCAGAGTTCACAGCTGCGAAACCAAAATTCATTTTGTGCTATCTAACATGTACTTCAACGATATCCATTTCAAAGCAGATAAAGAAGACGCACAACATCAGTGGTTCCAATTTGTGCTCGTAAGAGGTTTATACATCGTTTTCTACGAACAGCAATACATTTCCACAGACAAAATGCAGCAAATGTTAAACGAAAACCCCATGTGCTACGGCACGTGCTTAGCGGCGCATTTGGGTCGCGAATCACCCTATATCATACCCGATCACATTCACGGCGTTTGCATGTTCAGCACCGTTCAAAACAGAGTTCTCCTCCAAGAGGAAAACCGTTAAATCAACGGACACAGTGTTTTTCCTGCGGATGTTGTGCAATAATTGCTAAGCGCTTCCGGCGGATGTAGTGAACCTCCAACGAACGTTTCCCCCACCAGTGCTTCCCCCTGATGTGGTAAATCTCCAACGAACTTTTCCCCCACCAGTGATTTCCTGCTTCCGGCAGTTGGGTTATATTTATGCACGCGCATTCTTTTCCCCTTCATTCGGTGCTAGCCAGCCGTGGGGGAATGCCAGGACCGACGTGTAAAGACTTCCACTGCTCGTTTTGCTTTCACCAAACGTGCAGCTGCGAACTTAGGCACCGTCTCACCCGCCTGTGCACGCAGTGTCAACTCGGTTTCTACGAAGACCTCGATCAACTCAACAAGCAAATTCAACAATTCCTTCGAAGGTACTCCGCTAGAAACACCACATGAACTGCTTCATCGTGCTCTTTCGGTATCTCGATAACGGACGAAGAATCCACCTGCTACTGCCCAGGGAACGCCAAGTGCTGCTGCAGAACGGCATATACATCTTTGAACGTTATCCCCCAAGCGACGTCGACCTTGTGTGGAACCAACTTCCCAGAGACGCACAGGTAGTTTGCGCACCTTATCGCAGGTGTAAACAACACTACAACCTTCCTCATCAAACCACTCATATAGACGGTCCTCCCCCGTTTATCAAAAACTGCCATCTGTGCCGTCATAATGTCACAGGACGCTCTTAAAGAGCTAGAAGAACTTTCCCGCAGCGCCGACACTCTCAGCGTATCTACGCTTGAACAGCACGTACCGTATCGTGTCGTCGGCGTCAAAACACTCGACACCGTTCACGGTACAAAGCTCGTCGCCAAACTCTACAACGACACAGAAGTTTTCCTACCAACAAGATTTGCAAAAGCCTCTCCAGAACTCATCAACAAACTCAACTCTACCTCATTCTGCATCATATACGCAGGCGAGGAAAAACTACGCAGCGGTTTCAAACGTCACATCGTCACGTTCTCCTCATACAACCCTAAATAATGTCCGACGAAACCTATCCCGTCCCCGTGGGGAACAATCTTAACCTACAACTTATTCTCAACGCAGCATCACCTATCCGTATCCTCTGCATCTCCAACTCCTATTTCCGCAGCAGCAGAGTTGTCACCATCACACTCGACGTCCAAGGGGCTCACGCCGTCCACGTCAAATGCGTACCTACCAAAGTGCACAAGCATCAACAAGACGCACTATGCATCATATACTTCGGCAACAGCAACATTCCTGCTCTAACCAACAAAGTCACATCCACAGGATGCTTCTCAACCAGCCATTACAACGAATTTACCATCCCCATCTATATACCAACGTTCACCGAGTTCGTCAACGAAAGTTTCTCGCACCTGCTCGTCACCTGCATCACCAAACCTATCCACCAATTTACCGTCGATAGCAGCAGCAGCGATGACGAGGACTCAAAGTGCACCACGTACTTTAAAATCATTGTTGTGCGCGAAATCTGTTTGTCCTAGTGCCTCAACAAACTATGAATTTTAATGTGCTTTTTTTCCTCCTAATATTTCTTATATTGTTCATTTATTGTATTCATATGTTAATCTCCTGTAATCAAATAATCCATTATGTTATTCTCAAACTATGTATTCATATGTTAAGCAAATAATACATCATGTTAATCTCAACTATGTATTCATATCTTTATCCAATGTACTGTATTCAAATTATAAATAAAGAAAACAGTCCCGGATGAGCCAATTGCAATAACAATAATCCTTCCGCTCATGGCGCTTTTCAAACTTACCGCCGTCGCTCTTAATCCGCGTCGACACTAGCGACACTTGCGCCCCTAGCGGCAGGATTATCGTTAATCCAATTGGCTCATCCGGGACTATTACTACTAGCATTCCATTCCCTTTGCATGTCCAGGACAAAAAAAAAAAAAAAAAAAACGAATAACGATTTCCCATTTGAGAAAAAGTATTAAATATTGGAAAATTCAAACAAATAACAAGGAGTATCTTGTAAATGGTTCCCTAAAAAAAAAGCAAAAAAAAAAAAAAACATTTGACGTAAATTGTGTGTTTTAACAAGATTGACATTTTTTGTGCAGTAAAATTTTGTCTATCTCTTACGGTTTACCAGTTATGCAAATGTCATTCAGAACAAAGAGGACTTTTGGGAGCATTCCCAGAAAATTAAGATGTGCACTTCATTGGTCATGAAAACATCTTAATTATATGATATTTTAATCAAAATCGTTATAGCCATTTTTCACAAAATCAAAATTTTCGAAAACTTTCCCATGCAAAGGTTAGTTTGGGTGGGGGTTATCTTGAAAATCTTCGTGTCGCATGCTTGGAAGATAGTAATTTTAAGTGCCAAGTTTGGTATTTATCCGACTTTTCTTTTTTAGATGCTTTTCACAGACTGACAGACAGGCACACAGACACACATACGGACATGTTTCCAAAAATGCTTTATTTGGTATCAGGGCACCTCAAAACATGTATTTACAGTGAAATCTCGATATCGAGTTTTTGGGTGGAATACAATACTTCCCCTACTTATACTATACGTAGTAGAGAAAGTAAAAATATTTAGATAAAGGTCCAGTAAACAGCTAGTTCGCGTTTTAAATACCAGTGCATGAGATGAGTATCATTAATGAGTAATTAAATGAGCCAAGGGTACAGAGGACTTGGAGATACTCAATGTTTGTTTAGGATAAGAGAAAAAGCAGAAGAAAAAAAATCTGATGCGTTATATTCTGTGACTTTTTCTGCCCTCTCTCATTTACTAATGACCATAAAAGCTTATTTTTGTATCTACTTCATTTTATTCGAGACAAACCTTTGCAGAAGTAGCTATATTACACATTTAGTTATAGTTGCAAAGAAACAGCAATAGTCAAATGTTTCACAACTGGACGATGTGTGCTGGCCTAAAAATTCAATGATGTTTCCATGCAGTTGCTAGAAACAGCTGAAAATCGACAGGACTTTAGTATTTATCCGACTTTTCGTTTTTGAGATATCCTGCTCAGAGACACACATGGTACTTTTTCTAAAAATCTGATGTTACATTTACATAACTTTCTCTACCCTCTAGTACTTATTAGTGGGTATACAAATTACTGTTACGAAAGTTTATTTGCCTATCTACTTCATTTTAATCGAGATAAACCTTCCCGGAAATAGCTGCATTACATATTTCATTATAGATAGAAAGGGAACAGCGATAGTCAAATGTTTAAGAACTGGACGCTGTATGCTGGCCTTAAAATGACATCGCGAAAAATAACTGAAAAGCGACAGGACTTTAAAAGAATGGCTAACTATTGAGCAATTCGAACCATTAATAACGGATATCTGGGAAAATGTAACTTCTAACCGTTTCTGTGTATATGAATTTAAATGTTGTTCTTTCTTCCTTCGAGTAAAAGTTTTGCTGGTGCCCAGGGCTTCTTATTAATTTATTTTCCACATATCCTATGATTTCTGCAGCAACTTCCTTCGTACAACTTCTCTGCTGATACCAGTGTTCATTAATGTCCCCAAATGTCAATTTTGAGGAAATTTGTCTGGAAATATGACAAAGATGTAAAAATTTCTATTTTCTCTTTTTTCCCTTCTTTCTTTCTTTTTTTTTCATTTTTATTATACTTACAACTTGTACCTTCATATTGCACAATAGGGTTTTTAATATGAACAATTTTAAAGCCACAATTGGCTTATTATTTGGTCTGTTACTATTTAGATAAAGCCCACATTGAACTTTAAACTTTATTTTTCTCAATTCCTTTTCCCAGAATTCTTCCTATTCAAAATACTCCTATGATGGCAGTTTGTAACTTAGCTTGAAATTTTTAGGAGAGCTTCAGGGGTTACGGTTTAAATATTTCTGCCCATTAGTAAAAAGTTTTTCTTTCCTTAAATTAATTTAAACTTACAAATGTCTGCAAACAATATCTTTATGTTTGTACACTAAGCTCAAATTAAAAGTTTGGGAGTGATACAATATACTGTAGGACCCAAGGAACATTTCATATTGCCATAGCAGAAAATCATTAATTATGAATGAAAAAATTAATATCTTAACAACAACTTGAGATTGTTCATTAAAATGCTATGTGCACTAAATGATGTGTGTTTTCGAAATATGGTATAAAAGGCAAAGCAATCAGAAGAAACCTGTAGATTTTTGGGTTTTCACAGATACATTACCTTAACTTAGTAGATTTTTCTTTAAAATGTGTTACAAATGTATTATCCTCTTCATTACTTAGGTTTTACATTTCAACACTTTCCATACATATCTCCCACTTATCTTTTGTAGATGAATCTCTACTTAAATGTCAGTGGGATATAATTTATGAGTTTAATATTAATTCTTTATGATGAATTTTGACTTTTCAGGCAATTTAAAACATTTCTAGTTGTAGTACACAGTCTGACTGGTATTGGTGCTTTCCAGTGAGCATTTTAGGTTAACCTTCTCTTCATGGGTTGTTGCTGTAAAATAATACCAAGAAATATCAGGTTCCTATTGCAGAAGTTCACCAAATCTACTTCCCTCTAATATGCATTTCCCATTTCATATTTGCCATTTTCTCATCTTTCACTTTCCAAGCAGTGTATATGACTCACCTGATATGATAAGTCATTCTCCTTTCTTGTGCTTCTTGGATACTTATTTTTGTATCATAGCTTTCCTCCACTTTATTATGAGGGAATGCGTTATGTGGCATGTAAATTTGTTCTGGATCCAAAACCACTTACATTTCTCCTAAGAGTGCCATTATCATTTTATTACTCATATAACACACTCTTGCCACATTTTTCTGTCTCTGATGGAACCAGTATTACACAATTACCATCAATTCCTCTTTTCAAAGAATTACAAAAAGGATATTCAAAATTCATAGCTGAATAGCTCACTATTGGAAATATTTTCTACTTCACTTAAGGTGTCTTCTTAATATTAATTTTGTTTCTTTCCATTTATTGGTTCAGATTTTCCTAATAACTCTGCTTGAAGAAGAAAAATATCTTAAGATTCTAGGGGGGGGGGAGAGAGAGAACAAGGAACAGGCATGAATTTATGTTGTATCAAACAAGACTAAATGTTTGCAACTGTTAGTCTCAAAAATGGTGTTAGAGAAGCCAAGTTTACATATCACTCGTAAAGTATTAAAACAGGATTTTCTTTGGTTCAACATTTTTCTTCTCCTTTAACTTTACCCAGAATCATAATGCATCCTTAATAAATCAATTAATTGCAATTTGTATTTAGTCAGTTGGAAAGAGGAACAACACTGTTCATTTTGAAAAGGGATTTTTGAATATAGAATACATCAGGATTCAGAATGGGAGAGAACAAACAAAGAATAAGAGAATCTCAAAGGGTTAACATTTAAGTGGACTAGTTTCTTCTGGGAGTTTGCATACTGTTGGGTAAATGCGTGGTTATATGGAACTTTAAAATAACTTGTTTCCAATAAAATGCTTTTCAGAGAAATAATGTTTCATTTCATCCTAATCTCATTTCACTTAGTGTAAAGTTTCCATGCTCAACAGAAAACATACTTGTATCCTCTCACATTCCTTTGAGGGAAGTAACGCATTCTGCTATGCTGTTCTAAAACACTTCATTTTGTGGACTCAGATAGCACTGAACCACCACAGCTAATATTGATGCACCATTCCCAAAAACTCTATAATTGTGTAGTTCTATGATCTTGCTTTCTTCTCTTTGCTTTCAAATAATTGTTTATTTTTTTGAAACTGTTGCACAACATTTCCAGTAGTGGGTTTATTATATAACTGAATCAGTGAAATGACACTTTTCTGAATGGCATTATAACTTGTGAAAAGAAGAGAGAATAATAAATACCTAAAAATAAATTAGTGAAATGTGACTCATGTGCACTTAGTTTCATAGTGAGATGATAAGCAATACTTTTGGCACATGATTCTGAAAAAAAAAAGTTTGAATTTCATTAGAATTAAATAATATAACAGACAATGCTGTTAATGAAAATTATTAAGATTACAAACCTCCTTATTTTGAATTTAGTTACAATTGTGTTCCTTAGTTCATTTTGACAGATGTGATATAAGTAATGTACTTGAGAATGACGATGAAAACAGTGATTTTTCCAAAAATTGTTTTTGAAATCTGAGCAGTGACAATGTGCAATTAATGCAGAATTATTTCACATTTCTGTATTTTGTAAGCTAATTTAGCTTATATTAACAAATTCACTTACTTTAAAATGTTTTATGTTTGAAGCGATTTGTGACACATTTCTTTTCTTATCTGTATCTAAGATTCCATTAAAACAAACCAGAAAACACAAATTCCAACTGGAAACCAGCTTCATACCTATTGAGGCTTTGTACTTATCTACCAGATGCTTCAGTAGCTAATGGGAAATTAAAATTGTAACTGAAAATTATACTAGTTCATATATAGAATATTTAAAGAAGTGAAAATATTTGCTTTAGTTTCAATAGCACTTATGCACACTGATTAGCATCCAAAAAGTATGATATTGAGATTACATTCACAATTGCTTAACCTGAGCTTCATTTCTTGCAGCCATTGTCAAGTTTGTAACAAATTGAACTATTCAAAGGTGACAGATTTACTGTTTATTTATTTTAATGTATTATTGCATTGTCTGATTGTGAATATTACTTGTAAGAGTAAATTGACATTGAAAACAAAGGACAGAGATGTGGATTTTAGGAATTATGGCAAAAATATTCGACATTATGTAGGTAGTATCTTTCAAAGTATGTTCAATACTGGCTTTGGGATTTTAATGTACTTGAACCAAGCAGTATTAAAACTGTTGGCTGTAAATTATAAGAATATTTCTGTAAAAAGCATATAAACTTAACAACAAACTTTCTATGAAATTTAAAATCCTACAAAGTAACTTGTAAGCATTAAGCATCGTTAGCAAAATAAATACATTATCCATATTGTTTTTGTAGTATTTGTGTTTTAAAACTGATTTCAGGACAATGGCAGCTAAAGTGTTCATGATTCTTGGCATCATAATGCTACTCTACTTGAACTATGTCCGGATGGAAGGTGAGTTTATAAACAAATGATACATAGGAAGAAGGGACAGTTTCATTCAAATATCAGAAATGACATAACTGTATTTTCTAGGTATAATAAACTTTTAAAAATACCATTTAAATATGCAGTGGAAGGTCAGCATAAAGAAATTAGCATTCTGAGTTTCACTATATGGGCTATAAATTGTGAGTTTGCAAAATTCAAAAATATTTTGTGAAAAATGTGATTCCTTTAGATAGTTTTATTGTAGGAACCTTCATATATAAACAATTTTAAACACAGAGATCCTACAACTTAGAACTTAAGGTAAGAAAAAAGTGTATTACATGGATACAAACACATACATACACACACAACCAGCACATTGCAAGAATTTTGTGACTCTGAGCTTGGAAACAGTACATATATAGTATGTATTCTCCTAAGAGTAATACCTTTTTCCAAAGATAGCGAAAAGAGTCTGAGTAAAATAAAGTGTTACTAGATTTTGTTGTATTCTGAGGAAGCCTATGCAATAATTTTTATTATGAGAGATGCATTCCACTGCTTTAAGAAAGTCTGAAATCATGGAATTGCAGTTTGTAAGATTAATATTATCCACTGATCGCTATCACACCACAAGTAAAACTATAAGTTGTTGTATGTTTAAATTTTATCACCAAGAATACCAAGAATAAATGATTCAAAATTCCATCCTTGAGATTATTGCTGAGATTATTTTTCAATTGTTATTATTGTGCCTAAATACTTTTAACCTTGCACTAATGCAATATGCATTCATGTAATTAAAGTATCTAGTACGCAATTTAGAATTAAATGAAATAAGTAATTTGAATTAGTTGTGTATTTATTAATATACCATAATAGTAAGTTGTTATGATTTATAAGCACACCTTTTATCTTAGGGTTGTCCAGAATGTGTGTAATAACCCAATTGTGGGATAATCATTTACATTGTTGGCACTAGCCTAGACTGTCTTTGTAGCACTGGAGTAGTAGGGAAGGGATCAGGTTTTTGATTTCCAATAACACAGGATGTTTTTATCTATTGGGAGACATAATATGGGCTACACTTTACCTCATGAGGTTTTTGGGAATCCATTGATGAGCTACCAAATAGAAAAGTAACTGTCCCCTATCTTACCAGCCAGATTTAAGCACAATGGAGGCAGAGGGCATGTCAAACACATTTCACCCCTCTTTCCACGCTCTGCCTATGAATTCCTGTGTTGATGAAGGCAGGCTGTAGCAGTTATGAAGTTGGTTTTAGCCTGGTTGTGCTATTGTATTGGGAACAAGAAGTCACTATAACCTTAAGAATATTAACACAGGTGATCAAGGAGCAATATATCGTCCTCCCTGGTCTAGGGGAGCCATTCTAGCATCTAGTTCCTGAGGTTGTGAGGTCAAATCCAGTGGAGGGCAATGGATTTTTTCAAGCATAAAAATCCTTAGCATGGCTTCCTTTGGAAGGGAAGTAAAGCTGGTGGTACCATGTCACAGATTTACAGCACATAAAAGTACCTCAAGCCTGACAAAGGCCTCTGAGCAAAATTTCTGGTCTTTTATGCCCAATATAGAATGGGACACTAAGGACCACAGTAGTTAAAGAGTGTCCATAAATCAAACTTAATTTTCAAATTGTTTAAGGAGTAATATGAACAAATATGCCATATGGATGGTAAGACTTTGTATTCCACACACAACCTGGAAAGATTAATTATGAACAGAAATAATATTATGAGGATGTTAATGATGATGATTATGATGATAGTATTGGTAATGAAGATGATGGTGCTTATGACAGGCACCAAATAGTGAAAAAAGCATAAAACATTTCTAGGAACTGTGCATTGTTTCTACTTTAATATGACATTCTACTTGAGAATTTTAAATTTACAAGAAGATGATATTCTCCATAAGAAAGAATTTTATATAACAAAGGTTTTCTGTTCACTTCTGATTATATTGTTTTGAGTAACCTTTGTGTTGCTTGTGAGCATTTTTCTTGATAGTCATCATCATCATCATCATCCTTAGTTCCTAAGACAATTTCTTTTATTCATCTTACTACTTGGTGTTTTTTTCCAATTAGCTGACAACAAAACAGCACTAGCATATAACAGAAGACTAGAATTGGAAAACATTGCTGGAGAAACTAGACTAGTTTAAACAAGAAAGAATTATGTGTTAATATTACTGTAAATGAATTGTTCATTTACAAATAGAATATGCTGTTTGACAAAAGTGATACAGAATCTAAATTACTCAATAACAATGAAATCTGCAGATGTAATTCTATCATGGGCAGAAAAAATTTCATGATTATAGAAGCACAAAATATGAACCTTCATATACTTAAACAAAGCAGTCACTTATACTGGAAAAAGCATTGTATAGAACTTAGTTTGTAGTTGAAACTGACATATATTAGATTTTGGTATTATTTTCATGTTTCATAAGAATGTTAATACTTATATGTTGTAAAAAGTAAATCCATTTGTATTTATAACATCAATATTGTTTTCTTACCTACTTTGATTAGATTTTTTCCTTCATGACTAATATTTCCATCAGCAATGAACCAGGCTTCCAAATTTTGTATCAAGGCAGTTTTCTGGGAAAATAGCATAGGTACTGTACTCCTGTATGCAGAAGATGCATTGAGAGCATTAGCTGAAGTTTCAGTAAGTTCCAGGAATATGTTGAAAAAGTCTCACCAGATACTTTTAGGGAGGGAAGCATTAGTTAAAAGCACTACCTGTATTTAATCTTTATACTTGAATAAATAATAGGTTTCAGGGACATTTCTGAAAGATACTTTTATATTTTATGCTTACAATGTACTGCAGGTGATGCTAGTGATAAATGTTAATCTCAATATAACAACATAAATGCATTTTCTTTACCAGTGATTTGCTGTCATGTCCTGCCAGATATTTTAAATTTTAGCATTTTCAGTATTCTTAATTTGATGTGGTAGTATGTTTAGCAGTCACCAAAACCTGATGATCATGATTTTCATTAATTTGGAAGACAAATTCTCCAATTCCTAGAGTGGAGTAAAGGGAACTGTCCCAGAGCTATCATGATAAGTAATGCTGTACCTGTAGAAACTAGGGAACTTGAATGTATACATAGTATGTATATGTAATAAATGTTTCACATAGAACTGACTGTAACTGTTTATCGAGTATAAATGGTTTTGTGCCATAGATTACACATTTAGTGATAGTTTGAAAATTGTATACATATACAAATGTATATAAATACAAATATTTCAATTAATATACTGATATTTCTAACTATCTTAAGTGTGTAATGCAAGTATGAACTATGAGACTTTACTCATTTGTTTATTCTGTTCTGTGGATTGCATTGAGAATGATGCTCATGGATGTTGAACACAACATACTATACAGAATGGTCACAGACTACATAATTAAGGATTTTAAGCTATATGGTTTTTCTAAATCTATCACCAGTTATGCAACTACAAACACAACCAATTTAACTTTGCTATACCAATAGGAGGTAATTTGATAATGAGGTTCACTGAGCCACTAGCTACGAGGAAACAACAGTGCCACCTTAACAATATCCTCTCCACAAGGCAGTCAGAACTTGGTGTGATGGAAGCAATATGTTTCCAAAATATGTCCTATATTTTAAGGAATAAGTCGTGTACAGAATTTACTAAAGCTGAGTCATTTTCATAATTTTTTATATTGATTGCTCATTTATATAACATGTACAAATAATAGCTCTTCTTAGAAAGATAATCTGTGAGAGCAGACATATATTCTCCGGTATTGCCAGATGATAATAACTTTAATCCATCTGGAAGTGTGTTAAATATTGTGACACATACATAATAAACTCCTTCTTGAAAACAACTTAAAATAGGATTATGGTTATGAAAATGCACCATTTTTTGTAGTATTTATGTAATGTAAATTTACATTTACAGCAAAGCATTCTTTTTTTTAACATACAGTCGCATAAGCAAAAGAAGAGATTCGTAAGGAAATGTACAGCTTTTGAAATAGAGCTTTTACATATTACTCTATTCTTAATGCCACTCATTATTGGTATGGCTTACTTTAGTAGAAAAACCACTCATAAAACTGCATCAGTGATGCATCAGACGACTTAACACAGATGTTGCTAAAAGGTATGGAATGCATTCCCATTTCTCTGTCTATATTTTCCAAAAATTTGTAGGTTGAAGCAGACGTATGCCTTGATGCATTATCCTGATGCAACCAGACTTTATTTACATCTGCACCATAGAGAGCAGGGATTTTTGTATGAAAAATTGGTATCAGGACACTAGTCTGATAATATACCAAGTTGATTTTCACATTTTTATGTGCACGATGAATGGTTAATTTGCCATTGTAACTGTACCTTACTATTACCATGAAACCATTGGGGAAGTTTTCGTCAGTTTACTTGTAACAACTTTCAATATTTCTTCTCCCCTTGATCGGTATTATGTAGCCCAGAGTGTGTTGCAGTCAATTAGATAAACATATGCCTCATCTAAAAAGACAACAAACATACACTTTTCACCAGTTAGACATCGTTCATACAGCTTTCTGCTGTTAGTGACACGTTCTGCAATGGGTTTAGGCAACAGCTCATATCCCCGGCTCTTATGACAATTTTCTAGATTCAAATTCTGGTTGATTATGGTGTTCACAGTAGTAACATAGATACCTAATTACAGTGCAATGGCCCTCCGAGTTGCAGGATTTGGTGCAGAGACATGGGCCTTCACCTTTCAAATTATCTCCGGGGTGTGATAGGTGGCCGGTCGTGAATTTCCCTGTTTCTTGCCCTTTGGAATAAATGTGGCCCTTACCTTTTTTTTGAGTGCACATGTGACCACTCTCTTGGATACGGTAAAATCACGCCTCTTGCATGCTTAATAATCTCAGAATACAAGTATTTTCCACCGGAAAGGGCAATAATGTACTCTTATCAGAATGGTTCCATTTTTGATGCTATTTGATGCAGCAAGGGCAAGAGCACACAACTGAGCAAACACAGTGATACACTCATACTGCTAAACTTTCATTCGGTTCTACATGTTTCAGCATGGAGCTATTGTGCTCGTCTGATATTGTTACCATAGATTATGAACAACCCTCCGTATTACATTAGTATTTTATTTGTTTAATATTTGCCTTTCGGTTATTTATCTCGCCTTCGTTACTTTATTCTAGTCATCATTCCTTTGAGTGTTGTTATTATGTTTATTTCTTGCTCGGCAGATATTACAGTCCATGGTGTCACTGCTACTCCTGCCGCTCGATACCGTGGCTCCACTTCGTTACTCTCACGAACAACGCTGCCAATTGAAGATCCTCTTTGATTAAGGTGAACACCATTCCGTCCACCGTTCCAGTCATCAGTCCATGAATTGGGGAACAAAAACTGCACGTCCAGTCGCTCCGCTACCTGTGAAAATGCGTCACTTACCTGCATCGCTTTCCTCCGTTGACATAGCGTCTCCTCAGAACTCCACTAACGCCGATCTTCTCTGGGGGAAACAGCGATTTTGTCTTGGTAACTACGTAGTACACGTCCCCCCATCACATTCTCCGCAAGTCATTTCTCCCAACTTGTAACACAATCATCCGATAATCACTTTCCATTTCAGCAGTAGGCCATCAGACCTTGTGTCAGTGCATTTGGATTTCCCATATATCTTACAATGGAGTCGCCGATTACTATTAGACACGGTTTCTCCTGTTCCTTTCCACTATCTCCTCGTAACTCCCTTACTTGGCGGTTTTCTTCTTTGGGCCTACAAACTTCATCTTCTTCGTTTTGTAGCTTCTCACGTAATTCCTGCGCTTCCTCCTGCAGCTGCTCCAGTTTCTTCTGATTTGTGGTGACGGTCTCATCCCTTCTGCAGTGCTTACATGCTCAATTTTCTTCGATATCCTGGTTTCTCTTAATTTTTGGTAGCCCAAGTGGTACCATCTCGCGCAGGTACTCCCTGGAAGTCCCGTCCTCAGTGATTTGTTGCGGCTCCCACACTTTTTATCAGCTGTCGTGTTTTCCACAAGCCTGGATTTAATTAAATTCCTGCTATTACAAGCAAGTTTCCAATACAAATACCATAAAATAGCTCTTATTTGAAGTTTCAGTCTCTTCTTTCCACTCGCTACCTACTATCCGCAAACACCTGCCCATCCACAATCCTATTCTCCCCCTGTAAAGCACAACTCCACACCCATTGCTCTGCATCTAACTGATTCTTCCTGGTACGTGCGCATAGTATCACGGAATCCATATGACACCCATGTTGATATATGTAAAATATTGAATTTAAAATGGAAGTTGCAATGAAAAAACAGTATTTTTCGACTCGTGTACTTAAATGTGATCATTTGCTGTTAGATATCTGTGTCGAAATGAAGTACAGTACGATACAGATTACTGCGCTTGCACGCTGTCATACTCAGAGCCACTGAAAAACAGTTTTTTTCAATAATATGAATTTATATTACCTTTATTTCACGGTTTTCATTATTTACAATGAAATTCTTATAAATCTCTGTTTACATTTTAGAAATGTTTGGTAACAAAGATTTTAAAAACACAAAAGCTAACTATTATCTACCTTGATAATATACACATTTTGTATGGTGCAACTTGCGAAGGTAATTTCTGGTAATGATCCCTTATGAAACTTAGTTGAAGTAGATGATGAATACCTATATATTTATTTGAGTGTTTTTATTTTCTATGGACTTTAGTATTGTATTTGATATCTTTAGTTTATTTTCAAGAGATTCATCTATATAACCTTCAGCTACTGTTGTGGTTTCCCAACCATCATAGCATTTTAAAGTTGTAATGTCACCACTTGCATCAACTAACACAGTTGCACAACTCCTACGGAAGCAGTGGCCAGTGAATGACTGTGGGTCAGGGAGGTTAAGATAGTAGATATTTTTTTAGCCATGTTTCCAAATTTATTAATGCCAATATTTTGCACCGTGCATTTTCCACTGTGATAATTAACAAAAACAGATGGAGATTTACTGGCTTCAGGGTGCAGATTCATGCACTTTTTACAGATTTCGTAATACTTTCCTGTTACTGTGAACCTCGTTATGTATTTGTTTTTGTGTTGGGGATAGTAACTAGTAAACATTCCTATCTCCATCTTGTAAAATCAATACCTGCGAGCTTGAATCGATATTCACTCGTTATCGAAGCGCATCTAAAATGCATATCGAGAAGTTGATCTATCACATTTTAATTTTTTTTCGTATGCATCTAAATATTAAATATTTATTGTATATGTAAATGTTGTAGAAAAATTATTGTATGCAACTCTCATCATAATGGTTATTAAATGCTCATGAAGTTACTCATCACTCACATATTAATAACTCCCATTATAGGATCGTTGCATAAATAACTACCCTGGAGGAGTATGCTAGTGCCCAACAGTACAACATTTGCTTTCAGCATTAACTATCCATTTATATACATGCAAAAGGAATTGTCATTTAAACACAGAGCAGGGTTACAAAATTTAAGCCTTAGGGATCTTTGGATTTTGAGTACTATTTGAATTGCTAATACTTTCTTCATTACTTATATATTGTAATGAGGTTTACTTCCAACAGAAGAAAATAAAATTAACTGTCTTCAAAATACATTGCCTTAGTCAGACAAAAAGAAAATCTTAAAGGAACACATTATACTATAAAGTGAGTAACACGGCTTTTCACTATAAGAGTGAATTTACTAGTATATGCATTTCATTCTGCAGGTTTGGTTTGTTGAACTACATTCTTAGATTATTGTTTAAGGAGGAGGTTCATTGAAACAAAGCAAAATGACAGTAGCAAAAAGATAAATTTAGGGTAATATGGTAATGCAATGGCTGTTAAACTCCTGAAGTTTAGAGTAATTAAGGTTGACAGTTAAAAGCATTTTGATATACTTCTAAGTGAATTTTTGTGAGCATTATCACATATATTTTATTACTGTTAGGATAAAAAGAACAAACAAAGGGAAAATGGATATACAAATGGTACTAACAATTTTCTCTTTTTCAGAAGATGTTACAAAGGAGCCTAAAAAAGATACCAGAAAACAAAGAACTCTATATGAAGTTAACGGTATATTATGGAAGCACAAATGGACAATAGTTAGGAAGTTTTTGGTTATATATTGTGCTTTGCTACTTCTTTCAAAGTTTATCGAAATGGGAGGGTACATAGCAGATCTATAATATATCAGCTATGTAATACATTTTCATGTATTAAAAAAAGTTCATGTGTTTTCTTATTAACTTGATTGATACTTGTGCACTGAAATATAAGCAATTGTAACTGCTTATTAATAGCAATGTGTATTCCTTCTATTTTGGAATTGGTATTGAAAATCAGTTCATGTGTTTTCTTATTAACTTGATTGATACTTGTGCACTGACATATCATAAGCAATTGCAACTACCTATTAATAGCAATGTGTGTTCCTTCCATTTTGGAATTGGTACCAAAAAAAAGTTCATGTGTTTTCTTATAAATTGATTGATACTTGTACACTGACATATAAGCAATTGTAACTACCTATTAATAGCAATGTGTATTCCTTCAATTTTGGAATTGGTATTGAAAAACAGTTCATGTCTTTTCTTATTAATTGATTGATACTTGTGCACTGACATATCATAAGCAATTGCAACTACCTATTATAAGCAATGTGTGTTCCTTCCATTTTGGAATTGGTATTGAAAAAAAGTTCATGTGTTTTCTTATTGACTTGATTGATACGTGTGCGCTGACATATAAGCAATTGTAACTACCTAATAATAGGAATGTGTATTCCTTCAATTTTGGAATTGGTATTGAAAAAAAGTTCAAGTGTTTTCTTATTGACTTGATTGATACGTGTGCGCTGACATATAAGCAATTGTAACTACCTATTAATAGCAATGTGTATTCCTTCTATTTTGGAATTGGTACCGAAAAAAGGTTCATGTGTTATCTTATTAACTTGATTGATACTTGTACACTGACATATCATAAGAAATTGCAACTACCTATTAATAGAAATGTGTGTTCCTTTTATTTTGGAATTGGTACCGAAAAAAGTTTCATGTGTTATCTTATTAACTTGATTGATACTTGTGCACTGACATATCATAAGAAATTGCAACTACCTATTAATAGAAATGTGTGTTCCTTTTATTTTGGAATTGGTATTGAAAAAAGTTCATGTGTTATCTTATTATTAACTTGATTGATACTTGTGCACTGACATATCATAAGCAATTGCAACTACCTATTAATAGAAATGTGTGTTCCTTCTATTTTGGAATTGGTATTGAAAATCAGTTCATGTGTTTTCTTAATAATTGATTGATACTTGTGCACTGACATATCATAAGCAATTGCAACTACCTATTATAAGCAATGTGTGTTCCTTCCATTTTGGAATTGGTACCAAAAAAAGTTCATGTGTTTTCTTATTAACTTGGTTTATACTTGTGCACTGAAATATAAGCAATTGTAACTACCTATTAATAGCAATGTGTGTTCCTTCAATTTTGGAATTGGTATTGAAAAAAGTTCATGTGTTTTCTTATTAACTTGATTGATACTTGTGCACTGACATATCATAAGCAATTGCAACTACCTATTAATAGCAATGTATGTTCCTTCCATTTTGGAATTGGTACCAAAAAAAAGTTCATGTGTTTTCTTATTAACTTGATTGATACTTGTGCACTGACATATCATAAGCAATTGCAACTACCTATTAATAGCAATGTGTGTTCCTTCCATTTTGGAATTGGTACCAAAAAAAAGTTCATGTGTTTTCTTATTAACTTGGTTTATACTTGTGCACTGAAATATAAGCAATTGTAACTACCTATTAATAGCAATGTGTATTCCTTCAATTTTGGAATTGGTATTGAAAATCAGTTCATGTGTTTTCTTATTAATTGATTGATACTTGTGCACTGACATATCATAAGCAATTGTAACTACCTATTAATAGCAATGTGTGTTCCTTCCATTTTGGAATTGGTACCAAAAAAAAGTTCATGTGTTTTCTTATTAACTTGGTTTATACTTGTGCACTGAAATATAAGCAATTGTAACTACCTATTAATAGCAATGTGTGTTCCTACAATTTTTTTACTTTCAATAAAAGATTTATAAGTGAATAGTTTTTGTTTGTATTAAAAATACTAATACATTAAAATTAAACAATTTGTTTACGATAAAGCACAATTTATTTTTAGCAATCTGTAGGAATATGAAACATTGCACTCAGTAGTGTGAAATATATGAACATCTAATAGTTCTCATTAATACTTTATTTCTTTCAAAAAACGGATTTTCTGCAGTTCCTATTTATTATTTATTTATTTTCCAGTCAATTTATTTGTTTTATTTGTAAATAATTTAAAGTTGTTACTAACTACCAAACTGTTTTCTCACATAACATGCAAAGCAGATAGAACATTTTCAGATATTTCAGCCTTAGAAAAATTTGTATTCCATACCAAATGCAGTACATGAAATTCAGGGTGGTTATAAGAATATTTATGAACATGTATACTTCAAAACGAACAAAAAATAAATGGCTGGCTGGATTGACAGACGATCTGAGAGGTGTACAAATGGATTGACTGTTGAATGAATGGGGGATGGAAGTCTTATAAAGGCTAATCATTCCAAATAAGTTTTCACATTATGCCCTCTATGATGAAAGGTAGAAAACACTCACAAATACCAGAAGATGGGCAATAATGATATTGGTAGAGCTCGCTGTGGTAGCAGTGGTGATGGTTGTTCTAGTTATCATAATGATTATAGAACAGCTAATGGTGTAGGTGATAGTGGTTGTGGTATTAAAGACTGTGGTGGTAGTGGTGATGGTGGCAATTATGCCTCTAAGTGATTAAAGTTTCTGGTGTGATAATGATGATTATCGAAATAATACGATGGTGAGTGTTAATGATGAAATGATGGCATGGATGTTTGTAAAATTGATAAGTCTGATAATGTTTGTCATTGGTGGTAGGAATTGTGATAGCAGTGAGGTTCAAGGTAATAATAATTATGATGATATTGGGAACCGGGCATAGTAGTGATATCATGGTAGTAATAGTGCTTCTAATGGTGTGGTGTGGATGAAAATGGTTGTAGCATTGAGAATAATAAAGTTAGTTTGTTATATGAAGTGGCGGCTAGCGATGCAGGGCTCTAGGGCGGCATCCTCCCCATAAATATACGCCCCGCAAATAAAAAATAAAATCAGGAAAGAAGGATAATATCAGATATGATTTCAGTATTAATTTCTGCACTACCCAATTTACTTTATAGAGTTTGCTTTGCTGAAATGTTTTTTCAACTTTTATACAGTGAGTAGCGCCAATGTTTTCATTATGGGGTGTATTTCAGGCTACACTAAGTCCGTTCGGGGAACCTTGCATTTGTTGATACTGCTAGAGGTGAGACGTGTGGAGGGAAATGCTTCGAATGAAGATGGGGGGTGTAGAGAGGTAATAACAGCTTACTGGTTTCCGAAACGCTTTGCTATTAGTTTTTTGTCCATGCAGGCTTTTCCACTTGGAGTCGTTCAATTTCACTGCCACCACCACATAAAAAATGTATTCAGTTCTGTCTAAAATTTAATTCTGTTACATGAATTGATTTAAAATTTAATTAAACTAAGTTATACTGCGATTCAAGGTATAGCTTCATACAGTTGAAACTATACAGAGCAGAATATAAATAATTCCCCTTATACTATGATCTATGTTGGTGGCTTTGTTTGTGCATCACTTAATCACAGTGCACGTGCCCACAAGCAGTGCTGTGATTCACACACGTACAGGGTTCGAAGCACATGTTGTGTGAAATACCTAACTTAACCAGTTAATTTGGTGCAAGTGAAATTAAATTAATTAGTTAAGAAATCACAATGAACAGTGTAAATAGTAAAAAGACAGGCTTAATGCTTTACCCACATGTTACATTGAGAAGTTTCTGATTTCAAACATTTTGCTGAACAGGAGGAGAGGAGAATGGACTTCATCTACAAGAATATTTATTAACCAGGTTAGTTTAGTAATAGTCAAAGTTTATTTTATTTTGTTTGAAGGCAAGCGGATGCATAATAAATTTCTTACAGTTTATTTTATACTCTTGAACATTTTTCCAATGTGTGTTGTTGATTGCTTGCATCTAATGTGATAATATTTTCTGAAGCTAAAGACGGAATACTTCTCAACTGATATATATTTTTTTAACTCGTCTTAGCCTTGGGCCTGTAGTTAATGCAATTTGAAAATCTTAATGTCCATTTATCTATTTAATACTAATAATCATAAAGCATAATTATCAGATTACTCAAGTAATTACATTACAATAATTAAAGGCAGTGCTATTACAATACACAAATTATAACATTACTACTACTATAAATAGAAAACTGTTAGGTTACATAACTCATAAAAGTGTTTGTTACTGGACATATTTTCCTGAAGGATGGATTTTCTTCAGAAGTTTCTCATTTTGCTTCAAGTAATTGAAAAACTCAATTTTAAGTTCACTTTGGTATGCAACAATGCTTTCAGCATGTTTTGTTTATGTCGTCCTCTGTGGTGTACTAGTTACCATGCTAGCTTCTAGTTCCCGAGGTCGCGGGTTCAAACCCGGCGGAGGGCGATGGATATTTTTCGGGCGTAAAAAACTTTACCATGGCTTCCTTCGAAAGGGAAGCAAAGCTGGTGGTCCGTGTCGTAGATTTACCTCAAGCCTGATAAAGAGGCCTCTGATCAGAATTACCGGTATTTCACGCCCAATATAGAATGGGACGCTATGGACCACAGCAGTTAAAGAGCGTTCATAAATAAAAACTCAATTTAATTTAATGTTTATATTTTGTTGATGATTGCAAAAACTCTCTCTACAGGTGATTAGTACCTGAAAGTGATAATCCAAATTCTACAATCTTAAAAAGGTTACTGAATGATAACTTTTGAGAGGAGAAACACTGAAACATTTCTACCCATCTCAGATGGACTTCTTTTCCCTCATTATTTCACTAATTAATTTTGTCTGCAGTAGCAAATTGCTTAGCATAAATAAATCACTAAAAATGGAATTATCATCAACGTTTGTTGATTCACCAGACACATTTCTAATAATTGGTTTACATATTTCGACATCATTCCATTTTACGACATTGTTAAGCAAAATCCATACAAATTTCTCATACACTTCAAGTCTGTCAGGTCAAATAGGATGAACGGAAAAGTCCAACTAGCGCCATCATTATTTCGAGAATTACAGATCTGAATGTCCCTTACATTGCTTAACTTTTCATATATGACGTTGGAAACGTTCTCCTTGTGCTCAAAGACACGCATTGCAGCGTCTTAAACCATTATGATTTACATAATGCAGGTCTTCTTGAGAGATGTCGATTATTTCATTCCGTATATTATTTTGCAATTCTTGTAATGTTTCGGGATTGTGGTTATACATTTTTTCTTTTAAATTGCTCCACAAGTAAAAATTCGGAGGGCGTGAGGTCTAGGGATCGAGCGGGCCACACTCCCATACTGATCACTCCGTCAGCAAAGACATCAGCAAATGTATTAAAAAAAGTTAGCTGTATGAGCTGTAGCCCACTTGTTGAAATACGCCGTGCAGTCGCTCATCTGTCAGTTGGAAAAACTGCTCTAAAATTAAAGCTACGGGCCGTGCAGCGTTAATTGTTTCGTGAAAGAAAATTACTCTAGTCAGTTATTTTAGTCGCACTCGCAGCACATCGAACACCAACCTTAGAATCATGTAGTGAACTCTGATGTATGAAGGAAGTGGCGCAATAGCGGGGACTGGAGTCTCGGGAGGGAACGGGCTGAGACCGCGACCCAGTGCCACTAACGGCGTTGCCGCGTTACCTTATGGCACCGTACAAGTGTAAATATTGGTAAACCTAGACAGTTTAGCCGGCTACGACAGTGATGGTCGGCACGACTATCCTGAGAAGGGAGGATTGTGACAGTGCGCGCTAACTTCCTACGGACCGGCGGTGCGAGCGCCTTCTTTCCCATCTACCTGTCACGAGTTAGGCTAATGGCCAGTTGTTATCTAGAACAATGGGCGCTTGAATAATAGTCATTGTGTGCAATTCCACGCTCCAAAGGATTCCATTAGACCCTTTCTGATAGGTTATCGTTCTCGAAAATTCCACTTTGTATGTGAGGCCCATATACGGGACTGCTGTGACAGGGCTAGTCCAGTGTTGAGTAAGGAATAGGAAGTGAAATAACGACATCGAATTTTGGAATGGAGAAGATGGAGGAAAAAATGGAATCAGCAATGGGTAGGTAAGATGGAGGAGATAGAGGTTTCTGAAATGTAGAGGATGCAGACAGAAGCGAAGGTTGTAAAGGAAAAAATGAAAACGGAAATGTCCGAGATGCGAACGAAGCTGTCGACCAAAGTTGGCCAGTGACTGGCCGACATGGAGAAGTGTATGGAGGAGCTCGGAAAAGTGAAAGACTTCGGCCAACGCGTTAACACCTTGGAGGACGCCGCGAAAAGGCTTGGCGTCATGGGAGGAACAGTCGATGGAAGTGCCAAGGAACTGAACGACATGGTGGAAGAAATGCTTAGCGGAAGACTAAAGAAGTTGAAGGTCGAGATATCAGGACGCGATATGACATCCGCGCGCGTCAAAACACTCTAATACGACGGAACGTGAACTTTCGAAACTTCCGCCGAAAAGTCGTCGCCGTTGCCACCCATAACCGATGGTCAGCAGAGGAAGAAGCTACACAGATAATAGCCAGCCTCCAGAGACGGGGAGCAGAAATTTTGAATGCGATTCCAACGTCGACGAAGTCTGAGACATCTGGGACGACCTCGAAAACCATTTCGGGAACCATCGTTTGCCCTCAGCCTGTCGTAGTCAACTGAAGTCAAAGCTGCAACAGCCAGGGGAGACGCTGCAGGAATTAGCCCTGGCAGTTGAACAGCTAGTGAACAAAGCTCTGGTGAACCTCCCACCCAGTTACGTATTCAAGAAAGCTGCCTACTGCTTTTTCGACGGAGTACGTAAAGCCGAGAAACCAGAGCGTCTGATGCTCGGGGATTACAAGACCATCCACGAGTCCCTAACGGCCACGTTGAGGACGGAGCCGGCCAAGGTAACAGCGCCACCTACCTGGAAGATCAGGAGTATTCGACGGGGATAGAGAATACACCCAGATACGTCAAAGAAGATCGTCAAGCGGTGTGTGTTAGGGGTGTGGCCTGTCAAGACACCTCTTGAAGGACTGCCCACAGACAAGCCGAGGAGTGTCAATCGGTGTGTGTTGGGGGTGTGACCAAACACTTAGTGAAGGGCTGTCAACAAACCTGACGAGCAGGCGGGGAACGAATATACACCGGCGTGGCGAGGAGCCTCGTCGTGGACGGCTGGGTACAAGGAAATTTGTGCCGGATACTAATCAACACAAAAGCAGCGTGACCGCAATTAAATCTGAAGTGGCGAAGGGTTTGCCGTCGAGGAAACCGAATCGACCCTACCAACTAGTGACGGTATCGGGCGATACATTGCCTGTAGAGAAGGAGACTTTTCTGCAGTTAATTCTAGGGCGAAGCATCGTAAGGCTGTGGGTGTTTGTCGCGGGGGTGGCTGAAAATGTTATGCTGGGACTGGATGCCTTCAGAAGCCACGAGGCGACGATCGCCATCAACAGGAGGGTTTTGAAACGCGGCCAAGACGAGGTAACGTTCCGAATCCCTAACAAACATCTGGGAATCTGCAGGGTGAACCAGACGGAGGATATGATTGCTCTAGCAAGAAGCGAGGTGGTGGTGAAGGCGCTTCTGGAAGGCCAGCGCTCAAGGAACCTGGTTTTGGTCAGGGAGATGCCATGCCTTGCCGGGCAAAGTGCCTGTGAGAATACCGAATCCATCGGAAACGGACCAGGACGTGCAGGCCGGAACTAAGTTAGGGGAATGCAAGCAGCCACGAGTGTATCGCCGGGCGAAGGACCCGAGGAGCCAGCAACATCCCAAGATCTAGGTCCCCGGCTGGAATACTTATTGAAAAGGACGGTCGACCATCTGACCGCGGCACAGCTGAAGAAGGTCCGGCACCTCCTTAGGCAATACCAGTTTGCCTTCAGCCAAGGGGAAGGCGATTACGGTCGCACCGATCGAGTACTCCACGACTTCGACACTAAGACGCCCGGTCTATCTGGCAATCACCAATACGCTTTTCTCTGGCGAAGCAAGCGGAGATATGAGACGTGCTGTTGGACATAGATCTAGGGCATCATCGAAGAGTTCAACAGCCCTTGGTGTTCCCCTGTGGTCTCGGTGCAGAAGACCGGCAAGCTACGCTTCTGCGTGGACAATAGGATGTTGAACATTGTCACCCGAAAGGACTGTTTTCTCTTACGCCGGATTGACGACACCACGAATACTCTTGCTGGTGCCCAGTGGTTCTCGACATTGGACCGGAAATCGGGACCTTGACAAGTGGCTCTGGACCCCAGAGACAAGAAAAGATCGCATTCTCGAGAGGCCAAGGGTTTTGGCAGCTTAGGTTTACGCCCTTTGGCCTCTGCAACGCGCCAGCCACTTTCTAGCGAATCCATGATGAGGGAATTGACATGCTACGCTTGCCTGCTGTACTTGGACATCATAGAGGCAGGAACTAGGCCGAGTTGGAAAGACATCGCACCCAGGAGTAGGTGTTTTAGTCCTACTGTTCTTCACTGAAAACCAAGGAAGGTGTGTTGAGAGTATGAGTCACCTGACGGGTAGACCAACAGGGTAAATGATCCTTCTTCGAAGTAAGGTGTCAGAAGTACTGGAGGAAGTACATGCGGGGACTTTGGGAGACACCTTGAACCCATCCGAACGATTGACAAGCTCCGATTAAATACTATTGGTTGAGACTACTGACAGACGCTGGGAGTTGTGCCACCAGCGCCATGTGTGTTCGGCAAGTCGCGGTCCAAAGACTAGGAGCCGAGATCACATGCAGCAGTACTACGTGGGAAAACCTTTCGAAATCGTCGCCATCGATATAGCAGGACTCTTCCGCGTGTCCACAGGGGTAAAAAGTAGTTGTTGTTGGTCATGGATTACTTCACTAAGTGGCCGGAGGTATACGCCATTCCTAACCAGGAAGCCAAAACGATCGCGGATTGTCCAGTGGAAGAAGTGTTCTGCCGATTCTGAGTAACGTTAGTGCTACACAGCGATCAGTGCACAAACTTCGAGAGGAACCTCATGAGGGAATCACAGGGTAGACTTAGAGTGCACAAGACGTGTACAACGCCACTCCACCCGCAGTCAGACGGTCGAGCGGTACATCAAGACCCTAGAAGAGCACCTGAGGAAAGACATGGGCAAACACCAGAGGGACTGGGATGTTAGGGTGTCGCTTTTCTTGCTAGCCTACACCTTGTCGACTCTCGACACCGGGTTGACACCAGCCGGCTTAGTCTTCGGCAGAATGCTGCGTCTTCCATTCGACCTGATGTTTGGGAACCCCCTGGGGCAAAACAGCCAGCAATCGACTCCGTGGAGAACTTCGTGGACCGTCTACACGACGTGCACGAGATCGCCTGTCGACACATCCAGGCACAAGCGACCGGATAAAAACCCACTACGACCGCGGGGCCAACAGCCAAGGTTTTCCGCAAGATAATTTGCTGTGACTATATCGCCCTACCCGGACTAAGGGAAATGCCCCTTGGAATGACCCAAGCCACAACAATCATGACAAGGACCGTACCGCATGTTGAAGAGAACCAATGGGGCCATCTACCGCATTCAGAGGCTGCCCGAGGGATTATGCTGATGGAACACATACGCCGTTTAGACCAGTACTGGTCGGAACGACCAGGCCTGAGGAGGAAGCAGTGTGACAGCGCGCGATATCTTCTTACGGACCGGCGATGCGAGAGCCTTCCGGCGCATCCACGTGCTACGGGTTAGGCTAATGGCCGGTCCCTCTCTAGAACAATTGGGCTTGGAACAATAGTCATTGTACCAATGCCGCTTTCACTCTCCAGAGGATTGCTTTTGGCCCTTGTGGTAGATTCTCGTTCTCTAAAGTTCCGCTTTGTATGCGAGGCCTATATAGGGTACTGCTGGCGGCAGGTCAATTCCAGTGTTCAGCTCAGTTGAGCTTTGTGCTGTTAGAAGTAACATGTGGGCAGTGTAGTTTAATTGTGAGTGGTAACTCAGCAGTCAGTTGTGAGCCGTACAGTTCAGCAGTTCAGTTGTCATTTGATTCGACGGATCAGTTGTGTTTTATTCCGTGTGCGTACCAAAGTGAATCAAGTGTAACGATAATGTTACGTTAGGTGCCTTGTGATAAATAAAGTGAGTTTTCGCAGTAACTGGTGTTCTCATTTTTTAAAATATGTTATATGGTGAAAGAATTGGAAGCTAGCTAGCCGTGCAACGGTGTAATTTAGGTGCGTGAAGCTAAGCGATACGATGTGGAGATATCTCTATGGTGGCTCGAAGCACAGGCTATCGGCTGAACATGACCAGCAGAGACGCTTGAGTGAGAGAGACGAGTAGAGGTGGAAAAGAGGTAGAGAGAAGCCTGCACATAAACGGGAAATCGGAATTTGTCATGATGAAAGACACGAGAGCATATGTTCTCATACGACGCTAATGTGATCAGTCAAACACAATATAGTTTTAAAATAGTTGTGGGAAAAATAGTGTCCTTAGCTTGGTGTATAAACAAAGGAGGGACCCGGCATTTCGCACGGCTTGATACAGTTCTATCGCGGGGTGAACTTATGCCACTCAGATGTCTGAGTGTGTGAAGTTGTTAGAAATTTAGAAAAGAAAAATGGGGTGGAAGGTACACCTTGATAAATAGGCATCATAATCCAGTAAAATAGTTGTGGAATAGAATTCGAGACCAGCTGCGAACTAATGTCCAAATAAATTACAGTTAAAGTGTACATTAACTGTTACATTTCGTCTCCTAGGATCACTTCCTAGATCAGAGTAAAGAGTATAGGCAACACAGAAGTTTGTAGGGGCATTGTCTTACAGCAAGTCAACACCCACACCAGGAAGGAAGATGGCGAGCAGCCAGAGAGGAGGTCCATTGCATATGGCGCCCAACGTGTTGGTTGACGGATAAGGAGACGAACCCAGGACTTCAACCCCGTAGCACAGCACACCACACCGGGAACACCGCAACTGTAAAAAACGTAGCATAAGTTAGGCCAATTACAGTGAATTTATATTTTACTTAGAAGTAGCAGATTTTACTGGCGAACAGTAACGGTTCAGGCAACATGGAAAATTTTAGCTCAACTCAACTACTGCCGCGTGTACGCAGTAATACTTACGTAATGGTTATTGGTTAGCAGAACAGACTAAGAAATTTGAAAGTTGCTTAGCTAACAGCAACCAGAAACTTGAAAGTTGATTAGCAGAAAACAACCGTAAACTGGAAGGTCAATTAGCAGAAACCAACGTAAGTTTGAATGTAGTTTAAACAGTAGAATAGGGAACAACTTAGCAGAAACTAGTGCTGGAATGGAAAATAGTTTCAGTAGGAAAATAGAAGGAAGCCTAGAAGTTAGTAATAGACAAATAGAACAGATTAGGATAGGGCAAGATGCAATTCAAAAGGCGTTAAACACATGTAAGGTAGGAGGTTAACGTAAATAGAGGAGAGATAGCTTATATTACAGAAAATGTCTATGCAAAAAATAGTCATCTCATCATGACAATCAGAAAACAAACACAGTAACAGAAGTTCAGACTGAAATGGATAGCGAATTGTAAACCTTATAAACAGGTCATTTCAGTTGCACAGGTAGAAACAACTTAGGAAATAGCAACACTTAGAACGTCTATAAAAGTTATAAGCTCTGTGTATCATAAATGAGTTGTAGAATTGAAACGCAATTCAGTGTAAAACAAATAGAGCAACGGAATGCTAATAGCACACACATTAGAGCAAGAAGCTCAACCAACTCCGAAAGTGTTCAATCGCTTCCCGGTGAGGCCAGAATCCTTGACAAAAACCCCTGTATTGGTTACGTAGATGTAATATAATGCCGTTGACTTCTTGCTCTCACCATGGAGAAATACAGAGTGAGCTAAAAGACACCGAACCGGCTGCGCGGTGTTTTTCCAGTCCGCGTCCTCGGCGCTTGTTGCCACCTGCCGCTATCATAGAAAGGCGCGGATGAAACCATACAACATTTTTAAAACCACTTTTAAAGGCTTTGCTTACCTACTTTACGAAAGGAGATGCTGAAACTGGCCACCGTCGTTGTCCATACATTTTTGATACCTCTTTAGGAAACTATCCATCATGACCAATGTCGTCTAATGTTTCTTCGGTAAGAACCGAACACCGTCTTTTAAATTTTTTGCATTGAAGAGTGTGGTGTTCAAGAACCTCACAACGGCCTCTAAGAGGTCCTCTTGATACCGCGTTGTTTCTGTTTTCCCTCCTTTGCAGAAATGTATAGATGTTGCTCCCTGATGTGACACACCGCACCCAACTATCTGTGATTCTGCAAGGTGACCCTCTGGGCCCGGAGGCCCTGCTTCCTCTGACTCCGTGCACATATCATTTTGCCTATTCTACTTCTCGAGTTTGAATATTTTCATATCTCTGTAGACAATAATTCGAGAAACCCACAGTAAGAGACAAATGGAATCCTTCGTACCTGATCTTCCTTGTGTTCGAGGTTAACAAGTGTCCCCTGATGATCGACAGCTTCTCATAGTCATCTGTAATAATCCAAGAAACGAAACTGCTGGATATATTTAACTCTCAGGGCCATCGTTTTCTGCTTCCGGAGTGGGTTTCAGTTTATCCGTTCTCTTACTGTTATGACCACCCTGAAGTCCTAATGATACTTGACCTACCAGATCTTGGCCAGGTTTCAGTAGAGGAAGATTCATTGAATTTTTGATAGTTTGATAAATAAATATTAATCAAATATTCAATTGTTTTAACAACTTCAAATGTTCAGTTGTTTTCTTAACACGTTTAAAACGAACAATTACTCCAATTCTGTTTTCCGTTACACCCATTCCACATTTGATTTTTATGTAGGACACTACACCAAGCACATCTGTTTCCAATAACCACTCAGTTGAGCGAGATGGCTCAGGGGTCATCGTCTGTGGCTCGCATTGGGGAGGTCCCAGGTTCGATTCCCGGTGGCCGCCCACCCTAATCATGGTTTTTTTCGTGGTTTTCCTCTGGTCGCCTAGGCGAATGCTGGGGTGGTGTATTCTACCACGATTTCTCCTTTCCCTCATTTCATCTTTCAGGCAGTGTCTCCGAGCTTGTGTTGGCATGTCTGCAAGGGTCGCTTCGTCGCCTTCTCGCGGGACTCTTCGCCTCTACTGGCGAAAGCGGGTGTTTCGTACTGGAAATGATAGGGACTTCCATGCGTCTCTGTGAACCCATTTGCCTGCGGATCTGCTGCCTCCTGCGGCTCTTTCACTTCATCCCTGCCTCCCGGAAGATGTAGCCACAATAGACCTAGTTGGTCGCAGTGGCGAGGCGTCGCCCTCCAGTAATTACATCCTACATCGTAACCACTCAGTTTTCATGGTACTTAAAACAAAATTAAAATATTCATTTTCAGGTTTCATATTTGCTAACATAAATTATAAAAATTATGGGCAACCTGTACAGTACTAAAAATTATAATAAAACACGATGTGTGAGTCCTGGCATTTAGCAATAGTATCATATTGGTTGCATTTTGATGCTTAATTTCTGTACATGCCTTCGGATTCGTGCACAATACAAAAAGATAATTATAATTTTATCTTCCATGTTCCAACATAACCGACTGTGCACAGGGTGAACGAGTAAAAACTGCTTATTACTTTTCGGGTTTGTTAAGACAATCTACCTTGATGTAATAATACGATTACAATTCGATTAACATTGCAGTGAATAATGCCGTTGGTAATAGAGCAAGTTATAGGTAACGGGCCAATGAATTGGCAAAATATATTTTGATTTTATAATGCAATACCTGATTAAAATAACAAACAGAAACTCTGTTTTAAAAGTCCGCACATCCGTAGAAGTGAATCAAATTCCGTACATGTATGGATATAACCGTCGGGGCAATTCCTGTTTTACTTTCTCTTCCATGTACATAGTAGGAACAGAAGGTATTGCATTCCATCCAAAAATTCGATACCGATATTTCATCGGAAATACATGTTTTGAGGCTCCCTGAAACCAAAAAAAAAGCATTTTTAAAAAAAGGTCCGTGTGTGTGTGTGTGTGTGTGTGTGTGTGTGTGTGTGTGTGGCTGTGAACAGCATAACTCAAAAACGAATTGTCGGATCAACATCAAAATTAGTTTTAAGTTCATTATCTTCCAGAGATTCGACATGAAGATTTTCAAGAATATCCCACACCTTAAACTACACTTTAGATGGAGCATTTTTGGAACATTTTGATTTTCTACTAAATGGCTCTAGCAATTTTGATTAAAATACCATATATTTAAGGCATTTACATGACAAATAAAATGTATATCTTGAATTTTCTGTGAATACCTGTAAAGTCCTCTTCATTTGGAAGGAATTTTGTACAATCTTGGATAACTGGTAAACGTTAAGCGATAGACGAAAACGTAGATACTACACAAGAAATGTAGATCTCTTTAAAGCACACAATTTAAATGGCATAAGCCATTTCTGAGATATGCACTATTAATGGTTCGAATTGTTCATTTCTTGGTCATTCTCTTCAAGTCCTGTCAACATTCAGCTGTTTCTCGCGATTGCATGAGAACAGCATGGAATTTTAAGGCCAGTATATAGCGTCCAGTGCTAAAACGTTTTACTATCGCTGTTCTCTTTGTATCTATAACGAAATTTGTAATGTAGCTATTTCTCCAAAGGTTTATTTGGATTAAAACCTAGTAGATAGGAAAATAAGCTTAGTAAGAATAGTTTGTAAAACCACTAATAAATTATTGAGGGTAGTAGAGAAGGTCATGTGAATGTATCACATCAGATTTTTGTCCTCTTTTTCTGAACAGCTTCGTTTTCTGAATTTTCCTTCGGATATTCTTTTATTTAAAGTGTAATATATGTTCGTAAGTTATGTAACAAAAAAAGGGGGGAAAGACATTTATAATTGTATATGAAACTCACTCTCACAATATAAAGCTTTTGTTCAACAGAAGGGTTAAGTCAAATTCTCTGAAAATGAAGCAAATTAAAAAAGCATTTAAAGCTTTTTTGCTTAATGCATTTTCCTGCTGAAGATCCGAAATAAATGTATAAATGCTGACGTACAGCTATAATACCGGCAATAAAGTGTGTTCCAACGTTGCATATTTGAAGGTGTGTTACCTTACTTGTTTTGTAAAGCACAAGGTTGTTTGTCCAGAAATTTAAAACGGAATAAATAAACTAAGAAAATAAAGAAAAAAATTCATTGCAAAAGTATTTATTATTCGCTTTCACAATTAGATTCGTCTCTTGTAAAATTCCCTTGTTTAAAGCTTAATAATAAGTTCAACTTTTAAAAAAAGGCGGAAGGGTGGGAGAAAGAGAGAGAGAGAGAGAGAGAGAGAGAGAGAGATATGCAAAGATGTATTATAGTCACATAACAAGTGTTATTCTTTTATTTAAAGTGTAATATATGTTCGTAATTTATGTAACAAAAAAGGGGGAAAAAGACATTTATAATTGGGGAGTATAGCTTAAAACTTTTTATTGCAATATGAGATATTTGTGTATATATAAACGATTTTGTAGCATTAATATTCTGAAGTATGTGTTTAAATATAATATACAGCGCTTCAAAGGATAAAATTATTATCGAAGGAAATAAATTTTATTATTAATATTTCCTTGACTCCCCAAAAATTATTAGAATATTAATATAACCTCTGTGCATTTTTTTTATTGCTCTGTACAGCCTTCAGAAGAGCCATCTAGCAGCAGGCGGTAGTATTACTTACTAGGAAGCCAGTAAAGGTGCATCAACAGTGAACTATTGCTCTGCTAAAGTCGCATATTTGAAGGTATGTCTAAATAATTAGAAATATTTATGATCATAAGTATACACCTATCTACACGTCGGTAGCTTAGCCAGAAAAATATTAAGGGGTGATTATGTATAGGGATCCGTTATTTAAACAATTTGTATTATGGCAACCGTCCACAGTGTCAATTGAAATGATAAATATGAATTAATCCTCAGTTGAAATATTTAAATAAATCGATTTTAAATTCACAGATTAAGGATTAGCAATTGGAGTTAAACTTAGCGTAGCATGTTCTGCGGATTCCAAGCTGCACATGTGTTGTGAAAGAATTAATGACCACTGTGAAGTAATTTATATTACCGCTGCAGGCCATTTTATTTCACCACAAAATGGGATTTTTAGTTATGTTCTAAAGCGGGAGATATTGCACTTATTTGGAAACCAATCAAATTTAGTATCGGAATAAAAACATGCCCAATATCTTAACATGGTTGTACCCACGCCATCTTAATTACAGTTTGTGTCTTGCCATCTTTGACGATACTAAGACAGCAGTTCCCAAACTTCTTGCACACACGGCCCCCTTTTTGATAATGAAATTATTGGCGAACACCTCCATTCACTTCGTTGCTTAATAATATTAATTTACAACTTCTCGCGCATAGCTCAACAATGTGACAGCTTGTACAATAATGTATTTAGTAACCACACTACCCATTGTTGCATTACTATAACTGGTCAAAATAATCATAATGCAGTTGTGTATTTTTAATAAGAAGGGACGTGATACTGGATAAGTTCTTAAAAAGTGCTGGTGCTGCCTCAACAAGTTCTCCTCAAGATGCCAAGAAAGGAAATGTAAATGTTTGGAAAGCTTGTATTTACAATTTGGTTTCTCGGTGATGGATGATCGCCACAATGTGGTATATGTTGTGAAGTATTATCAGCAGAGAGCATGAAACCCTCTAAGCTCATCAGGCATCTTACTACAAAATATCCATCTCTGAAGGATAAACCTGCAGACTTTTTCGAAGGAAGCGAGACAATCTCAACAGTCAAAAGACGACAATTACATAGGCAAGTAATATTAACCAGAAATCCCTCCATGCTTCATCATTTCTTTAGTTCCATTTATACCCCGCCTTAACTACATTGGTCTTAACGGCATCCCCTTCTTATCTTGGTAGCTGATGTTCCAGACAGATCGGTGCTTCATTACGAACGCTTGCGGAAAGAGCCGAATGACTGAGCGAAGAATGGTTGGCATATACATGAAGGTTTCATTGGAAATACACTATTTGAGGTGTCCTATATAAAAATGTTTAGATAAAGTTCCAGTGAACAGCTAGTTCCTTCTTTTACATACCAATGACATTGTAATAATTAGAGCATATTACTTCTGCAACACGATGGAGCCCATGAGCAAGACATGTAACGTGTTTTACATTTGGGTAGAATATTTTTATTGTTTTCCCGGCCTTCAGCATGTAGGGAGTAGCATCAGTTAACAGCAAAATAACTCTGCTTTTATTTAGATTATTTGGCCACAGAATACCTAAAATACAAGAATCATTTCCCGGAAAACGATTTATAAAAATAGGATTATAAATGAGAACAAAATAATTATTTATAATGTTATTCAACCACAATATATGATTAAAACTCACGCAATCCATCAAAGATACTAGCAATTGTGGAGTTATTTGTTTTTTGTAGGACTTTACAACACACTAGATGGGGTTTTCCAGGTCATCCTCAGTTAATTTTCCTACAATTAGGTTAGCAACATAGCGCCCCATAGGATCAGTTGTTTCATCTACAGATGTCTATATGTTTGAAGTTCCCAAGTCGTCGCGAATTTTATCTACGACCTGATTAACAAGACAAGTATTCATACGTGTGTGAAAATAGTTTTCATTTATTTTTACACAAAATAAATTCATTTTGGCAAATACACAGGGCGTCATTTAGGTGGGCAAGGGGGGTCAATTGCCCCCCTAGGTTACGAGAAATGGTTATTATAATGGCTACTGGTTATTATTGTTCTATCAAAAGAAAAATTACAACTGTATTTTTACTTTCTCTACTACGTATAGGAAGTAGTAGTGATTAAAATATCATATATTTAAGATACTTTTATGACAAATTAAATGTATATCTTGAATTTTCTGGGAATGTCTCCCAAAGTATTCTTCATGGTGAACGACTTTTTCATAACTGGTGAACCTTAAGAGATAAACAAAAGTTTACTACACACAAAATATAGATGGCGTTAAAATACACAATTTATGTCATATATGTTTTTTTTTGTTGAGTGAAACATTTTTGAGATATTGCTTGTTATTCCCTTAAATTTTCCAATACTTATACTTTTCTCAAATGGGAATTTGTTATTCATGCTGTCCTGGTAATGCAAAGAGAATGGAATACTCCGCACAGCAACCACCTCTTAAAATATTTGACTATCGCTTAAAGCCTACCAATTCCACTTGCATCTACAAGAAAATTAGCAATAAGATTAACATCTCGATATCTCGATTAACATGAAGCATATGGAGAATAAGCGTTTGTAAAAATAGTTTGTACAAGAGTAGAGAAAGTCATGTGAGTGTAACACATCAGATTTTTAATACAAATATTTCACATTTAGGAAGTAAAGGATTATTTTCTTTTAGGCTAAATGTGTAAATTCACACGAAAATTCGGGAAACTGCCTCAGGCAATCTTAGCCCCCCCTAAGCAGAAACTGAAATGATCCTCCTGCAAATACATTACGTAGGCATAGCTGATTATAACACTTTGGAACATAAATTTTGCTCTATGTCGAGGGATCAGGGATGTTTTTGATGTATACTTCTACAAAAAGTCCTTAAGAATTGGGTTTCTGAGTTTCTCAATTGGCATATTTGTACCTACAAAAGCATCACATAAATCCATGTACAAATTATTTAGCGGTGCCTTAGGTGCTAGAGCAGTAATAAATGACTGGACTTGGATTTGGTGTGTTGGAGATTCTTTTGTTTTTCGCATTCTTGCAATATGTGACGCATCGACTTGAAATTTTTAGTACATTTTATCTGAAATTATAAAAGCTCTAATGGTTATATGATATGATTTCTAAAAAAGCTGAGATCCTTATTTAATTAATTATTTAAAATAAATTCTGTAATGTTTTACAAAGAACAAGTGCCATAGAAAATTTTCGGAATAAGAATAGCTTACTTGTTTACTATAAGAATCACAGAATACAACATCCCCATCTGATCTAATAAAATCCTTTCCAATTATCCACCGTGCAAGGAGTACACTTCTGGAACTTTTAATTGGAGGCATATTAGAAGCACATTAACACACGCAAACAGAATAATACCACTTACAAGGTTCATACACACAAACACACAATGCAAAGACAGTTTAGCGAATGACTTCAGTTTTATAAGAATCAAAATTGTTAGTAAGGTTTGTTCAAATTCCACAAGATCACTCTGCAGCTGTCTCTTTGTTGGGTCAGTCGCGGTACCTGACATAAGAGAGTAAATTTCAATTGTCGCAAAATCAAAGCCTTGCCGGTGATGTTGTGGATAAATAAATCTGTTTATGACAGGTGGTCTGCAGAGGACTGTGAGAAAAATTCCATTAAAACATGCATTTAAACTGAAAATAATGTATATTGTTATGCATAATTAAGCTTAAAATGTCTTATATATCAATTATGCATGTTTTTATCCCCTAAAAGATCAAAATGTACAAATATGCATGGGAAAACTACACATATTTGGAACAGAAAGTAATGAAATGGATAAGTACTATGTCCAATGATCCTATAAAAACATGCATTTGCATGAGGTGTTCTGTATAAAAAAAAATCTGATGTGTTGCACTCACATGATTTTCCCTACTCTTGTGCAAACTATTTTTACAGACGTTTATCTCCATCTACTTCATATTAATCGAGATAAACATTTGCAGAAATTACCTTATTGCTAACTTTCTTGTAGGTGCAAGGGGAGGTAGGCTTTAAGCGATTGTCAAATGTTTTAAGAGCTGGTAGCTATGTGAAGCATTCCATTCCTTTTGCATGTCCAGGACATAAAAAAAAAAAAAAACCGAATAACAATTTCCCATTTGAGAAAAAGTATTAAGTATTGGAAAATTCAAGCAAATAACAAGGAGTATCTCGTAAATGGTTCACCCAAAAAAATAACTATTTGACATAAATTGTGTGTTTTAACAAGATCTACATTTTTTGTGTAGTAAAATTTTGTCTATCTCTTATGGTTTAACAGTTATGCAAATGTCATTCAGAATGAAGAGGACTTTTGGGAACATTCCCAGAAAATCAAGATATGCACTTCATTGGTCATGAAAATATCTTAATTATATAATATTTTAATCAAAATTGTTAGAGCCAATTTTCATAAAATCAAAATTTTCAAAAACTTTCCCATGTAAAGGGTAGTTTTGGGTGGGGGGGTTATCTTGAAAATCCTTAGTGTCGCATGCTTGGAAGATAGTAATTTCAAGTGCGAAGTTTGTTATTTATACGACTTTTCTTTTTTAGATGCTTTTCACAGACTGACAGACAGGCACACAGACACACACATGGACATGTTTCCAAAAATGCTTTATTTGGATTCAGGGTACCTCAAAACATGCATTTGCAGTGAAATCTCGATATCGAGCTTTAGGGTGGAATACAATACTTCCCCTACTTATACTATACATAGTAGAGAAAGTTAAAATATTTAGATAAAGGTCCAGTAAACAGCTAGTTCGCTTTTTAAATACCAATGAATGAGATGAGTATCATTAATGAGTAATTAAATGAGCCAAGGGTTCAGAGGACTTGGAGATACTCAATGTTTGTTTAGGATAAGAGAAACATCAGAAGAAAAAAAATCTGATGCATTATATTGTGTGACTTTTTCTGCCCTCTCTCATTTACTAATGCCCATAAAAGCTTATTTTTGTATCTACTTCATTTTATTCAAGACAAACCTTGGTAGAAGTAGCTATATTACACATTTTGTTATAGTTGCAAAGAAACAGCAATAGTCAAATGTTTCAAAACTGGACGATATGTGCTGGCCTTAAAATTCAATGATGTTTCCATGCAGTTGCTAGAAACAGCTGAAAATCGACAGGACTTTAGTATTTATCCGACTTTTCGTTTTTGAGATATCCTGCTCAGAAGCAGACACACACACGGACCTTTTTCTAAAAATCTGATTTTACATTTACATAACTTTCTCTACCCTCTAGCACTTATTAGTGGGTATACAAATTACTGTTACAAAAGTTTATTTGCCTATCTACTTCATTTTAATCGAGATAAACCTTCCCGGAAATAGCTGCATTACATATTTCGTTATAGATACAAAGGGAACAGCGATAGTCAAATGTTTAAGAACTGGACTCTATATGCTGGCCTTAAAATGACATCGCGAAAAATAACTGAAAACCGACAGGACTTTAAAAGGATGGCTAACTATTGAGCAATTCGAACCATTAATAACGGATATCTGGGAAAATGTAACTTCTAACCGTTTCTGTGTATATGAATTTCAATTTTGTTCTTTCTTCCTTCGATTAAAAGTTTTGCTGGTGCCCAGGGCTTCTTATTAAATTATTTTCCACATATCCTATGATTTCTGCAGCAACTTCCTTCGTACAACTTCTCTGCTGATACCAGTGTTCATTAATGTCCCCAAGTGTCAATTTTGAGGAAATTTGTCTGTGAAATATGACAAAGATGTAAAAATTTCTATTTTCTTTTTTTTCCCTTCTTTCTTTCTTTCTTTTTCATTTTTATTATACTTACAACTTGTACCTTCATATTACACAATAGGGTTTTTAATATGAACAATTTTAAAGCCACAATTGGCTTATTATTTGGTCTGTTACTATTTAGATAAAGCCCACATTGAACTTTAAACTTTATTTTTCTCAATTCCTTTTCCCAGAATTCTTCCTATTCAAAGTTTGTAACTTAGCTTGAAATTTTTAGGAGAGCTTCAGGGTTTACGGTTTAAATATTTCTGCCCATTAGTAAAAAGTTTTTCTTTCCTTAAATTAATTTAAACTTACAAATGTCTGCAGAACAATATCTTTATGTTTGTACACTAAGCTCAAATTAAAAGTTTGGGAGTGATACAATATACTGTAGGACCCAAGGAACATTTCATATTGCCATAACAGAAAATCATTAATTATGAATGAAAAAATTAATATCTTAACAACAACTTGACATTTTTCATTAAAATGCTATGTGCACTAAATGATGTGTGTTTTCGAAATATGGTATAAAAGGCAAAGCAATCAGAAGAAACCTGTAGATTTTTGGGTTTTCACAGATACATTACCTTAACTTAATAGATTTTTCTTTAAAATGTGTTACAAATGTATTAATCTCTTCATTCCTTAGGTTTTACATTTCAATGCTTTCCATACATATCTCCCACTTATCTTTTGTAGATGAATCTCTACTTAAATGTCAGTGGGATATAATTTATGAGTTTAATATGAATGCTTTATGATGAATTTTGACTTTTCAGGCAATTGTAAAACATTTCTAGCTGTAGTGCACAGTCTGACTGGTATTGGTGCTTTCCAGTGAGCATTTTAGGTTAATCTTCTCTTCATGGGTTGTTGTGGTAAAATAATTCCAAGAAATACCAGGTTCCTATTGCAGAAGTTCACCAAATCTACTTCCCTCTAATATGCATTTCCCATTTCATATTTGCCATCTTCTCATCTTTCGCTTTCCAAGCAGTGTATATGACTCACCTGATATGATAAGTCATTCTCCTTTCTTGTGCTTCTTGGATACTTATTTTTGTATCATAGCTTTCCTCCACTTTATTATGAGGGAATGCGTTATGTGGCATGTAAATTTGTTCTGGATCCAAAACCACTTACATTTCTCCTAAGAATGCCATTATCATCTTATTATTCATATAACACACTGTTGCCACATTTTTCTGTCTCTGATGGAACCAGTATTACACAATTACCATCAATTCCTCTTTTCAAAGAATTACAAAAAGGATATTCAAAATTCATAGCTGAATAGCTCACTATTGGAAATATTTTCTACTTCACTTAAGGTGTCTTCTTAATATTAATTTTGTTTCTTTCCATTTATTGGTTCAGATTTTCCTAATAACTCTGCTTGAACAAGAAAAAGATCTTAAGATTCTAGGGGGCGGGGAGAGAGAACAAGGAACAGGCATGAATTTATGTTGTATCAAACAAGACTAAATGTTTGCAACTGTTAGTCTCAAAAATGGTGTTAGAGAAGCCAAGTTTACATATCACTCGTAAAGTATTAAAACAGGATTTTCTTTGGTTCAACATTTTTCTTCTCCTTAACTTTACCCAGAATCATAATGCATCCTTAATAAATTAATTAATTGCAATTTGTATATAGTCAGTTGGAAAGAGGAAGATCACTGTTCATTTTGAAAAGGGACTTTTAAATATAGAATACATCAGGATTCAGAATGGGAGAGAACAAACAAAGAACAAGAGAATCCCAAAGGCTTAACATTTAAGTGGGCCAGTTTCTTCTGGGAGCTTGCATACTCTTGGGTAAATGCGTGGTTATATGGAACTTTAAAATAACTTGTTTCCAATAAAATGCTTTTTAGAGAAATAATGTTTCATTTCATCCTAATCTCATTTCACTTAGTGTAGAGTTTCCATGCTCAACAGAAAACATACTTGTATCCTCTCACATTCCTTTGAGGGAAGTAACACATTCTGCTATGCTGTTCTAAAACACTTCATTTTGTGGACTCAGATAACACTGAACCACCACAGCTAATATTGTTGCACCATTCCCAAAAACTCTATAATTGTGTAGTTCTATGATCTTGCTTTCTTCTCTTTGCTTTCAAATAATTGTGTATTTTTTTGAAACTGTTGCACAACATTTCCAGTAGTGGGTTTATTATATAACTGAATCAGTGAAATGACACTTTTCTGAATGGCATTATAACTTGTGAAAAGAAGAGAGAATAATAAATACCTAAAAATAAATTAGTGAAATGTGACTCGTGTGCACTTAGTTTCATAGTGAGATGATAAGCAATACTTTTGGCACATGTTTCTGAAAAAAAAAAAGTTGAATTTCATTAGAATTAAATAATATAACTGACAATGCTGTTAATGAAAATTATTAGGATTACAAACCTCCTTATTTTGAATTTACTTACAATTGTGTTCCTTAGTTCATTTTGACAGAGGTGATATAAGTAATGTACTTGAGAATGACGATGAAAACAGTGATTTTTCCAAAAATTCTTTTTGAAATCTGAACAGTGACAATGTGCAATAAATGCAGAATTGTTTCACATTTCTGTATTTTGTAAGCTAATTTAGCTTATATTAACAAATTCACTTACTTTAAAATGTTTTATGTTTGAAGCGATTTGTGACACATTTCTTTTCATATCTGCATCTAAGATTCCATTAAAACAAACCAGGAAACACAAATTGCAACTGAAAACCAGTTTCAATCCTTTTGAGGCTTTGTACTTATCTACCAGACGCTTCAGTAGCTAATGGGAAATTAAAATTTGTAATTGAAAATTATACTAGTTCATATATAGCATATTTAAAGAAGTGAAAATATTTGCTTTAGTTTCAATAGCACTTATGCACACTGAATAGCATCCAAAAAGTATGATATTGAGATTACATTCACAATTGCTTAACCTGAGCTTCATTTCTTGCAACCATTGTCAAGTTTGTAACAAATTGAACTATTCAAAGGTGACAGATTTACTGTTTATTTATTTTAATGTATTATTGAATTGTCTGATTGTGAATATTACTTGTAAGAGTAAACTGACATTGAAAACAAAGGACAGAGATGTGGATTTTAGGAATTATGGCAAAAACATTCAACATTATGTAGGTAGTATCTTTCAAAGTATGTTCAATACCGGCTTTGGGATTTTAATGGACTTAAACCAAGCAGTATTAAAACTGTTGGCCGTAAATTATAAGAATATTTCTGTAAAAAGCATATAAACTTAACAACAAACTTTCTATGAAATTTAAAATCCTACAAAGTAACTTGTAAGCATTAAGCATCGTTAGCAAAATAAATACATTATCCATATTGTTTTTGTAGTATTTGTGTTTTAAACCTGATTTCAGGACAATGGCAGCTAAAGTGTTCATGATTCTTGGCATCATAATGCTACTCTACTTGAACTATGTCCTGATGGAAGGTGAGTTTATAAACAAATGATACATAGGAAGAAGGGACAGTTTCTTTCAAATATCAGAATTGACATAACTGTATTTTCTAGGTATAATAAACTTTTAAAAATACTATTTAAATATGCAGTGAAAGGTCAGCATAAAGAAATTAGCATTCTCAGTTTCACTATATGGGCTATAAATTGTGAGTTTGCAAAATTCAAAAATATTTTGTGAAAAATGTGATTCCTTTAGATAGTTTTATTGTAGGAACCTTCATATATAAACAATTTTAAACACAGGGATCCTACAACTTAGAACTTAAGGTAAGAAAAAAGTGTATTACATGGATACAAACACATACATACACACACAATCAGCACATTGCAAGAATTTTGTGACTCTGAGCTTGGAAACAGTACATATATAGTATGTATTCTCCTAAGAGTAATACCTTTTTCCAAAGATAGCGAAAAGAGTCTGAGTAAAATAAAGTGTTACTAGATTTTAGTAGTATTCTGAGGAAGCCTATGCAATAATTTTTATTATGAGAAATGCATTCCACTGCTTTAAGAAAGTCTGAAATCATGGAATTGCAGTTTGTAAGATTAATATTATCCACTGATCGCTATCACACCACAAGTAAAACTATAAGTTGTTGTATGTTTAAATTTTATCACCAAGAATACCAAGAATAAATGATTCAAAATTCCATCCTTGAGATTATTGCTGAGATTATTTTTCAATTGTTATTATTGTGTCTAAATACTTTTAACCTTGCACTAATGCAATATGCATTCATGTAATTAAAGTATCTAGTACACAATTTAGAATTAAATGAAATAAGTAATTTGAGTTAGTTGTGTATTTATTAATATACCATAATAGTAAGTTGTTATGATTTATAAGCACACCTTTTATCTTAGGGTTGTCCAGAATGTGTGTAATAACCCTATTGTGGGATAATCATTTTCATTGTTGGCACTAGCCTAGACTGCCTTTGTAGCACTGGAGTAGTAGGGAAGGGATCAGGTTTTTGATTTCCAATAACACAGGATGTTTTTATCTATTGGGAGACATAATATGGGCTACACTTTACCTCATGAGGTTTTTGGGGATCCATTGATGAGCTACCAAATAGAAAAGTAACTGTCCCCTATCTTACCAGCCAGATTTAAGCACAATGGAGGCAGAGGGCATGTCAAACACATTTCACCCCTCTTTCCACGCTCTACCTATGAATTCCTGTGTTGATGAAGGCAGGCTGTAGCAGTTATGAAGTTGGTTTTAGCTTGGTTGTGCTATTGTATTGGGAACAAGAAGTCACTGTAACCTTAAGATAATTAACACAGGTGATCAAGGAGTAATATGTCGTCCTCCCTGGTCTAAGGGAACCATTCTAGCGTCTAGTTCCTGAGGTTGTGGGGTCAAACCCAGTGGAGGGCAATGGATTTTTTCAGGCATAAATATCCTTAGCATGGCTTGCTTTGGAATGGAAGTAAAGCTGGTGGTACCATGTCATAGATTTGCAGCACATAAAACAACCTCAAGCCTGACAAAAGCCTCTGAGCAAAATTTCTGGTCTTTTATGCCCAATATAGAATGGGACACTAAGGACCATAGTAGTTAAAGAGTGTCCATAAATCAAACTCAATTTTCAATTTGTTTAAGGAGTAATATGAACAAATATGCCATATGGATGGTAAGACTTTGTATTCCACACACAACCTGGAAAGATTAATTATGAACAAAAATAATATTATGAGGATGTTAATGATGATGATTATGATGATAGTATTGGTAATGAAGAAGATGGTGTTTATGACAGGTACCAAATAGTGAAAAAAGCATGAAACATTTCTAGGATCTCTGCATTGTTTCTACTTTAATATGACATTCTACTTGAGAGTTTTAAATTTACAAGATGATATTCGCCATAAGAAATAATTTTATATAACAACGGTTTCTTTGTGTTGCGTGTGAGCATTTTTCTTGATAGTCATCATCATCATCATCATCATCCTTAGTTCCTAAGATAATTTCTTTTATTCATCTAGCTACTTGTTATTTTTTTCCAATTAGGTGACAACAAAATAACACTAGCATATAACAGAAGGCTAGAATTGGAAAACATTTTTGGAGAAACTAGACTAGTTTAAACAAGAAAGAATTATGTGTTAATATTACTCTAAATGAATTGTTCATTTACAAATAGAATATGCTGTTTGGCAAAAGTGATACAGAATCTAAATTACTAAATAACAATGTAAACTGCAGATGAAATTCTGTCATGGGCAGAAAAATGTCATGATTATAGAAGCACAAAATATGAACCTTCGTATACTCAAACAAAGCAGGCACTGATACTGGAAAAAGCATTTGCATTAATTTCTATACTATTTGCATTGTATAGAATTTAATTTGTAGTTAAAAGTGACATATATTAGAATTTGGTATTATTTTCATGTTTCATAAGAATGTTAATACTTTTATGCTGTAAAAAGTAAATCCATTTGTATTTATCAGATCAAAACTGTTTTTTTACCTACCTTGATTATATTTGTTTCTTCTTGACTAATATCTCCATCAGCAACGAACCAGGCTTTCCAGATTTTGTATCAAGGCAGTTTTCTGGGAAAATAGCATAGGTACTGTACTCCTGTATGCAGAAGATGCATTGAAAGCATTAGCTGAAGTTTCAGTGAGTTCCAGGAATATGTTGAAAAAGTCTCACCAGATACTTTTAGGGAGGGAAGCATTAGTTAAAAGCACTACCTGTATTTAATCTTTACACTTGAATAAACAATAGGTTTCAGGGACATTTCTGAAAGTTACTTTTATATTTTATGCTTACAATGTACTGCAGGTGATGCTAGTGTTAAATGTTAATCTCAATAAAACAACAAAAATGCATTTTCTTTACCAGTGTTTTGCTGTCATGTCCTGCCAGATATTTTAAATTTTAGCATTTTCAGTATTCTTAATTTGATTGGTAGTATGTTTAGGAGTCACCAAAACCTGATGATCATGATTTTCATTAATCTGGAAGACAGATTCTCCAATTCCTAGAGTGGAGTAAAGGGATCTGTTCCAGAGCTATCATGATAAGTAATGCTGTCCCTGTAGAAACTAGGGAACTTGAATGCATACATAGTATGTATGTGTAATAAATGTTTCACATAGAACTGACTGTAATTGTTTATCGAGTATAAATGGTTTTGTGACATATATTACACATTTAGTGATAGTTTGAAAATTGTATACATATACAAATGTATATAAATACGTATATTTCAATTAATATACTGCCATTTCTAACTATCTTAAGTGTGTAATGCAGGTATGAACTATGAGTATTTGCTCATTTATTTATTCTGTTCTGTGGATTGCATTGAGAATGATGCTCATGGATGTTGAACACATCATACTATACAGAATGGTCACAGACTACATAATTAAGGATTTTAAGCTATATGGTTTTTCTAAATCTATCACCAGTTATGCAACTACAAACACAACCAATTCAACTTTGCTATACCAATAGGAGGTAATTTGATAATGAGGTTCACTGAGCCACTAGCTACGATGAAACAACTGTGCCACCTTAACAATATCCTCTCCACAAGGCAGTCAGAACTTGGTGTGATGGAAGCAATATGTTTCCAAAATATGTCCTATATTTTAAGGAATAAGTCGTGTACAGAATTTCCTAAAGCTGAGCCATTTTCATAATTCTTTATATTGATTGCTCTTTCATATAACATGTACAAATAATAGCTCTTCTTAGAAAGATAATTTGTGAGAGCAGACATATATTCTCTGGTATTGCCAGATGATAATAACTTTAATCCATCTGGAAGTGTGTTAATAATTGTGACACATACATAATAAACTCCTTTTTGAAAACAATTTACATTAGGACTATGGTTATGAAAATGCACCATTGTTTGTAGTATTTATGTAATGTAAATTTACATTTACAGCAAAGCATTCTTTTTTTTTAACATACAGTCGCATAAGCAAAAGAAGAGATTCGTAAGGAAATGTACAGCTTTTGAAATAGAGCTTTTACATATTACTCTATTCTTAATGCCACTCATTATTTGGATGGCTTACTATAGTAGAAAAACCACTCATTTCCTTTCAACACACTTGCCCAAGAAAGTCAGACTATATTTTGTTAGAAAAATAAAATAAACTTAGTAATCTGCGTTTAATGTAGAGTTCAGCAAAGCAGATACAGCGATCTAAGGTTTTATTTTATCTTCCCCATTCTCTCCCCTTATTTGTCACTTGATTACAGAGGTTGTTCGCAATCTATGGTAACAAACTTAAGACCCCCTTACCTTATGAAAAACCACGCCTCCACCAGCAGCGATGTTCTATCTGGCAGCCTTTAGCCTGAGCTATCAATCTGCAGCACTGCTTCCACTGGAGCAAACTGCTATGAAATACAAGGATGTCCAGTTTATTCCATTCCTCCTGGAGTTTTCCAGAGACCATCCAAAGTTCGCGGCCGTCTGCTTCCAAGGGCTCTGTTCAGTAACCCAAGTGCACAAAACTGCATGAGTGATGCATCAGATGACTTAACACGGATGTCACTGAAAGGTATGGAATGCATTCCCATTTCTCTGTCTATGTTTTCCAACAATTTGTAGGTTGAAGCAGACGTATGGCTTGATGCATTATCCTGATGCAACCATACTATTTTCATATGCACCATAGAGAGCAGGGATTTTTGTACGAAAAATTGGTATCAGGACACTAGTCTGATAATATACCGATTTGATTTTCACATTTGTATGTGCACGATGAATGGTTAATTTGCCATTGTAACTGTACCTTACTATTACCATGAAACCATTGGGGAAGTTTTCGTTAGTTTACTTGTAACAACTTTCAATATTTCTTCTCCCCTTGATCGGTAATATGTAGCCCAGAGTTTGTTGCAGTCAATTAGATAAACATATGCCTCATCTAAAAAGACAACAAACATACACTTTTCACCAGTTAGACATCGTTCATACAGCTTTCTGCTGTTAGTGACACGTTCTACAATGGGTTTAGGCAACAGCTTATATCCCCGGCTCCTATGACAATTTTATAGATTCAAATCCTGGTTGATTATGGTGTTCACAGTAGTAACACAGATCCCTGATTACAGTGCAATGGCCCTCCGAGTTGCAGGATTTGGTGCAGAGACATGGGCCTTCACCTTCCAAATTATCCCCAGGGTGTGATAGGTGGCCGGTCGTGAATTTCCCTGTTTCTTGCCCTTTGGAATAAATGTGCCCCTTACCTTTTTTGAGTGCACATGTGACCACTTTCTTGGATACGTAAAACCACGCCTCTTGCATGCTTAATAATCTCAGAATGCAAGTATTTTCCACCGGAAAGGGCAATAATGTACTCTTATCAGAATGGTTCCATTTTTGATGCTATTTGATGCAGCAAGGGCAAGAGCACACAACTGAGCAAACACAGTGATACACTCATACTGCTGAACTTTCATTCGGTTCTACATGTTTCAGCATGGAGCTATTGTGCTCGTCTGATATTGGTACCATAGATCATGAACATCCCTCCGTATTACATTAGTATTTTATTTGTTTAATATTTGCCTTTCAGTTATTTATCTCGCCTTCATTACTTTATTCTACTCATCATTCCTTTGAGTGTTGTTATTATGTTTATTTCTTGCTCGGCAGATATTACAGTCCATGGTGTCACTGCTACTCCTGCAGCTCGATACCGTGGCTCCACTTCGTTACTCTTACGAACAACGCTGCCAATTGAAGATCCTCTTTGATTAAGGCGAACACCATTCCGTCCACCGTTCCAGTCATCAGTCCATGAATTGGGGAACAAAAACTGCACGTCCAGTCGCTCCGCTACCTGTGAAAATGCGTTACTTACCTGCATCGCTTTCCTCCGTTGACATAGCGTCTCCTCAGAACTCCACTAACGACGATCTTCCCTGAGGGAAACAGCGATTTTGTCTTGGTAACTACGTAGTACACGTCCCCCATCACATTCTCCGCAAGTCATTTCTCCCAACTTGTAACACAATCATCCGATAATCACTTTCCATTTCAGCAGTAGGCCATCAGACCTTGTGTCAGTGCATTTGGATTTCCCATATATCTTACAATGGAGTCGCCGATTGCTATTAGACATGGTTTCTCCTCTTCCTTTCCACTATCTCCTCGTAACTCCCTTACTTGGCGGTTTTCTTCTTTGGGCCTACAAACTTCATCTTCTTCGTTTTGTAGCTTCTCGCGTAATTCCCGCGCTACCTCCTGCAGCTGCTCCAGTTTCTTCTGATTTGTGGTGACGGTCTCATCCCTTCTGCAGTGCTTACATGCTCAATTTTCTTCGATATCCTGGTTTCTCTTAATTTTTGGTAGCCCAAGTGGTACCATCTCGCGCAGGTACTACCTGGAAGTCCCGTCCTCAGTGATTTGTTGCGGCTCCCACACTTTTTATCAGCTGTCGTGTTTTCCACAAGCCTGGATTTAATTAAATTCCTGCTATTACAAGCAAGTTTCCATTACAAATACCATAAAATAGCTCTTATTTGAAGTTTCAGTCTCTTCTTTCCACTCGCTACCTACTATCTGCAAACACCTGCCCATCCACAATCCTATTCTCCCCCTGTAAAGCACAACTCAACACCCATTGCTCTGCATCTAACTGATTCTTCCTGGTACGTGCGCATAGTATCACGGAATCCATATGACACCCATGTTGATATATGTAAAATATTGAATTTAAAATGGAAGTTGCAATGAAAAAACAGTATTTTTCGACTCGTGTACTTAAATGTGATCATTTGCTGTTAGATATCTGTGTCGAAATGAAGTACAGTACGATACAGATTACTGCGCTTGCACGCTGTCATACTCAGAGCCACTGAAAAACAGTTTTTTTCAATAATATGAATTTATATTACCTTTATTTCACGGTTTTCATTATTTACAATGAAATTCTTATAAATCTCTGTTTACATTTTAGAAATGTTTGGTAACAAAGATTTTAAAAACACAAAAGCTAACTATTATCTACCTTGATAATATACACATTTTGTATGGTGCAACTTGCGAAGGTAATTTCTGGTAATGATCCCTTATGAAACTTAGTTGAAGTAGATGATGAATACCTATATATTTATTTGAGTGTTTTTATTTTCTATGGACTTTAGTATTGTATTTGATATCTTTAGTTTATTTTCAAGAGATTCATCTATATAACCTTCAGCTACTGTTGTGGTTTCCCAACCATCATAGCATTTTAAAGTTGTAATGTCACCACTTGCATCAACTAACACAGTTGCACAACTCCTACGGAAGCAGTGGCCAGTGAATGACTGTGGGTCAGGGAGGTTAAGATAGTAGATATTTAAAATAGAGAGTTGAGGGTTGTTACACTACATCACTATGATATTCTTACTTGAACGCGTTTCGGGAGACGGCTTGTTCCCATCGTCAGCATTTTCTCTCAACTCACATTGAGAGAAAATGCTGACAATGGGAACAAGCCGTCTCCCGAAACGCGTTCAAGTAAGAATATCATAGTGATGTAGTGTAACAACCCTCAACTCTCTATTTTAAATATGACACATCACTGTTACTAGCTTCTAAATCTTCAAAATTAGTCAATAGTAGATATTTGTTTAGCCATGTTTCCAAATTTATTAATGCCAACATTTTGCACCGTGCATTTTCCACTGTGATAATTAACAAAACAGATGGAGATTTACAGGCTTCAGGGTGCAGATTCATGCACTTTTTACAGATTTCGTAATACTTTCCTGTTACTGTGAACCTCGTGATGTATTTGTTTTTGTGTTGGGGATAGTAACTAGTAAACATTCCTATCTCCATCTTGTAAAATCAATACCTGCGAGCTTGAATCGATATTCACTCGTTATCGAAGCGCATCTAAAATGCATATCGAGAAATTGATCTATCACATTTTAATTTTTTTTCGTATGCATCTAAATATTAAATATTTATTGTATATGTGAATGTTGTAGAAAATTATTGTATGCAACTCTCATTATAATGGTTATTAAGACACTCATGAAGTTACTCATCACTCACATATTAATAACTCCCATTATTGGATCGTTGCATAAATAACTACTCTGGAGGAGTATGCTAGTGCCCAACAGTACAACATTTGCTTTCAACATTAACTATCCATTTATATACATGCAAAAGGAATTGTCAGTTAAACACAGAGCAGGATTGCAAAATTTAAGCCTTAGGTATCTTTGGATTTTGAGTACTATTTGAATTGCTAATACTTTCTTCATTACTTATATATTGTAATAAGGTTTACTTCCAACAGAAGAAAATAAAATTAACTGCCTTCAAAGTACATTGCGATAGCCAGAAAAAAGAAAATCTCAAAGGAACACATTATACTATAAAGAGAGTAACATGGCTTTTCACTATAAGAGTGAATTTACTAGTATATGCATTTCATTCTGCAGGTTTGGTTTGTTGAACTACATTCTTAGATTATTGTTTAAGGAGGAGGTTCATTGAAACAAAGGGAAATGACAGTAGCAAAAAGATAAATTTAGGGTTATAATGTAATGCAATGGCTGTTGAATTCCTGAAATTTACAGTAATTGAGGTTGACATTTAAAAGCATTTTTATATACTTCTAAGTGAATTTTTGTAAGTATTATCACATGTATTTTATTACTGTTAGGAACAAAAGAACAAACAAAGGGAAAATGGATATACAAATGGTACTAGAAATTTTCTCTTTTTCAGAAGATGTTACAGAGGAGCCTAAAAAAGATGACAGCAAAGAAAGTACTCTATATGAAGTAATGTATACATTATGGGAGATCACATGGATGATACTTAGGAAGACTTTGTTTTATTCTTGGGCTTTAACACTGCTTACAATGTCTATCGTAGTGGGAGAGTACATATTAGAACTATAATATATCAGCTATGTAATACATTTTCATGTATTAAAAAAAAGTTCTATTAATGTATCTATTAATAGCAATGTGTGTTCCTTTAATTTTTTTACTTTCAATAAAAGATTTATAAGTGAATAGCTTTTGTTTGTATTAAAAATACTAATACATTAAAATTAAACAATTTGTTTACGATAAAGCACAATTTATTTTTAGCAATCTGTAGGAATATGAAACATTGCACTCAGTAGTGTGAAATATATGAACATCTAATAGTTCTCATTAATACTTTATTTCTTTAAAAAAATGGCCTTTCTGCAGTTGCTATTTATTATTTATTTATATTCCAGTCAATCTTTGTTTTGTTTGTAAATCATTTAAAGTTGTTACTAACTACCAAACTGTTTTCTCACATTATAAGCAAAGCACATAGAATATTTTCAGATATTTCAGTCTTAGCAAAATTTGTATTCCATACCAAATGCAGTACATGAAATTCAGTGTGGTTATAAGAATATTTAGGAACATGTATACTTCAAAACGAACAAAAAATAAATGGCTGGTTGGATTGACAGACAATCTGAGAGGTGTACAGATGGATTGACTGTTGAATGAATAGGGGATGGAAGTCTTATACAGGCTAATCATTCCAAATAAGTTTTCACATTATGCCCTCTATGATGAAAGATAGAAAACACTCACAAATACCAAGAAGATGGGCAATAATGATATTGGTAGAGCTTGCTGTGGTGGCAGTGGTGATGATTGTTCTAGTTATCATAATGATTATAGAAGAGCTAATGGTGTAGGTGATAGTGGTTGTGGTATTAAAGACTGTGGTGGTGATGCTGGTAGTAATTATGCCTGTAAGTGATTAAAATTTCTGGAGTGATAATGGTGATTATCGAAATAATACGATGGTGAGTGTTAATGATGAAATGTTGGCATGGATGTTTCTAAAAATGATAACTCTAATAATGTTTGTCATTGGTGGTAGCAATTGTGGTAGCAGTGGGGTTCAAAGTAATAATAATTATGATGATATTGGGAACCGGGCATAGTAGTGATATCATGGTAGTAATAGTGCTTCTACTGGTGTGGTGTAGATGGTTGTAGTAATGAGAATAATAATAAGGTTAATTTGTTATATGCAGTGGCGGCTGGCAATGCAGGGCGCTAGGGTGGCGTCCTCCCCATAAATAAATATCCCGCAAATAAACAATAAAAACAGGAAAGAAAGGATAAGATCAAATATGATTGCAGTATTAATTAATGCACTACCCAATTTACTTTATAGATTTTGTTTTGCTGAAATGTTTTTGCAACTTTTATACAGTGAGTAGCGCCAATGTTTTCATTACGGAGTGTATTCCAGGCTACACCAAGTCCGATCGGGAAACCTTGCATTTGTAGATACTGCTAGAGGTGAGATGTGTGGAAGGAAATGCTCCGAATGAAGGTGAGGGGTGCAGAGAGGTAATAACAGCTTAGTGGAGTCTGAGATGCTTTGCTATTAGTTTTTTCTCCATGCGGTCTTTTCCACATGAGTCATTCAATTTCACTGCCACCACCACATAAAAAATGTATTCAGTTCTGTCTAAAATTTAATTCTGTTACATGAATTGATTTAAAATTTAATTAAACTAAGTTATACTGCGATTTAAGGTATAGCTTCATACAGTTAAAACTATCCAGAGCAGAATATAAATAATTCCCCTTATACTACAAGATATGTTGATGGCTTTGTTTGTGCGTCACTTAGTCACAGTGCATGCGGCCACAAGCAGTGCTGTGATTCACACACGTACAGGGTCCAAGCACGTGTTGTGTGAAATACCTAACTTAATCAGTTAATTAGTTAAGAAATCACAACAAACAGCGTTAATAGTAAAATGACAGGCTTAATGCTTTACCCACATGTTACATTGAGAAGGTTCTGATTTCAAACATTTTGCTGAACAGGAGGAGAAGAGAATGTACTTCATCTACAAGAATATTTATTAATCAGGTTAGTTTAGTTATAGTCAAAGTTTATTTTATTTTGTTTGTAGGCAAGCGGATGCATAATACATTTCTTACAGTTTATTTTATACTCTTGAACATGTTTCCAATGTATGTTGTGGATTGCTTGCATCTAATCTGATAAGATTTTCTGAAGCTAAAAACGGAATACTCCTCAACGGTTATATATTTTTTTTAACTAGTCTTAGCCTTGAGCCTGTATTTAATGCAATTTAAAAATGTTACTGTCCATTTGTCTATTTAATACCAATAAACATAAAGCAAAATTATCAGATTACTCAAGTAATTACATTACAATAATTAAAGGCAGTGCCATTACAATACACAACTTATAAAATTACCATTACTATAAATAGAAAAATTATGTTACATAACTCATAAAAGTGTTTGTTACTGGACATATTTTCCTGAAGGATGGATTTTCTTCAGAAGTTTCTCATTTTGCTACAAGTAATTGAAAAACTCAATTTTAAGTTCACTTTGGTATGCAACAATTCTTTCAGCTTGTTTTGGTTATGTCGTCCTCCGTGGTGTACTAGTTACCATGCTAGCCTCTAGTTCCCGAGGTTGTGGTTTCAAACCCGGCGGAGGGTGATGGATATTTTTCGGGCGTAAAAAACCGTACCGTTTGCTTCCTTCGAAAGGGAAGCAAAGCTGGTGGTCCGTGTCGTAGATTTACCTCAAGCCTGATAAAGAGGCCTCTGATCAGAATTACCGATCTTTCACGCCCAATATAGAATAAATTTAAATTGAGTTTTATTTATGGACGCTCTTTAACTACTATGGTTCTTAGCGTCCCATTCCATATTGGGCGTGAAAGACCGTAATTTTGCTCAGAGGCCTCTTTATCAGGCTTGAGGTTCTTTTACGTGCCCTAAATCTACGACACGGAACCACCGGCTTGACTTCCCTTCAGAAGAAAGCCATGCTAAGGAATTTTACGCCCAAATAAAATCCATCGCCATCCGCCGGGTTTGAACCTGCGACCTTGGGAACTAGAGGCTAGCACGGTACCATCAGGCCACGGAGGACGACTCAATATAGAATGGGACGTTAAGGACCACAGCAGTTAAAGAGGGTTCATAAATAAAAACTCGATTTAATTGAACTATTATATTTTGTTCATTATTACAAAAACCCTCTCTACAGGTGATTAGTACCTGAAAGTGATAATCCAAATTCTAAAATCTTAAAAAAGGTTACTGAATGATAACTTTTGAGAGGAGAAACACTGAAACATTTCTACCCACCTCAGATGTACTTCTTTTCCCTCATTATTTCACTAATTAATTTTGTCTGCAGTAGCAAATTGCTTAGCATAAATAAATCACTAAAAATGGAATTATCATCAACGTTTGTTGATTCACCAGACACATTTCTAATAATTGGTATACATATTTCAACATCATTCCATTTTACGACATTGTTAAGCAAAATCCATTCAAATTTCTCATACACTTCAAGTCTGTCAGGTCAAATAGGATGAACGGAAAAGTCCAACTAGCACCATCATTATTTCGAGAATTACAGATCTGAATGTCCCTTACATTACTTAACTTTTCATATATGAACGTTGGAAACGTTCTCCTTGTGCTCAAAGATAGGCATTGCAGTGTCTTAACCCATGATGATTTACATAATGCAGGTCTTCTTGAGAGATGTCGATTATTTCATTCCGTATATTATTTTGCAATTCTTGTAATGTTTCGGGATTGTGGTTATACATTTTTTCTTTTAAATTGCCCCACAAGAAAAAATCGGAGGGCGTGAGGTCTAGGGATCGAGCGGGCCACACTCCTACACTGATCACTCCGTCAGCAAAGACAGCAGCAGGTGTATTAAAAAAAGTTAGCTGTATGAGCTGTAGCCCACTTGTTGAAATACGCCGTGGAGTCGCTCATGTCAGCTGGAAAAACTGCTCTAAAATTAAAGCTACGGGCCGTGCAGCGTTAATTGTTTCGTGAAAGAAAATTACTCTAGACAGTTATTCTAGTCGCACTCGCAGCACATCGAACACCGACCTTAGGATCATGTAGTGAACTTTGATGTATGAGGGAAGTGGCGCAATAGCGGGGACTGGAGTCTCGGGAGGGAACGGACCGAGATCGCGACCCAGTGCCACTAACGGCGTTGCCGCTTTACCTGATGGCACCGTACAAGTGTAAATATTGGTAAACCTAGACAGTTTAGACCGCTACAACAGTGATGGTCGGCACGACTATCCTGAGGGGAGCAGTGTGACAGTGCGCACTAACTTCCTATGGACCGGCGGTGCGAGCGCCTTCTTTCCCATCTACCTGCCATGAGTTAGGCTAATGGCCAGTTGTTATCTAGAACAATGGGCGCTTGAATAATAGTCATTGTGTGCACTTCCACGCTCCAAAGGATTCCTTTTGGCCCTTTCTGATAAGTTATCGTTCTCGAAAATTCCGCTTTGTAAGTGAGGCCCATATACGGGACTGCTGTGACAGGGCTAGTCCAGTGTTGAGTAAGGGATAGGAAGTGAAATAACGACATCGAATTTTGGAATGGAGAAGATGGAGAAAAAAATGGAGTTAACAATGGGTACGATGGAGGAGAAAGAGGATTCTGGAATGTAGAGGATGCAGACAGAAGCGAAGGTTGTAGAGGAAGAGATGAAAACAGAAATCTCCAAGATGCGCACGGAGCTATCGACCAAAATTGGCAAGTGACTCACCGACATGGAGAAGCGTATGGAGTAGTTCGGAAAAGTGAAACACTTCGGCCAACGCGTTAACATCTTGGAGGACGCCGGGAAAAGGCTTGGCGTCATGGGAGGAACAGTCGATGGCAGCGCCAAGGAACTGAACGGCATGGTGGAACAAATGCTTAGCGGAAGACTAAAGAAGTTGAAGGTCGAGGTGTCAGAACGCGACATGACATCCACGCGCGTCAAAACACCCTAATACGATGGAACGTGAACTTTCGAAACTTCCGCCGAAAGTCATCGCCGTTGCCGCCCATAACCGATGGACAGCAGAGGAAGAAGCCACACAGCTAATAACCATCCTCCAGAGACGGGGAGCAGAAATTCTGAATGGAATTCCAACGTCGGCGAAGTCTGAGACATCTGGGACGCCCTCGAAAACCATTTCGGGAACCATCGTTTGCCCTCAGCCTGCCGTAGTCAACTCAAGTCAAAGCTGCAACAGCCAGGGGAGACGCTGCAGGAATTAGCCCTGGCAGTTGAACAGCTAGTGAACAAAGCTCTGGTGAACCTATCACCAAGTTACGTATCCAAGAAAGCTGCCTACTGCTTTTTCGACGGGGTGCGTAAAGCCGAGACACCAGAGCATCTGATGCTCGGGGATTACAAGACCATCCACGAGTCCCTAACGGCCACGCTGAGGACGGAGGCGACCAAGGTAACAGCGCCACCTACCTCGAAGATCAGGAGTATTCGACGGGGATAGAGAATCTACCCAGATACGTCAAAGAAGATCGTCAAGCGGTTTGTGTTAGGGGTCTGGCCAAACACCTACTGAAGGGCTGTCAACAAACCTGACGAACAGGCGAGAAACGAATATACATCGGCGTGGCGAGGAGCCTCGTCGTGGACGGCTGGGTACAAGGAAATTTGTGCCTGGTACTAATCAACACAAGCAGCGTAACCGTAATTAAATCTGAAGTGGCGAAGTGTTTGCCGTCGAGGAAACCGAATCGACCCTACCAACTAGTGACGGTATCGGGCGATACCTTGCTTGTAGAGAAGGAGACTTTTCTGCAGTTGACCCTAGGGCGAAGCATCGTAAGGCTGTGTGTGTTTGTCGCGGGGGTGTCTGAAGATGTTATGCTGGGACTGAATGCCTTTAGAAACCACGAGGCGACGATCGACATCAACAGGAGCGTCTTGAAACGCGGCCAAGACGAGGTAACGTTCCGAAGCCCTAACAAACATCTGGGAATCTTCAGGGTGAACCAGACGGAGGATGTGATTGCACCTGCAAGAAGCGAGGTGGTGGTGAAGGCGCTTCTGAAAGGCCAGCGCTCAAGGAACCTTGTTTTGGTCAGGAAGATGACATGCCTTGCCGGTAGAAAGTGCATGTGAGAATACTGAATCCATCGGAAACCGACCAGGACATGCAGGCCGGAACGGAGTTAGGGGAATGCGAGCAGCCACGAGTGTATCGCCGTGCGAAGGACCCGAGGAGCCAGCTGCATCCCAATATCCGGGCCCCCGGCTGGAAGACTTATTGAAAAGGACGGTCGACCATCTGACCGCGGCACAGCTGAAGAAGGTCCGGCACCTCCTTAGGCAATACCAGTTTGCCTTCAGCCAAGGGGAAGGCGATTACGGTCGCACCGATTTAGTACTCCACGAGTTCGACACTGAGACGCCCGGGCTATCCGGCAATCACCACTACGCTTTTCTCTGGCGAAGCAAGCGGAGATATGAGACGTGCTGGAGGACATACATCTAGGGCTTCATCGAAGAGTTTAATAGTCCTTGGAGTTCCCCTGTGGTCTCGGTGCAGAAGACCGGCAAGCTACGCTTCTGCGTGGACTATAGGAAGTTGAACATTGTCACCCGAAAGGACTGTTTTCTCTTACCCCGGATTGACGACACCAAGAGTTCTCTTGCTGGTGCCCAGTGGTTCTCGACTTTGGACCTGAAATCGGGATCTTGACATGTAGCTCTGGACCACAGAGACAAGGTAAAGATCGCATTCTCGACAGGCCAAGGGCTTTGGCAGTTTAGGGTTACGCCCTTTGGGCTCTGCAACGCGCCAGTCACTTTCCAGCGAATCCATGATGAGGGAATTGACATGCGACGGTTACCTGCTGTACTTGGAAATCATAGAGGCGGGAACTAGGCCGAGTTGGGAAAACATCGCACCCAGGAGTACGTGTAGTCCTACTGTTCTTCACTGAAAACCAAGGAGGGTGAGTTGTTGAGAATATGAGTCACCTGACGGGTAGACATACACGGTAAATGATCGTTCTTCGAAGTAAGGTGTCCGAAGTACTGGAGGAAGTACATGCGGGGACTTCGGGAGACACCTTGAACCCATCCGAACGATTGACAAGCTCCGACTAAATACTATTGGTTGAGACTACGGACGGACGCTGGGAGTTGTGCCACCAGCGTCATGTGTGTGCGGTATGTCGCGGCCCACAGACTACGAGCCGAGATCACATGCAGCAGTAATACATGGGAACACCTTTCGAAATCGTCGCCATCGATATAGCAGGACTCTTCCCCGTGTCCACAGGGTTAAAAAGTAGTTGTTGTTGGCCATGGATTACTTTACCAAGTGGCCGGAGGTATACGCCATTCCTAACCAGGAAGCCAAAACGATCGCGGATTGCATAGTGGAAGTAGTGTTCTGCCGATTTGGAGTAACGTTAGAGCTACACAGCGATCAGAGCACAAACTTCGAGTCGAACCTCATGAGGGAATCACAGGGTAGACTTGGAGTGCACAAGACGTGTACAACGCCACTCCACCCGCAGTCAGACGGTCGAGCGGTACATCAAGACCCTAGCAGAGCACCTGAGGAAAGACATGGGCAAATACCAGAAGGACTGGGATGTTAGGGTGTCGCTTTTCTTGCTAGCCTACTATTCTTTGACTCTGACAGCGGGTTGACACCAGCCGGCTTAGTCTTCGGCAGAATGCTGCGTCTACCATTCGACCTGATGTTTGGGAACCCCCTGGGGCGAAACAGCCAGCAATCGACTCCGTGGAGAACCTCGTGGACCGTCTTCACGACGTGCACGAGATGGCCTGTCAACAAATCCAGGCACAAGCGACCGGACAAAAACCCACTACAACCGCGGGGCCAACAGCCAAGGTTTTCTGCAAGATAATTTGCTGTGACTGCATCGCCCTACCCGGACTAAGGGGAATGACCCAAGCCACAACAATCATGTCAAGGACCGTACCGCATGTTGAAGAGAACCAATGGGGCAGTCTACCGCTTTCAGAGGCTGCCCGAGGGATTATGCTGATGGAACACATACACCGTTTAGACCAGTACTGGTCGGAACGACCAGGCCTGAGGAGGAAGCAGTGTGACAGCGCACGATATCTTCTTACGGACCGGCGATGCGAGTGCCTTCCGGCGCATCCACGTGCTACGGGTTAGGCTAATGGCCGGTCCCTCTCTAGAACAATAGGGCTTGGAACAATAGTCATTGTACCTATGCCGCTTTCACTCTCCAGAGGATTGCTTTTGGCCCTTGTGGTAGATTTTCGTTCTCTAAAGTTCCTTTTTGTATGCGAGGCCTATATAGGGAACTGCTGGCGGCAGGTCAATTCCAGTGTTAAGCTCAGTGTAGCTTTGTGCTGTTAGAAGTAACATGTGGGCAGTGTAGTTTAATTGTGAGTGGTAACTCAGAAGTCAGTTGTGAGCCGTGCAGTTCAGCAGCTCAGTTGTCATTTGATTCGACGGATCAGTTGTGTTTTATTCCGTGTGCGTACCAAAGTGAATCAAGTGTAACGATAATGTTACGTTAGGTGCCTTGTGATAAATAAAGTGAGTTTTCGCAGTAACTGGTGTTCTCATTTTTTAAAATATGTTATATGGTAAAAGAATTGGAAGCTAGCTAGCCGTGCAACGGTGTAATTTAGGTGCGTGAAGCTAAGCGATACGATGTGGAGATATCTCTATGGTGGCTCGAAGCACAGGCTATCGGCTGAACATGACCAGCAGAGACGCTTGAGTGAGAAAGACGAGTAGAGGTGGAAAAGAGGTAGAGAGAAGCCTGCACATAAACGGGAAATCGGAATTTGTCATGATGAAAGACACGAGAGCATATGTTCTCATACGACGCTAATGTGATCAGTCAATCACAATATAGTTTTAAAATAGTTGTGGGATAAATAGCGTCTTTAGCTTGGTGTATAAACAAAGGAGGGACCCGGCATTTCGCACGGCTTGATACAGTTCTATCGCGGGGTGAACTTATGCCACTCAGATGTCTGAGTGTGTGAAGTTGTTGGAAATTTAGAAAAGAAACATAGGGTGGAAGGTGCAGCTTGATAGATAGGCATCATAACCCAGTAAAATAGTTGTGGAATAGAATTCGAGACCAGCTGCGAACTAGTGTGCAAATAAATTACAGTTAAAGTGTACATTAACTTTTTCATTTCGTCTCCTATGATCACTTCCTAGATCAGAGTAAAGAGCACAGGCAACACAGAAGTTTGTAGGGGCATTGTCTTACAGCAAGTCAACACCCACACCAGGAAGGAAGATGGCGAGCAGCCAGAGAGGAGGTCCATTGCATATGGCGCCCAACGTGTTGGTTGACGGATAAGGAGACGAACCCAGGACTTCAACGCCGTAGCACAGCACACCACACCAGGAACAACGCAACTGTAAAAAACGTAGCATAAGTTAGGCCAATTATTTTCATGTACAGTGAATTTACATTTTACTTAGAAGTAGCAGATTTTACTGGCGAACAGTAACGGTTCAGGCAACATGGTAAATTCCAGCTCAACTCAACTACTGCCGTGTGGATGCAGCAATACGTACGTAATTGTTATTGGTTAGCAGAACAGACTAAGAAATTTGAAAGTAGCTTAACTAACAGCAACCAGAAGCTTGAAAGTCAATTAGCAGAAAACAACCGTAAACTGGAAGGTCAATTAGCAGAAACCAACGTAAGTTTGAATGTAGCTTAAACAGTAGAATAGAGAACATCTTAGCAGAAACTAGTGCTGGAATGGAAAATAGTTTCAGTAGGAAAATAGAAGGAAGTCTAGAAGTTAGTAATAGACAAATAGAACGGATTAGGAGAGGGCAAGATGCAATTCAAAAGGCCTTAAACAAATGTAAGGTAGGAGGTTAACGCAAATAGAGGAGAGATAGCTTATATTACAGAAAATGTCTATGCACAAAATAGGCATTTCATCATGACAATCAGAAAACAAACACAGTAACAGAAGTACAGACTCAAATGGATAAAGAATTGCAAACCTTATAAACAGGTCATTTCAGTTGCACAGGTAGAAACTATTCAGGAAACAGTAACACTTAGAACGTGTATAAAAGCTATAAGCACTGTGTATCATAAATGAGTTGTAGAATTGAAACGCATTTCAGTGTAATAGAAATAGAGCAACGGAATGCTAATGGCACACACATTAGAGCAAGAAGCTCAACCAACTCCGAAAGTGTTCAATCGCTTCCCGGTGAGGCCAGAATCCTTGACAAAAACCCCTGTATTGGTTACGTAGATGTAATATAATGCCGTTGACTACTTGCTCTCACCATGGAGAAATACAGAGTGAGCCAAAAGGCTCCGAACCGGCTGCGCGGTGTTTTTCACGTTCGCGTCCTCGGCGCTCGTTCCTATCTGGCGCTATCATAGAAAGGCGCGGATGAAACCATACAACATTTTTAAAACCACCTTTAAAGGCTTTACTTATCAATTTACGAAAGGAGATGCTGAAACTGGCCACCGTCGTTGTCCATACATTTTTGACACCTGTTTAGGAAACTATCCATCGTGGCCAATGCCGTCTAATGTTTCATCGGTAAGAACCGAACACCGTCTTTTAAATTTTTTTCCATTGAAGAGTGTAGTGTTCAAGAACCTCACAACGGCCTCTTGATACCGCGTTGTTTCGTGTTTTCCCTCCTTTGCAGAAATGTATAGATGTTGCTCCCTGATGTGACACACCGCACCTAACTATCTGTGATTCTGGGAGGTGCCCCTCTGGGCCCGGAGGTCCTGCTTCCTCTGACTCCTGTGCACATGTCATTTTGCCTATTCTACTTCTCCACTTTGAATATTTTCATATATCTGTAGTCAATAATTCGAGAAACCCACAGTAAGAGACAAATGCAATTCTTCGTACCTGATCTTCCTTGTGTTCGAGGTTAACAAGTGTCCCCTGATGTTCGACAGCTTCTCATAGTCATCTGTAATAATCCAAGAAACGAAACTGCTGGATATATTTAACTCTCAAGGCCATCGTTTTCTGCTTCCTGAGTGGGTTTCAGGTTATCCGTTCTCTTACTGTTATGACCACCCTGAAGTCCTAATGATACTTGACCTACCAGATCTTGGTCAGGTTTCAGTAGAGGAAGATTCATTGAATTTTTGATAGTTTGATAAATAAATATTAATCAAATATTCAATTGTTTTAACAACTAGAACCTTTCAGTTGATTTCTTAACGCGTTTAAAACGAACAATTACTCCAAATCTGTTTTCGTTTACACCCATTCCGCAGTTTATTTTTATGTAGGACACTACACCAAGCACATCTGTTTCCAATAACCACTCAGTTGAGCGGGATGGCTCAGGGGGCATCGTCTGTGGCTCGCATTGGGGAGGCATATGCAATGCCTTAAAAGATACCCACCATAATGCTGTTTACATTTTCACTAATGAATCAGTGTTTCCGGAAACCAAGGTTGTTCACTGGCCTACCCTGATCATACTATAATATATTCCCTTCCACACTATTTTAATGTATTCTCCTGTGAGAGTTTTACTGTACTCTTAAGAAAGCTCTGGAGTACATAATGCAAGCTACAGATACTAACTTTGCAATATTCTATAATTTCTTGGGTCTGCTACAGGCTGTCCAAGAAAATAATCCTAATTCACCTATGATTCAGGATGTTCTTTCCTTGTATACCAAAACTGCATTTCTGGAAAGGATGCCACTTTAATATTGGTACCATCATGTTGGCATCAATGGGAATGAAAAAGCAAATGATGCCGCTAAACAAGTCAACCAGCATCACAACATCAAGATAGTATAACATTTTTCAACCATGGTTTAATGAAAAGTAGGAGAAAGAATGGGTAACATTAAAAGTAAATTAAATGACATTCTCTGTAGCCCAAAAGGTATCTATAAATCCGCCTAATCACTTCAACAAAGAAACCACACGGTTCTTTCTCATCTTACGAAAATTAATCAGTCACAGTTAAACTCATTCCTTTCTCCTTATTCATGATCCAGCCTTGCTCTGTATCATGTGCAAGATACTGGAAAACAAGCTGGTCTTACTGACTGGTACACTATTCTCAATATGGTCAGTAATACACTATGTTATCTGTATAGCACAAACTTAAGTAACAAAATATAATAAACTCTGTAACTACTATTCAATCCAATTTACATTCATCCACTTTTAATGTTCATGCCTTAAATGCATTGTGCTATACATTCTTAACACTTTATGGTCATAGTAGGACTTTGTTGTTAAGACAATAAAAAACAATACAGGTAAAAAAATGTATTAACAAGAAAGTAGCTATTTTACCCCAAAATGGCAGAATAAAGTAGCCATCAAGGAGCATTTTATAAAACAAATCCCAAGTAAAATGATTTAATTTAACTCTGCATTTTCACACGTCCACAGGCATGGTTAATATGTCTCTATAATTGCTGTTTAAAATTTTGCTAGGGCCAGAGGGCAGGATATCAAGATCTATAACATCACCTTATATTGTGATAAACAGTATGTAATTAAATCATTTAATCTAAATCAGATAAACTTACAACACAGGAAAAAAACAATTACTACTCCAAGTTAACATTTCTATTCCAATTCTCTTATTTGGCCTTTATGGTGACTATTATTATTAGAAATCTACTTTACGACTGTCTGGCATGCTAACACATGTTTATAAGAAACTAAAGCATATACCACAAAATGATCACTACATAACAAAAGTTAACTTTTGTGGTCACACTGCGTAGTAGTCTGATCCGTTTGCTCTTCACAACCACAGCATTAAACTCTGGAGCCCAGCCGTGGTTCTCTGAAGGCTGCTCCTTTGATATAACTGCAACTAAAACACATGCACATCAACTTAATTCAATGGATATTTGTGCCAATGCAGATCTGTGTGTATTTGATATCTTAGCAGGCCAATCCATGAAGAAGTAATCTTCTTTTCAAAGCTCTATATTATTTATAATGCCCAATATATTAAATAGGCATTAAGAGTGATATACCTAGGAAATTATAAAAAACAACCGCTGGCTACTTTCTTGTACTTATAGGAAGTTGTTATAGTATTTATAGAAGATGAAGTTACATTCATTTTGGAAACAAAACAGTGTACAATATTTTGTTCATTCCTTATTGGTTAAATTTCCTGGAGAGTTTCTTTTATTCTTCCTATTAGCAGCCAAACATTTAAAACTCTTTTCTATTGAGGGATTTTAGGCAGACTTAAAACATTAGGAACAGAAAAAATAGCATGCTGACTTAGTACTTCTGAGCATGATGACTGGTGCACATTTTAATTGGTGGAGTGCAACTGATAAAAATATTACTGCACAGAATCCACTACATGACTTTATCATATTGCTTTGTAAACTTAAACTTTTTTAAAAAAATATAGTCAAAAGTACTTAGTACTTAGTGGTATACATAGGGAGAACCAAAAGAAATCTTGAAATAAGACTAAAAGAGCATATGAGATGCATTTACCAAAAGCAGCAAGATAAATCAGCAGTAGCACATCATTTCTGGTCTTCAAACCATGATATCACTCCGAACATAAAACTCTTAAAACAGATCAACAGCAGCAATGAATTGGACATCCTGGAAAAAATACATATTGTCAAACACAGGAGTCACCTAATGAATTTCGAACTGCCGCCACCCAGCAGCCTTTGGAGGTTCATCAGCCCAGCACCAGAGAACACCATTAGCCACACACATGCCCCAGACGATGACCGGAACATCAGTTGAGAACATGCTGACGATGGGAACAAGCCGTCTCCCGAAACGCGTTCATGTAAGAATATTTTAGTGATGTAGTGTAACAACCCTCAACTCTCTTTATTTTAAAATAGTGGTACACAGTCTACTTTTCCTGAATGAATGTCACAACTAGTGCTAGGATATTCATGATGGAGCACATCTTTTCTGGTAAGACTGGTATGTTCGTTAAATATATAGGAATGTGTGTTATGAAAAAAATAATTTGTTAAGTCATATTTATGCATATATGGTAATTCTTTTTTCTTGTAGAGTATATTTTAGTAGATAACTAAGTGGTCATATTCATAATATTTTCACTCTCTCAAGATGTAAAGAACCTTTCTCATGTAATTTCTTCCTTTTGCATTAGTTTGTTAAATTTTTCAGAATTACACATCACATTTTGTTTCCTGCAAGGTGGTAAAATCACCTTTCGCCCATATTTTGTTTGAATTCACATATGGACTTTATCCTTATGTATCAATAAGTTTGTGTAGTCTATGGTTACACAACAAACAGGTAGCCATTTATGCCTGTCCTTTATAATTTGGGCTCTGGAGTGCAAACAGCTATCTCATTGTGTTATTGAATCTTGTTGAGGTGGGAAGAGTGTATACTTCAGTTCAAAAACAGTGCCTAAAATGAAGCAACGTATTTGAGTAAAATGATGACAGTTTGCATTTCAATATGGTAAAAGTGTTTTTTACTGATGGTAAAATAATGTATTGTGATTTTGTTATGTGAAGGATTTTCTCCTTATAATTTAAAATTAGATTAAAATGATAATGTTGATTTTAGATATGCTCCTCTTTTGCCAACTATTGTAGAGGAAGTTTTTTCAAAGTACAAGTCTTAGTTGGCTAAGGAGAGGAAATATTTTTATTTGAAGATTTTTACAAGGTATTTATTGTGTATTGCAACTCAGGGTTCATAAAGTGAAGTAAAAAGATGTATGTAAAGAAATCAGCATACATAACCTATTACTGTCAATTTTAATAACATAAAATGCATACTACAATAAAACATTCCAGAGTTTAGCTTTTTTAAATTTTAACCTTAAATAAATAGATAATTGTCATAATCTTGCTCTACTACCTCATTATAATATTGTTAGGTCATGTTTTTTAATGTGAATTATGCATATTTTTTAAAACTTTAGGTCATCACGCATATCTTTTGGCAACTTTTAGTTCATAAAAATCCCAGCCTTAGTATAAATTGTCTCCAGATTGTATTTCCCTCATATGTGTTTTATAAGTGAGTAAAATAGGAGCAAATTGAAAGCATTTGTGTGTGAAGGAACTCGGCAACATTTAATGATAACCTAAAGGCTTGCATCTAAGCATATGCTATGAAATACTAATATATTAGAAAGCTTCCTGTAAGCACATATGAAATGATATGGCAATGTTTTATATAATATACAGGCATTAAGAAATTAATCTATTAATTTACTAAGTAGCTTAGTGGTACCCAGCCTCCTTTTCCTGGATGAATGTCATGACTATATTTGTTGCAATAGGTGGAAAAATAAACTCTTAATGTGCAATTAAATAAATAATTTTCTCATCCTTTACAAAATAATGATTACACAAAACACCTCAGATGCAGATAAGATGAGAGTAGGTCACATGCTTGTCACAAGATGTAAATATTACACAGTATGCTAAATACATACATGATTTAAAGAATACCTGCATTAGCAGAGTAGAAATTTAATATAGTCTCTTTGTAGATATAAGATAAATATAAAGTTACAGATACTGATCAAGGTACTTAACAGGATTAAGGTAAATCACAATCTGTTTTTAAAATTGGTGTTACTAATATCCTAACGCAAACCTCAGCACCAACATAATATGTATCAAAATCTGTTAAGCCTCAGTATATATGATTATATGGGCTTCAAATAAAGTTACAGAAAACAAGCATGTACCATAAATTGTAGGCCTCTATAACATGCCCCTGCCCACCTGCATCCGCACACATACAAACTGGTCACAGTGATTACTCCCAGGAAAGAACATTCAGATCAATTTACTTATCCTCCTTTCCTCTGAAGACGATGGAAAGGCTTATAGACAAATACACCAGGGAAAATGCATATTATTTGCAAAGTTCACATAAAAAACCAGAAGTGCAACGTGACATGCAACACGCTTAATAACTGCATTTGATCAAAGCCCGTCACAAAGGAACAATTTCCGTGATAGAAGGGAGCAGTTCCAGCAAGAAAGCAGGTCATTCCTTTTTTGGGATAGGGCGGAAACTGAGTTTTAATTATGGACGCTCTTTAACTACTGGGGTTCTTGGCGTCCCATTTTATATTGGGCGTGAAAGACCTGCAATTTTGCTCAGAGGCCTCTTCACCAGGCTTGAGATTCTTTAACGTGCCGTAAATCTACGACACGGGACAGCCGGCTTTACTTCCCTTCCAAAGGAAGCCATGCTAAGGATTTTACACCCGTAATGTCCATCGCCCTCCGCGACTTACAGAACCAGAGACAGGGGCAGAAAGAAATTATGCTAGGGCGTAAGCAAACACCCCAGACAGGACAATAGCCAAAGACAGGGGAACTTTTCTTGTAGAAGCCCAGTAAACTCGCAAATTATTGTTAATACCAACAATAGGAGGTGGGACATGAACCCAGGACCACATAGGACGGAAATAACATTGGAATTACAACAGTCGGGAAACCAGGCACAGATGAGTACTGCGAACATGCAACTATCTCAGAAAGAAAAGGTGACACAATTTTCTCAACCAGGGACCCTTTTGTTAATGAATACACAAATTCAAGCAGATAGCCAGCCAAATATGGTAGAGCAGCACCCAGAAAAAGGGCATGATAGGTATGAATCGCCGCGGTAAATGCTAATATTATGGACACTAACACTGAAATTCTATAGACGTGTGAGCAAATGTGTCGGCGTGTTCACAGGAATTTAAAAAAAATGTTACAAGAACGAAAAGTTAAGGTTTTGTCTCTGCTGATTTATGTTTATTGCACAGTGGCTATATCAAAACGGAAATAAAAGGTAAAGTCAATCATTTTAGCAATGGTGGGCGGTTCAGCCACTATTAACCCATTTCTTGTATGCGGTTCAAAGTGATTGGTGAATAACGCTATAACTTCTCTGTCTGACAATGATGGTTCAATTTGCTTACTTCGTTGCGCCAAATTAAAAACATTATCCACTAAGGTACCGTGTATGTTGGGATTGTATCCGCCTTGGTGAAGTTCTAGACGAATTTTATTCATTTCTTGCGGCCTCCAGTATCTCAACAAGAAAGCTTGTTAAAATGCTTCATCAGTTGATGAGCTACCCTGCTTAACTTAAGCCACGACAGCGCACGACCTTTGAGGTATTTCCTAATTAGGGTAGACTTGATTACATGAGGAGTTGTTTTTAACAGAAAATATTGTTCTAATTCTTCAATAAATTCATTCGCATGATCTTTAGATTCGTCGAACACTGGTGGTGTCAGTTCATGCAATAAATGGGAATTAAAACTACAGAGTGAGCCAAAAGACTCCGTAACAGCTGCGCGGTGTTTTTCCTGTCCGCGTCCTTGGCACTCGTTGCCGTCTGTCGCTATCATAGAAAGGCACGGATGAAACCATATAACATTTTTACAACTATGTTTAAAGGCTATACTTACCAACTTTATGAAAGGAGATGCTGAAACTGGCCACCGTCGTTGTCCATACATTTTGGCACCTCTTTAGGAAACTATCCATCTCGCCGTAGTTCACGTTGAGAAATTTCCTGGCGGATATTTTGTTTTAGTTCTTCCAGGATGTGTGGGTTTGTCTTGTACACTTTATGTTTTAAGTTACCCCGGAGGGGTATTTTATGAACAATATTACCGGCTGCAGTGTTTTTCCACTGGGCATGTGGAAATATGATAAAACATGATAACATACTGCTGCTATAAACAAACCCACGCTGTTATGGTTTTGCTGTGCAGAATTGGGTTAACGGTGATGTGATGTAGTTCAGTTATTACGGGTTATTTATTATTTTGTCCTGTACTTAGTCACAAAGTATATTATGGCTCAATATGTGTTTTCTACTGCACAGCGTGTATTTACTTATGATTCGTATGTGTTAACTCGATCAGCTCGCCAAGTGAAAGTACGATTTGCAGAAAGATTTCCAGGTGTAAACGTTCCAGGCCGTACAACAATCAATGAACTTTGCAGTAAATTACAGGCCATAGGAAGCGTTCAAGGCTAAGAAACTTAAAAGACGGCGTTCGGTTCTTACCTAAGAAACATTAGACGAAATTGGTCATGATGGATAGGTTCCTAAAGAGGTGTCCAAAATGTATGGACAACAACGGTGGCCAGTTTTAGCATTTCCTTTCGTAAAGTTGGTAAGTAAAGCCTTTAAAAGTGGTTTTAAAAGTGTTGTATGGTTTCATCCGCGCCTTTCTATGATAGCGGCAGATGGCAAAGAGCGCCGAGGACGCGAACGTGAAATACACCGCGCAGCCGGTTCGGAGTCTTTTGGCTCATTCTGTATTTCCCCATGGTGAGAGCAAGTAGTCAACGGCATTATATTACATCTACGTAACCAATACAGGGGTTTTTGTCAAGGATTCTGGCCTCGCCGGGAAGCGATTGAACACTTTCGGAGTTGGTTGAGCTTCTTGCTCTAATGTGTGTGCTATTAGCATTCCGTTGCTCTATTTCTATTACACTGAATTGCGTTTCAATTCTACAACTCATTTATGATACACAGAGCTTATAATTTTTATACACGTACTAAGTGTTGCTATTTCCTAAGTTGTTTCTACCTGTACAACTGAAATGACCTGTTTATAAGGTTTACAATTCTTTATCCATTTGAGTCTGAACTTCTGTTACTGTGTTTGTTTTCTGGTTGTCATGATGAAATGACTATTTTTTGCATAGACATTTTCTGTAATATAAGCTATCTCTCCTCTATTTACGTTATCCTCCTACCTTACATTTGTTTAAGGCCTTTTGAATTGCATCTTGCCCTATCCTAATCTGTTCTATTTGTCTATTACTAACTTCTAGGCTTCCTTCTATTTTCCTACTGAAACTATTTTCCATCCCAGCACTAGTTTCTGCTAAGATGTTCCCTATTCTACTGTTTAAGCTACATTCAAACTTACGTTGGTTTCTGCTAATTGACCTCCAAGTTTACGGTTGTTTTCTACTAATTGACTTTCAAGCTTCTGGTTGCTGTTAGCTAAGCTACTTTCAAATTTCTTAGTCTGTTCTGCTAACCAATAACCATTACGTAAGTATTACTGCGTACACACGGCAGTAGTTGAGTTGAGCTAAAATTTTCCATGTTGCCTGAACCGTTACTGTTCGCCAGTAAAATCTCCTACTTCTAAGTAAAATATAAATTCACTATACATGAAAATAATTGGCCTAACTTGTGCTACTTTTTTTACAGTTGCGGTGTTCCTGGTGTAGTATGCTGTGCTACGGCGTTGAAGTCCTGGGTTCGTCTCCTTATCCGTCAACCAACACGTTGGGCGCCATATGCAATGGACCTCCTCTCTGGCTGCTCGCCATCTTCCTTCCTGGTGTGGGTGTTGACTTGCTGTAAGACAATGCCCCTACAAACCTCTGTGTTGCCTATGCTCTTTACTCTGATCTAGGAAGTGATCATAGGAGACGAAATGAAAAAGTTAATGTACACTTTAATTGTAATTTATTTGCACACTAGTTCGCAGCTGGTCTCGAATTCTATTCCACAACTATTTTACTGGATTATGTCTATTTATCAAGCTGTACCTTCAACCCTATGATTCTTTTCTAAATTTATAACAACTTCACACACTCAGACATCTGAGTGGCACAAGTTCACCCCGCGATAGAACTGTATCAAGCCGTACGAAATGCCGGGTCCCTCCTTTGTTTATACACCAAGCTAAGGACACTATTTTTCCCACAACTATTTTAAAACAATATTGTGATTGACTGATCACATTAGCGTCGTATGAGAACATATGCTCTCGTGTCTTTCATCATGACAAATTCCGATTTCCCGTTTATGTGCAGCCTTCTCTCTACCTCTTTTCCACCTCTACTCGTCTCTCTCACTCAAGCGTCTCTGCTGGTCATGTTCAGCCGATAGCCTGTGCTTCGAGCCACCATAGAGATATCTCCACATCGTATCGCTTAGCTTCACGCACCTAAATTACACCGTTGCACGGCTAGCTAGCTTCCAATTCTTTTACCATATAACATATTTTAAAAAATGAGAACACCAGTTACTGCGAAAACTCACTTTATTTATCACAAGGCACCTAACGTAACATTATCGTTACAGTTGATTCACTTTGGTACGCACACGGAATAAAACACAACTGATCCGTCGAATCAAATGACAACTGAACTCCTGAACTGCACGGCTCACAACTGACTGCCGAGTTACCACTCACAATTAAACTATACTGTCCACATATTACTTCTAACAGCACAAAGCTACACTGAGCTGAACACTGGAATTGACCTGCCGCCAGCAGTTCTCTATATAGACCTCGCATACAAAGCGGAACTTTAGAGAACGAAAATCTACCACAAGGGCCAAAAGCAATCCTCTGGAGAGTGAAAGCAGCATAGGTACAATGACTATTGTTCCAAGCCCCATTGTTCTAGAGAGGGGCCGACCATTAGCCTAACCCGTGGCGCGTGGATGCGCCGGAAGGCGCTCGCATCGCCGGTCCGTAAGAAGTTATCGTGCGCTGTCACACTGCTTCCTCCTCAGGCCTGGTCGTTCCGACCAGTACTGGTCTAAACGGTGTATGTGTTCCATCAGCATAATCCCTCGGGCAGCCTCTGAATGCGGTAGACTGCCCCATTGGTTCTCTTCAACATGCGGTACGGTCCTTGTCATGATTGTTGTGGCTTGGGTCATTCCAAGGGGCAATCCCCTTAGTCCGGGTAGGGCGATGCAGTCACAGCAAATTATCTTGCGGAAAACCTTGGCTGTTGGCCTGGCGGTCGTAGTGGGTTTTTGTCCGGTCGCTTGTGCCTGGATTTGTTGACAGGCCATCTCGTGCACGTCGTGAAGACGGTCAACGAGGTTCTCCACGGAGTCGATTGCTGGCTGTTTCGCCCCAGGGGGTTCCCAAACATCAGGTCGAATGGAAGACGCAGCATTCTGCCGAAGACTAAGCCGGCTGGTGTCAACTCGGTGTCGAGAGTCGACGAGCAGTAGGCTAGCACGAAAAGCGACACCCTAACATCCCAGTCCCTCTGGTATTTGCCCATGTCTTTCCTCAGGTGCTCTTCTAGGGTCTTGATATACCGCTCGACCGTCTGACTGGGGGTGGAGAGGCGTTGTACACGTCCTGAGTACTCCAAGTCTACCCTGTGATTCCCTCATGAGGTTCGACTCGAAGTTTGTTTTCTGATCTCTGTGTAGCTCTAACGTTACTCCAAATCGGCAGAACACTTCTTTCACTAGGCAATCCGCGATCGTTTTGGCTTCCTGGTTAGGAATGGCGTATACCTCCGACCACTTGGTGAAGTAATCCATGACCAACAGCAACTACCTTTTACCCCTGTGGACACGGGAAATAGTCCTGCTATATCGATGGCGTCGATTTCGAAAGGTGTTCCCACGTAGTACTGCTGCATGTGATCTCGGCTCCTAGTCTGTGGGCCGCGACATGCCTCACACACATGACGCTGGTGGCACAACTCCCAGCGTCCGTCCGTAGTCTCAAACAATAGTATTTAGGTGGAGTTTGTCAATCGTTCGGATGGGTTCTAGGTGTCTCCCGAAGTCCCCGCATGTACTTCCTCCAGTACTTCTGACACCTTACTTCGAAGAAGGATCATTTACCCTGTTGGTCTACCCGTCAGGTGACTCATATTCTCAACAACACACCCTCCTTGGTTTTCAGTGAAGAACAGTAGGACTAAAACACGAACTCCTAGGTGCGATGTCTTCCCAACTCGGCCTAGTTCCTGCCTCTATGATGTCTAAGTACAGCAGGCAAACGTCGCATGTCAATTCCTTCACCACGGAATCGCTGGAAAGTGGCTGGCGCGTTGCAGAGGCAAAAGGGCGTAACCGTAAGCTGCCAAAGCCCATGGCCTGTCCAGAATGCGATCTCTTCTTGTCTCTGGGGTCCGGAGCCAGTTGTCAAGATCCCGATTTCAGGTCCAAAGTCGAAAACCACTGGGCACCAGCAAGAGTGTTCGTGGTGTCGTCAATCCGGGGTAAGAGAAAAAGGTCCATTCGGGTGACAATGTTCAACTTCCTATAGTCCACGCAGAAGCATACTTTGCCGATCTTCTGCACCGAGACCACAGGGGAACAACAAGGGCTTTTGGACTCTTCGATGATGCCCTAGATCTATGTCCTCCAGCACGTCTCATATCTCCGCTTGCTTCGCCAGAGAAAAGCGTATTGGTGATTGCCGGATAGCCCGGGCGTCTCAGTGTCGAAGTCGTGGAGTACTCGATCGGTGCGACCGTAATCGCCTTCCCCTTGGCTGAAGGCAAACTGGTATTGCCTAAGGAGGTGCCGGACCTTCTTCAGTTGTGCCGCGGTCAGATGGTCGATCGTCCTTTTGAATAAGTCTTCCAGCCGGGGCCCCAGATCTTGGGATGTTGCTGGTTCCTCGGGTCCTTCGTACGGCGATACACTCGTGGCTGCTCGCATTCCCCTAACTCCGTTCCGACCTTCATGTCCTGGTCGGTTTCCGATGGATTCAGTACTCTCACAGGCACTTTCTCCCGGCAAGGCATGGCATCTTCCTGACCAAAACCAGGTTCCTTGAGCGCTGGCCTTCCAGAAGCGCCTTCACCACCACCTCGCTTCTTGCTAGAGCAATCATATCCTCCGTCTGGTTCACCCTGCAGATTCCCAGATGTTTGTTAGGGATTCGGAACGTTACCTCGTCTTGGCCGCGTTTCAAAACCCTCCTGTTGATGGCGATCGTCGCCTCGTGGCTTCTGAAGGCATCCAGTCCCAGCATAACATTTTCAGCCACCCCCGCGACAAACACCCACAGCCTTACGATGCTTCGTCCTAGAATTAACTGCATAAATGTCTCCTTCTCTACAGGCAATGTATCGCCCGATACCGTCACTAGTTGGTAGGGTCGATTCGGTTTCCTCGACGGCAAACCATTCGCCACTTCAGATTTAATTGCGGTCACGCTGCTTTTGTGTTGATTAGTATCCGGCACAAATTTCCTTGTACCCAGCCGTCCACGACGAGGCTCCTCGCCAAGCCGGTGTATATTCTTTCCCCGACTGCTCTTCAGGTTTGTTGACAGCCCTTCACTAGGTGTTTGGTCACACCCCCAACACACACCGATTGACACTCCTCGGCTTGTCTGTGGGCAGTCCTTCAAGAGGTGTCTTGACAGGCCACACCCCTAACACACACCGCTTGACGATCTTCTTTGACGTATCTGGGTGTATTCTCTATCACCGTCGAATACTCCTGATCTTCCAGGTAGGTGGCGCTGTTACCTTGGCCGGCTCCGTCCTCAACGTAGCCGTTAGGGACTCGTGGATGGTCTTGTAATCCCCGAGCATCAGACGCTCTGGTTTCTCGGCTTTACGTACTCCGTCGAAAAAGCAGTAGGCAGCTTTCTTGGATACGTAACTGGGTGCTAGGTTCACCAGAGCTTTGTTCACTAGCTGTTCAACTGCCAGGGCTAATTCCTGCAGCGTCTCCCCTGGCTGTTGCAGCTTTGACTTGAGTTGACTACGACAGGCTGAGGGCAAACGATGGTTCCCGAAATGGTTTTCGAGGGCGTCCCAGATGTCTCAGACTTCGTCGACGTTGGAATCGCATTCAAAATTTCTGCTCCCCGTCTCTGGAGGCTGGCTATTATCTGTGTAGCTTCTTCCTCTGCTGACCATCGGTTATGGGTGGCAACGGCGACGACTTTTCGGCGGAAGTTTCGAAAGTTTACGTTCCGTCGTATTAGAGTGTTTTGACGCGCGCGGATGTCATATCGCGTCCTGACATCTCGACCTTCAACTTCTTTAGTCTTCCGCTAAGCATTTCTTCCACCATGTCGTTCAGTTCCTTGGCGGTGCCATCGACTGATCCTCCCATGGAGCCAAGGCTTTTCCCGGCGTCCTCCAAGGGGTTAACGCGTTGGCCGAAGTCTTTCACTTTTCCGAGCTCCTTCATATGCTTCTCCATGTCGGCCAGTCACTTGCCAATTTTGGTCGACAGCTCCGTTCACATTTGGACATTTCTGTTTTCATTTCTTGCTTTACACCCTTCGCTTCTGTCTGCATCCTCTCCATTCCGGAATTCTCTTTCTCCTCCATCTTACCCATTGCGAATTACATTTTCTCCTCCATCTTCTCCATTCCAAAATTCGATGTCGTTATTTCACTTCCTATCTTGTACACAACACTGGACTAGCCCTGTCACAGCAGTCCCTTATATAGGCCTCACATACAAAGCGGAATTTTCGAGAACGATAACCTATCAGAAAGGGCCAAAAGGAATCCTTTGTAGCGTGGAAGTGCACACAATGACTATTATTCAAGCGCCCATTGTGCTAGATAAGAACCGGCCAATAGCCTAACTCGTGACAAGTAGATGGGAAAGAAGGCGCTCGCACCGTCGGTCCGTAGGAAGTTAGCGCGCACTGTCACACTCCTCCCTTCTCAGGAATGGTCGTGCCGACCATCACTGTCGTAGCGGGCTAAACTGTCTAGGTTTACCAATATTTACAGTTGTGCGGTGCCATCAGGTAAAGCGGCATCGCCGTTAGTGGCACTGGGTCGCGATCTCGGTCCGTTTCCTCCCGAGACTCCAGTCCCCGCAATTGCGCCACTTCCCTCATACATCAAAGTTCACTACATGATCCTAAGGTCGGTGTTCGATGTGCTGCGAGTGCAACTAAAATAACTGTCTAGAGTAATTTTCTTTCACGAAACAATTAACGCTGCACGGCCCGTAGCTTTAATTTTAGAGCAGTTTTTCCAACTGACAGATGAGCGACTGCACGGCATATTTCAACAAGTGGGCTACAGCTCATACAGCTAACTTTTTTTAATACATTTGCTGATGTCTTTGCTGACGGAGTGATCAGTGTAGGAGTGTGGCGCACTCGATCCCTAGACCTCACGCCCTCCGATTTTTTACTTGTGGGGCAATTTAAAAGAAAAAATGTATAACCACAATCCCGAAACATTACAAGAACTGCAAAATAATATTCGGGAAGAAATAATCAATATCTCTCAAGAAGACCTGCATTATGTAAATCATAATGGGTTAAGACGCTGCAATGCCTGTCTTTGAGCACAAGGAGAACGTTTCCAACGTCATATATGAAACGTTAAGCAATGTAAGGGACGTTCATAACGGTAATTTTCAAAATAATAATGGCGCTAGTTGGCCTTTTCCATTCATCCTATTTGACCTGACAGAGTTGAAGTGTATGAGAAATTTGTATGGATTTTGCTAAAGAATGTAGTAAAATGGAATGATGTTGAAATATGTATACCAATTATTAGAAATGTGTCTGGTGGATCAACAAATGTTGATGATAATAATTTCATTTTTAGTGATTTATTTATGCTAAGCAATTTGCTACTGCAGACAAAATGAATTAGTGAAATAATGAGGGAAAAGAAGTCCATCTGAGATGGGTAGAAATGTTACATTGTTTCTCCTCCCAAAAGTTATCATTCAGTAACCTTTTTGATTTTAGAATTTGGATTATCACTTCCAGGTACTAATCACATGTAGAGAGACTTTTTGCAATCATGAACAAAATATAAAAATTAAATTAAATTTAGTTTTTATTTATGAACGCTCTTTAACTGCTGTGGTCCTTAGCGTCCCATTCTATATTGGGTGTGAAAGACCGGTAATTCTGATCAGAGGTCTCTTTATCACGCTTGAGGTAAATCTACGACACGGACCACCAGCTTTGCTTCCCTTTCGAAGGAAGCCATGGTAAAGTTTTTTACGCCCGGAAAATATCCATCACCCTCCGCCGGGTTTGAACCCGCAACCTCGGGAACTAGAGGCTAGCATGGTAACTAGTACACCACGGAGGACGACATTACCAAAACAAGCTGAAAGAATTGTTGCATACCAAAGTGAACTTAAAATTGAGTTTTTCAATTACTTGTAGCAAAATGAGAAACTTCTGAAGAAAATCCATCCTTCAGGAAAATATGTCCAGTAACAAACACTTTTATGAGTTATGTAACCTAACAATTTTTCTATTTATAGTAATGGTAATTTTATAAGTTGTGTATTGTAATAGCACTGCCTTTAATTATTGTAATGTAATTACTTGAGTAATCTGATAATTATGCTTTATGTTTATTAGTATTAAATAGATAAATGGACATTAAGATTTTCTAATTGCATTAACTACAGGCCCAAGGCTAAGACTAGCTAAAAAGATATATATCCGTTGAGAAGTATTCCGTTTTTAGCTTCAGAAAATATTATCACATTAGATGCAAGCAATCAACAACATACATTGGAAAAATGTTCAAGAGCATAAAATAAACTGTAAGAAATTTATTATACATCCACTTGCCTTCAAACAAAATAAAATAAACTTTGACTATAACTAAACTAACCTGATTAATAAATATTCTTGTAGATGAAGTCCATTCTCCTCTCCTCCTGTTCAGCAAAATGTTTGAAATCAGAACCTTCTCAATGTAACATGTGGGTAAAGCATTAAGCCTGTCTTTTTACTATTTATGCTGTTCGTTGTGATTTCTTAACTAATTAATTTAATTTCACTTGCACCGAATTAACTGGTTAAGTTAGGCATTTCACACAACATGTGCTTGGAACCCTGTACATGTGTGAATCACAGCACTACTTGTGGGCACATGCACTGTGATTAAGTGACGCACAAACAAAGCCACCATAATAGATCGTAGTATAAGGGGAATTATTTATATTCTGCTCTGGATAGTTTTAACTGTATGAAGTTATTCCTTAAATTGCAATATAACTTAGTTTAATTAAATTTTAAATCTATTCATGTAACAGAATGTGCTGATTTATCTGGATGTATTCTTATTGTACGGCCAGTCACTGAGAATAGTATGCCTTGTAGTCTTAGTTGGTAACTCCGGCACGAAATTTTTTTTTATCTGGTTGTCGCCTTGCCCTGTGTGGGCTGGTGCCTGCCAGCCGGGCGGCCGGTGATTGTCTTGGGGAGAGAGTGGTTGCGCTTCGTGAAGGAGAGACAGTGGAGTTACGGCTGCTCTCGGCTGGCAGTTGGGACAGCACGTGCCGGAGTGGAAACGCATTTAAATTTTGTTTGCCTGTCAGTACCTTTTGAAAGTCTGTAACATGGTTTAACGTTTATTAGCGAATGTGCTGGTTTAAAATCATTCTAAATTCTTTGGCTAATTGCGTCTCATTTCCGTGCGTTTCCCGGCGGAGTTTTCGACTTTGTTACACAAAGGTAAGATTTGTTTTCAGCTCGTGCATTCTAGTTTGAAGGTAATGGGGATGTTGAAGCCATATTTAAAGCCATGATATTTGCAGCAATTATTCTAAGTGACTGGCCCTCTTATTTTGTTGCTTTAAAGGGTCTCTTTGTGCTTGTAAATTTACACGACATTCGTGTACAGTTAAATTGCCCACGTGTTATTGAGCAGTTCCTTTGTCATTACATTAGTAGCAAATATGCTAAGTGACTAGCTCACACATTTAGCCGTTTTAAGGTATCCAGTTAATTTGTAATGTTCACTTCATTCTCTTAAGAATTGAATGGGCCATGTGCTATGCAGCTGTTCCATTTTACTTGTACGGGTCCCTTTGCATTTAGGCATTATTGTTATAAACTGTAATTTCATAAAAGGGGTTTCCTTTAAGCAAGATATTTGAAACCATTGCAGTTTGGTCACTGATTTACATTACGTGAGAACCTTTGCTTTGAATTTGCCCTGCTATTTGCCCTTTCATTACATGTGTTTAATTTTGTCTTTCTTTCAGCAACAGTTTAATATTTCCTTGTCTGGTTATTTCTTTTCTTTGGCCAGAATATTATATTGTTTATTGTTTAAAGGTTTCAGTTAACGTTTTTGAGTATGATTTTGCATTGATTTTCGGTTTGTAATATTACAGTAAATTTCAAAATTAAGCTCTAGTAAATGTGTAAAATTTTGTTTCGATTTATTGAGCAGTTTGTTGTTCATTTAAATGGGGCATTTACAATGTGGCATATTTTGGCATAAAATAAAGCCAGTTACAATTATTGTGTTGTTTCTTAATTAATTTATTTTTGGGTAGATATTTCCTTCCTCTATGTTTTATTTCCTACATTGTTTCTTTTACAGCTTTAGGTCTTTATTTCCCTACGGCACTCGTTAGGGCTTCCCTCTTCGTTTTGCCGGAGTTCCTAACCTCAGACAAATCTTGGATTCTTTTGCACGATTTCGGTGGCCTCTTAAGGCTTTGTGCCTGAGGTCGGCGATAATCATCGCAAGTTACTGGTAGCAGAGCGTGGTTAATTTTGTCTGTTTTTGGCTTAGGAATATTTTGGAGACTTTTTTTTTATTGTCATTTATTGTTTTTGTTGGACTGTTCCAATTTCTGCTTTATCGCATTAGTAGTAGGAAAATGGTGGTTTCGGTTCCTAATGTGGATCGGCTGAGGAAAAGTGAGTTGTGGGTTGAGCTAGTGGTTCGTGGATGTCAATGTTCTGTGACTGCTGAGGTTGCGGTCATGTTAGATATGTTTCGTAAAGATTAAGGATGCGCCGTTAATTACTGTAGCCATTGACCATCCTTTTGTGACAAAGTGTGAGTCCACGTGCTCGGTTGCTTTAATGGAAATTCATGATACTGTGATGGATTTGGCGCGCGATGCACCTCCTTCTAGAGCGCAGTTACTTAGATTACAAGTTAGGATTCGTCATTATTTGTTTAATTTAGAGTATATATTACAGGGATTCTCTAATTTGCCATCTTGTTCAGAAATGCAAAAGTTGAAAGAGCAGTTTACCCAATTAGCTCGTAAGGTAGAGGAAGACTTTGTGGTCACCCAGGAAGATGTTATTTCGCCTCCTGGGACTCAGAAATGTTCACATTTAGCCCCGTCTTTGATTTCCGCTTCAGCATTTCGCCCACTTAGACTGTCTCACCCCCTCTAGCAGTTTGTCGAGGGTGCTCGTTAAGTGAAATTGTGGATGTACCATCAGCCTTACAGTTTTTGTATTTTTTTGGTTCGTCTGGTTTTGATGCCTAAACGTTATTCGGTGTCCACTACGCAGGTGTTAGAATTAATATCCATTAAGGTGTCTGGCTTGGTTTTGGATTTGTTAATGCGTTGTTCTCGTTTGGCCCAACCTGTAACTGCTTTTCATTTGGCCCTGTTAGATATGTTTATTCCGCGTAGGGAATGCGCGAAGTTAACGCAGGACATATATTTTCGTCCTCAGGGTCTTACTGAACCATTTAATGAATATTTCATTCGGGTTAAGGAAATAGCATTGGTTTTGGTTCTTCCTGATAGTGAAGCCGAGATTTTTGAAGTAATTATGTCCAGACTTAATCTGGTCGTGCAGTCGGCATTGGTATTTGGATCTCGTCCAACTAATTTCCAGCAGTTGGAGGCACTGGTTCCAAAACTCAACGAAGTTATGTTAATTGATAGGCGAAGATTGTCAGAATATCCTGGTGCTTGGGAATCTCCTAATTCGACTTTTCCGGTGCCTGCCTCTACTGCCAAGTTTCAGATGGCGGGTCACTCTGCTTCGATTAAATGTTTTCAGTGCGGTCAGCTGGGCCATATTCGACGGAATTGTACGGTTAGAAGGATATCAAATTATGGTGCTCACCGTGTTTCCAACCAGATGAAACAAAATGTGTCGGAATTTCCCTCTGTCCTCCAAGGCACATGCGTTTGCAGCCAAATTAGCTCCCCGCTATTTGGGCCCTTATAAGATTCTTAAGATCTACAAAGGTGTACCAGTTCTCTTGCAAGATGTTTCTTCTTCCGTTCGCCGACGTGCGCATTTATCTCAGCTTAAATTATATCAGTCGGCGTAGTTTGGTGCTTAGATTATTTGTTCTACTGTTTTCTACAAGCCGTAAAAACATTTTTGGGGGCAGTATCTATGGCCAGTTTAACTGTCTTTATTGTGTTTCAGGGCCAGTCACTTGCCAGAGCCGTGATATCTTTCCAAATTATAAATGTCTGTTTTTTTTAACTGAGTTTGCACCTTAAATATAGAGTATAGTTGTATTGCATATCAGTTGTTTCTTCTTCTCCATTCCTATTACTGGCGTTTTGAGCTGTTTAACGGATCTTACCTTTATTATGTAACTTTCTTGTATCGAGTGGCTGTTTTAAATTTTGTTGTGTAACTTTGGGTTTTAACTTTAATTCGTGTTTGTTTTATTAATTGTTGTTATTGATTTTGGGGAATACTTTAAATATTTTTACTTATGTTTTGGTCACTTGATATTTGCTTTATACAATTGATTATATTCTTCCTACTGGGTTACATAAAATATTAGCTTTCCACTCCGTTACGTGCCCCCTTTGTTCACTTGCCTTTCCCCGTTTTTGTTTGTTAGGGTGGGGCAAGTGATATATTTTATTGTATTTTGTATTACATTGTAATTAATGTGTTATCTGTTCATAAAACACGTTTTTTTGGGGGTTATTCCAAAATATTATTCAATTTACACATAAAAAAAATTGTTTGTTAATAACTTTAATGTTCCATAACTATGTGAATTAAATTTTGGGCATGTTGCCAAGGATGTATGGTTAATGTAATGTGAACGTTGTGTATGGCCTCCTCTGCTGTTCTGTGGATTGTGTTTCAGATTTCTATGGTTCCCGGATAATTTTCCTTCCTGTTTTTTCCTGTGCTACTCTGTGTGGCTAGTCTGATTCTGCTGGCTTCCTGACACGCTGCTCGTCGTCGGATTTCGTCTGCTTTTGGATGTGTGCTACTGGGTGGCCCCACGTGGGACTTTGCTGATGGATGCTGCTTGGCTGTTTGGAAATGACTGTGCCTGTGCCTCTCGTTCCGGAACCTGCCATCGATTGTACATGTGTTGCCCGGCCAGTTCCAGCCTCAGCACTATTTATCTACTCTGTCGCCGTATGGTGAGGTGATCTTAATCTACTTCGAATTATTCTGAGTGTGCCCAGTTTGCTGCAAGAATTGTTATACAGTAAGCAGCGAACTTCCAACGAGTTCACACCTCATTAAAAGTTTGTGTTTTGTCACTTTGTTGGCCGCCCGGTGGTGTTACCTCGTCAATTAAGTACTGAAAGAATAGTTTCCAGTTAGAACTGTCGTGTCAAGGCTCAAGTGTAACCTGTTCTGGACGTTGAACTGTGTAGGCGGTGTTTCCTGCCTAATGGAACTACAGTGTAGCATGTTTCCCCTAGTTTCCTTTTTCCTTCTTTCTAGTTATTCCTTTTAACCCTCTTTTACCCTTTCCCTTTTTGGTCTTCTCGCAAGCTAGCAGATTTGGGGGGGGGCAGTTGTGCTGATTTATCTGGATGTATTCTTATTGTACGGCCAGTCACTGAGAATAGTATGCCTTGTAGTCTTAGTTGGTAACTCCGGCACGAAATTTTTTTTTATCTGGTTGTCGCCTTGCCCTGTGTGGGCTGGTGCCTGCCAGCCGGGCGGCCGGTGATTGTCTTGGGGAGAGAGTGGTTGCGCTTCGTGAAGGAGAGACAGTGGAGTTACGGCTGCTCTCGGCTGGCAGTTGGGACAGCACGTGCCGGAGTGGAAACGCATTTAAATTTTGTTTGCCTGTCAGTACCTTTTGAAAGTCTGTAACATGGTTTAACGTTTATTAGCGAATGTGCTGGTTTAAAATCATTCTAAATTCTTTGGCTAATTGCGTCTCATTTCCGTGCGTTTCCCGGCGGAGTTTTCGACTTTGTTACACAAAGGTAAGATTTGTTTTCAGCTCGTGCATTCTAGTTTGAAGGTAATGGGGATGTTGAAGCCATATTTAAAGCCATGATATTTGCAGCAATTATTCTAAGTGACTGGCCCTCTTATTTTGTTGCTTTAAAGGGTCTCTTTGTGCTTGTAAATTTACACGACATTCGTGTACAGTTAAATTGCCCACGTGTTATTGAGCAGTTCCTTTGTCATTACATTAGTAGCAAATATGCTAAGTGACTAGCTCACACATTTAGCCGTTTTAAGGTATCCAGTTAATTTGTAATGTTCACTTCATTCTCTTAAGAATTGAATGGGCCATGTGCTATGCAGCTGTTCCATTTTACTTGTACGGGTCCCTTTGCATTTAGGCATTATTGTTATAAACTGTAATTTCATAAAAGGGGTTTCCTTTAAGCAAGATATTTGAAACCATTGCAGTTTGGTCACTGATTTACATTACGTGAGAACCTTTGCTTTGAATTTGCCCTGCTATTTGCCCTTTCATTACATGTGTTTAATTTTGTCTTTCTTTCAGCAACAGTTTAATATTTCCTTGTCTGGTTATTTCTTTTCTTTGGCCAGAATATTATATTGTTTATTGTTTAAAGGTTTCAGTTAACGTTTTTGAGTATGATTTTGCATTGATTTTCGGTTTGTAATATTACAGTAAATTTCAAAATTAAGCTCTAGTAAATGTGTAAAATTTTGTTTCGATTTATTGAGCAGTTTGTTGTTCATTTAAATGGGGCATTTACAATGTGGCATATTTTGGCATAAAATAAAGCCAGTTACAATTATTGTGTTGTTTCTTAATTAATTTATTTTTGGGTAGATATTTCCTTCCTCTATGTTTTATTTCCTACATTGTTTCTTTTACAGCTTTAGGTCTTTATTTCCCTACGGCACTCGTTAGGGCTTCCCTCTTCGTTTTGCCGGAGTTCCTAACCTCCGACAAATCTTGGATTCTTTTGCACGATTTCGGTGGCCTCTTAAGGCTTTGTGCCTGAGGTCGGCGATAATCATCGCAAGAATTAAATTTTAGACAGAACTGAATACATTTTTTATGTGGTGGTGGCAGTGAAATTGAATGACTCCATGTGGAAAAGACTGCGTGGAGAAAAAACTAATAGAGAAGCGTCTTGGACTCCACTAAGCTGTTATTACCTCTCTTCACCCCTCATCTTAATTCAAAGTATTTCCCTTCTCACGTCTCACCTCTAGCAGTATATACAAATGCAAGGTTTCCTGAACAGACTTGGTGTAGCCTGAAATACATCCCATAATGAAAACATTGGCGCTACTCACTGTACAAAAGTTGCAAAAACATTTCAGCAAAACAAAATCTATAAAGTAAATTGGGTAGTGCAGAAATTAATACTGCAATCATGTCTGATGTTATCCTTCCTTTCCTGTTTTTATTTTTTATTTGCGAGGCATTTATTTATGGGGTGGACGCCGCCCTAGCACCCTGTATTACCAGGCGCCACTGCATATAACAAACTAACTTTATTATTCTCATTACTACAACCATTTTCATCTATACCACACCAGTAGAAGCACTATTACTACCATGATATCACTACTAGCCCAGTTCCCAATATCATCATAATTATTGTTACTTTGAACCCCAATGCTATCACAATTCCTACCACCAAACACAAACATTATCAGAGTTATCAGTTTTACAAATATCCATACCATCATTTCATCATTAACACTCACCATCATATTATTTCGATAATCATCATTATCACTCCAGAAATTTCAATCACTTAGAGGCATAATTACCAACAACATCACCACCCTCACTACCACCACAGTCTTTAATACCACAACCACTATCACCTACACCATTAGCTCTTCTATAATCATTATGATAACTAGAACAACCATCACCACTGCTACCACAGCGAGCTCTAACAATATCATTATTGCCCATCTTCTTGGTATTTGTGAGTGTTTTCTATCTTACATCATAGAGCGCATAATGTGAAAACGTATTTGGAATGATTAGCCTGTATAAGACCTCCATCCCCCATTCATTTAACAATCAATCCATCTGTACACCTCTCAGATCGTCTGTCAATCCAACCAGCCATTTATTTTTTGTTCGTTTTGAAGTATACATGTTCATAAATATTCTTATAACCACCCTGAATTTCATGTACTGCACTTGCTATCGAATACAAATTTTGCTAATGCTGAAGTATCTGAAAATGTTCTATGTGCTTTGCTTGTAATGTGAGAAAACAGTTTGGTGGTTAGTAACAACTTTAAATGATTTACAAACAAAACAAATAGATTGACTGAAAAATAAATAAAAAATAAATAGCAACTGCAGAAAATCCGTTGTTTTGAAAGAAATAAAGTATTAATGAGAACTACATTACTGAGTGCAATGTTTCATATTCCTACATATTGCTAAAAATAAATCGCGCTTTATCGTAAACAAATTCTTTAGTCTTAAGTTATTAGTATTTTTAATACAAACAAAAACTATTCACTTATAAATCTTGTATTGAAAGTAAAATAATTGAAGGAACACACTTGCTATTAATAGCTAGTTACAATTGCTTATAATATGTCAGTGCACAAGTATCAATCAAGTTAATAAGAAACACACGAACTTTTTTCAATACCAATTCCAAAATGGAAGGAACACACATTGCTATTAATAGGTAGTTGCAATTGCTTATAATATGTCGGTGCACAAGTATCAATCAAGCTAATAAGAAAACACATGAAATTTTTTTCAATACCAATTCCAAAATTGAAGGAATACATACATTGCTATTAATAGGTAGTTACAATTGCTTATATGTCAGTGCACTAGTATCAATCAAGTTAATAAGAAAACACATGAACTTTTTTTCAATACCAATTATAAATTGAAGGAACATACATTGCTATTAATAGGTAGTTGCAATTGCTTATATGTCAGTGCACAAGTATCAATCAAGTTAATAAGAAAACACATGAACTTTTTTTCAATACCAATTATAAATTGAAGGAACATACATTGCTATTAATAGGTAGTTGCAATTGCTTATATGTCAGTGCACAAGTATCAATCAAGTTAATAAGAAAACACATGAACTTTTTTTCAATACCAATTATAAATTGAAGGAACATACATTGCTATTAATAGGTAGTTGCAATTGCTTATATGTCAGTGCAAAAGTATCAATCAAGTTAATAAGAAAACACATGAACTTTTTTTCAATACCAATTATAAATTGAAGGAACATACATTGCTATTAATAGGTAGTTGCAATTGCTTATATGTCAGTGCACAAGTATCAATCAAGCTAATAAGAAAACACATGAAATTTTTTTCAATACCAATTCCAAAATTGAAGGAATACATATTGCTATTAATAGGTAGTTGCAATTGCTTATATTTCAGTGCACAAGTATCAATCAAGTTAATAAGAAAACACATGAACGTTTTTTCAATACCAATTCCAAAATTGAAGGAATACATATTGCTATTAATAGGTAGTTGCAATTGCTTATATTTCAGTGCACAAGTATCAATCAAGTTAATAAGAAAACACATGAACGTTTTTTCAATACCAATTCCAAAATTGAAGGAATACATATTGCTATTAATAGGTAGTTGCAATTGCTTATATTTCAGTGCACAAGTATCAATCAAGTTAATAAGAAAACACATGAACTTTTTTTCAATACCAATTCCAAAATTGAAGGAATACATATTGCTATTAATAGGTAGTTGCAATTGCTTATATGTCAGTGCACTAGTATCAATCAAGTTAATAAGAAAACACATGAACTTTTTTTAATACATGAAAATGTATTACGTAGCTGATATATTATGGTTGTACTATTTGGATAAACATTAAAAGCAGAAGGAAAAGAAAATAATAAATCAAAATCTTCTTAACTATCATCCATGTGTTCTCCCATAATTCATAGATTACTTCATATAGAGTTCTATCTTTGCTGTAAAGGTGAATTAATACTAAATTATCGCTCTGCTCTGTTGAACAAAATATTTATATTGTGAGAGTGAGTTTCATGTACAATTATGTATTTTTCCCCCTTTTTTGTTAAATAAATTACGAACATATATTACATTTTAAATAAAAGAATAACATTTGCTATGTGACTATAATACCTCTTTGCATGTCTCTCTCTCCCGCCCTTCCGCCTTTTTTAAAACTTGAACTTATTATTAAGCTTTAAACAAGGGAATTTTACAAGAGATGAATCTAATTGTGAAAGCGAATAATAAATACTTTTGCAATGAATTTTTTTCTTTATTTTCTTAGGTTATTTATTCCATTTTAAATTTCAAGACAGACAAGCTTGTGCTTTACAAAGCAAGTAAGGTAACGCACCTTCAAATACGCAACGTTTGAATACCCTTTATTGCCGGTATTATAGCTGTAGATAAGCATTTATACATTTATTTCGGATCTTCAGCAGGAAAATGCATTAAGCAAAAAGGCTTTAAAGGTTTCTTTTAATTTGCTTCATTTCAGGGAATTTGGCTTAACCCTTGTGTTGAACAAAATCTTTATATTGTGAGAGTGAGTTTCATATACAATTATAAATGTCTTTTCCAACCTTTTTTTTGTTAAATAAATTACGAACATATATTACACTTTAAATAAAAGAATATCCAAAGGAAAAACCAGAAAACGAAGCTGTTCAGAAAAGAGGACAAAAATCTGATGTGATACATTCACATGACCTTCTACCCTCTATAATTTATTAGTGGTTTTACAAACTATTCTTACTAAGCCTATTTTCCTACCTACTACGTTTTAATCCAAATAAACCTTTGCAGAAATAGCTACATTACAAATTTCGTTATAGATACAAAGAGAACAGCGATAGTAAAACGTTTTAGCACTGGACGCTATATACTGGCCTTAAAATTCCATACTGTACTTATGCAATCGCGAGAAATAGCTGAATGTTGACAGGACTTGAAGAGAATGACCAAGTAATGAACAATTCGAACCATTAATAGCACATATCTCAGAAATGCCTTATGCCATTTCAATTATGTGCTTTAAAGAGATCTACATTTCTTGTGTAGTACGTTTTCGTCTAACGCTTAACGTTTATCAGTTATCCAAGATTGTACAAAATTCCTTCCAAATGAAGAGGACTTTACAGGTATTCACAGAAAATTCAAGATATACATTTTATTTGCCATGTAAATACCTTTAATATATGATATTTTAATCAACATTGTTAGAGGCATTTAGTAGAAAATGAAAATTTTCGAAAGATGTTCCATCTAAAGGGTAGTTTAAGGTGGGGGATTTTCTTGAAAATCTTCATGTCGAATCTCTGGAAGATACTGAATTTAATACTAATTTTGACAATTCGTTTTTGAGTTATGCTGTTCACACACACTCACTCTCACACTCACACTCACCCTCACCCTCACACCCTCACCCACTCACTCTCTCTCTCACACTCACATACACTCACTCTCACACTCACTTTCACTCTCACACTCTCACTCTCTCACACTCTCTCTCACACTCTCCCTCACACTCTCTCTCACTCTCTCTCACACTCACACACACTCTCACTACCACACTCACTCTCTCACACTCTCACTACCACACTCACTCTCTCAGACTCTCTCTCACACTCTCCATTCTCACGCACTCTCACTCACTCTCTCACTCACACTCACTCTTTCACACTCACTCTTTCACACTCACTCTCACACTCACTCTCTCTCACTCTCTCACACTCACACTCTCTCTCTGACTCTCACACTCTCTCTCACACTCTCTCACTCTCACTCACTCTCTCACACACACTCACTCACACTTACTCTCTCACTCACACTCTCACACTCTCTCTCACACACTCACACTCACTCACACTCACTCTCATAGCACTCACACGCACTCTCTCACACTCACACTCTCTCTCACTCTCACACTCTCTCACTCACACTCTCACTCTCTCACACACTCTCTCACTCTCTCTCACATGCACTTTCACACGCACTCTCTCACTCTCACTCACTCTCACACTCTCTCTCACTCTCAACTCATTCTCTCTCACTCTCATCACACTCACTCTCTCTCACTCTCTCACACTCACTCTCACACTCTCTCTCTCACTCTCTCTCTTTTTCACACTCTCACTCACTCTCACACTCACACTCTCTCACTCACACTCTCACTCACTCACACTCACTCACACACTCACACTCTCTGACACTCTCAGTCACTTTCTCACACTCTCACTCTCACACTCTCTCTCACTCACTCTCACACTCTCTCTCTCACTCTCTCTCTTTTTCACACTCTCACTCACTCACTCTCACACTCACACTCACACTCTCTCACTCACACTCTCACTCACTCTCACACTCACACTCTCTCACTCACACTCTCTCACTCACACTCTCACTCACTCACACTCACTCTCACACTCACACTCTCTCACTCACACTCTCACTCACTCTCACACTCTCTCACTCTCACACTCTCTCACTCACACTCTCTCACTCACACTCTCACTCACTCACACTCACTCACACACTCACACTCTCACACTCACACTCTCTCACACTCTCACTCTATCTCTCACACTCTCACTCACACTATCTCACACTCACACTCACTCTCACTCACTCTCACACTCTGTCACACTCACACTCTCTCACACTCACTCTCTCACACTCTCTCTCACACTCTATCACTCACTCTCTATCACTCACTCTCTCCCTCTCTCACTCACACTCTCTCACACTCACTCTCACACTCTCACAATCACTCTCACACTCACACCCGCGCGCGCGGACCTTTTTCTAAAAATGCTTCTTTTTTGGGATTCAGGGAGCCTCAAAACATGTATTTCCGATGAAATATCGGTATCGAATTTTTGGGTGGAATGCAATACCTTCTGTTCCTACTATGTACATGAAAGAGAAAGTAAAACAGGAATTGCCCCGACGGTTATATCCATACATGTACGGAATTTGATTCACTTCTACGGATGTGCGGACTTTTAAAACAGAGTTTCTGTTTGTTGTTTTAATTAGGTATTCCATTATAAAATCAAAATATATTTTGCCAATTCATTGGCCCGTTACGTATAATTTGCTCTATTATCAACGGCTTTATTCACTGCAATGTTAATCGAATTGTAATCGTATTATTACATCAAGGTAGATTGTCTTATCAAACCCGAAAACTAATAAGCATTTTTTACTGGTTCACCCTGTGCACTGCACCAGTCGGTTATGTTGGAACATGGAAGATAAAATTATAATTACCTTTTTGTATTGTGGACGAATCCGAAGGCATGCAATGCCTCTGTATGTACAGAAATTAAGCATCAAAATGCAACCAAAATGATACTATTGCTAAATGCCAGCAATGCTCATCGTGTTTTATTATAATTTTTAGTACTGTACAGGTTGGCCATAAGTTTTATAATTTATGTTAGCAAATTTGAGAGCTAAAAATGAATAGTTTTGTTTTAAGTTCCATGAAAACTGAGTGGTTAAGATGTAGAATGTAATTACTGGAGGGGGACGCCTCGCCACTGCGACCAACTAGGTCTATTGTGGCTACAGCTTCCGGGAGGCAGGGATGAAGTGAAAGAGCCTCAGGAGGCAGCAGGTCCGCAGGCAAATGGGTTCACAGAGACGCATGAAAGTCCCTATCATTTCCAGTACGAAACACCCGCTCTCGCCAGTAGAGGCGAAGAGTCCCGCGAGAGGGCGACGAAGCGACCCTTGCAGACATGCCAACACAAGCTCGGAGACACTGCCTGAAAGATGAAATGAGGGAAAGGAGAAATCGTGGTAGAATACACCACCCCAGCATTCGTCTAGGCGACCAGAGGAAAACAACGAAAAAAACCATGATTAGAGTGGGCGGCCACCGGGAATCGAACCTGGGACATTTAGCTATTATTGTATTGCGCTAAGCTTTACGCAACGATACCTACAAGACATCTTGGATTCCTGTTAACTGCCTTGTATTAGCACACAGCAGTGCTAAAAATAAAACATATTTAGTTATCCTTGTATCTACGTTGAGCTTTACACAATTACGTTTACAAGGCACTTTGAATAAAATATAGAAAGTTGCCGTTGTATTTACCCTAAGCTTTACGCAACGACATTTACAAGGCACTCTAGCTTACCGAAACTACCTTTTATTAGTACGCAGCCGTGCTAGGAATACAGCACATTCAGTTATATCCTTGCAATTTGCGCCAAGTTTTACAGTTGCGCTTATATGGCACTCTGAGTTACTTCGACTGCCGTACTTTAACATACAGTTGTGCCAGAAATAACAGTTGTCATTGCATTTGCGTTAGGTTTCGGTTAAATCTCTTGTATTAGCACGAATCAGTGCTAGGTGTAAAATACTCTTAACTATCGTACTACTTGCGTTGGGCTGTACGTAACTAAAAGCACTTGGCACATAGAGTTACTTTTGACTGTCTTCCGTTTGAACGCAGTTGTGCTGGGAATAAGATACACTCGTTTATTGCGATATATGCTCCGGGCTTTATACACCTATTAATAAGGCAGCTTGATCTAATTACGTAGTATTCTGTAAAGCTGTGGGTGCGCTTTAGTGACTGACTGGTCTTCGACAGCATAAACGATCGGCCACATAATATAATTCCCATGGGAGAATTATTTAGCTTATAGATTTCGGTCAACTAATGTTTATGATTTTGAATTGTTTTGCAGCATAATTCGCGTTAGCTGTCAGGTGATTAATTTTGATCCGCTGTGATTGTAGATAGGGGTATGCAACCTTGCATGTGAAATTAGCAGGGTAGATTGGAAGGTTTTGGTATTTTGGGTGCCTCCTTGCATTCGGCCTGTTCTGCTGTACATTATAACACGGGTGAACCTTTTATTAAACTTGTTTTGGCGAAGTGGCTTCTGTGTATGATTTCAATTGTTAACTTTAAACTGTTGTATAGATTCAGGGTTTTAATATTCAATAACGAAAATGCTAACTGTATGGAGCTTGCGTTCTGTATGGATCCCTCGCCTTCCATTTCCGAGTCGGGTCGTTAACAGGTGTTTGGTGTGGGTAGGGCAATAGGCGGCCTACCGGGCCGTTAATGCTAGCAAGGCGTGGCTGTGATCTCACTCTGGCTCAGGGTGTCTTGGTTTAACACTTTAGGGTAAATTTTGGTTGATAGGTTCTTGTGACTTGGTTATGGAATTCCTAAGGAAGTCTGAGCTTTTGTTTGAGTTGACCATCCGTGGTGGGGTGTTACTGCATTTTGGCGGATGTGCCCACTATTATGTCGGCGACTAGGGCCTCTAAGGTCGGGGGTTGATCCACCTCCCTCAGGATAGTGATTGTATAGGTAGGGCGCTAGTTTCTGTTTTCTTGCCGGTGTTGAGTTTCTAGAGAGTACGGCGGACTTCGATAAAGAGGACTCACTATTCAGGAGAAGCTAACACAACTGGTTGCTCGGATCAATCATTATGTTGTCCGAGTTGACTATCTGAAGGAATTTTACACGGGATTGCCGCGGTTTGGCGAATTATTAGGGTTTCTCCGTAAGGTTGTTGAACTGAGAGATCGTTTGATAAATACTTCCGGTGTAGGTACCTCAGGGACGGGCCGTCCATGGTTCCGGGACGGCAAGTCTAGAAGATTTATTTGCTGCGTTCTACATCGACTTTGGAAGAGATCAAGGTCCGGCACATCCTGAAACAGTTAGTGGAGTCTCTCGCTAATTTTGAGGTGGTTAAGGACGAGTAAGCCCTTAGATATTTTGGGGCATTGGGTGGATGTGGTGCACATTGCCAAGAATTACGCTGTGCAAGAGCGTTTGATAGAACAATTGATTGCTACTCGTCTTGGCGGGCTTGTTCTTAATTTGTTACTGGAAGCTTGGCATACACCTATACATTTGCAAAATTTCATGCAGATGTTTTGCATTATTTTCTGTCATTAAGAGCGAATGCCGACTGGATGCGGAGAGGGTACCTGAGTCCACAGGTGGAGCACGAGTCCCTTTGGGCTTATCAGAACAGAATTAAGTCGTATTCGCTAATACTGCGGACAGGGGATGCTGAAATGAACTTAGATGAGTTGGTGATTACGGGGCTGCACTCTATGACCCGCGTCGATTTAGTTTTTCAAAATAAGCCTAGGTTTTACCAAATTAGAAGCCTTGGTGCTCCTGATTAATGAATTTTCAGCTGCTGAGGATAGAAGTGCGCGGGAATCTCCCGTTCACCAAAATGTACCATCCAGAGTTCGGCTCGGAATGCCAGCTTGGGAAGGCAGTCACCGAGACTGGTGTCAGCTTGATAGTGTGGTGTTGGCTTTCGTTGTGGTCACCTCGGAATTTGGCCCTGGACTGTCCCAAACGCCAAGCCCAACCGGTGGCGCAGGAAGGTTATTGAGGGTACGGAGCCTTTTCGCGGTTGGGTCCCAGCTGACGCCAGAGACCCAGCGAGGACTGCTTCGTCATGTTCACGCAACCGGGAATCATGGCACTTCCATTGTCGGGGAGCCATTTGTAGTATAGGTCATTGGCAGGAAGCCCGTGCTGGCTCTTTGTGGATTCCGCTAGCACATGCACGTCAGTTCGTTTTAGTTTTCTCCAGAATAATTTAAAAACACCGAGAAGTGAGGCGGACTGTTTGGCAGTTAATGGTCAAACGTTCAAGGCACAGGAGAAGGTGAAGTGCACCATACGCCTTTCTAGGTTCACGTGAAAAACTGATAAAGTATCTGCGTTCCTTTGTGGATTTAGGGGGTCCAATGTTCATGCCACACCAAGTCACCATGCGTGGTGCTTCTGTTGTCTCTCTGTGTCCTGTGGTGGGCCTGCTGGCTCATGCTCCACTTATACTTACCGGATGTTTGAGGAGGTCTTGTATGGCTTGCTTCTGGATCATGTTGATAGTTGAGAAATTGACTGCTAGGATGGAAGGCTTGGTCGCATTGCGAGTTTCCCTTTGATCCTCTTTGTCACTCTGAGCCTTTCCTAGATCCTTCTTTCGTCAGTAGTATAAGTCCCGGATGAGCCAATTGGATTAACGATAATCCTGCCGCTAGGGGCGCTAGTGTCGCTAGTGTCGCTGCGTGCGACGGCGGCGGCGGGAAGTTTGAAAAGCGCCCTGAGCGGGAGGATTATCGTTATTGCAATTGGTTCATCCGGGACGAGTTAAAAGAATTGAGGATTAGGGTAAGGTGAAGGAAAAAGAGGAAGTTACGTGGAGTGTTTTGATTGGTTCGTTAATTCGGGTGGAAGATGAAGGAAGGAAGATGAAAGAGTATGGAGGTCACGTGATGGAAAGGAGCGGGGTGGCGAGGTGTTGTCTGTGCGGAGGTCGGGACTGAAAGAGGGAAAAGATGGGGAGCGAGGGATAAAAAGTATAACAGAAAGTGACGTGTGAAGTTGTGATTGGTGGGAATAAGAAGTGATGCTATTGGTGGAAAGGAACAAATGAAAGTTGTTGATTGGTAAGAATAAGAGAGATTATGATTGGTGGAAAGAAAAAGGTGTGGGAGTGGGGTATGTTGGAGGTGATGGGAAAGGTAAGTTTTGCTAGCAACAAGATTTGCAAAAGCTTGTCGAGAACTGATCAGCAATTTTTTGAACGTTGGATGGTAGTTTTCTTGAGTGGATAGAGAGATGGGGCGATATGAGATGCGGTGGCGAAAATGGGAACTAAACAAGATGGTTGAGACAAGAGGTTTAAGGACGAGGAAATTTGGAGGTTAGTGGTGAACATGGCGGTCGCAAGAGGTGGGGGCAAGGAGACGCGGTGGCGAGAATGGGAACTAAAAGAAGATGGCGGTAGCAAGAGCTTAGAAGAGCAGATTTTGAGGTTAAAATAGTGGGAACTAAAAATGGCGGAGGGTCTGCGACAAGGAGATGCGGTGAGAACTAAACAAGATGGCGGACGCAAGAGGAGGGTAAGGAGATTTGAGGTTACAGTACCAAAACACGAAAGGATATATTCCTACGCCAAGCAGGTACGAAAAATAATTATGCGTGTGGTACTTACCTGTTACCTGTGTGGATGCGTCACCAAAAGCGCGGCAGCTTCACGCGACGCGAAAAAATAAAAGCAAACTGTTTTTGAAAATGCTTAACCAGCTTTAAGAACAACCAACATCACTACGCACTGATATACCTAGGTTTTTTAAAGCGGTACAGACGCCCTTTGCAGAGGCGTAATTTAACTATACCAAAAACCTGGTACTGGACCATCGTGATGGTCGCTAGCGTACGTAGGAGCAGGGTTCTCATAGCCGGTCGAAAGCGGTCAAAAAAGTGTACGACGTAGGTGTTCACAGTAGCTGCTGTCGAGTCAACCGTCGAGGTGTGAATGAACGAGATCTGTTCTTGCCGGCAATCTGGTTGGGAGATGAGAGGCGCGGTGGTAAAAATGGGAACTAAATAAGATGGCGGAGGCATGAAGTTGAGGTTAAGGAGCGGTGAGGTGTTGTCTGTGCGGAGGTTGGGGCTGAAAGAGGGGAAAGATGGCGAACGAGGGATAAAAAGTATAACAGAAAGTGACGTGTGAAGTTGTGATTGGTGGGAATAAGAAGTGATGTTATTGGTGGAAAGGAACAAATGAAAGTTGTTGATTGGTAAGAATAAGAGAGATTATGATTGGTGGAAAGAAAAAAGGTGTGGGAGTGGGGTATGTTGGAGGTGATGGTAAAGCTAAGTTTTGCTACCAACAACATTTGCAAAAGCCTATCCAGAACTCATCAGCAATTTTAAATAACTAGTGTTTCGGGGTTTTCTCTGGTTGGTAGACGAATGCAAGCTGTTTCTGCTTTTTCATAGGTTTTTCCAAAATTGAAAATGCATATATATTGTAACACAAATGTGTGCAGTGCAAAAGAAAATAAAAATTAAATAGGCACACACACACACACACCCGTTGCAGTTGCCATACTTATATTATTCGTCTTTTCCTTTTTTCTTTCTTTCTTTTTGTTTTTTCGTTTTTTTTAAAAAATAACTAGTTTTTGGGGGTTTTCTGCGGATGGTAAACGAATGCAAGCTCTTTCTGCTTTTTCATAGGTTTTCCCTGGTTGGTAGGCGTTTGCTGTAGTGGTTGACGAAGCCGTTTCTAATTTTCGAGGTTTTTCAGGTTTTTAGTGGTTATCCCTGCCCGGTAGGCAAATGATGAAGTTTTACCTTGTCGGCGCACGGATACTAGGCACATACTCGCACACACACACATTTAATAGTAGCGTGTAGCAAACTGTTTTTGAAAAATGCTTAACCAGCTTTAAGATCAACCAACATCACCACGCACTGATATACCTAGGTTTTTTAAAGCGGTACAGACGCCCTTTGCACAGACGTAATTTAACTATACCAAAAACCTGGTACTGGGCCATCGTAATGGTCACTAGCGTACGTAGGAGCAGGGTTCTCATTGCCGGTCGAAAGCGGTCAAGAAAGTGTACTATCTTGTTTTCATGGGTTTTCCAGATCGGTAGGCGTTAGAATACTCTTAGAGCTTTTTTCAGGTTTTTCGCGGTTGTCCCTGTCCGGTAGGCAAATGATAAAGTTTTTCTATAATGTCGTCGTTTTGGCCTGTGGCGCACGGATACTAGGCACATACTCGCACACACACACACTATAATAGTAGCGTATAAAAATTTAACAACAAAATCTACACAATGACAAAATAGAAAATGTATATATATTTTAACACAAAAGTGTGCAGTGCAAACGATTTTCTAGCCCCTAGTGAGTAAAAAATTGCGTTTACTTCACTTCTTTCAAACTGCTTAAAAATCATATAAATGGTTGTTTCACGTCATAATAAGCCTATATATACCAAGAATACTGAGTTTTTAAAAAGTCAAGAAATTGGATTTTCTAGCTCCTAGTGAGTGTAAAATCGCGTTTACTTCATTTCTTTCAAACTGCTTAAAATTCATATAAATGGATGTATCACCTCATAATAAGCCTCTATATACCAAGAATATTGAATTTTTAACAAGTAAAGAAAATCGATTTTCTAGCCCCTTGTGAGTGTTAAATCGCGTTTACTTCACTTCTTTCAAACTTCGAAAAAATCATATAAATGGTTGTTTCACGTCATAATAAGCCTATATATACCAAAAATACTGAGTTTTTAAAAAGTCAAGAAAATGGATTTTCTAGCACCTAGTGAGTGTAAAATCGCGTTTACTTCACTTCTTTCAAACTGCAAAAAAGTCATATACATGGTTGTTTCACGTCATAATAAGCCTATATATACCAAGAATACTCAGTTTTTAAAAAGTCAAGAAATTGGATTTTTTAGCTCCTAGTGAGTGTAAAATCGCGTTTACTTCACTTCTTTCAAACTGCCTAAAATTCATATAAATGGATGTATCACCTCATAATAAGCCTCTATATACCAAGAAAATCGATTTTCTAGCCCCTAGCGAGTGTAAAATCGCGTTTACTTCACTTCTTTCAAACTGCTTAAAAATCATATAAATGAATGTATCACCTCATAATAAGCCTCTATATACCAAAAATACTGAGTATTCAAAAAAGTCAAGAAAATCGATTTTCTAGCCCCTAGTGAGTGTAAAATCGCGTTTACTTCACTTCTTTCAAACTTCGAAAAAAATCATATAAATGGTTGTTTCACGTTATAATAAGCCTATATATACCAAGAATACTGAGTTTTTAAAAAGTCAAGAAATTCGATTTTCTAGCTGCTAGTGAGTGTAAAATCGCGTTTACTTCACTTCTTTCAAACTGCTTAAAATTCATATAAATGGATGTATCATCTCATAATAAGCCTCTATATACCAATAATATTGAGTTTTTAAAAAGTCAAGAAAATCGATTTTCTAGCCCCTAGCCAGTGTAAAATCGCGTTTACTTCACTTCTTTCAAACTGCTTAAAAATCATATAAATGAATGTATCACCTCATAATAAGTCTCTATATACCAAAAATACTGAGTATTCAAAAAGTTAAGAAAATCGATTTTCTAGCCCCTAGCGAGTGTAAAATCGCGTTTACTTCACTTCTTTCAAACTGCTTAAAATTCATATAAATGAATGTATCACCTCATAATAAGCCTCTATATACCAAGAATACTGAGTTTTTAAAAGGTCAAGAAAATCGATTTTCTAGCCCCTAACGAGTGTAAAATCGCGTTTACTTCACTTCTTTCAAACTGCTTAAAAATCATATAAATGAATGTATCACCTCATAATAAGCCTCTATATACCAAAAATACTGAGTATTCAAAAAGTCAAGAAAATCGATTTTCTAGCCCCTTATGAGTGTAAAATCGCGTTTACTTCACTTCTTTCAAACTTCGAAAAAATCATATAAATGGTTGTTTCACGTTATGATAAGCCTATATATACCAAGAATACTGAGTTTTTAAAAAGTCAAGAAATTCGATTTTCTAGCTGCTTGTGAGTGTAAAATCGCGTTTACTTCACTTCTTTCAAACTTCGAAAAAATCATATAAATGGTTGTTTCACGTCATAATAAGCCTTCATATACCAAAAATTCTGAGTTTTTTTCGTACTCACCTATAAGAGATAGAGGGTAGAAGTCATACGAACGTAACACTTGAGAAGTTTTATTCTGCAGTTGGTGTTACTCCTTAGAAAGGAAGTATCTGCTGATTCTATTTAACTCTTACATTTTACATAACACGTATGCACGGCACAACACAAAAACACTACACACGACACTCATAGTTTTAAATATTGCACTAGTGGGGGTGCAAGCTGAACCACTATTAACAACAGGTAGCAAGCGTTAGTTCTGCTCACTTTAGTATCGGAGAAAACAGTAAAAAAAAAAAAGAATCATTCTCATGTACAGCACTACGCGCAAAGACCTTGTGCTGATGTATGTGAAAATTGAGCGTGAGAAACGGATGTTCGTCAGCGATAAAATCTTTTAAATGCAGCTTTATTGTCGATGGTAGGGATCGTGCAGTGGCGGATCGTGACAGGATGACTGCGTTTTTACAACTTGACAATTTTGTGGCGAAATGAGGCATTTAACTCGACGCGCATGTTGAAACTGCGGTTGCGATAAGCGAGCTTATAAAAATCCGGTGCCAAAAAAAATGCATTTTTGGAAACATGTCCGTGTGTGTGTGTGTGTGTGTGTGTGTGTCTGTGAACAGCATAACTCAGAAACGAACAGTCGGATAACCACCAAACTTGGTATTTAGGTTCAGTATCTTCCAGAGATGCGACACGAAGGTTTCCAAGAAAATCCCCCCACCCCAGAGAACCCTTTACATGGAACATTTTTCGAAAACTTTAATTTTCTGAAAAATGGTTCTAACGATTTTGATTAAAATATGATATGTTCAAGATATTTTCAAGACAAATGAAATGTATATCTCGAATTTTCTGGGAATGTCTCCAAAAGTATTCTTTATTGTGAACCACTTTTGCATAACTGCTAAACCATAAGAGATGGACAAAATTTTACTACACAAAAAATGTAGATCGCGTTCAAATACACAATTTATGTCATATACATTTTTTTAGTTGAGTGAACCATTTTCGAGATATTGCCTGTTATTTCCTTAAATTTTCCAATACTTATACTTTTTCTCAAATTCGTCATTCAATTTATTATGTCCTGGATATGCAAACAGAATAGAATGCGCCACATAGCAACCAGCGCTTAAAAGATTTGACTATCGCTTATAATCTACCATGTTCCGCTTGCATCTACAAGAAAATTAGCAATAAGTTTTAGAGTAATACGCGCACATGTGCGGGTGTCTAGGTTTAGTATCTTCCAGCGATGCGACACGAAGGTATCCAAGAAAATCCCCGCACCCCAGACTACCCTTTACATGGAAGATTTTTCGAAAATTTTAATTTTCTCAAAAATGGCTCTAACGATTTTGATTGCAGCTTCGATACGTGTCCACGGAGACCTTAATGCTAGGCAACTGTACCTGTGTTTCTATACGTGAACGTCAGATGGCAGCTTCGATACGTGTTCACGGAGACCTTAGTGGTAGGCAACTGCACCTCAGTTTCTATACGTGAACGGCAGATTGCAGCTTCGATACGTGTCCACGGAGACCTTAGTGCTAGGCAACTGTACCTCTGTTTGTATACGTGAACGGCAGATTACAGTTTCGATACGTGTGCACGGAGACCTTAGTGCTAGGCAACTATACCTCTGTTTCTATACGTGAACTGCAGATTGCAGGTTCTATACGTGTCCACGGAGATCTTAGTGCTAGGCAACTATACCTGTTTCTATACGTGAACGGCAGATTGCAGCTTCGATACGTGTCCACGGAGACCTTAGTGCTAGGCAACTGTACCTGTGTTTCTATACGTGAACGTCAGATGGCAGCTTCGATACGTGTCCACGGAGACCTTAGTGCTAGGCAACTGTACCTCTGTTTCTATACGTGAACGGCAGATTGCAGCTTCGATACGTGTCCACGGAGACCTTTCGCTTCAGGTGACAAAATAACACTAGGCACTTGTGTGCCGTGGTGTAAGCCGCAATCACGGCATTGGTAGCGTGGATCTCCTTGGGGCTCTCCTCGGAGTTACCTCAACACCACGTACATGACCTGGTTCTTCACGGGTACGCAGGTCTGCACTACCACTTCCTCGGCGTTGAGCAGGCCCAGGAGGCGATCGTACCGGTACGCCAGCTAGCACGTGGACATGTTATCGCGCTGTGGTGTTGCGTGTGCGAGGTATGGAAACTCAAGGACGCAAAACATGCACGATCGAGGGTTAAAAAGCAGAACAAGTAGTGACGTGGAACGTTGTGATTGGCGAAAATAAGACGATCTCTGATAGGTGGACAAATTGAAATAACGTGATATGATAGGCGAAAATAAAATCAAAGGTGATTGGATGAAAAATGACAAGAAGGAATTAGCGGTGAATTTGTGAACTAAGATAGCAAAGATTTTTTTTTAAAAAAAAAGACGGATAATATAAGTATGGCAACTGTAACGGTTTACGGCAAACGCGCGCCGCGCAATGCGTCACACCGGGCATCTTGCTAATAATGGTTTTTGTATTATTGCCCGGCGTGACGCATTGCGCGGCGCGCGTTTGCCGTAAACCGTTACAGTTGCCATACTTATATTATCCGTCTTTTTTTTTAAAAAAAAATCTTTGCCATCTTATTTCACAAATTCACCGCTAATTCCTTCTCGTCATTTTTCATCCAATCACCTTTGATTTTATTTTCGCCTATCACATCACGTTATTTCAATTTGTCCACCTATCAGAGATCGTCTTATTTTCACCAATCACAACGTTCCACGTCACTACTTGTTCTGCTTTTTTAACCCTCGGTCGTGCATGTTTTGCGTCCTTGAGTTTCCATACCTCGCACACGCAACACCACAGCGCGATAACATGTCCACGTGCTAGCTGGCGTACCGGTACGATCGCCTCCTGGGCCTGCTCAACGCCGAGGATGTGGTAGTGCAGACCTGCGTACCCGTGACGAACCAGGTCATGTACGTGGTGTTGAGGTAACTCCGAGGAGAGCCCCAAGGAGATCCACGCTACCAATGCCGTGATTGCGGCTTACACCACGGCACACAAGTGCCTAGTGTTATTTTGTCACCTGAAGCGAAAGGTCTCCGTGGACACGTATCGAAGCTGCAATCTGCCGTTCACGTATAGAAACAGAGGTACAGTTGCCTAGCACTAAGGTCTCCGTGGACACGTATCGAAGCTGCCATCTGACGTTCACGTATAGAAACACAGGTACAGTTGCCTAGCACTAAGGTCTCCGTGGACACGTATCGAAGCTGCAATCTGCCGTTCACGTATAGAAACAGGTATAGTTGCCTAGCACTAAGATCTCCGTGGACACGTATAGAACCAGCAATCTGCCGTTCACGTATAGAAACAGAGGTATAGTTGCCTAGCACTAAGGTCTCCGTGCACAAGTATCGAAGCTGTAATCTGCCGTTCACGTATACTAACAGAGGTACAGTTGCCTAGCACTAAGGTCTCCGTGGACACGTATCGAAGCTGCAATCTGCCGTTCACGTATAGAAACAGAGGTGCAGTTGCCTACCACTAAGGTCTCCGTGAACACGTATCGAAGCTGCAATCTGCCGTTCACGTATAGAAACAGAGGTACAGTTGCCTAGCACTAAGGTTTCCGTGGACACGTATCGAAGCTGCCATCTGACGTTCACGTATAGAAACACAGGTACAGTTGCCTAGCACTAAGGTCTCCGTGGACACGTATCGAAGCTGCAATCTGCCGTTCACGTATACAAACAGGTATAGTTGCCTAGCACTAAGATCTCCGTGGACACGTACCCAACCTGCAATCTGCCGTTCACGTATAGAAACAGAGGTATAGTTGCCTAGCACTAAGGTCTCCGTGGACACGTATCGAAGCTGTAATCTGCCGTTCACGTATACTAACAGAGGTACAGTTGCCTAGCACTAAGGTCTCCGTGGACACGTATCGAAGCTGCAATCTGCCGTTCACGTATAGAAACAGAGGTGCAGTTGCCTAGAACTAAGGTCTCCGTGAACACGTATCGAACCTGCAATCTGCCGTTCACGTATAGAAACAGAGGTATAGTTGCCTAGCACTAAGGTCTCCGTGGACACGTATCGAAGCTGTAATCTGCCGTTCACGTATACAAACAGAGGTACAGTTGCCTAGCACTAAGGTCTCCGTGGACACGTATCGAAGCTGCAATCTGCCGTTCACGTATAGAAACAGAGGTGAAGTTGCCTAGCACTAAGGTCTCCGTGAACACGTATCGAAGCTGCAATCTGCCGTTCACGTATACAAACAGAGGTACAGTTGCCTAGCACTAAGGTCTCCGTGGACACGTATCGAAGCTGCCATCTGACGTTCACGTATAGAAACACAGGTACAGTTGCCTAGCACTAAGGTCTCCGTGGACACGTATCGAAGCTGCAATCTGCCGTTCACGTATACAAACAGGTATAGTTGCCTAGCACTAAGATCTCCGTGGACACGTATCCAACCTGCAATCTGCCGTTCACGTATAGAAACAGAGGTATAGTTGCCTAGCACTAAGGTCTCCGTGGAGACGTATCGAAGCTGCAATCTGTCGTTCACGTATAGAAACAGAGGTACAGTTGCCTAGCACTAAGGTCTCCGTGGACACGTATCGAAGCTGCAATCTGCCGTTCACGTATAGAAACTGAGGTGCAGTTGCCTAGCACTAAGGTCTGCGTGAACACGTATCGAAGCTGCAATCTGCCGTTCACGTATAGAAACAGGGGTACAGTTGCCTAGCACTAAGGTCTCCGTGGACACGTATCGAAGCTGCCATCTGACGTTCACGTATAGAAACACAGGTACAGTTGCCTAGCACTAAGGTCTCCGTGGACACGTATCGAAGCTGCAATCTGCCGTTCACGTATACAAACAGGTATAGTTGCCTAGCACTAAGATCTCCGTGGACACGTATCCAACCTGCAATCTGCCGTTCACGTACAGAAACAGAGGTATAGTTGCCTAGCACTAAGGTCTCCGTGGACACGTATCGAAGCTGCAATCTGTCGTTCACGTATAGAAACAGAGGTACAGTTGCCTAGCACTAAGGTCTCCGTGGACACGTATCGAAGCTGCAATCTGCCGTTCACGTATAGAAACAGACGTACAGTTGCCTAGCACTAAGGTCTCCGTGGACACGTATCGAAGCTGCCATCTGACGTTCACGTATAGAAACACAGGTACAGTTGCCTAGCATTAAGGTCTCCGTGGACACGTATCGAAGCTGCAATCAAAATCGTTAGAGCCATTTTTGAGAAAATTAAAATTTTCGAAAAATCTTCCATGTAAAGGGTAGTCTGGGGTGCGGGGATTTTCTTGGATACCTTCGTGTCGCATCGCTGGAAGATACTAAACCTAGACACCCGCACATGTGCGCGTATTGCTCTAAAACTTATTGCTAATTTTCTTGTAGATGCAAGCGGAACATGGTAGATTATAAGCGATAGTCAAATCTTTTAAGCGCTGGTTGCTATGTGGCGCATTCTATTCTGTTTGCATATCCAGGACATAATAAATTGAATGACGAATTTGAGAACAAGTATAAGTATTGGAAAATTTAAGGAAATAACAGGCAATATCTCGAAAATGGTTCACTCAACTAAAAAAATGTATATGACATAAATTGTGTATTTGAACGCGATCTACATTTTTGTGTAGTAAAATTTTGTCCATCTCTTATGGTTTAGCAGTTATGCAAAAGTGGTTCACAATAAAGAATACTTTTGGAGACATTCCCAGAAAATTCGAGATATACATTTCATTTGTCTTGAAAATATCTTGAACATATCATATTTTAATCAAAATCGTTAGAACCATTTTTCAGAAAATTAAAATTTTCGAAAAATGTTCCATGTAAAGGGTTCTCTGGGGTGGGGGGATTTTCTTGGAAACCTTCGTGTCGCATCTCTGGAAGATACTGAACCTAAATACCAAGTTTGGTGCTTATCCGACTGTTCGTTTCTGAGTTATGCTGTTCACAGACACACACACACACACACACACGGACATGTTTCCAAAAATGCATTTTTTTTGGCACCGGATTTTTATAAGCTCGCTTATCGCAACCGCAGTTTCAACATGCGCGTCGAGTTAAATGCCTCATTTCGCCACAAAATTGTCAAGTTGTAAAAACGCAGTCATCCTGTCACGATCCGCCACTGCACGATCCCTACCATCGACAATAAAGCTGCATTTAAAAGATTTTATCGCTGACGAACATCCGTTTCTCACGCTCAATTTTCACATACATCAGCACACGGTCTTTGCGCGTAGTGCTGTACATGAGAATGATTCTTTTTTTTACTGTTTTCTCCGATACTAAAGTGAGCAGAACTAACGCTTGCTACCTGTTGTTAATAGTGGTTCAGCTTGCACCCCCACTAGTGCAATATTTAAAACTATGAGTGTCGTGTGTAGTGTTTTTGTGTTGTTCCGTGCATACGTGTTATGTAAAATGTAAGAGTTAAATAGAATCAGCAGATACTTCCTTTCTAAGGAGTAACACCAACTGCAGAATAAAACTTCTCAAGTGTTACGTTCGTATGACTTCTACCCTCTATCTCTTATAGGTGAGTACAAAAAAACTCAGTATTTTTGGTATATGAAGTCTTATTATGACGTGAAACAACCATTTATATGATTTTTTCGAAGTTTGAAAGAAGTGAAGTAAACGCGATTTTACACTCACAAGCAGCTAGAAAATCGAATTTCTTGACTTTTTAAAAACTCAGTATTCTTGGTATATATAGGCTTATTATAACGTGAAACAACCATTTATATGATTTTTTCGAAGTTTGAAAGAAGTGAAGTAAACGCGATTTTACACTCATAAGGGGCTAGAAAATCGATTTTCTTGACTTTTTGAATACTCAGTATTTTTGGTATATAGAGGCTTATTATGAGGTGATACATTCATTTATATGATTTTTAAGCAGTTTGAAAGAAGTGAAGTAAACGCGATTTTACACTCGCTAGGGGCTAGAAAATCGATTTTCTTGACTTTTTAAAAACTCAGTATTCTTGGTATATAGAGGCTTATTATGAGGTGATACATCCATTTATATGAATTTTAAGCAGTTTGAAAGAAGTGAAGTAAACGCGATTTTACACTCACTAGCAGCTAGAAAATCGAATTTCTTGACTTTTTAAGAACTCAGTATTCTTGGTATATATAGACCTATTATAACGTGAAACAACCATTTATATGATTTTTAAGCAGTTTGAAAGAAGTGAAGTAAACACGATTTTACACTCGCTAGGGGCTAGAAAATCGATTTTCTTAACTTTTTGAATACTCAGTATTTTTGGTATATAGAGACTTATTATGAGGTGATACATTCATTTATATGATTTTTAAGCAGTTTGAAAGAAGTGAAGTAAACGCGATTTTACACTCGCTAGGGGCTAGAAAATCGATTTTCTTGACTTTTTAAAAACTCAATATTATTGGTATATAGAGGCTTATTATGAGATGATACATCCATTTATATGAATTTTAAGCAGTTTGAAAGAAGTGAAGTAAACGCGATTTTACACTCACTAGCAGCTAGAAAATCGAATTTCTTGACTTTTTAAAAACTCAGTATTCTTGGTATATATAGGCTTATTATAACGCGAAACAACCATTTATATGATTTTTTCGAAGTTTGAAAGAAGTGAAGTAAACGCGATTTTACACTCACTAGGGGCTAGAAAATCGATTTTCTTGACTTTTTTGAATACTCAGTATTTTTGGTATATAGAGGCTTATTATGAGGTGATACATTCATTTATATGATTTTTAAGCAGTTTGAAAGAAGTGAAGTAAACGCGATTTTACACTCGCTAGGGGCTAGAAAATCGATTTTCTTGGTATACAGAGGCTTATTATGAGGTGATACATCCATTTATATGAATTTTAGGCAGTTTGAAAGAAGTGAAGTAAACGCGATTTTACACTCACTAGGAGCTAAAAAATCCAATTTCTTGACTTTTTAAAAACTGAGTATTCTTGGTATATATAGGCTTATTATGACGTGAAACAACCATTTATATGATTTTTAAGCAGTTTGAAAGAAGTGAAGTAAACGCGATTTTACACTCACTAGGTGCTAGAAAATCCATTTTCTTGACTTTTTAAAAACTCAGTATTTTTGGTATATATAGGCTTATTATGACGTGAAACAACCATTTATATGATTTTTTCGAAGTTTGAAAGAAGTGAAGTAAACGCGATTTATCACTCACTAGGGGCTAGAAAATCGATTTTCTTTACTTGTTAAAAATTCAATATTCTTGGTATATAGAGGCTTATTATGAGGTGATACATCCATTTATATGAATTTTAAGCAGTTTGAAAGAAATGAAGTAAACGCGATTTTACACTCACTAGGAGCTAGAAAATCCAATTTCTTGACTTTTTAAAAACTCAGTATTCTTGGTATATATAGGCTTATTATGACGTGAAACAACCTTTTATATGATTTTTAAGCAGTTTGAAAGAAGTGAAGTAAACGCAATTTTACCCTCACTAGGGGCTAGAAAATCGTTTGCACTGCACACTTTTGTGTTAAAATATATATACATTTTCTATTTTGTCATTGTGTAGATTTTGTTTGTTAAATTTTTATACGCTACTATTATAGTGTGTGTGTGTGTGTGTGTGCGAGTATGTGCCTAGTATCCGTGCGCCACAGGCCAAAACGACGACATTATAGAAAAACTTTATCATTTGCCTACCGGACAGGGACAACCGCGAAAAACCTGAAAAAAGCTCTAAGAGTATTCTAACGCCTACCGATCTGGAAAACCCATGAAAACAAGATAGTACACTTTTTTGACCGCTTTCGACCGGCAATGAGAACCCTGCTCCTACGTACGCTAGCGACCATTACGATGGCCCAGTACCAGGTTTTTGGTATAGTTAAATTACGTCTGTGCAAAGGGCGTCTGTACCGCTTTAAAAAACCTAGGTATATCAGTGCGTAGTGATGTTGGTTGATCTTAAAGCTGGTTAAGCATTTTTCAAAAACAGTTTGCTACACGCTACTATTAAATGTGTGTGTGTGTGCGGGTATGTGCCTAGTATCCGTGCGCCGACAAGGTAAAGCTTCATCATTTGCCTACCGGGCAGGGACAACCACTAAAAACCTGAAAAACCTCGAAAATTAGAAACGGCTTCGTCAACCACTACAGCAAACGCCTACCAACCAGGGAAAACCTATGAAAAAGCAGAAAGAGCTTGCATTCGTTTACCATCCGCAGAAAACCCCCAAAAACTAGTTATTTTTTAAAAAAAACGAAAAAACAAAAAGAAAGAAAGAAAAAAGGAAAAGACGAATAATATAAGTATGGCAACTGCAACGGGTGTGTGTGTGTGTGTGTGTGCCTATATAATTTTTATTTTCTTTTGCACTGCACACATCTGTGTTACAATATATATGCATTTTCAATTTTGGGAAAACCTATGAAAAAGCAGAAACAGCTTGCATTCGTCTACCAACCAGAGAAAACCCCGAAACACTAGTTATTTAAAATTGCTGATGAGTTCTGGATAGGCTTTTGCAAATGTTGTTGGTAGCAAAACTTACCTTTACCATCACCTCCAACATACCCCACTCCCACACCTTTTTTCTTTCCACCAATCATAATCTCTCTTATTCTTACCAATCAACAACTTTCATTTGTTCCTTTCCACCAATAACATCACTTCTTATTCCCACCAATCACAACTTCACACGTCACTTTCTGTTATACTTTTTATCCCTCGTTCGCCATCTTTCCCCTCTTTCAGCCCCAACCTCCGCACAGACAACACCTCACCGCTCCTTAACCTCAACTTCATGCCTCCGCCATCTTATTTAGTTCCCATTTTTACCACCGCGCCTCTCATCTCCCAACCAGATTGCCGGCAAGAACAGATCTCGTTCATTCACACCTCGACGGTTGACTCGACAGCAGCTACTGTGAACACCTACGTCGTACACTTTTTTGACCGCTTTCGACCGGCTATGAGAACCCTGCTCCTACGTACGCTAGCGACCATCACGATGGTCCAGTACCAGGTTTTTGGTATAGTTAAATTACGCCTATGCAAAGGGCGTCTGTACCGCTTTAAAAAACCTAGGTATATCAGTGCGTAGTGATGTTGGTTGATCTTAAAGCTGGTTAAGCATTTTCAAAAACAGTTTGCTTTTATTTTTTCGCGTCGCGTGAAGCTGCCGCGCTTTTGGTGACGCATCCACACCGGTAACAGGTAAGTACCACACGCATAATTATTTTTCGGACCTGCTTGGCGTAGGAATATATCCTTTCGTGTTTTGGTACTGTAACCTCAAATCTCCTTACCCTCCTCTTGCGTCCGCCATCTTGTTTAGTTCTCACCGCATTTCCTTGTCGCAGACCCTCCGCCATTTTTAGTTCCCACTATTTTAACCTCAAAATCTGCTCTTCTAAGCTCTTGCTACCGCCATCTTCTTTTAGTTCTCATTCTCACCACCGCGTCTCCTTGCCCCCACCTCTTGCGACCGCCATGTTCACCACTAACTTCCAAATTTCCTCGTCCTTAAACCTCATGTCTCAACCATCTTGTTTAGTTCCCATTTTCGCCACCGCATCTCATATCGCCCCATCTCTCTATCCACTCAAAAAACTACCATCCAACGTTCAAAAAATTGCTGATCAGTTCTCGACAGGCTTTTGCAAATCTTGTTGCTAGCAAAACTTACCTTTCCCATCACCTCCAACATACCCCACTCCCACACCTTTTTCTTTCCACCAATCATAATCTCTCTTATTCTTACCAATCAACAACTTTCATTTGTTCCTTTCCACCAATAACATCACTTCTTATTCCCACCAATCACAACTTCACACGTCACTTTCTGTTATACTTTTTATCCCTCGTTCGCCATCTTTCCCCTCTTTCAGCCCCAACCTCCGCACAGACAACACGTCACCGCTCCTTAACCTCAACTTCATGCCTCCGCCATCTTATTTAGTTCCCATTTTTACCACCGCGCCTCTCATCTCCCAACCAGATTGCCGGCAAGAACAGATCTCGTTCATTCACACCTCGACGGTTGACTCGACAGCAGCTACTGTGGACACCTACGTCGTACACTTTTTTGACCGCTTTCGACCGGCTATGAGAACCCTGCTCCTACGTACGCTAGCGACCATCACGATGGTCCAGTACCAGGTTTTTGGTATAGTTAAATTACGCCTATGCAAAGGGCGTCTGTACCGCTTTAAAAAACCTAGGTATATCAGTGCGTAGTGATGTTGGTTGATCTTAAAGCTGGTTAAGCATTTTCAAAAACAGTTTGCTTTTATTTTTTCGCGTCGCGTGAAGCTGCCGCGCTTTTGGTGACGCATCCACACCGGTAACAGGTAAGTACCACACGCATAATTATTTTTCGGACCTGCTTGGCGTAGGAATATATCCTTTCGTGTTTTGGTACTGTAACCTCAAATCTCCTTACCCTCCTCTTGCGTCCGCCATCTTGTTTAGTTCTCACTGCATCTCCTTGTCGCAGACCCTCCGCCATTTTTAGTTCCCACTATTTTAACCTCAAAATCTGATCTTCTAAGCTCTTGCTACCGCATCTTCTTTTAGTTCTCATTCTCACCACCGCGTCTCCTTGCCCCCACCTCTTGCGACCGCCATGTTCACCACTAACTTCCAAATTTCCTCGTCCTTAAACCTCTTGTCTCAACCATCTTGTTTAGTTCCCATTTTCGCCACCGCATCTCATATCGCCCCATCTCTCTATCCATTCAAGAAAACTACCATCCAACGTTCAAAAAATTGCTGATCAGTTCTCGACAGGCTTTTGCAAATCTTGTTGCTAGCAAAACTTACCTTTCCCATCACCTCCAACATACCCCACTCCCACACCTTTTTCTTTCCACCAATCATAATCTCTCTTATTCTTACCAATCAACAACTTTCATTTGTTCCTTTCCACCAATAACATCACTTCTTATTCCCACCAATCACAACTTCACACGTCACTTTCTGTTATACTTTTTATCCCTCGTTCGCCATCTTTCCCCTCTTTCAGCCCCAACCTCCGCACAGACAACACGTCACCGCTCCTTAACCTCAACTTCATGCCTCCGCCATCTTATTTAGTTCCCATTTTTACCACCGCGCCTCTCATCTCCCAACCAGATTGCCGGCAAGAACAGATCTCGTTCATTCACACCTCGACGGTTGACTCGACAGCAGCTACTGTGGACACCTACGTCGTACACTTTTTTGACCGCTTTCGACCGGCTATGAGAACCCTGCTCCTACGTACGCTAGCGACCATCACGATGGTCCAGTACCAGGTTTTTGGTATAGTTAAATTACGCCTCTGCAAAGGGCGTCTGTACCGCTTTAAAAAACCTAGGTATATCAGTGCGTAGTGATGTTGGTTGATCTTAAAGCTGGTTAAGCATTTTCAAAAACAGTTTGCTTTTATTTTTTCGCGTCGCGTGAAGCTGCCGCGCTTTTGGTGACGCATCCACACCGGTAACAGGTAAGTACCACACGCATAATTATTTTTCGGACCTGCTTGGCGTAGGAATATATCCTTTCGTGTTTTGGTACTGTAACCTCAAATCTCCTTACCCTCCTCTTGCGTCCGCCATCTTGTTTAGTTCTCACCGCATCTCCTTGTCGCAGACCCTCCGCCATTTTTAGTTCCCACTATTTTAACCTCAAAATCTGATCTTCTAAGCTCTTGCTACCGCCATCTTCTTTTAGTTCTCATTCTCACCACCGCGTCTCCTTGCCCCCACCTCTTGCGACCGCCATGTTCACCACTAACTTCCAAATTTCCTCGTCCTTAAACCTCTTGTCTCAACCATCTTGTTTAGTTCCCATTTTCGCCACCGCATCTCATATCGCCCCATCTCTCTATCCACTCAAGAAAACTACCATCCAACGTTCAAAAAATTGCTGATCAGTTCTCGACAGGCTTTTGCAAATCTTGTTGCTAGCAAAACTTACCTTTCCCATCACCTCCAACATACCCCACTCCCACACCTTTTTCTTTCCACCAATCATAATCTCTCTTATTCTTACCAATCAACAACTTTCATTTGTTCCTTTCCACCAATAACATCACTTCTTATTCCCACCAATCACAACTTCACACGTCACTTTCTGTTATACTTTTTATCCCTCGCTCCCCATCTTTTCCCTCTTTCAGTCCCGACCTCCGCACAGACAACACCTCGCCACCCCGCTCCTCTCCATCACGTGACCTCCATACTCTTTCATCTTCCTTCCTTCATCTTCCACCCGAATTAACGAACCAATCAAAACACTCCACGTAACTTCCTCTTTTTCCTTCACCTTACCCTAATCCTCAATTCTTTTAACTCGTCCCGGATGAACCAATTGCAATAACGATAATCCTCCCGCTCAGGGCGCTTTTCAAACTTCCCGCCGCCGCCGTCGCACGCAGCGACACTAGCGACACTAGCGCCCCTAGCGGCAGGATTATCGTTAATCCAATTGGCTCATCCGGGACTTATACTACTGACGAAAGAAGGATCTAGGAAAGGCTCAGAGTGACAAAGAGGATCAAAGGGAAACTCGCAATGCGACCAAGCCTTCCATCCTAGCAGTCAATTTCTCAACTATCAACATGATCCAGAAGCAAGCCATACAAGACCTCCTCAAACATCCGGTAAGTATAAGTGGAGCATGAGCCAGCAGGCCCACCACAGGACACAGAGAGACAACAGAAGCACCACGCATGGTGACTTGGTGTGGCATGAACATTGGACCCCCTAAATCCACAAAGGAACGCAGATACTTTATCAGTTTTTCACGTGAACCTAGAAAGGCGTATGGTGCACTTCACCTTCTCCTGTGCCTTGAACGTTTGACCATTAACTGCCAAACAGTCCGCCTCACTTCTCGGTGTTTTTAAATTATTCTGGAGAAAACTAAAACGAACTGACGTGCATGTGCTAGCGGAATCCACAAAGAGCCAGCACGGGCTTCCTGCCAATGACCTATACTACAAATGGCTCCCCGACAATGGAAGTGCCATGATTCCCGGTTGCGTGAACATGACGAAGCAGTCCTCGCTGGGTCTCTGGCGTCAGCTGGGACCCAACCGCGAAAAGGCTCCGTACCCTCAATAACCTTCCTGCGCCACCGGTTGGGCTTGGCGTTTGGGACAGTCCAGGGCCAAATTCCGAGGTGACCACAACGAAAGCCAACACCACACTATCAAGCTGACACCAGTCTCGGTGACTGCCTTCCCAAGCTGGCATTCCGAGCCGAACTCTGGATGGTACATTTTGGTGAACGGGAGATTCCCGCGCACTTCTATCCTCAGCAGCTGAAAATTCATTAATCAGGAGCACCAAGGCTTCTAATTTGGTAAAACCTAGGCTTATTTTGAAAAACTAAATCGACGCGGGTCATAGAGTGCAGCCCCGTAATCACCAACTCATCTAAGTTCATTTCAGCATCCCCTGTCCGCAGTATTAGCGAATACGACTTAATTCTGTTCTGATAAGCCCAAAGGGACTCGTGCTCCACCTGTGGACTCAGGTACCCTCTCCGCATCCAGTCGGCATTCGCTCTTAATGACAGAAAATAATGCAAAACATCTGCATGAAATTTTGCAAATGTATAGGTGTATGCCAAGCTTCCAGTAACAAATTAAGAACAAGCCCGCCAAGACGAGTAGCAATCAATTGTTCTATCAAACGCTCTTGCACAGCGTAATTCTTGGCAATGTGCACCACATCCACCCAATGCCCCAAAATATCTAAGGGCTTACTCGTCCTCAACCACCTCAAAATTAGCGAGAGACTCCACTAACTGTTTCAGGATGTGCCGGACCTTGATCTCTTCCAAAGTCGATGTAGAACGCAGCAAATAAATCTTCTAGACTTGCCGTCCCGGAACCATGGACGGCCCGTCCCTGAGGTACCTACACCGGAAGTATTTATCAAACGATCTCTCAGTTCAACAACCTTACGGAGAAACCCTAATAATTCGCCAAACCGCGGCAATCCCGTGTAAAATTCCTTCAGATAGTCAACTCGGACAACATAATGATTGATCCGAGCAACCAGTTGTGTTAGCTTCTCCTGAATAGTGAGTCCTCTTTATCGAAGTCCGCCGTACTCTCTAGAAACTCAACACCGGCAAGAAAACAGAAACTAGCGCCCTACCTATACAATCACTATCCTGAGGGAGGTGGATCAACCCCCGACCTTAGAGGCCCTAGTCGCCGACATAATAGTGGGCACATCCGCCAAAATGCAGTAACACCCCACCACGGATGGTCAACTCAAACAAAAGCTCAGACTTCCTTAGGAATTCCATAACCAAGTCACAAGAACCTATCAACCAAAATTTACCCTAAAGTGTTAAACCAAGACACCCTGAGCCAGAGTGAGATCACAGCCACGCCTTGCTAGCATTAACGGCCCGGTAGGCCGCCTATTGCCCTACCCACACCAAACACCTGTTAACGACCCGACTCGGAAATGGAAGGCGAGGGATCCATACAGAACGCAAGCTCCATACAGTTAGCATTTTCGTTATTGAATATTAAAACCCTGAATCTATACAACAGTTTAAAGTTAACAATTGAAATCATACACAGAAGCCACTTCGCCAAAACAAGTTTAATAAAAGGTTCACCCGTGTTATAATGTACAGCAGAACAGGCCGAATGCAAGGAGGCACCCAAAATACCAAAACCTTCCAATCTACCCTGCTAATTTCACATGCAAGGTTGCATACCCCTATCTACCATCACAGCGGATCAAAATTAATCACCTGACAGCTAACGCGAATTATGCTGCAAAACAATTCAAAATCATAAACATTAGTTGACCGAAATCTATAAGCTAAATAATTCTCCCATGGGAATTATATTATGTGGCCGATCGTTTATGCTGTCGAAGACCAGTCAGTCACTAAAGCGCACCCACAGCTTTACAGAATACTACGTAATTAGATCAAGCTGCCTTATTAATAGGTGTATAAAGCCCGGAGCATATATCGCAATAAACGAGTGTATCTTATTCCCAGCACAACTGCGTTCAAACGGAAGACAGTCAAAAGTAACTCTATGTGCCAAGTGCTTCTAGTTACGTACAGCCCAACGCAAGTAGTACGATAGTTAAGAGTATTTTACACCTAGCACTGATTCGTGCTAATACAAGAGATTTAACCGAAACCTAACGCAAATGCAATGACAACTGTTATTTCTGGCACAACTGTATGTTAAAGTACGGCAGTCGAAGTAACTCAGAGTGCCATATAAGCGCAACTGTAAAACTTGGCGCAAATTGCAAGGATATAACTGAATGTGCTGTATTCCTAGCACGGCTGCGTACTAATAAAAGGTAGTTTCGGTAAGCTAGAGTGCCTTGTAAATGTCGTTGCGTAAAGCTTAGGGTAAATACAACGGCAACTTTCTATATTTTATTCAAAGTGCCTTGTAAACGTAATTGTGTAAAGCTCAACGTAGATACAAGGATAACTAAATATGTTTTATTTTTAGCACTGCTGTGTGCTAATACAAGGCAGTTAACAGGAATCCAAGATGTCTTGTAGGTATCGTTGCGTAAAGCTTAGCGCAATACAATAACAGCTAAATGCGTTTAACTCCCAGAACTACTACGCATTAATATAAGGCATTTAAAAGTCACTCAAGTTGCCTTGTAAACGTATTTGCGTAAAACGCAGCGAAAACGATAGCTGTGTTTTATTCCTAGCGCTACTGCGTGCTAATTTTAGACATTAAATGGTACTTGAGTGCCTTGTACACTTAACTGTATAAAGCTCGGAGGAAATGCAATTATATAGCTGAATGTGTTCGTTCCTAGCACAACTGTGTGCTAGCGTAAGACAGCCAATAGTAAATCAACGTGCCTAGTACATGTAGTTGCGCAAAGCCTATCGCAAATACTATGATAGCTAAATGTGTTTTATTCCTGGCACTGCTTCGTGCTAATACAAGGCAGTTAACAGAAACTCAAGGTGCCTTTTAAATGTAGTTGCGTGTAGATTAACGTAAACACAAAGACAACTAAATATGATTTATTCCTAGCACAACTGTGTCCTAGATCAAGGCAGTCGAAGTAACCCAACGTGTCTTGTAAAGGTAATCGAGGAAAGCTCTACGCAAATCTAGTGATAACTGAATGTGTTTTATTCCTAGTACAGCCGTGTGCTAACACAAGGTCGTTAAAGAGTGTCCCAAACTATATGATAAATATGATTATATGAAACTGATAAAAGACAACATAATTGCATGGTTTTATCCACAATCTGTAAATGATAAATTACATTGCGTTTTATTTATGGACGCTCTTTAACTACTATGGTACTTAGCATACCATTCTATATTGGGCGTGAAAGACCGTAATTTTGCTCAGAGGCCACTTTATCAGGATTGAGGTTCTTTTACGTGCCGTAAATCTACGACACGGAACACCAGCTTTACTACCCTTCCCAAGGAAGCCATGCTAAGGATTTTTACGCCCGAAAAAAATCCATCGCTCTCCGCCAGGTTGGAACCCGCGATCTTGGGAACTAGAGACTAGCACGGAACCACTAGTCCACGGAGGACGACTCTCTGTAAATGATTGTTCAGCAGACCAATCAAATTTCCAAGATTTCAACAAAAGAATTGTAACACAACTACGTACCAACAAAAATCAGTTAAAGGCAACCCAAACTGTCTTGGTTATATATCTACACAAATCGCATAGCTTTACAGTGAATAATAAATGTTTTCAATTCTAACCCTACTACATGACTATACGAGACAGCTAAATGCATCAATTACGATCATGCCAAATGATCGTCCATTTGACCCTTGAGATTAATTACTGTCAAAAGGATAGATAAGGGCAATGGAACCTACATAGGTATATACCTATAAATTTAGGAATGACATACATATGTCTGTCGAACCGGAGCTGATGCCGAACAAACGCAAGCTATAACGCTTGCTTAATTTGTAGTCCCCTTAAAGTTACGCCTATATGGTAGAAGAAGCAAAGGGCCAAAACTTCGGCAAAGGAGACTCTACAACCCACTATAATGGATCAAATATATAGTGTCATAAACACAATTTAAAAGAAAAAGAATTACAACCACTGGCAAATTCCTAAAACCGGATGAGACCCACAAATTAGAAAAATTGAAACAAGATTAAAACTGCAACGTAGTATGCCTGTCCTCACGTAAAGCCCGGTCCCCAATTTGAATAGTTGCCCACAAGAAATCACTTGCGCCAAAAGCGGCATACATCTCGTTAGCGTTTCTCTAACACAATCCCCTTATAGTCTCCCAATTTTACACTTTTTAAACCCAACAACCCCACATTCACTGCAATTAAAGCAAGGCATTGAATAACAGCTTGACCCAATAGCCCAACCCCTACCCTAAGTACACGTTTTTGGGAATATTAGCGATATTGGATAGAAAATTCTCAAAATTAATTACTACATGCTGGTGGCTTTTGGGAATGGAAAGGGGAAGGAAACATGCTGCCATTGTTAGTTTTTTTAACCTAAACAAAACACATACCTTCCAGCAATGCTGCCATATGTTCTAGAAAAGTATATTTGTTCTCCATTATATCAAATCCTTGGTAAATTATGCAACTCTTTCACATTATGATGATTGCTTGATTTGTCAAAATATTGCTTATCCAGTCCGTAGCGCTAGAGCGCCCTACTGTGGCGATTCGCCATTTTTTTTCGAGGAGTTTCCGGTATTGTACAACAGGCACTACAAGGTTTAATGAAAACATTACTGCCACTAGCACTTCTTCTTCTTCTTCTTCTTCTTCTATGTTCGCATTCCTTTTCGTTTTTGTAATTATTGTATTTTAATCTCAATACTTCTGAACGTCTTTAGTTTTCTCTTATATTCCAGTGCTGGTTATGCTTTGTTTCTTTATGTTACCAGTCATTAGATTTCCTGGTCAAAATGAGTTGGCAGGTCTTATACCTGGCCGCGGGTAATGCAATGTGTTTTGTTTTTTTCATGTTGCTTAAAACAGGATCCAACAACATTGACTGAACCCCTCTAAGTCTACATTGCCCCGGTAGCGTGGTACGCATTTGTAGATCTTCTGGCCGTAGTACCCATTTCGGTCACATGTGAGTATATGAAACAGACACAATATTTAAGCACTTTTCCAAAATTTCAGTTATTTCAAGACACAGTTTGATTATACTCAAAATTACCAAAGGTTTCGAGCTCGATCTTCAGTCTAAAATTTCCTCACTTTGGACAATACTAAAAAAGGTAAAAGAAACCACCGGTAGGATTTAGTTGACATGCATGCTGGTGTAGGAAATTGTTTCTCGCCTATTGGTATAATTCAGACGATAATTCTTTGAAACAACTTTTGGAAGAATTCCTTTCCAAGCTTCTGTAATTTTTTGTAAACTCTGTGATGGTTTTGCATATATTTTGGCTATTTGGCAATGAGTAATGTAAATCGGCCATAGTAAGTGCCAAATGTAGGGCGTGCAAGAACGTGCGACGAATTCGTTATTAAACACTCAACCTGCACTGTTTCATCATTTATCCAGACATTTCATATTCAGGAGTTTCATCTGTGTCGCAATATATTAGCACTAGTACAGGGTACAAATAGGTAAGAGCACATGGTTTGTCACATTGAGCTGCCCTATGGGCTATAAGATGTAGTGCCTGTTTTACACATAAACGGTTTGTGTTTTTTGCGCATGTTATACTTGTAATATCGAAGTTTTATGTCGTGAATGAATATGCGCACACACACGCGCACACACACACACACACACACACACACACATGGTTACCCGCTTGATATTGCACAGTTCAGAGCATGCCGATTGTTGGTCCCACCTTTTCTAAAGATACGGAACGCACAAAGTAATACCTTCATGCTTGTAAGAGCTGGAACAAATTAGCGACATTATGCTCTAGTTGTGGCCCGCTCAGCGATCCCAACTGTCCCGCACAGTGATGACGATGTCGTATATTACCAACAGATGTCACTAGCCATTAGCGACATTATGCTCTAGTTGTGGCCTGCACAGCGAGTAGGTTAGCCAAAAGCTTTAATTAATTTTTCTGGAATCTAAAAATATATCGGTAAGAGTAGGTCTATTTGGACAAGCTGGTTTCCCAGTCCTCATACATGCGCACAGAGTACAAAACATTCCCATGACGTCTTCTGGCGAGATGTGGGGTGGGTGGAAGCAGGGTGGCCACACACGTGGGATAAGCAGAAAAAGCTCTAAGGCAGACGGTATAACAACTTAAAAATTACAACATGGTGTAACAGTCACACGACGTATGTTTTTGTAACCTGTTTATGTACCCATAAAATAATTAAAAAAACGGTGTAACAGCCACGGGACATACCTTTTTATAACCTGTTTATTCTGTCCACTTAATAACTAAAACAGGGTTAACGGCGTACGTTTTTATAATGTGTTTAAAAACACGGTGTAACAGTAACACAACGTAGGTTTTTATAACGTGTTTTATCTGTCCACTAAATAATCAAAATACGATGTATCAGTTACTCGAGTATCCCGGCAATGGAAATGTGCTTTTCAATTGTCTGATTCTACCTTTCCTATATTTACTTTATTTTGCTATCTAAACATTTAAATCTAAATAAACCTTTGGAGAAATAGATAGATCGCACATTTCGTTATAACGCGAACAGCGGTAATCGAATGTTACAGAACTCGACACTATGCGCTGGCCTTAAAATTGCATATGCTGTCATGCAATCTCCAGAAACAGCTGAAATCGATGGGACATAAAAAGGTATTGAACAAATCAAACCATTAATAATGGATATTTCGGAAATGGCTGATGTCACAAAAAATTATTTGAAATAAAATTTTATGTTTTAAAGCAATCTACATTTTTTGTGCAGTACGTTTTCGTCTCTCGCCTAACATTTACCAGTTCTACAAGATTATACAAAATTCCTTCCGAATGAAGTGCACTTCACGAGCTATTCCCAGAAAATTCAAGATATACATTGTATTTGCCATGTAAATGTCTAATGCATAGCAATTTCATCTAAATCGTTACAGCCAGTTTTTAGAAAATAAAAAATCTCGGAAAATGTTCCATGTAAAGAGTAGTTTGGGATGGATGAACTTTCTTGAAATTTTTCGTATCGCAAATACAAAGTTTGGTATTTATCCGAGTTTTCGTTTTTGAGCTATGCTGTTCACATACACGCAAACACATGCAGACTTTTTTTTTCTTTCTAAAAATGCCTCTTTTTTTATTCATGGGGTCTCAAAACATGTTTTCCGGTGAAATCTCGATATTAAATTTTTGGGTGGAATGCAATATCTTCTCTACCTACCAGGCACTTGGTAGAGAAATAAAAAAATCGAACTTCGAAATCTACCTCCACTTATAGGCTGAACAGAAAAGTTTTTGTCCCGCCCCCACACAATATTCATACAACTTGTGCATTAAAGCACTAAATTGTACCAAATATTTTCGAGACCAATGTGTGTAATTATGTGGATCCTGGCCAAGGACCGGCTCTTTACATTTGTCGTCCATTGGTATTATCAAAAAATGTTTTCGATCCAAGGGCCCATCTCCACACCGACTCTGCTCTGCCTTACCAGCAAATATTGAAGTCCCGGCGCATGCACACTGGTTGACCCAAGTGCCCAACTCTGGGGCGACTCAACTTTGCTTGCCTGCCAAAATACTTGCTAAAGGAGCTATGCGTCTGCTTTCTGCTGTTTTGCTGCATTTGAAATAGCATTTTACACATACATAAAATGTAGGTTTTCTTTTCTTCTTTTTTGTTTGTTTGCTTATGTAAGAAATGTGAAAAAATAATATCAATAAAGATATTTATTTTGATTATAATCCTATTTGTGCTTCACAAATGGATGAAAAATAATATGTACATTTATTTTTCTAGGATTATTTTAACTTTGTACATAATCATCCTGATTATCTGTCATATTTAGGTACTAGAGTACGTGAACCTCTATGTTATGGGAAACAACTGCAACTAATCGGATTTTGGGGACTTTAATATAGATGTTTTAAAGCCTATTTATCTTTCCACTCAGTGGGTTTTATTTGTGGTTGGTGAGGAGTATATGGGTGTTTAACAGGAGTTTTATACTGGGTGTGTGGTGATTATGTAGGGTTTATTTGTGGTTGGTGAGAAGTATATCAATGTTTAACAGGAGTTTTATACTGGGTGTGTGGTGATTATGTAGGGTTTATTTGTGGTTGGTGAGTATATCGATGTTTAACAGCAGTTTTATACTGGGTATGTGGTGATTGTGTAGGGTTTATTTGTGGTTGGTGAGGAGTTTATCGATGTTTAACAGCAGTATTATACTGGGTGTGTGGTGATTATGTAGGGTTTATTTGTGGTTGGTGAGGAGTATATGGATGTTTAACAGCAGTATTATACTGGGTGTGTGGTGATTATGTGGGTTTTATTTGTGGTTGGTGAGGAGTATATCGATGATTAACAGGAGTTTTATACTGGGTGTGTGGTGATTATGTAGGGTTTATTTGTGGTTGGTGAGAAGTATATCAATGTTTAACAGGAGTTTTATACTGGGTGTGTGGTGATTATGTAGGGTTTATTTGTGGTTGGTGAGTATATCGATGTTTAACAGCAGTTTTATACTGGGTATGTGGTGATTGTGTAGGGTTTATTTGTGGTTGGTGAGGAGTTTATCGATGTTTAACAGCAGTATTATACTGGGTGTGTGGTGATTATGTAGGGTTTATTTGTGGTTGGTGAGGAGTATATGGATGTTTAACAGCAGTATTATACTGGGTGTGTGGTGATTATGTGGGTTTTATTTGTGGTTGGTGAGGAGTATATCGATGATTAACAGGAGTTTTATACTGGGTGTGTGGTGATTATGTAGGGTTTATTTGTGGTTGGTGAGAAGTATATCAATGTTTAACAGGAGTTTTATACTGGGTGTGTGGTGATTATGTAGGGTTTATTTGTGGTTGGTGAGAAGTATATGGATATGGATGTTTAACATGGATTTTATACGGGGTGTGTGGTGGTGATATGGGTGTTATTTTTTGTTTGTGGGGAATTTTTGGATGATATGGGTTTGTTGAGAATTTTAATATGGGTGGCATTCATGACATTGGCAGTCATCCAAGTCAACGCTCATTGCGGTTTTTCCCACACCGGGATATGCTCTGGCGATGTCGCGCAAGTAGCCGTTTAAAGCGTCGCTTTTTATGCTGCAGTCTTTTGAGGAGGTTCTCTCTGTACATCCATTCACCCACATAGCTAGTTGCATGGTCTAGGCTGGTGCATGACCGTAGAGTGCTTTTGGGTGTCCTCCAGCAGCGCTCCTTGCTCTGTGTGTGAAACCTCAAGAAGTTGGACGTCGGCAGCTGGAGCTGGTCCCTGTCATTGATGATCCAAGCACTGCGGGTTAAAATCTCCCCTGGGTACCCAGAAAGGATCCCTATTCCTTGGGGGGTAGACGAAATGTCTGCTGTGGTTCACAGCCCCATGACCCCGGAAGACAGTATTGCGTACGCGGTATGCTCTCCACTCATCCGTAAGCAGGAGACTGTTCGGATCGATGTATTGCTGGAGAATTGGCAGCAGGGTTTCCATGGTGTGGTTTGGTACCAGCAGACCGAAGTGCAGTTTTGTTGAGTGACTTATGCCACCGAGCAACCAGTTATTCCGCTACATATACTGGCGACCGACATATTTTCGTTTGAATAGGTGGGTTTCATCAACTTCCACGATGTCCCTGTGTCCACCAATTTGTCGGAAGTCGTGCCACGCGATCTTGGTGGCCACATCGCGGAAATAGCTGCTCCAGGCTATGATGGTGTCATGTGCTAGATCCAGCTCATCCTCTATTTCGGACGAGGTACGTCCTACCAGCCACAGATAGGCAAATAGCACCACAATATCCACGCCAAATCCCCCGTTGAGCCGTACTTGGAGTAGTGTGTTATTCATGGCCTCAACACGGTTATTTTTGGTACATCTGAACCACCACCCGAGACCTCGATTGCCTGACGTCACCACTGACAGCTGCAAATCGCACTGAGGGCATCGTCGGCCTTCATTGCGATGGCGATTTCCCATTTCTTCCCTGTCTGGGATCACCCTGTACAGTTTTATGATGTCCAGGCCGCGTTGATTGGCCACCCTTTATTCCTCTTCGGTAATACCATATCCGAAATAGGCACCGAAAGTTCTGCAGTTCAGTTTTTCATGTTGCATAAAACCATGCGCGTCCATAGCGTGGCTTAGCTTTAGATAGAATGAATCGCATAGCACATCTCTGTTTCCAGAAGGCTTTTTCACTGCTGACCGGAATTGGTCAGGTTAGTGGAAGGTGTTTGTCTTCCAGTGCTAATAGGTTCCATATGCAACAAACTGCCTCATGGAAGGGGGATAGCAATGAATTGAAAATGGAATGGTAGACAGGAATTGCCGACGTTAAGCTAAGTTGTGAGGAAGGCAACATTAAAAGCTGCTAAATAGTTTGCAGCTTGCAAAACCATGTTTTTCAATTTAGAACAATAATTGTTGTTTAGAAATGCAACTGCGATCGACACTACAGATGAATTTTAGAATGCTCTGGGTGTTACTGATTCAAAATCTGTTTGTAGGTGGCAGAATAACCGCAAAGTAATGCAAAACAACTCATTTTAGATACCCCAGTAAGGGGACATAAATTTTGTTCATGGAAAATCCCTATAGAATAGCACATATTTCTCTTTCAGAGCATAGAACTTTTGTCGTTTCTAAACAGAAAACATGAATTTAAGGGTTATACTTTTCATTTCAGCAGCAGTTTTCTTGCTACTCCCCACCAACTGCAAATAAAACCCACATAACCACCTATGAGCTCATATTGTAGCGTATTAATAATTTGGGGACTTCATTGTCATTATCAGACTTATTGTCGTTTTCATTGTCATTACCAGAAATATTGTCGTTTTCATTGTCATTACCAGAAATATTGTTGTTTTCGTCTGGGATGACGTCACTTTCTCTTAACCTCCGCAGCCAAGTGAGTATACGTCCCCTCAATGTATGTGCTGGGTGCTAAAACTTAATTTAATTTTTCATGTGAACCTTTAGGTAGGGTTACCATACGTCCGTATTTAGTACGGACAGTTTGTATTTTTACCCAAGTGTCCGTGTCTGTACCGTACTTCGCGAAAAATGCTAAAATGTCCGTACTTTGCAGGAGGATGTATAAAAATATAATATTTGTTTTGTTCTGCAAAATGCATGCGCTCCGAGTTTTAATTTTTAACCATTGACAATACTTTGCGACTACTGTTTTTGAATTGTTTAATAAATCTCGTTGTTGGTCACGCCACACTATCTTACGATCTGGCGGATAGAAGCTTTGCTTCATTCAGTTGACAGCCAGTCCTGCTGCACTGCAGAAGTAATAATGCAGCGCAGTGGTTTGTTGCGTGTGTTTAGTGTTCTTTTGTGCATTGAATTAAAGTATTTATTGAGTGAAAACTGTTTTACTTTATATCAGTTTATAAATGGCAAAAAGACGTCATTTTAACAGTGACTTGGAAAAAGAATTTACGATTATAAAACGTGCAAACATTACCTATTGATGGTCAAACCGAAGATCAAGTTAAGTGTATAGTATGTAAAAGTGAATTTTCAGTTGCATATGGTGGTCGTAGCAATATCGTAAAACATATAAATACTCGAAAACATATCAAAGCGACAAGAGTTTATGCAATAAGTGCCACGTTGCCTTTATTTTTTAAACAAAAAGACCCGAATGAAGAAGACTTAGGATGCGTAGCTAAGGAGGCAACATTAGTAGATTTATAAGGAGAGAACGGCCCATAAAGGATATGCCGCCATCTGATAAGGTTCTTTGTTCTATGCCGACAAGCCCCGCCCCCTCCTTTGAGGCCTCACATGCCGCCCCGGTCGCGTGCCGCTAGCCCCGCCCCTTCCCTTTGTGGCCTCACCTAATGCCGACTGGTTCTGTGCCGGCAAGTCCTCCCCCCTCCCCCATGTGGTCTGGTCACGTGCCGGTGGCCCGCCCCCCTCCCTCCCCCATACGCGTACCCTCCCTCCCCTTTGTGTTCTGGTTGGTTCCCTGTGGATAGGTGGGAGAGTGTGTATTGTTCCTATACGGCGGTTGCGTACCTTCCCTAGGTCTAAATCCCGCCCGGGTGATTGGTTTGGCGTAGGGGATGTGCCGCTCGGGTGATGGGGTATATGTGGGGGTTCTCGGTGCGTGACGTTGGCCTGGAAATCCACCCTGGCGATGTGGGAATGCGATTCTCGATGCCTGCCGCACATCGGCAAATCGTTTGAGTACATAATTGTGTCAATCAATTAGATAATGTTCGTCCATGCATAAAACATTATTGAAAAAAAATAAGAATGCCCATCATATTACTACTAATGCAATTAAACGCTGTTCTTCGAGCAATTACGTATTTTTGATTGATTAATTGAATCGCGCGCACCTGCTTCTAAACCGCCATTTATACATCTACTAACGTCAACAAATTACACGTCTAATGAAACGCGGCTAGTCGGTCGATGAATACAATTAAGTATTTTTGATTGATTAATGTAATTGACTCGCGCGCAACTGTTCGTCATCGTATATGCGTGGTAGCATGTGTATAATTATTACGAGTAATAACATTTATTTAATTCTACTTTTGAGGGAAAATATATTTTGGATTTATAAGAATATTACAACACTTAGATGATTCCATAGCTGAAAGGACAGAGTTGACGTAACAGTCGTTATCGCGTGATAATTGCGCTGGAACCCCGAGCGCAACCCTTCCACCACGAAACGTTTCAATCGAATGAGTGGCTCTCGGTACTTGCAGTGACAAGTCGACTACCGCACCCCCTCCACTCGCGCTTCAGTTCGCAACCTACACCAGCGCGACAGGTGGTAATATGAGTGAAACTGGTTTTTCTCTCTGAACCAGCGAGGGTTTCCTCACGGCGCCCCTGGTGGTCATATCCGAAAGTTGTGAATTCACCATATTTAAACCCAAGGTGTGCGCAAGGCGGCCATCTTAACTCTATATAATTCAGCGAAATATGATTCCGGAAAAAAAATAAAGGCGAATTAACATTTTAGTTAAATAATACTCGTTTAACATGCGAGGTGCGTTCATGTTGTCTCCGGAGGAATTGATTATGAAATAAATACGGTTATCATTATATGTGAATATTACATACGTTATTAAAAAATAAATAAGGCTCTCGCGGATCGATGAATACAATTAAATATTTTTATTAATTAATGTAATTGACTTGCGCGCCTAGAGATATCTCACCCATTATTCATCTACCATGAATATCTCATTTCTAATGAAACGACGCAGTCTATCGATTAAAAACAATTAAGCTTTTTTATTAATTAATTGTATATGAATTGACTCGCGCACCTGGTTGTTCTCGTATATGCGCGATTATTACGCATGTATAACCATTACTGCTAATAACGTTTGTTTAATTCTTCTTTTGAACGGAGGGTTTATAAAAAATATTGCATTGCTTAGATGAATTAAAAAGCAACTGAAAACGATATTGCAAAATAGCTAGTATGAGACGTTAACACGAGAACGCTTTACGAAAAACAAGACGCATGCGACCGCTGTGCATCGTCTAATACAATGAATCTCTTAAGAAGCGGTTAAACCAGGACGCTTGGGTTTTCCCACAGTACCTGCTCTTAATGGCTAGGGGTATCCATCACATCGGGGTACGCTCCAACTGATGTTAAAAATATAAGACCGCTATGCATCTTCTCGCTCGAGAGAAGTAATAATTACAATTCAAAACAGGCATACCTTTCTTAGTAGATATAAAAGTAACACGCACGAAGACTTCAAATATAAATTTTATATTCGTTTTAAATGTTCTTTCTAAAGACGTAGCGAACTTTGAGAAATTCAACGAATTATTCACTTGCGTACACTGCTTGAAAGAAATATGGTGTACACCCCTGAAGAATGCATATGGTCTTCTCGGAATAAATGCCTATGTAGACACATTAGCGGACAATGGCAGACGCTTCCATGCCATTAAATATCTTCAGAAGAAGGTAAAACAAGGTCCTGTATAGAGCCATTAGTGAACAATGGCAGACGTTTCCAGTTCATTAAACATCCTAAGTGCTCTGAAAAACCACAGACCCTCGGGGTAAATAACTATTAGCGATACAAAAGTATTTCTTAATGGCTTCCCCAGTGCAGAAATTCCATCACAAACCGTGGAAAACCAAGTCTAGTCATGTTTTAAGCTTACCACAAAAAAATTCTCCCGATAATTAATATAATTTCACAATGAAGTATATTAATGATTAAGTTTCATAGCTCTTATTTCTTTCAATAAAATATTGAATATGACTCGAGCGTTAGGAATATGAAACGGTGAGAAGCACTATTATAATTATAATTAAACGTATACTGTATAGATTCTGTACTTAAACATTCCATTGTATCTTTGTCATTATTTAAATACTCGCATACAAGAATTGCATGCATGATATCAAAAATTAAACTGATTTTTTTTCTCGGTATGTTAAACAAAGAAATATGATTTGGCGAGAGTAATATGAAGAATAAAAAGTATTCAGAACGGTGAATATTACATACGTTATTAAAAATAAATAAGGCTCTCGCTGATCGATGAAAACAATTAAATATTTTTTATTAATTAATTGTATATGAATTGACTTGCGCATTTGCTTGGTGACGTATGTGCGTGATTATTACGCGTGTATAACTATTACGACTAATAGCATTTGTTTAATTCTAAATAAATAATGAAATATGGAGCCTAGCCTAAACAATCCTCGTTACTCTTAATTTATTCCATTTAAAAAGATTCGGCTTAGTAAACATAGGACGAGTACGATTTTAAATACCTCGTCCATTCGAGAGATATTTTTCGAATATTCCAGCATGTTAAATATAAACTTAATACACACACACACACACACAAAAATTCATTTCAAGTAATATTTTCGCGACATTAAGTATTTGCGAATGAGTTTTTACTTTCTCTACTACGTATAGTAAGTAGAGGAAGTGTTGTATTCCATCCAAAAAATTCGATACCGAGATTTCACCGGAAATACATGTTTTGAGACCCTATGAATCCGAAAAAAGCATGGCTGTCTGCGGGTGTGCCTGTGAAGCATAACTCAGAAACGAAGAGGCTGATAAAACACCAAACTTGGTATTTAGGTTCAGTATCTCCCAGAGATGCGACACGAAGGTTTTAAAGAAAATGCCCCGCACCAGACTACCCTTTACATGGAACATTTTTCGAAAATTTTAATTTTCTCAAAAATGACTCTAACGATATTGAATAAAAGATTATATGTTTAAGATATTGTAATGAGAATTGAAATGTATATCTCGAATTTTCTGGGCCGCCGGCTGCAGGATCGCTCATCAAATACCGTAATGATTCAGGCACCCGAACACCCGAATGGTAAGCATTCTTCAGAGTTTTTAAATAAGTAATGTAACAATTCATAGTAACTTCTTGTTCATATTCTTTATTATTATTATTATTATTATTATTATTATTATTATTTCCAGGAAGTGGACTTTATTTTGGTATCGGCCATCCATCGAGCGCTGCACCGGTACCACCTGGCTTCCAAGCCTTCATGGGGCCGAATCATCATGGAGGTGGCTCTGCCTCCGTACATGCAGCAACACTCGTAAAGTAAGAATTTACAGACTGGTGTTTGAGCAATTGTAACTAAAAATTACATAATAGTAGACATACAATGCCGATTCTAGCACACAAAGACCTACCTACGACAGCATAGAGTTGCGGATTGTATAAGGAGAAAAGGATATATTTAAGGGGAGTTTCTCACCCCATATGCAGTCACATAACTCTTTCGGTCTCCCAGAATGCTATGTATTTTTAACGCAGGTGTTTAAAACATGTATTTTTTCACGTATAGAGTGTAGATTCTTTAGAACTCTGTACTTAAACATGCTATACTATTATTATTATTATTTATTTTTTCCAGGAAATGGACTTTATTTCGGAGTGCGGCATCGCTCAACAGGCGACCGCTGCACCGGTACCTCCAGGCTTCGCAAGCGTTGTACCAGCAGGCTTCGCGACCGCTGCACCGCCACCCCCAGGCTTCCAGAACTTCCTGGTACCAAATCAGCAGGGGTGGGACCCTGCCCCATACATGCAGCAAGCACCGATCGGTAAGAATTTTTCAATATTTTACGAAGTTCTTTTACACATTCTATATTATTATTAATAATAATAATATTATTATTTTTTCAGGAAATGGAGTTTATTTTGGGATCGGGCATCCATCGACCGCTGCACCGGTACCACATGGCTTCCAAGCCTTCATGGGGCCAAATCAGCATGGTCGGGTCCTTGCCCATACATGCAGCAACCACCGACCGGTAAGAATATTTTTCAACATTTTATGAAGTTCTTTTTACACATTCTATATTATTATTAATATTGTTATTATTTTCAGGAAGTGGACTTTATTTCGGAGGCGGGTTTTTCTGGGAATGTCTCCAAAGTATTCTTCATTGTGAACGACTTTTGCAAAACTGATAAACCATAAGAGATAGACAAAATTTTACTACACAAAAAATGGAGATCGCGATAAAATACATAATTTATATCATATACATTCTTGTTGTTGAGTAAATCGTTTTCGAGATATTGCTTGTTATTCCCTTAAAATTTCCAATACTTATACTTTTTTCTCAAATTCATTATTCTTGTTTTTATGTCCTGGACATGCAAAGAGAATGGAATGCGCCACGTAGCAACCAGCGTTAAAATATTTGACTATCGCTTAAAACCTACCATATTCACCTTGTATCGACATGAAAATTACCAATAACATTGACATCTCGATATCTCGATTAACATGAAGCATATGGGGAATAAGTGCTTGTAAAAATAGTTTGTACAAGAGTAGAGAAAGTCATGTGAGTGTATCACATCAGATTTTTTGATATTGGTTTAAATTTTCAAATACTTTTAACTTTTCTCAAGCGGTAACTCGCTATTCGTTTTTCCCGTGGTAATGAATAGAGAATAGAATTCTAAAGCCATCACATAGCATCAGGCGATTTTTTAAAACATCTGTGACGTGTCTATTCACAATCGAAAGGTCGCTGGTTCGAGGAAAATTATATCTACAGAAACAATACATTATTTTCACTCTGTGATTAATTTGGTAATGTAACAATAATTAACAATGAATTTTAGCGGTACATGTAAAAAATAAAATATATTTTTTATTTCTAGCGTCATACGCAGAAACATTTCCCTTAAGGAACGCTGGCGTGATCGATGGATTTCCCCATAACAGGTTTAGGCTTGCTTACGAAATGCCACTGTGCGAGGCTAGCATTTCCCTCTCCTTCTTCTCGAAATTTTGGAGTAGCCAATCAAAATTGCTGTATTATATACTGTCACACCTCTCACCCCTTCAGATTTTATCAGGTGAAACGATATAAAAGCAGTAGCTTCTCCGACGATTTCACTGTATTGTGACAACACAGCGGGCTAAGATCTCTGCAAACTTTTCTCATTCAAAGTGAAATTTCAACGAACATCATGTCTGGTAAGTTGTAACAAAACACTTCATTTACTTTAAAAGTTAAATTATTACTCTGTACATTTAACTTATATTCGCGTTCTTGTTTTTAATGCATGGCATTTATATGCGAATTGCTGAGCATTCTAAAAGTTAATAGCTAGACAAGTGAATTTTCTGAAATGCGAACAGTTTAGTTAAGTATTCATTTTAGGCAAGCTTATTCTACATTTAATAGCTAACTGCGCGAATTCTCAAAATGGGAAACAATTTAGTTAAGTATTCACCTTGTTGAGTAATTATTATTCCAGATATTTAAGTACAGGATTTCACAGAGTGAATTATATTCCTTTTGGAGAAAATACAATTATTTGAATACCTTATTAACGTTTTTGCTTTAGAATATTACAAAAAGTCTGTTGCGCGAATCATTCGCTCTAACAAAGTAAATATCTACATTATATTAAAACATTTAAATCGAAAAATACAGTACTTAATGAACTTCATTAGTGAATCAGAACCTCAATTATATTTACACATATTATCATTTCAGAAAAAAGTTAATAATTTTGTAACTTTCAAATAAATGAAATTTTGTTATGCAACACATTCTCTAATAAAGAATATGTTTTTTTTCTCTTCCTAATGCAGAAAGTTTGACATCTCAACTTAACACATTGGCTGAGGGTAGCATTTACCCAGCCGTTCAAAGACTACAAGATCTTCAGCCAGAGGAGCCTTATAATATAAAATCCTTAAGAAAAATTGATACTCGATACGGTGCTAGAGTCGTTGCACTTTTAGACAATAAGCAAGTGTTTCTTCCGACAAGATATTCAACCCTAACAACCCAACAGTTGAAGGAAATGCCAGGGAAGTTTCAAATGGTATATCATGGAGTAGTACCAGCCGGCAAGTTTAAGACATGTAAATTGTCTTTTCTTCCTATTAAGGTTTGTAGAAATAATTCAGCTATCCTTTCAAAGCTTCATTTAGAGTTACATTCGTTGAGTTTATAAATTCACACTTCAGTAGGATAACATTTGTCTAAAGTATACATCAATATGTAAAAAAATAACGTCCTGAGCGAGGATCTGCAGAAAGAAGTTTAATAGTCTATTCACTGATTCTTTACCTCAAAGCAGATACCTACAGCAAGTTTCAAATAATTTCCAGCAGGATAGCAGTTGTCAAAAGCATGCATCACTGTATTAAAAAAAATATGTGTAAATAATGTCTAGATTGTACTCTGTGTGATTTCGTGCAGAAAGAAGTTTAATACCCCTTGCAATGATTCTCCACATCGAAGTATATACCTACAACAAGCTGCAAATAATGTGAATGTGTGTTACAGGAATGCCCAGATGAATGTAAATGAAGAGGAAGAACGAGATAGCTTAAAACATCATAAACAGAAATGTGATAGGAACATTCTAAATACCTCCCAGTGACCTCAATCAATGAAAAATTGCAGCAGCGCGGAACATGCATGGAAAAAACATCCGCGTGTGTAGAATATAACAATAATATATATATATATATATATATATATATATATATATATATATATAAATTATGTAGTCATTATTACTGCTATACCCGCCTATACCATTGATTTCATAAATAATTTCATAATTGTTTAAGGAGAATACCTATCTTAAAAACATTGATGCTACATGAAATCTAAACAAAAAAGATTATTGAACTATTACTGAAAGAGCCTTGAATAAATGGGAATCTAGAAGCCAGAACCATCTTAATATTGGGCTGTATGATATGAGGTGTATAAAAAGATTAATAAAAAAATGAGGTCTATGTAATATAAACAACATTTATTCTTTATAAACATTTTCCTATTACATTCCTATACAAAAAACATACATATTTCCTAAAGACAAAGGTGATAGTCTAGACATTCTAAAACACTCAGTTATATAATCATATACATCACACAGAAAGAGACATGCATTATCCATAAAAAACTAAACATCTCAAGAATGACTGGATGATGTATTTTATAAGTACAAGGTTTTGATATTTCAAAGTTCCTGTTAACCATGACTGTAATTGATTAACACAATTTCTCGATCCTGTCATGCTATAACTTTAGAAGCTTTCAGCTTACTTATAATCTCCTCAATCTCTTGTGTGTGACTATTATTACCAGCGTTCCTTGATGCAATTAGTAACCTCAATATATTTACTAGTCTATTTGGATTTTCAAGCGAAGATATCACTGAATCATCATCATATGAAGATTTCATATTCTCGCGACTCCCTCTGTATCCAGATTTTTCACCATCAGTAGTCTCCAGTGAAGGACAGAGGCTTGTTCCGGTATAACATCCCCCTTTATACATCTTCGGATCTTCGAGTGTAGCAGAGAGAGTCGATCCAGTATAACATGTTGCTCTATGAAGCTTAAATCTTGACAAAGAACGATTCTTAAAAATCCGCGCGCATATACAGCATCTAATAACGTGTTTTCCTCCATGTGTAATGTATGAAAAATTGAGTTTCTCATTCGCTAGTTGCACAGATTTTCTCCGGCAGTAGCTCATGTTAAAACTAAAAGAAATTAAATGAATACGGGAATGCTAACGCTCGAAGGAATTAAAAGCGAATGAATGAATTCATAACACGCAGCTATGTATATATCCAGGGTGAGGACGCCGGAGGGAATCGCGATCTACGCATAGCAGCGGAAAGGATGCTCTCTGGAAACATTCGTGGAAAAGGAGGCTCTCAACAGAACATGGCGAATGCGAGCATGGAAAAAGGATGTTCTCTGGAAACATTTGTGCAGAAGGAGGCTCTCAACAGAACATGGCGAATGCGAGCATGGAAAAATGATGCTCTCTGGAAACATTTGCGGAAAAGGAGGCTCTCAACAGAACATGGCGAATGCGACAGAACATGTCGAATGCGTGCATGAAAAAAAGGATGCTCTCTGGAAACATTCGTGGAAAAGGATGCTCTCAACAGAACATGGCGAATTCGAGCATGGAAAAAGGATGCTCTCTGGAAACATTCGTGGAAAAGGATGCGTAACAACCTGATTGCGCTATGTAACAAGCTCATCACGCTATGTAACAAAGTGATCCCGCTATGAAACAACCTGTTCGCGCTATGTAACAAAGTGATCACGCTATGTAACAACCTGTTCGCGCTATGTAACAAAGTGATCGCGCTATGTAACATCCTGTTCGCACTATGTAACAAAGTGATCGCGCTATGTAACAAACTGTTCGCTATGTAACAAAGTCATCACGCTATGTAACAACCTGTTCGCGCTATGTATCAAAGTGATCACGCTATGTAACAAACTGATCACGCTATGTAACAAGCTCATCACGCTATGTAACAAAGTGATCACGCTATGTAACAACCTGATTGCGCTATGTAACAAACTCATCACGCTATGTAACAAAGTGATCACGCTATGTAACAACCTGTTCGCGCTATGTAACAAAGTGATCGCGCTATGTAACAAACTGATCACGCTATGTAACAAACTGTTCGCGCTATGTAACAAAGTGATCACGCTATGTAACAAACTGATCAGGCTATGTAACAAGCTCATCACGCTATGTAACAAATTGATCACGCTATGTAACAAACTGATCACGCTATGTAACAAAGGAATCACGCTATGTAACAAACTGATCACGCTATATAACAAACTGTTCGCGCTATGTAACAAAGTGATCACGCTATGTAACAAACTGATCACGCTATGTAACAAGCTCATCACGCTATGTAACAAAGTGATCACGCTATATAACAAACTGATCACGCTATGTAACAAAGTGATCACGCTATGTAACAAAGGAATCACGCTATGTAACAAACTGTTCGCGCTATGTAACAAAGTGATCGCGCTATGTAACAAACTGATCACGCTATGTAACAAAGTGATCACGCTATGTAACAAACTGATCACGCTATGTAACAAAGGGATCACGCTTTGTAACAAAGTGATCACGCTATGTAACAACCTGATTGCGCTATGTAACAAGCTCATCACGCTATGTAACAAAGTGATCACGCTATGTAACATCCTGTTCGCACTATGTAACAAAGTGATCGCGCTATGTAACACACTGATCACGCTGATTAATTGAATCGCGCGCACCTGCTTCTAATCCGCCATTTATACATCTACTAACGTCAACAAATTACACGTCTAATGAAACGCGGCTAGTCGGTCGATGAATACAATTAAGTATTTTTGATTGATTAATGTAATTGACTCGCGCGCAACTGTTCGTCATCGTATATGCGTGGTAGCATGTGTATAATTATTACGAGTAATAACATTTATTTAATTCTACTTTTGAGGGAAAATATATTTTGGATTTATAAGAATATTACAACACTTAGATGATTCCATAGCTGAAAGGACAGCGTTGACGTAACAGTCGTTATCGCGTGATAATTGCGCTGGAACCCCGAGCGCAACCCTTCCACCACGAAACGTTTCAATCGAATGAGTGGCTCTCGGTACTTGCAGTGACAAGTCGACTACCGCACCCCCTCCACTCGCGCTTCAGTTCGCAACCTACACCAGCGCGACAGGTGGTAATATGAGTGAAACTGGTTTTTCTCTCTGAACCAGCGAGGGTTTCCTCACGGCGCCCCTGGTGGTCATATCCGAAAGTTGTGAATTCACCATATTTAAACCCAAGGTGTGCGCAAGGCGGCCATCTTAACTCTATATAATTCAGCGAAATATGATTCCGGAAAAAAAATAAAGGCGAATTAACATTTTAGTTAAATAATACTCGTTTAACATGCGAGGTGCGTTCATGTTGTCTCCGGAGGAATTGATTATGAAATAAATACGGTTAACATTATATGTGAATATTACATACGTTATTAAAAAATAAATAAGGCTCTCGCGGATCGATGAATACAATTAAATATTTTTATTAATTAATGTAATTGACTTGCGCGCCTAGAGATATCTCACCCATTATTCATCTACCATGAATATCTCATTTCTAATGAAACGACGCAATCTATCGATTAAAAACAATTAAACTTTTTTATTAATTAATTGTATATGAATTGACTCGCGCACCTGGTTGTTCTCGTATATGCGCGATTATTACGCATGTATAACCATTACGGCTAATAACGTTTGTTTAATTCTTCTTTTGAACGGAGGGTTTATAAAAAATATTGCATTGCTTAGATGAATTAAAAAGCAACTGAAAACGATATTGCAAAATAGCTAGTATGAGACGTTAACACGAGAACGCTTTACGAAAAACAAGACGCATGCGACCGCTGTGCATCGTCTAATACAATGAATCTCTTAAGAAGCGGTTAAACCAGGACGCTTGGGTTTTCCCACAGTACCTGCTCTTAATGGCTAGGGGTATCCATCACATCGGGGTACGCTCCAACTGATGTTAAAAATATAAGACCGCTATGCATCTTCTCGCTCGAGAGAAGTAATAATTACAATTCAAAACAGGCATACCTTTCTTAGTAGATATAAAAGTAACACGCACGAAGACTTCAAATATAAATTTTATATTCGTTTTAAATGTTCTTTCTAAAGACGTAGCGAACTTTGAGAAATTCAACGAATTATTCACTTGCGTACACTGCTTGAAAGAAATATGGTGTACACCCCTGAAGAATGCATATGGTCTTCTCGGAAGAAATGCCTATGTAGACACATTAGCGGACAATGGCAGACGCTTCCATGCCATTAAATATCTTCAGAAGAAGGTAAAACAAGGTCCTGTATAGAGCCATTAGTGAACAATGGCAGACGTTTCCAGTTCATTAAACATCCTAAGTGCTCTGAAAAACCACAGACCCTCGGGGTAAATAACTATTAGCGATACAAAAGTATTTCTTAATGGCTTCCCCAGTGCAGAAATTCCATCACAAACCGTGGAAAACCAAGTCTAGTCATGTTTTAAGCTTACCACAAAAAAATTCTCCCGATAATTAATATAATTTCACAATGAAGTATATTAATGATTAAGTTTCATAGCTCTTATTTCTTTCAATAAAATATTGAATATGACTCGAGCGTTAGGAATATGAAACGGTGAGAAGCACTATTATAATTATAATTAAACGTATACTGTATAGATTCTGTACTTAAACATTCCATTGTATCTTTGTCATTATTTAAATACTCGCATACAAGAATTGCATGCATGATATCAAAAATTAAACTGATTTTTTTTCTCGGTATGTTAAACAAAGAAATATGTTTTGGCGAGAGTAATATGAAGAATAAAAAGTATTCAGAACGGTGAATATTACATACGTTATTAAAAATAAATAAGGCTCTCGCTGATCGATGAAAACAATTAAATATTTTTTAATAATTAATTGTATATGAATTGACTTGCGCATTTGCTTGGTGACGTATGTGCGTGATTATTACGCGTGTATAACTATTACGACTAATAGCATTTGTTTAATTCTAAATAAATAATGAAATATGGAGCCTAGCCTAAACAATCCTCGTTACTCTTAATTTATTCCATTTAAAAAGATTCGGCTTAGTAAACATAGGACGAGTACGATTTTAAATACCTCGTCCATTCGAGAGATATTTTTCGAATATTCCAGCATGTTAAATATAAACTTAATACACACACACACACACACAAAAATTCATTTCAAGTAATATTTTCGCGACATTAAGTATTTGCGAATGAGTTTTTACTTTCTCTACTACGTATAGTAAGTAGAGGAAGTGTTGTATTCCATCCAAAAAATTCGATACCGAGATTTCACCGGAAATACATGTTTTGAGACCCTATGAATCCGAAAAAAGCATGGCTGTCTGCGGGTGTGCCTGTGAAGCATAACTCAGAAACGAAGAGGCTGATAAAACACCAAACTTGGTATTTAGGTTCAGTATCTCCCAGAGATGCGACACGAAGGTTTTAAAGAAAATGCCCCGCACCAGACTACCCCTTACATGGAACATTTTTCGAAAATTTTAATTTTCTCAAAAATGACTCTAACGATATTGAATAAAAGATTATATGTTTAAGATATTGTAATGAGAATTGAAATGTATATCTCGAATTTTCTGGGCCGCCGGCTGCAGGATCGCTCATCAAATACCGTAATGATTCAGGCACCCGAACACCCGAATGGTAAGCATTCTTCAGAGTTTTTAAATAAGTAATGTAACAATTCATAGTAACTTCTTGTTCATATTCTTTATTATTATTATTATTATTATTATTATTTTTTCCAGGAAGTGGACTTTATTTTGGTATCGGCCATCCATCGAGCGCTGCACCGGTACCACCTGGCTTCCAAGCCTTCATGGGGCCGAATCATCATGGAGGTGGCTCTGCCTCCGTACATGCAGCAACACTCGTAAGGTAAGAATTTACAGACTGGTGTTTGAGCAATTGTAACTAAAAATTACATAATAGTAGACATACAATGCCGATTCTAGCACACAAAGACCTACCTACGACAGCATAGAGTTGCGGATTGTATAAGGAGAAAAGGATATATTTAAGGGGAGTTTCTCACCCCATATGCAGTCACATAACTCTTTCGGTCTCCCAGAATGCTATGTATTTTTAACGCAGGTGTTTAAAACATGTATTTTTTCACGTATAGAGTGTAGATTCTTTAGAACTCTGTACTTAAACATGCTATACTATTATTATTATTTATTTTTTCCAGGAAATGGACTTTATTTCGGAGTGCGGCATCGCTCAACAGGCGACCGCTGCACCGGTACCTCCAGGCTTCGCAAGCGTTGTACCAGCAGGCTTCGCGACCGCTGCACCGCCACCCCCAGGCTTCCAGAACTTCCTGGTACCAAATCAGCAGGGGTGGGACCCTGCCCCATACATGCAGCAAGCACCGATCGGTAAGAATTTTTCAATATTTTACGAAGTTCTTTTAGACATTCTATATTATTATTAATAATAATAATATTATTATTTTTTCAGGAAATGGAGTTTTTTTTGGGATCGGGCATCCATCGACCGCTGCACCGGTACCACATGGCTTCCAAGCCTTCATGGGGCCAAATCAGCATGGTCGGGTCCTTGCCCATACATGCAGCAACCACCGACCGGTAAGAATATTTTTCAACATTTTATGAAGTTCTTTTTACACATTCTATATTATTATTAATATTGTTATTATTTTCAGAAAGTGGACTTTATTTCGGAGGCGGGTTTTTCTGGGAATGTCTCCAAAGTATTCTTCATTGTGAACGACTTTTGCAAAACTGATAAACCATAAGAGATAGACAAAATTTTACTACACAAAAAATGGAGATCGCGATAAAATACATAATTTATATCATATACATTCTTGTTGTTGAGTAAATCGTTTTCGAGATATTGCTTGTTATTCCCTTAAAATTTCCAATACTTATACTTTTTTCTCAAATTCATTATTCTTGTTTTTATGTCCTGGACATGCAAAGAGAATGGAATGCGCCACGTAGCAACCAGCGTTAAAATATTTGACTATCGCTTAAAACCTACCATATTCACCTTGTATCGACATGAAAATTACCAATAACATTGACATCTCGATATCTCGATTAACATGAAGCATATGGGGAATAAGTGCTTGTAAAAATAGTTTGTACAAGAGTAGAGAAAGTCATGTGAGTGTATCACATCAGATTTTTTGATATTGGTTTAAATTTTCAAATACTTTTAACTTTTCTCAAGCGGTAACTCGCTATTCGTTTTTCCCGTGGTAATGAATAGAGAATAGAATTCTAAAGCCATCACATAGCATCAGGCGATTTTTTAAAACATCTGTGACGTGTCTATTCACAATCGAAAGGTCGCTGGTTCGAGGAAAATTATATCTACAGAAACAATACATTATTTTCACTCTGTGATTAATTTGGTAATGTAACAATAATTAACAATGAATTTTAGCGGTACATGTAAAAAATATAATATATTTTTTATTTCTAGCGTCATACGCAGAAACATTTCCCTTAAGGAACGCTGGCGTGATCGATGGATTTCCCCATAACAGGTTTAGGCTTGCTTACGAAATGCCACTGTGCGAGGCTAGCATTTCCCTCTCCTTCTTCTCGAAATTTTGGAGTAGCCAATCAAAATTGCTGTATTATATACTGTCACACCTCTCACCCCTTCAGATTTTATCAGGTGAAACGATATAAAAGCAGTAGCTTCTCCGACGATTTCACTGTATTGTGACAACACAGCGGGCTAAGATCTCTGCAAACTTTTCTCATTCAAAGTGAAATTTCAACGAACATCATGTCTGGTAAGTTGTAACAAAACACTTCATTTACTTTAAAAGTTAAATTATTACTCTGTACATTTAACTTATATTCGCGTTCTTGTTTTTAATGCATGGCATTTATATGCGAATTGCTGAGCATTCTAAAAGTTAATAGCTAGACAAGTGAATTTTCTGAAATGCGAACAGTTTAGTTAAGTATTCATTTTAGGCAAGCGTATTCTACATTTAATAGCTAACTGCGCGAATTCTCAAAATGGGAAACAATTTAGTTAAGTATTCACCTTGTTGAGTAATTATTATTCCAGATATTTAAGTACAGGATTTCACAGAGTGAATTATATTCCTTTTGGAGAAAATACAATTATTTGAATACCTTATTAACGTTTTTGCTTTAGAATATTACAAAAAGTCTGTTGCGCGAATCATTCGCTCTAACAAAGTAAATATCTACATTATATTAAAACATTTAAATCGAAAAATACAGTACTTAATGAACTTCATTAGTGAATCAGAACCTCAATTATATTTACACATATTATCATTTCAGAAAAAAGTTAATAATTTTGTAACTTTCAAATAAATGAAATTTTGTTATGCAACACATTCTCTAATAAAGAATATGTTGTTTTTCTCTTCCTAATGCAGAAAGTTTGACATCTCAACTTAACACATTGGCTGAGGGTAGCATTTACCCAGCCGTTCAAAGACTACAAGATCTTCAGCCAGAGGAGCCTTATAATATAAAATCCTTAAGAAAAATTGATACTCGATACGGTGCTAGAGTCGTTGCACTTTTAGACAATAAGCAAGTGTTTCTTCCGACAAGATATTCAACCCTAACAACCCAACAGTTGAAGGAAATGCCAGGGAAGTTTCAAATGGTATATCATGGAGTAGTACCAGCCGGCAAGTTTAAGACATGTAAATTGTCTTTTCTTCCTATTAAGGTTTGTAGAAATAATTCAGCTATCCTTTCAAAGCTTCATTTAGAGTTACATTCGTTGAGTTTATAAATTCACACTTCAGTAGGATAACATTTGTCTAAAGTATACATCAATATGTAAAAAAATAACGTCCTGAGCGAGGATCTGCAGAAAGAAGTTTAATAGTCTATTCACTGATTCTTTACCTCAAAGCAGATACCTACAGCAAGTTTCAAATAATTTCCAGCAGGATAGCAGTTGTCAAAAGCATGCATCACTGTATTAAAAAAAATATGTGTAAATAATGTCTAGATTGTACTCTGTGTGATTTCGTGCAGAAAGAAGTTTAATACCCCTTGCAATGATTCTCCACATCGAAGTATATACCTACAACAAGCTGCAAATAATGTGAATGTGTGTTACAGGAATGCCCAGATGAATGTAAATGAAGAGGAAGAACGAGATAGCTTAAAACATCATAAACAGAAATGTGATAGGAACATTCTAAATACCTCCCAGTGACCTCAATCAATGAAAAATTGCAGCAGCGCGGAACATGCATGGAAAAAACATCCGCGTGTGTAGAATATAACAATAATATATATATATATATATATATATATATATATATATATATATATATATAAATTATGTAGTCATTATTACTGCTATACCCGCCTATACCATTGATTTCATAAATAATTTCATAATTGTTTAAGGAGAATACCTATCTTAAAAACATTGATGCTACATGAAATCTAAACAAAAAAGATTATTGAACTATTACTGAAAGAGCCTTGAATAAATGGGAATCTAGAAGCCAGAACCATCTTAATATTGGGCTGTATGATATGAGGTGTATAAAAAGATTAATAAAAAAATGAGGTCTATGTAATATAAACAACATTTATTCTTTATAAACATTTTCCTATTACATTCCTATACAAAAAACATACATATTTCCTAAAGACAAAGGTGATAGTCTAGACATTCTAAAACACTCAGTTATATAATCATATACATCACACAGAAAGAGACATGCATTATCCATAAAAAACTAAACATCTCAAGAATGACTGGATGATGTATTTTATAAGTACAAGGTTTTGATATTTCAAAGTTCCTGTTAACCATGACTGTAATTGATTAACACAATTTCTCGATCCTGTCATGCTATAACTTTAGAAGCTTTCAGCTTACTTATAATCTCCTCAATCTCTTGTGTGTGACTATTATTACCAGCGTTCCTTGATGCAATTAGTAACCTCAATATATTTACTAGTCTATTTGGATTTTCAAGCGAAGATATCACTGAATCATCATCATATGAAGATTTCATATTCTCGCGACTCCCTCTGTATCCAGATTTTTCACCATCAGTAGTCTCCAGTGAAGGACAGAGGCTTGTTCCGGTATAACATCCCCCTTTATACATCTTCGGATCTTCGAGTGTAGCAGAGAGAGTCGATCCAGTATAACATGTTGCTCTATGAAGCTTAAATCTTGACAAAGAACGATTCTTAAAAATCCGCGCGCATATACAGCATCTAATAACGTGTTTTCCTCCATGTGTAATGTATGAAAAATTGAGTTTCTCATTCGCTAGTTGCACAGATTTTCTCCGGCAGTAGCTCATGTTAAAACTAAAAGAAATTAAATGAATACGGGAATGCTAACGCTCGAAGGAATTAAAAGCGAATGAATGAATTCATAACACGCAGCTATGTATATATCCAGGGTGAGGACGCCGGAGGGAATCGCGATCTACGCATAGCAGCGGAAAGGATGCTCTCTGGAAACATTCGTGGAAAAGGAGGCTCTCAACAGAACATGGCGAATGCGAGCATGGAAAAAGGATGTTCTCTGGAAACATTTGTGGAGAAGGAGGCTCTCAACAGAACATGGCGAATGCGAGCATGGAAAAAGGATGCTCTCTGGAAACATTTGCGGAAAAGGAGGCTCTCAACAGAACATGGCGAATGCGACAGAACATGGCGAATGCGTGCATGATAAAAAGGATGCTCTCTGGAAACATTCGTGGAAAAGGATGCTCTCAACAGAACATGGCGAATGCGAGCATGGAAAAAGGATGCTCTCTGGAAACATTCGTGGAAAAGGATGCGTAACAACCTGATTGCGCTATGTAACAAGCTCATCACGCTATGTAACAAAGTGATCCCGCTATGAAACAACCTGTTCGCGCTATGTAACAAAGTGATCGCGCTATGTAACATCCTGTTCGCACTATGTAACAAAGTGATCGCGCTATGTAACAAACTGTTCGCTATGTAACAAAGTCATCACGCTATGTAACAACCTGTTCGCGCTATGTATCAAAGTGATCACGCTATGTAACAAACTGATCACGCTATGTAACAAGCTCATCACGCTATGTAACAAAGTGATCACGCTATGTAACAACCTGATTGCGCTATGTAACAAACTCATCACGCTATGTAACAAAGTGATCACGCTATGTAACAACCTGTTCGCGCTATGTAACAAAGTGATCGCGCTATGTAACAAACTGATCACGCTATGTAACAAACTGTTCGCGCTATGTAACAAAGTGATCACGCTATGTAACAAACTGATCAGGCTATGTAACAAGCTCATCACGCTATGTAACAAATTGATCACGCTATGTAACAAACTGATCACGCTATGTAACAAAGGAATCACGCTATGTAACAAACTGATCACGCTATATAACAAACTGTTCGCGCTATGTAACAAAGTGATCACGCTATGTAACAAACTGATCACGCTATGTAACAAGCTCATCACACTATGTAACAAAGTGATCACGCTATATAACAAACTGATCACGCTATGTAACAAAGTGATCACGCTATGTAACAAAGGAATCACGCTATGTAACAAACTGTTCGCGCTATGTAACAAAGTGATCGCGCTATGTAACAAACTGATCACGCTATGTAACAAAGTGATCACGCTATGTAACAAACTGATCACGCTATGTAACAAAGGGATCACGCTTTGTAACAAAGTGATCACGCTATGTAACAACCTGATTGCGCTATGTAACAAGCTCATCACGCTATGTAACAAAGTGATCACGCTATGTAACATCCTGTTCGCACTATGTAACAAAGTGATCGCGCTATGTAACACACTGATCACGCTGATTAATTGAATCGCGCGCACCTGCTTCTAATCCGCCATTTATACATCTACTAACGTCAACAAATTACACGTCTAATGAAACGCGGCTAGTCGGTCGATGAATACAATTAAGTATTTTTGATTGATTAATGTAATTGACTCGCGCGCAACTGTTCGTCATCGTATATGCGTGGTAGCATGTGTATAATTATTACGAGTAATAACATTTATTTAATTCTACTTTTGAGGGAAAATATATTTTGGATTTATAAGAATATTACAACACTTAGATGATTCCATAGCTGAAAGGACAGAGTTGACGTAACAGTCGTTATCGCGTGATAATTGCGCTGGAACCCCGAGCGCAACCCTTCCACCACGAAACGTTTCATTCGAATGAGTGGCTCTCGGTACTTGCAGTGACAAGTCGACTACCGCACCCCCTCCACTCGCGCTTCAGTTCGCAACCTACACCAGCGCGACAGGTGGTAATATGAGTGAAACTGGTTTTTCTCTCTGAACCAGCGAGGGTTTCCTCACGGCGCCCCTGGTGGTCATATCCGAAAGTTGTGAATTCACCATATTTAAACCCAAGGTGTGCGCAAGGCGGCCATCTTAACTCTATATAATTCAGCGAAATATGATTCCGGAAAAAAAATAAAGGCGAATTAACATTTTAGTTAAATAATACTCGTTTAACATGCGAGGTGCGTTCATGTTGTCTCCGGAGGAATTGATTATGAAATAAATACGGTTAACATTATATGTGAATATTACATACGTTATTAAAAAATAAATAAGGCTCTCGCGGATCGATGAATACAATTAAATATTTTTATTAATTAATGTAATTGACTTGCGCGCCTAGAGATATCTCACCCATTATTCATCTACCATGAATATCTCATTTCTAATGAAACGACGCAGTCTATCGATTAAAAACAATTAAACTTTTTTATTAATTAATTGTATATGAATTGACTCGCGCACCTGGTTGTTCTCGTATATGCGCGATTATTACGCATGTATAACCATTACGGCTAATAACGTTTGTTTAATTCTTCTTTTGAACGGAGGGTTTATAAAAAATATTGCATTGCTTAGATGAATTAAAAAGCAACTGAAAACGATATTGCAAAATAGCTAGTATGAGACGTTAACACGAGAACGCTTTACGAAAAACAAGACGCATGCGACCGCTGTGCATCGTCTAATACAATGAATCTCTTAAGAAGCGGTTAAACCAGGACGCTTGGGTTTTCCCACAGTACCTGCTCTTAATGGCTAGGGGTATCCATCACATCGGGGTACGCTCCAACTGATGTTAAAAATATAAGACCGCTATGCATCTTCTCGCTCGAGAGAAGTAATAATTACAATTCAAAACAGGCATACCTTTCTTAGTAGATATAAAAGTAACACGCACGAAGACTTCAAATATAAATTTTATATTCGTTTTAAATGTTCTTTCTAAAGACGTAGCGAACTTTGAGAAATTCAACGAATTATTCACTTGCGTACACTGCTTGAAAGAAATATGGTGTACACCCCTGAAGAATGCATATGGTCTTCTCGGAAGAAATGCCTATGTAGACACATTAGCGGACAATGGCAGACGCTTCCATGCCATTAAATATCTTCAGAAGAAGGTAAAACAAGGTCCTGTATAGAGCCATTAGTGAACAATGGCAGACGTTTCCAGTTCATTAAACATCCTAAGTGCTCTGAAAAACCACAGACCCTCGGGGTAAATAACTATTAGCGATACAAAAGTATTTCTTAATGGCTTCCCCAGTGCAGAAATTCCATCACAAACCGTGGAAAACCAAGTCTAGTCATGTTTTAAGCTTACCACAAAAAAATTCTCCCGATAATTAATATAATTTCACAATGAAGTATATTAATGATTAAGTTTCATAGCTCTTATTTCTTTCAATAAAATATTGAATATGACTCGAGCGTTAGGAATATGAAACGGTGAGAAGCACTATTATAATTATAATTAAACGTATACTGTATAGATTCTGTACTTAAACATTCCATTGTATCTTTGTCATTATTTAAATACTCGCATACAAGAATTGCATGCATGATATCAAAAATTAAACTGATTTTTTTTCTCGGTATGTTAAACAAAGAAATATGTTTTGGCGAGAGTAATATGAAGAATAAAAAGTATTCAGAACGGTGAATATTACATACGTTATTAAAAATAAATAAGGCTCTCGCTGATCGATGAAAACAATTAAATATTATTTAATAATTAATTGTATATGAATTGACTTGCGCATTTGCTTGGTGACGTATGTGCGTGATTATTACGCGTGTATAACTATTACGACTAATAGCATTTGTTTAATTCTAAATAAATAATGAAATATGGAGCCTAGCCTAAACAATCCTCGTTACTCTTAATTTATTCCATTTAAAAAGATTCGGCTTAGTAAACATAGGACGAGTACGATTTTAAATACCTCGTCCATTCGAGAGATATTTTTCGAATATTCCAGCATGTTAAATATAAACTTAATACACACACACACACACACAAAAATTCATTTCAAGTAATATTTTCGCGACATTAAGTATTTGCGAATGAGTTTTTACTTTCTCTACTACGTATAGTAAGTAGAGGAAGTGTTGTATTCCATCCAAAAAATTCGATACCGAGATTTCACCGGAAATACATGTTTTGAGACCCTATGAATCCGAAAAAAGCATGGCTGTCTGCGGGTGTGCCTGTGAAGCATAACTCAGAAACGAAGAGGCTGATAAAACACCAAACTTGGTATTTAGGTTCAGTATCTCCCAGAGATGCGACACGAAGGTTTTAAAGAAAATGCCCCGCACCAGACTACCCTTTACATGGAACATTTTTCGAAAATTTTAATTTTCTCAAAAATGACTCTAACGATATTGAATAAAAGATTATATGTTTAAGATATTGTAATGAGAATTGAAATGTATATCTCGAATTTTCTGGGCCGCCGGCTGCAGGATCGCTCATCAAATACCGTAATGATTCAGGCACCCGAACACCCGAATGGTAAGCATTCTTCAGAGTTTTTAAATAAGTAATGTAACAATTCATAGTAACTTCTTGTTCATATTCTTTATTATTATTATTATTATTATTATTATTTCCAGGAAGTGGACTTTATTTTGGTATCGGCCATCCATCGAGCGCTGCACCGGTACCACCTGGCTTCCAAGCCTTCATGGGGCCGAATCATCATGGAGGTGGCTCTGCCTCCGTACATGCAGCAACACTCGTAAGGTAAGAATTTACAGACTGGTGTTTGAGCAATTGTAACTAAAAATTACATAATAGTAGACATACAATGCCGATTCTAGCACACAAAGACCTACCTACGACAGCATAGAGTTGCGGATTGTATAAGGAGAAAAGGATATATTTAAGGGGAGTTTCTCACCCCATATGCAGTCACATAACTCTTTCGGTCTCCCAGAATGCTATGTATTTTTAACGCAGGTGTTTAAAACATGTATTTTTTCACGTATAGAGTGTAGATTCTTTAGAACTCTGTACTTAAACATGCTATACTATTATTATTATTTATTTTTTCCAGGAAATGGACTTTATTTCGGAGGCGGCATCGCTCAACAGGCGACCGCTGCACCGGTACCTCCAGGCTTCGCAAGCGTTGTACCAGCAGGCTTCGCGACCGCTGCACCGCCACCCCCAGGCTTCCAGAACTTCCTGGTACCAAATCAGCAGGGGTGGGACCCTGCCCCATACATGCAGCAAGCACCGATCGGTAAGAATTTTTCAATATTTTACGAAGTTCTTTTACACATTCTATATTATTATTAATAATAATAATATTATTATTTTTTCAGGAAATGGAGTTTATTTTGGGATCGGGCATCCATCGACCGCTGCACCGGTACCACATGGCTTCCAAGCCTTCATGGGGCCAAATCAGCATGGTCGGGTCCTTGCCCATACATGCAGCAACCACCGACCGGTAAGAATATTTTTCAACATTTTATGAAGTTCTTTTTACACATTCTATATTATTATTAATATTGTTATTATTTTCAGGAAGTGGACTTTATTTCGGAGGCGGGTTTTTCTGGGAATGTCTCCAAAGTATTCTTCATTGTGAACGACTTTTGCAAAACTGATAAACCATAAGAGATAGACAAAATTTTACTACACAAAAAATGGAGATCGCGATAAAATACATAATTTATATCATATACATTCTTGTTATTGAGTAAATCGTTTTCGAGATATTGCTTGTTATTCCCTTAAAATTTCCAATACTTATACTTTTTTCTCAAATTCATTATTCTTGTTTTTATGTCCTGGACATGCAAAGAGAATGGAATGCGCCACGTAGCAACCAGCGTTAAAATATTTGACTATCGCTTAAAACCTACCATATTCACCTTGTATCGACATGAAAATTACCAATAACATTGACATCTCGATATCTCGATTAACATGAAGCATATGGGGAATAAGTGCTTGTAAAAATAGTTTGTACAAGAGTAGAGAAAGTCATGTGAGTGTATCACATCAGATTTTTTGATATTGGTTTAAATTTTCAAATACTTTTAACTTTTCTCAAGCGGTAACTCGCTATTCGTTTTTCCCGTGGTAATGAATAGAGAATAGAATTCTAAAGCCATCACATAGCATCAGGCGATTTTTTAAAACATCTGTGACGTGTCTATTCACAATCGAAAGGTCGCTGGTTCGAGGAAAATTATATCTACAGAAACAATACATTATTTTCACTCTGTGATTAATTTGGTAATGTAACAATAATTAACAATGAATTTTAGCGGTACATGTAAAAAATATAATATATTTTTTATTTCTAGCGTCATACGCAGAAACATTTCCCTTAAGGAACGCTGGCGTGATCGATGGATTTCCCCATAACAGGTTTAGGCTTGCTTACGAAATGCCACTGTGCGAGGCTAGCATTTCCCTCTCCTTCTTCTCGAAATTTTGGAGTAGCCAATCAAAATTGCTGTATTATATACTGTCACACCTCTCACCCCTTCAGATTTTATCAGGTGAAACGATATAAAAGCAGTAGCTTCTCCGACGATTTCACTGTATTGTGACAACACAGCGGGCTAAGATCTCTGCAAACTTTTCTCATTCAAAGTGAAATTTCAACGAACATCATGTCTGGTAAGTTGTAACAAAACACTTCATTTACTTTAAAAGTTAAATTATTACTCTGTACATTTAACTTATATTCGCGTTCTTGTTTTTAATGCATGGCATTTATATGCGAATTGCTGAGCATTCTAAAAGTTAATAGCTAGACAAGTGAATTTTCTGAAATGCGAACAGTTTAGTTAAGTATTCATTTTAGGCAAGCGTATTCTACATTTAATAGCTAACTGCGCGAATTCTCAAAATGGGAAACAATTTAGTTAAGTATTCACCTTGTTGAGTAATTATTATTCCAGATATTTAAGTACAGGATTTCACAGAGTGAATTATATTCCTTTTGGAGAAAATACAATTATTTGAATACCTTATTAACGTTTTTGCTTTAGAATATTACAAAAAGTCTGTTGCGCGAATCATTCGCTCTAACAAAGTAAATATCTACATTATATTAAAACATTTAAATCGAAAAATACAGTACTTAATGAACTTCATTAGTGAATCAGAACCTCAATTATATTTACACATATTATCATTTCAGAAAAAAGTTAATAATTTTGTAACTTTCAAATAAATGAAATTTTGTTATGCAACACATTCTCTAATAAAGAATATGTTGTTTTTCTCTTCCTAATGCAGAAAGTTTGACATCTCAACTTAACACATTGGCTGAGGGTAGCATTTACCCAGCCGTTCAAAGACTACAAGATCTTCAGCCAGAGGAGCCTTATAATATAAAATCCTTAAGAAAAATTGATACTCGATACGGTGCTAGAGTCGTTGCACTTTTAGACAATAAGCAAGTGTTTCTTCCGACAAGATATTCAACCCTAACAACCCAACAGTTGAAGGAAATGCCAGGGAAGTTTCAAATGGTATATCATGGAGTAGTACCAGCCGGCAAGTTTAAGACATGTAAATTGTCTTTTCTTCCTATTAAGGTTTGTAGAAATAATTCAGCTATCCTTTCAAAGCTTCATTTAGAGTTACATTCGTTGAGTTTATAAATTTACACTTCAGTAGGATAACATTTGTCTAAAGTATACATCAATATGTAAAAAAATAACGTCCTGAGCGAGGATCTGCAGAAAGAAGCTTAATAGTCTATTCACTGATTCTTTACCTCAAAGCAGATACCTACAGCAAGTTTCAAATAATTTCCAGCAGGATAGCAGTTGTCAAAAGCATGCATCACTGTATTAAAAAAAATATGTGTAAATAATGTCTAGATTGTACTCTGTGTGATTTCGTGCAGAAAGAAGTTTAATACCCCTTGCAATGATTCTCCACATCGAAGTATATACCTACAACAAGCTGCAAATAATGTGAATGTGTGTTACAGGAATGCCCAGATGAATGTAAATGAAGAGGAAGAACGAGATAGCTTAAAACATCATAAACAGAAATGTGATAGGAACATTCTAAATACCTCCCAGTGACCTCAATCAATGAAGAATTGCAGCAGCGCGGAACATGCATGGAAAAAACATCCGCGTGTGTAGAATATAACATATAAATTATGTAGTCATTATTACTGCTATACCCGCCTATACCATTGATTTCATAAATAATTTCATAATTGTTTAAGGAGAATGCCTATCTTAAAAACATTGATGCTACATGAAATCTAAACAAAAAAGATTATTGAACTATTACTGAAAGAGCCTTGAATAAATGGGAATCTAGAAGCCAGAACCATCTTAATATTGGGCTGTATGATATGAGGTGTATAAAAAGATTAATAAAAAAATGAGGTCTATGTAATATAAACAACATTTATTCTTTATAAACATTTTCCTATTACATTCCTATACAAAAAACATACATATTTCCTAAAGACAAAGGTGATAGTCTAGACATTCTAAAACACTCAGTTATATAATCATATACATCACACAGAAAGAGACATGCATTATCCATAAAAAACTAAACATCTCAAGAATGACTGGATGATGTATTTTATAAGTACAAGGTTTTGATATTTCAAAGTTCCTGTTAACCATGACTGTAATTGATTAACACAATTTCTCGATCCTGTCATGCTATAACTTTAGAAGCTTTCAGCTTACTTATAATCTCCTCAATCTCTTGTGTGTGACTATTATTACCAGCGTTCCTTGATGCAATTAGTAACCTCAATATATTTACTAGTCTATTTGGATTTTCAAGCGAAGATATCACTGAATCATCATCATATGAAGATTTCATATTCTCGCGACTCCCTCTGTATCCAGATTTTTCACCATCAGTAGTCTCCAGTGAAGGACAGAGGCTTGTTCCGGTATAACATCCCCCTCTATACATCTTCGGATCTTCGAGTGTAGGAGAGAGAGTCGATCCAGTATAACATGTTGCTCTATGAAGCTTAAATCTTGACAAAGAACGATTCTTAAAAATCCGCGCGCATATACAGCATCTAATAACGTTTTTCCTCCATGTGTAATGTATGAAAAATTGAGTTTCTCATTCGCTAGTTGCACAGATTTTCTCCGGCAGTAGCTCATGTTAAAACTAAAAGAAATTAAATGAATACGGGAATGCTAACGCTCGAAGGAATTAAAAGCGAATGAATGAATTCATAACACGCAGCTATGTATATATCCAGGGTGAGGACGCCGGAGGGAATCGCGATCTACGCATAGCAGCGGAAAGGATGTTCTCTGGAAACATTTGTGGAGAAGGAGGCTCTCAACAGAACATGGCGAATGCGAGCATGGAAAAAGGATGCTCTCTGGAAACATTTGCGGAAAAGGAGGCTCTCAACAAACATGGCGAATGCGACAGATAATGGCGAATGCGTGCATGAAAAAAAGGATGCTCTCTGGAAACATTCGTGGAAAAGGATGCTCTCAACAGAACATGGCGAATTCGAGCATGGAAAAAGGATGCTCTCTGGAAACATTCGTGGAAAAGGATGCGTAACAACCTGATTGCGCTATGTAACAAGCTCATCACGCTATGTAACAAAGTGATCCCGCTATGAAACAACCTGTTCGCGCTATGTAACAAAGTGATCACGCTATGTAACAACCTGTTCGCGCTATGTAACAAAGTGATCGCGCTATGTAACATCCTGTTCGCACTATGTAACAAAGTGATCGCGCTATGTAACAAACTGTTCGCTATGTAACAAAGTCATCACGCTATGTAACAACCTGTTCGCGCTATGTATCAAAGTGATCACGCTATGTAACAAACTGATCACGCTATGTAACAAGCTCATCACGCTATGTAACAAAGTGATCACGCTATGTAACAACCTGATTGCGCTATGTAACAAACTCATCACGCTATGTAACAAAGTGATCACGCTATGTAACAACCTGTTCGCGCTATGTAACAAAGTGATCGCGCTATGTAACAAACTGATCACGCTATGTAACAAACTGTTCGCGCTATGTAACAAAGTGATCACGCTATGTAACAAACTGATCAGGCTATGTAACAAGCTCATCACGCTATGTAACAAATTGATCACGCTATGTAACAAACTGATCACGCTATGTAACAAAGGAATCACGCTATGTAACAAACTGATCACGCTATATAACAAACTGTTCGCGCTATGTAACAAAGTGATCACGCTATGTAACAAACTGATCACGCTATGTAACAAGCTCATCACGCTATGTAACAAAGTGATCACGCTATATAACAAACTGATCACGCTATGTAACAAAGTGATCACATTATGTAACAAAGGAATCACGCTATGTAACAAACTGTTCGCGCTATGTAACAAAGTGATCGCGCTATGTAACAAACTGATCACGCTATGTAACAAAGTGATCACGCTATGTAACAAACTGATCACGCTATGTAACAAAGGGATCACGCTTTGTAACAAAGTGATCACGCTATGTAACAACCTGATTGCGCTATGTAACAAGCTCATCACGCTATGTAACAAAGTGATCACGCTATGTAACATCCTGTTCGCACTATGTAACAAAGTGATCGCGCTATGTAACACACTGATCACGCTGATTAATTGAATCGCGCGCACCTGCTTCTAATCCGCCATTTATACATCTACTAACGTCAACAAATTACACGTCTAATGAAACGCGGCTAGTCGGTCGATGAATACAATTAAGTATTTTTGATTGATTAATGTAATTGACTCGCGCGCAACTGTTCGTCATCGTATATGCGTGGTAGCATGTGTATAATTATTACGAGTAATAACATTTATTTAATTCTACTTTTGAGGGAAAATATATTTTGGATTTATAAGAATATTACAACACTTAGATGATTCCATAGCTGAAAGGACAGAGTTGACGTAACAGTCGTTATCGCGTGATAATTGCGCTGGAACCCCGAGCGCAACCCTTCCACCACGAAACGTTTCAATCGAATGAGTGGCTCTCGGTACTTGCAGTGACGACTACCGCACCCCCTCCACTCGCGCTTCAGTTCGCAACCTACACCAGCGCGACAGGTGGTAATATGAGTGAAACTGGTTTTTCTCTCTGAACCAGCGACGGTTTCCTCACGGCGCCCCTGGTGGTCATATCCGAAAGTTGTGAATTCACCATATTTAAACCCAAGGTTTGCGCAAGGCGGCCATCTTAACTCTATATAATTCAGCGAAATATGATTCCGGAAAAAAAATAAAGGCGAATTAACATTTTAGTTAAATAATACTCGTTTAACATGCGAGGTGCGTTCATGTTGTCTCCGGAGGAATTGATTATGAAATAAATACGGTTAACATTATATGTGAATATTACATACGTTATTAAAAAATAAATAAGGCTCTCGCGGATCGATGAATACAATTAAATATTTTTATTAATTAATGTAATTGACTTGCGCGCCTAGAGATATCTCACCCATTATTCATCTACCATGAATATCTCATTTCTAATGAAACGACGCAGTCTATCGATTAAAAACAATTAAACTTTTTTATTAATTAATTGTATATGAATTGACTCGCGCACCTGGTTGTTCTCGTATATGCGCGATTATTACGCATGTATAACCATTACGGCTAATAACGTTTGTTTAATTCTTCTTTTGAACGGAGGGTTTATAAAAAATATTGCATTGCTTAGATGAATTAAAAAGCAACTGAAAACGATATTGCAAAATAGCTAGTATGAGACGTTAACACGAGAACGCTTTACGAAAAACAAGACGCATGCGACCGCTGTGCATCGTCTAATACAATGAATCTCTTAAGAAGCGGTTAAACCAGGACGCTTGGGTTTTACCACAGTACCTGCTCTTAATGGCTAGGGGTATCCATCACATCGGGGTACGCTCCAACTGATGTTAAAAATATAAGACCGCTATGCATCTTCTCGCTCGAGAGAAGTAATAATTACAATTCAAAACAGGCATACCTTTCTTAGTAGATATAAAAGTAACACGCACGAAGACTTCAAATATAAATTTTATATTCGTTTTAAATGTTCTTTCTAAAGACGTAGCGAACTTTGAGAAATTCAACGAATTATTCACTTGCGTACACTGCTTGAAAGAAATATGGTGTACACCCCTGAAGAATGCATATGGTCTTCTCGGAAGAAATGCCTATGTAGACACATTAGCGGACAATGGCAGACGCTTCCATGCCATTAAATATCTTCAGAAGAAGGTAAAACAAGGTCCTGTATAGAGCCATTAGTGAACAATGGCAGACGTTTCCAGTTCATTAAACATCCTAAGTGCTCTGAAAAACCACAGACCCTCGGGGTAAATAACTATTAGCGATACAAAAGAATTTCTTAATGGCTTCCCCAGTGCAGAAATTCCATCACAAACCGTGGAAAACCAAGTCTAGTCATGTTTTAAGCTTACCACAAAAAAATTCTCCCGATAATTAATATAATTTCACAATGAAGTATATTAATGATTAAGTTTCATAGCTCTTATTTCTTTCAATAAAATATTGAATATGACTCGAGCGTTAGGAATATGAAACGGTGAGAAGCACTATTATAATTATAATTAAACGTATACTGTATAGATTCTGTACTTAAACATTCCATTGTATCTTTGTCATTATTTAAATACTCGCATACAAGAATTGCATGCATGATATCAAAAATTAAACTGATTTTTTTTCTCGGTATGTTAAACAAAGAAATATGTTTTGGCGAGAGTAATATGAAGAATAAAAAGTATTCAGAACGGTGAATATTACATACGTTATTAAAAATAAATAAGGCTCTCGCTGATCGATGAAAACAATTAAATATTTTTTATTAATTAATTGTATATGAATTGACTTGCGCATTTGCTTGGTGACGTATGTGCGTGATTATTACGCGTGTATAACTATTACGACTAATAGCATTTGTTTAATTCTAAATAAATAATGAAATATGGAGCCTAGCCTAAACAATCCTCGTTACTCTTAATTTATTCCATTTAAAAAGATTCGGCTTAGTAAACATAGGACGAGTACGATTTTAAATACCTCGTCCATTCGAGAGATATTTTTCGAATATTCCAGCATGTTAAATATAAACTTAATACACACACACACACAAAAATTCATTTCAAGTAATATTTTCGCGACATTTAGTATTTGCGAATGAGTTTTTACTTTCTCTACTACGTATAGTAAGTAGAGGAAGTGTTGTATTCCATCCAAAAAATTCGATACCGAGATTTCACCGGAAATACATGTTTTGAGACCCTATGAATCCGAAAAAAGCATGGCTGTCTGCGGGTGTGCCTGTGAAGCATAACTCAGAAACGAAGAGGCTGATAAAACACCAAACTTGGTATTTAGGTTCAGTATCTCCCAGAGATGCGACACGAAGGTTTTAAAGAAAATGCCCCGCACCAGACTACCCTTTACATGGAACATTTTTCGAAAATTTTAATTTTCTCAAAAATGACTCTAACGATATTGAATAAAAGATTATATGTTTAAGATATTGTAATGAGAATTGAAATGTATATCTCGAATTTTCTGGGCCGCCGGCTGCAGGATCGCTCATCAAATACCGTAATGATTCAGGCACCCGAACACCCGAATGGTAAGCATTCTTCAGAGTTTTTAAATAAGTAATGTAACAATTCATAGTAACTTCTTGTTCATATTCTTTATTATTATTATTATTATTATTATTATTATTATTATTATTATTATTATTATTATTATTATTATTTCCAGGAAGTGGACTTTATTTTGGTATCGGCCATCCATCGAGCGCTGCACCGGTACCACCTGGCTTCCAAGCCTTCATGGGGCCGAATCATCATGGAGGTGGCTCTGCCTCCGTACATGCAGCAACACTCGTAAGGTAAGAATTTACAGACTGGTGTTTGAGCAATTGTAACTAAAAATTACATAATAGTAGACATACAATGCCGATTCTAGCACACAAAGACCTACCTACGACAGCATAGAGTTGCGGATTGTATAAGGAGAAAAGGATATATTTAAGGGGAGTTTCTCACCCCATATGCAGTCACATAACTCTTTCGGTCTCCCAGAATGCTATGTATTTTTAACGCAGGTGTTTAAAACATGTATTTTTTCACGTATAGAGTGTAGATTCTTTAGAACTCTGTACTTAAACATGCTATACTATTATTATTATTTATTTTTTCCAGGAAATGGACTTTATTTCGGAGGCGGCATCGCTCAACAGGCGACCGCTGCACCGGTACCTCCAGGCTTCGCAAGCGTTGTACCAGCAGGCTTCGCGACCGCTGCACCGCCACCCCCAGGCTTCCAGAACTTCCTGGTACCAAATCAGCAGGGGTGGGACCCTGCCCCATACATGCAGCAAGCACCGATCGGTAAGAATTTTTCAATATTTTACGAAGTTCTTTTACACATTCTATATTATTATTAATAATAATAATATTATTATTTTTTCAGGAAATGGAGTTTATTTTGGGATCGGGCATCCATCGACCGCTGCACCGGTACCACATGGCTTCCAAGCCTTCATGGGGCCAAATCAGCATGGTCGGGTCCTTGCCCATACATGCAGCAACCACCGACCGGTAAGAATATTTTTCAACATTTTATGAAGTTCTTTTTACACATTCTATATTATTATTAATATTGTTATTATTTTCAGGAAGTGGACTTTATTTCGGAGGCGGGTTTTTCTGGGAATGTCTCCAAAGTATTCTTCATTGTGAACGACTTTTGCAAAACTGATAAACCATAAGAGATAGACAAAATTTTACTACACAAAAAATGGAGATCGCGATAAAATACATAATTTATATCATATACATTCTTGTTGTTGAGTAAATCGTTTTCGAGATATTGCTTGTTATTCCCTTAAAATTTCCAATACTTATACTTTTTTCTCAAATTCATTATTCTTGTTTTTATGTCCTGGACATGCAAAGAGAATGGAATGCGCCACGTAGCAACCAGCGTTAAAATATTTGACTATCGCTTAAAACCTACCATATTCACCTTGTATCGACATGAAAATTACCAATAACATTGACATCTCGATATCTCGATTAACATGAAGCATATGGGGAATAAGTGCTTGTAAAAATAGTTTGTACAAGAGTAGAGAAAGTCATGTGAGTGTATCACATCAGATTTTTTGATATTGGTTTAAATTTTCAAATACTTTTAACTTTTCTCAAGCGGTAACTCGCTATTCGTTTTTCCCGTGGTAATGAATAGAGAATAGAATTCTAAAGCCATCACATAGCATCAGGCGATTTTTTAAAACATCTGTGACGTGTCTATTCACAATCGAAAGGTCGATGGTTCGAGGAAAATTATATCTACAGAAACAATACATTATTTTCACTCTGTGATTAATTTGGTAATGTAACAATAATTAACAATGAATTTTAGCGGTACATGTAAAAAATATAATATATTTTTTATTTCTAGCGTCATACGCAGAAACATTTCCCTTAAGGAACGCTGGCGTGATCGATGGATTTCCCCATAACAGGTTTAGGCTTGCTTACGAAATGCCACTGTGCGAGGCTAGCATTTCCCTCTCCTTCTTCTCGAAATTTTGGAGTAGCCAATCAAAATTGCTGTATTATATACTGTCACACCTCTCACCCCTTCAGATTTTATCAGGTGAAACGATATAAAAGCAGTAGCTTCTCCGACGATTTCACTGTATTGTGACAACACAGCGGGCTAAGATCTCTGCAAACTTTTCTCATTCAAAGTGAAATTTCAACGAACATCATGTCTGGTAAGTTGTAACAAAACACTTCATTTACTTTAAAAGTTAAATTATTACTCTGTACATTTAACTTATATTCGCGTTCTTGTTTTTAATGCATGGCATTTATATGCGAATTGCTGAGCATTCTAAAAGTTAATAGCTAGACAAGTGAATTTTCTGAAATGCGAACAGTTTAGTTAAGTATTCATTTTAGGCAAGCGTATTCTACATTTAATAGCTAACTGCGCGAATTCTCAAAATGGGAAACAATTTAGTTAAGTATTCACCTTGTTGAGTAATTATTATTCCAGATATTTAAGTACAGGATTTCACAGAGTGAATTATATTCCTTTTGGAGAAAATACAATTATTTGAATACCTTATTAACGTTTTTGCTTTAGAATATTACAAAAAGTCTGTTGCGCGAATCATTCGCTCTAACAAAGTAAATATCTACATTATATTAAAACATTTAAATCGAAAAATACAGTACTTAATGAACTTCATTAGTGAATCAGAACCTCAATTATATTTACACATATTATCATTTCAGAAAAAAGTTAATAATTTTGTAACTTTCAAATAAATGAAATTTTGTTATGCAACACATTCTCTAATAAAGAATATGTTGTTTTTCTCTTCCTAATGCAGAAAGTTTGACATCTCAACTTAACACATTGGCTGAGGGTAGCATTTACCCAGCCGTTCAAAGACTACAAGATCTTCAGCCAGAGGAGCCTTATAATATAAAATCCTTAAGAAAAATTGATACTCTATACGGTGCTAGAGTCGTTGCACTTTTAGACAATAAGCAAGTGTTTCTTCCGACAAGATATTCAACCCTAACAACCCAACAGTTGAAGGAAATGCCAGGGAAGTTTCAAATGGTATATCATGGAGTAGTACCAGCCGGCAAGTTTAAGACATGTAAATTGTCTTTTCTTCCTATTAAGGTTTGTAGAAATAATTCAGCTATCCTTTCAAAGCTTCATTTAGAGTTACATTCGTTGAGTTTATAAATTCACACTTCAGTAGGATAACATTTGTCTAAAGTATACATCAATATGTAAAAAAATAACGTCCTGAGCGAGGATCTGCAGAAAGAAGTTTAATAGTCTATTCACTGATTCTTTACCTCAAAGCAGATACCTACAGCAAGTTTCAAATAATTTCCAGCAAGGATAGCAGTTGTCAAAAGCATGCATCACTGTATTAAAAAAAATATGTGTAAATAATGTCTAGATTGTACTCTGTGTGATTTCGTGCAGAAAGAAGTTTAATACCCCTTGCAATGATTCTCCACATCGAAGTATATACCTACAACAAGCTGCAAATAATGTGAATGTGTGTTACAGGAATGCCCAGATGAATGTAAATGAAGAGGAAGAACGAGATAGCTTAAAACATCATAAACAGAAATGTGATAGGAACATTCTAAATACCTCCCAGTGACCTCAATCAATGAAGAATTGCAGCAGCGCGGAACATGCATGGAAAAAACATCCGCGTGTGTAGAATATAACATATAAATTATGTAGTCATTATTACTGCTATACCCGCCTATACCATTGATTTCATAAATAATTTCATAATTGTTTAAGGAGAATGCCTATCTTAAAAACATTGATGCTACATGAAATCTAAACAAAAAAGATTATTGAACTATTACTGAAAGAGCCTTGAATAAATGGGAATCTAGAAGCCAGAACCATCTTAATATTGGGCTGTATGATATGAGGTGTATAAAAAGATTAATAAAAAAATGAGGTCTATGTAATATAAACAACATTTATTCTTTATAAACATTTTCCTATTACATTCCTATACAAAAAACATACATATTTCCTAAAGACAAAGGTGATAGTCTAGACATTCTAAAACACTCAGTTATATAATCATATACATCACACAGAAAGAGACATGCATTATCCATAAAAAACTAAACATCTCAAGAATGACTGGATGATGTATTTTATAAGTACAAGGTTTTGATATTTCAAAGTTCCTGTTAACCATGACTGTAATTGATTAACACAATTTCTCGATCCTGTCATGCTATAACTTTAGAAGCTTTCAGCTTACTTATAATCTCCTCAATCTCTTGTGTGTGACTATTATTACCAGCGTTCCTTGATGCAATTAGTAACCTCAATATATTTACTAGTCTATTTGGATTTTCAAGCGAAGATATCACTGAATCATCATCATATGAAGATTTCATATTCTCGCGACTCCCTCTGTATCCAGATTTTTCACCATCAGTAGTCTCCAGTGAAGGACAGAGGCTTGTTCCGGTATAACATCCCCCTCTATACATCTTCGGATCTTCGAGTGTAGGAGAGAGAGTCGATCCAGTATAACATGTTGCTCTATGAAGCTTAAATCTTGACAAAGAACGATTCTTAAAAATCCGCGCGCATATACAGCATCTAATAACGTGTTTTCCTCCATGTGTAATGTATGAAAAATTGAGTTTCTCATTCGCTAGTTGCACAGATTTTCTCCGGCAGTAGCTCATGTTAAAACTAAAAGAAATTAAATGAATACGGGAATGCTAACGCTCGAAGGAATTAAAAGCGAATGAATGAATTCATAACACGCAGCTATGTATATATCCAGGGTGAGGACGCCGGAGGGAATCGCGATCTACGCATAGCAGCGGAAAGGATGCTCTCTGGAAACATTCGTGGAAAAGGAGGCTCTCAACAGAACATGGCGAATGCGAGCATGGAAAAAGGATGTTCTCTGGAAACATTTGTGGAGAAGGAGGCTCTCAACAGAACATGGCGAATGCGAGCATGGAAAAAGGATGCTCTCTTGAAACATTTGCGGAAAAGGAGGCTCTCAACAGAACATGGCGAATGCGACAGAACATGGCGAATGCGTGCATGATAAAAAGGATGCTCTCTGGAAACATTCGTGGAAAAGGATGCTCTCAACAGAACATGGCGAATGCGAGCATGGAAAAAGGATGCTCTCTGGAAACATTCGTGGAAAAGGATGCGTAACAACCTGATTGCGCTATGTAACAAGCTCATCACGCTATGTAACAAAGTGATCCCGCTATGAAACAACCTGTTCGCGCTATGTAACAAAGTGATCACGCTATGTAACAACCTGTTCGCGCTATGTAACAAAGTGATCGCGCTATGTAACATCCTGTTCGCACTATGTAACAAAGTGATCGCGCTATGTAACAAACTGTTCGCTATGTAACAAAGTCATTACGCTATGTAACAACCTGTTCGCGCTATGTATCAAAGTGATCACGCTATGTAACAAACTGATCACGCTATGTAACAAGCTCATCACGCTATGTAACAAAGTGATCACGCTATGTAACAACCTGATTGCGCTATGTAACAAACTCATCACGCTATGTAACAAAGTGATCACTCTATGTAACAACCTGTTCGCGCTATGTAACAAAGTGATCGCGCTATGTAACAAACTGATCACGCTATGTAACAAACTGTTCGCGCTACGTAACAAAGTGATCACGCTATGTAACAAACTGATCAGGCTATGTAACAAGCTCATCACGCTATGTAACAAATTGATCACGCTATGTAACAAACTGATCACGCTATGTAACAAAGGAATCACGCTATGTAACAAACTGATCACGCTATATAACAAACTGTTCGCGCTATGTAACAAAGTGATCACGCTATGTAACAAACTGATCACGCTATGTAACAAGCTCATCACGCTATGTAACAAAGTGATCACGCTATATAACAAACTGATCACGCTATGTAACAAAGTGATCACGCTATGTAACAAAGGAATCACGCTATGTAACAAACTGTTCGCGCTATGTAACAAAGTGATCGCGCTATGTAACAAACTGATCACGCTATGTAACAAAGTGATCACGCTATGTAACAAACTGATCACGCTATGTAACAAAGGGATCACGCTTTGTAACAAAGTGATCACGCTATGTAACAACCTGATTGCGCTATGTAACAAGCTCATCACGCTATGTAACAAAGTGATCACGCTATGTAACATCCTGTTCGCACTATGTAACAAAGTGATCGCGCTATGTAACACACTGATCACGCTGATTAATTGAATCGCGCGCACCTGCTTCTAAACCGCCATTTATACATCTACTAACGTCAGCAAATTACACGTCTAATGAAACGCGGCTAGTCGGTCGATGAATACAATTAAGTATTTTTGATTGATTAATGTAATTGACTCGCGCGCAACTGTTCGTCATCGTATATGCGTGGTAGCATGTGTATAATTATTACGAGTAATAACATTTATTTAATTCTACTTTTGAGGGAAAATATATTTTGGATTTATAAGAATATTACAACACTTAGATGATTCCATAGCTGAAAGGACAGAGTTGACGTAACAGTCGTTATCGCGTGATAATTGCGCTGGAACCCCGAGCGCAACCCTTCCACCACGAAACGTTTCAATCGAATGAGTGGCTCTCGGTACTTGCAGTGACAAGTCGACTACCGCACCCCCTCCACTCGCGCTTCAGTTCGCAACCTACACCAGCGCGACAGGTGGTAATATGAGTGAAACTGGTTTTTCTCTCTGAACCAGCGACGGTTTCCTCACGGCGCCCCTGGTGGTCATATCCGAAAGTTGTGAATTCACCATATTTAAACCCAAGGTTTGCGCAAGGCGGCCCTCTTAACTCTATATAATTCAGCGAAATATGATTCCGGAAAAAAAATAAAGGCGAATTAACATTTTAGTTAAATAATACTCGTTTAACATGCGAGGTGCGTTCATGTTGTCTCCGGAGGAATTGATTATGAAATAAATACGGTTAACATTATATGTGAATATTACATACGTTATTAAAAAATAAATAAGGCTCTCGCGGATCGATGAATACAATTAAATATTTTTATTAATTAATGTAATTGACTTGCGCGCCTAGAGATATCTCACCCATTATTCATCTACCATGAATATCTCATTTCTAATGAAACGACGCAGTCTATCGATTAAAAACAATTAAACTTTTTTATTAATTAATTGTATATGAATTGACTCGCGCACCTGGTTGTTCTCGTATATGCGCGATTATTACGCATGTATAACCATTACGGCTAATAACGTTTGTTTAATTCTTCTTTTGAACGGAGGGTTTATAAAAAATATTGCATTGCTTAGATGAATTAAAAAGCAACTGAAAACGATATTGCAAAATAGCTAGTATGAGACGTTAACACGAGAACGCTTTACGAAAAACAAGACGCATGCGACCGCTGTGCATCGTCTAATACAATGAATCTCTTAAGAAGCGGTTAAACCAGGACGCTTGGGTTTTCCCACAGTACCTGCTCTTAATGGCTAGGGGTATCCATCACATCGGGGTACGCTCCAACTGATGTTAAAAATATAAGACCGCTATGCATCTTCTCGCTCGAGAGAAGTAATAATTACAATTCAAAACAGGCATACCTTTCTTAGTAGATATAAAAGTAACACGCACGAAGACTTCAAATATAAATTTTATATTCGTTTTAAATGTTCTTTCTAAAGACGTAGCGAACTTTGAGAAATTCAACGAATTATTCACTTGCGTACACTGCTTGAAAGAAATATGGTGTACACCCCTGAAGAATGCATATGGTCTTCTCGGAAGAAATGCCTATGTAGACACATTAGCGGACAATGGCAGACGCTTCCATGCCATTAAATATCTTCAGAAGAAGGTAAAACAAGGTCCTGTATAGAGCCATTAGTGAACAATGGCAGACGTTTCCAGTTCATTAAACATCCTAAGTGCTCTGAAAAACCACAGACCCTCGGGGTAAATAACTATTAGCGATACAAAAGAATTTCTTAATGGCTTCCCCAGTGCAGAAATTCCATCACAAACCGTGGAAAACCAAGTCTAGTCATGTTTTAAGCTTACCACAAAAAAAATTCTCCCGATAATTAATATAATTTCACAATGAAGTATATTAATGATTAAGTTTCATAGCTCTTATTTCTTTCAATAAAATATTGAATATGACTCGAGCGTTAGGAATATGAAACGGTGAGAAGCACTATTATAATTATAATTAAACGTATACTGTATAGATTCTGTACTTAAACATTCCATTGTATCTTTGTCATTATTTAAATACTCGCATACAAGAATTGCATGCATGATATCAAAAATTAAACTGATTTTTTTTCTCGGTATGTTAAACAAAGAAATATGTTTTGGCGAGAGTAATATGAAGAATAAAAAGTATTCAGAACGGTGAATATTACATACGTTATTAAAAATAAATAAGGCTCTCGCTGATCGATGAAAACAATTAAATATTTTTTATTAATTAATTGTATATGAATTGACTTGCGCATTTGCTTGGTGACGTATGTGCGTGATTATTACGCGTGTATAACTATTACGACTAATAGCATTTGTTTAATTCTAAATAAATAATGAAATATGGAGCCTAGCCTAAACAATCCTCGTTACTCTTAATTTATTCCATTTAAAAAGATTCGGCTTAGTAAACATAGGACGAGTACGATTTTAAATACCTCGTCCATTCGAGAGATATTTTTCGAATATTCCAGCATGTTAAATATAAACTTAATACACACACACACAAAAATTCATTTCAAGTAATATTTTCGCGACATTAAGTATTTGCGAATGAGTTTTTACTTTCTCTACTACGTATAGTAAGTAGAGGAAGTGTTGTATTCCATCCAAAAAATTCGATACCGAGATTTCACCGGAAATACATGTTTTGAGACCCTATGAATCCGAAAAAAGCATGGCTGTCTGCGGGTGTGCCTGTGAAGCATAACTCAGAAACGAAGAGGCTGATAAAACACCAAACTTGGTATTTAGGTTCAGTATCTCCCAGAGATGCGACACGAAGGTTTTAAAGAAAATGCCCCGCACCAGACTACCCTTTACATGGAACATTTTTCGAAAATTTTAATTTTCTCAAAAATGACTCTAACGATATTGAATAAAAGATTATATGTTTAAGATATTGTAATGAGAATTGAAATGTATATCTCGAATTTTCTGGGCCGCCGGCTGCAGGATCGCTCATCAAATACCGTAATGATTCAGGCACCCGAACACCCGAATGGTAAGCATTCTTCAGAGTTTTTAAATAAGTAATGTAACAATTCATAGTAACTTCTTGTTCATATTCTTTATTATTATTATTATTATTATTATTATTATTATTATTTCCAGGAAGTGGACTTTATTTTGGTATCGGCCATCCATCGAGCGCTGCACCGGTACCACCTGGCTTCCAAGCCTTCATGGGGCCGAATCATCATGGAGGTGGCTCTGCCTCCGTACATGCAGCAACACTCGTAAGGTAAGAATTTACAGACTGGTGTTTGAGCAATTGTAACTAAAAATTACATAATAGTAGACATACAATGCCGATTCTAGCACACAAAGACCTACCTACGACAGCATAGAGTTGCGGATTGTATAAGGAGAAAAGGATATATTTAAGGGGAGTTTCTCACCCCATATGCAGTCACATAACTCTTTCGGTCTCCCAGAATGCTATGTATTTTTAACGCAGGTGTTTAAAACATGTATTTTTTCACGTATAGAGTGTAGATTCTTTAGAACTCTGTACTTAAACATGCTATACTATTATTATTATTTATTTTTTCCAGGAAATGGACTTTATTTCGGAGGCGGCATCGCTCAACAGGCGACCGCTGCACCGGTACCTCCAGGCTTCGCAAGCGTTGTACCAGCAGGCTTCGCGACCGCTGCACCGCCACCCCCAGGCTTCCAGAACTTCCTGGTACCAAATCAGCAGGGGTGGGACCCTGCCCCATACATGCAGCAAGCACCGATCGGTAAGAATTTTTCAATATTTTACGAAGTTCTTTTACACATTCTATATTATTATTAATAATAATAATATTATAATTTTTTCAGGAAATGGAGTTTATTTTGGGATCGGGCATCCATCGACCGCTGCACCGGTACCACATGGCCTCCAAGCCTTCATGGGGCCAAATCAGCATGGTCGGGTCCTTGCCCATACATGCAGCAACCACCGACCGGTAAGAATATTTTTCAACATTTTATGAAGTTCTTTTTACACATTCTATATTATTATTAATATTGTTATTATTTTCAGGAAGTGGACTTTATTTCGGAGGCGGGTTTTTCTGGGAATGTCTCCAAAGTATTCTTCATTGTGAACGACTTTTGCAAAACTGATAAACCATAAGAGATAGACAAAATTTTACTACACAAAAAATGGAGATCGCGATAAAATACATAATTTATATCATATACATTCTTGTTGTTGAGTAAATCGTTTTCGAGATATTGCTTGTTATTCCCTTAAAATTTCCAATACTTATACTTTTTTCTCAAATTCATTATTCTTGTTTTTATGTCCTGGACATGCAAAGAGAATGGAATGCGCCACGTAGCAACCAGCGTTAAAATATTTGACTATCGCTTAAAACCTACCATATTCACCTTGTATCGACATGAAAATTACCAATAACATTGACATCTCGATATCTCGATTAACATGAAGCATATGGAGAATAAGTGCTTGTAAAAATAGTTTGTACAAGAGTAGAGAAAGTCATGTGAGTGTATCACATCAGATTTTTTGATATTGGTTTAAATTTTCAAATACTTTTAACTTTTCTCAAGCGGTAACTCGCTATTCGTTTTTCCCGTGGTAATGCATAGAGAATAGAATTCTAAAGCCATCACATAGCATCAGGCTTTTTTTTAAAACATCTGTGACGTGTCTATTCACAATCGAAAGGTCGCTGGTTCGAGGAAAATTATATCTACAGAAACAATACATTATTTTCACTCTGTGATTAATTTGGTAATGTAACAATAATTAACAATGAATTTTAGCGGTACATGTAAAAAAATATAATATATTTTTTATTTCTAGCGTCATACGCAGAAACATTTCCCTTAAGGAACGCTGGCGTGATCGATGGATTTCCCCATAACAGGTTTAGGCTTGCTTACGAAATGCCACTGTGCGAGGCTAGCATTTCCCTCTCCTTCTTCTCGAAATTTTGGAGTAGCCAATCAAAATTGCTGTATTATATACTGTCACACCTCTCACCCCTTCAGATTTTATCAGGTGAAACGATATAAAAGCAGTAGCTTCTCCGACGATTTCACTGTATTGTGACAACACAGCGGGCTAAGATCTCTGCAAACTTTTCTCATTCAAAGTGAAATTTCAACGAACATCATGTCTGGTAAGTTGTAACAAAACACTTCATTTACTTTAAAAGTTAAATTATTACTCTGTACATTTAACTTATATTCGCGTTCTTGTTTTTAATGCATGGCATTTATATGCGAATTGCTGAGCATTCTAAAAGTTAATAGCTAGACAAGTGAATTTTCTGAAATGCGAACAGTTTAGTTAAGTATTCATTTTAGGCAAGCGTATTCTACATTTAATAGCTAACTGCGCGAATTCTCAAAATGGGAAACAATTTAGTTAAGTATTCACCTTGTTGAGTAATTATTATTCCAGATATTTAAGTACAGGATTTCACAGAGTGAATTATATTCCTTTTGGAGAAAATACAATTATTTGAATACCTTATTAACGTTTTTGCTTTAGAATATTACAAAAAGTCTGTTGCGCGAATCATTCGCTCTAACAAAGTAAATATCTACATTATATTAAAACATTTAAATCGAAAAATACAGTACTTAATGAACTTCATTAGTGAATCAGAACCTCAATTATATTTACACATATTATCATTTCAGAAAAAAGTTAATAATTTTGTAACTTTCAAATAAATGAAATTTTGTTATGCAACACATTCTCTAATAAAGAATATGTTGTTTTTCTCTTCCTAATGCAGAAAGTTTGACATCTCAACTTAACACATTGGCTGAGGGTAGCATTTACCCAGCCGTTCAAAGACTACAAGATCTTCAGCCAGAGGAGCCTTATAATATAAAATCCTTAAGAAAAATTGATACTCGATACGGTGCTAGAGTCGTTGCACTTTTAGACAATAAGCAAGTGTTTCTTCCGACAAGATATTCAACCCTAACAACCCAACAGTTGAAGGAAATGCCAGGGAAGTTTCAAATGGTATATCATGGAGTAGTACCAGCCGGCAAGTTTAAGACATGTAAATTGTCTTTTCTTCCTATTAAGGTTTGTAGAAATAATTCAGCTATCCTTTCAAAGCTTCATTTAGAGTTACATTCGTTGAGTTTATAAATTCACACTTCAGTAGGATAACATTTGTCTAAAGTATACATCAATATGTAAAAAAATAACGTCCTGAGCGAGGATCTGCAGAAAGAAGTTTAATAGTCTATTCACTGATTCTTTACCTCAAAGCAGATACCTACAGCAAGTTTCAAATAATTTCCAGCAGGATAGCAGTTGTCAAAAGCATGCATCACTGTATTAAAAAAAATATGTGTAAATAATGTCTAGATTGTACTCTGTGTGATTTCGTGTAGAAAGAAGTTTAATACCCCTTGCAATGATTCTCCACATCGAAGTATATACCTACAACAAGCTGCAAATAATGTGAATGTGTGTTACAGGAATGCCCAGATGAATGTAAATGAAGAGGAAGAACGAGATAGCTTAAAACATCATAAACAGAAATGTGATAGGAACATTCTAAATACCTCCCAGTGACCTCAATCAATGAAGAATTGCAGCAGCGCGGAACATGCATGGAAAAAACATCCGCGTGTGTAGAATATAACATATAAATTATGTAGTCATTATTACTGCTATACCCGCCTATACCATTGATTTCATAAATAATTTCATAATTGTTTAAGGAGAATGCCTATCTTAAAAACATTGATGCTACATGAAATCTAAACAAAAAAGATTATTGAACTATTACTGAAAGAGCCTTGAATAAGTGGGAATCTAGAAGCCAGAACCATCTTAATATTGGGCTGTATGATATGAGGTGTATAAAAAGATTAATAAAAAAATGAGGTCTATGTAATATAAACAACATTTATTCTTTATAAACATTTTCCTATTACATTCCTATACAAAAAACATACATATTTCCTAAAGACAAAGGTGATAGTCTAGACATTCTAAAACACTCAGTTATATAATCATATACATCACACAGAAAGAGACATGCATTATCCATAAAAAACTAAACATCTCAAGAATGACTGGATGATGTATTTTATAAGTACAAGGTTTTGATATTTCAAAGTTCCTGTTAACCATGACTGTAATTGATTAACACAATTTCTCGATCCTGTCATGCTATAACTTTAGAAGCTTTCAGCTTACTTATAATCTCCTCAATCTCTTGTGTGTGACTATTATTACCAGCGTTCCTTGATGCAATTAGTAACCTCAATATATTTACTAGTCTATTTGGATTTTCAAGCGAAGATATCACTGAATCATCATCATATGAAGATTTCATATTCTCGCGACTCCCTCTGTATCCAGATTTTTCACCATCAGTAGTCTCCAGTGAAGGACAGAGGCTTGTTCCGGTATAACATCCCCCTCTATACATCTTCGGATCTTCGAGTGTAGGAGAGAGAGTCGATCCAGTATAACATGTTGCTCTATGAAGCTTAAATCTTGACAAAGAACGATTCTTAAAAATCCGCGCGCATATACAGCATCTAATAACGTGTTTTCCTCCATGTGTAATGTATGAAAAATTGAGTTTCTCATTCGCTAGTTGCACAGATTTTCTCCGGCAGTAGCTCATGTTAAAACTAAAAGAAATTAAATGAATACGGGAATGCTAACGCTCGAAGGAATTAAAAGCGAATGAATGAATTCATAACACGCAGCTATGTATATATCCAGGGTGAGGACGCCGGAGGGAATCGCGATCTACGCATAGCAGCGGAAAGGATGCTCTCTGGAAACATTCGTGGAAAAGGAGGCTCTCAACAGAACATGGCGAATGCGAGCATGGAAAAAGGATGTTCTCTGGAAACATTTGTGGAGAAGGAGGCTCTCAACAGAACATGGCGAATGCGAGCATGGAAAAAGGATGCTCTCTGGAAACATTTGCGGAAAAGGAGGCTCTCAACAGAACATGGCGAATGCGACAGAACATGGCGAATGCGTGCATGAAAAAGGATGCTCTCTGGAAACATTCGTGGAAAAGGATGCGTAACAACCTGATTGGGCTATGTAACAAGCTCATCACGCTATGTAACAAAGTGATCCCGCTATGAAACAACCTGTTCGCGCTATGTAACAAAGTGATCACGCTATGTAACAACCTGTTCGCGCTATGTAACAAAGTGATCGCGCTATGTAACATCCTGTTCGCACTATGTAACAAAGTGATCGCGCTATGTAACAAACTGTTCGCTATGTAACAAAGTCATCACGCTATGTAACAACCTGTTCGCGCTATGTATCAAAGTGATCACGCTATGTAACAAACTGATCACGCTATGTAACAAGCTCATCACGCTATGTAACAAAGTGATCACGCTATGTAACAACCTGATTGCGCTATGTAACAAACTCATCACGCTATGTAACAAAGTGATCACGCTATGTAACAACCTGTTCGCGCTATGTAACAAAGTGATCGCGCTATGTAACAAACTGATCACGCTATGTAACAAACTGTTCGCGCTATGTAACAAAGTGATCACGCTATGTAACAAACTGATGAGGCTATGTAACAAGCTCATCACGCTATGTAACAAATTGATCACGCTATGTAACAAACTGATCACGCTATGTAACAAAGGAATCACGCTATGTAACAAACTGATCACGCTATATAACAAACTGTTCGCGCTATGTAACAAAGTGATCACGCTATGTAACAAACTGATCACGCTATGTAACAAGCTCATCACGCTATGTAACAAAGTGATCACGCTATATAACAAACTGATCACGCTATGTAACAAAGTGATCACGCTATGTAACAAAGGAATCACGCTATGTAACAAACTGTTCGCGCTATGTAACAAAGTGATCGCGCTATGTAACAAACTGATCACGCTATGTAACAAAGTGATCACGCTATGTAACAAACTGATCACGCTATGTAACAAAGGGATCACGATTTGTAACAAAGTGATCACGCTATGTAACAACCTGATTGCGCTATGTAACAAGCTCATCACGCTATGTAACAAAGTGATCACGCTATGTAACATCCTGTTCGCACTATGTAACAAAGTGATCGCGCTATGTAACACACTGATCACGCTATGTAACAAACTGTTCGCGCTATGTAACAAAGTGATCACGCTATGTAACAAACTGATCAGGCTATGTAACAAGCTCATCACGCTATGTAACAAAGTGATCACGCTATGTAACAAACTGATCACTCTATGTAAGAAAGGAATCACGCTATGTAACAAAGGAATCACGCTATGTAACAAACTGATCACGCTATGTAACAAACTGTTCGCGCTATGTAACAAAGTGATCACGCTGTGTAACAAACTGATCAGGCTATGTAACAAGCTCATCACGCTATGTAACAAAGTGATCACGCTATGTAACAAACTGATCACGCTATGTAACAAAGGAATCACGCTATGTAACAAGCTCATCACGCTATGTAACAAAGTGATCGCGCTATGTAACAAAGGAATCACGCTATGTAACAAACTGTTCGCTATGTAACAAAGTGATCACGCTATGTAACAAACTGATCACGCTATGTAACAACGGAATTACGCTATGTAACAAACTGTTCGCTATGTAACAAAGTGATCACATTATGTAACAACCTGTTCGCGCTATGTAACAAACTGATCGCGCTATGTAACAAACTGATCACGCTATGTAACAAAGGGATCACGCTATGTAACAAACTGTTCGCTATGTAACAAACTGATCACGCTATGTAACAAACTGTTCGCGCTATGTAACAAAGTGATCACGCTATGTAACAAACTGATCAGGCTATGTAACAAGCTCATCACGCTATGTAAAAAAGGAATCACGCTATGTAACAAACTGATCACGCTATGTAACAAAGGAATCACGCTATGTAACAAGCTCATCACGCTATGTAACAAAGTGATCACGCTATGTAACAAAGTGATCGCGCTATGTAACAAAGTGATCACGCTATGTAACAAACTGATCAGGCTATGTAACAAGCTCATCACGCTATGTAACAAAGTGATCACGCTATGTAACAAACTGATCACGCTATGTAACAAAGGAATCACGCTATGTAACAAAGTGATCACGCTATGTAACAAACTGATCAGGCTATGTAACAACCTGTTCGCGCTATGTAACAAGCTCATCACGCTATGTAACAAACTGATCACTCTATGTAACAAAGGAATCACGCTATGTAACAAAGGAATCACGCTATGTAACAAACTGATCACGCTATGTAACAAACTGTTCGCGCTATGTAACAAAGTGATCACGCTATGTAACAAACTGATCAGGCTATGTAACAAGCTAATCACGCTATGTAACAAAGTGATCACGCTATGTAACAAACTGATCATGCTATGTAACAAAGGAATCACGCTATGTAACAAAGGAATCACGCTATGTAACAAACTGATCACGCTATGTAACAAAGGGATCACGCTATGTAACAAACTGTTCGCTATGTAACAAACTGATCACGCTATGTAACAAACTGTTCGCGCTATGTAACAAAGTGATCACGCTATGTAACAAACTGATCACGCTATGTAACAAAGGAATCACGCTATGTAACAAGCTCATCACGCTATGTAACAAAGTGATCACGCTATGTAACAAAGTGATCGCGCTATGTAACAAAGTGATCACGCTATGTAACAAACTGATCAGGCTATGTAACAAGCTCATCACGCTATGTAACAAAGTGATCACGCTATGTAACAAACTGATCACGCTATGTAACAAAGGAATCACGCTATGTAACAAAGTGATCACGCTATGTAACAAACTGATCAGGCTATGTAACAACCTGTTCGCGCTATGTAACAAGCTCACCACGCTATGTAACAAACTGATCACTCTATGTAACAAAAGAATCACGCTATGTAACAAAGGAATCACGCTATGTAACAAACTGATCACGCTATGTAACAAACTGTTCGCGCTATGTAACAAAGTGATCACGCTATGTAACAAACTGATCAGGCTATGTAACAAGCTAATCACGCTATGTAACAAAGTGATCACGCTATGTAACAAACTGATCATGCTATGTAACATAGGAATCACGCTATGTAACAAAGGAATCACGCTATGTAACAAACTGATCACGCTATGTAACAAAGGGATCACGCTATGTAACAAACTGTTCGCTATGTAACAAACTGATCACGCTATGTAACAAACTGTTCGCGCTATGTAACAAAGTGATCACGCTATGTAACAAACGGATCACGCTATGTAACAAAGGAATCACGCTATGTAACAAGCTCATCACACTATGTAACAAAGTGATCACGCTATGTAACAAAGTGATCGCGCTATGTAACAAAGTGATCACGCTATGTAACAAAGGGATCACGCTATGTAACAAACTGTTCGCTATGTAACAAACTGATCACGCTATGTAACAAACTGTTCGCGCTATGTAACAAAGTGATCACGCTATGTAACAAACTGATCAGGCTATGTAACAAGCTCATCACGCTATGTAAAAAAGGAATCACGCTATGTAACAAACTGATCACGCTATGTAACAAAGGAATCACGCTATGTAACAAGCTCATCACGCTATGTAACAAAGTGATCACGCTATGTAACAAAGTGATCGCGCTATGTAACAAAGTGATCACGCTATGTAACAAACTGATCAGGCTATGTAACAAGCTCATCACGCTATGTAACAAAGTGATCACGCTATGTAACAAACTGATCACGCTATGTAACAAAGGAATCACGCTATGTAACAAACTGATCAGGATATGTAACAAGCTCATCACGCTATGTAACAAAGTGATCAATATCAAAACCTTGTACTTATAAAATACATCATCCAGTCATTCTTGAGATGTTTAGTTTTTTATGGATAATGCATGCCTCTTTCTGTGTGATGTATATGATTATATAACTAAGTGTTTTAGAATGTCTAGACTATCACCTTTGTCTTTAGGAAATATGTATGTTTTTTGTATAGGAATGTAATAGGAAAATGTTTATAAAGAATAAATGTTGTTTATATTACATAGACCTCATTTTTTTATTAATCTTTTTATACACCTCATATCATACAGCTCAATATTAAGATGGTTCTGGCTTCTAGATTCCCATTTATTCAAGGCTCTTTCAGTAATAGTTCAATAATCTTTTTTGTTTAGATTTCATGTAGCATCAATGTTTTTAAGATAGGCATTCTCCTTAAACAATTATGAAATTATTTATGAAATCAATGGTATAGGCGGGTATAGCAGTAATAATGAGTACATAATTTATATATATATTATTGTTATATTCTACACACGCGGATGTTTTTTCCATGCATGTTCCGCGCTGCTGCAATTCTTCATTGATTGAGGTCACTGGGAGGTATTTAGAATGTTCCTATCACATTTCTGTTTATGATGTTTTAAGCTATCTCGTTCTTCCTCTTCATTTACATTCATCTGGGCATTCCTGTAACACACATTCACATTATTTGCAGCTTGTTGTGGGTATATACTTCGATGTGGAGAATCATTGCAAGGGGTATTAAACTTCTTTCTACACGAAATCACACAGAGTACAATCTAGACATTATTTACACATATTTTTTTTAATACAGTGATGCATGCTTTTGACAACTGCTATCCTGCTGGAAATTATTTGAAACTTGCTGTAGGTATCTGCTTTGAGGTAAAGAATCAGTGAATAGACTATTAAACTTCTTTCTGCAGATCCTCGCTCAGGACGTTATTTTTTTACATATTGATGTATACTTTAGACAAATGTTATCCTACTGAAGTGTGAATTTATAAACTCAACGAATGTAACTCTAAATGAAGCTTTGAAAGGATAGCTGAATTATTTCTACAAACCTTAATAGGAAGAAAAGACAATTTACATGTCTTAAACTTGCCGGCTGGTACTACTCCATGATATACCATTTGAAACTTCCCTGGCATTTCCTTCAACTGTTGGGTTGTTAGGGTTGAATATCTTGTCGGAAGAAACACTTGCTTATTGTCTAAAAGTGCAACGACTCTAGCACCGTATCGAGTATCAATTTTTCTTAAGGATTTTATATTATAAGGCTCCTCTGGCTGAAGATCTTGTAGTCTTTGAACGGCTGGGTAAATGCTACCCTCAGCCAATGTGTTAAGTTGAGATGTCAAACTTTCTGCATTAGGAAGAGAAAAAAAACATATTCTTTATTAGAGAATGTGTTGCATAACAAAATTTCATTTATTTGAAAGTTACAAAATTATTAACTTTTTTCTGAAATGATAATATGTGTAAATATAATTGAGGTTCTGATTCACTAATGAAGTTCATTAAGTACTGTATTTTTCGATTTAAATGTTTTAATATAATGTAGATATTTACTTTGTTAGAGCGAATGATTCGCGCAACAGACTTTTTGTAATATTCTAAAGCAAAAACGTTAATAAGGTATTCAAATAATTGTATTTTCTCCAAAAGGAATATAATTCACTCTGTGAAATCCTGTACTTAAATATCTGGAATAATAATTACTCAACAAGGTGAATACTTAACTAAATTGTTTCCCATTTTGAGAATTCGCGCAGTTAGCTATTAAATGTAGAATAAGCTTGCCTAAAATGAATACTTAACTAAACTGTTCACATTTCAGAAAATTCACTTGTCTAGCTATTAACTTTTAGAATGCTCAGCTATTCGCATATAAATGCCATGCATTAAAAACAAGAACGCGAATATAAGTTAAATGTACAGAGTAATAATTTAACTTTTAAAGTAAATGAAGTGTTTTGTTACAACTTACCAGACATGATGTTCGTTGAAATTTCACTTTGAATGAGAAAAGTTTGCAGAGATCTTAGCTCGCTGTGTTGTCACAATACAGTGAAATCGTCGGAGAAGCTACTGCTTTTATATCGTTTCACCTGATAAAATCTGAAGGGGTGAGAGGTGTGACAGTATATAATACAGCAATTTTGATTGGCTACTCCAAAAATTCGAGAAGAAGGAGAGGGAAATGCTAGCCTCGCACAGTGGCGTTTCGTAAGCAAGCCTAAACCTGTTATGGGGAAATCCATCGATCACGCCAGCGTTCCTTAAGGGAAATGTTTCTGCGTATGACGCTAGAAATAAAAAATATATTTTATTTTTTACATGTACCGCTAAAATTCATTGTTAATTATTGTTACATTACCAAATTAATCACAGAGTGAAAATAATGTATTGTTTCTGTAGATATAATTTTCCTCGAACCAGCGACCTTTCGATTGTGAATAGACACGTCACAGATGTTTTAAAAAAAAGCCTGATGCTATGTGATGGCTTTAGAATTCTATTCTCTATGCATTACCACGGGAAAAACGAATAGCGAGTTACCGCTTGAGAAAAGTTAAAAGTATTTGAAAATTTAAACCAATATCAAAAAATCTGATGTGATACACTCACATGACTTTCTCTACTCTTGTACAAACTATTTTTACAAGCACTTATTCCCCATATGCTTCATGTTAATCGAGATATCGAGATGTCAATGTTATTGGTAATTTTCATGTCGATACAAGGTGAATATGGTAGGTTTTAAGCGATAGTCAAATATTTTAACGCTGGTTGCTACGTGGCGCATTCCATTCTCTTTGCATGTCCAGGACATAAAAACAAGAATAATGAATTTGAGAAAAAAGTACAAGTATTGGAAATTTTAAGGGAATAACAAGCAATATCTCGAAAACGATTTACTCAACAACAAGAATGTATATGATATAAATTATGTATTTTATCGCGATCTCCATTTTTTGTGTAGTAAAATTTTGTCTATCTCTTATGGTTTATCAGTTTTGCAAAAGTCGTTCACAATGAAGAATACTTTGGAGACATTCCCAGAAAAACCCGCCTTCTAAATAAAGTCCACTTCCTGAAAATAATAACAATATTAATAATAATATAGAATGTGTAAAAAGAACTTCATAAAATGTTGAAAAATATTCTTACCGGTCGGTGGTTGCTGCATGTATGGGCAAGGACCCGACCATGCTGATTTGGCCCCATGAAGGCTTGGAAGCCATGTGGTACCGGTGCAGCGGTCGATGGATGCCCGATCCCAAAATAAACTCCATTTCCTGAAAAAATAATAATATTATTATTATTAATAATAATATAGAATGTGTAAAAGAACTTCGTAAAATATTGAAAAATTCTTACCGATCGGTGCTTGCTGCATGTATGGGGCAGGGTCCCACCCATGCTGATTTGGTACCAGGAAGTTCTGGAAGCCTGGGAGTGGCGGTGCAGCGTTCGCGAAGCCTGCTGGTACAACGCTTGCGAAGCCTGGAAGTACCGGTGCAGCGGTCGCCTGTTGAGCGTTGCCGCCTCCGAAATAAGGTCCATTTCCTGGAAAAAATAAATAATAATAATAATAGTATAGCATGTTTAAGTACAGAGTTCTAAAGAATCTACACTCTATACGTGAAAAAATACATGTTTTAAACACTTGCGTTAAAAATACATAGCATTCTGGGAGACCGAAAGAGTTATGTGACTGCATATGGGGTGAGAAACTCCCCTTAAATATATCCTTTTCTCCTTATACAATCCGCAACTCTATGCTGTCGTAGGTATGTCTTTGTGTGCTAGAATCGGCATTGTATGTCTACTATTATGTAATTTTTAGTTACAATTGCTCAAACACCAGTCTGTAAATTCTTACCTTACGAGTGTTGCTGCATGTACGGAGGCAGAGCCACCTCCATGATGATTCGGCCCCATGAAGGCTTGGAAGCCAGGTGGTACCGGTGCAGCGCTCGATGGATGGCCGATACCAAAATAAAGTCCACTTCCTGGAAATAATAATAATAATAATAATAATAAAGAATATGAACAAGAAGTTACTATGAATTGTTACATTACTTATTTAAAAACTCTGAAGAATGCTTACCATTCGGGTGTTCGGGTGCCTGAATCATTACGGTATTTGATGAGCGATCCTGCAGCCGGCGGCCCAGAAAATTCGAGATATACATTTCAATTCTCATTACAATATCTTAAACATATAATCTTTTATTCAATATCGTTAGAGTCATTTTTGAGAAAATTAAAATTTTCGAAAAATGTTCCATGTAAAGGGTAGTCTGGTGCGGGGCATTTTCTTTAAAACCTTCGTGTCGCATCTCTGGGAGATACTGAACCTAAATACCAAGTTTGGTGTTTTATCAGCCTCTTCGTTTCTGAGTTATGCTTCACAGGCACACCCGCAGACAGCCATGCTTTTTTTCGGATTCATAGGGTTTCAAAACATGTATTTCCGGTGAAATCTCGGTATCGAATTTTTTGGATGGAATACAACACTTCCTCTACTTACTATACGTAGTAGAGAAAGTAAAAACTCATTCGCAAATACTTAATGTCGCGAAAATATTACTTGAAATTAATTTGTGTGTGTGTGTGTGTGTATTAAGTTTATATTTAACATGCTGGAATATTCGAAAAATATCTCTCGAATGGACGAGGTATTTAAAATCGTACTCGTCCTATGTTTACTAAGCCGAATCTTTTTAAATGGAATAAATTAAGAGTAACGAGGATTGTTTAGGCTAGGCTCCATATTTCATTATTTATTTAGAATTAAACAAATGCTATTAGTCGTAATAGTTATACACGCGTAATAATCACGCACATACGTCACCAACCAAATGCGCAAGTCAATTCATATACAATTAATTAATAAAAAATATTTAATTGTTTTCATCGATCAGCGAGAGCCTTATTTATTTTTAATAACGTAGGTAATATTCACCGTTCTGAATACTTTTTATTCTTCATATTACTCTCGCCAAATCATATTTCTTTGTTTAACATACCGAAAAAAATCAGTTTAATTTTTGATATCATGCATGCAATTCTTGTATGTGGGTATTTAAATAATGACAAAGATACAATCGAATGTTTAAGTGCAGAATCTATACAGTATACGTTTAATTATAATTATAATAGTGCTTCTCACGTTTCATATTCCTAACGCTCGAGTCATATTCAATATTTTATTGAAAGAAATAAGAGCTATGAAACTTAATCATTAATATACTTCATTGTGAAATTATATTAATTATCGGGAAAAATTTTTTGTGGTAAGCTTAAAACATGACTAGACTTGGTTTTCCACGGTTTGTGATGGAATTTCTGCACAGGGGAAGCCATTAAGAAATTCTTTTGTATCGCTAATAGTTATTTACCCCGAGGGTCTGTGGCTTTTCAGAGCACTTAGGATGTTTAATGAACTGGAAACGTCTGCCATTGTTCACTAATGGCTCTATACAGGACCTTGTTTTTACCTTCTTCTGAAGATATTTAATGGCATGGAAGCGTCTGCCATTGCCCGCTAATGTGTCTACATAGACATTTCTTCCGAGAAGACCATATGCATTCTTCAGGGGTGTACACCATATTTCTTTCAAGCAGTGTACGCAAGTGAATAATTCGTTGAATTTCTCAAAGTTCGCTACGTCTTTAGAAAGAACATTTAAAACGAATATAAAATTTATATTTGAAGTCTTCGTGCGTGTTACTTTTATATCTACTAAGAAAGGTATGCCTGTTTTGAATTGTAATTATTACTTCTCTCGAGCGAGAAGAGGCATAGCGGTCTTATATTTTTAACATCAGTTGGAACGTACCCCGATGTGATGGATACCCCTAGCCATTAAGAGAGGTACTGTGGGAAAACCCAAGCGTCCTGGTTTAACCGCTTCTTAAGAGATTCATTGTATTAGACGATGCACAGCGGTCGCATGCGTCTTGTTTTTCGTAAAGGGTTCTCGTGTTAACGTCTCATACTAGCTATTTTGCAATATCGTTTTCAGTTGCTTTTTAATTCATCTAAGCAATGCAATATTTTTTATAAACCCTCCGTTCAAAAGAAGAATTAAACAAACGTTATTAGCCGTAATAGTTATACACGCGTAATAATCGCGCATATACGAGAACAACCAGGTGCGCGAGTCAATTCATATACAATTAATTAATAAAAAAACTTAATTGTTTTTAATCGATAGACTGCGTCGTTTCATTAGAAATGAGATATTCATGGTAGATGAATAATGGGTGAGATATTTCTAGGCGCGCAAGTCAATTACATTAATTAATAAAAATATTTAATTGTATTCATCGATCAGCGAGAGCCTTATTTATTTTTTAATAGCGTATGTAATATTCACCGTATTTATTTATTTCATAATCAATTCCTCCGGAGACAACATGAACGCCCCTCGCATGTTAAACGAGTATTATTTAACTAAAATGTTAATTCGCCTTTATTTTTTTTTCGGAATGATATTTCGCTGAATTATATAGAGTTAAGATGGCCGCCTTGCGCACACATTGAGTTTAAATATGGTGAATTCACAACTTTCGGATATGACCACCAGGGGCGCCGTGAGGAAACCCTCGCTGGTTCAGAGAGAAAAAACTAGTTTCACTCATATTACCACCTGGCGCGCTGGTGTAGGTTGCGAACTGAAGCGCGAGTGGAGGGGGTGCGGTAGTCGACTTGTCACTGCAAGTACCGTGAGACAGTCATTCGAGTGAAACGATTCGTGGTGGAAGGGTTGCGCTCGGGGTTCCAGCGCAATTATCACGCGTTAACGACTGTTACGTCAACTCTGTCCTTTCAGCTATGGATTCATCTAAGTGTTGTAATATTCTTATAAATCCAAAATATATTTTCCCTCAAAAGTAGAATTAAATAAATGTTATTACTCGTAATAATTATACACATGCTACCACGCATATACGATGACGAACAGTTGCGCGCGAGTCAATTACATTAATCAATCAAAAATACTTAATTGTATTTATCGACCGACTAGCCGCGTTTCATTAGACGTGTAATTTGTTGACATTAGTAGATGTATAAATGCCGGTTTAGAAGCAGGTGCGAGCGATTCAATTAATCAATCAAAAATACTTAATTGATTGACGAGCCGCGTTTAATTGCATTAGTAGTAATATGATGGCGATTCTTTTTTTTTCAATAATGTTTTATACATGGGCGAACATTATCTAATTAATTGACACAATTATGTACTCAGACGATTTGCCGATATACGGCAGGCATCGAGAATCGCATTCCCCCATCGCCAGGGTGGATTTCCAAGCCAGCGTCACGCACCGAGAACCCCCACATATATCCCCATCACCCGAGCGGCACATCCCCTACCCCAAACCAATCACCCGGGCGGGATTTAGACCTAGGGAAGGTACGCGTCCGGCGAATACACACTCTCCCACATATCCGCAGGGGAACCAATCACACGGCAGGGATTTAGACAAGTCACAATGATGGGGCGGGAATGTAGTCACCGTATAGGAACAATACACACTCTCCCACCTATCCACAGGGAACCAATCAAACCACAAGGGGGAGGGAGAGTACGCACCCAGCGTATGGGGGAGGGAGGGGGCGGGCCACCGGCACGTGACCAGACCACAGGGGGAAGGGGGGAGGAGCTGCCGGCACAGAACCAGTCGGCATTAGGTGAGCCCTCAAAGGTAGGGGGCGGGGCTAGCGGCACGCGACCAGGGCGGCATGTGAGCCCTCAAAGGAGGGGGCGGGGCTTGTCGGCATAGAACAAAGAACCTTATCAGATGGCGGCATATCCTTTATGGGCCCGCTCTCTCCTAATATGTCTACTAACATTCTCGTTCCATGTGGTACAACACGATTTTAGTTTCAAGTCAGCTGATTACCAGTCACGGCTCGTGTGTAAACGATATGATCCAAAGTTTTTGAGTGCCCGAACAAAAACTGAGTCAATAGCTGTTAATGTGATTTCACCTTTTGTGTTCCAAGGAGTAATTTATGAGTTAGAGCATGCTAATTATCTTAAAATCTCAGTTGATGCTTCCAATAGACTAGATACCAAAGTAGTTCCAGTTGTAGTAAGGTATTTTTTGCCTACAAAGGGCATTAGAATAAAATTATTAGAATTTAGCGAAGTGTGTGGAGAGACCTCAGAAATAACTCATGTTCTGAAAGCCTTACGCACTCATAATCTGACCGATAAAGTAGTATGCTTCTGTGCCGATAACACGAACTTTAATTTTGGAGGTGTTAACAGACGGGAAATCTAATGTATAGAGCTAGGATAGTTATGTAATAGCTTTTTTTATTTGGTAAAACATATGAATAATGTAAAATGTGCACGAAACAATGTTTCCTTAGTCCGAAAAGGTAAATTTTATTGTACACGTTTTTGCATATTTTCGATTTTTTCGTAATTGCATAATATTTAGAGAATGTAGTTACAATTATACATATTTTCGATTTGTCACAGGAAAATGTTTATAAAAATGTAATTGATTACGTATTTCAAAACAAATTAATAAAATAAAATAAAATAAAGCCTGAGACAAATGACAAGCTGTAGGTATCACATTTTCAAAGAGTTTCCAATTGTTAACGTGGTGAGTATTATATCAAAGAACTGCGGATGTAAACTTATTCAGTGAGACGATAATACAGATCAGTGTATGTCAAGTGGGATAGAAACTTCCGGTGCAGCATCAATGTTCCCACATCGGCCGACCACGAACCAAACATTTTGAGCACTGCACATCAATTTTACCTCAGGTTCCTGTCAACAGTTGTATCTCTTAACCAGATTTCAACGGATGTATAGTAAATATCAGTGATACCAATATCCATTAATTTAGTAGCATCGTAATTTCAACAGTATAGTAGGAAATACTAAGTAAAAACAATAAACCACTGACTGAATTATAATTAAATTCTGCACATTCATACATTACGGCAATGAATTGTGAAATAATACCTTTTACAGGAAGTCTGTTCTCTAGCATAATGGAGTACATTTTGTTCACCTTGATGTGTACTACCACTATACGAAACAAGGGATAACAGCACAGAAATACTGTAAACAGTTTGCTATTTGAGTACGAAATGTACAAATATCTAATTTACGAGAAATGTGCTGTTCTGGTTTGCCCTGTTACAGGGAGAAATAAAGAATTTAAACTGTTTCGTTTCCCGAAAAATCCTGAAAGGTAAGAAACATTTCAGAATACGAGAATAAGTGCAGAAACAGTAATTAAATTTGCACCTTGCATGACGAATTTTCCGGTGTGTTATTGTAACGTGTGAGAAAAGGATATTTAAATACAGTTACAGATGTATTCATACAAATAAAGAGTATATATCACATAGGTAATGCAAAAATTAGCTAACAGATACACAATATATAGATATTTTCAATGAAACCTAAGGTACAATTTCTTATGCTGGATTTACATATATCCCCATTCCATATGCCATCAGTTGTACTGTTTTGCTTTGTTAGGTCCCACAATGAGCAAAGCTCGGAAAAATAGAACACATGCATCATACATGTGGCATTTGCCGACACCAACACATGTAATGAAAACATAACCTCTAGCCCATGGCCATTAGTGCACTTATTTTAATTTATCCACCACCCTGTCGTGCATATTGAATCACACGTTTTACTTATACTACATACTGCATTGCAGACTATTATCACTAATTTATTTATATGTATACAGTTTACTTGTTTACTCCAGTAACCTTCATTCCCCAAAGTTAGCACAACCGTATATGTGTGTTGGCATGCAGGCAACAGAGCAGCATTTCTTTACAAAATTATACAAATTTTCATGTAATCCACAGTATTTTTTGGCTGTGATTATCATATTTATAATAATTTTCTTGGATTAGCAGTATATATAGTATGCAATGCTGATGAATGAAACATAGGCATGTATTTGCAACATTTCCTGTCAATTGTTTCAGGGTAGCCTAATTGGATATGGCATCACCTACTTATACTACCTGGGGCAGATAGCTTTGCATAATATTCCACATTTATATTGTCATAAATATACTGTTTTACATGTATACAGGCTTTATAAGTTCACTTATTGAAAGTATGATCATAATTGGTTTGTTTGATGCGGTAATAATTTACTGTTGATGTCATTTCGCCTAATTTTGTTGTCGTGGAAAGAAAGGATAAAGTACCTTTGGAACGGGGTGTAAAACAATAAAGCGATAGGAAAGAATAAAACAGTGCTCTCTCAGGTTCGCTTACGTCAACCACAAGGACAAAGCTAATATATTTGTACGTGAAAACGAAGGTGTGCTTACTACGAATGGACTAGTTTTATTTTGTGTTGCCTGTGAAAGGCGTAGAAGTGCAGGCACTCGTTTCCAAGTGACGCAACATTTAAAAACAGCAAAACACTTGAAAAATGTTTCACTAAAAAAAGTGCTGAACAGTCAATGCTAAATGTCAATACGGGTAACCCAAATGAAGCAACTTGTTCAACTTCAGGCCCTCAGTTGTCAACCTTTAATAAGGACCTATGTGAAGCTTTCGCTTGTGCTGACATTCCGCTCTATAAATTAGAACATTCTAAATTACATACATTCTTAGAAATGTATATAAAACAGGGTATACCACATGAGTCTACTCTTCGCAAACATTATGTTCCATTACTTTATGGGGGAAAAAAATACAAGAAATTCGGACAAATCTGCTCTTAGTTCTCTTTGTTGAAAATGGTTATAAAAGCGATAGGGAAGTGAATAAATTACCTTAAGACTGAGTTTAGAAGTGGATGTGATCTCTTCGATGGCTGGTGCCCACCTGCCCGCCCCTTTTAGGTGCTTTACTTTTATAGGCAAATCGCGTTATGAACACAACAAACGTAGCCATTTTTTATTCTCGGCCGCAACTGCTGCACTCCTTTCCTTCTAAAAAACATCCCTCGGCTACGCTTTGAGGCTGACGGCCCTCAATCTCTTGACTATGCCTTGAGGCTGAGTATCTTACCGGCTTTGGCGACATTAAGTATTTGCCTGTTGGACATGTAACACATCATTTTCATCACCAAGGAAGAGAACTAAGAGCAGATTGTCTGAAATTTGTGATTCTATTAAGGATAATCTAATTTGGGTTTGCATGGATGAAACTCCAGATGCGTGTAAACGATCTATATGTAATGTACGCTCGGTGAAAAGGACTGTCAAAGGCCTATCTTCTAACAGTGGAAGAAATAGCAATGACAAATCATTCAACAATTGCGAAAATATTTAATAATGCAATGTTGCTATTATGGCCAGAGGGAATTAGGTATGAAAATGTAGTTTTGTTTTTATCTGACGCAGCCCCACATATGGCTAAGGCAGGAGGGGGGTTAAAACTGCTTTATAGTAGACTGATTCATGTAACATGCTTGGCGCATGCAATACATCGCCTGAGTGAAACTGTGTGCTTAAGTTTTCCTACTGTTAATAGTTTAATATCAAGCGTAAAAAAGGTTTTCCTTAAATCTCCAAGTAGAATCAGTTTGTTTAAACAGTTGGCTCCAGGAATTCCACTTCCTCCTGAACCGATCATTACGAGATGGGGGACCTGGTTATAGGCTGCCATATATTATTGTAACAACTTTGACATTATCGAGAACATACTTCAAGAACTAAATGAAAATGAAGCAGAAAGCATTGTTGAAGCGAAGGATGCTATATGTAGGGATGGGATAAAGAAGGAATTAATTTACATTAAGTCACATTTCAACTGCTTTTCCACAGCCATCACAGTGCTCGAACGAAATGATGTACCACTTGTCACAAACTTAACTTTAATAGAAAGTCTCTCATTAAAGCTAAAATCTGCGCCAGGTCAAACTGCAAAAAGTAGTTGAAAAATTTAAATATGTACTACAAAAAATCCAGGGTACCATACATTACAACATATTGCAAATATCATTTCTGGTAAAACAGAGAGCAAATTGTTGGACATTAAAGAAACATTGTCGCTGGAAGAAATTGTAAAGTTTAAATATGCAACTATAATGTCTGTTGTTGCCGAACGTTGTTTTGCTCAGTACAAATCAATTCTCAGAAGCAAGAGAGAATCGTTTCTGTTTTCAAACCTTAAAATGGTTACTGTTATGGAATACAATGGGAAGAATTAAGTTCACTTCAGCAGCAGCTGTTCCAGTCCACAAATTTGGTGAGTTTTACATTCATTTATTATTTTGGTGGATTATAATGTTAACTTGTATTTTCCAATATAACGAACATTAAATGAACTCTCAATGTCGATTTTTAAAAATTATTATTTCACCATTTTTGTGAGATTTTGGATAGCACATATTTCCTAGGTTGTTAATGCATATATCGCTGTTTTAAACCGCATAATTACATACATATTTTACGTTTTTTAATGCATAACTATCCGAGCCCTACTAATATATTTAGAAAATTACAAGAAAGACTAGCGAAAAAAATACTCGGTTTAGGCCGCGGTGCTCACATTGTTCATAATTGTGTTCAGCATGGCGTTGACCAACTCCCCTTTGACACTGAAGCAATTGTTGTTAAGATTTACAAATATTTTTATATTTACACAGTAAGAGTTCAGCAATTAAAAGAATTTTGTGAATATGCGGAGATTGAATACCATAAACTTCTCTCGCATAGCTCAACTAGATTTCTCAGTCTCTTACCTGCCATAAATCGAATACTTTTAATTTTTGATGGGTTAAAAACATTCTTTCTCAAAATTCGTGCCCAAAAATTAAGAGACTTTTTTGATAATCCTGTCAATGAGGCATATATGTGGTTTATTCATGGCGTTCTACAAATTTTCAGTGAATTTATTCTTGAAATGAAAAAAAATAACATCACTGCAACACTGGTTTCAATTAGATACAATGATTTAAAGCAAAAACTTGTTGCTAGGAAAAATCACATTTTTATTCCACAAATAGCAAAACAGAAATTCACTTCACTAATTAATGAAGGACTAATAACCTTAGAGGTTGTTGAAGAGAACTTGATTTCTTTTTATGATAGGTGTATTTCTTACTTAGAAATTTGGGGAAATAGTTTTGATGGGGCAGATCAATTCCTTTGGTTTTCTTTGAGAGAAGCTTATGAATTATCATTGATTTATTATTTTTCATTATCTGTTTACCCTCCTCTTATGTACCCCCCAGAACTTACAAGCGGTTGCCTGGGGTCAGAGGCCCGTCAAGGAGCAGACACTCATGGATCAGACAGAGCATCCAGGATGGGTGATCAGCCCGATGCCTGGTATGGGATGAAGGAAGTAGATGAAATGAAATGTTGGTGAAATGGACGAAAGGAAAGGTGATGATGGAGCAGTTGGTGGAATGAATGGTGGGGGAACCCGGAGAAAACCCGCCCAGACGCCGCTTCATCCACTACAAATACCACATGCAGGTCCCTGGGATTGAACCCGGGCCGCCTCGGTGGGAGGCGAGCGGTCTAACCACTCAGCCACGGCGCCACCTGCTTATGAATTATCCTGGCAGAATATTCAGAAATTAGCAGAATTCATAAATAATATCATCCCAAACAACGATAAAAATTCAGGTGTGATTGACATTGACAAGCTGTTTGATGAAGTTGTTACTGTTAACACAATATTACATAGCATCAAGGATTCAATTAGTGGTATAGAAGGCGTTGACTTGTGGGTAGAGTTCTTCAAACGGTTGCATGTAGGTCAAAGTCAACGTAAGAAGTTTGAGAAAATTATAGAATTTGTTTGTTGTCTGCCCGGAACTTCTGTTCCAGTAGAGCGAGTGTTTTCTATTATGAAAAGTTTATGGACACCTCAGTGGAATCGCCTCAAAATAGACAATATTAAAGCAATGTTACAGATGAAAGTGAATTGCGAATTGACTTGTTTAGAATTTTATGACATAAAAAATAATAGTGCATTCTTGAAACAAGTTCTGAGCTCAAAGAAGTATGATGACTGGAACGATACACTAAGTACGCCAAATTTGTCATATTCAGAAAACAATGAGGATGTAGGACCAACCCCAGGATCTTCCCAGAGCTTCTGCTAAACCAGAAAGAAGAAGCAAGTGAAAAAGGTACAGTGGTTATTTTATATTAAATTCTATACACATCAGAATAGTAGAAGTAGTACCTATTTTAGTTAGAAATACAAACACTTGTCTACTAATAGGCCTACTGCTGCTGCTACTTCTACTGCTACTACTATTCCTGCTGCTGCTAATAATAGTCAAAAAATAAAAAAAAACAATAATAATAATAATAATGACGACGATGATGATAGATTTGTATATACTTAGTTAAAAAGCAGCAGCAAGGTCTATTTTTTCAGTATAAAGTTTAGAATTATCGATAAAATAGGCTATAATTTTTTGTCCGTATTTTCACTGTCTAAATTATGGTAACCCTACAATTTGAGATCTCCTTGTGGTTTACCGGGAAAAATACAAATCAGCTGGAGAATTTAGTGCCGTGCCGGCGTGTTGCCATGGTAGCTCAGTGGTTAGAGCAAGCGGACAGAGATCGGGAAATCCGTGATTCAAATCCTGTCTATGGCATTGAATTTTTCAGTCGCTTGATTCTACCTTTCCAACCCTGTGCAACACATGGCTGCCGCCTACATATAATAGATAACAGAAAGTATTGTATTCCACCCAAAGATTCTATGCCGACATTTAACAAAAAATATATGTTTTGTGGCCACTGAATCCAAAAGAAACACTTACTTTTGTGTCACCTACCTAAGGTAGGTAAGAGAAAGTGTTGTATTCCACTTAAAAAATTCGATGCTGAGATTTAACCGGAAATACACTTTATGGGGCCCCTGGGACAAAGAATAAAGAAGGATTTTGTTTCTTCTCTGTCACCTACCTATGGTAGTAGGTAAGAGAGATTATTGTATTTCAACCAAAAATTTGATGTTGGATTTCACCGCAAATAGATGCATACAGGTCTCCTGAACAAACACGTCATTGTTACTGTCTCTGCCACGTAAGAGGAAGTAGTGAATTCCATTAAAACTTTCGAGATTTCATAGGATGTACATGGTTTTAGGCCTCCTCAACAATCACAACGCAGTTGTTACTGTCTCTGCCACGTAAGGGAAAGTAGTGAATTCCATTAAAACTTTCGAGATTTCATAGGAAGTACATGGTTTTAGGCCTCCTGAACAATTACAACGCAGTTGTTACTGTCTCTGCCATGTAACGGCAAGTAGTGAATTCCATTAAAACTTTCGAGATTTCATAGGAAGTACATGGTTTTAGGCCTCCTGAACAATCACAACGCAATTGTTACGGTCTCTGTCACGTAAGACGAAGTAGTGAATTGCATCCAAAAATAAGATGTCGAGATCTAACCGAAAGAGGAAGTACTGTATTCAAACCAAAATTTCAATGTCAGAATAAAACTGAAAATACAAGCTTTGGGGCCCTCTGAACCCCCACAAAAGGATTTCTACCATATTTGCCACCTACTGTTAGCATGTAAGAGAAACTATTGCATTCAACTCAAAATTCCGATGGAAATTTCACCTGAAATACATGATTTGAGGCACCCTGAATAAAAGCATTTTTACTCTCTCTTCCACTTACCTAGATATAGTCGATAAGACAAAGCGTTAAATTCCATCTAAATATTTCATGTCAGTATTTTACGGGAAATACATATCTTGGGAGTACCTTAATACAAGAAAAGCATTTTTACTTTCTCTGCCACCTCCTACAATAGGTAAGAGAAAGTATTGTGTTCTATCCACAAATTCAACGCGGATACTCAACATCGAAATACATGTTTTGCGGACCCCAGAATACAACAAAACAAATTTTAGTTTATCTACCAGTTACATATTATGAATGGGAGGAAGTATTTAACATAATTCCACCCAAAATTTCGAAGCTGAGATTTCATCGAAAATAATGTTTTGAGCTCCCATGAATAAAACAAAGTATTTTTACTTTCTAAGCCCCTACCTATGATAGGCAAGGGAAAGTATTGCATTCCACCCAAAAATTAATGTCAATATTTAACCGGAAATAGAAGTTTTGAGGCCCTTTGAAAAAAAAGTTTTACTTTCTCTCCCACCTATCGATAGTCGCTAAGAGGAAGTATCCTAGTCTACCCAAAAATTTGTTGTCTATATTTAGCCGAAAATACAATTTTGAGCCCCTTGTATAAAAAAAAAGAATTTTTACTCTATCTCCCACCTAGCTATGGTAGGTAAGAAACTTCTGCATACAACCCAAAAATTTGTTGTCGAAACGAAACAAGGCAATACGTGCTTCTGAGGCTACCCAATAAAAAAGATTTTTACTTTTTCTGCCTGCTACCAATAGTAGTAGGTAAAGGAAAGTATTGTATTCCAACCAAAAATTAGTTGTCAATATTTAACTGGAGATTTGAGATTTGTATAAAGCATATTTTCACTTTTCTGCTATATACCCATAGTAGGTAAGGGAAGGTGTATTCCATCCAAAAATTAGTTGTCAATATTTAAGCAGAAATAGAAGTTTTGAGGCTACCTGTATAAAAATATTTTTACTGTTTCTGCCATATACCTATAGTAGTAAGAGAAAGTATTGTATTCCATTCAAAAATTGTTGTCAATATTTAACTGGAGTTAGAAGTTTTGAAGCCCTCTGAAGAAAACAAAAGAAAAAGCTATTTTGCTTTCTGTCCCACTTACCTATAGTAGGTAAGAGGAAGTATCCCTTTCTACCCAAAAATTCGTTGTCGATGTTTAACCGGAAATACAAGTTTGGGGCCTCCTGTATCCCCCCTCCCAAAAAAAGAAAATTTTACTTTCTCTCCCACCTACAAGTAGTAGGTAAGAGAACCTTTTGTATTCCACCCAAAATTTTGTTTTCGGAACTTAACAAGGAAACACATGTTTTGAGTCCGCCTGTACAAAAAAGATTATTATTTTTTCTGCCAGCTGCCTATAGTAGGTAAGAGGAAGTATCCTACTCTACCCAAAAATTTGTTGTCGATATTTAACCAGAATTACAAGTTTTGGGGCCCCTTAATCCAAAAAATAAGAAGCTTTGCTTTCTCTCCCACCTACCTATAGTAGGTAAGAGAAACTTCTGCATTCAATCCAAAAATTTGTTGTCGAAACTACACAAGGCAATATATGTTCTGAGGCGACCTGTATAAAAAAGATATTTACTCTTTCTGCCAGCTACCAATAGTATGTAAGGATTGTATTCCATCCAAAAATTTGTTGTCAATATTTAAACGGAAATAGACGTTTTGAAGCCCACTGAATTAAAAAAAAACTTACTTTCTCTCTCACTTATAGAGAAAATATTCTTTCCTATCAAGCATTGGATTTAGATTTTACGGAAATACTTGTTTTTAGGTCCCCTCAGTAAATAAAAAATAAAAGCATTTCTACTTTCTCTCCAGCCAGCAATAATTTGTGACGGGAAGTAGGTATTGTATTCCACTAAAAAATTGGATGTCGGAATTTCACCGGAAATATATGCTTTGAAACCCCTGAATCACCAAAACCACTTTTATTTTTTTGGCCACTTACCAAAAATTGGTAATAGAAAGGGTTTTATTCCACACAAAATACACGATATCAAGGGACTTTAACTTAGTACCAATATTTAAATTAAGAGAAGAAAGTTTAATAATTTGTTTCACCGGAATTATATGTATTGAGGCTCCCTGAATCCCAAAAATCCATGTTTACTTTCTCTGCCTCCTACCTCTAATAGGTAGGAGAAAGCATTATATTCCACCCAAAAATTTTATGTAGATGTTGACCGGAAAATGCATGTTTTGAGCCCCTGAATAAAAAAACAAACAAACAAAAACAAAGCATCTTTACTTTCTATGTCATCCACCTATTACACTGAACAACACTGAAATTTGCACCTGACCAAAAATAGGCGATTCTAATTGATTTTTAAGCACGAATTTCAGAACTGAAATCCGTTTTGTGATATCACCTAACATTTTTTAGATATTGCCCTTTTTGTGATTTGCGAAAATCCGCTGCGCTGCGTTGCTCCCACCACTGCAACCTTTATCGGTCGGCTCACCCTCTCAACATCTTTGTCTTTCAAGGCTGGTAAGACTTTTATTGCAGGCGAGGTAACTTCAGCATTTTGACAAGGGCTTAAAATATGACTTCTTTGAAAGGTCTTAAGAGCACAGCAGACAGCATCTATCCATGAAGATACTGGAGCAATAATGGCAAAACTCTGAAGAATGGCACAATGCTGTTTGCCTTTGCCAAACATCACTTTTTGCGCTGAACAGAAACCTTTTAACTACACAACCACTGTCCACCGTCTTTAGACGAAAGCTGACTATTCTTCACCCCCAACCTCCTCATCCTCTGTGGCTAGAAGAATTCCTTACTATGTTCTCTACTGCATGTCATAAAGCCGTGTGTCATGTTTGGAACAAGCTGTAGTTGTATACAAGTATCCGTCTCAGCACAGTGCAGTGAATGTTGTGTTCTTTGAAGTGATACGTTTTTGTGAACTACGTTAAAAAAATTTATATACTTCAGACTCCTTTTAACTGCATTTTCTTGCGTACTACAGACACTGACAGAAGTTGTTTATTTATATACAGATGTTATTGTTTTGAAATGTCTGAGAAAGGCTTAAGAGTTATATTTTGGGTGTAAAGCTGGGGATGAAGGGAAGTGGTGGGCACCAAGTACATGTTGCACTAGATGTTCGTGATGCCTTCAGGGGTGGTTAAATGGCACTCATAAATCAATGCCATTTGCTATACCAATGATTTGGAGAGAACCAAGGGATCATATTACAGATTGTTACTTCTGTTTAACAAAAGTATCTGGCTTCTCTTCAAAATCAAAACATGTCATAGGGTATCCAAATATTCCTTTGGCTATAAGACCTGTACCTCATGACAATTCCCTTCCAGTTCCTAAGCCACCTGAACTATGGACGTTAGATGATGTACCTTCAAATGATTCTCCTGAAGAAGAACCTGGCCCTTCAGTATGCAATACCGGTGACCCAGATTTCCAGTTACCAGAACCTCAATCTAAACCTCATTTGATTTCCCAAGCCTAGCTGAATGATCTAGTAAGGGAACTTAATTTAACAAAAACTCAGTCGGAACTTTTAAGCTCACGACTGCAATACTGGAACTTGCTTCAACCTGGAGTAAATGTAACAGCATTCAGAAAACGTGAGCACTCTTTGACATCATTTTTTTCACAGAGAAATGAACTTATTTATTGTAATGATGTTAATGGTCTCATAGAACAACTAAGTGACAATTACAACCATCCCAATGGCGTCTTCTCATTGATTCGTCGAAGTTAAGTTTAAAGGCAGTTTTATTACATAATGGTAACTCTTATCCTTCCGTCCCTATAGCTCATGCTGTCCAGATGAAAGAAACATATGAGAATTTGAAGATAGTTTTGAAAGCTATGAACTATGCAAAGTATGAATGGCAAATCTGTGGAGATTTAAAGGTCATAGGATTACTCCTGGGAATGCCGAGTGGTTTCACCAAGTTTTGTTGTTTTATATGTGAGTGGGACAGTCGGGCTAAAGAAAAACATTATGAAATCTGTGGAGATTTAAAGGTCATAGGGTCACTCCTGGGAATGCAGAGTGGTTATGTGTGGCCCCTCCTCCGCCACACAAGGTGACGATCATCCAAAGTGGATCTACATCGTCTCCCCTACCATGCACTAGTTGCTCTACTAGGATGGAAGGAAGGTGGTAAGTGGAGTCAGGTACCGCCGAAGCAAACCTGATGTTAGTGGGTAATAACTAAAAAGAGCGCCTGCATACAAGGGAGTATGCAGACTAGAGTGGGGCTAGGTGCTGGCCTTGGCGAGCCCAGACCAGGACCTAGGTGTTAGTGGCGGTGTTCATGCGTAGGTCAGGATTGTGGTTAAGGTTCATGCATATTAGATTGAGATGATACTATACCTTGCGTTGGCTTCAGCTGGAGAGGGAGCTGACTGTCTTGTCCTCAGCATTGCTGATGGTCCTGAAACATATTGAAAAATGGTAGTGTAGGGTATATCTATGTGGGATATTTACATGTATTTACAGGATATTTCTATGTACAGGGTTAATAATTTAATTTTTTTTAAATTTTTTATTTATTTGTTTATTTTTTTTTAAATTTTATTTTGCATGTCTACTAGCTACTTTGTGTTAACCATGCTCTAGTCCAGTTGGGCCCCATTTCGTCGATATAAAAGTTTCACCAAGTTTTGTTGTTTTATATGTAGTGGGACAGTTGGGCTAAAGAATGCTATACCATGTAAAGAAATAGGCTTATTTGTTTCCTAATTTCATTTGTATTTGTGACATTTTTAATTATAGAAGAATTTGGAAACTTCATATAAAGCAGCTAAAGTTAGAAATGAAATTTAACACCCAAAGCAACACATCTGACATTCAAGAAGAACATATAATGAAGTTCTGAGTCTCATGTTTCATCTGACATCCCCATTAATTCCATATAGAGAAGAATATATATATATATATGTATGTGTGTGTGTGTGTGTGTGTGTGTGTGTGTGTGTGTGTGTGTGTATAATACAGATTGAGAGGTATATTTCTGCATCTTGTAAACAATTTTTGTTAACTCAAATACGTACCTCATATTCTGTAAAACTGGCCTAATTAAGAGCTTGTTGAATTTTTTCCTCTCGAGTCCTACACTTTTATGTTTACATCATTAATTTCCAAAATAAGAAAGGGTGGTGCGGGATCGGTAGCTTCTAGAGTAAGTGTTTCTTTTTCTCTCTAGGTTTTACATATCATGGTATTTAGGGTGAGATATATGTACCAGGCTGTCATAAGGTGTTAAGAACCTGAATGTCAATAACACAAAGGAATGTAACAAAGCACATTTTTTTAGACTCTTACTCTGTTGTCTTCTTCTTGTTTACTGTTGTATTAAATATTAATGTAAAATTTTACCTGCATCTTCTTTAATAAAGTAATAGACTGAACAAATTTGGCACTTTAACTTTATCAAACAAAAAAAAAAAAGCAGCACCATTTCTTTTCTACTGTGCTCTTCTAAAATGTGTACGTATCTGTGAAAAAAGTACGCCAGATCTTTTATAATGCTTCCTCTGTTGTCAGCTGAAGAATAATGTACCATAGTCTTGTTGGGTAGTATAAATTTTGAATTTAATCGAACTACAGGAAAAAATCCTGTACTAAGCTCAGCCTGCATTCATTGCTTATACCTCTGTCAGCTAATGGAGATGTTGGTTAGTGTGACGTCACGTGCTCTCTATCTGTATACATGCTCAAAGGTTATGTCTGATACCTATTTCAATTTTGAATGTGATGTAATGATAATAGTTTGATTTTGGATGTGTATTAGTGTTGTGCTCAAACACTATTTCCTGCTGTTATACCAAATAAATAAATTAGGACATAATGCTCTTTTCATTGCAAAATAACTTAAAGCATTTCATAAACAGAAAATTCTCCATATGTACTGTGTATCTTTGGGAACTTTTTGTCAATCTGGGTAACTCGGTTAAGTGCTGGCCTTGGAAGCACAAATAGTTACATAAAACTTGTGTATTACCACATTATTGCTGAATGATTTCTACATATCGAAATGTCAGCTACCATATTTATGACAAAACACCCAACTTAAATTATATAAATGTATAATATGTATTGCATGGCAAAATATCTGCTGCAATAGTTATTCTTTTTTAAGTATCTACTTTATTTACATACACCTCATTTGTGAAGTCATAGTGGGAGCTGCCTAGTGAAACAACTTCTTGGTTTTATTACTTGATAGTATTGGGTAATACTATCTCTGTTTTAAATGTTGGCTCATATTCACTTCTAATTGGGCAGCACTATGGTCTCACAAAAAAAAGCCTGGATTCAATCCTAGGGATCAGAGGTGGGATTTTGTGGTAGATAAAATGACACTTTGAATGAGTGTTCTCTGGTTTTCCCCACCATAATTCCATCAAATGCACCATCTTTATCATTGTCATCCCCCCTCCCACCAGTCTCCAATCTCTGTAAACCTGTGAAGTTAAACGGGACATTAAAATTAAAAATACCATGGAGGACGTACTTAATATTTGAGTTGGTATATGTTAATTCACATCACATAAAGGCGCTCCTACGGTAACAACTAGCGCCTTTATGTGATGTCAATTAACATATACCAACTCAAATTTTAAGTATCATATAACATCACAATAAGAAATACTTGGTTTATTATAAAATACTATGGAGGACACTAGTGAATGAGTGTCTCATCCAGCCACTCAAATTTATAAACCAGCATGTGGGCCATTAATCTGCAGAAACAACAATATAACTATACTTAAGTGATAATACAATTGGGTAAGGAAGTAAGTAGGTAATAATGAAATATTGCATTTTAAGCAAATTTAAATTCTGTAATTGCGTAAAAAACAATAGTATGAAAGTTATACAAAATGCTGTTACATTCTTTCTGCAGTCAACATATGAAAAAACAATTAATACTGGCACACTAAACTACATGTTAAAGTGATTGACAATTATGAAGGGTGGGTGTGATATGGTTAAACAAAAAAGAGACATTGCATTCACATTCATATTTAATAATACTGTGTAATATATTTGTATGGTATTTTAAGGAATATGTGCCTACATTAATATAGATTTGAATGGCCTACCAAATTAAAATGTCCATTAAATTCTAACCTCTTGAATGTCTGTTATTACAATCAGTTGGAATGATCTTATAGGTAATTGTAATTGCACTTAGTCACTTATGCATACACAAAGCCAGTTCTAGTTAATAAAACTTGCAGTTATTGAATGGAAAATACACTTTGATTCCTTTTCCTGGGAAAGGTTCTATATATAACATTTGATATAACACAATGGCGGTCCTACAGCACATGGGAACCTTAAATTTATTGACAGGCCATATGAGGAAAAAACAAATTGAGCCCATACAGTGATGTTTGTTTTTGTTCATTTGGCTCCACCGTGAGCAATGCTCAGAGAAATTGAACACATCATACAATTATGAAGTATGCAGAGTATGTAGTAATATACCCAATGCCAAGAACAGCCTTGGGGGGGGGGATGATCCCCTCCCCATCATGCATTATCTAAGAGAGAAAAATTTGTAAACCATCACCATTTCAACAGTAAACTTCTCGACACACATTACAGTAGGACAACAATAACAAGTAAGTGTAAATCACCATCACATGCAATGTGCATTGTGCGTGGAATATGTTGCACGACATATTAAAAAGTTCCTCCATAGTATATGGGGCGTGAGTATATAAAAAAAATGTTTAACTCTTCTTGAAGATTTTATGTTAATTAGGATTGCCTAATAGTTTTAGGCGACATGGAAGGTTATAAATTGTTATTGCAGAATAGTTACATCCTTTTTGGAACAGTTTTAAGCTATTTGCTGGTCTATGCAAATGATCTGCATGCCACATATTGTGGTCATGCACAGCAAGGTTTGTTGGGAAGCTGTAAGGTAGCTCAAGAGAGAATATATGTATTCACCAGTGAGAGTAAGAATTTTTTGGAATTTTAATAATGACCTACATGAATGATGAGAGTTTGGTATTTATCCAACTTTTCGTTTTTGAATTATGCTGTTCACAGACCTTAAACACACACGGACATTTTTCTAAAAATACTTTTTTGGATTCAGGGATTCTCAAAATATGTATTTCCAGTGAAATCACGGTATTGAATTTTTAGGTGGAAGCAATATTTTCTCTACCTAATATATAAGTGGTAGAGAAAGTGAAAATTGCTGCTATTGAGGAACAAAGTTCCAGGAAAAATCGCCAGTAGGTAACATCCAACTCTTCTAAAACAGCATGAATAATCACTTGTAAATGTAAGTCAAATTTATGTTACAAAACAGGATATTTCAGTTTATCTTAGCAGTACCCAAATATTAGTTGTGACTGCTAAGCTGCTTGCATCAGTATAAAAGTTTAAGATAACCCATGAATTTTCACGGCAAATGGCTTTTTCAATACATGCTATTGTTCATGTTATAGTTGAGTACTTTATAAGCACCGGTTTGTACTATGTATGTACAAATTCCTGCTTTGAAACGCATGGCTTTATGTATTCACTTTCAATTGCCAGTCGAACGTTCCACGTTATGTATTTGACCACAGCCAATGGGAGGAAAATGTGCCGGAATGGACTACCTTCCCTTGCACTGGAATGATCGTTAGCTTTCGTTCATTTTCGGCATTCGCTCAACTTCGTCGGGCAACTTCGGGTATTCCGTCTCCAAGCGCTTGTGACAAGCTGCTTTAAGTTTGGTCTTCAACAGGGATGGAAGTGATATCTTATGTCCTACAGATGTCACTGTATGTCATCCTCTAGTACTAACACAAAGCTGGCAACATATGAATAACTAATGCCACCAAAGCCAGGATACTCAGCTGCAAGGTGTAGCCGAGGAATTGAGGGCCCTCAGCCTCAAAGCGTAGTCGAGGGAAGCTTTTTAGAAGGAGAGGAGTGTATCAGTTGCGGCCTTTGATTTACGTTGGCAGAAATTTCTTCCAAAAGTCAATACAAAATGAAGAAGAAGAAGAAGAATTAACACCGCTTGTGTCGCGGATTTCACTTCTTATTTAGGTTGGCAGTTCCCATTGCGCATGTGTATTGGCGGGAAGATGGCTGCCTTTGGGATGTTTGCGTTTTATGTGTTTTGTGTTCATATCGCAATTTTCTATCAAAATAACAGTTTAAAGATTCGAGTAGGTGGGCACCAGCTATTGACGAGATCACATCTACTTCTAAATTCACTCTTAAGGTAATTTATTCTCTTTCTTTTTGCTTTTATACGCATTTTCAATGAAGGCCAACTTAATTCAGAATCGCCCATAACTGTTAACGGAAATGTTGAAGAGAGGTTTATTTCCTTTACAGATGTAAGTTCTGACAGAAAAGCAGATTCTTTTTTGAGCCATGCTCTCAGTATTATTAATGACTTTTCTTGTTCAAATAAACTAATTGCCCAAACATATGAGGGGCAGCAGTCATGGCAGGGGAACACAATGGACTGCAATCGAAGCTGCGAGAACATTTAAAATCTGCCTTATTCGTTCACTACTATGATCATCAGTTAAATCTCATGCTGTGCAGTCAGCTAGTTTTATCAAAGAGTTAAAAGTTGCTATACATCTCTAGCAGGTTTTGGAACATTATTTTCTAGATTAACAAAGAGAGTTCATGCTTTGGATATGCATGTGAGAAATTGAATTTCTACTGTCTGTTCCTCAGACTCGATGGAATTTCCAAAGTTGTTTAGTTCAGACAGTGAAGGGAACACAAAATTGATATCGAACATTTGTTTGAGACAATGATAAAAAATTAAAACTCTGAATGGGACGAGGACACTGTTACATGTGCAGGAAGCTTAATAACCAGGGTAAAAGATTACTTTTAGTTTCCTTTTGACAGTTTTTGCTAACATATTCCAGTAGTCTGGTGTTCTCTTCCAAATTCTCCAGAAAAAACTTTCAGGTATTGCTTCCTGCAATAGAATGCTAGAAGATTTCAAGCAATATTTGCGTAATTACAGGAATGAATTTGACAGACTTTGGGAGGATATGAGTGATAGTGGCAGTAGACTTCAAGCAAAGAGAATTCGTCTCGGCAGTCTATCCGGCACCAGCAGTGATAATTCAACTACAAACAATTGCTTTTTGAAATTGTTGATATCGTAGGGCAAAGCGTATCTCAGAGATTTAGTGAAATTCCAAAGTTACAGTTCCTCTGTCTTCTTTACCATGCACAATTCTCTAACTGGAGGAGGCATTTGGAAGTTTGAAAAATAATTATGGAACATTTTTTTGATTTTGTTGCTCAAAAAAGTGAGCTGTGTGTGGTATATGGTGATCCTGATATGAAAAGAAGTAGTGTCATTGAGTGTCGGCAATATATAAGGACAATGGAACTTTCTACAGTGTTCCCTGAACCTTACAAACTGACAGCTTTGATCCTGGCTATACCAACAACTAGTGTTTCAGTAGAAAGATCCTTTTCCTGCCTGAGAAGAATTAAAGATTATCTTGGCAACTCTCAACATGAAGAAAGATACTCAGCTCTTGCTCTGATGAACATCGAAAGCAAGCTTCTACTAGATCTACGTTTGCGACCTTCATTTGAGGATGACGTAATTTATGTTTTTGCTCAGAAAAATCAGAGGATCCAGCTGATTTACAAGAAGTAGGTAAAACGAAATGTGAGTGAATAACATTTATTTTTGATAACTTCATGGCTCTAAATTATATTTATTAAACTACTGTCCGGTGTACTCAGATTTGTTAATGAATTTACTAGGTAATTTAATTTGAATTAAAGAAGAAGATCTTGTTTACACTACAAGTTGTCTTGCTGAGATTAAGTATGCTGATATGGGCAATTCTGTTTAGGTTAGGTCATATTTTAACAAATTTTACAATATACATTGGGGTACATACCTGAGTCTGATAATCAGGCTATGCCATTGAGTCATTGCACATCAACTAGACAAACTTCTGACCTCAGTTTTTAAAACTTTATTGTAACGTTTGTATGTCTTTTATAGGCTAGTTAAACATACGTTGTACTTTTGTTTTGGCCAAACTTCGTTATTTTGGAATTATCGTGACATCATAATCGTGTAAAGAGCACACACACACACACACACACACACACACACACACACACACACACACACACACACACACACACACACACACACACACACACACACACACACACTAATGTATACAAATGCTTGTTTCTTACAAAATATTGTCATACAAATAGAGAACATTTATTTTAAAGCTTAAAAATCATGCTTTCAGGCCTTTTTGTTAAAACATCTATTCACGACACATTACATTACAATTATTAAATAAACAATCATTTTTGTATAGTCTGTACTAATTTTATTACAATTTTGACATACCAGCAAAATCCCTGTTTAATTCTTTTAGTGGTGCAGAATTTCAGGTTGGGACAATAATAAATTATGGAGCAAGAAATCGCTTAATAAATGCATGGACAGCTATTTTGCAACTTCAGCTTAACTCAGTGCTGGGCACTTTAATATTTTTTGTATGCTTCTGTCTACAAGTATTAATCAAGACTAGCCTACAACACCCATGTAACACCAATATCTTCCTGGAAGATGCATTGTATGCTATCCCTCTCACTGTATTGCTTATTATGCTTCTTTATTTACACTGCCTCCAAGAAATCATTTTTGTATTTATCATTTTCAATTTATTAACCATTTTCTCAATTGTTCAGATGATAACAATATGCCTCATGCTACAGAGTGAGCCAAAAGACTCCGAACCGCCTGCACAGTGTTTTTCCTGTCCGCGTCCTCGGCGCTTGTTGTCATCTGCCGCTATCATGGAAAGGCGCGGATGAAACCATACAACATTTTTAAAACTACTTTTAAAGGCTTTACTTACCAACTTTACGAAAGGAAATGCTGAAACTGGCCACCAACGTTGTCCATGCATTTTTGGCACCTCTTTAGGAAACTATCCATCATGGAATTTTTGGGGGGAATTTTCCAAACGAAGACCGATGTCGTCTAATGTTTCTTCGGTAAGAACCGAATGCCGTATTTTAGATTTCTTAGCCTGAACACTTCCTGTGGCATGAAATTTACTGGAAAGTTCATGGATTGTTGTACGGCCTGGAACTTTTACACTTGAAAATCTTTCTGCAAATTGTACTTTCACTTGGCGAGCTGACCGAGTTAACACATACCACGCTGTGCAGTAGAAAACATTTACTGAGCCATAATATACTTTGTGACTAAGTACAGGACAAAATAATAAATAAATTGTAATAGCTGAACTACATCACATCAACTCAAAACTGCACTTCACACTGCACAGCAAAACACTGCAGCCTAACTTTGTGTATAGCAGCAGTGCGTTATCATGTTTTTTATCATATTTCCACGTGCCCAGTGGAAAAACACCGTGCAGCTGGTAATATTGTTTATAAAATATCCCTCAGGGGTAACTTAAAACATAAAGTGCATAAGACAAACCCACACACCCTGGAATAACTAAAACAAAATATCCGCCAGGAAATTTCTCAACATGAACTACTGCGAGTGATGGATAGTTTCCTAAAGAGGTGCCAAAAATGTATGGACAACGACGGTGGCCAGTTTCAGCATCTCATTTCATAAAGTTGGTAAGTAAAGCCTTTAAAAGTATAGTTTTAAAAATGTAGTATGGTTTCGTCCATGCCTGTCTATGATAGTGGCAGATGGCAACGAGCGCCAAGTACGTGGACAGGAAAAACACTGTGCAGGCGGTTCAGAGTCTTTTGGCTCACTGTGTAGTATTGAATGACATTGTCATAGGTGTTTGTGAGAAGTAGTCTGTCTTTGATTTGTGCACTTAGTATTTAGGCTAATTAACATGAGTGACAAAATCCAACCCAGACATTATCAGTGCTTTAAACGTTTTAATGCAAATAACCACAGCAGTAGGTACAAGAAAGAACAATTAAGGCACGTTACTTCAACAATGTTAAACTGAATATGAAACACATCCAGGTGTCACACAATCTTAGAGTTTGTGGCAAGTGTCGTAAGAAAATTTCATTATTACCAAACAGTGAATCCAGTATAGCCCAGGTCAAGAGTAGCGATATAATTATGAAAGTAAATATATCACTCTTCAAATTGCTGCAGTAGCTTGCAAAACTTAGTTGAACTGTGTTACAAACTGTATTTAAGTGAATTTTGTTTAACATAAGTGCTTACATAATTTAATAAGATAATGTGTCCTTAATGTATAGACTGACACCATATGCACCCACACATCCATACAGCATGAGAAGGTCTCTACAGTCCAACACAAAATCTGCATTGAACTGGGTAAGTTAATTGCTTTAACCCATTTGTGTCATATGACAAGCTGTACTTGCATATGTTAGTAATGGTGCTCAAATCATATGACAAACACAACTCACAAGTGTACGCTAGTCAATAAAACATATACATGCAGATATATTTAAATTCTTAACTAACAGGTTGCATTCAAAGGATCTCCACATCTGTTTAGAAGACTAATGAATAAAAACAGATGCTGTTGGCACCATGAGAGCAAATTAGAAGGATGTTATGTTGCCAGATATATCTCATAATGTGAAACGTGGCAAGTGTGAATCATAATCTGCAATGAATGTGCTGTGAATGAAGTAAAAGGATATCAAATATGTTTATTTGCTATCAATGAAACACAAAGCTGCTAATATTACATCAACAGGCAAGCTGAAAAGAAGAAAAGATCAGACAATCCGAGAGGAGGTGAAGAAACCAAAGTGTGCCCTTTGTATCAGAAGAAAATGACAGGTGTCAATTTGTAAGATCAGGTGACATGTTTGTTGGTGACAACTATAATGCAACACCCATGTGCATATTCAATTGTTTCATTATGTTTCACAAATGACTGTTATGAAAATGACCACTACACAAACTTCAGAGCCAACATCACTCACCAGCTGTTTCAAAATGCAACACTACCAGAGCTCAATGTTAGAGGTCAGCCTTCAGCTGGGGGTACCTCATTGACACTCAAGCTAAAACATGAACCCCTTTTCTAATGCATATTCCACCCCATGGACAAGAAAGAATAAAATGGAATGAAAAGATGTGTTGTATGCTATTGTAGGGGGAAAAATAGCAAAAACATTTGGCAGTGGCAAAAAGTGTTATGTCGCCCTTCTTTTGGAGAAGTGCTTTGAGATCTGTCACACCCAAAAATCATATTAAGCCATCAAAATTAAGAAGTCAATGCTTCCAGTATTATCATTTGAAATTTCAGGAAAGAAATTATGTTGGTTGATTTTATAAGAATTCTTAACTTCACAATGCACTTGCACAGTTGTACAGGATTTAATTAAGATTTCTGAAGTAGCCATGAGGGTATTCAAATAGGACACCAATGAGTTTAATTACACATTATGTGTGTACCATCCTGAAATTTAACACATGTGTAGTTTAAAAAACAAGGGATACTTGAGCTCTTTTAATTAACAAGGTATTAAGTGCATGGGACTTGCATTTTAAGTATAGATTACCCAAAAAAACATGCTTATAATATTTTTGTTATCTTAAAACAAACACTAATAAAGAAAACATATTTTATAACCTTGTAACTAAATTGAAGTTTAATTACATTCAATAATTAGGAGTGGAGATAAATTCATTCTAAATATCTATGTGCGTGCAAATATGTAAATTCTGATTTTGAATAACTGCGAAAGTAGCCACATTTTTAAAATGTAAAAACAAAGATGCATAATACTTTAAAACATTCGGTGGAATAAAAGAGTTGAATAAAAATTTCACACATGATGGTCATATTTTCTTTGAATTTGTACAGTTTGACATGAAATGACTCATATGCCATTATTTTAGAACCATGACACTTGGTAAAATAACTCCAGTTTTTTCTTCCTTTCATAGTAACTTTCTTAGTTATTATTAAGTTCCCTTGTTTGTTAGCATTGCCAGATTAGAAAACACATTCATAAAAGAATCAAAAGTTAAATCAAGACATTAACAACATTTCTGCCTTCCACCCTATCCAGCTCTACCATTGTCATGCTGAGCACTGCTATACCTTTTTCACTATAAGCTGAAAGGAGAAGTAAACAAAACCACATGACAAGACAGCACCTCATTGGCTGGTGGACATACTACAACCTTTCCCGCTTAGCATGTCGTGTCTTCCTCTACAAAAAACAGTTTGGTTCAGATCGTAACATTTTGTGGTTATTCTCGTGCAGAGAAATTTAAAAAAAACTCATTATTGTAATGGTCCAATTTATGAAACAAAATGTGTTCATTCAGGTTCACCTATATCTAAATGAACTGATATAGCAGAGGTTTAAGAGGCTATGCGCAGGCGCTGCAGTTTGTTTCCGGCTTCCGGCTGAGAATCTTTGCTTCTGCCACTGTGGAAAACACAAACGTGGGAAATGGAAAGAAATCAATTGTGTTAAATGCTTTTAACAAATTCTTTGTAAAGTACCCACCTTTAATCGACAATGAATACGGTTGACCCCATTGTTTAGCAATAATTGAACTTCTTTGTTAGTGATGCAGAATTGTTGCTCGGATAGCTTGGGTCGCGTTTGGTTTCTGTTGTATTTTAACCTATAGTGCTAATCGTTATTTAACTTGTTCACTCATAAAAGGTTAAAGCAAAGGTGTTATACTGATATTAGTCATTAAATGAATGATTTCTGAAGCCTGAAGTTAAGAACAGTTTAATCCAGCACCTTTAATCACAGGTGCCGAAATGTTCAGGTATAACTTTTATTTGTCTACTTTGCATTATGTGTTATAAGTTAGGGTGTAAGGCAAAATATAGAAACAAAACATACAATGTTTAAAAGCTAGTGATCCCCAAGCTGCACAATCTACTGTATTCACATTCTGTCTGAAGCAATTTCCTCTCATGGGTACTTAGTTCCCATGATCTTCCAGTGGTGCTGCTATGTGCTCGGCGGAGTGATACATTTAAATTTTGTTTACTTCTCCTTTCAGCTTATAGCGAAAAAGATATAGGGCTAAAGTGTGCAATCTTGTGGTGATACCCTGCAATGAGGATGTTCGCAAATGCAGTGACTCAATCTGAAGTCTTGTAATATCATTCATAATATTAGTGATAGTAATACTGATAGACTTAGGGTTAGGATTTTTAGGTGTGCACTTTTTTTTTAGGGTAAGTTAAAGCTGTGCAGAAAGATATCACAGTTGAAATTTTGTTCTAGTTGCGCAAAGAGGCATTTTTTCTCGCACCCTTTTCCCTTTTTTGAGACCTCTACCCCTTTTTGGCACCTTTATCCCATTTTCCCCCAACCATGCCCTTAAACCCCTTTTTCCCCTTTTTTCTTTTAAGTTTCATTCTAATTTGTTCTTTAACTTTCAATTAATATCTCCTCAGCTTGCTGTTTACATGCAAATAGTAAGCCTACCTCTTTCAGTAAATGCCACGTGGAAATTGAAAGTACTCCCGCAACAATGGAAAATAATTGTGTGTTTGACGAAAACCTCTTTCTCTTGCTTTACCGCTATAAAGTAGCCCGCAATAATGCAATTGACAATGAGTGATTCTAACCCACCAGAATCAGTAGCCTGCTGTTCATGAATATGAGTTTGTTACTGAGAGGTGTCATGTGTTTGCGTGGAGGCAAAGGCTGGGCACGCAGAGACGGCAGTAACCTCACCTGCACAGTTCCGAGAATAATAAGACTGGGTTCTGCTTGAAACTACTAGAAATCGCTGAGACTGCAGTTCCAGCATGAATGAGAACATTGTTGCGGTGTTACAAGAGAATGTGGACAGCGAATGGGCGCAAGAGTGAGTTGTGTGACAGTCACATTGTGTTAGCAAGTGAACTAGTGTTAGCTCTCCAAATGAGTGTACTAGTACTAGGTTTTACCATGCCAAAGGTGTCCAGTGCTCGATTTATTGTTCTGACTGAGGAATTCAAAAAAGATTTCATATACACTGATGGAACTGTTAGGCGATGTACTATTTGTGATTCAGGAATTTTGTTAGATGAAAAACACCAGCGAGATTGCATCAAACAACACATTTCCAGCTCTAAGCATCAAATGAACAAGACTCTTCAAGCAAACAAATCACGGCAACCTCTATTACGAAATGTGTTTCAACAGAGTTCTCCAAAAAGCCAAAATTTGAAGGAATTAAACATTTATTTGTGTGCAGCTCTTACACAAGCAGGAATTCCACTCAATAAGGTGAACCATCCAGCCTTCAAGGGATTTCTTGAAAAATACACAAAGATGTCAATGCCCGATGAGAGTACTTTAAGAAAAAAACTACATGGAGCCTGTTTACCAAGAAACCATAGAAAGAATCAAGGAGAAAGTGTCTGATTGCGATGTGGGAATCATTGTGGATGAAACCATAGACTCAATGGAACAATGTGCTTTGAACATTTTAGTTTTTCCCTTAGCTGGGGAGAAAGTTAAGCCCATATTGTTAAAAATGTATGAGCTGCAGAAAGCCAATGACAGTACAGTAATGCAATCCATTATGGACTTCTGCCAAAAGCTCTGGCCTACTGGTATCGAGTTTGAAAAACTTCTTCTTGTGGTTACAGAGCAGGCTCCATACATGGTTTCAGCTGTTAGCCAATTGAAACCTTTATTTCCTAACTTGAAGCATGTGACATGCTTGGCTCATGCCCTTCACATGGTCTGTGAATCCATAAGGAACGAATACGACATCGCAAATCAATTCATCTCTGCCCTGAAGAAGATTCTACTGAAAGCTCCGAGCCGTGTTGTTTACTACAGGGAAATCACTGGCCTGCCCCTTCCAAATTTCCCAGTCATTCTCGCTGGGGATCTTGGATTGAGTGTGCTGCTATGTTGTGTGAGAATTTTGACAAAATTAAAGTGTTTGTGCTTTCTTTGGATCCATCCGACGCAGGTGCAATTTCCAAGGCACAGCAACTTCTGTTGCCAGAGAAAATACATAATTTGCAGACAACTATATTGTGTCCATAGTAACGAGTACCTGCCTGCAGCTATTAAACGATTGGAAGAACAAGGTGTGGAAATGGAAAAGCAATGGGATATTTTTACTTCCGTAAGGGAGCACTTAGATGGCTTTGCCAAAGGCAAACTTGAATCTAGTCTTCAGAAGAATCCAGACATTGAGGAATTCGCAATATCTGTAGAAATGCCATTCCGAGTGAAAACAAGGTTTGCACCACTGGTTTCTGTGGATGTTGAAAGAAGCTTTAGCATCTACAAAGACATTCTGTCTCCTAATAGAAACATACTTACTTTTTAAAATGTGGAGATGCTTAATGTCTTGAAGTACAACAGCTTCATGTTTTTTCCTTCTTTTGATGAGTGATAATTTGATGTACTTGTTTGTAGTTCAATAAATTAAAATAGAGGAAAGAGAAATCGTTAAATTAGTTAAGGGAATGCGCAACTGAAATTAAACCAAAATCTCAAAAAATCTAAAAAAAATAAAAAAAAATTATGTTCTCAAAAAATTCTCCATTGCTTGTAGTTTTAGAATCCACTTTTATTTTTGACCTAGCGAACGCTTTAGGATTGTTACAAGACTTTTTAAATACCCTTGCGCATTTGGTTGCTAGCTGTTTAAATTTTTAAAACTTCATTTTAAGGCATTTCTGCATATTCAAAATGTTCCACACGATGTAGTTTTCATCCATTCATATTGACATTTTTTATGCTTATTTCAAAACCCAAATAAATAAAACTCGTATAATTTTTCTGTGTAATGAACAGTTTTTGCACTACTAATTTTTGAAGATAACAATGTATACAAAAAAAAATGCAAATACAACACTGCAAAACTTTTTTCTCTTAAACTAAGAATGGTATAAAAAAAATTATATGACAGATTGGTAGTTCCTTGACATAGAAGCAACATAAGATTTTCTTTTTGAAAAATGCATCATGTGTTGCATTTTGCATATACCCATAGTTTTATATTTTAAAAATTAATAACTTGAAAACTAATTAAGATTTTGGATTGAAATTCACAAAAGAATTATCTAAAGAAGACTGATATGTGGTTAAAATTTCTGCCCAATTGAAGGGATAGTTTAGAAAATAGCAATTTCATTTGTGCATCCCCTTAAATAAACCAGCACCTTATTGTCCCTTTTCTCACCTTATTTGAGCACATTTTCCCTTCCTTTTTTCATCTGAAATTTGCACCTAAAAATCCTAACCCTGCTGATAGTACCTCTGCTTTAATGTCAAGCTCTATGAAACTTGCTCTCCTAATCACGTCATTACTTAAACCATTTCCAGTGAAAGTCCAAAAAATAAATGAGCATTCCAGTATAATTTGCTTTGCTTCCAAGATTAATTCTGTGCTAAAAAAATGGCACATTATTCAATATTAGCTAAACAGACAGTGTGACATCTTTAAAACCTATTTTTACCCTTATCAAACAAATAAGATTTCAAAGGTAGTGCATTCTCCATTTTTATACGTTTGAAAAATTGTGCAATAATGCACATCGTTTGAAAGTCTTCCAGACTATAAGCATGTTTTTCTGCTGTATGATATTTTCCTGGGGCCTAAATCACAGGTAACCCTGACTCAAAAGTGGCCTTTTTATCATGGTTCAGAATAAATGACACATCATATGCCTTATCTATTTGCACCCAACTGTAATTAACCCTTTGCTGCTCATAGAGTATTAGTTAGTTGTTCTCCAAGCAGAATTGTGTCCATTTAAATTCTGAGCTGTTACTACAGATGTTAAGCTAAAAGTGGCATATAAACATGCATAATTATATCTTTTAGTAGCTAAATTAAATTGGCTAATTATTAACTCATTTAAAATTGGTTTGAAGTAAATAAGATTAAATATTATTTCAATAATTTATAACTGCAAACAACCCCTTTGTAGACAAACAACACTTATATACATGCACCCCTTTGTAATGCATCTTTATAACTCTGCAATATTAATGGGAATGGAATTCGTTACTTTAGGATATTAAAAATCGGAATAAAATCTGCTATACTTAAGTAAAATAAATAGAATAATTTCTGCAAAATTATTATGGTACTCACCCTTAAAATGTTTACATCCCTGCCATTATTGCAGCAAGTCTATAAAATCTTAACTAGACTATTTTCTTGCACCGTACAAATGTTACATACAATTAAGATTATTAATGGTTTTGTATGTACACCCTTGTATTAGTTTTGAATTTCCACCCCCTTTGCCTGATGATAATTGAGGAAGCACCCAATTCTACACAATGCAATGTCACACTGTTTGCACTTGTATTGTGACTGTATGCCACGACCTGATGGTGTTTTCCTTTTCCTCACTATGCACTGAGCACATGATTTCACCCGGCCTTGAATTTTTATGAGGGTGTGAAGAAAACTTGGTGCAGGAGTAGCAGAAGGTAGGCTACGCTGAAATCCTGCTTGCTTACATGACCTGAAGTCTGCGATTAACTGTTGCACTAAATTTTGCCTGTAGTAAAGAAGCCTATTGCCATGAGCTGTAGAAGTAGGTCTTTTTGAAATGTTGTATATAATAAACCTATTAACGATAGCAACATTCACTACAAAATAGAACAGGTATTTCCACCATTTTTTTGAGGATCAGCCGACACCGTAATACTCCCTCCTTTGGCCTGCCAGATCAATCCCTGCCGTATTATGAGTATAGTTTATCACTGCATTAGGACAAGGTATCTTTATTTGTTCTTTTCCCTTGCCACTCTTCCTTTCTACTTCCCCATCTGTTCTAGGATCGGAGTTTGTAGATAATAAAAGAACGTCCCTGTTATCATGCCAAACAACCGCAGTTACACCTTCATGTTGCAGTTTGCGAGATTCGCCCCTTTTCAATTTCAATTGTTTTGGCCAGTCTTCCCTTCCAGCATGAGTTGTACCACACGCATACATTTTCCTGTCCAGAAGTAATTTCATTAGCCATGTGGAAGTAAAAAAATTATCAAAATATACGTGATGCCAAAATCCCGTATATTTTTCACAAATGTCTAAAACAACCTGTTCCCCAAGTAGAAGATCCCTGTTTCTCACCTCTTTTTTTTTCCAGATAGATTTTACATTCCAATAAATACCCACTTTTCCTATCTGCAATACCCCATGCCTATATCCCCCATTTTGTTGGTTTAGCAGGCATATATTGTTTTAGAAAGAAGCGTCCTTTGAATCTATCATCGCTTCATCAACAGAAAGTTCACGATTTGGTTTGTAATCACTCGCAAACTTTTTGATTATGTCTAAAGCAGATCAAACTTTATACAGATAACCGTAAGAATCTACCCCTAATTGTGGCCTTGCAGATTCAACATTCAGGTGAAGGTACTGCGATATCTTTTGAAAGTGGAGCTACGCCATTGCTTGTCTTACAATTGGACAAATGCAAAAATTCCCCAAAAAGTAATCTCTGGTTTCAGGTAAATCCACCATCCCCATATATATCCAAACACCTAAATAGGCCTGTATTTCCCTTGAATTTGTAACTTCCCATTTTGGATCCACCTTTTTAGCTTGAATCTGAGCTGCGTATCTGTTGGTTTCCTCTGCAATTTTTCCGCAAAAATTGGAATCTATAAAAAGTTCAAGATAATCTATTTCTGGACTTACTGTAGGAATAGAATGATTTGCACCTGTAGGGGATGAAAATGTTTCTAACTTATTGAAACTCAAATTGGAGGTCCACTGTGCTGGTACTGCTTTAGTTTTAGTTTGCCTTTCACTAACTTTAGCTCCCTGTTCTGCTACCGGTATCTCAGCACTCTCACTGTCACTTTGTTCCTTATCACTGTCTTCCACTAACTCACCAAACCAAGATTTGTCAGAGCTACTTTTGCGATCTAATTCCTTGTAAACTGCTGCAAGTATTTCCTTGTCTGTTATCAATACCTTTTCACTACAGTGTTTTCTAGACCGTGATGTACTTGGAACAGCCTCCATGGTACTGATATGGCTATAAATGTGACAGGAAAGTGCTTACTTATACAACTGCACCCGGCTGTAAACAGTGCTATTTATGGTTTGCTATTACATTCTGGCTTGCAAAATTGCTGGAACAATGCAGCAGGAGTACATTTACATTGACACAGCTCCTAAAAGCTGAGGTCAGCATAAGCAGAACCTAATGAAACGATAAACATTTACTATGTTCTACTACGCTATGCGTAGCAGGGCGTTTATCATTTCACTACGCTTTTCTACGCTATGCGTTGCAAAGGGTTAAATGCACTGTTAGCATATGCTATTTTTCTGAAAACAGTAGCCTACAAATCTGAATGATGCACATTCTATTTAGGTATACTTCCTCTGTGCCAATAATTTTAGGTTTTGGCAGTGACCTGTTTCACTTAAAATAGCAAAATTAGTTCAACTGCTTTTGAAGACATATTTCTGGACAAACACATCACTCTTGCAACACCTACTACATATGAAGAGCTCCGAATCAATGCGTTAAGTCCACATTTTGTCCTAAAACTTTTTGTTTCATATTCACTTTCTTTTAGATTCCCTTATGGGACTACAGATTAGATTTGGATCAAATCATGATTTTAACCTGTTTAAAAGCAGTTTCAAATCATCTGTCTGGTTCAGAATGAATTCTGTCCATCGATTCAAACCACATTAAGTCTACACATTTATGAAACCAGCCCACTCGGGAAACACAGCCAAGATTTTTGCCATCTGCAAAAGACTTCAATTGTTGACTTGTTAATAATGGATTGTTTTCATTGTCAAAATTTTAATGATATATAATTATACACAAATAGTTATTCTTTTTAAAGTCAAAGACTTTAAATAGGCATAGGAGCGGTCAACTTAATTACTGTTCTGATTGATGTAAGGAATACCAACATAGTAACCCATTTTGGATGCAACTATGCTTATTTTAAAAGGCATATTACTGACAATGGGTAAATGAGAGTGCCCTGTCGATTGCATTATTAAGAGTACTGTATGGTGTTAATTTTCCTTTGATTGAGCTGTGAAGAGGCCATCTTTATAGTGCATTATGGAGGGTTCTGTGCCTGTCAGCAAGCATTCTAAGGGAACACGAAAGCATCAGAAAAGTGGATTTCAAAATGCAAAGGGAAACAAATCAAGTTAATAAGTGCTTCATTTTTATACCACCACCGCCGCCGCCACCACCACCACCACCAATAATAATTTTTGCTTAATATTCTAAACTCAGAAGACACTCCCACTTTTTTCTCCACTCCTGTTTCTTATCTTCTAGCAGTAAACTGTAGCAATTTCTACTACTTAAGTACTCCTGCGTTGCCTCATCGCCTCCTACCTCTCTCCATTTAACTAATGTCTGCTTCACCACTCTTTTTGCCAATTTACATTCCTTATCAAACCACATGTCTCCATTTTCTATCCCTCCCCTCCCCTTTCTTATCTATCTCCTGCTCTTTGCATTAATGTAGTGAATATGTTTGCCACCTTCTCTATTTCCTGGTTCTCTAGCATGAAATTTACTCCCTGTTAACAGATTTGCCCGTACCTAGAGTCTAAAATAAACTTAGTTATATCGTTAATCCTCATTCCATTCAAACTCGGTATACTGCCACATGTCCCCTTCCCCTTTCAATTTCTCTTCCTTTTGTCATATTTTCATTTCTACCATCAACTATTTGAAATAAAACTTAATATCTTAAAATTGTTCATTGTATACCCCATATTAACTGGCCAAACTACATAGTCAATAACACTGTCCATTCTTGTTAATAATGTGCAAATCCCCATTAAAACTTCCCCATATTTGCCACTCAGGATGTCTAGCCCATTCACTTCACAAGATTCAATAAACTTTTCACTTTCCTTGTCTATGAACTTGTCTCTACTTTGTCTTACAGTATCCCTTTTAGTTCTTATATCATTTCAAATATTGTGTCACTCTTTATGTTCACATCTCTCTCGCCTATTCTAATGTTAATGTCCCCTATTATACAAGGGCATATCGAAAAGTAACGCACAATAATCTTTTTACAAAAAAGTTTTATAGTTAAAACCAAAAAAAAATCACAAATGAACTTACACCTTTAACCTACTTTTCGACATAGTCACCAAGTTTCTCAACACATTTCTCCCATCGTGATACCAATTGCAATATGCCCTGCTCGTAGAAGACTGTTTCCTTGGAGTATAGCCATCTGCGGACTGCTGATTTCACTACCGCAACTGTCGCAAACCTTTGGCCGTTCAGGAATTTCTTCATGGGACTAAACAGATGAAAGTCTGACGGTGCAAGGTCCAGACTGTATGATGGATGCTGGAGCACCTTCCAACCAAATTTGGTGATTTTCTGATGAACAGCAGCAGCAACAACATGGGGGTGAGCATGGTTATGAATTTTGACATCGTCAGCATTCATGTTGTGCGTTTGTTACGAAGGGCACGCTGCAACTTCACCAAAGTTTTCATGTAGGCTGCAGCATTCACGGTGGTCCTCTGTTCAGCAAAGTCCACCACCAATACAACACCATGCATATCTCAGTACACTGCCACAAGCACTCTCCTAGCAGATTGAGTCGCTTTGAATTTTTGCTTCACTGGGGAACCAGCATGTTTTCATTCCATACTTGCCTGCTTGGTTTCGGGCATGTAGTGGTACGCCCACGACTCATCAGTGACAATTCCTTTCAGAAAGTCTTGCCCTTCTGTAGTGTACCTCGCCATCATTTGCTGGCCTTGTGGTTATCTGTCAGGCTCTTAGGCACCCAGCGAGCACTAACTTTACGAAATTTCAATGTATCATGAACAATATCGTACACTGCACTATAGGAAATGTTGAACTGTTGTATAAGGTTTGCAGTTGCACACCCAGTCGTTCAAAATTGCCACCTCAATGCCTCTGACATTTTGCGGGGTTGCAGCTGTTACCGGCCTCCCGGAGCGTGGCAAATCACTAAGTTTCACACGACCCTCTAGGAAGAATGCAGACCACCTGTACACATTGCTACTGGCCATACTATCTTCCCCATTCATGCTACCCATCTCCATGTGAATATCACTCGGTTTATGCCCTTTGGTCCACAAATATCGGACCACACCTCTCTGCTCTTCACATGTGGACAACAGAAACATATTTGTTGCATAGTTCACACTTCTCCTGCTAGAGCTGCACATGAAACAAAAAATACCCACTGTAGGGATAACTTCAAACTATATCTGTGTGAAATTGCAACATTCCAGCTGCAATAACCAAGGCAGAAAATAATTATTGTGTATTACTTATCGATCCACTTGTAACTTCCATTTCCCCGTATTTCTCTCTTGTCCTCTCCATATCTTTTTTTGCATTACCTATTCCGACCCAGCTCTGCTCCTAAATTGTTCTAATATCTTCTTGCTTCTTAGTTCAATACCTCTCCCTTTTCTTGAAGTTCCCTCCTTATTACTGTCTAGGACCAATACACTTCCATTCGGTGTTGAAATGATACTTTCTCCCCCTCTTCTGTCCCACTGCTCTCTGACCACCACGCCTCTGCTCCTCCTCCTGCTAGTCCACGTGCTGCCTGGATCTCCTCTTTCCTGGGTGAAATAAGCTTCCTTTCTTTCCTTCCTGATGTATACTTTCCGTCATCAGCATGACTTGCTCCTGGCGTAATTATTTCTCTGTCGTCCCACTTCCATGTCAATGACGTATGTTTGCTTTGTCTAGCCCGCAAATTTTTGCTGGCTGGTGTTAAAATGCGCTTTGAACTTCCTGTGCATGCTTGCTCTGTTTCTCCGGCCATCAATGAATCGAGCTGAGTAATTTCCTGTTCCCACGGTTTGGTGTATCTTGTGTCACTTTCTTGCGAATCCACTACTTTACCATCGATCCACAACCTTAAATTCCGAATATATGCCTATCTCACTTCCATTTTCTTCATTTGATGTATAAGTTTCTTCTTCCTAGTGCGTTGTTCCACAGATAAATCCTTGTTTATAAAACTATCTGTTCCTTTTAATTTCTTCTTCAACACTTCATACACAAACTGCACAAGAAATTGCACCACTATCAATCTTACTCATCTTTGCTTTCCCATTCTGAAGGCTTTGGCAATCTCCCAACCCTGTAATTCCATTTCCAATCTTCCTTCCGAAATTTCTTTGACCTCTTGTGTGGACCATGCACCCCTCCTTTCCTTTAATCCAGCAATGACTATGTTGAACCTTCTATGTCTCTCTTCCAGAAACTCTACTCTCTTTTTAACATTCTGTACCTCTACTCTCATATCTTGTACCTCATTTTTTATTTCTTCCTTAATTTCCGCTAGTTCTTTCTCCACCCTGTTCAGTTTAGTACCAGTTTTCTCATCCATGTTCTTTATTCTATCCAAAATTTCCTCCATGACAGCCTGATTCCCATTAAGTCTGGGGTTAATTACGACTCTTCCAATTATCAATAAAGTGGCTGTTACACTAAGTAAAAGAAATATATTTACCATCTCTTCTAAGCCTTGTTTCATTTTATTCTCACTTCACTTTGTGTTATTGAAAGCTCTGATTCTTCTTCTGTATACTTCAATGCTTACTCCCATTGTCTGTTATTCCCTTTTTCCTTCCACTCCAGGAGCTGACTACTCACACATCCTCTCTCTTCGACAGCTAGCTTAGCACTCCACAATTATTATAGTAAGCAGTGTTTGCTTCACTCCAGTAATGTAGCACGTTATGTCTACTGATCCATAAATTTGTCATTGCGAACATCCAAATGCCTATAATTAGATAATAATGTTTTAAAATACTTGTATTATGTTTCAGATACACTGACAAGGATCCAGATATGCACAAGGAGGAAAGATACAAATGTTGCAGTATTCCAGCTTTCTACCTCATTCAACAAAGTCCTCAATCATCATAATAAATCACAGCAAGTTCAACTCCTGGGATCTATGATGCACACAACAGCTCCTAAATGGCCACGTCCTAGGATTGTGGAGAATACTAGTTCTACATTCATCACATACCAAGGTTGGAATTAATGATAAAGAATTTCCAGTTTTCTCTAAGCTTTTTAGAGCTTTATTTAACATTGAACAGAGTAGAGGAAACAGTATTGCACGTTTGCTATTGCCGTGCTAACCTATCACTGAAAAGAGAGGGGGAGATCGCAAAAGCCAAATGTATGCACAAAAGAAGCAGTGTGAATCAGCTTCATTTCCAAACTCAAAGGCAGAGAAATCCATTACTCAAGAAAGAACACTAAAGGAATGCATCTTCATTCAGAGTTAAACATTAATAAGCTGTATGTCATGTACAATGCTCAAGTTTCAGACACTCCAAAGGTAAAAAAATGGTTCCTTTATACCATATTCTCACAAATTTCATTCTGGGATTTGATGACCTTGAAACAAATGTTTGTAGTTTCTGCTCTAGAGTGAAACACCAACTTGTAAATGCTGACACATAAAAAAAAAAGATTATTGGAGCTACAAGCAGAATTAACTGCTCATAAATTAAAAGCCAAAGCATTCCACAAGCTTATGAAAAGGAATCCTGGGAACAGTTTGTCTTTTATGTTTTGATCTTCAACAAATGCAGCCACTGCCCAAATTATGCATTGGGGAGTCATATTATGTGCGGCAGCTTTGTTGCTACCTTGTGCATTACTGACATTGGTACCACAAGTCCGTCCAAGTCAAATTGGAGGTCCACTGTGCCGGCACTGCTTTAGTTTTAGTTTGCCTTTCACTAACTTTAGCTCCCTGTTCTGCTACCGGTATCTCAGCACTCTCACTGTCACTTTGTTCCTTATCACTGTCTTCCACTAACTCACCAAACCAAGATTTGTCAGAGCTACTTTTGCGATCTAATTCCTTGTAAACTGCTGCAAGTATTTCCTTGTCTGTTATCAATACCTTTTCACTACAGTGTTTTCTAGACCGTGATGTACTTGGAACAGCCTCCATGGTACTGATATGGCTATAAATGTGACAGGAAAGTGCTTACTTATACAACTGCACCCGGCTGTAAACAGTGCTATTTATGGTTTGCTATTACATTCTGGCTTGCAAAATTGCTGGAACAATGCAGCAGGAGTACATTTACATTGACACAGCTCGTAAAAGCTGAGGTCAGCATAAGCAGAACCTAATGAAACGATAAACATTTACTATGTTCTACTACGCTATGCGTAGCAGGGCGTTTATCATTTCACTACGCTTTTCTACGCTATGCGTTGCAAAGGGTTAAATGCACTGTTAGCATATGCTATTTTTCTGAAAACAGTAGCCTACAAATCTGAATGATGCACATTCTATTTAGGTATACTTCCTCTGTGCCAATAATTTTAGGTTTTGGCAGTGACCTGTTTCACTTAAAATAGCAAAATTAGTTCAACTGCTTTTGAAGACATATTTCTGGACAAACACATCACTCTTGCAACACCTACTACATATGAAGAGCTCCGAATCAATGCGTTAAGTCCACATTTTGTCCTAAAACTTTTTGTTTCATATTCACTTTCTTTTAGATTCCCTTATGGGACTACAGATTAGATTTGGATCAAATCATGATTTTAACCTGTTTAAAAGCAGTTTCAAATCATCTGTCTGGTTCAGAATGAATTCTGTCCATCGATTCAAACCACATTAAGTCTACACATTTATGAAACCAGCCCACTCGGGAAACACAGCCAAGATTTTTGCCATCTGCAAAAGACTTCAATTGTTGACTTGTTAATAATGGATTGTTTTCATTGTCAAAATTTTAATGATATATAATTATACACAAATAGTTATTCTTTTTAAAGTCAAAGACTTTAAATAGGCATAGGAGCGGTCAACTTAATTACTGTTCTGATTGATGTAAGGAATACCAACATAGTAACCCATTTTGGATGCAACTATGCTTATTTTAAAAGGCATATTACTGACAATGGGTAAATGAGAGTGCCCTGTCGATTGCATTATTAAGAGTACTGTATGGTGTTAATTTTCCTTTGATTGAGCTGTGAAGAGGCCATCTTTATAGTGCATTATGGAGGGTTCTGTGCCTGTCAGCAAGAATTCTAAGGGAACACGAAAGCATCAGAAAAGTGGATTTCAAAATGCAAAGGGAAACAAATCAAGTTAATAAGTGCTTCATTTTTATACCACCACCGCCGCCGCCACCACCACCACCACCAATAATAATTTTTGCTTAATATTCTAAACTCAGAAGACACTCCCACTTTTTTCTCCACTCCTGTTTCTTATCTTCTAGCAGTAAACTGTAGCAATTTCTACTACTTAAGTACTCCTGCGTTGCCTCATCGCCTCCTACCTCTCTCCATTTAACTAATGTCTGCTTCACCACTCTTTTTGCCAATTTACATTCCTTATCAAACCACATGTCTCCATTTTCTATCCCTCCCCTCCCCTTTCTTATCTATCTCCTGCTCTTTGCATTAATGTAGTGAATATGTTTGCCACCTTCTCTATTTCCTGGTTCTCTAGCATGAAATTTACTCCCTGTTAACAGATTTGCCCGTACCTAGAGTCTACAATAAACTTAGTTATATCGTTGATCCTCATTCCATTCAAACTCGGTATACTGCCACATGTCCCCTTCCCCTTTCAATTTCTCTTCCTTTTGTCATATTTTCATTTCTACCATCAACTATTTGAAATAAAACTTAATATCTTAAAATTGTTCATTGTATACCCCATATTAACTGGCCAAACTACATAGTCAATAACACTGTCCATTCTTGTTAATAATGTGCAAATCCCCATTAAAACTTCCCCATATTTGCCACTCAGGATGTCTAGCCCATTCACTTCACAAGATTCAATAAACTTTTCACTTTCCTTGTCTATGAACTTGTCTCTACTTTGTCTTACAGTATCCCTTTTAGTTCTTATATCATTTCAAATATTGTGTCACTCTTTATGTTCACATCTCTCTCGCCTATTCTAATGTTAATGTCCCCTATTATACAAGGGCATATCGAAAAGTAACGCACAATAATCTTTTTACAAAAAAGTTTTATAGTTAAAACCAAAAAAAAATCACAAATGAACTTACACCTTTAACCTACTTTTCGACATAGTCACCAAGTTTCTCAACACATTTCTCCCATCGTGATACCAATTGCAATATGCCCTGCTCGTAGAGGACTGTTTCCTTGGAGTATAGCCATCTGCAGACTGCTGATTTCACTACCGCAACTGTCGCAAACCTTTGGCCGTTCAGGAATTTCTTCATGGGACTAAACAGATGAAAGTCTGACGGTGCAAGGTCCAGACTGTATGATGGATGCTGGAGCACCTTCCAACCAAATTTGGTGATTTTCTGATGAACAGCAGCAGCAACAACATGGGGGTGAGCATGGTTATGAATTTTGACATCGTCAGCATTCATGTTGTGCGTTTGTTACGAAGGGCACGCTGCAACTTCACCAAAGTTTTCATGTAGGCTGCAGCATTCACGGTGGTCCTCTGTTCAGCAAAGTCCACCACCAATACAACACCATGCATATCTCAGTACACTGCCACAAGCACTCTCCTAGCAGATTGAGTCGCTTTGAATTTTTGCTTCACTGGGGAACCAGCATGTTTTCATTCCATACTTGCCTGCTTGGTTTCGGGCATGTAGTGGTACGCCCACGACTCATCAGTGACAATTCCTTTCAGAAAGTCTTGCCCTTCTGTAGTGTACCTCGCCATCATTTGCTGGCCTTGTGGTTATCTGTCAGGCTCTTAGGCACCCAGCGAGCACTAACTTTACGAAATTTCAATGTATCATGAACAATATCGTACACTGCACTATAGGAAATGTTGAACTGTTGCAATAAGGTTTGCAGTTGCACACCCAGTCGTTCAAAATTGCCACCTCAATGCCTCTTGACATTCTGCGGGGTTGCAGCTGTTACCGGCCTCCCGGAGCGTGGCAAATCACTAAGTTTCACACGACCCTCTAGGAAGAATGCAGACCACCTGTACACATTGCTACTGGCCATACTATCTTCCCCATTCATGCTACCCATCTCCATGTGAATATCACTCGGTTTATGCCCTTTGGTCCACAAATATCGGACCACACCTCTCTGCTCTTCACATGTGGACAACAGAAACATATTTGTTGCATAGTTCACACTTCTCCTGCTAGAGCTGCACATGAAACAAAAAATACCCACTGTAGGGAAAACTTCAAACTATATCTGTGTGAAATTGCAACATTCCAGCTGCAATAACCCAGGCAGAAAATAATTATTGTGCATTACTTATCAATCCACCTTGTAACTTCCATTTCCCCGTATTTCTCTCTTGCCCTCTCCATATCTTTTTTTGCATTCCCTATTGCGACCCAGCTCTGCTCCTAAATTTTTCTAATATCTTCTTGCTTCTTAGTTCAATACCTCTCCCTTTTCTTGAAGTTCCCTCCTTATTAGTGTCTAGGACCAATACACTTCCATTCGGTGTTGAAATGATACTTTCTCCCCCTCTTCTGTCCCACTGCTCTCTGACCACCACGCCTCTGCTCCTCCTCCTGCTAGTCCACGTGCTGCTTGGATCTCCTCTTTCCTGGGTGAAATAAGCTTCCTTTCTTTCCTTCCTGATGTATACTTTCCGTCATCAGCATGACTTGCTCCTGGCGTAATTATTTCTCTGTCGTCCCACTTCCATGTCAATGACGTATGTTTGCTTTGTCTAGCCCGCAAATTTTTGCTGGCTGGTGTTAAAATGCGCTTTGAACTTCCTGTGCATGCTTGCTCTGTTTCTCCGGCCATCAATGAATCGAGCTGAGTAATTTCCTGCTCCCACGGTTTGGTGTATCTTGTGTCACTTTCTTGCGAATCCACTACTTTACCATCGATCCACAACCTTAAATTCCGAATATATGCCTATCTCACTTCCATTTTCTTCATTTGATGTATAAGTTTCTTCTTCCTAGTGCGTTGTTTCACAGATAAATCCTTGTTTATAAAACTATCTGTTCCTTTTAATTTCTTCTTCAACACTTCATACACAAACTGCACAAGAAATTGCACCACTATCAATCTTGCTCATCTTTGCTGTCCCACTCTGTAGGCTTTGGCAATCTCCCAACCCTGTAATTCCATTTCCAATCTTCCTTCCGAAATTTCTTTGACCTCTTGTGTGGACCATGCACCCCTCCTTTCCTTTAATCCAGCAATGACTATGTTGAACCTTCTATGTCTCTCTTCCAGAAACTCTACTCTCTTTTTAACGTTCTGTACCTCTACTCTCATATCTTGTACCTCATTTTTTATTTCTTCCTTAATTTCCGCTAGTTCTTTCTCCACCCTGTTCAGTTTAGTACCAGTTTTCTCATCCATGTTCTTTATTCTATCCAAAATTTCCTCCATGACAGCCTGATTCCCATTAGGTCTAGGGTTATTTACGACTCTTCCAATTATCAATAAAGTGGCTGTTACACTAAGTAAAAGAAATATATTTACCATCTCTTCTAAGCCTTGTTTCATTTTATTCTCACTTCACTTTGTGTTATTGAAAGCTCTGATTCTTCTTCTGTATACTTCAATGCTTACTCCCATTGTCTGTTATTCCCTTTTTCCTTCCACTCCAGGAGCTGACTACTCACACATCCTCTCTCTTCGACAGCTAGCTTAGCACTCCACAATTATTATAGTAAGCAGTGTTTGCTTCACTCAAGTAATGTAGCACGTTATGTCTACTGATCCATAAATTTGTCATTGCGAACATCCAAATGCCTATAATTAGATAATAATGTTTTAAAATACTTGTATTATGTTTCAGATACACTGACAAGGATCCAGATATGCACAAGGAGGAAAGATACAAATGTTGCAGTATTCCAGCTTTCTACCTCATTCAACAAAGTCCTCAATCATCATAATAAATCACAGCAAGTTCAACTCCTGGGATCTATGATGCACACAACAGCTCCTAAATGGCCACGTCCTAGGATTGTGGAGAATACTAGTTCTACATTCATCACATACCAAGGTTGGAATTAATGATAAAGAATTTCCAGTTTTCTCTAAGCTTTTTAGAGCTTTATTTAACATTGAACAGAGTAGAGGAAACAGTATTGCACGTTTGCTATTGCCGTGCTAACCTATCACTGAAAAGAGAGGGGGAGATCGCAAAAGCCAAATGTATGCACAAAAGAAGCAGTGTGAATCAGCTTCATTTCCAAACTCAAAGGCAGAGAAATCCATTACTCAAGAAAGAAAACTAAAGGAATGCATCTTCATTCAGAGTTAAACATTAATAAGCTGTATGTCATGTACAATGCTCAAGTTTCAGACACTCCAAAGGTAAAAAAATGGTTCCTTTATACCATATTCTCACAAATTTCATTCTGGGATTTGATGACCTTGAAACAAATGTTTGTAGTTTCTGCTCTAGAGTGAAACACCAACTTGTAAATGCTGACACATAAAAAAAAAAGATTATTGGAGCTACAAGCAGAATTAACTGCTCATAAATTAAAAGCCAAAGCATTCCACAAGCTTATGAAAAGGAATCCTGGGAACAGTTTGTCTTTTATGTTTTGATCTTCAACAAATGCAGCCACTGCCCACATTATGCATTGGGGAGTCATATTATGTGCGGCAGCTTTGTTGCTACCTTGTGCATTACTGACATTGGTACCACAAGTCCGTCCAAGTCAAATTGGAGGTCCACTGTGCCGGCACTGCTTTAGTTTTAGTTTGCCTTTCACTAACTTTAGCTCCCTGTTCTGCTACCGGTATCTCAGCACTCTCACTGTCACTTTGTTCCTTATCACTGTCTTCCACTAACTCACCAAACCAAGATTTGTCAGAGCTACTTTTGCGATCTAATTCCTTGTAAACTGCTGCAAGTATTTCCTTGTCTGTTATCAATACCTTTTCACTACAGTGTTTTCTAGACCGTGATGTACTTGGAACAGCCTCCATGGTAGTGATATGGCTATAAATGTGACAGGAAAGTGCTTACTTATACAACTGCACCCGGCTGTAAACAGTGCTATTTATGGTTTGCTATTACATTCTGGCTAGCAAAATTGCTGGAACAATGCAGCAGGAGTACATTTACATTGACACAGCTCCTAAAAGCTGAGGTCAGCATAAGCAGAACCTAATGAAACGATAAACATTTACTATGTTCTACTACGCTATGCGTAGCAGGGCGTTTATCATTTCACTACGCTTTTCTACGCTATGCGTTGCAAAGGGTTAAATGCACTGTTAGCATATGCTATTTTTCTGAAAACAGTAGCCTACAAATCTGAATGATGCACATTCTATTTAGGTATACTTCCTCTGTGCCAATAATTTTAGGTTTTGGCAGTGACCTGTTTCACTTAAAATAGCAAAATTAGTTCAACTGCTTTTGAAGACATATTTCTGGACAAACACATCACTCTTGCAACACCTACTACATATGAAGAGCTCCGAATCAATGCATTAAGTCCACATTTTGTCTTAAAACTTTTTGTTTCATATTCACTTTCTTTTAGATTCCCTTATGGGACTACAGATTAGATTTGGATCAAATCATGATTTTAACCTGTTTAAAAGCAGTTTCAAATCATCTGTCTGGTTCAGAATGAATTCTGTCCATCGATTCAAACCACATTAAGTCTACACATTTATGAAACCAGCCCACTCGGGAAACACAGCCAAGATTTTTGCCATCTGCAAAAGACTTCAATTGTTGACTTGTTAATAATGGATTGTTTTCATTGTCAAAATTTTAATGATATATAATTATACACAAACAGTTATTCTTTTTAAAGTCAAAGACTTTAAATAGGCATAGGAGCGGTCAACTTAATTACTGTTCTGATTGATGTAAGGAATACCAACATAGTAACCCATTTTGGATGCAACTATGCTTATTTTAAAAGGCATATTACTGACAATGGGTAAATGAGAGTGCCCTGTCGATTGCATTATTAAGAGTACTGTATGGTGTTAATTTTCCTTTGATTGAGCTGTGAAGAGGCCATCTTTATAGTGCATTATGGAGGGTTCTGTGCCTGTCAGCAAGCATTCTAAGGGAACACGAAAGCATCAGAAAAGTGGATTTCAAAATGCAAAGGGAAACAAATCAAGTTAATAAGTGCTTCATTTTTATACCACCACCGCCGCCGCCACCACCACCACCACCAATAATAATTTTTGCTTAATATTCTAAACTCAGAAGACACTCCCACTTTTTTCTCCACTCCTGTTTCTTATCTTCTAGCAGTAAACTGTAGCAATTTCTACTACTTAAGTACTCCTGCGTTGCCTCATCGCCTCCTACCTCTCTCCATTTAACTAATGTCTGCTTCACCACTCTTTTTGCCAATTTACATTCCTTATCAAACCACATGTCTCCATTTTCTATCCCTCCCCTCCCCTTTCTTATCTATCTCCTGCTCTTTGCATTAATGTAGTGAATATGTTTGCCACCTTCTCTATTTCCTGGTTCTCTAGCATGAAATTTACTCCCTGTTAACAGATTTGCCCGTACCTAGAGTCTAAAATAAACTTAGTTATATCGTTGATCCTCATTCCATTCAAACTCGGTATACTGCCACATGTCCCCTTCCCCTTTCAATTTCTCTTCCTTTTGTCATATTTTCATTTCTACCATCAACTATTTGAAATAAAACTTAATATCTTAAAATTGTTCATTGTATACCCCATATTAACTGGCCAAACTACATAGTCAATAACACTGTCCATTCTTGTTAATAATGTGCAAATCCCCATTAAAACTTCCCCATATTTGCCACTCAGGATGTCTAGCCCATTCACTTCACAAGATTCAATAAACTTTTCACTTTCCTTGTCTATGAACTTGTCTCTACTTTGTCTTACAGTATCCCTTTTAGTTCTTATATCATTTCAAATATTGTGTCACTCTTTATGTTCACATCTCTCTCGCCTATTCTAATGTTAATGTCCCCTATTATACAAGGGCATATCGAAAAGTAACGCACAATAATCTTTTTACAAAAAAGTTTTATAGTTAAAACCAAAAAAAAATCACAAATGAACTTACACCTTTAACCTACTTTTCGACATAGTCACCAAGTTTCTCAACACATTTCTCCCATCGTGATACCAATTGCAATATGCCCTGCTCGTAGAAGACTGTTTCCTTGGAATATAGCCATCTGCGGACTGCTGATTTCACTACCGCAACTGTCGCAAACCTTTGGCCGTTCAGGAATTTCTTCATGGGACTAAACAGATGAAAGTCTGACGGTGCAAGGTCCAGACTGTATGATGGATGCTGGAGCACCTTCCAACCAAATTTGGTGATTTTCTGATGAACAGCAGCAGCAACAACATGGGAGTGAGCATGGTTATGAATTTTGACATCGTCAGCATTCATGTTGCGCGTTTGTTACGAAGGGCACGCTGCAACTTCACCAAAGTTTTCAGGTAGGCTGCAGCATTCACGGTGGTCCTCTGTTCAGCAAAGTCCACCACCAATACAACACCATGCATATCTCAGTACACTGCCACAAGCACTCTCCTAGCAGATTGAGTCGCTTTGAATTTTTGCTTCACTGGGGAACCAGCATGTTTTCATTCCATACTTGCTTGCTTGGTTTCGGGCATGTAGTGGTACGCCCACGACTCATCAGTGACAATTCCTTTCAGAAAGTCTTGCCCTTCTGTAGTGTACCTCGCCATCATTTGCTGGCCTTGTGGTTATCTGTCAGGCTCTTAGGCACCCAGCGAGCACTAACTTTACGAAATTTCAATGTATCATGAACAATATCGTACACTGCACTATAGGAAATGTTGAACTGTTGCAATAAGGTTTGCAGTTGCACACCCAGTCGTTCAAAATTGCCACCTCAATGCCTCTTGACATTCTGCGGGGTTGCAGCTGTTACCGGTCTCCCGGAGCGTGGCAAATCACTAAGTTTCACACGATCCCCTAGGAAGAATGCAGACCACCTGTACACATTGCTACTGGCCATACTATCTTCCCCATTCATGCTACCCATCTCCATGTGAATATCACTCGGTTTATGCCCTTTGGTCCACAAATATCGGACCACACCTCTCTGCTCTTCACATGTGGACAACAGAAACATATTTGTTGCATAGTTCACACTTCTCCTGCTAGAGCTGCACATGAAACAAAAAATACCCACTGTAGGGAAAACTTCAAACTATATCTGTGTGAAATTGCAACATTCCAGCTGCAATAACCAAGGCAGAAAATAATTATTGTGTATTACTTATCGATCCACCTTGTAACTTCCATTTCCCCGTATTTCTCTTTTGCCCTCTCCATATCTTTTTTTGCATTACCTATTCCGACCCAGCTCTGCTCCTAAATTGTTCTAATATCTTCTTGCTTCTTAGTTCAATACCTCTCCCTTTTCTTGAAGTTTCCTCCTTATTACTGTCTAGGACCAATACACTTCCATTCAGTGTTGAAATGATACTTTCTCCCCCTCTTCTGTCCCACTGCTCTCTGACCACCACGCCTCTGCTCCTCCTCCTGCTAGTCCACGTGCTGCTTGGATCTCCTCTTTCCTGGGTGAAATAAGCTTCCTTTCTTTCCTTCCTGATGTATACTTTCCGTCATCAGCATGACTTGCTCCTGGCGTAATTATTTCTCTGTCGTCCCACTTCCATGTCAATGACGTATGTTTGCTTTGTCTAGCCCGCAAATTTTTGCTGGCTGGTGTTAAAATGCGCTTTGAACTTCCTGTGCATGCTTGCTCTGTTTCTCCGGCCATCAATGAATCGAGCTGAGTAATTTCCTGCTCCCACGGTTTGGTGTATCTTGTGTCACTTTCTTGCGAATCCACTACTTTACCATCGATCCACAACCTTAAATTCCGAATATATGCCTATCTCACTTCCATTTTCACTTTCTTCATTTGATGTATAAGTTTCTTCTTCCTAGTGCGTTGTTCCACAGATAAATCCTTGTTTATAAAACTATCTGTTCCTTTTAATTTCTTCTTCAACACTTCATACACAAACTGCACAAGAAATTGCACCACTATCAATCTTGCTCATCTTTGCTGTCCCACTCTGTAGGCTTTGGCAATCTCCCAACCCTGTAATTCCATTTCCAATCTTCCTTCCGAAATTTCTTTGACCTCTTGTGTGGACCATGCACCCCTCCTTTCCTTTAATCCAGCAATGACTATGTTGAACCTTCTATGTCTCTCTTCCAGAAACTCTACTCTCTTTTTAACGTTCTGTACCTCTACTCTCATATCTTGTACCTCATTTTTTATTTCTTCCTTAATTTCCGCTAGTTCTTTCTCCACCCTGTTCAGTTTAGTACCAATTTTCTCATCCATGTTCTTTATTCTATCCAAAATTTCCTCCATGACAGCCTGATTCCCATTAAGTCTGGGGTTAATTACGACTCTTCCAATTATCAATAAAGTGGCTGTTACACTAAGTAAAAGAAATATATTTACCATCTCTTCTAAGCCTTGTTTCATTTTATTCTCACTTCACTTTGTGTTATTGAAAGCTCTGATTCTTCTTCTGTATACTTCAATGCTTACTCCCATTGTCTGTTATTCCCTTTTTCCTTCCACTCCAGGAGCTGACTACTCACACATCCTCTCTCTTCGACAGCTAGCTTAGCACTCCACAATTATTATAGTAAGCAGTGTTTGCTTCACTCCAGTAATGTAGCACGTTATGTCTACTGATCCATAAATTTGTCATTGCGAACATCCAAATGCCTATAATTAGATAATAATGTTTTAAAATACTTGTATTATGTTTCAGATACACTGACAAGGATCCAGATATACACAAGGAGGAAAGATACAAATGTTGCAGTATTCCAGCTTTCTACCTCATTCAACAAAGTCCTCAATCATCATAATAAATCACAGCAAGTTCAACTCCTGGGATCTATGATGCACACAACAGCTCCTAAATGGCCACGTCCTAGGATTGTGGAGAATACTAGTTCTACATTCATCACATACCAAGGTTGGAATTAATGATAAAGAATTTCCAGTTTTCTCTAAGCTTTTTAGAGCTTTATTTAACATTGAACAGAGTAGAGGAAACAGTATTGCACGTTTGCTATTGCCGTGCTAACCTATCACTGAAAAGAGAGGGGGAGATCGCAAAAGCCAAATGTATGCACAAAAGAAGCAGTGTGAATCAGCTTCATTTCCAAACTCAAAGGCAGAGAAATCCATTACTCAAGAAAGAAAACTAAAGGAATGCATCTTCATTCAGAGTTAAACATTAATAAGCTGTATGTCATGTACAATATTCAAGTTTCAGACACTCCAAAGGTAAAAAAATGGTTCCTTTATACCATATTCTCACAAATTTCATTCTGGGATTTGATGACCTTGAAACAAATGTTTGTAGTTTCTGCTCTAGAGTGAAACACCAACTTGTAAATGCTGACACATAAAAAAAAAGATTATTGGAGCTACAAGCAGAATTAACTGCTCATAAATTAAAAGCCAAAGCATTCCACAAGCTTATGAAAAGGAATCCTGGGAACAGTTTGTCTTTTATGTTTTGATCTTCAACAAATGCAGCCACTGCCCAAATTATGCATTGGGGAGTCATATTATGTGCGGCAGCTTTGTTGCTACCTTGTGCATTACTGACATTGGTACCACAAGTCCGTCCAAGTCAAATTGGAGGTCCACTGTGCCGGCACTGCTTTAGTTTTAGTTTGCCTTTCACTAACTTTAGCTCCCTGTTCTGCTACCGGTATCTCAGCACTCTCACTGTCACTTTGTTCCTTATCACTGTCTTCCACTAACTCACCAAACCAAGATTTGTCAGAGCTACTTTTGCGATCTAATTCCTTGTAAACTGCTGCAAGTATTTCCTTGTCTGTTATCAATACCTTTACACTACAGTGTTTTCTAGACCGTGATGTACTTGGAACAGCCTCCATGGTACTGATATGGCTATAAATGTGACAGGAAAGTGCTTACTTATACAACTGCACCCGGCTGTAAACAGTGCTATTTATGGTTTGCTATTACATTCTGGCTTGCAAAATTGCTGGAACAATGCAGCAGGAGTACATTTACATTGACACAGCTCGTAAAAGCTGAGGTCAGCATAAGCAGAACCTAATGAAACGATAAACATTTACTATGTTCTACTACGCTATGCGTAGCAGGGCGTTTATCATTTCACTACGCTTTTCTACGCTATGCGTTGCAAAGGGTTAAATGCACTGTTAGCATATGCTATTTTTCTGAAAACAGTAGCCTACAAATCTGAATGATGCACATTCTATTTAGGTATACTTCCTCTGTGCCAATAATTTTAAGTTTTGGCAGTGACCTGTTTCACTTAAAATAGCAAAATTAGTTCAACTGCTTTTGAAGACATATTTCTGGACAAACACATCACTCTTGCAACACCTACTACATATGAAGAGCTCCGAATCAATGCGTTAAGTCCACATTTTGTCCTAAAACTTTTTGTTTCATATTCACTTTCTTTTAGATTCCCTTATGGGACTACAGATTAGATTTGGATCAAATCATGATTTTAACCTGTTTAAAAGCAGTTTCAAATCATCTGTCTGGTTCAGAATGAATTCTGTCCATCGATTCAAACCACATTAAGTCTACACATTTATGAAACCAGCCCACTCGGGAAACACAGCCAAGATTTTTGCCATCTGCAAAAGACTTCAATTGTTGACTTGTTAATAATGGATTGTTTTCATTGTCAAAATTTTAATGATATATAATTATACACAAACAGTTATTCTTTTTAAAGTCAAAGACTTTAAATAGGCATAGGAGCGGTCAACTTAATTACTGTTCTGATTGATGTAAGGAATACCAACATAGTAACCCATTTTGGATGCAACTATGCTTATTTTAAAAGGCATATTACTGACAATGGGTAAATGAGAGTGCCCTGTCGATTGCATTATTAAGAGTACTGTATGGTGTTAATTTTCCTTTGATTGAGCTGTGAAGAGGCCATCTTTATAGTGCATTATGGAGGGTTCTGTGCCTGTCAGCAAGCATTCTAAGGGAACACGAAAGCATCAGAAAAGTGGATTTCAAAATGCAAAGGGAAACAAATCAAGTTAATAAGTGCTTCATTTTTATACCACCACCGCCGCCGCCACCACCACCACCACCAATAATAGTTTTTGCTTAATATTCTAAACTCAGAAGACACTCCCACTTTTTTCTCCACTCCTGTTTCTTATCTTCTAGCAGTAAACTGTAGCAATTTCTACTACTTAAGTACTCCTGCGTTGCCTCATCGCCTCCTACCTCTCTCCATTTAACTAATGTCTGCTTCACCACTCTTTTTGCCAATTTACATTCCTTATCAAACCACATGTCTCCATTTTCTATCCCTCCCCTCCCCTTTCTTATCTATCTCCTGCTCTTTGCATTAATGTAGTGAATATGTTTGCCACCTTCTCTATTTCCTGGTTCTCTAGCATGAAATTTACTCCCTGTTAACAGATTTGCCCGTACCTAGAGTCTAAAATAAACTTAGTTATATCGTTGATCCTCATTCCATTCAAACTCGGTATACTGCCACATGTCCCCTTCCCCTTTCAATTTCTCTTCCTTTTGTCATATTTTCATTTCTACCATCAACTATTTGAAATAAAACTTAATATCTTAAAATTGTTCATTGTATACCCCATATTAACTGGCCAAACTACATAGTCAATAACACTGTCCATTCTTGTTAATAATGTGCAAATCCCCATTAAATCTTCCCCATATTTGCCACTCAGGATGTCTAGCCCATTCACTTCACAAGATTCAATAAACCTTTCACTTTCCTTGTCTATGAACTTGTCTCTACTATGTCTTACAGTATCCCTTTTAGTTCTTATATCATTTCACATATTGTGTCACTCTTTATGTTCACATCTCTCTCGCCTATTCTAATGTTAATGTCCCCTATTATACAAGGGCATATAGAAAAGTAATGCACAATAATTTTTTTACAAAAAAGTTTTATAGTTAAAACCAAAAAAAAATCACAAATGAACTTACACCTTTAACCTACTTTTTGACATAGTCACCAAGTTTCTCAAAACATTTCTCCCATCGTGATACCAACTGCAATATGCCCTGCTCGTAGAAGTCTGTTTCCTTGGAGTATAGCCATCTGCAGACTGATGATTTCACTACCGCAACTGTCGCAAACCTTTGGCCGTTCAGGAATTTCTTCATGGGACTAAACAGATGAAAGTCAGATGGTGCAAGGTCCAGACTGTATGATGGATGCTGGAGCACCTTCCAACCAAATTTGGTGATTTTCTGATGAACAGCAGCAGCAACAAGATGGGGGTGAGCATTGTCATGAATTTTGATATCGTCAGCATTCATGTTGTGCGTTTGTCACGAAGGGCACGCTGCAACTTCACCAAAGTTTTCATGTAGGCTGCAGCATTCACAGTGGTCCTCTGTTCAGCAAAGTCCACCAATACAACACCATGCATATCTCAGTACACTGTCACAAGCACTCTCCTAGCAGATTGAGTCACTTTGAATTGCTTCTTCACTGGGGAACCAGCATGTTTTCACTCCATACTTGCCTGCTTGGTTTTGGGCATGTAGTGGCACGCCCACGACTCATCAGTGACAATTCCTTTCAGAAGTCTTGCCCTTCTGCAGTGTACCTCGTCATCATTCGCTGCCCTTGTGGTTGTCTGTCAGGTTCTTAGGCACCCAGCGAGCACTAACTTTACGAAATTTCAATATATCATGAACAATATCGTACACTGCACTATAGGAAATGTTGAACTGTTGCAATAAGGTTTGCAGTTGCACACCCAGTCGTTCAAAATTGCCACCTCAATGCCTCTGACATTCTGCGGGGTTGCAGCTGTTACCGGCCTCCCGAAGCGTGGCAAATCACTAAGGATCACATGACCCTCTAGGAAGAATGCAGACCACCTGGAGACATTGCTACGGTCCATACAATCTTCCCCATTCATGCCACACATCTTCCTGTGATTATCACTCGGTTTATGCCCTTTGGTCCACAAATATCGGATCACACCTTTCGGATCTTCACATGTGGACAACAGTAACATATTTGTTGCATAGTTCACACTACTCCTGCTAGAGCTGCACATGAAACAAAAAATACCCACTGTAGGGAAAACTTCAAACTATATCTGTGTGAAATTGCAACATTCCAGCTGCAATAACCAAGGCAGAAAATAATTATTGTGCATTACTTATCGATCCACCTTGTAACTTCCATTTCCCCGTATTTCTCTCTTGCCCTCTCCATATCTCTTTTTGCATTCCCTATTGCGACCCAGCTCTGCTCCTAAATTTTTCTAATATCTTCTTGCTTCTTAGTTCAATACCTCTCCCTTTTCTTAAAGTTCCCTCCTTATTACTGTCTAGGACCAATACACTTCCATTCGGTGTTGAAACGATACTTTCTCCCCCTCTTCTGTCCCACTGCTCTCTGACCACGCTTCTGCTCCTCCTCCTGCTAGTCCACGTGCTGCTTGGATCTCCTCCTTCCTGGGTGAAATAAGCTTCCTTTCTTTCGTTCCTGATGTGTACTTTACGTCATCAGCATGACTTGCTCCTGACGTAATTATTTCTCTGTCGTCACTTTTCCATGTCAATGGCGTATGTTTGCTTTGTCTAGCCCGGCAAATTTGTGCTGGCTGGTGTTAAAATGCGCTTTGAACTTCCTGTGCATGCTTGCTCTGTTTCTCCAGCCGTCAATGAATCGAGCTGAGTAATTTCCTGCTCCCACGGTTTGGTGTATCTTGTGTCACTTTCTTGCGAATCCACTACTTTACCATCAATCCACAACCTTAGATTCCGAATATATGCCTATCTCACTTCCATTTTCACTTTCTTCATTTGATGTATAAGTTTCTTCTTCCTAGTGCGTTGTTCCACAGATAAACCCTTGTTTATAAAACTATCTGTTCCTTTTAATTTCTTCTTCAACACTTAATACTCAAACTGCACAAGAAATTTCACCACTATCAATCTTGCTCATCTTTGCTTTCCCACTCTGAAGGCTTTGGCAATCTCCCAACCCTGTAATTCCATTTCCAATCTTCTTCCAAAATTTCTTTGACCTCTTGTGTGGACCATACACCCCTCCTTTCCTTTAATCCAGCAATGACTATGTTGAACCTTCTATGTCTCTCTTCCAGAAACTCTACTCTCTTCTTAACGTTCTGTACCTCTACTCTCATATCTTGTACCTCATTTTTTATTTCTTCCTTAATTTCCGCTAGTTCTTTCTCCACCCCGTTCAGTTTAGTACCAATTTTCTCATCCATGTTCTTTATTCTATCCAAAATTTCCTCCATGACAGCCTGATTCCCATTAGGTCTGGGGTTAATTACGACTCTGCCAATTATCAATAAAGTGGCTGTTACACTAAGTAAAAAAAATATATTTACCATCTCTTCTAAGACTTGTTTCATTTTATTCTCACTTCACTTTGTGTTATTGAAAGCTCTGATTCTTCTTCTGTATACTTCAATGCTTACTCCCATTGTCTCTTATTCCCTTTTTCCTTCCACTCCAGGAGCTGACTACTCACACATCCTCTCTCTTCGACAGCTAGCTTAGCACTCCACAATTATTATAGTAAGCAGTGTTTGCTTCACTCAAGTAATGTAGCACTTTAGGTCTACTGATCCATAAATTTGTCATTGTTAACATCCAAATGCCTATAATTAGATAATAATGTTTTAAAATACTTGTATTATGTTTCAGATACACTGACAAGGATCCAGATATACACAAGGAGGAAAGATACAAATGTTGCAGTATTCCAGCTTTCTACCTCATTCAACAAAGTCCTCAATCATCATAATAAATTACACCAAGTTCAACTCCTGGGATCTAGGATGCACACAACAGCTCCTAAATGGCCACGTCCTAGAATTGTGGAGAATACTAGTTCTACATTCATCACATACCAAGGTTGGAATTAATGATAAAGAATTTCCAGTTTTCTCTAAGCTTTTTAGAGCTTTATTTAACATTGAACAGAGTAGAGGAAACACTATTGCATGTTTGCTATTGCCGTGCTAACCTATCACTGAAAAGAGAGGGGGAGATCGCAAAAGCCAAATGTATGCACAAAAGAAGCAGTGTGAATCAGCTTCATTTCCAAACTCAAAGGCAGAGAAATCCATTACTCAAGAAAGAAAACTAAAGGAATGCATCTTCATTCAGAGTTAAACATTAATAAGCTGTATGACATGTACAATGCTCAAGTTTGAGACACTCCAAAGGTAAAAAAATGGTTCCTTTATACCATATTCTCACAAATTTCATTCTGGGATTTGATGACCTTGAAACAAAAGTTTGTAGTTTCTGCTCTAGAGTGAAACACCAACTTGAAAATGCTGACACATAAAAAAAAAAAGATTATTGGAGCTACAAGCAGAATTAACTGCTCATAAATTAAAAGCCAAAGCATTCCACAAGCTTATGAAAAGGAATCCTGGGAACAGTTTGTCTTTTATGTTTTGATCTTCAACAAATGCAGCCACTGCCCAAATTATGCATTGGGGAGTCATATTATGTGCGGCAGCTTTGTTGCTACCTTGTGCATTACTGACATTGGTACCACAAGTCCGTCCAAGTCAAATTGGAGGTCCACTGTGCCGGTACTGCTTTAGTTTTAGTTTGCCTTTCACTAACTTTAGCTCCCTGTTCTGCTACCTGTATCTCAGCACTCTCACTGTCACTTTGTTCCTTATCACTGTCTTCCACTAACTCACCAAAACAAGATTTGTCAGAGCTACTTTTGCGATCTAATTCCTTGTAAACTGCTGCAAGTATTTCCTTATCTGTTATCAATACCTTTTCACTACAGTGTTTTCTAGACCGTGATGTACTTGGAACAGCCTCCATGGTACTGATATGGCTATAAATGTGACAGGAAGCTGCTTGCTTATACAACTGCACCCGGCTGTAAACAGTGCTATTTATGGTTTGCTATTACATTCTGGCTAGCAAAATTGCTGGAACAATGCAGCAGGAGTACATTTACATTGACAGAGCTCCTTAAAGATGAGGTCAGCATAAGCAGAACCTAATGAAATGATACACATTTACTACGTTCTACTACGCTATGCGTAGCAGGGCGTTTATCATTTCACTATGCTTTTCTACGCTATGCGTTGCAAAGGGTTAAATGCACTGTTAGCATATGCTATTTTTCTGAAAACAGTAGCCTACAAATCTGTATGAAGCACATTCTATTTAGGTATACTTCCTCTGTGCCAATAATTTTAGGTTTTGGCAGTGACCTGTTTCACTTAAAATAGCAAAATTAGTTACAACTGCTTTTGAAGACATATTTCTGGACAAACACATCACTCTTGCAACACCTACTACAGATGAAGAGCTCCGAATCAATGCGTTAAGTCCACATTTTGTCCTAAGCCTTTTTGTTTCATATTCACTTTCTTTTAGATGCCCTTATGGGACTACAGATTAGATTTGGATCAAATCATGATTTTAACCTGTTTAAAAGCAGTTTCAAATCATCTGTCTGGTTCCGAACGAATTCTGTCCATCGATTCAAACCACATTAAGTCTACACATTTATGAAACCAGCCCACTCGGGAAACACAGCCAAGATTTTTGCCATCTGCAAAAGACTTCAATTGTTGACTTGTTAATAATGGATTGTTTTCATTGTCAACTTTTTAATGATATATTATTATACACAAATAGTTATTCTTTTTAAAGTCAAAGTGAAAGCGGTCAACTTAATTACTGTTCTGATTGATGTAAGGAATACCAACATAGTAACCCATTTTGGATGCAACTATCCTTATTTTAAAAGGCATATTACTGACAATGGGTAAATGAGAGTGCCCTGTCGATTGCATTATTAAGAGTACTGTATGGTGTTAATTTTTCTTTGATTGAGCTGTGAAGAGGCCATCTTTATAGTGCATTATGGAGGGTTCTGTGCCTGTCAGCAAGCATTCTAAGGGAACACTAAAGCATCAGAAAGGTGGATTTCAAAATGCAAAGGGAAACAAATCAAGTTAATATGTGCTTCATTTTTATACCACCACCACCACCACCACCACCAATAATAATTTTTGCTTAATATTCTAAACTCAGAAGACACTCCCACTTTTTTCTCCACTCCTGTTTCTTATCATCTAGCAGTAAACTGTAGCAATTTCTACTACTTATGTACTCCTGCTTTGCCTCATTGCCTCCTACCTCTCTCCATTTAACTAATGTCTGCTTCACCACTCTTTTTGCCAATTTACATCCCTTATCAGACCACATGTCAGCCTTTTCTATCCCTCCCCTCCCCTTTCTTATCCATCTCCTGCTCTTTGCATTAATGTAGTGAATATGTTTGCCGCCTTCTCTATTTCCTGGTTCTCTGGCATGAAATTTACTCCCTGTTAACAGATTTGCCCGTACCTAGAGTCTAAAATAAACTTAGTTATTTCGTTATCCTCATTCCATTTAAACTCGGTATACTGCCACATGTTCCCTTCCCCTGACAATTTTCTCTTCCTTTTGTCCTATTTTCATTTCTACCATCAACTATTTGAACTAAAACTTAATATCTTAAAATTGTTCATTGTATACCCCATATTAACTGGCCAAACTACATAGTCAATAACACTGTCCATTCTTGTTAATAATGTGCAAATCCCCATTAAATCTTCCCCATATTTGCCACTCAGGATGTCTAGCCCATTCACTTCACAAGATTCAATAAACCTTTCACTTTCCTTGTCTATGAACTTGTCTCTACTATGTCTTACAGTATCCCTTTTAGTTCTTATATCATTTCACATATTGTGTCACTCTTTATGTTCACATCTTTCTCGCCTATTCTTATGTTAATGTCCCCTATTATACAAGGGCATATCGAAAAGTAATGCACAATAATTTTTTTACAATAAAGTTTTATAGTTAAAACCAAAAAAAAGTCACAAATGAACTTACAACTTTAACCTACTTTTCGACATAGTCACCAAGTTTCTCAAAACATTTCTCCCATCGTGATACCAATTGTAATATGCCCTGCTCGTAGAAGTCTGTTTCCTTGGAGTATAGCCATCTGCAGACTGATGATTTCACTACCGCAACTGTTGCAAACCTTTGGCCGTTCAGGAATTTCTTCATGGGACTAAACAGATGAAAGTCAGATGGTGCAAGGTCCAGACTGTATGATGGATGCTGGAGCACCTTCCAACCAAATTTGGTGATTTTCTGATGAACAGCAGCAGCAACAAGATGGGGGTGAGCATTGTCATGAATTTTGACATCGTCAGCATTCATGTTGTGCGTTTGTCACGAAGGGCACGCTGCAACTTCACCAAAGTTTTCATGTAGGCTGCAGCATTCACAGTGGTCCTCTGTTCAGCAAAGTCCACCAATACAACACCATGCATATCTCAGTACACTGTCACAAGCACTCTCCTAGCAGATTGAGTCACTTTGAATTGCTTCTTCACTGGGGAACCAGCATGTTTTCACTCCATACTTGCCTGCTTGGTTTTGGGCATGTAGTGGCACGCCCACGACTCATCAGTGACAATTCCTTTCAGAATGTCTTGCCCTTCTGCAGTGTACCTCGTCATCATTCGCTGGCCTTGTGGTTGTCTGTCAGGTTGTTAGGCACCCAGCGAGCACTAACTTTACGAAATTTCAATATATCATGAACAATATCGTACACTGCACTATAGGAAATGTTGAACTGTTGCAATAAGGTTTGCAGTTGCACACCCAGTCGTTTAAAATTGCCACCTCAATGCCTCTGACATTCTGCGGGGTTGCAGCTGTTACCGGCCTCCCGGAGCGTGGCAAATCACTAAGGTTCACATGACCCTCTAGGAAGAATGCAGACCACCTGGAGACATTGCTACGGTCCATACAATCTTCCCCATTCATGCCACACATCTTCCTGTGATTATCACTCGGTTTATGCCCTTTGGTCCACAAATATCGGATCACACCTTTCGGATCTTCACATGTGGACAACAGTAACATATTTGTTGCATAGTTCACACTACTCCTGCTAGAGCTGCACATGAAACAAAAAATACCCACTGTAGGGAAAACTTCAAACTATATCTGTGTGAAATTGCAACATTCCAGCTGCAATAACCAAGGCAGAAAATAATTATTGTGCATTACTTATCGATCCACCTTGTAACTTCCATTTCCCCGTATTTCTCTCTTGCCCTCTCCATATCTCTTTTTGCATTCCCTATTGCGACCCAGCTCTGCTCCTAAATTTTTCTAATATCTTCTTGCTTCTTAGTTCAATACTTCTCCCTTTTCTTAAAGTTCCCTCCTTATTACTGTCTAGGACCAATACACTTCCATTCGGTGTTGAAACGATACTTTCTCCCCCTCTTCTGTCCCACTGCTCTCTGACCACGCCTCTGCTCCTCCTCCTGCTAGTCCACGTGCTGCTTGGATCTGCTCCTTCCTGGGTGAAATAAGCTTCCTTTCTTTCGTTCCTGATGTATACTTTCCGTCATCAGCATGACTTGCTCCTGACGTAATTATTTCTCTGTCGTCACTTTTCCATGTCAATGGCGTATGTTTGCTTTGTCTAGCCCGCAAATTTGTGCTGGCTGGTGTCAAAATGGGCTTTGAACTTCCTGTGCATGCTTGCTCTGTTTCTCCGGCCATCAATGAATCGAGCTGAGTAATTTCCTGCTCCCACGGTTTGGTGTATCTTGTGTCACTTTCTTGCGAATCCACTACTTTACCATCGATCCACAACCTTAAATTCCGAATATATGCCTATCTCACTTCCATTTTCTTCATTTGATGTATAAGTTTCTTCTTCCTAGTGCGTTGTTTCACAGATAAATCCTTGTTTATAAAACTATCTGTTCCTTTTAATTTCTTCTTCAACACTTCATACACAAACTGCACAAGAAATTGCACCACTATCAATCTTGCTCATCTTTGCTGTCCCACTCTGTAGGCTTTGGCAATCTCCCAACCCTGTAATTCCATTTCCAATCTTCCTTCCGAAATTTCTTTGACCTCTTGTGTGGACCATGCACCCCTCCTTTCCTTTAATCCAGCAATGACTATGTTGAACCTTCTATGTCTCTCTTCCAGAAACTCTACTCTCTTTTTAACGTTCTGTACCTCTACTCTCATATCTTGTACCTCATTTTTTATTTCTTCCTTAATTTCCGCTAGTTCTTTCTCCACCCTGTTCAGTTTAGTACCAGTTTTCTCATCCATGTTCTTTATTCTATCCAAAATTTCCTCCATGACAGCCTGATTCCCATTAGGTCTAGGGTTATTTACGACTCTTCCAATTATCAATAAAGTGGCTGTTACACTAAGTAAAAGAAATATATTTACCATCTCTTCTAAGCCTTGTTTCATTTTATTCTCACTTCACTTTGTGTTATTGAAAGCTCTGATTCTTCTTCTGTATACTTCAATGCTTACTCCCATTGTCTGTTATTCCCTTTTTCCTTCCACTCCAGGAGCTGACTACTCACACATCCTCTCTCTTCGACAGCTAGCTTAGCACTCCACAATTATTATAGTAAGCAGTGTTTGCTTCACTCAAGTAATGTAGCACGTTATGTCTACTGATCCATAAATTTGTCATTGCGAACATCCAAATGCCTATAATTAGATAATAATGTTTTAAAATACTTGTATTATGTTTCAGATACACTGACAAGGATCCAGATATGCACAAGGAGGAAAGATACAAATGTTGCAGTATTCCAGCTTTCTACCTCATTCAACAAAGTCCTCAATCATCATAATAAATCACAGCAAGTTCAACTCCTGGGATCTATGATGCACACAACAGCTCCTAAATGGCCACGTCCTAGGATTGTGGAGAATACTAGTTCTACATTCATCACATACCAAGGTTGGAATTAATGATAAAGAATTTCCAGTTTTCTCTAAGCTTTTTAGAGCTTTATTTAACATTGAACAGAGTAGAGGAAACAGTATTGCACGTTTGCTATTGCCGTGCTAACCTATCACTGAAAAGAGAGGGGGAGATCGCAAAAGCCAAATGTATGCACAAAAGAAGCAGTGTGAATCAGCTTCATTTCCAAACTCAAAGGCAGAGAAATCCATTACTCAAGAAAGAACACTAAAGGAATGCATCTTCATTCAGAGTTAAACATTAATAAGCTGTATGTCATGTACAATGCTCAAGTTTCAGACACTCCAAAGGTAAAAAAATGGTTCCTTTATACCATATTCTCACAAATTTCATTCTGGGATTTGATGACCTTGAAACAAATGTTTGTAGTTTCTGCTCTAGAGTGAAACACCAACTTGTAAATGCTGACACATAAAAAAAAAAGATTATTGGAGCTACAAGCAGAATTAACTGCTCATAAATTAAAAGCCAAAGCATTCCACAAGCTTATGAAAAGGAATCCTGGGAACAGTTTGTCTTTTATGTTTTGATCTTCAACAAATGCAGCCACTGCCCAAATTATGCATTGGGGAGTCATATTATGTGCGGCAGCTTTGTTGCTACCTTGTGCATTACTGACATACGTACCACAAGTCCGTCCAAGTCAAATTGGAGGTCCACTGTGCCGGCACTGCTTTAGTTTTAGTTTGCCTTTCACTAACTTTAGCTCCCTGTTCTGCTACCGGTATCTCAGCACTCTCACTGTCACTTTGTTCCTTATCACTGTCTTCCACTAACTCACCAAAGCAAGATTTGTCAGAGCTACTTTTGCGATCTAATTCCTTGTAAACTGCTGCAAGTATTTCCTTGTCTGTTATCAATACCTTTTCACTACAGTGTTTTCTAGACCGTGATGTACTTGGAACAGCCTCCATGGTACTGATATGGCTATAAATGTGACAGGAAAGTGCTTACTTATACAACTGCACCCGGCTGTAAACAGTGCTATTTATGGTTTGCTATTACATTCTGGCTTGCAAAATTGCTGGAACAATGCAGCAGGAGTACATTTACATTGACACAGCTCGTAAAAGCTGAGGTCAGCATAAGCAGAACCTAATGAAACGATAAACATTTACTATGTTCTACTACGCTATGCGTAGCAGGGCGTTTATCATTTCACTACGCTTTTCTACGCTATGCGTTGCAAAGGGTTAAATGCACTGTTAGCATATGCTATTTTTCTGAAAACAGTAGCCTACAAATCTGAATGATGCACATTCTATTTAGGTATACTTCCTCTGTGCCAATAATTTTAGGTTTTGGCAGTGACCTGTTTCACTTAAAATAGCAAAATTAGTTCAACTGCTTTTGAAGACATATTTCTGGACAAACACATCACTCTTGCAACACCTACTACATATGAAGAGCTCCGAATCAATGCGTTAAGTCCACATTTTGTCCTAAAACTTTTTGTTTCATATTCACTTTCTTTTAGATTCCCTTATGGGACTACAGATTAGATTTGGATCAAATCATGATTTTAACCTGTTTAAAAGCAGTTTCAAATCATCTGTCTGGTTCAGAATGAATTCTGTCCATCGATTCAAACCACATTAAGTCTACACATTTATGAAACCAGCCCACTCGGGAAACACAGCCAAGATTTTTGCCATCTGCAAAAGACTTCAATTGTTGACTTGTTAATAATGGATTGTTTTCATTGTCAAAATTTTAATGATATATAATTATACACAAATAGTTATTCTTTTTAAAGTCAAAGACTTTAAATAGGCATAGGAGCGGTCAACTTAATTACTGTTCTGATTGATGTAAGGAATACCAACATAGTAACCCATTTTGGATGCAACTATGCTTATTTTAAAAGGCATATTACTGACAATGGGTAAATGAGAGTGCCCTGTCGATTGCATTATTAAGAGTACTGTATGGTGTTAATTTTCCTTTGATTGAGCTGTGAAGAGGCCATCTTTATAGTGCATTATGGAGGGTTCTGTGCCTGTCAGCAAGAATTCTAAGGGAACACGAAAGCATCAGAAAAGTGGATTTCAAAATGCAAAGGGAAACAAATCAAGTTAATAAGTGCTTCATTTTTATACCACCACCGCCGCCGCCACCACCACCACCACCAATAATAATTTTTGCTTAATATTCTAAACTCAGAAGACACTCCCACTTTTTTCTCCACTCCTGTTTCTTATCTTCTAGCAGTAAACTGTAGCAATTTCTACTACTTAAGTACTCCTGCGTTGCCTCATCGCCTCCTACCTCTCTCCATTTAACTAATGTCTGCTTCACCACTCTTTTTGCCAATTTACATTCCTTATCAAACCACATGTCTCCATTTTCTATCCCTCCCCTCCCCTTTCTTATCTATCTCCTGCTCTTTGCATTAATGTAGTGAATATGTTTGCCACCTTCTCTATTTCCTGGTTCTCTAGCATGAAATTTACTCCCTGTTAACAGATTTGCCCGTACCTAGAGTCTAAAATAAACTTAGTTATATCGTTGATCCTCATTCCATTCAAACTCGGTATACTGCCACATGTCCCCTTCCCCTTTCAATTTCTCTTCCTTTTGTCATATTTTCATTTCTACCATCAACTATTTGAAATAAAACTTAATATCTTAAAATTGTTCATTGTATACCCCATATTAACTGGCCAAACTACATAGTCAATAACACTGTCCATTCTTGTTAATAATGTGCAAATCCCCATTAAAACTTCCCCATATTTGCCACTCAGGATGTCTAGCCCATTCACTTCACAAGATTCAATAAACTTTTCACTTTCCTTGTCTATGAACTTGTCTCTACTTTGTCTTACAGTATCCCTTTTAGTTCTTATATCATTTCAAATATTGTGTCACTCTTTATGTTCACATCTCTCTCGCCTATTCTAATGTTAATGTCCCCTATTATACAAGGGCATATCGAAAAGTAACGCACAATAATCTTTTTACAAAAAAGTTTTATAGTTAAAACCAAAAAAAAATCACAAATGAACTTACACCTTTAACCTACTTTTCGACATAGTCACCAAGTTTCTCAACACATTTCTCCCATCGTGATACCAATTGCAATATGCCCTGCTCGTAGAGGACTGTTTCCTTGGAGTATAGCCATCTGCAGACTGCTGATTTCACTACCGCAACTGTCGCAAACCTTTGGCCGTTCAGGAATTTCTTCATGGGACTAAACAGATGAAAGTCTGACGGTGCAAGGTCCAGACTGTATGATGGATGCTGGAGCACCTTCCAACCAAATTTGGTGATTTTCTGATGAACAGCAGCAGCAACAACATGGGGGTGAGCATGGTTATGAATTTTGACATCGTCAGCATTCATGTTGTGCGTTTGTTACGAAGGGCACGCTGCAACTTCACCAAAGTTTTCATGTAGGCTGCAGCATTCACGGTGGTCCTCTGTTCAGCAAAGTCCACCACCAATACAACACCATGCATATCTCAGTACACTGCCACAAGCACTCTCCTAGCAGATTGAGTCGCTTTGAATTTTTGCTTCACTGGGGAACCAGCATGTTTTCATTCCATACTTGCCTGCTTGGTTTCGGGCATGTAGTGGTACGCCCACGACTCATCAGTGACAATTCCTTTCAGAAAGTCTTGCCCTTCTGTAGTGTACCTCGCCATCATTTGCTGGCCTTGTGGTTATCTGTCAGGCTCTTAGGCACCCAGCGAGCACTAACTTTACGAAATTTCAATGTATCATGAACAATATCGTACACTGCACTATAGGAAATGTTGAACTGTTGCAATAAGGTTTGCAGTTGCACACCCAGTCGTTCAAAATTGCCACCTCAATGCCTCTTGACATTCTGCGGGGTTGCAGCTGTTACCGGCCTCCCGGAGCGTGGCAAATCACTAAGTTTCACACGACCCTCTAGGAAGAATGCAGACCACCTGTACACATTGCTACTGGCCATACTATCTTCCCCATTCATGCTACCCATCTCCATGTGAATATCACTCGGTTTATGCCCTTTGGTCCACAAATATCGGACCACACCTCTCTGCTCTTCACATGTGGACAACAGAAACATATTTGTTGCATAGTTCACACTTCTCCTGCTAGAGCTGCACATGAAACAAAAAATACCCACTGTAGGGAAAACTTCAAACTATATCTGTGTGAAATTGCAACATTCCAGCTGCAATAACCCAGGCAGAAAATAATTATTGTGCATTACTTATCAATCCACCTTGTAACTTCCATTTCCCCGTATTTCTCTCTTGCCCTCTCCATATCTTTTTTTGCATTCCCTATTGCGACCCAGCTCTGCTCCTAAATTTTTCTAATATCTTCTTGCTTCTTAGTTCAATACCTCTCCCTTTTCTTGAAGTTCCCTCCTTATTAGTGTCTAGGACCAATACACTTCCATTCGGTGTTGAAATGATACTTTCTCCCCCTCTTCTGTCCCACTGCTCTCTGACCACCACGCCTCTGCTCCTCCTCCTGCTAGTCCACGTGCTGCTTGGATCTCCTCTTTCCTGGGTGAAATAAGCTTCCTTTCTTTCCTTCCTGATGTATACTTTCCGTCATCAGCATGACTTGCTCCTGGCGTAATTATTTCTCTGTCGTCCCACTTCCATGTCAATGACGTATGTTTGCTTTGTCTAGCCCGCAAATTTTTGCTGGCTGGTGTTAAAATGCGCTTTGAACTTCCTGTGCATGCTTGCTCTGTTTCTCCGGCCATCAATGAATCGAGCTGAGTAATTTCCTGCTCCCACGGTTTGGTGTATCTTGTGTCACTTTCTTGCGAATCCACTACTTTACCATCGATCCACAACCTTAAATTCCGAATATATGCCTATCTCACTTCCATTTTCTTCATTTGATGTATAAGTTTCTTCTTCCTAGTGCGTTGTTTCACAGATAAATCCTTGTTTATAAAACTATCTGTTCCTTTTAATTTCTTCTTCAACACTTCATACACAAACTGCACAAGAAATTGCACCACTATCAATCTTGCTCATCTTTGCTGTCCCACTCTGTAGGCTTTGGCAATCTCCCAACCCTGTAATTCCATTTCCAATCTTCCTTCCGAAATTTCTTTGACCTCTTGTGTGGACCATGCACCCCTCCTTTCCTTTAATCCAGCAATGACTATGTTGAACCTTCTATGTCTCTCTTCCAGAAACTCTACTCTCTTTTTAACGTTCTGTACCTCTACTCTCATATCTTGTACCTCATTTTTTATTTCTTCCTTAATTTCCGCTAGTTCTTTCTCCACCCTGTTCAGTTTAGTACCAGTTTTCTCATCCATGTTCTTTATTCTATCCAAAATTTCCTCCATGACAGCCTGATTCCCATTAGGTCTAGGGTTATTTACGACTCTTCCAATTATCAATAAAGTGGCTGTTACACTAAGTAAAAGAAATATATTTACCATCTCTTCTAAGCCTTGTTTCATTTTATTCTCACTTCACTTTGTGTTATTGAAAGCTCTGATTCTTCTTCTGTATACTTCAATGCTTACTCCCATTGTCTGTTATTCCCTTTTTCCTTCCACTCCAGGAGCTGACTACTCACACATCCTCTCTCTTCGACAGCTAGCTTAGCACTCCACAATTATTATAGTAAGCAGTGTTTGCTTCACTCAAGTAATGTAGCACGTTATGTCTACTGATCCATAAATTTGTCATTGCGAACATCCAAATGCCTATAATTAGATAATAATGTTTTAAAATACTTGTATTATGTTTCAGATACACTGACAAGGATCCAGATATGCACAAGGAGGAAAGATACAAATGTTGCAGTATTCCAGCTTTCTACCTCATTCAACAAAGTCCTCAATCATCATAATAAATCACAGCAAGTTCAACTCCTGGGATCTATGATGCACACAACAGCTCCTAAATGGCCACGTCCTAGGATTGTGGAGAATACTAGTTCTACATTCATCACATACCAAGGTTGGAATTAATGATAAAGAATTTCCAGTTTTCTCTAAGCTTTTTAGAGCTTTATTTAACATTGAACAGAGTAGAGGAAACAGTATTGCACGTTTGCTATTGCCGTGCTAACCTATCACTGAAAAGAGAGGGGGAGATCGCAAAAGCCAAATGTATGCACAAAAGAAGCAGTGTGAATCAGCTTCATTTCCAAACTCAAAGGCAGAGAAATCCATTACTCAAGAAAGAAAACTAAAGGAATGCATCTTCATTCAGAGTTAAACATTAATAAGCTGTATGTCATGTACAATGCTCAAGTTTCAGACACTCCAAAGGTAAAAAAATGGTTCCTTTATACCATATTCTCACAAATTTCATTCTGGGATTTGATGACCTTGAAACAAATGTTTGTAGTTTCTGCTCTAGAGTGAAACACCAACTTGTAAATGCTGACACATAAAAAAAAAAGATTATTGGAGCTACAAGCAGAATTAACTGCTCATAAATTAAAAGCCAAAGCATTCCACAAGCTTATGAAAAGGAATCCTGGGAACAGTTTGTCTTTTATGTTTTGATCTTCAACAAATGCAGCCACTGCCCACATTATGCATTGGGGAGTCATATTATGTGCGGCAGCTTTGTTGCTACCTTGTACATTACTGACATTGGTACCACAAGTCCGTCCAAGTCAAATTGGAGGTCCACTGTGCCGGCACTGCTTTAGTTTTAGTTTGCCTTTCACTAACTTTAGCTCCCTGTTCTGCTACCGGTATCTCAGCACTCTCACTGTCACTTTGTTCCTTATCACTGTCTTCCACTAACTCACCAAACCAAGATTTGTCAGAGCTACTTTTGCGATCTAATTCCTTGTAAACTGCTGCAAGTATTTCCTTGTCTGTTATCAATACCTTTTCACTACAGTGTTTTCTAGACCGTGATGTACTTGGAACAGCCTCCATGGTAGTGATATGGCTATAAATGTGACAGGAAAGTGCTTACTTATACAACTGCACCCGGCTGTAAACAGTGCTATTTATGGTTTGCTATTACATTCTGGCTAGCAAAATTGCTGGAACAATGCAGCAGGAGTACATTTACATTGACACAGCTCCTAAAAGCTGAGGTCAGCATAAGCAGAACCTAATGAAACGATAAACATTTACTATGTTCTACTACGCTATGCGTAGCAGGGCGTTTATCATTTCACTACGCTTTTCTACGCTATGCGTTGCAAAGGGTTAAATGCACTGTTAGCATATGCTATTTTTCTGAAAACAGTAGCCTACAAATCTGAATGATGCACATTCTATTTAGGTATACTTCCTCTGTGCCAATAATTTTAGGTTTTGGCAGTGACCTGTTTCACTTAAAATAGCAAAATTAGTTCAACTGCTTTTGAAGACATATTTCTGGACAAACACATCACTCTTGCAACACCTACTACATATGAAGAGCTCCGAATCAATGCATTAAGTCCACATTTTGTCTTAAAACTTTTTGTTTCATATTCACTTTCTTTTAGATTCCCTTATGGGACTACAGATTAGATTTGGATCAAATCATGATTTTAACCTGTTTAAAAGCAGTTTCAAATCATCTGTCTGGTTCAGAATGAATTCTGTCCATCGATTCAAACCACATTAAGTCTACACATTTATGAAACCAGCCCACTCGGGAAACACAGCCAAGATTTTTGCCATCTGCAAAAGACTTCAATTGTTGACTTGTTAATAATGGATTGTTTTCATTGTCAAAATTTTAATGATATATAATTATACACAAACAGTTATTCTTTTTAAAGTCAAAGACTTTAAATAGGCATAGGAGCGGTCAACTTAATTACTGTTCTGATTGATGTAAGGAATACCAACATAGTAACCCATTTTGGATGCAACTATGCTTATTTTAAAAGGCATATTACTGACAATGGGTAAATGAGAGTGCCCTGTCGATTGCATTATTAAGAGTACTGTATGGTGTTAATTTTCCTTTGATTGAGCTGTGAAGAGGCCATCTTTATAGTGCATTATGGAGGGTTCTGTGCCTGTCAGCAAGCATTCTAAGGGAACACGAAAGCATCAGAAAAGTGGATTTCAAAATGCAAAGGGAAACAAATCAAGTTAATAAGTGCTTCATTTTTATACCACCACCGCCGCCGCCACCACCACCACCACCAATAATAATTTTTGCTTAATATTCTAAACTCAGAAGACACTCCCACTTTTTTCTCCACTCCTGTTTCTTATCTTCTAGCAGTAAACTGTAGCAATTTCTACTACTTAAGTACTCCTGCGTTGCCTCATCGCCTCCTACCTCTCTCCATTTAACTAATGTCTGCTTCACCACTCTTTTTGCCAATTTACATTCCTTATCAAACCACATGTCTCCATTTTCTATCCCTCCCCTCCCCTTTCTTATCTATCTCCTGCTCTTTGCATTAATGTAGTGAATATGTTTGCCACCTTCTCTATTTCCTGGTTCTCTAGCATGAAATTTACTCCCTGTTAACAGATTTGCCCGTACCTAGAGTCTAAAATAAACTTAGTTATATCGTTGATCCTCATTCCATTCAAACTCGGTATACTGCCACAAGTCCCCTTCCCCTTTCAATTTCTCTTCCTTTTGTCATATTTTCATTTCTACCATCAACTATTTGAAATAAAACTTAATATCTTAAAATTGTTCATTGTATACCCCATATTAACTGGCCAAACTACATAGTCAATAACACTGTCCATTCTTGTTAATAATGTGCAAATCCCCATTAAAACTTCCCCATATTTGCCACTCAGGATGTCTAGCCCATTCACTTCACAAGATTCAATAAACTTTTCACTTTCCTTGTCTATGAACTTGTCTCTACTTTGTCTTACAGTATCCCTTTTAGTTCTTATATCATTTCAAATATTGTGTCACTCTTTATGTTCACATCTCTCTCGCCTATTCTAATGTTAATGTCCCCTATTATACAAGGGCATATCGAAAAGTAACGCACAATAATCTTTTTACAAAAAAGTTTTATAGTTAAAACCAAAAAAAAAATCACAAATGAACTTACACCTTTAACCTACTTTTCGACATAGTCACCAAGTTTCTCAACACATTTCTCCCATCGTGATACCAATTGCAATATGCCCTGCTCGTAGAAGACTGTTTCCTTGGAATATAGCCATCTGCGGACTGCTGATTTCACTACCGCAACTGTCGCAAACCTTTGGCCGTTCAGGAATTTCTTCATGGGACTAAACAGATGAAAGTCTGACGGTGCAAGGTCCAGACTGTATGATGGATGCTGGAGCACCTTCCAACCAAATTTGGTGATTTTCTGATGAACAGCAGCAGCAACAACATGGGAGTGAGCATGGTTATGAATTTTGACATCGTCAGCATTCATGTTGCGCGTTTGTTACGAAGGGCACGCTGCAACTTCACCAAAGTTTTCAGGTAGGCTGCAGCATTCACGGTGGTCCTCTGTTCAGCAAAGTCCACCACCAATACAACACCATGCATATCTCAGTACACTGCCACAAGCACTCTCCTAGCAGATTGAGTCGCTTTGAATTTTTGCTTCACTGGGGAACCAGCATGTTTTCATTCCATACTTGCTTGCTTGGTTTCGGGCATGTAGTGGTACGCCCACGACTCATCAGTGACAATTCCTTTCAGAAAGTCTTGCCCTTCTGTAGTGTACCTCGCCATCATTTGCTGGCCTTGTGGTTATCTGTCAGGCTCTTAGGCACCCAGCGAGCACTAACTTTACGAAATTTCAATGTATCATGAACAATATCGTACACTGCACTATAGGAAATGTTGAACTGTTGCAATAAGGTTTGCAGTTGCACACCCAGTCGTTCAAAATTGCCACCTCAATGCCTCTTGACATTCTGCGGGGTTGCAGCTGTTACCGGTCTCCCGGAGCGTGGCAAATCACTAAGTTTCACACGATCCCCTAGGAAGAATGCAGACCACCTGTACACATTGCTACTGGCCATACTATCTTCCCCATTCATGCTACCCATCTCCATGTGAATATCACTCGGTTTATGCCCTTTGGTCCACAAATATCGGACCACACCTCTCTGCTCTTCACATGTGGACAACAGAAACATATTTGTTGCATAGTTCACACTTCTCCTGCTAGAGCTGCACATGAAACAAAAAATACCCACTGTAGGGAAAACTTCAAACTATATCTGTGTGAAATTGCAACATTCCAGCTGCAATAACCAAGGCAGAAAATAATTATTGTGTATTACTTATCGATCCACCTTGTAACTTCCATTTCCCCGTATTTCTCTTTTGCCCTCTCCATATCTTTTTTTGCATTACCTATTCCGACCCAGCTCTGCTCCTAAATTGTTCTAATATCTTCTTGCTTCTTAGTTCAATACCTCTCCCTTTTCTTGAAGTTTCCTCCTTATTACTGTCTAGGACCAATACACTTCCATTCAGTGTTGAAATGATACTTTCTCCCCCTCTTCTGTCCCACTGCTCTCTGACCACCACGCCTCTGCTCCTCCTCCTGCTAGTCCACGTGCTGCTTGGATCTCCTCTTTCCTGGGTGAAATAAGCTTCCTTTCTTTCCTTCCTGATGTATACTTTCCGTCATCAGCATGACTTGCTCCTGGCGTAATTATTTCTCTGTCGTCCCACTTCCATGTCAATGACGTATGTTTGCTTTGTCTAGCCCGCAAATTTTTGCTGGCTGGTGTTAAAATGCGCTTTGAACTTCCTGTGCATGCTTGCTCTGTTTCTCCGGCCATCAATGAATCGAGCTGAGTAATTTCCTGCTCCCACGGTTTGGTGTATCTTGTGTCACTTTCTTGCGAATCCACTACTTTACCATCGATCCACAACCTTAAATTCCGAATATATGCCTATCTCACTTCCATTTTCTTCATTTGATGTATAAGTTTCTTCTTCCTAGTGCGTTGTTCCACAGATAAATCCTTGTTTATAAAACTATCTGTTCCTTTTAATTTCTTCTTCAACACTTCATACACAAACTGCACAAGAAATTGCACCACTATCAATCTTACTCATCTTTGCTTTCCCATTCTGAAGGCTTTGGCAATCTCCCAACCCTGTAATTCCATTTCCAATCTTCCTTCCGAAATTTCTTTGACCTCTTGTGTGGACCATGCACCCCTCCTTTCCTTTAATCCAGCAATGACTATGTTGAACCTTCTATGTCTCTCTTCCAGAAACTCTACTCTCTTTTTAACATTCTGTACCTCTACTCTCATATCTTGTACCTCATTTTTTATTTCTTCCTTAATTTCCGCTAGTTCTTTCTCCACCCTGTTCAGTTTAGTACCAGTTTTCTCATCCATGTTCTTTATTCTATCCAAAATTTCCTCCATGACAGCCTGATTCCCATTAAGTCTGGGGTTAATTACGACTCTTCCAATTATCAATAAAGTGGCTGTTACACTAAGTAAAAGAAATATATTTACCATCTCTTCTAAGCCTTGTTTCATTTTATTCTCACTTCACTTTGTGTTATTGAAAGCTCTGATTCTTCTTCTGTATACTTCAATGCTTACTCCCATTGTCTGTTATTCCCTTTTTCCTTCCACTCCAGGAGCTGACTACTCACACATCCTCTCTCTTCGACAGCTAGCTTAGCACTCCACAATTATTATAGTAAGCAGTGTTTGCTTCACTCCAGTAATGTAGCACGTTATGTCTACTGATCCATAAATTTGTCATTGCGAACATCCAAATGCCTATAATTAGATAATAATGTTTTAAAATACTTGTATTATGTTTCAGATACACTGACAAGGATCCAGATATGCACAAGGAGGAAAGATACAAATGTTGCAGTATTCCAGCTTTCTACCTCATTCAACAAAGTCCTCAATCATCATAATAAATCACAGCAAGTTCAACTCCTGGGATCTATGATGCACACAACAGCTCCTAAATGGCCACGTCCTAGGATTGTGGAGAATACTAGTTCTACATTCATCACATACCAAGGTTGGAATTAATGATAAAGAATTTCCAGTTTTCTCTAAGCTTTTTAGAGCTTTATTTAACATTGAACAGAGTAGAGGAAACAGTATTGCACGTTTGCTATTGCCGTGCTAACCTATCACTGAAAAGAGAGGGGGAGATCGCAAAAGCCAAATGTATGCACAAAAGAAGCAGTGTGAATCAGCTTCATTTCCAAACTCAAAGGCAGAGAAATCCATTACTCAAGAAAGAACACTAAAGGAATGCATCTTCATTCAGAGTTAAACATTAATAAGCTGTATGTCATGTACAATGCTCAAGTTTCAGACACTCCAAAGGTAAAAAAATGGTTCCTTTATACCATATTCTCACAAATTTCATTCTGGGATTTGATGACCTTGAAACAAATGTTTGTAGTTTCTGCTCTAGAGTGAAACACCAACTTGTAAATGCTGACACATAAAAAAAAAAGATTATTGGAGCTACAAGCAGAATTAACTGCTCATAAATTAAAAGCCAAAGCATTCCACAAGCTTATGAAAAGGAATCCTGGGAACAGTTTGTCTTTTATGTTTTGATCTTCAACAAATGCAGCCACTGCCCAAATTATGCATTGGGGAGTCATATTATGTGCGGCAGCTTTGTTGCTACCTTGTGCATTACTGACATTGGTACCACAAGTCCGTCCAAGTCAAATTGGAGGTCCACTGTGCCGGCACTGCTTTAGTTTTAGTTTGCCTTTCACTAACTTTAGCTCCCTGTTCTGCTACCGGTATCTCAGCACTCTCACTGTCACTTTGTTCCTTATCACTGTCTTCCACTAACTCACCAAACCAAGATTTGTCAGAGCTACTTTTGCGATCTAATTCCTTGTAAACTGCTGCAAGTATTTCCTTGTCTGTTATCAATACCTTTTCACTACAGTGTTTTCTAGACCGTGATGTACTTGGAACAGCCTCCATGGTACTGATATGGCTATAAATGTGACAGGAAAGTGCTTACTTATACAACTGCACCCGGCTGTAAACAGTGCTATTTATGGTTTGCTATTACATTCTGGCTTGCAAAATTGCTGGAACAATGCAGCAGGAGTACATTTACATTGACACAGCTCGTAAAAGCTGAGGTCAGCATAAGCAGAACCTAATGAAACGATAAACATTTACTATGTTCTACTACGCTATGCGTAGCAGGGCGTTTATCATTTCACTACGCTTTTCTACGCTATGCGTTGCAAAGGGTTAAATGCACTGTTAGCATATGCTATTTTTCTGAAAACAGTAGCCTACAAATCTGAATGATGCACATTCTATTTAGGTATACTTCCTCTGTGCCAATAATTTTAGGTTTTGGCAGTGACCTGTTTCACTTAAAATAGCAAAATTAGTTCAACTGCTTTTGAAGACATATTTCTGGACAAACACATCACTCTTGCAACACCTACTACATATGAAGAGCTCCGAATCAATGCGTTAAGTCCACATTTTGTCCTAAAACTTTTTGTTTCATATTCACTTTCTTTTAGATTCCCTTATGGGACTACAGATTAGATTTGGATCAAATCATGATTTTAACCTGTTTAAAAGCAGTTTCAAATCATCTGTCTGGTTCAGAATGAATTCTGTCCATCGATTCAAACCACATTAAGTCTACACATTTATGAAACCAGCCCACTCGGGAAACACAGCCAAGATTTTTGCCATCTGCAAAAGACTTCAATTGTTGACTTGTTAATAATGGATTGTTTTCATTGTCAAAATTTTAATGATATATAATTATACACAAATAGTTATTCTTTTTAAAGTCAAAGACTTTAAATAGGCATAGGAGCGGTCAACTTAATTACTGTTCTGATTGATGTAAGGAATACCAACATAGTAACCCATTTTGGATGCAACTATGCTTATTTTAAAAGGCATATTACTGACAATGGGTAAATGAGAGTGCCCTGTCGATTGCATTATTAAGAGTACTGTATGGTGTTAATTTTCCTTTGATTGAGCTGTGAAGAGGCCATCTTTATAGTGCATTATGGAGGGTTCTGTGCCTGTCAGCAAGAATTCTAAGGGAACACGAAAGCATCAGAAAAGTGGATTTCAAAATGCAAAGGGAAACAAATCAAGTTAATAAGTGCTTCATTTTTATACCACCACCGCCGCCGCCACCACCACCACCACCAATAATAATTTTTGCTTAATATTCTAAACTCAGAAGACACTCCCACTTTTTTCTCCACTCCTGTTTCTTATCTTCTAGCAGTAAACTGTAGCAATTTCTACTACTTAAGTACTCCTGCGTTGCCTCATCGCCTCCTACCTCTCTCCATTTAACTAATGTCTGCTTCACCACTCTTTTTGCCAATTTACATTCCTTATCAAACCACATGTCTCCATTTTCTATCCCTCCCCTCCCCTTTCTTATCTATCTCCTGCTCTTTGCATTAATGTAGTGAATATGTTTGCCACCTTCTCTATTTCCTGGTTCTCTAGCATGAAATTTACTCCCTGTTAACAGATTTGCCCGTACCTAGAGTCTAAAATAAACTTAGTTATATCGTTGATCCTCATTCCATTCAAACTCGGTATACTGCCACATGTCCCCTTCCCCTTTCAATTTCTCTTCCTTTTGTCATATTTTCATTTCTACCATCAACTATTTGAAATAAAACTTAATATCTTAAAATTGTTCATTGTATACCCCATATTAACTGGCCAAACTACATAGTCAATAACACTGTCCATTCTTGTTAATAATGTGCAAATCCCCATTAAAACTTCCCCATATTTGCCACTCAGGATGTCTAGCCCATTCACTTCACAAGATTCAATAAACTTTTCACTTTCCTTGTCTATGAACTTGTCTCTACTTTGTCTTACAGTATCCCTTTTAGTTCTTATATCATTTCAAATATTGTGTCACTCTTTATGTTCACATCTCTCTCGCCTATTCTAATGTTAATGTCCCCTATTATACAAGGGCATATCGAAAAGTAACGCACAATAATCTTTTTACAAAAAAGTTTTATAGTTAAAACCAAAAAAAAATCACAAATGAACTTACACCTTTAACCTACTTTTCGACATAGTCACCAAGTTTCTCAACACATTTCTCCCATCGTGATACCAATTGCAATATGCCCTGCTCGTAGAGGACTGTTTCCTTGGAGTATAGCCATCTGCAGACTGCTGATTTCACTACCGCAACTGTCGCAAACCTTTGGCCGTTCAGGAATTTCTTCATGGGACTAAACAGATGAAAGTCTGACGGTGCAAGGTCCAGACTGTATGATGGATGCTGGAGCACCTTCCAACCAAATTTGGTGATTTTCTGATGAACAGCAGCAGCAACAACATGGGGGTGAGCATGGTTATGAATTTTGACATCGTCAGCATTCATGTTGTGCGTTTGTTACGAAGGGCACGCTGCAACTTCACCAAAGTTTTCATGTAGGCTGCAGCATTCACGGTGGTCCTCTGTTCAGCAAAGTCCACCACCAATACAACACCATGCATATCTCAGTACACTGCCACAAGCACTCTCCTAGCAGATTGAGTCGCTTTGAATTTTTGCTTCACTGGGGAACCAGCATGTTTTCATTCCATACTTGCCTGCTTGGTTTCGGGCATGTAGTGGTACGCCCACGACTCATCAGTGACAATTCCTTTCAGAAAGTCTTGCCCTTCTGTAGTGTACCTCGCCATCATTTGCTGGCCTTGTGGTTATCTGTCAGGCTCTTAGGCACCCAGCGAGCACTAACTTTACGAAATTTCAATGTATCATGAACAATATCGTACACTGCACTATAGGAAATGTTGAACTGTTGCAATAAGGTTTGCAGTTGCACACCCAGTCGTTCAAAATTGCCACCTCAATGCCTCTTGACATTCTGCGGGGTTGCAGCTGTTACCGGCCTCCCGGAGCGTGGCAAATCACTAAGTTTCACACGACCCTCTAGGAAGAATGCAGACCACCTGTACACATTGCTACTGGCCATACTATCTTCCCCATTCATGCTACCCATCTCCATGTGAATATCACTCGGTTTATGCCCTTTGGTCCACAAATATCGGACCACACCTCTCTGCTCTTCACATGTGGACAACAGAAACATATTTGTTGCATAGTTCACACTTCTCCTGCTAGAGCTGCACATGAAACAAAAAATACCCACTGTAGGGAAAACTTCAAACTATATCTGTGTGAAATTGCAACATTCCAGCTGCAATAACCCAGGCAGAAAATAATTATTGTGCATTACTTATCAATCCACCTTGTAACTTCCATTTCCCCGTATTTCTCTCTTGCCCTCTCCATATCTTTTTTTGCATTCCCTATTGCGACCCAGCTCTGCTCCTAAATTTTTCTAATATCTTCTTGCTTCTTAGTTCAATACCTCTCCCTTTTCTTGAAGTTCCCTCCTTATTAGTGTCTAGGACCAATACACTTCCATTCGGTGTTGAAATGATACTTTCTCCCCCTCTTCTGTCCCACTGCTCTCTGACCACCACGCCTCTGCTCCTCCTCCTGCTAGTCCACGTGCTGCTTGGATCTCCTCTTTCCTGGGTGAAATAAGCTTCCTTTCTTTCCTTCCTGATGTATACTTTCCGTCATCAGCATGACTTGCTCCTGGCGTAATTATTTCTCTGTCGTCCCACTTCCATGTCAATGACGTATGTTTGCTTTGTCTAGCCCGCAAATTTTTGCTGGCTGGTGTTAAAATGCGCTTTGAACTTCCTGTGCATGCTTGCTCTGTTTCTCCGGCCATCAATGAATCGAGCTGAGTAATTTCCTGCTCCCACGGTTTGGTGTATCTTGTGTCACTTTCTTGCGAATCCACTACTTTACCATCGATCCACAACCTTAAATTCCGAATATATGCCTATCTCACTTCCATTTTCTTCATTTGATGTATAAGTTTCTTCTTCCTAGTGCGTTGTTTCACAGATAAATCCTTGTTTATAAAACTATCTGTTCCTTTTAATTTCTTCTTCAACACTTCATACACAAACTGCACAAGAAATTGCACCACTATCAATCTTGCTCATCTTTGCTGTCCCACTCTGTAGGCTTTGGCAATCTCCCAACCCTGTAATTCCATTTCCAATCTTCCTTCCGAAATTTCTTTGACCTCTTGTGTGGACCATGCACCCCTCCTTTCCTTTAATCCAGCAATGACTATGTTGAACCTTCTATGTCTCTCTTCCAGAAACTCTACTCTCTTTTTAACGTTCTGTACCTCTACTCTCATATCTTGTACCTCATTTTTTATTTCTTCCTTAATTTCCGCTAGTTCTTTCTCCACCCTGTTCAGTTTAGTACCAGTTTTCTCATCCATGTTCTTTATTCTATCCAAAATTTCCTCCATGACAGCCTGATTCCCATTAGGTCTAGGGTTATTTACGACTCTTCCAATTATCAATAAAGTGGCTGTTACACTAAGTAAAAGAAATATATTTACCATCTCTTCTAAGCCTTGTTTCATTTTATTCTCACTTCACTTTGTGTTATTGAAAGCTCTGATTCTTCTTCTGTATACTTCAATGCTTACTCCCATTGTCTGTTATTCCCTTTTTCCTTCCACTCCAGGAGCTGACTACTCACACATCCTCTCTCTTCGACAGCTAGCTTAGCACTCCACAATTATTATAGTAAGCAGTGTTTGCTTCACTCAAGTAATGTAGCACGTTATGTCTACTGATCCATAAATTTGTCATTGCGAACATCCAAATGCCTATAATTAGATAATAATGTTTTAAAATACTTGTATTATGTTTCAGATACACTGACAAGGATCCAGATATGCACAAGGAGGAAAGATACAAATGTTGCAGTATTCCAGCTTTCTACCTCATTCAACAAAGTCCTCAATCATCATAATAAATCACAGCAAGTTCAACTCCTGGGATCTATGATGCACACAACAGCTCCTAAATGGCCACGTCCTAGGATTGTGGAGAATACTAGTTCTACATTCATCACATACCAAGGTTGGAATTAATGATAAAGAATTTCCAGTTTTCTCTAAGCTTTTTAGAGCTTTATTTAACATTGAACAGAGTAGAGGAAACAGTATTGCACGTTTGCTATTGCCGTGCTAACCTATCACTGAAAAGAGAGGGGGAGATCGCAAAAGCCAAATGTATGCACAAAAGAAGCAGTGTGAATCAGCTTCATTTCCAAACTCAAAGGCAGAGAAATCCATTACTCAAGAAAGAAAACTAAAGGAATGCATCTTCATTCAGAGTTAAACATTAATAAGCTGTATGTCATGTACAATGCTCAAGTTTCAGACACTCCAAAGGTAAAAAAATGGTTCCTTTATACCATATTCTCACAAATTTCATTCTGGGATTTGATGACCTTGAAACAAATGTTTGTAGTTTCTGCTCTAGAGTGAAACACCAACTTGTAAATGCTGACACATAAAAAAAAAAGATTATTGGAGCTACAAGCAGAATTAACTGCTCATAAATTAAAAGCCAAAGCATTCCACAAGCTTATGAAAAGGAATCCTGGGAACAGTTTGTCTTTTATGTTTTGATCTTCAACAAATGCAGCCACTGCCCAAATTATGCATTGGGGAGTCATATTATGTGCGGCAGCTTTGTTGCTACCTTGTGCATTACTGACATTGGTACCACAAGTCCGTCCAAGTCAAATTGGAGGTCCACTGTGCCGGCACTGCTTTAGTTTTAGTTTGCCTTTCACTAACTTTAGCTCCCTGTTCTGCTACCGGTATCTCAGCACTCTCACTGTCACTTTGTTCCTTATCACTGTCTTCCACTAACTCACCAAACCAAGATTTGTCAGAGCTACTTTTGCGATCTAATTCCTTGTAAACTGCTGCAAGTATTTCCTTGTCTGTTATCAATACCTTTTCACTACAGTGTTTTCTAGACCGTGATGTACTTGGAACAGCCTCCATGGTAGTGATATGGCTATAAATGTGACAGGAAAGTGCTTACTTATACAACTGCACCCGGCTGTAAACAGTGCTATTTATGGTTTGCTATTACATTCTGGCTAGCAAAATTGCTGGAACAATGCAGCAGGAGTACATTTACATTGACACAGCTCCTAAAAGCTGAGGTCAGCATAAGCAGAACCTAATGAAACGATAAACATTTACTATGTTCTACTACGCTATGCGTAGCAGGGCGTTTATCATTTCACTACGCTTTTCTACGCTATGCGTTGCAAAGGGTTAAATGCACTGTTAGCATATGCTATTTTTCTGAAAACAGTAGCCTACAAATCTGAATGATGCACATTCTATTTAGGTATACTTCCTCTGTGCCAATAATTTTAGGTTTTGGCAGTGACCTGTTTCACTTAAAATAGCAAAATTAGTTCAACTGCTTTTGAAGACATATTTCTGGACAAACACATCACTCTTGCAACACCTACTACATATGAAGAGCTCCGAATCAATGCATTAAGTCCACATTTTGTCTTAAAACTTTTTGTTTCATATTCACTTTCTTTTAGATTCCCTTATGGGACTACAGATTAGATTTGGATCAAATCATGATTTTAACCTGTTTAAAAGCAGTTTCAAATCATCTGTCTGGTTCAGAATGAATTCTGTCCATCGATTCAAACCACATTAAGTCTACACATTTATGAAACCAGCCCACTCGGGAAACACAGCCAAGATTTTTGCCATCTGCAAAAGACTTCAATTGTTGACTTGTTAATAATGGATTGTTTTCATTGTCAAAATTTTAATGATATATAATTATACACAAACAGTTATTCTTTTTAAAGTCAAAGACTTTAAATAGGCATAGGAGCGGTCAACTTAATTACTGTTCTGATTGATGTAAGGAATACCAACATAGTAACCCATTTTGGATGCAACTATGCTTATTTTAAAAGGCATATTACTGACAATGGGTAAATGAGAGTGCCCTGTCGATTGCATTATTAAGAGTACTGTATGGTGTTAATTTTCCTTTGATTGAGCTGTGAAGAGGCCATCTTTATAGTGCATTATGGAGGGTTCTGTGCCTGTCAGCAAGCATTCTAAGGGAACACGAAAGCATCAGAAAAGTGGATTTCAAAATGCAAACGGAAACAAATCAAGTTAATAAGTGCTTCATTTTTATACCACCACCGCCGCCGCCACCACCACCACCACCAATAATAATTTTTGCTTAATATTCTAAACTCAGAAGACACTCCCACTTTTTTCTCCACTCCTGTTTCTTATCTTCTAGCAGTAAACTGTAGCAATTTCTACTACTTAAGTACTCCTGCGTTGCCTCATCGCCTCCTACCTCTCTCCATTTAACTAATGTCTGCTTCACCACTCTTTTTGCCAATTTACATTCCTTATCAAACCACATGTCTCCATTTTCTATCCCTCCCCTCCCCTTTCTTATCTATCTCCTGCTCTTTGCATTAATGTAGTGAATATGTTTGCCACCTTCTCTATTTCCTGGTTCTCTAGCATGAAATTTACTCCCTGTTAACAGATTTGCCCGTACCTAGAGTCTAAAATAAACTTAGTTATATCGTTGATCCTCATTCCATTCAAACTCGGTATACTGCCACATGTCCCCTTCCCCTTTCAATTTCTCTTCCTTTTGTCATATTTTCATTTCTACCATCAACTATTTGAAATAAAACTTAATATCTTAAAATTGTTCATTGTATACCCCATATTAACTGGCCAAACTACATAGTCAATAACACTGTCCATTCTTGTTAATAATGTGCAAATCCCCATTAAAACTTCCCCATATTTGCCACTCAGGATGTCTAGCCCATTCACTTCACAAGATTCAATAAACTTTTCACTTTCCTTGTCTATGAACTTGTCTCTACTTTGTCTTACAGTATCCCTTTTAGTTCTTATATCATTTCAAATATTGTGTCACTCTTTATGTTCACATCTCTCTCGCCTATTCTAATGTTAATGTCCCCTATTATACAAGGGCATATCGAAAAGTAACGCACAATAATCTTTTTACAAAAAAGTTTTATAGTTAAAACCAAAAAAAAATCACAAATGAACTTACACCTTTAACCTACTTTTCGACATAGTCACCAAGTTTCTCAACACATTTCTCCCATCGTGATACCAATTGCAATATGCCCTGCTCGTAGAAGACTGTTTCCTTGGAATATAGCCATCTGCGGACTGCTGATTTCACTACCGCAACTGTCGCAAACCTTTGGCCGTTCAGGAATTTCTTCATGGGACTAAACAGATGAAAGTCTGACGGTGCAAGGTCCAGACTGTATGATGGATGCTGGAGCACCTTCCAACCAAATTTGGTGATTTTCTGATGAACAGCAGCAGCAACAACATGGGAGTGAGCATGGTTATGAATTTTGACATCGTCAGCATTCATGTTGCGCGTTTGTTACGAAGGGCACGCTGCAACTTCACCAAAGTTTTCAGGTAGGCTGCAGCATTCACGGTGGTCCTCTGTTCAGCAAAGTCCACCACCAATACAACACCATGCATATCTCAGTACACTGCCACAAGCACTCTCCTAGCAGATTGAGTCGCTTTGAATTTTTGCTTCACTGGGGAACCAGCATGTTTTCATTCCATACTTGCTTGCTTGGTTTCGGGCATGTAGTGGTACGCCCACGACTCATCAGTGACAATTCCTTTCAGAAAGTCTTGCCCTTCTGTAGTGTACCTCGCCATCATTTGCTGGCCTTGTGGTTATCTGTCAGGCTCTTAGGCACCCAGCGAGCACTAACTTTACGAAATTTCAATGTATCATGAACAATATCGTACACTGCACTATAGGAAATGTTGAACTGTTGCAATAAGGTTTGCAGTTGCACACCCAGTCGTTCAAAATTGCCACCTCAATGCCTCTTGACATTCTGCGGGGTTGCAGCTGTTACCGGTCTCCCGGAGCGTGGCAAATCACTAAGTTTCACACGATCCCCTAGGAAGAATGCAGACCACCTGTACACATTGCTACTGGCCATACTATCTTCCCCATTCATGCTACCCATCTCCATGTGAATATCACTCGGTTTATGCCCTTTGGTCCACAAATATCGGACCACACCTCTCTGCTCTTCACATGTGGACAACAGAAACATATTTGTTGCATAGTTCACACTTCTCCTGCTAGAGCTGCACATGAAACAAAAAATACCCACTGTAGGGAAAACTTCAAACTATATCTGTGTGAAATTGCAACATTCCAGCTGCAATAACCAAGGCAGAAAATAATTATTGTGTATTACTTATCGATCCACCTTGTAACTTCCATTTCCCCGTATTTCTCTTTTGCCCTCTCCATATCTTTTTTTGCATTACCTATTCCGACCCAGCTCTGCTCCTAAATTGTTCTAATATCTTCTTGCTTCTTAGTTCAATACCTCTCCCTTTTCTTGAAGTTTCCTCCTTATTACTGTCTAGGACCAATACACTTCCATTCAGTGTTGAAATGATACTTTCTCCCCCTCTTCTGTCCCACTGCTCTCTGACCACCACGCCTCTGCTCCTCCTCCTGCTAGTCCACGTGCTGCTTGGATCTCCTCTTTCCTGGGTGAAATAAGCTTCCTTTCTTTCCTTCCTGATGTATACTTTCCGTCATCAGCATGACTTGCTCCTGGCGTAATTATTTCTCTGTCGTCCCACTTCCATGTCAATGACGTATGTTTGCTTTGTCTAGCCCGCAAATTTTTGCTGGCTGGTGTTAAAATGCGCTTTGAACTTCCTGTGCATGCTTGCTCTGTTTCTCCGGCCATCAATGAATCGAGCTGAGTAATTTCCTGCTCCCACGGTTTGGTGTATCTTGTGTCACTTTCTTGCGAATCCACTACTTTACCATCGATCCACAACCTTAAATTCCGAATATATGCCTATCTCACTTCCATTTTCACTTTCTTCATTTGATGTATAAGTTTCTTCTTCCTAGTGCGTTGTTCCACAGATAAATCCTTGTTTATAAAACTATCTGTTCCTTTTAATTTCTTCTTCAACACTTCATACACAAACTGCACAAGAAATTGCACCACTATCAATCTTGCTCATCTTTGCTGTCCCACTCTGTAGGCTTTGGCAATCTCCCAACCCTGTAATTCCATTTCCAATCTTCCTTCCGAAATTTCTTTGACCTCTTGTGTGGACCATGCACCCCTCCTTTCCTTTAATCCAGCAATGACTATGTTGAACCTTCTATGTCTCTCTTCCAGAAACTCTACTCTCTTTTTAACGTTCTGTACCTCTACTCTCATATCTTGTACCTCATTTTTTATTTCTTCCTTAATTTCCGCTAGTTCTTTCTCCACCCTGTTCAGTTTAGTACCAATTTTCTCATCCATGTTCTTTATTCTATCCAAAATTTCCTCCATGACAGCCTGATTCCCATTAGGTCTGGGGTTAATTACGACTCTTCCAATTATCAATAAAGTGGCTGTTACACTAAGTAAAAGAAATATATTTACCATCTCTTCTAAGCCTTGTTTCATTTTATTCTCACTTCACTTTGTGTTATTGAAAGCTCTGATTCTTCTTCTGTATACTTCAATGCTTACTCCCATTGTCTGTTATTCCCTTTTTCCTTCCACTCCAGGAGCTGACTACTCACACATCCTCTCTCTTCGACAGCTAGCTTAGCACTCCACAATTATTATAGTAAGCAGTGTTTGCTTCACTCCAGTAATGTAGCACGTTATGTCTACTGATCCATAAATTTGTCATTGCGAACATCCAAATGCCTATAATTAGATAATAATGTTTTAAAATACTTGTATTATGTTTCAGATACACTGACAAGGATCCAGATATACACAAGGAGGAAAGATACAAATGTTGCAGTATTCCAGCTTTCTACCTCATTCAACAAAGTCCTCAATCATCATAATAAATCACAGCAAGTTCAACTCCTGGGATCTATGATGCACACAACAGCTCCTAAATGGCCACGTCCTAGGATTGTGGAGAATACTAGTTCTACATTCATCACATACCAAGGTTGGAATTAATGATAAAGAATTTCCAGTTTTCTCTAAGCTTTTTAGAGCTTTATTTAACATTGAACAGAGTAGAGGAAACAGTATTGCACGTTTGCTATTGCCGTGCTAACCTATCACTGAAAAGAGAGGGGGAGATCGCAAAAGCCAAATGTATGCACAAAAGAAGCAGTGTGAATCAGCTTCATTTCCAAACTCAAAGGCAGAGAAATCCATTACTCAAGAAAGAAAACTAAAGGAATGCATCTTCATTCAGAGTTAAACATTAATAAGCTGTATGTCATGTACAATATTCAAGTTTCAGACACTCCAAAGGTAAAAAAATGGTTCCTTTATACCATATTCTCACAAATTTCATTCTGGGATTTGATGACCTTGAAACAAATGTTTGTAGTTTCTGCTCTAGAGTGAAACACCAACTTGTAAATGCTGACACATAAAAAAAAAGATTATTGGAGCTACAAGCAGAATTAACTGCTCATAAATTAAAAGCCAAAGCATTCCACAAGCTTATGAAAAGGAATCCTGGGAACAGTTTGTCTTTTATGTTTTGATCTTCAACAAATGCAGCCACTGCCCAAATTATGCATTGGGGAGTCATATTATGTGCGGCAGCTTTGTTGCTACCTTGTGCATTACTGACATTGGTACCACAAGTCCGTCCAAGTCAAATTGGAGGTCCACTGTGCCGGCACTGCTTTAGTTTTAGTTTGCCTTTCACTAACTTTAGCTCCCTGTTCTGCTACCGGTATCTCAGCACTCTCACTGTCACTTTGTTCCTTATCACTGTCTTCCACTAACTCACCAAACCAAGATTTGTCAGAGCTACTTTTGCGATCTAATTCCTTGTAAACTGCTGCAAGTATTTCCTTGTCTGTTATCAATACCTTTACACTACAGTGTTTTCTAGACCGTGATGTACTTGGAACAGCCTCCATGGTACTGATATGGCTATAAATGTGACAGGAAAGTGCTTACTTATACAACTGCACCCGGCTGTAAACAGTGCTATTTATGGTTTGCTATTACATTCTGGCTTGCAAAATTGCTGGAACAATGCAGCAGGAGTACATTTACATTGACACAGCTCGTAAAAGCTGAGGTCAGCATAAGCAGAACCTAATGAAACGATAAACATTTACTATGTTCTACTACGCTATGCGTAGCAGGGCGTTTATCATTTCACTACGCTTTTCTACGCTATGCGTTGCAAAGGGTTAAATGCACTGTTAGCATATGCTATTTTTCTGAAAACAGTAGCCTACAAATCTGAATGATGCACATTCTATTTAGGTATACTTCCTCTGTGCCAATAATTTTAAGTTTTGGCAGTGACCTGTTTCACTTAAAATAGCAAAATTAGTTCAACTGCTTTTGAAGACATATTTCTGGACAAACACATCACTCTTGCAACACCTACTACATATGAAGAGCTCCGAATCAATGCGTTAAGTCCACATTTTGTCCTAAAACTTTTTGTTTCATATTCACTTTCTTTTAGATTCCCTTATGGGACTACAGATTAGATTTGGATCAAATCATGATTTTAACCTGTTTAAAAGCAGTTTCAAATCATCTGTCTGGTTCAGAATGAATTCTGTCCATCGATTCAAACCACATTAAGTCTACACATTTATGAAACCAGCCCACTCGGGAAACACAGCCAAGATTTTTGCCATCTGCAAAAGACTTCAATTGTTGACTTGTTAATAATGGATTGTTTTCATTGTCAAAATTTTAATGATATATAATTATACACAAACAGTTATTCTTTTTAAAGTCAAAGACTTTAAATAGGCATAGGAGCGGTCAACTTAATTACTGTTCTGATTGATGTAAGGAATACCAACATAGTAACCCATTTTGGATGCAACTATGCTTATTTTAAAAGGCATATTACTGACAATGGGTAAATGAGAGTGCCCTGTCGATTGCATTATTAAGAGTACTGTATGGTGTTAATTTTCCTTTGATTGAGCTGTGAAGAGGCCATCTTTATAGTGCATTATGGAGGGTTCTGTGCCTGTCAGCAAGCATTCTAAGGGAACACGAAAGCATCAGAAAAGTGGATTTCAAAATGCAAAGGGAAACAAATCAAGTTAATAAGTGCTTCATTTTTATACCACCACCGCCGCCGCCACCACCACCACCACCAATAATAGTTTTTGCTTAATATTCTAAACTCAGAAGACACTCCCACTTTTTTCTCCACTCCTGTTTCTTATCTTCTAGCAGTAAACTGTAGCAATTTCTACTACTTAAGTACTCCTGCGTTGCCTCATCGCCTCCTACCTCTCTCCATTTAACTAATGTCTGCTTCACCACTCTTTCACCAATTTACATTCCTTATCAAACCACATGTCTCCATTTTCTATCCCTCCCCTCCCCTTTCTTATCTATCTCCTGCTCTTTGCATTAATGTAGTGAATATGTTTGCCACCTTCTCTATTTCCTGGTTCTCTAGCATGAAATTTACTCCCTGTTAACAGATTTGCCCGTACCTAGAGTCTAAAATAAACTTAGTTATATCGTTGATCCTCATTCCATTCAAACTCGGTATACTGCCACATGTCCCCTTCCCCTTTCAATTTCTCTTCCTTTTGTCATATTTTCATTTCTACCATCAACTATTTGAAATAAAACTTAATATCTTAAAATTGTTCATTGTATACCCCATATTAACTGGCCAAACTACATAGTCAATAACACTGTCCATTCTTGTTAATAATGTGCAAATCCCCATTAAATCTTCCCCATATTTGCCACTCAGGATGTCTAGCCCATTCACTTCACAAGATTCAATAAACCTTTCACTTTCCTTGTCTATGAACTTGTCTCTACTATGTCTTACAGTATCCCTTTTAGTTCTTATATCATTTCACATATTGTGTCACTCTTTATGTTCACATCTCTCTCGCCTATTCTAATGTTAATGTCCCCTATTATACAAGGGCATATAGAAAAGTAATGCACAATAATTTTTTTACAAAAAAGTTTTATAGTTAAAACCAAAAAAAAATCACAAATGAACTTACACCTTTAACCTACTTTTTGACATAGTCACCAAGTTTCTCAAAACATTTCTCCCATCGTGATACCAACTGCAATATGCCCTGCTCGTAGAAGTCTGTTTCCTTGGAGTATAGCCATCTGCAGACTGATGATTTCACTACCGCAACTGTCGCAAACCTTTGGCCGTTCAGGAATTTCTTCATGGGACTAAACAGATGAAAGTCAGATGGTGCAAGGTCCAGACTGTATGATGGATGCTGGAGCACCTTCCAACCAAATTTGGTGATTTTCTGATGAACAGCAGCAGCAACAAGATGGGGGTGAGCATTGTCATGAATTTTGATATCGTCAGCATTCATGTTGTGCGTTTGTCACGAAGGGCACGCTGCAACTTCACCAAAGTTTTCATGTAGGCTGCAGCATTCACAGTGGTCCTCTGTTCAGCAAAGTCCACCAATACAACACCATGCATATCTCAGTACACTGTCACAAGCACTCTCCTAGCAGATTGAGTCACTTTGAATTTTTGCTTCACTGGGGAACCAGCATGTTTTCACTCCATACTTGCCTGCTTGGTTTTGGGCATGTAGTGGCACGCCCACGACTCATCAGTGACAATTCCTTTCAGAAGTCTTGCCCTTCTGCAGTGTACCTCGTCATCATTCGCTGCCCTTGTGGTTGTCTGTCAGGTTCTTAGGCACCCAGCGAGCACTAACTTTACGAAATTTCAATATATCATGAACAATATCGTACACTGCACTATAGGAAATGTTGAACTGTTGCAATAAGGTTTGCAGTTGCACACCCAGTCGTTCAAAATTGCCACCTCAATGCCTCTGACATTCTGCGGGGTTGCAGCTGTTACCGGCCTCCCGAAGCGTGGCAAATCACTAAGGATCACATGACCCTCTAGGAAGAATGCAGACCACCTGGAGACATTGCTACGGTCCATACAATCTTCCCCATTCATGCCACACATCTTCCTGTGATTATCACTCGGTTTATGCCCTTTGGTCCACAAATATCGGATCACACCTTTCGGATCTTCACATGTGGACAACAGTAACATATTTGTTGCATAGTTCACACTACTCCTGCTAGAGCTGCACATGAAACAAAAAATACCCACTGTAGGGAAAACTTCAAACTATATCTGTGTGAAATTGCAACATTCCAGCTGCAATAACCAAGGCAGAAAATAATTATTGTGCATTACTTATCGATCCACCTTGTAACTTCCATTTCCCCGTATTTCTCTCTTGCCCTCTCCATATCTCTTTTTGCATTCCCTATTGCGACCCAGCTCTGCTCCTAAATTTTTCTAATATCTTCTTGCTTCTTAGTTCAATACCTCTCCCTTTTCTTAAAGTTCCCTCCTTATTACTGTCTAGGACCAATACACTTCCATTCGGTGTTGAAACGATACTTTCTCCCCCTCTTCTGTCCCACTGCTCTCTGACCACGCTTCTGCTCCTCCTCCTGCTAGTCCACGTGCTGCTTGGATCTCCTCCTTCCTGGGTGAAATAAGCTTCCTTTCTTTCGTTCCTGATGTGTACTTTACGTCATCAGCATGACTTGCTCCTGACGTAATTATTTCTCTGTCGTCACTTTTCCATGTCAATGGCGTATGTTTGCTTTGTCTAGCCCAGCAAATTTGTGCTGGCTGGTGTTAAAATGCGCTTTGAACTTCCTGTGCATGCTTGCTCTGTTTCTCCAGCCGTCAATGAATCGAGCTGAGTAATTTCCTGCTCCCACGGTTTGGTGTATCTTGTGTCACTTTCTTGCGAATCCACTACTTTACCATCAATCCACAACCTTAGATTCCGAATATATGCCTATCTCACTTCCATTTTCACTTTCTTCATTTGATGTATAAGTTTCTTCTTCCTAGTGCGTTGTTCCACAGATAAACCCTTGTTTATAAAACTATCTGTTCCTTTTAATTTCTTCTTCAACACTTAATACTCAAACTGCACAAGAAATTTCACCACTATCAATCTTGCTCATCTTTGCTTTCCCACTCTGAAGGCTTTGGCAATCTCCCAACCCTGTAATTCCATTTCCAATCTTCTTCCAAAATTTCTTTGACCTCTTGTGTGGACCATACACCCCTCCTTTCCTTTAATCCAGCAATGACTATGTTGAACCTTCTATGTCTCTCTTCCAGAAACTCTACTCTCTTCTTAACGTTCTGTACCTCTACTCTCATATCTTGTACCTCATTTTTTATTTCTTCCTTAATTTCCGCTAGTTCTTTCTCCACCCCGTTCAGTTTAGTACCAATTTTCTCATCCATGTTCTTTATTCTATCCAAAATTTCCTCCATGACAGCCTGATTCCCATTAGGTCTGGGGTTAATTACGACTCTGCCAATTATCAATAAAGTGGCTGTTACACTAAGTAAAAAAAATATATTTACCATCTCTTCTAAGACTTGTTTCATTTTATTCTCACTTCACTTTGTGTTATTGAAAGCTCTGATTCTTCTTCTGTATACTTCAATGCTTACTCCCATTGTCTCTTATTCCCTTTTTCCTTCCACTCCAGGAGCTGACTACTCACACATCCTCTCTCTTCGACAGCTAGCTTAGCACTCCACAATTATTATAGTAAGCAGTGTTTGCTTCACTCAAGTAATGTAGCACTTTAGGTCTACTGATCCATAAATTTGTCATTGTTAACATCCAAATGCCTATAATTAGATAATAATGTTTTAAAATACTTGTATTATGTTTCAGATACACTGACAAGGATCCAGATATACACAAGGAGGAAAGATACAAATGTTGCAGTATTCCAGCTTTCTACCTCATTCAACAAAGTCCTCAATCATCATAATAAATTACACCAAGTTCAACTCCTGGGATCTAGGATGCACACAACAGCTCCTAAATGGCCACGTCCTAGAATTGTGGAGAATGCTAGTTCTACATTCATCACATACCAAGGTTGGAATTAATGATAAAGAATTTCCAGTTTTCTCTAAGCTTTTTAGAGCTTTATTTAACATTGAACAGAGTAGAGGAAACACTATTGCATGTTTGCTATTGCCGTGCTAACCTATCACTGAAAAGAGAGGGGGAGATCGCAAAAGCCAAATGTATGCACAAAAGAAGCAGTGTGAATCAGCTTCATTTCCAAACTCAAAGGCAGAGAAATCCATTACTCAAGAAAGAAAACTAAAGGAATGCATCTTCATTCAGAGTTAAACATTAATAAGCTGTATGACATGTACAATGCTCAAGTTTGAGACACTCCAAAGGTAAAAAAATGGTTCCTTTATACCATATTCTCACAAATTTCATTCTGGGATTTGATGACCTTGAAACAAAAGTTTGTAGTTTCTGCTCTAGAGTGAAACACCAACTTGAAAATGCTGACACATAAAAAAAAAAGATTATTGGAGCTACAAGCAGAATTAACTGCTCATAAATTAAAAGCCAAAGCATTCCACAAGCTTATGAAAAGGAATCCTGGGAACAGTTTGTCTTTTATGTTTTGATCTTCAACAAATGCAGCCACTGCCCAAATTATGCATTGGGGAGTCATATTATGTGCGGCAGCTTTGTTGCTACCTTGTGCATTACTGACATTGGTACCACAAGTCCGTCCAAGTCAAATTGGAGGTCCACTGTGCCGGTACTGCTTTAGTTTTAGTTTGCCTTTCACTAACTTTAGCTCCCTGTTCTGCTACCTGTATCTCAGCACTCTCACTGTCACTTTGTTCCTTATCACTGTCTTCCACTAACTCACCAAAACAAGATTTGTCAGAGCTACTTTTGCGATCTAATTCCTTGTAAACTGCTGCAAGTATTTCCTTATCTGTTATCAATACCTTTTCACTACAGTGTTTTCTAGACCGTGATGTACTTGGAACAGCCTCCATGGTACTGATATGGCTATAAATGTGACAGGAAGCTGCTTGCTTATACAACTGCACCCGGCTGTAAACAGTGCTATTTATGGTTTGCTATTACATTCTGGCTAGCAAAATTGCTGGAACAATGCAGCAGGAGTACATTTACATTGACAGAGCTCCTTAAAGATGAGGTCAGCATAAGCAGAACCTAATGAAATGATACACATTTACTACGTTCTACTACGCTATGCGTAGCAGGGCGTTTATCATTTCACTATGCTTTTCTACGCTATGCGTTGCAAAGGGTTAAATGCACTGTTAGCATATGCTATTTTTCTGAAAACAGTAGCCTACAAATCTGTATGAAGCACATTCTATTTAGGTATTCTTCCTCTGTGCCAATAATTTTAGGTTTTGGCAGTGACCTGTTTCACTTAAAATAGCAAAATTAGTTACAACTGCTTTTGAAGACATATTTCTGGACAAACACATCACTCTTGCAACACCTACTACAGATGAAGAGCTCCGAATCAATGCGTTAAGTCCACATTTTGTCCTAAGCCTTTTTGTTTCATATTCACTTTCTTTTAGATGCCCTTATGGGACTACAGATTAGATTTGGATCAAATCATGATTTTAACCTGTTTAAAAGCAGTTTCAAATCATCTGTCTGGTTCCGAACGAATTCTGTCCATCGATTCAAACCACATTAAGTCTACAAATTTATGAAACCAGCCCACTCGGGAAACACAGCCAAGATTTTTGCCATCTGCAAAAGACTTCAATTGTTGACTTGTTAATAATGGATTGTTTTCATTGTCAACTTTTTAATGATATATTATTATACACATAGTTATTCTTTTTAAAGTCAAAGTGAAAGCGGTCAACTTAATTACTGTTCTGATTGATGTAAGGAATACCAACATAGTAACCCATTTTGGATGCAACTATCCTTATTTTAAAAGGCATATTACTGACAATGGGTAAATGAGAGTGCCCTGTCGATTGCATTATTAAGAGTACTGTATGGTGTTAATTTTTCTTTGATTGAGCTGTGAAGAGGCCATCTTTATAGTGCATTATGGAGGGTTCTGTGCCTGTCAGCAAGCATTCTAAGGGAACACTAAAGCATCAGAAAGGTGGATTTCAAAATGCAAAGGGAAACAAATCAAGTTAATATGTGCTTCATTTTTATACCACCACCACCACCACCACCACCAATAATAATTTTTGCTTAATATTCTAAACTCAGAAGACACTCCCACTTTTTTCTCCACTCCTGTTTCTTATCATCTAGCAGTAAACTGTAGCAATTTCTACTACTTATGTACTCCTGCTTTGCCTCATTGCCTCCTACCTCTCTCCATTTAACTAATGTCTGCTTCACCACTCTTTTTGCCAATTTACATCCCTTATCAGACCACATGTCAGCCTTTTCTATCCCTCCCCTCCCCTTTCTTATCCATCTCCTGCTCTTTGCATTAATGTAGTGAATATGTTTGCCGCCTTCTCTATTTCCTGGTTCTCTGGCATGAAATTTACTCCCTGTTAACAGATTTGCCCGTACCTAGAGTCTAAAATAAACTTAGTTATTTCGTTATCCTCATTCCATTTAAACTCGGTATACTGCCACATGTTCCCTTCCCCTGACAATTTTCTCTTCCTTTTGTCCTATTTTCATTTCTACCATCAACTATTTGAACTAAAACTTAATATCTTAAAATTGTTCATTGTATACCCCATATTAACTGGCCAAACTACATAGTCAATAACACTGTCCATTCTTGTTAATAATGTGCAAATCCCCATTAAATCTTCCCCATATTTGCCACTCAGGATGTCTAGCCCATTCACTTCACAAGATTCAATAAACCTTTCACTTTCCTTGTCTATGAACTTGTCTCTACTATGTCTCAGTATCCCTTTTAGTTCTTATATCATTTCACATATTGTGTCACTCTTTATGTTCACATCTTTCTCGCCTATTCTTATGTTAATGTCCCCTATTATACAAGGGCATATCGAAAAGTAATGCACAATAATTTTTTTACAATAAAGTTTTATAGTTAAAACCAAAAAAAAGTCACAAATGAACTTACAACTTTAACCTACTTTTTGACATAGTCACCAAGTTTCTCAAAACATTTCTCCCATCGTGATACCAATTGTAATATGCCCTGCTCGTAGAAGTCTGTTTCCTTGGAGTATAGCCATCTGCAGACTGATGATTTCACTACCGCAACTGTTGCAAACCTTTGGCCGTTCAGGAATTTCTTCATGGGACTAAACAGATGAAAGTCAGATGGTGCAAGGTCCAGACTGTATGATGGATGCTGGAGCACCTTCCAACCAAATTTGGTGATTTTCTGATGAACAGCAGCAGCAACAAGATGGGGGTGAGCATTGTCATGAATTTTGACATCGTCAGCATTCATGTTGTGCGTTTGTCACGAAGGGCACGCTGCAACTTCACCAAAGTTTTCATGTAGGCTGCAGCATTCACAGTGGTCCTCTGTTCAGCAAAGTCCACCAATACAACACCATGCATATCTCAGTACACTGTCACAAGCACTCTCCTAGCAGATTGAGTCACTTTGAATTGCTTCTTCACTGGGGAACCAGCATGTTTTCACTCCATACTTGCCTGCTTGGTTTTGGGCATGTAGTGGCACGCCCACGACTCATCAGTGACAATTCCTTTCAGAATGTCTTGCCCTTCTGCAGTGTACCTCGTCATCATTCGCTGGCCTTGTGGTTGTCTGTCAGGTTGTTAGGCACCCAGCGAGCACTAACTTTACGAAATTTCAATATATCATGAACAATATCGTACACTGCACTATAGGAAATGTTGAACTGTTGCAATAAGGTTTGCAGTTGCACACCCAGTCGTTTAAAATTGCCACCTCAATGCCTCTGACATTCTGCGGGGTTGCAGCTGTTACCGGCCTCCCGGAGCGTGGCAAATCACTAAGGTTCACATGACCCTCTAGGAAGAATGCAGACCACCTGGAGACATTGCTACGGTCCATACAATCTTCCCCATTCATGCCACACATCTTCCTGTGATTATCACTCGGTTTATGCCCTTTGGTCCACAAATATCGGATCACACCTTTCGGATCTTCACATGTGGACAACAGTAACATATTTGTTGCATAGTTCACACTACTCCTGCTAGAGCTGCACATGAAACAAAAAATACCCACTGTAGGGAAAACTTCAAACTATATCTGTGTGAAATTGCAACATTCCAGCTGCAATAACCAAGGCAGAAAATAATTATTGTGCATTACTTATCGATCCACCTTGTAACTTCCATTTCCCCGTATTTCTCTCTTGCCCTCTCCATATCTCTTTTTGCATTCCCTATTGCGACCCAGCTCTGCTCCTAAATTTTTCTAATATCTTCTTGCTTCTTAGTTCAATACTTCTCCCTTTTCTTAAAGTTCCCTCCTTATTACTGTCTAGGACCAATACACTTCCATTCGGTGTTGAAACGATACTTTCTCCCCCTCTTCTGTCCCACTGCTCTCTGACCACGCCTCTGCTCCTCCTCCTGCTAGTCCACGTGCTGCTTGGATCTGCTCCTTCCTGGGTGAAATAAGCTTCCTTTCTTTCGTTCCTGATGTATACTTTCCGTCATCAGCATGACTTGCTCCTGACGTAATTATTTCTCTGTCGTCACTTTTCCATGTCAATGGCGTATGTTTGCTTTGTCTAGCCCGCAAATTTGTGCTGGCTGGTGTCAAAATGGGCTTTGAACTTCCTGTGCATGCTTGCTCTGTTTCTCCGGCCATCAATGAATCGAGCTGAGTAATTTCCTGCTCCCACGGTTTGGTGTATCTTGTGTCACTTTCTTGCGAATCCACTACTTACCATCAATCCACAACCTTAAATTCCGAATATATGTCTATCTCACTTCCATTTTCACTTTCTTCATTTGGTGTATAAGTTTCTTCTTCCTAGTGTGTTGTTCCACAGATAAACCCTTGTTTATAAAACTATCTGTTCCTTTTAATTTCTTCTTCAACACTTAATACACAAACTGCACAAGAAATTGCACCACTATCAATCTTGCTCATCTTTGCTTTCCCACTCTGAAGGCTTTGGCAATCTCCCAACCCTGTAATTCCATTTCCAATCTTCTTCCGAAATTTCTTTGACCTCTTGTGTGGACCATACACCCCTCCTTTCCTTTAATCCAGCAATGACTATGTTGAACCTTCTATGTCTCTCTTCCAGAAACTCTACTCTCTTTTTAACGTTCTGTACCTCTACTCTCATATCTTGTACCTCATTTTTTATTTCTTCCTTAATTTCCGCTAGTTCTTTCTCCACCCCGTTCAGTTTAGTACCAATTTTCTCATCCATGTTCTTTATTCTATCCAAAATTTCCTCCATGACAGCCTGATTCCCATTAGGTCTGGGGTTAATTACGATTCTGCCAATTATCAATAAAGTGACTGTTACACTAAGTAAAAGAAATATATTTACCATCTCTTCTAAGCCTTGTTTCATTTTATTCTCACTTCACTTTCTGTTATTGAAAGCTCTGATTCTTCTTCTGTATACTTCAATGCTTACTCCCATTGTCTGTTATTCCCTTTTACCTTCCACTCCAGGAGCTGACTACTCACACATCCTCTCTCTTCGACAGCTAGCTTAGCACTCCACAATTATTATAGTAAGCAGTGTTTGCTTCACTCAAGTAATGTAGCACTTTAGGTCTACTGATCCATAAATTTGTCATTGTTAACATCCAAATGCCTATAATTAGATAATAATGTTTTAAAATACTTTTATTATGTTTCAGATACACTGACAAGGATCCAGATATACACAAGGAGGAAAGATATAAATGTTGCAGTATTCCAGCTTTCTACCTCATTCAACAAAGTCCTCAATCATCATAATAAATTACAGCAAGTTCAACTCCTGGGATCTAGGATGCACACAACAGCTCCTAAATGGCCACGTCCTAGGATTGTGGAGAATACTAGTTCTACATTCATCACATACCAAGGTTGGAATTAATGATAAAGAATTTCCAGTTTTCTCTAAGCTTTTTAGAGCTTTATTTAACATTGAACAGAGTAGAGGAAACACTATTGCATGTTTGCTATTGCCGTGCTAACCTATCACTGAAAAGAGAGGGGGAGATCGCAAAAGCCAAATGTATGCACAAAAGAAGCAGTGTGAATCAGCGTCATTTCCAAACTCAAAGGCAGAGAAATCCATTACTCAAGAAAGAAAACTAAAGGAATGCATCTTCATTCAGAGTTAAACATTAATAAGCTGTATGACATGTACAATGCTCAAGTTTGAGACACTCCAAAGGTAAAAAAATGGTTCCTTTATACCATATTCTCACAAATTTCATTCTGGGATTTGATGACCTTGAAACAAATGTTTGTAGTTTCTGCTCTAGAGTGAAACACCAACTTGAAAATGCTGACACATAAGAAAAAAAAGATTATTGGAGCTACAAGCAGAATTAACTGCTCATAAATTAAAAGCCAAAGCATTCCACAAGCTTATAAAAAGGAATCCTGGGAACAGTTTGTCTTTTATGTTTTGATCTTCAACAAATGCAGCCACTGCCCAAATTATGCATTGGGGAGTCATATTATGAGCGGCAGCTTTGTTGCTACCTTGTGCATTACTGACATTGGTACCACAAGTCCGTCCAAGTCAAATTGGAGGTCCACTGTGTCGGTACTGCTTTAGTTTTAGTTTGCCTTTCACTAACTTCAACTCCCTGTTCTGCAACTGTATCTCAGCACTCTCACTGTCACTTTGTTCCTTATCACTGTATTCCACTAACTCACCAAACCAAGATTTGTCAGAGCTACGTTTGCGATCTAATTCCTTGTAAACTGCTGCAAGTATTTCCTTGTCTGTTATCAATACCTTTTCACTACAGTGTTTTCTAGACGGTGATGTACTTGGAACAGCCTCCATGGTACTGATATGGCTATAAATGTGACAGGAAACTGCTTACTTATACAACTTCACCCGGCTGTAAACAGTGCTATTTATGGTTTGCTATTACATTCTGGCTTGCAAAATTGCTGGAACAATGCAGCAGGAGTACATTTACATTGACACAGCTCCTAAAAGATGAGGTCAGCATAAGCAGAACCTAATGAAACGATAAACATTTACTACGTTCTACTACCCTATGCGTAGCAGGGCGTTTATCATTTCACTATGCATTTTGACGCTATGCGTTGCAAAGGGTTAAATGCACTGTTAGCATATGCTATTTTTCTGAAAACAGTAGCCTACAAATCTGAATGAAGCACATTCTATTTAGGTATACTTCCTCTGTGCCAATAATTTTAGGTTTTGGCAGTGACCTGTTTCACTTAAAATAGCAAAATTAGTTACAACGGCTTTTGAAGACATATTTCTGGACAAACACATCACTCTTGCAACACCTACTACAGATGAAGAGCTCCGAATCAATGCGTTAAGCCCACATTTTGTCCTAAGCCTTTTTGTTTCATATTCACTTTCTTTTAGATGCCCTTATGGGACTACAGACTAGATTTGGATCAAATCATGATTTTAACCTGTTTAAAAGCAGTTTCAAATCATCTGTCTGGTTCCGAACGAATTCTGTCCATCGATTCAAACCACATTAAATCTACAAATTTATGAAACCAGCCCACTCGGGAAACACAGCCAAGATTTTTGCCATCTGCAAAAGACTTCAATTGTTGACTTGTTAGTAATGGATTGTTTTCATTGTCAACTTTTTAATGATATATTATTATACACAAATAGTTATTCTTTTTAAAGTCAAAGTGAAAGCGGTCAACTTAATTACTGTTCTGATTGATGTAAGGAATACCAACATAGTAACCCATTTTGGATGCAACTATCCTTATTTTAAAAGGCATATTACTGACAATGGGTAAATGAGAGTGCCCTGTCGATTGCATTATTAGGAGTAGTGTATGGTGTTAATTTTTCTTTGATTGAGCTGTGAAGAGGCCATCTTTATAGTGCATTATGGAGGGTTCTGTGCCTGTCAGCAAGCATTATAAGGGAACACGAAAGCATCAGAAAGGTGGATTTCAAAATGCAAAGGGAAACAAATCAAGTTAATATGTGCTTCATTTTTATACCACCACCACCAATAATAATCTGGCAGATGCTATTTATGGGTGTCTGGGTTCTGTGTGACATTGTTCACATACCTTAGGGTAGATTGCTTTATTGAAGAGATGCACATGGACATCATATGCAAGTAACTCAGAAACTGTATACAATGTATAACTTGCATGTTACTACCCAAAGCAGGTGCTTCAAAATCCAATTAGGCTTCCCTGTAACAAATGATAGGAAACACTACAAACGCATGTCTATATATTATTCATCCTCATTTCATTTTATTTAGATTACTTAATCTACAAAATATAAACTGATAATCACTGCCAAAATACTGTGGATTAAATGCAAATTTGTGTAACTTTGTAAATACATGCTGCTAGATTGCCTGCATGCCAATGCACATAATTATATGGATGCACTACCTTTTGGGAAGTGAAGGTGACTGGAGTAAATAAGTCAACAATATACATGTAAATAAATTAGTAATAAGAGTCTCCAATGTAGCACGTAACGTAAGTAAAGCAGGGAATGTCAAATACATACTGCAGGAAAAATGGGGAAAGTACTATAAAGATATGCTTTTGCAAACTTTAATTTGTAAACACAATGAACATATGATTGTTTTATCATACAACTCTTTCAGGAAACTAAACACCCACCAAATGTTGTTTTGTAGTAGAAAAAGCAAAACCAGGTTATATTACAATCCAAGCATTTACATGCAAATTTAAATAATCCATAAATATTATCTTGTACAGTCAGATCCATTGTTCTTTGTATGCCTTTGACTGCAGATCTGATAGGTGAGGCAATGCCACATCCTGGTTTCTATACATATCTTTGAACTAAGAAAAAAACTGGATCTTATATATTATATATAAGAAAAGAATAGCATTGTGGTAACTAAATCCCATACTATTAAATGAGTTAATATGTATTTCTGGATCTTGAAATGGAACATGATTTTGATGAAATTTTGCTGAAAAGGGATTTTGGGGATAATGGGTTTCATCTTCAAGATAGTTCTGAAAGCTTAAAACTTGTCAATGCCTGGGAATGTTGTAAAAGATGCATTGTTGAATCGAAATTAGCTCACAGTTTTTACCCAATTAGTCATATTGCTAAAGTATACTGCATTAAAACAGGCATTGATGTGTATTACAAAGTGAAAACTGAAGTTTTGTGATGGCATGCAAACAGAAATGAAATGCATATGAAATTAAAAAGCAAGTGTATAAGTATTTTTGTCTTTTATGGATGCTAATGATATGGAGTTAGTTAACAATGAAGAAAAAAGGAATTTTTACAATGTCTAACTCTTGTTCAGGGCAGGACAGGCTATGTCATAAATGAGCAAAGCTTAGGTGTCCAAATATTAAAGAAACTAAGTAACATATTCATGGTGCATACTTGACAGACACTAGAAGTGCACATACAAACCATACTGTCACAAGTATTAATTAGAATAAAACTTAGACTGCATTAATGATGTTGAAACACCCTAAGACGTCGTGCAGTAGCTCTGTGGCGAGCTCTACTTCCCAGCATCCTGTTCTGCCTCTTGCACCACCAATGCACACACAGTTGTGTGAGGATCTTAACAATGCCATCTTTCATGGATGATGCATGATCCACACATACATCCCCAATCCAAGCAAAGTTTACGTTTCCATGCATAATCTCTGTAGCACGGTGCCTCACACCAGGCAAATGGCTGCTGGTACTTAGCATTTCTTCCACAAGAGTACTACCAAGAGCTACAGTTCTACATCAATCCTCAGACGGATATGTCAAAACTGTAGCTCCTTCGTCATACTCTTGGAAATATATGCCCAAGTGCCTATTCTCCATTATGTCTGTTGTGAGTGCAATCCGGCATTTACTACAGGGGTTATGGCGAAGAAGCCTGCTGGCAATGTATCCTGAAACCTTTGCATTTGAAAATGAGTCAACCACCTCAGCCATTAAACTGGGATTTGGAGGATCCTGCTGCAAAGCAGGGCTCGTATCCTGATTTGCAGCAGATTCTGGTTCAGCAAAAACAAAGCTGTGAAGATTGTTTAAAACCTCACCAGGGTTTTCCTCCAATTCACAGTTTAAACCCTTGAGATCCCTAAAAGCCAGACCATTGACAATGGCTGTCTTAAGGGCCGCCAGAAACTGGACCACCGTTGGGTTGTCATTTGATCCACAGCAAGATCGAATGCAACCAAACAAGTGCTCAACAGGATCCTGGTTGAGGGTTCTGGTTTCAAGAAAGGTGAAGCCCTTTTCCTTCAGCTTATGCCATAAAATCCGCATACCATTCAAGGTTGCAATCCAGCCATCTTGAGATGGTGGACGGAATACTTTATGACGTAAGCTGCTGGAACCGTAACCTTCACCACTGTCAGCAGACCTTTTCAGAAACTGTAAACCATTAACTTTGGCAACAGCTTGATCCCAAAACTGGAGGTGCAATTCTTCCCTGCTGAGGTCTACACGACATCTTAGCTTTCCTGGGCCTCCTGCCTCCCTTGCTACTCCATTGCAGCTATCGAACAGTTTGTTCATAAACGAACAAAGTGCTGCAGTCCCAACTGCAGTTGGTCTTGGTGTTTTGCCTAAGAAACACAATAACTTGGTACAGAAATGTAGTAACACCCCAATATGTAAGATCTCAATGACATATTAACATATTCCCACCCCTCTATTGCAGAATAAATAAAGTAGGAATTACAATATTTGTTAATTTTTATAATTACATCAGACAAATGTTCTGGAAATGTGCACTCGTGGTTTTTAAGAACAGCAACATTAGAAGAGAATATGTTCATCTTTACCCAAAGTGAATTGAAAATTCTTAGAACAAATTTTCCTATTTACAATTTTTATTTTATTATTTATTACCACATGTTTGCATTTATAATTTTTCCATTTGTGTTCCTATTAGAAGAGAGCTTAACTGAGCTTAAAAAAATAATGTTCTTGTATATTTAGCTCTTTACATGTTTGTGGAAAGCTGGAACCAAATATAATTGAAAAATACCTATAAAGTCAAATTCATAGCTATCCCATATTCTTTATACAATAATGCATACATTTTCTTTATAAATATAAAGCACAAAGTAATACATGGCACTAAAACAAAATCTTTGCATTTTTATGCTCTATATTTACCCTGACAAAGGTTGCAAAATTTTCAAAGATTCTTTTCAAATGAAATTAACTCTCCTTGAGCGCCACAAGACGTCAACAAATGAGAGTCTTGCAGCATTACCACATTATATTCTTGCTAATAGGAAGTGTGACAACTGGATTTATCCAGCTTTGATAAATTGCAAATTTTCAAATGAAATTAACTCTCCTTGAGCGCCACAAGACTGTCAACAAATGAGAGTCTTGCAGCATTACCACATTATATTCTTGCTAATAGGAAGTGTGACAACTGGATTTATCCAGCTTTGATAAATTGCACTTATGCTGGATCCAAATTTTATAATTTCACAAAAATGAAGGCAGCATTGGTAATTATCACAAGTTTAATTATCACCGCAATGACGTTTCTGTTTCTATGAATTAGTTATTTAGCCATAAAGAAGCAATATATGAATATTGCAAACTCTATGCTCTGCTAAGATGCTTAGTTCTCCTTCTGTAGCAGATTATCAAAGTTAATGGTTTATTTACTTGAAGCTGTATCAATGAAGCATTGGAAAAGAACATAAGTTTTAAACAATTATCTATTGAAGGAGAAATTAACTACTATAGCAATAGTATAATGAATGCATGAGCTAAATAAAGGTATAATGCACAATATGTTATGCATTATACCTTTATTTAGCTCATGCATGAATTACACAGATGCAATAAAAGTCTGCTATAACTCTTATGGATACCAGCTGATGTAATTTAGCAGTTTACCTGCATTTACATAAAGCTGTTAAACATTAGTTATGAGCTGCATTTTTAGTATTAAGACCTACCATTGGCAACAAGGGAGTAAGACCTGCCATTTTCTGGCTAAACACCTGTGCTGCCAATTTGACCTTCATCTTAGAGGCTCCTTTAGGTTCTAAATGCTGTCTTGTGACAGTATGTAGGAGCCTAAAGGGACTAGGCTCATCAAGAATGAAAGCATCATGAATATCTTTCCAAGATGCGTTCAATGGTGACACAGGCTTGCCTCCAATCTCCTCATACAGCAGCACATCAGACTCCAGAAGCCTGTTTCGTGTGCATTTCAAGAGGTGGGGTGGATCAAATAGTGTCACCACCTCTTGACCTCTGTATGAGAAGACTGGATTCTCAAAAGAACTGCCCATAGCTTTCACTGCCTTTACATTATTGGTACCCATGTCACAGACAGTGGTCATAACATGCAATCCAGCATTAGTGCAAGCTTCGAGCACTTCTTTTAAGATCTCCACTAGAACTTCAGCTTTCTCAGGGCCTCTGCTGAAATAGAATGCCACAGGCTGTTTCCATTTTTTGCGCAGGCCCTGGACCATGAATACAAGTGCATGGTTTGCTACCACATTGGAAACACCCACTATGCCCTTTTCTTCATAGCCCATGATCCTGTCTGACTTAGAGCTGTAATCTAGATGTTCCCTAATGGACATCTCATCGAACATTAGGGAGCATATACAATCCAGCTCCTCAAAATGAGAAACAGTCTGATGCAAAACACTGAACATATGGCTATTTATGCCAGGGAAGAAAGGAATGCGGTATAGCAGGGTGCGTAAGGTATTCTTGGATGGGAAAGGAAATAAGGCCCTAAAAGCATTATAACCCTTTGGGGAACGTTGGTAAAAGACTAGGGATTGTAGCTTCTCTTCTTCAGTCCACCTTCGACCTTTTGGTGACCGCTTTGCATTTCTCATCTGTGCAGCCAAAAATTTGGCAGAAGTTGCAGACATGGACTTTGAGAGAAACTCTAACATTCTTAATTCTGTGCTTTTTATCCTACTATTGAGCTCTTTCAAAGTCAATGTCTGGTCATGAAATTTCCTTTTGAGATTCAAATAATTCCTCCTCTGTGTTCTTAATTTGCCAAAAAGAAATTTTTTTTTGGAGTCAACTCCTCCTGCCTAGACACACAAATTTCTGCTAAAACTGCACTCCTCCTTTTTGACTGAGATGTACTTAGAGGTGTACTACCTGCAGGTACACCTGAAAGAACATTTTCACAGACAGAGAAATCAAGCGGTGTAGCTAAAACATCTGAGGCAGCATCAGAAGAGTGCTGGGATCCAAAACGACGGACAGCACAGGAAGGTTTGGTGTCACTCATTTGGGGTTTAGAAGAGGAAGAGCAGGATGGATAAATATCCACATGATCAGTATTCACCTGGCTTACTTCAGCTGAGGTATGAATAGCTGACACTGGCTTTGGAGATGCTTGCCCAGGTCTTAATGATGGCACTGCGCCTTGCCTCAAAACTTGATGTAGTTCATCGCGGAACTGCTGAGGTTCAAAATGACACCCGCACATGTAAGCCACCCTCCTCTGCTTTGCCTGCAGGTTTGGGTTTCTTGAGAAGTGGGCCCATATGTAATACCTGAAATTAAATATGAATAAGCTTATGAAAAGCACAGAGCAACAATGTTTCTACATGATATACACATTATCTCCTGTAAGTTCACTTTACTGTGCCTTTTTCTCTCAGGAATGATAATTTTGGATGTGTTATAGTTTACAACTTCATCACATACCACACTGTTTTATAATTGCAAATTAGAAGTCTACTTGCGTTATTATACATACACCAGCCCTGAGTGGCTAACAATTCATTAATGCTAACATAATATGCTGCAGAGCAAAATTAATTATTCTGCGTTGAACTCGGAGACTATATACAAACCACATGCAATGAGTAGAAGACATGCAAAGTTAAAGCATATTATTTATAAAAGGAACTTTTAAGGTTGTGTTAAGGGATTCAGAAACATCTAAGAAAGCATTAAGCAAGAAATATGCCATTGTAAGCAGTGGAAGAATCTCATGGAGACATCCAATTTTTTATCTATAGAGAAATGTATCTACTGCACCATAACATTTACAGTAAAGTGATGAAGGTAATAAGGATGAAATTAAATTCAATGTGTTTTGTAATGGTATGCAATCACTGACAATTCATTCAAACACAATAGAGCAAAAATCAGTTTTAACTTTGTAACATTCTGCTTAAAAATTTGGTTCAAAGCTCAAGAATATATTCATTAAAAGTACTGTATATAAAAAGTTTGAATAGGTAGCTCAGCATTACATTTCATATGAGAATATCTACATGTTTATATGCAGAGGGTCTAATCTTGTTCAGTTCAACTAAGACATCTGTGGTTAACTGAACAGCAACCAAAGTTTTAAAATGATACTTGTTTGCAATATTTAAGATGTCAGATTTGTGAAACTGCCTTAAGACAAACAATATACATGCAAATTAATCAAACGGTTGTAAATCAGCATAACAATCTCCGAAATTTGTTATCATGTACCTGCATATTGCATTTTATTACTAAGCTGATAAAATTTATCCCTTGATAGCTAGATTCTACATAAGAGATATTTATAAGTGTAAGTGCTGCTAAGTTTTTTAATACCTAATTACATAATAGAAATTTCAGTTTAGCATAGTTTTTATAAAGGTAACACTCCAAACTTTAGTATGCTATATATTGTCGTAGCCAAACAAATTTAGAAACAAATTTAGATTTTTAGCGACCACGTGGAGGACCACAAACCGTTACATTTCAGAGGGAAAAAAAAAATTTTGTACTTAAAAATCTCACAAAAACCAAACTATACCCGGCGCCTCCACCAACTGTCGTAGCCTCTCTACAAAATACTACTCAGAAACAGAAGGGTAGGCACTCGCTTAGCAAAAGGCAGCGGTAAATTAAACAAGATCTGCACATGGCGAGGCTACGACGGGGAACGCAGCTAAGTTAACGACACAAATCATACTTACTATTCTAAAATAATACCTGGCTTTAGGGAGAGGAAGGACACTACACTACCATAATTAAGACTCCCAAGAGTAGATGGCTGAAAGTTTAATATATAAAGAGTGATTACAGTACTTACATTCTCAGCCCATTGTCTGTCGACGAGGCCATCGTGCCTGAGCACGAAGAAAGCAGTTCTACATCTTTCCTATTCGGGGCTTGCTTACTGACTGCCTCTCAAACGCACGCCAACACTCAAGCGTCACTAACGCTATCCCTTCCCTAAGACTTAGTTCCCCCTGGCTTACCCCTACTCCCAGACAAACTGCCATCTCGGATCTCGGTGCCCAGAGAGTCATGTATCCTATTATCTGTGCATATGCCACAATATATATTATAGGTACACTATAACATTAAGAAGTCTAAAGCTACTAGGCAGTACCAAAAATGTTAAATTATCAAAGAGGAATTAAAATTATTAATTATTGATAATATTATTAATACTTCCTCTCCATATAGCTTGGGAGAAAACTTTAAATTCCATATTGTAGACATGTGCTTAACTTTACACGTTGTAAATGGTGGTTACTTAAAACAGGAGTTTTAATATCCACTACCGGGTGGTTGTTAAAATAAAATAAATGCACTAAAGGTGATGGGGTGGGGGTTATACTTTCATTACATGTGTTGGTGTTTGACACATGTTGTATGGTGTGTACTATTTCTCCGAGCTTTGCCTACTATGATACAGATGATACCTTTCGAACAAAAGCATAACACAATAAAACAAAACATTAGAGCTGATGCCACATACTTCTGTACTCTGGTTACGAGATATAAATCCAGCATTAAAACCTAAACGCTGGTTTCATTAAAAATATTCTATTAGCTAATTTTTGTATTAGATAATTTAATTTGCACAATATAATATGTAACCTGCTTTAGAATATATTCTTCATAAAAGTTACAATCACGTGGCAAAAATGCACACCACTTAAATTATTGTTTCTATACCTATTCTCCTGTTCTGAATGGATTCTTACCTTTCAGGATTATTCGGGAAACGAAACAGTTTAAACTCTGTATTCCTCCCTGTAATAGGGCAACCGCGAACAGCACATTTCTCATTCATAAGATATTTATACATTTTGATCTTATGAAATTGCAGCCATATTATCCCTTTGATCCTTGTTTCAAATTGCAGAACATCCCATCAAGGTTGCCAACATATACTTCATTTACTAGGGAATAGACTGCCAATAAAGGCAGTAATGTGCCAATCCAGGTCCGAAATTTGTGAATACGTGGAATTAATTCAAATTCTATCATTGGTTTTATTCTTTTATTTTAGTGTTTTCGACTGTATTGTTGATACTACAAAGCTGCTATATTAATGGCAATTGGTATCATTGAATACTTGCTATTCATCGGTTGAAACCTGGAAAAGAGAGACATCTTTTGACAGCGACTTGAAGTGAACTCGTGTGCAGCGCTCAAAATGTACCTTTCGGGAGCCCGATGCGAGAACATCGATGCTATACCGGAAGTTCCTATCCCAGTTGACATATGCTGGTTTGTAGTTTCTGCTCTAGAGTGAAACACCAACTTGAAAATGCTGACACATAAAAAAAAAAGATTATTGGAGCTACAAGCAGAATTAACCGCTCATAAATTAAAAGCCAAAGCATTCCACAAGCTTATGAAAAGGAATCCTGGGAACAGTTTGTCTTTTATGTTTTGATCTTCAACAAATGCAGCCACTGCCCAAATTATGCATTGGGAATTCATATTATGTGCGGCAGCTTTGTTGCTACCTTTGTGCATTACTGACATTGGTACCACAAGTCCCAACTTTTATTGCTGCAGAAAATCAGGCAAAAAGAGGAGCAGTGGAAGTAGCTTCAGCTTTAACTGATGTTCTTACCAATTATGATTTTCAAGGTCAAAACACTTCCCTCATAAGACTATTCGCTGATGGATGTGGTGGGCAGGATAGGAATGCACATGTGGTCCATGCTCTTGCAAGGCATTCCTTTCTGTCTGCAGACAGGCTTTTCGGGACTTTGGAAAAGCAACTCAGGAAACACTCAGAAATGTTTACTCCAGAAAAGTATCACGATATTTATGGCACTGTGGGTACCACTCATGTGCTGGGGAGGAATTGGCAGATTTGCAACTTAAGAATTCTGTGTGATCTCTTAAACAAAACACTTGGCATAACTAACATGAAACGAGTCAGGCTTATGAAAAAAGTTAGATCAGACAAAATTTACATTGCTAATAAGCCTATACAATGGATTTAAACATATTTTTTGTACTAGACCATATAATGTATACGATTTCTACAATAATTGCCAGAGCTTATTGGTAGCTAGAGTAATGGCAGGCTTGGCCACTCCCAACATTTTGTCTTATCTGAACTAGCACCTTTTTTTAGGGACCTTTATTTGAAAAATCTTTGGGGATTATGTAAAGTCCATGAAGACAACATCTCTTGAAGGTAATATATATATTGTTTGAATATATTTTAATTTCACTTAATTCGTAAAGCAACTAATAGACTGGTCCACAGTGTCCACTAGTTAATGCTTGCAGCTTATTTTAAGAAAACTTCATGACGTGTATCTACTTTTGTGCCATATACAATTTTTCTCTCTATAGTCATGTTCATTTATTCTTGTGCTCCTTCTGGCACCTAACATATTCTGGTGATTCTAGATCATTGGAGCTTATACTTCTGGGATTAATATGTACTGCTGATTCTAGACCATTGGAGGCCATACTTCTTCTGGGACTATGTTCTGCTGATTATGGATCTTTGGAAATGCTTCTTTTATTTCTCTTTTTGCAGCCTTGCTTTTTAGGTGCAGGTGAAGTAATTTTATTCTTAATGCATGATAAAACAGCTTGTGGAGAGCACTTCTCTGAGGAGAGTAACTTTTATCGAGGCCACTGCCACGTAATGAATGGTCTGAAACAGCAGCAGTTTTATTAATTGTAACATTACTTTCAGTCATGCAATTTTTGGTTACTCATCTGTCTGCACACCTTCATTAGTAGGTGTTATGCTGCTAGTTAGTCTACAGTGGATCTGAATGCTTGGTTTTATGAAAAACTCAGCGTTACCATTAGGTGACCTAGTTACAGGTGTAAGGACTGTCTATGACTTCAAAACAAGTCCTTTCTGTAGGCTGCTTCCACAATCTTCATTATGAGACAACCAAGATCAGTTTTCTAACATGGGATTAATCTGACGTGCATTTGGGTTCACAGGCACAGATTAGATCAGCACCAATGTTTGACCAAAGTTTGCAAAAGGACTCTGAAATGTACCTCATGGTGGGTAATAATGTTTCAGGGCAGGAGGATTGTTTGCATTATATAGAGACCATGGAGCTTGAAAGGCAGAGACTGCTATATTGTTGTTGCTGCTGCTGTTTTTGTAGGTTGCTAGTAGTATGCTGCAGCGGTGGCTGTGAGATGTTCCTCTTGCTATGATGTAGCTTGTACAGAATATAGCATATGCTGCAAGATCTGTAATGATGTAATGAGTTCTACATCCTGACTAAAAAGAGGCCATAGCATGGAATATTCATAAAAACTCAGCGTTACCATTAGGTGATTTAATTACAGGTGTAAGGACTATCTATGACTTCAAAACTAGTCCTTTCTGTAGGCTGTTTCCACAATCTTCTGGGATAAATCTGACCTGCATTTGGGTTCACAGGCACAGATTAAATCAGCACCAATGCTTGACCAAAGTTTGCAAAAGGACTTTGAAATGTACCTCATGGTGGGTAATATTTTTTCAGGGCTGGAGGATTGTTTCCATTATATAGAGACCATGGAGCTTGAAGGGCAGAGACTGCTATGTATTGTTGTTGCTGCTGCTGCTGTGTTTTTGTAGGTTGCTAGTAGTATGCTGCAGCACGGTGACTGAGATGTTCCTCTTGCTATGATGTAGCTTATACAGAACAGTAATAATATAAAATATTTTATTGTCATTAGGCTTTGTACAGCAATAGATGTCAAATTCAGTGCTATATACAAGAAGCTAAACATATAGTACAACAGTAATTGTCAAATGATAAATACAGTAGTATATACAACAATTAGATACAATTAAAGTATAGTATTAATAAATATTAATTGCCACCGATTTATGGATATACTCTAAAACAATGCCAAATTGGTTACAATTAAAGTACAATATTAATATAAATTGCCACCGATTATAGGTGTACACTATACAATGCCAAAATGAATGGTTTATGTTATATTATTATTTTTATATATGGACTCTATCTGTTCAGAGTGCTATTATTATTAACCTCAAAAAAAACTCTTGAATGGAATAATATGGAGTTGTAACTAATCAGTCATATGTCTTCTGTTTAAATTTTACAGCTGCTAGAATTGCTATTTTCTGTGGTACGCTATTATACAATTTTAATCCTATTACTTTGAAACCCTTTGGTGTTGTTGTAAGTCTATGATGTGGGACGTTAATTTTGTTACTATTTCTAGTGTTGGTTAGGATTTTTAGGTGCAAATTTCAGATGAAAAAAGGAAGGGAAAAGGTGCTCAAATAAGGTGAAAAAAGGGACAATAAGGTGCTGATTTATTTAAGGGGATGCACAACAGAAATTGCTATTTTCTAAACTATCCATTCAATTGGGCTGAAATTTTAACCACATGCCAGTCTTCTTTAGATATAATTCTTTTGTGAATTTCAATCCAAAATCTTAATTAGTTTTCAAGTTATTCATTTTCAAAATATGAAATTATGGGTATATGCAAAATGCAACACATGATGCATTTTTCAAAAAAAAAGAAAAATCTTGTTGCTTCTATGTCAAGGAACTACCAATCTGTCATATAATGTTCTTTCTACCATTCTTGGTTTAAGAGAAAAAAAAGTTTTGTAGTTTCGTATTTGCATTTTTTTTTTTTTTCATTTTTTTTGGATACATTGTTATCTTCAAAAATTAGTAGCGCAAGAACTGTTCATTACACAGAAAAATTAATATGACAGTATTATTTATTTGGGTTTTTGAAATAAGCATAAAAAATGTCAATATGAATGGATGAAAACTACATCATGTGGAACATTTTGAATATGCAGGAATGCTGAAAATAAGAAATGCCTTAAAATGAAGTTTTAAAAATTTAAACAGCTAGCAACCAAATGTGCAAGGGTATTTAAAAAGTCTTGTAACGATCCTGAAGCGTTCGCTAGGTCAAAAATAAAAGTGGATTCTAAAACAACAAACAATGGAGAAATTTTTGGGAACATAATTTTGTTTTTCTTTTTTTTATAGATTTTTTAAAATTTTGGGTTAATTTCAGTTGTGCATTCCCTTAACTAATTTAACGATTTCTCTTTCCTCTATTCTAATTTATTGAACTACAAACAAGTACATCAAATTATCACTCATCAAAAGAAGGAAAAAACATGAAGCTGTTGTACTTCAAGACATTAAGCATCTCCACATTTTTAAAAGTAAGGCTTTGTTTCTATTAGGAGATAGAATGTCTTTGTAGATGCTAAAGCTTATTTCAACATCCACAGAAACCAGTGGGGCAAACCTTGTATTCACTTGGAATGGCAACTCTACAGATGTGGCAAATTCCTCAATGTCTGGATTCTTCTGAAGACTAGATTCAAGTTTGCCTTTGGCAAAGTCATATAACTGCTCCCTCACGGAAGTAAAAATATCTCATTGTTTTTCCTTTTCCAGACCGTGTTCTTCCAATCGTTTAATAGCTGCAGGCAGGTACTTGTAACTATGGACACAATATACAGTGGAATCTCGTTAGCACATTCCTCATTAACACGTTTTCCCGTGCATTACATTTAATTATAAAAGTCCCGGTACCAAATCACCAAATGTAATAAATAATGTTTGCTTAATGCGTTTTCCCGGTCCCACTTATTACGTTTGAAGTTTGACGTCCTCATTCACTGTTTTGGCCAATCCTTGATCGCTCCAGTGGGAGAAGGCGCTTAACACGTTCAAAGTTTGACGTCCTCATTGGCTACTTTGGTCAATCCTCAGTCACGAGGTGGATACCGGCAGCCAATCACATGCATGTATGTAAATATTTGTGTTTGCGGGATAGAGAATGCTTTACCTTGGCGTGGTAAACGCCAACGATAGTTTCTACTGTTGAGTGTTGACCAAACATACGTAGATTGTATTTTAACTTTTCATTTGCAATGCAAAAAAGAAAGTGTAGTAAATAACCAATAGTGAAAAACTGAAAATCCTTGAAATAGATCACAATCCAAATATGAAACATGTGGATATAGTGCGGAAGTTAAACATTCCTCCGTCAACCTTAAATGCAATTGTTAGCAAACCTAAATCGATTAAAACTGTTTTTAAAAAAGGGAAAAATGCAAAAACCAAACTTTCCTCTTGGAAAATTGAAAGTGTAGTAAATATCCAATAGTGAAAAACTGAAAATCCTTGAAATAGATCACAATCCAAATATGAAACATGTGGATATAGTGCAGAAGTTAAACATTCCTTCGTCAACCTTAAACGCAATTGTTAGCAAACCTAAATCGATTAAAACTGTTTTTAAAGAAGGGAAAAATGCAAAAACCAAACTTTCCTCTTGGAAAATTGGATCAGAAGAGGATCAGAACGAAATTTGTTGCATGGAAACACCGTATTCAAATCGTATTGAATACGCCAAAGATACATTCGCCTATTGTACTTGTAACATGATGCATGCTCATAATTTTTTTTTTTTTCCTTTTTTAGCGGAAATTGTTATGACATGTGTAATAAAACGCACAGCAAGGCCACTCTTGTCGCTTCCATAATTCACAATTTATTTTCTCAAAAACACTCATAACCTCAAAAATCCAAGTTGACCAACATAAAAGCTTGAATTATTTATTCTCAGGTTTTGTGTATCCAAATCCATTTGAACACATATTGAATTCAACACGGATTGTACTCAAAATCGATTTCAATTACCCATGGAGACATAGTAATTATTAGATTTTATTACATAACTATGTTCTTAAATTGCATATTTTGCATTTTCGTTAACACATTTTCTCGCCTATGATGTCGAAATCCTTAGGTCTCTGCAAAAACGTGCTAATGAGATTCTACTGTAGTTCTGTCTGCAAATTATGTATTTTCTCCGGTAACAGAACTTCTGTGCCTTGGAAATTGTACCTGTGTCAGATGGATCCAAAGAAAGCACAAACTGTTTAATTTTGTCAAAATTCTCATACAACATAGCAGCACACTCAATCCAAGATCCCCAGCGAGTAATGACCGGGAAATTTGGAAGGGGCAGGCCAGTGATTTCTCTGTAGTAAACAACATGGCTCGGAGCTTTCAGTAGAATCTTCTTCAGGGCAGAGATGAATTGATTTGCAATGTTGTATTCATTCCTTATGGACTCACAAACCCTGTGAAGGGCATGAGCCAAGCATGTCACATGCTTCAAGTTAGGAAATAAGGTTTCAATTGGTTAACAGCTGAAACCATGTATGGAGCCTGCTCCGTAACCACAAGAAGAAGTTTTTCACACTCGATACCTGTAGGCCAGAGTTTTTGGCAGAAGTCCATAATGGATTGCATTACTGTACTGTCATTGGCTTTCTGCAGCTCGTACATTTTTAACAACATGGGCTTAACTTTCTCCCCAGCTAAGGGAAAAACTAAAATGTTCAAAACATATTGTTCCATTGAGTCTATGGTTTCATCCACAATGATTCCCACATCGCAATCAGACACTTTCTCCTTGATTCTTTCTATGGTTTCTTGGTAAACAGGCTCCATGTAGTTTTTTCTTAAAGTACTCTCATCGGGCATTGACATCTTTGTGTATTTTTCAAGAAATCCCTTGAAGGCAGGATGGTTCACCTTACTGAGTGGAATTCCTGCTTGTGTAAGAGCTGCACACAAATCAATGTTTAATTCCTTTAAATTTTGGCTTTTTGAAGAACTCTGTTGAAACACATTTTGTAATAGAGGTTGCCGTGTTTTTTTTTGCTTGAAGAGTCTTGTTCATTTGATGCTTAGAACTGGAAATGCATTGTATGATGTGATCTCGCTGGTGTTTTTCATCTAACAAAATTCCTGAATCACAAATAGTACATCGCATAACAGTTCCATCAGTTAAAGATTAAAAACAGAAGCATTATTAACAGTGAAGTATTCATCATGATGTAGATTGAGTCACACTTTTTTACACTCACCTTCACCCAGTCGCTGACGAGGACGAATGCCCTCGAAAACGTTTCTGTTTTATATAACTTTTAATTAGTGAAGGTGAGTGTAAAAAGGTGTGACTCAATCTACATCAGCTCCATCAGTGTCTATGAAATCTTGTTTGAACTCCTCAGCCAGAACAATAAATCGAGCACTGGACACCTTTGGCATGGTAAAATCTAGTACTAGTACACTCGTTTAGAGAGTTAACACTAGTTCGCTTGCTAACACAATGCGACTGTCACACAACTCACTCTTGCGCCCATTCGCTGTCCACATTCTCTTATAACACCACAACAATTATCAGAATGTTCTCATTCATGCTGGAACTTCAGTCTCAGCGATTTCTAGTAGTTTCGAGCAGAACCCAGTCTTAATAATTCTTGGAACTGCGCAGGTGAGGTTACTGCCATCTCTGTGTGCCCTGCCTTTGCCTCCACGCAAACAGATGACATCTCTCACAGTAACAAACTCACATTCACGAACAGCAGGCTACTGATTCTGGTGGGATAGAATCACTCATTGTCAATTTGCATTATTGTGGGCTACTTTATAGCAGTAAAGTGAGAGAAAGAGGTTTTCGTCGAACACAATTATTTCCCATTTTTGCGGGTGCGCATTCAATTCCCGCATGGCGTTTACTGAAAGAGTTAAGCTTACTATTTGCACGTACACAGCAAGCTGAGGAGAAGTTAATTGAAAGTTACAGAATAAATTAGAATGGAACTTAAAAGAAAAAAGGGGGAAAAGGGGGATTAATGGCATAGTTGGGGGAAAATGGGATAAAGGTGCCAAAAAGGGGTAAAGGTCCCAAAAAGGGAAAAAGGTGCGAGAACAAATGCCTCTGTGCAACTAGAACAAAATTTGACACTGTGATATCTTTCCGCTCAGTTTTAACTTACCCTAAAAAAAGGTGCACACCTAAATATCCTAACCCTGGTTATAACATTTGTCAGTCTTCTGGCTTGTCTTGCATGTCGTGTGAGAGGGGTTCTAAATACAAAAATTATATACACTTAACATTGGTTGTCATGCTTATCATGTGGTAAACATTGTTATATCACACTGCTTGTTGTGCGAGATTTTAACTACATACAAACATACATATATAATGACCCTAACAATGTTACGCATAATATGTTATTGTATAGGTGTACTGATTGACATAATAATAGTTATACAATTATAATAATGGAAAGAAAACACTAAAATACATGATTTATAAAAATTCTGACCTATTAGTACATGTGATGTCAGCTCAGTATGGTATATGTAAGTGAACGTTTTCTTTGTTACCATACCAGTTCTGCGTCGTGATAACAATTTCTTCCTCATGCATGTATGTTTTTACGTTAACACCATACTGTTGCTATTTCTTTCCTCTCCACACACACACATGTATAGTTTTCTTTCATTGCAGTATCACACGTTAGTACACTTCCTACGGTATATGCGTGTCCCTTCTTATACACACTTTGTGATGTTTGAAAGAAGACATATTGATAACATTTGCTGTTTTTTGTGATGTTTGAAAGAAGACATATTGATAACATTTGCTGTTTTTAATTTTTCTTTTCGCTGACATTTTTAGTTAGAACTTAGATGGCCGGGAGTACACCCATTATGCTTAATATCTAAGGTAATACACATGTTACAATTCTTATTGCCTAATTCGTTCACAATTACCTAATAATGCCATTATCATTATCTTACAGTGTATGTTTAAGGTTGTATATAACTATTTACATTTATATACAGTATTTAAATTGCAAGAGCACAGTTAATGGTTCTAGTTCTAGTTTGAAAAGGGGTGGGTTTTATGCCCAAGCACTGTGACCTTAAGATCTATTGCCCCTTTCATAGTTAAGTAGTCTGTTGCTTGATATGAACTTAACCAGACTGCTAACTGAGGCTTTCGATAGTTCATCTATCTTTGGAAAGTGATTGCCAAAAATACTTGCTCTTTGATTCGTAAGAGCAGGGCAATCACATAGTATATGAGTAACAGTCTCATCTCCTTCTAGACATCTACTACAGATAGGGTTGTTAAACAATCCCATTCTGTATAGATTAAACTTTAGGGCACAGTGTCTTGTAATGAATCCTGTTGCCCATGCAAGTCTTTTTCTACTAAGACCGCGCAAGTATTTTGCCCGGCTGTTATCCAGGTCTGTAATAAACAACTTGGAATGTCTGCAACCCTCAGTGGAATTCCAGTAGTTCTTGTGTTCTACTTGAGCCCAGCACTTAATAGCCTGTTTCACTGGTCTGTAGAACACTCCCAGTACAGGCTCCAGACCAAAAAATGGGATTTTACTGCCAATCTTGGCTGCTTCATCTGCTTTCTCATTGCCTGGTATACCTATGTGTCCTGGCACCCACATAAGTTGAACCTTATTGTGTTCAGCCAGTGTCATTAAGGATTCCCGGCATTCTGAGACGAACTTTGATTTTATTGTTGGTGATTCAAGTGCTTTAAGAGCAGCTTGACTGTCTGAGAGGATAAGAACACTTCTATTCTTATATCTCCTTTTAATGCTTTCCATGACACTGGCTAGGATTGCATAAACCTCAGCCTGGAAAACTGTAGCTAAGGTACCAAGACTATAAGAAATCTTGGTGCCATTACCGTAAAACCCAGCCCCCATTCCTGATTTGGTTCTAGAACCATCAGTATACCAGATTGGGCCTTTGTTATTATGAGGTTTTACCAGTCTTTCCCATTCACTCCGCTGTGGATAGGAGACCGTAAATTTCAAATCAAACTTGAATCTTGTTTTAAGAATGTCAGTCCCCATGTTGAGTATCTGTTGTACATTCTTATCCCAAGGAAGCTTGAGATGATTAATATGTCCAGTATTAGACACTTTGGTTTGGCGACAAATACGGTGATACGCGATCATGGCTTCTGCCTTCATCCGTATGTGGAGAGGTATGAGCCCAATCAGCATTTCCATTGCCGCAGTTGGAGTAGTTTTGAAGGCTCCCATAATTGAAATGCAGAAGGTCCTCTGTAATTTACAGATTTCCTTTCTGCACACCTTTAAATTAACTCTAGGCCACCACATCAGTGCGGCATAAGAGAATATAGGTCTCACCATGGCAGTGTATATCCAATACACTATGCTAAGTTTCAGACCCCATATCTTACCAAGCATACCTCTACATGTCCAAAAGACTCTGTAGGCTTTGGTAATACATAATTCCATGTGATGTTTCCAAGTTAATTTCTTGTCTAAAACAAGCCCAAGATATTTAACTTGTGTTGAATAGGGCACTACTTCACCAAAGAGAGAGAGTCTGGTTAAATCAGGCCCCCTTCTCCTGGTAAAGGGTACCAATACTGTTTTGTTTGGATTAACAGTTAGATTATTCATCTTGCACCAAGCTTCCACTTAAGCGCCATTTGTAGCACTTGAGAAACTATGTGAGGAAATTTCCCTCTTATGATTATTGCAATATCATCTGCAAAACCAACTGTGAAGTAATCATCACTATTGAGTGCGCAAAGAAGTGTGTCCACTACAAGGTTCCATAGCAGGGGTGATAAAACACCCCCCTGTGGGCAGCCCCTCTCCGTGGACACATCCAGCGTCTCCCCACATAGATTCATGGTTATCTTCCTATGTTGTAAGACAAAACGTATCCACTCACAAAGAAGTGAAGGTACATCGTGTCCATAGAGGGCGTTCGACACGACATCACAAGATGTCCTGTCAAACGCACCTTCAATATCAAGAAAAGCACCAATGGCTATTTCTCTGGTATTAAGTGCCTTCTCAATAGTCAAGACCACTTGATGAAGTGCTGCTTCCGTTGATTTCCCTATTTGATAAGCAAATTGGTACTTGTTTAATGGATGTTCCATTAAAACATAATCCCTAATGTGCCTATCCACTAACCTCTCCAGAGTTTTAAGCATAAAAGAGGGGCGATAAGCCTTGGCCTGGGCATAACTAGGACGCCCTGGTTTAGGTATAAACACCACCTTTGTTTGTCTCCAAGCCATGGGTATATATCCATAGGCTAGGCAAACTCTAAAAATACCACAAAGTAGGCATTGAACTGAATCAATACCATATTGTAGAAATGCAGGAATGATTAAATCAGGGCCTGCCGATTTGTATGGTCCAAAGGACTTGACAGCCCATCATATTTTAGTGACATTGACTACGCTCCTGATTAGGTTCCAATCCTCTCTGTCCAAAGAAAGATGGTCCAGATTTGGTTGCCCCTTCACAGAATTGCTGTCATTGTCTACCTTAAAGTCTGGAAAGTGAGCCCTCGCAAGTTGCAGGAGCGTCTCAGAACCAGACTGTGTGTACGTGCCATCAGGCAGTTTAATAGTGCTCACAATTTTTTTCACACCCTTTGCCATGTGTTTCATGAATCTTGCACTGCTGGGAACATTCTCCATCTCCTGGCAGTACTCCCTCCACGAAATCCTTTTGGCTTTATGTATTTCTTTGTTATAATTGGTGAGGGCTTGTCTATATGAATCCCAATCACCAGTTCTTTTTGCAAGTCTAAATAATTTCCTTGCTTTCTTCCTAAGTCTGCTTAACTCTTTAGTCCACCAAGGCACAAGCCCTTAGGCTGACAATTTTGATGATAGGATAGGAGAATTGACCGTTGTAATTCATCAACAGCAAACTCCACATCCAATATCGAACGAATGTTCCTTGAGATACCTGATGTCAATGCTGATAGGTCTCGTTTATATTCGTCCCAGTCAGTTTTCCTTGGATTTCTGTAAATCACTGGTAGAGTGACTTGTGCTTTGATATTGAAGCATATGGATCTATGATCAGAGAGAGTGATCTCTGATGATACATGCCAACTTGAAATTAGGTTCTCAATAATATTAGTCCCTATCGTTATGTCAATGACTTCCTCCCTTCACAAAGTTACAAAGGTTGGTTCATTACCTCGATTTAGAATATTAAGGTTTGTACTCACCAAGTACTCCATTAACTTTTCTCCTCTGGGATTGATATCAGTGCTCCCCCACAATGTGTGGTGTGCATTGGCATCAACCCCCAGGATTAACTCCTTTCCATTCTCTCCGCAGTGGGTCACAAGGTCCCTCACCCTATCGATGGTGGATCAGAGTCTTCGTAAGGGAGGTAGACAGAAGAGAGTATTAAAACGCTTCTCTCTCCTGCCTCCTCCACTGTTGTTTGGATTGTAGTTACATCCCTGGAACAGTGCTCAGTAAGAAGCAATGCGTTTATCCAATTCTTAATAAATGCATGATCTTGGATTATTATTACTAGGTCTATATATAGTGCCCTTAGTACAACTGATTCCTCTAATTGAACCCCTGAAAAGCCAAGGTTCCTGTATGAGAGCAATATCAACATTGTCTTCAACAAGTCTCTTACTTAGAATGGCTGAAGCTGCCTTACAGTGCTGCAAGTTAATTTGAACTATTTTCATAATTACATTAACCCACAACACTTACCTTAAGCAGTACCCGATGCGGATCCTCCAGAGTCCTATCTCCATCGTCTCCGGACTGTCTCCGCCATCGCTGCCTTCCTTCTTCGCTTTGTCTGCTTCTGCCTTCCTCTCCGGGTCAGACAGGATCTTAAAAAGGGCCCTGTCTATTTCGGTATAGGCCGACATGCCAAGCTCCTTTATCTTCTTAGCAGACTCTTGGTCCACCATTAAGATTAGGCGTTGACCAGAGGAGTATGCCTGCTTGTCAATGATTTTCCAGTGCTCTATATTCAGCTCCTGGTTTAATCTATGGATGCGTCTTAGCAGCACCTTAGGATCATCGGTTGTAATGTCCCGAGTCCTAAGGGCCACCTTGACTGGCTTAGGTAGATCTTTTGGATCTACTACTTTGAGAACTAATCTCTCCTTGATTTTGGCTCCCTGAATATGTTTTTGGAGCCAATTACATGACTGCTCACCATCACAGTAATATATCAGAGCCCCATCCTGTAGAGAAAAGGACTTGAGTTTAGGTAGAGATTCGCTAGTTGGCGCCTCATCAATCTTCCTCAGAATCTCAGCCTGAATGGGTCGAATGTCCTCCCCAATCAGCTTTCTCTCAGGATAGGATTCTTCAACAATTGCCATCTTAAAAGCGGCCAAAGCTTCCCTGTAAGTGACACCAGGTTCAGTGCCCCTAGGTCTCTTAACAGGTTTGGCTTTATCCAAAGGAGGAGTATCCACACTTGTCCTGGTTCTTTTAGAAGTCCCTGGATCAGTACGGACCTCCACCCCTCTACTCTGTGGGTTTACATTACCTGTGCCCTCACTCATTTTTTTAGCTTTTTTGATTCTTCTTCTAGCTGCCCCTGACAACTTCTTAGTGTCCAGGTGCATTCTATTAATTCCAGATGCTGTTGCACCCATTTGTTTATCTAGTGATAGATTTCTCTCTGCTGGAGAATCTCTGTCACTTGACTTTTCTTTGTCAGGTGAGAGATTTCTCTCAACTGGAGAGTCTCTCTCACCCGCCTTGATAATAGTTACTTTGTTTTGGTCCATGTTGGTCCCACGAGTAGCAGGGAAATAAGTCACCCAATACAGAGCCCCGTATATATTGGGAAGGCTAATTACTTCAGGGTGTCGCCTGGTGCCCTGAAGAGATCGTTCATGACACTGCATTTTTGTACCACCCCAGTGCCATTCATCCCTCGGCATGATGGATTGGGTGGACCAGAGCCCCTGGAAGCTCCTCCAGCTGGGAGTCCCTCAAGGTTCTCCAACTGGGAGTCCCTTTGGGTGGGATTTTCTGTTGAGCCACTTCTTAGTCTGGTACCTCATTAAGAACCTCTCTGGCATGAGTACCTCTACCAGCACAGCTTAGTAAATCACTGGTACACGGAAGCCTCCCCACCAATTACAAGGTCTTGTGGCTCCTAGGGGAGGACAGTTAATGGTACTATGCTTTTCATCTACATATAAGACATAAAATCCTTTTTTTTTTTTTTTTAAATATATGACAAACATTTTCCTTGATCAAGTCATGGTAACTGCTTAAGAATACATATACATATTTTCTGTACAATTGTTTACAAATTATTGAGATAGCCTTTATTACTACTATTTTCTTATCCTTCCCATTTACACCTCGTGACTTCCTAAATTGAATATTGGCCGAAATTGTTTATTCAAAAAATTTTCTTTCTTTCTTTAGTGTTTGTAATGCTTGCTTAGTTTCACTTGGTGGATACAATGCCTATGCCTTCTGCTCAGGAGTTTTCTGTTGTCAGCTGCATAAATAGCCGTAAGAGGGCTAAATTATACCTACCTATCACCTGGTTTGTTTTATTGTCAGTGATCTCGAAGGCATGGTCACTTAACTCTCTGACAATCACAGCTGGTCCCTTCCACAAGAGATGTAGTCTGTGTGACGTCTTGTTTAGTAGGAAGGACCTATTTGTGCTTTTTATTCTGTCGATACTCTGTGGGCGAGCCACAATTAAATGATTGCGGATATGATCCGGGAAGTGCCTTATGAGAAGGGAAATGAATTCTTGTTCCTCCATGGGTGGGTCGAGCAGTTGACTTTGCTGTGCTAAGTCGAGGAAGTAATCCACCATGGATTTTCCCCTTGCTTCCATATACTTTCCATTGTTGATTTTACTTCTTACGGCGTATTGTATTGCGCTGTTCCAATATTTGGTTAAGAAATGTTTAAATTCTGGGTAGTTGACATGATTAGCAACTGCTAGCTGAAACCAGGTCAGTGACCTCCCCTCCAAGCCCTTAACAATTAACATTTTAAAAGAATTGGGAATAGTTTTTAGATGAAAGTATGATTCTAGATCCATGATATAACGCTTAGCATTGTCTCTCCCGTCGTTAAACGTGGGCATGGATATTTCATTAAGTAGGTGGTAATGGTTAGGAAAAGCATTTGGCACGCAGTGCATGTGTGTATTCTCTGGTCCTATAGTCTTATGTACTGCAGCAGACGATATTGAAGGTGCGGCAGCTTGCGCGTTCTGCATTTCCTCTTGCTCTGGATCGTAGGAATTGGCAGAGTAACTTAACGGAGTTAGATTATGATTGGAAATATGAATGCCATTGATGGCCTCTTTGAGCACTGCCATTTCCCGTGAGTGGTGCTCTATTGTAGTTGTTGTTGAGCGATGAGCTGCTACTGCCTGTGTAATGGTTTCCTGTATCCTAGCAATTTCGTTTCCCTGCTCCCTTTGGTGAGCTTGCATATTCTGCCTGATTGCTGACAGCTCTGACTGGGTGTGAGTTTCGGCGCTTTGTTGCCATTTTTCCAAATTAACACAGGTTGAGTGCAGCTACTCGCTCAATTGCGCATGCAAATCAGCATTGTTAGCTGATACACTACTTACAGAATAAATGTGTGTGAAGTGTTGAGTATAGAGAAAGGCCAAATAATGTGGATAAAGATAAATAGGGCAAAGGGGATGGAAGTTTGTATAGGATTAGGCATAGTCTATAACCCACCAGAAGTCTCGGAATTTTATAAGGACAATTTATATATAAGACTGAATGATAGTATGGAAGAATTAAGAAGCAAAAATCCTAACATAGGGTTCATTGTAGTAGTGGATTTTAATGCAAGAGTAGGGGAATATAATCCAAGAAGTTTAAATGTAGAAAGTGAATGTATCTGGGAAAAAAATGAGGAAAAGGAGAGAAGTAGAGATAAAGTGATAAATGCAGAAGGTAGAAAGTTAATAGAATTCTGCGAACAGAATAATTTAATAATATGTAATGGATACAAAGGAGAGGACCAGTGGGGAGAGTTTACATTTGTAAGTGTAATCGGCCAAAGTGTAATAGACTATATGATATGTAGTATAGGAGTCGAAGAGGTGATGGAAGAATTCAAGATTATGAACATAATAACAAATAGTCATTTTCCATTAGAGATGAAAATAAGACTAGGGTTATGTTACAAGGAAGATGAAAAATTAGCATTAAAACAAATCAGAAGTTACAAATGGAAAGAGGAGAATGCAGAACAATTTAGGTGTAATTTAACTTCCAAGTGTGGTGAATTAAGGAAACTTGGTATTAGAGAAGCATTACAATGTGGGAGGATAGAGGGAGCACTGGAAAGGCTAGAATCAATGGTTAAGTGGGCAGGTAGCAGGATGGAAGTGAAGCCTAAAGTAAATGTAAATCAGTGTGGGTGGTATGATGAGTGTGGAAAGGCTAAGAAAGAGGTGATGAAAGAAATGGATAGATGGAGAAGGTCAGAAGAGGAGGAAGATAGGCAAATTTTTTTAGCAAATAAAAGGGGTTATAAATGTCTACTAGATGAGAAAAAGCAGGATTGGCAGCAAAGAATGGGAGAAAAGATTAAGGAGGCGGTCAGAGGGAAAGAAAATAAATATATATGGTCAGTTGTTAAGGAAATGTACAGAAAGAAACAGGTAGTTAATAAGATAACACCAAGGGAATGGAAATATCATTTCGAAGGTTTATTGGCGGGAGGAAGAGTTCAAAAAAGTGAAGTATATTGGGGAAATTTTGAGAACAGAGTGGATCACTTAGACAAAGAGATTACAACCATAGAGGTAGAGTATGAAATAAAAAAATTAAAACAGAAGAAGGCTACAGGGGCCGATGGAATTCCGGGGGAATTTTGGAAAAATTTTGGGGAGTTAGGAGAGGGTACAAAGTTGTTGACACAGCTATTTAACAGAATCAAAGAGAAGAAAGTGATACCGGAGAGCTGGAAAGTGAGCATTATTGCACCATTGTATAAAGGAAAGGGAGGTACAAATAATCCAAGCAACTACAGAGGAATTAGTTTATTATCTATATTAGGCAAAATATACACTGGTATATTAGCTAGAAGATTATACGAGTGGGTAGAGAGGGAAGATAAGCTATCAGAATACCAAGCAGGTTTTAGGAGAGGAAAAAGAACAATAGATAACATAATGATAATTCAAACTATAGTAAACAAATACTTAAGAAATAAAAGGGGTAGGATATACATATTTTTTGCAGACTTCGAGAAGGCTTTTGATACTATAAACAGAGAGGCTTTGGTATGTAAATTGAGGAACAAAGGAGTCAGCACTGCATTCATCGAGGGGATACAAAAATTGTATGAAGGAATTAAATTTTGTGTAAAATGTGGAAGAAATAGTACTACTGATTATATACAGCAAAATTTAGGTCTGAGGCAAGGTTGTAAACTCAGTCCAATATTATTTAACTTATTTATAGATGATATTTTAGATAGAATAATGAAAAGTAATAAACACTGTCCAGTCATAGGGAAAAAGGAAATACCAGGGTTATTATTTGCAGATCTAGTAGCTGGGGCAGTAACAGTGATAGGGTTGCAACATGCTATTAATGAAATTGCAAAATTTTGTATGGAATGGGGGCTAAAGGTGAATACAAAAAAGTCCAAGATAATAGTGTTCCAAGAAAGGATCAAAATTAAAAAGAGAGGAAAGATGGTATATAAATGGAGAGCAAATAGAGGTGGTAAAAGAATTTTGATTACTTGGGGATTAGATTTTCAAGCAACGGGAAGTGGGAAGCACAATCTAAATATGCACAATTGAAAGGAAAGCTAGCGATGAGAGTTTGCTTGTGCAAAACACCCACGCTAACAATGAACTGGTTGGAAAGGCTATATGAAGCTGTAGTAGAGTCAAAAATGTTATATGGAATAGAAATATGGAGGGTGGCAATGGGATGGATTAAGATTGATATAGTCCATAGAATGTTTTGTAAAGAAGTTTTGGGTTTACCCAAGAGTTCACCAAGGGGCGTGGCACTGGCAGAGCTAGGAAGGGTAGGGAGAAAAGGTATAATAGTGGAAAGAATTTTGAAGTATTGGTATAGATGTTTAAATTTAGAAGATAATAATATATTAAAAGAATGTATACAGTTTCAAAAAGCTGTCCTAGGAGAAGAGTGTTGGTTAGGGGAGATGGGAAATGTCCTAAAAGAAATTGGCATGAGGAATATTTTCCTATTAGATAAATATAATAACAGTGGGTTTTGGAAAGAAGTGAGATTGAGGGTGGAAGATATCGAGAAACAAGAGATATGGGCTAGTTTTGAGGATAAAAGGTCATTGATCTTGTATAAATCAGTTAAAAGAGATTGGGGAAGGGAGAAGTATGTAGATATATGTAATCAATTTGGTAGAATAGGTCTTGCGTGGATGCGCACAGGAGTAATATTTTTAAAAAGGAATGGATATAATTGTTCGGGGAGATGTATTATGTGTGATGAATCGGGTAGTACTTTTCATTGTCTAATAGAATGTGATAAGGTTAAAAGGTGGAGAGAGGTTATATGGAATAAAAAATGGGACAAGTTAAACAAAGAAGCAGTAGCATTAAGAATGTTGGGAAGCACAAAAGTAGTAAAATGATGGGGACATTTTTAGGCAACACAAGGGATAAGTGGATAAGGAGCTTAAGAAAGGTACAGCTGAACGAGCATAGTTTGTAAAGTGGAGAGATGGTATAGTAGCTTTATCCCAATATATACAGCCAAGGGGCTAAATATGGGGGAGCTAGAAAACTGGTGCACTAGACATAAGTTTTAGATGTAAGCTTTATTTGTATTATTGTAATAATGAAATAAATATTACATTACATTATACTACTTACATGTTCCTTCAGTTTTTCTATCTCCTGCTGGACGTCATGCACATCTGTGCAGAGGTTGAGAAACTCTGACTGTATTGTCGTCTGACCTAGACTAATCATTTCTAGGACTTGGTTTTGTTTTCCTATCTGTTCTTCTAATTTGTCCCAGTTTTAGCTCAAACTGCTGCATGAAGCTATTATGTACCCTTTCCACTATTTGCGCTTCTAGGGTTTGTGCTTGTTTGTTTATTCTGGTTTCCAAGTGCTCACCCTGGGCTGCTATCCGGGCTTCTAAATTACGCTCTTATGCTGCTATCCGTGATTCTAAATTACTCCCTTGGGCTGCTATCCAGGATTCTAAAGCATTAAAGTTTTCTAGCATCTGTTGCATCATGCTAGTAATGGTCAGTATAGCTGCGGGAGAAATTTCTTGTTTGGGGATGTCTGTTTTTTGTACTGTTGCCTGTTGTTCTGCCATGGTTATGCCTATCACTTTGCCGCTCCTAAGTAGCATGAGCACACTGTCTAGCCGGTTTAACTGCTGGTTGTCCTAGGGCTCTTGTGTGCACTGCAGGAACTGTTATACATTGTGTGCTTACTCGTGCTGGTATAGGCTTGATGAGCGGTTCCTCTGTGGTTGCTTGTCCAGGAAGTCTGGTGTGGCGTCCACCTTGAACTCGTCTTTAGAGCTCGTCGGCGGTGAAGTGTAGAGGACACCAATGTGGTGGTGCTCCTGGGTTGTGTTGCTGTGGCCTGGGACGTTCGCTTAGGAGCAGGTTGAAACGTTTGTTGTAGGATTAGAACGTTGGGCGTCATTTGGTGTAAGATGGGTGCTTTGGGTTCGTTGGCTGCCATTTGGTGCAAGACTAGTTCGTTGGGTTCATTGGGTACCTTTTGGTGTAGGATTGGTGCGGTCGCTTGGCTGTAGATGAATGCGTGGCCGTGTGTTTTGGTTGTAGGTTCTTAGCCCGTCATGAGTCCATTCCCCTTTTCAGTGGTGACAGGATGTTGGACCGGGAAAGGATTCTTACTTCAGCATTTTTCAAGTAAAGAATATGCAGGTAGCAATTAGACGACCTTTGGTTGCTGGTCATTTATTCTTGCTATAACACGTAACATATTGCCTGCCTTTCACATGCTTTCCCCTTATCCCACATGCAAGACAGAAGTAGATTACTACTTCCAGTTGTTATAATTACTTAAGCCACTTACACCTATATTACGTCCTGCCAACGAGTTGTCCCTCGTAGCATGAAACAGCAATTCCTGTGATTTTTGCTTACTCACTTGCACTGCACTATATGTCAACTTCGATAATGTGGACTTAATGATTTTGCCGATCACTACATTGGAGGTGTAACACTTAGCATGTTAACATAATGATGATTGAAGCGAGAGTCTCACCTCGCCTTCACAGCTCCTAACTCGATATGTGTAGGATCTTTTTCTATTTCACGCCCATTTTCTAGGCAACTTGGTTTGGTCCCCTAACCATGTAATTTATCACATTGGTTATTTGATCCTTTCTTTTCCTCCCTTAATTTTTATTGGCAGCTTTCCTACCAAGACAAATTTCAATTTTACATTTGGAACATTTCATTGCCTGTCATTCATTTCTAGCATTGGCTTTTACGCTCAAGTGGTTAAGTCACATTGAAATGTTATCTTTTTTTTTGTGAGCCACATGTTTGGCAGAATTCTTAAAGGGCCAAAGGCCTTTTTGGTGTGTCCCATTATAGCCTCCAGCTCTCTTAACAAGTACTTGTTTCTTGTCTACCCTTCCGTAAGCTTTAGCTCTTGTGAAATTCTTTCCTTATACAATGTGTATAAATAATTCTATGTGTATTTATTATATTTATTTATTATATTTATTACATATGTATGTATAAGTATTTATCCAATGTGTGTTTCTGCTTCACGTTATATAGAGACCATGGAGTTTGAAGGGCAGAGACTGCTAGGTATTGTTGCTGCTGTTTCAGTAGGTTGCTAGTAGTATGCTGCAGCACGGTGGTGTGAGATGTTCCTCTTGCTATGATGTAGTTTATACTGAATATGGCATATGCTGCAAGATCTGTAATGACGCAAAGAGTTCTACATCCTGACTAAAAGGAGGCCATAGCATGGAACATTTATAAAAACTCAGCGTCTCCATTAGGTGACTTAATTAATATGACTTTAAAACAAGTGCTTTCTGTAGGCTGCTTCCACAATCTTCATTATGAGACAACCAAGATCAGTTTTCTAACATGGGATAAATCTGACCTGCATTTGAGTTCACAGGCACAGATTAGATCAGCTTGACCAAAGTTTGCAAAAGGACTTTGAAATGTACCTCATGGTGGGTAATAATGTTTCAGGGCTGGAGGAATGTTTCCAATATATAGAGACCCTGGAGCTTGAAGAGCAGAGACTGCTAGGTATTGTTGTTGTTGCTGCTGCTGTTTTTGTAGGTTGCTAGTAGTGTGCTGCAGCACGGTGGCTGTGAGATGCTCCTCTTGCTATGATGTAGCTTGTATTGTTGCTGCTGCTGTTTCAGCACTGGAGGGTTTTTTGCTTTTGGTGTAAGATGGGTGCGTTGAGTTCATTGGGTGCCATTAGGTGTAGGATTGGTGGTGTCTTTTGGCTATAGGTGAATGCATGGGCATGTGTTTTGGTTGAAGGTTTTTACCCCTTCATGAGTTCATTCTCCTTTTCAGTGTTGACAGGATGTTGGACTGGGGAAGGATTCTTACCTCAGGGTCTTTCAAGTAAAGAATATGCAGGTAGCAAGTAGACGACCTTTGGTTGCTGGTCATTTATACTAGCTATAACAGGTAACTACTGCCTCCTTTCACACTCTTTCCCTCTATCCCACATGCAGGACACAAGCCAATTGTTACTCCCAGTTGTTATAATTACTTAAGCCACTGTCACCTTTACTACGTCCCGCCAACGAGTTGTTGCTCCTAGCCATGAAACACTGATTCCTATGATTTTTGCTTACTCGCTTGCACTGTGCTATATGTGAACTTTGATAATGTGGACTTAATAATTTTGCCAACCATTACGTCGGAGGTGTAACACTTACGGCCGGTTTCACCAACCAATGTTAAAAATACTCGAACATCTTGCTCATTAACAAGATGTTCAAAGTTTAACATAAGGTTAAAACTTTTGCGTTTCATCAAGCTTTTACAGCAAATTGTTAGCTAACATTTTGTTATCGTCAAAGACAACTGCAAATGTTAGCTTTCGAGAAGGTGATGGCTGAACTACACTGCTTCTGAACGTTCTCCAATGCACTTTTGTCTACATATTGCCGCGCTCTCTGTGTTAGTAGTCGACAACTATTTACATTCATGGTAATGGCCATGTGATGTTCCCAATTGCTTGAGGTTAAAATCACGATGTGAAATGTTTCCCGTTTGAAATGTGTTAATTAACATCTGGTTAATAAGTATAGATGTATTATCAAGTGTGAAAAAGCTGACAGTCTTACATTAAAGGATAAGATTGCAGCCTGGGACAAAATCCAGGAGTAATTTAATTGGAATAAACACGTTTCTCTTAAGTCCAGTAAGCAACTAGGGCAATTTTATGCTAACAAAGTACAGCACCAGAAACGTTAGGTGTGAAGAGCATTTAAGATGGTTTAAAACTGGTGGTGACACTGCATTGAAACTAAAGTGGACGAAAATGTGTTATCACTGATTAATCAAGCAGACCCAAAATAATAGTTTGATTCTTGAAGCAATTGCTTTGGAAACCTTCTGGATAAACACACAAATGGTAGCTTTGGAAATACCAACATTATCACAAGCAAATGAAAAATGTTAGTAGCATAAAATCTAAGTACCTAATTAACACTTAGGAGAAAAGGCGTGCTTCTGTTGGTAGCATTCTAACCTCTCGTATTTTCCATAAAACCATGATCATGACCCCTTGGACAGTCTATATTGCTTTAAAAATTCCTCCTTTTGCAGGGTTTCAAATTTATTATGATATACGACTACTCTTCTTTTACGAATGACATTCAAAAATGCCAATTGTAGCAAGCTCGCATCAACAGCTTGGTTTGCGGCAGCCATTTTCCAATTTTTCTAACATTTGTTAAACGCCTTAATACAGGGGAATGGCGATGTTAACCCTTTGCTGCGCATAGAGTATTAGCTAGTTGTTCTCCAAGCAGAATTGTGTCCATTTAAATTCTGAGCTGCTACTACAGATGTTAAACTAAAAGTGGCCTATATACACGCCTAATTATATGTTTTAGTAGCTAAATGAAATTGATTAATTAATAACTCATTTAAAATTGGTTTGAAGTAAATAAGATTAAATATTATTTCAATAATTTAAAACTGCAAACATCAACCCCTTTGTAGACAAACAACACTTATATACATGCACCCCTTTGCAATGCATCTTTATAACTCCGCAATATTAATGGCAATGGAAATCGTTACTTTAGGGTATTAAAAATCGGAATAAAATCTGCTATACTTTAGTAAAATAAATGATATAATTTCTGCAAAATTATTATGGTACTCACCCTTAAAATGTTTACATCCCTGCCATTATTGCAGTGAAGATATTGCAGCATGTCCATAAAATGTTAGCTAGACTATTCTTTTGCACCATACAAATGTTATATATACACTTAAGATTATTAATGGTTGCGTATGTACACCGTTGTATTAGTTTTGAATTTCCACCCCCCTTGCCTCATGATAATTGAGGAAGCACCCAATTCTACACAACGCAATGTCACACTGTTTGCACTTGTGTTGTCTGTATGCCATGACCTGATGGTGTTTTCCTTTTCTTCACTATGCACTGAGCACACGATTTCACCCGGCCTTGAATTTTGACGAGGGTGTGAAGAGAACTTGGTGCAGGAGTAGCAGAAGGTAGGCTACGCTGAAATCCCGCTCGTTTACGCAACGTGAAGTCTGCGATTAACTGTTGCACTAAGTTTTGCCTGTAGTAAAGAAGCCTATTGCCATGAGCTGTAGAAGTAGGTCTGTTTGAAATGTCGTATATAATAAAACTATTAACGATAGCAACATTCACTACAAAATTGAACAGATATTTCCACCCTTTTTTTAGGGTCGGTCGACACCATAATACTCCCTCCTTTGGTCTGCCAGATCAATCCCTGCCATATTACGAGTTTGTAGATAATAAAGAACGTCCCTGTTATCATGCCAAACAACTGCAGTTACGCCTTCATGTTGCAGTTTACGAGATTAGCCTCTTTTCAATTTCAGTTGTTTTGGCTTTGAAAATTGTTTTGGCCAGTCTTTCCTTCCAGCATGAGTTGTACCACACGCATACATTTTACTGTCCAAAAGTAATTTCATTAGCCGCCTCGAAGTAAAAAAATTATCAAAATATACGTGATGCCAAAACCCTGTATATTTTTAACACATGTCTAAAACAACCTGTTCCCCAAGTAGAAGATCACTGTTTCTCGCCTCCTTTTTTCCCAGATAGATTTTACATTTCAATAAATACCCACTTTTACTGTCTGCAATACCTCATGCCTTTATCCCCCATTTTGTACATTTAGCAGGCATATATTGTTTTAGAAAGACTCGTCGTTTGAAGCCTATCATCGTTTCGTCAACAGAAAGTTCACGATTTGGTTTGTAGACACTCGCAAATGTTTTGATTATGTCTAAAGCAGGTCGTACTTTATACAGATAACCGTAAGAATCTACCCCTAATTGTGGCCTTGCAGATTCGTCATTAAGGTGAAGGTACTGCGATATCTTTTGAAAGCGGAGCAACATCATTGCTTGTCTTACAATTGGACAAATGCAAAAATCCCCCCAAAAGTAATCTCTGGTTTCAGGTAAATGCATCATCCCCATATATATCAAAATACCTAAATAAACCTGTATCTCCCTTGAATTTGTAACTTCCCATTTTGGATCTGCCTTTTTAGTTTGAATCTGAGCTGCATATCTGTTGGTTTCCTCCGCTATTTTTCCGCAAAAGTTGGAATCTATAAAAAGTTCAAGATAATCTATTTCTGGACTTCCTGTAGGAATAGAATGATTTGCACCTGTAGGGGATGAAAATGTTTCTAACTTATTGAAAGTCAAATTAGAGGTCCTGTGCCAGTACTGCTTTTGTTTTAATTTGTCTTTCACTAGCTTTAGTCCCCTGTTCTACTGCCTGTCTCTCAGCACTCTCACTGTCACTTTGTTCCTTATCACTGTCTTGCACTAACTCACCAAACCAAGATCGTCGGAGCTACTTTCGCGATCTAATTCCTCGTAAACTGCTGCAAGTATTTCCTCGTCTGTTACCAATACCTTTTCACTACAACGTTTTCTAGACCGTGATGTACTTGGAACAGCCTCCATGGTACTGATATGGCTATAAATGCGACAGGAAACTGCTTACTTACACAACTGCACCCTGCTGTAAACAGTGCTATTTATGGTTTGGTATTACATTCTGGCTTGTGAAATCGCTGGAACAATGCAGCAGGAGTACGTTTACATCAACACAGCTCCTAAAAGCTGAGGTCAGCATAAGCAGAACCTATATGAAACAATAAACACATTTACTACGTTCTACTACGCTATGCGCAGCAGGGCGTTTATCATTTCACTACGCTTTGCTACGCTATGCGTCGCAAAGGGTTAACTTAACAGTGACTTTAACACATTGTTAAAGTTAACATTGTTTGATAAAATAGAATTTGTGTTAACTTCAGTGTTAAATCAGTTTAACATTGTGTTAAAATTTAGCATTTGTTGGTGTAACCGGCCCTTGTTGTCTTAACATAATGTTGATTGGAGCAGGAGTCTCACCTCGCCCTCACAGCTCCTAGCTCGATCTGTGTAGGATCTTTTTCTATTTCATGCCCATTTTGTAGGCAACTTGGTTTGGTCCCCTAACCATGTAATTTATCACGTTGTTATTCGCTGCTTTCTTTTCCTCCCTTAATTTTTATTGGCAGCTTTCCTACCAAGACTAGTGCAAATTTCTATTATACATTTGGAACATTTTATTGCTTGTCATTCATTTCTACTGTTGGTTTTTACGCTCAAGTGGTTTTGGAGAATGCTTAAGCACGTACGTCCTGGTGCCTCTGAGCCGCATTGGAATGTTATCTTTGTTTTGCGGGCCACATGTTTGGCAGAGTTCTTTAAGGACTGGTGTATAAATAATTCCATGTGTATTTATTATATTTATTACATATGTATAAGTTTATTAAAGATGAGTCGGAATTGTTACACTAACATCACTTAAGTTTACTCACTTAACATGTTTCGGGAAACCGTTGTTCCCATCCTCAGAAGGTTAATTCGACTGGCCCGTGTTGTTGGTGTTTCCGTTTTTTGGACTGGATCCTGTGGTGGCATCTTGTGGTGGAGAAATGTACTTCCAGAGAGGATTTGGTGGCGGCAAATCAAAATTCATTAGATGTGTGTTGTGTTTTAGAATGGTGATCTTCTCCCATGCATCTAATTCGGCTGCAAATTTGGCTGGTTTGACTAATGTAATATTGGGTTTGATGTTGTGATTAGTGATCCAAAAATGGTGTGAAACTGCAGATTTGTCCATTTGTTTGTATTTAATACATCTCATGTGCTCCTTTAGCCTAGTTTCTAGGTTTCTTTTTGTCTTACCTATGTATACTTTATTGCAATCTGAACAATTGATTTTATAGATTCCAGCTTTTTTGTCTTGTGGAATGGGGTCTTTTAACTTGTTACAAAGTAATTTCTCTATGTTAAATTTGTTCTGTGGAGCTAGGCTGATGTTATGTTTCATGAAAATCTTCTTAAATTTGTGAAAAGTTCCTGGGTGGTATGTGAATTTCTTGAACTTCAGCTCTTTATCTTGCTGGCTGAGATTTGTTGTGTTTCTGATGTGAACTGTCGTTTGAATTTTGCAATTTTTTTGTCAATAGTTGTTTTGTTGTACTCATTATGTATTGCTGTGTCTACTATATGCTGGTATTCTAACTGGTATTCTTTTTTATTTAAGGGGGTATATACCAGTCTATGTGTTAGGCTGTTTAGTACTGCATGTTTGTGTGTGGTTGGATTGAAACTCTTATTTTTTATGTAATTAGTAGAGTGTGTTGGCTTCCTGTATATGCCAAAGGTTAGGTTCTTTTGTTCTCTGATGATTTTTAGGTCTAAAAATGGTAGCATGCCTTCTTTTTCTATTTCTATGGTGAATTTTATTGATTGGTTCTGTAGGTTTAGTAAGGCTAAGGAGTCTTGTATGAACCTGTTAGGGACAACAGCGAAGATGTCGTCAACATATCTGTGCCAAACTTTAAACATGTATGGAAAGGAAGTTGTTATGTGTGTTTCTAAGTAGCTCATAAATAAATCTGCCAAGAAGGGTGAAAGTGGGTTGCCCATGGTTAAACCAGTTGGTTGTTGATAGAACTTCTTATTGAAACTAAAACAATTTTGTGCAATGCATAAATTGGTAAGTTGTATGAGGTCTTCTATTTCTTCTTCAAGTAGGTTAGTCTGCTGTAGCCATTTCTTTAATTGACGCAGGAGTTGATCAGTAGGAACACTTGGAAATAGTGCAGTGACATCAAAGGAAACTAGTCTGTCTTCTGGTTCGAGTTCCAGGGATTTTATCTTCTGTATTAAATCTTCTGAATTCATTATGTTTTTGCTATTGAATTTTGGTAGTGAAGAGAATCTCTGTACTAACCATTTTGCCAGTTTGTAGGTAGGAGAATCAATATTGCTGACGATTGGTCTCATCTTATTACCCGGTTTGTGTATTTTAGGTAGAGCATACATTCTTGGTAAAGTGTAACTTTCACCAAAGCAGAATTATCGGTATTAAACCTTGGCCTAAAAACATGTGTTGGCTACACAAAAACAACCGATGAAATAGTCGCAGACATTGAGATTGCTACTTACAACCTAAATGAAAATAGTAAAACCACTATAAAAAAAGAATGTGAAATGGTTCTCCAAGAAATACAAGCAGATAAACATAACAATTTCCCAACCAAACATGTGATCAAAACATTAAAATCAAAACCCGTAGTATACACAAAAGCTGACAAGGGAAATAAACTAGTTGTACTGCAAAAAGATGATTATATTGCCAGAGTAGAAAATATGCTGCAACAAGAAAATTACATACAAATTCAAGAAGACCCATTAAAATTACATTTAAAAGCCTTCAATCAAACCATCCAGGAAAGCAAAACTATAACAGACACTGATAAATCTAGATTAAAACCAGATCACCCCACTTTACCAAGAATGTATGCTCTACCTAAAATGGTTAGTACAGAGATTCTCTTCACTACCAAAATTCAATAGCAAAAACATAATGAATTCAGAAGATTTAATACAGAAGATAAAATCCCTGGAACTCGAACCAGAAGACAGACTAGTTTCCTTTGATGTCACTGCACTATTTCCAAGTGTTCCTACAGATCAACTGCTGTGTCAATTAAAGAAATGGCTACAGCAGACTAACCTACTTGAAGAAGAAATAGAAGACCTCATACAACTTACCAATTTATGCATTGCACAAAATTGTTTTAGTTTCAACAACCAACTGGTTTAACTATGGGCAACCCACTTTCACCCTTCTTGGCAGATTTATTTATGAGCTACTTAGAAACACACATAACAACTTCCTTTCCATACATGTTTAAAGTTTGGCACAGATATTTTGACGACATCTTCGCTGTTGTCCCTAACAGGTTCATACAAGACTCCTTAGCCTTACTAAACCTACAGAACCAATCAATAAAATTCACCATAGAAATAGAAAAAGAAGGCATGCTACCATTTTTAGGCCTAAAAATCATCAGAGAACAAAAGAACCTAACCTTTGGCATATACAGGAAGCCAACACACTCTACTAATTACATAAAAAATAAGAGTTTCAATCCAACCACACACAAACATGCAGTACTAAACAGCCTAACACATAGACTGGTATATACCCCCTTAAATAAAAAAGAATACCAGTTAGAATACCAGCATATAGTAGACACAGCAATACATAATGGGTACAACAAAACAACTATTGACAAAAAAATTGCAAAATTCAAACGACAGATGCACATCAGAAACACAACAAATCTCAGCCAGCAAGATAAAGAGCTAAAGTTCAAGAAATTCACATACCACCCAGGAACATTTCACAAATTTAAGAAGATTTTCATGAAACATAACATCAGCCTAGCTCCACAGAACAAATTTAACATAGAGAAATTACTTTGTAACAAGTTAAAAGACCCCATTCCACAAGACAAAAAAGCTGGAATCTATAAAATCAATTGTTCAGATTGCAATAAAGTATACATAGGTAAGACAAAAAGAAACTTAGAAACTAGGCTAAAGGAGCACATGAGATGTATTAAATACAAACAAATGGACAAATCTGCAGTTTCACACCATTTTTGGATCACTAATCACAACATCAAACCCAATATTACATTAGTCAAACCAGCCAAATTTGCAGCCAAATTAGATGCATGGGAGAAGATCACCATTCTAAAACACAACACACATCTAATGAATTTTGATTTGCCGCCACCAAATCCTCTCTGGAAGTACATTTCTCCACCACAAGATGTCACCACAGGATCCAGTCCAAAAAACGGAAACACCAACAACACGGGCCAGTCGTGATAACCTTCTGAGGATGGGAATAACGGTTTCCCGAAACATGTTAAGTGAGTAAACTTAAGTGATGTTAGTGTAACAATTCCGACTCACCTTTAATAAATTCAATACACATCACTGTTTCTAGCTTCTTTTCATTACAATATCACATATGTATAAGTATTTATCCGAGGCGTATTTCTGCTTCATATACCATTCAAAGGAAAGTGCGATTTTTTCATTTGTTGGAAATTTGCAATTTGCTTTGAATGTCCTACTCAATCGTGTGTAGGAGTAACTTCAAACAGTTTTTGAATCTAACATCCGCCTAACGTCTAGCATCTTTTTATAGGTTCATCTGTATTCGTTTTCTGGTTTGAAAGTCGATCAACTGTTAGGACATTCATCAATCTTGTGGCTTGTCTTGCATGTCGTGCGAGAGGGGTTTATAATACAAAAATTATATACACCTAACATTGGTTGCCATGCTATCTTGTGGTAAACACTGTTATATCACACTGCTTGTTGTACTAGATTTAATTACATGCAGACATAATGTATAGTGACCCTAACAATGTTATATATAATATCTAATGGTATACGTGTACTGGTTGACATAATAATAGTTATAAAATTATTATAATGGATAGACTACAATAAATTACATGATTTATAGAAATTCTGACGTATTATTACATGTGATGTCACCTCAGTATGGTATTTGTAAGTAAACGTTTTCTTTGTTACCATACCAGTTCTGTGTCTCGATAACAATTGCATACTCCAGCATGTATGTTTTTACATTAACACCATACTGTTGCTATTTCTTTCCTCTCCACACGCACATGTATAGTTTTCTTTCATTGCACAAACACACGTTAGTACACTTCACACTGTACACATGTGTTCCTTTTTATTCACATTTTGTGATGTTTGAAAAAATACATATTGATAACATTCGCTGTTTTTAATTTTTCTTTCCCCTGACAATTTTATTTAGAACTAGATGGCCTGGAGTACACCCATTATGCTTGTTACAATTCTTATTGCCTACTTCGTTCACAATTACCTAATAATGTCATGTATAGAGCTCGGATTTATATGCAGTATAAATTATGAATATATGCATGCATCTATGCACTAAAATCTGTAAAATATGCTCTAAAAACTTTAAAATATGCACTTAAAATAAATCATATTATTTTAAATTTCTCACATTTATTAATCTAGATGAAGTAATCAGATTGTAAATTCAGTCTTAAACAGAGACATTAACAAAATTAATAATTGTTAGTCTTTCTTTCAGTCTAGTTGAAGTGGAATATATCTTGGTAGTTGGAGGATACTTCATGTTTATCTGCACCACGTATGGAAGCCAATTTGTCGCAGTCACTTCGTGTTTATCTTTTGCTGGTCACCTGTTATTGTATTACTACTTTGAATGTTGGGTTCATTGTCCTCTGGCTAGCTATTATTACTCGGTCAAGCAAATCTCTTGAACAGGGTGTGTAAACGGAAAAGGATTTGTTACTCACAGATAACACTGATAAAAGAATTTGTTTTTACACTTTTATTACCGTCACAATTAATTAAGTTCACATATTGACTCTTGATACATGCCAGACTGAAACTGTTATATTTTCTAATGTTACTATAATCACTTATTTGTTGCACCTTATTAATTTGCATATTTCACATTTATAACTAGCTTTACGACGCGAGAGATTCTGTAGAATTGCGTAACGTGTACTTTATGTATGCTTCCGTTGAACTATGCGACATGTAACTCACGAATACTTATGTTGAACTGATCGACGTATTACATGCGAATGCTTCTGTTGGACTGACGAAATCTGCCTCTGACTTTAGCTTTTTATACCCCCACACCCCGATATGCCTAAAGATTATAACCGAGCTGCTATTGGTTAATAAAACGCGCCAACATTAGCGTCTATTTTTATATCCAATCAAAAATTACGGAAACATATGCTCTAGGGAAAATATTCCCGCTATTTCTAAGAAAAGTGCACCAATCTGACGTCATTTGTTTGTCTCTTCTAATTAATATTCAACTCACCCCCTCGCACATTGTTATCCGCTCCTATTGTCAGTTTCAGTTAGGCCGTGTAAACTTATTTCCTAACAATGCTTATAATTAACAAACATCTCAAATCAATGTCATACAATAATGCTTATTTACACTACAATCACTCTGGCATTTACATTATTGTGATACAAATTACTGCCACATAGTTTACCATTAGTCGTTTTTATTGCAATAAACAATTAAATATTTTTCACAGTTTTCAGGAAGAAACGACTTTCTTCTGTCGCTTAAAATGTTTTTATATGAAGAGAAAGATCTCTCTACTTCACACGAAGCCACAGGACAGTATCGGAAAGAGGCTATGTCACTTATAGAATAAGCATTAAGTTCTTTTTCAGATTCTCCTTGTAGCACATTATTCAGATCCCGAAGAAACATTAAACCTGGATTTCATGCTTCAATTTTCTCAATTTTGTTACTAAGACACTTTCCAATTTCTCCAGGTATATCTTCAGCGACAGCTGTATCGTATACTTGCAGGGCAGAAGATGAAGACATTCCTTTTTTTTTTTTTCCCCCCAAATGTTTGATTGCGGCTGGTATTTTACTAAAGTAGGTCTTAATAAACACTAATTTACTCTGGAGACCCTTCTCATTGCAAGCACTCATTGCAGCAGGGATACTTGCAGCTTCATTTTTGTCCATCACGTTGAACACCTTTTTCACGTCTTCCAGATGATCTGTAATATAGAGCTGCTTCAATCCTGTTCCCCATCTCATGAGAATAGGCTCTGGGGGTAAATCAGTATCATGTATCATATCAGTAAATAATTTCACTCTTGATGGCGCCTTCACAAACACTTTTTTCACAGAGGAAATTAAGGCATTTACTTCTGGAAAATTCGCTCGAATTTCCTCTGCTAACCGGTGGAGAGCATGTGCTAAACAAGTCATATGAACTGCCTTAGGATAATATACCTGCAAAGCTTTAACTGCTTTAAGCATGTATGCTGCTGCATCTGTAACTATCACCAAGAGTTTTTCCTCATTTTCTTTAGAAGGCCACAAAACACGTAATGCATACCGAACAACTCTAGCAATCGTCGAATAGTTTGTTACTTCCAGTACCCTGGAGACAATGAGATGTGGTGTTCCTGGTTCCGATTCAGTCATTTTTCCCACAACGATGTTGGCAATAAATCTCCCACACGAGTCGGTTGTTTCATCTACAGATAACCACAAGTTTGAGGTGCCGATATCGTCTCTTATTTCTTGTATTACCTGAAAAAATAATTATGTTGAAAATTAGTAAAGATAAAGGATGTAATTTGGAGGCTCAGTTTTAAGGGGGAAACAAGTTTAAAAATATATAAAAAAGTGTTTCTTGATAAACAACTAAAGAAATCAAAACTCCGTGACACTATAGGCCATACGTAATTTTGTTTCCATTTGAAAATATTTGTCTATAATGCATTTAAAAATTTTAAATAAACGATAAATTTTTATAAAGCTGAAAATATTAGGGAGGGTATTAGGGTAGTTGATACACAAACTAACTTTGTTTAATAAATTTTTAAACTTACCTCTTCATAAACTTTGCCAAGATATTGGAATTAATTGTTCTTTCATACAAGCAGTGTGTTGGACAGGGTTGGAAAGGTAGAATCAGATGACTGAAAAATTCAATGCTATAGCCGGGATTTGAACCACGGATCTCCCGGTCTCCATCCGATTGCTCTAATAGTGGTTGAAACTAAAAGCCCGGGACCTAAGTACTTACAAAGAATGTAAGTCGCCATTGGGGTATGACATCTCAATACAATTTGGGATCTCCTTGTAGTTTACCGGGAAAAATGCGAGTCAGCTGGAGAATTTAATGGCGTGTCGGCATGTTGCCATGGCAGCTCAGTGGTTAGAGCAACCGGACGGAGACCGGGAGATCCGTGGTTCAAATCCCGGCTATGGCATTGAATTTTTCAGTCATCTGATTCTTTGCCAAGGTAGCTTTTCCTTATTGTTGATTCGTTAGGAACTTTTTGTCCAGAACATTTTTCCAGGAAATTTCGAAGTTCCATATTATTTAACTTATTCAAAGGAATGTTGGCTGAAACTAATCCTTTGCAGATATCTTTCGAAAAATTATTACTGTCATCGTTTCCACTTCTGCTTGCAGAAAATGCTGCTGGTAAGGTTGTTTGGATGTTGGAGACATTTTTATTGATAGCATGTCTATGAGTAGCTGTTTGTAGATGTTGCATAATCTAGAATTTTTTGTCGCAAAAAATGTGTGGTAACAAAATTAGTAGTGGTCTATATCTGTTAAGAAAGTTATCTAAATATCTATATATATATATATATATATATATATATATATATATATATACTATACTATCTATATATACTATGCTACAATACATAGCCATCTTAGCTATGGAATTGAGATATGGGGCAGTGCTGGAATTACAAATATAAACAGAGTATTAATACTACAAAAGATTTTCTGCTTTATAAACACGCTTGGTTTTGGGAAGTTTGTGGAATGAGGGATTGTCAGACTTCAGCCTCGGGGGCCCAAGCCGTCCTTCAGCAACCTGTAGCTCTTTCTCCGCCTTGGCGCCTTGTGGTCGTAGCGGCCCAAAGAGTTCACCTGCTGGTTGGTGTGGTAGGTGAGTTTCGTGTACATGGTACGGGTTCTCTCCCGCACCACGTCCATTATGTATGGGAGACCGGAATGGGTGTGTAGAATGTGACGGGAATCTACGCCCGGTATCATAGATCATCCGAAGCGACATGTTCCGAGCGGTTTGCAGTCTGCGGATGGTGGTCGCTGCCGCCCATCCCCAGACCTCGCAGCCGTACAGTATCACAATCGGGATAATCGCCTGATATAGGCGTAGTTTGAGGCGTATGGGCATGATGGAACGGAATACGGGATACAGCTGCCTGAGCGCGGAGTGGCCGAGGCCGACCTTTGCCCTGACATGTGGCGCGAAAGTGAGGCCGCGGTTGCGCGTGACTCCGAGGTATTTGGCTGAGGTAACACAGGGGATTCTCCTCCGCCTCAACCTCAGAGGCCACTCGGGCCGCCATCGACGGACCTTCGCCAAGAGAAGCGCAGAGCTCTTCCCCGGGCTGATGGCCATCCTCCACTTTTCGCTCCACCTGCCAATGGCTGGGAGCTGTCGCTGTAGTGGAGGGAAACAGAATATGGCAGTCTTGTTCTGTTCCATTATGAGCACATCGTCGGCATATTGGCACGTAACAGTCCTGGGTTCCATGGGGAAGTCCGACATGTAGGCCGCGAAGAGAAGCGGGGACAGTGCACTGCGTTCCGGGATTCCAGCAGCTATGGGATGGACTGAGTAAACCTTCCCTTCCACTCTCACCCTCAATGTGCGATCCCGGAGGAAACTGCTTATCAGGGCAATATAGGCGGGAGGGATGTCTGACTCCTTGAGTTTGTACAAAAGGCCTTGGTGCCACGTTGTGGCAAAGGCCTTCTCTACGTCCAGCAGCACTGCTATGGTCCTGAAGTTCTCGAGGGAGGCCTTCTCGGCCAATCGCAGTAACTGCAGGGTTGTGGAGTGCCCATGGCAAAAACCAAACTGATGGTCCGGGAGGAGCAGCCGAATATGGCACATACTGAAGGACCTGTTGTGAAAGATTTGGCATTTGCTGCTGTAGCTTGTGTTGCTGCCTGTTCTGTGGATTGCTAGGAGCCTGCTGCAGCATGGTGGATGTGAGACGTTCCTCTTGCTGTGGCTTAGGGTGTACAGTATATGGCACATGCTGCTGGATCTGTTGTGAAACATTTGGCACTTGTTGCTGCCCCTGTCCTTGATAGTTGCTTACAATTTTAGATTTTCACTTTAGTTTCATTATATATATATATATATATATATATATATATATATATATATATATATATATATACCTATCTCCATCTTGTAAAATCAATACCTGCGAGCTTGAATCGATATTCACTCGTTATCGAAGCACATCTAAAATGCATATCGAGAAGTTGATCTATCACATTTTAATTTTTTTTCGTATGCATCTAAATATTAAATATTTATTGTATATGTAAATGTTGTAGAAAAATTATTGTATGCAACTCTCATCATAATGGTTATTAAGATGCTCATGAAGTTACTCATCACTCACATATTAATAACTCCCATTATAGGATCGTTGCATAAATAACTACTCTGGAGGAGTATGCTAGTGCCCAACAGTACAACATCTGCTTTCAGCATTAACTATCCATTTATATACATGCAAAAGGAATTGTCATTTAAACACAGAGCAGGATTACAAAATTTAAGCCTTAGGGATCTTTGGATTTTGAGTACTATTTGAATTGCTAATACTTTCTTCATTACTTATATATTGTAATGAGGTTTACTTCCAACAGAAGAAAATAAAATTAACTGTCTTCAAAATACATTGCCTTAGTCAGACAAAAAGAAAATCTTAAAGGAACACATTATACTATAAAGTGAGTAACACGGCTTTTCACTATAAGAGTGAATTTACTAGTATATGCATTTCATTCTGCAGGTTTGGTTTGTTGAACTACATTCTTAGATTATTGTTTAAGGAGGAGGTTCATTGAAACAAAGCAAAATGACAGTAGCAAAAAGATAAATGTAGGGTAATATGGTATTGCAATGGCTGTTAAACTCCTGAAGTTTAGAGTAATTAAGGTTGACAGTTAAAAGCATTTTGATATACTTCTAAGTGAATTTTTGTGAGTATTATCACATATATTTTATTACTGTTAGAATCAAAAGAACAAACAAAGGGAAAATGGATATACAAATGGTACTAACAATTTTCTCTTTTTCAGAAGATGTTACAAAGGAGCCTAAAAAAGATACCAGAAAACAAAGAACTCTATATGAAGGTCTCTGTATATTATGGAAGGACAAATGGACAATTATTAGCAAGTATTTGGTTATATATTGTGCTTTGCTACTGCTTTCAAAGTTTATCAAAATGGGAGGGTTCATAGCAGATCCATAATATATCAGCTATGTAATACATTTTCATGTATTAAAAAAAGTTCATGTGTTTTCTTATTAACTTGATTGATACTTGTGCACCGACATATTATAAGCAATTGTAACTACCTATTAATAGCAATGTGTGTTGCTTCTATTTTGGAATTGGTATTGAAAAAAGTTCATGTGTTTTCTTATTAACTTGATTGATACTTGTGCACCAACATATTATAAGCAATTGTAACTACTTATTAATAGCAATGTGTGTTGCTTCTATTTTGGAATTGGTACTGAAAAAAGTTCATGTGTTTTCTTATTAACTTGATTGGTACTTGTGCACTGACATATAAACAATTGCAACTACCTATTAATAGCAATGTTTATTCCTTCCATTTTGGAATTTGTATATGAAAAAGGTTCATGTGTTTTCTTATTAACTTGATTGATACTTGTGCACTGACATATCATAAGAAATTGCAACTACCTATTAATAGAAATGTGTGTTCCTTCTATTTTGGAATTGGTATTGAAAAAAGTTCATGTGTTATCTTATTAACTTGATTGATACTTGTCGACTGACATATCATAAGCAATTGCAACTACCTATTAATAGAAATGTGTGTTCCTTCTATTTTGGAATTGGTATTGAAAAAAAGTTCATGTGTTTTCTTATTAATTGATTGATACTTGTGCACTGACATATCATAAGCAATTGCAACTACCTATTAATAGCAATGTGTGTTCATTCCATTTTGGAATTGGTATTGAAAAAAAGTTCATGTGTTTTCTTATTAACTTGATTGATACTTGTGCACTGACATATCATATGCAATTGCAACTACCTATTAATAGCAATGTGTGTTCCTTCTATTTTGGAATTGGTATTGAAAAAAAGTTCATGTGTTTTCTTATTAATTGATTGATACTTGTGCACTGACATATCATAAGCAATTGCAACTACCTATTAATAGAAATGTGTGTTCATTCCATTTTGGAATTGGTACCAAAAAAAAGTTCATGTGTTTTCTTATTAACTTGATTGATACTTGTGCACTGAAATATAAGCAATTGTAACTACCTATTAATAGCAATGTGTGTTCCTTTAATTTTTTTACTTTCAATAAAAGATTTATAAGTGAATAGTTTTTGTTTGTATTAAAAATACTAATACATTAAAATTAAACAATTTGTTTACGATAAAGCACAATTTATTTTTAGCAATCTGTAGGAATATGAAACATTGCACTCAGTAGTGTGAAATATATGAACATCTAATAGTTCTCATTAACACTTTATTTCTTTCAAAAAACGGATTTTCGGCAGTTCCTATTTATTATTTATTTATTTTCCAATCAATTTATTTGTTTTATTTGTAAATAATTTAAAGTTGTTACTAACTACCAAATGTTTTCTCACATTACAAGCAAAGCACATAGAACATTTTCAGATATTTCAGCCTTAGCAAAATTTGTATTCCATACCAAATGCAGTACATGAAATTCAGGGTGGTTATAAGAATATTTATGAACATGTATACTTCAAAACGAACAAAAAATAAATGGCTGGTTGGATTGACAGACGATCTGAGAGGTGTACAAATGGATTGACTTTTGAATGAATGGGGGATGGAAGTCTTATAAAGGCTAATCATTCCAAATAAGTTTTCACATTATGCCCTCTATGATGAAAGGTAGAAAACACTCACAAATACCAGAAGATGGGCAATAATGATATTGGTAGAGCTCGCTGTGGTAGCAGTGGTGATGGTTGTTCTAGTTATCATAATGATTATAGAACAGCTAATGGTGTAGGTGATAGTGGTTGTGGTATTAAAGACTGTGGTGGTAGTGGTGCTGGTGGCAATTATACCTCTAAGTGATTAAAGTTTCTGGTGTGATAATGATGATTATCGAAATAATATGATGGTGAGTGTTAATGATGAAATGATGGCATGGATGTTTGTAAAATTGATAAGTCTGATAATGTTTGTCATTGGTGGTAGGAATTGTGATAGCAGTGAGGTTCAAGGTAATAATAATTATGATGATATTGGGAACCGGGCATAGTAGTGATATCATAGTAGTAATAGTGCTTCTAATGGTGTGGTGTGGATGAAAATGGTTGTAGCATTGAGAATAATAAAGTTAGTTTGTTATATGAAGTGGCGGCTAGCGATGCAGGGCTCTAGGGCGAGATCCTCCGCATAAATAAATGCCCCGCAAATAAAAAATAAAATCAGGAAAGAAGGATAATATCAGATATGATTGCAGTATTAATTTCTGCACTACCCAATTTACTTTATAGAGTTTGCTTTGCTGAAATGTTTTTTAAACTTTTATACAGTGAGTAGCGCCAATGTTTTCATTATGGGGTGTATTTTGGGCTACACTAAGTCCGTTCGGGAAACCTTGCATTTGTAGATACTGCTAGAGGTGAGACGTGCGGAGGGAAATGCTTCGAATGATGATGAGGGGTGTAGAGAGGTAATAACAGCTTACTGGATTCCGAAACGCTTTGCTATTAGTTTTTTCTCCATGCAGGCTTTTCCACTTGGAGTCCTTCAATTTCACTGCCACCACCACATAAAAAATGTATTCAGTTCTGTCTAAAATTTAATTCTGTTACATGAATTGATTTAAAATTTAATTAAACTAAGTTATACTGCGATTTAAGGTATAGCTTCATACAGTTAAAACTATCTAGAGCAGAATATAAATAATTCCCCTTATACTACGATCTATGTTGGTGGCTTTGTTTGTGCATCTCTTAATCACAGTGCACGCGCCCACAAGCAGTGCTGTGATTCACACATGTACAGGGTTCGAAGCACGTGTTGTGTGAAATACCTAACTTAACCAGTTAATTTGGTGCAAATGAAATTAAATTAATTAGTTAAGAAATCACAATGAACAGCGTAAATAGTAAAAAGACAGGCTTAATGCTTTACCCACATGTTACATTGAGAAGTTTCTGATTTCAAAAATTTTGCTGAACAGGAGGAGAGGAGAATGGACTTCATCTACAAGAATATTTATTAACCAGGTTAGTTTAGTAATAGTCAAAGTTTATTTTATTTTGTTTGAAGGCAAGCGGATGCATAATAAATTTCTTACAGTTTATTTTATACTCTGGAACATTTTTCCAATGTGTGTTGTTGATTGCTTGCATCTAATGTGATAATATTTTCTGAAGCTAAAGACGGAATACTTCTCAACTGATATATATTTATTTAACTCGTCTTAGCCTTGGGCCTGTAGTTAATGCAATTTGAAAATCTTAATGTCCATTTATCTATTTAATACTAATAATCATAAAGCATAATTATCAGATTACTCAAGTAATTACATTACAATAATTAAAGGCAGTGCTATTACAATACACAAATTATAACATTACTATTACTATAAATAGAAAAAATGTTAGGTTACATAACTCATAAAAGTGTTTGTTACTGGACATATTTTCCTGAAGGATGGTTTTTCTTCAGACGTTTCTCATTTTGCTTCAAGTAATTGAAAAACTCAATTTTAAGTTCACTTTGGTATGCAACAATGCTTTCAGCATGTTTTGTTTATGACGTCCTCTGTGGTGTACTAGTTACCATGCTAGCTTCTAGTTCCCGAGGTCGCGGGTTCAAACCCGGCGGAGGGCGATGGATATTTTTCGGGCGTAAAAAACTTTACCATGGCTTCCTTCGAAAGGGAAGCAAAGCTGGTGGTCCGTGTCGTAGATTTACCTCAAGCCTGATAAAGAGGCCTCTGATCAGAATTACCGGTCTTTCACGCCCAATATAGAATGGGACGCTAAGGACCACAGCAGTTAAAGAGCGTTCATAAATAAAAACTCAATTTAATTTAATGTTTATATTTTGTTCATGATTGCAAAAACTCTCTCTACAGGTGATTAGTACCTGAAAGTGATAATCCAAATTCTACAATCTTAAAAAGGTTACTGAATGATAACTTTTGAGAGGAGAAACACTGAAACATTTCTACCCATCTCAGATGGACTTCTTTTCCCTCATTATTTCACTAATTAATTTTGTCTGCAGTAGCAAATTGCTTAGCATAAATAAATCACTAAAAATGGAATTATCATCAACGTTTGTTGATTCACCAGACACATTTCTAATAATTGGTATACATATTTCAACATCATTCCATTTTACGACATTGTTAAGCAAAATCCATACAAATTTCTCATACACTTCAAGTCTGTCAGGTCAAATAGGATGAACGGAAAAGTCCAACTAGCGCCATCATTATTTCGAGAATTACAGATCTGAATGTCCCTTACATTGCTTAACTTTCCATATATGACGTTGGAAACGTTCTCCTTGTGCTCAAAGACAGGCATTGCAGTGTCTTAACCCATTATGATTTACATAATGCAGGTCTTCTTGAGAGATGTCGATTATTTCATTCCGTATATTATTTTGCAATTCTTGTAATGTTTCGGGATTGTGGTTATACATTTTTTCTTTTAAATTGCTCCACAAGTAAAAAATCGGAGGGCGTGAGGTCTAGGGATCGAGCGGGCCACACTCCCATACCGATCACTCCGTCAGCAAAGACATCAGCAAATGTATTAAAAAAAGTTAGCTGTATGAGCTGTAGCCCACTTGTTGAAATACGCCGTGCAGTCGCTCATCTGTCAGTTGGAAAAACTGCTCTAAAATTAAAGCTACGGGCCGTGCAGCGTTAATTGTTTCGTGAAAGAAAATTACTCTAGACAGTTATTTTAGTCGCACTCGCAGCACAACGAACACCGACCTTAGAATCATGTAGTGAACTCTGATGTATGAAGGAAGTGGCGCAATAGCGGGGACTGGAGTCTCGGGAGGGAACGGACTGAGACCGCGACCCAGTGCCACTAACGGCGTTGCCGCGTTACCTTATGGGACCGTACAAGTGTAAATATTGGTAAACCTAGACAGTTTAGCCGGCTACGACAGTGATGGTCGGCACGACTATCCTGAGAAGGGAGGAGTGTGACAGTGCGCGCTAACTTCCTACGGACCGGCGGTGCGAGCGCCTTCTTTCCCATCTACCTGTCACGAGTTAGGCTAATGGCCGGTTGTTATCTAGAACAATGGGCGCTTGAATAATAGTCATTGTGTGCACTTCCACGCTCCAAAGGATTCCATTAGACCCCTTCTGATAGATTATCGTTCTAGAAAAATCCGCTTTGTATGTGAGGCCTATATACGGGACTGCGGTGACAGGGCTAGTCGAGTGTTGAGTAAGGAAGAGGAAGTGAAATAACGACATCGAATTTTGGAATGGAGAAGATGGCGGAAAAATTGGAATCAGCAATGGCTAGGTAAGATGGAGGAGATAGAGGATTCTGGAATGGAGAGAATGCAGACAGAAGCGAAGGTTGTAAAGGAAAAAATGAAAACAGAAATGTCCGAGATGCGAACGAAGCTGTTGACCAAAGTTGGCCAGTGACTGACCGACATGGAGAAGCGTATGGAGGAGCTCGGAAAAGTGAAAGACTTCGGCCAACGCGTTAACACCTTGGAGGACGCCGCGAAAAGGCTTGGCGTCATGGGAGGAACAGTCGATGGAAGCGCCAAGGAACTGAACGACATGGTGGAAGAAATGCTTAGAGGAAGACTAAAGAAGTTGAAGGTCGAGATGTCAGGACGCGATATGACATCCGCACGCGCCAAAACACTCTAATACGACGGAACGTGAACTTTCGAAACTTCCGCCGAAAAGTCGTCGCCGTTGCCACCCATAACCGATGGTCAGCAGAGGAAGAAGCTACCCAGCTAATAGCCAGCCTCCAGAGACGGGGAGCAGAAATTCTGAATGCGATTCCAACGTCGGCGAAGTCTGAGACATCTGGGACGCCCTCGAAAACCATTTCGGGAACCATCGTTTGCCCTCAGCCTGTCGTAGTCAACTCAAGTCAAAGCTGCAACAGCCAGGGGAGACGCTGCAAGAATTAGCCCTGGCAGTTGAACAGCTAGTGAACAAAGCTCTGGTGAACCTCCCACCCAGTTACGTATTCAAGAAAGCTGCCTACTGCTTTTTCGACGGAGTACGTAAACCCGAGAAACCAGAGCGTCTGATGCTCGGGGATTACAAGACCATCCACGAGTCCCTAACGGCCACGTTGAGGACGGAGCCGGGCAAGGTAACAGCGCCACCTACCTGGAAAATCAGGAGTATTCGACGGGGATAGAGAATACACCCAGATACGTCAAAGAAGATCGTCAAGAGGTGTGTGTTACGGGTGTGGCCTGTCAAGACACCTCTTGAAGGACTGCCCACAGACAAGCCGACGAGTGTCAATCGGTGTGTGTTGGGGGTGTGACCAAACACCTAGTGAAGGGCTGTCAACAAACCTGACGAGCAGGCGGGGAACGAATATACAGCGGCGTGGCGAGGAGCCTCGTCGTGGACGGCTGGGTACAAGGAAATTTGTGCCGGATACTAATCAACACAAAAGCAGCGTGACCGCAATTAAATCTGAAGTGGCGAAGGGTTTGCCGTCGAGGAAACCGAATCGACCCTACCAACTAGTGACGGTATCGGGCGATACATTGCCTGTAGAGAAGGAGACTTTTCTGCAGTTAATTCTAGGGCGAAGCATCGTAAGGCTGTGGGTGTTTGTCGCGGGGGTGGCTGAAAATGTTATGCTGGGACTGGATGCCTTCAGAAGCCACGAGGCGACGATCGCCATCAACAGGAGAGTTTTGAAACGCGGCCAAGACGAGGTAACGTTCCGAATCCCTAACGAACATCTGGGAATCTGCAGGGTGAACCAGACGGAGGATATGATTGCTCTAGCAAGAAGCGAGGTGGTGGTGAAGGCGCTTCTGGAAGGCCAGCGCTCAAGGAACCTGGTTTTGGTCAGGGAGATGCCATGCCTTGCCGGGCAAAGTGCCTTTGAGAATACTGAATCCATCGGAAACGGACCAGCACGTGCAGGCCGGAACGAAGTTAGGGGAATGCAAGCAGCCACGAGTGTATCGCCGTGCGAAGGACCCTAGGAGCCAGCAACATCCCAAGATCTAGGTCCCCGGCTGGAAGACTTATTGAAAAGGACGGTCGACCATCTGACCGCGGCACAGATGAAGAAGGTCCGGCACCTCCTTAGACAATACCAGTTTGCCTTCAGCCAAGGGGAAGGGGATTACGGTCGCACCGATCGAGTACTCCACGGCTTCGACACTAAGACGCACGGCCTATCCGGCAATCACCAATACGCTTTTCTCTGGCGAAGCAAGCGGAGATATGAGACGTGCTGTTGGACATAGATCTAGGGCATCATCGAAGAGTTCAACAGCCCTTGGTGTTCCCCTGTGGTCTCGGTGCAGAAGACCGGCAAGCTACGCTTCTGCGTGGACTATAGGATGTTGAACATTGTCACCCGAAAGGACTGTTTTCTCTTACGCCGGATTGACGACACCACGAATACTCTTGCTGGTGCCAGTGGTTCTCGACATTGGACCTGAAATCGGGACCTTGACAAGTGGCTCTGGACCCCAGAGACAAGAAAAGATCGCATTCTCGACAGGCCAAGGGTTTTGGCAGCTTAGGTTTACGCCCTTTGGCCTCTGCAACGCGCCAGCCACTTTCCAGCGAATCCATGATGAGGGAATTGACATGCTACGCTTGCCTGCTGTACTTGGACATCATAGAAGCAGGAACTAGGCCGAGTTGGAAAGACATCGCACCCAGGAGTAGGTGTTTTAGTCCTACTGTTCTTCACTGAAAACCAAGGAAGGTGTGTTGAGAGTATGAGTCACCTGACGGGTAGACAAACAGGGTAAATGATCCTTCTTCGAAGGAAGGTGTCAGAGGTACTGGAGGAAGTACATGCGAGGACTTTGGGAGACACCTTGAACCCATTCGAACGATTGACAGGCTCCGATTAAATACTATTGGTTGAGACTACTGACAGACGCTGGGAGTTGTGCCACCAGCGCAATGTGTGTTCGGCAAGTCGCGGCCCACGGACTAGGAGCCGAGATCACATGAAGCAGTACTACGTGGGAAAATCTTTCGAAATCGTCGCAATCGATATAGCAGGACTCTTGAGTGAGAGAGACGAGTAGAGGTGGAAAAGAGGTAGAGAGAAGCCTGCACATAAACGGGAAATCGGAATTTGTCATGATGAAAGACACGAGAGCATATGTTCTCATACGACGCTAATGTGATCAGTCAATCACAATATAGTTTTAAAATAGGTGTGGGATAAATAGCGTCTTTAGCTTGGTGTATAAACAAAGGAGGGACCCGGCATTTCGCACGGCTTGATACAGTTCTATCGTGGGGTGAACTTATGCCACTCAGATGTCTGAGTGTGTGAAGTCGTTAGAGATTTAGAAAAGAAAAATGTGGTGGAAGGTACAGCTTGATAAATAGGCATCATAACACAGTAAAATAGTTGTGGAATAGAATTCGAGACCAGTTGCGAACTAGTGTGCAAATAAATTACAGTTAAAGTGTACATTAACTTTTACATTTCGTCTCCTAGGATCACTTCCTAGAACAGAGTAAAGAGCATAGGCAACACAGAAGTTTGTAGGGGCATTGTCTTACAGCAAGTCAACACCCACACCAGGAAGGAAGATGGCGAGCAGCCAGAGAGGAGGTCCATTGCATATGGCGCCCAACGTGTTGGTTGACGGATAAGGAGACGAACCCAGGACTTCAACCCCGTAGCACAGCACACCACACCGGGAACACCGTAACTGTAAAAAACGTAGCATAAGTTAGGCCAATTATTTTCATGTACAGTGAATTTATATTTTACTTAGAAGTAGCAGATTTTACTGGCGAACAGTAACGGTTCAGGCAACATGGAAAATTTTAGCTCAACTCAACTACTGCCGTGTGTACGCAGTAATACTTACGTAATGGTTATTAGTTAGCAGAACAGACTAAGAAATTTGAAAGTAGCTTAGCTAACAGCAACCAGAAACTTGAAAGTTGATTAGCAGAAAACAACCGTAAACTGGAAGGTCAATTAGCAGAAACCAACGTAAGTTTGAATGTAGTTTAAACAGTAGAATAGGGAACATCTTAGCAGAAACTAGTGCTGGAATGGAAAATAGTTTCAGTAGGAAAATAGAAGGAAGCCTAGAAGTTAGTAATAGACAAATAGAACAGATTAGAATAGGGCAAGATGCAATTCAAAAGGCGTTAAACAAATGTAAGGTAGGAGGTTAACGTAAATAGAGGAGAGATAGCTTATATTACAGAAAATGTCTATGAAAAAAATAGTCATCTCATCATGACAATCAGAAAACAAACACAGTAACAGAAGTTCAGACTCAAATGGATAGAGAATTGTAAACCTTATAAACAGGTCATTTCAGTTGCACAGGTAGAAACAACTTAGGAAATAGCAACACTTGGAACGTCTATAAAAGTTATAAGCTCTGTGTATCATAAATGAGTTGTAGAATTGAAACGCAATTCAGTGTAAAAGAAATAGAGCAACGGAATGCTAATAGCACACACATTAGAGCAAGAAGCTCAACCAACTCCGAAAGTGTCCAATCGCTTCCCGGTGAGGCCAGAATCCTTGACAAAAACCCCTGTATTGGTCACGTAGATGTAATATAATGCCGTTGACTACTTGCTCTCACCATGGAGAAATACAGAGTGAGCCAAAAGACACCGAACCGGCTGCGCGGTGTTTTTCCAGTCCGCGTCCTCGGCGCTCGTTGCCATCTGCCGCTATCATAGAAAGGCGCGGATGAAACCATACAACATTTTTAAAACCACTTTTAAAGGCTTTGCTTACCTACTTTACGAAAGGAGATGCTGAAACTGGCCACCGTCGTTGTCCATACATTTTTGATACCTCTTTAGGAAACTATCCATCATGACCAATGTCGTCTAATGTTTCTTCGGTAAGAACCGAACACCGTCTTTTAAAGTTTTTGCATTGAAGAGTGTGGAGTTCAAGAACCTCACAACGGCCTCTAAGAGGTCCTCTTGATACCGCGTTGTTTCGTGTTTTCCCTCCTTTGCAGAAATGTATAGATGTTGCTCCCTGATGTGACACACCGCACCTAACTATCTGTGATTCTGGGAGGTGCCCCTCTGGGCCCGGAGGTCCTGCTTCCTCTGACTCCGTGCACATATCATTTTGCCTATTCTACTTCTCGACTTTGAATATTTTCATATCTCTGTAGACAATAATTCGAGAAACCCACAGTAAGAGACAAATGCAATCCTTCGTACCTGATCTTCCTTGTGTTCGAGGTTAACAAGTGTCCCCTGATGATCGACAGCTTCTCATAGTCATCTGTAATAATCCAAGAAACGAAACTGCTGGATATATTAAACTCTCAAGACCATCGTTTTCTGCTTTCACGTATCTGTTCTCTTACTGTTATGACCACCCTGAAATCCTAATGATACTTGACCTACCAGATCTTGGCCAGGTTTCAGTAGAGGAAGATTCATTGAATTTTTGATAGTTTGATAAATAACTATTAATCAAATATTCAATTGTTTTAACAAGTTCAAATGTTCAGTTGTTTTCTTAACACGTTTAAAACGAACAATTACTCCAATTCTGTTTTCCGTTACACCCATTCCACATTTGATTTTTATGTAGGACACTACACAAAGCACATCTGTTTCCAATAACCACTCAGTTGAGCCGGATGGCTCAGGGGGCATCGTCTGTGGCTCGCAATGGGGAGCTCGCATTGTTTTAAAAGTCCGCACATCCGTAGAAGTGAATCAAATTCAGTACATGTATGGATATAACCGTCGGGGCAATTCCTGTTTTACTTTCTCTTTCATGTACATAGTAGGAACAGAAGGTACTGGATTCCACCCAAAAATTTGATACCGATATTTCATTGGAAATACATGTTTTGAGGCTCCCTGAATCCAAAAAAGAATCATTTTTAGAAAAAGGTCCGTGTGTGTGTGTGTGTGTGTGTGTGTGTGTGTGTGTGTGTGTGTGTGTGTGGGGCTGTGAACAGCATAACTCAAAAACGAATTGTCGGATCAACATCAGAATTAGTATTAAGTTCAGTATCTTCCAGAGATTCGACATGAAGATTTTCAAGAAAATCCCCCACCTTAAACTACACTTTAGATGGAGCATTTTTCGAAAATTTAGATTTTCTACTAAATGGCTCTAACCATTTTGATTAAAATACCATATATTAAAGGTATTTACATGACATAAAAAATGTATATCCTGAATTTTCTGTGAATACCTGTAAAGTCCTCTTCATTTGGAAGGAATTTTATACAATCTTGGATAACTGGTAAGTGTTAAGCGATAGACGAAAACGTAGGTACTACACAAGAAATGTAGATCTCTTTAAAGCACATAATTGAAATGACATAAACCATTTCTGAGATATGCGCTATTAATGATTCGAATTGTTCATTTCTTGGTCATTCTCTTCAAGTCCTGTCAACATTCAGCTGTTTCTCGCGATTGCATGAGAACAGCATGGAATTTTAAGGCCAGTATATAGCGTCCAGTGCTAAAACGTTTTACTATCGCTGTTCTCTTTGTATCTATAACGAAATTTGTAATCTAGCTATTTCTGCAAAGGTTTATTTGTATTAAAATGTAGTAGATAGGAAAATAAACTTAGTAAGAATAGTTTGTATACCCACTAATACATTATAGAAGGTAGAGAAGGACATGTGAATGTATCACATAAGATTTTTGTCCTCTTTTTCTGAACAGCTTCGTTTTCTGGGTTTTCCTTCGGATATTCTTTTATTTAAAGTATAATATATGTTCGTAATTTATTTAACAAAAAAAGGGGGGAAAGCTTTTATAATTGTATATGAAACTCACTCTCACAATATAAAGCTTTTGTTCAACAGAAGGGTTAAGTCAAATTCTCTGAAAATGAAGCAAATTAAAAAAGCATTTAAAGCTTTTTTGCTTAATGCGTTTTCCTGCTGAAGATCCGAAATAAATGTATAAATGCTGACGTACAGCTATAATACCGGCAATAAAGTGTGTTCCAACGTTGCATATTTGAAGGTGTGTTACCTTAATTGCTTTGTAAAGCACAAGGTTGTCTGTCCAGAAATTTAAAATGGAACAAATAAACTAAAAAAAAACACATTGCAAAAGTATTTATTATTGGCTTTCACAATTAGATTCGTCTCTTGTAAAATTCCCTTGTTTAAAGCTTAATAATAAGTTCAACTTTTAAAAAAGACGGAAGGGTGGGGAAGAGAGAGAGAGAGATGCAAAGAGGTATTATACTCACAGCAAATGTTATTCTTTTATTTAAACTGTAATATATGTTCGTAATTTATGTAACAAAAAAGGGGAAAAAAGACATTTATAATTGTATATGAAACTCCTCTCACAATATAAAGATTTTGTTCCACAGAGCAGAGCGATAATTCAGTGTTGATTCAGCTTTACTGGCTTCCTAGTTAGTAATACTACCGCCTGCTGCTAGATGGCTCTTCAGAAGGCTGTACAGAGCATTAAAATAAATGCACAGAAGTTATATTATTATTCTTATAATCTTTGGGGAGTAAAGCTTAAAACTTTTTATTGCAATATGAGATATTTGTGTATATATAAACGATTTTGTAGCATTAATATTCTGAAGTATGTGTTTAAATATAATAAACAGAGCTTCAAAGGATAAAATTATTATCGAAGGAAAGAAATTTCATTATTAATATTTCCTTGACTCCCCAAAGATTATTAGAATATTAATATAACCTCTGTGCATTTATTTTAATGCTCTGTACAGCCTTCAGAAGAACTATCTAGCAGCAAACGCTACCCTATTACTAACTAGGAAGCCAGTAAAGGTGAATCAACAGTGAATTATTGCTCTGCTAAAGTCGCATATTTAAAGGTATGTCTAAATAATTAGAAATATTTATGATCATAAGTATACACCTATCTACACGTCGGTAGCGTAGCCAGAAAAATATTAAGGGGTGATTATGCTTAGGGATCCGTTATTTAAACAATTTGTATTATGGCAACCGTCCACAGTATCAATTGAAATGATAAATATGAATTAATCCTCAGTTGAAATATTTAAATAAATCAATTTTATATTCACAGATTAAGGATTAGCAATTGGAGTTAAACTTAGCGTAGCATGTTCTGCGGATTCCAAGCTGCAAATGTGTTGTGAAAGAATTAATGACCACTGTGAAGTATTTTATATTACCGCTGCAGGCCATTTTATTTCACTACAAAATGGGATTTTTAGTTATGTTCTAAAGCGGGAGATATTGCACTTATTTGGAAACCAATCAAATTTAGTATCGGGATAAAAAACATGCCCAATATCTTAACATGGTTGTACCCACGCCATCTTAATTACAGTTTGTGTCTTGCCATCTTTGACGATACTAAGACAGCAGTTCCCAAACTTCTTGCACACACGGCCCCCTTTTTGATAATGAAATTATTGGCGAACACCTCCATTCACTTCGTTGCTTAATAATATTAATTTACAACTTCTCGTGCGTAGCTCAACAATGTGATAGCTTGTACAATAATGTATTTAGTCAACCACACTACCCATTGTTGCATTACTGGATAACTGGTCAAAATAATCATAATGCAGTTGTGTATTTTTAATAAGAAGGGACGTGATACTGGATAAGTTCTTAAAAAATTTGATGTGTTACACTCACATGACTTTCTCTACTCTTGTACAAACTATTTTTACAAACGCTTATTCTCCATATGCTTCATGTTAATCGAGATATCGAGATGTCAATCTTATTGCTTATTTTCTTGTAGATGCAAGGGGAATTGGTAGGTTTTAAGCGATAGTCAAATCTTTTAACAGCTGGTTGTATGTGGCGCATTCCATTCTCTTTGCATGTCCAGGACATAAAAAAAAATCTGATGTGTTACACTCACATAACTTTCTCTACTCTTGTACAATCTATTTTTACAAACGCCTATTCTCCATATGCTTCATGTTATTCGAGATATCGAGATGTCAATCTTATTGGTAATTTTCTTGTAGATGCGAGGGGAATATGGTAGCTTTTAAGCGATAGTCAAATATTTTAACGCTGGTTGCTATGTGGCGCATTCCATTCTCTTTGCATGTCCAGGACATAAAAAAATGAATAACGAATTTGAGAAAAAGTATAAGTATTGGAAAATTTAAGGAAATAACAAGCAATATCTCGAAAACGGTTCACTCAACAAAAGAAATGTATATGACATAAGTTGTGTATTTTAACGCGATCTACATTTTTTGTGTAGTAAAAATTTGTCTATCTCTTATGGTTTACCAGTTATGCAAAAGTCGTTCACAATGAAGAATACTTTTGGAGACATTCCCAGAAAATTCGAGATATACGTTTCATTTCTCATGACATTATCTTAAACATATGATATTTTCATCAAAATCGTTAGAGCCATTTTTGAGAAAATTAAAATTTTCGAAAAATGTTCCATGTAAAGGGTAGTCTGGGGTGGGGGGATTTTCTTGAAAACCTTCGTGTCGCATCTCTAGAAGATACTGAACCTAAATACCAAGTTTGGTGTTTATCCGACTGTTCGTTTTGGAGTTATGCTGTTCACAGACACACACACACACACACACACACACACACACACAGACACACACACACACGGACATGTTTCCAAAAATGATTTTTTTGGATTCAGGAGGTCTCAAAACATGTATTTCCGGTGAAATCTCGGTATCGATTTTTTTTGGGTGGAATGCAATACTTCCCCTACTTACTATACGTAGTAGAGAAAGTAAAAAGTGCTGGTGCTGCCTCAACAAGTTCTCCTCAAGATGCCAAGAAAGGAAATGTAAATGTTTGGAAAGTTCGTATTTACAATTTGGTTTCTCGGTGATGGATGATCGCCACAATGTGGTATATGTTGTGAAGTATTATCAGCAGAGTGCACGAAACCCTCTAAGCTCATCAGGCATCTTACTACAAAATATCTATCTCTGAAGGATAAACCTGCAGACTTTTTCGAAGGAAGCGAGACAATCTCAACAGTCAAAAGACGACAATTACATAGGCAAGTAATATTAACCAGAAATCCCTCCATGCTTCATCATTTCTTTAGTTCCATTTATACCCCGCCTTAACTACATTGGTCTTAACGGCATCCCCTTCTTATCTTGGTAGCTGATGTTCCAGACCGATCGGTGCTTCATTACGAACGCTTGCGAAAAGAGCCGAATGACTGAGCCAAGAATGGTATGGCATATACATGGAGGTTTCATTGGAAATACACTATTTGAGGTGTCCTGTATAAAAATGTTTAGATAAAGGTCCAGTAAACAGCTAGTTCCTTCTTTTACATACCAATGAATGAGATGAATATCATTGTTTAGTAATTAAATGAACCAAGGGTTCAGAGGACTGGGAGATACTCAATGTTTGCGTAGGATAAGAGAAAAATCAGAGGAAAAAATTCTGACTTGTAGCATTTCCCTCTCTCATTAACTGATGAGTAAAGACGAGAATTCCATGCACTATAAAATTCCAAAATATGCATGCATTCATACAGTATCAAACTACAATATATGCACGATCAAGTGAAAAATTGTTGTTCCCAGTTCATTAATTCACTTCCTTTTTTGCACAGTTAACAACTAACAACATTTCATTTTTTTCTGTGAGGTTCATGAGCTTATCAGTCAAAATATTTTTTGTAGGCCGAAAATGGAATCTCTGCATCACAAAAAGGTATAGGCCCAAAGTCATATGCCATGTCAAGTTCTTCATTCTTGCTTTCACCACAAAATACCTTCTTCACTGAACAAAAGAATCCGTTGTCTGGGTTCCTGTTTATGACACTGTCCAGTTTGTTCTTTGCATCTACTCCCACTTTCCCTTGGGCATGACAGGAATCTATGGAATTCCTCAATTATTGACAATGACTCTACCAGTGGCAGACACGTGGCTTCTAATTTTGTTATTGTAGAGTGCAATTTAGAGAAGTTTCTCATGAAATTAAATCCTGCTGCACAACTTTGCATTCAAATGGTGCTTGTGCATCTCTGATGCATACGGCACTATCTGGCGAGAAACTGTTTACTACCTAAAATGAAAGAAGTATTTACTTTAGAATTAAGCAGTGAAGTATTAATTTTATTGCAATTAGCTACGTATCAATTTTATTTCATACCGATTTAATGGTATCAAAACTGTTAGAGAAAAACATTGCAGCTTCCAACCAAGCACCCCATCTAATGAGGAGGGGCTGAGGGGGTAACGGTGACTCAGGTAGACTCTCTCTGTAAGCAGCTACACGTACAGGGGCTTTTGAAAACACCTGTATAAAACAAAATATCAAAACGACTAATTCATTTTTATAGCTTTGGAACCATTAAAACTGATACAAACCTAAATTGTACACATACCTTTTTAGTTGAGGATATCAAATTATTGACATTGTAATAATTAGAGCATATTACTTCTGCAACACGATGGAGCCCATGAGCAAGACATGTAACGTGTTTTACATTTGGGTAGAATATTTTTGTTTTCCCGGCCTTCAGCATGTAGGGAGCAGCATCACTTAACAGCAAAATAACTCTGCTTTTATTTAGATTATTTGACCACAGAATACCTAAAATACAAGAATCATTTCCCGGAAAACGATTTATAAAAATAGGATTATAAATGAGAACAAAATAATTATTTAAAATGTTATTCAACCACAATATCTGATTAAAACTCACGCAATCCATCAAAGATACTAGCAATTGTGGAGTTATTTATTTTTTGCAGGTACTTTACAGCACACTAGATGGGGTTGTCCAGGTCATCCTCAGTTAATTTTCCTACAATTAGGTTAGCAACATAGCGCCCCATAGGATCAGTTGTTTCATCCACAGATGTCTATATGTTTGAAATTCCCAAGTCGTCGCGAATTAGCAAAACAACAAGGATTCATACGTGTGAAAAAATAGTTTTCATTTATTTTTACACAAAATTAAATTTATTTTATTTAATAAGGGGGGCAAGGGGGATCAACTGCCCCCCTAGGTTACGAGAAATGATTGGGCTACTGGTTATTATTGCTCTATCAAAAGAAAAATTACAACTGTATTTTTACTTTCTCTACTACGTATAGTAAGTAGGGGAAGTATTGCATTCCACCCAAAAATTCGATACCGAGATTTCAAAGGAAATACATGATTTGAGGTGCACTGAATGCATATAAAGCATTTTTGGAAACATGTCCGTGTGTGCGTCTTTGTGTGTGTGTGTGTGTGTCTGTGAACACCATAACTCAGAAACGAACAGTCGGATAGAACCAAACTTGGTATTTAGTTTCAGTATCTTCCAGAGATGCGACACGAAGGTTTTCAAGAAAATCCCCCCACCCCATATTATCCTTTATATGGAACATTTTTTGAAAATTTTAATTTTCTCAAAAATGGCTCTAACGATTTTGATTAAAATATCATATATTTATGATACTTTCTTGACAAATTAAATGTATATCTTGAATTTTCTGGGAATGTCTGCATAAGTAATCTTCATTGTGAACGACTTTTGCAATACTGGTAAACCATAAGAGATACACAAAGTTTTACTATACAAAAAATGTAGATCGCGTTAAAATACACAATTTATGTCATATACATTTTTTTGTTGAGTGAACCATTTTCGAGATATTGCTTGTTATTCCCTTAAATTTTCCAATACTTGTACTTTTCTCTAATGGGAATTCGTTATTCATGTAGTCCTGGTAATGCAAAGAGAATGGAATACTCCACATAGCAACCAGCTCTTAAAATATTTGACTATCGCTTAAAGCCTACCAATTCCACTTGCATCTACAAGAAAATTAGCAATAAGATTAACATCTCGATATCTCGATTAACATGAAGCATATGGAGAATAAGCGTTTGTAAAAATAGTTTGTACAAGAGTAGAGAAAGTCATGTGAATGTAACACATCAGATTTTTAATACACATATTTCACATTTAGGAAGTAAAAGATGATTTTCTTTCAGGCTAAATGTGTTTAAAATTCACACGATAATTCGGGAAATTGCCTCAGGCAATCTTGGCCCCCCTTAAGCAGAAACTGAAATGATCCTCCTGCAAATACATTACGTAGGCATACCTGATTATAAGACTTTGTAACATAAATTTTGCTCAATGTCGAGGGATCAGGGACGTTTTTGATGTATACTTCTCCAAAAAGCCCTTAAGAGTTGGGTTTCTGAGTTTCTCAAGTGGCATATTTGTACCTACAAAAGCATTGCATAAATCCACGTACAAATTATTTAGCGGTGCCTTAGGTGCTGGAGCAGTGATAAATGACTGGACTTGGATTTGGTGTGTTGCAGATTCTTTTGTTTTTCGCATTCTTGCAATATATGACACATCGACTTGAGATTTTTAGTACATTTTATCTGAAATTATAAAAGCTCTAACGGTTATAGGATATGATTTCTAAAAAAGCTGACATTCTTATTTAATTATTTAAAATAAATGCTGTAATGTTTTACAAAGAACAAGTACCATAGAAAATTTTCGGAATAAGAATAGCTTACTTGTTTACTATAAGAATCACAGAATACAACATCCCCATCTGATTTAATAAAATCCTTTCCTTTTATCCACCGTGCAAGGAGTACACTTCTGGAACTTTTAATTGGAGGCATATTAGAAGCACATTAACACACACAAACAGAATAATACCACTTACAAGGTTCACACACACAAACACAGAAGACAGTTTAGCGAATGACTTCAGTTTTATAAGAATCGAAATTGTTAGTAAGGTTTGTTCAAATTCCACAAGATCGCTCTGCAGGTGTCTCTTTGTCGCGTCAGGCGCGGTACATTTCAATTGTCGTGAAATCAAAGGCTTGCCGGTGATGTGGATGAATAAATCTGTATATGACAGGCGGTCTGCAGAGGGCTGTGAGTAAAATTCCATTAAAACATGCATTTAAACTGAAAATAATGTATATTGTATGCATAATTAAGCTTAAAATGTCTTATATATGAATTACGCATATTTTATCCCCTAAAAGGTCAAAATATGCAATTATGCATGGGAAAAGTACACATATTTGGAATCATAAAGTAATGAAATGGATAATTAATATGTCCAATGATCCTATAAAAACATGCATTTACATGAGGTGTTCTGTATAAAAAAATAATCTGATGTGTTGCACTCATATGACTTTCCCTACTCTTGTACAAACTATTTTTACAGACGTTTATCTCCATCTACTTCATATTAATCGAGATAAACGTTTGCAGAAATTACCTTATTGCTAACTTTCTTGTAGGTGCAAGGGGAGGTAGGCTTTAAGTGATTGTCAACTGTTTTAAGAGCTGGTAGCTATGTGGAGTATTCCATTCCCTTTGCATGTCCAGGACATAAAAAAAAGAAAAAAAAAAAAAAAAACGAATAACGATTTCCCATTTGAGAAAAAGTATTAAATATTGGAAAATTCAAACAAATAACAAGGAGTATCTTGTAAATGGTTCCCTAAAAAAAAAGCAAAAAAGAAAACATTTGACGTAAATTGTGTGTTTTAACAAGATTGACATTTTTTGTGCAGTAAAATTTTATCTATCTCTTACGGTTTACCAGTTATGCAAATGTCATTCAGAACAAAGAGGACTTTTGGGAACATTCCCAGAAAATCAAGATATGCACTTCATTGGTCATGAAAACATCTTAATTATATGATATTTTAATCAAAATCGTTAGAGCCATTTTTCACAAAATCAAAATTTTCGAATACTTTCCCATGTAAAGGTTAGTTTGGGGTGGGGGTTATCTTGCAAATCTTCGTGTCGCATGCTTGGAAGATAGTAATTTCAAGTGCCAAGTTTGGTATTTATCCGACTTTTCTTTTTTAGATGCTTTTCACAGACTGACAGACAGGCACACAGACACACACACGGACATGTTTCCAAAAATGCTTTATTTGGTATCAGGGCACCTCAAAACATGTATTTACAGTGAAATCTCGATATCGAGGTTTTGGGTGGAATACAATACTTCCCCTACTTATACTATACATAGTAGAGAAAGTAAAAATATTTAGATAAAGTTCCAGTAAACAGCTAGTTCGCTTTTTAAATACCAGTGCATGAGATGAGTATCATTAATGAGTAATTAAATGAGCCAAGGGTTCAGAGGACTTGGAGATACTCAATGTTTGTTTAGGATAAGAGAAAAAGCAGAAGAAAAAAAATCTGATGCGTTATATTCTGTGACTTTTTCTGCCCTCTCTCATTTACTAATGACCATAAAAGCTTATTTTTGTATCTACTTCATTTTATTCGAGACAAACCTTTGCAGAAGTAGCTACATTACACATTTAGTTATAGTTGCAAAGAAACAGCAATAGTCAAATGTTTCAAAACTGGACGATGTGTGCTGGCCTAAAAATTCAATGATGTTTCCATGCAGTTGCTAGAAACAGCTGAAAATCGACAGGACTTTAGTATTTATCCGACTTTTCGTTTTTGAGATATCCTGCTCAGAGACAGACACACACATTGTACTTTTTCTAAAAATCTGATGTTACATTTACATAACTTTCTCTACCCTCTAGTACTTATTAGTGGGTATACAAATTACTGTTACGAAAGTTTATTTGCCTATCTACTTCATTTTAATCGAGATAAACCTTCCCGGAAATAGCTGCATTACATATTTCATTATAGATACAAAGGGAACAGGGATAGTCAAATGTTTAAGAACTGGACGCTGTATGCTGGCCTTAAAATGACATCGCGAAAAATAACTGAAAACCGACAGGACTTTAAAAGAATGGCTAACTATTGAGCAATTCGAACCATTAATAACAGATATCTGGGAAAATGTAACTTCTAACCGTTTCTGTGTATATGAATATAAATGTTGGTCTTTCTTCCTTCGAGTAAAAGTTTTGCTGGTGCCCAGGGCTTCTTATTAATTTATTTTCCACATATCCTATGATTTCTGCAGCAACTTCCTTCGTACAGCTTCTCTGCTGATACCATGTTCATTAATGTCCCCAAGTGTCAATTTTGAGGAAATTTATCTGTGAAATATGACAAAGATGTAAAAATTTCTATTTTCTTTTTTTCCCTTCTTTCTTTCTTTTTTTTTCATTTTTATTATAGTTACAACTTGTACCTTCATATTGCACAATAGGGTTTTTAATATGAACAATTTTAAAGCCACAATTGGCTTATTAATAAGTCTGTTACTATTTAGATAAAGCCCACATTGAACTTTGAACTTCATTTTTCTCAATTCCTTTTCCCAGAATTCTTCCTATTCAAAATACTCCTATGATGGCAGTTTGTAACTTAGCTTGAAATTTTTAGGAGAGCTTCAGGGGTTACGGTTTAAATATTTCTGCCCATTAGTAAAAAGTTTTTCTTTCCTTAAATTAATTTAAACTTACAAATGTCTGCACAACAATATCTTTATGTTTTACACTAAGCTCAAATTAAAAGTTTGGGAGTGATACAATATACTGTAGGACCCAAGGAACATTTCATATTGCCATAGCAGAAAATCATTAATTATGAATGCAAAAGTTAATATCTTAACAACTTGACATTGTTCATTAAAATGCTATGTGCACTAAATGATGTGTGTTTCTCAAATATGGTATAAAAGGCAAAGCAATCAGAAGAAAGTTGTAGATTTTTGGGTTTTCACTGATACATTACCTTAACTTAATAGATTTTTCTTTAAAATGTGTTACAACTGTATTATCCTCTTCATTCCTTAGGTTTTACATTTCAACGCTTTCCATACATATCTCCCACTTATCTTTTGTAGATGAATCTCTACTTAAATGTCAGTGGGATATAATTTATGAGTTTTATAGGAATGATTTATGATGAATTTTGACTTTTCAAGCAATTGTAAAACATTTCTAGTTGTATTATACAGTCTGACTGGTATTGGTGCTTTCCAGTGAGCATTTTAGGTTAATCTTCTCCTCATGGGTTGTTGCGGTAAAATAATTCCAAGAAATATCAGGTTCCTATTGCAGAAGTTCACCAAATCTACTTCCCTCTAATATGCATTTCCCATTTCATATTTGCCATCTTCTCATCTTTCACTTTCCAAGCAGTGTATATGACTCACCTGATATGATAAGTCATTCTCCTTTCTTGTGCTTCTTGGATACTTATTTTTGTATCATAGCTTTCCTCCACTTTATTATGAGGGAATGCGTTATGTGGCATGTAAATTTGTTCTGGATCCAAAACCATTTACATTTCTCCTAAGAGTGCCATTATCATCTTATTATTCATATAACACACTGTTGCCACATTTTTCTGTCTCTGATGGAACCAGTATTACACAATTACCATCAATTCCTCTTTTCAAAGAATTACAAAAAGGATATTCAAAATTCATAGCTGAATAGCTCACTATTGGAAATATTTTCTACTTCACTTATGGTGTTTTCCTAATATTAATTTTGTTTCTTTCCATTTATTGGTTCAGATTTTCCTAATAACTCTGCTTGAAAAAGAAAAAGATCTTAAGATTCTAGGAGAGAGAGAGAGAGAGAGAGAGAGAGAGAGAGAGAGAGAGAGAGAAAGAGAGAGAGAACAAGGAACTGGCGTGAATTTATGTTGTATCAAACAAGACTAAAGGTTTGCAACTGTTAGTCTCAAAAATGGTGTTAGAGAAGCCAAGTTTACATATCACTCATAAAGTATTAAAACAGGATTTTCTTTGGTTCAACATTTTTCTTCTCCTTTAACTTTACCCAGAATCATAATGCATCCTTAATAAATCAATTAATTGCAATTTGTATTTAGTCAGTTGGAAAGAGGAACAACACTGTTCATTTTGAAAAGGGATTTTTGAATATAGAATACATCAGGATTCAGAATGGGAGAGAACAAACAAAGAATAAGAGAATCTCAAAGGCTTAACATTTAACTGGACTAGTTTCTTCTGGGAGTTTGCATACTGTTGGGTAAATGCGTGGTTATATGGAACTTTAAAATAACTTGTTTCCAATAAAATGCTTTTCAGAGAAAAGTGTTTCATTTCATCCTAATCTCATTTCACTTAGTGTAAAGTTTCCATGCTCAACAGAAAACATACTTGTATCCTCTCACATTCCTTTGAGGGAAGTAACACATTCTGCTATGCTGTTCTAAAACACTTCATTTTATGGACTCAGATAGCGCTGAACCACCACAGCTAATATTGATGCACTATTCCCAAAAACTCTATAATTGTGTAGTTCTATGATCTAGCTTTCTTCTCTTTGCTTTCAAATAATTGTTTATTTTTTTGAAACTGTTGCACAACATTTCCAGTAGTGGGTTTATTGTATAACTAAATCAGTGAAATGACACTTTTCTGAATGGCATTATAACTTGTGAAAAGAAGAGAGAATAATAAATACCTAAAAATAAATTAGTGAAATGTGACTCGTGTGCACTTAGTTTCGTAGTGAGATGATAAGCAATACTTTTGGCACATGATTCTGAAGAAAAAAAAAAGTTTGAATTTCATTAGAATTAAATAATATAACAGACAATGCTGTTAATGAAAATTATTAAGATTACAAACCTCCTTATTTTGAATTTAGTTACAATTGTGTTCCTTAGTTCATTTTGACAGATGTGATATAAGTAATGTACTTGAGAATGACAATGAAAACAGTGATTTTTCCAAAAATTGTTTTTGAAATCTGAGCAGTGACAATGTGCAATTAATGCAGAATTATTTCACATTTCTGTATTTTGTAAGCTAATTTAGCTTATATTAACAAATTCACTTACTTTAAAATGTTTTATGTTTGAAGCGATTTGTGACACATTTCTTTTCTTATCTGTATCTAAGATTCCATTAAAACAAACCAGGAAACACAAATTGCAACTGGAAACCAGCTTCATACCTATTGAGGCTTTGTACTTATCTACCAGATGCTTCAGTAGCTAATGGGAAATTAAAATTGTAACTGAAAATTATACTAGTTCATATATAGCATATTTAAAGAAGTGAAAATATTGGCTTTAGTTTCAATAGCACTTATGCACACTGAATAGCATCCAAAAAGTATGATATTGAGATTACATTCACAATTGCTTAACCTGAGCTTCATTTCTTGCAGCCATTGTCAAGTTTGTAACAAATTGAACTATTCAAAGGTGACAGATTTACTGTTTATTTATTTTAATGTATTATTGAATTGTCTGATTGTGAATATTACTTGTAAGAGTAAACTGACATTGAAAACAAAGGACAGAGATGTGGATTTTAGGAATTATGGCAAAAACATTCGACATTATGTACGTAGTATCTTTCAAAGTATGTTCAATACTGGCTTTGGGATTTTAATGTACTTAAACCAAGCAGTATTAAAACTGTTGGCCGTAAATTATAAGAATATTTCTGTAAAAAGCATATAAACTTAACAACAAACTTTCTATGAAAGTTAAAATCCTACAAAGTAACTTGTAAGCATTAAGCATCGTTAGCAAAATAAATACATTATCCATATTGTTTTTGTAGTATTTGTGTTTTAAAACTGATTTCAGGACAATGGCAGCTAAAGTGTTCATGATTCTGGGCATCATAATGCTACTCTACTTGAACTATATCCTGATGGAAGGTGAGTTTATAAACAAATGATACATAGGAAGAAGGGACAGTTTCATTCAAATATCAGAATTGACATAACTGTATTTTCTAGGTATAATAAACTTTTAAAAATACCATTTAAATATGCAGTGAAAGGTCAGCATAAAGAAATTAGCATTCTCAGTTTCACTATATGGGCTATAAATTGTGAGTTTGCAAAATTCAAAAATATTTTGTGAAAAATGTGATTCCTTTAGATAGTTTTATTGTAGGAACCTTCATATATAAACAATTTTAAACACAGAGATCCTACAACTTAGAACTCAACGTAAGAAAAAAGTGTATTACATGGATACAAGCACATACATACACACACAACCAGCACATTGCAAGAATTTTGTGACTCTGAGCTTGGAAACAGTACATATATAGTATGTATTCTCCTAAGAGTAATACCTTTTTCCAAAGATAGCGAAAAGAGTCTGAGTAAAATAAAGTGTTACTAGATTTTGGTAGTATTCTGAAGAAGCCTATGCAATAATTTTTATTATGAGAGATGCATTCCACTGCTTTAAGAAAGTCTGAAATCATGGAATTGCAGTTTGTAAGATTAATATTATCCACTGATCGCTATCACACCACAAGTAAAAGTATAAGTTGTTGTATGTTTAAATTTTATCACCAAGAATACCAAGAATAAATGATTCAAAATTCCATCCTTGAGATTATTGCTGAGATTATTTTTCAATTGTTAATATTGTGCCTAAATACTTTTAACCTTGCACTAATGCAATATGCATTCATGTAATTAAAGTATCTAGTACGCAATTTAGAATTAAATGAAATAAGTAATTTGAATTAGTTGTGTATTTATTAATATACCATAATAGTAAGTTGTTATGATTTATAAGCACACCTTTTATCTTAGGGTTGTCCAGAATGTGTGTAATAACCCTATTGTGGGATAATCATTTTCATTGTTGGCACTAGCCTAGACTGCCTTTGTAGCACTGGAGTAGTAGGGAAGGGATCAGGTTTTTGATTTCCAATAACACAGGATGTTTTTATCTATTGGGAGACATAATATGGGCTACACTTTACCTCATGAGGTTTTTGGGAATCCATTGATGAGCTACCAAATAGAAAAGTAACTGTCCCCTATCTTACCAGCCAGATTTATGCACAATGGAGGCAGAGGGCATGTCAAACACATTTCACCCCTCTTTCCACGCTCTGCCTATGAATTCCTGTGTTGATGAAGGCAGGCTGTAGCAGTTATGAAGTTGGTTTTAGCCTGGTTGTGCTATTGTATTGGGAACAAGAAGTCACTATAACCTTAAGAATATTAACACAGGTGATCAAGGAGCAATATATCGTCCTCCCTGGTCTAGGGGAGCCATTCTAGCATCTAGTTCCTGAGGTTGTGAGGTCAAATCCAGTGGAGGGCAATGGATTTTTTCAAGCATAAAAATCCTTAGCATGGCTTCCTTTGGAAGGGAAGTAAAGCTGGTGGTACCATGTCACAGATTTACAGCACATAAAGGAACCTCAAGCCTGACAAAGGCCTCTGAGCAAAATTTCTGGTCTTTTATGCCCAATATAGAATGGGACACTAAGGACCACAGTAGTTAAAGAGTGTCCATAAATCAAACTCAATTTTCAAATTGTTTTAGGAGTAATATGAACAAATATGCCATATGGATGGTAAGACTTTGTATTCCACACACAACCTGGAAAGATTAATTATGAACAAAAATAATATTATGAGGATGTTAATGATGATGATTATGATGATAGTATAGGTAATGAAGATGATGGTGCTTATGACAGGCACCATATAGTGAAAAAAGCATGAAACATTTCTAGGAACTGTGCATTGTTTCTACTTTAATATGACATTCTACTTGAGAATTTTAAATTTACAAGAAGATGATATTCTCCATAAGAAACAATTTTATATAACAAAGGTTTTCTGTTCACTTCTGATTATATTGTTTTGAGTAACCTTTGTGTTGCATGTGAACATTTTTCTTGATAGTCATCATCATCATCATCATCATCCTTAGTTCCTAAGACAATTTCTTTTATTCATCTTACTACTTGGTGTTTTTTTCCAATTAGCTGACCACAAAATAGCACTAGCATATAACAGAAGACTAGAATTGGAAAACATTGCTGGAGAAACTAGACTAGTTTAAACAAAAAAGAATTATGTGTTAATATTACTCTAAATGAATTGTTCATTTACAAATAGAATATGCTGTTTGACAAAAGTGATACAGAATCTAAATTACTCAATAACAATGAAATCTGCAGATGTAATTCTATCATTGGCAGAAAAAATTTCATGATTACAGAAGCACAAAATATGAACCTTCGTATACTTAAACAAAGCAGTCACTTATACTGGAAAAAGCATTGTATAGAACTTAGTTTGTAGTTAAAACTGACATATATTAGATTTTGGTATTATTTTCATATTTCATAAGAATGTTAATACTTATATGTTGTAAAAAGTAAATCCATTTGTATTTATAACATCAATACTGTTTTCTTACCTACTTTGATTAGATTTTTTCCTTCATGACTAATATTTTAATCAGCAATGAACCAGGCTTCCAAATTTTGTATCAAGGCAGTTTTCTGGGAAAATAGCATAGGTACTGTACTCCTGTATGCAGAAGATGCATTGAGAGCATTAGCTGAAGTTTCAGTAAGTTCCAGGAATATGTTGAAAAAGTCTCACCAGATACTTTTAGGGAGGGAAGCATTAGTTAAAAGCACTACCTGTATTTAATCTTTATACTTGAATAAATAATAGGTTTCAGGGACATTTCTGAAAGATACTTTTATATTTTATGCTTACAATGTACTGCAGGTGATGCTAGTGATAAATGTTAATCTCAATATAACAACATAAATGCATTTTCTTTACCAGTGATTTGCTGTCATGTCCTGCCAGATATTTTAAATTTTAGCATTTTCAGTATTCTTAATTTGATGTGGTAGTATGTTTAGCAGTCACCAAAACCTGATGATCACGATTTTCATTAATCTGGAAGACAAATTCTCCAATTCCTAGAGTAGAGTAAAGGGAACTGTCAGAGCTATCATGATAAGTAATGCTGTCCCTGTAGAAAATAGGGAACTTGAATGTATACATAGTATGTATATGTAATAAATGTTTCACATAGAACTGACTGTAACTGTTTATCGAGTATAAATGGTTTTGTGCCATAGATTACACATTTAGTCGTGTACAGAATTTCCTAAAGCTGAGTCATTTTCATTATTTTTTATATTGATTGCTCATTTATATAACATGTACAAATAATAGCTCTTCTTAGAAAGATAATCTGTGAGAGCAGACATATATTCTCCGGTATTGCCAGATGATAATAACTTTAATCCATCTGGAAGTGTGTTAAATATTGTGACACATACATAATAAACTCCTTCTTGAAAACAACTTAAAATAGGACTATGGCTATGAAAATGCACCATTTTCTGTAGTATTTATGTAATGTAAATTTACATTTACAGCAAAGCATTCTTTTTTTTTAACATACAGTCGCATAAGCAAAAGAAGAGGTTCGTAAGGAAATGTACAGCTTTTGATATAGAGCTTTTACATATTACTCTATTCTTAATGCCACTCACTATTTGGATGGCTTACTTTAGTAGAAAAACCACTCATAAAACTGCATCAGTGATGCATCAGACGACTTAACACAGATGTCGCTAAAAGGTATGGAATGCATTCCCATTTCTCTGTCTATGTTTTCCAAAAATTTGTAGGTTGAAGCAGACGTATGCCTTGATGCATTATCCTGATGCAACCAGACTTTATTTACATCTGCACCATAGAGAGCAGGGATTTTTGTACGAAAAATTGGTATCAGGACACTAGTCTGATAATATACCAAGTTGATTTTCACATTTTTATGTGCACGGTGAATGGTTAATTTGCCATTGTAACTGTACCTTACTATTACCATGAAACCATTGGGGAAGTTTTCGTTAGTTTACTTGTAACAACTTTCAATATTTCTTCTCCCCTTGATCGGTAATATGTAGCACAGAGTGTGTTGCAGTCAATTAGATAAACATATGCCTCATCTAAAAAGACAACAAACATTCACTTTTCACCAGTTAGACATCGTTCATACAGCTTTCTGCTGTTAGTGACATGTTCTGCAATGGGTTTAGGCAACAGCTCATATCCCCGGCTCTAATGACAATTTTCTAGATTCAAATTCTGGTTGATTATGGTGTTCACAGTAGTAACACAGATACCTAATTACAGTGCAATGGCCCTCCGAGTTGCAGGATTTGGTGCAGAGACATGGGCCTTCACCATTCAAATTATCTCCGGGGTGTGATAGGTGGCCGGTTGTGAATTTCCCTGTTTCTTGCCCTTTGGAATAAATGTGGCCCTTACCTTTTTTTTTGAGTGCACATGTGACCACTTTCTTGGATACGGTAAAACCACGCCTCTTGCATGCCTAATAATCTCAGAATGCAAGTATTTTGCACCGGAAAGGGCAATAATGTACTCTTATCAGAATGGTTCCATGTTTGATGCTATTTGATGCAGCAAGAGCAAGAGCACACAACTGAGCAAACACAGTGATACACTCATACTGCTGAACTTTCATTCGGTTCTACATGTTTCAGCACGGAGCTATTGTGCCCGTCTGATATTGTTACCATAGATTATGAACAAACCTCCGTATTACATTAGTATTTTATTTGTTTAATATTTGCCTTTCAGTTATTTATCTCGCCTTCGTTACTTTATTCTAGTCATCATTCCTTTGAGTGTTGTTATTATGTTTATTTCTTGCTCGGCAGATATTACAGTCCATGGTGTCACTGCTACTCCTGCCGCTCGATACCGTGGCTCCACTTCGTTACTCTCACGAACAACGCTGCCAATTGAAGATCCTCTTTGATTAAGGTGAACACCATTCCGTCCACCGTTCCAGTCATCAGTTCATGAATTGGGGAACAAAAACTGCACGTCCAGTCGCTCCGCTACCTGTGAAAATGCGTCACTTACCTGCATCGCTTTCCTCCGTTGACATAGCGTCTCCTCAGAACTCCACTAACGCCGATCTTCTCTGGGGGAAACTGCGATTTTGTCTTGGTAACTACGTAGTACACGTCCCCCATCACATTCTCCGCAAGTCATTTCTCCCAACTTGTAACACAATCATCCGATAATCACTTTCCATTTCAGCAGTGGGCCATCAGACCTAGTGTCAGCATTTGGATTTCCCATATATCTTAGAATGGAGTCGCCGATTACTATTAGACACGGTTTCTCCTGTTCCTTTCCACTATCTCCTCGTAACTCCCTTACTTGACGCTTTTCTTCTTTGGGCCTACAAACTTCATCTTCTTCGTTTTGTAGCATCTCACGTAATTCCTGCGCTTCCTCCTGCAGTTGCTCCAGTTTCTTCTGATTTGTGGTGACGGTCTCATCCCTTCTGCAGTGCTTACATGCTCAATTTTCTTCGATATCCTGGTTTCTCTTAATTTTTGGTAGCCCAAGTGGTACCATCTCGCGCAGGTACTACCTGGAAGTCCCGTCCGCAGTGATTTGTTGCGGCTCCCACACTTTTTATCAGCTGTCGTGTTTTCCACAAGCCTGGATTTAATTAAATTCCTGCTATTACAAGCAAGTTTCCAATACAAATAGCATAAAATAGCTCTTATTTGAAGTTTCAGTCTCTTCTTTCCACTCGCTACCTACTATCCGCAAACACCTGCCCATCCACAATCCTATTCTCCCCCTGTAAAGCACAACTCCACACCCATTGCTCTGCATCTAACTGATTCTTCCTGGTACGTGCGCATAGTATCACGGAATCCATATGACACCCATATTGATATATGTAAAATATTGAATCTGAATTGGAAGTTGCAATGGAAAAACAGTATTTTTCGACTCGTGTACTTAAATGTGATCATTTGCTGTTAGAAATCTGTGTCGAAATGAAGTACAGTACGATACAGATTACTGCGCTTGCACGCTCTCATACTCAGAGCCACTGAAAAACACTTTTTTTCAATAATATGAATTTATATTACCTTTATTTCACGGTTTTCATTATTTACAATGAAATTCTTATAAATATCTGTTTACATTTTAGAAACGTTTGGTAACAAAGACTTTAAAAACACAAAATCTAACTATTATCTACCTTGATAATATACACATTTTGTATGGTGCAACTTGCGAAGGTAATTTCTGGTAATGATCCCTTATGAAACTTAGTTGAAGTAGATGATGAATACGTATATATTTATTTGAGTGTTTTTATTTTCTATGGACTTTAGTATTGTATTTGATATCTTTAGTTTATTTTCAAGAGATTCATCTATATAACCCTCAGCTACTGTTGTGGTTTCCCAACCATCATAGCATTTTAAAGTTGTAATGTCACCACTTGCATCAACTAACACAGTTGCACAACTCCTACGGAAGCAGTGGCCAGTGAATGACTGTGGGTCAGGGAGGTTAAGATAGTAGATATTTGTTTAGCCATGTTTCCAAATTTATTAATGCCAATATTTTGCACCGTGCATTTTCCACTGTGATAATTAACAAAAACAGATGGAGATTTACAGGCTTCAGGGTGCAGATTCATGCACTTTTTACAGATTTCGTAATACTTTCCTGTTACTGTGAACCTCATGATGTATTTGTTTTTGTGTTGGGGATAGTAACTAGTAAACATTCCTATCTCCATCTTGTAAAATCAATACCTGCGAGCTTGAATCGATATTCACTCGTTATCAAAGCGCATCTAAAATGCATATCGAGAAGTTGATCTATCACATTTTAATTTTTTTTCGTATGCATCTAAATATTAAATATTTATTGTATATGTAAATGTTGTAGAAAAATTATTGTATGCAACCCTCATCATAATGGTTATTAAGATGCTCATGAAGTTACTCATCACTCACATATTAATAACTCCCATTATAGGATCGTTGCATAAATAACTACCCTGGAGGAGTATGCTAGTGCCCAACAGTACAACATTTGCTTTCAGCATTAACTATCCATTTATATACATGCAAAAGGAATTGTCATTTAAACACAGAGCAGGATTACAAAATTTAAGCCTTAGGTATCTTTGGATTTTGAGTACTATTTGAATTGCTAATACTTGCTTCATTACTTATATATTGTAATGAGGTTTACTTCCAACAGAAGAAAATAAAATTAACTGTCTTCAAAATACATTGCCTTAGTCAGACAAAAAGAAAATCTTAAAGGAACACATTATACTATAAAGTGAGTAACACGGCTTTTCACTATAAGAGTGAATTTACTAGTATATGCATTTCATTCTGCAGGTTTGGTTTGTTGAACTACATTCTTAGATTATTGTTTAAGGAGGAGGTTCATTGAAACAAAGCAAAATGACAGTAGCAAAAAGATAAATTTAGGGTAATAATGTAATGCAATGGCTGTTAAACTCCTGAAGTTTAGAGTAATTAAGGTTGACAGTTAAAAGCATTTTTATATACTTCTAAGTGAATTTTTGTGAGTATTATCACATATATTTTATTACTGTTAGGATCAAAAGAACAAACAAAGGGAAAATGGATATACAAATGGTACTAACAATTTTCTCTTTTTCAGAAGATGGTACAAAGGAGCCTAAAAAAGATACCAGAAAACAAAGAACTTTATATGAAGTTCTCTGTATATTATGGAAGGACAAATGGACAATTATTAGCAAGTATTTGGTTATATGTTGTGCTTTGCTACTGCTTTCAAAGTTTATCGAAATGGGAGGGTTCATAGCAGATCTATAATATATCAGCTATGTAATACATTTTCATGTATTAAAAAAAGTTCATGTGTTTTCTTATTAACTTGATTGATACTTGTGCACCGACATATTATAAGCAATTGTAACTACCTATTAATAGTAATGTGTGTTGCTTCTATTTTGGAATTGGTATTGAAAAAAGTTCATGTGTTTTCTTATTAACTTGATTGATACTTGTGCACTGAAATATAAGCAATTGTAACTACCTATTAATAGTAATGTGTGTTGCTTCTATTTTGGAATTGGTATTGAAAAAAGTTCATGTGTTTTCTTATAAATTGATTGATACTTGTGCGCTGACATATAAGCAATTGTAACTGCTTATTAATAGCAATGTGTGTTGCTTCTATTTTGGAATTGGTATTGAAAAAAGTTCATGTGTTTTCCTATTAACTTGATTGATACTTGTGCACTGACATATAAGCAATTGTAACTGCTTATTAATAGCAATGTGTGTTCCTTCCATTTTGGAATTGGTATTGAAAATCAGTTCATGTGTTATCTTATTAACTTGATTGATACTTGTGCACTGAAATATAAGCAATTGTAACTACCTATTAATAGCAATGTGTGTTCCTTTAATTTTTTTACTTTCAATAAAAGATTTATAAGAGAATAGTTTTTGTTTGTATTAAAAATACTAATACATTAAAATTAAACAATTTGTTTACGATAAAGCACAATTTATTTTTAGCAATCTGTAGGAATATGAAACATTGCACTCAGTAGTGTGAAATATATGAACATCTAATAGTTCTCATTAACACTTTATTTCTTTCAAAAAACGGATTTTCGGCAGTTCCTATTTATTATTTATTTATTTTCCAATCAATTTATTTGTTTTATTTGTAAATAATTTAAAGTTGTTACTAACTACCAAACTGTTTTCTCACATAACATGCAAAGCAGATAGAACATTTTCAGACATTTAAGCCTTAGCAAAATTTGTATTCCATACCAAATGCAGTACATGAAATTCAGGGTGGTTATAAGAATATTTATGAACATGTATACTTCAAAACAAACAAAAAATAAATGGCTGGTTGGATTGACAGACGATCTGAGAGGTGTACAAATGGATTGACTGTTGAATGAATGGGGGATGGAAGTCTTATAAAGGCTAATCATTCCAAATAAGTTTTCACATTATGCCCTCTATGATGAAAGGTAGAAAACACTCACAAATACCAGAAGATGGGCAATAATGATATTGGTAGAGCTCGCTGTGGTAGCAGTGGTGATGGTTGTTCTAGTTATCATAATGATTATAGAACAGCTAATGGTGTAGGTGATAGTGGTTGTGGTATTAAAGACTGTGGTGGTAGTGGTGCTGGTGGCAATTATGCCTCTAAGTGATTAAAGTTTCTGGTGTGATAATGATGATTATCGAAATAATACGATGGTGAGTGTTAATGATGAAATGATGGCATGGATGTTTGTAAAATTGATAAGTCTGATAATGTTTGTCATTGGTGGTAGGAATTGTGATAGCAGTGAGGTTCAAGGTAATAATAATTATGATGATATTGGGAACCGGGCATAGTAGTGATATCATGGTAGTAATAGTGCTTCTACTGGTGTGGTGTGGATGAAAATGGTTGTAGTATTGAGAATAATAAAGTTAGTTTGTTATATGAAGTGGCGGCTAGCGATGCAGGGCTCTAGGGCGGCATCCTCCCCATAAATAAACGCCCCGCAAATAAAAAATAAAATCAGGAAAGAAGGATAATATCAGATATGATTTCAGTATTAATCTCTGCACTACCCAATTTACTTTATAGAGTTTGCTTTGCTGAAATGTTTTTTCAACTTTTATACAGTGAGTAGCGCCAATGTTTTCATTATGGGGTGTATTTCGGGCTACACTAAGTCCGTTCGGGGAACCTTGCATTTGTTGATCCTGCTAGAGGTGAGACGTGCGGAGGGAAATGCTTCGAATGAAGATGGGGGGTGCAGAGAGGTAATAACAGCTTACTGGTTTCCGAAACGCTTTGCTATTAGTTTTTTGTCCATGCAGGCTTTTCCACTTGGAGTCGTTCAATTTCACTGCCACCACCACATAAAAAATGTATTCAGTTCTGTCTAAAATTTAATTCTGTTACATGAATTGATTTAAAATTTAATTAAACTAAGTTATACTGCGATTTAAGGTATAGCTTCATACAGTTGAAACTATACAGAGCAGAATATAAATAATTCCCCTTACACTATGATCTATGTTGGTGGCTTTGTTTGTGCATCACTTAATCACAGTGCACGTGCCCACAAGCAGTGCTGTGATTCACACACGTACAGGGTTCGAAGCACATGTTGTGTGAAATACCTAACTTAACCAGTTAATTTGGTGCAAGTGAAATTAAATTAATTAGTTAAGAAATCACAATGAACAGAGTAAATAGTAAAAAGACAGGCTTAATGCTTTACCCACATGTTACATTGAGAAGTTTCTGATTTCAAACATTTTGCTGAACAGGAGGAGAGGAGAATGGACTTCATCTACAAGAATATTTATTAACCAGGTTAGTTTAGTAATAGTCAAAGCTTATTTTATTTTGTTTGAAGGCAAGCGGATGCATAATAAATTTCTTACAGTTTATTTTATACTGTTGAACATTTTTCCAATGTGTGTTGTTAATTGCTTGCATCTAATGTGATAATATTTTCTGAAGCTAAAGACGGATTACTTCTCAACTGATATATATTTATTTAACTCGTCTTAGCCTTGGGCCTGTAGTTAATGCAATTTGAAAATCTTAATGTCCATTTATCTATTTAATACTAATAAACATAAAGCATAATTATCAGATTACTCAAGTAATTACATTACAATAATTAAAGGCAGTGCTATTACAATACACAAATTATAACATTACTATTACTATAAATAGAAAACTGTTAGGTTACATAATTCATAAAAGTGTTTGTTACTGGATATATTTTCCTGAAGGATGGATTTTCTTCAGAAGTTTCTCATTTTGCTTCAAGTAAATGAAAAACTCAATTTTAAGTTCACTTTGGTATGCAACAATGCTTTCAGCATGTTTTGTTTATGTCGTCCTCTGTGGTGTACTAGTTACCATGCTAGCTTCTAGTTCCCGAGGTCGCGCGTTCAAACCCGGCGGAGGGCGATGGATATTTTTCGGGCGTAAAAAACTTTACCATGGCTTCCTTCGAAAGGGAAGCAAAGCTGGTGGTCCGTGTCGTAGATTTACCTCAAGCCTGATAAAGAGGCCTCTGATCAGAATTATCGGCATTTCACGCCCAATATAGAATGGGACGCTAAGGACCACAGCAGTTAAAGAGCGTTCATAAATAAAAACTCAATTTAATTTAATGTTTATATTTTGTTCATGATTGCAAAAACTCTCTCTACAGGTGATTAGTACCTGAAAGTGATAATCCAAATTCTACAATCTTAAAAAGGTTACTGAATGATAACTTTTGAGAGGAGAAACACTGAAACATTTCTACCCATCTCAGATGGACTTCTTTTCCCTCATTATTTCACTAATTAATTTTGTCTGCAGTAGCAAATTGCTTAGCATAAATAAATCACTAAAAATGGAATTATCATCAACGTTTGTTGATTCACCAGACACATTTCTAATAATTGGTATACATATTTCAACATCATTCCATTTTACGACATTGTTAAGCAAAATCCATACAAATTTCTCATACACTTCAAGTCTGTCAGGTCAAATAGGATGAACGGAAAAGTCCAACTAGCACCATCATTATTTCGAGAATTACAGATCTGAATGTCCCCTACATTGCTTAACTTTTCATATATGACGTTGGAAACGTTCTCCTTGTGCTCAAAGACAGGCATTGCAGCGTCTTAACCCATTATGATTTACATAATGCAGGTCTTCTTGAGAGATGTCGATTATTTCATTCCGTATATTATTTTGCAATTCTTGTAATGTTTCGGGATTGTGGTTATACATTTTTTCTTTTAAATTGCCCCACAAGTAAAAAATCGGAGGGCGTGAGGTCTAGAGATCGAGCGGGCCACACTCCTACACTGATCACTCCGTCAGCAAAGACAGCAGCAGCTGTATTAAAAAAAGTTAGCCGTATGAGCTGTAGCCCACTTGTTGAAATACGCCGTGGAGTCGCTCATGTCAGCTGGAAAAACTGCTCTAAAATTAAAGCTACGGGCCGTGCAGCGTTAATTGTTTCGTGAAAGAAAATTACTCTAGTCAGTTATTTTAGTCGCACTCGCAGCACATCGAACACCGACCTTAGAATCATGTAGTGAACTCTGATGTATGAAGGAAGTGGCGCAATAGCGGGGACTGGAGTCTCGGGAGGGAACGGACTGAGACCGCGACCCAGTGCCACTAACGGCGTTGCCGCGTTACCTTATGGCACCGTACAAGTGTAAATATTGGTAAACCTAGACAGTTTAGCCGGCTACGACAGTGATGGTCGGCACGACTATCCTGAGAAGGGAGGATTGTGACAGTGCGTGCTAACTTCCTACGGACCGGCGGTGCGAGCGCCTTTTTCCCATCTACCTGTCACGAGTTAGGCTAATGGCCAGTTGTTATCTAGAACAATGGGCGCTTGAATAATAGTCATTGTGTGCACTTCCACGCTCCAAAGGATTCCATTAGACCCTTTCTGATAGGTTATCGTTCTCGAAAATTCCGCTTTGTATGTGAGGCCTATATACGGGACTGCTGTGACAGGGCTAGTCCAGTGTTGAGTAAGGAATAGGAAGTGAAATAAAGACATCGAATTTTGGAATGGAGAAGATGGAGGAAAAAATGGAATCAGCAATGGGTAGGTAAGATGGAGGAGATAGAGGTTTCTGAAATGTAGAGGATGCAGACAGAAGCGAAGGTTGTAAAGGAAAAAATGAAAACAGAAATGTCCGAGATGCGAACGAAGCTGTCGACCAAAGTTGGCCAGTGACTGACCGACATGGAGAAGCGTATGGAGGAGCTCGGAAAAGTGAAAGACTTCGGCCAACGCGTTAACACTTTGGAGGACGCCGCGAAAAGGCTTGGCGTCATGGGAGGAACAGTCGCTGGAAGTGCCAAGGAACTGAACGACATGGTGGAAGAAATGCTTAGCGGAAGACTAAAGAAGTTGAAGGTCGAGATGTCAGGACGCGATATGACATCCGCGCGCGTCAAAACACTCTACGGAACGTGACGTGAACTTTCGAAACTTCCGCCGAAAAGTCGTCGCCGTTGCCACCCATAACCGATGGTCAGCAGAGGAAGAAGCTACACAGATAATAGCCAGCCTCCAGAGACGGGGAGCAGAAATTTTGAATGCGATTCCAACGTCGACGAAGTCTGAGACATCTGGGACGCCCTCGAAAACCATTTCGGGAACCATCTTTTGCCCTCAGCCTGTCGTAGTCAACTCTAGTCAAAGCTGCAACAGCCAGGGGAGACGCTGCAGGAATTAGCCCTGGCAGTTGAACAGCTAGTGAACAAAGATCTGGTGAACCTCCCACCCAGTTACGTATTCAAGAAAGCTGCCTACTGCTTTTTCGACGGAGTACGTAAAGCCGAGAAACCAGAGCGTCTGATGCTCGGGGATTACAAGACCATCCACGAGTCCCTAACGGCCACGTTGAGGACGGAGCCGGCCAAGGTAACAGCGCCACCTACCTGGAAGATCAGGAGTATTCGACGGGGATAGAGAATACACCCAGATACGTCAAAGAAGATCGTCAAGCGGTGTGTGTTAGGGGTGTGGCCTGTCAAGACACCTCTTGAAGGACTGCCCACAGACAAGCCGACGAGTGTCAATCGGTGTGTGTTGGGGGTGTGACCAAACACCTAGTGAAGGGCTGTCAACAAACCTGACGAGCAGGCGGGGAACGAATATACACCGGCGTGGCGAGGAGCCTCGTCGTGGACGGCTGGGTACAAGGAAATTTGTGCCGGATACTAATCAACACAAAAGCAGCGTGACCGCAATTAAATCTGAAGTGGCGAAGGGTTTGCCGTCGAGGAAACCGAATCGACCCTACCAACTAGTGACGGTATCGGGCGATACATTGCCTGTAGAGAAGGAGACTTTTCTGCAGTTAATTCTAGGGCGAAGCATCGTAAGGCTGTGGGTGTTTGTCGCGGGGGTGGCTGAAAATGTTATGCTGGGACTGGATGCCTTCAGAAGCCACGAGGCGACGATCGCCATCAACAGGAGGGTTTTGAAACGCGGCCAAGACGAGGTAACGTTCCGAATCCCTAACAAACATCTGGGAATCTGCAGGGTGAACCAGACGGAGGATATGATTGCTCTAGCAAGAAGCGAGGTGGTGGTGAAGGCGCTTCTGGAAGGCCAGCGCTCAAGGAACCTGGTTTTGGTCAGGGAGATGCCATGCCTTGCCGGGCAAAGTGCCTGTGAGAATACCGAATCCATCGGAAACGGACCAGGACGTGCAGGCCGGAACTAAGTTAGGGGAATGCAAGCAGCCACGAGTGTATCGCCGGGCGAAGGACCCGAGGAGCCAGCAACATCCCAAGATCTAGGTGCCCGGCTGGAATACTTATTGAAAAGGACGGTCGACCATCTGACCGCGGCACAGCTGAAGAAGGTCCGGCACCTCCTTAGGCAATACCAGTTTGCCTTCAGCCAAGGGGAAGGCGATTACGGTCGCACCGATCGAGTACTCCACGACTTCGACACTAAGACGCCCGGTCTATCTTGCAATCACCAATACGCTTTTCTCTGGCGAAGCAAGCGGAGATATGAGACGTGCTGTTGGACATAGATCTAGGGCATCATCGAAGAGTTCAACAGCCCTTGGTGTTCCCCTGTGGTCTCGGTGCAGAAGACCGGCAAGCTACGCTTCTGCGTGGACTATAGGATGTTGAACATTGTCACCCGAAAGGACTGTTTTCTCTTACGCCGGATTGACGACACCACGAATACTCTTGCTGGTGCCCAGTGGTTCTCGACATTGGACCGGAAATCGGGACCTTGACAAGTGGCTCTGGACCCCAGAGACAAGAAAAGATCGCATTCTCGACAGGCCAAGGGTTTTGGCAGCTTAGGTTTACGCTCTTTGGCCTCTGCAACGCGCCAGCCGCTTTCCAGCGAATCCATGATGAGGGAATTGACATGCTACGCTTACCTGCTGTACTTGGACATCATAGAGGCAGGAACTAGGCCGAGTTGGAAAGACATCGCACCCAGGAGTACGTGTAGTCCTACTGTTCTTCACTGAAAACCAAGGAAGGTGTGTTGAGAGTATGAGTCACCTGACGGGTAGACAAACAGGGTAAATGATCCTTCTTCGAAGTAAGGTGTCAGAAGTACTGGAGGAAGTACATGCGGGCACTTTGGGAGACACCTTGAACCCATCCGAACGATTGACAAGCTCCGATTAAATACTATTGGTTGAGACTACTAACAGACGCTGGGAGTTGTGCCACCAGCGCCATGTGTGTTCGGCAAGTCGCGGTCCTCAGACTAGGAGCCGAGATCACATGCAGCAGTACTACGTGGGAAAACCTTTCGAAATCGTCGCCATCGATATAGCAGGACTCTTCCGCGTGTCCACAGGGGTAAAAAGTAGTTGTTGTTGGTCATGGATTACTTCACCAAGTGGCCGGAGGTATACGCCATTCCTAACCAGGAAGCCAAAACGATCGCGGATTGTCCAGTGGAAGAAGTGTTCTGCCGATTCTGAGTAACGTTAGTGCTACACAGCGATCAGTGCACAAACTTCGAGTCGAACCTCATGAGGGAATCACAGGGTAGACTTAGAGTGCACAAGACGTGTACAACGCCACTCCACCCGCAGTCAGACGGTCGAGCGGTACATCAAGACCCTAGAAGAGCACCTGAGGAAAGACATGGGCAAACACCAGAGGGACTGGGATGTTAGGGTGTCGCTTTTCTTGCTAGCCTACTCCTTGTCGACTCTCGACACCGGGTTGACACCAGCCGGCTTAGTCTTCGGCAGAATGCTGCGTCTTCCATTCGACCTGATGTTTGGGAACCCCCTGGGGCGAAACAGCCAGCAATCGACTCCGTGGAGAACTTCGTGGACCGTCTACACGACGTGCACGAGATCGCCTGTCGACACATCCAGGCACAAGCGACCGGATAAAAACCCACTACGACCGTGGGGCCAACAGCCAAGGTTTTCCGCAAGATAATTTGCTGTGACTATATCGCCCTACCCGGTCTAAGGGAAATGCCCCTTGGAATGACCCAAGCCACAACAATCATGACAAGGACCGTACCGCATGTTGAAGAGAACCAATGGGGCCATCTACCGCATTCAGAGGCTGCCCGAGGGATTATGCTGATGGAACACATACGCCGTTTAGACCAGTACTGGTCGGAACGACCAGGCCTGAGGAGGAAGCAGTGTGACAGCGCGCGATATCTTCTTAAGGACCGGCGATGCGAGAGCCTTCCGGCGCATCCACGTGCTACGGGTTAGGCTAATGGCCGGTCCCTCTCTAGAACAATTGGGCTTGGAACAATAGTCATTGTACCTATGCCGCTTTCACTCCCCAGAGGATTGCTTTTGGCCCTTGTGGTAGATTCTCGTTCTCTAAAGTTCCGCTTTGTATGCGAGGCCTATATAGGGTACTGCTGGCGGCAGGTCAATTCCAGTGTTCAGCTCAGTTGAGCTTTGTGCTGTTAGAAGTAACATGTGGGCAGTGTAGTTTAATTGTGAGTGGTAACTCAGCAGTCAGTTGTGAGCCGTACAGTTCAGCAGTTCAGTTGTCATTTGATTCGACGGATCAGTTGTGTTTTATTCCGTGTGCGTACCAAAGTGAATCAAGTGTAACGATAATGTTACGTTAGGTGCCTTGTTATAAATAAAGTGAGTTTTCGCAGTAACTGGTGTTCTCATTTTTTAAAATATGTTATATGGTAAAACAATTGGAAGCTAGCTAGCCGTGCAACGGTGTAATTTAGGTGCGTGAAGCTAAGCGATACGATGTGGAGATATCTCTATGGTGGCTCGAAGCACAGGCTATCGGCTGAACATGACCAGCAGAGACGCTTGAGTGAGAGAGACGAGTAGAGGTGGAAAAGAGGTAGAGAGAAGCCTGCACATAAACGGGAAATCGGAATTTGTCATGATGAAAGACACGAGAGCATATGTTCTCATACGACGCTAATGTGATCAGTCAATCACAATATAGTTTTAAAATAGTTGTGGGATAAATAGCGTCTTTAGCTTGGTGTATAAACAAAGGAGGGACCCGGCATTTCGCACGGCTTGATACAGTTCTATCGCGGGGTGAACTTATGCCACTCAGATGTCTGAGTGTGTGAAGTTGTTAGAAATTTAGAAAAGAAAGATGGGGTGGAAGGTACACCTTGATAAATAGGCATCATAATCCAGTAAAATATTTGTGGAATAGAATTCGAGACCAGCTGCGAACTAATGTGCAAATAAATTACAGTTAAAGTGTACATTAACTGTTACATTTCGTCTCCTAGGATCACTTCCTAGATCAGAGTAAAGAGCATAGGCAACACAGAAGTTTGTAGGGGCATTGTCTTACAGCAAGTCAACACCCACACCAGGAAGGAAGATGGCGAGCAGCCAGAGAGGAGGTCCATTGCATATGGCGCCCAACGTGTTGGTTGACGGATAAGGAGACGAACCCAGGACTTCAACCCCGTAGCACAGCACACCACACCGGGAACACCGCAACTGTAAAAAACGTAGCATAAGTTAGGCCAATTACAGTGAATTTATATTTTACTTAGAAGTAGCAGATTTTACTGGCGAACAGTAACGGTTCAGGCAACATGGAAAATTTTAGCTCAACTCAACTACTGCCACGTGTACGCAGTAATACTTGCGTAATGGTTATTGGTTAGCAGAACAGACTAAGAAATTTGAAAGTAGCTTAGCTAACAGCAACCAGAAACTTGAAAGTTGATTAGCAGAAAACAACCGTAAACTGGAAGGTCAATTAGCAGAAACCAACGTAAGTTTGAATGTAGTTTAAACAGTAGAATAGGGAACAACTTAGCAGAAACTAGTGCTGGAATGGAAAATAGTTTCAGTAGGAAAATAGAAGGAAGCCTAGAAGTTAGTAATAGACAAATAGAACAGATTAGGATAGGGCAAGATGCAATTCAAAAGGCGTTAAACACATGTAAGGTAGGAGGTTAACGTAAATAGAGGAGAGATAGCTTATATTACAGAAAATGTCTATGCAAAAAATAGTCATCTCATCATGACAATCAGAAAACAAACACAGTAACAGAAGTTCAGACTGAAATGGATAGCGAATTGTAAACCTTATAAACAGGTCATTTCAGTTGCACAGGTAGAAACAACTTAGGAAATAGCAACACTTAGAGCGTCTATAAAAGTTATAAGCTCTGTGTATCATAAATGAGTTGTAGAATTGAAACGCAATTCAGTGTAAAAGAAATAGAGCAAGGGAATGCTAATGGCACACACATTAGAGCAAGAAGCTCAACCAACTCCGAAAGTGTTCAATCGCTTCCCGGTGAGGCCAGAATCCTTGACAAAAACCCCTGTATTGGTCACGTAGATGTAATATAATGCCGTTGACTACTTGCTCTCACCATGGAGAAATACAGAGTGAGCCAAAAGACACCGAACCGGCTGCGCGGTGTTTTTCCAGTCCGCGTCCTCGGCGCTCGTTGCCATCTGCCGCTATCATAGAAAGGCGCGGATGAAACCATACAACATTTTTAAAACCACTTTTAAAGGCTTTACTTACCTACTTTACGAAAGGAGATGCTGAAACTGGCCACCGTCGTTGTCCATACATTTTTGATACCTCTTTAGGAAACTATCCATCATGACCAATGTCGTCTAATGTTTCTTCGGTAAGAACCGAACACCGTCTTTTAAATTTTTTGCATTGAAGAGTGTGGTGTTCAAGAACCTCACAACGGCCTCTAAGAGGTCCTCTTGATACCGCGTTGTTTCGTGTTTTCCCTCCTTTGCAGAAATGTATAGATGTTGCTCCCAGATGTGACACACCGCACCTAACTATCTGTGATTCTGGGAGGTGCCCCTCTGGGCCCGGAGGCCCTGCTTCCTCTGACTCCGTGCACATATCATTTTGCCTATTCTACTTCTCGAGTTTGAATATTTTCATATCTCTGTAGACAATAATTCGAGAAACCCACAGTAAGAGACAAATGCAATCCTTCGTACCTGATCTTCCTTGTGTTCGAGGTTAACAAGTGTCCCCTGATGATCGACAGCTTCTCATAGTCATCTGTAATAATCCAAGAAACGAAACTGCTGGATATATTTAACTCTCAAGGCCATCGTTTTCTGCTTAGGGAGTGGGTTTCGGTTTATCCGTTCTCTTACTGTTATGACCACCCTGAAATCCTAATGATACTTGACCTACCAGATCTTGGTCAGGTTTCAGTAGAGGAAGATTCATTGAATTTTTGATAGTTTGATAAATAAATATTAATCAAATATTCACGTGTTTTAACAAGTTCAAATTTTCAGTTGTTTTCTTAACACGTTTAAAACGAACAATTACTCCAATTCTGTTTTCCGTTACACCCATTCCACATTTGATTTTTATGCAGGACACTACACCAAGCACATCTGTTTCCAATAACCACTCAGTTGAGCGAGATGGCTCAGGGGGCATCGTCTGTGGCTCGCATTGGGGAGGTCCCAGGTTCGATTCCCGGTGGCCGCCCACCCTAATCATGGTTTTTTCCGTGGTTTTCCTCTGGTCGCCTAGGCGAATGCTGGGGTGGTGTATTCTACCACGATTTCTCCTTTCCCTCATTTCATCTTTCAGGCAGTGTCTCCGAGCTTGTGTTGGCATGTCTGCAAGGGTCGCTTCGTCGCCCTCTCGCGGGACTCTTCGCCTCTACTGGCGAGAGCGGGTGTTTCGTACTGGAAATGATAGGGACTTTTCATGCGTCTCTGTGAACTCATTTGCCTGCGGACCTGCTGCCTCCTGCGGCTCTTTCACTTCATCCCTGCCTCCCGGAAGATGTAACCACAATAGACCTAGTTGGTCGCAGTGGCGAGGCGTCGCCCTCCAGTAATTACATCCTACATCGTAACCACTCAGTTTTCATGGTACTTAAAACAAAATTAAAATATTCATTTTCAGGTTTCATATTTGCTAACATAAATTATAAAAATTATGGGCAACCTGTACAGTACTAAAAATTATAATAAAACACGATGTGTGAGTCCTGGCATTTAGCAATAGTATCATATTGGTTGCATTTTGATGCATAATTTCTGTACATGCCTTCGGATTCGTGCACAATACAAAAAGATAATTATAATTTTATCTTCCATGTTCCAACATAACCGACTGGTGCAGTGCACAGGGTGAACGAGTAAAAACTGCTTATTACTTTTCGGGTTTGTTAAGACAATCTACCTTGATGTAATAATACGATTACAATTCGATTAACATTGCAGTGAATAATGCCGTTGGTAATAGAGCAAATTATAGATAACGGGCCAATGAATTGGCAAAATATATTTTGATTTTATAATGCAATACCTGATTAAAATAACAAACAGAAACTCTGTTTTAAAAGTCCGCACATCCGTAGAAGTGAATCAAATTCCGTACATGTATGGATATAACCGTCGGGGCAATTCCTGTTTTACTTTCTCTTCCATGTACATAGTAGGAACAGAAGGTATTGCATTCCACCCAAAAATTCAATACCGATATTTCATCGGAAATACATGTTTTGAGGCTCCCTGAAACCAAAAAAAAAAAGCATTTTTAAAAAAGGTCCGCGTGTGTGTGTGTGTGTGAACAGCATAACTCAAAAACGAATTGTCGGATCAACATCAAAATTAGTTTTAAGTTCATTATCTTCCAGAGATTCGACATGAAGATTTTCAAGAATATCCCCCACCTTAAACTACACTTTAGATGGAGCATTTTTGGAACATTTTGATTTTCTACTAAATGGCTCTAGCAATTTTGATTAAAATACCATATATTTAAGGCATTTACATGACAAATAAAATGTATATCTTGAATTTTCTGTGAATACCTGTAAAGTCCTCTTCATTTGGAAGGAATTTTATACAATCTTGGATAACTGGTAAGCGTTAAGCGATAGACGAAAACGTAGGTACTACACAAGAAATGTAGATCTCTTTAAAGCACATAATTGAAATGACATAAACCATTTCTGAGATATGCGCTATTAATGGTTCGAATTGTTCATTTCTTGGTCATTCTCTTCAAGTCCTGTCAACATTCAGCTGTTTCTCGCGATTGCATGAGAACAGCATGGAATTTTAAGGCCAGTACATAGCGTCCAGTGCTAAAACGTTTTACTATCGCTGTTCTCTTTGTATCTATAACGAAATTTGTAATGTAGCTATTTCTCCAAAGGTTTATTTGGATTAAAACCTAGTAGATAGGAAAATAAGCTTAGTAAGAATAGTTTGTAAAACCACTAATAAATTATTGAGGGTAGTAGAGAAGGTCATGTGAATGTATCACATCAGATTTTTGTCCTCTTTTTCTGAACAGCTTCGTTTTCTGAATTTTCCTTCGGATATTCTTTTATTTAAAGTGTAATATATGTTCGTAAGTTATTTAACAAAAAAAGGGGGGTAAGACATTTATAATTGTATATGAAACTCACTCTCACAATATAAAGCTTTTGTTCAACAGAAGGGTTAAGTCAAATTCTCTGAAAATGAAGCAAATTAAAAAAGCATTTAAAGCTTTTTTGCTTAATGCATTTTCCTGCTGAAGATCCGAAATAAATGTATAAATGCTGACGTACAGCTATAATACCGGCAATAAAGTGTGTTCCAACGTTGCATATTTGAAGGTGTGTTACGTTACTTGCTTTGTAAAGCACAAGGTTGTTTGTCCAGAAATTTAAAATGGAATAAATAACCTAAGAAAATAAAGAAAAAAATTCATTGCAAAAGTATTTATTATTCGCTTTCACAATTAGATTCGTCTCTTGTAAAATTCCATTGTTTAAAGCTTAATAATAAGTTCAACTTTTAAAAAAAGGCGGAAGGGTGGGAGAAAGAGAGAGAGAGAGAGAGAGAGAGAGAGAGAGATATGCAAAGATGTATTATAGTCACATAACGAGTGTTATTCTTTTATTTAAAGTGTAATATATGTTCGTAATTTATGTAACAAAAAAGGGGGAAAAAGACATTTATAATTGGGGAGTATAGCTTAAAACTTTTTATTGCAATATGAGATATTTGTGTATATATAAACGATTTTGTGGCATTAATATTCTGAAGTATGTGTTTAAATATAATAAACAGCGCTTCAAAGGATAAAATTATTAACGAAGGAAATAAATTTTATTATTAATATTTCCTTGACTCCCCAAAGATTATTAGAATATTAATATAACCTCTGTGCATTTTTTTTATTGCTCTGTACAGCCTTCAGAAGAGCCATCTAGCAGCAGGCGGTAGTATTACTTACTAGGAAGCCAGTAAAGGTGCATCAACAGTGAATTATTGCTCTGCTAAAGTCGCATATTTAAAGGTATGTCTAAATAATTAGAAATATTCATGATCATATGTATACACCTATCTACACGTCGGTAGCTTAGCCAGAAAAATATTAAGGGGTGATTATGTATAGGGATCCGTTATTTAAACAATTTGTATTATGGCAACCGTCCACAGTGTCAATTGAAATGATAAATATGAATTAATCCTCAGTTGAAATATTTAAATAAATCGATTTTATATTCACAGATTAAGGATTAGCAATTGGAGTTAAACTTAGCGTAGCATGTTCTGCGGATTCCAAGCTGCACATGTGTTGTGAAAGAATTAATGACCACTGTGAAGTAATTTACATTACCGCTGCAGGCCATTTTATTTCACCACAAAATGGGATTTTTAGTTATGTTCTAAAGCGGGAGATATTGCACTTATTTGGAAACCAATCAAATTTAGTATCGGAATAAAAACATGCCCAATATCTTAACATGGTTGTACCCACGCCATCTTAATTACAGTTTGTGTCTTGCCATCTTTGCCGATACTAAGATAGCAGTTCTCAAACTTCTTGCACACACGGCCCCCTTTTTGATAATGAAATTATTGGCGAACACCTCCATTCACTTCGTTGCTTAATAATATTAATTTACAACTTCTCGCGCATAGCTCAACAATGTGACAGCTTGTACAATAATGTATTTAGTAACCACACTACCCATTGTTGCATTACTATAACTGGTCAAAATAATCATAATGCAGTTGTGTATTTTTAATAAGAAGGGACGTGATACTGGATAAGTTCTTAAAGGTGCTGGTGCTGCCTCAACAAGTTCTCCTCAAGATGCCAAGAAAGGAAATGTAAATGTTTGGAAAGCTCGTATTTACAATTTGGTTTCTCGGTGATGGATGATCGCCACAATGTGATATATGTTGTGAAGTATTATCAGCAGAGAGCATGAAACCCTCTAAGCTCATCAGGCATCTTACTACAAAATATCCATCTCTGAAGGATAAACCTGCAGACTTTTTCGAAGGAAGCGAGACAATCTCAACAGTCAAAAGACGACAATTACATAGGCAAGTAATATTAACCAGAAATCCCTCCATGCTTCATCATTTCTTTAGTTCCATTTATACCCCGCCTTAACTACATTGGTCTTAACGGCATCCCCTTCTTATCTTGGTAGCTGATGTTCCAGACAGATCGGTGCTTCATTACGAACGCTTGCGGAAAGAGCCGAATGACTGAGCGAAGAATGGTTGGCATATATATGGAGGTTTCATTGGAAATACACTATTTGAGGTGTCCTATATAAAAATGTTTAGATAAAGTTCCAGTGAACAGCTAGTTCCTTCTTTTACATACCAATGACATTGTAATAATTAGAGCATATTACTTCTGCAACACGATGGAGCTCATGAGCAAGACATGTAACGTGTTTTACATTTGGGTAGAATATTTTTATTGTTTTCCCGGCCTTCAGCATGTAGGGAGTAGCATCAGTTAACAGCAAAATAACTCTGCTTTTATTTGGATTATTTGGCCACAGAATACCTAAAATACAAGAATCATTTCCCGGAAAACGATTTATAAAAATAGGATTATAAATGAGAACAAAATAATTATTTATAATGTTATTCAACCACAATATATGATTAAAACTCACGCAATCCATCAAAGATACTAGCAATTGTGGAGTTATTTGTTTTTTGTTGGACTTTACAACACACTAGATGGGGTTTTCCAGGTCATCCTCAGTTAATTTTCCTACAATTAGGTTAGCAACATAGCGCCCCATAGGATCAGTTGTTTCATCTACAGATGTCTATATGTTTGAAGTTCCCAAGTCGTCGCGAATTTTATCTACGACCTGATTAACAAGACAAGTATTCATACGTGTGTGAAAATAGTTTTCATTTATTTTTACACAAAATAAATTCATTTTGGCAAATACACCGGGCGTCATTTAGGTGGGCAAGGGGGGTCAATTGCCCCCCTAGGTTACGAGAAATGGTTATTATAATGGCTACTGGTTATTATTGCTCTATCAAAAGAAAAATTACAACTGTATTTTTACTTTCTCTACTACGTATAGTAAGTAGTAGTGATTAAAATATCATATATTTAAGATACTTTTATGACAAATTAAATGTATATCTTGAATTTTCTGGGAATGTCTCCCAAAGTATTCTTCATGGTGAACGACTTTTTCATAACTGGTGAACCTTAAGAGATAAACAAAAGTTTACTACACACAAAATATAGATGGCGTTAAAATACACAATTTATGTTATATACGTTTTTTTTTTGTTGAGTGAAACATTTTCGAGATATTGCTTGTTATTCCCTTAAATTTTCCAATACTTATACTTTTCTCAAATGGGAATTCGTTATTCATGCTGTCCTGGTAATGCAAAGAGAATGGAATACTCCGCACAGCAACCACCTTTTAAAATATTTGACTATCGCTTAAAGCCTACCAATTCCACTTGCATCTACAAGAAAATTAGCAATAAGATTAACATCTCGATATCTCGATTAACATGAAGCATATGGAGAATAAGCGTTTGTAAAAATAGTTTGTACAAGAGTAGAGAAAGTCATGTGAGTGTAACACATCAGATTTTTAATACAAATATTTCACATTTAGGAAGTAAAGGATTATTTTCTTTTAGGCTAAATGTGTAAATTCACACGAAAATTCGGGAAACTGCCTCAGGCAATCTTAGCCCCCCCCCTAAGCAGAAACTGAAATGATCCTCCTGCAAATACATTACGTAGGCATAGCTGATTATAACACTTTGGAACATAAATTTTGCTCTATGTCGAGGGATCAGGGATGTTTTTGATGTATACTTCTCCAAAAAGCCCTTAAGAATTGGGTTTCTGAGTTTCTCAATTGGCATATTTGTACCTACAAAAGCATCGCATAAATCCATGTACAAATTATTTAGCGGTGCCTTAGGTGCTAGAGCAGTAATAAATGACTGGACCTGGATTTGGTGTGTTGGAGATTCTTTTGTTTTTCGCATTCTTGCAATATGTGATGCATCGACTTGAAATTTTTAGTACATTTTATCTGAAATTATAAAAGCTCTAATGGTTATATGATATGATTTCTAAAAAAGCTGAGATCCTTATTTAATTAATTATTTAAAATAAATTCTGTAATGTTTTACAAAGAACAAGTGCCATAGAAAATTTTCGGAATAAGAATAGCTTACTTGTTTACCATAAGAATCACAGAATACAACATCCCCATCTGATCTAATAAAATCCTTTCCAATTATCCACCGTGCAAGGAGTACACTTCTGGAACTTTTAATTGGAGGCATATTAGAAGCACATTAACACACGCAAACAGAATAATACCACTTACAAGGTTCAAACACACAAACACACAATGCAAAGACAGTTTAGCGAATGACTTCAGTTTTATAAGAATCGAAATTGTTAGTAAGGTTTGTTCAAATTCCACAAGATCACTCTGCAGCTGTCTCTTTGTCGGGTCAGTCGCGGTACCTGACATAAGAGAGTAAATTTCAATTGTCGCAAAATCAAAGCCTTGCCGGTGATGTTGTGGATAAATAAATCTGTTTATGACAGGTGGTCTGCAGAGGGCTGTGAGAAAAATTCCATTAAAACATGCATTTAAACTGAAAATAATGTATATTGTTATGCATAATTAAGCTTAAAATGTCTTATATATCAATTATGCATGTTTTTATCCCCTAAAAGATCAAAATGTACAAATATGCATGGGAAAAGTACACATATTTGGAACAGAAAGTAATGAAATGGATAAGTACTATGTCCAATGATCCTATAAAAACATGCATTTGAATGAGGTGTTCTGTATAAAAAAAAATCTGATGTGTTGCACTCACATGATTTTCCCTACTCTTGTGCAAACTATTTTTACAGACGTTTATCTCCATCTACTTCATATTAATCGAGATAAACATTTGCAGAAATTACCTTATTGCTAACTTTCTTGTAGGTGCAAGGGGAGGTAGGCTTTAAGCGATTGTCAAATGTTTTAAGAGCTGGTAGCTATGTGAAGCATTCCATTCCTTTTGCATGTCCAGGACATAAAAAAAAAAAAAAAAACTGAATAACAATTTCCCATTTGAGAAAAAGTATTAAGTATTGGAAAATTCAAGCAAATAACAAGGAGTATCTCGTAAATGGTTCACCCAAAAAAATAACTATTTGACATAAATTGTGTGTTTTAACAAGATCTACATTTTTTGTGTAGTAAAATTTTGTCTATCTCTTATGGTTTAACAGTTATGCAAATGTCATTCAGAATGAAGAGGACTTTTGGGAACATTCCCAGAAAATCAAGATATGCACTTCATTGGTCATGAAAATATCTTAATTATATGATATTTTAATCAAAATTGTTAGAGCCAATTTTCATAAAATCAAAATTTTCAAAAACTTTCCCATGTAAAGGGTAGTTTTGGGTGGGGGGGTTATCTTGAAAATCCTTAGTGTCGCATTCTTGGAAGATAGTAATTTCAAGTGCCAAGTTTGTTATTTATACGACTTTTCTTTTTTAGATGCTTTTCACAGACTGACAGACAGGCACACAGACACACACATGGACATGTTTCCAAAAATGCTTTATTTGGATTCAGGGCACCTCAAAACATGCATTTACAGTGAACTCTCGATATCGAGCTTTAGGGTGGAATACAATACTTCCCCTACTTATACTATACATAGTAGAGAAAGTTAAAATATTTAGATAAAGGTCCAGTAAACAGCTAGTTCGCTTTTTAAATACCAATGAATGAGATGAGTATCATTAATGAGTATTTAAATGAGCCAAGGGTTCAGAGGACTTGGAGATACTCAATGTTTGTTTAGGATAAGAGAAACATCAGAAGAAAAAAAATCTGATGCATTATATTGTGTGACTTTTTCTGCCCTCTCTCATTTACTAATGCCCATAAAAGCTTATTTTTGTATCTACTTCATTTTATTCAAGACAAACCTTGGTAGAAGTAGCTATATTACACATTTTGTTATAGTTGAAAAGAAACAGCAATAGTCAAATGTTTCAAAACTGGACGATATGTGCTGGCCTTAAAATTCAATGATGTTTCCATGCAGTTGCTAGAAACAGCTGAAAATCGACAGGACTTTAGCATTTATCCGACTTTTCGTTTTTGAGATATCCTGCTCAGAAGCAGACACACACACGGACCTTTTTCTAAAAATCTGATTTTACATTTACATAACTTTCTCTACCCTCTAGCACTTATTAGTGGGTATACAAATTACTGTTACAAAAGTTTATTTGCCTATCTACTTCATTTTAATCGAGATAAACCTTCCCGGAAATAGCTGCATCACATATTTCGTTATAGATACAAAGGGAACAGGGATAGTCAAATGTTTAAGAACTGGACTCTATATGCTGGCCTTAAAATGACATCGCGAAAAATAACTGAAAACCGACAGGACTTTAAAAGGATGGCTAACTATTGAGCAATTCGAACCATTAATAACGGATATCTGGGAAAATGTAACTTCTAACCGTTTCTGTGTATATGAATTTCAATTTTGTTCTTTCTTCCTTCGATTAAAAGTTTTGCTGGTGCCCAGGGCTTCTTATTAAATTATTTTCCACATATCCTATGATTTCTGCAGCAACTTCCTTCGTACAACTTCTCTGCTGATACCAGTGTTCATTAATGTCCCCAAGTGTCAATTTTGAGGAAATTTGTCTGTGAAATATGACAAAGATGTAAAAATTTCTATTTTCTTTTTTTTTCCCTTCTTTCTTTCTTTTTCATTTTTATTATACTTACAACTTGTACCTTCATATTACACAATAGGGTTTTTAATATGAACAATTTTAAAGCCACAATTGGCTTATTATTTGGTCTGTTACTATTTAGATAAAGCCCACATTGAACTTTGAACTTTATTTTTCTCAATTCCTTTTCCCAGAATTCTTCCTATTCAAAGTTTGTAACTTAGCTTGAAATTTTTAGAAGAGCTTCAGGGTTTACGGTTTAAATATTTCTGCCCATTAGTAAAAAGTTTTTCTTTCCTTAAATTAATTTAAACTTACAAATGTCTGCAAACAATATCTTTATGTTTGTACACTAAGCTCAAATTAAAAGTTTGGGAGTGATACAATATACTGTAGGACCCAAGGAACATTTCATATTGCCATAACAGAAAATCATTAATTATGAATGAAAAAATGAATATCTTAACAACAACTTGACATTTTTCATTAAAATGCTATGTGCACTAAATGATGTGTGTTTTCCAAATATGGTATAAAAGGCAAAGCAATCAGAAGAAACCTGTAGATTTTTGGGTTTTCACAGATACATTACCTTAACTTAATAGATTTTTCTTTAAAATGTGTTACAAATGTATTAATCTCTTCATTCCTTAGGTTTTACATTTCAATGCTTTCCATACATATCTCCCACTTATCTTTTGTAGATGAATCTCTACTTAAATGTCAGTGGGATATAATTTATGAGTTTAATATGAATGCTTTATGATGAATTTTGACTTTTCAGGCAATTGTAAAACATTTCTAGCTGTAGTGCACAGTCTGACTGGTATTGGTGCTTTCCAGTGAGCATTTTAGGTTAATCTTCTCTTCATGGGTTGTTGTGGTAAAATAATTCCAAGAAATATCAGGTTCCTATTGCAGAAGTTCACCAAATCTACTTCCCTCTAATATGCATTTCCCATTTCATATTTGCCATCTTCTCATCTTTCGCTTTCCAAGCAGTGTATATGACTCACCTGATATGATAAGTCATTCTCCTTTCTTGTGCTTCTTGGATACTTATTTTTGTATCATAGCTTTCCTCCACTTTATTATGAGGGAATGCGTTATGTGGCATGTAAATTTGTTCTGGATCCAAAACCACTTACATTTCTCCTAAGAATGCCATTATCATCTTATTATTCATATAACACACTGTTGCCACATTTTTCTGTCTCTGATGGAACCAGTATTACACAATTACCATCAATTCCTCTTTTCAAAGAATTACAAAAAGGATATTCAAAATTCATAGCTGAATAGCTCACTATTGGAAATATTTTCTACTTCACTTAAGGTGTCTTCTTAATATTAATTTTGTTTCTTTCCATTTATTGGTTCAGATTTTCCTAATAACTCTGCTTGAACAAGAAAAAGATCTTAAGATTCTAGGGGGCGGGGAGAGAGAACAAGGAACAGGCATGAATTTATGTTGTATCAAACAAGACTAAATGTTTGCAACTGATAGTCTCAAAAATGGTGTTAGAGAAGCCAAGTTTACATATCACTCGTAAAGTATTAAAACAGGATTTTCTTTGGTTCAACATTTTTCTTCTCCTTAACTTTACCCAGAATCATAATGCATCCTTAATAAATTAATTAATTGCAATTTGTATATAGTCAGTTGGAAAGAGGAACATCACTGTTCATTTTGAAAAGGGACTTTTAAATATAGAATACATCAGGATTCAGAATGGGAGAGAACAAACAAAGAACAAGAGAATCCCAAAGGCTTAACATTTAAGTGGGCCAGTTTCTTCTGGGAGCTTGCATACTCTTGGGTAAATGCGTGGTTATATGGAACTTTAAAATAACTTGTTTCCAATAAAATGCTTTTTAGAGAAATAATGTTTCATTTCATCCTAATCTCATTTCACTTAGTGTAGAGTTTCCATGCTCAACAGAAAACATACTTGTATCCTCTCACATTCCTTTGAGGGAAGTAACACATTCTGCTATGCTGTTCTAAAACACTTCATTTTGTGGACTCAGATAACACTGAACCACCACAGCTAATATTGTTGCACCATTCCCAAAAACACTATAATTGTGTAGTTCTATGATCTTGCTTTCTTCTCTTTGCTTTCAAATAATTGTGTATTTTTTTGAAACTGTTGCACAACATTTCCAGTAGTGGGTTTATTATATAACTGAATCAGTGAAATGACACTTTTCTGAATGGCATTATAACTTGTGAAAAGAAGAGAGAATAATAAATACCTAAAAATAAATTAGTGAAATGTGACTCGTGTGCACTTAGTTTCGTAGTGAGATGATAAGCAATACTTTTGGCACATGTTTCTGAAAAAAAAAAAGTTGAATTTCATTAGAATTAAATAATATAACTGACAATGCTGTTAATGAAAATTATTAGGATTACAAACCTCCTTATTTTGAATTTAGTTACAATTGTGTTCCTTAGTTCATTTTGACAGAGGTGATATAAGTAATGTACTTGAGAATGACGATGAAAACAGTGATTTTTCCAAAAATTCTTTTTGAAATCTGAACAGTGACAATGTGCAATTAATGCAGAATTGTTTCACATTTCTGTATTTTGTAAGCTAATTTAGCTTATATTAACAAATTCACTTACTTTAAAATGTTTTATGTTTGAAGCGATTTGTGACACATTTCTTTTCATATCTGCATCTAAGATTCCATTAAAACAAACCAGGAAACACAAATTGCAACTGAAAACCAGCTTCAATCCTATTGAGGCTTTGTACTTATCTACCAGACGCTTCAGTAGCTAATGGGAAATTAAAAGTTGTAATTGAAAATTATACTAGTTCATATATAGCATATTTAAAGAAGTGAAAATATTTGCTTTAGTTTCAATAGCACTTATGCACACTGAATAGCATCCAAAAAGTATGATATTGAGATTACATTCACAATTGCTTAACCTGAGCTTCATTTCTTGCAGCCATTGTCAAGTTTGTAACAAATTGAACTATTCAAAGGTGACAGATTTACTGTTTATTTATTTTAATGTATTATTGAATTGTCTGATTGTGAATATTACTTGTAAGAGTAAACTGACATTGAAAACAAAGGACAGAGATGTGGATTTTAGGAATTATGGCAAAAACATTCGACATTATGTAGGTAGTATCTTTCAAAGTATGTTCAATACTGGCTTTGGGATTTTAATGTACTTAAACCAAGCAGTATTAAAACTTGGCCGTAAATTATAAGAATATTTCTGTAAAAAGCATATAAACTTAACAACAAACTTTCTATGAAATTTAAAATCCTACAAAGTAACTTGTAAGCATTAAGCATCGTTAGCAAAATAAATACATTATCCATATTGTTTTTGTAGTATTTGTGTTTTAAAACTGATTTCAGGACAATGGCAGCTAAAGTGTTCATGATTCTGGGCATCATAATGCTACTCTACTTGAACTATGTCCTGATGGAAGGTGAGTTTATAAACAAATGATACATAGGAAGAAGGGACAGTTTCATTCAAATATCAGAATTGACATAACTGTATTTTCTAGGTATAATAAAATTTTAAAAATACCATTTAAATATGCAGTGAAAGGTCAGCATAAAGAAATTAGCATTCTCAGTTTCACTATATGGGCTATAAATTGTGAGTTTGCAAAATTCAGAAATATTTTGTGAAAAATGTGATTCCTTTAGATAGTTTTATTGTAGGAACCTTCATATATAAACAATTTTAAACACAGGGATCCTACAACTTAGAACTTAAGGTAAGAAAAAAGTGTATTACATGGATACAAACACATACATACACACACAACCAGCACATTGCAAGAATTTTGTGACTCTGAGCTTGGAAACAGTACATATATAGTATGTATTCTCCTAAGAGTAATACCTTTTTCCAAAGATAGCGAAAAGAGTCTGAGTAAAATAAAGTGTTACTAGATTTTGGTAGTATTCTGAAGAAGCCTATGCAATAATTTTTATTATGAGAGATGCATTCCACTGCTTTAAGAAAGTCTGAAATCATGGAATTGCAGTTTGTAAGATTAATATTATCCACTGATCGCTAACATACCACAAGTAAAACTATAAGTTGTTGTATGTTTAAATTTTATCACCAAGAATACCAAGAATAAATGATTCAAAATTCCATCCTTGAGATTATTGCTGAGATAATTTTTCAATTGTTATTATTGTGCCTAAATACTTTTAACCTTGCACTAATGCAATATGCATTCATGTAATTAAAGTATCTAGTACGCAATTTAGAATTAAATGAAATAAGTAATTTGAATTAGTTGTGTATTTATTAATATACCATAATAGTAAGTTGTTATGATTTATAAGCACACCTTTTATCTTAGGGTTGTCCAGAATGTGTGTAATAACCCAATTGTGGGATAATCATTTACATTGTTGGTACTAGCCTAGACTGTCTTTGTAGCACTGGAGTAGTAGGGAAGGGATCAGGTTTTTGATTTCCAATAACACAGGATGTTTTTATCTATTGGGAGACATAATATGGGCTACACTTTACCTCATGAGGTTTTTGGGGATCCATTGATGAGCTACCAAATAGAAAAGTAACTGTCCCCTATCTTACCAGCCAGATTTATGCACAATGGAGGCAGAGGGCATGTCAAACACATTTCACCCCTCTTTCCACGCTCTGCCTATGAATTCCTGTGTTGATGAAGGCAGGCTGTAGCAGTTATGAAGTTGGTTTTAGCTTGGTTGTGCTATTGTATTGGGAACAAGAAGTCACTGTAACCTTAAGATAATTAACACAGGTGATCAAGGAGTAATATGTCGTCCTCCCTGGTCTAAGGGAACCATTCTAGCGTCTAGTTCCTGAGGTTGTGAGGTCAAATCCAGTGGAGGGCAATGGATTTTTTCAGGCATAAATATCCTTAGCATGGCTTGCTTTGGAATGGAAGTAAAGCTGGTGGTACCATGTCATAGATTTGCAGCACATAAAACAACCTCAAGCCTGACAAAAGCCTCTGAGCAAAATTTCTGGTCTTTTATGCCCAATATAGAATGGGACACTAAGGACCATAGTAGTTAAAGAGTGTCCATAAATCAAACTCAATTTTCAATTTGTTTAAGGAGTAATATGAACAAATATGCCATATGGATGGTAAGACTTTGTATTCCACACACAACCTGGAAAGATTAATTATGAACAAAAATAATATTATGAGGATGTTATGATGATGATTATGATGATAGTATTGGTAATGAAGAAGATGGTGTTTATGACAGGCACCAAATAGTGAAAAAAAGCATGAAACATTTCTAGGATCTCTGCATTGTTTCTACTTTAATATGACATTCTACTTGAGAGTTTTAAATTTACAAGATGATATTCTCCATAAGAAATAATTTTATATAACAACGGTTTCTTTGTATTGCGTGTGAGCATTTTTCTTGATAGTCATCATCATCATCATCATCCTTAGTTCCTAAGATAATTTCTTTTATTCATCTAACTACTTGTTATTTTTTTCCAATTAGCTGACAACAAAATAACAGTAGCATATAACAGAAGGCTAGAATTGGAAAACATTTTTGGAGAAACTAGACTAGTTTAAACAAGAAAGAATTATGTGTTAATATTACTCTAAATGAATTGTTCATTTACAAATAGAATATGCTGTTTGGCAAAAGTGATACAGAATCTAAATTACTAAATAACAATGTAAACTGCAGATGAAATTCTGTCATGGGCAGAAAAATGTCATGATTATAGAAGCACAAAATATGAACCTTCGTATACTCAAACAAAGCAGGCACTGATACTGGAAAAAGCATTTGCATTAATATCTATACTATTTGCATTGTATAGAATTTAATTTGTAGTTAAAAGTGACATATATTAGAATTTGGTATTATTTTCATGTTTCATAAGAATGTTAATACTTTTATGCTGTAAAAAGTAAATCCATTTGTATTTATCAGATCAAAACTGTTTTTTTACCTACCTTGATTATATTTGTTTCTTCTTGACTAATATCTCCATCAGCAACGAACCAGGCTTTCCAGATTTTGTATCAAGGCAGTTTTCTGGGAAAATAGCATAGGTACTGTACTCCTGTATGCAGAAGATGCATTGAAAGCATTAGCTGAAGTTTCAGTGAGTTCCAGGAATATGTTGAAAAAGTCTCACCAGATACTTTTAGGGAGGGAAGCATTAGTTAAAAGCACTACCTGTATTTAATCTTTACACTTGAATAAACAATAGGTTTCAGGGACATTTCTGAAAGATACTTTTATATTTTATGCTTACAATGTACTGCAGGTGATGCTAGTGTTAAATGTTAATCTCAATAAAACAACAAAAATGCATTTTCTTTACCAGTGTTTTGCTGTCATGTCCTGCCAGATATTTTAAATTTTAGCATTTTCAGTATTCTTAATTTGATTGGTAGTATGTTTAGCAGTCACCAAAACCTGATGATCATGATTTTCATTAATCTGGAAGACAAATTCTCCAATTCCTAGAGTGGAGTAAAGGGATCTCTTCCAGAGCTATCATGATAAGTAATGCTGTACCTGTAGAAACTAGGGAACTTGAATGCATACATAGTATGTATGTGTAATAAATGTTTCACATAGAACTGACTGTAATTGTTTATCGAGTATAAATGGTTTTGTGACATATATTACACATTTAGTGATAGTTTGAAAATTGTATACATATACAAATGTATATAAATACGTATATTTCAATTAATATACTGCCATTTCTAACTATCTTAAGTGTGTAATGCAGGTATGAACTATGAGTATTTGCTCATTTATTTATTCTGTTCTGTGGATTGCATTGAGAATGATGCTCATGGATGTTGAACACAACATACTATACAGAATGGTCACAGACTACATAATTAAGGATTTTAAGCTATATGGTTTTTCTAAATCTATCACCAGTTATGCAACTACAAACATAACCAATTTAACTTTGCTATACCAATAGGAGGTAATTTGATAATGAGGTTCACTGAGCCACTAGCTACGAGGAAACAACAGTGCCACCTTAACAATATCCTCTCCACAAGGCAGTCAGAACTTGGTGTGATGGAAGCAATATGTTTCCAAAATATGTCCTATATTTTAAGGAATAAGTCGTGTACAGAATTTACTAAAGCTGAGCCATTTTCATAATTTTTTATATTGATTGCTCTTTCATATAACATGTACAAATAATAGCTCTTCTTAGAAAGATAATTTGTGAGAGCAGACATATATTCTCTGGTATTGCCAGATGATAATAACTTTAATCCATCTGGAAGTGTGTTAATAATTGTGACACATACATAATAAACTCCTTTTTGAAAACAATTTACATTAGGACTATGGTTATGAAAATGCACCATTGTTTGTAGTATTTATGTAATGTAAATTTACATTTACAGCAAAGCATTCTTTTTTTTAACATACAGTCGCATAAGCAAAAGAAGAGATTCGTAAGGAAATGTACAGCTTTTGAAATAGAGCTTTTACATATTACCCTATTCTTAATGCCACTCATTATTTGAATGGCTTACTATAGTAGAAAAACCACTCATTTCCTTTCAACACACTTGCCCAAGAAAGTCAGACTATATTTTGTTAAAAAAATAAAATAAACTTAGTAATCTGCGTTTAATGTAGAGTTCAGCAAACCAGATACAGCGATCTAAGGTTTTATTTTATCTTCCCCATTCTCTCCCCTTATTTGTCACTTGATTACAGAGGTTGTTCGCAATCTATGGTAACAAACTTAAGACCCCCTTACCTTATGAAAAACCACGCCTCCACCAGCAGCGATGTTCTATCTGGCAGCCTTTAGCCTGAGCTATCAATCTGCAGCACTGCTTCCACTGGAGCAAACTGCTATGAAATACAGGGATGTCCAGTTTATTCCATTCCTCCTGGAGCTTTCCAGAGACCATCCAAAGTTCGCGGCCGTCTGCTTCCAAGGGCTCTTTTCAGTAACCCAAGTGCACAAAACTGCATGAGTGATGCATCAGATGACTTAACACGGATGTCACTGAAAGGTATGGAATGCATTCCCATTTCTCTGTCTATGTTTTCCAACAATTTGTAGGTTGAAGCAGACGTATGGCTTGATGCATTATCCTGATGCAACCATACTATTTTCATATGCACCATAGAGAGCAGGGATTTTTGTACGAAAAATTGGTATCAGGACACTAGTCTGATAATATACCGAGTTGATTTTCACATTTGTATGTGCACGATGAATGGTTAATTTGCCATTGTAACTGTACCTTACTATTACCATGAAACCATTGGGGAAGTTTTCGTTAGTTTACTTGTAACAACTTTCAATATTTCTTCTCCCCTTGATCGGTAGTATGTAGCCCAGAGTTTGTTGCAGTCAATTAGATAAACATATGCCTCATCTAAAAAGACAACAAACATTCACTTTTCACCAGTTAGACATCGTTCATACAGCTTTCTGCTGTTAGTGACACGTTCTACAATGGGTTTAGGCAACAGCTTATATCCCCGGCTCCTATGACAATTTTATAGATTCAAATCCTGGTTGATTATGGTGTTCACAGTAGTAACACAGATCCCTGATTACAGTGCAATGGCCCTCCGAGTTGCAGGATTTGGTGCAGAGACATGGGCCTTCACCTTCCAAATTATCCCCAGGGTGTGATAGGTGGCCGGTCGTGAATTTCCCTGTTTCTTGCCCTTTGGAATAAATGTGCCCCTTACATTTTTTGAGTGCACATGTGACCACTTTCTTGGATACGTAAAACCACGCCTCTTGCATGCGTAATAATCTCAGAATGCAAGTATTTTCCACCGGAAAGGGCAATAACGTACTCTTATCAGAATGGTTCCATTTTTGATGCTATTTGATGCAGCAAGAACAAGAGCACACAACTGAGCAAACACAGTGATACACTCATACTGCTGAACTTTCATTCGGTTCTACATGTTTCAGCATGGAGCTATTGTGCTCGTCTGATATTGGTACCATAGATCATGAACATCCCTGCGTATTACATTAGTATTTTATTTGTTTAATATTTGCCTTTTAGTTATTTATCTCGCCTTCATTACTTTATTCTACTCATCATTCCTTTGAGTGTTGTTATTATGTTTATTTCTTGCTCGGCAGATATTACAGTCCATGGTGTCACTGCTACTCCTGCCGCTCGATACCGTGGCTCCACTTCGTTACTCTCACGAACAATGCTGCCAATTGAAGATCCTCTTTGATTAAGGTGAACACCATTCCGTCCACCGTCCCAGTCATCAGTCCATGAATTGGGAAACAAAAACTGCACGTCCAGTCACTCCGCTACCTGTGAAAATGCGTTACTTACCTGCATCGCTTTCCTCCGTTGACATAGCGTCTCCTCAGAACTCCACTAACGACGATCTTCCCTGAGGGAAACAGCGATTTTGTCTTGGTAACTACGTAGTACACGTCCCCCATCACATTCTCCGCAAGTCATTTCTCCCAACTTGTAACACAATCATCTGATAATTACTTTCCATTTCAGCAGGAGGCCATCAGACCTTGTGTCAGTGCATTTGGATTTCCCATATATCTTACAATGGAGTCGCCGATTGCTATTAGACATGGTTTCTCCTCTTCCTTTCCACTATCTCCTCGTAACTCCCTTACTTGGTAGTTTTCTTCTTTGGGCCTACAAACTTCATCTTCTTCGTTTTGTAGCTTCTCGCATAATTCCCGCGCTACCTCCTGCAGCTGCTCCAGTTTCTTCTGATTTGTGGTGACGGTCTCATCCCTTCTGCAGTGCTTACATGCTCAATTTTCTTCGATATCCTGGTTTCTCTTAATTTTTGGTAGCCCAAGTGGTACCATCTCGCGCAGGTACTACCTGGAAGTCCCGTCCTCAGTGATTTGTTGCGGCTCCCACACTTTTTATCAGCTGTCGTGTTTTCCACAAGCCTGGATTTAATTAAATTCCTGCTATTACAAGCAAGTTTCCATTACAAATACCATAAAATAGCTCTTATTTGAAGTTTCAGTCTCTTCTTTCCACTCGCTACCTACTATCTGCAATCACCTGCCCATCCACAATCCTATTCTCCCCCTGTAAAGCACCAACTCCACACCCATTGCTCTGCATCTAACTGATTCTTCCTGGTACGTGCGCATAGTATCATGGAATCCATATGACACCCATATTGATATATGTAAAATATTGAATCTGAAATGGAAGTTGCAATGGAAAAACAGTATTTTTTGACTCGTGTACTTAAATGTGTTCATTTGCTGTTAGAAATCTGTGTCGAAATGAAGTACAGTATGAAACAGATTACCGCGCTTGCGCGCTGTCCTACTCAGAGCCACTGAAAAACAGTTTATTCAATAATATGAATTTATATTACTTTTATTTCAGTTTTCATTATTTACAATGAAATTCTAATAAATCTCTGTTTACATTTTAGAAATGTTTGGTAACATAGACTTTAAAAACACAAAATCTAACTATTATCTACCTTGTTAATATGCACATTTTGTATGGTGCAACTTGCGAAGGTAATTTCTGGTAATGATCCCTTATGAAACTTAGTTGAAGTAGATGATGAATACCTATATATTTATTTGAGTGTTTTTATTTTCTATGGACTTTAGTATTGTATTTGATACCTTTAGTTTATTTTCAAGAGATTCATCTATATAACCTTCAGCTACTGTTGTGGTTTCCCAACCATCATAGCATTTTAAAGTTGTAATGTCACCACTTGCATCAACTAACACAGTTGCACAACTCCTACGGAAGCAGTGGCCAGTGAATGACTGTGGGTCAGGGAGGTTAAGATAGTAGATATTTAAAATAGAGAGTTGAGGGTTGTTACACTACATCACTATGATATTCTTACTTGAACGCATTTCGGGAGACGGCTTGTTCCCATCGTCAGCATTTTCTCTCAACTCACATTGAGAGAAAATGCTGACAATGGGAACAAGCCGTCTCCCGAAATGCGTTCAATTAAGAATATCATAGTGATGTAGTGTAACAACCCTCAACTCTCTATTTTAAATATGACACATCACTGTTACTAGCTTGTAAATCTTCAAAATTAGTCAATAGTAGATATTTGTTTAGCCATGTTTCCAAATTTATTAATGCCAACATTTTGCACCGTGCATTTTCCACTGTGATAATTAACAAAAACAGATGGAGATTTACAGGCTTCAGGGTGCAGATTCATGCACTTTTTACAGATTTCGTAATACTTTCCTGTTACTGTGAACCTCGTGATGTATTTGTTTTTGTGTTGGGGATAGTAACTAGTAAACATTCCTATCTCCATCTTGTAAAATCAATACCTGCGAGCTTGAATCGATATTCACTCGTTATCGAAGCGCATCTAAAATGCATATCGAGAAATTGATCTATCACATTTTAATTTTTTTTCGTATGCATCTAAATATTAAATATTTATTGTATATGTGAATGTTGTAGAAAATTATTGTATGCAACTCTCATTATAATGGTTATTAAGACACTCATGAAGTTACTCATCACTCACATATTAATAACTCCCATTATTGGATCGTTGCATAAATAACTACTCTGGAGGAGTATGCTAGTGCCCAACAGTACAACATTTGCTTTCAACATTAACTATCCATTTATATACATGCAAAAGGAATTGTCAGTTAAACACAGAGTAGGATTACAAAATTTAAGCCTTAGGTATCTTTGGATTTTGAGTACTATTTGAATTGCTAATACTTTCTTCATTACTTATATATTGTAATGAGGTTTACTTCCAACAGAAGAAAATAAAATTAACTGTCTTCAAAGTACATTGCGATAGCCAGAAAAAAGAAAATCTCAAAGGAACACATTATACTATAAAGAGAGTAACATGGCTTTTCACTATAAGAGTGAATTTACTAGTATATGCATTTCATTCTGCAGGTTTGTTTTGTTGAACTACATTCTTAGATTATTGTTTAAGGAGGAGGTTCATTGAAACAAAGGGAAATGACAGTAGCAAAAAGATAAATTTAGGGTTATAATGTAATGCAATGGCTGTTGAATTCCTGAAATTTACAGTAATTGAGGTTGACATTTAAAAGCATTTTTATATACTTCTAAGTGAATTTTTGTAAGTATTATCACATGTATTTTATTACTGTTAGGAACAAAAGAACAAACAAAGGGAAAATGGATATACAAATGGTACTAGAAATTTTCTCTTTTTCAGAAGATGTTACAGAGGAGCCTAAAAAAGATGACAGCAAAGAAAGTACTCTATATGAAGTAATGTATACATTATGGGAGATCACATGGATGATACTTAGGAAGACTTTGTTTTATTCTTGGGCTTTTACACTGCTTACAATGTCTATCGTAGTGGGAGAGTACATATTACAACTATAATATATCAGCTATGTAATACATTTTCATGTATTAAAAAAAAGTTCTATTAATGTATCTATTAATAGCAATGTGTGTTCCTTTAATTTTTTTACTTTCAATAAAAGATTTATAAGTGAATAGCTTTTGTTTGTATTAAAAATACTAATACATTAAAATTAAACAATTGGTTTACGATAAAGCACAATTTATTTTTAGCAATCTGTAGGAATATGAAACATTGCACTCAGTAGTGTGAAATATATGAACATCTAATAGTTCTCATTAATACTTTATTTCTTTAAAAAAATGGCCTTTCTGCAGTTGCTATTTATTATTTATTTATATTCCAGTCAATCTTTGTTTTGTTTGTAAATCATTTAAAGTTGTTACTAACTACCAAACTGTTTTCTCACATTATAAGCAAAGCACATAGAATATTTTCAGATATTTCAGTCTTAGCAAAATTTGTATTCCATACCAAATGCAGTACATGAAATTCAGTGTGGTTATAAGAATATTTATGAACATGTATACTTCAAAACGAACAAAAAATAAATGGCTGGTTGGATTGACAGACAATCTGAGAGGTGTACAGATGGATTGACTGTTGAATGAATGGGGGATGGAAGTCTTATACAGGCTAATCATTCCAAATAAGTTTTCACATTATGCCCTCTATGATGAAAGATAGAAAACACTCACAAATACCAAGAAGATGGGCAATAATGATATTGGTAGAGCTTGCTGTGGTAGCAGTGGTGATGATTGTTCTAGTTATCATAATGATTATAGAAGAGCTAATGGTGTAGGTGATAGTGGTTGTGGTATTAAAGACTGTGGTGGTGATGCTGGTAGTAATTATGCCTGTAAGTGATTAAAATTTCTGGAGTGATAATGGTGATTATCGAAATAATACGATGGTGAGTGTTAATGATGAAATGTTGGCATGGATGTTTCTAAAAATGATAACTCTAATAATGTTTGTCATTGGTGGTAGCAATTGTGGTAGCAGTGGGGTTCAAAGTAATAATAATTATGATGATATTGGGAACCGGGCATAGTAGTGATATCATGGTAGTAATAGTGCTTCTACTGGTGTGGTGTAGATGGTTGTAGTAATGAGAATAATAAAGTTAATTTGTTATATGCAGTGGCGGCTGGCAATGCAGGGCGCTAGGGTGGCGTCCTCCCCATAAATAAATATCCCGCAAATAAACAATAAAAACAGGAAAGAAAGGATAAGATCAAATATGATTGCAGTATTAATTAATGCACTACCCAATTTACTTTATAGATTTTGTTTTGCTGAAATGTTTTTGCAACTTTTATACAGTGAGTAGCGCCAATGTTTTCATTACGGAGTGTATTCCAGGCTACACCAAGTCCGATCGGGAAACCTTGCATTTCTAGATACTGCTAGAGGTGAGATGTGTGGAAGGAAATGCTCTGAATGAAGGTGAGGGGTGCAGAGAGGTAACAGCTTAGTGGAGTCTGAGATGCTTTGCTATTAGTTTTTTCTCCATGCGGTCTTTTCCACATGAGTCATTCAATTTCACTGCCACCACCACATAAAAAATGTATTCAGTTCTGTCTAAAATTTAATTCTGTTACATGAATTGATTTAAAATTTAATTAAACTAAGTTATACTGCGATTTAAGGTATAGCTTCATACAGTTAAAACTATCCAGAGCAGAATATAAATAATTCCCCTTATACTACAAGATATGTTGATGGCTTTGTTTGTGCGTCACTTAGTCACAGTGCATGCGCCCACAAGCAGTGCTGTGATTCACACACGTACAGGGTCCAAGCACGTGTTGTGTGAAATACCTAACTTAACCAGTTAATTAGTTAAGAAATCACAACAAACAGCGTTAATAGTAAAAAGACAGGCTTAATGCTTTACCCACATGTTACATTGAGAAGGTTCTGATTTCAAACATTTTGCTGAACAGGAGGAGAAGAGAATGTACTTCATCTACAAGAATATTTATTAATCAGGTTAGTTTAGTTATAGTCAAAGTTTATTTTATTTTGTTTGTAGGCAAGCGGATGCATAATACATTTCTTACAGTTTATTTTATACTCTTGAACATGTTTCCAATGTATGTTGTGGATTGCTTGCATCTAATCTGATAAGATTTTCTGAAGCTAAAAACGGAATACTTCTCAACGGTTATATATTTTTTTTAACTAGTCTTAGCCTTGGGCCTGTATTTAATGCAATTTAAAAATGTTACTGTCCATTTGTCTATTTAATACCAATAAACATAAAGCAAAATTATCAGATTACTCAAGTAATTACATTACAATAATTAAAGGCAGTGCCATTACAATACACAACTTATAAAATTACCATTACTATAAATAGAAAAATTATGTTACATAACTCATAAAAGTGTTTGTTACTGGACATATTTTCCTGAAGGATGGATTTTCTTCAGAAGTTTCTCATTTTGCTACAAGTAATTGAAAAACTCAATTTTAAGTTCACTTTGGTATGCAACAAATCTTTCAGCTTGTTTTGGTTATGTCGTCCTCCGTGGTGTACTAGTTACCATGCTAGCCTCTAGTTCCTGAGGTTGTGGTTTCAAACCCGGCGGAGGGTGATGGATATTTTTCGGGCGTAAAAAACTTTACCATGGCTTCCGTTGAAAGGGAAGCAAAGCTGTTGGTCCGTGTCGTAGATTTACCTCAAGCCTGATAAAGAGGCCTCTGATCAGAATTACCGATCTTTCACGCCCAATATAGAATAAATTTAAATTGAGATTTATTTATGGACGCTCTTTAACTACTATGGTTCTTAGCGTCCCATTCCATATTGGGCGTGAAAGACCGTAATTTTGCTCAGAGGCCTCTTTATCAGGCTTGAGGTTCTTTTACGTGCCCTAAATCTACGACACGGAACCACCGGCTTTACTTCCCTTCAGAAGAAAGCCATGCTAAGGAATTTTACGCCCAAATAAAATCCATCGCCATCCGCCGGGTTTGAACCTGCGACCTTGGGAACTAGAGGCTAGCATGGTACCATCAGGCCACGGAGGACGACTCAATATAGAATGGGACGTTAAGGACCACAGCAGTTAAAGAGGGTTCATAAATAAAAACTCAATTTAATTGAACTATTATATTTTGTTCATTATTACAAAAACCCTCTCTACAGGTGATTAGTACCTGAAAGTGATAATCCAAATTCTAAAATCTTAAAAAGGTTACGGAATGATAACTTTTGAGAGGAGAAACACTGAAACATTTCTTCCCACCTCAGATGTACTTCTTTTCCCTCATTATTTCACTAATTAATTTTGTCTGCAGTAGCAAATTGCTTAACATAAATAAATCACTAAAAATGGAATTATCATCAACGTTTGTTGATTCACCAGACACATTTCTAATCATTGGTATACATATTTCAACATCATTCCATTTTACGACATTGTTAAGCAAAATCCATACAAATTTCTCATACACTTCAAGTCTGTCAGGTCAAATAGGATGAACGGAAAAGTCCAACTAGCACCATCATTATTTCGAGAATTACAGATCTGAATGTCCCCTACATTGCTTAACTTTTCATATATGACGTTGGAAACGTTCTCCTTGTGCTCAAAGACAGGCATTGCAGCGTCTTAACCCATTATGATTTACATAATGCAGGTCTTCTTGAGAGATGTCGATTATTTCATTCCATATATTATTTTGCAATTCTTGTAATGTTTCGGGATTGTGGTTATACATTTTTTCTTTTAAATTGCCCCACAAGTAAAAAATCGGAGGGCGTGAGGTCTAGAGATCGAGCGGGCCACACTCCTACACTGATCACTCCGTCAGCAAAGACAGCAGCAGCTGTATTAAAAAAAGTTAGCTGTATGAGCTGTAGCCCACTTGCTGAAATACGCCGTGGAGTCGCTCATGTCAGCTGGAAAAACTGCTCTAAAATTAAAGCTACGGGCCGTGCAGCGTTAATTGTTTCGTGAAAGAAAATTACTCTAGACAGTTATTTTAGTTGCACTCGCAGCACATCGAACACCGACCTTAGAATCATATAGTGAACTCTGATGTATGAAGGAAGTGGCGCAATAGCGGGGACTGGAGTCTCGGGAGGGAACGGACTGAGACCGCGACCCAGTGCCACTAACGGCGTTGCCGCGTTACCTTATGGCACCGTACAAGTGTAAATATTGGTAAACCTAGACAGTTTAGCCCGCTACGACAGTGATGGTCGGCACGACTATCCTGAGGGGAGCAGTGTGACAGTGCGCGCTAACTTCCTACGGACCGGCGGTGCGAGCGCCTTCTTTCCCATCTACCTGCCATGAGTTAGGCTAATGGCCAGTTGTTATCTAGAACAATGGGCGCTTGAATAATAGTCATTGTGTGCACTTCCACGCTCCAAAGGATTCCTTTTGGCCCTTTCTGATAAGTTATCGTTCTAGAAAATTCCGCTTTGTAAGTGAGGCCCATATACGGGACTGCTGTGACAGGGCTAGTCCAGTGTTGAGTAAGGGATAGGAAGTGAAATAACGACATCGAATTTTGGAATGGAGAAGATGGAGAAAAAAATGGAGTTAACAATGGGTACGATGGAGGAGAAAGAGGATTCTGGAATGTAGAGGATGCAGACAGAAGCGAAGGTTGTAAAGGAAGAGATGAAAACAGAAATCTCCAAGATGCGCACGGAGCTATCGACCAAAATTGGCAAGTGACTCACCGACATGGAGAAGCGTATGGAGTAGTTCGGAAAAGTGAAACACTTCGGCCAACGCGTTAACATCTTGGAGGACGCCGGGAAAAGGCTTGGCGTCATGGGAAGAACAGTCGATGGCAGCGCCAAGGAACTGAACGGCATGGTGGAACAAATGCTTAGCGGAAGACTAAAGAAGTTGAAGGTCGAGGTGTCAGAACGCGACATGACATCCACGCGCGTCAAAACACCCTAATACGATGGAACGTGAACTTTCGAAACTTCCGCCGAAAGTCATCGCCATTGCCGCCCATAACCGATGGACAGCAGAGGAAGAAGCCACACAGCTAATAACCATCCTCCAGAGACGGGGAGCAGAAATTCTGAATGGAATTCCAACGTCGGCGAAGTCTGAGACATCTGGGACGCCCTCGAAAACCATTTCGGGAACCATCGTTTGCCCTCAGCCTGCCGTAGTCAACTCAAGTCAAAGCTGCAACAGCCAGGGGAGACGCTGCAGGAATTAGCCCTGGCAGTTGAACAGCTAGTGAACAAAGCTCTGGTGAACCTATCACCGAGTTACGTATCCAAGAAAGCTGCCTACTGCTTTTTCGACGGGGTGCGTAAAGCCGAGACACCAGAGCATCCGATGCTCGGGGATTACAAGACCATCCACGAGTCCCTAACGGCCACGCTGAGGACGGAGGCGACCAAGGTAACAGCGCCACCTACCTCGAAGATCAGGAGTATTCGACGGGGATAGAGAATCTACCCAGATACGTCAAAGAAGATCGTCAAGCGGTTTGTGTTAGGGGCCTGGCCAAACACCTACTGAAGGGCTGTCAACAAACCTGACGAGCAGGCGAGAAACGAATATACATCGGCGTGGCGAGGAGCCTCGTCGTGGACGGCTGGGTACAAGGAAATTTGTGCCTGGTACTAATCAACACAAGCAGCGTAACCGTAATTAAATCTGAAGTGGCGAAGTGTTTGCCGTCGAGGAAACCGAATCGACCCTACCAACTAGTGACGGTATCGGGCGATACCTTGCTTGTAGAGAAGGAGACTTTTCTGCAGTTGACCCTAGGGCGAAGCATCGTAAGGCTGTGTGTGTTTGTCGCGGGGGTGTCTGAAGATGTTATGCTGGGACTGAATGCCTTTAGAAACCACGAGGCGACGATCGACATCAACAGGAGCGTCTTGAAACGCGGCCAAGACGAGGTAACGTTCCGAAGCCCTAACAAACATCTGGGAATCTTCAGGGTGAACCAGACGGAGGATGTGATTGCTCCTGCAGGAAGCGAGGTGGTGGTGAAGGCGCTTCTGAAAGGCCAGCGCTCAAGGAACCTTGTTTTGGTCAGGAAGATGACATGCCTTGCCGGTAGAAAGTGCATGTGAGAATACTGAATCCATCGGAAACAGACCAGGACATGCAGGCCGGAACGGAGTTAGGGGAATGCGAGCAGCCACGAGTGTATCGCCGTGCGAAGGACCCGAGGAGCCAGCTGCATCCCAATATCCGGGCCCCCGGCTGGAAGACTTATTGAAAAGGACGGTCGACCATCTGACCGCGGCACAGCTGAAGAAGGTCCGGCACCTCCTTAGGCAATACCAGTTTGCCTTCAGCCAAGGGGAAGGCGATTACGGTCGCACCGATTTAGTACTCCACGACTTCGACATGTAGACGCCCGGCCTATCCCGCAATCACCACTACGCTTTTCTCTGGCGAAGCAAGCGGAGATATGAGACGTGCTGGAGGACATACATCTAGGGCTTCATCGAAGAGTTTAATAGTCCTTGGAGTTCCCCTGTGGTCTCGGTGCAGAAGACCGGCAAGCTACGCTTCTGCGTGGACTATAGGAAGTTGAACATTGTCACCCGAAAGGACTGTTTTCTCTTACCCCGGATTGACGACACCAAGAATTCTCTTGCTGGTGCCCAGTGGTTCTCGACTTTGGACCTGAAATCGGGATCTTGACATGTAGCTCTGGACCACAGAGACAAGGTAAAGATCGCATTCTCGACAGGCCAAGGGCTTTGGCAGTTTAGGGTTACGCCCTTTGGGCTCTGCAACGCGCCAGCCACTTTCCAGCGAATCCATGATGAGGGAATTGACATGCGACGGTTACCTGCTGTACTTGGAAATCATAGAGGCAGGAACTAGGCCGAGTTGGGAAAACATCGTACCCAGGAGTACGTGTAGTCCTACTGTTCTTCACTGAAAACCAAGGAGGGTGAGTTGTTGAGAATATGAGTCACCTGACGGGTAGACATACACGGTAAATGATCGTTCTTCGAAGTAAGGTGTCAGAAGTACTGGAGGAAGTACATGCGGGGACTTCGGGAGACACCTTGAACCCATCCGAACGATTGACAAGCTCCGACTAAATACTATTGGTTGAGACTACGGACGGACGCTGGGATTTGTGCCACCAGCGTCATGTGTGTGCGGTATGTCGCGGCCCACAGACTACGAGCCGAGATCACATGCAGCAGTACTACATGGGAACACCTTTCGAAATCGTCGCCATCGATATAGCAGGACTCTTCCCCGTGTCCACAGGGTTAAAAAGTAGTTGTTGTTGGTCATGGATTACTTTACCAAGTGGCCGGAGGTATACGCCATTCCTAACCAGGAAGCCAAAACGATCGCGGATTGCATAGTGGAAGTAGTGTTCTGCCGATTTGGAGTAACGTTAGAGCTACACAGCGATCAGAGCACAAACTTCGAGTCGAACCTCATGAGGGAATCACAGGGTAGACTTGGAGTGCACAAGACGTGTACAACGCCACTCCACCCGCAGTCAGACGGTCGAGCGGTACATCAAGACCCTAGCAGAGCACCTGAGGAAAGACATGGGCAAATACCAGAAGGACTGGGATGTTAGGGTGTCGCTTTTCTTGCTAGCCTACTATTCTTTGACTCTGACAGCGGGTTGACACCAGCCGGCTTAGTCTTCGGCAGAATGCTGCGTCTACCATTCGACCTGATGTTTGGGAACCCCCTGGGGCGAAACAGCCAGCAATCGACTCCGTGGAGAACCTCGTGGACCGTCTTCACGACGTGCACGAGATGGCCTGTCAACAAATCCAGGCACAAGCGACCGGACAAAAACCCACTACAACCGCGGGACCAACAGCCAAGGTTTTCTGCAAGATAATTTGCTGTGACTGCATCGCCCTACCCGGACTAAGGGGAATGACCCTTGGAATGACCCAAGCCACAACAATCATGTCAAGGACCGTACCGCATGTTGAAGAGAACCAATGGGGCAGTCTACCGCTTTCAGAGGCTGCCCGAGGGATTATGCTGATGGAACACATACACCGTTTAGACCAGTACTGGTCGGAACGACCAGGCCTGAGGAGGAAGCAGTGTGACAGCGCGCGATATCTTCTTACGGACCGGCGATGCGAGTGCCTTCCGGCGCATCCACGTGCTACGGTTTAGGCTAATGGCCGGTCCCTCTCTAGAACAATAGGGCTTGGAACAATAGTCATTGTACCTATGCCGCTTTCACTCTCCAGAGGATTGCTTTTGGCCCTTGTGGTAGATTTTCGTTCTCTAAAGTTCCGCTTTGTATGCGAGGCCTATATAGGGAACTGCTGGCGGCAGGTCAATTCCAGTGTTAAGCTCAGTGTAGCTTTGTGCTGTTAGAAGTAACATGTGGGCAGTGTAGTTTAATAGTGAGTGGTAACTCAGCAGTCAGTTGTGAGCCGTGCAGTTCAGCAGCTCAGTTGTCATTTGATTCGACGGATCAGTTGTGTTTTATTCCGTGTGCGTACCAAAGTGAATCAAGTGTAACGATAATGTTACGTTGGGTGGCTTGTGATAAATAAAGTGAGTTTTTCGCAGTAACTGGTGTTCTCATTTTTTAAAATATGTTATATGGTAAAACAATTGGAAGCTAGCTAGCCGTGCAACGGTGTAATTTAGGTACGTGAAGCTAAGCGATAAGATGTGGAGATATCTCTATGGTGGCTCGAAGCACAGGCTATCGGCTGAACATGACCAGCAGAGACGCTTGAGTGAGAGAGACGAGTAGAGGTGGAAAAGAGGTAGAGAGAAGCCTGCACATAAACGGGAAATCGGAATTTGTCATGATGAAAGACACGAGAGCATATGTTCTCATACGACGCTAATGTGATCAGTCAATCACAATATAGTTTTAAAATAGTTGTGGGATAAATAGCGTCTTTAGCTTGGTGTATAAACAAAGGAGGGACCCGGCATTTCGCACGGCTTGATACAGTTCTATCGCGGGGTGAACTTATGCCACTCAGATGTCTGAGTGTGTGAAGTTGTTAGAAATTTAGAAAAGAAACATAGGGTGGAAGGTGCAGCTTGATAGATAGGCATCATAACCCAGTAAAATAGTTGTGGAATAGAATTCGAGACCAGCTGCGAACTAGTGTGCAAATAAATTACAGTTAAAGTGTACATTAACTTTTTCTTTTCGTCTCCTATGATCACTTCCTAGATCAGAGTAAAGAGCACAGGCAACACAGAAGTTTGTAGGGGCATTGTCTTACAGCAAGTCAACACCCACACCAGGAAGGAAGATGGCGAGCAGCCAGAGAGGAGGTCCATTGCATAATGCGCCCAACGTGTTGGTTGACGGATAAGGAGACGAACCCAGGACTTCAACGCCGTAGCACAGCACACCACACCAGGAACAACGCAACTGTAAAAAACGTAGCATAAGTTAGGCCAATTATTTTCATGTACAGTGAATTTACATTTTACTTAGAAGTAGCAGATTTTACTGGCAAACAGTAACGGTTCAGGCAACATGGTAAATTCCAGCTCAACTCAACTACTGCCGTGTGGATGCAGTAATACGTACGTAATTGTTATTGGTTAGCAGAACAGACTAAGAAATTTGAAAGTAGCTTAACTAACAGCAACCAGAAGCTTGAAAGTCAATTAGCAGAAAACAACCGTAAACTGGAAGGTCAATTAGCAGAAACCAACGTAAGTTTGAATGTAGCTTAAACAGTAGAATAGGGAACATCTTAGCAGAAACTAGTGCTGGAATGGAAAATAGTTTCAGTAGGAAAATAGAAGGAAGTCTAGAAGTTAGTAATAGACAAATAGAACGGATTAGGAGAGGGCAAGATGCAATTCAAAAGGCCTTAAACAAATGTAAGGTAGGAGGTTAACGCAAATAGAGGAGAGATAGCTTATATTACAGAAAATGTCTATGCACAAAATAGGCATTTCATCATGACAATCAGAAAGCAAACACAGTAACAGAAGTTCAGACTCAAATGGATAAAGAATTGCAAACCTTATAAACAGGTCATTTCAGTTGCACAGGTAGAAACTATTCAGGAAACAGCAACACTTAGAACGTGTATAAAAGCTATAAGCACTGTGTATCATAAATGAGTTGTAGAATTGAAACGCAATTCAGTGTAATAGAAATAGAGCAACGGAATGCTAATGGCACACACATTAGAGCAAGAAGCTCAACCAACTCCGAAAGTGTTCAATCGCTTCCCGGTGAGGCCAGAATCCTTGACAAAAACCCCTGTATTGGTTACGTAGATGTAATATAATGCCGTTGACTACTTGCTCTCACCATGGAGAAATACAGAGTGAGCCAAAAGGCTCCAAACCGGCTGCGCGGTGTTTTTCCAGTCCGCGTCCTCGGCGCTCGTTGCTATCTGGCGCTATCATAGAAAGGCGCGGATGAAACCATACAACATTTTTAAAACCACCTTTAAAGGTTTTACTTATCAATTTACGAAAGGAGATGCTGAAACTGGCCACCGTCGTTGTCCATACATTTTTGACACCTGTTTAGGAAACTATCCATCGTGGCCAATGCCGTCTAATGTTTCATCGGTAAGAACCGAACACCGTCTTTTAAATTTTTTTCCATTGAAGAGTGTAGTGTTCAAGAACATCACAACGGCCTTTTGATACCGCGTTGTTTCGTGTTTTCCCTCCTTTGCAGAAATGTATAGATGTTGCTCCCTGATGTGACACACCGCACCTAACTATCTGTGATTCTGGGAGGTGCCCCTCTGGGCCCGGAGGTCCTGCTTCCTCTGACTCCTGTGCACATGTCATTTTGCCTATTCTACTTCTCCACTTTGAATATTTTCATATATCTATAGTCAATAATTCGAGAAACCCACAGTAAGAGACAAATGCAATTCTTCGTACCTGATCTTTGTGTTCGAGGTTAACAAGTGTCCCCTGATGATCGACAGCTTCTCATAGTCATCTGTAATAATCCAAGAAACGAAACTGCTGGATATATTTAACTCTCAAGGCCATCGTTTTCTGCTTCCGGAGTGGGTTTCAGGTTATCCGTTCTCTTACTGTTATGACCACCCTGAAGTCCTAATGATACTTGACCTACCAGATCTTGGCCAGGTTTCAGTAGAAGAAGATTCATTGAATTTTTGATAGTTTGATAAATAAATATTAATCAAATATTCAATTGTTTTAACAACTAGAACCTTTCAGTTGATTTCTTAACGCGTTTAAAACGAACAATTACTCCAAATCTGTTTTCGTTTACACCCATTCCGCAGTTTGTTTTTATGTAGGACACTTCACCAAGCACATCTGTTTCCAATAACCACTCAGTTGAGCGGGATGGCTCAGGGGGCATCGTCTGTGGCTCGCATTGGGGAGGTCCCAGGTTCGATTCCCGGTGGCCGCCCACTCTAATCATGGTTTTTTTCGTTGTTTTCCTCTGGTCGCCTAGGCGAATGCTGGGGTGGTGTATTCTACCACGATTTCTCCTTTCCCTCATTTCATCTTTCAGGCAGTGTCTCCGAGCTTGTGTTGGCATGTCTGCAAGGGTCGCTTCGTCGCCCTCTCGCGGGACTCTTCGCCTCTACTGGTGAGAGCGGGTGTTTCGTACTGGAAATGATAGGGACTTTCATGCGTCTCTGAGAACCCATTTGCCTGCGGACCTGCTGCCTCCTGCGGCTCTTTCACTTCATCCCTGCCTCCCGGAAGCTGTAGCCACAATAGACCTAGTTGGTCGCAGTGGCGAGGCGTCCCCCTCCAGTAATTACATCCTACATCTTAACCACTCAGTTTTCATGGTACTTAAAACAAAACTATTCATTTTTAGCTCTCAAATTTGCTAACATAAATTATAAAACTTATGGCCAACCTGTACAGTACTAAAAATTATAATAAAACACGATGAGCATTGCTGGCATTTAGCAATAGTATCATTTTGGTTGCATTTTGATGCTTAATTTCTGAACATACCGAGGCATTGCATGCCTTCGGATTCGTCCACAATACAAAAAGGTAATTATAATTTTATCTTCCATGTTCCAACATAACCGACTGGTGCAGTGCACAGGGTGAACGAGTAAAAAATGCTTATTAGTTTTCGGGTTTGATAAGACAATCTACCTTGATGTAATAATACGATTACAATTCGATTAACATTGCAGTGAATAAAGCCGTTGATAATAGAGCAAATTATACGTAACGGGCCAATGAATTGGCAAAATATATTTTGATTTTATAATGGAATACCTAATTAAAACAACAAACAGAAACTCTGTTTTAAAAGTCCGCACATCCATAGAAGTGAATCAAATTCCGTACATGTATGGATAAAACCGTCGGGGCAATTCCTGTTTTACCTTCTCTTCCATGTACATAGTAGGAACAGAAGGTATTGCATTCCACCCAAAAATTCGATACCGATATTTCATCGGAAATACATGTTTTGAGGCTCCCTGAATCCAAAAAAGAAGCATTTTTAGAAAAAGGTCCGCGCGCGCGGGGTGTGAGTGTGAGAGTGATTGTGAGAGTGAGTGTGAGAGAGTGAGTGTGAGAGAGTGTGAGTGAGAGAGGGAGAGAGAGAGTGTGAGAGAGTGTGAGAGAGTGAGTGTGAGAGAGTGTGAGTGTGACAGAGTGTGAGAGTGAGTGAGAGTGAGTGTGAGATAGTGAGAGTGAGAGTGTGAGAGAGTGTGAGTGAGAGAGTGTGAGTGTGTGAGTGTGAGAGTGAGTGTGAGTGAGTGAGAGTGTGAGTGAGAGAGTGTGAGTGTGAGAGTGAGTGAGAGTGTGAGTGAGAGAGTGTGAGTGAGAGAGTGTGAGAGTGAGTGAGTGAGAGTGTGAAAAAGAGAGAGTGAGAGAGAGTGTGTGAGAGTGAGAGTGTGAGAGAGTGAGTGAGAGTGTGAGTGAGTGAGAGTGTGAGTGAGAGAGTGTGAGAGTGAGTGAGAGTGTGTGAGTGTGAGAGTGAGTGAGTGAGAGTGTGAAAAAGAGAGAGAGTGTGAGAGAGTGAGTGTGAGTGAGAGAGAGTGAGTTGAGAGTGAGTGAGAGTGAGAGAGTGCGTGTGAGAGAGTGTGTGAGAGTGTGTGAGTGAGAGTGAGAGAGAGTGTGAGTGTGAGAGAGTGAGTGAGAGAGTGTGTGTGAGTGCTATGAGAGTGAGTGTGAGTGTGTGAGAGAGAGTGTGAGAGTGTGAGTGAGAGAGTAAGTGTGAGTGAGTGTGTGTGATAGAGTGAGTGAGAGTGAGAGAGTGTGAGAGAGAGTGTGAGAGTCAGAGAGGGAGTGTGAGTGTGAGAGAGTGAGAGAGAGTGAGTGTGAGTGAGAGAGTGAGTGAGAGTGCGTGAGAATGGAGAGTGTGAGAGAGAGTGAGAGAGAGTGAGTGTGGTAGTGAGAGTGTGAGAGAGTGAGTGTGGTAGTGAGAGTGTGTGTGAGTGTGAGAGAGAGTGAGAGAGAGTGTGAGTGTGAGAGAGTGAGAGTGTGAGAGTGAAAGTGAGTGTATGTGAGTGTGAGAGAGAGAGAGAATGAGTGGGTGAGGGTGTGAGGGTGAGGGTGAGTGTGAGTGTGTGTGAACAGCATAACTCAAAAACGAATTGTCAAAATTAGTATTAAATTCAGTATCTTCCAGAGATTCGACATGAAGATTTTAAAGAAAATCCCCCACCTTAAACTACCCTTTAGATGGAACATCATTCGAAAATTTTCATTTTCTACTAAATGCCTCTAACAATGTTGATTAAAATACCATATATTAAAGGTATTTACATGGCAAATAAAATGTATATCTTGAATTTTCTGTGAATACCTGTAAAGTCCTCTTCATTTGGAAGGAATTTTGTACAATCTTGGATAACTGATAAACGTTAAGCGTTAGACTAAAACGTACTACACAAGAAATGTAGATCTCTTTAAAGCACATAATTGAAATGGCATAAGGCATTTCTGAGATATGTGCTATTAATGGTTCGAATTGTTCATTACTTGGTCATTCTCTTCAAGTCCTGTCAACATTCAGCTATTTCTCGCGATTGCATAAGTACAGTATGGAATTTTAAGGCCAGTATATAGCGTCCAGTGCTAAAACGTTTTACTATCGCTGTTCTCTTTGTATCTATAACGAAATTTGTAATGTAGCTATTTCTGCAAAGGTTTATTTGGATTAAAACGTAGTAGGTAGGAAAATAGGCTTAGTAAGAATAGTTTGTAAAACCACTAATAAATTATAGAGGGTAGAAGGTCATGTGAATGTATCACATCAGATTTTTGTCCTCTTTTCTGAACAGCTTCGTTTTCTGGTTTTTCCTTTGGATATTCTTTTATTTAAAGTGTAATATATGTTCGTAATTTATTTAACAAAAAAAAGGTTGGAAAAGACATTTATAATTGTATATGAAACTCACTCTCACAATATAAAGATTTTGTTCAACACAAGGGTTAAGCCAAATTCCCTGAAATGAAGCAAATTAAAAGAAACCTTTAAAGCCTTTTTGCTTAATGCATTTTCCTGCTGAAGATCCGAAATAAATGTATAAATGCTTATCTACAGCTATAATACCGGCAATAAAGGGTATTCAAACGTTGCGTATTTGAAGGTGCGTTACCTTACTTGCTTTGTAAAGCACAAGCTTGTCTGTCTTGAAATTTAAAATGGAATAAATAACCTAAGAAAATAAAGAAAAAAATTCATTGCAAAAGTATTTATTATTCGCTTTCACAATTAGATTCATCTCTTGTAAAATTCCCTTGTTTAAAGCTTAATAATAAGTTCAAGTTTTAAAAAAGGCGGAAGGGCGGGAGAGAGAGACATGCAAAGAGGTATTATAGTCACATAGCAAATGTTATTCTTTTATTTAAAATGTAATATATGTTCGTAATTTATTTAACAAAAAAGGGGGAAAAATACATAATTGTACATGAAACTCACTCTCACAATACAAATATTTTGTTCAACAGAGCAGAGCGATAATTTAGTATTAATTCACCTTTACAGCAAAGATAGAACTCTATATGAAGTAAACTATGAATTATGGGAGAACACATGGATGATAGTTAAGAAGATTTTGATTTATTATTTTCTTTTCCTTCTGCTTTTAATGTTTATCCAAATAGTAGAACCATAATATATCAGCTATGTAATACATTTTCATGTATTAAAAAAAGTTCATGTGTTTTCTTATTAACTTGACTGATACTTGTGCACTGACATATAAGCAATTGCAACTACCTATTAATAGCAATGTGTATTCCTTCAATTTATAATTGGTATTGAAAAAAAGTTCATGTGTTTTCTTATTAACTTGATTGATACTTGTGCACTGACATATAAGCAATTGCAACTACCTATTAATAGCAATGTGTGTTCCTTCTATTTTGGAATTGGTATTGAAAAAAAGTTCATGTGTTTTCTTATTAACTTGATTGATACTTGTGCACTGACATATAAGCAATTGTAACTACCTATTAATAGCAATATGTATTCCTTCCATTTTGGAATTGGTATTGAAAAAAAGTTCATGTGTTTTCTTATTAGCTTGATTGATACTAGTGCACTGACATATAAGCAATTGTAACTACCTATTAATAGCAATGTGTGTTCCTTCTATTTTGGAATTGGTATTGAAAAAAAGTTCATGTGTTTTCTTATTAACTTGATTGATACTTGTGCACTGACATATAAGCAATTGTAACTACCTATTAATAGCAATGTGTGTTCCTTCAATTTTGGAATTGGTATTGAAAAAAAGTTCATGTGTTTTCTTATTAGCTTGATTGATACTTGTGCACTGACATATTATAAGCAATTGTAACTACCTATTAATAGCAATGTGTGTTCCTTCAATTTATAATTGGTATTGAAAAAAAGTTCATGTGTTTTCTTATTAACTTGATTGATACTAGTGCACTGACATATAAGCAATTGTAACTACCTATTAATAGCAATGTGTGTTGCTTCTATTTTGGAATTGGTATTGAAAAAAAGTTCATGTGTTTTCTTATTAACTTGATTGATACTTGTGCACTGACATATTATAAGCAATTGTAACTACCTATTAATAGCAATATGTATTCCTTCAATTTTGGAATTGGTATTGAAAAAAATTTCATGTGTTTTCTTATTAGCTTGATTGATACTTGTGCACTGACATATTATAAGCAATTGTAACTAGCTATTAATAGCAAGTGTGTTCCTTCAATTATTTTACTTTCAATACAAGATTTATAAGTGAATAGTTTTTGTTTGTATTAAAAATACTAATAACTTAAGACTAAAGAATTTGTTTACGATAAAGCGCGATTTATTTTTAGCAATATGTAGGAATATGAAACATTGCACTCAGTAATGTAGTTCTCATTAATACTTTATTTCTTTCAAAAAAACGGATTTTCTGCAGTTGCTATTTATTTTTTATTTATTTTCCAGTCAATCTACTTGTTTTGTTTGTAAATCATTTAAAGTTGTTACTAACCACCAAACTGTTTTCTCACATTACAAGCAAAGCACATAGAACATTTTCAGATATTTCAGCATTAGCAAAATTTGTATTCGATAGCAAGTGCAGTACATGAAATTCAGTGTGGTTATAAGAATATTTATGAACATGTATACTTCAAAACGAACAAAAAATAAATGGCTGGTTGGATTGACAGACGATCTGAGAGGTGTACAGATGGATTGATTGTTAAATGAATGGGGGATGGAGGTCTTATACAGGCTAATCATTCCAAATAAGTTTTCACATTATGCGCTCTATGATGTAAGATAGAAAACACTCACAAATACCAAGAAGATGGGCAATAATGATATTGTTAGAGCTCGCTGTGGTAGCAGTGGTGATGGTTGTTCTAGTTATCATAATGATTATAGAAGAGCTAATGGTGTAGGTGATAGTGGTTGTGGCATTAAAGACTGTGGTGGTAGTGAGGGTGGTGATGTTGTTGGTAATTATGCCTCTAAGTGATTGAAATTTCTGGAGTGATAATGATGATTATCGAAATAATATGATGGTGAGTGTTAATGATGAAATGATGGTATGGATATTTGTAAAAATGATAACTCTGATAATGTTTGTGTTTGGTGGTAGGAATTGTGATAGCATTGGGGTTCAAAGTAACAATAATTATGATGATATTGGGAACTGGGCTAGTAGTGATATCATGGTAGTAATAGTGCTTCTACTGGTGTGGTATAGATGAAAATGGTTGTAGTAATGAGAATAATAAAGTTAGTTTGTTATATGCAGTGGCGCCTGGTAATACAGGGTGCTAGGGCGGCGTCCTCCCCATAAATAAATGCCTCGCAAATAAAAAATAAAAACAGGAAAGGAAGGATAACATCAGACATGACTGCAGTATTAATTTCTGCACTACCCAATTTACTTTATAGATTTTGTTTTGCTGAAATGTTTTTGCAACTTTTGTACAGTGAGTAGCGCCAATGTTTTCATTATGGGATGTATTTCAGGCTACACCAAGTCTGTTCAGGAAACCTTGCATTTGTATATACTGCTAGAGGTGAGACGTGAGAAGGGAAATACTTTGAATTAAGATGAGGGGTGAAGAGAGGTAATAACAGCTTAGTGGAGTCCAAGACGCTTCTCTATTAGTTTTTTCTCCACGCAGTGTTTTCCACATGGAGTCATTCAATTTCACTGCCACCACCACATAAAAAATGTATTCAGTTCTGTCTAAAATTTAATTCTGTTACATGAATAGATTTAAAATTTAATTAAACTAAGTTATATTGCAATTTAAGGAATAACTTCATACAGTTAAAACTATCCAGAGCAGAATATAAATAATTCCCCTTATACTACGATCTATTATGGTGGCTTTGTTTGTGCGTCACTTAATCACAGTACATGTGCCCACAAGTAGTGCTGTGATTCACACATGTACAGGGTTCGAAGCACATGTTGTGTGAAATGCCTAACTTAACCAGTTAATTCGGTGCAAGTGAAATTAAATTAATTAGTTAAGAAATCACTACGAACAGCATAAATAGTAAAAAGACAGGCTTAATGCTTTACCCACATGTTACATTGAGAAGGTTCTGATTTCAAACATTTTGCTGAACAGGAGGAGAGGAGAATGGACTTCATCTACAAGAATATTTATTAATCAGGTTAGTTTAGTTATAGTCAAAGTTTATTTTATTTTGTTTGAAGGCAAGTGGATGTATAATAAATTTCTTACAGTTTATTTTATGCTCTTGAACATTTTTCCAATGTATGTTGTTGATTGCTTGCATCTAATGTGATAATATTTTCTGAAGCTAAAAACGGAATACTTCTCAACGGATATATATCTTTTTAGCTAGTCTTAGCCTTGGGCCTGTAGTTAATGCAATTTGAAAATCTTAATGTCCATTTATCTATTTAATACTAATAAACATAAAGCATAATTATCAGATTACTCAAGTAATTACATTACAATAATTAAAGGCAGTGCTATTACAATACACAACTTATAAAATTACCATTACTATAAATTGAAAAATTGTTAGGTTACATAACTCATAAAAGTGTTTGTTACTGGACATATTTTCCTGAAGGATGGATTTTCTTCAGAAGTTTCTCATTTTGCTACAAGTAATTGAAAAACTCAATTTTAAGTTCACTTTGGTATGCAACAATTCTTTCAGCTTGTTTTGGTAATGTCGTCCTCCGTGGTGTACTAGTTACCATGCTAGCCTCTAGTTCCCGAGGTTGTGGGTTCAAACCCGGCGGAGGGTGATGGATATTTTCCGGGCGTAAAAAACTTTACCATGGCTTCCTTCGAAAGGGAAGCAAAGCTGGTGGTCCGTGTCGTAGATTTACCTCAAGCCTGATAAAGAGGCCTCTGATCAGAATTACCGGTCTTTCACACCCAATATAGAATGGGACGCTAAGGACCACAGCAGTTAAAGAGCGTTCATAAATAAAAACTAAATTTAATTTAATTTTTATATTTTGTTCATGATTGCAAAAAGTCTCTCTACATGTGATTAGTACCTGGAAGTGATAATCCAAATTCTAAAATCAAAAAGGTTACTGAATGATAACTTTTGGGAGGAGAAACAATGTAACATTTCTACCCATCTCAGATGAACTTCTTTTCCCTCATTATTTCACTAATTCATTTTGCCTGCAGTAGCAAATTGCTTAGCATAAATAAATCACTAAAAATGGAATTATCATCAACATTTGTTGATCCACCAGACACATTTCTAATAATTGGTATACATATTTCAACATCATTCCATTTTACTACATTCTTTAGCAAAATCCATACAAATTTCTCATACACTTCAACTCTGTCAGGTCAAATAGGATGAATGGAAAAGGCCAACTAGCGCCATTATTATTTTGAAAATTACCGTTATGAACGTCCCTTACATTGCTTAACTTTTCATATATGACGTTGGAAACGTTCTCCTTGTGCTCAAAGACAGGCATTGCAGCGTCTTAACCCATTATGATTTACATAATGCAGATCTTCTTGAGAGATATTGATTATTTCTTCCCGAATATTATTTTGCAGTTCTTGTAATGTTTCGGGATTGTGGTTATACATTTTTTCTTTTAAATTGCCCCACAAGTAAAAAATCGGAGGGCGTGAGGTCTAGGGATCGAGTGCGCCACACTCCTACACTGATCACTCCGTCAGCAAAGACATCAGCAGCTGTATTAAAAAAAGTTAGCTGTATGAGCTGTAGCCCACTTGTTGAAATATGCCGTGCAGTTGCTCATCTGTCAGTTGGAAAAACTGCTCTAAAATTAAAGCTACGGGCCGTGCAGCGTTAATTGTTTTGTGAAAGAAAATTACTCTAGACAGTTATTTTAGTTGCACTCGCAGCACATCGAACACTGACCTTAGGATCATGTAGTGAACTTTGATGTATGAGGGAAGTGGCGCAATTGCGGGGACTGGAGTCTCGGGAGGGAACGGACCGAGATCGCGACCCAGTGCCACTAACGGCGATGCCGCTTTACCTGATGGCACCGTACAACTGTAAATATTGGTAAACCTAGACAGTTTAGCCCGCTACGACAGTGATGGTCGGCACGACCATTCCTGAGAAGGGAGGAGTGTGACAGTGCGCTCTAACTTCCTACGGACCGACGGTGCGAGCGCCTTCTTTCCCATCTACCTGTCACGAGTTAGGCTATTGCCCGGTTCTTATCTAGCACAATGGGCGCTTGAATAATAGTCATTGTGTGCACTTCCACGCTACAAAGGATTCCTTTTGGCCCTTTCTGATAGGTTATCGTTCTCGAAAATTCCGCTTTATATGTGAGGCCTATATATGGGACTGCTGTGACAGGGCTAGTCCAGTGTTGTGTACAAGATAGGAAGTGAAATAACGACATCGAATTTTGGAATGGAGAAGATGGAGGAGAAAATGTAATTCGCAATGGGTAAGATGGAGGAGAAAGAGAATTCCGGAATGGAGAGGATGCAGACAGAAGCGAAGGGTGTAAAGCAAGAAATGAAAACAGAAATGTCCAAATGTGAACGGAGCTGTCGACCAAAATTGGCAAGTGACTGGCCGACATGGAGAAGCATATGAAGGAGCTCGGAAAAGTGAAAGACTTCGGCCAACGCGTTAACCCCTTGGAGGACGCCGGGAAAAGCCTTGGCTCCATGGGAGGATCAGTCGATGGCACCGCCAAGGAACTGAACGACATGGTGGAAGAAATGCTTAGCGGAAGACTAAAGAAGTTGAAGGTTGAGATGTCAGGACGCGATATGACATCCACGCGCGTCAAAACATCCTAATACGACGGAACGTGAACTTTCGAAACTTCCGCCGAAAAGTCATCGCCGTTGCCGCCCATAACCGATGGTCAGTAGAGGAAGAAGCCACACAGCTAATAGCCAGCCTCCAGAGACGGGGAGCAGAAATTCTGAATGCGATTCCAACGTCGGCGAAGTCTGAGACATCTGAGAAGCCCTCGAAAACCATTTCGGGAAACATCGTTTTCCCTCAGCCTGTCAGAGCCAACTCCAGTCAAAGCTGCAACAGCCAGGGGAGACGCTGCAGGAATTAGCCCTGGCAGTTGAATAGCTATTGAATAAAGCTCTGCTGAACCTCCCACCCAGTTACGTATCCAAGAAAGCTGCCTACTGCTTTTTCGACGTGGTGCGTAAAGCCGAGATACAAGAGCGTCTTTTGCTTGGGGATTACAAGACCATCCACAAGTCTCTAACGGCCACGCTGAGGACGGAGGCGACCAAGGTAACAGCGCCACCTACCTCGAAGATCAGGAGTATTCGACGGGGATAGAGAATCAACCCAGATACGTCAGAGAAGATCGTCAAGCGGTGTGTGTTAGGGGTGTGGCCGGCCAAGACATCTCACGAAGGACTGCCCACAGACAAGCAGACGAGTGTCAAGCGGTGTGTTTGGGGGTGTGGCCAAACACCTAGTGAAGAGCTGTCAACAAACCAGACGAGCAGGCGGGGAACGAATATACACCGGCGTGACGAAGAGCCTCGTCGTGGACGGCTGGGTACAAGGAAATTTGTGCCGGATACCAATCAACACAGAAGCAGCGTGACCGCAATTAAATCTGAAGTGGCGAAGGGTTTGCCGTCGAGGAAACCGAATCGACCCTACCAACTAGTAACGGTATCGGGCGATACCTTGCCTGTAGAGAAGGAGGCTTTTCTGCAGTTGACCCTAGGGCGAAGCATCGTAAGGCTGTGGGTGTTTGTCATGGGGGTGGCTGAAGATGTTATGCTGGGACTGGATGCCTTCAGAAGCCACGAGGCGACGATCGACATCAACAGGAGGGTCTTGAAACGCGGCCAAGACGAGGTAACGTTCCGAAGTCCTAACAAACATCTGGGAAATTGCAGGGTGAACCAGACGGACGTTGTGATTGCTCCTGCAAGAAGCGAGGTGGTGGTGAAGGCGCTTCTGGAAGGCCAGCGCTCAAGGAACCTGATTTTGGTCAGGAAGATGCCATGCCTTGCCGGGAGAAAGTGCCTGTGAGAGTACTGAATCCATCGGAAACCGACCAGGACATGAAGGTCGGAACGGAGTTAGGGGAATGCGAGCAGCCACGAGTGTATCGCCGTACGAAGGAACCGAGGAACCAGCAACATCCCAAGATCTGGGGCCCCGGCTGGAAGACTTATTGAAAAGGACGGTCGACCATCTGACCGCGGCACAACTGAAGAAGGTCCGGCACCTCCTTAGGCAATACCAGTTTGCCTTCAGCCAAGGGGAAGGCGATTACAGTCGCATCGATCGAGTACTCCACGACTTCGACACTGAGACGCCCGGGCTATCCGGCAATCACCAATACGCTTTTCTCTGGCGAAGCAAGCGGAGATATGAGACGTGCTGGAGGACATAGATCTAGGGCATCATCGAAGAGTCCAAAAGCCCTTGGTGTTCCCCTGTGGTCTCGGTGCAGAAGACCGGCAAAGTATGCTTCTGCGTGGACTATAGGAAGTTGAACATTGTCACCCGAATGGACCTTTTTCTCTTACCCCGGATTGACGACACCACGAACACTCTTGCTGGTGCCCAGTGGTTCTCGACTTTGGACCTGAAATCGGGATCTTGACAACTGGCTCCGGACCCCAGAGACAAGAACAGATCGCATTCTGGACAGGCCATGGCCTTTGGCAGCTTACGGTTACGCCCTTTTGCCTCTGCAACGCGCCAGCCACTTTCCAGCGATTCCGTGGTGAAGGAATTGACATGCGACGTTTGCCTGCTGTACTTAGACATCATAGAGGCAGGAACTAGGCCGAGTTGGGAAGACATCGCACCTAGGAGTTCGTGTTTTAGTCCTACTGTTCTTCACTGAAAACCAAGGAGGGTGTGTTGTTGAGAATATGAGTCACCTGACGGGTAGACCAACAGGGTAAATGATCCTTCTTCGAAGTAAGGTGTCAGAAGTACTGGAGGAAGTACATGCGGGGACTTCGGGAGACACCTAGAACCCATCCGAACGATTGACAAGCTCCGCCTAAATACTATTGTTTGAGACTACGGACGGACGCTGGGAGTTGTGCCACCAGCGTCATGTGTGTGAGGCATGTCGCGGCCCACAGACTAGGAGCCGAGATCACATGCAGCAGTACTACGTGGGAACACCTTTCGAAATCGACGCCATCGATATAGCAGGACTATTTCCCGTGTCCACAGGGGTAAAAGGTAGTTGCTGTTGGTCATGGATTACTTCACCAAGTGGTCGGAGGTATACGCCATTCCTAACCAGGAAGCCAAAACGATCGCGGATTGCCTAGTGGAAGAAGTGTTCTGCCGATTTGGAGTAACGTTAGAGCTACACAGAGATCAGAAAACAAACTTCGAGTCGAACCTCATGAGGGAATCACAGGGTAGACTTGGAGTACTCAAGACGTGTACAACGCCTCTCCACCCGCAGTCAGACGGTCGAGCGGTATATCAAGACCCTAGAAGAGCACCTGAGGAAAGACATGGGCAAATACCAGAGGGACTGGGATGTTAGGGTGTCGCTTTTCTTGCTAGCCTACTGCTCGTCGACTCTCGACACCGAGTTGACACCAGCCGGCTTAGTCTTCGGCAGAATGCTGCGTCTTCCATTCGACCTGATGTTTGGGAACCCCCTGGGGCGAAACAGCCAGCAATCGACTCCGTGGAGAACCTCGTGGACCGTCTTCACGACGTGCACGAGATGGCCTGTCGACACATCCAGGCACAAGCGACCGGACAAAAACCCACTACGACCGCCAGGCCAACAGCCAAGGTTTTCCGCAAGATAATTTGCTGTGACTGCATCGCCCTACCCGGACTAAGGGGATTGCCCCTTGGAATGACCCAAGCCACAACAATCATGACAAGGACCGTACCGCATGTTGAAGAGAACCAATGGGGCAGTCTACCGCATTCAGAGGCTGCCCGAGGGATTATGCTGATGGAACACATACACCGTTTAGACCAGTACTGGTCGGAACGACCAGGCCTGAGGAGGAAGCAGTGTGACAGCGCACGATAACTTCTTACGGACCGGCGATGCGAGAGCCTTCCGGCGCATCCACGTGCCACGGGTTAGGCTAATGGTCGGCCCCTCTCCAGAACAATGGGGCTTGGAACAATAGTCATTGTACCTATGCTGCTTTCACTCTCCAGAGGATTGCTTTTGGCCCTTGTGGTAGATTTTCGTTCTCTAAAGTTCCGCTTTGTATGCGAGGTCTATATAGAGAACTGCTGGCGGCAGGTCAATTCCAGTGTTCAGCTCAGTGTAGCTTTGTGCTGTTAGAAGTAACATGTGGGCAGTGTAGTTTAATTGTGAGTGGTAACTCAGCAGTCAGTTGTGAGCCGTGCAGTTCAGCAGTTCAGTTGTCATTTGATTCGACGGATCAGTTGTGTTTTATTCCGTGTGCGTACCAAAGTGAATCAACTGTAACGATAATGTTACGTTAGGTGCCTTGTGATAAACAAAGTGAGTTTTCGCAGTAACTGGTGTTCTCATTTGTTATAATATGTTATATGGTAAAGCAATTGGAAGCTAGCTAGCCGTGCAACGGTGTAATTTAGGTGCGTGAAGCTAAGCGATACGATGTGGAGATATCTGTATGGTGGCTCGAAGCACAGGCTATCGGCTGAACATGACCAGCAGAGACATTTGAGTGAGAGAGACGAGTAGAGGTGGAAAAGAGGTAGAGAGAAGCCTGCACATAAACGGGAAATCGGAATTTGTCATGATGAAAGACACGAGAGCATATGTTCTCATACGACGCTAATGTGATTAGTCAATCACAATATTGTTTTAAAATCGTTGTGGGAAAAATAGTGTCCTTAGCTTGGTGTATAAACAAAGGAGGGACCCGGCATTTCGTACGGCTTGATACAGTTCTATCGCGGGGTGAACTTGTGTCACTCAGATGTCTGAGTGTGTGAAGTTGTTAGAAATTTAGAAAAGAAACATAGGGTGGAAGGTGCAGCTTGATAGATAGGCATCATAACCCAGTAAAATAGTTGTGGAATAGAAGTCGAGACCAGCTGCGAACTAGTGTGCAAATAAATTACAGTTAAAGTGTACATTAACTTTTTCATTTCGTCTCCTATGATCACTTCCTAGATCAGAGTAAAGAGCACAGGCAACACAGAAGTTTGTAGGGGCATTGTCTTACAGCAAGTCAACACCCACACCAGGAAGGAAGATGGCGAGCAGCCAGAGAGGAGGTCCATTGCATAATGCGCCCAACGTGTTGGTTGACGGATAAGGAGACGAACCCAGGACTTCAACGCCGTAGCACAGCACACCACACCAGGAACAACGCAACTGTAAAAAACGTAGCATAAGTTAGGCCAATTATTTTCATGTACAGTGAATTTACATTTTACTTAGAAGTAGCAGATTTTACTGGCGAACAGTAACGGTTCAGGCAACATGGTAAATTCCAGCTCAACTCAACTACTGCCGTGTGGATGCAGTAATACGTACGTAATTGTTATTGGTTAGCAGAACAGACTAAGAAATTTGAAAGTAGCTTAACTAACAGCAACCAGAAGCTTGAAAGTCAATTAGCAGAAAACAACCGTAAACTGGAAGGTCAATTAGCAGAAACCAACGTAAGTTTGAATGTAGCTTAAACAGTAGAATAGGGAACATCTTAGCAGAAACTAGTGCTGGGATGGAAAATAGTTTCAGTAGGAAAATAGAAGGAAGCCTAGAAGTTAGTAATAGACAAATAGAACGGATTAGGAGAGGGCAAGATGCAATTCAAAAGGCCTTAAACAAATGTAAGGTAGGAGGTTAACGTAAATAGAGGAGAGATAGCTTATATTACAGAAAATGTCTATGCAAAAAATAGTCATTTCATCATGACAACCAGAAAACAAACACAGTAACAGAAGTTCAGACTCAAATGGATAAAGAATTGTAAACCTTATAAACAGGTCATTTCAGTTGTACAGGTAGAAACAACTTAGGAAATAGCAACACTTAGTACGTGTATAAAAATTATAAGCTCTGTGTATCATAAATGAGTTGTAGAATTGAAACGCAATTCAGTGTAATAGAAATAGAGCAACGGAATGCTAATAGCACACACATTAGAGCAGGAAGCTCAACCAACTCCGAAAGTGTTCAATCGCTTCCCGGCGAGGCCAGAATCCTTGACAAAAACCCCTGTATTGGTTACGTAGATGTAATATAATGCCGTTGACTACTTGCTCTCACCATGGAGAAATACAGAGTGAGCTAAAAGACACCGAACCGGCTGCGCGGTGTTTTTCACGTTCGCGTCCTCGGCGCTCTTTGCCATCTGCCGCTATCATAGAAAGGCGCGGATGAAACCATACAACACTTTTAAAACCACTTTTAAAGGCTTTACTTACCAACTTTACGAAAGGAAATGCTAAAACTGGCCACCGTTGTTGTCCATACATTTTGGACACCTCTTTAGGAAACTATCCATCATGACCAATTTCGTCTAATGTTTCTTAGGTAAGAACCGAACGCCGTCTTTTAAGTTTCTTAGCCTTGAACGCTTCCTATGGCCTGTAATTTACTGCAAAGTTCATTGATTGTTGTACGGCCTGGAACGTTTACACCTGGAAATCTTTCTGCAAATCGTACTTTCACTTGGCGAGCTGATCGAGTTAACACATACGAATCATAAATAAATACACGCTGTGCAGTAGAAAACACATATTGAGCCATAATATACTTTGTGACTAAGTACAGGACAAAATAATAAATAACCCGTAATAACTGAACTACATCACATCACCGTTAACCCAATACTGCACAGCAAAACCATAACAACGTGGGTTTGTTTATAGCAGCAGTACGTTATCATGTTTTATCATATTTCCACATGCCCAGTGGAAAAACACTGCAGCCGGTAATATTGTTCATAAAATACCCCTCCGGGGTAACTTAAAACATAAAGTGTACAAGACAAACCCACAAACCCTGGAAGAACTAAAACAAAATATCCGCCAGAGAATTTCTCAACGTGAACTACGGCGAGTGATGGATAGTTTCCTAAAGAGGTGCCAAAATGTATGGACAACACGGTGGCCAGTTTCAGCATCTCCTTTCATAAAGTTGGTAAGTATAGCCTTTAAACATAGTTGTAAAAATGTTATATGGTTTCATCCGTGCCTTTCTATGATAGCGACAGACGGCAACGAGTGCCAAGGACGCGGACAGGAAAAACACCGCGCAGCTGTTACGGAGTCTTTTGGCTCACTCTGTAGTTTTAATTCCCATTTATTGCATGAACTGACACCACCAGTGTTCGACGAATCTAAAGATCATGCGAATGAATTTATTGAAGAATTAGAACAATATTTTCTGTTAAAAACAACTCCTCATGTAATCAAGTCTACCCTAATTAGGAAATACCTCGAAGGTCGTGCGCTGTCGTGGCTTAAGTTAAGCAGGGTAGCTCATCAACTGATGAAGCATTTTAACAAGCTTTCTTGTTGAGATACTGGAGGCCGCAAGAAATGAATAAAATTCGTCTAGAACTTCACCAAGGCGGATACAATCCCAACATACACGGTACCTTAGTGGATAATGTTTTTAATTTGGCGCAACGAAGTAAACAAATTGAACCATCATTGTCAGACAGAGAAGTTATAGCGTTATTCACCAATCACTTTGAACCGCATACAAGAAATGGGTTAATAGTGGCTGAACCGCCCACCATTGCTAAAATGATTGACTTTACCTTTTATTTCCGTTTTGATATAGCCACTGTGCAATAAACATAAATCAGCAGAGACAAAACCTTAACTTTTCGTTCTTGTAACATTTTTTTTTAAATTCCTGTGAACACGCCGACACATTTGCTCACACGTCTATAGAATTTCAGTGTTAGTGTCCATAATATTAGCATTTACCGCGGCGATTCATACCTATCATGCCCTTTTTCTGGGTGCTGCTCTACCATATTTGGCTGGCTATCTGCTTGAATTTGTGTATTCATTAACAAAAGGGTCCCTGGTTGAGAAAATTGTGTCACCTTTTCTTTCTGAGATAGTTGCATGTTCGCAGTACTCATCTGTGCCTGTTTTCCCGACTGTTGTAATTCCAATGTTATTTCCGTCCTATGTAGTCCTGGGTTCATGTCCCACCTCCTATTCTTGGTATTAACAATAATTTGCGAGTTTACTGGGCTTCTACAAGAAAATTTCCCGTCTTTGGCTATTGTCCTGTCTGGGGTGTTTGCTTACACCCTAGCATAATTTCTTTCTGCCCCTGTCTCTGGTTCTCTAAGTCGCGGAGGGCGATGGACATTACGGGTGTAAAATCCTTAGCATGGCTTCCTTTGGAAGGGAAGTAAACCCGGCGGTCCCGTGTCGTAGATTTACGGCACGTTAAAGAATCTCAAGCCTGATGAAGAGGCCTCTGAGCAAAATTGCAGGTCTTTCACGCCCAATATAAAATGGGACGCCAAGAACCCCAGTAGTTAAAGAGCGTCCATAATTAAAACTCAGTTTCCGCCCTATCCCAAAAAAGGAATGACCTGCTTTCTTGCTGGAACTGCTCCCTTCTATCACGGAAATTGTTCGTTTGTGACGGGCTTTGATCAAATGCAGTTATTAAGCGTGTTGCATATCACGTTGCACTTCTGGTTTTTTATGTGAACTTTGCAAATAATATGCATTTTCCCTGGTGTATTTGTCTATAAGCCTTTCCATCGTCTTCAGAGGAAAGGAGGATAAGTAAATTGATCTGAATGTTCTTTCCTGGGAGTAATCACTGTGACCAGTTTGTATGTGTGCGGATGCAGGTGGGCAGGGGCATGTTATAGAGGCCTACAATTTATGGTACATGCTTGTTTTCTGTAACTTTATTTGAAGCCCATATAATCATATATACTGAGGCTTAACAGATTTTGATACATATTATGTTGGTGCTGAGGTTTGCGTTAGGATATTAGTAACACCAATTTTAAAAACAGATTGTGATTTACCTTAATCCTGTTAAGTACCTTGATCAGTATCTGTAACTTTATATTTATCTTATATCTACAAAGAGACTATATTAAATTTCTACTCTGCTAATGCAGGTATTCTTTAAATCATGTATGTATTTAGCATACTGTGTAATATTTACATCTTGTGACAAGCATGTGACCTACTCTCTCATCTTATCTGCATCTGAGGTGTTTTGTGTAATCATTATTTTGTAAAGGATGAGAAAATTATTTATTTAATTGCACATTAAGAGTTTATTTTTCCACCTATTGCAACAAATATAGTCATGACATTCATCCAGGAAAAGGAGGCTGGGTACCACTAAGCTACTTAGTAAATTAATAGATTAATTTCTTAATGCCTGTATATTATATAAAACATTGGCATATCGTTTCATATGTGCTTACAGGAAGCTTTCTAATATATTAGTATTTCATAGCATATGCTTAGATGCAAGCTTTTAGGTTATCATTAAATGTTGCCGAGTTCCTTCACACACAAATGCTTTCAATGTGCTCCTATTTTACTCACTTATAAAACACATATGAGGGAAATACAATCTGGAGACAATTTATACTAAGGCTGGGATTTTTATGAATTAAAAGTTGCCAAAAGATATGCGTGATGACCTAAAGTTTTAAAAAATATGCATAATTCACATAAAAAAACATGACCTAACAATATTATAATGAGGTAGTAGAGCAAGATTATGACAATTATCTATTTATTTAAGGTTAAAATTTAAAAAAGCTAAACTCTGGAATGTTTTATTGTAGTATGCATTTTATGTTATTAAAATTGACAGTAATAGGTTATGTATGCTGATTTCTTTACATACATCTTTTTACTTCACTTTATGAACCCTGAGTTGCAATACACAATAAATACCTTGTAAAAATCTTCAAATAAAAATATTTCCTCTCCTTAGCCAACTAAGACTTGTACTTTGAAAAAACTTCCTCTACAATAGTTGGCAAAAGAGGAGCATATCTAAAATCAACATTATCATTTTAATCTAATTTTAAATTATAAGGAGAAAATCCTTCACATAACAAAATCACAATACATTATTTTACCATCAGTAAAAAACACTTTTACCATATTGAAATGCAAACTGTCATCATTTTACTCAAATACTTTGCTTCATTTTAGGCACTGTTTTTGAACTGAAGTATACACTCTTCCCACCTCAACAAGATTCAATAACACAATGAGATAGCTGTTTGCACTCCAGAGCCCAAATTATAAAGGACAGGCATAAATGGCTACCTGTTTGTTGTGTAACCATAGACTACACAAACTTATTGATACATAAGGATAAAGTCCATATGTGAATTCAAACTAAATATGGGTGAAAGGTGATTTTACCACCTTGCAGGAAACAAAATGTGATGTGTAATTCTGAAAAATTTAACAAACTAATGCAAAAGGAAGAAATTACATGAGAAAGGTTCTTTACATCTTGAGAGAGTGAAAATATTATGAATATGACCACTTAGTTATCTACTAAAATATACTCTACAAGAAAAAAGAATTACCATATATGCATAAATATGACTTAACAAATTATTTTTTTCATAACACACATTCCTATATATTTAACGAACATACCAGTCTTACCAGAAAAGATGTGCTCCATCATGAATATCCTAGCACTAGTTGTGACATTCATTCAGGAAAAGTAGACTGTGTACCACTATTTTAAAATAAAGAGAGTTGAGGGTTGTTACACTACATCACTAAAATATTCTTACATGAACGCGTTTCGGGAGGCGGCTTGTTCCCATCGTCAGCATGTTCTCAACTGATGTTTCTGGTCATCGTCTGGGGCATGTGTGTGGCTAATGGTGTTCTCTGGTGCTGGGCTGATGAACCTCCAAAGGCTGCTGGGTGGCGGCAGTTCAAAATTCATTAGGTGACTCCTGTGTTTGACAATATGTATTTTTTCCCAGATGTCCAATTCATTGCTGCTGTTGATCGGTTTTAAGAGTTTTATGTTCGGAGTGATATCATGGTTTGAAGACCAGAAATGATGTGCTACTGCTGATTTATCTGGCTGCTTTTGGTAAATGCATCTCATATGCTCTTTTAGTCTTATTTCAAGATTTCTTTTGGTTCTCCCTATGTATACCACTAAGTACTAAGTACTTTTGACTATATTTTTTTAAAAAAGTTAAAGTTTACAAAGCAATATGATAAAGTCATGTAGTGGATTCTGTGCAGTAATATTTTTATCAGTTGCACTCCACCAATTAAAATGTGCACCAGTCATCATGCTCAGAAGTACTAAGTCAGCATGCTATTTTTTCTGTTCCTAATGTTTTAAGTCTGCCTAAAATCCCTCAACAGAAAAGAGTTTTAAATGTTTGGCTGCTAATAGGAAGAATAAAAGAAACTCTCCAGGAAATTTAACCAATAAGGAATGAACAAAATATTGTACACTGTTTTGTTTCCAAAATGAATGTAACTTCATCTTCTATAAATACTATAACAACTTCCTATAAGTACAAGAAAGTAGCCAGCGGTTGTTTTTTATAATTTCCTAGGTATATCACTCTTAATGCCTATTTAATATATTGGGCATTATAAATAATATAGAGCTTTGAAAAGAAGATTACTTCTTCATGGATTGGCCTGCTAAGATATCAAATACACACAGATCTGCATTGGCACAAATATCCATTGAATTAAGTTGATGTGCATGTGTTTTAGTTGCAGTTATATCAAAGGAGCAGCCTTCAGAGAACCACGGCTGGGCTCCAGAGTTTAATGCTGTGGTTGTGGAGAGCAAACGGATCAGACTACTACGCAGTGTGACCACAAAAGTTAACTTTTGTTATGTAGTGATCATTTTGTGGTATATGCTTTAGTTTCTTATAAACATGTGTTAGCATGCCAGACAGTCGTAAAGTAGATTTCTAATAATAATAGTCACCATAAAGGCCAAATAAGAGAATTGGAATAGAAATGTTAACTTGGAGTAGTAATTGTTTTTTTCCTGTGTTGTAAGTTTATCTGATTTAGATTAAATGATTTAATTACATACTGTTTATCACAATATAAGGTGATGTTATAGATCTTGATATCCTGCCCTCTGGCCCTAGCAAAATTTTAAACAGCAATTATAGAGACATATTAACCATGCCTGTGGACGTGTGAAAATGCAGAGTTAAATTAAATCATTTTACTTGGGATTTGTTTTATAAAATGCTCCTTGATGGCTACTTTATTCTGCCATTTTGGGGTAAAATAGCTACTTTCTTGTTAATACATTTTTTTACCTGTATTGTTTTTTATTGTCTTAACAACAAAGTTCTACTATGACCATAAAGTGTTAAGAATGTATAGCACAATGCATTTAAGGCATGAACATTAAAAGTGGATGAATGTAAATTGGATTGAATAGTAGTTACAGAGTTTATTATATTTTGTTACTTAAGTTTGTGCTATACAGATAACATAGTGTATTACTGACCATATTGAGAATAGTGTGCCAGTCAGTAAGACCAGCTTGTTTTCCAGTATCTTGCACATGATACAGAGCAAGGCTGGATCATGAATAAGGAGAAAGGAATGAGTTTAACTGTGACTGATTAATTTTCGTAAGATGAGAAAGAACCGTGTGGTTTCTTTGTTGAAGTGATTAGGCGGATTTATAGATACCTTTTGGGCTACAGAGAATGTCATTTAATTTACTTTTAATGTTACCCATTCTTTCTCCTACTTTTCATTAAACCATGGTTGAAAAATGTTATACTATCTTGATGTTGTGATGCTGGTTGACTTGTTTAGCGGCATCATTTGCTTTTTCATTCCCATTGATGCCAACATGATGGTACCAATATTAAAGTGGCATCCTTTCCAGAAATGCAGTTTTGGTATACAGGGAAAGAACATCCTGAATCATAGGTGAATTAGGATTATTTTCTTGGACAGCCTGTAGCAGACCCAAGAAATTATAGAATATTGCAAAGTTAGTATCTGTAGCTTGCATTATGTACTCCAGAGCTTTCTTAAGAGTACAGTAAAACTCTCACAGGAGAATACATTAAAATAGTGTGGAAGGGAATATATTATAGTATGATCAGGGTAGGCCAGTGAACAACCTTGGTTTCCGGAAACACTGATTCATTAGTGAAAATGTAAACAGCATTATGGTAGGTATCTTTTAAGGCATTGCATATGTATCTGAGACTGAATACAAGTATCTGAGAATGAATGCAGGTGTATGAAGTTTTGCAGGTAGAAAGTTGGGTATCAAGACCAGGATGTTTAAGATACTGTAGATCTGTATCAGCAACACATGACTGAGAATAGATAGGAGAGATTTAAAGTCTATTTAATCATAATATTCTCTGAAGTGATGATAAAAAGGACCATATGTGTTAATCTGTGTTAACCTCTCAGAGAAGGTATAGCAAAACATTTTAGATCATGGTCTTGATGGATTCTTTAGGAAACAGAATAGGCTTAAAATCTTCTCATGAAAATTTAATGGTAGCTGATTTGTTTCCAGCTGAAGATATAAGGTTGGGCTTGGGCTTGTATGAATGCTCCAAGAGTAATATGTAGGTTGGAAGAGTGAATAACATCCAAAGCTATAATAGCTTAGAGCTATAATAGAGGCAGAATTATACATAGGAGCTGCATAGTCTAGTTTAGAGCACAAAATGGATCTAGATAGGTTTTAAGTGGTATTGTTAGATCTGCACCCCAGCTTTATGCTGCCTAAATTTTCAGATTTTTAAGTAATTTTATGTCATCATTTTTCAAACCTCTGTGATGAGATCCCATGTAATGTTGGTATCAAACCTGGTATTTTATCTTAGTAAAAAATTTATGTTTGTCATCCTGAATGTATAAGCCATAAGTACTTTGGCAGAATGCTATTTTTATGAAGGGTGATACATTTCTTTGTTGGTGTGCAAGGCTTAAGGCTGGTAGTTACTGACCATTTTTGAGCTTATTTCAGAGCAGGTTGAAGTATTTCTTGGTTATAAATGATATTTTTACCATATTAAGGCCATCAACATAGAAACAGTCTTTCACAAGTGGACTCGGAAATGTTACAATGCTTTTGATTGCCACAAGAAAAGGTATCATACTGAGGACACATTCTAAAGATACCTTGTCTTCTGCTTGTACATGTTCCAATATGAAGCTGTTGGATTTCATCTAAATGTTCTGGTTCTTTAAGGAAATACCATATAATACTCTACCAAATCGTTTGTAATGTACCTTGTTCAAGACCATATCATATGCCCTTTCTGTGCCTAGAATCACTATGGAAGCATGTTGTGATGTTGAGAATGCATTTGAGGTTTATGTTTGTGAAGTGGTGAGAGGATCAATGTAGAATGATCATGGCGAAAGCTACTTTGATGTTCATTTAAGATCCTTTTGTTGATCTAGGAATCTTAGATGCTGATTTACAATTTCCTCATTATGTTGCACGTGGCCAGGTTAAGACAATAGGGTGGAAATTACATGATAAAAAAGTGATCCTTGTTACATTTAAGAACTGGAATCATAATAGCTTGATATCATTGCTCAGGGAATGTTTGATTTTTTCTGAATAAAATTGTATAGGTCAATAATGTATACAAGTTACCAAGCGAGATGGCTCCACATATATGAGGCTTGCATTTGGGAGGTGCACCATTCAAATCCTGCTAGAGCTGCTCTGCTTGACATGTGTTTTTCTACATTTTCCTGTCTTTCTAATTGGCAAATGCCAGGAAAGTACCCTAAACCTAGGCCTGGGATGTTTCCTTCCCAAATAATTCCTTTCCCAAATATAATTTCATTGCATGTATCATGAGTGTCCTCCACCTCTGGTGCCATATGTAGCAAGAATGGTTGTTAAACATTACTAAACAAATAAAAATAATGTATCACATTATTCCCTCTTGCAATAAGTGCTTTAATGATATGTAAGGAAATTTGTCTTGTCCAGGGTCATTTGATGTGCACTTCTAATATAGGGGCATGATGTGAGGGGTCAGGGGAGTGCAAATGCCTCCACCTTAGCTGTGAAAAATAATTAGGCTGCTGGTAATTATTGCTCCTCCAAAAGAAAAATTATGACAACTGTACTTTGAATAGAAATATTTAACATTTAAGAAACAAAAGATTTTCTTTTAAGCTATATGTGCCATTAAAATTCTCATGAAAATTCAGGGAACTGCCTCAGGCAATCTTGCTCCACCCCAAGCAGCAACTAGAATAATGGTCCTGGTAGGAGCTTTTTCAAGCTTAGTTCTGCATTGTATGCTTCTTCAGAATTGCAAGCTATGGCCCAAAGGTAGGACTGTGGGCAAAATATTTAGAATATTACACCTTAAAAAAGGTGTGTTACAGTAACATCAAGTTAGAAATGTTAAAGAGAAACACATAAAAGTTACGTTCAGTTATAAAGTAATCCGTAGCTAATATGATGGTAATAGATTTTTCTAAACCATTATCATTACATTGTTCAAGTAAAACTTTTATCTTCTTTACACCTTGCTAAAGCCCAGAGGAAGCCTTTGGGGTAACTCTTCTTTTGTTTTCCTTAGAAAAAGAAATAGAGGCATTTCAACAAATATGTATGTTCATTACCTAGCATGGCCTTGGGAGAGGGTGATAATTGTATTCTTTTCACATAATCTCCATCAGATTTCATTGAATGTTTAAATCATCTAATATTCTTATGATGCTCAGGTAAAAATTATAGAATAAAACTATACAAAAGAATGAAAATTGGAGGCTATCCTACAAGCTTGAAACATTATCCCCACAATACTTTAACCCCTTATGTACAAATGTACACTATGTTCTTTAGGAAAAAATCTTGCACACCTGTGCTATAGAACTGAGCAAAAATTAAAGGCCATTCACAACCTTTGAACCTACATATATATATAAATACATAGGTGCTAATGTGCATTGCTTTAGACATTAAGACTTATCTTTGGATTCATCAATTTTGCACCTGACAACAATTGAAACTGCCATACAAATTATATAGCATCATATTCACACCTAACATATGTTTTTTATCTTTAAAATCAGTTATTCTGTCAATGGCTAAAGGAACACTGTGTGCACAATTGTAATTTTTCGTCACAGGTGCTAGTGATTGATAAAGTGTGTTTCACACGTAATGGTATGTTGAATTTTCGTTATCATCATGCGTGGGTCTTTGAAAAACCTCACACAGTAAGACAAGCTCATTTCCAGCACCAATTTTCACTGAACATCTGGGCTGGAATAATTGGAGATAAGCTGATAGGTCCTTTTGTATTACCCACAAGATTGACTGGAACAACTCATCAGCAGTTTTTTAAAAACAATCTGCCCTCTCTTTTGGAGGATGTTCCTCTTCAAACAAGACAAAGCATGTGGTTCATGCATAATGGGGCGCCCCCTCACATCAGTACAGTTGTTCAACACTTAAATTGCATATTTCAAATCGATGGATAGGCCAACTCGGACCAGTACCTTGACCTGCAAGATCTCCAGATCTCAGTCCTTTAGATTATTATTTCTGCAACATTTGAAGAGTGAGATGTAGCACTTGTAGTTTGCTACCATTGATGATTTTCGCACACGTGTGTTTGAAGCAGCCCTAGAGATGGGGCAGAATGCAGAAGCTCTAACGAGGGTAGGACAAAATTGGCTAAGATGCGATGCCTGCATAGATGCTAATGGAGCACATTTTGAGCATCTACTGAAGAAGTATTGTTCTTCAATTTGCGATTTGTATATTAAGCTCCACGCTTTGGGAGCCAATTTGCGATATGATTTTTGGCTTACGTAAAAATATTATTATGTATATTTGAAAAAGTGAGCTGTTATGTAATTATTTAGCTCCACATTAAGGAAGCCAATTTGAAGAATGAAATTGAGCCTCGTTGTATTTGTTGCCAACTTTGAAAAAGTTGTTTAGCTGAATGCTGGATATTATTTCTCTTTATACTTGCACATTTATAACACAACACTTTATAAAAGAAAACTGTGAGCACTTTATATATTCTAGTGGAGAACACAATTTTTACCATCCGTACTCTACAACATCTTACCTGCGACTTTTTACGTCTGCTCTGTATAACATTTTGCCCGCGACTGACTAAATCCAATGTTAAAAATCTTATAGCTTCGGTAATGCCAGTCTCTTATTGGCTAATTCTAGTCCAATAGAATTGAAGTATTCAAACTAAAATCTTTCTTTACTGTCGATTGGCTAATTCCAAACTGTAAGCGAAATTACGTTATTACCGATCTTTTCATAACCAGTACTTTAAAAATTCCAGACACATTATTGTCACCAAAATTACATTATTACCTCATTATTAACATCCTAAAACATATTATTCTCACAGTTTTTGCACTATTAGAGTATATAAACATTTACATAACATTAATAAATATGTTTACAATAAAAATAAGTATTTACAATGACTTTACATACAATATAAATAATAATTATATACATACTGCTTTCAAGGTGGGCTGTTATTGAATTTAATTATAACAAAACACAATTAATATCATTTAGGCATTAAAATACTGGCACGCTACTGTAAATGAACACATCATATTGTTGATGTTGCAGTTATTTACCAATAATACATTTCCTGCTTAGCAAAGATGGGCTTTGATTTAATTATCCACGATACACCTGAATGAGGTATTTCCATAATTCACATTTGAATTTGCTTTATTATTTTTATTATCGAGGTACTAAATTTTACAATAATTTACCTTTGGAAGTAAAAAATATTCAATCTATAGCAAATTTTAAAAAGCAAGTTCACAAATTCTTAATTAGTAAATGTTACTATACAGTTGATGAATTTTTGCTTTTGAAAAAACTAAACAAGGAATGAATATTGATGATAATATCTTATTAATAAATAGGTAATTATTATTGTATATTATAAAAAATTATAAAAATTCATAAAAATTATATCATTGACTGATACTGCTTTTATATTGTAAATACAGTAAAGGTAGTAATTTGTAGTTTATGACTTATGTAACATGTATATGTAAATTTTGACAATTCCATATTATGTATTCATAATTAACTGATGCAATAAATGAATTGAATTAGACTGAATCTTATGCGTAGCCTCTTACGCAGCTTTTAGTTTAGGTCTCGTGAATACAATTGCATAGCTTGAAAGAAAACCACCCCACTCCTTGTTACTGGCAGTAGCTGATGATTACACACAGGCATGTGGCAAACTGGATTTCAAGCGCTAGCCTAGTTTAGACTTTCACCCATTGCAGGTGTGAACGCATGCCTGGCCGCAAACCAAAACAGAATATTCGGCTCTTAAGTCCTAATCTGTTGCCAGACTGCAGATAATGCATTCAATAATGTTCAATTACCTCCTTTACCTTTCAAGATAGACGAAGCTATTGGACTTCATTATTCGTCATATTTGGATCTCCCAGCATGTGAAATCTGTGCACTCATACCTCTAACACCCTGTGTATATAAACATAAAGAATGGAGGTTAAAAGTGAATCAAGAGAAAACACAGATTGTGGTATTCAAAAAGGGGGGAAAATTAAGCAAATATGAAAAGTGGGAGGGAGAGAATAAAGATTATAGGGTGGTGCACGACTGTATTTATTTAGGAGTATAAATAGATGGAGGTAATAAATGGGAGAAACGAAAGAAGTTTGCATTGGCAAAAGGTAAAGGGGCGATGGCAGCAATTAGAAGCTGCAAATATAGTACCTCATATAAATGTTAAATGGCTGGAAAAAGTTTATGAGTTGGTTGTGGAGGCAAAAATGATGTATGGTATAGAAATATGGGGATTAGATAGAGGATGGAAAAGTAAAGATGAGATTCACAGGATGTTTTGTAGAGAAATACTAGGGTTACCGAAGGCAATTGTAAGACAGGTAGCACAATTACAGATGGGCAGGGTGGCAACTAAGGGGAAGATAATGGAAAGAGCTTTGAAATTTTGGTTTAGAACTTTAAATCTAGGAAAAAGTAATGTGTTAAGACAATGTATAGAATACCAAGAGAATAGCTTAATGAATGATGGATGGGTAAGTAATTTACAGAACATTTTGGAGAAAAATGGGTTAGGAAACATGTGGAGAAGGAGAGAAAATAATGTGAAATTTTTTTGGAAAAAGGCGAGGAAAAGACTGGAAGATATAGAAATACAAATCATGTTCAGTGAGATTGCCGAAAAGAGCTCATTAGTTTGTTATAGGTCAATGAAAAATACATAGGGTAGGGAAAAATATATAGACATAGTAAATAAAGAAGAGAGAGAATCTATTGCATGGATAAGAACCGGAGCATGGAGGCTAAGAGGGTTAAGACAGGGTATCCCTCAGAACCAATGTCCGATATGTGCTGGTAATGAAGACATTGAACACATAGTATTTAATTGCCAAGGAAAAGAAAATTGGAGAAAAGAATTCTTTTAATAAGAAGTGGTTGAAGGGGGATAGAAATACGCTTATGATCGAAATGATGTGCAAGGACGCTAGAAGCATTGGACAGTTTTTGTGTAAAGTAAAAAATAAATGGTTTTGGACAGTGGATAGAGAAAAGTAAGAGGTAGCATATCTTACTTAGAATGGAAAACTATAGTGAATGTGTGATGGTTAAGTAATCAATAAGTGAAAAGTGAAAAACAAGTGGAAATGGGACATGAAAAAACTGAAAAAAAAAACAAGATAATTTATTGACGAGAAATTGTAAAATGTGAATAAACTGTAGTGATTGTCTACTGAATGAGTGGCCAGGGTCAAAGTGCAGTAGACAATCAAATTGTAAAACTCTTAGCGCAATAAATACAAATATACATTTAATAAAATTGTGCTTAGTACAGTACCTTGGGATAGACCAAGATGTGTCTGTTTAAATCAGAAGGTTGTTGAACCATAACATGTTGCACAAAATCTTTGAACTATAAATTCTGATATCCATTGAAGCATGTTTAATGTTCATGACAGAGGGAAATGTGGATTTGTTGTTTAGCCATGTAGCATTTTGATATATGCAAAAAATATCCTTTATATATTGTAATGAGAAAATTATTGTATGTTATTGCTATTGGTGAGTGATTAAACAAGTTAAATTGCATTTAACAGATGAAAACTAAAAGCAATCCAAATGCATAACAGGTACAAACAGAACACAGGGAGAAAACTTAAAGATTGGAAACTTTAATATATATATATATATATATATATATATATATATATATATATATATCCCTCTCCCTCCCTCTCCCTCTCTGGTATTCAAACCGTGGATCCTTCATTTTCTGTGCTAAAGTTCTTGCAAACAGAGGTATCATATGTCTCCAGTTATTTACTAATTAATGTCTTACTGCTTAATTACCCATTCATGGTCAAATTATTACAGTAAATGTGATATTTCTATGATTCCCAATTTTCAATACAGTAACAGAAAAGATGGTCATAGTTGCTGCATTCAGGTTATTAAAACATAAATTTCTAGATTATTTTAAAAAATGCAAATACGGAATAATGATGAAAGACTTTTGTATGGTGGGCCATATCACAGAGGAATGTTGTTTCCAAAGTTTTGCAATTCTTTTATTAAAACAAAAATGCTCAGATTGTAATACCAGGTTTATGTTGAAAGATGCAACTGTGGCCTCTGATTTGTAGCCTGGTACCAGGTTGAACTATTTCGCTTTACTGTAGCCTAGGCTATGTGGATGACAACTGCAGTTCTAACATTGTTAGGCATGTTTGATGATGGAGAAATGAGTGGCCTCTTTTTAGAAGCATGCACACAGGCTCATTGAACCTCTTAATCTGGGCTTTGAAACAAATCCTATGGACCATGTCCTTGATGTTTGTTTTTCTTATATCTTCAGGTTCCATCATATCTATGCATAGCAAAACCTTAGCACGCACATAGTATATGTTGGGAGGCTTCATTCACCCTACCACATTTCCTGCATTAAGGGTCTTGTATAAGTCCCATTATGTGCAAATTTCTACACGGTGTGTTGTGGCCCTAAGATAGCCAACACCACCTCTGAGTTTAGATCTAGTTAAATTCAAAAGAATGTTACTCAGCTTATTACCTGGCCCAAAGTTATTTCATGGGCTTGCCTGGCAATAGTTTGTCTATTCCATTATTCAGGGAGATGGGAAAGGAACTAGGAAAAAGAATGTATAATAATACAAGAGAGTTTAAAGACACAATGAAAATACAGAGAGAAGAAATGGAAAAAAAGATAAAAGAATGTAGAGAAAGAGTAGATGGGATAGAAAAAAGATACAAAGTGGATAAGAGAAGAAAAAGCTATGTAGTATTTGGGGTGAGAGAGGACAGAAGTAGTTTGGAGGGCACAGTATATGAAATCATAAAGGACATACTGGGAATGTGGATGTATAACTGGGAAATTGAAGATATGTTTAGGTCCAGGAATATAAGGTTCTTTAAGAGATAGAAGAGTTAGAGATCTTAGTAAAATGATGAATCCTAAAATATCTTTAAATTAAAATAAGGATGAAAAGAAATTTTATCAATATTACTATTTGTCCCTAAAGGGTTATTTGATCCAATTTGGAGGAATAATAAATGAATTATAATTATTACTGTAATAATGAATGGTAATACAAAATGAAATGTGAAAAATCGATTTAAAGTTGCATTATCTACTGCAAAACCTCCTCATACTCATTGTACTAATTCAGTTCCTAATTTAGGAATAACAGATAATAAATACTGTAGCACCTCAAAATGATATTTGTCCTCATTATAAAACATAACCTATAAATGCTGTTGCTATAACTAAGAATAAGATTACAACACCAATTATTCATGTATAATAGAATTTATATGATCCATAGTATATCCCTCGTCCAATGTGAAAATAAATACAAATAAAAAATATTGATGCACCATTGGCATGAAGAGTTTGTAAAAATCATCCATAATTTACGTCTCGACAAATGTGAATAAGTCTAGAAAAGGCTAAATCAATATGAGCTGAATAATGTATAGTTAAAAATAATCCTGTAATTATTTGAATAATTAAGCATAAACCTAAAAGAGACCCAAAATTTCATCATGATGTAATGTTTGAAGGTGTTGGTAAATCTACTAAAGCATTATTAGAGATTTTGATTATAGGATGAATTCTTTGTAAGGGTTTATACATTAATTTATTTGTCGTAAGGGTTCTTTAAAAATATTAGTAGGATGGTTATATATTTTTAATAAAAGAATTATTTGATATGAAAATAAAATTAATTCTATTTTCTATATTTTCATATAGATTTATATGATAATTGGGGTTTATATAATAAATTATTATAAAAATAATAGGTAATAAAATAATTAGTAGAATCTTATTTGAATATAGGTAAGAATAATTCATTTGAGGCTAATCTAGTAACATATATAAATAAAATTAATATTCCTCCTAAATAAATTAATAATAATACATAAGAAAATCAAAATCTTAATGATATAAAACCTCTAATTAAACATAAACATAATGTTTGAATAAAAAGGATTAATCCTATAGATATAGGATGATTTAAAATATTAAAATGATTCTAAAAGTTAAGCTTATTGTTAATAATAAATATAAAATATCAAAGGATAGTTTATAATAAAATATTAATTTTGGAAATTGATGATAAGTCTTTCTTTCCTTTGAAGTTTTAAAAATTGATTATTCTTATTTTTGGTTTACAAGATCAATGTTTTATCATAAACTATTAAAACATTAATGTTAATAATATTTTGTTTAATATTTTTATGTGGTTTATGAGTTTTTTTCTTCTGGACGTAAACATTTATTATTTTGTATTTTTATTTAATAATAATAAGTGGAGAATTGTATATAACAATAACTTTTTTTCATTTGCAGTTTGTGAGGGTGTATTAGGGTTATCAATTTTAGTTTCTATAATTCGAACTCATGGGAATGATTATTTTAATTCATTTGATTCATTACAATGTTAAGATATATTGTGTTTATTATTTTTAATTCCATTATGTTTTATAAGTAAAAGTTGTTATTAATTCAGAATTTTTTATTTTTTATATCATTTATATTTTTAATTAATATTGATTTTTTTTGTTGAATAAGATTAAGTTACGTGTTTGGGTATGATTATTTATCATATGGTTTAATTATATTAAGATTTTGAATTTGCGCTTTAATAATTTTAGCTAGTTATTCTGTAGTTCGGTATAAGTTTTATAATAATTTATTTATATTTGTAATTTTAATACTGTTATTGATGTTAATTTGTACTTTTTGTAGTATAAATTTAATTTATTCTATTTTTTTTTGAAAGTAGTTTAATTCCTACTTTATTTTTAATTTTTGGTTGAGGGTATCAACCTGAGCGATTACAGGCTGGTATTTATTTATTATTATATACTTTATTAGCTTCATTACCCTTATTAATTGGTATGATGTATTTTTATAGTAATTTAAATTTCTTAGTTTTTTCATTAGTTTATAAGAATGATTTATTTAATTTTTATTTATACTTAAGAATAATTTTAGCGTTTTTAGTTAAAATACCTTTATATTTAGTGCATTTATGGTTACCTAAGGCTCATATAGAAGCTCCAATTTCGGGTTCCATAATTTTAGCTGGAGTTTTATTAAAGCTAGGTGGTTATGGTTTATTACGAGTATTTGAATATTTAATTAGCGTTGGAATATTAATTAATATATTTTGATTATCTATTAGACTAATTGGTGGATTTATAGTTAGTTTAATATGTTTACATCAAGTAGATATAAAAGCATTAGTTGCTTATTCATCTGTAGCTCATATAGGCTTAGTTATAGGAGGCTTAATAACATTGAATGTTTGAGGATTTTATATAACTTTTGTTTTAATAATTGCACATGGTTTATGTTCATCTGGTTTATTTCGTTTAGTTAATATTAGTTATGAGCATTAAAGAAGATGAAGATTATTAATTAATAAAGGTTTATTAAATTTAATACCAAGAATAACGTTATGATGATTTTTACTTTCGTCTTCTAATATAGCAGCTCCTCCTTCACTAAATTTATTGGGAGAAATTGGATTATTTAATAGAATAGTAGGTTGAATATGAATATGAATATTTTTTTTAATACTTATTTCATTTTTAGAACTGTTTATACATTATACTTATATTCATATAGCCAACATGGGATATATTATTCTGGTATTTATAGAAGAGTAAGAGGGTATTGTCGTGAATATTTATTGTTAATATTACATTAATTACCATTATTTTTATTCATTTTGAAAAGAGATTATGTGTTGATTTGATTTTAAGTAGAAATTATACTTAAGTAGTTTATAATAAAATTATGATTTGTGGCATCATAGATATAATCAATTAATTATGTTAAGTTATGATTCATTTATCATTATGTTTTATTAGATTTTTGTTTATTAATGTTTTTTTTTCTTTATTGTTATTTATAATTGGAATTTATTTTATTAGAAATGATTTAATTGTTTTTGTTGAATGAGAAATTGTTAGATCAAATACTTCAATTGTTATAACATTATTATTGGATTGAATATCTCTTATATTTATAAGCTTCGTTTTATTGATTTCATCTTTAGTCATTTTATATAGTGAGGATTATATGGTTAGAGATTTTTCATTAAATCGGTTTATTTTTTTAGTTTTAATATTTGTATTGTCAATGGTGTTTTTAATTATTAGCCCAAATCTAATTAGAATTTTACTAGGTTGAGATGGATTAGGTTTAATTTCTTATTGTCTTGTTATTTATTATCAAAATATTAAGTCTTATAATGCTGGTGTATTAACTGCTCTATCTAATCGAGTAGGAGATGTTGCTTTATTAATAGCAATTTCATGAATGTTAAATTTTGGGAGATGAAATTATATTTTTTATTTGGATTGTATATTAACTAAAAATGAAATAAGTATTATTTCATTTTTAGTTATTTTAGCAGGAATAACAAAAAGTGCACAAATTCCTTTTTCAGCTTGATTACCTGCAGCAATAGCTGCACCTACACCTGTTTCAGCTTTAGTTCATTCTTCAACTTTAGTTACAGCTGGGGTATATTCATTAATTCGATTTTGTAAGATTTTTCTAGATTTATTATTAAAGTTTTTATTAGTGATTTCTGTTTTAACAATATTTATATCAGGATTGGGGGCAAATTTTGAATATGATTTAAAAAAAATTATTGCTTTATCTACTTTAAGACAATTAGGGTTAATAATAGGAATTATATCTTTAGGTTTTTCAGATTTAGCTTTTTTTTTTTAATTTATTAACTCATGCTTTATTTAAAGCATTGTTGTTTATATGTGCAGGAATAGTAATTCATAATGTAAAAAATTTACAGGATATTCGTTTTATAGATTTATCAATTTTTATGCCTTTTACTTCATCTTGTTTTATAGTATGAAATTTTGCTTTATGTGGAATACTTTTTTAACAGGTTTTTATTCAAAATATATTTTAGAAATAGTATCTTTGAGAAATTTAAATATTTTTATCCTAATTTTATTTTTTTTTTCTACTGGCTTGACAGTATGTTATTCTTTTCGTTTATTTTATTATGTTTTTTGGGGGGATTTTAATTTAATATCTATATTTAAATTAAGTGAAGAAAATTGTATAATAGTTTATGGAATATTAGGTTTAATATCATTTGCAGTGATTGGAGGAGGTGTTTTAAATTGAATCATTTTTTTCACTCCTTATCTTTATTTATATGTCATTTTTTATAAAAATAACACCTTTAATAGTTAGATTTATAGGTTTGTGGTTGGAAAGGATTTTATTCAAATATAGAGTAAATTATTATTTTATAATATTTAAATATTATAAAATAATAATTTATTCTGGTTCAATATGACACATACCTTTAATTTTTACTAAAGGAGTTAGAAAAATACCTTTAATAATTGGATTTAATTCTATTATATATATTGATTTAGGTTGAAGAGAATACTTTGGAGCTCAAAATTTATATTATGTTTTAATAAAATTAAGTGGTTTTAATCCAAAATTTCAATATAATGATTTAAAATCATACTTAATAATTTTTTTTTATTTTACTTATAATATTGTTTTTTATTTATTTGAATATCTTATATAGAGTATAACATTGAAGCTGTTATTGAGATAATTATTATCTTTAAACAAATAATATTTATAAAATGGAAATATATTTATTTTTACAATGAAAATGTAATGTTTTATTTAAACTATATAAATTAAATAAAATGTAAATGGGCTTAAACCACTTGAACAATAAGTTAGCACCTTATGTTCGATTAACACATTTTCTTAATTGGAAAAATGTTTGTTTCAATTTTATCATTAACAATGATATACCTCTATTTGGTTTCAACTAAAAAAATGTAAATAAGGATATAACTATCTTACTATCAGGTCAAAACTCATTACAATGGAATTGCTTCTTACTTATAATAAGGAAAATTGATATTTCAATACTTTTTGAATGCAAATCAAATGTTATTATTAACTATAACCCTAATTTAAAATAAAGAGAGTTGAGGGTTGTTACACTACATCACTATAATATTCTTACTTGAACGCGTTTCGGGAGACGGTTTGTTCCCATCGTCAGCATGTCCTCAACTGATTTTGCCGGTCATCGTCTGGGGGATGTGTGTGGTTAGTGGTGTTCTCTGGTGCTGGGCTGATGAACCTCCAAAGGCTGTTGGGTGGCGGCAGCTCGAAATTCATTAGGTGATTCCTGTGTTTGACAATATGTATTTTTTCCCAGATGTCCAATTCATTACTGCTGTTGATCGGTTTTAAGAGTTTTATGTTTGGAGTGATATCATGGTTTGAAGACCAGAAATGATGTGCTACTGCTGATTTATCTGGCTGCTTTTGGTAAATGCATCTCATATGCTCTTTAAGTCTTATTTCAAGATTTCTTTTTGTTCTTCCTATATATACCAGGTTACATTCATTACAATCAATTTGATATATACCAGCTGATTTATCGTTGGGGATAGGATCTTTTGTTCTGTTGCATAGTAGTTTCTGTATATTGTGGTTATTCTGTGGAGACAGGGTGATGTTGTATTTTTTGAAAATCCTTTGAAATTTATGATGTGTCCAAGGGTGATAAGTGAATTTTCTATATGCTTGTGGTTTTTGTTGTCTGAGTAACGTAGTCATTTGTTGGATGTATTTCTGTCTTTCAAACCTTTTTATCTTCTTATCTATTGTTTTTTTCTGGTATCCATTCATAGTGGCTATGTTGATAATGTGTTGGTATTCTTTCTGGTATTCCTCTTTCTCCATTGGTATATGTACTAACCTGTTTGTAATACTATTTAAAATTTCATGTTTGTGGCTTGTAGGATTGTAGCTATTGTTTTTAATATAATTTGCTTACTAACCACTCTGGCAATGTTGCAGCCAGAATATAGTCAATGTTATGCGAAGCCACACAAACTGTCAAGTGCAAAGATTCAATGGCGGGGGTATAAAACAAAATGGCAACCTATGGAGTGGCACCACACCAACTCTCCTTCGAGGAAAACGTTCAAAGCCATACCCTCAGCTGGTAGAGTCATGGCTACGGTCTTGTGGGACTCTGAAGGGATTATTCTGTTCGATGTCCTCCCTCATGAGGAAACGATCAACTCTGAAGTGTGCTGTGCTACTCTAAGGAGATTGAAGAAATGAACTTCAGCATGTTTGTAGCCACAAAAATGTGAATGAACTTCTACTTCCCCATGATAACACAAGGCCTCACACAACATGAGCTCACAAAACATCAATGAACTGTTCTTCCTCATCCACCCAAAAGCCTGGATCGCGCACCTTCTGACTTCCTTCTGTTTGGCCTAATGAAGGATGCACTCCGTGGGAAGCACTACATGGATGATAGGGAAGTTATTGATGCAGCAAGACGTTGGCTCCAACATAGACCTGTAGAGTGGTACCATACAGGCCCTCCCATTAAGGTGGCATAAGGCCGTAGCATTGAACGCGATTATGTTGAAAAATAGGGTTTTGTAGCCAAAAGATTGGGGAATAATATGATGTATTTGAATCCTGAATAAAACCAACCTGCTTAAAGAAGGAAGGAAAGAAGGAAAGGAAAGGGGGAAAGGAAAAGGGAGGGGAGGAAAGGAAGAAAGAAAATGTGTTGCAATACTTATTGAATGCCCCGCGTACAAACAGGGTAGGGCGAGTATATTATCTTGTTTGAGATGTGTTTTACAGTGTTCACTTCTCTTTAAATTAGAGATGCTTTTTCTAATTATTTGCTTTTTTGTTATAAATGGTTTATTTACATCGGAAGAATTTCCCCATAGGCAAGCAATGACTGCACATAGGAGAAATATATAATTTTCATTGTATGAGGATTACAGATATGTTTTAGCACTGAGATTATATAGTGTGTTCTATTAATTTTTTTATGTAATGCATTGTATGTGTGGTTTCCAGTTCAAGAATTTATCGTTAGTTATTCCTAAGAATTTTGTGTCTGATACGTATTGAATTATTTTATTATTATAAGTAAACACTGGTTCAGTATTCACATTCCCCCTATTAGATACTGCAAAACTCATGCAGCAGCTCTATTGCTCTTTAATGTAAGTTTGTTTGTGGACAGTCACTGCATCAATTTTGTCGTAACACTATTGGTCTGCTATTGCAATTCTGTGCATGTATCTCCCTTAAGTATACAGCGGGTGTCATCAGCATACAGGATAGTTTCTCCACGAGGTATATTAAGTGATAGATCATTTATGCCCACTAAAAACAGAAGAGGTCCTAGATTAGAACCCTGAGGAACCCCACCTTTTACAGTTTGAAAGTGGAAGTAACACAATGGCCACTGGTATCGTTTCTTATGACTGTGGCTTGTTTTCTATTAGTGAGACATGACTTGAACCATGTATGGGCTACACCTTGTATACCACGTGTTTCCAATTTGGATAACAAAATAGTGTGGTCAACTAAGCCAAATGTCTTACTTAGATCTATGAATAAGCTGAGTGTGGATTTGCCAGTGTCAAGCAACAGTGTTGTCTAAGGAAGAAATAGAGAGCATTAGATATGATGGTCATTGAACACATGTTTTTTACAGAAAAACTACAATTTGATTATACATTATAGTTTCTAGTTTCCTCAGAATCCTAAAAATGTGCCCAATTCACTCAAGAATAAATAGGAAATTGTTTTTCTGCATCCTTTCATGTATACAACTGCAATGCAGCATTTTTTTTGTTTGTTAAGTGTTTAACATTATTAATGACACAGGTATGCAGAGATGAATGAAATGGATGGAATGATGCTGAAATGAGCCCAAGATGCATTGAGCTTAGAGATATGCAACACATATCTTATTAGGATAAGAGAAAATGCCAAATAAAAGTTTATCCAGGTGGCTTGCCCCCAAATGAGTTTCAAACTTGGGCCGTCCAGTTTTAAAGGCATGCTCTCTAGCCCTACACCATGGAGGTGGATGCAATATAAGATGGAGCAAAAGAGTAGAAATCAGTGTATATAGTGTAGCTATTGTTATATGGTTTTATGCTATTTCCCAATGTTAACGATCAAATTCAAACTTAGGACTCAGCATATATGTTGGAAATGCTATGTCATAATTTCTAACGCTCTCCATACAGCCTATGACCTTCAGGGGATACCCCATTCCACCAAGTGATGACTGGACCCATTTCTGAGGTGGAGGCACCCAGCAGGCACAATACAATGGTAGATGATGATGAGGATGGCAGTGGAATGAGAGGACCTACAACTTTTACCATGGACTCCGAACCACGTTGGACCTTGGGAATACTTCACATGAGCAAGTCAGAGATGAAGATGTGGACAAGGCAGACTTAAAATCACCACTCCAGATTTGGGAATTAAACTCCGGACCCTCAGTACAAGAGCTGGAAACAAAACCACTGCGCTACCCCAGCAGCTTGGAAATACTGTGTTATAACTTTCACCTTATTTCGATTGTAAAATGGGCTTGCTATGAAATAATTTTTCTTAGAGCTCATTCCTGTAAAATGTGAGCTCATCATTGGCATATCCTCTTAATACAGTTATGAAGCAAATCATAACACACATTGATAGGAGTGTACATTAATGCAGATTGCATGGTTTAATATTAAGCTTCCAGATAGCTATAAAGACATGATGCATGTTTCTTAGAGAAAACTGAGTCCTGTATACCTAACTGAAAAGCAGTTAAACTGATTGAACAGACTTATTACTTATAAAACATTTTGCTTTAATGTATGCCAAGCAAATAAACACACATTAATGTATTTTGTAAGAAGAGTTCAATGTTTTAAATTAACTATAACCAAAACATAGAATGTAGGTGAATTTGTGTCTCAAAAATAAGGGTAAACAAAATTAAAAGAAGACATTGCAAGTATCATGAATCAAAGGAAGTATCCAATTCAGAAAACAACAATTCAATTTAATACATTTAGCATTATTGAATCAGTACAATTATTATTATTATTATTATTATTATTATTATTATTATTATTATTATTATTATTATTTTCCATTCAGGAACATAGTTATTTTGTTTCATTTATGTGCACCTTTAATATTTTAGGTCACAATAGCAGCTATGACTTCAGAAAAATTACCCATTAACAATGATGTTCACTGGTTTACATTTAGCTATCGCTGCATTGTATTACTGTAGATATTTGTTGAATTCAACTTTGAATCCTATTGTGTCTCTTACACATACAATTTAAGACTACAGAGGATAGGACTAATACTAGTTATAAATTAAAAAAAAAATATAATGCCCCCAGTCAGGAATCAAAACTCGGTACCTCTGGTTCAAGAGGCCAGAACACTGACCATTCAACAACTGAGGCAATGTGTTATATGAATAACAATGAGTATATAGTATATGCTTCACTTTTTCAAGCAAATACTCAGTTTTCTAAGAATAAAACCTTTTGAGTATCTACTTCATTTTGAGAACATACTCAAGCAATGGAAGCAGAGTAGAACATACCCAGACATCCATCTTACAACAATATATACTCATATTTGGTATGATTAAAAGCTAGTATATTCTCAGTTTTATGAGTTCATTCTCCTCTCATGTTGAGCATGGTTAGATGCATACTCACTTCTGAGAATATACTGATTTTTTTTTTTTTTTTACATAAAACTAAATATGAACAGAATGGCACAATTTATGAGCTGTATAGTACTCATGGAAAAGTTACCAACATAGCCAAGGGCATTAAAGAAGTATCAAAATCCTACATTGTTTCAGAAAAACATAACCCAGAAGTTTTTTTTACCTACTCATAACTTTATAAGAAAACTGTTTCATAGTATAACTAAATAGTGTAAATATCCTGGGATTTTGAAAACACTCGGATGACTTCATCCAGCACCTCATGAGTTATGGCTTTCCAATCCACAATTATACATTTCTATTTGCTTATAACTATTTTGTTTATTGGTTTTCTAACATTGCCATGAACATTCAAGGAGTTTCAAAATCCTGTATTGCTTCATGAAAATATAACCTAGAAGTATCATTGAAAGTCAGATCTATTAATTAAGCTTAGTATGTAAAATCCTAATCCCAAAATTCAGTTGCTTAAGAAGTTAGGTTACTCATAACAAAACTGTTTCGTAGAAAAATAGTATAAACATCCCAGGATTTTAGAAACAGTTTGATTTGAATCTGCATCCGGCACCTTATAATTATGACTTTAGAATCTGTGAATATTTTCTTTTTGCATGATTTATTGATAATAGACTTTTGCCTATTTCATTTTATTTATTGTTTTGCTAATTTAATTTACAGCTATGCTTTTGTGTGTGTGTTGCTTCCATTAAGTTTTAATTTCTTGAAGGACTTCGTATTTCTCTAACATTTCTGCTAAGACTTGTTATGCAACACAGGATAATTCCTGAGCAGTTTTGATGGTACAGAACCAAATACAACAGCTATTCCTCTAATTCAGAATGCCAAACAACACAACACCACACAATCAACAAAGCTAGTATATGGTTAAAGAGGTAGATAACACGAGTGTATACTTACATTTAACTGAATAAGATGGTTGTGAGAATGAGTATATACCCGCGTGAGGTAGTAAGCTTTTATTCTTATGAAAACTAGTATGTTCTCATTGAGCTGAGTATATGATCACAGAAAGTGTTCATACTCATGAGTACGAACTTTGAGAAAGTACTTGATTTTTATTCATATGACTCATTGTTTCTACTTTTTATTTTTATTATACGTTTCTTTTCCTTTTCGGGTCTATAGGTAACTTGCATTTTTATATTCCATAGGGATATGATAATTTTAATAAAATGTTAAATATTGCATATACAGAATAAGTTAGTGCGTGCTCAGTTTTTTTACCCTTAAAATAATGCTTATAAATATGAAATCTTGTTTTCAGACACTAATTTTAATTCTTATTTAAGAAAGCCTGACTCATAAGTGTGATAAATAAATATATATAGGGTAGTTAAATTATATTCAAACCCACTCGTGGCCTCTCTCTACTGCACAAGACAGCCGGCAGTTGCTGGGGAAATAATGCCGGCAGAGGTGGACTAAAATCCTTACCTTATAAAAGACGCTGGAAATGTTGACCTTCTGCTCTCAAACAGGCAGCATATCTCGTGTAAATATTCTCACTCATTCTCCGAAGCTCAGCAGCAGAAATTCTTGTGATTTCTTGCACAATGTTTTCTCTAACCATACGATTTCGCTTCTGTCAAGCGATTGCAAAATGGCCTCAGAATTAACCTCTGATGTCGCTCTGCATTTATTGTTTCATCAAAGAATATGGGCCCTATTATTCTTCTAGCACTAATCACACACCACACTCCAATTTTCTGATCATAATGAGGCGTTTCATCACAAGGATTCCTGCTGCTGAGCTTTGGAGAGTGAGCGAGAATATTTACATGAGACATGCTGCCTGTTTGAGAGCAGAAGGTCAACATTTCCAGCATCTACAGCTTGTGTAAAATGTCATGACACTCCATATGCAAAAGAGAGGAGAAATGAGGAGTAATGGTGAGAGTGGTGGGGAGCAAGTGATATCAGAACTCGGAGGCAGCCACATACACAACACATTGTAAACAAATGTCTAAGGTTGCCTTGTATTTGAACTCGCAGCAGGCGGAACACTGACCCCCACCTCTCTTATTGTGCAAGTGCACTGGTCAGTGCTATTACGCATATATGCTTCAGGAGTGGGGGACTGTCACGACAATTTACACAAACTGTATTATAAGGTAAGGATTTTAGTCCGCCTCTACTGGTGTAATTTCCCCGGTGACTGCCGGCTGTCTGAAGCAGTAAAGAGAGGCTGCAAGTGGGTTCGAATATAATTTAACTACCCTATATATGCTGAGTTATTTAGGTTTCCATAATTGTATTTCTAAGACACATATAAGCCAGTGCCCATATAACGACTATTTAGATTGACTGAAATGCCTGACAACTGAGGTCACTTAGCACTCAATATTTTTCTTCGCAAATACTATCCCATAAAAAAACCTTAGATAGTTTGTGAAAATGAAATTAAACTGAGTTTTATCTACTTCTATAATAATCAGTAATACTTTAGTTCGTAGTTACTAGGCAACAAAACCTATACTTTATATTCTAACAAAAAATGCTATCAGAACATAAAATACAGGTTAAACAAAACATAAAATACACTTTAATGATGACCATTTATATCTTATTTTCCTTGATAATAATATGCATTAAAACAAAAACTTTCTCCCCTAATTGATAGTTATTGTAATATTACAACCATTAAAATTTGTAATACTTATTGAGGCAAATTTTCTCTTTAAATTCACATATGAAACTAGCATCCAAAATTGCAGAACAACAAAGTTTGTTTATTTATCATGTCTTTTTTTTTTTCCAAAGCCACATTACTCTTTCTGTAAACGTATCATTTCCACAATAAATAAATTTCATTAAATATACTAAATATACAACATATACTAAAATACTCTGAATGTAGCTAAAATATTTTAGACAACACGTTACAAATTAGCTGTAGCAACTTGCTGTTCTTAGAATGCACCCTTTGGTCATGTTCTAACTTGAGCCTCTCGTTACTAAACCTCTGCTTTTGTAACTAGTTCTGTAAATAACTATTATTTATGGATGCTCCTTAACTACAATGGTTCTTAGCGTCCCATTCTATATTGGCATGAAAGATGGTGGTGGAAACTGTGGTGGTGTGACGATGACGAGATGTGGTTTAAGGGCGCTAAACAGCTATGGTCATCGGCGCCCTTACAAAGTATAAAATCTAAAGTCCAAAAATAAAATATGGGTAAAAAACCGCATTGACAAAAACACAATAAAACAAGCCATCAAATTTTAAAAATACCACAAAAACATGGTAAATAAAACAACACAAGAGTAAAGCGACGTGTCAGGAACTGTAGAAAGCAAGGGACAAGAGCGCCAAATCTCTCCTAGGCAGAAGAGTCCATATTAAAAAACACACAGTAAAAAGTCACTAATCTAAAAGACGCTCAGCGCAACAAATGCACCGATTAAAACCACTGTCATGGATAAAACCTAAAAGACATTCTACAGTCTGCGCGTCGTCTGCCAAAATGTTGGCTACACCAACAGGCAGAGACACAAGAATGCTCAATTGTGCTAAAACCTGTTACTCAGTTAAAATGTGACGCACCGTTAAGGGTGCCGCACACTGAACAGAGTGGTGCGGGATCACCAATAAGCAAATGTCTATGACTAAAAATGCAATGTCTGATACGAAGTCGTGTTAAAATCACCTCTTCCCAACAAGAAGCATGAGAAGAGATTGCCCAGACAACCGGGAGAGGTTTAACTTCCCGCAACTTGTTGCCCCTAAGGGCCGCCCACTCATCATGCCAATGCGAGAGGATGCGGTGCCGTAAAAGAATATAAGAATCGGAGGAGAGGACAACACAGGTAAAACATCTGGATGATAAAATTGCCAATTTGGCAGCGGGTCAGCAAACTCGTTACCTAAGATGCCCACATGACTCAGAATCCACACGAAGGAGACACTGGTGCCAGAAACACCAAGCGATTGGATGAGATCATGTATGCGCTGTACGAGTGGGTGGTAATGGTACAGCGTGTTAATACTCTGAAGGACACTCAGGGAGTCTGTGCAAAGAACACAGTGCCATAACTCATGCCGCTGGATGTATAAAAGTGACTGATAAATGCTAAAAAGTTCGGCGGTAAAAATCGAACATTGCCCCGGTAATTGAAAGGTAAAACTATGTTGACCTAAAACAAAGACACACCCTACTCCAACATCAGTCTTAGACCCATCAGTATATATATAAAATGAAAGTTCCCAATTTGCGCCTGAAGTTCTAAAAATGCTGATCTAAGAACTGAAGAAGGGGTCGCATTTTTCGGCATCAACGTTAACCCAAGGTGCCAGAAGGCCTCAGCACGCAACCAAGGAGGAAAACACATTTCCCCCCTGAGAAGGGCCAGCGCTGGCGTAACATCCAAATGCTGAAGAAGCTGTCGAAATCGAACCCCTGGAGGGAGCAATGCAGAGGAGCTAACTAAATATTGACGATAAAGCAAATCCTCATAAAATAGGTCGAAGGACGGGTGATCAGGCAAGCTTGAGAGTCGACAGGCATAGCTGCACAAAAGCATCTCATGCAGGAAGGACAGCGGAGGCTCTGCAGCCTCAGCATATAGACTGAGTACAGGGCTGGTTGGAAAGGCCCCTGTAGCGACTCTTATGCTACAATGGTGAATGGCATTCAATCGTCCTAACACAGATGGACATGCCGACGAATAGACAATGCACCCATAATCAAGCTTGGATCGGACCAAAGAGCGATAAAGATGCAGAAGGATGGTCCGATCAGCTCTCCAGGATGTGCCACTTAAAACACGTAAAATACTAAGAGAACGGTCACACTTTGCTTTTAAAAAGGAAATGTGCGAAGTCCAGCTCAGCTTTCTATCAAAGATCAAACCTAAAAAATTTCACCTCGTCTGCAAATGGAAGGACCCCCAGCCCAAGATGGAGAGAGGGCGGAGGGAAAGCCTTCCGGTGCCAGAAATTAATAGACAGATTTTTCGGCAGAGAAATTAAAGCCGTTGGCATTACTCCAGGCGTAGAGACGGTCGATACAGCTCAGGAGACGGCGTTCGAGCAGACAGGTCCGCCATGAACTACAATAAATGGCAAAATCGTCAACGAAAAGGGACGATGAAATGCCAGGTGGAATACAATCAACAATGGGGTTGATAGCAAGCGTAAAAAGTGTGACACTGAGTACAGAGCCCTGCAGTACACCGTTCTCTTGAATAAACTACCGGATAAAACCGAGCCCACAGGTACACGAAAGACGCGGCCTGCCATAAATCCCTGAAGAAGTATGGGAAGACGACTGTGTAAATTCCATGCGTGAAGTGTACGTAAAATGCTGCTCCTCCAACAAGTGTCATAAGCTTTTTCTAGGTCAAAAAACACAGCCACTGTTTGACACTTTCTCAGAAACCCATTCATAATATGCGTCGATAGAGAGACCAGATGGTCGACGGTAGAGACGAAATCCGCACTGAGTGTTCGCTAGAAGTTTCTGAGACTCATGCGCTCCATCACCTTGCAAATGCAACTGGTGAGGGAGATAGGGCGGTAGCTGGAAGGTATTTGGCAATCCTTCCCAAGCTTAAGAATAGGGACAATGGTGGCTTTGTGCCAAACGGAAGGAAAAACTCTGTTGTGCCAAATACGGTTATAGACCTGTAAGATAAAGCTGAAAGGTTCTTTAACATTAGGACATGAATGCCGTCCGGCCCAGGAGCGTAGTGCCTAGAGCAATGAAGAGCATGCTCCAGCTCCCTCATTGTGAAAATTCATTATAACACTCATTAGCAGACTGAAAATTATAGGTCTCGGAATCCAGCCGGTCTTTGAGAGTGCGAAAGCCGGCGGAATAATAGGCAGAACTGGAAACTGCCTCAAAGGCAGCATCCAGAGTGTTAGCAATGGCAGCCGGATCCACTATGGTGGCATTGGAAACCTGGAGGCCAGACACAGTACAATGCGACACTTCACCAGAGAAGCGACAAAGTATAACCCAAACAACAGAGGAAGGCATAAAGCGATTAAACGACTCGACAAAACGAGTCCAGGACGCCTTCTTGCTATCCTGAATAATGTGATGAGCCCTAGCACGAGATTGTTTAAAAGTAACCAAATTATCAAGTGTAGGGTGTTGCCGAAACACCCTGAGTGCAGTTCTACAGGCACGAACAGCATCCTGACAATCCTCGTTCCACCAAAGAACAGGAAGACGCCGAGGGTGAGAGGACGAACGGGGAATTGTGTGTTCGGTGTCAGATAGCAACGTTGACATAAGGTGCTGCACCATTTGGTTAACGTTGGTGAAGGGCTGGTCGTCAAAATGCATGAGGCTGGAATACAATCTCCATTTGGCTTTGTTGAATATCCAGGTAGGTACTCTGGAATGCTGGATGTGGTGAGACAATAGAGAAACGATGCAGGGGTAATGGTCGCTGGAGTAGGTGTCAGCGACGACGTTCCACTGCATGCGACTAGCAAGCTGGATGGAGCAAATGGCAAGGTCTAAGTGGGAGAATGTACCAGAGGAATCAGACAGAATAGTAGGTTCACCTGTATTGAGGATGGAGAGGTTGAACTGATCAAAAAGGTCAGAAAGAAGAATTCCCCTCGCACAAGCCCTTGGCGAACCCCACAGGGGTAATGGGCATTAAAATCTCCCAACAGAAGAAATGGTGTTGGGAGAGCGGACAGGAGGTCTCGAATGTCCGCGTTAGCTAGGGGAGTCGACGGAGGTGTATAGATAGGGGAAACAGAAAAGAAAAATCCGGGTAAGTGAAGTCTAACGGCAACAGCTCGCAAGTCGGACGTAAGCGTGAGAGTCTGAATATGAACATCGTTGCACACTAATATCATGACACCTCCATGAGCAGGAGTACCCTCATCTGGTTCAAGGTCGAAGCAAACCGGAGTATGCCCTCGGAGCTCAAAAGGGTCGTGAGGGCGTAGCTTGGTCTCCTGCAAACACACGACCATAGGTGAATGGGAATGCAATAAAAGTTGCAGTTCCGCCCTATGCGATCGTACACCACATAAATTCCAGGTCAGGATAGCCATGAATAAAAGGGATAAACTGTCTACTTAGGAGGGCGGCTCAAAATTACTTTCTGCTTAACCTTTGGGCTCGGGCTTTTAGTACGGAGTTGGTCAGACTCCATAGGCTCCTTGAAGGGAGGGCCCACGCGCTCAGTGCCAGAAACCGATTCAAGCGCCGTGAATCGGTTCTGGGTGGCAATGGGTGAAGGTAGCTGCTGAGCGCGGCTTGTCCCAGGAGCATCCTGGGACTGCAAAATTCGAGGAGGAGAAGGTGAACTTTTCTTTCCATGCGCACGTGGAGGGTCTTCCAAAAAATCTTCCCTACGAAATTTATGCTTGGACTTCTTTTCAGTGCCTTGCGACTTCATTACCTTTGGACCAGCTTTAGATGGCCAGATGGTAGTGGCCGTCAACGCAGTCATGGTCCAGGTTTGAGTCTCTGCATCCTTCCGGAGTACTGGCAAGGCAACAACAGAACTAAATGTACCAGATCACAGGAGCGAAGGTTGGCGCGCATGGTAACGCCTCCAGGCTTCAGCGAAGGAGAGTTTCTCCTTTGCCCAGATCTCCTTCTCGTCTAAGAACCACGGACAGTCGGCAAATGAAGCAGAATGAGACCCTTTGCAATTAACGCAGACGGGTCCGGATGAACAGGTACCTTCGTGTGTATGACGGCTGGCTACATGAGGCACAGATAGTAACGGCACTCTTACAAGAGACTTGCGTATGCCAAAATGTTCTCATTTAAAACAACGCAGAGGTCTAGGAATATAGGGCCTCACCACAATACGTTTGTACCCTGCTGAAATACTAGTGGGCAGATCGACGCCATCGAACATGAGAAACAGGGTACGAGTTGGTACCAACACTCCATCGTGTTTAGCCTCCACTCAAACCGCTGTAACCTTTTGGTCAGAAAGATATTCGACCAGTTCATCGTCTGATATTCCGTCGAGGTTGTGAGTGGTGACGACGCCTCGACAGGAATTCAAGGTGCGGTGCTTCTCAACATGGATAGGATAACCGTGGAGAGGCATGGCGCATAACAAGGACTTACTTTGTTGTTCGGACTTGCTCTGAACTAACAAAGAACCATTCCGAAGACGGGTGCAGGAATGAACAGAACCAGCAATTGTATCAATCCCCTTTTGGATAATAAAAGGGTTCACCTTCTCAAAAGATTAGCCTTCCTCTGTTCAGCTAATTACCAAGTAACTACCAGATGTTGGTGGTGCTACTTCTATTGCAAAGACTTTCTGGTGCTTGCTATTAATAATGGAGAAAGGGTGCTCCATAGTGAAAAAAATCCTTTACCATTGCAACCGTCTCCGACCTCGGGCTCTGACTTCCCAGGCATTACCCTGGCTTGGGTGAGTGGCATATCTATACCAAACTCACCCCAGGGTCACACCTCCCAGGACATAGACAGAGGGACCCAATCGCCATCAGAAGTCAGCAGCTCATGCAATGGCCCAACAGCGGATACGAACACATACCCTACATGACGACCCCGGGTGGTGGGGATGATGCCATTACCCACTCACCCAGCTGCGCACCCAGTGCACAGATATCCGTCAGGCTGTGTCCACAGAGGATTAAAATAAAAGGCTAAAATAAATAAAACGGTGTGGGCATTTCGCAAGCAAGGTAGGCCGGTGAGGAAGAAAAAGAGATGTGCGAATGGTCGTGGTGCGAAATGGTCGGAAATAGACTAGGGAAGAAAGAAACGATGGCGAGGGGCGGTATGAAACGAAATGCAAAGAACGCACGAGAGCCTACCTTGTGTCCCCCGGTCACGAGAACGAACCCACCTTGACCGGAGGGGGATGGAGGGATGAAGATGGCGATGACTGGCTCAGGCACGCCGGGTACGCCTAACCCATACTCACATAAGGTGAGCCCCTGTGGGGACTGTGGTGGTGGTTTCCACTAGTTTCCACTTGTGGTGGTGGAAACTGTTTTACCATCTGGCAGAAGATTGTGAAGATAAAGACAAGTTGATATGAACGATAAAGACAAAAGCTACCTAATAAGTAATGGAGATATTATATTCCTCACATATAGTATAAACTGCATCAATATGCTACTAGCAATTGGAATTACCTTGTGTTTTTGGTTTAGAACTGTCCTCACCTTTGCTCAGCTGCAATCCTTTAATCATTTAGCACTTTTGTTTCTTGAATTCGCTAATTGTCAATTTTCCACTTCATGCCTTGCTGTGTACTCTTGCAATTAAAAATAGTTACAGTTGTTCAGGGATTGAGTTTTGGCATCATAAATGTTCTGAACTAGATTAATACTTAATTGTCGTGAATATATAAAACACCAGTTACAGGATTTAAGTGTTTTCACAGTCATCAAGTGGAAAAAAAAAGAAAGTACAGTTCCAAAGGGTAAATAAATACATCAAACATCTGGCTTCAGATTGCAACATGTCATATAGGTAAATGAATTGTTTCTTTTAAAAAAAACATGAGGAATTTCAGCAACTATGAAGGCAAGGGTAATAAATCTGTTCCTGCTAACAAAAAAGAACTTATGATACAGACTAATAATAAAGAGCTATTCAGCTCTCAATACAGATTCATCTGATGATAAAATATGGACAGAATTTTTTAAACAAAAAACAAAAAAACATGGAAGTGCTGATGAATTATTGAAGTTAGTTTCCTTTGTTTTGTCAATTCCTTTAAGCAAAACACGTGCCTAGACAACTTTCAGTAGTTTGCGTGGTCTCTGAACCACAGAAAGAAAACAAATGTCTCTGAATCTTGTAAAAAGTAAACTTCCGATAAGTTTAAATATGTTATTCATGTTCTGAGTTTGTAGCATTTCTTGGTAAGGTAAAAGGGAAGACAATTATAACAGCAGCAAAAACTAATACAAAATATCACTGGAAGAAGATAAGAAACCAGTTTCATGAAAATATTCCTACTCATACAAAATTGAACTTTATCACTTGAATTAATCAGTTTGTACATCAAATATCTGTAACATTAGTCGTTTTTCTTTCTGGAAAAACTAAATAAAATGAAAATAAAATTGCATGTAAACTAAATATATTAGAAAATATGAAGTTGTTTCAGATAATATACCACCACTACCATAATGACAACTTCTTGCTCATGTGTCCCGGAATCAAAGAAGCAAAAGATGACAACCCAAATACCCATGTGCACATTCATTTCCACTTTATGGACACATACCTGTATTTATGTCAAAGAAAGGCACTTCCTATTGATGAATCTTCTTTATTCTGCAAACAGTTCCTTCACTTGATCCTTAACATGCTCAAATGTTTTCTGGCAGGCATCCAGGATGATTGCAGCAGCTTTCTCTTCAGTCAGCTGTTTATACTGGTCTTCCGCTAAACAAGAGGGACCATTTTATTCCCACTTACATTTTATTTAAATGTAAACATACTCTACAACTGAATAATACTGCACGTTTACTTCTGGATCCATCTGCCAGCTTATTCATTCATAAGGTTTAGCATTACAGCAACTGTTAAGCCCCTTGGAAAACATGCAAAAAATGAATATACAAGTGATACCACATTCTATCAATGCAAGGGAAAGTTCTCAGAAAAAAGCTAACATGAATACCCTCTTTTGAGAATCACAAGATCCTGCAATGGGAAGAGTTACGTACACATGTATGTATTGAACATTACTTCCTCTCCTAAATCAATAACAAGTTGTGTATTTTCACACATTTTAACTTTATATTCACTATACATGCATGAAGTAATATTATAATTGTTTAACAGGCTAGATGTGAGTATAACTAACAACATGAGCACTACACTAGAGGAAATGCAAATTTTCATATTCAGTCACACAGATTAGAAATGTACAAAATTAAACCTACTGCTGCACCTCATGAACTGTATAATAAGTTCCCGGTCTATTTGAAATGTATTAATAACTTTAATATATTCAAGAAAGAATTAAAGAAATTTTGTCTAGAAGGATGTTATTATTCACTAGATGAATATCTTGGATAACTACTGTTTACGTAAAATAGTATTCTTACAATATAGTTGTATAAAGTATAGCAAGTAATTTATTATTGTAAACATGCTATTTTAAAATTCATCTATGAATATTCTACAGGGAGAGCCAAAAAACTACGAACCGCCTGCGTGGTGTTTTTCCTGTCCACGTGCTCGGCGCTTGTTGCCATCTGCCGTTATCATAGAAAGGCGAAGATGAAATCATACACAGATGAAACACTATGCAGCCGGTTCGTAGGTTTTTGGCTCTCCCTGTATTTTGTGATATTATTTATGTATATATTTTTGAGCATGTGACCATTTGTTTACCCTGACGATACTATAAATTGTTTGTATTCTTTAAGTGGATAATAAATGAATGAATACTGATTAAATACTAGAGTCCATTACAATATTATGCTGCAACACCATAAACTGTCTCCCAAGGTATTAGCAGTAAACCAAGGATATATTGAAAAGTTACCAATAGTGCTTTTTCCAACTGATAAATTTTACTTTAATAATTTATGACTGTTCTGAAATGAATCCAAGTCATGACTTCTTTTTGACAGTTCTTTCCAAACTTTTCCTATGCATGGCTAATGTTAAAGAACAATTAAATCCTTTAAGGCCAAGGATCTCCTACTTACATAGGAGTCACTCAGTTATTCTCACATGGGGAGCCAGTCTGCATGAGTTTAAGCGATTTTTCTCTTTAGAGGCCCTAGCTTTAGAATAACGGGGTTGTAGGTTCTTCGTTTCCCCCCATGACCTAATGGCTTATTCACTTCCTTTGCTAGTTCTGATGTGATCTAATATACTTATGGTACTAGTATAATACTAGGGATGGGACCTCAATATCTCGATACTCGGTGGTATCAAGTTATGTGTAATACTTTGAGATAAACCTTCAATGCTTTTAAATTTTTAAGTTCTGCATTATTGAAAGTTATTGCATTCAACTTTATGCTAGATAAGGAATGAATGGAGTAGAGACTTCACATTATTGCCTCACAGATGTCACCAAAAGAGTTTCTGGATTATAGTTCTTGATAGACCTTGACTGCATTTCCTGTGGGTGAATGTATGCAACATTCCATGAATGAAAGATCAAAACAATGGACAAAGGAGTAGAGGTACTCATGTAACATGCAGCATTAACTGAATTGTGAATGAAGCTGACCTAGCCAACGCACTAAATCACGTTTCTGTAATAGCCTGGCTTGGTGACTCATTCTCAGATATTACATTTACCTACTCTGGTGACCTCTGTGAATTCAGCAGAAACAAATCGGAACTTAGGGTGTGAGATAATGCACTGCATGGAAATATTTATTCTTTCCTTCCATCTATTAGTGTGTGTTTACACAGGTCAAACCTTTGTATTAAACATGTACATGCTAATGTATGAAAGTGAGTAGTAGAGAAGTTAAATCCACAAACTTACTATGTTTGAGTGTTATGTGGCTAATTACTTATTACCTGATGAAAAAATACATATGTTATGCAGTAGTTGTGAATAGTGGTAGAATGGTGTAACACATACATTATTTTTAGTTCCTTGAGTTTCATGTAAAATATACCTTATAGTCTGTTCAGTGGCTTTTGAGACAGTGGAAAGGGGAGATAAGAAATTTGTGAGGCAGCATGGTAGCCATAAGCTGCCACATGAACCCAACCCTGCTGCAATTAACCGGTTTTCTACCTGTGCCTACTGCTGTCTCAAAAGATTCTGAACAGACAATGGTTTATGTTTTCAAGATTACAGAATAAGGAATAATTGCTAGTATTTGTGTTTTTCTATGGATAGAAAATCCTTTAAAAGAAAGGTTTCAGCACAAAATATACTTGCACAAAAAGGAAAGCAAAGAAATTATTATTATAATATGGATAGAAAATCCTTTAAAAGAAAGGTTTCAGCACAAAATATACTTGCATAAAAAGGGAAGCAAAGAAATTATTATTATTATTATTATTATTATTATTATTATTATTATTATTATTATTATTATTATTATTATTATTAACCTTGCCTAACAATAGAGGGTATGTAACTTGTGGCATTATCAAGATAAAAGAAATTGCTACCATTTGGAGAATGTCAAACAAGAACAATTTCAGAATTAGCTTACAATACAAAATTGGTTAAATGCGTTTATATACACAAAACTACTAATAAGAACATAAGCGATGTTCAGAGAACAAACTCTCGCCTTTATAGCTTTTTATAAAACATCGAATATCGGTGCTCAAAAATCAGTATTGGTATCGAATATCGAGAAATAGTGGTATCATCCCATCACTATATAATACTAATCTAACACTATGTGTGTCTTTAATTCTTTGGATTGTTACACACAGAGAAGGCTCAAGGAGGGTCATGCCATGCCACCGCCCAGGGTGGCGGGTTTTAGGGGTGGTAAAACTTAAAACATGAACAAGATGCTAGAAAATAGGACTTTCATGCTTAAATTCTTTCAAATTTCTGTAGATTTTTTGTTATGAAACTGGTGGCAAATGAAGCGCCAGAGTTGGTCACTTTAGATGTTACACTCATTGATGATTATCATCTAAAAATCCCATACGCAGCAGGTGTTTGACAGTAAGCATCACGTTTATAAACAGGAAGGTTTCAAATCACTGTAGATTTATCCCTTCCTTCTGTGGGTGGTAGCTGCAACAATCCCTTCATTGTATTCCCTTCAATAAGGATGATCACTAACCAGTGCAGTCGACTGTCAAGTATATTTTCATGTTGTGTATGTTTTTAATCTTATTATCTCTGGATGAAGCAATAAACCTGAAATATTGGACATTTTTAGTGTGACCTGGCCTATTTTTATCCTTCACTCAGAACAATTTTGCTTTTTCACCATTTAATATATCTCTTGAGTTTATTTATTGATCACCCATACAAAAATATATATGCATTATGTGAGAACGCATGTCATGGAGGATTGACATTGCAGATAAAAGTGTGAGGGAAGGTGGTACTTGGAATTATCACATGGGGCAGCAAACCTCCTGGAGCTGGCGCTGGTCACACATATACACTGCCACCTTATGATGTAATATTTTGACTTCCTAATTGTCTTGCAAGCTCTCTCCACACACTCCTATTTCTGGCGATGGTAGACCAAGGGCTTCCTACACTTTCACTGAAGGTGTTGGTCCATCTGCATTTCATCTGCCTCTTTTCTTCTTGCCTATGTACATGTCCCACAACGTGGTCCACTGTGACCATTTGCCCTCTCTGTGTCTTACCACATGTCATACCCATTTCCACTTGGCCCTCATATGTCGTTTGTTGCTGCCATTCTCTGAAGAGTCATGCTGGAAACATCTTTGATGGAGATGTCTAGTATCTTGCATATCATGCTCCTCTGGTATACCTGGATGGTTTTACTCTGTTTACTTGTGAAGAATCAGTTTGGCATCCATAAAGTAGCACTGGGTAGATACAGGGTTCTAGTACTTCCAGTCTGAGACGCCTGCTTAGTGATCAATCCAAAAAGATGAACTTTAGCGACCAGAAGGCCTTCCATGCCTGTGAGGCTCCTCTCTTTATTATATTTTCCGCTTCGTTCTTGAAGGATACAAGTTATCCCAAGGTATATGTACTTGGAGATGTATGTTAAGTCCATGCCATCGATTAGTAGAGGGGCTTCTGAGCCATCCGTCATTATCTAAGTCTTCATTTGTTCATAGTGAGATCCGCTCTTCTGCTGTGGTCGCTAAGTTCTTGTATCAGTCTTTGCAGTTTGCCTGGTATATGGAAAATAATATTACGCTATCTGTGAATCTCAAGTTTGTTAGTCTGGTCACAAAAGAACAATTACAGCAATAAAATTAGCTTATAAATTAAAAACATGGATGTAAATGTTCTCATAGCATTTTGAGTCACCTCTTTAAATTTCTTCCTGTAGAATTTGTGATGATAACCTTATTGACATACAAAATAACAATTGCAGGTAGTTTAATATATGTAACTCTTATACACATGGGAGCGAAGCATTATATTCATATTTTGTTTAAAAAAAATGTTGTATTGAGTTAAATATACAACAGCTTACCGGAATCTATAATAAAAAAAAAACTTTTTTAGACATTCAATTCAAATAGCCAAAACTTAAAAAAGTGAAAATGAATCAGATTATCTCACCAAATTGGTGACTCGCAATGCTGAAAGTATGATAAAGTTACATAAGTGAGAAGCCAAACCAACATATATTGCACATGTTGCAGTTAAAATTCTACCTTTCTGGCTATAAAAAAAAAGAAGTAAAATTTGGCTCATACAGACTGAACCACAGTTTCTAGCGAGGGACTTCCTGAGCAAACCTTTCTCAAGTACACCATTCACATGCACCTAAAAGCAGAATTTGAAAAATCAGAAGGTTGGAATGTAACAAACTTCTAACAGAGCTTAAATTGGAAGGTAAGATAACAAGACAGCTCAAATGATGACTTTCTGTGCACTATTTTCATGCAGTGATTGCCCATGAATTTATGCTTAGTATTAGCATCTTCCACAGACACCTTAAATAACCCGCTAACACAGGTGACAGAATGTTGAAACATTCTATTCCTGTGCAATGTTTATCAGCCATACAATGCCGACATTGCAATGCCAAGCTACCTGCACCACAGACTGTCTGGCTTTTGTACTTAGAATGGCAGACAGAACATCTTTCACAGTTGATCAACATGCTTAGAGCAATAATTCATTTCATTCTAAATCAAAACCATCTTGCTGTAGAATCTACCAACCAGGAGGGGAGGGGGTGATCTATACCGGTATCACTTCAGATATCATGAAAAGGTGTGTGGCACCTTGCTCATTTACTACCATTCCTTCTGCTGACTAAGAAATGTTTTGGCATCTCACTTTGACTCCTAACTAGAGATGGTACATAGTGGCATGACAAAGATCAAGTCTTGTTGCTAACCAATTATTGATTGTTCCTCTGGTAAACACTATTTAGTTGACACAGGAACAGATATATCTGCACTTCCAGCTACTGCACAAGACAAGTGATGTAAGTGTAAATGCCTACTGTATGTTGCAAAAGGAGCATCAATTTAGCCTACAGCAAACATGTAATGCAAACTGATTTTGACTTAAGATGATATTTTGCTGGTCGCCCATGATAGCTGACTTTAATTGGGACCTGACTTCCTCAATAATTCTGGATTGCTGATTGACATCAAACACAGCTGCCTCATTGTTAGCATTACCAAATTGTTTACACTTACAGTTCCATGCAGTGTTCAGTGTAAAGGTTGGGCGAGTAGTCCCCCGTACACCATACCCCTGTGAGTATCAAATGTTATTATACAGGTTGGTAGTATCAAATGTTGTTATGCTATGTAGCTATGTTACTTCTTATCAATTGTCGGAACCAATTGTTGGAATTCATGTTTTTGCAGTCAAGTTTTAATTTGTAGCCACAGTAGATGTGAGCAGTCATAGTTATACTATTGAGGAGCACTTAGTGACAAGTCTGTGGGTGCACAAACGACAACACACAGGGCAGACATTGGGTGATATGAATAAACCGGAGAGTTTGCTTTTTGCTCCAATTCTGGAGAGATTGCTCACATTCATATCAATAAAGTTTACTCCTTCCACGAGCAATATTCCCCTCCAATGGATGTTGCTCCGTGACCTTGGGCTGGCAGCAGTTTTCTCCACTTCCGTATCAATAAGAATTATAAGTTGCTCCTCTGTGAGAGAAGCTGCTCTCGAATATTGGAGCTATATCAGTAGGTGACTCCTGCTTCATAGAGCAACAAGTTTTAAGTAGGATGGCTGAGTACATGATGGTTGTTCATCGCATAAAAGTGCATAAGCCCCTCCTAGATGCGTGATTATTTAACTATAAGCAACTTTACCGATTTGAAAAGGAAAATGTGAGATGGTTTGCGGAACATTTCCTTGAAGATGATGGCAACGAAACAAAAAGAGGAGCGTTATCTAAGCAAGAAAAGATGAGATTTTTTGGCGTTATATAGGAGATCCTGGATTTCAAACTGGTGTGACTGAAGATGATGGTATGAGTCAGAGTACAGTGTCCCTTACAATTTATAGTGTTATGGATGCTATATTAAGAAAAGCGCATATTTGGATAAGATTCCCTAAAACTACCCATGAACTTGAAACTGCAAAAGCTGAATGGCAGGAGCGTCACACGTTCCCTGCTGCAATAGGGGCTGTTGATTGCACCCATGTTGTGATTAAGAAACCCAGTATACATAGAGATGACTATATTAATCGAAAAGGCATTCCCAGTATTAATGTACAGGCTACATGTGATTCTAAGAAATGTTTACCAGTGTTGATGCTACTTGGCCTGGATTAGTACATGATTCATGTATATGAGCAAATTAAGATGCCTGTAGGATTATGTGTGGAAATCGTGCAAATGACTTAATTCTTGGTGATGTTGGATATGCAATTGCTCTGTGGCTCATGACGCCCTATCGCAATGTCTTACCCCAAAACAGAGATCTTACAATAAGTGCTTGAGTAAGGAACGTGTCATAATAGAAAGGTGCTTTGGTCAAGTGAAACAACGTTTTCCTATTCTCCAAGGCAAAATAAGACTAGCAACAGAAAAGATTCCTTCCATTATTGTCTGCTGTTTTGTCCTGCATAATATGGCTAAACATCTAAGTGTCGAAGATTTCGAAATTGAAGTAAACAATAATCAGGAGAAGATGCTTGGGAAGGGGAAGCTGTAGGATGTATCAGAGAAAGAGGGCAGTGAAGAAGAGACAAGATAGCTGAGATTATACATGGCTTCCAAAATTAAGTGAGTAATATATGGATTTGTAAATACATGGCACATTTTAGCTTTAAAATTATTTTGGTCTTTTACTATAGCAATAACTTTAAAAGCTGTATTTCTTTTGTGTATTCTGTAAGCAAATATTACCACGCTGGGCTTTCAAACAATTTATTTATAAAGAATCACTTATTTGTTTAAAAAAGTACTTTGCGACAATTTCTTCCAGAATGAATTTAAAATTTGCATATAGTGCAAACATATGTACTTGCTTATACATTTTATTTAAAAGTTTCTCAATACCGTGTTAGTGTGGTAGTAACATGCCTACTTCCCATTTAAGAGGCCCCAAGTTCGAATCTCGGTAACGTGGGTTGTCTAGATAAGGTTTTTATCCTCATAAGGCACATGTCGGGCAACTCTTATGTCCTAGGGACTCTGGGCTCATTTGAGTATTTATTTCACACATTTCATTTATTCATCGCCTCTGTTTAAGACAAAAATGTTATTTTTTTTTTACGTTAAGGTGTCGGTATAACTCACAAGTCAACGGAGCATTTGAGAGAAAAATTAATAGCAGCTTTCGCTTGCGTATCCAAAACAATCAAAATTTTAGCTTACTACTCATATAATGTACATGACTTATTGCAGGAAACGGAAATTTAACTACATACTTTCATGGTGAAAATTTGGTGAATGCATCACTAAAAATGTTGAAGTATTTTCATTTCACTTTATTGGCATTGGGAGGACTTGAATTGTTACACTTCTAAAACAAACTTTGGTATATAGTATTGAAATAGTCCCCAAGAATACCACTAAGAGTTAAAAAATATTGTAGTAACATATCTCAGCCAGTTGTGACTCACTTATGTCAGAACCAAATTTCTCCGTATACATTTTCATTATTTCTTTTAAAGACGTTGCCTTTTTTTGCTCATTTTCGGTAAGTGGGATTTTTCTAAAACCACGGGATGTTCCTTTAGGATTTCGACAAAATCCGCTTGAGATTCAACCTCATGTTTTTCTTCGGAAATGCTCATTGTAATGATTAACACCTAAATGTTTGTCTTCTCACTGCGTGGTCACTGCGTGGACTGCATCGGTTGTTTGTTTATGCAGCTGCGAGGTGGCGATAAGAGAAGTGGAGTAAATTGCTATCACTACGGAGAAAATGCTCTGCATAGGTAAACAGTTTTTATTGATACGAAACAGAGATTTTGCTCTTGCAGAATAGTTTACTCCGTTTTGCTCTCGAGAGTTTTCTCCTGAGAGATTGCTCAGTTTTATCGATATCACCCAATGAGACAGATTATGGGAGCAGTCCAAGAAACATTTAATAAGGCTCCACCATGAAAAGCAACACTTCTGGATTAGGAAAAACATGCTTTTGCTTTTGTAGTGTTAAAGACAGGCTGCAAAGTGGAAGGAAAAAGACACGAGAAGAAACACATGCTGGAGTCTCTGCTTCAATTGAACAATCTCCTATGAATCGACACGTAAACTTGCTTCAGAACTCGGTATAAGGACAACAATGCAAGATCACATGAAAAAAGACCTTAAGCTCAGACCATTTCAACTGACATTCATAAACGAGTTGTTGGATAGAGACCGGAATGAGTGCGTTTTAGCATGCTGTGCTTTATTAACTCAATTTCCAAATGCAGTGAACCATGCCAAGGTTATGTTTTCAGATGAATGTGTGATTTATCACAGCTCACATACTAGAAATATTGTCTTTTGGGCTAAAGAGAATCCTCATAACACAGTCGAGTTAGAAAGGAACCCGCCTCACGTAATGATATGGGCAGCGATGACATCAGAACATCTGCTTGGACCATAATTTTTTGAAGGGACTGTGAATGGCACAAATTATTAACCATGTTACAAACATGGTTAATACCTCAGCTTGAGGAAAGGGGCCTCACAGAATGCATATGGTTGCAACAAGATGGAGCACCTCCTCACTATGCTCTTGCAGTGCGCAAGTTCCTAAATGAACACTTTCCAGGATGATGGATAGGTTGTGGTTCATCAGCAACACCAGATCTCTTGAAATGTCCACCAAGAAGTCCTGACCTCACCACACCTGACAACTCATTATGTGGAGTCATTAAGGTGCATGCATCTGCACGTAGTTATGCTACAAACGAAGAACTGCGCAATGCTGTTGAGGATGCATTTTGCAGTATAACACTGGACATGCTCAAGAATATGGATGCGTATGGAACTGCGTTTACAGCATAATGGGAAACATACAGATATATTGGACACTTAATACGTAAGTACTTGTGCTAAAATAAATCAATTAGCATTCGATATTAGGGGGAAACAGGTACTTCTCGCCCACTCTGTACAATAGGATGCACTTAACTGGATTCCAAGAATAAATATACTGCAGAATTATCCAAACTTATTGCAGAATAATCCAACCTTCTGTTCTCAAATATTAAGTTCTTTTCACACAATTTCAAGAATAGGTCTTCTAATTTAAACTAAAGCTAGACTACTGCCTCCAGACAAACTAGCTCAAGTAAAAATCCAATTCCACAAGATAATGGAATTACGAATCTATAGACCTCCCAAAAGACCTTGGTCCAGCCCTCTTCATTTGGTGAAAAAAGCTGATGGCTCCTGATGACAATCTGAAGATTACGAGCTCTTAAAAGCATTACTACACCAGACTGATAACCCATTCTTCATTTACAAGATTTTAACAGCTGCTTATCGGGGAAAATAATATTTTAAAACACTGACCTAGTTAGAGCATTTCATCACATTCCCATCACATATTATGTGCCTAAGACTTCTGCTGTAACACAATTTGATTTGTTTAAACTTCTTAAATTTCAGAAAGCTGGTCATTCATTTCAAAGATATATTGACTCCATTCTTAAGGAATTCTTAATTTTATTTACTGCTACCTACATGACATCCTTAGTATCTAAAGATAATGTGGAGCATGACCATCACTTCAAAGTTCTACTAGAGCTAAATATTGCATCATTGGGAACCTATAAATGTGCATTTTTGATGATGCCCTGTAACATCAAAAGGAATTTTAAACTTCTAGGCCCCAATGCAACTTTAGTTTCCCTACATCAAATTCATGGAGTACTAGAACCATGAAGATGCTATTCAAAAACTTTTAAGTGACACACAGAAGAGATACAGCACCCATGACAGAGTTAGTAGCAGCATATTCTACAACCAAGCTCTTTCATCATTTGTTTGGAAGGCAGACAATTTACCATATTCACTGATCACAAGCCTCTCATGTTTGCCTTTCAGCAGTTCTCAGATAAAGCATCACCAAGCTTCAACAGTTACAATTCATCAGCCAGTTGACCACTGACTTGAACTACTTTTCTGGCAATGACAACATTCCAGGTGATTCCTGTTCTCGTATCTCTCTCATTTCAATACCATCACAACTGTCCTTTGATAAGGTGAACAAAGCACAAGCATCTGATGAGGAGCTTCATCACCTTCAACAACCAGATAGCACACCACTTACTTGAAAATAATCATTTTACAGGAATATGTTGTGTGGTGGTGTAATTAGCCCATTAATGGTTCCATCACACCTACCCAACAATGATATGTGTGGCCATCAGACAAGATGTCAGACTTTGGGCTATAACTTGCATAGCCTGCCAACACGCCAAGGTTACCAAACACAGTCAGTGCTGTTGGTAGTTATGCTTCACTAGATCACTATTTTTCCCTTATACACATACACATACACATAGTCGGTCCTCTTCCTCCATCCAAAGTATATACTTATCTGCTGATTATTACTGATTGCTTCTCTAGTTGGCCAGAGCTATACCACTAAAAATATCACACATAAGACACTTACTCCTGCTCTCTTACATTCTTGGATAGCTCCATCACAACCACAGGCTGAGGCAAGCAGTTTGATTGTACACTTTGATTGCTCGCTCTATGGTAATCTGATGAAACTAATTGGCATCGATCACATCACAACAGCTTAACCATCCCACAGCTAATGGCAAAATTGAAAACTGGCACCGAGAGCTGAATAGTGCACTTTGCTCACAGCTTTCATCCAGGTGGGTGGAACCAACAGTTCTACATGGATTCAGAGCAATAGTAATAGCACATTTAGATACAAAACCAGCAACATTCATCTGTGGAGAACCTATTAGGCTGCCAGCAGACTTCCTTGAAGAGAGACAAACAGCTGCAGCATAACATTCAGACATGCATTCTATAAATTCATACAAAATACCACTGAAGAAATAGAAAAGAATGAAAAGATAGTTGCGATATTTGTTGATCTCAGTAAAGCGTTTGACTTAGTCAACCATAATACACTTTTAACAAAGCTAGATTGCTGTAGAATAAGAGGAATGTGTGAAGAATGGTTTAAGACCTACATCTCTGACAGAAAAGAAATGGTTGTAGCAAATAATACTAAATCGAATATCAAAACTGCATATTATGGAAATCCTCAAGGATCGAACCTTGGTCCCTTGTTATTTTTAGCATATATTAATGATTTAGCATTAAACCTTCCAAATGATGAAATCATTTTGTTTGCTGATGATACAAATTTTATATTTACAGGTGAAAGATTCCCATGAATTACAAATTCAAATTAATAACTCACCTGAAACACTTATGGTGTGGTTAACAAGTAATAAACTAGTACTGAACGCTAAAAAAATCAGTAGGAATGTATTTCAATACTTGCAATAATGATAATAATAGGCCATTACCAAATCTAAATGTAAACAATGTTATTAAGTAAAATGAATAAACTAAGTTTTTAGGGATAATGATAGATACACTACGTGATCAAAAGTATTCGGACACCTGCCTGAAAATGACGTACAAGTTTGCGGCGCCCTCCATCGGTAATGCTGGAAGTCAATATGGTGTTGGCCCACCCTTAGCCTTGATGACAGCGTTCACTCTCGCAGGCATACTTTCAATCAGGGCTTGAAGGTTTCTTGTGGAATGGCAGCCCATTCTTCAGGGAGTGCAGAACTGAGGAGAGGTATCGATGTAGGTCAGTGAAGCCTGGCTGAAGTCAGCATTCCAAAACATCCCAAAGGTGTTCTATAGGATTCAAGTCAGGACTCTGTGCAGGCCAGTCCATTACAGGGATGCTATTGTCATGTAACCACTCTGCCACAGCCCATGCAGTATGAACATGTACTCAATCATGTTGAAAGATGCAATCGCCATCTCCAAATTGCTCTTCAACAGTGGGAAACACGAAGGTGCTTAAAATATCAATGTAGGTCTGCGCTGTGATCGTGCCATGCGAAACAAGGGGTGGCTCCAGGAAAAACACAACCACCTCCGAATTTCATTGTTGGCACTACACACACTGGCAGATGACGTTCACTGGGCATTCACCATACCCACACCCTGCCATCGGATTGCCACATTGTGTACCATGATTCATCACTCCACACAACGTTTTGCCACTGTTCAATTGTGTAATCTTGACGCTCCTTACACCATGTGAGGCGTCATTTGGCATTTTCCTGCATGATGTGTGGCTTATGAGCAGCCGCTCGACCATGGAATCCAAGGTTTTTCACCTCATGCCTAACTGTCATAGTACTTGGAGTGGATCCTAATGCAATTTGGAATTCCTGTGTGATGGACTGGATAGATGTCTGCCTATTACTCTTTACGATCCTCTTCAAATGTCGGCGATCTCTGTCAGTCAACAGACGAGGTCGGCCTGTATGCTTTTGTGCTGTACATGTCTCTTCATGTTTCCACTTCACTATCACATCAGAAACAGTGGACCTAGGGATGTTTAGGAGTGTGGAAATCTTGCGTACAGACTTCTGACACAAGTGACACCCAATCATCTGACCATGTTCGAAGTCTGTGAATTCCACGGAGCGTCCCATTCTGCTGTTTCACGATGTCTAATGACTACTGAGGTCGCAGATAATGAGTACCAGGCAGTAGGTGGCAGCACAATGCACCTAAGATGAAAAATGTATGTTTGTGTGGGTGTTCGAATACTTTTGATCACATAGTGTAGCTCTCCAAGTTGGAAACCACAGATCACCAACACAAAAAGCAAAATGTACAAGGCTCTTCATGCAATTAAAAGATTACGAAACATATTTCATCTCACCATTTCATATCATCATCTTCCTCGCTCTCATACCAGGCTTTAGGCTGATCACCTATCCTGGCTGTTTTCTCTGATCCATAGTCTGTGCTTCCCAACAGGCATCTTACCCCAGGCACCCACTTGTAAGTCCTGGGGTGTAAGCCCTAACAATGGGGAGAGTAAACAGAGAAAGAAGAAAAATATGTAATATAAAAGATTTACTAGCTGTATATAGTGCATATGTGAAATCTATAATGTATGGTATTATTTTATGGGGTTGTAATACAGAATTAATAGAATTATTTCTCCTACAGAAACAAATAATAAGAACCATAGCAAATGTAGGTAAGATCACACATTGTAAACCTTTCATTGACTTCGAAGTGCTAATTGTGCCATGTATTTGTATCTTAGAAACATTTGTTTTATACATAAAAATATTCACCTGTTTAATTTTAACTGTCAAATTCACACTCATTTTACTCGTAATTGTAATCAGATTCATATAGAAAACAACAGAACTTCCAAGAAACATCAGTCAATTTTCCACAATGGAATTCTACTGTACAATGCAATAACAAAAAAAGACAAACCTAAATGCAAACAATTCAAGCATGCAGTAAAGAAATTCTTAATATTAAACTATTCTTCTATAGCACAAAGGATTCCGTGAACACCTCAATAACTACAGCGATAATTGTCAAAAGTGCAAACCATGTACTTGTAAGTTATGCTCTGTGCAATGTAAATAATAAGAGTGTTTTCCTAATGTATTCAAGCTATGTAAATATATGTATTGTATTATTGTAGCCTAATTCTGCAAAAGAATATTATGGTGAATAAAGAAGATGACTATGTACCATTACATCAGATCACCATTCTACTATATAATCAATTATCCATTCTGTGCCCTAGTATTCTTTTTTTTTCTTTTCTTTATTTCTTTAGTTCCATTTATACCCCACCTTTAAGTACATTGGTGTTATTCATGGCCTTTCCTTTGGAACTTATTGCCTATTGGCAATGATGTTAACTCTTATTCTCTTGTCGTTGGTTTTCTTGCACTTTTTGGGTTTTGATCATTAGATCACACACATATTCACACTCTCATTCATACTTTAAGACCCTGGGGAGGATATGGAATAATTTTGGCTAGAGAAAATGTCCCACCCCCAGGTGGACCCTCACACAGCAACCAGATGCTGTACCGACTAAGCTACGCGACCAGCCCTAGTATTGTTTGTGTTTGTTGATAAACAGGCAGTTCATAAAAAATTACAACCTGTTTATGATAGACAATTTAAAGTAATTTCCTGATCTAACAAACATTTTGATGTTGAAACGTTGCATGTAAAACAGACACTATCTACTGACAGACCTGCATTCATTTTGAGTGAAGAACACACTGGTACCACAGATAAACACTCTGGCCAATAAATTCATCAGGAAAACACACCTTCAACATCTTTTGCCCAGAAGACCCACACAGACTCCAGAATAACGACCTCACATCACTGGGGAGGGAGTACGAGGTGTGTTCAAAAAACAATGGGAATTTTTTAATTTTGCGAGCTTTATACATCTGATGTTCAAAACTTTTGTTTTATCTTGTTGGCACACATGTTCCTGATGCATGTTTGTATTTTCAGCTGTTTTGAATATTTAGTTTATTGTTGACAGTCGAAAAAGTTGTACGTATTTTCGAGTACTCTGCGAATTTTTACTTTCTAAAAAGATGGATCAAAGAATTTGCATTAAATTTTGCTTTAAAATGAAATAAAGTGCAGCACTGCATTTGAAATGTTGACTGTGGCTTTTGGCGAATCTACTATGAGTAAGATAAGGGTTTACGAGTGGTATAAACATTTCAAAGAAGGTCGAGAAGATGAAGACGATGACCGCCCTGGATGCCCACATCAATTGCTGATGACAATGTGAAAGAAGTAAAGAAAATGGTTCTGGAAAATCCCCAAATCACCATCAGAGAGGTTGCTGATGATGCCAGCATATCCTTTGGCTCATGCCAAGCAATTTTTTTGGATGTTTTGAGCATGAAATGTGTAGCAGCAAAGTTTGTTCCAAAATTGTTAAATTTTGACCAAAAACGATGTCGCATACACATTGCTCAGGAATTGCTGAATGAGGTCGAAAACGTTCCAGAATTTCTAAAGAAGGTTATAACAGGTGACAAAACATGGTTATGATGTCGAAACTAAGGCCCAATCGTCCCAATGGAAACTGCCTGAAGAGCCAAGACCGAAAATAACTGGACAAGTTTGATCACAAGTGAAGGTTCTTCTCACTGTTTTCTTTGATTACAATGGGATAGTGCATCAGGAATTTCCTGCCTTATGGCCAAACGGTCAATAAGGAATACTACCTGGAAGTTATGCGCCATTGGCATGAAGCAAACCGAAGAAAACGCCAGAATTGTGGCAAAACCACTTGTGGAAATTGCATCACAATGCACCTGCTAACACCTCAATGCTTGTTTGTGACTTTTTGGCAAGAAACAAATCTGTTATGCTGCCTCAGCTACTGTATTCGCCGGACATGGCCCCCTGCGACTTCTATTCCTGAGGCTGAAGAGAACCATGAAAGGACGATGTTTTGCCACCATTGATGAGATAAAAACAGAATTACTGAAAGAGCTGAACACCATAATGAAAAATGAATTGCAGAAGTGTTTCCAAGATTGGAAAACGCGTTGGCACAAGTGTATTATATCTGACAGAGATTACTTTGAAGAGGACAAAGTTGATGTTGATTAAATAAAAATTCATTAAGAAAAACAAAAATTCCCGTTACTTTTTGATCATACCTCATATATAGTAGTAGCTTCATTGACTCATAGAATAACATTTTCTACTAGTTTTATAAATATAATTCTTATAACAGTCATGCTAATGAAGCATAATGTTTATCTTTGTTTAAAAGACCTGTTGTATTCAATTATGAGTTTACAACTAAATTAGCAGAATCAATAAAAAAGCCTTTTTAAATACTCAACTCAGAGAAATAGCCAAAACTTAAAAAGAGAAAATGAGTAAGATTATTTTGCCATGAAGCCTCTGGAATGTACAAATGAGCCAGGTTTACAGAGGAGGCCACAGCAGTGCTGTGCTAGCCTAAGACCCATGGGGGTTGAAAACAGAAAATTTGAAATTGGATTTTCCTTTACAGCCTAGAAAACATAACAAATAGATACAAAAATAAATGGAGGCAATTTTTTGAAAGTTTGATTCTGTACTCTCTCTTTGGTATGATCTTTGAGATTCACAAAATGTTTATAGTAATACGACAAAAATTTGCAAAGGGAGTTACACAATCATCTTTTATTCCTTGTACTAGCAGAGGTCACATTATCCAGTTCAGTGAGGTCTTTCTCTCTTCCTCTCCACCCCCTGCCTCATATATCGGTTCATATATGAGTGATACCTCCAAAATCTAACTACTTATTCTGAGGATTTTGGTGGAAATTCAATTATTCATTACTGATTTAATACTATAACACTTAGTGAAAAAGGAAAAATCAAGAAAGAAAACAAAAACAAACAAATTTAATAAAATACTAAAGAGTATTTTTATATTTACTACACAAAATAAGTAAACAATGAATGAAATTTCATGTAAAGTCAAAATCTCTTGAAGCTAAAGACATCCCAAAGCTTTAATCATTCATTCAGAGGCATTGGAGACTTTAAGCATCATAAGGGCATGCATGACTTTTTAAATTATCTACCTCAGGGTAATAACCCATAGACAATTGCTACCCATGTAACAGCATTCATCAACCTACTATTAGCTTGAAAACATGTGGTTTAATGAATGTAGAATTATATTTAAAGACAGACAACAAATATTGTTAACAAAACATTCAGAGTGGTGTCTAAGGCCATGTTTAAAGGATGGGCCTTATTTCAGTTAGAATCTTGTACTCAGAAAGTTATTAATTAAGAGCATTCTCAGTTAAGGCTGAAATGCAAGAAAAATTTGGTAAACTAAACCTCTCTGAAATGGATTAAAAGTCACAAAAACATGGAAAAATACTTCCAAAAACAGTGAAAATATGAGTGTTTGAAAATCACAAGTGCTCAACTGATTCCTGCTGGATGTTTTAGTATTCTTTGAATTCAACAACTACAAGATACAATGTAACTTGCTCTTTAGTACAATATGGCCAGAAAGCTTTAATGCTGCTGGGTTGAATGCTGCAGTACACTTGATACCTGGAATGAACAATAAAGCAATACATTACATTTATATACTTGCTGCAAAGTAGGAACATAAGAAAATATGAAGCTAACCCATGATGATGATGATTATGATGATGATACAATGCATACAACCGTGAGTAATACTTTATATAATATATAGAAAGGTAGTTTCTAGTTTTTCACCTTCTCTTTCTCCTTCCTCTGACCTAGAGGTTGCTATTTAGGGTAAAGATAGGAAAAAATATATATGAGGTGTGTTCAAAAGAAGACCCAACTTTTAAATTAGCACCATCAACCAGCACAGGGAGGATGCTGTGGCTACTGAGCACACCTAGCAGCAGGTTTAGACAACAAACTGCCATTTGCCTCGTTTTGCTATCACCGTTAGTTACCGAGCTACAGCCGCAGAAGTGAGCACGTGCACAAGCTGTTTATCAGATAAGTGACAATGAAAGAGCTTGAAGAATGTATGTACGCGTGTGTGTGTGTGAAATTTTGCTGCAATGAGTCGCTCGCAGTGCTATGAGGGGTTTAAGCATTTTGAACATGGCAGAATGTCAATGGGTGAGGACCCAGGCACGGATGACCTTCCACATCAACAGATGATGACGATGTCAAGATTGTCCATCAGGAATTTGTATCACATGGTCAGATGGTAAACAAGAAAGTCTACCAGGGAGTTTTAGCACATTTGAGGGATGCTGTGCACAGGAAGAGGTCTGAATTAAGGAAAAACCAGACTTGGATGCTGCATCATGACAATGCGCCAGCTCATGCATTGCTCCTTGTCTGCAGCTATCTGACAAAACATCAGACTCCCATTGTGCCCCATCCCCACTGCCCCAAGGAACAGTGCTTAAAATGTTGTACAATGAACAGCAAAGATGTTATATAGCAAAAGTTCGGTCTTTTGTAAACACTCCTCATATATATATAGCCGTAGTTCCAGTTATGCAGTTCCAAAAGTAATGCTCTGATCATAGAGTTTGCATCACAATTCAACAGAAATATTTAGGCCAAACAGATTTAATTATGCTTATGAGCTCTTGCAATTCACATGCTAAAGGTAAATACCTCAGGTGCCATTTTGGAACACATACTCATTAGCATTGTATAAATTGATACGAGATGATGTACACAAATTCCTTTAATGTGACTTAAGTGAGTGAGTACCTTACAATTCACATGTGCATGGTAGGAGAGAAGGAAGCACAGCATTCGTTTTCTGACACCATGAATAATCAAGATTTGATGTGAAAGAACCTGTGTTAAGGTCCATGTGCATTTTAGAGCACAGTACAAAAGCGACTCATGACAATTTTCACAGAACATTTGTCCATCTAAGAGTATTTTCTTACCAAGAGTGCTCTCAATAGTAAACTTGCAATAGTTACTCTCAGAATCATGTCCACTAAGCTGTGTTAACATGTGGTATAAACGTTCCATAAACAAAATGGACACATGGAGTATAGTTGTAATGTTTTCACTTTTAAGACCAAAATAGAGTGAAAAGAAGAGAAAATGCTGGGTTAAGAATAGGCAGAACATAGAAATGCATGGAAGCATGTTCTGTGGTTGTTAATAAACTGCACACTGAAGATCCTAAGCAACACAAATATTTTTAAGGATGTAAGCTGAGCAATTTGAATGGTTATTAAAACACCATTGGGCCCGAAATTGCTAAGAAAGACAGAAAAATGTGAGTCGCAGCTCCTATATAGGACAAAGTGATAACATTACACTCTTTAACCTCTAGTAAATAAAACTTATCTCACCTAGAAAGTTCTTGGAATGTAATTATCCTTTTATAGAATGCATATCTTAATACAGATAGAAATATTTGCCTCATGAGTGAAGTTACTCTAACTTAATTGTTAAGCATTTATCATTGAGGTTAGGGCTAGATTAACCTCTTTGCCATTATGGATGGAATGGTCTTACTGTATGCATTAGCCTTCATCTTTTATTGATAGAATGGCTCCACACACAGATTAGAGCTGTTAATTTAAACAAAACATTAGTTTGCATTTAACTTGTGGACAATATCATTTGTTTTGAAGATCATTCATTATGTCTTTACTTATATTTGTGTGTAGTAAGGCATTCTTTATGATTCATGGAGGTTAATACAGGAAGGTACATCTTTCTCAGTAAACAAAGATGAATGAGGCCACATTAGGAAATTCTTGGTACTATGTTCTGGGCATTGTAATTAGCCGTTGACTTTGTGTCTTCAGCTGCGTACTCCAAGCATTTGTGAAATATCTAACAAGCTTCTCTTGCATATTAAGTCCAAAAAAAGGTCTTTCACCAACATCAAATACAACTGCAATTGATGCTTACCTTTAGTAGGTTAAACTGTATTGGTATCGATTTCAGTAAATATTTGTTTTTTGTTTCATTCAGCTATAACAAAATAATTTGCATTTTAACCAACTTGCATAGAGTTAAATTCTGGCTGGGATTTAAACCAATATTGGCTGATGTATAGACGTCAGACGTGCTTTAAATGGCTGATGGTGACAGGTTGAGTAATACTTAGGTGAAGAAATAGGCTACGTTAACTTTATTGTATGTGACTTTTGTTTTTTACATCACTACAATAGCTGCTACTATTCAACTCATATTTTCCCATAAATCACCCACAGGGCATTGCTCTCCCTTGTGGAAACTCAAAAGGTTACATTTTTCGAGGAAAAAGAATGCTACATATAGGATTATGTTTAAGTTTTGTAATAAGCTGGCAATCTCTCATGCACTAATTCCGCAGATATCCCGTTCTCCACTCGTTTCTATAATTTTCATTGTATGTTTGCAATAAAAGCATATTCTGTTTGTGTGAAAGTGTTATGTCTCTTTGTCTGTCCACTGTTTGCATTCCATACTATAAAACTGGATATGCAAAACAGCTCGCCACATACTCTTAAGCTATATCAACAGTGTTGAAAGTGAGCAAGCGATTATCAGACAGAAAAGACTTACCCATGTCCACCAGAGAGCATGAAATTTCTGTGGGTACTGACAGTACCTAATCAGTTAGCTCTCTGAATGCTGTATCCACTAGCAAGGTGATGCATCTCGAAAGTTCTCAACTCTCTTCTCTCAAATGGACGCTAGCCTTTAGGCAAGTAATGCAACAGTGGACCAGGAGCATCTTGCTGTTACGGCTATGCGTAAATACTCCTAAGCATTATTGACTAACACGATAATTGTTCTTTCACACCAGCTATACATAAACACTAAATTGGAAAGTTGAATGCCATGGCTGAGACTTTAACCAACACGGAGAGCTGAAGATCCTTGCTTTGAGTCCCAGCCATGGCATTGAATTTTTCAAGTCTTATTCAACTTTCTACTCGACCATTAGTTTTTAATGGTTTTTGAAACCTAGTAATGTTTTGGAACTGGAAAATTCAGAACTGTTACTAAAAAATAACCATTTTCCCCACTTCTGATTCACAGCTTTCTGTATGTTATGCAAAGTTAGCACAGGTGATCAGTCCAATTTCAAATCCCTTCCAATAGTGCTAGAACAAGGTTGCCTAGTTCAAGTGCTGCGCTGTAAGCTACAGTTTCCACTTTTCAATTGCGCTGTTAAAAAGTTGTTAAGTATTTATCATTTATAGTATTATAGCTGAGCAGGGCTACAAATTTTGAACCACACTATCCAAAAACCGTGTCTCTACGAGTTTGGTTCTTTAGTTATGTGTCAAAGCAGATATTTATGAGGGTTTCTGAAAGACCTTGACCATTGTACACCACCATCAGCAGTAATGTGTTCACATTCGTCTGTTTGCAAGAGCTTAGAGCAGTTGAGTGCTGAGATTAGTGAAGTGAAGTCGTCTAAAATCCAGTTCTTAATTTGTTGCTTATAATTTACCCTTTAGACAGTGTATTTACACGCAAAAGTATTCTTTATATAAGCTTAAAGTTTCAAAGTTAGCATTATAAGTGTTTAACAATTATAAAAGCATGAACATTGGACTCCACGTCAAGTGAACAGGGTAAATGTGTATGCTACACTAGCTATATCTTGCTTTACGCTGTGTGTCTTGTCTCGTCTCTCTCTGTCACACTCACAAACCATCTGCCAATGCAGCGCTCCTGCTGGCACTCCATTGGCTTGCTTCAGCTTCCTTCTCATTTCGTATGGATTATAGTGGCCTGGCTTTGCAGAGTAGAGATGAATGTCATTGGCTATGACTATAAGCCCACAACACTTTCAATTTCAAAACAAAGCACAATCAGTGTTGAGCAGTTAACATATTCTATTACAAATTCCAACCGGAATGGGAAGCAGAGGTGGCTCCTCAGGGTAGGTAGGTAGGTTAGGCTAAGCCTATCCTAATAGTTTTAGTAAATGTTCCTAAAAACATTCTATCTTACTAGAAATGTTGTTTTAAACTGATTATATGTGACCCTGTCGCATAGCGTGACACGAAACCAACTTAAACTTCTGCCTACTAAGCCGTTCTTCACTATCATGAGCTTAAATTGCTCAGGTACAAATTTCAACTCAAAATAAACTTTCAAATCATAATGTACAGTTTTGCATTATCATGTCCAGCATCAAACATACCTATTGGAATCTCATTCAGAAATTGATAGCACATGTTTTGCAAATTATTATTTAATTTGTGTTATTTTCGTTTGGCACCATGGGTGAAAATCCTCTTACATTTCTATTGGTTAAGTCTGAGGAATTGCGTGACATCACTGTGTGTGCATTATATTTTATAGGTACTTGATTACTTGCCAATGTGAGGCATTCAACTTTCTCCATCACCTCAGCGATCTCACATGTTATTTCATCTAACTTAGCATTATTGGAACACAGAGTTTCAGTCAACAGCATGACTGCCTCTGTCATAACTTGCCTTACCACATTTAATTCCTTATTTATATTCTGCTCTATTTACACAGTTTTCTGTTCTGTGTAACGTAATTTTTTCCTCAACCCTTCGTTTACCTGTTCTATTATAGCCATATGCTCATTTTGCAAGGTTTCCACTTTTCCCCAACATATTTTCTACACTGACCTGTGTTTCTTGCAATTCTGCCTTTAATATCAAGAATTCTTCCTGCATCTGACTCTGTCCTATTCTTATGTCTTCTAACACTTCCTGCTGTCTATCCCCTGATTCAACTCTTTCCTGTGTTTAACACTTCTTGTAAGTTTTCTGTTATTTCCCTGCTATTATTTTCTCTTTTCCCTGTACGCTATCTAGTTCCTTTCTTACATTATTAGTTAATTCCACTTTTTGTTTACTTAACTCTTCTCTTAAGTTTGCTCCATTTCACTGCTATTATTTTCTATTTTTGGTGTTACTTTCTCTTTGAGGCTCTGTATCTGTGCCATCATTTGTTTCAGCAAAACTGCCATGCCTACATCAGCGCATTCTCGTCGACTACTAGTATGTATGTCCCTTCCTGTGTTTTCAGCCAATGACCTATCCTCAGTCACCCGATTTTGTGACTCCATTATGCTGCCTTATCTACAATATTTCCTGTTTCTAACAACATATATATTTACTCTTCCTTTCTTAATCATTATTAAATCAATTATACCGAAAACCCTATACTTCCCTATATATTGGAAGTTTATTATACTATGATGTAGATTGAGTCATACTTTTTTACACTCACCTTCACTAATTAAAGTTACATAAAACAGGAAACGTTTTCGAGGGCATTCGTCCTCATCGTCAGCGACTGGGTGACTAAGGGTCGCTTTCTCCCATGTCCTCTTCTTCCTCATCCTGCAAATTCTGACCCTGTTGCCATCTGGTATTGGGGGCACAAAGTTTTAACACATTGCTTACAGGCGGGATTTCAAAATTAATGACATTGTTGCTGTTTTTGACGATGTGTATTTTTTCCCAGATGTTCAATTCTATTGGTACGGTGAGGGGTTTTAACAACTTTATACTTTGGCCAATGTTGTGGTTTTCAGTCCAAAAATGGTGTGATACAGCTAAGCTTACGCTTCTGGTTCACGCGAGGTTAGGTTAGGTTTAGTTTTTTTTATATAAGCTTGTTTGAATTACTTATCAGTGGTTACATGAAACCGCGTTTGTTGAAAATGGTTATAAAAGCAATAGGGAAGTGAATAAATTACCTTAAGACTGAGTTTAGAAGTGGATGTGATCTCTTCGATGGCTGGTGCCCACCTGCCCGCCCCTTTTAGGTGCTTTACTTTTATAGGCAAATCGCGTTATGAACACAACAAACGTAGCCATTTTTTATTCTTGGCCGCAACTGCTGCACTCCTTTCCTTCTAAAAAACATCCCTCGGCTACGCTTTGAGGCTGACGGCCCTCAATCTCTTGACTATGCCTTGAGGCTGAGTATCTTACCGGCTTTGGCGACATTAAGTATTTGCCTGTTGGACATGTAACACATCATTTTCATCACCAAGGAAGAGAACTAAGAGCAGATTGCCTGAAATTTGTGATTCTATTAAGGATAATCTAATTTGGGTTTGCATGGATGAAACTCCAGATGCGTGTAAACGATCTATATGTAATGTACGCTCAGTGAAAAGGACTGTCAAAGGCCTATCTTCTAACAGTGGAAGAAATAGCAATGACAAATCATTCAACAATTGCGAAAATATTTAATAATGCAATGTTGCTATTATGGCCAGAGGGAATTAGGTATGAAAATGTAGTTTTGTTTTTATCTGACGCAGCCCCACATATGGCTAAGGCAGGAGGGGGGTTAAAACTGCTTTATAGTAGACTGATTCATGTAACATGCTTGGCGCATGCAATACATCGCCTGAGTGATACTGTGCGCTTAAGTTTTCCTACTGTTAATAGTTTAATATCAAGCGTAAAAAAGGTTTTCCTTAAATCTCCAAGTAGAATCAGTTTGTTTAAACAGTTGGCTCCAGGAATTCCACTTCCTCCTGAACCAATCATTACGAGATGGGGGACCTGGTTATAGGCTGCCATATATTATTGTAACAACTTTGACATTATCGAGAACATACTTCAAGAACTAAATGAAAATGAAGCAGAAAGCGTTGTTGAAGCGAAGGATGCTATATGTAGGGATGGGATAAAGAAGGAATTAATTTACATTAAGTCACATTTCAACTGCTTTTCCACAGCCATCACAGTGCTCGAACGAAATGATGTACCACTTGTCACAAACTTAACTTTAATAGAAAGTCTCTCACTAAAGCTAAAATCTGCGCCAGGTCAAACTGCAAAAAGTAGTTGAAAAATTTAAATATGTACTACAAAAAAATCCAGGGTACCATACATTACAACATATTGCAAATATCATTTCTGGTAAAACAGAGAGCAAATTGTTGGACATTAAAGAAACATTGTCGCTGGAAGAAATTGTAAAGTTTAAATATGCAACTATAACGTCTGTTGTTGCCGAACGTTGTTTTGCTCAGTACAAATCAATTCTCAGAAGCAAGAGAGAATCGTTTCTGTTTTCAAACCTTAAAATGGTTACTGTTATGGAATACAATGGGAAGAATTAAGTTCACTTCAGCAGCAGCTGTTCCAGTCCACAAATTTGGTGAGTTTTACATTCATTTATTATTTTGGTGGATTATAATGTTAACTTGTATTTTCCAATATAACGAACATTAAATGAACTCTCAATGTCGATTTTTAAAAATTATTATTTCACCATTTTTGTGAGATTTTGGATAGCACATATTTTCTAGGTTGTTAATGCATATATCGCTGTTTTAAACCGCATAATTACATACATATTTTACGTTTTTTAATGCATAACTATCCGAGCCCTACTAATATATTTAGAAAATTACAAGAAAGACTAGCGAAAAAAATACTCGGTTTAGGCCGCGGTGCTCACATTGTTCATAATTGTGTTCAGCATGGTGTTGACCAACTCCCCTTTGACACTGAAGCAATTGTTGTTAAGATTTACAAATATTTTTATATTTACACAGTAAGAGTTCAGCAATTAAAAGAATTTTGTGAATATGCGGAGATTGAATACCACAAACTTCTCTCGCATAGCTCAACTAGATTTCTCAGTCTCTTACCTGCCATAAATTGAATACTTTTAATTTTTGATGGGTTAAAAACATTCTTTCTCAAAATTCGTGCCCAAAAATTAAGAGAGTTTTTTGATAATCCTGTCAATGAGGCATATATGTGGTTTATTCATGGCGTTCTACAAATTTTCCGTGAATTTATTCTTGAAATGAAAAAAAATAACATCACTGCAACACTGGTTTCAATTAGATACAACGATTTAAAGCAAAAACTTGTTGCTAGGAAAAATCACATTTTTATTCCACAAATAGCAAAACAGAAATTCACTTCACTAATTAATGAAGGACTAATAACCTTAGAGGTTGTTGAAGAGAACTTGATTTCTTTTTATGATAGGTGTATTTCTTACTTAGAAATTTGGGGAAATAGTTTTGATGGGGCAGATCAATTCCTTTGGTTTTCTTTGAGAGAAGCTTATGAATTATCATTGATTTATTATTTTTCATTATCTGTTTACCCTCCTCTTATGTACCCCCCAGAACTTACAAGCGGTTGCCTGGGGTCAGAGGCCCGTCAAGGAGCAGACACTCATGGATCAGACAGAGCATCCAGGATGGGTGATCAGCCCGATACCTGGTATGGGATGAAGGAAGTAGATGAAATGAAATGTTGGTGAAATGGACGAAAGGAAAGGTGATGATGGAGCAGTTGGTGGAATGAATGGCGGGGGAACCCGGAAAAAACCCGCCCAGACGCCACTTCATCCACTACAAATACCACATGCAGGTCCCTGGGATTGAAACCGGGCCGCCTCGGTGGGAGGCGAGCGGTCTAACCACTCAGCCACGGCGCCACCTGCTTATGAATTATCCTGGCAGAATATTCAGAAATTAGCAGAATTCATAAATAATATCATCCCAAACAACGATAAAAATTCAGGTGTGATTGACAATTGACAAGCTGTTTGATGAAGTTGTTACTGTTAACACAATATTACATAGCATCAAGGATTCAATTAGTGGTATAGAAGGCGTTGACTTGTGGGTAGAGTTCTTCAAACGGTTGCATGTAGGTCAAAGTCAACGTAAGAAGTTTGAGAAAATTATAGAATTTGTTTGTTGTCTGCCCGGAACTTCTGTTCCAGTAGAGCGAGTGTTTTCTATTATGAAAAGTTTATGGACACCTCAGTGGAATCGCCTCAAAATAGACAATATTAAAGCAATGTTACAGATGAAAGTGAATTGCGAATTGACTTGTTTAGAATTTTATGACATAAAAAATAATAGTGCATTCTTGAAACAAGTTCTGAGCTCAAAGAAGTATGATGACTGGAACGATACACTAAGTACGCCAAATTTGTCATATTCAGAAAACAATGAGGATGTAGGACCAACCCCAGGATCTTCCCAGAGCTTCTGCTAAACCAGAAACAAGAAGCAAGTGAAAAAGGTACAGTGGTTATTTTATATTAAATTCTATACACATCAGAATAGTAGAAGTAGTACCTATTTTAGTTAGAAATACAAACACTTGTCTACTAATAGGCCTACTGCTGCTGCTACTTCTACTGCTACTACTATTCCTGCTGCTGCTAATAATAGTCAAAAAATAAAAAAAAACATAATAATAATAATGACGACGTTGATGATAGATTTGTATATACTTAGTTAAAAAGCAGCAGCAAGGTCTATTTTTTCAGTATAAAGTTTAGAATTATCGATAAAATAGGCTATAATTTTTTGTCCGTATTTTCACTGTCTAAATTATGGTAACCCTACAATTTGAGATCTCCTTGTGGTTTACCGGGAAAAATACAAATCAGCTGGAGAATTTAGTGCCGTGCCGGCGTGTTGCCATGGTAGCTCAGTGGTTAGAGCAAGCGGACAGAGATCGGGAAATCCATGATTCAAATCCTGTCTATGGCATTGAATTTTTCAGTCGCTTGATTCTACCTTTCCAACCCTGTGCAACACATGGCTGCCGCCTACATATAATAGATAACAGAAAGTATTGTATTCCACCCAAAGATTCTATGCCGACATTTAACAAAAAATATATGTTTTGTGGCCACTGAATCCAAAAGAAACACTTACTTTTGTGTCACCTACCTAAGGTAGGTAAGAGAAAGTGTTGTATTCCACTTAAAAAATTTGATGCTGAGATTTAACCGGAAATACACTTTATGGGGCCCCTGGGACAAAGAATAAAGAAGGATTTTGTTTCTTCTCTGTCACCTACCTATGGTAGTAGGTAAGAGAGATTATTGTATTTCAACCAAAAATTCGATGTTGGATTTCACCGCAAATAGATGCATACAGGTCTCCTGAACAAACACGTCATTGTTACTGTCTCTGCCACGTAATAGGAAGTAGTGAATTCCATTAAAACTTTCGAGATTTCATAGGATGTACATGGTTTTAGGCCTCCTCAACAATCACAACGCAGTTGTTACTGTCTCTGCCACGTAAGGGAAAGTAGTGAATTCCATTAAAACTTTCGAGATTTCATAGGAAGTACATGGTTTTAGGCCTCCTGAACAATTACAACGCAGTTGTTACTGTCTCTGCCATGTAACGGCAAGTAGTGAATTCCATTAAAACTTTCGAGATTTCATAGGAAGTACATGGTTTTAGGCCTCCTGAACAATCACAACGCAATTGTTACGGTCTCTGTCACGTAAGACGAATCCAAAAATAAGATGTTGAGATCTAACTGAAAGAGGAAGTACTGTATTCAAACCAAAATTTCAATGTCAGAATAAAACTGAAAATACAAGCTTTGGGGCCCTCTGAACCCCCACAAAAGGATTTCTACCATATTTGCCACCTACTGTTAGCATGTAAGAGAAACTATTGCATTCAACTCAAAATTCCGATGGAAATTTCACCTGAAATACATGATTTGAGGCACCCTGAATAAAAGCATTTTCACTCTCTCTTCCACTTACCTAGATATAGTCGATAAGACAAAGCGTTAAATTCCATCTAAATATTTCATGTCAGTATTTTACGGGAAATACATATCTTGGGAGTACCTTAATACAAGAAAAGCATTTTTACTTTCTCTGCCACCTCCTACAATAGGTAAGAGAAAGTATTGTGTTCTATCCACAAATTCAACGCGGATACTCAACATCGAAATACATGTTTTGCGGACCCCAGAATACAACAAAACAAATTTTAGTTTATCTACCAGTTACATATTATGAATGGGAGGAAGTATTTAACATAATTCCACCCAAAATTTCGAAGCTGAGATTTCATCGAAAATAATGTTTTGAGCTCCCATGAATAAAACAAAGTATTTTTACTTTCTAAGCCCCTACCTATGATAGGCAAGGGAAAGTATTGCATTCCACCCAAAAATTAATGTCAATATTTAACCGGAAATAGAAGTTTTGAGGCCCTTTGAAAAAAAGTTTTACTTTCTCTCCCACCTATCGATAGTCGCTAAGAGGAAGTATCCTAGTCTACCCAAAAATTTGTTGTCTATATTTAGCCGAAAATACAATTTTGAGCCCCTTGTATAAAAAAAAAGAATTTTTACTTTATCTCCCACCTAGCTATGGTAGGTAAGAAACTTCTGCATACAACCCAAAAATTTGTTGTCGAAACGAAACAAGGAAATACGTGCTTCTGAGGCTACCTGATAAAAAAGATTTTTACTTTTTCTGCCTGCTATTAATAGTAGTAGGTAAAGGAAAGTATTGTATTCCAACCAAAAATTAGTTGTCAATATTTAACTGGAGATTTGTATAAAGCATATTTTCACTTTTTCTGCTATATACCCATAGTAGGTAAGGGAAGGTGTATTCCATCCAAAAATTAGTTGTCAATATTTAAGCAGAAATAGAAGTTTTGAGGCTACCTGTATAAAAATATTTTTACTGTTTCTGCCATATACCTATAGTAGTAAGAGAAAGTATTGTATTCCATTCAAAAATTGTTGCCAATATTTAACTGGAGTTAGAAGTTTTGAAGCCCTCTGAAGAAAACAAAAGAAAAAGCTATTTTGCTTTCTGTCCCACTTACCTATAGTAGGTAAGAGGAAGTATCCCTTTCCACCCAAAAATTCGTTGTCGATGTTTAACCGGAAATACAAGTTTGGGGCCTCCTGTATCCCCCCTCCCAAAAAAAGAAAATTTTACTTTCTCTCCCACCTACAAGTAGTAGGTAAGAGAACCTTTTGTATTCCACCCAAAATTTTGTTTTCGGAACTTAACAAGGAAACACATGTTTTGAGTCCGCCTGTACAAAAAAGATTATTTTTTTTTCTGCCAGCTGCCTATAGTAGGTAAGAGGAAGTATCCTACTCTACCCAAAAATTTGTTGTCGATATTTAACCAGAATTACAAGTTTTGGGGCCCCTTAATCCAAAAAATAAGAAGCTTTGCTTTCTCTCCCACCTACCTATAGTAGGTAAGAGAAACTTCTGCATTCAATCCAAAAATTTGTTGTCGAAACTACACAAGGCAATATATGTTCTGAGGCGACCTGTATAAAAAAGATATTTACTCTTTCTGCCAGCTACCAATAGTATGTAAGGATTGTATTCCATCCAAAAATTTGTTGTCAATATTTAAACAGAAATAGACGTTTTGAAGCCCACTGAATTAAAAAAAAACTTACTTTCTCTCTCACCTACTTATAGAGAAAATATTCTTTCCTATCAAGCATTGGATTTAGATTTTACGGAAATACTTGTTTTTAGGTCCCCTCAGTAAATAAAAAATAAAAGCATTTCTACTTTCTCTCCAGCCAGCAATAATTTGTGACGGGAAGTAGGTATTATATTCCACTCAAAAATTGGATGTCGGAATTTCACCGGAAATATATGCTTTGAAACCCCTGAATCACCAAAACCACTTTTATTTTTTTGGCCACTTACCAAAAATTGGTAATAGAAAGGGTTTTATTCCACACAAAATACACGATATCAAGGGACTTTAACTTAGTACCAATATTTAAATTAAGAGAAGAAAGTTTAATAATTTGTTTCACCGGAATTATATGTATTGAGGCTCCCTGAATCCCAAAAATCCATGTTTACTTTCTCTGCCTCCTACCTCTAATAGGTAGGAGAAAGCATTATATTCCACCCAAAAATTTTATGTAGATGTTGACCGGAAAATGCATGTTTTGAGCCCCTGAATAAAAAAACAAACAAACAAAAACAAAGCATCTTTACTTTCTATGTCATCCACCTATTACACTGAACAACACTGAAATTTGCACCTGACCAAAAATAGGCGATTCTAATTGATTTTTAAGCACGAATTTCAGAACTGAAATCCGTTTTGTGATATCACCTAACATTTTTTAGATATTGCCCTTTTTGTGATTTGCGAAAATCTGCTGCGCTACGTTGCTCCCACCACTGCAACCTTTATCGGTCGGCTCACCCTCTCAACATCTTTGTCATTCAAGGCTGGTAAGACTTTTATTGCAGGCGAGGTAACTTCAGCATTTTGACAAGGGTTTAAAATATGACTTCTTTGAAAGGTCTTAAGAGCACAGCAGACAGCATCTATCCATGAAGATACTGGAGCAATAATGGCAAAACTCTGAAGAATGGCACAATGCTGTTGGCCTTTGCCGAACATCACTTTTTGCGCTGAACAGAAACCTTTTAACTACACAACCACTGTCCGTCTTTAGACGAAAGCTGACTATTCTTCACCCCCAACCTCCTCATCCTCTGTGGCTAGAAGAATTCCTTACTATGTTCTCTACTGCACGTCATAAAGCTGTGTGTCATGTTTGGAACGAGCTGTAGTTGTATACAAGTATCCGTCTCAGCACAGTGCAGTGAATGTTGTGTTCTTTGAAGTGATACGTTTTTGTGAACTACGTTAAAAAAAGTTATATACTTCAGACTCCTTTTAACTGCATTTTCTTGCGTACTACAGACACTGACAGAAGTTGTTTATTTATATACAGATGTTATTGTTTTGAAATGTCTGAGAAAGGCTTAAGAGTTATATTTTGGGTGTAAAGCTGGGGATGAAGGGAAGTGGTGGGCACCAAGTACATGTTGCACTAGATGTTCGTGATACCTTCAGGGGTGGTTAAATGGCACTCATAAATCAATGCCATTTGCTATACCAATGATTTGGAGAGAACCAAGGGATCATATTACAGATTGTTACTTCTGTTTAACAAAAGTATCTGGCTTCTCTTCAAAGTCAAAACATGTCATAGGGTATCCAAATATTCCTTCGGCTATAAGACCTGTACCTCATGACAATTCCCTTCCAGTTCCTAAGCCACCTGAACTATGGACGTTAGATGATGTACCTTCAAATGATTCTCCTGAAGAAGAACCTGGCCCTTCAGTATGCAATACCGGTGACCCAGATTTCCAGTTACCAGAACCTCAATCTAAACCTCATTTGATTTCCCAAGCCTAGCTGAATGATCTAGTAAGGGAACTTAATTTAACAAAAACTCAGTCGGAACTTTTAAGCTCACGACTGCAATACTGGAACTTGCTTCAACCTGGAGTAAATGTAACAGCATTCAGAAAACGTGAGCACTCTTTGACATCATTTTTTTCATGGAAAAATGAACTTGTTTATGTAGTGATGTTAATGGGCTCATAGAACAACTGGGTGACAATTACAAGCCATCCCAATGGCGTCTTCTCATTGATTCGTCGAAGTTAAGTTTAAAGGCAGTTTTATTACATAATGGTAACTCTTATCCTTCCGTCCCTATAGCTCATGCTGTCCAGATGAAAGAAACATATGAGAATTTGAAGATAGTTTTGAAAGCTATGAACTATGCAAAGTATGAATGGCAAATCTGTGGAGATTTAAAGGTCATAGGATTACTCCTGGGAATGCCGAGTGGTTTCACCAAGTTTTGTTGTTTTATATGTGAGTGGGACAGTCGGGCTAAAGAAAAACATTATGAAATCTGTGGAGATTTAAAGGTCATAGGGTTACTCCTGGGAATGCAGAGTGGTTATGTGTGGCCCCTCCTCCGCCACACAAGGTGACGATCATCCAAAGTGGATCTACATCGCCTCCCCTACCATGCACTAGTTGCTCTACTAGGATGGAAGGAAGGTGGTAAGTGGAGTCAGGTACCGCCGAAGCAAACCTGATGTTAGTGGGTAATAACTAAAAAGAGCGCCTGCATACAAGGGAGTATGCAGACTAGAGTGGGGCTAGGTGCTGGCCTTGGCGAGCCCAGACCAGGACCTAGGTGTTAGTGGCGGTGTTCATGCGTAGGGCAGGATTGTGGTTAAGGTTCATGCATATTAGATTGAGGTGATACTATACCTTGCGTTGGCTTCAGCTGGAGAGGGAGCTGACTGTCTTGTCCTCAGCATTGCTGATGGTCCTGAAACATATTGAAAAATGGTAGTGTAGGGTATATCTATGTGGGATATTTACATGTATTTACAGGATATTTCTATGTACAGGGTTAATAATTTAATTTTTTTTAAATTTTTTATTTATTTATTTTTTTTAAATTTTATTTTGCACGTCTACTAGCTACTTTGTGTTAACCATGCTCTAGTCCAGTTGGGCGCCATTTCGTCGATATAAAAGTTTCACCAAGTTTTGTTGTTTTATATGTAGTGGGACAGTTGGGCTAAAGAATGCTATACCATGTAAACAAATAGGCTTATTTGTTTCCTGATTTCATTTGTATTTGTGACATTTTTAATTATAGAAGAATTTGGAAACTTCATATAAAGCAGCTAAAGTTAGAAATGAAATTTAACACCCAAAACAACACATCTGACATTTAAGAAGAACATATAATGAAGTTCTGAGTCTCATGTTTCATCTGACATCCCCATTAATTCCATATAGAGAAGAATATATATGTATTTGTGTGTGTATAATACAGATTGAGAGGTATATTTCTGCATCTTGTAAACAATTTTTGTTACCTCAAATACGTACCTCATATTCTGTAAAACTGGCCTAATTAAGAGCTTGTTGAATTTTTTCCTCTCGAGTCCTACACTTTTATGTTTACATCATTAATTTCCAAAATAAGAAAGGGTGGTGCGGGATCGGTAGCTTCTAGAGTAAGTGTTTCTTTTTCACTCTAGGTTTTACATATCATGGTATTTAGGGTGAGATATATGTACCAGGCTGTCATAAGGTGTTAAGAACCTGAATGTCAATAACACAAAGGAATGTAACAAAGCACATTTTTTTAGACTCTTACTCTGTTGTCTTCTTCTTGTCTACTGTTGTATTAAATATTAATGTAAAATTTTACCTGCATCTTCTTTAATAAAGTAATAGACTGAACAAATTTGGCACTTTAACTTTATCAAAAAAAAAAGCAGCACCATTTCTTTTCTACTGTGCTCTTCTAAAATGTGTACGTATCTGTGAAAAAAAAGTACGCCAGATCTTTTATAATGCTTCCTCTGTTGTCAGCTGAAGAATAATGTACCATAGTCTTGTTGGGTAGTATAAATTTTGAATTTAATCGAAGTACAGGAAAAAATCCTGTACTAAGCTCAGCCTGCATTCATTGCTTATACCTCTGTCAGCTAATGGAGATGTTGGTTAGTGTGACGTCACGTGCTCTCTATCTGTATACATGCTCAAAGGTTATGTCTGATACCTATTTCAATTTTGAATGTGATGTAATGATAATAGTTTGATTTTGGATGTGTTGAGTCTCAGCTGAGGATGCGAGAAACAAATCTCTCGAAAGCGCTCCTACGGTAACAACTAGCGCCTTTATGTGATGTGAATTAACATATACCAACTCAAATTTTAAGTATCATATAACATCACAATAAGAAACACTTGGTTTATTATAAAATACTATGGAGGACACTAGTGAATGAGTGTCTCATCCAGCCACTCAAATTTATAAACCAGCATGTGGGCCATTAATCTGCAGAAACAACAATATAACTATACTTAAGTGATAATACAATTGGGTAAGGAAGTAAGTAGGTAATAATGAAATATTGCATTTTAAGCAAATTTAAATTCTGTAATTGCGTAAAAAACAATAGTATGAAAGTTATACAAAATGCTGTTACATTCTTTCTGCAGTCAACATATGAAAAAACAATTAATACTGGCACACTAAACTACATGTTAAAGTGATTGACAATTATGAAGGGTGGGTGTGATATGGTTAAACAAAAAAGAGACATTGCATTCACATTCATATTTAATAATACTGTGTAATATATTTGTATGGTATTTTAAGGAATATGTGCCTACATTAATATAGATTTGAATGGCCTACCAAATTAAAATGTCCATTAAATTCTAACCTCTTGAATGTCTGTTATTACAATCAGTTGGAATGATCTTATAGGTAATTGTAATTGCACTTAGTCACTTATGCATACACAAAGCCAGTTCTAGTTAATAAAACTTGCAGTAATTGAATGGAAAATACACTTTGATTCATTTTCCTGGGAAAGGTTCTATATATAACATTTGATATAACACAGTGGCGGTCCTACAGCGCATGGGAACCTTAAATTTATTGACAGGCCATATGAGGAAAAAACAAATTGAGCCCATACAGTGATGTTTGTTTTTGTTCATTTGGCTCCACCGTGAGCAATGCTCAGAGAAATTGAACACATCATACAATTATGAAGTATGCAGAGTATGTAGTAATATACCCAATGCCAAGAACAGCCTTGGGGGGGATGATCCCCTCCCCATCATGCATTATCTAAGAGAGAAAAATTTGTAAACCATCACCATTTCAACAGTAAACTTCTCGACACACATTACAGTAGGACAACAATAACAAGTAAGTGTAAATCACCATCACATGCAATGTGCATTGTGTGTGGAATATGTTGCACGACATATTAAAAAGTTCCTCCATAGTATATGGGGCGTGAGTATATAAAAAAAAATGTTTAACTCTTCTTGAAGATTTTATGTTAATTAGGATTGCCTAATAGTTTTAGGCGACATGGAAGGTTATAAATTGTTATTGCAGAATAGTTACATCCTTTTTGGAACAGTTTTAAGCTATTTGCTGGTCTATGCAAATGATCTGCATGCCACATATTGTGGTCATGTACAGCAAGGTTTGTTGGGAAGCTGTAAGGTAGCTCAAGAGAGAATATATGTATTCACCAGTGAGAGTAAGAATTTTTTGGAATTTTAATAATGACCTACATGAATGATGAGAGTTTGGTATTTATCCAACTTTTCGTTTTTGAATTATGCTGTTCACAGACCTTAAACACACACGGACATTTTTCTAAAAATACTTTTTTGGATTCAGGGATTCTCAAAATATGTATTTCCAGTGAAATCACGGTATTGAATTTTTAGGTGGAAGCAATATTTTCTCTACCTAATATATAAGTGGTAGAGAAAGTGAAAATTGCTGCTATTGAGGAACAAAGTTCCAGGAAAAATCGCCAGTAGGTAACATCCAACTCTTCTAAAACAGCATGAATAATCACTTGTAAATGTAAGTCAAATTTATGTTACAAAACAGGATATTTCAGTTTATCTTAGCAGTACCCAAATATTAGTTGTGACTGCTAAGCTGCTTGCATCAGTATAAAAGTTTAAGATAACCCATGAATTTTCACGGCAAATGGCTTTTTCAATACATGTTATTGTTCATGTTATAGTTGAGTACTTTATAAGCACAGGTTTGTACTATGTATGTACAAATTCTGCTTTGAAACGCATGGCTTTATGTATTCACTTTCAATTGCCAGTCGAACGTTCCACGTTATGTATTTGACCACAGCCAATGGGAGGAAAATGTGCCGGAATGGACTACCTTCCCTTGCACTGGAATGATCGTTAGCTTTCGTTCATTTTCGGCATTCGCTCAACTTCGTCGGGCAACTTCGGGTATTCCGTCTCCAAGCGCTTGTGACAAGCTGCTTTAAGTTTGGTCTTCAACAGGGATGGAAGTGATTTCTTATGTCCTACAGATGTCACTGTATGTCATCCTCTAGTACTAACCTAACACAAAGCTGGCAACATATGAATAACTAATGCCACCAAAGCCAGGATACTCAGCTGCAAGGTGTAGCCGAGGAATTGAGGGCCCTCAGCCTCAAAGCGTAGTCGAGGGATGCTTTTTAGAAGGAGAGGAGTGTATCAGTTGCGGCCTTTGATTTACGTTGGCAGAAATTTCTTCCAAAAGTCAATACAAAATGAAGAAGAAGAAGAAGAAGAATTAACACCGCTTGTTTCGCGGATTTCACTTCTTATTTAGGTTGGCAGTTCCCATTGCGCATGTGTATTGGCCGGAAGATGGCTGCCTTTGGGATGTTTGCGTTTTATGTGTTTTGTGCTCATATCGCAATTTTCTATCAAAATAACAGTTTAAAGGTTCGAGTAGGTGGGCACCAGCTATTGACGAGATCACATCTACATCTAAATTCACTCTTAAGGTAATTTATTCTCTTTCTTTTTGCTTTTATACGCGTTTTCGATGAAGGCCAACTTAATGATGTAATGATGTGTTATAGCGGCTGTCATCTGCTAGCGAGCGGCCCGGGCGTGGCTTAGGTGGTTGTTGCCAACGGTGAGAATCGAAAACACGCTGTAGGCATAACATGTAGCCAACCCATGCACGCAATGTACAGCGAGCCATTGTAGTTGTATACTTATACGGCCCGCGTGTTGTTATTTATCGTTGTTGATGTATTATATTATTATGAGAATGATTATTATTACTATTATGTATTATTATCATCGGCATCCAAATAAAGCATTTGTGGAAACGTCGCGTGTGTCATAACTCAAAACGAAAAGTCGGATAAATACCTAAACTCCCTTGACATGGAATATTTTTGGGAATTTTTGATGTTCTAAACATGGCTGAAACGATTTTGATTAAAATACCATTCATAAAAATATTTACATGGCAAATGAAATGTATATCTCGGATCTTCGGGAAAGAGCCTATGAAGTCCTTCATTCGGAAGGAATTTTTTATAACCTTGTATAACTTGTAATCCTTAAGTGATAGAGGAAGACGTGCTACACCAAAAATGTAAATCTCTTTAAAGCTACAATATATTTAAAATAAGCTTTATTGTGGCATGAGCCCTTTCTGAGATATCCGTTATTAAATGTGCGAATTGCTCATTTTTTGAAGGTTTCAATTGTTCATTTTTTTGGTCATTATCTTAAAGTCCTTTCAACACTCAGTTGTTTCTCGTGATGTCATAGAAACAGAATGGAATTTTAAGGCCAGCATATAGCGTCCAGTTGTTAAACATTTGACTATCGCTGTTCTCTTTGTATCGATAACGAAATGTGTAATGTAGATATTTCTGCAAAGTCTTTTTTTTTTATATTAAAATGTAGTAGACAGAAAAAAAAGGTTGATTAAGAATAATAATTTATGTATCTACTAATAAACGATAGAGGATAGAGAAAGTCATGTGAATGAATCAATTGTAATTTTATTATTCTTGTTTATAAAAGGAGTTGAAAGGAAATTAACTTTCTGTGCTACCAAGCTGCAAAGAATGTCATTATTAAAGTGTTTTGAGCTACTAAATGTATGCTTTTCAGCAATTCCTTTTTTCAGTCTGTACAAAGCAAGAAATATGAAATGAATGAATTTTCGGGTAAAGCAGCTGTAATATAAAATGATTTTTCAGACTTAAAACACCCCTAAGGCTGTTATAAGATTATGCAAACTTTCATACATTTATAATACACTTTTAGGTGCAAAGGTGCAATGACATTTCCTGGAATATTATCCCAAATGCTAACACAAGAAAATATTGGTTTGCCTCAAACTGCATTTTAGAGCATTTCATAGTTTCCTAGATACTTAGCGCAATACACAAAATTCAATCAGAATGAACGGGAGTTCACAGGCTATTTCCAGAAAATTCAAAATGCATGCTTTATTTGAACTCACCAGCACAACCACACTAACACTCCGTAGCTCACACACTCGCCTTCAAACACTACAAATCACTAGCAAAACACACTCACAGTTCACCCCCCCCCCCAGAGGCTCACTATGTGAGATTGGCTTTGACGTACGCAGAGTGCCCGAGCCGGTCCTCACCCTCATCTGGACTAGCCACGTTATCTTCATTTATTTTACGCTTCCTTTTCTACAATCATTTCTTATACTGGGTTCAGGTTCTATGGTTTTATTAACACCTGTCTCACCAACAGGGATCTTTTCTATTTCCGTGGTTGCTGTCCCACTGTTTCAACGCAGCTTCCAACCCCCAGGGGCTCACTTTATGTGAGTACGGGTTTGGCACACCCGGGGTCCCGAGCCACTCATCACCGTCGTCATCCCTCCACCCTTATCCGGTCGAGGTGGGTTCGTCCTCTTGACCGGGAGACACAAGATGCGCTCTCGTGCGTTATTTTCATTTCGTTCCATACCCCCCTCGCCACGCTTCTTTTTTCTCTAATCTATTTACAAACAATTCGCACCACGACCATTCACATATCTCTTTTTCTTCCTCGCCGGCCTACCTTGCGTGTGAAACGCCCACACACTTTTGGTTTATTTTCCAATTTTCTTTTAATCCTCCGTGGACACAGCTTGACGGATACCCGCGCACTGGGTGCGCAGCTGGGTGAGTGGATAATGGCGTCAGCCCCACTACCCGGGGTCGTCATGTAGGGTGTGTGTTCGTATCTGCTGTTCAACTACAGTCCCGCAGGGGGGGCACTACATGAGCTGCTTCCCACGGCCATTGGGTCCCTCTGTCTATGTTCTGGGAGGTGTGACCCTGGGGTGAGACCGGTATGGATAGGCCACTCACCCAAGCCGGGGTAACGCCTGGGAAGACAGAGCCTGAAGTCGGAGACGGTTGCAGTGCTGGAGAATTTATTTCGCTATGGAGCCCTCTTTCTCCATTATTAATAACACGCCGAAAAGTTTTGGTAACAGAAGTAACACCACCGTCATCTGGTTGTTACTTAGTCATTACGCAAACAGAGAAAGGACAAACGTTTGAGAAGGTGAACCCTTTTATAATACAGAAGGGCATTGACTGTATTGCTGGTCCGGTTCATTCCTTCGCCTTCACTTCGGTTCATTGTTGGTTCAGAGTAAGTTCTCCACGGTTATCCCATCCGTGTTGAGAAGCACCGCACCTTGAATTCCTGTCGAGGCGTCGTTACAACCCGGCGGAGGGCGATGAACTTTTTCGGGCGTAAAAATCTTTAGCACGGCTTCCTTCGGAAGGGAAGTAAAGCCGGTGGTCCCGTGTCGTAGATTTACGGCAAGTAAAAGAACCTCAAGCCTGATAAAGAGGCCTCTGAGCAAACTTTCCGGTCTTTCATGCCCAATATAGAATAGGACGCTAAGAACCATAGTGGTTATAGAGCGTCCATAAATAAAAAAAAACTTTATTTCAATTTTGGCATACGCGATAATGAAGTTACATATATCCAATGAAGGTGCGCATGCCGCTGCCAAGAGTGCCATTTTATCCTAATCGTATTTTAGCCTCTGTGTTCCTGCGGATGATTTTAGTCATTACTTAAAGAATTCTATTTCTGCGGTTGTTTTGGTGCCTGGTCCTCTGTCCAGCACACTCCAATGCTCACATACACACAAAACCACACACTCATGCTCCACAACTCATTAAAACAAACACACACTCAGGCACTACAACTCATTAAAACACACAGCCTCTGGCACTACAACTCATTAAAACACACACTCAGGCATTACAACTTATTAAACACACACACTCAGGCATTACAACTTATTAAACACACACACACACTCAGGGATTACAACTTATTAAACACACACACTCAGGGATTACAACTTATTAAACACACACACACACACACTCAGGGATTACAGCTTATTAAACACACACACAGACACTACCTCTCATTAAAACACACACACTCAGGCATTGCAACTTATTAAACACACACACTCAGGGATTACAACTTATTAAACACACACACTCAGGGATTACAACTTATTAAACACACACACACACACTCAGGGATTACAACTTATTAAACACACACATACACACAGACAGACAGATATATACATAAATGCTACATGTGGCGTTTTTAGTTTTCCGTATGAAGGATGTAACCAAGTTTATTGTAATGAAACATGTAACTAATAGTGGTCAAATATATTTTTCGTACGAAATTTAACGTGAATACCATATACCATTCATGCAAAATTAGGCTTCTATTCACATTACATTTTCCACGATATGAGTATTTTTTTGTCGAGTAAGAATATTGGTTTTTAATCAGTAGAGGACTTCGTCTAACTGTGAAGGTTCCTATTGATTTCTAATCCTTAAACATAAAATTGCGATTTTGAACTACACAGTGTAAATTCCTGTCAGCGTTTTAAGCTATAAATTATCTAAGGATTGTTTAATCCTTTCTTGCACTTTCCTCCTCGAATCCCCGTTTTTTTCTTTGTTTTAGTGTAAAGTAAATCAATGACTAAAAGTAAGTTTTGCAAATATAGAATTTTATGGAGTATTCTTCAACTTCCTTTCTGCCTGATTGTTCTTAGTAATGGAAGGAATGGAAAAGATAATTATGGCATAGATAAGCACGGTATTCTTCTTAAAACTTTCTTGGAAATTGTCTCTACGGGATAAACGAAAACTGGGGAAAGCCTTTCCAAATAGCTCTTGCTACTGGAATAAAACGCAGGCCGACAGGGAGGAAAAGAAACACTTTACCACAACGCATTCGTCAATTATATTCCTTAAATCGCGGCATATGCTACTCACTTTATTTCATCTAGAATGCGGAATTTTTCTTGGAATTCGAATTGCTTGAGTAATGTTTGCAGTGCGGTCTGGAGTTTCTTGTTAGCCAAAGGTTGTACCTTCTGCTGAACAGATGTTCCCCCATCCACTTTTAACATGTGGTGCTGCTGTATTGTATTCCTGGTTGAGAGTCATTTACTGCCCATTATAAACATGAATTGCTTTCGGAATGTTCAAACACTACCCCTTGCAAAGTCCCAGGCAGGTAGGGAGGGTCTGAGCTTTGCGGTTCTTAAAAGTCACGTACAAGTGTTATGAAAAATGGAAATGTTCATACAAGATGTTACACTTAAAATGTTTGTCCCTAAAGTACTGCAACCCTGCAAAGATTCGGCTCTTAAGGTTGTGCTTAATTCAAAACCCGATGTTGGATTCACATAACTTTCTCTACCCATTATTCAAACCCTGGAAGCCCTTATCATGCAGCACATTTTGCCTGGAAGCCGCATCATCTCCGATGGATGGGCTTCTTACGCCAACATCGGAAATCTGCTAAACGGCGTATATATACACGAAGTAATTGTCCATGAGCAGAACTTTGTAGACCCCGAGGACGACACCATCCACACGCAGAATGTCGAAAACATGTGGATGAGGGTGAAGAGGAAACTTCGGCGGCAATTTGGTACCAGTGACGCCCTCTTCACGTCCTATCTCCACGAATTCATCTTCCGGAATCGTTTTCGGGAACAAGACATGTTTGGCGTAATATTGGATGTGATAGCGCAGCATTACCCGGTGTAACTCAACAATGTCAAATTTAATCAAAGGCGCATAGGTACTTCAAATTCTATTTCTTTTAATGACATCAGATTTCCGATTCCCATCTCATTGCAGTACATTAATACAACAATGTGTGTACGTGGCTCAAGGACAATGAGAACAATGCTGCCACCGCTTCTGTCTAATAACGTATGCTGCTGGTAATTCACGTAACTTACACGTCTTCACCAGTTTTCCTATTGCCACGTCATTGCAGTACATTAATACAACAATGTGTGTTTTGTGACTCAAGAAAGTGAACAACAATGCTGCCACCGCTTCTGTGTAATAACGTATGCTGCTAGTATTTCACCTAACTTACACGTCTTCTCCAGTTTTCCTATTGCCACGTCATTGCAGTACATTAATATAACAATGTGTGTTTTGTGACTCATGGATATTGACAACAATGATGCCACTGTTTTTGTGTTATACGGTATGCTGCTGATATTTCACCTAATTTACAACAATGTGTGTTTGTGGTTCAAGGACAATGTCAACAAAGCTACCACTGCTTCTGTGTAATAATGTATATGTGCGATGATGTGTTTGGCCTGAAATAACAGCATTTTCTTTGGGTATGAATCAACATGCAGGTTTGGTTAACTTTGTACAATAGGTGTGCTTCAATGCAATGTAAAAAATCTGATGTGTTACACTCACATGACTTTCTCTACTCTTGTACAAACTATTTTTACAAACGCTTATTCTCCATCTACTTCATGTTAATCGAGATAAACATTTGCAGACTCTATCTTATTGCTAATCTTCTTGTAGATGTAAGGGCAATATAGAAAAACAGTAGCCTTTAAGCACATACATATCTCTTAATAGCTGGTTGCTAGGTGCAGCACCATTCCCTTTGCCACAGATTATAACTCTTTGCATATCCAAGACAAAAAAATCTGATGTGTTACACTCACATGACTTTCTCTACTCTTGTACAATCTAATTTTACAAACGCCTATTCTCCATATGCTTTATGTTAATCGAGATATCGAGATGTCAATCTTATTGGTAATTTTCTTGTAGATGCAAGGGGAATATGGTAGGTTTTAAGCGATAGTCAAATATTTTAACGCTGGTTGCTATGTGGCGTATTCCATTCTCTTTGCATGTCCAGGACATAAAAAAAAAAATGAATAACGAATTTGAGAAAAAGTATAAGTATTGGAAAATTTAAGGGAATAACAAGCAATATCTCGCAAACGGTTCACTCAACAAAAGAAATGTATATGACATAAATTGTGTATTTTAACGCGATCTACATTTTTCGTGTAGTAAAATTTTGTCTATCTCTTATGGTTTACCAGTTATGCAAAAGTCGTTCACAATGAAGAATACTTTTGGAGACATTCCCAGAAAATTCGAGATATACATTTCATTTCTCATGACATTATCTTAAACATATGATATTTTAATCAAAATCGTTAGAGCCATTTTTGAGAAAATTAAAATTTTCGAAAAATGTTCCATGTAAAGGGTAGTCTGGGGTGGGGGGATTTTCTTGAAAACCTTCGTGTCGCATCCTTGGAAGATACTGAACTTAAATACCAAGTTTGGTGTTTATCCAACTGTTCGTTTCTGAGTTATGCTGTTCACAGACACACACACACACAGACACACACACACACACACACACACACACACACACACAGACACACACACGGACATGTTTCCAAAAATGCTTTTTTTGGATTCAGGAGGTCTCAAAACATGTATTTCCGGTGAAATCTCGGTATCGAATTTTTGGGTGGAATGCAATACTTCCCCTACTTCCTATACGTAGTAGAGAAAGTAATAAGTATTGGAAAATTTAAGGAAATAACAAGCAATATCTCGAAAACGGTTCACTCAACAAAAGAAATGTATATGACATAAGTTGTGTATTTTAACGCGATCTACATTTTTTGTGTAGTAAAATTTTGTCTATCTCTTACGGTTTACCAGTTATGAAAAGGTCGTTCACATTGAAGAATACTTTTGGAGATATTCCCAGAAAATTCGAGATATACATTTCATTTCTCATGACATTATCTTAAACATATGATATTTTAATCAAAATCGTTAGAGCTATTTTTGAGAAAATTAAAATTTTCGAAAAATCTTCCATGTAAAGGGTACTCTGGGGTGGGGGGATTTTCTTGAAAACCTTCGTGTCGCATCCTTGGAAGATACTGAACTTAAATACCAAGTTTGGTGTTTATCCAACTGTTCGTTTCTGAGTTATGCTGTTCACAGACACACACACGGACATGTTTCCAAATTTTTTTTTGGATTCAGGGGGTCTCAAAACATGTATTTCCGGTGAAATCTCGGTATCGAATTTTTGGGTGGAATACAATACTTCCCCTACTTACTATATGTAGTAGGGAAAGTAAAAACATCAACAAATTGTGTGTTTGAAATAACCGCGCCGCATTGCGAATTTCGTGTTACATAGTTGTTATATTCCGCGCGTACATTTCTTACGGTTGGCAACGCTCGAACTCCTTAAACCACGCCCAGGCCGCTCGCTAGCAGACGACAGCCGCTATAACACATCATTACCGCCATGTACAATTATTTATATACCGAAAAGCGTATGATGTACAGAAAACAGATGTGTTTACTGATACATGTTTCTTTTACTAAGTACACGTTTTTGGGAATATTAGCGATATTGGATAGAAAATTCTCAAAATTAATTACTACATGCTGGTGGCATTTGGGAATGGAAAGGGGAAGGAAACATGCTGCCATTGTTAGTTTTTTAACCTAAACACAACACATACCTTCCAGCAATGCTGCCATATGTTCTAGAAAAGTATATTTGTTCTCCATTATATCAAATCCTTGGTAAATTATGCAACTCTTTCACATTATGATGATTGCTTGATTTGTCAAAATATTGCTTATCCAGTCCGTAGCGCTAGAGCGCCCTACTGTGGCGATTCGCCATTTTTTTTCGAGGAGTTTCCGGTATTGTACAACAGGCACTACAAGGTTTAATGAAAACATTACTGCCACTAGCACTTCTTCTTCTTCTTTTTCTTCTTCTTCTATGTTCGCATTCCTTTTCGTTTTTGTAATTATTGTATTTTAATCTCAATACTTGTGAACGTCTTTAGTTTTCTCTTATATTCCAGTGCTGGTTATGCTTTGTTTCTTTATGTTACCAGTCATTAGATTTCCTGGTCAAAATGAGTTGGCAGGTCTTATGCCTGGCCGAAGGTAATGCAATGTATTTTGTTTTTTTCATGTTGCTTAAAACAGGATCCAACAACATTGACTGAACCCCTCTAAGTCTACATTGCCCCGTTAGCGTCATTCGCTCTTCAGCTTTCGTTGGAGGAGAATGTTGTTTTAGTTCGTCATGTCTTTTTGTAATTACTAACCTTTGATGTGTTTGTTATATGTCTAGTTTCATTGCGTGATGTATCGACTATTATCAGTGCCATCTTCGAATTATATTGATATTTTTACTCGTGTTTGTGAATTACTACAGTGATATATATGTCTATGTGAACTTTGAATTATACTGATACCATAGTTTTTCGTGTTCTAACGTTATATTCTGCATGTGGCGTTCTTCGCTACTATGCAGTAGATTACTACAGTTATATTCGTATACTACAGTTTTATTGAGACGCAGTAGCCAACCTTACTGGTGGGGCAGTAGCGTCTATAAATAATCCTATACCATACCATACCCCGGTAGCGTGGTACGCATTTGTGGATCTTCTGGCCGTAGTACCCATTTCGGTTACATGTGAGTATATGAAACAGACACAATATTTAAGCACTTTTCCAAAATTTCAGTTATTTCAAGACAGTTTGATTATACTCAAAATTACCAAAGGTTTCGAGCTCGATCTTCAGTCTAAAATTTCTTCACTTTGGACAATACTAAAAAAGGTAAAAGAAACCACCGGTAGGATTTAGTTGACATGCATGCTGATGTAGGAAATTGTTTCCCGCCTATTGGTATAATTCAGACGATAATTCTTTGAAACAACTTTTGGAAGAATTCCTTTCCAAGCTTCTGTAATTTTTTGTAAACTCTGTGATGGTTTTGCATATATTTTGGCTATTTGGCAATGAGTAATGTAAATCGGCCATAGTAAGTGCCAAATGTAGGGCGTGCAAGAACGTGCGACGAATTCGTTATTAAACACTCAACCTGCACTGTTTCATCATTTATCCAGACATTTCATATTCAGGAGTTTCATCTCTGTCACAATATATTAGCACTAGTACAGGGTACAAATAGGTAAGAGTTTTACATGGCACATGGTTTGTCACATTGAGCTGCCCTATGGGCTATAAGATGTAGTGCCTGTTTTACACATAAACGGTTTGTATTTTTTGCGCATGTTATACTTGTAATATCGAAGTTTTATGTCGTGAATGAATATGCGCGCACACACACACACACACACATACACATATACATGGTTACCCGCTTGATATTGTACAGTTCAGAGCATGCCGATTGTTGGTCCCACCTTTTCTAAAGATACGGAACGCACAAAGTAATACCTTCATGCTTGTAAGAGCTGGAACAAATTAGCGACATTATGCTCTAGTTGTGGCCCGCACAGCGATCCCAGTTCCCACTGTCCCGCACAGTGATGACGATGTCGTATATTACCAACAGATGTCACTAGCCATTAGCGACATTATGCTCTAGTTGTGGCCTGCACAGCGAGTAGGTTAGCCAAAAGCTTTAATTAATTTTTCTGGAATCTAAAAATATATTGGTAAGAGTAGGTCTATTGGGACAAGCTGGTTTCCCAGTCCTCATACATGTGCACAGAGTACAAAACATTCCCATGACGTCGTCTGGCGAGATGTGGGGTGGGTGGAAGCAGGGTGGCCACACACGTGGGATAAGCAGAAAAGGCTCTAAGGCAGACGGTATAACAACTTAAAAATTACAACATGGTGTAACAGTCACACGATGTACGTTTTTGTAACCTGTTTATGTACTCACAAAATAATTAAAAAACGGTGTAACAGCCACGGGACATACCTTTTTATAACCTGTTTGTCTGTCCACTTAATAACTAAAACAGGGTTAACGGCATACGTTTTTATAATGTGTTTAAAAACACGGTGTAATAGTAACACAACGTAGGCTTTTATAACGTGTTTTATCTGTCCACTAAATAATCAAAATACGATGTATCAGTTACTCGAGTATCCCGGCAATGGAAATGTGCTTTTCAATTGTCTGATTCTACCTTTCCTATATTTACTTTATTTTGCTATCTAAACATTTAAATCCAAATAAACCTTTGGAGAAATAGATAGATCGCACATTTCGTTATAACGCGAACAGCGGTAATCGAATGTTACAGAACTCGACACTATGCGCTGGCCTTAAAATTGCATATGCTGTCATGCAATCTCCAGAAACAGCTGAAATCGATGGGACATAAAAAGGTATTGAACAAATCAAACCATTAATAATGGATATTTCGGAAATGGCTGATGTCACAAAAAATTATTTGAAATAAAATTTTATGTTTTAAAGCAATCTACATTTTTTGTGCAGTACGTTTTCGTCTCTCGCCTAACATTTACCAGTTCTACAAGATTATACAAAATTCCTTCCGAATGAAGTGCACTTCACGAGCTATTCCCAGAAAATTCAAGATATACATTGTATTTGCCATGTAAATGTCTTTAATGCATGGCAATTTCATCTAAATCGTTACAGCCAGTTTTTTGAAAATAAAAAATCTCGGAAAATGTTCCATGTAAAGAGTAGTTTGGGATGGATGAACTTTCTTGAAATTTTTCGTATCGCAAATACAAAGTTTGGTATTTATCCGAGTTTTCGTTTTTGAGCTATGCTGTTCACACACACGCAAATACACGGAGACTTTTTTTTTTCTTTCTAAAAATGCCTCTTTTTTTATTCATGGGGTCTCAAAACATGTTTTCCGGTGAAATCTCGATATTAAATTTTTGGGTGGAATGCAATATCTTCTCTACCTACCAGGCACTTGGTAGAGAAATAAAAAAATCGAACTTCGAAATCTACCTCCACTTATAGGCTGAACAGAAAAGTTTTTGTCCCGCCCCCACACAATATTCATACAACTTGTGCATTAAAGCACTAAATTGTACCAAATATTTTCGAGACCAATGTGTGTAATTATGTGGATCCTGGCCAAGGACCGGCTCTTTACATTTGTCGTCCATTGGTATTATCAAAAAATGTTTTCGATCCATGGGCCCATCTCCACACCGACTCTGCTCTGCCTTACCAGCAAATATTGAAGTCCCGGCGCATGCACACTGGTTGACCCAAGTGCCCAACTCTGGGGCGACTCAACTTTGCTTGCCTGCCAAAATACTTGCTAAAGGAGCTATGCGTCTGCTTTCTGCTGTTTTGCTGCATTTGAAATAGCATTTTACACATACATAAAATGTAGGTTTTCTTTTCTTCTTTTTTGTTTGTTTGCTTATTTAAGAAATGTGAAAAAATAATATCAATAAAGATATTTATTTTGATTATAATCCTATTTGTGCTTCACAAATGGATGAAAAATAATATGTACATTTATTTTTCTAGGATTATTTTAACTTTGTACATAATCATCATGATTATCTGTCATATTTAGGTACTAGAGTACGTGAACCTCTATGTTATGGGAAACAACTGCAACTAATCGGATTTTGGGGACTTTAATATAGATGTTTTAAAGCCTATTTATCTGTCCACTCAGTGGGTTTTATTTGTGGTTGGTGAGGAGTATATGGGTGTTTAACAGGAGTTTTATACTGGGTGTGTGGTGATTATGTAGGGTTTATTTGTGGTTGGCGAGAAGTATATCAATGTTTAACAGGAGTTTTATACTGGGTGTGTGGTGATTATGTAGGGTTTATTTGTGGTTGGTGAGTATATCGATGTTTAACAGCAGTTTTATACTGGGTATGTGTTGATTGTGTAGGGTTTATTTGTGGTTGGTGAGGAGTTTATCGATGTTTAACAGCAGTATTATACTGGGTGTGTGGTGATTATGTAGGGTTTATTTGTGGTTGGTGAGGAGTATATGGATGTTTAACAGCAGTATTATACTGGGTGTGTGGTGATTATGTGGGTTTTATTTGTGGTTGGTGAGGTGTATATCGATGATTAACAGGAGTTTTATACTGGGTGTGGTGATTGTGTAGGATTTATTTGTGGTTGGTGAGGAGTTTATCGATGATCGACAGGAGTTTTATACTGGGTGTGTGGTGATTATGTAGGGTTTAGTTGTGGTTGGTGAGGAGTATATGGATGTTTAACAGCAGTTTTATACTGGGTATGTGGTGATTGTGTAGGGTTTATTTGTGGTTGGTGAGGAGTTTATCGATGATTAACAGGAGTTTTATACTGGGTGTGCGGTGATTATGTAGGGTTTATTTGTGGTTGGTGAGGAGTATATGGATGTTTAACAGCAGTTTTATACTGGGTGTATGGTGATTATGTAGGGTTTATTTGTGGTTGGTGAGGAGTTTATCGATAATTAACAGGAGTTTTATACTGGGTGTGTGGCGATTATGTGGGTTTTATTTGTGGTTGGTGAGGAGTAAATGGATATTTAACAGGAGTTTTATACTGGGTCTGTGGTGATTATGTGGGTTTTATTTGTGGTTGGTGAGGAGTATATGGATATGGATGTTTAACATGGATTTTATACGGGGTGTGTGGTGGTGATATGGGTGTTATTTTTTGTTTGTGGGGAATTTTTGGATGATATGGGTTTGTTGAGAATTTTAATATGGGTGGCATTAATGACATTGGCAGTCATCCAAGTCAACGCTCATTGCGGTTTTTCCCACACCGGGATATGCTCTGGCGATGTCGCGCAAGTAGCCGTTTAAAGCGTCGCTTTTTATGCTGCAGTCTTTTGAGGAGGTTCTCTCTGTACATCCATTCACCCACATAGCTAGTTGCATGGTCTAGGCTGGTGCATGACCGTAGAGTGCTTTTGGGTGTCCTCCAGGAGCGCTCCTTGCTCTGTGTGTGAAACCTCAAGAGGTTGGACGTCGGCAGCTGGAGCTGGTCCCTGTCATTGATGATCCAAGCACTGCGGGTTAAAATCTCCCCTGGGTACCCAGAAAGGATCCCTATTCCTTGGGGGGTAGACGAAATGTCTGCTGTGGTTCACAGCCCCATGATCCCGGAAGACAGTATTGCGTACGCGGTATGCTCTCCACTCATCCGTAAGCAGGAGACTGTTCGGATCGATGTATTGCTGGAGAATTGGCAGCAGGGTTTCCATGGTCTGGTTTGGTACCAGCAGACCGATGCAGTTTTGTTGAGTGACTTATGCCACCGAGCAACCAGTTATCCCGCTAAATATACTGGCGACCGACATATTTTCGTTTGAATAGGTGGGTTTCATCAACTTCCACGATGTCCCTGTGTCCACCAATTTGTCGGAAGTCGTGCCACGTGATCTTGGTGGCCACATCGCGGAAATAGCTGCTCCAGGCTATGATGGTGTCATGTGCTAGATCCAGCTCATCCTCTATTTCGGACGAGGTACGTCCTACCAGCCACAGATAGGCAAATAGCACCACAATATCCACGCCAAATCCCCCGTTGAGCCGTACTTGGAGTAGTGTGTTATTCGTGGCCTCAACACGGTTATTTTTGGTACATCTGAACCACCACCCGAGACCTCAATTGCCTGACGTCACCACTGACAGCTGCAAATCGCATTGAGGGCATCGTCGGCCTTCATTGCGATGGCGATTTCCCATTTCTTCCCTGTCTGGGATCACCCTGTACAGTTTTATGATGTCCAGGCCATGTTGATTGGCCACCCTTTATTCCTCTTCGGTAATACCATATCCGAAATAGGCACCGAAAGTTCTGCAGTTCAGTTTTTCATGTTGCATAAAACCATGCGCGTCCATAGCGTGGCTTAGCTTTAGATAGAATGAATCGCATAGCACATCTCTGTTTCCAGAAGGCTATTTCACTGCTGACCGGAATTGGTCAGGTTAGTGAAAGGTGTTTGTCTTCCAGTGCTAATAGGTTCCATATGCAACAAACTGCCTCATGGAAGGGGGATAGCAATGAATTGAAAATGGAATGGTAGACAGGAATTGCCGACGTTAAGCTAAGTTGTGAGGAAGGCAACATTAAAAGCTGCTAAATAGTTTGCAGCTTGCAAAACCATGTTTTTCAATTTAGAACAATAATTGTTGTTTAGAAATGCAACTGCGATCGACACTACAGATGAATTTTAGAATGCTCTGGGTGTTACTGATTCAAAATCTGTTTGTAGGTGGCAGAATAACCGCAAAGTAATGCAAAACAACTCATTTTAGATACCCCAGTAAGGGGACATAAATTTTGTTCATGGAAAATCCCTATAGAATAGCACATATTTCTCTTTCAGAGCATAGAACTTTTGTCGTTTCTAAACGGAAAACATGAATTTAAGGGTTATACTTTTCATTTCAGGAGCAGTTTTCTTGCTATTCCCCACCAACTGCAAATAAAACCCACATAACCACCTATGAGCTCATATTGTAGCGTATTAATAATTTGGGGACTTCATTGTCATTATCAGACTTATTGTCGTTTTCATTGTCATTACCAGAAATATTGTTGTTTTCGTCTGGGATGACGTCACTTTCTCTTAACCTCCGCAGCCAAGTGAGTATACGTCCCCTCAATGTATGTGCTGGGTGCTAAAACTTAATTTAATTTTTCATGTGAACCTTTAGGTAGGGTTACCATACGTCCGTATTTAGTACGGACAGTTTGTATTTTTACCCAAGTGTCCGTGTCTGTACCGTACTTCGCGAAAAATGTTAAAATGTCCGTACTTTGCAGGAGGATGTATAAAAATATAATATTTGTTTTGTTCTGCAAAATGCATGTGCTCTGAATTTTAATTTTTAACCATTGACAATACTTTGCGACTACTGTTTTTGAATCGTTTAATAAATCTAATTGTTGGTCACGCCACACTATCTTACGATCTGGCGGTTAGAAGCTTTGCTTCATTCAGTTGACAGCCAGTCCTGCTGCACTGCAGAAGTAATAATGCAGCGCAGTGGTTTGTTGCGTGTGTTTAGTGTTCTTTTGTTTATTGAATTAAAGTATTTATTGAGTGAAAAAGATTTTACTTTATATCCGTTTATAAATGGCAAAAAGACGTCATTTTAACAGTGACTTGGAAAAAGAATTTACGATTATAAAACGTGCAAACATTACCTATTGATGGTCAAACCGAAGATCAAGTTAAGTGTATAGTATGTAAAAGTGAATTTTCAATTACATATGGTGGTCGTCGCAATATCGTAAAACATATAAATACTCGAAATCAGTGTATGTCAAGTGGGATAGAAACTTCCGGTGCAGCATCAATGTTCCCACATCGGCCGACCACGAACCAAACATTTTGAGCACTGCACATCAATTTTACCTCAGGTTCCTGTCAACAGTTGTATCTCTTAACCAGATTTCAATGGATGTATATTAAGTATCAGTGATACCAATATCCATTAATTTAGTAGCACCGTAATTTTAACAGTATAGTCGGAAATACTAAGTAAAAACAATAAACCAATGACTGAATTATAATTATATTCTGCACATTCATTCATTACGGCAATGAATTGTGAAATAATACCTTTTACAGGAAGTCTGTTCTCTAGCATAATGGAGTACATTTTGTTCACCTTGATGTGTACTACCGCTATACGAAACAAGGGATAACAGCACAGAAATACTGTAAACAGTTTGCTATTTGAGTACGAAATGTACAAATATCTAATTTACGAGAAATGTGCTGTTCTGGTTTGCCCTGTTACAGGGAGAAATAAAGAATTTAAACTGTTTCGTTTCCCGAAAAATCCTGAAAGGTAAGAAACATTTCAGAATACGAGAATAAGTGCAGAAACAGTAATTAAATTTGCACCTTGCATGACGAATTTTCCGGTGTGTTATTGTAACGTGTGTGAAAAGGATATTTAAATACAGTTACAGATGTATTCATACAAATAAATCACATAGGTAATGCAAAAATTAGCTAACAGATACATACAATATATAGATATTTTCAATGAAACCTAAGGTACAATTTCTTATGCTGGATTTACATATATCCCCATACCATATGCCATCAGTTGTACTGTTTTGCTTTGTTAGGTCCCACAATGAGCAAAGCTCGGAAAAATAGAACACATGCATCATACATGTGGCATTTGCCGACACCAACACATGTAATGAAAACATAACCTCTAGCCCATGGCCATTAGTGCACTTATTTTAATTTATCCACCACCCTGTCGTGCATATTGAATCACACGTTTTACTTATACTACATACTGCATTGCAGACTATTATCACTAATTTATTTATATGTATACAGTTTACTTGTTTACTCCAGTAACCTTCATTCCCCAAAGTTAGCACAACCGTATATGTGTGTTGGCATGCAGGCAACAGAGCAGCATTTCTTTACAAAATTATACAAATTTTCATGTAATCCACAGTATTTTTTGGCTGTGATTATCATATTTATAATAATTTTCTTGGATTAGCAGTATATATAGTATGCAATGCTGATGAATGAAACATAGGCATGTATTTGCAACATTTCCTGTCAATTGTTTCAGGGTAGCCTAATTGGATATGGCATCACCTACTTATACTACCTGGGGCAGATAGCTTTGCATAATATTCCACATTTATATTGTCATAAATATACTGTTTTACATGTATACAGGCTTTATAAGTTCACTTATTGAAAGTATGATCATAATTGGTTTGTTTGATGCGGTAATAATTTACTGTTGATGTTATTTCGCCTAATTTTGTTGTCGTGGAAAGAAAGGATAAAGTACCTCTGGAACGGGGTGTAAAACAATAAAGCGATAGGAAAGAATAAAACAGTGCTCTCTCAGGTTCGCTTACGTCAACCACAAGGACAAAGCTAATATATTTGTACGTGAAAACGAAGGTGTGCTTACTACGAATGGACTAGTTTTATTTTGTGTTGCCTGTGAAAGGCGTAGAAGTGCAGGCACTCGTTTCCAAGTGACGCAACATTTAAAAACAGCAAAACACTTGAAAAATGTTTCACTAAAAAAAGTGCTGAACAGTCAATGCTAAATGTCAATACGGGTACCCCAAATGAAGCAACTTGTTCAACTTCAGGCCCTCAGTTGTCAACCTTTAATAAGGACCTATGTGAAGCTTTCGCTTGTGCTGACATTCCGCTCTATAAATTAGAACATTCTAAATTACATACATTCTTAGAAATGTATATAAAACAGGGTATACCACATGAGTCTACTCTTCACAAACATTATGTTCCATTACTTTATGGAGAAAAAAAAATACAAGAAATTCGGACAAATCTGCTCTTAGTTCTCTTTGTTGAAAATGGTTATAAAAGCAATAGGGAAGTGAATAAATTACCTTAAGACTGAGTTTAGAAGTGGATGTGATCTCTTCGATGGCTGGTGCCCACCTGCCCGCCCCTTTTAGGTGCTTTACTTTTATAGGCAAATCACGTTATGAACACAACAAACGTAGCCATTTTTTATTCTCGGCCGCAACTGCTGCACTCCTTTCCTTCTAAAAACATCCCTTGGCTACGCTTTGAGGCTGACGGCCCTCAATCTCTCGACTATGCCTTGAGGATGAGTATCTCACCGGCTTTGGCGACATTAAGTATTTGCCTGTTGGACATGTAACACATCATTTTCATCACCAAGGAAGAGAACTAAGAGCAGATTGTCTGAAATTTGTGATTCTATTAAGGATAATCTAATTTGGGTTTGCATGGATGAAACTCCAGATGCGTGTAAACGATCTATATGTAATGTACGCTCAGTGAAAAGGACTGTCAAAGGCCTATCTTCTAACAGTGGAAGAAATAGCAATGACAAATCATTCAACAATTGCGAAAATATTTAATAATGCAATGTTGCTATTATGGCCAGAGGGAATTAGGTATGAAAATGTAGTTTTGTTTTTATCTGACGCAGCCCCACATATGGCTAAGGCAGGAGGGGGGTTAAAACTGCTTTATAGTAGACTGATTCATGTAACATGCTTGGCGCATGCAATACATCGCCTGAGTGAAACTGTGCGCTTAAGTTTTCCTACTGTTAATAGTTTAATATCAAGCGTAAAAAAGGTTTTCCTTAAATCTCCAAGTAGAATCAGTTTGTTTAAACAGTTGGCTCCAGGAATTCCACTTCCTCCTGAACCGATCATTACGAGATGGGGGACCTGGTTATAGGCTGCCATATATTATTGTAACAACTTTGACATTATCGAGAACATCCTTCAAGAACTAAATGAAAATGAAGCAGAAAGCATTGTTGAAGCGAAGGATGCTATATGTAGGGATGGGATAAAGAAGGAATTAATTTACATTAAGTCACATTTCAACTGCTTTTCCACAGCCATCACAGTGCTCGAACGAAATGATGTACCACTTGTCACAAACTTAACTTTAATAGAAAGTCTCTCACTAAAGCTAAAATCTGCGCCAGGTCAAACTGCAAAAAGTAGTTGAAAAATTTAAATATGTACTACAAAAAAATCCAGGGTACCATACATTACAACATATTGCAAATATCATTTCTGGTAAAACAGAGAGCAAATTGTTGGACATTAAAGAAACATTGTCGCTGGAAGAAATTGTAAAGTTTAAATATGCAACTATAACGTCTGTTGTTGCCGAACGTTGTTTTGCTCAGTACAAATCAATTCTCAGAAGCAAGAGAGAATCGTTTCTGTTTTCAAACCTTAAAATGGTTACTGTTATGGAATACAATGGGAAGAATTAAGTTCACTTCAGCAGCAGCTGTTCCAGTCCACAAATTTTGTGTTTTACATTCATTTATTATTTTGGTGGATTATAATGTTAACTTGTATTTTCCAATATAACGAACATTAAATGAACTCTCAATGTCGATTTTTAAAAATTATTATTTCACCGTTTTTGTGAGATTTTGGATAGCACATATTTTCTAGGTTGTTAATGCATATATCGCTGTTTTAAACCGCATAATTACATACATATTTTACGTTTTTTAATGCATAACTATCCGAGCCCTACTAATATATTTAGAAAATTACAAGAAAGACTAGCGAAAAAAATACTCGGTTTAGGCCGCTGTGCTCACATTATTCATAATTGTGTTCAGCATGGCGTTGACCAACTCCCCTTTGACACTGAAGCAATTGTTGTTAAGATTTACAAATATTTTTATATTTACACAGTAAGAGTTCAGCAATTAAAAGAATTTTGTGAATATGCGGAGATTGAATACCATAAACTTCTCTCGCATAGCTCAACTAGATTTCTCAGTCTCTTACCTGCCATAAATCGAATACTTTTAATTTTTGATGGGTTAAAAACATTCTTTCTTTCTCAAAATTCGTGCCCAAAAATTAAGAGACTTTTTTGATAATCCTGTCAATGAGGCATATATGTGGTTTATTCATGGCGTTCTACAAATTTTCAAGTGAATTTATTCTTGAAATGAAAAAAAATAACATCACTGCAACACTGGTTTCAATTAGATACAATGATTTAAAGCAAAAACTTGTTGCTAGGAAAAAGCACATTTTTATTCCACAAATAGCAAAACAGAAATTCACTTCACTAATTAATGAAGGACTAATAACCTTAGAGGTTGTTGAAGAGAACTTGATTTCTTTTTATGATAGGTGTATTTCTTACTTAGAAATTTGGGAAAATAGTTTTGATGGGGCAGATCAATTCCTTTGGTTTTCTTTGAGAGAAGCTTATGAATTATCATTGATTTATTATTTTTCATTATCTGTTTACCCTCCTCTTATGTACCCCCCAGAACTTCCAAGCGGTTGCCTGGGGTCAGAGGCCCGTCAAGGAGCAGACACTCATGGATCAGACAGAGCATCCAGGATGTGTGATCAGCCCGATACCTGGTATGGGATGAAGGAAGTAGATGAAACGAAATGTTGGTGAAATGGACGAAAGGAAAGGTGATGATGGAGCAGTTGGTGGAATGAATGGCGGGGGAAACCGGAGAACCCGGAGAAAACCTGCCCAGATGCCGCTTCATCCACTACAAATACCACATGCAGGTCCCTGGGATTGAACCCGGGCCGCCTCAGTGGGAGGCGAGCGGTCTAACCACTCAGCCACGGCGCCACCTGCTTATGAATTATCCTGGCAGAATATTCAGAAATTAGCAGAATTCATAAATAATATCATCCCAAACAACGATAAAAATTCAGGTGTGATTGACATTGACAAGCTGTTTAATGAAGTTGTTACTGTTAACACAATATTACATAGCATCAAGGATTCAATTAGTGGTATAGAAGGCGTTGACTTGTGGCTAGAGTTCTTCAAATGGTTGCATGTAGGTCAAAGTCAACGTAAGAAGTTTGAGAAAATTATAGAATTTGTTTGTTGTCTGCCCGGAACTTCTGCTCCAGTAGAGCGAGTGTTTTCTATTATGAAAAGTTTATGGACACCTCAGTGGAATCGCCTCAAAATAGACAATATTAAAGCAATGTTACAGATGAAAGTGAATTGCGAATTGACTTGTTTAGAATTTTATGACATAAAAAATAATAGTGCATTCTTGAAACAAGTTCTGAGCTCAAAGAAGTATGATGACTGGAACGATACACTAAGTACGCCGAATTTGTCATATTCAGAAAACAATGAGGATGTAGGACCAACCCCAGGATCTTCCTAGAGCTTCTGCTAAACCAGAAACAAGAAGCAAGTGAAAAAGGTACAGTGGTTATTTTATATTAAATTCTATACACATCAGAATAGTAGTAGTACCTATTTTAGTTAGAAATACAAACACTTGTCTACTAATAGGCCTACTGCTGCTGCTACTTCTACTGCTACTACTATTCCTGCTGCTGCTAATAATAGTCAAAAAATAAAAAAAAACATAATAATAATAATGACGACGATGATGATAGATTTGTATATACTTAGTTAAAAAGCAGCAGCAAGGTCTATTTTTTCAGTATAAAGTTTAGAATTATCGATAAAATAGGCTATAAGTTTTTGTCCGTATTTTCACTGTCTAAATTATGGTAACCCTACAATTTGAGATCTCCTTGTGGTTTACCGGGAAAAATACGAATCAGCTGGAGAATTTAGTGCCGTGCCGGCGTGTTGCCATGGTAGCTCAGTGGTTAGAGCAAGCGGACAGAGATCGGGAAATCCGTGGTTCAAATCCCGTCTATGGCATTGAATTTTTCAGTCACTTGATTCTACCTTTGCAACCCTGTGCAACACATGGCTGCCGCCTACATATACATATAATAGATAACAGAAAGTATTGTATTCCACCCAAAGATTCTATGCCGACATTTAACAAAAAATATATGTTTTGTGGCCACTGAATCCAAAAGAAACACTTTTACTTTTGTGTCACCTACCTAAGGTAGGTAAGAGAAAGTGTTGTATTCCACTTAAAAAATTCGATGCTGAGATTTAACCGGAAATACACTTTATGGGGCCCCTGGGACAAAGAATAAAGAAGGATTTTGTTTCTTCTCTGTCACCTACCTATGGTAGTAGGTAAGAGAGATTATTGTATTTCAACCAAAAATTCGATGTTGGATTTCACCGCAAATAGATGCATACAGGTCTCCTGAACAAACACATCATTGTTACTGTCTCTGCCACGTAAGAGGAAGTAGTGAATTCCATTAAAACTTTAGAGATTTCATAGGAAGTACATGGTTTTAGGCCTCCTCAACAATCACAACGCAGTTGTTACTGTCTCTGCCACGTAAGGGAAAGTAGTGAATTCCATTAAAACTTTCGAGATTTCATAGGAAGTACATGGTTTTAGGCCTCCTGAACAATTACAACGCAGTTGTTACTGTCTCTGCCATGTAATGGCAAGTAGTGAATTCCATTAAAACTTTCGAGATTTCATAGGAAGTACATGGTTTTAGGCCTCCTGAACAATCACAACGCAATTGTTATGGTCTCTGTCACGTAAGACGAATCCAAAAATAAGATGTCGAGATCTAACCGAAAGAGGAAGTACTGTATTCAAACCAAAATTTCAATGTCAGAATAAAACTGAAAATACAAGCTTTGGGGCCCTCTGAACCCCCACAAAAGGATTTCTACCATATTTGCCACCTACTGTTAGCATGTAAGAGAAACTATTGCATTCAACTCAAAATTCCGATGGAAATTTCACCTGAAATACATGATTTGAGGCACCCTGAATAAAAGCATTTTTACTCTCTCTTCCACTTACCTAGATATAGTCGATAAGACAAAGCGTTAAATTCCATCTAAATATTTCATGTCAGTATTTTACGGGAAATACATATCTTGGGAGTACCTTAATACAAGAAAAGCATTTTTACTTTCTCTGCCACCTCCTACAATAGGTAAGAGAAAGTATTGTGTTCTATCCACAAATTCAACGCGGATACTCAACATCGAAATACATGTTTTGCGGACCCCAGAATACAACAAAACAAATTTTAGTTTATCTACCAGTTACATATTAACGAATGGGAGGAAGTATTTAACATAATTCCACCCAAAATTTCGAAGCTGAGATTTCATCGAAAATAATGTTTTGAGCTCCCATGAATAAAACAAAGTATTTTTACTTTCTAAGCCCCTACCTATGATAGGCAAGGGAAAGTATTGCATTCCACCCAAAAATTAATGTCAATATTTAACCGGAAATAGAAGTTTTGAGGCCCTTTGAAAAAAAAGTTTTACTTTCTCTCCCACCTATCGATAGTCGCTAAGAGGAAGTATCCTAGTCTACCCAAAAATTTGTTGTCTATATTTAGCTGAAAATACAATTTTGAGCCCCTTGTATAAAAAAAAAGAATTTTTACTTTATCTCCCACCTAGCTATGGTAGGTAAGAAACTTCTGCATACAACCCAAAAATTTGTTGTCGAAACGAAACAAGGCAATACGTGCTTCTGAGGCTACCTGATAAAAAAGATTTTTACTTTTTCTGCCTGCTACCAATAGTAGTAGGTAAGGGAAAGTATTGTATTCCAACCAAAAATTAGTTGTCAATATTTAACTGGAGATTTGAGATTTGTATAAAGCATATTTTCACTTTTTCTGCTATATACCCATAGTAGGTAAGGGAAGGTGTATTCCATCCAAAAATTAGTTGTCAATATTTAAGCAGAAATAGAAGTTTTGAGGCTACCTGTATAAAAATATTTTTACTGTTTCTGCCATTTACCTATAGTAGTAAGAGAAAGTATTGTATTCCATTCAAAAATTGTTGTCAATATTTAACTGGAGTTAGAAGTTTTGAAGCCCTCTGAAGAAAACAAAAGAAAAAGCTATTTTGCTTTCTGTCCCACTTACCTATAGTAGGTAAGAGGAAGTATCCCTTTCTACCCAAAAATTCGTTGTCGATGTTTAACCGGAAATACAAGTTTGGGGCTTCCTGTATCCCCCCCCCCCCAAAAAAAGAAAATTTTACTTTCTCTCCCACCTACAGGTAGTAGGTAAGAGAACCTTTTGTATTCCACCCAAAATTTTGTTTTCGGAACTTAACAAGGAAACACATGTTTTGAGTCCGCCTGTACAAAAAAGATTATTATTTTTTCTGCCAGCTGCCTATAGTAGGTAAGAGGAAGTATCCTACTCTAACCAAAAATTTGTTGTCGATATTTAACCAGAATTACAAGTTTTGGGGCCCCTTAATCCAAAAAATAAGAAGCTTTGCTTTCTCTCCCACCTACCTATAGTAGGTAAGAGAAACTTCTGCATTCAATCCAAAAATTTGTTGTCGAAACTACACAAGGCAATACATGTTCTGAGGCGACCTGTATAAAAAAGATATTTACTCTTTCTGCCAGCTACCAATAGTATGTAAGGATTGTATTCCATCCAAAAATTTGTTGTCAATATTTAAACGGAAATAGACGTTTTGAAGCCCACTGAATTAAAAAAAAACTTACTTTCTCTCTCACCTACTTATAGAGAAAATATTCTTTCCTATCAAGCATTGGATTTAGATTTTACGGAAATACTTGTTTTTAGGTCCCCTCAGTAAATAAAAAATAAAAGCATTTCTACTTTCTCTCCAGCCAGCAATAATTTGTGACGGGAAGTAGGTATTGTATTCCACTCAAAAATTGGATGTCGGAATTTCACCGGAAATATATGCTTTGAAACCCCTGAATCACCAAAACCACTTTTATTTTTTTGGCCACTTACCAAAAATTGGTAATAGAAAGGGTTTTATTCCACACAAAATACACGATATCAAGGGACTTTAACTTAGTACCAATATTTAAATTAAGAGAAGAAAGTTTAATAATTTGTTTCACCGGAATTATATGTATTGAGGCTCCCTGAATCCCAAAAATCCATGTTTACTTTCTCTGCCTCCTACCTCTAATAGGTAGGAGAAAGCATTATATTCCACCCAAAAATTTTATGTAGATGTTGACCGGAAAATGCATGTTTTGAGCCCCTGAATAAAAAAACAAACAAACAAAAACAAAGCATCTTTACTTTCTATGTCATCCACCTATTACACTGAACAACACTGAAATTTGCACCTGACCAAAAATAGGCGATTCTAATTGATTTTTAAGCACAAATTTCAGAACTGAAATCCGTTTTGTGATATCACCTAACATTTTTTAGATATTGCCCTTTTTGTGATTTGCGAAAATCCGCTGCGCTACGTCGCTCCCACCACTGCAACCTTTATCGGTCGGCTCACCCTCTCAACATCTTTGTCATTCAAGGCTGGTAAGACGTTTATTGCAGGCGAGGTAACTTCAGCATTTTGACAAGGGTTTAAAATATGACTTCTTTGAAAGGTCTTAAGAGCACAGCAGACAGCATCTATCCATGAAGATACTGGAGCAATAATGGCAAAACTCTGAAGAATGGCATAATGCTGTTTGCCTTTGCCGAACATCACTTTTTGCGCTGAACAGAAACCTTTAAACTACACAACCACTGTCCGTCTTTAGACGAAAGCTGACTATTCTTCACCCCCAACCTCCTCATCCTCTGTGGCTAGAAGAATTCCTTACCATGTTCTCTACTGCGCGTCATAAAGCTGTGTGTCATGTTTGGAACGAGCTGTAGTTGTATACAAGTATCCGTCTCAGCACAGTGCAGTGAATGTTGTGTTCTTTGAAGTGATACGTCTTTGTGAACTACGTTAAAAAAAGTTATATACTTCAGACTCCTTTTAACTGCATTTTCTTGCGTACTACAGACACTGACAGAAGTTGTTTATTTATATACAGATGTTATTGTTTTGAAATGTCTGAGAAAGGCTTAAGAGTTATATTTTGGGTGTAAAGCTGGGGATGAAGGGAAGTGGTGGGCACCAAGTACATGTTGCACTAGATGTTCGTGATACCTTCAGGGGTGGTTAAATGGCACTCATAAATCAATGCCATTTGCTATACCAATGATTTGGAGAGAACCAAGGGATCATATTACAGATTGTTACTTCTGTTTAACAAAAGTATCTGGCTTCTCTTCAAAGTCAAAACATGTCATAGGGTATCCAAATATTCCTTCGGCTATAAGACCTGTACCTCATGACAATTCCCTTCCAGTTCCTAAGCCACCTGAACTATGGACGTTAGATGATGTACCTTCAAATGATTCTCCTGAAGAAGAACCTGGCCCTTCAGTATGCAATACCGGTGACCCAGATTTCCAGTTACCAGAACCTCAATCTAAACTTCATTTGATTTCCCAAGCCTAGCTGAATGATCTAGTAAGGGATCTTAATTTAACAACAACTCAGTCGGAACTTTTAAGCTCACAACTGCAATACTGGAACTTGCTTCAACCTGGAGTAAATGTAACAGCATTCAGAAAACGTGAGCACTCTTTGACATTTTTTTCACAGAGAAATGAACTTATTTATTGTAATGATGTTAATGGTCTCATGGAACAACTGAGTGACAATTACAACCATCCCAATGGCGTCTTCTCATTGATTCGTCGAAGTTAAGTTTAAAGGCAGTTTTATTACATAATAGTAACTCTTATCCTTCCGTCCCTATAGCTCGTGCTGTCCAGCTGAAAGAAACATATGAGAATTTGAAGATACTTTTGAAAGCTATGAACTATGCAAAGTATGAATGGCAAATCTGTGGAGATTTAAAGGTTATAGGGTTACTCCTGGGAATGCAGAGTGGTTTCACTAAGTTTTGTTGTTTTATATGTGAGTGGGACAGTCGGGCTAAAGAAAAGCATTATGAAATCTGTGGAGATTTAAAGGTCATAGGGTTACTCCTGGGAATGCAGAGTGCTTTTCTTTTTTTATGTGTGGCCCCTCCTCCGCCATACAAGGTGACGATCATCCAAAGTGGATCTACATCGCCTCCCCTACCATGCACTAGCTACTCTACTAGGATGGAAGGAAGGTGGTAAGTGGAGTCAGGTGCCGCCGAAGCAAACCTGATGTTAGTGGGTAATAACTAAAAAGAGCGCCTGCATACAAGGGAGTATGCAGACTAGAGTGGGGCTAGGTGCTGGCCTTGGCGAGCCCAGACCAGACCTAGGTGTTAGTGGCGGTGTTCATGCGTAGGGCAGGATTGTGGTTAAGGTTCATGCATATTAGATTGAGGTGATACTGTACCTTGCGTTGGCTTCAGCTGGAGAGGGAGCTGACTGTCTTGTCCTCAGCATTGCTGATGGTCCTGAAACATATTGAAAAATGGTAGTGTAGGGTATATCTATGTGGGATATTTACATGTATTTACAGGATATTTCTATGTACAGGGTTAATAATTTAATTTTTTTTAAATTTTTTATTTATTTATTTTTTTTAAATTTTATTTTGCACGTCTACTAGCTACTTTGTGTTAACCATGCTCTAGTCCAGTTGGGCGCCATTTCGTCGATATAAAAGTTTCACCAAGTTTTGTTATTTTATATGTAGTGGGACAGTTGGGCTAAAGAATGCTATACCATGTAAACAAATAGGCTTATTTGTTTCCTGATTTCATTTGTATTTGTGACATTTTTAATTATAGAAGAATTTGGAAACTTCATATAAAGCAGCTAAAGTTAGAAATGAAATTTAACACCCAAAACAACACATCTGACATTTAAGAAGAACATATAATGAAGTTCTGAGTCTCATGTTTCATCTGACATCCCCATTAATTCCATATAGAGAAGAATATATATGTATTTGTGTGTGTATAATACAGATTGAGAGGTATATTTCTGCATCTTGTAAACAATTTTTGTTACCTCAAATACGTACCTCATATTCTGCAAAACTGGCCTAATTAAGAGCTTGTTGAATTTTTTCCTCTCGAGTCCTACACTTTTATGTTTACATCATTAATTTCCTAAATAAGAAAGGGTGGTGGGGGATCGGTAGCTTCTAGAGTAAGTTTTTCTTTTTCTCTCTAGGTTTTACATATCATGGTATTTAGGGTGAGATATATGTACAAGGCTGTCATAAGGTGTTAAGAACCTGAATGTCAATAACACAAAGGAATGTAACAAAGCACATTTTTTAGACTCTTACTCTGTTGTCTTCTTCTTGTGTACTGTTGTATTAAATATTAATGTAAAATTTTACCCGCATCTTCTTTAATAAAGTAATAGACTGAACAAATTTGACACTTTAACTTTGTCATAAAAAAAAAAAGCAGCACCATTTCTTTTCTACTGTGCTCTTCAAAAATGTGTACGTATCTGTGAAAAAAAGTACGCCAGATCTTTTATAATGCTTCCTCTGTTGTCAGCTGCAGAATAATGTACCATAGTCTTGTTGGTAGTATAAATTTTGAATTTAATCGAACTACAGGAAACAATCCTGTACAAAGCTCAGCCTGCATTCATTGCTTATACCTCTGTCAGCTAATGGAGATGTTGGTTAGTGTGACGTCACATGCTCTCTATCTGTATACATGCTCAAAGGTTATGTCTGATACCTATTTCAATTTTGAATATGATGTAATGATAATAGTTTGATTTTGGATGTGCATTAGTCTTGTGCTCAAACACTATTTCCTGCTGTTATACCAAATAAATAAATTAGGACATAATGCTCTTTTCATTGCAAAATAACTTAAAGCATTTCATAAACAGAAAATTCTCCATATGTACTGTGTATCTTTGGGAACTTTTTGTCAATCTGGGTAACTCGGTTAAGTGCTGGCCTTGGAAAAGTATCTACTTTATTTACATACACCTCATTTGTGAAGTCATAGTGGGAGCTGCCTAGTGAAACAACTTCTTGGTTTTATTACTTGATAGTATTGGGTAATACTATCTCTGTTTTAAATGTTGGCTCATATTCACTTCTCATTGGGTAGCACTATGGTCTCACAAAAAAAAGCCTGGATTCAATCCTAGGGATCAGAGGTGGGATTTTGTGGTAGATAAAATGACACTTTGAATGAGTGTTCTCTGGTTTTCCCCACCATAATTCCATCAAATGCACCATCTTTATCATTGTCATCCCCCCTCCCACCAGTCTTCAATCTCTGTAAACCTGTGAAGTTAAAAGGGACATTAAAATTAAAAATACTATGGAGGACTTACTTAATATTTGAGTTGGTATATGTTAATTCACATCACATAAAGGCGCTAGTTGTTACCGTAGGAGCGCTTTCGAGAGATTTGTTTCTCTCATCCTCAGCTGAGTCTCAGCTGAGGATGCAAGAAACAAATCTCTCGAAAGCGCTCATAAGGTAACAACTAGCGCCTTTATGTGATGTGAATTAACATATACCAACTCAAATTTTAAGTATCATATAACATCACAATAAGAAATACTTCTGGTTTATTATAAAATACTATGGAGGACACTAGTGAATGAGTGTCTAATCCAGCCACCCAAATTTATAAACCAGCATGTGGACCATTAATCTGCAGAAACAACAATATAACTATACTTAAGTGATAATACAATTGGGTAAGGAAGTAAGTAGGTAATAATGAAAGTTATACAAAATGCTGTTACATTCTTTCTGCAGTCAACATATGAAAAAACAATTAATACTGCCACACTAAACTACATGTTAAAGTGATTGACAATTATGAAGGGTGGGTGTGATATGGTTAAACACAAAGAGACATTGCATTCACATTCATATTTAATAATACTGTGTAATATATTTGTATGGTATTTTAAGGAATATGTGCCTACATTAATATAGATTTGAATGGCCTACCAAATTAAAATGTCCATTAAATGCTAACCTCTTGAATGTCTGTTATTACAATCTATTGGAATGATCTTATAGGTAATTGTAATTGCACTTAGACTTATGCATACACAAAGCCAGTTCTAGTTAATAAAACTTGCAGTTATTGAATGGAAAATACACTTTGATTCCTTTTCCTGGGAAAGGTTCTATATATAACATATGATATAACACAGTGGAGGTCCTACAGCACATGGGAACCTTAAATTTATTGACAGGCCATATGAGGAAAAAACAAATTGAGCCCATACAGTGATGTTTGTTTTTGTTCATTTGGCTCCACCGTGAGCAATGCTCAGGGAAATTGAACACATCATACAATTATGAAGTATGCAGAGGAAGTAGTAATATACCCAACGCCAAGAACAGCCTTGGGGGGGGATGATCCCCTCCCCATCATGTATTATCTAAGAGAGAAAAATTTGTAAACCATCACCAATTCAACAGTAAACCTCTCGACACACATTACAGTAGGACAACAATAACAAGTAAGTGTAAATCACCATCACATGCAATCTGCATTGTGTGTGGAATATTTAGATGTTGCACGACATATTAAAAAGTTCCTCCATAGTATATGGGGCGTGAGTATATAAAAAAAATGTTTAACTCTTCTTGAAGATTTTATGTTAATTAGGATTGCCTAATAGTTTTAGGCGACATGGAAGGTTATAAATTGTTATTGCAGAATAGTTACATCCTTTTTGGAGCAGTTTTAAGCTATTTGCTGGTCTATGCAAATGACCTGCATGCCACATATTGTGGTCATGCACAGCAAGGTTTGTTGGGAAGCTGTAAGGTAGCTCAAGAGAGAATATATGTATTCACCAGTGAGAGTAAGAATTTTTTGGAATTTGAATAATGACCTACATGAATGATGAGAGTTTGGTATTTATCCAACTTTTCGTTTTTGAATTATGCTGTTCACAGACCTTAAACACACACGGACATTTTTCTAAAAATACCTTTTTGGATTCAGGGATTCTCAAAATATGTATTTCTGGTGAAATCACGGTATTGATTTTTTAGGTGGAAGCAATATTTTCTCTACCTAATATATAAGTGGTAGAGAAAGTGAAAATTGCTGCTATTGAGGAACAAAGTTCCAGGAAAAATCGCCAGTAGGTAACATCCAACTCTTCTAAAACAGCATGAATAATCACTTGTAAATATAAGTCAAATTTATGTTACAAAACAGGATATTTCAGTTTATCTTAGCAGTACCCAAATATTAGTTGTGACAGCTAAGCTGCTTGCATCAGTATAAAAGTTTAAGATAACCCATGAGTTTTCACGGCAAATGGCTTTTTCAATACATGCTATTGTTCATGTTATAGTTGAGTACTTTATAAGCACCGGTTTGTACTATGTATGTACAAATTCTGCTTTGAAACGCATGGCTTTATGTATTCACTTTCAATTGCCAGTCGAACGTTCCATGTTACGTATTTGACCACAGCCAATGGGAGGAAAATGTGCCAGAATGGACTACCTTCCCTTGCACTGGAATGATCGTTAGCTTTCGTTCATTTTCGGCATTCGCTCAACTTCGTCAGGCAACTTCGGGTATTCCATCTCCAAGCGCTTGTGACAAGCTGCTTTAGTTTGGTCTTCAACAGGGAGGGAAGTGATGTCTTATATGTCCTACAGATGTCACTGTATGTCATCCTCTAGCTCTAACATAAAGCTGGCAACATATGAATGCCACCAAAGCCGGTAAGATACTCAGCTTCAAGGTGTAGCCGAGGAATTGAGGGCCCTCAGCCTCAAAGTGTAGTTGAGGGATGCTTTTTAGGAGAGGAGTGTATCAGTTGTGGTCTTTGATTTACGTTGGCAGAAATTTCTTCCAAAAGTCAATACAAAATGAAGAAGAACAACACCGCTTGTTTCGCGGATTTCACTTCTTATTTAGGTTGGCAGTTCCCATTGCGCATGTGTATTGGTGGGAAGATGGCTGCCTTTGGGATGTTTGCGTTTTATGTGTTTTGTGTTCATATCACAATTTTCTATCAAAATAACAGTTTAAGGGGACGAGTAGGTGGGCACCAGCTATTGACGAGATCACATCTACTTCTAAATTCACTCTTAAGGTAATTTATCCTCTTTTTGCTTTTATACGCGTTTTCAATGAAGGCCAACTTAATTCAGAATCGCCCATAACTGTTAACGGAAATGTTGAAGAGAGGTTTATTTCCTTTACAGATGTAAGTTCTGACAGAAAAGCAGATTCTTTTTTGAGCCATGCTCTCAGTATTATTAACGACTTTTCTTGTTCAAATAAACTAATTGCTCAAACATATGAGGGGCAGCAGTCATGGCAGGGGAACACAATGGACTGCAATCGAAGCTGCGAGAACATTTAAAATCTGCCTTATTCGTTCACTACTATGATCATCAGTTAAATCTCATGCTGTGCAGTCAGCTAGTTTTATCAAAGGGTTAAAAGTTGCTATACATCTCTAGCAGGTTTTGGAACATTATTTTCTAGATTAACAAAGAGTTCATGCTTTGGATATGCATGTGAGAAATCGAATTCCTACTGTCTGTTCCTCAGACTCGATGGAATTTCCAAAGTTGTTTAGTTCAGACAGTGAAGGGAACACAAAATTGATATCGAACATTTGTTTGAGACAATGATAAAAAATTAAAACACTGAATGGGACGAGGACACTGTTACATGTGCAGGAAGCTTATTAACCAGGATAAAAGATTTCACTTTTAGTTTCCTTTTGACAGTTTTTGCTAACATATTCCAGTAGTCTGGTGTTCTCTTCCAAATTCTCCAGAAAAAACTTTCAGGTATTGCTTACTGCAATAGAATGCTAGAAGATTTCAAGCAATATTTGTGTAATTACAGGAATGAATTTGACGGACTTTGGGAGGATATGAGTGATAGTGGCAGTAGACTTCAAGCAAAGAGAATTCGTCTTGGCAGTCTATCCGGCACCAGCAGTGATAATTCAACTACAAACAATTGCTTTTTGAAATTGTTTATATCGTAGGGCAAAGCTTATCTCAGATTTAGTGAAATTCCAAAGTTACAGTTCCTCTGTCTTCTTGACCATGCACAATTCTCTAACTGGAGGAGGCATTTGGAAGTTTGAAAAATAATTATGGAACATTTTTTTGATTTTGTGCTCAAAAAAGTGAGCTGTGTGTGGTATATGGTGATCCTGATATGAAAAGAAATAGTGTCATTGAGCTTTGGCAATATATAAGGACAATGGAACTTTCTACAGTGTTCCCTGAACCTTACAAACTGACGACTTTGATCCTGGCTATACCAACAACTAGTGCTTCAGTAAAAAGATCCTTTTCCTGCCTGAGAAGAATTAAAAATTATCTTGGCAACTCTCAACATGAAGAAAGATACTCAGCTCTTGCTCTGATGAACATCGAAAGCAAGCTTCTACTAGATCTACGTTTGCGTCCTTCATTTGAGGATGATGTAATTGATGTTTTTGCTCAGAAAAATCAGAGGATCCAGCTGATTTACAAGAAGTAGGTTAAACGAAATGTGAGTGAATAACATTTATTTTTGATAACATCATGGCTCTAAATTATATTTAACTACTGTCCGGTGTACTCAGATTTGTTAATGAATTTATTAGGTAATTTAATTTGAATTAAAGAAGAAGATCTTGTTTACACTACAAGTTGTCTAGCTGAGATTAAGTATGCTGATATGGGCAATTCTGTTTAAGTTAGGTCATATTTTAACAAATTTTACAATATACATTGGGGTACATACCTGAGTCTGATAATCAGGCTACGCCATTGAGTCATTGCACATCAACTAGACAAATTTCTGACCTCAGTTTTTAAAACTTTAATGTAACATTTGTATGTCTTTTATAGGCTAGTTAAACATACGTTGTACTTTTGTTTTGGCCAAACTTCGTTATTTTGGAATTATCGTGACATCATAATCGTGTAAAGAGCACACACACACACTAATGTATACAAATGCTTGTTTCTTACAAAATATTGTCATACAAATAGAGAACATTTATTTTAAAGCTTAAAAATCATGCTTTCAGGCCTTTTTGTTAAAACATCTATTCACGACACATTACATTACAATTATTAAATAAACAATCATTTTTGTATAGTCTGTACTAATTTTATTACAATTTTGACATACCAGCAAAATCCCTGTTTAATTCTTTTAGTGGGTGCAGAATTTCAGGTTGGGACAATAATAAATTATGGAGCAAGAAATTGCTTAATAAATGCATGGACAGCTATTTTGCAACTTCAGCTTAACTCAGTGCTGGGCACTTTAATATTTTTTGTATGCTTCTGTCTACAAGTATTAATCAAGACTAGCCTACAACACCCATGTAACACCAATTACTTCCTGGAAGATGCATTGTATGCTATCCCTCTCACTGTATTGCTTATAAAATGCTTATTATGCTTCTTTATTTACACTTCCTCCAAGAAATCATTTTTGTATTTATCATTTTCAGTTTATTAACCATTTTCTCAATTGTTCAGATGATAACAATATGCCTCATGCTACAGAGTGAACCAAAAGACTTCGAACCGCCTGCACAGTGTTTTTCCTGTCCGCGTCCTCGGCGCTTTTTGTCGTCTGCCGCTATCATGGAAAGGCACGGATGAAACCATACAACATTTTTAAAACTACTTTTAAAGGCTTTACTTACCAAGTTTACGAAAGGAAATGCTGAAACTGGCCACCGTCGTCCATACATTTTTGGCACCTCTTTAAGAAACTATCCATCATGGAATTTTTGGGGGGAAATTTCCAAACGAAGACCGATGTCGTCTAATGTTTCTTCGGTAAGAACCGAATGCCGTATTTTAGATTTCTTAGCCTGAACACTTCCTCTGGCATGAAATTTACTGTAAAGTTCATGGATTGTTGTACGGCCTGGAACTTTTACACTTAAAATCTTTCTGCAAATTGTACTTTCACTTGGCGAGCTGACCAAGTTAACACATACCACGCTGTGCAGTAGAAAAAATTTACTGAGCCATAATATACTTTGTGACTAAGTACAGGACAAAATAATAAATAAATTGTAATAGCTGAACTATATCACATCAACTCAAAATTGCACTTCACACTGCACAGCAAAACACTGCAGCCTAACTTTGTTTATAGCAGCAGTGCATTATCATGTTTTTTATCATATTTCCACATGCCCAGTAGAAAAACACCATGCAGCTGGTAATATTGTTTATAAAATATCCCTCAGGGGTAACTTAAAACATAAAATGCATAAGACAAACCCACACATCCTGGAATAATTAAAACAAACTATCCGCCAGGAAATTTCTCAACGTGAACTACGGCGAGTGATGGGTAGTTTCCTAAAGAGGTGCCAAAAATGTATGGACAACGGCGGTGGCCAGTTTCAGCATCTCATTTCATAAAGTTGGTAAGTAAAGCCTTTAAAAGTATAGTTTTAAAAATGTTGTATGGTTTCGTCCACGCATGTCTATGATAGCGGCAGATGGCAACGAGCGCCAAGGACGCGGACAGGAAAAACACTGTGCAGGCGGTTCAGAGTCTTTTGGCTCACTGTGTAGTATTGAATGACATTGTCATAGGTGTTTGTGAGAAGTAGTCTGTCTTTGATTTGTGCACTTAGTATTTAGGCTAATTAACATGAGTGACCAAATCCAACCCAGACATTATCAGTGCTTTAAACGTTTTAATGCAAATAACCACAGCAGTAGGTACAAGAAAGAACAATTAAGGTACGTTACTTCAACAATGTTAAACTGAATATGAAACACATCCAGGTGTCACACAATCTTAGAGTTTGTGGCAAGTGTCGTAAGAAAATTTCATTATTACCAAACAGTGAATCCAGTATAGCCCAGGTCAAGAGTAGCGATATAATTATGAAAGTAAATATATCACTCTTCAAATTGCTTCAGTAGCTTGCAAAACTTAGTTGAACTGTGCTACAAACTGTATTTAAGTGAATTTTGTTTAAAATAAGTGCTTACATAATTTAATAAGATAATGTGTCCTTAATGTATAGACTGACACCATATGCACCCACACATCCATACAGCATGAGAAGGTCCCTACAGTCCAACACAAAATCTGCATTGAACTGAGTAAGTTAATTGCTTTAACCCATTTGTGTCATATGACAAGCTGTACTTGCATATGTTAGTAATGGTGCTCAAATCATATGACAAACACAACTCTCAAGTGTACGCTAGTCAATAAAACATATACATGCAGATATATTTAAATTCTTAACTAACAGGTTGCATTCAAAGGATCTCCACATCTGTTTAGAAGACTAATGAATAAAAACTGATGCTGTTGGCACCATGAGAGCAAATTAGAAGGATGTTATGTTGCCTGATATATCTCATAATAATGTGAAACGTGGCAAGTGTGAATCATAATCTGCAATGAATGTGCTGTGAATGAAGTAAAAGGATATCAAATATGTTTATTTGCTATCAATGAAACACAAAGCTGCTAATATTACATCAACAGGCAAGCTGAAAAGAAGAAAAGATCAGACAACCCGAGAGGAGGTGAAGAAACCAAAGTGTGCCCTTTGTATCAGAAGCAAATGACAGGTGTCAATTTGTAAGATCAGGTGACATCTTTGTTGGTGACAACTATAATGCAACACCCATGTGCATATTCAATTGTTTCATTATGTTTCACAAATGACTGTTATGAAAATGACCACTACACAAACTTCAGAGCCAACATCACTCACCAGCTGTTTCAAAATACAACACTACCAGAGCTCAATGTTAGAGGTCAGCCTTCAGCTGGGGGTACCTCATTGACACTGCAAGCTAAATCATGAACCCCTTTTCTAATGCACATTCCACCCCATGGACAAGAAGGAATAAAATGGAATGAAAAGATGTGTTGTATGCTATTGTAGGGGGAAAAATAGCAAAAACATTTGGCAATGGCAAAAAGTGTTATGTCGCCCTTCTTTTGGAAAAGTGCTTTGAGATCTGTCACACCCAAAAATCATATTAAGCCATCAAAATTAAGAAGTCAATGCTTCCAGTATTATCATTTGAAATTTCAGGAAAGAAATTGTTGGTTGATTTTATAAGAATTTTTAACTTCACAATGCACTTGCACAGTTGTACAGGATTTAATTAAGATTTCTGAAGTAGCCATGAGGGTATTCAAATAGGACACCAATGAGTTTAATTACACATTATGTGTGTACCATCCTGAAATTTAACACATGTGTAGTTTAAAAAACAAGGGATACTTGAGCTCTTTTAATTAACAAGGTATTAAGTGCATGGGACTTGCATTTTAAGTATAGATTACCCAAAAAACATGCTTATAATATTTTTGTTAAAACAAACACTAATAAAGAAAACATATTTTATAACCTTGTAACTAAACTGAAGTTTAATTACATTCAATAATTAGGAGTGGAGATAAATTCATTCTAAATATCTATGTGTGTGCAAATATGTAAATTCTGATTTTGAATAACTGCGAAAGTAGCCACATTTTTAAAATGTAAAAACATAGATGCATAATACTTTAAAACATTCGGTGGAATAAAAAAGTTAAATAAAAATCTCGCAGATGATGGTCATATTTTCTTTGAATTTGTACAGTTTGACGTGAAATGACTCATATACCATTATTTTAGAACCATGACACTTGGTAAAATAATTCCAGTTTTTTCTTCCTTTCATAGTAACTTTCTTAGTTATTATTAAGTTCCCTGGTTTGTTAGCATTGCCAGATTAGAAAACACATTCATAAAAGAATCAAAAGTTAAATCAAGACATTAACAACATTTCTGCCTTCCACCCTATCCAGCTCTACCATTGTCATGCTGAGCACTGCTATACCTTTTTCACTATAAGCTGAAAGGAGAAGTAAACAAAACTACATGACAAGACAGCACCTCATTGGCTGGTGGACATACTACAACCTTTCCCGCTTAGCATGTCGTCTCTTCCTCTACAAAAAACAGTTTGGTTCAGATCGTAATATTTTGTGGTTATTCTCGTGCAGAGAAATTTAAAAAAACTCATTATTGTAATGGTCCAATTTATGAAACAAAATGTGTTCATTCAGGTTCACCTATATCTAAATGAACTGATATAGCAGTGGTTTAAGAGGCTATGCGCAGGCGCTGCAGTTTGTTTCCGGCTGAGAATCTTTGCTTCTGCCACTGTGGAAAACACAAACGTGGGAAATGGAAAGAAATCAATTGTGTTAAATGCTTTTAACAAATTCTTTGTAAAGTACCCACCTTTAATCGACAATGAATAAGGTTGACCATTGTTTAGCAATAATTGAACTTCTTTGTTAGTGATGCAGAATTGTTGCTCGGATAGCTTGGGTCGCGTTTGGTTTCTGTTGTATTTTAACCTATAGTGCTAATCGTTATTTAACTTGTTCATAAAAGGTTAAAGCAAAGGTGTTATACTGATATTAGTCATTAAATGAATGATCTCTAAAGTCTGAAGTTAAGAACAGTTTAATCCAGCACCTTTAATCACAGATGCCGAAATGTTCAGGTATAACTTTTATTTGTCTACTTTAGCATTATGTGTTATAAGGTAGGGTGTAAGGCAAAATATAGAAATAAAACATACAATGTTTAAAAGCTAGTGATCCCCAAGCTGCACAATCTACTGTATTCGCATTCTGTCTGAAGCAATTTCCTCTCATGGGTACTTAGTTCCCATGATCTTCCATGTGGTGCTGCTATGTGCTCGGTGGAGTGATACATTTAAGTTTTGTTTACTTCTCCTTTCAGCTTATAGTGAAAAAGATATAGGGCTAAAGTGTGCAATCTTGTGGTGATACCCTGCAATGAGGATGTTCGCAAATGCAGTGACTCAATCTGAAGTCTTGTAATATCAATCATAATTTTAGTGATAGTAATACTGATAGACTTAGGGTTAGGATTTTTAGGTGCGCACTTTTTTTTAGGGTAAGTTAAAGCTGTGCAGAAAGATATCACAGTTGAAATTTTGTTCTAGTTGCGCAAAGAGGCATTTTTTCTCGCACCCTTTTCCCTTTTTTGGGACCTCTACCCCTTTTTGCACCTTTATCCCATTTTCCCCCAACCATGCCCTTAAACCCCTTTTTCCCCCTTTTTTCCTTTAAGTTTCATTCTAATTTGTTCTTTAACTTTCAATTAATATCTCCTCAGCTTGCTGTGTACGTGCAAATAGTAAGCCTACCTCTTTCAGTAAATGCCACGTGGAAATTGAAAGTACTCCCGCAACAATGGAAAATAATTGTGTATTTGACGAAAACCTCTTTCTCATGCTTTACCGCTATAAAGTAGCCCACAATAATGCAATTGACAATGAGTGATTCTAACCCACCAGAATCAGTAGCCTGCTGTTCATGAATATGAGTTTGTTACTGAGAGATGTCATGTGTTTGCGTGGAGGCAAAGGCTGGGCACGCAGAGATGGCAGTAACCTCACCTGCACAGTTCCGAGAATTATTAAGACTGAGTTCTGCTTGAAACTACTAGAAATCGCTGAGACTGCATTCATGCGAGAAAGCATGAATGAGAACATTGTTGCGGTGTTACAAGAGAATGTGGACAGCGAATGGGTGCAAGAGTGAGTTGTGTGACAGTCACATTGTGTTAGCAAGTGAACTAGTGTTAGCTCTCCAAATGAGTGTACTAGTACTAGGTTTTACCATGCCAAAGGTGTCCAGTGCTCGATTTATTGTTCTGACTGAGGAATTCAAACAAGATTTCATAGACACTGGTGGAACTGTTAGGCGATGTACTATTTGTGATTCAGGAATTTTGTTAGATGAAAAACACCAGCAAGATTGCATCAAACAACACATTTCCAGCTCTAAGCATCAAATGAACAAGACTCTTCAAGCAAACAAATCACGGCAACCTCTATTACGAAATGTGTTTCAACAGAGTTCTCCAAAAAGCCAAAATTTGAAGGAATTAAACATTGATTTGTGTGCAGCTCTTACACAAGCAGGAATTCCACTCAATAAGGTGAACCATCCAGCCTTCAAGGGATTTCTTGAAAAATACACAAAGATGTCAATGCCCGATGAGAGTACTTTAAGAAAAAACTACATGGAGCCTGTTTACCAAGAAACCATAGAAAGAATCAAGGAGAAAGTGTCTGATTGCGATGTGGGAATCATTGTGGATGAAACCATAGACTCAATGGAACAATGTGTTTTGAACATTTTAGTTTTTCCCTTAGCTAGGGAGAAAGTTAAGCCCATATTGTTAAAAATGTACAAGCTGCAGAAAGCCAATGACAGTACAGTAATGCAATCCCTTATGGACTTCTGCCAAAAACTCTGGCCTACTGGTATCGAATTTGAAAAACTTCTTCTTGTGGTTACGGAGCAGGCTCCATACATGGTTTCAGCTGTTAGCCAATTGAAACCTTTATTTCCTAACTTGAAGCATGTGACATGCTTGGCTCATGCCCTTCACATGGTCTGTGAATCCATAAGGAACGAATACGACATCGCAAATCAATTCATCTCTGCCCTGAAGAAGATTCTACTGAAAGCTCCGAGCCGTGTTGTTTACTACAGGGGAATCACTGGCTTGCCCCTTCCAAATTTCCCGGTCATTTTCGCTGAGGATCTTGGATTGAGTGTGCTGCTATGTTGTATGAGAATTTTGACAAAATTAAAGTGTTTGTGCTTTCTTTGGATCCATCCGACGCAGGTGCAATTTCCAAGGCACAGCAACTTCTGTTGCCGGAGAAAATACATAATTTGCAGACAGAACTATATTGTGTCCATAGTAACGAGTACCTGCCTGCAGCTATTAAACAATTGGAAGAACAAGGTGTGGAAAAGGAAAAACAATGGGATATTTTTACTTCCATGAGGGAGCACTTAGATGGCTTTGCCAAAGGCAAACTTGAATCTAGTCTTCAGAAGAATCCAGACATTGAGGAATTCGCAATATCTGTAGAAATGCCATTCCGAGTGAAAACAAGGTTTGCACCACTGGTTTCTGTGGATGTTGAAAGAAGCTTTAGCATCTACAAAGACATTCTATCTCCTAATAGAAACAGACTTACTTTTAAAAATGTGGAGATGCTTAATGTCTTGAAGTACAACAGCTTCATGTTTTTTCCTTCTTTTGATGAGTGATAATTTGATGTACTTGTTTGTAGTTCAATAAATTAGAATAGAGGAAAGAGAAACCGTTAAATTAGTTAAGGGAATGCGTAACTGAAATTAAACCAAAATCTCAAAAAATCTAAAAAAAAAATAAAAAAAAGTTATGTTCTCAAAAAATTCTCCATTGCTTGTAGTTTTAGAATCCACTTTTATTTTTGACCTAGCGAATGCTTTAGGATTGTTACGAGACTTTTTAAATACCCTTGCGCATTTGGTTGCTAGCTGTTTAAATTTTTAAAACTTTATTTAAAGGTGAGTCGAAATTGTTACACTAACATCACTTAAGTTTACTCACTTAACATGTTTCGGGAAACAGTTGTTCCCATCCTCAGAAGGTTAACTCGTCGACTGGCCCGTGTTGTTGGTGTTTCCGTTTTTTGGACTGGATCCTGTGGTGGCATCTTGTGGTGGAGAAATGTACTTCCAGAGAGGATTTGGTGGCGGCAAATCAAAATTCATTAGATGTGTGTTGTGTTTTAGAATGGTGATCTTCTCCCATGCATCTAATTCGGCTGCAAATTTGGCTGGTTTGACTAATGTAATATTGGGTTTGATGTTGTGATTAGTGATCCAAAAATGGTGTGAAACTGCAGATTTGTCCATTTGTTTGTATTTAATACATCTCATGTGCTCCTTTAGCCTAGTTTCTAAGTTTCTTTTTGTCTTACCAATGTATACTTTATTGCAATCTGAACAATTGATTTTATAGATTCCAGCTTTTTTTGTCTTGTGGAATGGGGTCTTTTAACTTGTTACAAAGTAATTTCTCTATGTTAAATTTGTTCTGTGGAGCTAGGCTGATGTTATGTTTCATGAAAATCTTCTTAAATTTGTGAAATGTTCTTGGGTGGTATGTGAATTTCTTGAACTTTAGTTCTTTATCTTGCTGGCTGAGATTAGTTGTGTTTCTGATGTGCATCTGTCGTTTGAATTTTGCAATTTTTTTGTCAATAGTTGCTTTGTTGTACCCATTATGTATTGCTGTGTCTACTATATGCTGGTATTCTAACTGGTATTCTTTTTTATTTAAGGGGGTATATACCAGTCTATGTGTTAGGCTGTTTAGAACTGCATGTTTGTGTGTGGTTGGATTGAAACTCTTATTTTTTATGTAATTAGTAGAGTGTGTTGGCTTCCTGTATATGCCAAAGGTTAGGTTCTTTTGTTCTCTGATGATTTTTAGGTCTAAAAATGGTAGCATGCCTTCTTTTTCTATTTCTATGGTGAATTTTATTGATTGGTTCTGTAGGTTTAGTAAGGCTAAGGAGTCTTGTATGAACCTATTAGGGACAACAGCGAAGATGTCGTCAACATATCTGTGCCAAACTTTAAACATGTATGGAAAGGAAGTTGTTATGTGTATTTCTAAGTAGCTCATAAATAAATCTGCCAAGAAGGGTGAAAGTGGGTTGCCCATGGTTAGACCAGTTGGTTGTTGATAGAACTTCTTATTGAAACTAAAACAATTTTGTCCAATGCATAAATTGGTAAGTTGTATGAGGTCTTCTATTTCTTCTTCAAGTAGGTTAGTCTGCTGTAGCCATTTCTTTAATTGACGCAGGAGTTGATCTGTAGGGACACTTGGAAATAGTGCAGTGACATCAAAGGAAACTAATCTGTCTTCTGGTTCGAGTTCCAGGGATTTTATCTTCTGTATTAAATCTTCTGAATTCATTATGTTTTTGCTGTTGAATTTTGGTAGTGAAGAGAATCTCTGTACTAACCATTTTGCCAGTTTGTAGGTAGGAGAATCAATATTGCTGACGATTGGTCTCATCTTATTACCCGGTTTGTGTATTTTAGGTAGAGCATACATTCTTGGTAAAATGGGGTGGTCTGGTTTTAATCTAGATTTATCAGTGTCTGTTATAGTTTTGCTTTCCTGGATGGTTTGATTGAAGGCTTTTAAATGTGATTTTAATGGGTCTTCTTGAATTTGTATGTAATTTTCTTGTTGCAGCATATTTTCTACTCTGGTAATATAATCATCTTTTTGAAGTACAACTAGTTTATTTCCCTTGTCAGCTTTTGTGTATACTACTGGTTTTGATTTTAATGTTTTGATCACATGTTTGGTTGGGAAATTGTTATGTTTATCTGCTTGTATTTCTTGGAGAACTATTTCACATTCTTTTTTTATAGTGGTTTTACTATTTTCATTTAGGTTGTAAGTAGCAATCTCAATGTCTGCGACTATTTCATCGGTTGTTTTTGTGTAGCCAACACATGTTTTTAGGCCAAGGTTTAATACCGATAATTCTGCTTTGGTGAAAGTTACATTTGGAAGATTAATTACGTCAGAGTATGGCGTCGTTTTTTCATTTTTTAGGTTAGGTTTATATGAATGTTGCTTCCGGCGTAGTATGTCTAGTTTTTTCTTTAATTTCAGCGTTTTTGTTTTCATCCTGTAGCTAAGAATAGTGAGGAATTTTGATTGCATGTTTTGCCAAAGTGGATAGCCGAGTGTGTCCGTTAATTTAAGGTGAAGAGCATATAATTCAAGTTCCAATTTTTGTAGTTTTGCGTAGTGGTTGTTTCTCTCAATTATTATTACTTTTTTATCGGCTGATGTTTGGTGTTTGCTGTTTTTGTCGTATTTTACAATTCTCCTAACAAACTTTGGTGTGACTTTGTTTTGTATGCATAGGTTTAAAAAACGGATGTCCGCAAATGTGTTTTTTCTTTTTTCTTCAATTTTTTGGTATCTTTTGATGTCACTTTTTATTCCACTGAAATCTGTATCCGTTTTTTAAACCTATGCATACAAAACAAAGTCACACCAAAGTTTGTTAGGAGAATTGTAAAATACGACAAAAACAGCAAACACCAAACATCAGCCGATAAAAAAGTAATAATAATTGAGAGAAACAACCACTACGCAAAACTACAAAAATTGGAACTGGAATTATATGCTCTTCACCTTAAATTAACGGACACACTCGGCTATCCACTTTGGCAAAACATGCAATCAAAATTCCTCACTATTCTTAGCTACAGGATGAAAACAAAAACGCTGAAATTAAAGAAAAAACTAGACATACTACGCCGGAAGCAACATTCATATAAACCTAACCTAAAAAATGAAAAAACGACGCCATACTCTGACGTAATTAATCTTTCAAATGTAACTTTCACCAAAGCAGAATTATCGGTATTAATCCTTGGCCTAAAAACATGTGTTGGCTACACAAAAACAACCGATGAAATAGTCGCAGACATTGAGATTGCTACTTACAACCTAAATGAAAATAGTAAAACCACTATAAAAAAAGAATGTGAAATAGTTCTCCAAGAAATACAAGCAGATAAACATAACAATTTCCCAACCAAACATGTGATCAAAACATTAAAATCAAAACCAGTAGTATACACAAAAGCTGACAAGGGAAATAAACTAGTTGTACTTCAAAAAGATGATTATATTACCAGAGTAGAAAATATGCTGCAACAAGAAAATTACATACAAATTCAAGAAGACCCATTAAAATCACATTTAAAAGCCTTCAATCAAACCATCCAGGAAAGCAAAACTATAACAGACACTGATAAATCTAGATTAAAACCAGACCACCCCATTTTACCAAGAATGTATGCTCTACCTAAAATACACAAACCGGGTAATAAGATGAGACCAATCGTCAGCAATATTGATTCTCCTACCTACAAACTGGCAAAATGGTTAGTACAGAGATTCTCTTCACTACCAAAATTCAACAGCAAAAACATAATGAATTCAGAAGATTTAATACAGAAGATAAAATCCCTGGAACTCGAACCAGAAGACAGATTAGTTTCCTTTGATGTCACTGCACTATTTCCAAGTGTCCCTACAGATCAACTCCTGCGTCAATTAAAGAAATGGCTACAGCAGACTAACCTACTTGAAGAAGAAATAGAAGACCTCATACAACTTACCAATTTATGCATTGGACAAAATTGTTTTAGTTTCAATAAGACGTTCTATCAACAACCAACTGGTCTAACCATGGGCAACCCACTTTCACCCTTCTTGGCAGATTTATTTATGAGCTACTTAGAAATACACATAACAACTTCCTTTCCATACATGTTTAAAGTTTGGCACAGATATGTTGACGACATCTTCGCTGTTGTCCCTAATAGGTTCATACAAGACTCCTTAGCCTTACTAAACCTACAGAACCAATCAATAAAATTCACCATAGAAATAGAAAAAGAAGGCATGCTACCATTTTTAGACCTAAAAATCATCAGAGAACAAAAGAACCTAACCTTTGGCATATACAGGAAGCCAACACACTCTACTAATTACATAAAAAATAAGAGTTTCAATCCAACCACACACAAACATGCAGTACTAAACAGCCTAACACATAGACTGGTATATACCCCCTTAAATAAAAAAGAATACCAGTTAGAATACCAGCATATAGTAGACACAGCAATACATAATGGGTACAACAAAGCAACTATTGACAAAAAAATTGCAAAATTCAAACGACAGATGCACATCAGAAACACAACTAATCTCAGCCAGCAAGATAAAGAACTAAAGTTCAAGAAATTCACATACCACCCAAGAACATTTCACAAATTTAAGAAGATTTTCATGAAACATAACATCAGCCTAGCTCCACAGAACAAATTTAACATAGAGAAATTACTTTGTAACAAGTTAAAAGACCCCATTCCACAAGACAAAAAAAGCTGGAATCTATAAAATCAATTGTTCAGATTGCAATAAAGTATACATTGGTAAGACAAAAAGAAACTTAGAAACTAGGCTAAAGGAGCACATGAGATGTATTAAATACAAACAAATGGACAAATCTGCAGTTTCACACCATTTTTGGATCACTAATCACAACATCAAACCCAATATTACATTAGTCAAACCAGCCAAATTTGCAGCCGAATTAGATGCATGGGAGAAGATCACCATTCTAAAACACAACACACATCTAATGAATTTTGATTTGCCGCCACCAAATCCTCTCTGGAAGTACATTTCTCCACCACAAGATGCCACCACAGGATCCAGTCCAAAAAACGGAAACACCAACAACACGATTCATGCCACACATCTTCCTGTGATTATCACTCGGTTTATGCGCTTTGGTCCACAAATATCGGACCACACCTTTTGGCTCTTCACATGTGGACAACAGTAACATATTTGTTGCATAGTTCACACTTCTCCTGCTAGAGCTGCACATGAAACAAAAAATACCCATTGTAGGTAAAACTTCAAGCTATATCTGTGTGAAATTGCAACATTCCAGCTGCAATAACCAAGGCAGAAAATAATTATTGTGCATTACTTATCGATCCACCTTGTAACTTCCATTTCCCCGTATTTCTCTCTTGCCCTCTCCATATCTCTTTTTGCATTCCCTATTGCGACCCAGCTCTGCTCCTAAATTTTTCTAATATCTTCTTGCTTCTTAGTTCAATACCTCTCCCTTTTTTTGAAGTTCCCTCCTTATTACTGTCTAGGACCAATACACTTCCATTCGGTGTTAGAAACGATACTTTCTCCCCCTCTTCTGTCCCACTGCTCTCTGACCACGCCTCTGCTCCTCCTCCTGCTAGTCCACGTGCTGCTTGGATCTCCTCCTTCCTGGGTGAAATAAGCTTCCTTTCTTTCGTTCCTGATGTATACTTTCCGTCATTAGCATGACTTGCTCCAGATGTAATTATTTCTCTGTCGTCACTCTTCCATATCAATGACGTATGTTTGCTTTGTGTAGCCCGCTAATTTGTCCTGGCTGGTGTTAAAATGCGCTTTGAACTGCCTGTGCATGCTTGATCTGTTTCTCCGGCCGTCAATGAATCGAGCTGAGTAATTTCCTGCTCCCACGGTTTGGTGTATCTTGTGTCACTTTCTTGCAAATCCACTACTTTACCATCAATCCACAACCTTAAATTCCCAATATATGCCTATCTCACTTCCATTTTCACTTTCTTCATTTGATGTATAAGTTTCTTCTTCCTAGTGCGTTGTTCCACAGATAAACCCTTGTTTATAAAACTATCTGTTCCTTTTAATTTCTTCTTCAACACTTCATACACAAACTGCACAAGAAATTGCACCACTATCAATCTTGCTCATCTTTGCTTTCCCACTCTGAAGCCTTTGGCAATCTCCCAACCCTGTAATTCCATTTCCAATCTTCTTCCGAAATTTCTTTGACCTCTTGTGTGGACCATGCACCCCTCCTTTCCTTTAATCCAGCAATGACTATGTTGAACCTTCTATGTCTCTCTTCCAGAAACTCTACTCTCTTTTTAACGTTCTGTACCTCTACTCTCATATCTTGTACCTCATTTTTATTTCTTCCTTAATTTCCGCTAGTTCTTTCTCCACCCCGTTCAGTTTAGTACCAATTTTCTCATTCATGTTCTTTATTCTATCCAAAATTTCCTCCATGACAGCCTGATTCCCATTAGGTCTGGGGTTAATCACGACTCTGCCAATTATCAATAAAGTGGCTGTTTCACTAAGTAAAAAAAATATATTTACCATCTCTTGTAAGCCTTGTTTCATTTTATTCTCAATTCACTTTGTGTTATTGAAAGCACTGATTCTTCTTCTGTATACTTCAATGCTTACTCCCATTGTTTCTTATTCCCTTTTTCCTTCCACTCCAGGAGCTGACTACTCACACATCCTCTCTTCGACAGCTAGCTTAGCACTCCACAATTATTATAGTAAGCAGTGTTTGCTTCACTCAAGTAATGTAGCACTTTATGTCTACTGATCCATAAATTTGTCATTGTTAACATCCAAATGCCTATAATTAGATAATGTTTTAAAATACTTGTATTATGTTTCAGATACACTGACAAGGATCCAGATATACACAAGGAGGAAAGATACAAATGTTGCAGTATTCCAGCTTTCTACCTCATTCAACAAAGTCCTCAATCATCATAATAAATTACAGTAAGTTCAACTCCTGGGATCTATGATGCACACAACAGCTCCTAAATAGCCACGTCCTAGGATTGTGGAGAATACTAGTTCTACATTCATCACATACCAAGGTTGGAATTAATGATAAAGAATTTCCAGTTTTCTCTAAGCTTTTTAGAGCTTTATTTAACATTGAACAGAGTAGAGGAAACACTATTGCATGTTTGCTATTGCCGTGCTAACCTATCACTGAAAAGAGAGGGGGAGATCGCAAAAGCCAAATGTATGCACAAAAGAAGCAGTGTGAATCAGCTTCATTTCCAAACTCAAAGGCAGAGAAATCCATTACTCAAGAAAGAAAACTAAAGGAATGCATCTTCATTCAGAGTTAAACATTAATAAGCTGTATGACATGTACAATGCTCAAGTTTGAGACACTCCAAAGGAAAAAAAATGGTTCCTTTATACCATATTCTCACAAATTTCATTCTGGGATTTGATGACCTTGAAACAAATGTTTGTAGTTTCTGCTCTAGAGTGAAACACCAACTTGAAAATGCTGACACAAAAAAAAAAAAACATTATTGGAACTACAAGCAGAATTAACTGCTCATAAATTAAAAGCCAAAGCATTCCACAAGCTTATGAAAAGGAATCCTGGGAACAGTTTGTCTTTTATGTTTTGATCTTCAACAAATGCAGCCACTGCCCAAATTATGCATTGGGGAGTCATATTATGAGCGGCAGCTTTGTTGCTACCTTGTGCATTACTGACATTGGTACCACAAGTCCGTCCAAGTCAAATTGGAGGTCCACTGTGCCGGTACTGCTTTAGTTTCAGTTTGCCTTTCACTAACTTTAGCTCCCTGTTCTGCTACCTGTATCTCAGCACTCTCACTGTCACTTTGTTCCTTATCACTGTCTTCCACTAACTCACCAAACCAAGATTTGTCAGAGCTACTTTTGCGATCTAATTCCTTGTAAACTGCTGCAAGTATTTCCTTATCTGTTATCAATACCTTTTCACTACAGTGATTTCTAGACCGTGATGTACTTGGAACAGCCTCCATGGTACTGATATGGCTATAAATGTGACAGGAAGCTGCTTGCTTATACAACTGCACCCGGCTGTAAACAGTGCTATTTATGGTTTGCTATTACATTCTGGCTAGCAAAAATGCTGGAACAATGCAGCAGGAGTACATTTACATTGACACAGCTCCTAAAAGCTGAGGTCAGCATAAGCAGAACTTAATGAAACGATAAACATTTACTACGTTCTACTACACTATGCGTAGCAGGGCGTTTATAATTTCACTACGCTTTTCTACGCTATGCATTGCAAAGGGTTAAATGTACTGTTAGGATATGCTATTTTTCTGAAAACAGTAGCCTACAAATCTGAATGAAGCACATTCTATTTAGGTATACTTCCTCTGTGCCAATAATTTTAGGTTTTGGCAGTGACCTGTTTCACTTAAAATAGCAAAATTAGTTACAACTGCTTTTGAAGACATATTTCTGGACAAACACATCACTTTTGCAACACCTACTACAGATGAAGAGCTCCGAATCAATGCATTTTGTCCTAAGCCTTTTTGTTTCATATTCACTTTCTTTTAGATGCCCTTATGGGACTACAGATTAGATTTGGATCACATCATGATTTTAACCTGTTTAAAAGCAGTTTCAAATCATCTGTCTGGTTCAGAACGAATTCTGTCCATCGATTCAAACCACATTATGTCTACAAATTTATGAAACCAGCCCACTCGGGAAACACAGCCAAGAGTTTTGCCATCTGCAAAAGACTTCAATTGTTGACTCGTTAATAATGGATTGTTTTCATTGTCAACTTTTTAATGATATATTATTATACACAAATAGTTATTCTTTTTAAAGTCAAAGTGAAAGCGGTCAACTTAATTACTGTTCTGATTGATGTAAGGAATACCAACATAGTAACCCATTTTGGATGCAACTATCCTTATTTTAAAAGGCATGTTACTGACAATGGGTAAATGAGAGTGCCCTGTCGATTGCATTATTAAGAGTACTGTATGGTGTTAATTTTTCTTTGATTGAGCTGTGAAGAGGCCATCTTTATAGTGCATTATGGAGGGCTCTGTGCCTATCAGCAAGCATTCTAAGGGAACACGTAAGCATCAGAAAAGTGGATTTCAAAATGCAAAGGGAAACATATCAAGTTAATATGTGCTTCATTTTTATACCACCACCACCACCACCACCACCACCACCACCAATAATAATTTTTGCTTAATATTCTAAACTCAGAAGACACTCCCACTTTTTTCTCCACTCCTGTTTCTTATCTTCTAGCAGTAAACTGTAGCAATTTCTAGTACTTATGTACTCCTGCTTTGCCTCATCGCCTCCTACCTCTCTCCATTTAACTAATGTCTGCTTCACCACTCTTTTTGCCAATTTACATCCCTTATCAGACCACATGTCTCCCTTTTCTATCCCTCCCCTCCCCTTTCTTATCCATCTCCTGCTCTTTGCATTAATGTAGTGAATATGTTTGCCGCCTTCTCTATTTTCTGGTTCTCTAGCATGAAATTTACTCCCTGTTAACAGATTTGCCCGTACCTAGAGTCTAAAATAAACTTAGTTATTTCGTTGATCCTCATTCCATTTAAACTCGGTATACTGCCACATGTTCCCTTCCCCTGACAATTTTCTCTTCCTTTTGTCCTATTTTCATTTCTACCATCAACTATTTGAACTAAAACTTAATATCTTAAAATTGTTCATTGTATACCCCATATTAACTGGCCAAACTACATAGTCAATAACACTGTCCATTCTTGTTAATAATGTGCAAATTCCCATTAAATCTTCCCCATATTTGCCACTCAGGATGTCTAGCCCATTCACTTCACAAGATTCAATAAACTTTTCACTTTCCTTGTCTATGAACTTGTCTCTACTATGTCTTACAGTATCCCTTTTAGTTCTTATATCATTTCAAATATTGTGTCACTCTTTGTTCACATCTCTCTTGCCTATTCTAATGTTAATGTCCCCTATTATTATACAAGGGCATATCGAAAAGTAATGCACAATAATTTTTTTACAAAAAAGTTTTATAGTTAAAACCAAAAAAAAAATCACAAATGAACTTACAACTTTAACCTACTTTTTGACATAGTCACCAAATTTCTCAAAACATTTCTCCCATCGTGATACCAATTGCAATATGCCCTGCTCGTAGAAGTCTGTTTCCTTGGAGTATAGCCATCTGCAGACTGCTGATTTCACTACCGCAACTGTTGCAAACCTTTGGCCGTTCAGGAATTTCTTCATGGAACTAAACAGATGAAAGTCAGATGGTGCAAGGTCCAGACTGTATGATGGCTGCTGGAGCACCTTCCAACCAAATTTGGTGATTTTCTGATGAACAGCAGCAGCAACAAGATGGGGGTGAGCATTGTCATGAATTTTGACATCGTCAGCATTCATGTTGTGCGTTTGTCACGAAGGGCACGTTGCAACTTCACCAAAGTTTTCATGTAGGCTGCAGCATTCACGGTGGTCCTCTGTTCAGCAAAGTCCACCAATACAACACCATGCATAGCTCAGTACACTGTCACAAGCACTCTCCTAGCAGATTGAGTCACTTTGAATTGCTTCTTCACTGGGGAACCAGCATGTTTTCACTCCATACTTGCCTGCTTGGTTTCGGGCATGTAGTGGTACGCCCATGACTCATCAGTGACAATTCCTTTCAGAAAGTCTTGCCCTTCTGCAGTGTACCTCGTCATCATTCGCTGGCCTTGTGGTTTTCTGTCAGGTTCTTAGGCACCCAGCGAGCACTAACTTTACGAAATTTCAATGTATCATGAACAATATCGTACACTGCACGATAGGAAATGTTGAACTGTTGCACTAAGGTTTGCAGTTGCACACCCAGTTGTTCAAAATTTGCCACCTCAATGCCTCTGACATTCTGCGGGGTTGCAGCTGTTACCGGCCTCTCGGAGCGTGGCAAACCACTAAGGTTCACACGACCCTCTAGGTAGAATGCAGACCACCTGGAGACATTGCTACGGTCCATACAATCTTCCCCATTCATGCCACACATCTTCCTGTGATTATCACTCGGTTTATGCCCTTTGGTCCACAAATATCGGACCACACCTTTCGGCTCTTCACATGTGGCAACAGTAACATATTTGTTGCATAGTTCACACTTCTCCTGCTAGAGCTGCACATGAAACAAAAAATCCCCACTGTAGGGAAAACTTCAAACTATATCTGTGTGAAATTTCAACATCCCAGCTGCAATAACCAAGGCAGAAAATAATTATTGTGCATTACTTATCGATCCACCTTGTAACTTCCATTTCCCCGTATTTCTCTCTTGCCGTCTCCATATCTCTTTTTGCATTCCCTATTGCGACCCAGCTCTGCTCCTAAATTTTTCTAATATCTTCTTGCTTCTTAGTTCAATACCTCTCCCTTTTTTGAAGTTCCCTCCTTATTACTGTGTAGGAACAATACACTTCCATTCGGTGTTGAAACGATACTTTCTCCCCCTCTTCTGTCCCACTGCTCTCTGACCACGCCTCTGCTCCTCCTCCTGCTAGTCCACGTGCTGCTTGGATCTCCTCCTTCCTGGGTGAAATAAGCTTCCTTTCTTTCGTTCCTGATGTATACTTTCCGTCAACAGCATGACTTGCTCCTGACGTAATTATTTCTCTGTCGTCACTCTTCCATGTCAATGACGTATGTTTGCTTTGTCTAGCCCGCAAATTTGTGCTGGCTGGTGTTAAAATGCGCTTTGAACTTCCTGTGCATGCTTGCTCTGTTTCTCCAGCCGTCAATGAATCGAGCTGAGTAATTTCCTGCTCCCACGGTTTGGTGTATCTTGTGTCACTTTCTTGCGAATCCACTACTTTACCATCAATCCACAACCTTAAATTCCGAATATATGCCTATCTCACTTCCATTTTCACTTTCTTCATTTGATGTATAAGTTTCTTCTTCCTAGTGCGTTGTTCCATAGATAAACCCTTGTTTATAAAACTATCTGTTCCTTATAATTTCTTCTTCAACACTTCATACACAAACTGCACAAGAAATTGCACCACTATCAATCTTGCTCATCTTTGCTTTCCCACCCTGAAGCCTTTGGCAATCTCCCAACCCTGTAATTCCATTTCCAATCTTCTTCCGAAATTTCTTTGACCTCTTGTGTGGACCATGCACCCCTCCTTTCCTTTAATCCAGCAATGACTATGTTGAACCTTCTATGTCTCTCTTCCAGAAACTCTACTCTCTTTTTAACGTTCTGTACCTCTACTCTCATATCTTGTACCTCATTTTTTATTTCTTCCTTAATTTCCGCTAGTTCTTTCTCCACCCCGTTCAGTTTAGTACCAATTTTCTCATTCATGTTCTTTATTCTATCCAAAATTTCCTCCATGACAGCCTGATTCCCATTAGGTCTGGGGTTAATCACGACTCTGCCAATTATCAATAAAGTGGCTGTTACACTAAGTAAAAAAAATATATTTAATATCTCTTCTAAGCCTTGTTTCATTTTATTCTCACTTCACTTTGTGTTATTGAAAGCTCTGATTCTTCTTCTGTATACTTCAATGCTTACTCCCATTGTCTCTTATTCCCTTTTTCCTTCCACTCCAGGAGCTGACTACTCACACATCCTCTCTCTTCGACAGCTAGCTTAGCACTCCACAATTATTATAGTAAGCAGTGTTTGCTTCACTCAAGTAATGTAGCACTTTATGTCTACTGATCCATAAATTTGTCATTGTTAACATCCAAATGCCTATAATTAGATAATAATGTTTTAAAATACTTGTATTATGTTTCAGATACACTGACAAGGATCCAGATATACACAAGGAGGAAAGATACAAATGTTGCAGTATTCCAGCTTTCTACCTCATTCAACAAAGTCCTCAATCATCATAATAAATTACAGCAAGTTCAACTCCTGGGATCTATGATGCACACAACAGTTCCTAAATAGCCACGTCCTAGGATTGTGGAGAATACTAGTTCTACATTCATCACATACCAAGGTTGGAATTAATGATAAAGAATTTCCAGTTTTCTCTAAGCTTTTTAGAGCTTTATTTAACATTGAACAGAGTAGAGGAAACACTATTGCATGTTTGCTATTGCTGTGCTAACCTATCACTGAAAAGAGAGGGGGAGATCGCAAAAGCCAAATGTATGCACAAAAGAAGCAGTGTGAATCAGCTTCATTTCCAAACTCAAAGGCAGAGAAATCCATTACTCAAGAAAGAAAACTAAAGGAATGCATCTTCATTCAGAGTTAAACATTAATAAGCTGTATGACATGCACAATGCTCAAGTTTGAGACACTCCAAAGGTAAAAAAATGGTTCCTTTATACCATATTCTCACAAATTTCATTCTGGGATTTGATGACCTTGAAACAAATGTTTGTAGTTTCTGCTCTAGAGTGAAACACCAACTTGAAAATGCTGACACAAAAAAAAAACATTATTGGAGCTACAAGCAGAATTAACTGCTCATAAATTAAAAGCCAAAGCATTCCACAAGCTTATGAAAAGGAATCCTGGGAACAGTTTGTCTTTTATGTATTGATCTTCAACAAATGCAGCCACTGCCCAAATTATGCATTCGGGAGTCATATTATGTGCGGCAGCTTTGTTGCTACCTTGTGCATTACTGACATTGGTACCACAAGTCCGTCCAAGTCAAATTGGAGGTCCACTGTGCCGGTACTGCTTTAGTTTTAGTTTGCCTTTCACTAACTTTAGCTCCCTGTTCTGCTACCTGTATCTCAGCACTCTCACTGTCACTTTGTTCCTTATCACTGTCTTCCACTAACTCACCAAACCAAGATTTGTCAGAGCTACTTTTGCGATCTAATTCCTTGTAAACTGCTGCAAGTATTTCCTTATCTGTTATCAATACCTTTTCACTACAGTGTTTTCTAGACCGTGATGTACTTGGAACAGCCTCCATGGTACTGATATGGCTATAAATGTGACAGGAAGCTGCTTACTTATACAACTGCACCCGGCTGTAAACAGTGCTATTTATGGTTTGCTATTACATTCTGGCTAGCAAAATTGCCGGAACAATGCAGCAGGAGTACATTTATTTTGACACAGCTCCTAAAAGATGAGGTCAGCGTAAGCAGAACCTAATGAAACGATAAACATTTACTACGTTCTACTACGCTATGCGTAGCAGGGCGTTTATCATTTCACTATGCATTTTGACGCTATGCGTTGCAAAGGGTTAAATGCACTGTTAGCATATGCTATTTTTCTGAAAACAGTAGCCTACAAATCTGAATGAAGCACATTCTATTTAGGTATACTTCCTCTGTGCCAATAATTTTAGGTTTTGGCAGTGACCTGTTTCACTTAAAATAGCAAAATTAGTTACAACTGCTTTTGAAGACATATTTCTGGACAAACACATCACTCTTGCAACACCTACTACAGATGAAGAGCTCCAAATCAATGTGTTAAGTCCACATTTTGTCCTAAGCCTTTTTGTTTCATATTCACTTTCTTTTAGATGCCCTTATGGGACTACAGATTAGATTTGGATCACATCATGATTTTAACCTGTTTAAAAGCAGTTTCAAATCATCTGTCTGGTTCAGAACGAATTCTGTCCATCGATTCAAACCACATTAAGTCTACAAATTTATGAAACCAGCCCACTCGGGAAACACAGCCAAGAGTTTTGCCATCTGCAAAAGACTTCAATTGTTGACTCGTTAATAATGGATTGTTTTCATTGTCAACTTTTTAATGTTATATTATTATAAACAAATAGTTATTCTTTTTAAAGTCAAAGTGAAAGCGGTCAACTTAATTACTGTTCTGATTGATGTAAGGAATACCAACATAGTTACCCATTTTGGATGCAACTATCCTTATTTTAAAAGGCATGTTACTGACAATGGGTAAATGAGAGTGCCCTGTCGATTGCATTATTAAGAGTACTGTATGGTGTTAATTTTTCTTTGATTGAGCTGTGAAGAGGCCATCTTTATAGTGCATTATGGAGGGCTCTGTGCCTGTCAGCAAGCATTCTAAGCGAACACGTAAGCATCAGAAAAGTGGATTTCAAAATGCAAAGGGAAACAAATCAAGTTAATATGTGCTTCATTTTTATACCACCACCACCACCACCACCACCAATAATAATTTTTGCTTAATATTCTAAACTCAGAAGACACTCCCACTTTTTTCTCCACTCCTGTTTCTTATCTTCTAGCAGTAAACTGTAGCAATTTCTAGTACTTATGTACTCCTGCTTTGCCTCATCGCCTCCTACCTCTCTCCATTTAACTAATGTCTGCTTCACCACTCTTTTTGCCAATTTACATCCCTTATCAGACCACATGTCTCCCTTTTCTATCCCTTCCCTCCCCTTTCTTATCCATCTCCTGCTCTTTGCATTAATGTAGTGAATATGTTTGCCGCCTTCTCTATTTTCTGGTTCTCTAGCATGAAATTTACTCCCTGTTAACAGATTTGCCCGTACCTAGAGTCTAAAATAAACTTAGTTATTTCGTTGATCCTCATTCCATTTAAACTCGGTATACTGCCACATGTTCCCTTCCCCTGACAATTTTCTCTTCCTTTTGTCCTATTTTCATTTCTACCATCAACTATTTGAACTAAAACTTAATACCTTAAAATTGTTCATTGTATACCCCATATTAACTGGCCAAACTACATAGTCAATAACGCTGTCCATTCTTGTTAATAATGTGCAAATTCCCATTAAATCTTCCCCATATTTACCACTCAGGATGTCTAGCCCATTCACTTCACAAGGTTCAATAAACTTTTCACTTTCCTTGTCTCTACTATGTCTTACAGTATACCTTTTAGTTCTTATATTATTTCAAATATTGTGTCACTCTTTATGTTTACATCTCTCTCGCCTATTCTAATGTTAATGTCCCCTATTATTATAAAGGGCATATCGAAAAGTAATGCACAATAATTTTTTTACAAAAAAGTTTTATAGTTATAACCAAAAAAAAATCACAAATGAACTTACACCTTTAACCTACTTTTCGACATAGTCACCAAGTTTCTCAAAACATTTCTCCCATCGTGATACCAATTGCAATATGCCCTGCAAGTAGAAGTCTGTTTCCTTGGAGTATAGCCATCTGCAGACTGCTGATTTCACTACCGCAACTGTCGGAAACCTTTGGCCGTTCAGGAATTTCTTCATGGGACTAAACAGATGAAAGTCAGATGGTGCAAGGTCCAGACTGTATGATGGATGCTGGAGCACCTTCCAACCAAATTTGGTGATTTTCTGATGAACAACAGCAGCAACAAGATGGGGGTGAGCATTGTCATGAATTTTGACATCGTCAGCATTCATGTTGTGCGTTTGTCACGAAGGGCACGCTGCAACTTCACCAAAGTTTTCATGTAGGCTGCAGCATTCACGGTGGTCCTCTGTTCAGCAAAGTCCACCAATACAACACCATGCATAACTCAGTACACTGTCACAAGCACTCTCCTAGCAGATTTGAGTCACTTTGAATTGCTTCTTCACTGGGGAACCAGCATGTTTTCACTCCATACCTGCCTGCTTGGTTTCGGGCATGTAGTGGTACGCCCATGACTCATCAGTGACAATTCCTTTCAGAAAGTCTTGCCCTTCTGCAGTGTACCTCGTCATCATTCGCTGGCCTTGTGGTTTTCTGTCAGGTTCTTAGGCACCCAGCGAGCACTAACTTTACGAAATTTCAATGTATCATGAACAATATCGTACACTGCACGATAGGAAATGTTGAACTGTTGCACTAAGGTTTGCAGTTGCACACCCAGTTGTTCAAAATTTGCCACCTCAATGCCTCTGACATTCTGCGGGGTTGCAGCTGTTACCGGCCTCTCGGAGCGTGGCAAATCACTAAGGTTCACACGACCCTCTAGGTAGAATGCAGACCACCTGGAGACATTGCTACGGTCCATACAATCTTCCCCATTCATGCCACACATCTTCCTGTGTTTGTCACTCGGTTTATGCCCTTTGGTCCACAAATATTGGATCACACCTTTAGGCTCTTCACATGTGGACAACAGTAACATATTTGTTGCATAGTTCACACTTCTCCTGCTAGAGCTGCACATGAAACAAAAAATCCCCACTGTAGGGAAAACTTCAAACTATATCTGTGTGAAATTGCAACATCCCAGCTGCAATAACCAAGGCAGAAAATAATTATTGTGCATTACTTATCGATCCACCTTGTAACTTCCATTTCCCCGTATTTCTCTCTTGCCCTCTCCATATCTCTTTTTGCATTCCCTATTGCGACCCAGCTCTGCTCCTAAATTTTTCTAATATCTTCTTGCTTCTTAGTTCAATACCTCTCCCTTTTTTGAGGTTCCCTCCTTATTACTGTCTAGGAACAATACACTTCCATTCGGTGTTGAAACGATACTTTCTCCCACTCTTCTGTCCCACTGCCTTCTGACCACGCATCTGCTCCTCCTCCTGCTAGTCCACGTGCTGCTTGGATCTCCTCCTTCCTGGGTGAAATAAGCTTCCTTTCTTTCGTTCCTGATGTATACTTTCCGTCATCAGCATGACTTGCTCCTGACGTAATTATTTCTCTGTCGTCACTCTTCCATGTCAATGACGTATGTTTGCTTTGTCTAGCCCGCAAATTTGTGCTGACTGGTGTTAAAATGCGCTTTGAACTTCCTGTGCATGCTTGCTCTGTTTCTCCAGCCGTCAATGAATCGAGCTGAGTAATTTCCTGCTCCCACGGTTTGGTGTATCTTGTGTCACTTTCTTGCGAATCCACTACTTTACCATCAATCCACAACCTTAAATTCCGAATATATGCCTATCTCACTTCCATTTTCACTTTCTTCATTTGATGTATAAGTTTCTTCTTCCTAGTGCATTGTTCCATAGATAAACCCTTGTTTATAAAACTATCTGTTCCTTTTAATTTCTTCTTCAACACTTCATACACAAACTGCACAAGAAATTGCACCACTATCAATCTTGCTCATCTTTGCTTTCCCACCCTGAAGCCTTTGGCAATCTCCCAACCCTGTAATTCCATTTCCAATCTTTTTCCGAAATTTCTTTGACCTCTTGTGTGGACCATGCACCCCTCGTTTCCTTTAATCCAGCAATGACTATGTTGAACCTTCTATGTCTCTCTTCCAGAAACTCTACTCTCTTTTTAACTTTCTTTACCTCTACTCTCATATCTTGTACCTCATTTTTTATTTCTTCCTTAATTTCCGCTAGTTCTTTCTCCACCCCGTTCAGTTTAGTACCAATTTTCTCATTCATGTTCTTTATTCTATCCAAAATTTCCTCCATGACAGCCTGATTCCCATTAGGTCTGGGGTTAATCACGACTCTGCCAATTATCAATAAAGTGGCTGTTACACTAAGTAAAAAAAATATATTTACCATCTCTTCTAAGCCTTGTTTCATTTTATTCTCACTTCACTTTGTGTTATTGAAAGCTCTGATTCTTCTTCTGTATACTTCAATGCTTACTCCCATTGTCTCTTATTCCCTTTTTCCTTCCACTCCAGGAGCTGACTACTCACACATCCTCTCTCTTCGACAGCTAGCTTAGCACTCCACAATTATTATAGTAAGCAGTGTTTGCTTCACTCAAGTAATGTAGCACTTTATGTCTACTGATCCATAAATTTGTCATTGTTAACATCCAAATGCCTATAATTAGATAATAATGTTTTAAAATACTTGTATTATGTTTCAGATACACTGACAAGGATCCAGATATACACAAGGAGGAAAGATACAAATGTTGCAGTATTCCAGCTTTCTACCTCATTCAACAAAGTCCTCAATCATCATAATAAATTACAGCAAGTTCAACTCCTGGGATCTATGATGCACACAACAGTTCCTAAATAGCCACGTCCTAGGATTGTGGAGAATACTAGTTCTACATTCATCACATACCAAGGTTGGAATTAATGATAAAGAATTTCCAGTTTTCTCTAAGCTTTTTAGAGCTTTATTTAACATTGAACAGAGTAGAGGAAACACTATTGCATGTTTGCTATTGCCGTGCTAACCTATCACTGAAAAGAGAGGGGGAGATCGCAAAAGCCAAATGTATGCACAAAAGAAGCAGTGTGAATCAGCTTCATTTCCAAACTCAAAGGCAGAGAAATCCATTACTCAAGAAAGAAAACTAAAGGAATGCGTCTTCATTCAGAGTTAAACATTAATAAGCTGTATGACATGCACAATGCTCAAGTTTGAGACACTCCAAAGGTAAAAAAATGGTTCCTTTATACCATATTCTCACAAATTTCATTCTGGGATTTGATGACCTGAAACAAATGTTTGTAGTTTCTGCTCTAGAGTGAAACACCAACTTGAAAATGCTGACACAAAAAAAAACATTATTGGAGCTACAAGCAGAATTAACTGCTCATAAATTAAAAGCCAAAGCATTCCACAAGCTTATGAAAAGGAATCCTGGGAACAGTTTGTCTTTTATGTTTTGATCTTCAACAAATGCAGCCACTGCCCAAATTATGCATTCGGGAGTCATATTATGTGCGGCAGCTTTGTTGCTACCTTGTGCATTACTGACATTGGTACCACAAGTCCGTCCAAGTCAAATTGGAGGTCCACTGTGCCGGTACTGCTTTAGTTTTAGTTTGCCTTTCACTAACTTTAGCTCCCTGTTCTGCTACCTGTATCTCAGCACTCTCACTGTCACTTTGTTCCTTATCACTGTCTTCCACTAACTCACCAAACCAAGATTTGTCAGAGCTACTTTTGCGATCTAATTCCTTGTAAACTGCTGCAAGTATTTCCTTATCTGTTATCAATACCTTTTCACTACAGTGTTTTCTAGACCGTGATGTACTTGGAACAGCCTCCATGGTACTGATATGGCTATAAATGTGACAGGAAGCTGCTTACTTATACAACTGCACCCGGCTGTAAACAGTGCTATTTATGGTTTGCTATTACATTCTGGCTAGCAAAATTGCTGGAACAATGCAGCAGGAGTACATTTACATTGACACAGCTCCTAAAAGATGAGGTCAGCGTAAGCAGAACCTAATGAAACGATAAACATTTACTACATTCTACTACGCTATGCGTAGCAGGGCGTTTATCATTTCACTATGCATTTTGACGCTATGCGTTGCAAAGGGTTAAATGCACTGTTAGCATATGCTATTTTTCTGAAAACAGTAGCCTACAAATCTGAATGAAGCACATTCTATTTAGGTATACTTCCTCTGTGCCAATAATTTTAGGTTTTGGCAGTGACCTGTTTCACTTAAAATAGCAAAATTAGTTACAACTGCTTTTGAAGACATATTTCTGGACAAACACATCACTCTTGCAACACCTACTACAGATGAAGAGCTCCAAATCAATGTGTTAAGTCCACATTTTGTCCTAAGCCTTTTTGTTTCATATTCACTTTCTTTTAGATGCCCTTATGGGACTACAGATTAGATTTGGATCACATCATGATTTTAACCTGTTTAAAAGCAGTTTCAAATCATCTGTCTGGTTCAGAACGAATTCTGTCCATCGATTCAAACCACATTAAGTCTACAAATTTATGAAACCAGCCCACTCGGGAAACACAGCCAAGAGTTTTGCCATCTGCAAAAGACTTCAATTGTTGACTCGTTAATAATGGATTGTTTTCATTGTCAACTTTTTAATGATATATTATTATACACAAATAGTTATTCTTTTTAAAGTCAAAGTGAAAGCGGTCAACTTAATTACTGTTCTGATTGATGTAAGGAATACCAACATAGTAACCCATTTTGGATGCAACTATCCTTATTTTAAAAGGCATGTTACTGACAATGGGTAAATGAGAGTGCCCTGTCGATTGCATTATTAAGAGTACTGTATGGTGTTAATTTTTCTTTGATTGAGCTGTGAAGAGGCCATCTTTATAGTGCATTATGGAGGGCTCTGTGCCTGTCAGCAAGCATTCTAAGCGAACACGTAAGCATCAGAAAAGTGGATTTCAAAATGCAAAGGGAAACAAATCAAGTTAATATGTGCTTCATTTTTATACCACCACCACCACCACCACCACCAATAATAATTTTTGCTTAATATTCTAAACTCAGAAGACACTCCCACTTTTTTCTCCACTCCTGTTTCTTATCTTCTAGCAGTAAACTGTAGCAATTTCTAGTACTTATGTACTCCTGCTTTGCCTCATCGCCTCCTACCTCTCTCCATTTAACTAATGTCTGCTTCACCACTCTTTTTGCCAATTTACATCCCTTATCAGACCACATGTCTCCCTTTTCTATCCCTCCCCTCCCCTTTCTTATCCATCTCCTGCTCTTTGCATTAATGTAGTGAATATGTTTGCCGCCTTCTCTATTTTCTGGTTCTCTAGCATGAAATTTACTCCCTGTTAACAGATTTGCCCGTACCTAGAGTCTAAAATAAACTTAGTTATTTCGTTGATCCTCATTCCATTTAAACTCGGTATACTGCCACATGTTCCCTTCCCCTGACAATTTTCTCTTCCTTTTGTCCTATTTTCATTTCTACCATCAACTATTTGAACTAAAACTTAATACCTTAAAATTGTTCATTGTATACCCCATATTAACTGGCCAAACTACATAGTCAATAACACTGTCCATTCTTGTTAATAATGTGCAAATTCCCATTAAATCTTCCCCATATTTGCCACTCAGGATGTCTAGCCCATTCACTTCACAAGATTCAATAAACTTTTCACTTTCCTTGTCTATGAACTTGTCTCTACTATGTCTTACAGTATCCCTTTTAGTTCTTATATCATTTCAAATATTGTGTCACTCTTTATGTTCACATCTCTCTCGCCTATTCTAATGTTAATGTCCCCTATTATTATAAAGGGCATATCGAAAAGTAATGCACAATAATTTTTTTACAAAAAAGTTTTATAGTTAAAACCAAAAAAAAATCACAAATGAACTTACACCTTTAACCTACTTTTCGACATAGTCACCAAGTTTCTCAAAACATTTCTCCCATCGTGATACCAATTGCAATATGCCCTGCAAGTAGAAGTCTGTTTCCTTGGAGTATAGCCATCTGCAGACTGCTGATTTCACTACCGCAACTGTCGGAAACCTTTGGCCGTTCAGGAATTTCTTCATGGGACTAAACAGATGAAAGTCAGATGGTGCAAGGTCCAGACTGTATGATGGATGCTGGAGCACCTTCCAACCAAATTTGGTGATTTTCTGATGAACAGCAGCAGCAACAAGATGGGGGTGAGCATTGTCATGAATTTTGACATCGTCAGCATTCATGTTGTGCGTTTGTCACGAAGGGCACGCTGCAACTTCACCAAAGTTTTCATGTAGGCTGCAGCATTCACGGTGGTCCTCTGTTCAGCAAAGTCCACCAATACAACACCATGCATATCTCAGTACACTGTCACAAGCACTCTCCTAGCAGATTTGAGTCACTTTGAATTGCTTCTTCACTGGGGAACCAGCATGTTTTCACTCCATACCTGCCTGCTTGGTTTCGGGCATGTAGTGGTACGCCCATGACTCATCAGTGACAATTCCTTTCAGAAAGTCTTGCCCTTCTGCAGTGTACCTCGTCATCATTCGCTGGCCTTGTGGTTTTCTGTCAGGTTCTTAGGCACCCAGCGAGCACTAACTTTACGAAATTTCAATGTATCATGAACAATATCGTACACTGCACGATAGGAAATGTTGAACTGTTGCACTAAGGTTTGCAGTTGCACACCCAGTTGTTCAAAATTTGCCACCTCAATGCCTCTGACATTCTGCGGGGTTGCAGCTGTTACCGGCCTCTCGGAGCGTGGCAAATCACTAAGGTTCACACGACCCTCTAGGTAGAATGCAGACCACCTGGAGACATTGCTACGGTCCATACAATCTTCCCCATTCATGCCACACATCTTCCTGTGATTATCACTCGGTGTATGCCCTTTGGTCCACAAATATTGGATCACACCTTTAGGCGCTTCACATGTGGACAACAGTAACATATTTGTTGCATAGTTCACACTTCTCCTGCTAGAGCTGCACATGAAACAAAAAATCCCCACTGTAGGGAAAACTTCAAACTATATCTGTGTGAAATTGCAACATCCCAGCTGCAATAACCAAGGCAGAAAATAATTATTGTGCATTACTTATCGATCCACCTTGTAACTTCCATTTCCCCGTATTTCTCTCTTGCCCTCTCCATATCTCTTTTTGCATTCCCTATTGCGACCCAGCTCTGCTCCTAAATTTTTCTAATATCTTCTTGCTTCTTAGTTCAATACCTCTCCCTTTTTTGAGGTTCCCTCCTTATTACTGTCTAGGAACAATACACTTCCATTCGGTGTTGAAACGATACTTTCTCCCACTCTTCTGTCCCACTGCCTTCTGACCACGCATCTGCTCCTCCTCCTGCTAGTCCACGTGCTGCTTGGATCTCCTCCTTCCTGGGTGAAATAAGCTTCCTTTCTTTCGTTCCTGATGTATACTTTCCGTCATCAGCATGACTTGCTCCTGACGTAATTATTTCTCTGTCGTCACTCTTCCATGTCAATGACGTATGTTTGCTTTGTCTAGCCCGCAAATTTGTGCTGACTGGTGTTAAAATGCGCTTTGAACTTCCTGTGCATGCTTGCTCTGTTTCTCCAGCCGTCAATGAATCGAGCTGAGTAATTTCCTGCTCCCACGGTTTGGTGTATCTTGTGTCACTTTCTTGCGAATCCACTACTTTACCATCAATCCACAACCTTAAATTCCGAATATATGCCTATCTCACTTCCATTTTCACTTTCTTCATTTGATGTATAAGTTTCTTCTTCCTAGTGCGTTGTTCCATAGATAAACCCTTGTTTATAAAACTATCTGTTCCTTTTAATTTCTTCTTCAACACTTCATACACAAACTGCACAAGAAATTGCACCACTATCAATCTTGCTCATCTTTGCTTTCCCACCCTGAAGCCTTTGGCAATCTCCCAACCCTGTAATTCCATTTCCAATCTTCTTCCGAAATTTCTTTGACCTCTTGTGTGGACCATGCACCCCTCGTTTCCTTTAATCCAGCAATGACTATGTTGAACCTTCTATGTCTCTCTTCCAGAAACTCTACTCTCTTTTTAACTTTCTTTACCTCTACTCTCATATCTTGTACCTCATTTTTTATTTCTTCCTTAATTTCCGCTAGTTCTTTCTCCACCCCGTTCAGTTTAGTACCAATTTTCTCATTCATGTTCTTTATTCTATCCAAAATTTCCTCCATGACAGCCTGATTCCCATTAGGTCTGGGGTTAATCACGACTCTGCCAATTATCAATAAAGTGGCTGTTACACTAAGTAAAAAAAATATATTTACCATCTCTTCTAAGCCTTGTTTCATTTTATTCTCACTTCACTTTGTGTTATTGAAAGCTCTGATTCTTCTTCTGTATACTTCAATGCTTACTCCCACTGTCTCTTATTCCCTTTTTCCTTCCACTCCAGGAGCTGACTACTCACACATCCTCTCTCTTCGACAGCTAGCTTAGCACTCCACAATTATTATAGTAAGCAGTGTTTGCTTCACTCAAGTAATGTAGCACTTTATGTCTACTGATCCATAAATTTGTCATTGTTAACATCCAAATGCCTATAATTAGATAATAATGTTTTAAAATACTTGTATTATGTTTCAGATACACTGACAAGGATCCAGATATACACAAGGAGGAAAGATACAAATGTTGCAGTATTCCAGCTTTCTACCTCATTCAACAAAGTCCTCAATCATCATAATAAATTACAGCAAGTTCAACTCCTGGGATCTATGATGCACACAACAGTTCCTAAATAGCCACGTCCTAGGATTGTGGAGAATACTAGTTCTACATTCATCACATACCAAGGTTGGAATTAATGATAAAGAATTTCCAGTTTTCTCTAAGCTTTTTAGAGCTTTATTTAACATTGAACAGAGTAGAGGAAACACTATTGCATGTTTGCTATTGCCGTGCTAACCTATCACTGAAAAGAGAGGGGGAGATCGCAAAAGCCAAATGTATGCACAAAAGAAGCAGTGTGAATCAGCTTCATTTCCAAACTCAAAGGCAGAGAAATCCATTACTCAAGAAAGAAAACTAAAGGAATGCATCTTCATTCAGAGTTAAACATTAATAAGCTGTATGACATGCACAATGCTCAAGTTTGAGACACTCCAAAGGTAAAAAAATGGTTCCTTTATACCATATTCTCACAAATTTCATTCTGGGATTTGATGACCTGAAACAAATGTTTGTAGTTTCTGCTCTAGAGTGAAACACCAACTTGAAAATGCTGACACAAAAAAAAACATTATTGGAGCTACAAGCAGAATTAACTGCTCATAAATTAAAAGCCAAAGCATTCCACAAGCTTATGAAAAGGAATCCTGGGAACAGTTTGTCTTTTATGTTTTGATCTTCAACAAATGCAGCCACTGCCCAAATTATGCATTCGGGAGTCATATTATGTGCGGCAGCTTTGTTGCTACCTTGTGCATTACTGACATTGGTACCACAAGTCCGTCCAAGTCAAATTGGAGGTCCACTGTGCCGGTACTGCTTTAGTTTTAGTTTGCCTTTCACTAACTTTAGCTCCCTGTTCTGCTACCTGTATCTCAGCACTCTCACTGTCACTTTGTTCCTTATCACTGTCTTCCACTAACTCACCAAACCAAGATTTGTCAGAGCTACTTTTGCGATCTAATTCCTTGTAAACTGCTGCAAGTATTTCCTTATCTGTTATCAATACCTTTTCACTACAGTGTTTTCTAGACCGTGATGTACTTGGAACAGCCTCCATGGTACTGATATGGCTATAAATGTGACAGGAAGCTGCTTACTTATACAACTGCACCCGGCTGTAAACAGTGCTATTTATGGTTTGCTATTACATTCTGGCTAGCAAAATTGCCGGAACAATGCAGCAGGAGTACATTTATTTTGACACAGCTCCTAAAAGATGAGGTCAGCGTAAGCAGAACCTAATGAAACGATAAACATTTACTACATTCTACTACGCTATGCGTAGCAGGGCGTTTATCATTTCACTATGCATTTTGACGCTATGCGTTGCAAAGGGTTAAATGCACTGTTAGCATATGCTATTTTTCTGAAAACAGTAGCCTACAAATCTGAATGAAGCACATTCTATTTAGGTATACTTCCTCTGTGCCAATAATTTTAGGTTTTGGCAGTGACCTGTTTCACTTAAAATAGCAAAATTAGTTACAACTGCTTTTGAAGACATATTTCTGGACAAACACATCACTCTTGCAACACCTACTACAGATGAAGAGCTCCAAATCAATGTGTTAAGTCCACATTTTGTCCTAAGCCTTTTTGTTTCATATTCACTTTCTTTTAGATGCCCTTATGGGACTACAGATTAGATTTGGATCACATCATGATTTTAACCTGTTTAAAAGCAGTTTCAAATCATCTGTCTGGTTCAGAACGAATTCTGTCCATCGATTCAAACCACATTAAGTCTACAAATTTATGAAACCAGCCCACTCGGGAAACACAGCCAAGAGTTTTGCCATCTGCAAAAGACTTCAATTGTTGACTCGTTAATAATGGATTGTTTTCATTGTCAACCTTTTAATGATATATTATTATACACAAATAGTTATTCTTGTTAAAGTCAAAGTGAAAGCGGTCAACTTAATTACTGTTCTGATTGATGTAAGGAATACCAACATAGTTACCCATTTTGGATGCAACTATCCTTATTTTAAAAGGCATGTTACTGACAATGGGTAAATGAGAGTGCCCTGTCGATTGCATTATTAAGAGTACTGTAGGGTGTTAATTTTTCTTTGATTGAGCTGTGAAGAGGCCATCTTTATAGTGCATTATGGAGGGCTCTGTGCCTGTCAGCAAGCATTCTAAGGGAACACGTAAGCATCAGAAAAGTGGATTTCAAAATGCAAAGGGAAACAAATCAAGTTAATATGTGCTTCATTTTTATACCACCACCACCACCACCACCAATAATAATTTTTGCTTAATATTCTAAACTCAGAAGACACTCCCACTTTTTTCTCCACTCCTGTTTCTTATCTTCTAGCAGTAAACTGTAGCAATTTCTAGTACTTATGTACTCCTGCTTTGCCTCATCGCCTCCTACCTCTCTCCATTTAACTAATGTCTGCTTCACCACTCTTTTTGCCAATTTACATCCCTTATCAGACCACATGTCTCCCTTTTCTATCCCTCCCCTCCCTTTCTTATCCATCTCCTGCTCTTTGCATTAATGTAGTGAATATGTTTGCCGCCTTCTCTATTTTCTGGTTCTCTAGCATGAAATTTACTCCCTGTTAACAGATTTGCCCGTACCTAGAGTCTAAAATAAACTTAGTTATTTCGTTGATCCTCATTCCATTTAAACTCGGTATACTGCCACATGTTCCCTTCCCCTGACAATTTTCTCTTCCTTTAGTCCTATTTTCATTTCTACCATCAACTATTTGAAGTAAAACTTAATATCTTAAAATTGTTCATTGTATACCCCATATTAACTGGCCAAACTACATAGTCAATAACACTGTCCGTTCTTGTTAATAATGTGCAAATTCCCATTAAATCTTCCCCATATTTGCCACTCAGGATGTCTAGCCCATTCACTTCACAAGGTTGAATAAACTTTTCACTTTCCTTGTCTATGAACTTGTCTCTACTATGTCTTACAGTATCCATTTTAGTTCTTATATCATTTCAAATATTGTGTCACTCTTTATGTTCACATCTCTCTCGCCTATTCTAATGTTAATGTCCCCTATTATTATAAAGGGCATATCGAAAAGTAATGCACAATAATTTTTTTACAAAAAAGTTTTATAGTTAAAACCAAAAAAAATCACAAATGAACTTACACCTTTAACCTACTTTTCGACATAGTCACCAAGTTTCTCAAAACATTTCTCCCATCGTGATACCAATTGCAATATGCCCTGCTTGTAGAAGTCTGTTTCCTTGGAGTATAGCCATCTGCAGACTGCTGATTTCACTACCGCAACTGTCGGAAACCTTTGGCCGTTCAGGAATTTCTTCATGGGACTAAACAGATGAAAGTCAGATGGTGCAAGGTCCAGACTGTATGATGGATGCTGGAGCACCTTCCAACCAAATTTGGTGATTTTCTGATGAACAGCAGCAGCAGCAACAAGATGGAGGTGAGCATTGTCATGAATTTTGACATCGTCAGCATTCATGTTGTGCGTTTGTCACGAAGGGCACGCGGCAACTTCACCAAAGTTTTCATGTAGGCTGCAGCATTCACGGTGGTCCCCTGTTCAGCAAAGTCCACCAATACAACACCATGCATATCTCAGTACACTGTCACAAGCACTCTCCTAGCAGATTGAGTCACTTTGAATTGCTTCTTCACTGGGGAACCAGCATGTTTTCACTCCATACTTGCCTGCTTGGTTTCGGGCATGTAGTGGTACGCCCATGACTCATCAGTGACAATTCCTTTCAGAAAGTCTTGCCCTTCTGCAGTGTACCTCGTCATCATTCGCTGGCCTTGTGGTTATCTGTCAGGTTCTTAGGCACCCAGCGAGCACTAACTTTACGAAATTTCAATGTATCATGAACAATATCGTACACTGCACAATAGGAAATGTTGAACTGTTGCACTAAGGTTTGTAGTTGCACACCCAGTTGTTCAAAATTTGCCACCTCAATGCCTCTGACATTCTGCGGGGTTGCAGCTGTTACCGGCCTCTCGGAGCGTGGCAAATCACTAAGGTTCACACGACCCTCTAGGAAGAATGCAGACCACCTGGAGACATTGCTACGGTCCATACAATCTTCCCCATTCATGCCACACATCTTCCTGTGATTATCACTCGGTTTATGCCCTTTGGTCCACAAATATCGGACCACACCTTTCGGCTCTTCACATGTGGACAACAGTAACATATTTGTTGCATAGTTCACACTTCTCCTGCTAGAGCTGCACATGAAACAAAAAATCCCCACTGTAGGGAAAACTTCAAACTATATCTGTGTGAAATTGCAACATCCCAGCTGCAATAACCAAGGCAGAAAATAATTATTGTGCATTACTTATCAATCCACCTTGTAACTTCCATTTCCCCATATTTCTCTCTTGCCCTCTCCATATCTCTTTTTGCATTCCCTATTGCGACCCAGCTCTGCTCCTAAATTTTTCTAATATCTTCTTGCTTCTTAGTTCAATACCTCTCCCTTTTCTAGAAGTTCCCTCCTTATTACTGTCTAGGACCAATACACTTCCATTCGGTGTGGAAAGGATACTTTCTCCCCCTCTTCTGTCCCACTGCTCTCTGACCACGCCTCTGCTCCTCCTCCTGCTAGTCCACGTGCTGCTTGGATCTCCTCCTTCCTGGGTGAAATAAGCTTCCTTTCTTTCGTTCCTGATGTATTCTTTCCGTCATCAGCATGACTTGCTCCTGACGTAATTATTTCTCTGTCGTCACTTTTCCATGTCAATGGCGTATGTTTGCTTTGTCTAGCCCGCAAATTTGTGCTGGCTGGTGTGAAAATGCGCTTTGAACTTCCTGTGCATGCTTGCTCTGTTTCTCCGGCCATCAATGAATCAAGCTGAGTAATTTCCTGCTTCCACGGTTTGGTGTATCTTGTGTCACTTTCTTGCGAATCCACTACTTTACCATCAATCCACAACCTTAAATTCCGAATATATGCCTATCTCACTTCCATTTTCACTTTCTTCATTTGATGTATAAGTTTCTTCTTCCTAGTGCGTTGTTTCATAGATAAACCCTTGTTTATAAAACTATCTGTTCCTTTAATTTCTTCTTCAACACTTCATACACAAACTGCACAAGAAATTGCACCACTATCAATCTTGCTCATCTTTGCTTTCCCACCCTGAAGCCTTTGGCAATCTCCCAACCCTGTAATTCCATTTCCAATCTTCTTCCGAAATTTCTTTGACCTCTTGTGTGGACCATGCACCCCTCGTTTCCTTTAATCCAGCAATGACTATGTTGAACCTTCTATGTCTCTCTTCCAGAAACTCTACTCTCTTTTTAACGTTCTGTACCTCTACTCTCATATCTTGTACCTCATTTTTTATTTCTTCCTTAATTTCCGCTAGTTCTTTCTCCACCCCGTTCAGTTTAGTACCAATTTTCTCATTCATGTTCTTTATTCTATCCAAAATTTCCTCCATGACAGCCTGATTCCCATTAGGTCTGGGGTTAATCACGACTCTGCCAATTATCAATAAAGTGGCTGTTACACTAAGTAAAAAAAATATATTTACCATCTCTTCTAAGCCTTGTTTCATTTTATTCTCACTTCACTTTGTGTTATTGAAAGCTCTGATTCTTCTTCTGCATACTTCAATGCTTACTCCCACTGTCTCTTATTCCCTTTTTCCTTCCACTCCAGGAGCTGACTATTCACACATCCTCTCTCTTCGACAGCTAGCTTAGCACTCCACAATTATTATAGTAAGCAGTGTTTGCTTCACTCAAGTAATGTAGCACTTTATGTCTACTGATCCATAAATTTGTCATTGTTAACATCCAAATGCCTATAATTAGATAATAATGTTTTAAAATACTTGTATTATGTTTCAGATACACTGACAAGGATCCAGATATACACAAGGAGGAAAGATACAAATGTTGCAGTATTCCAGCTTTCTACCTCATTCAACAAAGTCCTCAATCATCATAATAAATTACAGCAAGTTCAACTCCTGGGATCTATGATGCACACAACAGTTCCTAAATAGCCACGTCCTAGGATTGTGGAGAATACTAGTTCTACATTCATCACATACCAAGGTTGGAATTAATGATAAAGAATTTCCAGTTTTCTCTAAGCTTTTTAGAGCTTTATTTAACATTGAACAGAGTAGAGGAAACACTATTGCATGTTTGCTATTGCCGTGCTAACCTATCACTGAAAAGAGAGGGGGAGATCGCAAAAGCCAAATGTATGCACAAAAGAAGCAGTGTGAATCAGCTTCATTTCCAAACTCAAAGGCAGAGAAATCCATTACTCAAGAAAGAAAACTAAAGGAATGCATCTTCATTCAGAGTTAAACATTAATAAGCTGTATGACATGCACAATGCTCAAGTTTGAGACACTCCAAAGGTAAAAAAATGGTTCCTTTATACCATATTCTCACAAATTTCATTCTGGGATTTGATGACCTGAAACAAATGTTTGTAGTTTCTGCTCTAGAGTGAAACACCAACTTGAAAATGCTGACACAAAAAAAAACATTATTGGAGCTACAAGCAGAATTAACTGCTCATAAATTAAAAGCCAAAGCATTCCACAAGCTTATGAAAAGGAATCCTGGGAACAGTTTGTCTTTTATGTTTTGATCTTCAACAAATGCAGCCACTGCCCAAATTATGCATTCGGGAGTCATATTATGTGCGGCAGCTTTGTTGCTACCTTGTGCATTACTGACATTGGTACCACAAGTCCGTCCAAGTCAAATTGGAGGTCCACTGTGCCGGTACTGCTTTAGTTTTAGTTTGCCTTTCACTAACTTTAGCTCCCTGTTCTGCTACCTGTATCTCAACACTCTCACTGTCACTTAGTTCCTTATCACTGTCTTACACTAACTCACCAAACCAAGATTTGTCAGAGCTACTTTTGCGATCTAATTCCTTGTAAACTGCTGCAAGTATTTCCTTGTCTGTTATCAATACCTTTTCACTACAGTGTTTTCTAGACCGTGATGTACTTGGAACAGCCTCCATGGTACTGATATGGCTATAAATGTGACAGGAAACTGCTTACTTATACAACTGCACCCGGCTGTAAACAGTGCTATTTATGGTTTGCTATTACATTCTGGCTTGCAAAAATGCTGGAACAATGCAGCAGGAGTACATTTACATTGACACAGCTCCTAAAAGATGAGGTCAGCATAAGCAGAACCTAATGAAACGATAAACATTTACTACGTTCTACTATGCTATGCGTAGCAGGGCGTTTATCATTTCACTATGCATTTTGACGCTATGCGTTGCAAAGGGTTAAATGCACTGTTAGCATGTGCTATTTTTCTGAAAACAGTAGCCTACAGATCTGAATGAAGCACATTCTATTTAGGTATACTTCGTCTGTGCCAATAATTTTGGGTTTTGGCAGTGACCTGTTTCACTTAAAATAGCAAAATTAGTTACAACTGCTTTTGAAGACATATTTCTGGACAAACACATCACTCTTGCAACACCTACTACATATGAAGAGCTCCGAATCAATGTGTTAAGTCCACATTTTGTCCTAAGCCTTTTTGTTTCATATTCACTTTCTTTTAGATGCCCTTATGGGACTACAGATTAGATTTGGATCAAATCATTATTTTAACCTGTTTAAAAGCAGTTTCCAATCATCTGTCTGGTTCAGAACGAATTCTGTCCATCGATTCAAACCACATTAAGTCTACAAATTTATGAAACCAGCCCACTCGGGAAACACAGCCAAGAGTTTTGCCATCTGCAAAAGACTTCAATTGTTGACTCGTTAATAATGGATTGTTTTCATTGTCAACTTTTTAATGATATATTATTATACACAAATAGTTATTCTTTTTAAAGTCAAAGCGGTCAACTTAATTACTGTTCTGATTGATGTAAGGAATACCAACATAGTAACCCATTTTGGATGCAACTATCCTTATTTTAAAAGGCATATTACTGACAATGGGTAAATGAAAGTGCCCTGTCGATTGCATTATTGAGAGTACTGTATGGTGTTAATTTTTCTTTGATTGAGCTGTGAAGAGGCCATCTTTATAGTGCATTATGGAGGGCTCTGTGCCTGTAAGCAAGCATTCTAAGGGAACACGAAAGCATCAGAAAAGTGGATTTCAAAATGCAAAGGGAAACAAATCAAGTTAATATGTGCTTCATTTTTATACCACCACCACCACCACCACCAATAATAATTTTTGCTTAATATTCTAAACTCAGAAGACACTCCCACTTTTTTCTCCACTCCTGTTTCTTATCTTCTAGCAGTAAACTGTAGCAATTTCTACTACTTAAGTACTCCTGCTTTGCCTCATCGCCTCCTACATCTCTCCGTTTAACTAATGTCTGCTTCACCACTCTTTTTGCCAATTTACATCCCTTATCAGACCACATGTCTCCCTTTTCTATCCCTTCCCTCCCCTTTCTTATCCATCTCCTGCTCTTTGCATTAATGTAGTGAATATTTTTGCCGCCTTCTCTATTTCCTGGTTCTCTAGCATGAAATTTACTCCCTGTTAACAGATTTGCCCATACCTAGAGTCTAAAATAAACTTAGTTATTTCGTTGATCCTCATTCCATTTAAACTCGGTATACTGCCACATGTTCCCTTCCCCTGACAATTTTCTCTTCCTTTTGTCCTATTTTCATTTCTACCATCAACTATTTGAACTAAAACTTAATATCTTAAAATTGTTCATTGTATACCCCATATTAACTGGCCAAACTACATAGTCAATAACACTTTTAATAATGTGCAAATTCCCATTAAATCTTCCCCATATTTGCCACTCAGGATGTCTAGCCCATTCACTTCACAAGATTCAATAAACTTTTCACTTTCCTTGTCTATGAACTTGTCTCTACTATGTCTTACAGTATTCCTTTTAGTTCTTATATCATTTCAAATATTGTGTCACTCTTTATGTTCACATCTCTCTCGCCTATTCTAATGTTAATGTCCCCTATTATTATAAAGGGCATATCGAAAAGTAATGCACAATAATTTTTTTACAAAAAAGTTTTATAGTTAAAACCAAAAAAAAATCACAAATGAACTTACACCTTTAACCTACTTTTCGACATAGTCACCAAGTTTCTCAAAACATTTCTCCCATCGTGATACCAATTGCAATATGCCCTGCTCGTAGAAATCTGTTTCCTTGGAGTATAGCCATCTGCAGACTGCTGATTTCACTACCGCAACTGTCGGAAACCTTTGGCCGTTCAGGAATTTCTTCATGGGACTAAACAAATGAAAGTCAGATGGTGCAAGTTCCAGACTGTATGATGGATGCTGTAGCACCTTCCAACCAAATTTGGTGATTTTCTGATGAACAGCAGCAGCAACAAGATGGGGGTGAGCATTGTCATGAATTTTGACATCGTCAGCATTCATGTTGTGGGTTTGTCACGAAGGGCACGCTGCAACTTCACCAAAGTTTTCATGTAGGCTGCAGCATTCACGGTGGTCCTCTGTTCAGCAAAGTCCACCAATACAACACCATGCATATCTCAGTACACTGTCACAAGCACTCTCCTAGCAGATTGAGTCGCTTTGAATTTTTTCTTTCAGCGCCCTGTTCTGAACGGTTTGCCGTCTGCGGATGGTGGTCGCTGCTGCCCATCCCCAGACCTCGCAGGCGTACAGTATCAGGGTCGGGATAATCGCCTGATATAGGCGTAGTTTGAGACGTATGGGCATGATGGAACGGAATACAGGGTACAGCTGCCTTAGCGCGGAGTGGCCGAGGCCGACCTTTGCCCTGACATGTGGCGCGAAAGTGAGGCCGCGATCGAGCGTGACTCCGAGGTATTTGGCTGAGGTAACCCAGGGGATTCTCCTCTGCCTCAACCTCAGATGCCGCTCGGGCCGCCATCGACGGACCTTCGCCAAGAGAAGCGCAGAGCTCTTCCCCGGGCTGATGGCCATCCTCCACTTTTCGCTCCACCTGCCAATTGCTGGAAGCTGTCGCTGTAGTGGAGGGAAACAGAATCGGGCAGTCTTGTTCTGTGCCATTATGAGCACATTGTCGGCATATTGGCACATAACAGTCCTGGGTTCTGTGTGGAATTCCGACAGGTAGGCCGCGAAGAGAAGCGGGGACAGTGCACTGCGTTTCGGGATTCCAGCGGCTTCGGGATGGACTGAGTAAACCTTCCCCTCCACTCTCACCCTGAATGTGCGATCCCCGAGGAAACTGCTTATCAGGGCAATATAGGCGGGAGAGATGTCTGACTCCTTGAGTTTGTACAAAAGGCCTTGGTGCCACGTTTTGGCAAAGGCCTTCTCTACGTCCGGCAGCACTGCTATGGTCCTGAAGTTCTAGTGGAAGCCCAGGGAGGCCTTCTCGGCCAATCGCAGTAACTGCAGGGTTGTGGAGTGCCCATGGCGAAAACCAAACTGATGGTCCGGGAGGAGCAGCCGAATATGGCACATACTGAAGGATCTGTTGTGAAAGATTGGGCATTTGCTGCTGTAGCTTGTGTTGCTGCCTGTTCTGTGGATTGCTAGGAGCCTGCTGCAGCACGGTGGATGTGAGACGTTCCTCTTGCTGTGGCTTAGGGTGTACAGTATATGACACATGCTGCTGGATCTGTTGTGAAACATTTGGCACTTGTTGCTGCCCCTGTCCTTGATAGTTGCTTACAATTCTAGATTTTCGCTTTAGTTTCATTTTATATAGATATATATATATATATTTAAACTGATATTACTTGTACATAAAATGAATATAAGAGATAGTGTAGACAGAAGCAACAAACAAAATGAATAGAATAGTATAAGCTGGGATCCCCTTCATAGAAATATTGTAAGGATTAAGTTGCAGAAAAAGGTTCTCTATTAAATGGAGTTATTTTTTATAATAAATTGCCCAATTATTTAAGGATACTAAATAGAAATACATTTAAAAATCAACTAAAGAAGTACTTAGTAGAAAAAGGCATTTATATAAAAGATGCGTTATAGTAAAGTATAACAGAATTTAAATAATTTTGTATGATTGATACATATTAGATTGTCATGCTGCTTGAAACATGTATGCCTATAGGCAAAGATACGTACATTTACATTTGACATGAGCAAAGGTTATATCACTTAATGACGTGTATCTATTTTTCTGCCATGTGCGATTTTTCACTCTATACTTACGTTCATTTAGTCCTGTACTTCTTTCTTTATTTTACATTTGACATGAACAAAGATTATAACACTTCATGACGTGTATGTATTTTGCTGCCATGTGCGATATTTCGCTCTATACTCACGTTCATTTACTCTTCTGCTGTTTCTTTATTCTATATCTGAGATGAATAAAGATTATAACACTTCATGGTGTGAATCTATTTTGCTGACAAGTGCGATGCTTTCCTCTACATTTACCTATTTTTGTGCACCTTCTGACACTAATATATACTGCTGTTTTTGGATCACTGGAGCACACACTTCTGTTATATTCTGAGGATTCCAGGTCATTGGATCTCATACTTGTGGAGTTAATATTTTCTGCGGATTTTGGATATTTATAGATGCTTCTTTTATTTCTGTTTTTGCGGCTTTGCTTTTTAGGTGTTGATGAAGTAATTTTATTAACACGTGATAAAATGACTTGCGGAGACACACTTCCCTGATTGGAAGATCTTTTATCAAGGCTACTGCCTTGTAATGAATGGTCTGAACCAGAAGTTTCATTAACATTAACTTTAGTTTCAGTCAAAAAAGTTTGGTACCTCATGCTAGAGCAGAGCTTATCTGTCTGCACACCTGCATTAATCGATGTTATTTTGGTAAATAATTGAGCTCAATCTGAGCATTAGGTTTTATGAACACTGGTGTGTACCATCCAGCTATCTTAATTGCAGGTGTAAGGGCTATCTGTGCTTTATAAAACAATTCTTCATGTATGCCACAATCTTCATTATGAGACAAAAAGCCCTGGTTTCCTAAGATGAAATAAATCTGACCTACGAAACGTACATTTACATTTGACATGAGAAAAGGTTATATCACTTCATAACGTGTATCTATTTTTCTGCCATGTGCGATTTTTCACTCTATACTTACGTTCATTTAGTCTTCTGCTGTTTCTTTATTCTATATCTGAGATGAATAAAGATTATAACACTTCATGGTATCAATCTATTTTGCTGCCAAGTGCGATGCTTTCCTCTACATTTGCCTATTTTTGTGCACCTTCTGACACTAATATATACTGCTGTTCTTGGATCACTGGAGCACACACTTCTGTTATATTCTGAGGATTCAAGGTCATTGGATCTCATACTTGTGGAGTTAATATTTTCTGCGGATTTTGGATATTTATAGATGCTTCTTTTATTTCTGTTTTTGCGGCTTTGCTTTTTAGGTGTTGATGAAGTAATTTTATAAACATGTGATAAAATGACTTGCGGAGACACACTTCCCTGATTGGAAGATCTTTTACCAAGGCTACTGCCTTGTAATGAATGGTCTGAACCAGAAGTTTCATTAACAGTAACTTTAGTTTCAGTCAAAAAAGTTTGGTACCTCATGCTAGAGCAGGGCTTATCTGTCTGCACACCTGCATTAATAGATGTTATTTTGGTAAATAATTGAGCTCAATCTGAGCATTAGGTTTTATCAAAACTGTTGTGTACCATCCAGCTGTCTTAATTACAGGTGTAAGGGCTATCTGTGCTTTATAAAACACGCTTGGCTTGGGGAAGTTTGTGGAATGAGGGATTGTCAGACTTCAGCCTCGGGGGCCCAAGCCGTCATTCAGCAACCGGTAGCTCTTTCTCCGCCTTGGCGCCTTGTGGTCGTAGCGGCCCAAAGAGTTCACCTGCTGGTTGGTGTGGTAGGTGAGTTTCGTGTACATGGTACGGGATCTCTCCCGCACCACGTCCATTATGTATGGGAGACCGGAATGGGTGTGTAGGATGTGTGACGGGAATCTACGCCCGGTATCATAGATCATCCAAAGCGCCCTGTTCTGATTGGTTTGCCGTCTGCGGATGGTGATCGCTGCTGCCCATCCCCAGACCTCGCAGCCGTACAGTATCAGGGTCGGGATAATCGCCTGATAGAGGCGTAGTTTGAGACGTTCGGGCATGATGGAACAGAATACAGGGTACAGCTGCCTGAGCGCGGAGTGGCCGAGGCCGACCTTTGCCCTGACATATGCGCGAAAGTGAGGCCGCGATCGAGCGTGACTCTGAGGTATTTGGCTGAGGTAACCCAGGGGATTCTCCTCCGCCTCAACTTCAGATGCCGCTCGGGCCGCCATCGACGGACCTTCGCCAAGAGAAGCGCAGAGCTCTTCCCCAGGCTGATGGCCATTCTCCACTTTTCGCTCCACCTGCCAATGGCTGGGAGCTGTCGCTGTAGTGGAGGGAATCAGAATCGGGCAGTCTTGTTCTGTGCCATTATGAGCACTTCGTCGGCCTATCGGCACGTAACAGTCCTGGGTTCCGTGGGGAAGTCCGACATGTAGGCCGCGAAGAGAAGCGGGGACAGTGCACTGCGTTCCGGGATTCCAGTGGCTATGGGACGGACTGAGTAAACCTTCCCCTCCACTCTCACCCTAAATGTGCGATCCCCGAGGAAAATGCTTATCAGGGCAATATAGGCGGGAGGGATGTCTGATACCTTGAGTTTGTACAAAAGGCCTTGGTGCCATTTTGTGGCAAAGGCCTTCTCTACGTCCAGCAGCACTGCTATGTACCTGATGTTCTCGAGGAAGGCCTTCTCGGCCAATCGCAGTAACTGCAGGGTTGTAGATTGCCCATGGCGAAAACCAAACTGATGGTCCGGGAGGAGCAGCCGAATATGGCACATCCTGAAGGATCTGTTGCGAAAGATTTGGCATTTGCTGCTGTAGCTTGTGTTGCTGCTTGTTCTGTGGATTGCTAGGAGCCTGCTGCAGCACGGTGGATGTGAGACGTTCCTCTTGCTGTGGCTTAGGGTGTACAGTATATGGCACATGCTGCTGGATCTGTTTTGAAACATTTGGCACTTGTTGCTGCCCCTGTCCTTGATAGTTGCTTACAATTCTAGATTTTCACTTTAGTTTCATTATATATATACTGATATTACTTGTACATAAAATGAATATAAGAGATAGTATAGACAGAAGCAACAAACAAAATGATTAGAATAGTATAAGCTGGGGTCCCCTTCATAGAAATATTGTAAGGAACAAGTTGCAGAAAAAGGTTCTCTATTAAAAGGAGTTATTTTTTATAATGAATTGCCCAATTATTTAAGGATACTAAATAGAAATACATTTGAAAATCAACTAAAGAAGTACTTAGTAGAAAAAGGCATTTATATAAAAGATGCGTTATAGTAAAGTATAACAGAATTTAAATGATTTTGCATGTTACATCATTGATTTATAATTTGAATAATAAATGTTGAATAAATAATTTTGTATGATTGATACATATTAGATTGTCATGCTACTTGAAACATGTATGCCTATAGGCAAAGAAACGTACATTTACATTTGACATGAGCAAAGGTTATATCACTTCATGACGTGTATCTATTTTTCTGCCATGTGCGATTTTTCACTCTATACTTACGTTCATTTAGTCTTCTGCTGTTTCTTTATTCTATATCTAAAATGAATAAAGATTATAACACTTCATGGTATCAATCTATTTTGCTGCCAAGTGCGATGCTTTCCTCTACATTTACCTATTTTTATGCACCTTCTGACACTAATATATACTGCTGTTTTTGGATCACTGGAGCACACACTTCTGTTATATTCTGAGGATTCCAGGTCATTGGATCTCATACTTGTGGAGTTAATATTTTCTGCAGATTTTGGATATTTATAGATGCTTCTTTTATTTTTGTTTTTTCGGCTTTGCTTTTTAGGTGTTGATGAAGTAATTTTATTAACATGTGATAAAATGACTTGCGGAGACACACTTCCCTGATTGGAAGATCTTTTATCTAGGCTACTGCCTTGTAATGAATGGTCTGAACCAGAAGTTTCATTAACAGTAACTTTAGTTTCAGTCAAAAAAGTTTGGTACCTCATGCTAGAGCAGGGCTTATCCGTCTGCACACCTGCATTAATAGATGGTATTCTGGTAAATAACTGAGCGCAATCTGAGCATTAGGTTTTATGAAAACTGGTATGTACCATCTAGCTGTCTTAATTACTGGTGTAAGGGCTATCCGTGCTTTATAAGACAATTCTTCATGTATGCCACAATCTTCATTATGAGACAACAAACCCTGGTTTCCTAAGATGAAATAAATCTGACCTACGAAACGTACATTTACATTTGACATGAGCAAAGGTTATATCACTTCATAACGTGTATCTATTTTTCTGCCATGTGCGATTTTTCACTCTATACTTAGGTTCATTTAGTCTTCTGCTGTTTCTTTATTCTATATCTAAAATGAATAAAGATTATAACACTTCATGGTATCAATCTATTTTGCTGCCAAGTGCGATGCTTTCCTCTACATTTACCTATTTTTATGCACCTTCTGACACTAATATATACTGCTGTTTTTGGATCACTGGAGCACACACTTCTGTTATATTCTGAGGATTCCAGGTCATTGGATCTCATACTTGTGGAGTTAATATTTTCTGCAGATTTTGGATATTTATAGATGCTTCTTTTATTTTTGTTTTTTCGGCTTTGCTTTTTAGGTGTTGATGAAGTAATTTTATTAACATGTGATAAAATGACTTGCGGAGACACACTTCCCTGATTGGAAGATCTTTTATCAAGGCTACTGCCTTGTAATGAATGGTCTGAACCAGAAGTTTCATTAACAGTAACTTTAGTTTCAGTCAAAAAAGTTTGGTACCTCATGCTAGAGCAGGGCTTATCCGTCTGCACACCTGCATTAATAGATGGTATTCTGGTAAATAACTGAGCGCAATCTGAGCATTAGGTTTTATGAAAACTGGTATGTACCATCTAGCTGTCTTAATTACTGGTGTAAGGGCTATCCGTGCTTTATAAGACAATTCTTCATGTATGCCACAATCTTCATTATGAGACAACAAACCCTGGTTTCCTAAGATGAAATAAATCTGACCTACGAAACGTAAATTTACATTAGCCATGAGCAAAGGTTATATCACTTCATAACGTGTATCGATTTTTCACTCTATACTTACGTTCATTTAGTCCTGTACTTCTTTCTTTATTTTACATTTGACATGAACAAAGATTATAACACTTCATGACATGTATGTATTTTGCTGCCATGTGCGATATTTCGCTCTATACTCACGTTCATTTAGTCATCTGCTGTTTCTTTATTCTATATCTGAGTTGAATAAAGATTTTCACACTTCATGGTGTCAATCTATTTTGCTGCCAAGTGCGATGCTTTCCTCTACATTTACCTATTTTTGTGCACCTTCTGACACTAATATATACTGCTGTTTTTGGATCACTGGAGCACACACTTCTGTTATATTCTGAGGATTCCAGGTCATTGGATCTCATACTTGTGGAGTTAATATTTTCTGCGGATTTTGGATATTTATAGATGCTTCTCTTATTTCTGTTTTTGCGGCTTTGCTTTTTAGGTGTTGATGAAGTAATTTTATTAACACGTGATAAAATGACTTGCGGAGACACACTTCCCTGATTGGAAGATCTTTTATCAAGGCTACTGCCTTGTAATGAATGGTCTGAACCAGAAGTTTCATTAACATTAACTTTAGTCAAAAAAGTTTGGTACCTCATGCTAGAGCAGGGCTTATCTGTCTGCACACCTGCATTAATAGATGTTATTTTGGTAAATAATTGAGCTCAATCTGAGCATTAGGTTTTATGAAAACTGGTGTGTTCCATCCAGCTGTCTTAATTACAGGTGTAAGGGCAATCTGTGCTTTATAAAACACGCTTGGCTTGGGGAAGTTTGTGGAATGAGGGATTGTCAGACTTCAGCCTCGGGGGCCCAAGCTGTCCTTCAGCAACCGGTAGCTCTTTCTCCGTCTTGGCGCCTTGTGGTCGTAGCGGCCCAAAGAGTTCACCTGCTGGTTGGTGTGGTAGGTGAGTTTCGTGTACATGGTACGTGTTCTCTCCCGCACCACGTCCATTATGTATGGGAGACCGAAATGGGTGTGTAGGATGTGTGACGGGAATCTACGGCTGGTATTGTAGATCATCCAAAGGGCCCTGTTCTGATTGGTTTGCCGTCTGCGGATGGTGGTCGCTGCCGCCCATCCCCAGACCTCGCAGCCGTACAGTATCAGGGTCGGGATAAACGCCTGATATAGGCGTAGTTTGAGACGTATGGGCATGATGGAACAGAATACAGGGTACAGCTGGCTGAGCACGGAGTGGCCGAGGCCGACCTTTGCCCTGACATGTGGCGCGAAAGTGAGGCCGCGATCGAGCGTGACTCCGAGGTATTTGGCTGAGGTAAACCAGGGGATTCTCCTCTGCCCCAACTTCAGATGCCGCTCGGGCCGCCATCGACGGACCTTCGCTAAGAGAAGCGCAGAACTCTTCCCCGGGCTGATGGCCATTCTCCACTTTTCGCTCCACCTGCCAATGGCTGGGAGCTGTCGCTGTAGTGGAGGGAAACAGAATCGTGCAGTCTTGTTCTGTGCCATTATGAGCACATCGTCGGCCTATCGGCACGTAACAGTCCTTGGTTCCGTGGGGAAGTCCGACATGTAGGCCGCGAAGAGAAGTGGGGACAGTGCACTGCGTTCCGGGATTCCAGTGGCTATGGGACGGACTGAGTAAACCTTCCCCTCCACTCTCACCCTGAATGTGCGATCCCCGAGGAAACTGCTTATCAGGGCAATATAGGCGGGAGGGATGTCTGATACCTTGAGTTTGTACAAAAGGCCTTGGTGCCATGTTGTGGCAAAGGCCTTCTCTACGTCCAGCAGCACTGCTATGTACCTGAAGTTCTCGAGGAAGGCGTTCTCGGCCAATCGCAGTAACTGCAGGGTTGTAGATTGCCCATGGCGAAAACCAAACTGATGGTCTGGGAGGACCAGCCGAATATGGCACATACTGAAGGATCTGTTGTGAAAGATTTGGCATTTGCTGCTGTAGCTTGTGTTGCTGCTTGTTCTGTGGATTGCTAGGAGCCTGCTGCAGCACGGTGGATGTGAGACGTTCCTCTTGCTGTGGCTTAGGGTGTACAGTATATGGCACATGCTGCTGGATCTGTTGTGAAACATTTGGCACTTGTTGCTGCCCCTGTCCTTGTTAGTTGCTTACAATTCTAGATTTTCACTTTAGTTTCATTTTATATATATATATATTTAAACTGATATTACTTGTACATAAAATGAATATAAGAGATAGTATAGACAGAAGCAATAAACAAAATGAATAGAATAGTATAAGCTGGGATCCCCTTCATAGAAATATTGTAAGGAACAAGTTGCAGAAAAAGGTTCTCTATTAAATGGAGTTATTTTTTATAATAAATTGCCCAATTATTTAAGGATACTGAATAGAAATACATTTAAAAATCAACTAAAGAAGTACTTAGTAGAAAAAGCATTTATATAAAAGATGCGTTATTGTAAAGTATAACAGAATTTAAATAATTTTGTATGATTGGTACATATTAGATTGTCATGCTGCTTGAAACATGTATGCCTATAGGCAAAGATACGTACATTTACATTTGACCTGAGCAAAGGTTATATCACTTCATGACGTGTATCTATTTTTCTGCCATGTGCGATTTTTGACTCTATACTTACGTTAATTTAGTCCTGTACTTCTTTCTTTATTTTAATTTGACATGAACAAAGATTATAACACTTCATGACGTGTATGTATTTTGCTGCCATGTGCGATATTTCGCTCTATACTCACGTTCATTTAGTCTTCTGCTGTTTCTTTATTCTATATCTGAGATGAATAAAGATTATAACACTTCATGGTGTCAATCTATTTTGCTGCCAAGTGCGATGCTTTCCTCTACATTTACCTATTTTTGTGCACCTTCTGACACTAATATATACTACTGTTTTTGGATCACTGGAGCACACACTTCTGTTATATTCTGAGGATTCCAGGTCATTGGATCTCATAACTTGTGGAGTTAATATTTTCTGCGGATTTTGGATATTTATAGATGCTTCTTTTATTTCTGTTTTTGCGGCTTTGCTTTTTAGGTGTTGATGAAGTAATTTTATTAACATGTGATAAAATGACTTGCGGAGACACACTTCCCTGATTGGAAGATCTTTTATCAAGGCTACTGCCTTGTAATGAATGGTCTGAACCAGAAGTTTCATTAACAGTAACTTTAGTTTCAGTCAAAAAAGTTTGGTACCTCATGCTAGAGCAGGGCTTATCTGTCTGCACACCTGCATTAATAGATGTTATTTTGGTAAATAATTGAGCTCAATCTGAGCATTAGGTTTTATGAAAACTGGTGTGTGCTATCCAGCTGTCTTAATTGCAGGTGTAAGGGCTATCTGTGCTTTATAAAACAATTCTTCATGTATGCCACAATCTTCATTATGAGACAAAAATCCCTGGTTTCCTAAGATGAAAAATAATCTGACCTACGAAACGTACATTTACATTTGACATGAGCAAAGGTTATATCACTTCATAACGTGTATCTATTTTTCTGCCATGTGCGATTTTTCACTCTATACTTACGTTCATTTAGTCCTGTACTTCTTTCTTTATTTTCCATTTGACATGAACAAAGATTATAACACTTCATGACATGTATGTATTTTGCTGCCATGTGCGATATTTTGCTCTATACTCACGTTCATTTAGTCTTCTGCTGTTTCTTTATTCTATATCTGAGATGAATAAAGATTATAACACTTCATGGTATCAATCTATTTTGCTGCCAAGTGCGATGCTTTCCTCTACATTTATCTATTTTTGTGCACCTTCTGACACTAATATATACTGCTGTTTTTGGATCACTGGAGCACACACTTCTGTTATATTCTGAGGATTCCAGGTCATTGGATCTCATACTTGTGGAGTTAATATTTTCTGCGGATTTTGGATATTTATAGATGCTTCTTTTATTTCTGATTTTGCGGCTTTGCTTTTTAGGTGTTGATGAAGTAATTTTATTAACATGTGATAAAATGACTTGCGGAGACACACTTCCCTGATTGGAAGATCTTTTATCAAGGCTACTGCCTTGTAATGAATGGTCTGAACCAGAAGTTTCATTAACAGTAACTTTAGTTTCAGTCAAAAAAGTTTGGTACCTCATGCTAGAGCAGGGCTTATCTGTCTGCACACCTGCATTAATAGATGTTATTTTGGTAAATAATTGAGCTCAATCTGAGCATTAGGTTTTATGAAAACTGGTGTGTACCATCCAGCTGTCTTAATTGCAGGTGTAAGGGCTATCTGTGCTTTATAAAACAATTCTTCATGTATGCCACAATCTTCATTATGAGACAAAAAACCCTGGTTTCCTAAGATGAAATAAATCTGACCTACGAAACGTACATTTACATTTGACATGAGCAAACGTTATATCACTTCATAACATGTATCAATTTTTCTGCCATGTGCGATTTTTCACTCTATACTTACGTTCATTTAATCCTGTACTTCTTTCTTTATTTTACATTTGACATGAACAAAGATTGTAACACTTCATGACATGTATGTATTTTGCTGCCATGTGCGATATTTCGCTCTATACTCACGTTCATTTAGTCTTCTGCTGTTTCTTTATTCTATATCTGAGATGAATAAAGATTATAACACTTCATGGTGTCAATCTATTTTGCTGCCAAGTGCGATGCTTTCCTCTACATTTACCTATTTTTGTGCACCTTCTGACACTAATATATACTGCTGTTTTTGGATCACTGGAGCACACACTTCTGTTATATTCTGAGGATTCCAGGTCATTGGATCTCATACTTGTGGAGTTAATATTTTCTGCGGATTTTGGATATTTATAGATGCTTCTTTTATTTCTGTTTTTGCGGCTTTGCTTTTTAGGTGTTGATGAAGTAATTTTATTAACATGTGATAAAATGACTTGCGGAGACACACTTCCCTGATTGGAAGATCTTTTATCAAGGCTACTGCCTTGTAATGAATGGTCTGAACCAGAAGTTTCATTAACAGTAACTTTAGTTTCAGTCAAAAAAGTTTGGTACCTCATGCTAGAGCAGGGCTTATCTGTCTGCACACCTGCATTAATAGATGTTATTTTGGTAAATAATTGAGCTCAATCTGAGCATTAGGTTTTATGAAAACTGGTGTGTGCTATCCAGCTGTCTTAATTGCAGGTGTAAGGGCTATCTGTGCTTTATAAAACAATTCTTCATGTATGCCACAATCTTCATTATGAGACAAAAAACCCTGGTTTCCTAAGATGAAATAAATCTGACCTACGAAACGTACATTTACATTTGACATGAGCAAAGGTTATATCACTTCATAACGTGTATCTATTTTTCTGCCATGTGCGATTTTTCACTCTATACTTACGTTCATTTAGTCCTGTACTTCTTTCTTTATTTTACATTTGACATGAACAAAGATTATAACACTTCATGACATGTATGTATTTTGCTGCCATGTGCAATATTTCGCTCTATACTCACGTTCATTTAGTCTTCTGCTGTTTCTTTATTCTATATCTGAGATGAATAAAGATTATAACACTTCATGGTGTGAATCTATTTTGCTGCCAAGTGCGATGCTTTCCTCTACATTTACCTATTTTTATGCACCTTCTGACACTAATATATACTGCTGTTTTTGGATCACTGGGGCACACACTTCTGTTATATTCTGAGGATTCCAGGTCATTGGATCTCATACATGTGGAGTTAATATTTTCTGCGGATTTTGGATATTTATAGATGCTTTTTTATTTCTGTTTTTGCGGCTTTGCTTTTTAGATGTTGATGAAGTAATTTTATTAACATGTGATAAAATGACTTGCGGAGACACACTTCCCTGATTGGAAGATCTTTTATCAAGGCTACTGCCTTGTAATGAATGGTCTGAACCAGAAGTTTCATTAACAGTAACTTTAGTTTCAGTCAAAAAAGTTTGGTACCTCATGCTAGAGCAGGGCCTATCTGTCTGCACACCTCCATTAATAGAGGTTATTTTGGTAAATAATTGAGCTCAATCTGAGCATTAGGTTTTATGAAAACTGGTGTGTACCATCCAGCTGTCTTAATTGCAGGTGTAAGGGCTATCTGTGCTTTATAAAACAATTCTTCATGTATGCCACAATCTTCATTATGAGACAAAAAACCCTGGTTTCCTAAGATGAAATAAATCTGACCTACGAAACGTACATTTACATTTGACATGAGCAAAGGTTATATCACTTCATAACGTGTATCTATTTTTCTGCCATGTGCGATTTTTCACTCTATACTTACGTTCATTTAGTCCTGTACTTCTTCCTTTATTTTACATTTGACATGAACAAAGATTATAACACTTCATGACATGTATGTATTTTGCTGCCATGTGCGTTATTTCGCTCTACACTCACGTTCATTTAGTCTTCTGCTGTTTCTTTATTCTATATCTGAGATGAATAAAGGTTATAACACTTCATGGTATCAATCTATTTTGCTGCCAATTGCGATGCTTTCCTCTACATTTACCTATTTTTGTGCACCTTCTGACACTAATATATACTGCTGTTTTTGGATCACTGGAGCACACACTTCTGTTATATTCTGAGGATTCCAGGTCATTGGATCTCATACTTGTGGAGTTAATATTTTCTGCGGATTTTGGATGTTTATAGATGCTTCTTTTATTTCTGTTTTTGCGGCTTTGCTTTTTAGGTGTTGATGAAGTAATTTTATTAACATGTGATAAAATGACTTGCGGAGACACACTTCCCTGATTGGAAGATCTTTTATCAAGGCTACTGCCTTGTAATGAATGGTCTGAACCAGAAGTTTCATTAACATTAACTTTAGTTTCAGTCAAAAAAGTTTGGTACCTCATGCTAGAGCAGGGCTTATCTGTCTGCACACCTGCATTAATAGATGTTATTTTGGTAAATAATTGAGCTCAATCTGAGCATTAGGTTTTATGAAAACTGGTGTGTACCATCCAGCTGTTTTAATTGCAGGTGTAAGGGCTATCTGTGCTTTATTAAACAATTCTTCATGTATGCCACAATCTTCATTATGAGACAACAAACCCTGGTTTCCTAAGATGAAATAAATCTGACCTACGAAACGTACATTTACATTTGACATGAGCAAAGGTTATATCACTTCATGACGTGTATCTATTTTTCTGCCATGTGCGATTTTTCACTCTATACTTACGTTCATTTAGTCCTGTACTTCTTTCTTTATTTTACATTTGACATGAACAAGGATTATAACACTTCATGACGCGTATGTATTTTGCTGCCATGTGCGATATTTCGCTCTATACGCACGTTCATTTAGTCTTCTGCTGTTTCTTTATTCTATATCTGAGATGAATAAAGATTATAACACTTCATGGTGTGAATCTATTTTGCTGCCGAGTGCGATGCTTTCCTCTATATTTACCTATTTTTGTGCACCTTCTAACACTAATATATACTGCTGTTTTTGGATCACTGGAGCACACACTTCTGCTATATTGTGAGGATTCCAGGTCATTATATCTCATACTTGTGGAGTTAATATTTTCTGCGGATTTTGGATATTTATAGATGCTTCTTTTATTTCTGTTTTCGCGGCTTTGCTTTTTAGGTGTTGATGAAGTAATTTTATTAACATGTGATAAAATGACTTGCAGAGGCACACTTCCCTGATTGGAAGATCTTTTATCAAGGCTACTGCCTTGTAATGAATTTTCTGAACCAGAAGTTTCATTAACAGTAACTTTAGTTTCATTCAAAAAAGTTTGGAACCTCATGCTAGAGCAGGGCTTATCTGTCTGCACACCTGCATTAATAGATGTTATTTTGGTAATTAATTGAGCTCAATCTGAGCATTAGGTTTTATGAAAACTGGTGTGTACCATCCAGCTGTCTTAATTACAGGTGTAAGGGCTATCTGTGCTTTATAAAACACGCTTGGCTTGGGGAAGTTTGTGGAATGAGGGATTGTCAGACTTAAGCCTCGGGGGCCCAAGCCGTCCTTCAACAAACGGTAGCTCTTTCTCCACCTTGGCGCCTTGTGGTCGTAGCGGCCCAAAGAGTTCACCTGCTGGTTGGTGTGGTAGGTGAGTTTCGTGTACATGGTACGGGTTCTCTCCAGCACCACGTCCATTATGTATGGGAGACCGGAATGGGTGTGTAGGATGTGTGACGGGAATCTACGCCCGGTATCATAGATCATCCAAAGCGCCCTGTTCTGATTGGTTTGCCGTCTGCGGATGGTGGTCGCTACCGCCCATCCCCAGACCTCGCAGCCGTACAGTATCAGGGTCGGGATAATCGCCTGATATAGGCGTAATTTGAGACGTATGGGCATGATGGAACAGAATACGGGGTACAGCTGCCTGAGCGCGGAGTGGCCGAGGCCAACCTTTGCCCTGACATGTGGCGCGAAAGTGAGGCCGCGATCGAGCGTGACTCCGAGCTTTTTGGCTGAGGTAACCCAGGGGATTCTCCTCCGCCTCAACCTCAGATGCCGCTCGGGCCGCCATCGATGGACCTTCGCCAAGAGAAGCGCAGAGCTCTTCCCCGGGCTGATGGCCATTCTCCACTTTTCACTCCACCTGCCAATGGCTGGGAGCTGTCGCTGTAGTGGAGGGAAACAGAATCGGGCAGTCTTGTTCTGTGCCATTATGAGCACATCGTCGGCCTATTGGCACATAACAGTCCTGGGTTCCGTGGGGAAGTCCGACATGTAGGCCGCGAAGAGAAGCGGGGACAGTGCACTGCGTTCCGGGATTCCAGTGGCTATGGGACGGACTGAGTAAACCTTCCCCTCCACTCTCACCCTGAATGTGCGATCGCGGAGGAAACTGCTTATCAGGGCAATATAGGCGGGAGGGATGTCTGATACCTTGAGTTTGTACAAAAGGCCTTGGTGCCATGTTGTGGCAAAGGCCTTCTCTACGTCCAGCAGCACTGCTATGTACCTGAAGTTCTCGAGGAAGGCCTTCTCGGCCAATCGCAGTAACTGCAGGGTTGTAGATTGCCCATGGCGAAAACCAAACTGATGGTCCGGGAGGAGCAGCCGAATATGACACATACTGAAGGATCTGTTGTGAAAGATTTGGCATTTGCTGCTGTAGCTTGTGTTGCTGCTTGTTCTGTGGATTGCTAGGAGCCTGCTGCAGCACGGTGGATGTGAGACGTTCCTCTTGCTGTGGCTTAGGGTGTACAGTATATGGCACATGCTGCTGGATCTGTTGTGAAACATTTGGCACTTGTTGCTGCCCCTGTCCTTGATAGTTGCTTACAATTCTAGATTTTCACTTTAGTTTCATAAAATATATACTGATATTACTTGTACATAAAATGAATATAAGAGATAGTATAGACAGAAGCAACAAACAAATTGAATGGAATAGTATAAGCTGGGATCCCCTTCATAGAAATATTGTAAGGAACAAGTTGCAGAAAAAGGTTCTCTATTAAAAGGAGTTACTTTTTATAATAAATTGCGCAATTATTTAATGATACTTAATAGAAATACATTTAAAAATCAACTAAAGAAGTACTTAGTAGAAAAAGGCATTTATATAAAAGATGCGTTATAGTAAAGTATAACAGAATTTAAATGATTTTCTATGTTACATCATTGATTTATAATTTGAATAATAAATGTTGAATAAATAATTTTGTATGATTGATACATATTAGATTGTCGTGCTACTTGAAACATGTATGCCTATAGGCAAAGAAACGTACATTTACATTTGACATGAGCAATGGTTATATCACTTCATGACGTGTATCTATTTTTCTGCCATGTGCGATTTTTCACTCTATACTTACGTTCATTTAGTCCTGTACTTCTTTCTTTATTTTATATTTGACATGAACAAAGATTATAACACTTCATGACGTGTATGTATTTTGCTGCCCTGTGCGATATTTCGCTCTATACTCACGTTCATTTAGTCTTCTGCTGTTTCTTTATTCTATATCTGAGATGTATAAAGATTATAACACTTCATGGTGTGAATCTATTTTGCTGCCAAGTGCGATGCTTTCCTCTACATTTACCTATTTTTGTGCACCTTCTGACACTAATATATACTGCTGTTTTTGGATCACTGGAGCGCACACTTCTTCTATATTCTGAGGATTCAGGTCATTGGATCTCATACTTGTGGAGTTAATATTTTCTGCTGATTTTGGATATTTATAGATGCTTCTTTTATTTCTGTTTTCGCGGCTTTGCTTTTTAGGTGTTGATGAAGTAATTTTATTAACATGTGATAAAATGACTTGCGGAGACACACTTCCCTGATTGGAAGATCTTTTATCAAGGCTACTGCCTTGTAATGAATGGTCTGAACCAGAAGTTTCATTAACAGTAACTTTAGTTTCAGTCAAAAAAGTTTGTTTCCTCATGCTAGAGCAGGGCTTATCCGTCTGCACACCTGCATTAATAGATGGTATTCTGGTAAATAACTGAGCGCAATCTGAGCATTAGGTTTTATGAAAACTGGTGTGTACCATCCAGCTGTCTTAATTACTGGTGTAAGGGCTATCCGTGCTTTATAAGACAATTCTTCATGTATGCCACAATCTTCATTATGAGACAACAAACCCTGGTTTCCTATTTTTTTTTTCAAGTGGAGGAGAAAATGATTTAATCACTGAACCCAGCCCCGATGGCAGTCGGGACTGAGAGTGTGGGACTCACCAATAGTCGGCATACCCACTAAAAACTCCTCCACCGGTGGAAAAATTAAGAAGGTAAAAGTGGAATAGCGTGGCTTTGTGTGGTCCCGCATAGCACCCGCGTTAGTATGTGAATGATGGATGACTCCGCCCTATGGGCTGGAGCGGGATAGGTGGTTACCAGGTTGCAGCCATGAAACCTGACTTCAACACTAGTGAAAAATGGCGTGGGTTTAGGTAAGAGTTGGAAAGGTGATTGTATGGAAGGTGTAGGTTGGCGTCGAACTTACTTCTTGTGAAGCTGCATCGTGCTCAGGAATTCTGCTGAGTACTTTGCGCTGTGCGAAGGCCTTCGGCGGTTGCTTGGGGCCTCCGGTTTGGCTGTCTGCTGGAAGTAGGCCCGAAGTTCGTGCTGCTGCACTTCCAGAGATCTGACGGTGATATCGATGGAGTCTAGATGCTGTGTGATGGTGTCCGTTGCTGAAGATGAGTTCTGGATGGTGCTGAGTCTGGAAGTGATGGTCTCGAGCTGCCCAGCTAGATAAACTTGCTGAGCAGCTGAGGTGTCTTGAAGGTCCCTGATGAGTTGCTCCAGGGCTGTCAGCTTCGTCGTCATGTTCAGGAACTCCGCGTGGAGATCCTGAACGGCGTCGCGTAGGCCCTGGACTTCCTTGAGTATCTGTGCTGAAGATGATGGTGTCATCGCTGGTGATGGTGCTGGTGTCGGTGTTGATGATTGCGCTGGTGGTGCTGATGGCTTCGGCGGTGCCTTCCTACGGGGATGCAGGGGGCAGAGCGCCTGGCCGGTGAAGTGAGATGACCCACCACAGGTCGCACAGTATCGGCGTCTGCGGCGCAGGTCGTGCTGGGTGCAACGAAGACGTGCTGGCAGCGCCAAAGTAGTGGCACCTAGGTTTCGCCGTGCAGGAGCTCTCGGTGTGCCCGTAGGCACAGCAGCGTCGTCAGGGCACCTGGCTTTTCATTCGGCTGGCCTCGATGCTTAAGCACCGCCCTCAAGGCCGCTTCCTGGTCACCAGGGTCTGCGAACTCGATCCTGACCAACGAAGTGGGTCCCTGTGCTCCGTGGATACGAGCGGCCTTCAAGGTTGAAGACCACTGTTGGCGTGTTGCGCTGATGAGGAACCTGACTGGCAGGTCCCTCGGGACCCCTCGGATTACAGCACTGTACCTCCCATGAGGCAAAGCTGTGACTGCGCTGGCTGGACAGTATCCAGGACCGGCGGCAACTGCGGAGGCAGTCCCGGCGAAGCTGCGCTGGCACGTGGCGAGGCGGCGGTCGAAGCGTAGGTTGCCCTAGGCTGCGGCAAAATCCCCTCGGCGGGTACTGGAGGAGATGAAGAGGTTCCTGCCTTAGCAGGAGCGGCTACAGAGCGACCCTTCTTCCTCGCCATCTCGGAGCTGTTTCCTAAGATGAGATAAATCTTACCTACATTTGGCCCAGAGCAGCTAGGCACCAATGCTAGACCATTGTTTTCATTTGGGTTCACAGGCACAGAGTAGTTAGGCACCAATGCTAGACCACTATTTGCATTTGGGTTCACAGGCACAGAGTAGCTAGGCACCTATGTTAGACCAATGTTTGCATTTGGGTTCACAGGCACAGAGTAGCTAGGAACCAATGCTAGACCATTGTTTGCATTTGGGGTCACAGGCACAGAGTAGCTAGGCACCAATGCTAGACTATTGTTTGCACTTGGCTTCCCAGGCACAGAGTAGCTAGGCACCAATGCTAGACTATTGTTTGCACTTGGCTTCCCAGGCAGAGAGTAGCTAGGCACCAATGCTAGACCATTTTTTGCATTTTTGTTCACAGCCATAGAGTAGCTAGGCACCAATGGTTGACCAGAGTTTGCAAAAGTACAGCGATGAGTACTTTGTTGTGGGTGACAATGTTGTTGGGCTCGAGGACTGCTTCCATTGTATAGTAAACATGGAGCTCGAAGGGCCGGGACTGTCTGGAATTGGTGTTGTTGCCTGTTTTGTGAGTTGCTAGGTGTCTGCTGCGACATGGTGGCTGTGAGACGCTGTGGTTTAGCTTGTGCCGAATATGGCACGTACTGAAGGATCTGTTGTGAAAGATTTGGCATTTGCTGCCTGTTCTATGGGTTGCTAGGAGCCTGCTGCAGCACGGTGGATGTGAGACGTTCCTCTTGCTGTGGCTTAGGGTGTACAGTATATGGCATATGCTGCCGGATCTGTTGTGAAACATTTGACACTTGTTGCTGCCCCTGTTCTTGATAGTTGCTTGCAATTCTCTAAGAAAATTATCTAAATACTCGAATACGGAGGTGCTGAAATTAGTATATATTTACTATGCTACAATACATAGCCATCTTAGCTATGGAATTGAGATATGGGGCAGTGCTGGAATTACAAATATAAACAGAGCATTAATACTACAAAAGATGTGCCTATGAACTATTAGTCACGTTATACGGGTAAGGAGCTGGGTCTTGGATTTATTATTACACACCAATTGGTGATATCTTAATATTCGGTTACATTCTTCTAAATTTATGTAGAATCTTATTCTACTTATTTCTTAGTTTGACATTTCTGTTAATCTTGTGTACGTGACCGGATGCTAGCGGTTGCTTATTTCCTAGGAGTGTTTCTCGGACTTTACAGTGACATCAGCTTCCACGTGGAAACTCATGGAACAATGTTCCAGAAATGAATATGTGTGTCCGGGAAAGTCATGTGCTCTTGCGTAACTCTAGGACGGCTCCGAACCATATAAGGTAATATCCCTTCGGACAATGTGAGGACCCCGATAGAAGCCGGGCTTCTATATAAGCAAGCGAGCGAGTCCGCTCGGTCGCCTTGCTCTTCTGACGGATGGATATCGTGTACAGCTGGTCACGATTGATATCAACTTGCAGCTCCTTCCTGCGTAACCAACATATCTCCAAGGTAAGCCCAGAAGGGTAGTATCAGTAATTGATTCTACTTACTGTGTCATGTAGTTACCAAAGTCATTGCCCTAATAATTGTACATCACCATCTCAGGGTTTTCTTTCAAAATACAATCATGCAGTCAGTAGCTTAAGCGAGTGTCTTTGCCTTCTGATCCTGTCCACATATGCTTCCCGATCACACCCAGTGTTGTAGTGTGACATATGGTGGAGGGCCGGCTTCTGTAAAGCATTTTTGAGAAGTATGGTTCGACCCCGTACCTCTGTTTTTTATTCCTTATAAGATGTTTAGGGTGAAGACAACGGCTTTTCCTCGCGATCAGCGTTTTCTTCTGGAAGAGTAGAATTCAATTCCTTACCTCTATATATTATTTCATCACGCGAGAGTTATGGTTCAGGCATCGGCTTCTCTATATTTCCATTTTTTTTATTAGAAAACCATCATTGCAAGTGCTAGTACCCTCTCACAAACAGATTTCGGACCATGAGGAAGGCACCGGCCTCTCTAATTGATTTTTCCTAGACGTCCCCCAAGGGCCAGCCCCTTCAAATTTAATTTTTCAAGTTGGTATGGTTTAAGTCAGTATCTCTCTGTATTTGCCTCCTTTCCAGAAAAATAGGATGTAACACCCCTGTCTTGAGTTAAGGTCCACCCGTATCGGTACTTCCAATTTTCCGATATGTTGAGTATGAATTTGTTTTCTCTTTAAGATTTGGGAGTCCTCTTTTCTAATTAACTGCCGCCTGAAGCAGAAATATTCGCCCTTAAGCTAAAAACAAAAACAAACAAAAAAAATACCTGAAACGTCCACGATGCACATGGAGGTAAAAGTCGCTCTAAATTTCGTCATGTCTCACCTGTACAATAAGCTGCCCAGGCGGAGAGTAAACATGTTCGGAGAAGAACTTCAAAAGTTATTAACGAACAAGTTCAAGGGGCATTGGCACCCAGAAGCGCCATTAAAGGGCTCGGCATTCAGATGTCTCCAGACTGGTACTCGAGTGGATCCAGTTCTGGAGCAAGCTGCCAAAGGAAGCGGGGTTCCCATTCAGGATCTTCTCCAGGAACTGCCACCAGAATTGACAGTATGGGTCGATCCCGGAGAGGTTAGTTACAGGATCGGCAAAAGGGGTGCCATTAAGGTGTTATTCAGCGATTTGTTTGATCCACACGTTACTTCCTTTGTCGCAGACCGTGGAGTCACCAAAACCCTCAATCCTGAGGCCAGTGTTTCAGGCCCATCGAGGCCGTGGCCTCATCTTTCGGTGGAGCTTTATTAAATAATAATACCTACGAAGGCTTACCAAGTCAGGTAACATCCATCATCCCTTGTTTTACGGCGCCACTCACTTTCACCACGGCCACTTTTGCCCAGACTAAGTTTGGTTGCACCAGACTCAAGATCAGTAGCAAGCGAACCAGTAGGATGTCGCCATCCAACTACGTCAAACATTGTGCCATCCAGTTACCGATTCACCACCACCGCCACCCCCATCCACTTTTTTGAATTTTGTTTTGGTATAAATTTGCATCCACATTTCTGAAAAATTACGGAAATTGTTATATATGTGTGTCATTAGACATGTAGTTCCAATAATGACTTTTTATTGATTTTTGTTGAATTTTTTTTGTTTGAGTTCGGAATACGTTACCTCGATATGTACACCTTTAATTGTTAAACTTCGGAATTATAATGGTATATAAACCAAAAAAAGTCAGTTCTAAACTAAAGTATAACCTTATGTCTTGAAATCATAATCACATATTTAAATCCTCATTGGCAACTTTCGTAACATTTAACCACTTCGTTAATACACTGTAAACTCGCATTTCCCGCGACAGCAGATTCTTGTTTACACACACTGTGTTTACAAAATATCAGCATTTTGAATAATGTTTCCCAGATATTTACCATTTTTTTTTCTCTCCCAAAGTGTTCCACAACTGTATTATGATAAAATAAACTTCTGTGTTTAATGAAGCTGTACCCTCCTTTATACTTATGACACATGAGTACTTACATGCCAACATTTTGAAATGTTTTATGTTTCTTTCTTTAGCGGGGTAAATTCCCTTAATAATCCATGATTATCATTAGATAATCATTAATAGCCCTCCACTACACTATTACGATACAACCGGAAATACATTTTTTTTCACTGCTTAGTATGTAGCACGTTGATTTACAGAATGTGTTGCATTCCACCCGAAATTTCCATCTTGAGACTACATCGGAATTACACGCATTAGGGTTTCTTATCCGACGAAACACATTTCGATGAAGGTTCATGTATGTATTTAAGTATCAGTGAACACCTTAACAATATATATCATGTATCCAAAATGACACATTTGTTCATTACCACTATATATGGACGAGATTTTTAATAAGAGTTGAATATTACTTTAACTCATATTCCTTTATTCCCTTGTACCACGAAATATCGTAACAAAAACCATTCCTAGTAATGTCTATCTTAATACGCTTACAGGGAAAGCAAAATACGCGTTTGTAAAATCAAAAACGAAACAAACAAAAGGGTTGCTTGCACCATGGCAGCGAAAGTCCTGTGACTGTAGCACAAGATCTTTATTTTTCACTGCATATTACAAACTTCAAGATTATTCTATTATACAGGATTCGGCTAATTTTCTTTCCCCGGTAACGTAACGCTACTCTAAATTATTTCTCTACACTCCAGCGTGATTCATCTTAACATTAAATAACATTCATCTTAATTGCACTTAATCTGGAAACATTTAACACGCTGAACTACCTCGGTAGTGCGTTTACAATAAGTATATAAGTATTAATGGTGTACTCACCCGGATTAACTTCTATGTGAACTTGTCGATTCTTCTTTGATTTACACATAGTTTATAACCACTCCCTTATTAACTGTTCGTCGTTGGACATCACTGTGCATCCACCAGTGTTTGATTTCATACTGACCAGCGGAAGAATTCTTACGTCCTGACAGTAACGATATGACGCGAATGTTAACCGCAATGTCTGTAGCTGCATAGTTGTTCATTCCGTGGAGTTTTCTGCAGGCCTATAAACACTGTCTGCAAGGATTCCCCAGCTTGCTCACGTCTTGAGTGTAAGACCTGTGTGACTTTGTTTTATTTATGTTGTACACAGGCCTAGTTGTCCGATCGTTTGACCCTTTCTGCAAGTTAGAGAATTACCAGACAAAAACGTTGATTTCTCACGGTAATAAAAATACTTGGCATTTGGCTTGCTTTGCGGCATATTTATAGTAACACGACTGTACTTGATTATTCATGGTTTGAAAATAAATTAGGGATATTATACATATAAGATTTTTAATTAATATAATTTTGAGCATTTTACGTTGTATTTTATTGCAGTTTCCTCTCATGTTCCATTGTATTATTATCTGTCTGTATATTTGTTAATGCGTATGCAAAGGTGTATTTACCTTCTCCCCTTAATGCTGAGTCGATACAATTATTGCATGATAATAAAATGTTATACATACTAACATTTAATGTACACTTTCATTTCCATTTTTTGCCGTGGTTATGCCACTCGAGCGGGTTGACTATTTATAATACTCTTGCTTTAGCAGTCTTGAAAGGCCTATTTCTTTTATTCGCTCCCTTTGCCTGCCGCCATCTTGCGCCAGACTATAAAGACATATTGCATATACCAATCTATTGTTTTAGCTAATTATACAGCGGAACTAATGATTTCCAATTAGTTCTTTCTGCATATAGTATACATACGCTCTTCAAACGCTGTTGGGTGACTGTACCGCCAATTTCCGAAAAGTGAAATTGGGAGAATAAAAGTGAATTTATTTCACAATCACATGTAGTACATATCTCCATGATATATATTTATTTTGTTCTGCTATACGCATAGCCCCCCAGATGAGTACCTCATGGAAATTTGACGGAAGTGGCTTTAGTTTATCTTGTTGATGGCTTGATGCGCTTATCGCAGAATCTTTTAGCTGAGAAATGCCATATCTCTGTTTTCTGTTTATTCTCATTATACCTGAAGCTTGTCAAGAATTTTATTACGTGCATGAAACCAAGATTTTGTTTTTCAACCCTCATCTTGAAGCGTGGCGCGAGGCCACTCGAGTTTGATTGGTTGAGATTAAGGTAAAACCGTGAGGATAATTTTACCGCCGACTTATTTTTGTAGCATTGGGCTTACGGATGCGCCGGAAGATTCCGTCAGCGTTTTAATTTTTTTTGAGCCCTTATATAATTATTGCGGATTCATTGGTAGATAATGGTAGATAGCAGATTTCGTAGATACCTAATTTTGCTATACTCTAGGGTATGATAAAGATCCTTACTTCTTTTTCCAGACAATGAACCAAAATTTGTGAAATGTATGATGCCAACCTTTTCTTCTTAACTTGTCTATTGTACCAAATATTCTACTAGCTCTGCTGAACACCCTTGTTTGTTATTTGCTTGATCTATAATTTGAGAGCGATTACATCTTTGTTATATTGCTGTATGATCTGATTGCACATGATCAGCTGTTTTCTTATCTATTAACGTCCTTATAAGTACAGATTGTAAACTTGGGAGCTGCCAAGTGTACTTTTTAGGTGATGTTTTGTGTACATGTTTATTCACTACGGATTTCGCGGGCCATCTTTATTTTTTTACTAGTGTAATTCTACCCACCCTTACCCACTCTATATCCATTTGCACATTAGAGGTTAACTTTAAGGTACACCCTTTCGCAATATAGCTCTGCGCGCAATATGAGCTATTATTCTGATGAGGTGCTACCTTTGGGTTATTACCATCTACACAAAGTTGCTTTGCCGCCATTTTATGGTCGGCAGGGAATGGTAGAAACTCACATTTTTTATCTCGCTTTTCTCTACCCATATTTTTTAGAATCAATATGTTTTCCTTCATACCCCAACAACTATTTGTGTTCGGTACCAGAGGGACGACACCTAAAACCCTACTTGATATTTTATTTATTTTCTTTTCTTTAAACACTTAAAGTCACATCTTCATACCAAGATGCCTTGCAGATGCAATAATTCGTGTAGAAAAATCACTTATTTAGTCTTTTTGAATTCTACCTATATAATAGTTTACATTGTTTAGATTTTCTTAGCATATATATTGCTTTTATGAGTTTCTGTTTATATTTAAACACAATTAAACTGCCGGATATAGTTCTGCGATAACTACATATTTATATATGTTTCTTCTGTCTTACTGTAATAGGTTTACTTATTTTCCGTGCAAATTCACTGTTCCTATTCGTGTTTCCCCTTACATACTTTTTCTTGCAAATGATAGTATAAGGTTGCGTCTGATTGCTTGTTCGGTCCATAAGTTTCATTAATTCTTGATTTCCGGATCTCTAAGCTTTGTTTGAGTACAGGCTTGGTTATTTATGTTACTTTTTGGAGATAATGATTCGTAATTGAATATTGTACATGTCTACAGCATGTCAGGAACTTCTGGTTTAATGAATTTACACTGGATATATCGCGAGGTTATCCGGTTAGTAGAGTTCGTGTTGTTTTAATGGTATTGATTTTGCATTATCATGGTTGATATAGTTTTTAAGCTACTATGGGAGTTGCCGTTGGTTTCCTTTGTTTACAGGTACCCCGCGAGGCCCTGGAAGCAAGGAATCTATAAAGAGCTTTGGATATTGCCGTCCTAGGTTTTGTCGCGAGACCCCTAAGATCTCAATTATCCCTGTATTAAGAATGAGCGTGGAACGCTCGAATATATTGTGGCTCTGTTCTGGGAAGTTACCCTATGTGGCCTCCCCAGGCGAGCACTTTGTTGTTTCATGCTTGCAAGCTGTTATTAGATGCCCACTCGGAAGTTGGGATACGTATATATTGTTATTGCACGTGTAAATATGTTTTTTTTAGCGCCGGAGGACCGCAGAAATATTAGTAGGTCCACGGAGTTACCTGCTGACGATGGTGATATTTGACGTAATTTTTGTAGATCTACGGAGTTACCTACATTACTACTACTTGTAGTATGACCAATTTTCCTGTCATTCCTTTGTTGTGAAAGTATTCGGCCGGTTTAAATTCATTAGGTGACCATACGCTGAACATTAGTTTTGTCCGGAACTGGTTGTCTGGCATTATTTTCTTTAATGTTGGTGATTAATACATATTTTTAAGTTCTGTTTTCAGAATAAATAAGTTTGACCAGCGGCTGCCTCAAACTGTGAAACTAATGACTACACTACGTCTGAATGACATTCCTTCCCTGTGGCATCAACCCTTTCTAAAGGTTGCTATGTTTTGAACACCGCTTCACGTCACAATATAGCCAGAAGACTCTACTGTTTGTTTTGGTTCTGTTATACTCTGTATTGTCCCCAATTATTGTAACTTTCACTTTCAAGTTTATTAATTTTGAAATTTCATATTATTACATTTTATGTACTTTGGTTTTTATTCTTTTATGCATGTCGGTGTGTAATGGGTAATAACTTTATTGCAAACTGGTTCTGAATTTTTCCTTTATTTATTTTAGCTTTGTTGCTGTTTTGCCCATCCTTGGTTGTGCTAAATTTTATTTGGGGATTCTACCCTTCTTTACGTTGTAATTAAGAATTAATTTACACACCGCCAAGCATTACCTTAGACAAATGCTGACATTTAGCTTAATTTTGTATGTTCGGTGTTTGCACTAATTCACTGTCTGATTTTTATCAGTAGGTCTACAAGCTATAGCTGATGATTTAATTATTTTCTTATAGATTGAGATTTAAATTTATAAAAATCCTTTTAGCAGTTTATTGCTTTATTTGGTCACATTACTATTTTATTTTGGTAATATCTGACATGCTCACATGGTTTCACTATGTGATACTATTTTAGTTTTTTCTGCTGAACATGTTAATTTACACTTACGTGTATAATTTCTGTACATTTACTATTCCTTTATTTGGAATTTTATCATGCAATTTCATTGGCAATTGTAACATACTTTTGAAACTAAGCAATTTTTTATTTTTATTCACCCATATGATAAAGGAATTTATTTTGCTTAATTGTTAAACTACTTTTTTAACAGATCTTTCTGTGAGGTTTTATAGGGAACCTTTTATTTCCCTTTTACCTATATTGTTTATCCCTGATTCCTCCCTTGTCTTCCCTTCTTATGATTTTTCCATTAACGAAAGACAATCTCTCTCTCTCCTGTTCCCTTCTACAAATTATTACCTTCCTATGCTTACTTTCCATTCAGTTAATTTGATTACTAATGCACCCCTTTGTCTTTATTTTTCATCATACCTACCTGACCTTGGGGTTTGGCACGAGAACGTTTATCAAGAACTTCTGCACTTTGGCTGTGCCTGTTGAAGATGGCTCACGATCCCGGAGGATTCCCTCTGGCTCAATCACAACACACCTGCTGTTTGCACTGACCCTTGCAAGACAACAACAACAACAACTGCGCTTGGAATTCTACGTTTCGACTGCTCATTATATCATGATATCTTCAGCTGATTATTAATTATACTGTCTTTGCTTCAAGGACATCAGAACTGTTATCTGTACTCTTGTGCGGATGCTCTTATCAACCGCACTCTGTCTGCAGTGGTGTACTCTTCGTCAAGATGAATATTTTGCCGTGCAGTGATGCATCGTTATAAACTCTACAATAATGTGTTGAACTTACGCATTGAAACCAAATTTCTACTCACTGTATTTTCTGGTCGTGCATCTGAACTTTGTTACCTGGTGTGAATATGTATGTGTGCCTCTGTGACTCTTTGTTCTCGTGTGTGCCATTACTGAACTTTATTTTTGCAACCCCATCCCCTTCTGTTACTCCTTCCCTTATTCCCTCCCGTCCTCCCTTACCTTCTGCACAGCATATTCCTTGGTTCTCTATTACGTATTAGTATTGTGTCACTCACTTGTATTAATTTTTTCTTAAGTTTTTTTCATATTTGTACAACAAACTTTCGCTCTTGTTATCCCTTAATTTTTTCTGTGACATCTGATTCCAAATTATTTGATTTTATGATTGTGTGCAATGTATTGCCATCAACTGTCTTGCCTCTTACGGTGTAGGTCAGTTGCAATATTTATGTGGATGCAGCCCTTCTGGCTGTGTTTCTCATTGTGTGTATAATGACTGTCGCTTATTTTGACTCAGCCCTTCTGGCTGTGTGTCTTGTATATCCTTACTGCCACATAGTGGTCTACTTATGTTTTGATGTACACATTTGGATTGTATACTTCTCCTGAGATGTGTGGTTTCCTCCTTATGTATATTCACTTACGTCCCCTATTGGTGTTCATTATTGTTTTGCAAGCGCCAGGGGTCGCTTTTCTTGATTTGGGAGATATGTCACGTTATACCGGTAAGGAGCTGGGTCTTGGATTTATTATTACACACCAATTGGTGATATCTTAATATTCGGTTACATTCTTCTAAATTTATGTACAATCTTCTTCTACTTATTTCTTAATTTATGATATTTCTGTTAATCTTGTGTACGTGACTGGACGCTAGCAGTTGCTTATTTCCTAGGAGTGTTTCTCGGACTTTACAGTGACGTCAGCTTCCCCATGGAAACTCATGCAACAATGTTCCAGAAATGAATATGTGTATCCGGGAAAGTCATGTGCTCTTGCGTAACTCTAGGACGGCTCCGAACCATATAAGGTAATATCCGCTCGGACAATATGAGCACACCGATAGAAGCCTGGCTTCTATATAAGCAAGTGAGCGAGGCCGCTCGGTCGCCTTGCTCTTCTTACGGATGGGTATCGTGTACAGCTGGTCACGATTGATATCAACTTGCAGCTCCTACCTACGTAACCAACATATCTCCATGGTAAGCCCAGAAGGGTATTATCAGTAATTGATTATACTAACTGTGTCATGTAGTTACCAAAGTCATTGCCCTAATAATTGTACATCACCATCTCAGGGTTTTCTTTCAAAATACAATCATGCAGTCAGTAGCTTAAGCGAGTGTCTTTGCCTTCTGATCCTGTCCACATACGCTTCCCGATCACACCCAGTGTTGGGGTGTGACACTATATTTAAACTTGAAAATAGAACTTCATGTAGACCAACTTTTATAAAGGTAAAGATTTTCACTTTAGTTTCATTATATATATAAAAACTGATATTACTTGTACATAAAATGAATATAACATTGGTAGTATAAACAGAAACAACAAACAAAATGAATAGAATAGTAGAAGCTGGGATACCCTTCATAGAAATATTGTAAGGAACAAGTTGCAGAAAAAGGCTCTCTATTAAGAGGAATTATTTTTTATAATAAATTGCCCAATTATTTAAGGATACTAAATAGAAATACATTTAAAAATCAACTAAAGAAGTACTTAGTAGTAAAAGGCATTTATATAAAAGATGTGTTATAGTAACATATAACAGAATTTAAATGATTTTATATGTTACATCATTGATTTATAATTTGAATAATAAATGTTGAGAAAAAAAATTTTGTATGATTGATACATATTAGATTGAGATGCTGCTTGAAACATGTTGTATGCCTATAGGCAAAGAAAGGTACATTTACATTTGACATGAGCAAAGGTTATATCACTTCATGACGTGTATCTATTTTTCTCCCATGTGCAATTTTTCACTCTATACTTACGTTCATTTAGTCCTGTACTTCTTTCTTTATTTTACATTTGACATGGACAAAGATTATAACACTTCATGACGTGTATGTATTTTGCTGCCATGTGCGATATTTCGCTCTATACTCACGTTCAGTTAGTCTTGTGCTGTATCTTTATTTTATAACTGGGATGAAAAAAGATTATAACACTTCATGGTGTGAATCTATTTTGCTGCCAAGTGTGATTCTTTCCTCTACGTTCACCTACTTTTGTGCACCTTCTGACACTAATATATACTGGTGTTTTTGGATCACTGGAGCTCATACTTCTGCTATATACTGAGTATTCCAGGTCATTGGATCTCATACTTGTGGAATTAATATTTTCTGCTGATTTTGGATATTTATAGATGCTTCTTTTATTTCTGTTTTTGCGGCTTTGCTTTTTAGGTGTTGATGAAGTAATTTTATTAACATGTGATAAAATGACTTGCGGAGACATACTTCCCTGATTGGAAGATCTTTTATCAAGGCTACTGCCTAGTAATGAATGGTCTGAACCAGAAGTTTCATTAACAGTAACTTTAGTTTCAGTCAAAAAAGTTTGGTTCCTCATGCTAGAGCAGGGCTTATCTGTCTGCACACCTGCATTAATAGATGGTATTCTGGTAAATAATTGAGCTCAATCTGAGCATTAGGTTTTATGAAAACTGGTGTGTACCATCCAGCTGTCTTAATTGCAGGTGTAAGGGCTATCTGTGCTTTATAAAACGATTCTTCATGTATGCCACAATCTTCATTATGAGACAACAAACCCTGGTTTCCTAAGATGAGATAAATCTGACCTACATTTGGCCCAGAGCAGCTAGGCACCAATGCTAGACCATTGTTTGCCCTTGGGTTCACAGGCAGAAAGTAGCTAGGCACCAATGCTAGACCACTGTTTGCATTTGGGTTCACAGGCTCAGAGTAGCTAGGCACAAATGCTAGACCATTGTTTGCACTTGGGTTCCCAGGCAGAGAGTAGCTAGGGACCAATGCTAGACCTTTTTTTGCATTTTTTTCACAGCCATAGAGTAGCTAGGCACCAATAGTTCACCAGAGTTTGCAAAAGAACAGCGATGAATACTTTGTTGAGGGTGACAATGTTGTTGGGCTCGAGGACTGCTTCCATTGTATAGTAAACATGGAGCTCGAATGGCCGGGACTGTCTGGAATTGCTGTTGTTGCCTGTTTTGTGAGTTACTAGGTGTCTGCTGCGACATAGTGGCTGAGAGACGTTCCTCTTGCTGTGGTTTAGCTTGTACCGAATATGGCACATACTGAAGGTTCTCTTGTGAAAGATTTGGCGTGTGTTGCTGCTTGTTCTGTGGGTTGCTAGGAGCCTGCTGCAGCACGGTGGATGCGAGACGTTGCTCTTGCTGTGGCTTAGGGTGTACAGTATATGGTACATGCTGCCGGATCTGTTGTGAAACATTTCACACTTGTTGCTGCCCCTGTCCTTGATAGTTGCTTGCAATTCTCTAAGAAAATTATCTAAATACTTGAATACAGAAGTTCTTTAATTAGTATATATATATATATATATATACTATGCTACAATAGGTAGCCATCTGAGCTATGGAATTGAGATATGGGGCAGCGCTGGAATTACAAATATAAACAGAGTATTAATATTACAAAAGATGTGCCTATGAACTATATTTAAACTTGAAAATAGAACTTTATAGACCAACTTTTATAAAGGTAAAGATTTTCACTTTAGTTTTATTATATATATAAACTAATATTACTTGTACATAAAATGAATATAACATTGATAGTATAAACAGAAACAACAATCAAAATGAATAGAATAGTAGAAGCTGGGATACCCTTCATAGAAATATTGTAAGGAACAAGTTGCAGAAAAAGGTTCTCTATTAAAAGGAATTATTTTTTATAATAAATTGCCCAATTATTTAAGGATACTAAATAGAAATACATTTAAAAATCAACTCGAGAAGTACTTTCTAGAAAATGGCATTTATATAAAAGATGCGTTATGGTAACGTATAACAGAATTTAAATGATTTTATATGTTACATCATTGATTTATAATTTGAATAATAAATGTTGAATAAATAGTTTTGTATGATTGATACATATTAGATTGTGATGCTGCTTGAAACATGTTGTATGCCTATAGCCAAAGAAAGGTACATTTACATTTAACAAGAGCAAAGGTTATATAACTTCATGACGTGTATCTATTTTTCTGCCATGTGCGATTTTTCACTGTATACTTACATTCATTTAGTCCTGTAGTTGTTTCTTTATTTGACATGAACAAAGATTAAAACACTTCATGACGTGTATCTAGTTTGCTGCCATGTGCGATATTTCGCTCTATACTCACGTTCAGTTAGTCTTGTGCTGTTTCTTTATTTTATATCTGAGATGAATAAAGATTATAACACTTCATGGTGTGAATCTATTTTGCTGCCAAGTGCGATTCTTTCCTCTACGTTCACCTATTTTTGTGCAGCTTCCGACACTAATATATACCAGTGTTTTTGGATCTCTGGAGCTCACACTTCTGCTATATTCTGAGCATTCCAGGTCATTGGATCTCATACTTGTGGAGTTAATATTTACTGCTGATTTTGGATATTTATAGATGCTTCTTTTATTTCTGTTTTTGCGGCTTTGTTTTTTAGGTGTTTAGGAAGTAATTTTATTAACATGTGATAAAATGACTTGCGGAGACGCATTTCCCTGATTGGAAGATCTTTTATCAAGGCTACTGCCTTGTAATGTATGGTCTGAACCAGAAGTTTCATTAACAGTAACTTAAGTTTCAGTTCAAAAAAGTTTGGTTCCACATGCTAAAGCAGGGCTTATCTGTCTGCACAACTGCATTAATAGATGGTATTTTGGTAAATAATTGAGCTCAATCTTAGCATTAGGTTTTATGAAAACTGGTGTGTACCATCCACCTGTCTTAATTACAGGTGTAAGGGCTATCTGTGCTTTATAAAACAATTCTTCATGTATGCCACAATCTTCATTATGAGACAACAAACCCTGGTTTCCTAAGATGAGATAAATCTGACCTACTTTTGGCCCAGAGCAGCTAGGCACCAATGCTAGACCACTGTTTGCGTTTGGGTTCACAGGCACAGAGTAGCTAGGAACCAATGCTTGACCATTGTTTTCATTTGGGTTCTCAGGCACAGAGTAGCTAGGCACCAATGCTAGACCATTGTTTGCATTTGGGGTCACAGGCACAGAGTAGCTAGGCACCAATGCTTGATCATTGCATTTGGGTTCTCGGGCACAGAGTAGCTAGGCACGAATGCTTGATCATTGCATTTGGGTTCTCAGGCACAGAGTAGCTAGACTAAAAATAGTAGTTACAACTAATAGTAGTAAAACACTTCCCGCATAGTTTATTGCTGGGCATGGACTTCCTTCAGAAACACCAAGCCGTTATAAATCTAGGGAACAACATAATAACACTAACACTGCAGAATTCAAAGAAGGTCAAGGTGAGCTGCCAGCGAAAGCGAGAGTGCCCTCTCATGCAAATTACCTTGAAGCAGACGCTGAAGAGACAAAAATTAAAGCAACATGTCAGCAGGACATAGAAATCCTTCCATTTGCAACCACACAGATGTCAAAATACCTCCTTCACTTCCTACGAACACATTACTGGAACCATGCATTAACACTATGCAGAAAAAACACGTTAACATTATACCGGGTCTGTGCAATAATAATCAAAATCAAAAGATACAAGTCCACAATAATACTGCCGCCCCACATGGAATATTTAAAGGGACAACACTAGCACTTGTACACGAAGTTAGGTCACATTTTTCGCCGGAATCCAAAACCCAAATGTACTGCGATGCCAGCATGCACGGCATAGGCAGTTGCCTCCTTCAAGAACGAAATGGAAAATGCACCCAGTAGGCTTTGTGTCTAGAAGTCGAAGCAAAGCCGAAAAGAACTATAGCATTTCGGAACAATAGCTGTTAGCAGATGTGTACGGTTTTTCGAAGTTCCGCCAGTACATATATGGTTATCCTGTAACCGTAGTTACAGACCATGCTTGCCTGTGTCACCTAACTAGGTTGAGAGAGACTTTTCACAAAATTAATTCACATTTCTATTGGATTGGAATGAAAAGGGATATACAAAATTATGTAAGAAGATGCACTTCCTGTCAGCAACGAAAAGGTCCAGTTAATCAGCGACCCGCAGGTTTGACGCAACCCATAAAGGTAAACTATATAGGAGAAAGGTTCTCCATAGATATCTTGGGGCCTTTCCCAAAGTCCTCTAGAGGTAACATACATAATTACGGCGAGTGATTACTTTTCAAAATATTTGGAATTAAGGGCAAAGCTGCTGTTGAACATGTCACCGAATTTATCTTGGACGACGTCATCTGTGGTCACGGCGCACCAAAATATATTCTGTCGGACAGAGGGTCCGTATTTATGAGCGAAGTAACACAAGAACTGTTTAAGATGATGGGAACAATACCGACTTTCACAGCAGCCTACAGACCCCAAACTAATGGCCTAATAGAAAGGGTGAATAGAACTATCGCGCAAGTAATCAGTAACTACGTAAACACACAGCACACAGACTGGGATAATAACCCACATCAAGTTCGGTTTGCCATAAACACAAGCAAACAGGGGAGTACTAAGTTCACACCCTTCGAATTACTGTATGCACGGAAACCAATATCAACCCCAGACGTTCAATTACAGGGCACCTCACAAAGCCTATTGGTGCAGCAAACACGGGAGGCAATAGTAAAAGCAAGGGCGTTAGTATCCCAGAACATAGTAAAGAGCCAGAGGAAAAATAAAAAGTTATATGATTCAAAGAGGCGTCACGTCGAGTATAAAGTCGGCGATTTTGTGAAGCTATATACCCCTAAAAGGAGGGTAGGTAGAGCCACGAAACTTTTGATGAACTACACAGGACCGTATAGGGTAATGAAAAAACTGAGCCCCTTGGAATACATAATTAGGGCCAGAAATTCCGTGAAACGGCAGAATGTCCACGTTAGTAGAATTTCACCATATTACGCATAGTGAGTATACACCACATTTGCGATAGACGCACAGCGAGTAAACACAATCTTATTGCCACATATAAATAACACAATAAAAATCGCCAGCGTATCACTCAATGTCTATCAATACACAAGTGTTGACGTTTTTACATGACGAAATGCGTTACACAATACCATCCACGCTGCAGTAAGGATGAGGCATACAAACAAACAAAAAGCAGAAAGAAGCTAAAACATTAAACATCAACAATAGTTCTCAAATAGGTTACAATGCAAGACGTATATCTTCGGACCTCCAGCTTAAGTTAGGTTAAAAGTGATAATCCACACGATTCACTTTTACTGTTTTAATTCTTTTTACTCTCTCTTTCTCGTGATGAAGAGAAAATATATCTGGAAGTGAAACTATAATGGGAAATCCGAGACGCGACCCTGTTATTCGCTTAATACAGATATCTATGTTCAGATACAGGAATTTGAACAATATATATATTATCCCCCCAGGAGTTGAAAGTAGGGCCGAGGGTCACAACAGAGAGCAAGTATAAATGAGTATTGTCATTGTTCTTAAGTTCGGGGAGCAGAGTTAAATAAATAGGAAAGAGAATAGGAAATAAGATTTAGTGGAGGTCGAAAAGTTATTTCATAGTACTGTTATTTATATAATTGTTAGTTTAAGATTAATTTAAGATAGGTATTTGATAATGTGTTTTGAGAACTATAGGTTGACGTCAGGAATTCTTTTCTTCGCATCTTACACATGCATTAGCGCATAGACAATAGATAATAGTAGAAATAAAAAAAGTCTAATAACGTTCACTCTGGTACGACAACTAAGCGCTATAAAATAAATAAATGTCCATTAACAGACAGGGCGAAGCAAATCAACATGTAAAGTAGTAGATGAATATAACGTGGCAATTAAGCAAATAAAAATCATGAAACAAAATTTCTCTCACAACCAGGGCAAATAATATACGACATGGACCAGGGACATAGAAATTTTGAATCTTGCATCCCGCCTCAGAGTCAACACTAACATAGAGGAAGAAATAAATAAAAAATAAATTAATAAAAAGGGGATGAAGGCAGGAAAGGCACAGGTATCCTCCACGAATTACACAACACAAAATACGTATCACTTTCCACACACGCGAATGGGTACAGAAATTCTGTTCACAAACTAAGAAACAGATATCGCCTTCATAAGCATACAATTCTGAATGATTGTAAGTGTCGAAAGAGGCAGTCTTGCCATGAATTCCGCTGACACAGGTATTTGTCGCCTCACACACAGAGCTTGACTTTACACCTCTCAGTGGCACACAGCACACTGGGACAGGTATGCGAATAGAGGAAGTGTAAATATTGTTTTTGTTTTGTTGTGTTTCATTGGACACAACTTCTACAATATTAATATTTCTGGGAACTAAAGTAAAAAATTAAGTCTGTTTTAGAGGATGTCCTCAAGCATGCAAGAGAAATGACGAGGGAGGGTCAGTCTACAGCAGCCTCAGCGACCCTCCTCCCCGAGTTACGGAAGCAAGGAATCAGCAAAATGCCAAAAAGCGGCCACCATCTAAACACCGCCTACACACAATGAAACACACAAAGTTTTTGTACAGTTACAGACAAAAATGATTGTATATATGTACATATTTAAATTTTTTTGTTCGAACGAACATACCAAGGCAAGCAGAACTTATGAGTAGTTGCATCACACCTGGATAACGGGACTTAATGTTTTTTTCTGTCCCGAGGTTTTACTCCTCTTTTTCAAAATTTGAAGAGACAAGGAATCGGCAGGGGTACCCACTCACTTTCTAAATTTACCTTTTCTCTGCTGTGTTTAGTCTCATCCCGTAAAAATTTAAAACCCACTATAATCTTTCCCACCTATCCGAACTAAAATCCATCTTTGAAAAACAACTCTGTTGCTACGCACCAAGAGACAGCCAGAAGAGAAGCAACTAACAAAAAAGACCCAGCTTGAACAGTGCCCACCAGAGTACGAACGCCAGTAACTCACCACGGGAGTCGCTTTGGAGCACCCTTTCTCCGTTATTAACAACAAGCGCCGAAAAGTTATTGCAACAGAAGTAGCACCACCAACAGCTGGTTGTTACTTAGCGATTACCCGTACAGGGGAAGGACAATCATTCGAGATGGTGAACCCTTTTATAATCCAGAAGGGCATTGACTCAATTGCTGGTCCTTCCTGCACTCGCTTACGAAACGGTTCATTGTTGGTTCAGAGTAAGTCCGATCAACAAAGTAAGACCTTGCTGCGCGCCACGCTTCTCCACCTTTATCCTATCCGTGTTGAAAAGCACCGCACCTTGAATTCCTGTCGAGGCGTCGTCACCACTAACAGCCTCGACGGAATTTCAGACGACGAGCTGGTCAAGTATCTTTCCGACCAAAAGGTTACAGCGGTTCGTCGAGTGCAGGCTAAACGCGACGGTGTATTGGTACCTACTCGTACCCTGTTTCTCACTTTCGATGGCCTCGATCTGCCCACTAGTATCTCAGCAGGGTAGGAACGTGTTGCTGTGAGGCCCTATATTCCTAAACCTCTGCGTTGTTTTAAATGCCAGCGTTTTGGGCATACGCAAGTCTCATGTAGGTGTGCCGTTACCATCTGTGCAACATGTAGCCAGCCCTCACACGAAGGTACCTGTTCAACAGCCCCCGTCTGCGTTAATTGCAAAGGGTCTCATTCTGCTTCATTTGCCGACTGAACGCGGTACTTGGACGAGAAGGCGATTCAAGAGATCCGGGTAAAGGAGAAACTCTCCTTCGCCGAAGCCCGGAGGCGTTACCATGCGCGCCAACCTTCGCTCCTGAGATCGGGAACATTTAGTTCTGTTGTTGCCTCGCCAGTACCCCGGAAGGATGCAGAGACTCAAACTTGGACCATGACTGCATTGACCGCCACTACCGTCCGGCCGTCCATTTCCACTGGTTACCAAGCCCTCTAAACCTGGTCCGAAATCTATGAAGTCACAAGCCACTGAGAAGAAATCGAAGCAGAAATTTCGTAGGGAAGATTTTTTGAAGAACCCTCTGCGTGCGCGCGGCAAGACCATTTCACCTTCTCCTCCTCGGAGGTCGCAAACTCAGGATGCTCCTGGGACAAGCCGCGCTCAGCGACCCCTTCTCCCGTTGCCACCCAGAACCGATTCTCGGCGCTTGAATCGGTTTCTGGCTCTGAGCGCTTGGGCCCTCCCTTCGAGGAGGCTATGGAGTCTGACCAACTCCATTCCAAATGCCCGAGCCCAAAGGTTAAGCAAAAGATAATTTTAAGCCGCCCTTCTAAGTAGACAGTTTATCCCTTTCTCTTAATGGCTATCCTCAGCTGGAATTTACGTGGTGTGCGATCGCATAGGGCGGAACTGCAACTTTTATTGCGCTCCCATTCACCTATGGTCGTGTGTTTACAGGAGACCAAGCTTCGCCCTCACGACCCTTTTGATCCTCGAGGGTATACTCCGGTTCGCTACGATCTTGAACCGGAGGAGGGTATTCCTGCTCATGAACGTGTCATGCTATTAGTGCGTAACGACGGTTATTTTCAACCTCTCACTATTACGTCCGACTTGCAAGCTGTTGCCGTTAAACTACAGTTACCTGGCTTTTTATTTTTTGTTTGCTCTGTGTATTCACCTCCATCGTCTCCCCTCGCTCACGCTGACTTTCGAGCTCTCCTATCCGCTCACCAAACACCATTTCTTTTTTTGGGAGATTTTAATGCCCATCACCCCTTGTGGGGTTCCCCAAGGGCTTGTGCGAGGGGAACTCTTCTTTCTGACATTTTTGATCTGTTCAACCTATCTATTCTCAATACAGGCGATCCTACGTTTCTTTCTGATTCTTCCGGTACCTTTTCTCATTTGGACCTTGCCGTTTGCTCACTCCAGCTTGCTAGTCGTCTGCAGTGGAACGTCGTCGCTGACACCTACTCCAGCGACCATTACCCCTGCATCGTTTCTCTTCTGTCTCACCACGTCCACCATTCCAGAGTACCTACCTGGATATTCCAAAAACCGACTGGATATTGTATTCCAGCCTCGTGTCTTTTGCGGACCAGCCCTTCACTGACGTTAACCATATAGTGCAGCACCTTGCGTCTACGATTCTATCTGCCGCCGAACGCGCAATTCCCCGTTCATCTCACCCTCGACGGATTCCTGTTCCTTGGTGCAACGAGGAGTGTCGGGTTGCCGTTGGTGCCCGTAGATCTGCACTTAGGGTGTTTCGGCGACACCCCACAATTGATACTTTGGTTACCTCTAAACAATCGCGCGCCAGGGCTCGTCGCATTATTCAGGATAACAAGAAGGCATCTTGGACTCGTTTTGTCGAGTCTTTTAATCGCTTCACACCTTCCTCTGTTGTTTGGGATAAACTTCGTCGCTTCTCAGTTAAAGTGTCACATTGTACTGTGTCTGGCCTTCAGGTTTCCAATGTCACCATAGTAGATCCGGCTGCCATTGCTAACGCTCTGGGTACTGCATTTGAGGCGGTTTCCAGTTCAGACCATTATTCCGCCGACTTTCGCTCTATTAAAGACCGGCTGGATTCCGCAACATATAATTTTCGGTCTGCTAATAATAAATGTTATAACGAACTTTTCACAATGAGGGAGCTGGAGCACGCTCTTCATTGCTCTCGGCACTCCGCTCCTGGGCCGGACGGCATTCATGTCCTGATGTTGCAGAGCCTTTCAGCCGACAGTAAACTCTTTCTCTTACAGGTCTATAACCGTATTTGACAAGACGGTATTTTTCCTTCCGTTTGGCGCGAAGCCACCATTGTCCCTATACTTAAGCCTGGGAAGGATCGCCATCTGCCTTCCAGCTACCGCCCTATCTACCTCACCATTTGCATTTGCAAGGTGATAAAGCGCATGATCAACGGGCGGTTGACATGGTGACTTGAGTCTCAGAAACTTCTAGCGGGCGCTCAGTGCGGATTTCGTCGCTATCGCTCTGCCGTCGACCATCTGGTGTCCCTATCGACGCATATTATGAATGGATTTCTGAGAAAGTGCCAAATCGTGTTTGTGTTTTTTGACCTGGAGAAAGCTTATGACACTTGTTGGAGGGGCGCCATTTTACGTACACTTCACGCATGGAATATCCGCGGTCGTCTTCCGATATTTCTTCGGGAGTTTATGACGGACCGCGTCTTTCGTGTACGTGTGGGCTCGGTTTTTATCTAGTCGTTTTATTCAAGAGAACGGAGTACCGCAGGGCTCTGTACTCAGTGTCACACCTTTGCAGTTGCTATCAACCCCATTATTGATTGTATTCCACCTGGCATTTCATCTTCCCTTTTTGTTGACGATTTTGCCATTTATTGCAGTTCACGGCGGACCTGTGTACTCGAACGCCGTCTCCAGAGCTGTATCGACCGTCTCTACGCCTGGTGTAAAGCCACGGTTTTAATTTCTCCGCCGAGAAATCGGTCTATATCAATTTCTGCCGCCGGAAGGCTTTCCCTCCGCCCTTTCTCAATCTTGGGCCGGAGGTCCTCCCGTTTGCAGACGAGGTGAAATCTTTGGGGTTGATCTTTGATCGATAGCTTAGCTGGACTTCTCACGTTTCCTTTTTAAGAGCAAAGTGTGACCGTTCTCTTAGTATTTTACGTGTTTTATGTGGCACATCCTGGGGAGCTGATCGGACCGTCCTTCACCTTTATCGCTCCTTGGTCCGATCCAAGCTTGATTACGGGTGCATTGTTTATTCGTCGGCACGTCCATCTGTGCTACGTCGATTGAATGCCATTCACCATCGTGGCATAAGAGTTGCTACGGGGGCCTTTCCTATCAGCCCTGTTCCTAGTCTTTATGCTGAAGCTGCAGAGCCTCCGCTGTCCTGCCGGCGTGAGATGCTTTTGTGCAGCTATGCCTGTCGACTCTCAAGCTTGCCTGACCACCCGTCTTTCGCGATATTTTACATGGATTCGCTTGATCGGCAATATTTCGTTAGCTCCTCTGCCTTGCTCTCTCCAGGGTTTCGATTTCGTCAACTTCTTCGGCATTTGGACTTTACGCCAGCGCCGGCCCTTCCAAGGGTGGAATCGCGTTTTGCTGCATGGTTGCGCGCTGATGCCCACTATCACCTTGGTTTATCGTCGATGCCAAAGAATGAGACCCCTTCTGTCTTTAGATCAGCTGTTTTAGAACTTCAGTCGCAATTCGGGGACTTGCCTTTTATATTTACTGATGGATCTAAGACTGATGCTGGAGTAGGATGTGCCTTTATTTCTGATCATCATAGTTTTACCTTTCGTTTACCGGGTCAATGTTCGATTTTTACCCCCGAACTTTTTAGTATTCATCAATCTGTTTTATACGTTCAGCGGCGCGACTTGCGACAGTGTGTGGTTTGTACGGACTCTAGAGTGCCCTTCAGAGTATTAACGCGCTGTACAATTACCACCCTCTCGTACAGCGCACACATGACCTGGTCCACTCGCTTGGTGCCTCTGGCATCCGCGTCTCCATGTGGATTCCAGGTCATGTGGGCATCTCAGGAAACGAGTCTGCCGACGCCGCTGCCAAATCGGCGATTTTATTACCCAGATTTTTTACCTCTGTTGTTGCCTCGTCAGATTCGTGTGTTATTTTACGTCGCCGCATCCTCTCGCTTTGGCGCGATGAGTGGACGGCCCTCCGGTTGAACAAATTGCGGGAGGTTAAACCTCTCCCGTTAGTCTGGTGTACCTCTTCTCGTTCTACACTTCGAGAAGAGGTACTTTTAGCCCGTTTACGAATTGGAAATTGCCTTTTTAGTCATACATACCTGCTCAGTGGTGACCCCGCTCCACTGTGTCAGCAGTGCGATGCACCCTTAACGGTGCGTCACATTTTAACTGAGTGTCAAGTTTTAGCTCCACAGCGCGTTCGCGTGGGTCTGCCTGTTGGCATGGCCAACGTTTTGGCAGACGACGCGCATGCTGTAGAATGTCTTTTACGTTTTATAAGTGACATTGGTTTTAATCGGCGCATTTGATGCGCTGAGCGTCTTTTAGCTTTGAGATTTTATTTTGTCAGTTTTAATGGGGCTCCTCCCCGACGGACATAACGCGCTCATGTCCCTTGCATTCTACAGTTCTTGATACGTTGTTTTATTCTTTTTGTGACCATCATTTTAGTGTGTAGATTTTAGTCTTTGCTCTGCTCTGTTTTTTAGTGTTTTTGACCAAGCGTGTTTGTGTGTGGCTTTTAGTTTTTCAACTTTCCATTTTTATATTTTATACATTTTAAGGGCGCTAATAACCATGGCAGTTGAGCGCCCTTAAGCCCCATCTCATCATCATCACCCAAGCCGGGGTAACGCACGGGAAGTCAGAGCCCGAGGTCGGAGACGGTTGCAATGGTGGAGGATATCTTTCACTATGGAGCACCCTTTCTCCATTAATAACATGCGCCGAAAAGTCTTTGCAACAGAATTGGCACCACCAACATCTAGTTGTTACTTAGTAATTAGCCGAACAGAGGAAGGCCAATCCTTTGAGGTGAACCCTTTTGTTATTCAAAAGGGGATTGGTACTACTGCTGGTTCTGTTCAAGCCTGCACTCGTCTTCGGAATGGTTCTTTGTTGGTTCAGAGCAAGTTTGAACAACAAAGCAAGTCCTTGTTACGCGCCACGCTTCCCCACGGTTATCCTATCCGTGTTGAGAAGCACCGCATCTTGAATTCCGTTCGAGGCGTCGTCACCACTCACAGCCCCGACGGAATATCTGACGATGAACTGGTCGAATATCTTTCCGACGAAAAGGTTACAGCTGTTCATCGAGTGCAGGCTAAACGCGACGGAGTGTTGGTACCGACTCGTACCCTATTTCTCACGTTCAATGGCGTCGATCTGCCCACTAGTATTTCGGCAGGGTACGAACGTATTGCGGTGAGGCCCTATATTCCTAGACCTCTGCGTTTTTTTAAATGCCAACGTTTTGGGCATACGCAAGTCTCTTGTAAGAGTGCGTTATCCATCTGTGCCTCATGTAGCCAGCCGTCACATGAAGGTACTATTTCATCCGGACCCGTCTGCGTTAATTGTAAAGGGTCTCATTCTGCGTCATTTGCCGACTGTCCGCGGTACTTGGACGAGAAGGCGATCCAGGAGATCCGGGTAAAGGAGAAACTCTCCTTCGGTGAAGCCCGGAGGCGTTACCATGCGCCCCAACCTTCGCTGCTGCGATCTGGTACATTTAGTTCAGTTGTTGCCTCGCCAGTACCCCGGAAGGATGCCGAAACACAGACCTGGACCATGACCGCCACTACCATCCGGCCGTCCACTTCAACCACAGTGAGCAAACCATCTAAAGCTGGTCCTAAGGTTCTGAAGTCGCAAGGCGCTGACAAGGAACCGAAACAGAAGCCACGCAAGAAAGATTTTTGAAAGACCCTCCGCGTGCGCGCGGTAAGAAAAGTTCACCTTCTCCTCCTCGAAGGTCGCAGTCCCAGGATGCTCCTGGGACAAGCCACGCTCAGCGGCCACCTTCACCCATTGCCACCCAGAATCGACTCATGGCACTTGAATCGGTTTCTGGCACTGAGCACGTGGACCCTCCCTTCGAGGAAGCTATGGAGTCTGACCAACTCCATACCAAAAGCCCGAGCCCAAAGGATAAGCAAGAGATTATTTTAAGCAGCTCTTCTAAGTAGACGGTTTATCCCTTTCATTCATGGATATCCTGAGCTGGAATTTACGTGGTGTTCGATCGCATAGGGCGGAACTGCAACTTTTATTGCGTTCCCATTCGCCTATGGCCGTGTGTTTGCAGGAGACCAAGCTTCGCCGTCACGACCCTTTCGATCTCCGAGGGTACACTCCGGTTCGCTACGATCTTGAACCAGAGGAGGGTGCTCCTGCTCATGGAGGTGTCATGTTGTTAGTGCGTAACGACGTGCATTTTCAAACTCTCGCTCTTACGTCCGACTTGCAAGCTGTTGCCATTAGACTGGAGTTACCCGGTTTTTTCTTTTCTGTTTGCTCTGTGTATTCACCTCCATCGTCTCCCCTCGCTAACGCGGACATTGGACCTCTCCTGTCCGCTCTCCCAACACCATTTCTCCTGTTGCGAGATTTTAATGCCCATCACCCCCTTTGGAGCTACCCAAGGGCTTGTGCGAGGGGAACTCTTCTTTCCGACATTTTTGATCAATTCAACCTCTCCATCCTCAATACAGGTGAACCTACTTTTATTTCTGACTCTTCTGATACTTTCTCTCACTTGGACTTTGCCTTTGCTCACTCCAGCTTGCTAGTCGTCCGCAGTGGAACGTCGTCGCTGACACCTACTCCAACGACCATTGCCCCTGCATCGTTTCTCTGTTGTCCCACCACGTTCAGCATTCCAGAGTACCTACCTGGATATTCAGAAAAGCCGACTGGAGATTGTATTTCAGCCTCGTGCATTTTGCCGACCAACCCTTCAGCGACGTTAACCAAATGGTGCAGCACCTTACGTCTATGTTGCTATCTGCCGCCGAGCGGGTCATTCCCCGTTCGTCCTCTCACCCTCGGCGTATCCCTGTTCCGTGGTGGAACGAGCAACTTCGGGAAGCCGTTCGTGCTCGTAGAACTGCGCTTAGGGTGTTTCGGCGACACCTTACACTTGATAATATGGTTACGTTTAAACAATCGAACGCCAGGGCTCGTCGCATTATTCTGGATAGCAAGAAGGCGTCTTGGACTCGTTTTGCCGAGTCTTTTAATCGCTTTACGCCTTCATCTGTTGTTTGGGATAAATTTCGTCGCTTCTCAGGTAAAGTGTCGCCTTGTACTGTGTCTGGCCTTCGGGTTTCCAATGCCACCATAGTGGATCCGGCTACCATTGTTAACACTCTGGGTGCTGCCTTTGAGGCGGTTTCCAGTTCAGAACATTATTCCGCGGGCTTTCGTTCTCTTACAGACCGGCTGGATACCGCAACATATAATTTTCGGTCTGCTAATAATGAATGTTAAAACGAACTTTTCATAATGAGGGAGCTGGAGCACGCTCTTCATTGCTCTCTGCACTCCGCTCCTGGGCCGGACGGCATTCATGTCCTGATGTTACAGAACCTTTCAGCCGACAGTGAACTCTTTCTATTACAGGTCTATAACCGTATTTGGCAAGACGACTTTTTTCCTTCCGTTTGGCGCGAAGCCGCCATTGTCCGTATACTTAAGCCTGGGAAGGATCGCCAACTACCTTCCAGCTACCGCCCTATCTCCCTCACCCGTTGCATTTGCAAGGTGATGGAGTGGATGATCAACGGGCGGTTGACATGGTGGCTTGAGTCTCAGAAACTTCTAGCGAACGCTCAGTGCGGATTTCGTCGATATTGCTCTACCGTCGACCACCTGGTGTCCCTGTGGACGCATATTGTGAATGGATTTCTGAGAAAGTGTCAAACCGTGGCTGTGTTTTTTGACCTGGAGAAAGCTTATGACACTTGTTGGAGGGGCGGCATTTTACGTACACTTCACGCATGGAATATCCGCGGTCGTCTTCCCATATTTCTTCGGGAGTTTATAACGGACCGCGTCTTTTGTGTACGTGTGGGCTCGGTTTTAGTTAGTCGTTTTATTCAAGAGAACGGAGTACCGCAGGGCTCTGTACTCAGTGTCACACTTTTTGCAATTGCTATCAACCCCATTGTTAATTGTATTCCACCTGGCATTTCATCTTCCCTTTTTGTTGACGATTTTGCCATTTATTGAAGTTCACGGCGAACCTGTCTACTCGAACGCCGTCTCCAGAGCTGTATCGACCGTCTCTACGCCTGGAGTAACGCCAACGGCTTTAATTTCTCCGCCGAGAAATCGGTCTGTATCAATTTCTGGCGCCTGAAGGCTTTCCCTCCGCCCTCTGTCCATCTTGGGTTGGAGGTCCTTCCATTTGCAGACGATGTGAAATTTTTGGGGTGGATATTTAATCGAAAACTGAGCTGGAGTTCTCACATTTCCTTTTTAAAAGGAAAGTGTGACCGTTCTCTTAATCTTTTACGTGTTTTAAGTGGAACATCCTGAGGAGCTGATCGGACTGTCCTACATCTTTATCGCTCTTTGGTCCGATTCAAGCTTGATTACTTGTGCATTGTCTATTCGTCGGCGCGTCCATCTGTATTACGTCGATTAAATGCCATTTACCATCGTGGCATAAGAGTCGCTACAGGGGCCTTTCCAACCAGCCCTGTACCTAGCCTGTATGCTGAGGCTTCAGAGCCTCCGCTGTCCGTCAGGCGTGAGATGCTCTTGTGCAGCTATGCCTGTTGACTCTCCAGCTTGCCTGACCACCCGTCCTTCCCGATATTTTACGAGGATTCGTTTGATCGGCAATATTTAGTTAGCTCCTCTGCATTACTCCCTCCAAGGGTTCCATTTCGACTGCTACCTCGGCATTTGGACGTTACACCAGCGCCGGCCCTTTCACGGGGGGAAACGCGTTTTCCTCTATGGTCGCGCGCTGAGGCCCACTGTCACCTTGTGTTAACCTCAATGCCGAAAAATGCGACCCCTGCTTCCGTCCTTAATTCCGGTTTTTTAGAACTAGAGGCACAGTTCAGGAACTGTCATTTTATATATACAGATGGGTCTAAGGCTGATGTTGGAGTAGGATGTGCCTTTGTTTTTGGTGCACAGAGTTTTACTTTTCGTTTACATGGACAATGTTCGATTTATACCGCCGAACGTTTTAGTATATATCAATGTGTTTTATACATTCAGCGTCTTACGGTGCTGTGTTGTTTGTACGGACTCTCTGAGTGCCCTTCAGAATATTCACGCGCTGTCCCTATCGTTCTACAGTTCTTGACACTTCGTTTTACTCTGTTATTTTATTTACCATTGTTTTAATGTGGTGTAATTTAGAATCAAGGTCTAGTTTTTTAGTGTTTTGGACTCAGCGGCTTTGTGTCCCGTATTTTAGTTTTTTATTTTAAATTTTTATACTTTGCAAGGGTGCTGATGACCTTTGATATTTAGCGCCCGTAACCCTATCTCCTCATCTTTATCATGAACACTCTCTATTAATTAGCAAACTAGAATATTACAGTGTTAGGGGAAAATTACTTGAAATAACAAAATCATACCTTATGAATCGTAAGCAGTGTACTGAAATGAACTTCAAAAATGGAAATGTAATTAATAAGATCTCATCAAAATATGATACTGTCAAGTTAGGTGTGTGACAAGGATTTCCTCGGTCCTTTATTATATTTGATTTATGTAGATGACTTACCCGACTCTATAGAATATAAAACAATTACATATGCTGATGATACATCTGTGCTATTCTGAAATAAACTAAAGGATCAACTAAAACAAAACCTACTAAAGCCTACTTCAACAAAACTGAATTATAAAAAAAAAATAATAATCTCTATGTTAATATAAAAAAGAGTAAATGAATTTTGTTTGAATTCCGAACTAGTTTAAAGTTAGATATAATGTAGGAATTGAAGGTAATGACATAGTACAGAAAGAATCTAAAGAATTTCTGAGTATGGAAGTAGATAAAAACTTAAAATTACACAAAAGAGATTGAATATATGTGGTAACAAAATTAGTAGTGGCCTATATCTGTTAAGAAAGTTATCTAAATACTTGAATACTGAAGTGATGAAATTAGTATATATATATATATATATATATATATATATATATATATATATATACTATGTTACAATACATAGCCATGTTAGCTATGGAATTGAGATATGGGGCAGTGCTGGAATTACAAATATAAACAGAGTATTAATACTACAAAAGATGTGCCTATGAACTATATTTAAACTTAAAAATAGAACTTCATGTAGACCAGCTTTTATAAAGGTAAAGGTTTTCACTTTAGTTTCATTATATATATAAACTGATATTACTTGTACATAACATGAATATAACATTGATAGTATAAACAGAAACAACAAAAAATGAATACAATACTAGAAGCTGGGATACCCTTCACAGATATATTGTAAGGAACAAGTTGCCATAAAAGGTTAACCGAGGGCAATCGAGAGAGTTATCAAAAGGCAATCGGGGGCAGTTATCAAAGAGTAGCTGTCAGGTCAGTTGTTGAATCCGTCGTCGATACCCCGTACACGACTCGCCAACACAACACCCGGGTGAACAGGTAAGAATGTATCTCTACTAAGTTCTGCTTACTTGTCGGGCTTCAGCCCATTCTGAGTAGCCAATGTAATCACTTAAAGTAATAGTATAATTTATTGGGTCAATGCATCCCCTGTGCTACATTTAAATACCCCCATCCTGGAACGCCACCCTAGCCTGCCTTCCTCCCCAGTTCCGACGCATCCCCTACCTATGAGCCACCAACCCCCTAGTGTAATCACCTACTGAGGGGGTAACCATCCCCCGTGGGGTGTTACAATTTGGTGTAGGTGCCGAGTACAATTTGGCGGAGGTGGCGGCGCCAGACGCAATTGGGGAAAACACCCTTACCTCTTCCAGCCAGGGGATGTAATAATTTTTTCTACCTCTTTATTATTTTTTTCATGGTGTAAAACACATCCCATTTCAGGATAAGCTTTTCCTGAGGTTATCTGGTGAAGGTCCACTCTCCCACCCTTTGTATCATGAGTCACCTACACAGAATATAACTTTTTTAACTTTTCTCAAGTTATGTATATTGTTTTAGTGTAGTATATTTAAGTTATTATGCATGGCTGAACCTGCTCAAAACTCTACTAGTCCTACTACTAAAGAGATTAGGAATCTGTGCGCAGAATTAGCAGCTATACAGGGGGAACAATTTAAATTCCAAGAATTTCTAATCACTGATTTGAAAGGAATTTCACACGAGATCGCGGCACACGCAGAGGCGGCAAATCAAATATGTCTCCGCTCTGGCAGGATCATTAACACCTCTAGTCCAAGCACAAGTAGGGTAGAAAAACAGTTAGCCATGAATAATGGAGAGGAACACACAAATACCATGACTAAAATGGACTCACCTGTTTTAAATAGAATGGTAACTGAAGCACCTCAACTCACGCACGTTAGTCGTCCACCATTGGATCCGAGTAGCTTCGCGGGGAAACCAGGGAAAAGTGTAAGGGACTATCTCCATAAGTTTGAGTTGATAGCGCGTGCCAATAATTGGGACGACCAGCATAAGGCGCAGTATTTACCATGCTACCTCAATAGTACCGCACTAAACTGGTACGAAACCTTTTCCCATTGAAATAGGCACGCCCAGTGGAAAACCCTGAAGCAGGGGTTATTAGAAGCCTTCATTCACGCGGCAGAGGAGGAAATGATGGAGGTCAGACTAAGGCAGAGGGTGCAGGACCTTAGTGAGCCCACAGAGCAATACGCTTATGGCATAGCTCTGTGTGATCTAGTCAACCCCGAAATGACAGAGAAGGAACAGGTAAAACACATCGTGAGGGGCCTTAAACCATCACTAATAGAACAGGTACTGCCCTACAACCCACAAACAGTGGACGCTCTCATACAGTTCGTCCGCAGGGTATAATCCGTCCGCTACCTGGCTGGAAAAAGGGTAGACCTAATCGATGCACAGGTCATCCCCCCTACCATGCCAGACGATACCCTCCAGAAGCAGGTATCAGAGATGTCAAAGATGGTGGGTGAGTTAGCAAAACAGGTGCAGAACCTGACAATGAACCCCCGCTTTCCACCCCAGAATTACAATCCACAGCGTCAATCCGTTAGGAATTATGGACAGCCGCCCAGCGGCTATGGGAGCACATATGGTCAGAGAAGAACGGTGTCCGGGAGGCCTGTGTGCGCCTACTGCAAATGGGTAGGCCACGTAATCGCTAATTGCCAGACACGAAGGAGGAATGCAAATTTTCACGCGCAGCCTCGAAGCAATCACCCCCCATAAGGGCCGCAGTAACCAACATAACAGAAAACATCAACCCGGGAAACACGTTAAAAACTATGGGAACATTAGCAGGGACAAGGATCGACATTCTCATAGACACAGGCAGCTCAGTAAGCATAATCAATGACGACCTGGTAGGTACAAGCAAGCAACCAGCACACACAAGTATGATTTTGCGAACTGCAAATAACAATTTACTTGCTGCACAATACCAAACTAACACTAACTTCTATATGGGTGACGTGGAATTCAAAGAACAACTAATAGTAGTAAAACACTTCCCGCATAGTTTATTGCTGGGCATGGACTTCCTTCAGAAACACCAAGCCGTTATAGATCTAGGGAACAACATTAATAACACTAACACTGCAGAATTCAAAGAAGGTCAAGGTAAGCTGCCAGCGAAAGCGAGAGTGCCCTCTCATGCAAATTACACTTGAAGCAGACGCTGAAGAGACAAAAATTAAAGCAACATGTCAGCAGGACGTAGAAATCCTTCAATTTGCAACCACACAGATAGACGTCAAAATACCTTCACTTCCTACAAACACATTATTACTGGAACCATGCATTAACACTATGCAGAAAAAACACGTTAAAATTATACCGGGTCTGTGCAATAATAATCAAAATCAAAAGATACAAGTCCACAATAATATTGCCGCCCCACAAGGAATATTTAAAGGGACAACACTAGCACTTGTACACGAAGTTGCATTATTGCAGGCAGACACTTTCACACGTGAGACAGCAAAAGAAATAGACATCAAAGACGCCAAATTTAATATTAATTCACGACTAGAACCAGGACAACACGAACAGCTACGAAATTTACTCGACAGGTACAGACATACTTTCGCCACTAGCGTACAAGAGTTAGGGACGACAAATATTACGGAGTTCAAAATAGAGTTGACAAACACGACGCCAATTAGACAGAAGCCATACACGGTGTCCCATAAACAGCGGGAAATAATAAATCAACAAGTGGAAGAAATGAAAGAGGCAGGGATAATAAAAGACTCGCAGAGTAGCTGGTGCTCACCGGTAATTTTGGTCAAAAAGAAAACAGGAGAATATCGGTTTTGTGTAGATTACAGAAAACTGAATGCACAAACAGCTGCATCCGCCTATCCCTTACCACTGATTGACGACCTACTTAGATATTTTGGAGGTTCAAAATTTTACTGTACGCTTGACCTGCTAAGTGCATACTTCCAAGTACCTCTAGCTCAAGAAAGTAAGAAATATTCGGCCTTTTTACGTCGGACGGACAGTTCGAATTCGAAATCTTGAGCTTCGGGCTCGCGAATGCCCCTAGAGCATTCGCAGAGATAGGAAATAAACTGTTAGGCGACCTGCGATACAAAAAAGCACTCATATCTAGACAATATAATAGTGTTCGCAAATACATTTCAGGACTTATTGGCAAACCTGGAAGCAGTATTTAAGAAATTAGAACAACACACGTTTAAGCTAAAACCCTAAAAATGTTTTTTCGGTATGGACAAAATAAAGCTCCTAGGATACGAAGTATCGGCAGCAAGCATAGAACCTGATAAAGACAAAATTCAAGCTATTACACAGCTCAGAATTCCTAGGAATGTCAAAGAAGTAAGGCAGGTCTTAGGTTTATTTTCATTCTACAGGAGGTTCATTAATAACTTTGCAGCGGTCGAGAGGCCACTAAACGAACTAACAAAGGCAGACCAAAAGTTTGTATGGGGCCAAGAACAGCAAGAAACCTTCCAAAAGCTGAAGGATTTAATGGTTAGGGCTCCGGTGTTGGCACATTTTACGCCGGGAGCCAAAACCCAAATGAACTGCGATGCCAGCATGCACGGCATAGGCAGTTGCCTCCTTCAAGAACGAGATGGAAAAATGCACCCAGTAGGCTTTGTGTCTAGAAGTCGAAGCAAAGCCGAAAAGAACTATAGCATTTCGGAACAATAGCTGTTAGCAGATGTGTACGGTTTTTCGAAGTTCCGCCAGTACATATATGGTTACCCTGTAACCGTAGTTACAGACCATGCTTGCCTGTGTCACCTAACTAGGTTGAGAGATCTAACAGGGAGACTGGCACGTTACAGCTTAATGCTGCAGGAATTTGATTACACAATTCAGCATAAATCAGGGATTAAACATAAGCACGCAGATTGTCTGTCTAGAATGCCAATAGCCCCCCTGAACCCGAAACAGCACAAGAGCAGGAAGACAGAATTACCTGTCTCATAGAACCCATAGAGTTAGCTAAAAAGTAAGAGGAGGATCTCCAGCTAAAACCCCTAATACAAGCCGTAAAACTGCCTGGTACAGCGAATGCTAAACTAGCACAAGCTGCAACATACGTGCTGAAATCGAATGTCCTATACCGAAAAAATGCTGGTAGTACAGGGAACATGCACTTGTTAGTAGTATCTGAACACTCAAATATTCAAGGAAAAGTTCACCTCTGGGCATGGAAGTAAGCAACAAGCGGAGAAGAGACAGAGATTTGCAGCAGGCTGCGGTGCGCAGTCGAACACACCCCTAACGTACTCACCAACCCTTAAAAAATTGTCCCTGGTATTCGAGTCTTGGACACCAGAGTACCCCCGAGCATTTCAATTGTATAAGGCTCAAACCATGTTTTTTTTCTTTTTCTATCAACCCTCGTCTGAGTAGACAATTTTAGTACCCCCTAAGATGTTTGCCCTCCTTTTGAATTTTAAATTCCGGGTCGGAATTTGGCGAACCTGGGACCAGGCTGAGCACCGAGTATTACAGCATATGTCGTAAACCAGCGGAAAGTGTGGAAACCGGGCTACCATAACACGACCACGCTAAGGAACGGCGAGTCAGGTCTTCTGTACGTATTTATACTACAGGGTTTTGACTCGGTCGTGAGAGTTATCAAAGAGCAGTTATCCGAGGGCAATCGAGAGAGTTATTAAAAGGCAATCGGGGGCAGTTATCAAAGAGTAGCTGTCAGGTCAGTTGTTGAATCCCTCGTCGAGACCCCGTACACGAGTCGCCAACGCAACACCCGGGTGAACAGGTAAGAATGTATCTCTACTAAGTTCTGCTTACTTGACGGGCTTCGGCCCATTCTGAGTAGCCAATGTACTCACTTAAAGTAATAATATAATTTATTGGGTCAATGCATCCCCTGTGCATCATTTAAATACCCCTATCCTGGAACGCCACCCTGGCCTACCTACCACCCCAGTACCGACGCATCCCCCCTACTTCTGAGCTAACACCCCCCAAAGTGTAATCACCTACTGCGGGGGTAACCACCCCCGTGGGGTGTTAAAATATATTGTAAGGAACAAGTTGCAGAAAAAGGTTCTTTATTAAAAGGAATTCTTTTTTATAATAAATTGCCCAATTATTTAAGGATACTAAATAGAAATACATTTAAAAATCAACTAAAGAAGTACTTAGTAGAAAAAGGCATTTATATAAAAGATGCGTTATAGTAACGTATAACAGAATTTAAATGATATTATATGTTACATCATTGATTTATAATTTGAATAATAAATGTTGAATAAATAATTTTGTATGATTGATGCATATTAATTTGTGATGCTGCTTGAAACATGTTGTATGCCTATAGGCAAAGAAAGGTACATTTACATTTGAGATGAGCAAAGGTTATATCACTTCATGATGTGTATCTATTTTTCTGCCATGTGCGATTTTTCACTCTATATTCACGTTCATTTAGTCCTGTAGTTGTTTCTTTATTTTACATTTGACATGAACAAAGATTATAACACTTCATGACGTGTATCTGTTTTGCTGCCATGTGCGATATTTATCTCAATACTCACGTTCATTTAGTCTTGTGCTGTTTTCTTTATTTTATATCTGAGATGAATAAAGATTATAACACTTCATGGTGTGAATCTATTTTGCTGCCAAGTGCGATTCTTTCCTCTACGTTCAACTATCCTTGTGCTCCTTCTGACACAAATATATACTGGTGTTTCCGGACCACTGGAGCTCATACTTCTGCTATATTCTGAGGAGTCCAGGTCATTGGATCTCATACTTGTGGAGTTAATATTTTCTGCTGATTTTGGATATTTATAGATGCTTCTTTTACTTCTGTTTTTGCGGCTTTGCGTTTTAGGTGTTGATGAAGTAATTTTATTAATACGTGATAAAATGACTTGCGGAGACACACTTCCCTGATTGAAAGATCTTTTATCAAGGCTACTGCCTTGTAATGAATGGTCTGAACCAGAAGCTTCATTAACAGTAACTTTAGTTTCAGTCAAAAAAGCTTGGTTCCTCATGCTAGAGCAGGGCTTATCTGTCTGCACACCTGCATTAATAGATGGTATTCTGGTAAATAATTCAGCTCAATCTGAGCATTAGGTTTAATGAAAACTGGTGTGTACCACCCAGCTGTCTTAATTGCAGGTGTAAGGGCTATCTGTGCTTTATAAAACAATTCTTCATGTATGCCACGATATTCATTATGAGACAACAAACCCTGGTTGCCTAACATGAGATAAATCTGACCTACATTTGGCCCAGAGTAGCTAGGCACCAATGCTAGACCACTGTTTGCATTTGGGTTCTCAGGCACAGAATAGCTAGGCACCAATGCTAGACCATTGTTTGCATTTGGGGTCACAGGCACAGAGGAGCTAGGCACCAATACTTGACCATTGTTTGCATTTGGGTTCTCAGGCACAGAGTAGCTAGGCACCAATGCTAGACCATTGTTTGCATTTGGGCTAACAGGAACAGAGTAGCGAGGCACCAATGCTAGACCATTGTTTGCAATTGGGTTCCCAGGCAGAGAGTAGCTAGGTACCAATGCTAGACCATTTTTTGAACTTTTGTTCACAGCCATAGAGTAGCTAGGCACCAATGGTTGACCAGAGTTTGCAAAAGAACAGTGATGAGTACTTTATTGTGGGTGACAATGTTGTTGGGCTAGAGGACTGCTTCCATTGTATAGTAAACATGGAGCTCGAAGGGCCGGGACTGTCTGGAATTGCTGTTGTTGCCTGTTTAGTGAGTTGCTAGGTGTTTGCTGCAGCATGGTGGCTGTGAGACGTTCCTCTTGCTGTGGTTTAGCTTGTACCGAATATGGCACATACTGAAGGATCTTTTGTGAAAGATTTGACATTTGCTGCTGTAGCGTGTTTTGCTGCCTGTTCTGTGGGTTGAAATGGAGACTGCTGCAGCACGGTGGATGTGAGACGCTCCTCTTGCTGTGGCTTAGGGTGTACAGTATATGGCACATGCTGCCGGATCTGTTGTGAAACATTTGGCACTTGTTGCTGCCCCTGTCCTTGATAGTTGATTGCAATTCTCTAAATTTAAAAGAAATAAGCAAATATTATTTAGTAGGACACCTAAAGGGCTACAAATAGCAATAAATTAGTGACTAACATGGGATGAACACTGAGCGTCACGTACAGCTGCAATGGAGTTTGAAAAGCTAAAGAATACCATTAAAGAAGGAATGTTAGGGAATGCATTGGTCGGCATTCTGGCGTCTTTATAAACCCTTCATACATGATAGGATTGAAAATGTGCACTCTTGCATATGTATGATATATTTCATGCTTTCCGGGATGAAAACAAATACGTCTGTTATCTAAAAATCATTATTTCGGACCACATGGCAAAAATTCATCCATTTTATTTTTATCCCACAGGGGCTCACCTTATGGGAGTACGCGTTTCGCGTACCCGGGGTGCCCGAGCCTCTAATCACGATCATCATCCCTCCACCCTCGTCCGGTCGAGGTGGGTGCGTCCTCGTAACCGTGGGACTCAAGGTAGGCTCTCGTGCGTTCTTTGCATTTCGTTCCATGCCGCCCCTTGCAATCGTTCTTTCTTGATCTCTCTATTTACGCACATTTCGCACCACGACCGTTCATTCTTACATCTGTTTTCCTTCGTCGGCGGCCTACTTTGCGTGTGAAACGCCCACACCGTTTTGATTTCTTTTTCCTTTTCTTTTAATCCTCCGTGGACCCAGCCTGACGGATACCCTCGCACTGGGTGCGCAGCTGGGTGAGTATGTAATGGCGTCATCCCCATCACCCGGGGTCGTCATGTGGGGTATGTGTTCGTATCCGCTGTTCAACTGCAGTCCCGCGGGGTGCCATTGCATGAGCTGCTGACTTCTGAGGGCGATTGGGACCCTCTGTCTATTATCTGGGAGGTGTGACCTTGGGGTGAGATAGGTATAGATAGGCCACTCACCCTAGCCAGGTTAACGCCCGGAAAGTCAGAGCCCGAGATCGGAGACTGTTGCAATGGTGGAGGATTTATTTTGCTATGGAGCCCTCTTTCTCCATTATTTCAAATAGGCGCCGAAAAGTTTTGGTAACAGAAGTAGCACCTCCGTCATCTCGTTGTTACTTAGTCATTACGCGAAATGAGGAAGGACAATCTTTCGAGAAGGTGAACCCTTTTATAATTCAGAAGGGCATTGATTCTATTGCTGGTCCGGTTCAGTCCTGCACTCGTCTTCGGAATGGTTCCTTACTAGTACAAAGTCCAGTCAGCTCAGCAAAGTAAGACCTTGTTGAGCGCTACTTTTCTCCACGGTTATCCCATCCGTGTTGAGAAGCACCGCACCTTGAATTCCTGTCGAGGCGTCGTCACCCCGCATAGCCTCGATTGTATATCGGATGAGGACCTAGTCGAAAAATCTATCAGATCAAAAGGTGACTGCAGTGCATCGAGTGCGGGTCAAACGCGACGGAGTATTGGCACCCACTAGTACTCTTTTCTATTTTTTGATGGAGTCGATCTGCCCACGAGCATTACAGCAGGGTACGAACGTATTGCGCTAAGGCCCTATATTCTCGATCCAAGCTTGATTACGGGTGCGTTGTCTATTCATCGGCGCGTCCGTCAGTGTTACGTCGCCTGAATGCCATTCACCATCGTGCCATAAGAGTCGCTACAGGGGCCTTTCCAACCTGACCTTTACCCAGTCTGTATGCTGAAGCTACAGAGCCTCCGCTGTCCTTCAGGCGTGAGTTGCTTTTTTGCAGCTACGCATGCCGACTCTCTAGCTTGCCTGACCACCCGTCCTTCGACCTATTTTTCGAGGATTCGCTTGATCGACAATATTTCGTTAGCTCCTCTGCATTGTTCCCTCCAGGGGTTCGGTTTCGACAGCTTCTTCGGCATTTGGACGTTACGCCAGCGCCAGCCATTCCCAGGTGGGAAACGCGTTTTCCTCCTTGGTTGCGCGCTGATGCCCTCTGTCACCTTGGGTTAACGTCGATTCCGAAGAATGAGACCCCTTCTTCAGTCCTTAGATCATTGTTTTTAGAACTACAGGCGCAATTCGGGGAATGTCGTTTTATTTATACTGATGGGTCTAAGACTGATGTTGGAGTAGGGTGTGCCTTTATTTATTGTCGGCATAGTTTTACCTTCCGTTTACCGTGGCAATACTCCATTTTTACCGCCGAAATTTTTAGTGTTTTTCAATTCATTTTATTCGTTCAGCGGCATGACTTGCGGCATTGTGTTGTTTGTACTGACTGTCTGAATGCCCCTCAGAGTATTAAGCGCTGTACAATTACCACCCTCTCGTACAGCGCATACATGAGCTGCTCCACTCGCTTGGTGCTTCTGGCATCAGCGCCACGTTCGTGTGGATTCCAGGTCATGCGTAATCTCAGGCAACGAGTCTGCCGACGCCGCTGAACAATCGGCGATTTTCTCACCCAGATTTTTTACCTCTCTTGTTCCCTCGTCAGATTTGTGTTTTATTTTTCGTCACCGCACCCTCTTGCATTGGGGCGATGAGTGGACGGTCCTAAGGGGAAACAATTTGCGGGAGGTTAAACCTTTTCCGTTAGTCTGGGGTTCCTCTTCTCGTTCTTCTCGTCGGGAAGAGGTACTTTTAGCTCGTTTACGAATAGGGCATTGCCTTTTTAGCCATCGATACCTGCTCAGAGGTGACCCCGCACCACTCTGTGAGCAGTGAGATGCGCCCTTAACAGTGAGTCACATTTAACTGACTGTCAAGTTTTAGCTCCATTGCGCGTTTGTGTGGGTCTGCGTGTTGGCATGGCCGACGTTTTGGCAGACGACGCGCGTGCTGTAGAATTGCTTTTACGTTTTATAAGTGACGGTGATTTTAATCGGCGCATTTGATGCGCTGAGTGCCTTTTAGAGTTGTGATTTTATATAGCCTGCTTTAATGGGGGCTGTTCTCCCCGGTGGACATATGGCGCTCATGTCGCTTGCGTACTACAGTTCTTGACATGTCGTTTTACTCTGTTGTTTTATTTACCATTGTTTTAATGTGGTGTAATTTAGAACCAATGTCTTGTTTTTTAGTGTTTTGGACTCAGCGGCTTTGTGTCCCGTATTTTAGTTTTTTATTTTAAATTTTATACTTTGCAAGGGTGCTGATGACCTTTGATGTTTAGCGCCCGTAACCCTATCTCGTCATCTTTATCATGAACACTCTCTATTAATTAGCAAACTGGAATATTATAGTGTTAGGGGAAAATTACTTGAAATAACAAAATTATACCGTATGAATAGTAAGCAGTGTACTGAAATGAACTACAAAAATGGAAATGTAATTAAAAAGATCTCATTAAAATATGATACTGTCAAGCTAGGTGTGTGACAAGGATGTCCTCGGTCCTTTATTATATTTGATTTATGTAAATGACTTACCCCACTCTATAGAATATAAAACAATTACATATGCTGATGATACATCTGTGCTATTCTGGAATTAATTGAAGGATCAACTAAAACAAAACCTACTAAAGCATACTTCAACAAAACTGAAATATATAAAAATAATAATAATCTATATTACGTTGATATTGTAATGAAAAGAAGCTAGAAACAGTGATGTGTATTGAATTTATTTAAAGGTGAGTCGGAATTGTTACACTAACATCACTTAAGTTTACTCACTTAACATGTTTCGGGAAACCGTTGTTCCCATCCTCAGAAGGTTAATTCGACTGGCCCGTGTTGTTGGTGTTTCCGTTTTTTGGACTGGATCCTGTGGTGGCATCTTGTGGTGGAGAAATGTACTTCCAGAGAGGATTTGGTGGCGGCAAATCAAAATTCATTAGATGTGTGTTGTGTTTTAGAATGGTGATCTTCTCCCATGCATCTAATTCGGCTGCAAACTTGGCTGGTTTGACTAATGTAATGCTGGTTTCATGTTGTGATTAGTGATCCAAAAATGGTGTGAAACTGCAGATTTGTCCATTTGTTTGTATTTAATACATCTCATGTGCTCCTTTAGCCTAGTTTCTAGGTTTCTTTTTGTCTTACCTATGTATACTTTATTGCAATCTGAACAATTAATTTTATAGATTCCAGCTTTTTTGTCTTGTGGAATGGGGTCTTTTAACTTGTTACAAAGTAATTTCTCTATGTTAAATTTGTTCTTTGGAGCTAGGCTGATGTTATGTTTCATGAAAATCTTCTTAAATTTGTGAAAAGTTCCTGGGTGGTATGTGAATTTCTTAAACTTTAGCTCTTTATCTTGCTGGCTGAGATTTGTTGTGTTTCTGAAGTGCATCTGTTGTTTGAATTTTGCAATTTTTTTGTCAATAGTTGTTTTGTTGTACCCATTATGTATTGCTGTGTCTACTATATGCTGGTATTCTAACTGGTATTCTTTTTTATTTAAGGGGGTATATACCAGTCTATGTGTTAGGCTGTTTAGTACTGCATGTTTGTGTGTGGTTGGATTGAAACTCTTATTTTTTATGTAATTAGTAGAGTGTGTTGGCTTCCTGTATATGCCAAAGGTTAGGTTCTTTTGTTCTCTGATGATTTTTGGGTCTAAAAATGGTAGCATGCCTTCTTTTTCTATTTCTATGGTGAATTTTATTGATTGGTTCTGTAGGTTTAGTAAGGCTAAGGAGTCTTGTATGAACCTGTTAGGGACAACAACGAAGATGTCGTCAACATATCTGTGCCAAACTTTAAACATGTATGGAAAGGAAGTTGTTATGTGTGTTTCTAAGTAGCTCATAAATAAATCTGCCAAGAAGGTTGAAAGTGGGTTGCCCATGGTTAAACCAGTTGGTTGTTGATAGAACTTCTTATTGAAACTAAAACAATTTTGTGCAATGCATAAATTGGTAAGTTGTATGAGGTCTACTATTTCTTCTTCAAGTAGGTTAGTCTGCTGTAGCCATTTCTTTAATTGACGCAGGAGTTGATCTGTAGGAACACTTGGAAATAGTGCAGTGACATCAAAGGAAACTAATCTGTCTTCTGGTTCGAGTTCCAGGGATTTTATCTTCTGTATTAAACCTTCTGAATTCATTATGTTTTTGCTATTGAATTTTGGTAGTGAAGAGAATCTCTGTACTAACCATTTTGCCAGTTTGTAGGTGGGAGAATCAATATTGCTGACGATTGGTCTCATCTTATTACCCGGTTTGTGTATTTTAGGTGGAGCATACATTCTTGGTAAAGTGGGGTGATCTGGTTTTAATCTAGATTTATCAGTGTCTGTTATAGTTTTGCTTTCCTGGATGGTTTGATTGAAGGCTTTTAAATGTAATTTTAATGGGTCTTCTTGAATTTGTATGTAATTTTCTTGTTGCAGCATATTTTCTACTCTGGCAATATAATCATCTTTTTGCAGTACAACTAGTTTATTTCCCTTGTCAGCTTTTGTGTATACTACTGGTTTTGATTTTAATGTTTTGATCACATGTTTGGTTGGGAAATTGTTATGTTTATCTGCTTGTATTTCTTGGAGAACCATTTCACATTCTTTTTTTATAGTGGTTTTACTATTTTCATTTAGGTTGTAAGTAGCAATCTCAATGTCTGCGACTATTTCATCGGTTGTTTTTGTGTAGCCAACACATGTTTTTAGGCCAAGGTTTAATACCGATAATTCTGCTTTGGTGAAAGTTACATTTGAAAGATTAATTACGTCTGGGTATGACGTCGTTTTTTCATTTTTTAGGTTAGGTTTATATGAATGTTGCTTCCGGCGTAGTATGTCTAGTTTTTTCTTTAATTTCAGCGTTTTTGTTTTCATCCTGTAGCTAAGAATAGTGAGGAATTTTGATTGCATGTTTTGCCAAAGTGGGTAGCCGAGCGTGTCCGTTAATTTAAGGTGAAGAGCATATAATTCCAGTTCCAATTTTTGTAATTTTGCGTAGTGGTTGTTTCTCTCAATTATTATTACTTTTTTATCGGCTGATGTTTGGTGTTTGCTGTTTTTGTCATATTTTGCAATTCTCCTTACAAACTTTGGTGTGACTTTGCTTTGTATGCATAGGTTTAAAAAACGGATGTCCGCAAATGTGTTTTTTCTCTTTTCTTCAATTTTTTGGTATCTTTTGATGTCACTTTTTATTCCACTGAAATCTGTATTGAAATTTAGGGTTTCTAATCTTACCTTGTTTTCTGCCATGACTTGTATTTTTTCCAACGTGGTGGCCAATTATAACTTTTGCTTCTTGTGACTTGTTGGTCTTAAATTACGTTGATATTGTAATGAAAAGAAGCTAGAAACAGTGATGTGTATTGAATTTATTTAAAGGTGAGTCGGAATTGTTACACTAACATCACTTAAGTTTACTCACTTAACATGTTTCGGGAAACCGTTGTGCCCATCCTCAGAAGGTTAATTCGACTGGCCCGTGTTGTTGGTGTTTCCGTTTTTTGGACTGGATCCTGTGGTGGCATCTTGTGGTGGAGAAATGTACTTCCAGAGAGGATTTGGTGGCGGCAAATCAAAATTCATTAGATGTGTGTTGTGTTTTAGAATGGTGATCTTCTCCCATGCATCTAATTCGGCTGCAAACTTGGCTGGTTTGACTAATGTAATATTGGGTTTGATGTTGTGATTAGTGATCCAAAAATGGTGTGAAACTGCAGATTTGTCCATTTGTTTGTATTTAATACATCTCATGTGCTCCTTTAGCCTAGTTTCTAGGTTTCTTTTTGTCTTACCTATGTATAGTTTATTGCAATCTGAACAATTGATTTTATAGATTCCAGCTTTTTTGTCTTGTGGAATGGGGTCTTTTAACTTGTTACAAAGTAATTTCTCTATGTTAAATTTGTTCTGTGGAGCTAGGCTGGTGTTATGTTTCATGAAAATCTTCTTAAATTTGTGAAACGTTCCTGGATGGTATGTGAATTTCTTGAACTTTAGCTCTTTATCTTGCTGGCTGAGATTTGTTGTGTTTCTGATGTGCATCTGTCGTTTGAATTTTGCAATTTTTTTGTCAATAGTTGTTTTGTTGTACCCATTATGTATTGCTGTGTCTACTATATGCTGGTATTCTAACTGGTATTCTTTTTTATTTAAGGGGGTATATACCAGTCTATGTGTTAGGCTGTTTAGTACTGCATGTTTGTGTGTGGTTGGAATGAAACTCTTATTTTTTATGTAATTAGTAGAGTGTGTTGGCTTCCTGTATATGCCAAAGGTTAGGTTCTTTTGTTCTCTGATGATTTTTAGGTCTAAAAATGGTAGCATGCCTTCTTTTTCTATTTCTATGGTGAATTTTATTGATTGGTTCTGTAGGTTTAGTAAGGCTAAGGAGTCTTGTATGAACCTGTTAGGGACAACAGCGAAGATGTCGTCAACATATCTGTGCCAAACTTTAAACATGTATGGAAAGGAAGTTGTTGTGTGTGTTTCTAAGTAGCTCATAAATAAATCTGCCAAGAAGGGTGAAAGTGGATTGCCCATGGTTAAACCAGTTGGTTGTTGATAGAACTTCTTATTGAAACTAAAACAATTTTGTGCAATGCATAAATTGGTAAGTTGTATGAGGTCTACTATTTCTTCTTCAAGTAGGTTAGTCTGCTGTAGCCATTTCTTTAATTGACGCAGGGGTTGATCTGTAGGAACACTTGGAAATAGTGCAGTGACATCAAAGGAAACTAATCTGTCTTCTGGTTCGAGTTCCAGGGATTTTATCTTCTTATTAAATCTTCTGAATTCATTATGTTTTTGCTATTGAATTTTGGTAGTGAAGAGAATCTCTGTACTAACAATTTTGCCAGTTTGTAGGTAGGAGAATCAATATTACTGACGATTGGTCTCATCTTATTACCCGGTTTGTGTATTTTAGGTAGAGCATACATTTTTGGTAAAGTGGGGTGATCTGGTTTTAATCTAGATTTATCAGTGTCTGTTATAGTTTTGCTTTCCTGGATGGTTTGATTGAAGGCTTTTAAATGTAATTTTAACGGGCCGGTCGAATTAACCTTCTGAGGATGGGAACAACGGTTTCCCGAAACATGTTAAGTGAGTAAACTTAAGTGATGTTAGTGTAACAATTCCGACTCACCTTTAAATAAATTCAATACACATCACTGTTTCTAGCTTCTTTTCATTACAATATCAACGTAATTTAAGACCAACAAGTCACAAGAAGCAAAAGTTATAATTGGCCACCACGTTGGAAAAAATACAAGTCATGGCAGAAAACAAGGTAAGATTAGAAACCCTAAATTTCAATACAGATTTCAGTGGAATAAAAAGTGACATCAAAAGATACCAAAAAATTGAAGAAAAGAGAAAAAACACATTTGCGGACATCCGTTTTTTAAACCTATGCATACAAAGCAAAGTCACACCAAAGTTTGTAAGGAGAATTGTAAAATATGACAAAAATAGCAAACACCAAACATCAGCCGATAAAAAAGTAATAATAATTGAGAGAAACAACCACTACGCAAAATTACAAAAATTGGAACTGGAATTATATGCTCTTCACCTTAAATTAACGGACACGCTCGGCTACCCACTTTGGCAAAACATGCAATCAAAATTCCTCACTATTCTTAGCTACAGGATGAAAACAAAAACGCTGAAATTAAAGAAAAAACTAGACATACTACGCCGGAAGCAACATTCATATAAACCTAACCTAAAAAATGAAAAAACGACGTCATACCCAGACGTAATTAATCTTTCAAATGTAACTTTCACCAAAGCAGAATTATCGGTATTAAACCTTGGCCTAAAAACATGTGTTGGCTACAAAAAAACAACCGATGAAATAGTCGCAGACATTGAGATTGCTACTTACAACCTAAATGAAAATAGTAAAACCACTATAAAAAAAGAATGTGAAATGGTTCTCCAAGAAATACAAGCAGATAAACATAACAATTTCCCAACCAAACATGTGATCAAAACATTAAAATCAAAACCAGTAGTATACACAAAAGCTGACAAGGGAAATAAACTAGTTGTACTGCAAAAAGATGATTATATTGCCAGAGTAGAAAATATGCTGCAACAAGAAAATTACATACAAATTCAAGAAGACCCATTAAAATTACATTTAAAAGCCTTCAATCAAACCATCCAGGAAAGCAAAACTATAACAGACACTGATAAATCTAGATTAAAACCAGATCACCCCACTTTACCAAGAATATATGCTCCACCTAAAATACACAAACCGGGTAATAAGATGAGACCAATCGTCAGCAATATTGATTCTCCTACCTACAAACTGGCAAAATGGTTAATACAGAGATTCTCTTCACTACCAAAATTCAATAGCAAAAACATAATGAATTCAGAAGATTTAATAAGAAGATAAAATCCCTGGAACTCGAACCAGAAGACAGATTAGTTTCCTTTGATGTCACTGCACTATTTCCAAGTGTTCCTACAGATCAACCCCTGCGTCAATTAAAGAAATGGCTACAGCAGACTAACCTACTTGAAGAAGAAATAGTAGACCTCATACAACTTACAAATTTATGCATTGCACAAAATTGTTTTAGTTTCAATAAGAAGTTCTATCAACAACCAACTGGTTTAACCATGGGCAACCCACTTTCACCCTTCTTGGCAGATTTATTTATGAGCTACTTAGAAACACACATAACAACTTCCTTTCCATACATGTTTAAAGTTTGGCACAGATATGTTGACGACATCTTCGCTGTTGTCCCTAATAGGTTCATACAAGACTCCTTAGCCTTACTAAACCTACAGAACCAATCAATAAAATTCACCATAGAAATAGAAAAAGAAGGCATGCTACCATTTTTAGACCTAAAAATCATCAGAGAACAAAAGAACCTAACCTTTGGCATATACAGGAAGCCAACACACTCTACTAATTACATAAAAAATAAGAGTTTCAATCCAACCACACACAAACATGCAGTACTAAACAGCCTAACACATAGACTGGTATATACCCCCTTAAATAAAAAAGAATACCAGTTAGAATACCAGCATATAGTAGACACAGCAATACATAATGGGTACAACAAAACAACTATTGACAAAAAATTGCAAAATTCAAACGACAGATGCACATCAGAAACACAACAAATCTCAGCCAGCAAGATAAAGAGCTAAAGTTCAAGAAATTCACATACCACCCAGGAACTTTTCACAAATTTAAGAAGATTTTCATGAAACATAACATCAGCCTAGCTCCACAGAACAAATTTAACATAGAGAAATTACTTTGTAACAAGTTAAAAGACCCCATTCCACAAGACAAAAAAGCTGGAATCTATAAAATCAATTGTTCAGATTGCAATAAAGTATACATAGGTAAGACAAAAAGAAACCTAGAAACTAGGCTAAAGGAGCACATGAGAAGTATTAAATACAAACAAATGGACAAATCTGCAGTTTCGCACCATTTTTGGATCACTAATCACAACATCAAACCCAATATTACATTAGTCAAACCAGCCAAGTTTGCAGCCGAATTAGATGCATGGGAGAAGATCACCATTCTAAAACACAACACACATCTAATGAATTTTGATTTGCCGCCACCAAATCCTCTCTGGAAGTACATTTCTTCACCACAAGATGCCACCACAGGATCCAGTCCAAAAAACGGAAACACCAACAACACGGGCCAGTCGAATTAACCTTCTGAGGATGGGAACAACGGTTTCCCGAAACATGTTAAGTGAGTAAACTTAAGTGATGTTAGTGTAACAATTCCGACTCACCTTTAAATAAATAATCTATATGTTAATATAAAAGAGAGTAAATTAATTTTGTTTGAATTCCGAACTAGTTTAAAGTTAGATATAATGTAGAAATTGAAGGTAAAGACATAGTACAGAAAGAATCTACAGAATTTCTGAGTATGGAAGTAGATAAAAGCTTAAAATTACACAAAAGAGATTGAATATATGTGGTAACAAAATTAGTAGTGGCCTATATCTGTTAAGAAAGTTATCTAAATACTTGAATACTGAAGTGCTGAAATTAGTATATATATAATATATATTCTACTCTACAATACATAGCCATCTTAGCTAAGGAATTGATATATGGGGCAGTGCAGGAATTACAAATATAAACAGAGTATTAATACTACAAAAATGTGTCTATGAAGTATATTTAAACTTGAAATTAGAACTTCATGTAGACCAACTTTTATAAAGGTAAAGATTTTCACTTTAGTATTATTGTATTGATATATATATATATAAACTTATATTACTTGTACATAAAATGAATATAACATTGATAGTATAAACAGAAACAACAAACTAAATGAATACAATACTAGAAGCTGGGATACCTTTCATAGAAATATTCTAAGGAACAAGTTGCAGAAAAAGGTTCTCTATCAAAAGGAATAATTTTTTATAATAAATTGCCCAATTATTTAAGGATACTAAATAGAAATACATTTAAAAATCAACTAAAGAAGTACTTAGTAGAAACAGGCATTTATATAAAGATGCGTTATAGTAACGTATAACAGAATTTAAATGATTTTATATGTTACATCATTGATTTATAATTTGAATAATAAATGTAGAATAAATAATTTTGTTTGATTGATACATATTAGATTGTGATGCTGCTTGAAACATGTATGCCTATAGGCAAAGAAACGTACACTTACAATTTGAGATGAACAAAGATTATAACACTAAATAATGTGTATCTAGTTTTCTGCCATGAGCGATTTTTCACTCTATACTCACGTTCATTTAATCTTGTGTTTCTTTCTATATTTTGCATCTGAGCTGAATAAAGATTATAACACTTCATGGTGTGAATCTATTTTGCTGCCTAGTGCGATGCTTTCCTCTACGTTCACTTATTCTTCTGCTCCTTCTGACACTAATATATTCTGGTGTTTCTGGATCATTGGAGCACATACTTCTGCTATATTCTGGTGATTCCAAATCATTGGATCTCATACTTGATATTTCCTGCTGATTTTGGATATTTGGAGATGCTTCTATTATTCCGGTTTTTGCGGCTTCGCTTTTTAAGTGTTGATGAATTAATTTTATTAACATGTGATAAAATGACTTGTGTGGACACACTTCACTGAGGAGATTTTTTATCAAGGCTACTGCCTTGTAATGAATGGTTTGTACCAGAAGTTTCATTAACAGGAACTTTAGTTTCAGTCAAACAAATTTTGGTTCCTCATGCTAGAGCAGGCCTCATCTGTCTGCACACCTGCATTAATATATGGTATGCTGGTAATTAAATTGAGCTCAATCTGAGCATTAGGTTTTATGAAAACCGGTGTGTAGCACCCAGCTTCTTAATTACAGGTGTAAGGACTATCTGTGCCTTATAAAATAAGTCTTCATGTAAGCCACAATCTTCATCATTAGACAACAAACCCTGGTTTCCTAACATGGGATAAATCTGACCTACATTTGGCACAGAATAGCTAGGCACCAATGCTAACCATTGTTTGCACTTGGGTTCACAGGCACAGAGTAGCTAGGCACCAATGCTTGACCATTGTTTGCATTTGTGTTCTCAGGCACAGAGTAGCTTGTCACCAATGCTAGACCATTGTTTGCATTTGGGTTCACAGGCACAGAGTAGCTAGGTACCAGTGCTAGACCATTGTTTGCACCTGGGTTCCCAGGCACAAAGTAGCTAGGCACCAATGCTAGACCATTGTTTGCATTTGAGTTCACAATCACAGAGTAGCTAGGCACTAATGCTTGACCAGAGTTTGCAAAAGAACAGTGATGAGTACTTTGTTGTGGGTGACAATGTTGTTGGGCTCGAGGACTGCTTCCATTATATAGCAAACATGGAGCTCGAAGGGCAGAGGCTGTCTGGCATTGCTGTTGCTGCTTGTTTTGTGGGTTGCTAGGTGTCTGCTGCAGCATGGTGACTGTGAGGCGTTCCTCTTGCTGTGGGTTATCTTGTACAAAATATGGCACATACTGAAGGATCTGTTGTGAAAGATTTGGTATTTGCTGCTGTAGCATGTGTTGCTAGGAGCCATCTGCAGCACGGTGGATGTGAGACGTTCGTCTTGCTGTGGCTTAGCGTGTACAGTATAGGCACATGCTGCAGGATCCGTTGTGAAACATTTGGCACTTGTTGCTGCCCCTGTCCTTGATATTTGCTTGCAATTCTCTAAGTTCAAAAGAAATAAGCATATATTATTTAGTAGGACATCTAAAGAGCTACAACTAGCAATAAAATAGTGACTAACACGGAATGGCCACTGAGCTTCACCTACAGCTGCAATTGAGTTCGAAAAGCTAAACAATACCATTAAATAAGGAATGTTAGGGAATGCATTGGTCAGCATTCTGTCTTCTTTATAAACCCTTCACCCATGTTAGAATTGAAAATGTGCACTCTTGCATATGTATAATATATTTCATGCTTTCCGCGATGAAAACAAATAAGTCTGTTATCTATAAATGATTATTTCTGACCACATGGAAAAGAATTCATTCATTCTATTTTTAATACTACATAGGAGGTTGCAAAAAGCAAGCATTAAATTTCAGTAAGAGAAACCCTATTATTGTAATGAGAAATGCTGATTTCTGATTCTGTCTCCATTTGTGGAAAATTAAGCTTTTAGCTACCGCAGTAGCTATATACTATTACAACCTTAATATTTTTTAAAATGACCTGCTACTATTAGACCGGGATAGTCTTGTTCATAAAGCTAATATTTAAACAAATACATACTGGTGAACATTATGCAGTTGTTTTGATACAAAAGTCGCCAATACTACCTAGGTAGTTGAAGGCAGCTATATAACTGAAACAAAAACAAATCTGATGTGATACATTCACATGGCCTTCTTTACCCTCTATCTTTATTAGTGGGTATAAAATATATTCCTACTAAAGCTTATTTTTCTATCTACTACATTTAATCCAAATATACCTTTGCAAAAATAGCTGCATTATAGTCGATGCATTTGTAGAAAAAATATATACAGCTTTTGAAAATGGTGACGATTCAATGCACTCTTTGTGAATTAAGTAAAGCTTTCGATAGTGTGAGACGTGATATCTTATTAAATAAAATGGAAAAGTATGGGATCAAAGAAAAAAATTTAGATATATTTTAATCTTACTTAGAAGGTCGTAAACAGCTAGAGATTGAAGGCAATCGAGCATCAAAGAAGTACAAATTGGGGGTTCTGCAGGGCTCGCTACAGTGTCCCCTACTTCTTCTAATAATGATTAATGATTTTAATTTAATATTGTTATTGTATAAACCGTCAGAGCCGTGTTGAAATACTGGCTGTGGCATTGAATTTTTCAGTTGACTCTATAAAAATGATTAATGATATTTAAAAATGTTATCCCTGTTATACTATCCCCCCACAGGGGCTCACCTTATGTGAGTACGGGTTTTGGCGTACCCGGGGGTTCCCGAGGCACTCATCGCCATCTTCATCGCTTCATCCCCGTCCGGTCGAGGTGGGTTCGTTCTCGTGACCGGGGAACTCAAGGTAGGCTCTCGTGCGTTCTGTGCATTTTACTCCATGACGCCCATGCCATCGTTTTTTTATTCTCTCCTCTATTTATGCACATTTCGCAACATGTCCATTCATTTACACATCTATTTTTCTTCTTAGCCGGCCTACCTTGAGTGCGAAATGCCCACAAACATTTAGTATATTTTAACCTTTTATTTTAATCCTCCGTGGGCACAGCCTGACGGATATCCGCGCACCGCACGAGGTGCGCAGCTGGGTGAGTGGGTAATGGCGTCATCCCCACCACCCGGGGTCGTCATGTAGGGTTTGTGTTCGTATCCGCTGTTCAACTGCAATCCCGCGGGGGGCCATTGCATGAGCTGCTGACTTCTAACGGCGATTGGATCCCTCTGTCTATGTCCTGCGAGGTGTGACCCTGGGGTGAGATAGGTATAGATAGGCCACTCACCCAAGCCGGGGTAACGCCCGGGAGGTCAGAGCCCGAGGTCGGAGACGGTTGCAATGGTGGAGGATTTATTTCGCTATGGAGCACCCTTTCTCCATTAACACCAACAAGCGCCGAAAAGTTTATGTAACGGAAGTGATACCACCGACAACTGGTTGTTACCTGGACACTTCACGAACAGAAGAAGGGCAAACTTTTGAGAAGGTGAACCCTTTCAATATTCAGAAGGGCATTGATGCTATTTCTGGTGCGGTTCATTCCTGCACTCGTCTACGGAATAGCTCCTTATTAGCACAAACGAAGTCCGATCAGCAAAGTAAGACCTTGTTGCGCGCTACGCTTCTCCACGGCTATCCCATCCTTGTGGAGAACACCGCACATTGAATTCCTGTCGAGGCGTCATTACCACCCATAGCCTCGATCGTATGTCGAACGATGAACTAGTAGACTATCTTTCGGACCAAAAGGTGACAGCAGTGCATCGAGTGCAGGCCAAACGCGAAGGAGCATTGGTACCCTCTCGTACCCTGTTTATAACATTTGATGGCGTCGATCTGCCCACGAGCATTTCAGCAGTGTAGGAACGCATTGCGGCGAAGCCTTATATTCCTAGACCTCTGCATTGTATTTAAATGCCAACGTTTTGGGCATACGCAAGTCTCCTGTAAGAGTGCCGTTACCATCTGTGCCTCATGTAGCCAGCCGTCACACGAAGGTACCTGTTCCACAGCCCCCGTCTGCGTTAACTGCAAAGGGTCTCATTCTGCTTCGTTTGCCGACTGTCCGCGGTACTTGGACGAGAAGGCGATCCAGGAGATCCGGGTAAAGGAGAAACCCTCCTTCGTCGTAGCCCGGAGGCGCTACCATGCGCGCCAGGCTTCTCTCCTGCGATCTGGTACATTTAGTTCTGTTGTTGCCTCGCCAGTACCACGAGTAGATGCCGAAACTCAAACCTGTACCATGACTGCATTAATCGCCACTACCATCCGGCCATCCATCTCTGCTATAGTTAGCAAGCCATCTAAAGCTGGTCCTAAGGTACTGAAGTGGCAAGCCGCTGAAAAGAAACCAAAGTAGAAACTTCATAGGGAAGATTTTCTAAAGGACCCTCCGCGTGCGCGCGGTAAGAAAAGTTCAGCTTCTCCTCCTCGGAGGTCGCAGTCCCAGGACGCTCCTGGGACAAGCGGCGCTCAGTGGCACCCCTCACACATCGCTACCCAGAACCGATTCTCGGCGGTTGAATCGGTTTCTGGCTCTGAGCGCTTGGGCCATCCCTTCGAGGAGTCTATGGAGTCTGACCAAATCCATACCAAAAGCCTGAGACCAAAGGTTAAACAGAAGGTAATTTTGAGCCACCCTTCTAAGTAAGAAGTTTATCCCTTTTCTTTATGGCTATCCTGACCTGAATTTACGTGGTGTACGATCGCACAGGACGGAACTGCAACTTTTATTGCGTTCCCATTCACCTATGGTTGTGTGTTTGCAGGAGATTAAGCTTCGCCCTCACGACCCTTTTGATCTCCAAGGGTATACTCCGGTTCGCTACGATCTTGAACCGCAGGAGGGTACTCCTGCTCATGGAGGTGTCATGTTGTTAGTGCGTAGCGACGTTCATTTTCAAACTCTCGCTCCTACGTCCCACTTGCAAACTGTTGACGTAACTGTTTAGTTACCCGGCTTTTTCTTTTCTGTTTGCACTGTCTATTCACCTCCATCGTCTCCCTTGCTCCCGCGGACATTCGAGCTCTCTTGTCCGCTCTCCCAACACCATTTCTTCTGTTGGGAGATTTTAATGCCCATCACCCACTGTGGGTTTCGCCAAGGGCTTCTGCGAGGGGAACTCTTCTTTCCGACATTTTTTACCAGTTCAATCACTCCATCCTCAATACAGGTAAACCTACTTTTATTTCTGATTCTTCTGGTACATTCTCACACCTGGACCTTGCTGTTTCCTCACTACAGCTTGTTAGTCGTCTGCAGTGGAACGTCGTCGCTGACACCTACTCCAGCGACCATTACCCCTGCATTATTTCTCTTCTGTCACAAAACGTACAGCATTCCAGAGTACCTACCTGGATATTCACAAAAGCCGACTGGAGCTTGCACTCCAGTCTCGTGCATTTTGACGACCAGCCCTTCACCGACATTAACCAACTAGTGCAGCAACATACGTCTACGATTTTCTCTGCCGCCGAACGCACAATTCCCCGTTCTTCTTCTCACCCTCAACGGATTCCTGTTCTTTGGTGGAACGAGGAGTGTCGGGTTGCCGTTCGTGCCCGTAGAACTGCACTTAGGGTGTTTCGGCGTCACCCTACATTTGATAATTTGGTCACTTTTAAACAATCGCGCGCCAGGGCTCATCGCATTATTCAGGATAGCAAGAAGGCATCTTGGGCTCGTTTTGTCGAGTCTTTTAATCGCTTCACACCTTCATCAGTTGTTTGGGATACACTTCGTCGCTTCTCCGGTAAAGTGTCGCATTGTACTGTGTCTGGCCTTCAGGATTCCAATGCCACCGTAGTGGATCCGGCTGCCATTGTTAACGCTCTGGGTACTGCCTTTGAGGCGTTTCCAGTTCAGCCCATTATTCCGCCGGCTTTCGCTCTAATAAAGACCGACTGGATTCCGTATCATATAATTTTCGGTCTGCTAATAATGAATGCTATAACGAACTTTTCACAATGAGGGAGCTGGAGCACACTCTTCATTGCTCTCGGCACTCCGCTCCTGGGCCGGCCGGCATTCATGTCTTGATGTTACAGTACCTTTCAGCAGACAGTAAACTCTTTCTCTTACAGGTCTATAACCGTATTTGGCAAGACGGTATTTTTCCTTCCGTTTGGCGCGAAGCCACCATTGTCCCTATACTTAAGCCTGGGAAGGATCGCCAACTACCTTCCAGCTACCGCCCTATCTCCCTCACCAGTTGCGTTTGCAAGGTGATGGAGTGGATGATCAACGGGCGGTTGACATGGTGGCTTGAGTCTCAGAAACTTCTAGCGAACGCTCAGTGCGGATTTCGTCAATATTGCTCTACCGTCGGCCACCTGGTGTCCCTGTGGACGCATATTATGAATGGATTTCTGAGAAAGTGTCAAACCATGGCTGTGTTTTTTGACCTGAAGAAAGCTTATGACACTTGTTGGAGGGGCGGCATTTTACGTACACTTCACGCATGGAATATCCGCGGTCGTCTTCCCATATTTCTTCGGGAGTTTATAACGGACCACGTCTTTTGTGTACGTGTGGGCTCGGTTTTAGTTAGTCGTTTTATTCAAGAGAACGGAGTACCGCAGGGCTCTGTACTCAGTGTCACACTTTTTGCAATTGCTATCAACCCCATTGTTGATTTATTCCACCTGGCATTTCATCGTCCCTATTTGTTGACGATTTTGCAATTTATTGCAGTTCACGACGGACCTGTCTACTCGAGCGCCGTCTCCAGAGCTGTATCGACCGTCTCTAAGCCTGGAGTAACGCCAACGGCTTTAATTTCTCCGCCGAGAAATCTGTCTGTATTAATTTCTGGCGCCGGAAGGCTTTCCCTCCGCACTCTCTCTATCTTGGGCCGGAGGTCCTTCCGTTTGCAGACGAGGTGAAAATTTTGGGGTTGATCTTTGATCGAAAGCTGAGCTGGACTTCTCACGTTTCCTTTTTAAAAGCAAAGTGTGACCGTTCTCTTAATCTTTTACGTGTTTTAAGTGGCACATCCTGGGGAGCTGATCGGACCTTCGTTCTGTCTTTATCGCTCTTTGGTCCGATCCAAACTTGATTACGGGTGCGTTCTCTATTCAACGGCACGTCCATCTGTGTTACGTCTCTTGAATCCCATTCATCATGGTGGTATTAGTGTCGCTACAGGGGCCTTTCCAACTAGCCCCTTACCCAGTCTTTACGCTGAAGCTGCAGAGCCTCCGCTGTCCTTCAGACGAGAGACGCTCTTGTGTAGCTATGCCTGTCGACTCTCAAGCTTGCCTGACCACCCGTCCTTCGCGATATTTTACGAGGATTCGCTTGATCGGCAATATTTAGTTAGCTCCTCTGCATTGTTCCCTCCAGGGGTTTGATTTCGTTAACTTCTTCGGCTTTTGGACGTTACGCCAACGCCGGCCCTTCCAAGGGGGGGGAACGTGTTTCCCTCCATGGTTGCGCGCTGAGGCCCACTGTCATCTTGGGTTATCGTCGATGCCGAAGAATGAGACCCCCTTCTTCAGTCTTTAGATCAGCGTTTTTAGAACTTCAGTTGCAATTCGGGGACTTTCATTTTATCTTTACTGATGGATCTAAGACTGATGCTGGAGTAGGATGTGGCTTTTTGTGGTGGAAATAGCTTTACTTTTCGTTTACCGGGGCAATGTTCGATTTTTACCGCGGAACGTTTTAGGATTTATCAGTCCCTTTTATACATTCAGCGGCACGACTTACGGCACTGTATTATTTGTTCAGACTCCCTGAGTGCTCTTCAAAGCATTAGCTCGCTGTACAATTACCACCCGCTCGTACAGCACATTCATGACCTGCTCCACTCGCTTGGTGTGTCCGACATCAGCGTCTCCTTCATGTGGAATCTAGGTGATGTTGGCATATCAGGTAATGAGTCTGCCGACGCCGCTGCCAGGTCCTCGATTTTATTACCCAGATATTTTACCTCTGTTGTTCCCTCCACAGATTTGTATGTTCTTTTGCGTAGCCGCATCCTCCTGCTTTGGAGGGATGAGTGGACGGTCCTCCGAGGGAACGAGTTACAGGAGGTTAAGCCTCTCCCGTTAATCCTGCGTACCTCTTCTCGTTCGTGTCGTCGGGAAGAGGTAATTTTAGCTCGCTTACGAATCGGACATTGTCTTTTTAGCCATAGATACCTGCTCAGTGGTGACCCCGCACCACTCTGTGAGCAGTGTGATGCGCCCTTAACGGTGCGTCACATTTTAACAGTGTCAAGTTTTAGCTCCGTTGCGCGTTCGTGTTGGTCTGCCTGTTGGCCTAGCCAACGTTTTGGCAGACGACGCGCGTGCTGTAGAGTGTCTTTTACGTTTTATCAGCGACATTGGATTTACCAGATGCATTTGATGCGCTGAGCGTCTTTTGACTGTGTGATTTTATCTTGTCTTTTTAATGGGCATCTCCTCCCCAGTGGACATGTAGCGCTCGTGTCCCTGGCATTCTACAGTTCTTGACACGTTGTTTTACTCTTTTATTGACCATGGTTTTAGTGTGTTCGTATTTGGAATTTAATGTTTTGATTTTTATCTTTTGGACATCGCGGGTCTGTGTCCCGTTTTTAATTATGCGGTTTTTTATCGGACTTTTATTTTTGGACTGTACATTTTTTACTTTGTAAGGGCGCTCATGACCTTAGCTGTTTAGCGCCCTTAAACCGCATCTCATCATCATCACGTCCCGTTTTTTACTTATGCGGTTTTTTTACCCGGCTTTTATATTTTGGACTTTATATTTTTATGCATTGTAAGGCCGCTGATGACCTTAGCAGTTTAGCGCCCTTAAACCGCATCTAATCATCATCATCATATCGTGTATTTTGACGACAAGCTCTTCAACGACATTAACCAAATGTTGCAGCACCTTACGTCTACGATTCTATCTGGCACCGAAAACGCAATTCCCCGTTCATCCTTTCAACCTCTGCGTCTACCTGTTCAGTGGTGGAACGAGGATTGTCGGTACGCACTTCGTACCCGTAGAACTGCGCTTAGGGTGTTTCGGCGACACCCTACACTTGATAATTTGATTACTTTTAACACTCGCGCGCCAGGGCTCGTCGCGTTATTCAGGATAGGAAGAAGGCGTCTTGAACTCGTTTTGCCGAGTGTTTTAATCGCTTTACTCCTTCATCTGTTTTTGGGATAAACTTCGTCGCCTCTCAGGTAAAGTGTCGCATTGTACTGTTTTTGGTCTTCAGGTTCCCAATGCCACCATAGTGGATCCGGCTGCCATCGCTAACACTCTGTGTTCTGCCTTTAGGCGGTTTCCAGTTCAGACCATTATTCCACCGGCTTTCGCTCTATCAAAACCGGCTGGATTCCGCAACCTATAATATTTGGTCTGCTAATAATGAGTGCTATAATGAACTTTTCACAACGAGGGAGCTGGAGCACGCTCTTCATTGCTCTAGGCACTCCGATCCTGGGCCGGACGGCATTCATGTCCTGATGTTAAAGAACCTTTCAGCCGACAGTAAACTCTTTCTCTTACAGGTCTATAACCTATTTGGCAAGACGGCTTTTTCCTTCCGTTTGGCGCGAAACCACCATTGTCCCCATACTTAAGCCTGGGAAGGATCGCCAACTACCTTCTAGCTACCGCCCTATCTCCCTCTCCAGTTGCATTTGCAAGGTGATGGAGCGCATAATCAACGGGCGGTTGACATGGTGGCTTGAGTCTCAGAAACTTCTAGCGAACGCTCAGTGCGGATTTCGTCGCTGTCCCTGTCGACGCATATTATGAATGGATTTCTGAGAAAGTGTCAAACCGTGGCTGTGTTTTTGACCTGGAGAAAGCTTATGACATTTGTTGGAGGGGCGGCATTTTACGTACACTGCAAGCATGGAATATCCGCGGTCGGTTTCCCATATTTTTGGGAGTTTATGACGGACCGCGTCTTTCGTGTACGTGTGGGCTCGGTTTTATCTAGTCGTTTTATTCAAAAGAACGGAGTACCGCAGGGCTCTGTGCTCAGTGTCACACTTTTTTGCAATTGCTATCAACCTCATTATTGATTGTTTTCCTCCTGGCATTTCATCGTCCGTTTTTGTTGACGATTTTACCATTTATTGCAGTTCACGGCTGACCTGTCTACTCGAACGCCGTCTCTAGAGCTGTATCGACCGTCTCTATGCCTGGAGTAACGCCAACGGCTTTAATTTCTCCGCCGAAAAATCCGTCTGTATCACGTTTTGGCGACGAAAGGCTTTCCCTCCGCCGTCTATGCATCTTGGGCCACGGATACTTCCGTTTGCAGACGAGGCGAAATTTTTGGGGTTGATCTTTGAAAGGAAGCTGAGCTGGATTCCACACATTTTCTTTTTAAAAGCAAAGTGTGACCCTTCTCTTAATCTTTTACGTGTTTTAAGTGGCACATCCTGGGGAGCTGATTGGACCGTCTTTCTGCATCTTTATCACTCTTTGGTCCGATCCAAACTTGATTACGGGTGCATTGTCTATTTGTCGGCATTTCCATCTGTGTTACGACGATTGAATGCCATTCACCATCGTGGCATAAGTGTCGCAACGGGGGCCTTTCCAACCAGCCCTGTACCCAGTCTGTACGCTGAAGCTGCAGAGCCTGCGCTGTCCTGCCGGCGCGAGATACTTTTGTTCAGCTATGCCTGTCGACTCTCAAGTTTGCCTGACCACCCGTCCTTCGCGATATTTTACGAGGATTGGCTTGATTGACAATATTTAGTTTGCTCCTCTGCAATGCTCCCTCCAGGGGTTCGATTTCGTCAACTTCTTCGGCATTTGGACGTTATGCCAGCACCGGCCCTTCCAAGGGGGGAAACGCGTTTTCCTCCATGGTTGCGCGCTGAGGCCCACTGTCATCTTGGGTTATCGTCGATGCCGATGAATGACACCCCTCTTCAGTCTTTAGATCAGCATTTTTAGAACTGCTGGCGCAATTCGGAGACTTTCCTTTTATGTTTACTGATGGAACTAAGACTGATGATGGAGTAGTGTGTGCCTTTGTTTTTAATCGTCATAGTTTTACCTTTCGTTTATCGGGTCAATGTTCGATTTTTACCGCTGAAACGTTTAGTATTTATCAATCGGTTTTATACGTTCAGCGGCGCGACTTACGGCAGTGTGTTGTTTGTACGGACCCTCTGAGTGCCCTTCAGAATATTAACGCGCTGTACAATTTCCACCCTCTCGTACAGCGCATACATGACCTGCTCCACTCACTTGGTGCTTCTGGCATGAGCGTCACCTTTCAGTGGACTCCAGGTTATGTGGGCATCTCAGGGAACGAGTCTGCCGACGCTGCTGCCAAATCGGCGATTTTATTACCCAGATTTTTTTCCTCTGTTTTCCCCTCGTCAGTTTTGTGTGTTCTTTTACGTCGCCGCATTCTCTCGCTTTGGCTCGATGAGTGGACGGCCCTCCGGGGGAACAAGTTGCGGGAGGTTAAACCTCTTCCGTTAGTCTGGGGTACCTCTTCTCGTTCTTCTCGTCGGGAAGAGGTACTTTTAGCCCGTCTACGAATCGGAGGTTGTCTTTTTAGTCATAGATATGTGCTTAGTGGTGACCCCGCACCAGTATGCGGGCGGTGTGATGCGCCTTTAACGGTGCGTCACATTTTAACAGAGTATCAAGTTTTAGCTCCATTGCGTGGTCGTGTGGGTCTCCCTGTTGGCATAGCCAACGTTTTGGCAGACGACGCGCATGCTGTAGAATGTCTTTTACGTTTTATGAATGGCAGTGATGTTAATCGGCGCATTTGATGCGCTGAGCGCCTTTTAACGTTGTGATTTTATATTGCCTTTTTATTGGGGACTCCACAGTGGACATATGGCGCTCATGTCCAATGCGTTCTACAGTTCTTGACACGTGGTTTTACTCTTTTATTGTTTTGTCTAACATGTTTTAGTGTGGTGGATTTAGAATTTGTGTGCGTGTTTTTTTACTGTTTTTGACTTATCGGATTTTTCTGTATTTTAGTTCTTGAATTTTATATTTTACACCTTGTAAGGGCGCTTTTGACCTTTGATGTTTAGCGCCCTTAACCCCATATCATCATTATCATCATCTATCCCTGTTATACAAATGTTTATGCAGATGATACCTCCTTCCTTAACGTTCATAAAGACTTGAGATTGTGACAGTCAGTAAATGTTGCAAGCTCAAAGTTGGTTTAACCTAATGGCTTCCTTATGAATCCCAACAAAACTCAAAACATTGTCTTCAATTTAAAGCATATAAATGTTGCCAGTCATAGTATGAAACTTCTTGGTATTATAATTGATAAACAACTATCCTGGAATCCGCATATAGATTTTGTATGCAAAAAATTATCATGCATAGTATTTTTCATTCTTTCATTCCATCCTAAGATTGGCATAGTATTATTATGGGGCAGTAGTCCACGCATAAAGGAGGTATTAAGAACTCAAACAAATACAATAAGAATTTTGACCAACTCGAAGAAATGTGAACACTGCAAACCATTATTTATAGAATTACAAATTCCTAAGTTATTAATTTATATATATATATACATATAAATATAAACGAGACTTTGCATGAGAGGGAAGTAAGGAGAGACATACATAAACACAATACGCATTATTAGCAATGAAGTTGATATGCCATACTACGGATTGCAGAAGGCAGTAGGCATAAAACTCTTTAACTCTTTTCCCCTTAAAAGTAACTACTGTAAATCTTCAACTCTATAAAGAAAAATTCCACAAATGGTTAATACAACACTCTTTATATAGTGTACAAGAATTTGACCCATTAAGTAAAAGTGATATGTAAATATGTTTATTAGATTTAAGTAATATATAATATATAGCTTTGACCTTTGACAAAGCCTATTGTAATTACCAAATGGTGAATAAATTATTATTATTATTATTATTATTATTATTATTAAAAATACAAAGAGAACGTAATAGTCAAATGTTTAAGAAATGGATGCTATATGCTGACGTTAAAATTCCATAGTTTATCCTTGTAATCATAAGAAACAACCGAAAATTGACAGGACTTGAAACGAATGACAAAGTTGAACAATCCTAACCCAAGAAAACAAAAGACCAAAAACAAAACAAAAAAAGTATGAAGTAAATTTGTTTTTAAAAGTCTATTCTTTTGTATTTTCTCTGTTGCTTAACATTTACAGTTATATTCATTCATTCATTATCTGTTTACCCTCCTCTTATGTAGGACTTACACCCCCCAGGACTTACAGGCGGGTGCCTGGGGTCAGAGGCCCGTCGAGGAGCAGACACTCATGGATCAGACAGAACATCCAGGATGGGTGATCAGCCCAATGCCTGGTATGGGATGAAGGAAGTAGATGAAACGAAATGTTGGTGAAATGGATGAAAGGAAAGGTGATGATGGAGCAGTTGGTGGAATGAATGGCGGGGGAAACCGGAGAACCCGGAGAAAACCCGCCCAGACGCCGCTTCGTCCACCACAAATCCCACATGCAGGTACCTGGGATTGAATCCGGTTCGCCTCGGTGGGAGGCGAGCGGTCTAACCACTCGGACACGGCGCCGCCTTTACAGTTATACAAGATTATAAAAAAATCCCTTCCAAATGAAAAGGACTACGCAGGCTACTCCCAGAAAATTCAAGATATACATTTCATTTGTCCTGTAAATATCTTTAATATGTGGTATTTTAATAAAAATTGTTAGGGCATTTTTGAGAAAACAAAAAGTTTAAGAAAATGCTTGAAGTAAAGAATAGTTTGGGGTAGAGGGATTTTCTTAAAAATCTTCAAGTCGTATCTCTGTTAGTTACTGAACTTAAAGACCAAGTTTGGTATATGTTTTACTTATGTTGTTCACACTCTTGCCTTTTTTGAAAATGGTTCTTCAAAACATGCATTTTTGGTGAAAATTCAATATCAAACTTTTGGGTGGAATGCAATACCTTCTCTACCTAATATGTACATAGGTTTGCATGAGCTGCTGACTTCTGACGGCGATTGGGTCCCTCTGTCTATCCCCCCAGGGGCTCACCTTGTGTGAGTACGGGTTAGGCGTACCCGGGGTGCCCGAGCCACTCATCCCCATTATCATCTCTCCACCGCCGTTTGTTTTTGCCACGTCTTCATCCTTACCTATAAGTCTTCCTCTTCTAGGCTTATTTCTTTCATTGTAGCTTTAGTATTTTAGATTTATAACCTGTCTCACCAGCAGGGATTTTTACTGTCCCCGTGGTGCTGTCCCACGGTTTCGGCGCAGCTTCCAACTTCTGTGCTCTCCGGAGGTCTCAGGCATGAAGGTTGAGTGGACCCGCCCCACTGCCCCTTTTGTGCGACATTAGGTGCGGAGCCGTTCCGCAGTCATGTACACCCACGTAGCTCCTGAGGGGCCGGGTCCTTTCGGGCACCTCAGCGGCCGCGTGTCGCTGGGATGTACGGGCTGGCCCGACCTGTTACCGCTGTCTGGGATCCGACGTAATCAACCACAAGTCCCCTGAATCCACGTTGCCTCCGTTGAGGAGGCGTGGCCTACAGTGGGGAGCCATCGGTGGTTATGCCGGTGGTAGGGGTATAAAGTCGGGCCTGCCTGTGGTGAGTGTCGCATACCGGTCAGTAGTGGAGGGTGGCGGGTAACTTCTCTGATGTATTCCTCGAGATCGGACCTGTAGTGAGTTCTCCAGGTCGGCACAGACCGGAAGATTTCGGTGTCTTTTCTTTTATCCCCCGGATGGCAGGCTGACGCCGACGGTTCCGGAAGGGGGACCTTTTCACCATGGCTCCTCTGCGCTCCACCTGTTCGACAACCCGATTTTTTGTCATGCGGCTTGTTGCAGATACTAAGACCATGCAGGATATCAGCCCATTATACATTAAAAAAGAGCTTGACAGAATTTGTGGACCTGTGAAGAATACAAACCGCTGTAGAGATGGTACTTTGTTAGTTGAAGTGGCCAATGCCGACCAGCCGGCGAAATTATTCAAGGCGAGTCTTTTGGGTTCTTACCCCGTTAAAGTTGAGCAACACGCGTCGCTCAACCGTACTCGTGGTGAGATGACGACCCCCAGTTTGGATGGCCTTTCAAATGAGGACATAGCTAATTGTTTATGGGACCAGGGTGTTATAACTGCGTGCTGCCGTGTGATTGGGACGAGGGACGACAAGCCGGTTCCGCTTCGAACGGTATTTTTTACCTTTGAGATGAGGGAGCTGCCGTCTTACATCTTCTGCGGTTGTGAGAGAGCTCCCGTTCGTCTCTATGTGCCCAAACCTATGCGATGTTTCCGTTGCCAAACATTCGGTCATACAAAGCAGCGTTGTTCTGGGTCGCCTGTTTGCCCTCGTTGCGGCCGCGCCTCCCATGATGGGTTTATTGCTCGGCGCAGCTTGCCCACCGTTTGGAGTGGAACGTTTTAGCGGACGCGCACTCAAGCGATCATTTTCCGTGCCTAATTAGTCTCCTTTCGTCAACCGTATATTCCACCGAAAATCCCAAATGGCAGTTTGCTAAAGCCGACTGGTCGCTTTATTCCCGTCTCGCTCATTTTTCTTCTTGCGACTTTTCCAGTGTAGATCTATTGGTGGAGCATTTTACCTTCGTAATCCTCTCTGCTGCCCACCGTTGTATTCCTTGTCGCTCTACCAATTCTAAACGTTTGCCGGTTCCTTGGTGGAACGAGGATTGCGCCAAAGTCGTTCGTGAGCGCCGGCGTGCTCTCAGGGTCTTTCGGCGTCACCCTACGTTGGACAATTTGGTGCGCTATAAACGACTGCGTGCCATAGCTCGTCGGGTTATTCACCAGAGTAAGCGTGCCTCTTGGGCGCATTTCGTAGACGGCTTCAGTACTTCAACGCCCGACGCTGTCTTTTTGGAAAAGCTTAGGCGCGTCGCTGGTAAGGCTGCTCAATCGTATATCGCCGGTCTCCGCATTGGCCATTGTATGATTGCTGATCCCCATGCTCTCGCCGATACTTTGGGCCGGACATTCGCGGCAATTTCCAGCTCTGCCCATTAACGCCCGGCCTCTCTTGCTCGTAAGGCCGCGGTGGAGGCCCAAGAAATCTCCTTTCGCTCTAGTAACCGCGAGGACTATAACATTCCTTTTACTTTGCACGAACTGGAGTCTGTCTTGGCGTCTTCTGGACCAACGGCTCCCGGTCCTGATGCTGTGCCCGTTTTGCTTCTTCAGCATCTCTCAGAAAATGGTAAGCGCTTTCTCCTTCGGGTGTACAATCGTATCTGGGAGGCTGGTACCTTTGCTAGGGTTTGGCGCGAGGCCACCATTGTCCCGATATTAAAACCTGGCAAGGACCGCCTTCAACCTTCCAGTTACCGGCCGATTTCCCTAACCAGTTGCGTTTGCAAGGTTATGGAACGCATGATCAACGGGCGGTTGACCTGGTGGTTCGAATCTCGGAACCTTCTAGCGAACGTGCAATGTGGTTTCCGTCGGCACCGTTCTACTATTGATCATCCCGTCACTCTCCCGACACAAATTCTCAACGGGTTCCTGAGGGGCTGCCAAACTGTAGCTGTCTTTTTTGATCTGGAGAAGGCCTATGACACTTTTTGGAGCACCGGTATTCTTCGAACCTTACATCACTGGGCTTTTCGTGGCCATCTTCCTGTCTTCCTTCGCCAGTTCATGAAAGACCGGGTTTTTCGTGTGCGTGTGGGATCGATTTTATTTTATTGTTTTACTCAAGAGAACGCAGTTCCTCAAGGATCGGTTCTCAGCGTCACACTATTTGCTATGGCGATTAACCCTATAGTTGACTGTGTTCCACACGGAATTTCTTCGTCGCTTTTTGTTGACGACTTCGCCGTCTACCTTACTTCTCGCCTTACCTGTATCTTGGAACGCCGACTGTAGCAGTGTCTCAACTCCTTTCAATCCTGGAGTATTACAAATGGCTTTCAATTTTCTGCCGCCAAGACAGTCTGCGTTAACTTCTGGCGCCGGAAGGAGTTCCCTGCACCTTCTCTCCGGCTCGGTGCAGCACTCCTCCCGTTTGCGGACGAAACGAAATTCCTCGGGTTAATCCTTGATAGGAAGTTGTGTTGGTCGTCACATATAGCCTATCGTAAAGCCAGGTGCGAACGTACTCTTTCTGTTTTACGTGTTTTATCTGGCACATCATGGGGTGCAGATCGTATAGTCCTCTTGAGCCTTTATCGCTCACTAGTTGGCTCAATGATTGACTACTGGTTTATTGTGTATTCCGCTGCGCGGCCTTCCATCTTGCGTCGCTTGGACACAATTCACCACCAGAGCATCCGGCTAGCTACTGGTGCCTTTCGCACCAGTCCTGTTGTGAGTCTTTGTGCAGAATCTGCCGAACCTCCGCTTTCTTATCCTCGCGACGTTCTTCTTTGCGGCTATGCTTGCCGGTTATCCAGTATGCCTCACCACCCGACTTCGTCGTTCTTCTTTGCGAACTCGCTGGATCAGCACTATGCATCTCGGCCCCATGCCTTGCTCCCACCAGGGGTTCGTTTCCACCACCTCCTTCGGACTTTGGACGTTGTCTTGCCGGCTATACTCCCAAGAGGTCAACCACATTTCTCCCCATGGCTACCTTCAGACGTCTCGTACCATCTTGACTTGACATCCATGCCAAAGTCCACAACTCCTGGTCCGGTCATCCGTTCGGCTTTTGCCGCAATTCAGTCACGCTTCGGCAGCCATTGTTTTATTTATACCGACGACTCGAAGGATGATCGTGGAGTTGGATGTGCCTTTGTGTGTGGTGTGGAAAATTTTAGCTTTTGTCTTCCTGATCAGTGCTTGATTTTTACTGCTGAACGTTTTGCTCTGGAGCAAGCTCTTTCTTTTATCCAGCGAGGTCTACTGCGTTGTATTTCATGCACGGACTCACTAAGTGCCCTGACTAGCCTTCGTGCGCTGTACGCTTGACATCCCATCGTGCAACGCCTCCAGGATTGCTGCTGCCAGCTTACCACCGCTAGTGCAGCCTTTCGTTTGTATGGGTTCCTGGTCACGTCGGCATTCAGGGTAACGAGAGTGCGGATGCCGCTGCTAAGCGTGCTGTTCTCTCTCCAAGTTATATTAGCTCTTCTGTTCCTGCAAATGATTTTAACCATATCTTACGGAGGTCTATTCTGTCGTGTTGGTTTAGCGCATGGTCCTCCATCCAGGGTAATAAATTGCGGAAGATTAAACCTGTACCCTCAACCTGGACCACTTCCTCGCGTTCGTTCGAGCGGGAGGAGCTAATTTTATGCAGACTTCGCATCGGGCACTGTCGTTTTAGTCACTGTCACTTGTTGCGCCGTGAGCCTGCTCCCATTTGCGGTTGTTGCAGTGCGCCGTTGACAGTGCGGCATGCTTTAGAGCAGTGCCAGTCGTTTCCTGTCCTTCGCTCATCCCTGCAGATGGTCGCCACACTGCCTGCCATTTTCGCGGATGACGTACAAGCTGTAGAACGTGTTTTCACTTTTATTCGCCGCGGCCATCTACAGAACCGCGTTTGACCTGTTCTTGAGGGTTTTCGTTTTCAGTGTGTCTTTGACCTTTAGTTTTAGCCCCGTGTGTCAGCTTCGTGTTTTACAGCCTCCTGTTTCATTCTTTTAGCTGATTTTATAATGGTGTTATACCCCGTTTTTTGCTTTTAGTATGATTTTATGTTGGCCTTTGTTTTAAACTATTGTCTTACCTCGATTTTATCCTTGACGGGCGCTAATGACCTCCTTGGTTTTGCGCCCTTAAACCCCACTTCATCATCTTCAACCTCTGTCTATGTTCTGGGAGGTGTGACCCTGGGGTGAAATAGGTATAGATAGGCCACTCACCCAAGCCGGGGTAACGCCCGGGAAGTCAGAGCCAGAGGTCGGAGACGGTTGCAATTGTGGAGGGTTTCTTTCGCTATGGAGCACCCTTTCTCCATTATAAACCACAAGCGCCGAAACGTTATTGTAACAGCAGCACCGCCAAAGGCTGGTTGTTACTTAGTGATTACCCGTAGAAAGGAAGGACAATCATTCGAGAAGGTGAACACTTTTATCATCCAGAAGGGCAATGACTCAATTGCTGATCGTGTTCATTCCTGCACTCGCCTACACAACGGTTCATTGTTGGTTCAGAGTAAGTCCGATCACAAAAGTAAGACCTTGTTGCGCGCCACGCTTCTCCACGGTTATCCCATCCATGTTGAGAAGCACCGCACCTTGAATTCCTGTCGAGGCGTTGTCACCACGCATAGCCTCGATGGTATACCGGACGAGGACCTGGTAGAATATCTTGCATACCAGAAGGTGACAGCGGCTCATCTAGTGCAAGCCAAACGCGACGGCGTATTGGTACCCACTCGTACCCTCTTTATAAGATTTGATGGCGTCGATTTGCCCACGAGCATTTCAGCAGGGTACGAACGGATTGCTGTGAGGCCTTATATTCCTAGACCTCTGCGTTTTAAATGCCAACGTTTAGGGCATACGCAAGTCTCATGTAAGAGTGCCGTTACCATCTGTGCATCATGTAGCCAACCCACACACGAAGGTACCTGTTCAACAGCCCCCGTCTGCGTTAAATGCAAAGGGCCTCATTCATCGTCGTTTGCAGACTGTCGCAGTACTTGGACGAGAAGGCCATCCAGGAGATCCGAGTAAAGGTAAAACTCTCCTTCGCTGAAACCCGACGGCATTACCATGCGCGCCAACCTTCGCTCCTGCGATCTGGTACATTTGGTTCTGTTGTTGCCTCGCCATTACCGCGAGTAGATGCCGAAACTCAGACATGGACCATGACTGCATTGACCGCCACTACCATCCGTCCGTCGATTTCTGCTATAGTTACTAAGCCAGCTAATGCTGGTCCTAAGGTCATGAAGTCCCAAGGCACTGATAAGAAGTCCAAGCAGAAACTATGCAAGGAAGATTTTTTGAAAGACCCTCCTCGTGCGCGCGGTAAGAGCAGTTCACCTTCTGCTCTTCGAAGGTCGCAGTCCCAGGATGCTCCTGGGAAAAGCCGCGCTCAGCAGCCCCCATCACCCATTGCCACCCAGAACCGATTCACGGCGCTTGAATCGGTTTCTGGCACTGAGCGCTTGGGCCCTCCCTTCGAGGAGCCTATGGAGTCTGACCAACTCCATACACAAAGCCCGAGCCCGAAGGTTAAGCACAAAATTATTTTGAGCCACCCTTCTAAGTAAGAAGCTTATCCCTTTTATTCATGGCTATCCTGACCTGGAATTTACGTGGTGTACGATCGCATAGGGCGGAATTGCAACTTTTATTGCATTCCCATTCACCTATGGTCGTGTGTTTGCAGGAGACTAAGCTTCGCCCTCACGATTCTTTTGATCTCCGAGGGTATACTCCGGTTAGCTACGATCTGGAACCGGAGGAGAGTAATCCTTCTCATGCAGGTGTCATGATATTATTGCGTAACGACGTTCATTTTCAAGCTCTCACACTTACGTCTGACTTGCAATCTGTTGCCGTTAGGCTTCACTTACCCGGCTTTTTCTTTTCCGTTTGCTCTATGTATTCACCTCCATCGTCTCCCCTCGCTAACGCGGACATTCGAGCTCTCCTGTCCGCTCTCCCAACACCATTTCTTCTGTTGGGAGATTTTAATGCCCATCACCCCCTGTGGGGTTCGCCAAGGGCTTGTGCGAGGGACCTCTTCTTTCCGACATTTTTTATCAGTTCAACCTCCTTATCCTCAATACAGGTGAACCTACTTTTATTTCTGATTCTTCTGGTTCCTTCTCTCACTTAGACCTTGCCGTTTGCTCCATCCAGCTTGTTAGTCGTCTGCAGTGGAACGTCGTCGCTGACATCTACTCCAGCGACCATTACCCCTGCATCGTTTCTCTTTTGTCTCACCACGTCCAGCATTCCAGAGAGCCTGCCTGGATATTCAGTAAAGCCGACCGGAGATTGTATTGCAGCCTCGTGTCTTTTGCGTACCAACCCTTCACTAATGTTAACCAAATGGTGCAGCACCTTGCGTCTACGATTCTATCTGCCGCCGAACGCGCAATTCCCCGTTCATCCCGTCACCCTCAACGGATTCTGTTTCTTAGTGGAACGAGGAGTGTCGGGTTGCCGTTCGTGCCCATAAAACTGCACTTAGGGTGTTTCGACGACACCCTACAATTGATAATTTGTTACTCTTAAACAATCACGCACCAGGGCTCGTCGCATTATTCAGGATAGCAAGAAGGCATTTTGGACTCGTATTGTCGAGTCTTTTAATCGCTTCACACCTTCATCTGTTGTTTGGGATAAACTTCGTCGCTTCTCCGGTAAAGTGTCGCATTGTACCATGTCTGACCTTTAGGTTTCCAATGCCATTATAGTGGATCCGGCTGCCATTGCTAACACTCTGGGTGCTGCTTTGAGGCGGTTTCCAATTCTGCCCGTTATTCCGCCGGCTTTCGCAATCTCAAAGACCGGCTGGATTCGGAGACGTACAATTTTCGGTGTGCTAATACCGAGTGTAATAATGAACCTTTCACAATGCGTGAGCTGGAGCACGCTCTCAATTTCTCTAGACACTCCGTTCCTGGGCCGGACTGCATTCATGCCCTGATGCTACAGAACCTTTCAGCCAACAGTACAATCTTTCGCTTACGGGTCTATAACCGTATTTGGCAAGCCGGCCTTTTTCCTTCCGTTTAGCGCGAAACCACCATTGTCCCTATCCTTAAACCTGGGAAGGATCGTCAACTACTTTCCAGCTATCGCCCTATCTCCCTCACCAGTTGCATTTTCAAGGTGATGGAGCGCATGATCAAAGGGCAGTTGACATGGTGACTTGAGTCTCAGAAAAATCTAGCGAAAACTCAGTGCGGATTTAGCTGCCATCGCTCTACCGTCGACCATCTGGTGTCTCTGTCGACTCATATTATGAACGGATTTCTGAGAAAGTGTCGAACAGTGGCTGTGGTTTTTGATCTGGAGAAAGCTTATGACACTGGTTGGAGGGGCGGCATTTTACGTATACTTCACGCATGGAATATCCGCGGTCGTCTTCCCATATTTATTCGGGTGTTTATGACGGACCGCGTCTTTCGTGTACGTGTGGGCTCGGTTTTATCTGATCGTTTCATTCAAGGGAACGGAATACCGCAGAGCTCTGTACTCAGTGTCACACTTTTTGCGATAGCTATCAACCTCATTGTTGATTGTATTCCAGCTGGCATTTCATCGTCCCTTTTTGTTGAGGATTTTGCCATTTATTGTAGTTCACGGCGGACCTGTCTCCTCGAACGCCGTCTCCAGGGTAGTATCGACCGTCTCTACGCCTGGAGTAATGCCAACGACTTTAATTGCTCTGCCGAGAAATCCGTCTGCATCAATTTCTTGCGCCGGAAGGCTTTCCCTCCGCCCTCTCTCCATCTTGGTTCGGAGTTCCTTCCATTTGCAGACAAGGTGAAATTTTTGGGGTTGTTTTTTGATCGAAAACTGAGCTCGACTTCTCACGTTTCCTTTTTAAAAGAAAAGTGTGACCGTTCTCTTAATATTTTACGTGTTTTAAGTGGCACATCCTGGTGAGCTGATCGGAACGTTCTTCTGCGTCTTTATCGCTCCTTGGTCCGATCCAAGCTTGATTACGGGTGCATTGTCTATTCGTCAGCACGTCTATCTGTATTACGTCGATTGAATGCCATTCACCATCGTGGCATGAGTCGCTACGGGGGCCTTTCCAACCAGCCCTGTACCCAGTCTGTACGCTGAAGCTGCAGTGCCTCCGCTGTCCTTCCGACGTGAGATGCTTTTGTTCAGCTATGCCTGTCGACTCTCAAGCTTGCCTGACCACCCGTCCTTCGCGATATTTTACGAGTATTCGCTTGATCGGCAATATTTCGTTAGCTCCTCTGCAATGCTCTCTCCAGGGGTTCGAGTTCGTCAACTTCTTCGGCATTTGGACGTTATGCCAGCACCGGCCCTTCCAAGGGGGAAAACGCGTTTTCCTCTACGGTTGCGCGCTGAGGCCCACTGTCACCTTGGGTTATCGTCGATGCCGAAGAATGACACCCCTCTTCAGTCTTTAGATCAGCATTTTTAGAACTGCAGGCGCAATTTGGGGACTTGCATTTTATATTTACTGATGGGTCTAAAACTGATGTTGGAGTAGGGTGTGCCTTAATTTAAGGTCGGCATAGTTTTACCTTCCTTTTATCGGGGCAATGCTCCATTTTTACCGCCGAACTTTTTAGTATTTTTCAATCCATTTTATACGTCAGCGGCACGACTTGCGGCACTGTGTTGTTGGTACTGACTCTCTGATTGCCCTTCAGGTATTAACGCGCTGTACAATTACCACCCCCTCGTACAGCGCATACATAACCTGCTGCACTCGCTTGGTGCTTCTGGCATCAGCGTCTCGTTCGTGTGGATTCCGGGTCATGTGGGCATCTCGGGCAATGAGTCTGCCGACGCCGCTAACCAAATCGGCGATTTTGTCAGCCAGATTTTTTACTTCTGTTGTTCCCTCGTCAGATTTGTGTTTTATTTCATGTCACCGCATTTTCTCGCTTTGGCGTGATGAGTGAACGGCCCTCCGGGGGATCAAGTTGCGGGAGGTTAAACCTCTTCCGTTAGTCTGGGCTACCTCTTCTCGTCCGGAAGAGGTACGTTTAGCTCGTTTACGAATAGATTGTCCATTTAGCCATCGTTACTTGCTCAGTGGTGACCCCGGACAACTTTGTGTGCAGTGTGATGCGCCCTTAACGGTGCGTCACATTTTAACAGAGTGGCAAGTTTTAGCTCCGTTGCGCGTTCTTGTGGGTCTGCCTGTTGGCATAGCCAACGTTTTGGCAGACGACGCGCGTGTTGTAGAATTCCTTTTACGTTTTATAAGTTACAGTGGTTTTAATCGCCGCATTTGATGCGCTGAGCGTCTTTTAGCTTTGTGTGTTCTCTATTTTCTGTTTTAATGGGGCTCTTCTCCCCGGCGGACATATGACGCTCATGTCCTTCGTATTCTACAGTTCTTGACACGTTGTTTAACTCTTTTATTGACCATGGTTTTAGTGTGTTAATTTTAGAAATTGGTGGTGTGTTTTTTAGTTTTTTTGACATAGCGGGTTTGTGTACCTTGTTTTAGTTTTGGGGTTTTAAATTTTATACATTGTAAGGGCGCTGATGACCATAGGCGTTTAGCGCCCTTAACCCCATGTGATCATCATCATCATCACCACTACCCCTCGAATTGCCTAGATTTCACAACCTCATTTCACACTTCAAACTTTCTGATTATTTTCTTCTTATTTTGTTTCATCAACCGTCCTCGTGGTTAGTTTTTACCCGAATGTGTGCTCGGCGTTTCTTTTCTTTTTCACGCCTTTCGCCAAACTTAGAATTTTCCCCCACCTTCCTTATGTTTCGTTCCGTTTTAAGTTCAAACGTATCATGTGATGTATACGCGACGTTTGATTGGCTATCATTTTTGTTTCATGATTTTAGTATTATTGGCTACCCCCACTTTGACAACTTTCACGTCTGCTTCTTACAACTTATTTTGAGTTTAAAATCTTCCCACGAATATTCTTAGATCGTAGATAAGACACGTATACTTTCTGACCCTGCTAAGCTTTGAAACCATTGTAAACTTCACGTCCGAGCCAAAGTACAAAAGCGAAACTTCCGGTAGACTTCTTGTCGCCGATAGCAGTTACATCTGCTTTCCTTTCGAGGAAAACAAAAATTGTTTTTCTTCCTTTCAACAAAACCCATCCGTAGCATGAATTTACAGAGCGGGCGTCTTTTTATTTTGTAAATTGATTCTCTTTATACCCTTTATTTCTTTTCAGCATGTTTTTGTCGTTGTGTTTGATTTCGATAGTATATTATTATTATTATTATTATTATTATTATTATTATTATTATTATTATTATTATTATTATTATTATTATTATTATTCCTGTTTTCCCTCCTGGGTCTCGATAACCGGCTTTAGGTTCTCTTTGGTTTGTCCTCTTGGTAAACTTGCCAGTTATGCACTTTGATGCTAAAGATATCACTGTTTAGGATAACTGCTTATGTAATTCCTGCCAATTTTAAGTACTTTTTTACTTCACTAATCTACTTCACAGTATCTACTTGTGCTTAACTTCTGTTTTCGTAGAATTCCATTATTTGTTTTGTGAGCCTGTTTGAGTTCATTCATTTACGTGTACATTATTATTATTATTATTATTATTATTATTATTATTATTATTTCGTTTTCTTGCAATAATCAAGAAGCACTTTCATACTTCTCTTTTTCGGTTTTGTATTGTAATTGATAAATTCTTTCATTTAATTTTAAGAAAACATTTTCCCCTGCATGGCTTGACTCCATACCAGAATATCATGCAAACTCAGGCTGCGCATAAGGCACCATGCAGCACAAAGCTGTTAAAGCAAACAGACTGAGCCTTTCCCTAAAGTCTGGTAGCACTGGCAGTTCAAGGAAATGGTAAATATGCTCGTTTGATATTTCAGACAGAAGGGCAGAGAGTGGAACTAGTTTGAGCTCTGGTATATCCAACTCGCCTGAATGCATGAGCTCTTATGTTCGAAGGTATGAATGGTAGAAATTAATGACCAAAACGCATTTGTTGGACAGCTCTATTCTAGTTATTAAATTCACGAGAATGCATAAACTTTCACTTCCTTAAGTGAATGCAGTTGTGAGGTATACATAACACTACTCGAAGCCGAGTAGGAATACTGTTTGACATTAATATGCCCATAAGATCACAGCCAGTGTGCTGATAAAAGTCTGTTCTTGGAATGCGGAACGTGACCGTTAAAAGGCTTTGTGATTAGCTTTTTCCACACTCTGTAAATATATGCTTAAATGGTATGAGCATATTAATCACCTTTTGTAAATTATTTCCGTAATAAGGAAAGCTTAATCAATTTAGTAGCTGATTGCATCACTTACATTACAGCGAAGTGCAATAAAATGAAACATAATATTAATAAAGTAATAGTAGTAATACTTAATAATTAAATAATAATATTAATTTATTTAATTTTTTTTATTTCTTGAAATGCACCATTTGATTTCAGTACAAAAATATTGGCTTCATCAACAATACAATTATTAATACAAAAAGAACAGGTCTAATTAGATGTAATACACAAATACACTAATCCTAATTTCTTTCTTGAGTTGGAACCTAAACCAAATTTTGGAATTGTAAAACATAGTATATTCCATAAGAAAGCTTATAAACTAATTCATTTCTACACATTCTTCCACTGGATAAAAGCAACCCTGTATTAGTATTTTTTCAAATATTTTTGAAGACTATTAATACAATAACATAAATTATAAACGTAAAGACCAAAAAACAAAATTACAGGGAAAATACAACCTTAATGGTACCTGTAGTACATAATGAAGACTTTTGGTACAAACTCAATTGAAATGTGAAATCAGTAGATATTATTCATGAGAATACATGCATAATAACAAACGGTTAAATACAAGTCTGCTATCTTACAGCTAACATTGATATCTAAAATATTAGAAAAAATTCTTGAGTGCTATAGAAACTATGATTTATAATAAATCTTTTTGTATCTCTTCTGAATTCTTTTAGCCTTACTTTTTATTTTCTCGGTGATTAAGTTGTACATGTGAATACCTTTATGTAAAATGGAGTTAACTCTTTTAGTAAATCTGGAACCCTGTAAATGTATTTTATAGCTGTTCCTTGTTTTATTGTCATGTACTGCATTATTCATCTGAAATTATGAATGTTCTTATTTATGAAACAAACAGTTTCTAAAATATATAAGAAGGACAAGGTTAGTATGTTGTTTTCCTTAAAATAGGTTTTACAGTGAATCATCCTATTTATATCAAACATCTTTTTTATTACTCTCTTTTGTGCTACAAAAAGAGCTTTTATTTGTGTGGCAGAACCCGATATGAAAACTCTATAAGAAAGAGCAGATACTACATAAGAAAAATATTTCATTTTAGTGTCTGTATATTACAAATATTTTGAATACAGCTATTATATAGTGTCCTTTATTAATTTTTGAAGTAATGTTGTGAATATGCGGTTTCCAGGTTAAGAATTTGTCAATTGTTACCCCCAAAAATTTGGTCTCGTGGACATAAAGTATTTCATCACTATTATATGTAATTTTTGGTGTTACACTTGTGTCATTTCTACCAGATAATGCTATTTGCATGCATTGCATCCCCCAGGGGCTCACCTCCTGCGAGTACGGGTTTGGCGTACCCGGGGTGCCCGAGCCTGTCAACGCCATCATCATCCCCCCCCCAGGGGCTCACTTCGTGTGAGTACGGGTTTGGCGCGCCCGGGGTCCCGAGCCACTCATCCGCATTATCATCTCTCCACCGCCGTTTGTTTTTGTCACGTCGTCATCCTTACCTATCAGTCTTCCTCTTCCAGGCTTATTTCTTTCATTGTAGTTTAGTATTTTAGATTTATAACCTGTCTCACCAGCAGGGATCTTTGCTGTCTCCGTGGTGCTGTCCCACGGTTTCGGCGCAGCTTCCAACTTGTGTGCTCTCCGGAGGTCTCAGGCATGAAGGTTGAGTGGACCCGCCCCCTACCCCTTTTGTGCGACATTAGGTGCGGAGCCGTTCCGCAGTCATGTACACCAACGTAGCTCCTGAGGGGCCGGGTCCTTTCGGGCACCTCGGCGGCCGCGTGTCGCTGGGATGTACGGGCGGACCCGACGTGTTACCGCTGTCTGGGGCCCGACGTATTCAGTCACAAGTCCTCTGAATCCACGTTGACTCCGTTGAGGCGGCGTGGCCTATAGTGGGGAGCCATCGGTGGTTATGCCCGTGGTAGGGGCATAAATCGGGTCTGCCTGTGGTGAGTGTCGCATACCGGTCAGTAGTGGTAAGTGGCGGGTATCTTCTCTGATGTATTCCTCGAGATCTGGCCTAGAGTGGGTGCTCCAGGCCGGCACAGACCGGAAGATTTCGATGTCTTGTTTTATTCCCCGGTTGGCAGGTTGACGGTTCCGGAAGGGGGACCCTATCGCCATGGCTCCTATGCGCTCCACCCTTTCAACACCCCGATTTTTTGTTATGAGGCTTCTTGCGGAGACCAAGTTCATGCAGGATATCAGCTCATTTTCCATACAGAAATAGCACGACAGAATCTGTGACCCTGTAAAGAATATCTCTCGCTGTAGAGATGGTATTTTGTTAATTGAAGTGGCCACTGCCGATCAGCCGGCGAAATTATTAAAGGCGAGTCTTTTGGGTTCTTACCGCGTTAAGGTTGAACAACACGCTTCGCTTAACCCTACTCGTGGTGTGGTGACGTCCTCTAGTTTGGATGGCCTTTCAAATGACGACATAGCGAGTTGTTTATCGGACCAAGGTGTTATCAGCGCGTACCGTTTAATTGGGACAAGGGACGGCAAGCCGTTTCCACTTAGAACAGTCTTTTTGACTTTTGAGAGCACGAAGCTGCCATCTTACATATTCTACGGTTATGAGAGAGCTCCCGTTCGTCTCTATGTGTCCGATCCCATGCGATGCTTTCGTTGCCAAAAATTCGGGCATACGCAGCAACGTTGTTCTGGGACGCCTGTTTGCTTTGATTGCGGCTGCGCCGCCCATGATGGGTCGATGTGTGCTTCCACCCCCACCTGCGTCATCTGTGGGAGTGCGCATTCTTCCAGCTTTAAGGAGTGCCCCCGTTTCCGGGAAGTAAGGGCGATACAGGAAATCAAAGTAAAGGAGCGGTTAACATTTCCCACAGCCAGAAGGCGTTTTCGGGATCTCCATCCAGTCACCACCTTGAAGTATACGAACGCCGTCCGCCAATCTGTACGGATACAGAATGCTGTGATTCAGACTGTCACTTCTTCTCTACCTCGGGTATTTATTGGTAGACAAACTGATGAGGCATCCGACTTTGTTTCACCTCCGCTGCCTAAGGCTGCTTCTTGCACCGTCTCTACAGCTTCAGTTTCAACGTCTGTCCGTCTACTGACCGGATGCCTCGCACATCACCCCATCGTCATCCCTCCGATCGCTCTCGATCTCGTTCCTGTACTAGTACGACGTGCTCTGATACTAGTAGCAGCGAGGGTGATGGGGATGGTTTTCAAGTTGTCAGTCGCACTATACAGGGACGCAGCCCTGCGCGGAAGAAGAAGCTGAAACTTAACCGAACCCCCAGCCGCGACCAGGTGATCGCTTTTGTTAACAGCGCGCGCCTTCCTTTAACCGTTTTATCGCCTTGCTGATGGATATTCTGCAGTGGAAGATACGTAGTTTAAGCTCCCAACGCGCCAAGCTCGAGCTGTTGTTGCGTTTGCATGTGCCTCTTATTGTTTGCTTACAGGAGACAAAGCTTCGCCTTCCAGATTACTTTACTATCCGGCGATACTCTGTGGAGCGCTTTAATCTTCCACCGGAGGAGGGCTCTCCTGCGCATGGCGGTGCGATGATCCTTGTTCGTAACACCGTGTGTTATAATCCTGTCCGTCTCAATACTCCCTTGCAAGATGTTGCCGTTCATATTGCACTTCCTGCCTTTTCTTTTTCTCTCTGCAGCATCCATGTTTCTCTTTCTTCCTCCCTTGCTTCCGCTGACCTTCTTTACTTAGTGTCACAGCTCCCCAAACCTTATTTGTTGGCTGGGGATCACAATTCCCATCACCCTTTTTAGGGCTCTCATAGGGCTTGCACAAGGGGAGTCTTACTCGCCGACCTTCTCGATCCACTTCACTTGTCTGTCCTTAATACTCGAGAACCAACTCTTCTTTCTGATTCCACTGGAACCCTTTCCCATTTGGATTTACGTTTCTGCTCGGCGCAGCTTTCCCACCGTTTGGTCCCCCAGGGGCTCACCTTATGTGAGTACGGGTTTGGCGTACCGGGGGGTTCCCGAGCCTTTCATCGTTATCATCATCCTTCCACCCTCCTCTTGTCGAGGTGGGTTCGTCCTCGTTACCGGGGGACTCAAGGTAGACTCTCGTGCGTTCTGTGCATTTCATTCCATGACGCCCGTCGCCATCGTTTCTTACTTCTCTTCTATTTACGCACATTTCGCCCCACGTCCAAGTGTTCGTATCCGCTGTTCAACTGCAGTCCCGCGGGGGGAACCATTGCATGAGCTGCTGACTTCCGACAGCCATATGGTCCCTCTGTCTATGTTCTGGGAGGTGTGACCCTGGGGTGAGTCTGGTATAGATAGGCCACCCACCCAAGCCGGGGTAACGCCCGGGAAGTCAGAGCACGAGGTCGGAGACGGTTGCAATGGTGGAGGATTTCTTTCAATATGGAGCCCGCTTTCTCCATTATTTCAAATAAGTGCCGAAAAGTTTTGGTAACAGAAGTAGCACCACCGTCATCTGTTTGTTACTTAGTCATTACGCGAACTAAGGAAGGGCACTCTTTCGATAAGGTGAACCCTTTTATCATTCAGAAGGGTATTGATGCTATTGCTGGTCCGGTTCAGTCCTCCACTCGTCTACGGAATGGTTCCTTATTAGCACAAACGAAGTCCGATCAGCAAAGTAAGACCTTGTTGTGCAGGACAAACGCGACGGAGTATTGGTACCCACTCGTACCATGTTTATAACATTTGATGGCGTTGATCTGCCAAGAGCATTTCAGCAGGGTACGAACGCATTGCGGTTAGGCCTTATATTCCTAGACCTCTGCGTTGTTTTAAATGCCAACGTTTTGGGCATACGCAAGTCTCATGTAAGAGTGCCGTTATCATCTGTGCATCATGTGGCCAGCCCTCGCACGAATGTACCTGTTCAACAGCCCCCGTCTGCGTTAATTGCAAAGGGTCTCATTCTAATTCATTTGCCGACTGTCCGCGGTACTTGGACGAGAAGCCGATCCAGAAGATCCCGGTAAAGGAGAAACTCTCCTTCGCCGTAGCCCGGAGGCGCTACCATGCGCGCCAACCTTCGCTCCTACGATCGGGAAAATTCATTTCCGTTGTTGCCTCGCCAGTACCCGTAAGGATGCAGACACTCAAACTTGGACCATGACTGCATTGACCGCCACTACCACATTGTACTGTGCCTGGCCTTTGGGTTTCTAATGCCAACATAGTGGATCAACCTGCCATTGCTAACACTCTGTGTGCTGCCTTTGAGGCGGTTTCGAGTTCAGACGAGTATTCCGCCGGCTATCGCTCTATTAAAGACCGGCTGGATTCCGCAACATATAATTTTTGGTCTGCTAATAATGAATGTTATAACCAACTTTTCACAATGAGGGAGCTGGAGCACGCTCTTCATTGCTCTAGGCACTCCGCTCCTGGGCCGGCCGGCATTCATGTCCTGATGTTACAGAACCTTTCAGCCGACAGTAAACTCTTTCTCTTACGGGTCTATAACCGTATTTGGCAAGACGGCTGTTTTCATCCGTTTGGCGCGAAGCCACCATTGTCCCTATACTTAAGCCTGGTAAGGAACGCCAACTACCTTCCAGCTACCGCGCTATCTTCCTCACCAGTTGCATTTGCAAGGTGATGGAGCGCGTGATCAACGGGCGGTTGACATGGTGGCTTGATTCTCAGAAGCTTCTAGTGAACGCTCAGTGCGAATTTCGGCGCTATCGCTCTACCGTCGACCATCTGGTTTCCCTGTTGACGCATGTTATGAATGGATTTCTGAGAAAGGGTCAAATCGTGGCTGTGTTTTTTGACGTGGAGAAAGCTTATGACACTTGTTGGAGGGGCGGCATTTTACGTACACTTCACGCATGGAATATCCGCGGTCGTCTTCCCATATTTCTTCGGGAGTTTATGACGGACCGCGTCTTTCCTGTAGTGTGGGCTCGGATAGTCGTGTTATTCAAGAGATCGGAGTACCGCAGGGCTCTGCACTCAGTGTAGCACTTTTTGCGATAGCTATCAACCCCATTGTTGATTGTATTTCTCCTGGCATTTCATCGTCTCTATTTGTTGAGGATTTTGCCATTTATTGCAGTTCTCCTCGGACCTATCTGCTCGAACGTCTTCTCCAGAGCTGTATCGACCGTCTTGCGCCTGAAGTATCGCCAACGGCTTTAATTTCTCCGCCGAGAAATCAGTCTGCATCAATTTCTGGCGCCGGAAGGTTTTCACTTCGCCCTCTCTCCATCTTTAGTCTGAGATCCTTCATTTTGCAGACGAGGTGAGACTTTTGGGGTTGCTCTTTGATATAAGGCTGAGCTGGACCTCGCACATTTCCTCTTTAAAAGCAATGTGTGACCGTTCTCTTAATCTTTTACGTGTTTTAAGTGGCACTTCCTGGGGAGCTGATCGGACCGTCCTTCTTCGCCTTTATCGCTCTTTGGTCCGATCCAAGCTTGATTACGGGTGCATTGTTTATTCGTCGGCACGTCCATCTGTGTTACGTCGATTGAATGCCATTCACCATCGTGGCATAAGAGTCGCTACGGGGCCCATTCCAACCAGCCCTGTTCCCAGTCTGTATGCTGAAGCTGCAGAGCCTCCGCTGTCCTTCCGGCGTGAGATGCTTTTGTGCAGCTATGCTTGTCGTCTCTCAAACTTGCCTGACCACCCGTCCTACGAGTTATTTTTCGAGGAGTCGCTTGATCGCTACTATTTAATTAGCTCCTCTGCATTGCTCTCTACAGGGGTTCGATTTCGACAGCTACTTCGGCATTTGGACGTTACGCCAGCGCCGGCCCTTCCTCGGGGGGAAAAGCGATTTCCTCCTTGTTCGCACGCTGAGGCGCACTGTCACCTTGGGTTAGCGTCGATGCACGAAGAATGAGACCCCTTCTTCAGCCTTTAGATCAGCGTTTTTAGAACTACAGGCGCAATTCGGGGAATGTAGTTTTATTTATAGTGGTGGTTCTAAGACTGATGTTGGAATAGCGTGTGCCTTTATTTATGGTCGGCATAGTTTTACCTTCCGTTTACTGTGGCAATGCTCCATTTTACCGCCGAACTTTTTAGTATTTATCAATCTATCTTATACGTTCAGCGGCAGGACTTGCGGCACTATGTTTTTTGTACTGACTCTTAGAGTATCCTTCAGAGTATTAACGCGCTGTAAAATTACCACCCCCTCGTAGAGCGCATACATGACCTGCTCCACTCGCTTGGTGCCTCTGGCATCAGAGTCTCGTTCGTGTGTATTCCAGGTCATGTGGGTATCTCAGGCAACGAGTCTGCAGACGCCGCTGCCAAATCGGTGATTTTGTCACTCAGATTTTTTACCTCAGTTGTTCCCTCGTTAAATTTGTGTTTTATTTTACGTCACCGCATCCTCTTGCTTTGGCGCGATGAGTGGACGGTCCTACGGGGGAACAAGTTGCGGGAGGTTAAACCTCTCCCGTTAGTCTGGGGTGCCTCTTCTCGTTCTTCACGTCGGGAAGAGGTACTTTTAGCTCGCTTGCAAATTGGACATTGCCTTTTTAGTCATAGATTCCTGCTCAGTGGTGACCGCGCTCCACTGTGTGAGCAGTGTGATGCGCCCTTAACGGTGCGTCACAGTTTAACAGAGTGTCAATGTTTAGCTCCGCTGCGCGTTTGCGTGGGTTTACCTGTTGGCATAGCGAACGTTTTGGCAGACGACGTGCATGCTATAGAATGTCTTACGTTTTATAAGTGACAGCGGTTTTAATCGGCCATTTGAAGCGCTGAGCGTCTTTTAGCTTTGTTATTTTATATTTTCAGTTTTAATGGGGCTCTTCTGTCCGACGGACATGTGTTGCTCATATTCCTTGCGTTCTACAGTTCTTGACACGTTTTATTCTTTTATTGACCTTGATTTTATTGCGGTAGTTTTTAGAATTCTATCTGTTGTGTTTTTTAGTGTTTTTGACCAAGCGGGTTTGTGTGTGGTTTTTTTAGTTTCTTTGGCTTTTAAATTTTCTATTTTATACATTGTAAGGGCGCCAATAACCTTAGCTGTTGAGCGCGCTTAAGTCCCATCTCATCATCAGTCCATTCCAGTTTGTGTCAACTGTAGTAAGGATGCCCACGACGGAGCTTGTCCATCTGCTCCTTGCAGTGTGAACTGCCACGGTGCCCATCCGGCGTCTTCCCGCAACTGTCCCCGTTTCTTGGACGAGAAGGCCATTCAGGAGCTGCGAGTGAAAGCGGTTATCTTTCGCCGAAGCCCGCAAACGCCATCTTGCTCGACAGCCTTCTATCCCAAATTTGGTACCTTTAGGTCTGTGGTTTCCCACCAGGTACCAAAGCGGGATATAAGTACTCAAACTTCTCTTGTGGTCTCCTCCGCGGTGGCTCCTTCTCGTATTACATCATCTAATCTAGCCAGCTCCACGACCATTCATGTTGCTACAGATGCACGGAAATTCAAGACCCAACCTAAGCGCCCTAATTTTCTTAAGGCCCTCCTGCCTCTAGCAGTGGACGCTGTACACTCAAAACCGGTTCTCCCGGGTCTCCTAGGTGATCACGGTTTCAGGATGCTAGAGGGCGTAGTCGAGTTAAGCGGTGTTCTCCTCCCGTGTCAACCGGCACCGTTTTGAAGGCTTATCCTCCGATTTATGTGACACTGAGTCTCTTCCTTCCCAAGAGCCAATGGAACAAGAGTTATCTTCTTCAAAAAAGCCCTAGTCCCACGCGCAATCAGAAGGGCAGTTTGAGGCGACCGCTTCCGGTAAGATGAACTTAATAGCCAGCATATCTCATTTGCCTCCGGATATCCATACTTCAGTGGAATAAACGCGGTATTCGCTCTCATAGGGCCGAACTACAGTTGCTAACCAAATTGCTATCTCCCAGTATTTTGTGTTTACAGGAGACCAAACTTCGTCCGCAGGACGGTTTTTCATTTTCTGGTTTCATTCCGCGCGTTTGGACCTACCACCGGAACCTGGTACTCCTGCACATGGGGGTGTTATGCTTCTAATTCGTGACGACATTTTTTACAAGACCGCAGGTACTTACCACTACCCTGCAAGCTGTCGCTGTTAGCTTGAATTTATCGGGCTTTTCTTTTACCCTTTGTTCCGTGTATCTACCACCTTGTTCTCCCTTCGCTGTTACGGATTCAGCATATCTAGTATCCCAGCACCCAGCGCCTTATCTTCTTTTGGTAGACTTTAATGCCCACCACCCTCTTTGGGGTTCACCTCGAGCTTGCGCAAGGGGGAACCGTCTTGCTGAGTTTTTCACACAGGCCAACCTTTCTCTTCTAAACACCGGTGAACCCACCTTTGTTTCCGATTCTACCGGCACTTTCTCTCATCTGGACTTATATGTTTGCACAGCACAGCTCGCATATCATTTTCAGTGGAGTGTATTCTCTGACACCTTTTGTAGCGATCATTTTCCTTGCCTTATCAGTTTGCTTTCACACACTGTCCCGTCGCCACGTGTATCCACTTGGCAAATCCACAGAGCAAACTGGAGCCTTTATTCCAGCTTAGCTGTATTCGACAGCCGCCTGTTAGAAGATGTTGACCGGATAGTGGATCACCTAACTTCGGTCATTCTTTCGGCTGCCGAGCGCGCCATCCCTCGTTCAGGTTCCCAACCAAAGCCTTTACCGGTCCCCTGGTGGACCGAGGAATGTCGGGCGGCTGTCCGCACACGGAGGGCTGCCCTTCGGGTATTTCGGCACCACCCAACGACTGATAATTTGGTAAAGTTCAAGCAACTGCGCACCAGGGCTCGTCGAATCATTCAGGCAAGTAAGAGGACATCCTCGATCCATTTTATGGAGTCCTTTAATCGCTCCACACAATCATCTGTTGTTTGGAACAGGATTCGTCCTGTGGCTGGCAAAGTGTCACAGTTCACCGTCTCTGGTCTAAGGATTAATAATATCGCCATTTTTGACCCCAGGGCGGTTGGTGACATACTGGGCACTGCTTTTGCGGGAGCTTCCAGCTCCTCTCATTACCACCCTGACTTTTTATCGATCAAGAACCGGGTAGAATACCATGAACTCTATTTTACCTCTCCTAACCGTGACTGCTAAAACGCCGTTTTCACAATGCCGGAGCTAGAGCGAGCCCTGGCCTCCCCCAGGCCCACTGCTCCTGGGCCGGATGGAGTTCACGTTTTAGTGCTGCAGCACCTCTCTTCGGCTGGAAAGGGTTTTCTCTTGCAGGTCTATAACCGCATCTAGCGAACCGCCACATTCCCGTCGGCTTGACATAAGGCCACCATCGTCCCAATTTTAAAACCTGGCAAGGATCGCCATCTCCCTTCCAGTTATCGTCCAATCTCTCTCAGCAGTTGCATATGCAAGGTGATGGAGCGCATGATTCACGGGCGCTTGACGTGGTGGCTTGAATCTCAAGATCTGTTGTCTAACGTCCAATGTGGTTTTCGTCGCTTCCGTTCAACGGTCGACCACTTGGTGTCGTTATCTACGCACATCATGGACACTTTTCTACGCAAAAGTCAGACGGTCGCTGTCTTATTTGATCCCGAGAAAGCGTATGACACTTGCTGGAGATACGGTGTTCTTATACCCTCCATAAGTGGGGCATTCGTGGTCGTCTGCCCCTTTTTATTCAAGAGTTCATGAAGGATAGAGTCTTTCACGTAAGCGTGGGTTCGGCTTTATTCCGCTTTTTAGTCAAGAGAACGGAATACCGCAGGGCTCCGTCCTCAGGGTCACACTCTTTGCTATTGCTATTAATCCTATTGTTAGTTGTGTTCCACCTGGTGTTTCGTCTTCATTGTTCGTGGATGATGTCGCTATTTACTGCAGTTCTCGGCGCACGTGTCTCTTAGAACGCCGCCTCTAACTGTGTCTTGACCGTCTCTTCACTTGAAGTGTCGAGAACAGCTTTAAGTTCTCTGCCGCAAAATCAGTATGCGTTAACTTCTGGCGCCATAAGCGGTTTCTTTCGCTTTCGCTTTCGGTCCAGTTCTTTCGTGGAAGAGACGAAATTTTTAAGATTGATTTTTGACAGGAAGCTTAGCTGGTCTTCTCACATCTCATACTTAAAGTTAAGCTGTGAACGTTCACTTAATGTTTTACGCGTTTTAAGTGGCACATCCTGGGGAGCTGATCGGACTGTTCTTTTAAGACTGTATCGCACTCCCATCCGTTCCAAACTTGATTACGGCTGCATTGTATATTCCTCTGCGCCACCGTCGATATTGAATCGCCTCAGTCCTGTACATCACCGTGGCATCCGGTTGAGTATTGGCGCCTTTTTAACGAGCCCCGTTATCAGCCTGTGTGCGGAAGCTGTTGAACCCCCACTGTCTTATCACCGTTATGTTCTTCTTTGTCGTTACGCCTGCAGACTCTCTAGCCTACCTGGACATCCGTCTTTTATTTGGTTTTTTAGCGATTCATTGGACCGTCAGAATTCGTCGAGCTCCCTGGCCTTACTTTCTCCTGGTGTTCATTTTCGCTTACTCCTTCGGCTGTTGGACGTCACCTTACCGGCGACATTTTCCAGCGGAGTAACAGGCTCTCCCACATGGCTCCAAGCCGAGATCGACGTCAATATGGGGTTGCTCTCCGTTCCGAAGTCGACGGCGCCAGCGTCTGCTATTTGCTCGGCCTTTTTAGAACTTAAAGCGCAGTTTGAACACTGCGATTTTATCTACACTGATGGCTCGAAAGACGCTCGGGGAGTAGGATGTGGTTTTATTAATGGCCGCCGCAGTTTTACATTTCGGATTTTATCGCAGTGCTCGAATTTTACACCCGAGCTTTTTGGTATTTACCAAGCTATTTTATACAGCCAACGGCATGCCTTGCAGCAGTGGGTTGTTTGCTCTGAATCGCTGAGTGCCCTTCAAGGCATACGTTCGCTGTACAGTTACCACCCTCTAGTGCAGCGCGTCCAGGCTTGCCTTCGCTCGCTCGCCGACGTTGGGGTTGTTGTATCCTTTTTGTGGGTTCCTGGACACGTGGGCCTACAAGGAAATGAGGCTGCCGATGCTGATGCAAAGGCGTCACTTATTTCTCCCAGGTGTTCTAGCTCTTGTGTTCCGTCTGATTATTTTAGCACATTTTAAGTGATCTTATACTTTCACGCTGGACGACTGCCTGGACTGGTCTTCAGAGGAACAAACTTCGGGAGGTGAAACCCCTCCCTATCACCTGGAAGACTTCCTCGCGTGCTTCTCGTCGCGAGGAAGTCATTTTAGCCCGGTTGCGCATCGGGCACTGCCGTTTTAGTCATGATCATTTATTATCTTCGGACCCTGCCCCAGACTGTGATCACTGTTTTGAGCCGTTGACGGTGCGACATGTTTTAATTCAGTGCCAGTTTTTAGTTCCGTTACGTGCGTCCATGGGATTGCCAGCGACACTGTCTGCGGTGCTGGCAGACTCTTCTTGTGCTGCGGATCGTGTCTTGAATTTTATACATCATAGTAGTATGGCCAGCCGTGTTTGATGACTTACTTTTATCATATTGTGCCCTTTTTAGCTTTTAACGCTGCTGCATTTTGCGTTTTATACTCTTTTGCCTTGTGCTTTTACCATTAGTTGTTTTAAGTTTTGTTGTTGGTGGCATTATTTAGTGGAGTTTTAATTGTTTCGTTTTAAGCTGAGGAGTTCGTGCCTAGTTTTTCGTTTCTTAATTTAACTTTGCTTGGGCGTTAATAACCGCTGCTGTTGTTCAACCTAAAACCCTACTACTACTACTACTACTACTACTACTACTACTACTACTACTACTACTACTACTACTACTACTACTACTACTACTACTACTACTACTACTACTACTACTACTACTACTACTACTTCAAGAGTAACAGCACCGCAGAAGTCATTACCCTTGGATGTGTGCTGCCATTCTAATTTCATCCACATTAAAATAAACTATTAATACTTTTTGAGCTTGATTGTATGTCATTACATTTGGGTGATTGCTGCGACAATAACTTTCAACTTAACCATTGCTATATATTTTTTTCCAATTAAGTGATTTTATTGTATTTATGCAATACATTCCATGACCGGCAATTTTCTCATTCACCTTTCCATGGGGGTCATTCTTTAGGAATGGCTCACTCTAACTGAGTATAGTACAACTCCAAACTACACCGTCCAACCTGAACAAAAGGGAAGAGCACCTTAGGAAACATTTATGTGGTTTTAACTCCCTGAAACTAATTTGCGCTGAGCAGTGATTAGAAAACTACTTACGGCTTCTTCTCGGAGGCAGTCCCCCCAGGGGCTCACCTTATTTGAGTACGAGTTTGGCATACCCGCGGGTTCCCGAGTCTTTCATCGCCATTATCATCCTTCCAACTTCTTCCGGTCGAGGTGGGTGCGTCCTCGTGACCGGGGGACTCAAGGTAGGCTCTCGTGCGTTCTGTGCGTTTCATTACATGACGCCCCTCACCATCGTTTCTTACTTCTCTTTCTATTTACGCACATATCGCCCCACGTCCATTCATTTACACATCTCTTTTCCTTCTTCGCCAGCCTACGTTGCGTGCGAAACGCCCACACACTTTTAGTATCTTTTACAGTCCTATTTTATTCCTCCGTGGACACAGCCTGAGGATAACCGCACAGCTGGGTGAGTGGGTAACTTCGTCATCCCCACCGTCCGGAGTCGTCATGTAGGGTATGTGTTCGTATCCGCTGTTCAACTGCAGTCCCGTGGGGGCATTGCATCAGCTGCTGTTTTCTGACGGCGATTGGGTCCCTCTGTCTATGTTCTGGGAGGTGTGACCCTGGGGTGAGATAGGTATAGATAGGCCACTCACCCAAGGAGGGGTAACGTCCGGGAAGTCCGAGCCCGTGGTCGGAGGTGGTTGCAACGGTGGAGGATTTATTTAGCTATGGAGCCCCTTTCTCCATTATTTCGAATAAGCGCCAAAACGTTTTAGTAACAGAAGTAGCACCATCGACATCTGGTTGTTACTCCCCACAGGGGCTCACCTTATGTGAGTACGGGTGTTGGCGTACCCGGGGGTTCCCGAGCCACTCATCGCCATCTTCATCACTTCATCCCCGTCCGGTCGACGTGAGTTCGTTCTCGTGACCGGGGGACTCAAGGTAGGCTCTCGTGCGTTCTGTGCATTTCATTCCATGACGCCCTCGCCATCATTTCTTTATTCTCTCTGCTATTTATGCACATTTCGCACCACGTCCATTCATTTACACATTTCTTTTCCTTCTTCGCCGGCCTACCTTGAGTGCGAAACGCCCACGCACTTTTAGTTTCTTTTAATCCTCCGTGGACACAGCCTGACGGATAACCACGCACTGGGTGCGCAGCTGGGTGAGTGGATAATGGCGTCATCCCCACCACCCGGGTCGTCATGTAGGGTTTATGTTCGTATCCGCTGTTCAACTGCAGTCCCGCGGGGGGGCATTGCATGAGCTGCTGACTTCTGACGGCGATTGGGTCCCTCTGTCTATGTTCTGGGAGGTGTGACCCTGGGGTGAGATAGGTTTAGATAGGCCACTCACCTAAGCCGGCGTAACGCCCGGGAAGTCAGAGCCCGAGGTCGGAGACGGTTGCAATGGTGGAGGATTTCTTTCGCTATGGAGCACCCTTTCTCCATTACTCACAACAAGCGCCGAAAAGTCTATGTAACAGAAGTAGCACCGCCGACATCTGGTTGTTACTTGGTCATTTCACGTACAGAAGGACAAAGTTTTGAGAAGGTGAACCCTTTCATTATTCAGAAGGGCATTGACGCTATTGCAGGTGCGGTTCAGTCCTGCACTCGTCTTCAAATTGGTTCCTTGTTGGTTCAAACCGAATCCGAACAGCAAAGTAAGTCCTTGTTGCGCGCCACGCTTCCCCACAGTTATCCTAGATGTGTCGAGAAGCACCGCACCTTGAATTCCTGTCAAGGCGTCGTTACAGCCATAGCCTCGATGGTATGTCGGACGAAGAACTTGTCGACTATCTTTCTGATCAGAAGGTGACAGCTGTTCATCGAGTGCAGGCTAAACTCGACGGAATTTTGGTACCAACTCGTACCCTGTTTATCACTTTTGACGAGGTCGATATGCCCACGAGTCTTTCAGCAGGGTACGAGCGTATTGCAGTGAGGCCCTATATACCTAGACCTCTGCGTTGTTTCAAATGCCAACGTTTTGGGCATACGCAAGTTTCATGTAAGTGTGCCGTTACCATCTCTGCAACATGTAGTCAGCCTCCACACGAAGGTACCTGTTCAACAGCCCCCGTCTGCGTTAATTGCAAAGGGTCTCATTCTGCTTCATTTGCCGACTGTCCGCGGTACTTGGACGAGAAGGCGATCCAGGAGATCCGGTTAAAGGAGAAACTCTCCTTCGCCGAAGCCCGGAGGCGTTACCATGCGCGCCAGCCTTCGCACCTGCGATCGGGAACATATAGTTCTGTTGTTGCTTTGCAGGTATCCCGGAAGGATGCAGAGACTCAAACTTGGACCATGACTGCATTGACCGCCAATACCATCCGGCTGTCCAGTTCAGCTATAGATACCAAGCCCTCTAAAACTGGTCCAAAGTCTACGAAGTCACAAGGCACTGACAAAAAATCGAAGAAGAAATTTCGCAGGGAAGGTTTTTTGCAGGACCCTCCGCGTGCGCGCGGCAAGACAAGTTCACTTTCTCCTCCTCGGAGGTCACAATCCCAGCATGCTCCTTGGACCAGCCGCGCTTAGCGGCCTCCTTCACCCGTTGCCACCCAGAACCGATTCTCGGCGCTTGAATCGGTTTCTGGCTCTGAGCGCGTGGGACCTACCCTCAACGAGGCTATGGAGTCTGACCAACTCCATACAAAAATTTCGAGCCCAAAGGTGAAGCAAAAGATTATTTTAAGCCGCCCTTCTAAGTAGATAGTTTATCCCTTTTTCTTAATGGCTATCCTGACCTGGAATTTACGTGGTGTACGATCGCATAGGCCGGAACTGCAACATTTATTGCATTCCCGTTCACCTATGGTCGTGTGTTTGTAGGAGATCAAGCTTCGCCCTTACGACCCTTTTGATTTTGGAGAGTATACTCCGGTTCGCTACGATCTTGAACCGGAGGAGGGTATTCCTGCTCATGGAGGTGTTCTGTTCTTAGTGCGTAACGACGTTTGTTTGCAAACTCTCACTATTACATCCGACTTGCAAGCAGTTGCCGTTAAAATACAGTTACCTGGTTTTTTCTTTTCTGTATGCTGTGTGTATTCACCTGCATCGTCTCCCCTCGCAAATGCGGACATTCGCGATCTCTGGTCCGCTCTCCCAACGCCATTTCTTCTTTTGGGAGAATTTAATGCCCATCACTCTCTTGTGGGGTTCGCCAAGGGCTTGTGCGAGGGGAACTCTTTTTTCCGACATTTTTTACCAGTTCAATCTCTCCATCCTCAATACAGGTGAACCTACTTTTATTTCTGATTCTTCTGGTACATTCTCACACCTGGACCTTGCCGTTTGCTCACCCAGCTTGCTGGTCTTCTGCAGTGGAACGTCGCTGCTTACTCCTACTCCAGCGACCATTAGCCTTGCATCGTTTCTCTTCTGTCTCACAACGTCCAACACTCCAGAGTACCTACCTGGATATTTACAAAAGCCGACTGGATTTTGTATTCCAGCCTCGTGTCTTTTGCGGACCAGCCCTTCACTGACGTTAATCAAATGGTGCAGCACCTTGCGTCTACGATTTTATCTATCGCCGAACGCGCAATTCCTCGGTCATCCTCTCACCCTCGACGTGTTCCTGTTCTTTGGTGGAAGGAGGAGTGTCGGGACGCCGTTCGTGCCCGTAGAGGTGCACTTAGGGTGTTTCGGCGACACCCTACACTTGATAATATGGTTACTTCTAAGCAATCGCGCGCCAGGTCTCGTCACATTATTCAGGATAGCAAGAAGGCTTTCTGGACTCCTTTTTTCGGGTCTTTTAATCGCTTCTCCCCTTCCTTTGTTTTTGGAATGAACTTCTTCCTTTCTCCGGTAAAGTGCCACATTGTACTGTATCTGGCCTTCGGGTTCCTAATGCCACCATAGTGGATCCGGCTTCCATTGCTGCAATCTGGGTGCTGTCTTTGAGGCGGTTTCCAATTCTGCCCATTATCCCGCCGGATTTCGCACTCTCAAACACCGGCTGGATTCCGCGACCTATAATTTTCGGTCTGCTAATACCCAGTGTTATAATGAACGTTTTACAATGAGGCAGCTGGAGCATGCTCTACATTGCTCTAGGCACTCCGCTTCTGGGCCGGATGGCAATCATGTCCTGATGTTAAAGAACCTTTCAGCCGACAGTAAACCCGTTCACTTACAGGTCTGTAACCGTATTTGGAAAGGCGGCCTTTTTCTTTCTGTTGGGTGCGAAACCACCGTTGTCCCCATACTTAGGCCTGGGAAGGATTGCCACCTACCTTCCAGCTACAACCCTATCTGCCTCATCAGTTTCATTTGCAAGGTGATGTAGCACATGATCAACGGGCGGTTGACATGGTGGCTTGAGTCTCAGAAACTTCTAGCGAACGCTCAATGCGGATTTCGTCGCCATCGCACTACCGTCGACCATCTGGTGTCTCTGTCGACGCATATTATGAACTCCCCAAGTGCTCACCTTATGTGAGTACGGGTGTTGGCGTACCTGGGGGTTCTCGAGCCACTCATCGCCATCTTCATCACTTCATCCCCGTCCGTTCGAGGTGGGTTCGTTCTCGTGACCGGGACACTCAAGGTAGGCTCTCGTGCGTTCTGTGCATTTCATTCCATGTCGCCCCTAGCCATCGTTTCTTTCTTCCCTTCTACTTCTGCACATTTCGCCCCACGCCCATTCATTTACACATCTCTTTTACTTCTTCGCCGGCCTACCTTGCTTGCGAAACGCCCACACACGTTTAGTTTATTTTATCTTTTTATTTAAATCCTCCATGGACACAGCCGAACGGATACCCGCGCACTGGGGACGCAGCTGGGTGAGTGGATAATAGCGTCATCCCCACCACACGGGGTCGTCATGTAAGGTATGTGTTCGTATCCGCTGTTCAACTGCAGTCCCGCGGGGGGGGCCATTGCATGAGCTGCTGACTTCCGACGGCGATTGGGTCCCTCTGTCTATGTTCTGGGAGGTGTGACCCTGGGGTGAGATAGGTATAGATAGGCCACTCACCCAAGCCGGGGTAACGCCCGGGAAGTCGGAGCCCGAGGTCGGAGACGGTTGCAATGGTGGAGGATTTAATTCGTTATGGAGCACCCTTTCTCCATTAATAACAAGCGCCGAAAAGTATTTACAACAGAAGTAGCACCACCAACATCTGGTTGTTACTGTAGTAATTAGCCGAACAGAGGAAGGCCAATCTTTTGAGGTGAACCCTTTTGTTATTCAAAAGGGGATTGATACTATTGCTGGTTCTATTCAAGCCTGCACTCGTCTTCGGAATGGTTCTTTGATGGTTCAGAGCAAGTCCGAACAACAAAGCAAGTCCTTGTTACGCGCCACGCCTCTCTACGGTTAAACTATCCGTATTGAGAAGCACCACACCTTGAATTTCTGTCGAGGCGTCGTCACCACTCACAGCCTCGACGGAATATCTGACGATGAACTGGTCGAATATCTTTCCGACCAAAAGGTTACAGCGGTTCATCGAGTGCAGGCTAAACTAAACGGAGTGTTGTTCCGACTCGTACCCTGTTTCTGACTTTCGATGGCGTCGATCTGCCCAATAGTATTTCGTCAGGGTACGAACGTATTGCGGTGAGGCCCTATATTCCTAGACCTCTGCGTTGTTTTAAATGCCAACGTTTTGGGCATACGCAAGTCTCTTGTAGGAGTGCCGTATCCATCTGTGCCTCATGTAGCCAGCCGTCACATGAAAGTACCTGTTCATCCGGACCTGTCTGCGTTAATTGTAAAGGGTCTCATTCTGCGTCATTTGCCGACTGTCCGCGGTACTTGGACGAGAAGGCGATCCAGGAGATCCGAGTAAAGGGAAACTCTCCTTCGCTGAAGCCCGGAGGCGTTACCATGCGTGCCAACCTACGCTCCTGCGATCTGGTACATTTAGTTCAGTTGTTGCCTCGCCAGTACACCGGAAGAATGCCGAAACACAGACCTGGACCATGACCGCATTGACCGCCACTACCATCCGGACATCCATTTCAGCCAGAGTTAGCAAACCGTCTAAAGCTGGTCCTAAGGTTATGAAGTCGCAAGGCGCTGACAAGAAACCGAAACCGAAGCTAAACAAGGAAGATTTTTTGAAAGACCCTCCGCGTGCGCGCGGTAAGAAAAGTTCACCTTCTCCTCCTCGAAGGTCGTAGTCCCAGGATGATCCTGAGACAAGCCGCGCTCTGCGGCCACCTTCACCCATTGCCACGCAGAACCGATTCACGACGCTTGAATCGGTTCCTGGCACTGAGCGCGTGGGCCCTCCCTTCGAGGAAGCTATGGAGTCTGACCAACTCCATACGAAAAGCCCGAGCCCAAAGGATAAGCAAAAGATTTTTTAAGCCGCCCTCCTAGGTAGACAGTTTATCCCTTTTACTCATGGCTATCCTGAGCTGGAATTAACGAGGTTCTCGATCGCATAGGGCGGAACTGCAACTTTTATTGCGTTCCCATTCGCCTATGGTCGTGTGTTTGCAGGAGACCAAGCTTCGCCCTCACGACCCTTTCGATCTCCGAGAGTACACTCCGGTTCGCTACGATCTTCAACCGGAGGAGGGTGCTCCTGCTCATGGAGGTGTCATGTTGTTAGTGCCTAAGGACGTTCATTTTCAAACCTTTGCTCTTACGTCTGACTTGCAAGCTGTTGCCATTAGACTGCAGTTACCCGGTTTTTTCTTTTCTGTTTGCTCTGTGTATTTACCTCCATCGTTTCCCCTCGCTCCCGTGGACATTCGAGCTCTCCTATCCGCTGCTCTCCCAACTCCATTTCTTCTGTTGATTTTAACGCAAATCACCCCCTGTGGGTTTCGCCAAGGGCTTGTGCGAGGGGAACTCTTCTTTCTGGAATTTTTGATCAGTTCAATCTCTCTCTTCTCAATACAGGTGAGCCTACGTTTCTTTCTGATTATTCCGGTAGATTTTCTCACGTGGACCTTGCCGTTTGCTCACTCCAGCTTGCTAGTCGTCTGCAGTGGAACGTCGTCGCTCACACCTACTCCAGCGACCATTACCCCTGCATTTTTTCTCTTGTGTCACACCACGTACATCATTCCAGGGTATCTACCTGGATATTCACAAAAGCCGACTGGAGCTTGTATTCCAGCCTGGTGCATTTTGACGACCAGCCCTTCACCGACATTTACCAACTAGTGCAGTACCTTACGTCTACGATTTTCTCTGCCGCCGAACGCGCAATTTCCCGTTCAACCTCTCACCCTCGACGGATTCCTGTTCCTTGGTGGAACGGCGAGTGTCGGGTTGCCGTTCGTGGCCGTAGAACTGCACTTAGGATGTTTCGGCGTCACCCTACACTTGATAATTTGGTTACTTTTAAACAATCGCGCGCCAGGGCTCGTCATATTATTCAGGATAGCAAGAAGGCATCTTGGGCTCCTTTTGTCGAAACTTTTGATCGCTTCACACCTTCCTCTGTTATTTGGGATAAACTCCGTCGCTTCTCCGGTAAAGCGACGCATTGTACTGTGTCTGGCCTTCAGGTTTCCAATGCCACCATAGTGGATCCGGCTGCCATTGTTAACGCTTTCGAGACTGCCTTTGAGACGGTTTCCAGTTCAGACCATTATTCCGCCGGCTTTCGCTGTATTAAAGACCGGCTGGATTCCGCATTATATAATTTTCGGTCAGCTAATAATGAATGCTATAACGAACTTTTCACAATTAGGGTGCTGGAGCACGCTCTTCATTGCTCTCGGCACTCCGCTCCTGGGCCGGACGGCATTCATTTCCTGATGTTACAGAACCTTTCAGACGACAGTAAACTCTTTCTCTTACGGGTCTATAACCGCATTTGGCAAGACGGTATTTTTCCTTCGGTTTGGCGCGAAGCCACCATTGTCCCTATACTTAAGCCTGGGAAGGATCGCCAACTACCTTCCAGCTACCGCCCTATCTCCCTCACCAGTTGCATTTGCAAGGTGATGGAGCGGATGATCAACGAGCGGTTGACAAGGTGGCTTGAGTCTCAGAAACTTCTAGCAAACGCTCAGTGCGGATTTCGTCGATATCACTCTACCGTCGACCACCTGGTGTCCCTGTCGACGCATATTATGAATGGATTTCTGAGAAAGTGTCAAACCGTGGCTGTGTTTTTTGACCTGGAGAAAGCTTATGACACTTGTTGGAGGGGCGGCATTTTACGTACACTTCACGCATAGAATATTCGCGGTCGGCTTCCCATATTTCTTCGGGAGTTTATGACGGACCGCGTCTTTCGCGTACGTATGGGCTCGGTTTTATCTAGTCGTTTTATTCAAGAGAACGGAGTACCGCAGGGCTGTGTATTCAGTGTCACACTTTTTGCAATTGCTATCAACCCCATTGTTGATTTATTCCACCTGGCATTTCATCGTGCCTTTTTGTTGACGTTTTTGCCATTTATTGCAGTTCACGACGGACCTGTCTACTCGAACGCCGGTTCCAGAGCTGTATCGTCCGTCTCTACGCCTGGAGTAACGCCAACGTCTTTCATTTCTCCGCCGAGAAATCCGTCTGCATCAACTTCTGGCGCCGGAAGGCTTTCCCTCCGCCCTCTCTCCACCTTGGGTCTGAGGTCCTTCCATTTGCAGACGAGGTGAAATTTTGGGGGTTGCTCTTTGATCTAAAGTTGAGCTGGACTTCTCACGTTTCCTTTTTAAAAGCAAAGTGTGACTGTTATCTTAATCTTTTACGTGTTTTAAGTGGCACATCCTGAGGAGCTGATCGGACCGTTCTTCTGCGTTTTTATCGCTCCTTGGTCCGATACAAGCTTCATTACGGGTGCATTGTCTATTCATCGGCACGTCCATCTGTGTTACGTCGCTTGAATACCATTCATCATCGTGGTATAAGAGTCGCTACAGGGGCCTTTCCAACTAGCCCTGTACCCAGTCTGTACGCAGAAGCTGCAGAGCCTCCGCTGTCCTTCCGGCGTGAGATGCTTTTGTGCAGCTATGCTTGTCGGCTCTCAAGCTTGCCTAACCACCCGTCCTTCGAGTTATTTTACGAGGATTCGCTTGATCGACAATATTTAGCTAGCTCCTCTGCATTACTACCTCCAGGGGTTCGATTTCGACAAGTCCTTCGGCATTTGGACCTTGTGCCAGCGCCGGCCTTTCCCATGGGGGAAACGCTTTTTACTCCATGGCTGCGCGCAGAAGCCCACTATCACCTTGGGCTAACGTCGATCCCGAAGACTGAGACCCCTTCTTCAGTTCTTAGATCAGCTTTTTTAGAACTCCAGGCGAAAATCGGGAACTTTCATTTTATATACACTGATGGGTCTAAGACTGATTTTGGAGTAGGGTGAGCCTTTGTTTATGGTCAGCATAGTTGTACCTTTCGTTTACCGGAGCAATGTTCGATTTTTACCGCCGAACGTTTTAGTATTTATCAGGCACTTTTATACATCCAGCGGTATGATTTGCAGCACTGTGTTCTTTGCGCAGACTCCCTGCATGCCCTTCAGAGTATTAACGCGCTGTACAATTACCACCCACTCGTACAGCACATACACGACCTGGTCCACTCGCTTCGTGTCTCTGGCATCCGCGTCTGCTTCATGTGGATTCCAGGTCATGTTGGCATCTCAGGGAACGAGTCTGCCGACGTCGCTGCCAAATCGGCGATTTTATCACCCAGAAGTTTTACCTCTGTTGTTCCCTCGTCAGATTTGTTTATTGTTTTACGTCGCCGCATCCTCTCGCTTTGGAGCGATGAGTGGACGGCCCTCCGGGGTTACAAGTTACGGGAGGTTAAATCTCTCCCGTTAGTCTGGGCCAACTCTTCCCGTGCTTCTCGTCGGGAAGACGTAATTGTAACACGCCTTCGTATCGGACATTGCATTTTTAGTCATAGGTATTTGCTCAGTGGTGACCCAGCACCACTCTGTGGGCAGTGTGACACGCCCTTAACGGTGCGTCACGTTTTAGAGGAGTGTCAGGTTTTAGCTGCATTGCGTGTTCGTGTGGGTCTGCCTGTTGGCCTAGCCAATGCTTTGGCAGACGACACGTGTTCTGTAGAATGTGTTTTACGTTTTATTCGTGACAGTGATTTTAATCTGCGCATTTGATGCGTTGGGCGTCCTTTAGCTTTGTAATTTTATTCTGTCTGTTTTAATGGGGACTCTACTCCCCAGTGGACATAAGGCGCTCATGTCCCTCGCATTCTACAGTTCTTGACACGTTTTAATCTTTTATTGTTTATGCTTTTAGTGTGTTCGTTTTTGGGATTGTTGTATTGTTGTTTTTAGCTTTTTGGACATCGCGGGTTTGTGTCCCGTTTTCTAATTATGCTGTTCTTTTACGCGTCTTTTATATTTTTGACTTTATATTTTATACATTGTAAGGGCGTTGATGACCTTAGCAGCTTAGCGCCCTTAAACCGCATCTCATCATCATCATCATATTATGAACGGATTTCTGAGAAAGTGTCAACCAGTGACTGTGTTTTTTGACCTGGAGAAAGCTTATGACACTTGTTGGAGGGGCGGTATTTTACGTACACTTCACGCATGGAATTTACGCGGTCGTCTTCCCTTATTTCTTCTGGAGTTTATGACGAACCGCGTCTTTCGTGTACGTGTGGGCTCGGTTCTATCTGGTCGTTTTATTCAAGAGAACGGAGTTCCGCAGGGCTCTGTACACAGTGTCAAACGTTTTGCTATTTCTATCAACCTCATTGTTGATTGTATTCCACCTGGCATTTAATCGTCCGTTTTCGTAGGCGATTATGCCATTTATTGCGGTTCTCGGCGGACCTGTCTGCTCGAACGTCGTCTCCAGAGCTATATCGACGGTCTGTATGCCTGGAGTAACGCCAACGGCTTTAATTTCCCCGCCGAGAAATCCGTCTATATGAATTTCTGTCGCCGGAAGGCTTTCCATCCGCCCTCTCTCCATCTTGGGTCGGAGGTACTTCCATTTGCAGACGAGGTGAAATTTTTGTGGTTGATCTTTGCTTGAAAGCTGAGCTGGACATCGCACATTTCCTTTTCAAAAGCAAAGTGTGACCGTTCTCTTAATCTTTTACGTGTTTTAAGTGGCACATCCTGGGGAGCTGATCGGATCGTTCTTCTGCGCCTTTATCGCTCCTTGGTCCGATCCAAGCTTGATTACGCGTGCATTGTCTATTCGTCGGCACGTCCATCTGTATTACGTCGATTGAATGCCATTCACCATCGTGGCATAAGAGTCGCTACGGGGGCCTTTCCAACCAGCCCTGTACCCAGTCTGTACGCTGAAGCCCCTGAGCCTCCGCTGTCCTTCAGGCGTGAGATGCTTTTGTGCAGCTATGCATGTCGAATCTCAAGCTTGCCTGAGCACCCACCCTTCGAGTTATTTTACGAGGATTCGCTTGATCAGCACTATTTAATTACCTCCTCTGCATTGCTCCCTGCAGGGGTTCGTTTTCGTCAGCTTCTTCGGCGTCTGGTTGTTACGCCAGCGCCGGCCCTTCCGAGAGGTGAAACGCGTTTTCCTCCATGGTTGCGCGCTGAGGCCCACATTCACCTTTGGTTATCGTCGATGCCGAAGAATGAGATCCCTTCTTCAGTATTTAAATCAGCGCTTTTAGAACTACAGGCGCAAATCGGGGAATGACATTTTATTTATAGTGATGTGTCTAAGACTGATGTTGGAGTTGGTTGTGGCTTTGTTTTTGGTCAACGTAGCTTTACCTTTCGTTTGCCCGGGCAATATTCGATTTTTACCGCAGAACGTTTTCGTAATTATCAAGCCATTTTATATATTCAGCGGCACGACTTGCGGCTCTGTGTCTTTGTACGGACTCTCTGAGTGCCCTTCAGAGTATTAACGCACTGTACAATTACCACTCCCTCGTACAGCGCATACATGACCTGCTCCATTCGCTTGGTGCCTCTGGCATCAGCGTGTCCTTCGTGTAGATTCCAGGTCATGTGGGCATCTCAGGGAACGAGTCTGCTGACGCCGCTGCCAAATCGGCGATTTTATTACCCAGATTTTTTAGCTCTGTTGTTCCCTCGTCAGATTTGTGTTTTCTTTTACGTCACCGCCTCCTCTCGATTTGGCGCGATGAGTGGTCGGCCCTCCGGGGGAACAAGTTGCGGGAGATTAAACCTCTTCCGCTAGTCTGGGGTACCTCTTCTCGTTCGTGTCGTCGGGAAGAGGTACTTTTAGCTCGTGTACGAATCGGACATTGCCTTTTTAGTCATAGATATCTGCTCAGTGGTGACCCTGCACCACTCTGTTAGCAGTGTGATGTGTCCCTAACGGTGCGTCATATTTTAACAGAGTGTTAAGTTTTAGCTCCGTTGCGCGTTCGTGTTGGTTTGTCTGTTGGCCTAGCCAACGTTTTCGTAGACGACGTGCGTGCTGTAGACTATATTTTACGTTTTATCAGTGAGATTGGTTTTAGTCGACGCATTTGATGCGCTGAGCGTATTTTAGCTTTGTGATTTTATATTGTCCTTTTACTGGGTCCTCTACTCCCCGGTGGATAAATGACGCCCATATCCCTCGCATTCTACAGTTCTTGACACGTTGTTTTACCCTTTTATTCACCATGAGTTTAGTGTGGTAGTTCTTAGAATTTGGTCTGTTGTTTTTTTAGTGTTTGCGACCAAGCGGGTTTGTGTGTGGTTTTTTTAGTTGTTGGCTTTTAAATTTTATATTTTATACATTGTACGGACGCTTATAACATTAGCTGTTGAGCGCCGTTAAACCCCATCTCATTATCATCGGAGGCAGTTATTGTGTGATAACAAATAAAAAAATGGCCATGAGTTTACCTCCAGCAATCAGCAGCCGCTGATATGTTTAAAACAGGATCATTCCAGTTTGAGACAGCTTATAGTAAGGAGGAAAACACGACAACACCACTAAGCTCTTTAAGTCACATGGCAAATTTTGTTAGTAATGAGGACATGGATGGAAGAAATAAGAATCACGTACACTAGATCCTCGTTTATCGGGCCCTCATTAATCTGGATTCCTAGTTTATTAGATTGATCTGCTGCTTCTCAAACACACCACAAATGTTTCCACAAAAGTTTGCACAGCACAAGAATTGCAAAATACCCCTCCCAACTTATTGATCTTTTGAGACCTAAGTTTCCTATCTCCCCTTCAGTAATGGATAACTTAAAGTACAACAAATATTCTGAAAACAGGTATTAGTATAAGAAAGAAAGTTATGTGACAAAACTTGTATATTTTAATGGGATCTGTACTTTTTGTGCGGCAAATGTTTGGCTATGTGTTCCAGTTTGTTAAACAATTCAATGAAATCAGCTTTGTAGCTATCTTAGGAAACATGAGATGTAATTTTATTTTTTTGCCAGTACCGTAGGCACAATATTTTGATCAGATCATTAGAGCCAATTTTGAGAACACAAAACATAACTAATTTTCCATGTTACGTAGTAGCATATCAAGAAAAATATTAAGTGGGGGCCACGTAGAAGGACCCATTTTTTAAACAATTTGTATCAGTTCTTATGATACATATGAGTTAATTCTGAGTTAAAATACTTAACAGGCCAATGGTCAGCGGCCTGTCTGGTCAAGATAAGGCAGGATTAGTGCGCAACATGGCACCAGCGAGGCGACTTCATTTCTAGGATACCTGCTCTTCACAGCCGGCCATTGGAAGAACTGGGTTTTAGGGTACCAGGTTGCTTACTTGGCTCTTAGAAGCATAAATATTGACCACGAATGCAGGTCATCGGGCTCTACTCCCTTCGATACTTGAACGACACCGGGACCATGTCCATCAAGAACCCTGTATACCAGCAGGACCGACGAGAACTCTATGGTTAAGGAATGTGTGAATATGATTAAGTTCTTGCACGCACGACCCCTCTACAGAGGGGGACCCCCTGTGCCAACTTAGTTATCTCAGAATACTGTCATTAGCTTTTTATATAACCCCCAGGTTCTTATTTAACGCCCCCTAGAAACCCCAACATCCCATATGCACCTTGCATTTCGGCACTGACCAGCATGAAACGTTAACTGAACTCACATTACAATATTGTGAGAATTGGTTTAGAGTAATTTTTGTTTTTTGTTTTTTTTAAAGTGATAAGACATAAAAATTGCTTTCTCTTTGGAAAATGTAGAAATTGAAAATGAGGTGAGCATTAAGCTTCTAGGTATATATATATATATATAGTTTTTTTGGAAGCACAATGAGAGATACATATTCAAAAAATTGTCTCATGTGACTTACCTAATCAAAAATTTGCTAAAATGTACATTTTGTGATTATGTTCTTAGTGAATATGTTGCTTTTTTCCAAAGCATATTTTGATATGGTTTGAAGCAATGCAACCAAAGGAAGTGAAAGAGATCTTCATGATTCAAAAGAAAGTAGTAAGAAATATGACAAACTCACAATAAAGGAATTGTAAACCACTTTTCATAAGGGATGGTATATTGAGAATAGTAAATATATACATACACACTGTGTTAGTTTATATGAAGTGCACCAAAGTGCATTTAATTTAATAGGCATAAACCAATACTATGGAACAATAAACAGACAGCTATTGGAATACTCATATTGTAGATTAACAAAAACTAAAAGCCACTACAAAATTTTGAGCTTAAACCTTTTAAATAAGCTTCCAAATGATATGCAAACCATTCCTGTGAGACAGTTTATATGTAGATTGTATAACAGGTTAAAACACAATCCTTTTTATCATGCAAATAAATTTCTTGAGAAAGATATAAAAGGTATTTAGTGTAAAAATCTAGGTGACAAAACATATTGCTGTATAGCTAAATTGAGGAAATAAAGTATTACAATTATTATTGTTGTTGTTATGGTGGTGGTGTCGGTGGTGGGGGAAGCGGTGAACAATCTGTCACCTATTGATGTGTGATGATGATATGCGGTTTAAGGGCGCTAAACTGCTAAGGTCATCAGCGCCCTTACAATGTATAAAATATAAGGTCAAAATATAAAAGACAGGTAAAAGAACCGCATAATTAAAAAAACGGGACACAAACCCGCGATGTCAAAAAGCTAAAAATAACAATAATAGAACAATAACAATAACAACAATAATAACAAGAACAATAATAATAACAATAACAACAATAATAACAATTCAAATATCTGAAAAACCAACACACTAAAAGCATAGGCAATAAAAGAGTAAAACGTGTCAAGAACTGTAGAATGCGAGATGACATGAGCGCCATATGTCCACCGGGGATTAGAGTCCCCATAAAAACAGACAGAATAAAATTACTAAGCTAAAAGACGCTCAACGCATTAAATGCGCAGATTAAAATCACTGTCATGAATAAAACGTAAAACACATTCTACAGCACGCGTGTCGTCTGCCAAAATGTTGGCTAGGCCAACAGGCAGACCCACACGAGCACGCAATGCAGCTAAAACCTGACACTCTGTTAAAATGTGACGCACCGTTAAGGGCACGTCACACTGCCCACAGAGTGGTGCGGGGTCACCACTGAGCAAATACCTATGACTAAAAACACAATGTCCAATCCGTAAACGAGCTAAAATTACCTCTTCCCGACGACACGAACGAGAAGAGGTACCCCAGATCAACGGGAAAGGCTTAACCTCCCGCAACTTGTTCCCCCGGAGGGCCGTCCACTCATCGCGCCAGCGCGAGAGGATGCGGCGACGTAAAAGAACACACGAATCTGACGAGGGAACAACAGAAGTAAAAAATCTGGGTAATAAAATCGCCGATTTCGCAGCGGCGTCGGCAGACTCATTACCTGAATCTCACCTATTGACAGTAACCATATTGAAGCAAATAAATTAGTAAACAAGGAAGAAGGCTGTGCCTACTCTTGTATATGGTTTGGAATCATGGACAATAACAATACAACGAAAGATCATGTATAGACACAGCAGAGATGAAGTTCGTGAGACATGTAAGGGGATGTACTAAAATGGATAAAATAAGGAACAAAAGAATAAGATTAGGATTTACAAATATTTTCAGTTAATAAGATAAAAGAAATTAGAATGAAATGGAAGATTTATATTGACAGAATAATAGAAAATAGATTAACAAAAAATAATGAAATATCAGCCTGTTGGACACAAAATTTTGGGTAGACCTAATGGATAATAGAGACCAGAACAGGTGATTATAACACCTAGTCCTTTTGAGGAGGAAAGAAGAAGGGGGAGCAGAAGAACAAAATGTAAGCGATGGATTACGAAATATATACTTATGTATGTATATTTTGAAAAGTTAAGTGTAGAATTGTTGCAAAATACTTACTGTAAATTATAATAATGTGCAGTTATGGTTTTAGCTAGGTTTTGAGGATTGAGCCTGAAGGTATGTGAGCTACTTATTTGAATGCAATATATAACCTCAACAAGTGTATGAATATGTACAAGTTACAGTGATTAATGCCATTGATTGTAACTATCACAGTGATAACACACACGCTTATTTGATAGGCTAGAGATCTTAAAATGTATGGCGTTTCCTTAAATCATAAATGTACACATGTCCTGCCCGTGGCACCGTGGTCTAGAGCATAAAAATTAAATTGAGTTTTATTTATGGATGCTCTCTTTAAGTACTATGGTTCTTAGCATCTCATTCTATATTGGTCGTGAAAGACTGGAAATTTTGCTCAGTAGCCTTTATGCCGAAAACAATCCATCACTCTCCTCTGGGCTTCAACCTGTGGCCTTGGGAACTAGGGCTAGTGTATGGTGCTCTGGTTCCTGGCCAGAATGTACCCAGATTGATCCTACCCATGGGGGTGAAGATTTTAAGTCTCAGTTATAGAACCGGTGCCCACTCAACAAAGTGAGGAGCTGCGATAGGCAATGATCCTGGTCTCTTGAGCCAACTTTCTGGAGATGCATGATGATGGCCACATCACCTCCCCATATCAGTTGGATGACCTCCCTTTACCTCTGCCCTGCGTGAGCGTGAAGCCAACAGCCGAGTTGGTTGGCTCAGACCCTTAGCAGGCTGTAGCACCACAGGATTTATATTTAAATGTACACTTAGCATTGCATTTCAGGTGCATTCCCAATAATTTCTCGTGTGGTATTTATTAGTCAGTTTTAGCAGACTCCTCACATCAACATACTCTTAAAATTTCTATCAACTTCAAATTACAGTCGTCCTCCGTGGACTAGTGGTACCGTGTTAGCCTCTAGTTCACAAGGTCGCGGGTTCAAACCCGGCGGAGGGCGATGGATTTTCTCGGGCGTAAAAATCCTTAGCATGGCTTCCTTCGGAAGGGAAGTAAAGCCGGTGTCCTGTGTCGTAGATTTACGGCACGTAAAAGAACCTTAAGCCTCATAAAGAGGCCTCTGAGCTAACTTACAGGTATATCACGCCCAATATAGAATGGGACGCTAAGTACCATAGTAGTTAAAGTGCGTCCATAAATAAAACTCAATTTTAAGAATATTTGCTTGACATTTGTTAACATTCTTTATACATTTTCACTTGTTCTATCATTTAAATAATACCAACATAACTAATATTATGTTGTTTCATTACATACATCAGCGTAGAGTTTGCAAGTGTACTGACATGAGTGGGGTTTTACTGTTACAGTGTCTCATAGGATGTTTAGTAAATCTTTGAGATTCTCCAAGGTTTTATTTACTTTTAACGGTAGCTTCTGCATTATTTTAGTTTATGGACGTATTTTTAGAAGTGCCCCAGTCAAATCTGAATTTTTGGACGCATATTGATGAACTGGATATGCTTAAGAAGTTTCAATTCATAACAATAAATATGTTTTAAGAAGTGCCCCAGGCAAATCTGGAATTTCTGGGTGCATATTGATGGATTAGAAATGCTTAAGAAGTTTCAATTCATTGCAATAAATTTGAAATAAAAAGTGTAGCTATATTCTTCAGTCAAGTTGGGATAATTAACATAGATTTTATCTGTTTAAAGCTTAATAAGATAGATTAGTGTTAATATCCTGTGTGGAATTGAAACCCGGTCCCTCATATGACAAGCATGAGCACAAACCATTACAACCCACAGAGAATGTTTGGAATATGAATCTTTAAACGTGCAACAGCATTTCAGTCATAGCCCTGGATTTCATTATGGTTATATTCTATTTCTAATGGTAATGAAATTTTTTTAAAAATCTGATGAGTTGCACTCACATGATTTCTCTACGTTTGTACAAAATATTTTTACAAGCACTTATTCTCTGGCATGTTAATCGAGATAACCATTTACAGAAACAATCTTATAGCTAATTTTCTTGTAGGCGCAAGGGAAATATGGAGACTTTAAGAGGTAGTCAAATCTCTTAAATGCTGGTTGCCATGTGGAGTATTCCATTCTCTTTGCATACCACGGACATAAAACAGACGAATAACAAAAACCCATTTGAGAAAAAGTATAAGTGTTGGAAAATTCAAACAAATAACCAGGAATATCTCGGAAATGGTTCACTTGACATTGGTGCTTTAATGAGATCTACATTTTTTGTGTAGTAAAATGTTGTCTATCTCTTACAGTTTACCAGTTATGCAAAAGTCATTCAGAATGAGGACTTTTGGGGAAATTCCCAGAAAATTCAAGATACACATTTCATTTGCCATAAGAATGTCTTAAACACATGATTTTTAATCAAAACTGTTAGAGTATTTTTGAGAAAATCAAAAATTTTTGTCGAATGTTTTATGTAAAGTGTAGTCTGGAGTGGGGATCCCAGGGGCTCACCTTATGTGAGTACGGGTTTGGCGTGCCCGGCTTGCCCGAGCCTCTCATCGCCATCATCATCCCTCCACCCTCGTCCGGTCGAGGTGAGTTCGTCCTCGTGACCGGGGGACTCAAGGTAGGCTCTCGTGCGTTCTTTACATTTCTTCCATGCCGCCCCTCGCCATCGTTTCTTTCTTGTCTAGTCTCTTTCCGAACATTTTGCACCACGACCATTCATTGACATATCTCTTTTCCTTCCTCGCCGGCCTACCTTGCGTGCGGAACGCCCACACCGTTTTATTTATTTTAACCTTTTCTTTTAATCCTCCGTGGACACAGCCTGACGGATACCCGCGCACTGGGTGCGCAGTTGGGTGAGTGGGTAATGGCGTCATCCCAACACCCGGGGTCGTCATGTAGGGTATGTGTTCTTATCCGGTGTTCAACTGCAGTCCCGCGGGGGGGGGCATTGCATGAACTGCTGACTTCCGTCGGCCATTGTGTCCCTCTGTCTATGTTCTGAGAGCTGTGACCCTGGGGTGAGTCTGGTATAGATAGTCCACTCACCCAAGCCGGGGTAACGCACGGGAAGTCAGAGCCCGAGGTCGGAGACGGACTGCAATGTTGGAGGATTTCTTTCGCTATGGAGCCCTCTTTCTCCATTATTTCAAAAATCGCCGAAAAGTTTTGGTAACAGAAGTAGGACCACCGTGATCTGGTTGTTACATAGTCATTACACGAAGAAAGGAAGGACAATCGTTTGAGAAGGTGAACCCGTTTACAGTACAGAAGGGCATTGACTCTATAGCTGGTTGGGTTCAATCCTGTACTCCACTACGAAGTTGGTCATTATTAGTACAAAGCAAGTCCGATCAAAAAACTAAGATCTTGTTGCGCGCTACGCTTCTCCACGGTTATCCCATCCGTGTTGACAAGAACCGCACCTTGAATTCCTGTCGAGGCGTCGTCACCACGCATAGCGTCGATGGTATATCACACGAGGACCTTGTCGAATATCTTTCAGACCAAAACGTGACAGCGGTGCATCGAGTGCAGGCTAAACGCGACGGAGTTGTGGTACCCACTCGTACCCTGTTTATAACATTTGATGGCGTCGATCTGCCCACGAGCATTTCACCATGGTACGAACGTATTGCGGTGAGGCCTTATATTCCTAGATCTCTGCGATGCTTTAACTGCCAAGATTTTGGGCATACGCAAGTCTCATGTAAGAGTACCATTACCATCTGTGCATCATGTAGCCAGCCCTCACACGAAGGTACCTGTCCAACAGCCCCCGTGTGCGTTAATTGCAAAGGGTCTCATTCTGCGTCATTTGCGGACTGTCCGCGGTACGTGGACGAGAAGGCGATACAGGAGATCCGGGTAAAGCAGAAAGTCTCCTTCGCAGAAGCCCAGAGGCGTTACCATGCGCGCCAACCTTCGCTCCTGCGATCTGGTACATTCTGTTCTGTTGTTGCCTCGTCAGCACCCCGGAAGCATGCCGAAACACAGACCTTGACCATGACTGCATTGACCGCCATTACCATACGGCCGTCCGTTTCTTGCACAGTTATCAAGCCATCTAAAGCTGGTCCTAAGGTTCTGAAGTCTCAAGACACTGAAAAGAAGCCCAAGCAGAAACTTCGTGGAGAAGATTTTCCGAAAGACCCTCCGCGTGCACGCGGTAAGAAGAGTTCACCTTCTGCTCCTCGAAGAGCGCAGTCCCAGGATGCTCCTGGGACAAGCCGCGCTCAGCGGCGCCCCTGACCCATTGCCACCCAGAACCGATTCTCGGCTCTTGAATCGGTTTCTGGCACTGAGCGCTTGGGCCCTCCCTTCGAGGAGGCTATGGAGTCTGACCAACTCCATACCAAAAGCCCGAGCCCAAAGGTTAAGAAGAAGGAAATTTTGAGCCGCCCTTCTAAATAAGAAGTTTATCCTTTTTATTCATGTCTATCCTGACCTGGAATTTACGTGGTGTACGATCGCATAGGGCGGAACTGCAACTTTATTGCGTTCCCATTCACCTATGGTCGTGTGTTTGCAGGAGACTAAGCTTCTCCCTCACGATCCTTTTGATCTCCGAAGGTATACTCCGGTTCGCTACGATCTTGAACCGGATGAGGGTACTTCTGCTCTTGGAGGTGTTATGCTATTAGTGCGTAACAACGTTCATTTTCAAACTCTCACTCTTACGTCCGGCTTGCAAGCTGTTGCCGTTAGGCTTCAATTACCCGGCTTTTTCTTTTCTGTTTTCTCTGTGTTTTATTTTTCGAGGATTCGCTTGATCGGCAGTATTTAGTTAGCTTCTCTGCATTGCTCCCTCCAGGGGTTCGATTTCGACTGCTTCTTCGGCATTTGGACGTTACGCCAGCGCCGGTCCTTCCCAGGGGGGAAACGTGTTTTCCTCCTTGGTTGCGTGCTGAGGCCCACTGTCACCTTGGATTAACGTCGATGCCGACGAATGAGGCCCCTTCTTCAGTTCTTAGATCAGCGTTTTTATAACTTCAGGCGCAAATCGGGAACTTTCGTTTTATATATACTGATGGGTCTAAGAATGATGTTGGAGTAGGGTGTGCCTTTGTTTTTGGACAACGTAGGTTCACCTTTCGTTTACCGGGGCAATGTTCGATTTTTACCGACGAACTTTTTAGTATTTATCAGTACTTTTATACATCCAGGGGCATGAGTTACGGCAGTGTGTTCTTTGCGCAGACTCCCTGAGTCCCCTTCAGGGTATTAACGTGCTGTACAATTACCACCCACTCGTACAGCGTATACATAATCTCCTCCACTCGCTCGGTTTTTCTGGCACCAGCGTCTACTTCGTGTGGATTCCGAGTCATGTGGGCATCTCAGGTAATGAGTCTGCCGACGCCGCTGCCAAACCGGCACTTTTATCACCCAGACGTTTTACCTGTGTTGTTCCCTCCTCAGATTCTTATGTTATTTTACGACACCGCATCCTCTCGCGTTGGCGCGATGAGTGAGTGGCCCTTAGGGGGAACAAATTGCGGGAGGCTAAACCTCTCCCGGTTGTCTGGGCCACCTCTTCTCGTGCTTCTCGTCGGGAAGAGGTGATTTTAACGCGACTTCGTATCCGACATTGCGTTTTTACTCATAGACACTTGCTTAGTGGTGATCCCGCACCACTCTGTGATCAGTGTGCTGCACCCTTAACGGTGTGTCACATTTTATCAGTGTCAGGTTTAGCACAGTTGTGCGTTCGTGTGTCTCTGCCTGTTGGTTTAGCCGACATTTTGCCAGAAGACGCGTATACTGTAGAATGTCTTTTACGTTTTATCCGTGACAGCGGATTTAGTCGACACATTTATTGCGCTGAGCGTCTTTTAGTTTTGTGATCTTATATTGTCCTTTTTAATGGGGGGCTCTTCTCCCCTTGGGTCATATGACGCTCTGGTTCCTTGGCTTCTACAGATCCTGACACGTAGTTTACTCTTTTATTGTTTGTTTTACAAAGTTTTTAGTGTGGTTGTTTTTTAGACTTTGATATGTGTTGTATTGCTTCGACTAAGCGGGTTTGTGTCCGTATTTTAATTTCTGTATTTTACATTTTATACATTGTAAGGGCGCTAATGACCTTAGCTGTTTAGGGCTCTTAACCCCCATATCATTATCATCATGCATTGCAATTTTTAGTATTAAGCATCATCTTGTTGGAGCAGAGCCATTGCATCATATTTGTGATTACAGTATCTGCTTGACTTTACGATTCTAAATAACTACATCCCTGAATTATAATGTTAGTATCATCTGCATATAATATGGTTTCAGCATGGGGAATATTTAGTGGCAAGGCATTTATGTGCATTAAGAAAAGTAGAGGTCCAAGAATAGAACCTTGTGGAACACCACAGCTTACTACCTTTATATCCGAGTTAATCTGAGAACCATTTATTTTATTTCTTATGACAGTACCTTGTCTTCTATCAGTAAGGTAGTATTTAAACCACTGATGGGCCTCTCCCCTTATACCACATGCTTCTAGATTTGATAACAGGATAGTGTGATCTACCAAATCAAATGCCTTACTTACATCCATAAAGATCCCTGTAGTGAAGTTGTTTGTTTCAAGCCCTTTTAATGTATGTTTTATGAATTTATAAAAGACATGCAGAATAGATTTATTTTTCCTAAGACCGTTTTGCGATTCACTAACTACAAATTTTTCAAAAAAAGGAAGATTCTGTTAAACATGACAGTTTCCAGAATTTTTGAAGAAACCTGACTGAAATGAGATAGGCCTGTAGTTATCAACATTTTGTGCAAAACCCTTTTTAAATATAGGAATTAATTTTATTACTTTTAAGAAGTCAGGAAATGTTCCAGTATTTATGGAACTACTGCAAATTTCAGTTAAGGGCATTGCTTTATAGTGTTTGCATGATTTAATTATACATTCTGGAACTTCTTCAAAACCTGCTGAAAACATATTCATTTATAAGTTAGCGTAATTATCTTGTCTTCTATTACTGGCTTTAAATATACACTCTTAGCATTTCAGTTTAGTTTGTTAGGAATATTTTTTGTTTAATTTGATTGAGGCAAGAATACTTCATCTGCTACACTGGTAAAACGATTATTGAAAATGTTCGATACCTCAACAGAATTATCAATTGTTATATTATTAACATTTAGTGACACCTTATTTCTAGTGATAACCTTCGTATTGGCAGTTTCACTTGATATTATATTCGATATACCCTTATTTTTATTGGATGTATTAAGAATGCATGTATCAATGTATAATTCTTTTGCAGCCTTTATTACTTTAGTGTATACTTCATTATATTGCTTGAAATATTTTATAAAAGATTGTGTTTGGTTAATTTTACTCAGTTCAGTAAGATATTGTTTCCTCTTACCTGAAATAATAATTCCTCGTGTTATCCATTTCTTATTTTTATACATGTATCTTTGTTTTATCAATTTTTAGGGAAAAGCAATAAAGTTATGCAGAAATGTTGCCAAAAAGTTTTGATATTTTTTATCAACAGTGGATGCACTATACACATCTAACCAATCTTCTTGGCCTAATAGTGCATCAAAATATTACATATTTTCATTAGGGAATACCCTTTCATAATGTGAAAGGGGCTTGATCTTGGCATTGGTACTTGTGATATTAGTTAGATTTAACACAATGGCATTGTGGTCAGAGTAACCAGTGTTAATATTCAAAACATTGAAAGTGTTCACAGGTTCATCAAAAAGCATAACGTCAGTTAATGATCTGGACATGTCAGTTACTCTTGTGAGATTTTGAATGGTGTTTGAAAGATTAAATGAAGTTAATAGATTGTTTAGTCTATGTAAAGATATGCTATCTTTTTGAAAATCTATATTAAAATCCCCACATATTAAGATCTGTTTTGAATGCTTTTTGGCTATTTTGATCCCACTCTCAAGTTGATCAAGTAATGTTAGATAATTCCCATTTGGTGACCGATAAATACGTACAATAAATAATTTTAAATGCACGATTTTAACCACAGAATACTCAAATATTGTTTCTTCATTTAATGTGGCAGTTTTTAAATACCTCTTATAGTTAACTCCCTTCTTAAGCAATTAAATTAATTAAGCAATTAAAATGATAACTAAGTAATGCTTAAAATTCAATGTAATAACTCCAAAGCTTTTAAAACTTCTTCCTGTGCAGTTTAGCATGCACCAATTATCTGCTTATGCCATCTAAGCTCCGAAATATCACTGAAAATGTCTATTGTTTGTGCATAAGCTTCAAGAACCAGACTACTGTAATGACACACCTTATCTTACTTAGCATAACAACCGTACAGCCCAAACTTTTTACCTTCTCTACCATGTACCTGGTAGGTATAGAAGGTATTACATTCCACCCAAAAATTTGATAATCAGATTTCACCAGAAATGCATATTTTGAGGCTGCTTGGATAAAAGGAAAGCAAAAAACAAAACAAAAGAAACAATTTTACAAAAAGCTCTGTATGTGTGTCTGTGAACAACATAACTTAAAATGAAAAGTCGGATAAATACCAAACTTTGTATTTAAGTTCAATACTTCCATGGATGCAATTCAAAGGGTTTTAAAAAAATGCCCCCACACCGAACTATACTTTACATAAAGCATTTTTAAAAATTTTGATTTTTTAAAAAAGTGGCTCTAAAGATTTTGATTAAAATACCACATATTTAAGATATTTCCATGTATATCTTGAAATTTCTGGGAATAGCCCTTGAAATCCTCTTCATTCTGAAGAAATGTTGTATAATCTTGTATAACTGGTAAATTTGAAGTGTTAGACAAAGGTGTACTCCTTAAACAATGTGGATCTATTTAAAACACAGAATTTATTTCTAAAAACTTAAAGGTTAGAATTCCTCAAAGGATTTCTTTAGTCCTGTCAACCTTCAACTGCTTATCACAATTTCATGGAAGGAGTATTTAAGCCAGCATGTAGCATCTAGTTCTAAAACATTCGACTATCGTTATTCCTTCTGTATCTACAAAAAAATGTGTAGTGCGTCTATTTTGGGAAAGATTCATCTCAGTTAAAACGAAGTAGATAAGAAAATTAAATTTCATAAGAATAATAGCATTTAATAACATTGTGTGTGTTGCACAGTAAACAATAATGTAGTTGAAATTAAATGACATGGCAACTTCTCTTTTTGTTTCAAGTTGAGCTTCTCCTACACCTAAAATTAAGTTTAAAATTCAAGCCCCAAGGAATGGAAAATGCCGCACTGGGACTTTTGTACCTAGACTGAGTTTGATGATGGCCTCCTACAGTGACATCACACATGCAATGATGTGGCCTTATTCCTAGGAGGCACTAACTGGACTGGGCAGAGAGAAACCACTATATACTTCAAATTACTTTCCTTCGTACCTTCAAATCATGACTTGGAACGTTGTGGTTTCAAGATATGAAGGCAAAATGTAAAACAGTAATACGTATGTTGAATTACTCTGATTTGCAATGTCACTATGCATACTGAAGAACCAATAAAGCATGTATAGCTGGAAACTTAGACCTCCAAGCCGTGCAGCTCTTCCCTGTGTTGTGCTGGATCCTTGCTGGTTTACCATCTACAAATACAAACAAAGAAACAAATAAAAAGGTCAGATATGTGATTGCCGGGTTACAACATTCAAAAGAATAAAACAAAAATTTTCTATGTAACGCATATTTTAAGACAAAACAACAGCATAAGATATACAGAAAACTTCAAAATGCATACAAAATTTAAAATATAAAAACTGAGTTTGCAATGAGCATTCTAATGTGTATGCTATAAGGATTATTTTCCAGACTTATATGCCCATCACCCCCTGTGGTGTTCGCCAAGGACTTGTGCGAGGGGAACTCTTCTTTCCGACATTTTTTCTCAGTTCACCCTCTCCATTCTCAATACAGGTGAACCTACTTTTCTGTCTGATTCTCCCCCCAGGGGCTCACCTTATGTGAATACGGGTGTTGGCGTACCCGGGGGTTCCCGAGCCAATCATCGCCATTATCATCCTTCCACCCTCATCCGGTCGAGGTGGGTTCGTTCTCGTGACCGGGACACTCAAGGTAGGCTCTCGTGCGTTCTGTGCATTTCATTCCATGTCACACCTCGCCATCGTTTCTTTCTTCTCTTCTACTTCTGCACATTTCGCCCCACGTCCATTCATTTACGCTTCTCTTTTTCTTCCTCGCCGGCGTACCTTGCGTGCGAAACGCCCACACAGTTTTATTTCTTTTACATTTTATTTTAATCCTCCATGAAATCAGCCTTACGGATACCCGCGCACTGGGTGCGCAGCTGGTTGAGTGGGTAATGTCGTCATCCCCACCACCCGGGGTCGTCATGTAGGGTATGTGTTCGTATCCGCTGTTCAACTTCAGTCCCGCGGGGGGCCATTGCATGAGCTGCTGACTTCTGACGGCGATTGGGTATCTCTGTCTATGTTCTGGGAGGTGTGACCCTGGGGTGAGATAGGTATAGATAGGCCACTCACCCAAGCCGGGGTAACGCCCGGGAAGTCAGAGCCCGAGGTCGGAAACGGTTGCAATGGTGGAGGATTTATTTCGCTATGGAGCCCCCTTTCTCCATTATTTCGAATAAGCGCCGAAAAGTGTTAGTAACAGAAGTAGCGCCATCGACATCTGGTTGTTACTTAGTCATTACGCGAACAGAGGAAGGTCAAACTTTCGAGAAGGTGAACCCTTTTGTTATACAAAAGGGCATTGACTCAATTGCTGGTCCGGTTCCTTCCTGCACTCGGCTTCGTAATGGTTCGTTGTTAGAGCAAAGCAAGACCGAGGCACAAAGTAAGTCCTTGTTGAGCGCAACGCTTCTCCACGGTTATCGCATCCGTGTTGAGAAGCACCACACCTTGAATTCCTGTCGAGGCGTCATCACCACCCATAGCCTCGATGGTATGTCGGACGAAGAGCTAGTGGAATATCTTTCCGACCAAAAGGTAACGGCAGTTCATCGAGTGCAGGGGCTAAACGCGACGGAGTGTTTGTACCTACTCGTACCCTGTTTATCACTTTCGATGGCGTCGATCTGCCCACGGATATTTCAGCAGGGTACAAAAACCCTTCTTCGCTGAAGCCCGGAGGCGTTTCCATGCGCGCCAACCTTCACTCCTGCGATCTGGTACATTTAGTTCTGTTGTTGCCTCGCCAGTACACCGGAAGGATGCAGAGACTCAAACCTGGACTATGACTGCATTGACCGCCACTGCCATCCGGCCGTCCATTTCAGCTACAGTTATCAAGCCCGCTAAACCTGGTCCAAAGGTTAGGAAGTCACAAGGCAATTAGAAAATATCGAAGCAGAAATTTCGTAGAAAGGATTTTTTGAAAGACCCTCCGCGTGCACGCGGAAAGAAGAGTTCACCTTCTCCTCCTCGAAGGTCGCAGTACCAGGATGCTCCTGGAAAAAGCCGGGTTTCAGCGGCCACCTTCACACATTGCCACCCAGAACCGACTCACGGAACTTGAATCGGTTTCTGGCACTGAGCGCGTGGGCCCTCCCTTCGAGGAAGCCATGGAGTCTGACCAACTCCATACCAAAAGCCCGAGCCCAAAGGATAAGCAAAAGATTATTTTAAGCCGCCCTCCTAGGTAGACAGTTTATCCCTTTTACTCATGGCTATCCTGAGCTGGAATTAACGTGGTTCTCGATCGCATAGGGCGGAACTGCAACTTTTATTGCGTTCCCATTCGCCTATGGTCGTGTGTTTGCAGGAGACCAAGCTTCGCCCTCACGACCCTTTCGATCTCCGAGAGTACACTCCGGTTCGCTACGATCTTCAACCGGAGGAGGGTGCTCCTGCTCATGGAGGTGTCATGTTGTTAGTGCCTAAGGACGTTCATTTTCAAACCTTTGCTCTTACGTCTGACTTGCAAGCCGTTGCCATTAGACTGCAGTTACCCGGTTTTTTCTTTTCTGTTTGCTCTGTGTATTCACCTCCATCGTTTCCCCTCGCTCCCGTGGACATTCGAGCTCTCCTATCCGCTGCTCTCCCAACACCATTTCTTCTGTTGGGAGATTTTAACGCACATCACCCCCTGTTGGGTTTCGCCAAGGGCTTGTGCGAGGGGAACTCTTCTTTCTGGAATTTTTGATCAGTTCAATCTCTCTCTTCTCAATACAGGTGAGCCTACGTTTCTTTCTGATTATTCCGGTAGATTTTCTCACTTGGACCTTGCCGTTTACTCACTCCAGCTTGCTAGTCGTCTGCAGTGGAACGTCGTCACTGAAACCTACTCCAGCGACCATTACCCCTGCATCGTTTCTCTTCTGTCACACCACGTACAGTATTCCAGAGAGCCTACCTGGGTATTCACTAAAGCCGACTGGAGCTTGTATTCCAGCCTGGTGCATTTTGACGACCAGCCCTTCACCGACATTAACCAACTAGTGCAGCAACTTACGTCTACGATTTTCTCTGCCGCCGAACGCGCAATTTCCCGTTCATCCTCTCACCCTCAACGGATTCCTGTTCCTTGGTGGAACAAGGAGTGTCGGCTTGCCCTTCGTGGCCGTAGAACTGCACTTAGAGTATTTCGGCGTCACCCTACACTTGATAATTTGGTTATTTTTAAACAATCGCGCACCAGGGCTCGTCGTATTATTCAGGATAGCAAGAAGTCATCTTGGGCTCGTTTTGTCGAGTCTTTTAATCGCTTCACACCTTCCTCTGTTGTTTGCGATAAACTTCGTCACTTCTCCGGTAGTATCGCATTGTACTGTGTCTGGCCTTCAGGTTTCCAATGCCACCATAGTGGATCCGGCTGCCATTGTTAACGCTCTGGGTACTGCCTTTGAGGCTGTTTCCAGTTCAGACCATTATTCCGCCGGCTTTCGCTCTATTAAAGACCGGCTGGACTCCGCATCATATAATTTTCGGTCTGCTAATAATGAATGCTATAACGAACTTTACACAATGAGGGAGCTGGAGCACGCTCTTCATTGCTCTCGGCACTCCGCTCCTGGGCCGGACGGCATTCATGTCCTGATGTTACAGAACCTTTCAGCCGACAGCAAACTCTTTCTCTTACAGGTCTATAACCTTATTTGTCAAGACGGTATTTTTCCTTCCGTTTGGCGCGAAGCCACCATTGACCCTATATTTAAGCATGGGAAGGATCGCCTACTACCTTTCAGCTACCGCCCTATCTCCCTCACCAGTTGCATTTGCAAGGTGATGGAGCGGATGATCAACGGGCGGTTGACACGGTGGCTTGAGTCTCAGAAACTTCTAGCGAACGCTTAGTGCGGATTTCGTCGATATCGCTCTACCGTCGACCACCTGGTGTCCCTGTAGACGCATATTATGAATGGATTTCTGAGAAAGTGTCAAACCGTGGCTGTGTTTTTTGACCTGGAGAAAGCTTATGACACTTGTTGGAGGGGGGCATTTTACGTACACTTCACGAAAAGAATTTCAGCTGTCGTCTTCCAATATTTCTTCAGGAGTTTATGGCTGATCGCGTCTTTCGTGTACGTGTGGGCTCGGTTCCATCTAGTAGTTTTATTCAAGAGAACGGTGTACCGCAGGGCTCTGTAATCAGTGTCACCCATTTTGCGATTGCTATCAACCCCATTGTTGATTGTATTCCACCTAGTATTTCATCGTCCCTTTTCGTTGAGGATTTTGCCATTTATTGCAGTTCACGGCGGATCTGTCTGCGCGAACGCCGTCTCCAGAGCTGTATCGACCGTCTCTATTCCTGGAGTAACGCCAACGGCTTTAATTTCTCCGCCGAAAAAATCCCTCGGTATCAGTTTCTGGCGCCGGAAGACTTGCCATCCGCCCTCTCTCCATCTTGCCCCGGGGATACCTCCGTTTGCAGACGAGGTGAAATTTTTGGGTTTGATCTTTGATAGAAAGCTGAGCTGGACTTCGCAAGTTTCCTTTTTAAAAGCAAAGTGTGACTGTTCTCTTAATCTTGTACGTGTTTTCAGTGGCACATCCTGGGGAGCTGATCGGACCGTCCTTCGTCTTTATCGCTTTTTGGGCCGATTCAAGCTTGATTACGGGTGCGTTGTTTATTCCTGGGCACGTCCATCTGTGTTACGTCGATTGAATGCAATTCACCATCGTGACACAAGAGTCGCTACAGCGGCCATTGTAACCAGCCCCCCTACAGGGGCTCATCTTATGAGAGTACGGGTGTTGGCGTACCCGGGCCGAGCCACTCATCGCCATACTCATCCCTTCATCCCTGCCTGGTTGAGGTGGGTTCGTTCTCGTGACCGGGGACACAAGGTAGCCTCTCGTGCGTTCTTTGCATTACATTCATACCGCACCTCGACATCGTTTCTTTCTTCCCTTGTCAATTTCCGGCCATTTCGCACCACGGCATTCGCACATCTCTTTTTCTTCCTCGCCGGCGTACCTTGCGTGCGAAACGCCCACACAGTTTTATTTATTTTATCTTTTCTTTTAGTCCTCCGTGGAGACAGCCTGACGGATACCCGCGCAATCGCTGCGCAGCTGGGTGAGTGTGTAATGGCGTCATTCCCACCATCCGGGGTCGTCATGTAGGGTTTGTGTTCGTATCCGCTGTTCTACTGCAGTCCAGCGGGAGGGCCATTGCATGAGCTGCTGACTTCTGACAGCGATTAGGTCCCTCCGTCTATGTTCTGGGAGGTGTGACCCTGGAGTGAGTCTGGTATAGATAGGCCACTCACCCAAGACGGGGTAACGCCCGGGAAGTCAGAGCCCGAGTTCGGATACGGTTGCAATGGTGGAGGATTTATTTCGCTATGGAGCCCTCTTTCTCCATTATTTCCAACAAGCGCCGTAAAGTTATTGTAACAGAAGTAAAACCGCCGACATTTGGTTGTTACTTGATAGTTTCAAGAACAGAAAAAGGACAAAGCTTTGAGAATGTGAACCCTTTTATAATTCGGAAGGGCATTGATGTAATTGCTGGTGCGGTTCAGTCCTGCACTCGTGTACGGAATGGTTCCTTATTGGCACAAACGAAGTCCGATCAGCAAAGTAAGACCTTGTTGCGTGCTACGCTTCTCCACGGTTATCCCATCCGTGTTGAGAAGCCCTGCACATTGAATTCCTGTCGGGCCATCGTTACCACGCATAGCCTCGATGGTATATCGGACGAGGACCTAGTCGAATATCTATCCGATCAAAAGGTGACAGCAGTGCATCGAGTGCAGGCCAAACACGACGGAGAATTGGTACCCAACCGTACACTTTTATAACCTTTGATGGCGTCGATCTCCGCACGAGGATTTCAGCAAGTTACGAACGTATTGTGGTTCGGCCTCTGCGTTGTTTCAAATGCTAACGTTTTGGGCATGCGCAAGTCTCATGTAAGAATGCCGTTAACATCTGTGCAACATTTAGCAAGCACTCACACAAAGGTACCTGTTGTAACAGCCCCGTCTGCGTTAATTGCAAAGGGTCTCATTCTGCTTCATTTCCTGACTGTCCGCGGTACTTGGACGAGAAGTCGATCCAGGAGATCCGGGTAAAGGAGATACTCTCCTTCGCCGAAGCCCGGAGGCGCTACCATTTGCGCCAACCTTCGCTCCTACGATCGGGGACATGAATTTCTGTTGTTGCCTCGCCAGTACACCGGAAGGATGCAGAGACTCAAACTTGGACCGTGACTGCATTGACTGCCACTACCATCCGGCCGTCCATTTCAGCTTCAGTTACCAAGCCCTCTAAATCTGATCCAAAGTCCATGAAGTCACAAGGCACTGAGAAGAAATCGAAGCAGAAATTTCGTAGGTAAAATTTTTTGAAAGACCCTCCGCGTTCGCGCGGCAAGACAAGTTCACCTTCTCCTCCCCCTCCTCGGAGGTGGCAGTCCCAGAATGCTCCTGGGACAATCCGCGCTTAGCGGCCCCCTTCACCCGTTGTCACCCAGAACCGATTCTCGGTGCTTGAATCGTTTTCTGGCTCTGAGCGCGTGGGCCCTCCCTTCGAGGAGGCAATGGAATCTGACCAGCTCCATACAAAAAGAGAAATCCGACTGTATCAACTTCTTGCGCCGGAAGTATTTCTCATCGCCCTCTCTCCATCTTGGGCCGGAGGTACTTCCATTTGCAGACGAGGTGAAATCTTTGGGGTTGATCTTTGATAGGAAGTTGTGTTGGACTACGCACATTACCTTTTTAAAAGCAAAGTGTGACCGTTCTCTTACATCTTTCACGTGTTTTAAGTGGCACATCCTGGGGAGCTAATAAGACCGTCCTTCTTCGCCCTTGTCGCTTTTTGGTCCGATCTAAGCTTGATTGCGGATGCAAGGTGTATTCGTCGGCACGTCCATCTGTGTTACGTCGATTGAATGCCATTCACCATCGTGGCATAAGAGTCGCTACGGGGACCTTTCCAACCAGCCCTGTTCCCAGTCTGTATGCTGAAGCTGCACAGCCTCCGCTGTTATTCCGGCGTGAGATGCTTTTGTGCAGCTACGCATCCCGGATCTTAAGCTTGCCTGACCACCCGTCCTTCGAGTTATTTTTCGAGGAGCCGCTTAATCGCCACTATTTAATTAGCTCCTCTGCATTGCTCCCTCCACGGGTTCGATTTCGACAGCTACTTCGGCATTTGGACTTTACGCCAGCGCCAGCCCTTCCTCGGGGAGAAACGCGTTTTCCTCCTTGGTCGCGTGCTGAGGCCCACTGTCACCTTGGGTTAACGTCGATGCCGAAGAATGAGACCACTGCTTCAGTCCTTAGATCCGCATTTTTAGAAATGCAGGCGCAATTCGGGGACTGTCAATATATTTATACTGATGGGTCTAAGACTGATGTTGGAATAGGCTGTGCGTTTGTTTTTGGTTCACATAATTTTACCTTTCGTTTACCCGGGCAATATTCGATTTATACCGCCGAACTTTTTAGTATCTATAAATGTGTTTTATACATTCAGCGGCACGTCTACGGCGTTGTGCTGTTTGTACGGACTCTCTGAGTGCCCTTCAGAGTATTCACGCGCTGTATAGTTATCACCCGCTCGTACAGCGCACTCAGGACCTGCTCCACTCGCTCGGTGCTTCAGGCATCAGCGTCTCCTTCGTTTGGATTCCAGGTTATGTGGGCATCTCAGGGAACGAGTCTTCCGTCGCCGCAGCCAATTCGGCGCTTTTATCACCAAATGTTTACCTGTGTTGTTCCTTCCTCAGATTTTTGTTATTTTGCGATGCCGTATCCTCTCGCGCTGTCGCGATGGTTGGGCGGCTCTTAGGGGGAACAAGTTGCGGGAGGTTAAACTTCTTCCGTTGGTCTGGGGTACCTCTTCTCGCTCCTTTCGTCGAGAAGAGGTGATTTTAACTCGTTTACGTATCGGACATTGTCTTTTTAGCCATAGATTCCTGCTCGGTGGTGACCCCGAACCACTGTGTGAGCAGTGTGATGCGCCCTTAACCGATCCTGGCATTTTAACAGAGTGTCAAGATTTAGCTCTGTTGCGCGTTCGTGTGGGTCTGCCTGTTGGCATAGTCAACGTTTTGGCAGTCGACGCGCGGGCTGTAGAGTTGCTTTTACGTTTTATAGGTGACAGTGGTTTTAATCGACGCACTTGATGCGCTGAGCGTCTTTTAGCTTTGTGTTTTTCTATTGTCTGTTTTAATGGGGCTGTTTTCCCCGGCGGATATATGACGCTCATGTCCCTCCCATTCTACAGTTCTTGACACGTTGTTTTTACTCTTTTATTGACAATGCTTTCAGTGTGTTGGTTTTTAGGTATTGGTGTTTGGTTTGTCTTTTAGTTTTTGATATAGCGGGTTTGTGTACCGTGTTTTAGTTTAGGGGTTTTACATTTCATACATTGTAAGGGCGCTGATGACCCTAGATGTTTAGCGCCCTTAAATCCTATCTCATCATCATCAACCAGCCTTTTACCTAGTCTATATGCTGAAGCTGCAGAGCCTCCACTGTCTTACAGGCGTGAGGTGCTTTTGTACAGCTATGCCTGTCGACTCTCAAGCTTGCCTGACCAGCCGTCCTTAGAGTTATTTTATGAGGATTCGCTTGATCGGCAATATTTAATTAGCTCCTCTGCATTGCCTCTTCCAGGGGTTCGATTTCGACAGATTCTTCGGCATTTTGACGTTACGCCAACGCCGGCGCTTCCGAGCGGAGAAACACTTTTTCCTCCATGGTTGCGTGCTGGGGCAATCTGTCACCTTGGATTAACGCCGGTGCCGAAGAAAGAGACCCCTTAGATCCGCGTTTTTAGAACTTCAGTCAGAATTCGGGGACGTGCATTTTATATATAATGACGGGTCTAAGACTGATGTTAGAATAGGGTGTGCCTTTGTTTTTTGTCAACATAGTTTTACCTTTCGTTTACCCGGGCAATGTTCGATTTTTACCGCTGAACTTTTTAGTATTTATCAATCCATTTTATACATTCAACGGAACGACTTGCGGCATTGTGTGCTTTGTACGGACTCTCTCAGTGCCCTTCAGAGAATTACCGCGCTGTACAATTACCAGCCCCTCGTACAGCGCATATATGATCTGCTCCACTCGCTTGATGTCTCTGGCATCAGCGTCTCCTTGATGTGGATTCCAGATCATGTGGGCATCTCAGGTAATGAGTCTGCCGACTCCGCTGCCAAATCGGCGATTTTATTACCCAAATATGTTACCTCTGTTGTTACCTCCACAGATTTGTTTGTTATTTTACGTAGTCACATCCTCTAGTTTTGGAGGGATGAGTGGACGTCCCTCCGGGGGAAGAAGTGTCGGTAGGTTAAGCCTCTCCCGTTAGTCTGGGGTACCTTTTTTCGTTCGTGTCTTCGGGAAGAGGGACTTTTAGCTCGTCTACGAATCGGACACTGCATTTTTAGTCATCGATACCTGCTTAGTGGTGTCCTCGCACCACTGTGTGGTCACTGTTATATGCCCTTAATGGTGCGTACGTTTTAACAGAGTGTCAAGTTTTAGCTTATTGCGCGTTCGCGTGGATCTGCCTGTTGGAATAGCCAACGTTTTGGCAGACGACGCGCATGCTGTAGAATGTCTTTTACGTTTTATCAGTGACATTGGTTTTAAACGGCGCATTTGATGCGCTGAGCGCTTTTCAGAATTGTGATTTGATATAGATTGTTTTAATGGGGGTTGTTCCCCTGGCGGACATATGGCGCTCATGTCCCCTGCGTTCTACAGTTCTTGACACGTCGTTTTACTCTGTTGTTTTATTTACCACTGTTTTAATGTGGTGTAATTTAGAATCAATGTCTTGTTTTTTAGTGTTTTGGACTCAGCGAGTTTGTGTCCCGTATTTTAGTTTTTGATTTTAAATTTTATACTTTGTAAGGGCGCTTATGACCTTTGATGTTTAGCGCCCTTAACCCCGTATCATCATCATCATAATTATCATCATGAACACTCTATTTACTATCAAACTAGAACATTACAGTGTTAGGAGGGGAATTACTTAAAATAATAAAATCATAACTTATGAGCCGTAAGCAGTGTACTGAAATGAACTTCAAAAATGGAAATGTAATTAATAAGATCCATCAAAATATGATACTGCTAAGTTAGGTGTGCCACAAGGATGTCCTCGGTCCTTTATTATATTTGATTTATGTAAATGACTTACCTGACTATAGAATATAAAACAATTACTTATGCTGATGATACATCTGTACTATTCTGGAATAAATTAAAGGACGAATTAAAACTAAACCTATTAAAGCATACTTCAACAGTACTGAATTATATAAAAAATAATAATCTATATGTTAATATAAAAAAGAGCAAATTAATTTTGTTTGAATTCCGGACTAGTTTAAAGTTAGATATAATGTAGCAATTGAAGGTAATGACATAGTAGAGGAAGAATCTACAGCATTTCTGAGTATGGAAGTAGATAAAAACTTAAAATTACACAAAAGAGATAGAATATATCCGGTAACAAAATTACTAGTGGCTTATACCTGTTAAGACAGTTATCTAAATACTTGAATACTGAAGTGCTGAAATTAGTATATACATATATACTTGCTACAATACATAGCCATCTTAGCTATGGAATTGAGATATGGGGCAGTACTGGAATTACAAATATAAACAGAGTACTATTACTACAAAAGGTGTGCCTATGAACTATATTTAAACTTGAAAATAGAACTTCATGTGGACCAACTTTTATAAAGGTAAAGATTTTCACTCTAGTTTCATTATATATATATATATATATATATATATATATATATTAAAACTTATATTTCTTCTAAAAAAATGAATATAACATTGATAGTATAAACAGAAACAACAAACAAAATGAATACAATACTAGAAGCTGGGATGCCTTTCATAGAAGTATTGTAAGGAACAAGTTGCAGAAAAAGATTCTCTATTAAAAGGAATTATTTTTATAATAAATTGCCCAATTATTTAAGGATACTAAATGGAAATACATTTAAAAATAAATTAAAAGGTACTTGGTAGAAGAAGGCATTTATAGAATAGATGAGTTATATTAAGGTATAACAGAATTTAAATTATTTTATGTTACATCATTGATTTATAATTTGAATAATAAATGTAGAATAAATAATTTTGTATGATTGATACATATTAGATTGTGATGCTGCATGAAACATGTTGTATGCCTATAGGCAAAGAAACGTACATTTATATTTACATTTGAGATGAGCAAATATTATATCACTTCTTGACGTGTATCTATTTTGCTGCCATGTGCGATATTTCGCTCTATACTCACGTTAATTTAGTTTTGTGCTTCTTCTTTATTTTACATCTGAGATGAATAAAGCTTATAACACTTCATGGTGTGAATCTATTTTGCTGCCAAGTGTGATCCTTTCCTCTACGTTCACTTATTCTTGTGCTCCTTCTGACACTAGTGCGAGTATATTCTGGTGTTTCTGGATCATTCGGGCTCATACTTCTGCTATATTCTGATGATTCCAAAACATTGGATCTCATATCTGTGGGGGTGATATTTTCTGCTGATTTTGGATATTTGGAGATGCTACTTTTATTTTTGTTTTTGCGGCTTTGCTTTTTAGGTGTTGATGAAGTAATTTTATTACCGTGCGATAAAATGAATGGTGGAGACACTTCCCTGAGGAGATCTTGTATCAAGGCCTTGTAATGAATGGTCTGAACCAGAAGTTTCATTAACAGTAACTTTAGTTTCAGTCAAAAACTTTTGGTTCCTCATGCTAGAGCAGATCTCATCTGTCTGCACAGCTGCCTTAATAGATGGTATTCTGGTAAATAATTGAGCGCAATCTGTGCATTAGGTTTTATGAAAACCGGTGTGTAGCACCCAGCTGTCTTAATTACAGGAGTAAGGACAATATGTGCTTTATAAAACAATTCTTCATGTATGCCACAATCCTCATTATGAGACAACAAACCCTGGTCTCCTAACATGGGCTAAATCTGACCTACATTTACACAGAGTAGCTAAGCACCAATGCTAGACCATTGTTTGCACTTGGGTTCACAGGCACAGAGTAGCTAGGCACCAATGTTTGACCATTCTTTGCATTTGAGTTCTCAGGCACAGAGTAGCTAGGCACCAATGCTAGTCCATTGTTTGCATTTGGGTCCATAGGCACAGAGTAGCAAGGCACCAATGCTAGACCATTGTTTGCAATTGGGTTCCCAGGCAGAGAGTAACTAGGCACCAAAGCTTGACCAGAGTTTGCAAAAGAAAAGTGATGAGTACTTTGTGTTGGGTGACAATGTTGTTGGGCTCGAGGACTGCTTCCATCATATAGTAAACATGGAGCTTGAAGGGCACAGACTGTCTGGCATTGCTGTTGCTGCCTGTTTTGTGGGTTGCTGGGTGTCTGCTTCAGCATGGTGGCTGTGAGACGTTCCTCTTGCTGTGGTGTAGCTGGTACAAAATATGGCACATACTGAACGATCAGTTGTAAAAGATTTGGCATTTGCTGCTGTAGCATGTATTGCCTGCCTGTTTTTTTGGGTTGCTAGGAGCCTGCTGCAGCACGGTGGATGTGAGACTTTCCTCTTGCTGTGGATTAGGGTGTACAGTATATGACACATGCTGCAGGATCTGTTTGAAACATTTGGCACATTGTTGCTGCCCCTGTCCTTGATAGTTGCTTGCAATTCTGTAAGTTCAAAAGAAATAAGCATATATTATTTAGTAGGACATCTAAAGAGCTACAACTAGCAATAAAATAGTGACTAACATGGGATGCGCACTGAGCGTCACCTACAGCTGCAATAGAGTTTGGAAAGCTAAAGAATACAATTAAAGAAGGAATGTTAGGGAATGCATTGGTCAGCATTCTGGCTTCTTTATAAACCCTTCACACATGTTAGGATTAAAAATGCGCACTCTTGCATATGTATGATATTTTTCATGCTTTCCGGGATGAAAACAAATAAGTCTCTTATCCAAAAATGATTATTTTTTACCACATGGCAAAATTCATCCATTCTATTTTTATCCCCCAGGGGCTCACATTACGTGAGTACGGGTTTGGCGTATCCGGGGTGCCCGAGTCTCTCAACACCATCATCATCCCTCCACCCTGGCCCGTCGAGGTGGGTGCGTCCTCGTGACCGTGGGACTCAAGGTAGACTCTCTTCTGCGTTCTTTACATTTCGTTCCATGCCGCCCCTCGCCATCGTTCTTTCTTGATCTCTATTTACGCACATTTCTCACCACGGTAACTCATTTTTACATCTGTTTTCCTTCCTCGCCGGCCTACTTTGCGTGCGAAACTCCCACACCGTCTTGGTTTCTTTTACCCTTTCTTTTAATCCTCCGTGGACACACCCTGAAGGATACCCGTCCAATGGGAGCGCAGCTGGGTGAGTGGGTAATGGCGTCATCTCCACCACCCGGGGTCGTCATGTAGGGTATGTGTTCGTATCCGCTGTTCAACTGCAGTCCCGCGGGGGGCCATTGCATGAACTGCTGACCCTGGAGTGAGTCTGGTATAGATAAGCCACTCACCCAAGCCGGGCCCTCCAGGGGCTCACCTTGTGTGAGTACGGATTTGGTGTACCCGGGGTGCCCGAGTCACTCATAGACATATTCACCCATTCATTCCCGTCCGGTCGAGGTATGTTCGTTCTCGTGACCGGAGGACACAAGGTAGGCTCTCATAAGTTCTTTGCTTTTAGTTCATACCGCACCTCACCATCGTTTCTTTCTTCCCTTGTCAATTTCTGACCATTTCGCACCACGACGATCGCACATCGCTTTTTCTTCCTCGCCGTCCTACCTTGCGTGCGAAACGCCCAGACACTTCTTGTTTATTTTCCCATTTTATTTATTTTAATCCTCCGCGAACACAGCCTGACGGATACCCGCGCAAGGGTGCACAGCTGGGTGAGTGGGTAATGGCGTCATCCCCAAAACCCGGGGTCTTCATATAGGGTTTGTGTTCGTATCCGCTATTCAACTGCAGTCCCGGGGGGCCATTGCATGAGCTGCTGACTTCTTACGGCCATTGGGCTCCTCTGTATATGTTCTGGAAGGTGTGACCCTGGGGTGAGATAGGTACAGATAGGCCACTCACCCAAGCCGGGGTGACGCCCGGGAAGTCAGAGCCCGAGGTCGGAGACGGTTGCAATAGTGGAGGATTTCTTTCACAATGGAGCTCTCTTTCTCCATTACCAAAAATAGCACCGAAAAGTTTTTGTAACGGAAGTATAACCACCATCATCTTCTTGTTACTTAGTCATTACGCGAACAGAGGAAGGTGAAACTTTTGAGAAGGTGAACCCTTTCATCATCCAGAAGGACATTGATTCTATTGCTGGTTCGGTTTAGCCCTGCACTCGTCTTCGGAATGGTTCATTGTTGGTTCAAACCAAGTCCGAACAACAAAGTCTGTTCTTGCTGCGCGCCACGCTTCTCCAAGGTTATACCATCCGTCTTGAGAAGTACCGCACCTTGAATTCCTTTCGAGGCGTCGCTACCACCCATAGCCTACATGGTATGTCGGATGACGAACTCGTAGACTATTTTTCAGAATAAAAGGTTAAAGCAGTGAACCGAGTGCAGGCCAAACGCGATGGAGTATTGGTACCCACTAGTAGCCTGTTTATCACATTTGATGGCGTCGATCTGCCCACGAGCATTTCAGCAAGGTACGAACGTCTTGCGGTGAGGCCTTATATTCCTAGACCTCTGCGTTCCCCCCAGGGGCTCACCCTATGTGAGTACGGGTGTTGGCGTACCCGGGGGTTCCCGAGCCAATCATCGCCATCATCATCCTTCCACCCTCATCCGGTCGAGGTGGGTTCCTTTTCGTGACCGGGGGCTCAAGGTAGGCTCTCGTGCGTTCTGTGCATTTCATTCCATGTCGCCCCTCGCCATCGTTTCTTTCTTCTCTTTTCTATTTATGCACATTTCGCCCCACGCCCATTCATCTGCACATCTCTTTTACTTCTTCGCCGGCCTACCTTGCGTGCGAAACGCCCACACACTTTTAGTTAGTTTTATCTTTTTATTTAAATCCTCCGTGTACACAGCCTGACGGATACCTGCGCACCAGGTGCGCAGCTGGGTGAGCGGGTAATGGCGTCATCCCCACCGCCCGGGGTCTGATGATGATGATGATGATGATGAGATGCGGTTTAAGGGCGCTAAACTGCTAAGGTCATCAGCGCCCTTACAATGTATAAAATAGAAAGTCAAAAATATAAAAGAACCGCATAATTAAAAACGGGACACAAACCCACGATGTCCAAAAGTTTAAAACAACAATAATACCACAATGCCAAAAACGAACACACTAAGAGCGTAGGCAATAAAAGATTAAAACGTGTCAAGGACTGTAGAATGCGAGGGACATGAGCGCCTTTTGTCCACTGGGGATTAGAGTCCCCATAAAAACAGACAGAATAAAATTACTAAGCTAAAAGACGCTCAACACATTAAATGCGCAGATTAAGATCACTGTCATGAATAAAACGTAAAACACAATCTACAGCACGCGTGTCGTCTGCCAAAACGTTGGCTAGGCCAACAGGCAGACCCACACGAACACGCAATGCAGCTAAAACCTGACACTCTGTTAAAATGTGACGCACCGTTAAGGGCACGCCACACTGCCCACAGAGTGGTGCGGGGTCACCACTGAGCAAATACCTATGACTAAAAACACAATGTCCAATCCGTAAACGAGCTAAAATTACCTCTTCCCGACGACACGAACGAGAAGAGGTACTCCAGATCAACGGGAAAGGCTTAACCTCCCGCAATTTGTTCCCCCGGAGGGCCGTCCACTCATCGCGCCAGCGCGAGAGGATGCAGCGACGTAAAAGAACACACCAATATGACGAGGGAACAACAGAAGTAAAAATCTGGGTAATAAAATCGCCGATTTCGCAGCGGCGTCGGCAGACTCATTACCTGAGATTCCCACATGACCTGGAATCCACATGAAGGACACGCTGTTGCCAGAGACACCAAGCGAGTGGAGCAGGTCATGTATGCGCTGTACGAGTGGGTGGTAATGGTACAGCGCATGAATAGTCTGAAGGGCACTCAGAGAGTCCGTACAAATAAGACAGTGCCGTAAGCCGTGCCGCTGAATGTATAAAACAGATTGATAAATACTAAAAATTTCGGCGGTAAAAATTGAACATTGTCCAGGTAAACGAAAAGTAAAACTCTGTACAAAAAAGGCGGATCTAAGAACAGAAGCGGGGGTAACATTTTTCGGCATCGACGTTAGCCCAAGGTGAATGTGGGCCTCAGCGCGCGACCATGGAGGAAAACGCGTTTCCCCTCCGGTAAGGACCGGCGCTGGCGTAACGTCCAAATGCCGAAGTAGCAGTGAAATCGAACCCCTGGAGGGAGCAATGCAGAGGAGCTAACTAAATATTGTCGGTCAAGTGAATCCTCGAAAAATGCCGCGAAAGACGGGTGGTCAGGCAAGCTGGAGGGTCGACAGGCATAGCTACACAAGAGGATCTCACGCCTGGAGGACAGCGGAGGCTCTGCAGCTTCAGCGTAAAGACTGGGCACGGGGCTAGTTGGAAAGGCCCTGTAGCGACCCTAATACCACGATGATGAATGGGATTCAAGCGACGTAACACAGATGAACGTGCCGATGAAAAGACAATACACCCGTAATCAAGTTTGGATCAGACCAAAGAGCGATATAGACGCAGAAGGATGGTCCGATCCTTCTCCCCAGGATGTGCCACTTAAAACACGTAAAAGATTAAGAGAACGCTCACACTTAGCTTTTAAAAAGGAAATTGCGAGGTCCAACACAACTTGCTATCAAAGATAAACCCCAAAAATTTCGCCTCGTCTGCAAACGAAAGTATCCCTGGCCCGAGATGGAGAGAGGGCGGAGGGAAATACTTCCGGCGCCAGAAGTTGATGCAGACGGATTTTTCGGCGGAGAAATTAAAGCCGTTAGCGTTACTCCAGGCGTAGAGACGGTCGATACAGCTCTGGAGACGGCGTTCGAGTAGAGAGGTCAGCCGTGAACTGCAATAAATGGCAAAATCATCAACAAAAAGGGACGATGAAATGCCAGGCGGAATACAATCAACAATGGGGATGATAGCAATCGCAAAAAGTGTGACACTGAGTACAGAGCACTGCGGTACTCCGTTCTCTTGAATAAAACGACTAGATAAAACCGAGCCCACACGTACATGAAAGACGCGGTCCGTCATAAACTCCCGAAGAAATATGGGGAGACGACCGCGGATATTCCATGCCTGAAGTGTACGTAAAATGCCGCCCCTCCAACAAGTGTCATAAGCTTTCTCCAGGTCAAAAAACACAGCCACGGTTTGACACTTTCTCAGCAATCCATTCATAATATGCGTCGACAGGGACACCAGATGGTTGACGGTAGAGCGATAGCGACGAAATCCGCACTGAGCGTTCGCTAGAAGTTTCTGAGACTCAAGCCACCATGTCAACCGCCCGTTGATCATGCGCTCCATCACCTTGCAAATGCAACTGGTGAGGGAGATAGGGCGGTAGCTGGAAGGTAGTTGGCGATCCTTCCCAGGCTTAAGTATAGGGACAATGGTGGCTTAGCGCCAAACGGAAGGAAAAATGCCGTCTTGCCAAATACGGTAATAGGCCTATAAGAGAAAGAGTTTACTGTCGGCTGAAAGGTTCTTTAACATCAGGACATGAATGCCGTCCGGCCCAGGAGCGGAGTGCCGAGAGCAATGAAGAGCGTGCTCCAGCTCCCTCATTGTGATGAGGTCATTATAACACTCAACATTAGCAGACCGAAAATTAAAGGTGTCGGAATCCAACCGGTCTTTGATAGAGCAGAAGCCCTTCACCGACATTAACAAACCAGTGCAATACCTTACATCTACGACTTTCTCTGCTGCCGAACGTGCAATTCCCCGTTCATCCTCTCACCCTCGACGGAATCCTGTTCCTTGGTGGAACGAGGAGAGTCGAGTTGCCGTTCGTGCCCGTAGAACTGCACTTGGTGTTTCGGCGTCACCCTACACTTGATAATTTGGTGACTTTTAAACAATCGCGCGCCAGGGATCGTCGCATTATTCAGGATAGCAAGAAGGCATCTTGGACTCGTTTTGTCGATTCTTTTAATCGCTTCACACCTTCCTCTGTTCTTTGGGATAAACTCCGTCGCTTCTCCGGTAGAGTGTCGCATTGTACTGTGTCTGTACTTCAGGTTTACAATGCCACCATAGTGGATCCGGCTGCCATTGTTAACGCTCTGGGTACTGCCTTTGAGGCGGTTTCCAGTTCAGACCATTATTCCGCCGGCTTTCGCTCTATTAAAGACCGGCTGGATTCCGCATCATACAATTTTCGGTCTGTTAATAATGAATACTATAATGAACTATTCACAATGAGGGAGCTGGAGCACGCTCTTCATTGCTCTTGGCACTCCGCTCCTGGGCTGGACGGCATTCATGTCCTGATGTTAAAAACCTTTCAGCCGACAGTAAACTCTTTCTCTTACAGTTCTATAACCGTATTTGGCAAGACGGTATTTTTCCCTCCGTTTGGCGCGAAACCACCATTGTCACTATACTTAAGCCTGGGAAGGATCGCCAACTACCTTCCCGCTACCGCCCTATCTCCCTCAAAATTGCATTTGCAAGGTGATGGAGCGCATGATCAACGGACGGTTGACATGGTGGTTTGAGTCTCAGAAACTTCTAGCGAACGCGCAGTGCGGATTTCGACGATATCGCTCTACCGACGACCACCCGTTGTCCCTGTCAACGCACATTATGAATGGATTTCTGAGAAAGTGTCAAACGTGGCTGTGTTTTTTGACCTGGAGAAAGCTTACGACACTTGTTGGAGGGGCGGCATTTTACGTACACTTCACGCATGGCATATCCCCGGTCGTCTTCCCATATTTCTTCGGGAGTTTATGACGGACCGTGTGTTTCGTGTACGTGTGGGCTCGGTTTTATCTAGTCGTTTTATTCAAGAGAACGGAGTACCGCAGGGCTCTGTACTTAGTGTCACACTTTTTGCAGTTGCTATCAACCCTATTGTTGATTTATTCCACCTGGCATTTCATCGTCCCTTTTTGTAAATGATTTTGCAATTTATTGCAGTTCACGACGGACCTTTCTACTCGAACGTCGTCTCCAGAGCTGTATCGTCCGTCTCTACGCCTGAAGTAACGCCAACGGCTTTAATTTCTCCGCCGAGAAATCCGTCTACATGAACCACTGGCGCCGGAAGGCTTTCCCTCCACCCTCTCTCCACCTTGGGTCTGAGGTCCTTCCATTTGCAGACGAGGTAAAATTTATGGGGTTGATCTTTGATCGAAAGCTGAGCTGGACTTCTCACGTTTCCTTTTTAAAAACAAAGTGTGACCGTTCTCTTAATATTTTACGTGTTTTAAGTGGCACATCCTGGGGAGCTGATCGGACCGTTCTTCTACGTCTTTATCGCTCCTTGGTCCAACCAAGCTTGATTACGGGTGCATTGTCTATTCATCGGCACGTCCATCTGTGTTACGTCGCTTGAATACCATTCATCATCGTGGTATAAGAGTCGCTTCAGGGGCCTTTCCAACTAGCCCTGTACCCAGTCTGTACGCAGATGCTGCAGAGCCTCCGTTGTCCTTCCGCCGAGAGATGCTTTTGTGGAGCTATGCTTGTCGGCTCTCAAGCTTGCCTAACCACCTGTCCTTCGATTTATTTTACGAGGATTCGCTGGATCGACAATATTTAGTTAGCTGTTCTGTATTACTACCTCCAGGGGTTCGATTTCGACAACTCCTTCGGCATTTGGACGTTGTGCCATCACCGGCCCTTCCAAGGGGGGAAACGCTTTTTCCTCCATGGCTGCGCGCTGAGGCCCACTATCACCTTGGGCTAACGTCGATGCCGAAGACTGAGACCCCTTCTTCAGTTCTTAGATCAGGTTTTTTAGAACTCCAGGCGAAAATCGGGAACTTTCATTTTATATACTCTGATGGGTCTAAGACTGATGTTGGAGTAGGGTGTGCCTTTGCTTTTGGTCAGCACAGTTTTACCTTTCGTTTACCGCAGCAATGTTCGATTTTTACCGCCGAGCGTTTTAGTATTTATCAGACACTTTTATACATCCAGCGGCATGATTCACAGCACTGTGTTCTTATCGCAGACTCCCTGAGTGCCCTTCAGAGTATTAACGCGCTGTACAATTAGCACCCACTCGTACAGGGCATAAATGACCTGGTCCACTCGCTTGGTGTCTCTGACATCCGCGTATCCTTCATGTGGATTCCAGGTCATATTGGCATTTCAGGGAACGAGTCTGCCGACGCCGCTGCCAAATCGGCGATTTTATCACCTCTTTTGTTCCCTCGTTTGATTTGTTTATTGTTTTACGCCGCCGCATACTCTCGCTTTGGAGCGATGAGTGGACGGCCCTACGGGGGAACAAGTTGCGGGAGGTTAAACTTCTCCCGTTAGTCTGGGCTACCTTTTCCCGTGCTTCTCGTCGCAAAGAGGTAATTTTAACACGCCTTCGTATCGGACATTGCATTTTTAGTCCAAGGTATTTGCTCAGTGGTGACCCCGTACCACTGTGTGGGCAGTGTGATGCGCTCTTAACGGTGCGTCACGTTTTAGAGGAGTGTCAGGTTTTAGCTGCATTGCGTGTTCGTGTGGGTCTGCCTGTTGGCCTAGCCAACGTTTTGGCAAACACGTGCGTGCTGTAGAATGTGTTTTACGTTTTATTCGTGACTGATTTTAATCTGCGCATTTTATGCGTTGAGCGAGCTTTAGCTTTCTAATTTTATTATGTCTGTTTTAATGGGGACTCTACTTCCCAGTAGACATAAGGCGCTCATGTCCCTCGCATTCTACAGTTCTTGACACGTTTTACTCTTTTATTGCCTATGCTTTTAGTGTGTTTTTGGGATTGGTGTATTGTTGTTTTTAGCTTTTTGGTCATCGCGGGTTTGTGTCCCGTTTTTTACTTATGCAGTTTTTTACCCGTCTTTAATATTTTGGACTTCAAATTTTTATCCATTGTAAGGGCACTGATGACCTTAGCAGTTTAGCACCCTTAATCGGCCTCTCATCATCATCATCTAATGCGTTCTGTACATTTCATTCCTAGCCATCGTTTCTTTCTTCTCTACTCTGTTTCCGCGCATTTGGCCCCACGTCCGTACATTCACACATCAATTTTAATTCTTCGCCGGCCTACCTTGCGTGTGAAACGCCCACACAGTTTTATTTCTTTTACCCTTTTATTTTAATCCTTCGTGGACACAGCCTGACGGATACCCGTGCACTGAGTGCGCAGATGGGTGAGTGTGAAATGGCGTCATCCCCACCGTCCGGAGTCGTCATGTAGGTTATGTGTTCGTATCCGCTGTTCAACTGCAGTCCCGCGGGGGGAGGCATTGCATGAGCTGCTGACTTCGACGGCTATTGGGTCCTATTGTCTATGTTCTAGGCCCAGGGGCTCACCTTATGTGAGTTCGGGTGTTGGTGTAACCGGGGGTTCCCGAGCCACTCATCGCCATCTTCATCACTTCATCCCCGTCCGGTCGAGGTGGGTTCGTTCTCGTGACCGGGGGACGCAAGGTAGGCTCTCGTGCGTTCTGTGCATTTCATTCCATAACGCCCCTCGCCATCGTTTCTTTCATCTCTTCTACTTCCGCACATTTCGCCCCACGCCCATTCATTTACACATCTGTTTTACTTCTTCGCCGGCCTACCTTGCGTGCGTAACGCCCACATACTTTTAGTTTCTTTTATCCTTTTATTTAAATCCTCCGTGGACACAGCCTGACGGATACCCGCGCACTGGGTGCGCAGCTGGGTGAGTGGGTAATGGCGTCATCCCCACCACCCGGGGTCGTCATGTAGGGGTATGTGTTCGTATCCGCTGTTCAACTGCAGTCCCGCGGGGGGGCCATTGCATGAGCTGCTGACTTCTGACGTCGATTGGGTCCCTCTGTCTATGTTCTGGGAGGTGTGACCCTGGGGTGAGATAGGTATAGATAGGCCACTCATCCAAGCCGGGGTAACGCCCGGGAAGTCATAGCCCGAGGTCGGAGACGGTTGCAATGGTAGAGGATTTCTTTCGCTATGGAGCACTCTTTCTCCATTATAAATAAAAGCCGTAAAGTAGTTGCAGCAGCAGTAGCACCACCAACAACTGGTTGTTACTTAGTGATTTCGCGAACTGAGGAAGGTCAAAATTTTGAGAAGGTGAGTACTTTTATTGTACAGAAGGGCATTGACGCTATTGCAGGTGCGGTTCAGTCCTGCACTCGTCTTCGGATTGGTTCATTGTTGGTTCAAACCAAATCCGAACAGCAGAGTAAGTGCTTATTGCACGCCAGCTTCTCCAAGGCTATCCTATCCGTGTTGAGAAGCACCGAACCTTGAATTCCTGTGGAGGCGTTGTCACCACGCATAGCCTCGGTGGTATATCGGACGAGGACCTGGTGGAATATCTTGCAGACCACAAGGTGACAGCGGTTCATCGAGTGCAGGCCAAACGCGACGGAGTATTGGTACCCACTCGTACCCTGTTTCTAACATTTGATGGCGTCGATCTGCCCACAAGCATTTCCGCAAGGTACGAACGGATTTCTGTGAGACCTTATATTCCTAGACCTCTGCGTTGTTTTAAATGCCAACGTTTTGGGCATACGCAAGTCTCATGTAAGAGTGCCGTTAACATATGTGCAACATGTAGCCAGCCCTCACACGAAGGTACCTGTTCAACAGCCCCCGGCTGCGTCAATTGCAAAGGGACACATTCGCTTCATTTGGCGACTGCCCGCGGTATTGGGACGAGAAGGCGATTCAGGAGATCCGGGTAAAGGAGAAACTCTCCTTCGCCGAAGCCCGGAGGCGTTACCATGCGCGCCAACCTTCGCTCCTGCGATCAGGAACATTCAGTTCTGTTGTTGCCTCGCTAGTACCCCGGAAGGATGCTAGGACTCGAACTTGGACCGTGACTGCCTTGACCGCCATTACCGTCCGGCCGTCCATTTCACCTACTGCTACCAAGCCCTCTAAACCTGGTCCATAGTCTATGAAGTCACAAGCCACAGAGAAAAAACCGAAGCAGAAATTTCGAAGGGAAGACTTTCTAAAAGACCCTCCGCGTGTTCACAGTAAGCAGAATTCACCTTCTCCTCCTCGGGAGTCGCAGTCCCAGGAAGCTCCTGGGACAAGACGCACTCAGCGGCACCTTTCACAATCGCCACCCAGAGCCGGTTCTCGGCGCTTGAATCGGTTTCTGGCTCTGAGCGCGTGGGCCCTCCCTTCGAGGAGGCTATGGAGTCTGAACAACTCCATACCAAAAGCCCGAGTCCAAAGGTTAAACAAAAGGTAATTTTAAGCCGCCCTTCTAAGTAGACAGTTTATCCCTTTTTCTTATTGGCTATTCTGACCTGGAATGTACGTGGTGTACGATCGCATAGGGCGGAACTGCAAGTTTTATTGCGTTCCCATTCGCCTATGGCCGTGTGTTTGCAGTAGACTAAGATTCGGCCTCACGATCCTTTTGATCTCCGAGGATATACTCCGGTTCGCTACGACCTTGAACCGGAGGAGGGTACTCCTGCTCATTAGGTGTCATGTTGTTAGTGCGTAACGACGTTCATTTGCAACGTCTCACTTTTACGTCCGATTTGCAAGCTATTGCTATTAGAATGCAGTTCCCCTGTTTTTTCTTTTCTGTTTGCTCTGTGTATTCACCTCCATCGTCTCCACTTGCTCCCGCGGACACTCCAGCTCTCCTGTCCGCTCTCCCAACACCATGTCTTCTTTTGGGAGATTTTATTGTCCATCGCCCCCTGTGGGGTTCGCCAAGGGCTTGGGCGAGGGGAACTCTGCTTTCTGACATTTTTGATCAGTTCAATCTCGCTATTCTCAATACAGGCGAGCCTACGTTTCTTTCTGATTCTTCCGGTACATTGCCTCATTTGGACCTTGCCGTTTGCTCACTCCAACTTGCTAGTCGTCTGCAGTGGAACGTCGTCACTGACACCTACTCCAGCGACCATTATCCCTGCATCGTTTCTCTTCTGTCACACCACGTACAGCATTCCAGAGTATCTACCTGGATATTCACAAAAGCCAACTGGAGCTTGTATTCCAGCCTGGTGCATTTTGACGACCAGCCCTTCACCGACATTAACCAACCAGTGCAATACCGTACGTCTACGAATTTCTCTGCCACCGAACGCGCAATTCCCCGTTCATCCTCTCACCCTCGACGGATTCCTGTTCCTTGGTGGAACGAGGAGAGTCGGGTTGCCGTTCGTGCCCGTAGAAGTGCACTTAAGGTGTTTCGGCGACACCCTACGCTTGATAATTTGGTGACTTTTAAACAATCGCGCGCCAGGGCTCGTCGCATTACTCAGGATACCAAGAAGGCCTCGTGGACACGTTTTGTCCAGTCATTTAATCGCTTTACGCCTTCCTCTGTTGTTTGGGATAAATTTCGTCGCTTTTCACGTAAAGTGTCGCATTGTACTGTTTCTGTACTTCAGGTTTCCAATGCCGCCATAGTGGATCAGGCTGCCATCGTTACCACTTTGGGTGCTGCGTTTGAGGCGGTTTCCAGTTCAGACCATTATTCCGCCGGCTTTCGCTCTATCAAAGACCGGCTAGATTCCGCAACCTATAATTTTCGGTCTGATAATACGGAGTGTTATAATGCCCTTTTTACAATGAGAGAGCTGGAGCACGCTCTTCATTGCTCTAGGCACTCCGCTCTTGGGCCGGATGGCATTCATGTTCTGCTGTTAAAGGACCTTTCAACCGACAGTAAACTCTTTCTCTTACGGGTCTATAATCGTATTTGACAGGACGGCCTTTTTCCTTCCGTTTGGCGCGAAGCCACCATTGTCCCTATACTTAAGCCTGGTAAAGATCGCCAACTACCTACCAGCTACCGCCCTATCTCCCTCACCAGTTGCTTTTGCAAGGTGATGGAGCGCATGATCAACGGGCGGTTGACATGGTGGCTTGAGTCTCAGAAACTTCTGGCGAACGCTCAGTGTGGGTTTCGTCGCCATCGCTCTACGGTCGACCATCTGGTGTTTCTGTCGACGCATATTATGAACGGATTTCTGAGAAAGTGTCAAACAGTGGCTGTATTTTTTGACCTGGAGAAAGCTTATGACACTTGTAGGAGGGGCGGCATTTTACGTACACTCAATGCACGGAATTTCCGCGGTCGTCTTCCCAAATTTCTTCGGGAGTTTATGACGGACCGCGTCTTTCGGGTACGTGTGGGCTCGGTTTTATCTAGTCGTTTTATTCAAGAGAACGGAGTACCGCAGGGCTCTGTACTCAGTGTCACACTTCTTGCAATTGCTATCAACCCCATTGTTGATTGTATTCCACCTGGCATTTCATCGTCCCTTTTTGTTGACGATTTTGCCATTTATTGCAGTTCGCGGCGGACCTGTCTACTCGAACGCCGTCTCCAGAGTTGTATCGACCGTCTCTACGCCTGGAGTAACGCTAGCGGCTTTAATTTCTCCGCCGAAAAATCCGTCTGTATCAATTTCTGGCGCCGGAAGGCTTTCGCTCCGCCCTCTCTCCATTTTGGGCCAGGGATACTTCCGTTTGCAGACGAGGCGAAACTTTGGGGTTGATATTTGATAGGAAGCTGAGCTGGATTTCGCACATTTCCTTTCTAAAAGCAAAGTGTGACCGTTCTTTTAATCTTTTACCTGTTTTAAGTGGCACATGCTGGGGAGCTGATCGGACCGTCCTTCTACATCTTTATCGCTCTTTGGTGCGCTCCAAGCTTGATTACGGGTGCGTTGTCTATTCGTCGGCGCGTCCATCTGTATTACGTCGACTGAATGCCATTTACTATCGTGGCATAGGAGTCGCTACGGAGGCCTTTCTAACCAGCCCTGTACCCAGTCTGTATGCTGAAGCTGCAGAGCCTCCGCTGTCCTTCCGGCGTGAGATGCTTTTGTGCAGCTATGCCTGTCGACTTAAGCTTGCCGACCACCCGTCTTTCGAGGTATTTTACGAAGATTGGCTTGATCGGCAATATTTCTTTAGCTCTTCTGCCTTGCTCCCTCCAGGTGTTCGATTTCGAAAGCTTCTTCGGCATTTGGACTTTACGCCAGCGCCGGCCCTTCCACGGGGGGAAACGCGCTTTCCTCCATGGTTGCGCGCTGAGGCCCAGTGTCACCTTGGGTTGACGTCAATGTCGAAGAATGAGACCCCTTCTTCAGTTCTTAGATCGGCCTTTTTAGAACTTCAGGTGCAGTTCGGAGATTTTCGTTTTATATACTGATGGGTCTAAGACTGATGTTGGAGTAGGGTGTGCCTTTGGTTTTGGTCAGCATAGTTTTACCTTTCGTTTACCCGGGCAATATTCGATTTCTACCGCCGAACTTTTTAGTATTTATCAGTCACTTTTATACGTCCAGCGGTACGACTTACGGCACTGTTTTATTTGTTCAGACTCCCTGAGTGATCTTCAAAGTATTCGCGCACTGTACAATTACCACCCCCTTGTACAGCGCAGACATGACCTGGTCCACTTGCTTGGTGCCTCTGGCATCCGCGTCTCCTTCATGTGGATTCCAGGTCATGTGGGCATCTCAGGGAACGAGTCTGCCGACGCCGCTGCCAAATCGGCGATTTTATTACCCAGATTTTTTACCTATGTTGTTCCCTTGTCAGATTCGTGTGTTATTTTACGTCGCCGCATCCTCTCGCCTTAGCGCGATGAGTGGACGTCCCTCCGGGGGAACAAATTGCGGGAGGTTAAACCTCTCCCGTTAGTCTGGGGTACCTCTTCTCGTTCTACACGTCGGGAAGAGGTACTTTTAGCCCGTTTGCGAATTGGACATTGCCTTTTTAGTCATAGATACTTGCTCAGTGGTGACCCAGCTCCACTGTGTCAGCAGTGTGATGCGCCCTTAACGGTGCGTCACATTTTAACTGAATGTCAAGTTTTAGCTCCACTGCGCGTTCGCGTGGGTCTGCCTGTTGGCATAGCCAACGTTTTGGCAGACGACGCGCATGCTGTAGAAAATCTTTTACGTATTATAAGTGATATTGGTTTTAATCGTCGCATTTGGTGCGCTGAGCGTCTTTTAGCTTGAGATTTTATCTTCTCCCCGACCGACATAAGGCGCTCATGTCCCTTGCATTCTACAGTTCTTGACACGTTGTTTCATTCTTTTAGTGACCATGATTTTAGTTTGTAGATTATAGTCTTTGGTCTGTTGTGTTTTTCAGTGCTTTTGACCAAGAGGGTTTTTGTGTGGTTTTTAGTTTTTCGACTTTTCAATTTTATATTTTATACATTGTAAGGGCGCTAATAACCATAGCAGTTGAGCGCCCTTAAGCCCCATCTCATCATCATCACGTCCATCTGTGTTACGTCGATTGAATGCCATTCACCTATCGTGGCATAAGAGTCGCTACGGGGGCCTTTCCAACCAGCCCTGTTCCCAGTCTGTATGCTGAAGCTGCAGAGCCTCCGCTGTCCTTCCGGCGTGAGATACTTATGTGCAGTTATGCCTGTCGACTCTCGAGCTTGCCTGACCATCCGTCCTATGAGTTATTTTTCGAGGAGTCGCTTGATCGCCACTATTTAATTAGCTCCTCTGCTTTGCTCCCTCCAGGGGTTCGATTTCGACAGCTTCTTCGGCATTTTGACGTTACGCCAGCGCCGGCCCTTCCCAGGGGGCAAACGCGTTTTCCTCCTTGGTTGTGCGCTGAAGCCCACTGTCAGTTTGGGTTAACGTCGATGCCGAAGAATGAGACCCCTTCTTCAGTCCTTAGATCCGCGTTTTTAGAACTTCAGGCAGAATTCGGGGACTTGCGTTTTATATATACTGACGGGTCTAAGACTGATGTTGGAGTAGGGTGTGCGTTTGGTTTTGGTCAGCATAGTTTTACCTTTCGTTTACCCGGGCAATGTTCGATTTTTACCGCCGAAATTTTTAGTATTTATCAATCCATTTTATACATTCAGCGGAACGACTTGCGGCTCTGTGTTGTTTGTAGGGACTCTCTGAGTGCCCTTCAGAGTATTACCGCGCTGTACAACTACCACCCCCTCGTACAGCGCATACATGACATGCTCCACTCGCTTGGTGCCTCTGGCATCAGCGTCTCCTTCACGTTGATTCCAGGTCATTTGGGCATCTTAGGTAATGAGTTTGGCGACGCCGCTGCCAGATCGGCGATTTTATTACCCAAATATTTTACCTCTGTTGTTCCCTCCACAGATTTGTTTGTTATTTTACGTAGCCGCATCCTTTCGCTTTGGAGGGATGAGTGGACGGCCCTCCGGGGGAACAAGTTGCGGGAGGTTAAACCTCTTCCGTTAGTCTGGGGTACCTCTTCTCGTCGGGAAGAGGTACTTTTAGCTAGTTTACGAATCGGACATAGGTACCTGCTAAGTGGTGACCCCGCACCACTCTGTGAGCAGTGTGATGCGCCCTTAACGGTGCGTCACATTTTAACGCAGTGCAAGTTTTAGCTCCATTGCGCGTTCGTGTATGTCTGCCTGTTGGCATAGCAAACGTTTTGGCAGATGACACGCATGCTGTAGAATGTCTTTTACGTTTTATCAGTGACAGCAATTTTAATCTGCGCATTTGAGCGTCTTTTAGTTTTGTGATGCTGTATTGTTTTTTAATGGGGGTTCTTCTCCCCGGTGGGCATACGGCGCTCATGCTCCTCGCATTCTACAGTTCTTGACACGTTATTTTACTCTTTTATTGACCATGTTTTTAGTGTGTTGGTTTTTACAATTTGCTGTTTTGTTTTTAGCGTTTGCGACCCGTATTATAGTTATGGGTTTTAATTTTTATTCATTGTAAGGGCCTTGATGACCCTAGATGTTTAGTGCCCTTAAACCCCATATCATCATCATCATCATTATCATCCATTTCGAAGCTAAGAGCTAGTTCTGGTCAGCCATTTTTTTACCCAGTTAGTTAATCGAATTCCAATAGATCGACTTGTAATAGTGCCTGGTATTTTTATTTCTTGTTTTTGGATGCGTTGCTTTCTACTCATTTCAAATGTCCTAACCAAACCGGGACCTGTCTACTCGAACGCCGTCTCCAGAGCTGTATCGACCGTCTTTACGCCTGGAGTAACGCCAACGGCTATAATTTCTACGCCGAAAAATCCGTCTGCATCAATTTCTGGTGCCGGAAGGCTTTCCCTCCGCCCTCCCTCCATCTTGGGCCAGGGATACTTCCGTTTGCAGACGAGGCGAAAGTTTGGGGTTGATTTTTGATAGGAAATTGTGTTGGACTTCGCGTATTTCCTTTTTAAAAGCAAAGTGTGACCGTTCTCTTAATCTTTTGCGTGTTTTAAGCGGCACATCCTGGGGAGCTGATCGGACCGTCCTTCTTCGCCTTTTCGCTCTTTGGTCCAATCCAAGCTTGATTACGGGTGCATTGTTTATTCGTCGGCACGTCTATCTGTGTTACGTCGATTGAATGCCATTCACCATCGTGGCATAAGAGTCGCTACGGGGGCCTTTCCAACCAGCCCTGTTCCCAGTCTGTATGCTGAAGCTGCAGAGCCTCCGCTGTCCTTCAGGCGTGAGATGCTTTTGTGCAGCTATGCCTGTCGACTCTCAAGCTTGCCTGACCACCCTTCCTTCGCGATATTTTTTGAGGATTCGCTTGATCGCCAATATACAGTTAGCTCCTCTGCCTTGCTCCCTCCAGGGGTTCGATTTCGAAGGCTTTTTCGGCATTTGGACGTTACGCCAGCGCCGGCCCTTCCACGAGGGGAAACGCGTTTTCCTCCATGGTCGCGCGCTGAGACCCACTGTCATCTTGGGTTAACGTCGATGCCGAAAAATGAGACCCCTGCTTCCGTCCTTAGATCCGCCGTTTTAGAACTACAGGCGCAGTTCGGGGACTGTCATTTTATATATACCGATGGGTCTAAGACTGATGTTGGAGTAGGATGTGCCTTTGTTTTTGGTGCACAGATTTTACTTTTCGTTTACCTGGACAATGTTCGAGTTATAGCTTGGAACTTTTTAGTACATATCAATGTGTTTTATACATTCAGCGGCACGTCTTACGGCGCTGTGTTGTTTGTACGGCCTCACTGAGTGCCCTTCAGAGTATTCACGCGCTGTATAGTTACCACCCGCTCGTACAGCGCATTCATGACCTGTTCCACTCGCTTGGTGCTTCTGGCATCAGCGTCTCCTTCGTGTGGATTCCAGGTCATGTGGGCATCTCAGGCAACGAGTCTGCCGACGCCGCTGCCAAATCGGCCATTTTATCACCCAGGTGTTTTACCTGTGTTGTTCCTTCCTCAGATATTTATGTTATTTTACGTTACCGTGTCCTCTCGCGCTGGCTAGATGAGTGGGCGGCTCTTAGGGGGAACAAGTTGCGGGAGGTTAAACCTCTTCCGTTAGTATGGGGTACCTCTTCTCGTCATTCTCGTCGGGAAGAGGTACTTTTAGCTCGTTTACGAATCGGACATTGTCTTTTTAGCCATAGATACCTGCTCAGTGGTGACCCCGCACCACTCTGTGAGCAGTGTGATGCGCCCTTAACGGTGCGTCACATTTTAGCAGAGTGTCAAGTTTTAGCTCCGTTGCGCGTTCGTGTTGATCTGCCTTTTGGCCTAGCCAACGTTTTAGCAGACGACGCGCGTGCTGTAGAATGTCTTTCACGTTTTATCAGTGACATTGGCTTTAGCCGACGCATTTGATGCGCTGAGCGTCTTTTGACTGTGTGATTTTATATTGTCTTTTTAATGGGGCATCTCCTCCCCAATGGACATCTGGCGCTCGTGTCCCTCGCATTGTACAGTTCTTGACACGTTGTTTTACTCTTTTATTGACCATGCTTTTAATGTGTTCGTTTTTGGAATTTGGTGTTTTGTTTTTTACCTTTGGACATCGCGGGTTTGTGTCCCGTTTTTTAATTATGCGTGTTTTATCGGACTTTTATTTTTGGACTGTAACTGTTATACTTTGTAAGGGCGCTGATGACCTTAGCTGTTTAGCGCCCTTAAACCGCATCTCATCATCATCACTCATTTCTATTATGTGTGTTAGCTGTTTATTGTAATAGTTCTAAAACTATTTTGCTGTTTCCCTGCCTTGGATTTTTGTGCTATACATTACAAAATGTATGTTTTTATATTATCATTTTAGCAGGCTTCACACTATTAGTTTAGTGCTATTTGCAATTATGATTTTTGTTTAAATTTTTATTTTTTCCATTTTTTATATTTCAGAGGTCTGGGCACCCCCCTTATCGATGCAACTACATGGATGATGAGCAAACATCTTGTTTCCTCAAATTTTTTTAGCTTAATGTCCATCTTTTGAAATTGTGGATTTTCTTGTTAAAAAATCTCTTGAGGATTCATTTGTTTCAGTTACACTGACTGATGTTTTTATTTTCTTTGTAACTAAAGAAAATATTTACCAGCCTAAGTGCTAAAATGTTTAAAATGGTTTGTTTCTATGTTTCAGATTGTAACTTTGTAATGTAGTTGTTTCTATTTTCATTGTAAATATTAAATTCTGTTCTTTTTTGTTATGGATTATTTATGTGCAGAATTGGAAATATACTACCAGATTCAATCCCTAAACTGAATGTGACACATCTTCTTGTAGATCTAGTAAATTACCTATCATGTTCCTGTTGAATATGACGAAAATATTGCCCACTTCTCTGAATACTGTACAGAATCTTCCCCACGCACATTCAAATCTATCCTAGGAAGAGAGAGTGATAAATGGGGAAGGAGCTCAAAGGATAAACAAGAGTGAGAGATGACAATAATTATAATAATGTGGTAATTTGTTGTAGAGGCTCTACACATACATACAACTAGGGAGTTAAAGTATGAGGAGCCTAATTTACAATGTTACTCTTAAATGTGTATTATTTATCAAGGATGTATTTATGTTAAGAAATTAAATAAATATCAAATAAATTATTCAAATCTATTGTGTTCCTGTTGAGTATGGTGAAAATATTATGCACATATCTATATCATGCAAGAATCTTTCCCACACTAATTCAAGTCCAGCCTAACACCCACTCCTGAGGAAGCAGACAAATCAGCAGTCATCTGTAGTGGAGGATGAAGGCAACTTGCTTTTGAAACATGTCCTACAATTCTAAGTTTTCCTTACATGAATTTAGTGGGGTATTTTATTCAGTTGATATGATCATTAAAAAGTATTCATTCTATTTCTTCAACCATTTCAAACTGTTTCCATTTAAAATGATATAAACTATTTAAGTATTACACACTAAGTCAAACAGAATTGGACATAAAGTGCCATTTAAACAATCTGAGACACCTGACATTTTATTGCAAGCAGAGAAGTGGGAGAGTTGCATTGCCATGGTGTATTAGACCATGTGTAAGCTGTTCAGCAGTACACTGAATAGCAAACAGCTTGTTGGGATGTAATGCTAACGAGTAGTAGTAGACCACACAAACATAGCAATGTGTTATCCCTCAAAGTTCAGTTTGTAGGCAAAGCGAAAGAAGGGTGGCAGCACCTTACAGGCTAGAGCAACAGTGGAGGGAATGTTGCCATAGAAACCTACCCCTCCAAGAAATGTTAGAAGTCTCATGTTATTTAAATTCTACCGTAAAATGTTTCTTTAGATGTATTATCTGTTTGGATTAAAAGTGATCATTTCTCACAGGCATAGCTTGGGGTTGGGTTTGGGGGTTGGAAACCTCCCTTGCTAAAACGAAATGTAAAAATTACTAGCAAAAATAGCTTCATTGAAATAATAGCACCTTTCTAGGTTGATGGAATGAGGTACTTCCTAATTGTATCACTAGTAGCGTTATATTTATGCCACATGTCTTGGGCAATATGACAAAAGGTGACAGCAATAGAAATTGTACTTTAGATGGTATTGGTACATCCATGTTAAGATATCAGGGGCATGTTTTCATTCCAGTGCTAAATTAGTGCAATATCTCCTAGTTTAGAATATAATTAGAAACCTTAATTTGTAGTGAAATAAAATGGCCTGCAGCAATAATATAAAATACTTCACAGTTGTCAAATCTCATGTCACAATACATTTGCCACTTAGAATACACAAAACATCCTATCCTAATTTTCATACCAATTGCTGCACCTTAATCTGTGAATATAACATTGATTTATTTAAATATTTCTACTCAGAATTAATTCATATTTACCATTTGAATTTACGCAACAAATTGTTTAAAAATGGACCTGTATACATAACCCTCCCTTAATAATTTTCTGGCTATGCAACTGTCATTCCTAGATTTTCTACTCCTCAAAACTGCAAAGAGTATATTCCTATTTGAACTAGGAAGTAAATTGAAGCTATGAAATTGGGCTATTTTCTGGCCTACAATGTTTAAAATAACATAGACTTCACATTCAAAACCCTCTTTTCAAAAAGCAACACACTCAAAGAGCAACAATTTAGGGAAGACTGGCCATGTAGCTCAGTTGGTAGAGCCCCTACTTGCTGTACAAGGGATTCTGGGTTCGATTCCTGGCTGAGGGGTGGAAATTTTTCTCTAGTCAAGATTATTCCCTATCCTCCCCAAAGTCTGGAAATATGAATGAGAGTGTGAATGTGATCTAATGATTAAAACCCAAAAGTGCAAGAAACCCAATGACAAGAGGATATGAGTAAACACCATTGCCAATAGGCAGTAAGTTCCAAAGGAAAGGTTGCTGATAAGACCAATGTAGTTAAAGGCGGTGTATAAATTGAACTAAAACTAAAAGTTTCTTAAAAATAGTAATTGTATTTCAGTTTTTATTGCCATGAATTTTGGAGTATTATGCCATTTATTTTTCTTAGTTTAAATAAAAACATCAGAACATTGGAGTTAATATTGTAAAACCATAATAAGTGTGAAATAAGCCTCAAAAATAAATTTTATACAGCAAATTCTGATATTGCTTGCAACAAAAAGAATAAACTGACTACAAATTTCACTGCTGTAAACTGCTATACTCCTGTCACAAATACTATATATTTGTTAACATTTGGTAAGCACTTAGAAAGAATGCTGATAAATGTTTTTTATTGTAAAAGTCTGCTCTCTTGGACAATATGCTTTGCATTACTGATGCAAATATTGTATTTACTGTCAAGCATACATGAAAAATCCCATTTGATAATGGCTGCTCTGAACACTAAACACTTCTTTTAATTACGAAACAATTAATCAAAATAAAATTACTTACTTACCTTAATGAAAGATGGAGTCAAATTAAACACTTAATAGCTTCTATTCACCCATTTATTATGCACTCAGCTGCCGGTTGAACGCTGGGTCAACTCTCAAGGAGTTTTGCTGTAAGCCTGTGGGTCCTCTAGATGAGCTCAAATAAGGGGTTGTCTACTTCTGGCAATTGAAGTTCATAATTCATTTTTCAAATTTATTTGTTTAAATCTTCTCCCATTTTCAAGTTCTTTGGGTTTCTGGACTGGTTTCACTAACTTGATTTTGGTTCCTATTTCATGGTTTTGAGTTCGAGATTGTGAAGAACTGCTGATTTTTCAGTCTGTTTAAATTGGATGCAAAGTCAGTGTTCCTTGAAGCAGGTGTGTAATGTTCCTATTAATTTTCCTGATGTAAATCTTCACACAACTTTTACATTGGATCCGGTGGATTCCTGATTGTTTCTTACCAGGGTATGAGATCAGAATTTTCTTCATTTAATGAGATTGTTAATGCTGTATCTGTTGTAAGCTGCCAGGGTGATACTGTGGTTCTTGAACAATTTCTGAAATTTATGAAAGAGACCCGTATGGTATGGAAATTATCTGAAAATTGGCCTTTTCTGCTGTTTGAGATTGTTGTGACATGTTTGATGCATTTTCATCTTTTGAATTTTGATATTTTTCTATCTACCATCTCCTGGCTGAACCCATTTTGTTCTGTAGATTTGATGATCTGTCATAAATTTCAGAAAATTTTCAAGAACATCATCACCTTGGCACCTTACAACAAATACAGCATCAAGAATCCCATATCCCATACTCAAGGAAAAAAAGTCAGGAATCTATCAGATCCAATGTAAAAATTGCATGAAGGTTTATAACAGGAAGACTAAAAGGATAGGCACCCACTTCAAGAAACACTGACGTTGCATCAAATTTAAACAGACTGAAAATTCAGCAATTACTTCAAAATTCTGGACTCAAAACCATGAAATAGGAGCGTACATCAAGTTACAGAAGACAGTCCAGAAGTCTAAAGAACTTGAAATATAGGAGATTTATATAAAGAAACCTGAAAACTAGATCATAAACTTCGATTTGTCAGAAGCAGACAATCTCATATTTAAGTTCATCCACAGGCCAACAGAGGACACTCCAGGATTTCAACTCAAGGGTTGACCCGGCAGTCAACAGGCAGCTGACAACATGCGCTTATGCTCATAATAAATGTTCTGCGTAATAAATAGGTGAGTGAATCTATTAAGTGTTCAAGTTGACTCCACCTTTCATAAAATGTCTTTTATTAACTGCTTCCTGTGAATGATTCCAACAAGATTTTGGATCTAAATTTACCTGTTTGTATGTTTATGTGGAGGCACTCATTGTAGCCAGTGGATTGATGGATCATTTACTACCACAACGATCAAAACTTGGCTTTTCTAAAATCATCCTTGACGTGAATAACTAATGTGCTATTTCTACTACCATGTTACCCACAGCAGCAGCATACAACAAATAACGTGCTAAAATTGTGTTTACATGTCATTTTGTGAAAACTCAGGTACTCTGTCAGTAGAAATGCAATGCATTGTCATGGAAGATTATGAGTAGCATATTGTCCCCCTGAAAGAAAATCTCACACCATTTTTAATAAATTTACGGTGTCCAAAAATTTAATAAAATTTCCCCAGATCAGCACATTTGGATTGACACATGTTTATACAAGCAGGTCTCCACTGCCTCAGCAATCAACACACAACACTCGACACTAAACATAAACAAGTTTAAAAATATGTAATGCAAACATTTTGAGTCATGCATGTAGTTGGAATTCCCATAAACATTCCATCTCCACTGCATTAACAAATAAGGCACAGTGTAAACATAATGTGTTTGCTGATATCAATAATCATATGGATTCTGATTATGAAGATTTAGCCTTTGTGGTCACAATGTGGAACAGGCACAACAATGAAAGAAGAAAGTTATGTGTGCACCTTTTCTAAGCAAAAAAACAATGTAAGTGGCATCTTGTCTGAACTGAAAGCATACTTGGCTTCAAACACTTTCTAAGAATGTTGAAAGAAGGTTTCAATTTGTTGCTGACTATAATTTCACCAGCAATTGCAAAACAGGAAGCAAATATCATATCACTTGAATTAAGATTAGGCTTAACTTATTTATTTTTTTTTATGTCCTCATAAATATGGGCAAGCTCGCATAAACATTCTGGTTTCTTGATTTTATTTCCTTAGTCTTTTAGAAATATATCGCAGATGACAGTTCTTGCATGAATTTCATTAACTGTACTGCCTTTTCTTAAGTGCATACCATTTTCCTTACTAGAACTAAATGTAATAAGCAATGAATAATATGCATGGGACAATTGTCTATCTGATTGAAGTTAGTCATGTCTGCACAAAGTTATCCAAATACATATCGCACTCAACACATTTTCCCAAGATATGTTGAATTAACATGTTATACAAGACTTTCTGGTCAGTGGACACACTCGTTTACCACCGACACGTTGAGCTCAATGTGTTCAATCAACATGTTTTGTTGTTAGATGAGGCAGTGGAGACCCACCTTAATACACATATTGGTGTGTATGACTTAGAAATAATATTTTAATATATCATTTTAATTTGCTGAAAAAGCCAATAAAATAGCTATAACACATTTTTGCAAAACATGAAGCTTACAATATTCTGCCTTGCAGTAAACAATGATGCAGTTCTGCACTGCACTGCTCAGCAAATGAAGGTGAGTAGATAGACAAATACTCTATTCATCACAAACATTTACATAATTTCGGTGAAAGTGCAGTAAACAGGTGACTCATCAGTTTAACAGAATTTTGTCTGAATAAAACATTAAAAAATATAATATAAAACTTTCAAAAGCCTTTATAATTACAAATTTACACACACAAATATTTAAATTATTAATTTATGTTTAAATAGTGAACTATCACTATATTTTATTTATGTCTAAATGGTTTATATGCTCCTAAAGGCTTTTTTCCATGTATTCTTTTACTGAATAACATGTTTTTTCTGTGAGGATCTTTTTCAATCTATTGAGAAATACATTTTTGTCTTATTTCTCTATATTTATGTGACAATTTATTATAAATTTTTATTGCAAAATAAAAAGGACTCTTTTCAAGTTATGTGAGTCTGTGGGAAGATAGTTTAAGGCAAGTTTAAGCTCTAGTTTCATGGTTATGTATATTCTGTACATTATAGTATTTATCAAAGATTTCATATGATATCGACTGAACATATGAAAGAGGTGGCCCCTGTGCTGTAGCGTAGAGTTGCTTGTAATGGAAACACTTCATATGGGCTTCATCACCAGTAACTCCATATTGGAGTTTGCATGTGAAATTGATCAACAAAAATAACTCACATTTTTTGTTTCCTTTATAATTTTTCTTATTAATAAGGGGCGCTAATGAAAGGATATTTATAAAATATTAGCATCTAAAACCCAACAGTAGTCAGGTATTGAAACGATAAATTTTTTCCAATCCAGTAATTTTCTTTCAACTTTACTCCCCCCTCCACTTATTTCCCTTCTTGAAGCAGTAGTAGTATTCTTGTGGCAGTAGCCAAGCTGTAAATCTAGTCTCAGGCTGTAAGGAAGGGAGGAATTGATAGGGAAATCATAGAATAATACAGATATATAGAGGCAAGAGTGGGGATTTTGAAAAATTGCATTAATAATTTGAAAAATTATAACATGTCCTTTGACAAAAAGATATTTTATTATTGCTCTGCATTCTTGTTACCCAAAGTTTTCAAAGATTAAATGTTTTAACACTGAAATGTTTTGAGTTTCCATTTTTCTTTGTATATTTGCCTTTGAATTGCTTAATTTTACTTTTCCACTTTGTAATAACATGAAATTTGCTCAAAAATAATATTTTCCTAAATTTTACAATAATTACAATATAAAATTGAATTTCCTGACCTTTTATTCTGGCTGTTATTAAATTTTAGTACTCAGTGTTCCTGCGCAGATTGTTGTTGAGATGTTAACCATGTGCCCCTTACTCCTAAAGAATTATTGCTATCCTTGGATTTGACGATCTTGAAATTCTTCTTGAAATTCTGAGATGTAGTCTCGTGGTTTCTGGTCGTTTCGTCGATATTTTCTTCTCTGACATCACAAATTCTTGTCGTCTTCGAAGCCCCTCAGTTGGTCGCCAATTTGTAGGAGTTAATTTTCTTCAAATGCTTTATGTTTAACTGCCCCACGTATGGGAGCCAATTTGAAGATGTTGTTTAGCTCCACGCTTGAGACGCCAAAATTTGAAGAAGTGGGTTGGTTCCGGAGTTGGCTCACATATTATTTTTAGCTGCTTTTTGAGTGGATGCTGTTTTGAGTTAGCCCCATGTATGTGCACTAATTTGAAGATGATTTGCTGCTGTTACGTAATGTTGCATAATAAATGTTTAAGCAAACTTGAAGAGTTATTATGTATTAATAGTTGTTTTTAGTGTTGGTTTGAATTTAATGCTTATGCAATATTATTGTTTAAATCTGCCTCGGCTGCATCAGTCTTAATTTAGAGTCAGAATTCTTATACAGGGTGTGGTAATGGCAATTATTGTAGATGTCACCAAATTAAACTTTTAAATTTTCACTTTTATTTTAACTTCTTGCACATTATTTATAAACCACTACACTTTTAAAAGAACTGTGAGAAACTTATACATATTCACTTAGCGTGTATATCAGTTTTTGCTAATCACCCGTAGAGAACACATTTTTCCATCTACACACTACCATGTCTTGCCAGGAACTGAATAACCTCAACGGTCAAAACCTTAAGCTTTGGTAATGCATGTCTCTGATTGGCTAATTCTAGTCCAATAGAATTTCTGCATTCAGCTTAAAACTTTTTTTTGCTGTTGATTAGCTAATTTTAAAACTGTCACTGAAATTATGTCATCGTCGTTCTAATCATGACCAGTACATTTTTAAATTCCAAACACATTATTGCCACAATTACCTCATTATTATTCATTGTTAGCAACCTAAAATTTACTATTCTCACAGTTCCTGCACAATTAGAATATATAATGTGTTCACATAACATTAATAAAATATGTTTACAATAAAAATAAGCATTTGCAATGACTGTTACATACAATTAAAATAATTATTACATACATATAGTTTCAAGGCAGGCTGTTATTGAATTTACCTATTTTAAATTACAATTGAAATTATTCAGGTACCTATTAAAATACTGCCTCAAAATGTACATATACATATGGTTATATATATACTCCAGTCAAGTTTTAAAGGATTTACATGCAACTGTGTACAAATCAAGTGCTGGTGCACTGGGAGTCACTACAACTTAAATAAGGGAGGACGATAATTTATGAGTGGTATTTAGGGCCCATTACATGAAAGGACCCAGCATGACACCTGGAATGAAGGGAGCAGTCCTTACCAACAGGAGGGAAGGAAACCAGCTGGAAGGATAAGTGAAAAATGAAAAGTAGAAGGCAGGAAAAATTGTTTTAATGTTTTCTTTTTCCTCATATAAAATAATATGATTTTCCATGAAAAAATGTGGTGTCTCTTTCAAAGTTGAAAGTTAAAGGGGTCATTCCAAGCAAAACAGTGGGTCAAAAAACTTAAAATCTCAGATTTGTTTTATTTTTATGCAGTTAGTTTCTGGTCTTGTGAATACTGACTGGAGTAATATTACGTTCATGCAAGGTACCATTTCCTTGTTATAAGGCATTGAATTGTAAAGGTTCCCACACACATGTTCATGTACATAGCCTGATAAGGAGGCCTCCTAGAAAATTACTGGTCTTTAACGTCCAATATATAATGCACCACAGCAGTTAAAGAGCATCCATAAGTAAAACTCAATTTAATTTTTTTCATGTACATGTTCAATATTTTTGCTGGTCACAAGAATAATCACAAAGAATGTTTTAAATGGATACCGGGGAGAGAAAAAAGAAGTGGTTTATAAGCACAATAAAATTTAGTATTATACTGAACAAATTTTTTTTACACAAAATAAAGAAAACCTTTTTTAAAATAAGATAAATATTATTTGCACCCTCCCAATTTTAATGATTTTTTCTCCCTAAAACATATTACATATTGTCTATAAAATTGTCTGAGATTCATTTTGCAATGTTAGAAATTAAGGTAGTTATAAATTCATAAAGCACTCACTGTGAAGGGAAGTAGCATGGCTCATTCCCCTCACAACTGTCGGCACCGTTGGAAGTTTTGCCTCTACTGGCCCTTTTGCGTCACGCACCGAATTTCAACTTCTTTATCCCCTTGTGGTGAACTGGAATATATTTTAATGGCAATATTTCCAACAGCAATAATAAAATGAACATTACATGTTCCAGCTACTGTCCTTAGACCGGCAAACCTTGTAGAATTTAAAAATTTTGCTTTGTTTTCATTTTCGCGATCTTCTTTAAAGGTAAACACAAACGAAATTCCATTTATGTCTGATTTTGCCCAATCATAAAGTTCAATGGGAGTTATCGTTTGTTCCCTGCAAGCTAGTATCAGTGGCTGATTGCTTTATTGTGCCCCCCACAATGTCACAAGGACTTTTGCCATGACCAATTGCACAGAAATGCCATTCAGCAGAGACCAGAAAATCTTGTTGATGGTGTAGCAGATTGAAAAGGTGTTTCCAATTTTTGTATTGTCCGGCCACTTCGTCATTTTTTGGATTTCAGCATGTTTTTGTTTTAGTGATGATGTGAGTTTATTTCAAAAAAGATAAACTCCTGCTACTGTCATTAGTTAAATAATCAGAAATTAATGCAAAACAGAAGTTTGCAAATCATCTTTTTCACTCCTGTAATAAATAACAAACAGGTATATGGTTGCTTGTGAATTGCTCCAGTGACAACCCTGATTACCATCCTAAGTGACAAAAGAATAATTTTCCGATTAATCCCCAATGAAATAAGTTCTCCTGGTTTTATTTAAGTTTTTGACTGCTTCAGTTTGACTGGGCTTTTACAAACCAACAAAAAATACCATCCATTTTGAACTTTTTCAGGCAAAACTATGGACGAAATTTACTGAAGTTATTTCAGCTCTATCTGTAGTACCTACTCCACCTCTTATAAATGATTTCAATTAGATTATGGTCTAAAATTATTTTAATGTTTTTCTTTAGGATTACAGGTTCAGTGCATTGCTTGCATTTATTTAGATAACAGTTCGGTTACATATCATTACATAACAATAATAATAATAATAATAATAATAATTTATTTCATCCAGTTCATCATACATCTGATTTTGGACATGTCAAAACAATTACATCTTTACAAATCCTTTAAATCATACAGACATTTGTTTATTAGATACACCGTCAATTTCCTTTTGAATTGCTGTTTAGATACATCAACTACAGATCTGATTTCCAGTGGTAATTTATTAAATAGTGTGATTCCAGAAATATATAAATCCTTTAAAGATACACATTTTTTTTACACTATGCATAAAGTAGTCCAAGCTTCCTCTTGTATTATGTTTATGAATTTGGTTGTTTTTAATTGGTTTGTACTTATCTATTACATACATTATTATTCTATATGCATAGAGAGAGTAAATAGTAAGCAATTTATTGTTAACAAAGGTTTCCCTACACGATTCCCTTGGTTTTAGGTTAAACATGATTCTGATGCATTTCTTTTGGTATATAAGTAATTTATCCATATGCATTTTTGCAGCAGCACCCCAGATTTCAATCCCATAGAGTATGTGTGGATAAAAACATTATGTATCAGGTCACTGAGACTTTGCCAAACATTTTTACTTTCGTGTTTGAGATTCTGTATAGCCATGAATATTTGTTTTGTGTTTTCACATATCATACACATACACAGGCATTCTGTGTTCCTGGTGCTCTTGCCAAAACGCAGTGCTTAGGTCTTAGTGATGCAAATCTTAAAAATCCTATCTTATGATTACGGTGCCTAATTTTAAATTCTCTGTATGTTTCTTTTAGGTTAGTTAAGAGAAGTCTCTTTTGTTCTTTTACAGATCTCGTATCTTTCATTCTAGCCATTATCCTACTGATGTGATGTCAACTTCTTTAGAGAAACTTCTCACCAGCTTAACGTATCAATAGGGTTGTTTTGTTGATATTTTCTATCTGGAACTGACATGATGCCTTTATTCATTTGTGTTTTTGAAAATTGAAATTGAGTTTTATTTATGGACGCTCTTTAACTGCTATGCTTCTTAGCATTCCATTTCTATATTGGCAGTGAAGGACTGGAAATTTTGCTCAAAGGCCTCTTTACTAAGCTTGAATCCTTTTACTGCCATAAATCTATGGCACAGGACCACTGGCTTTAATTCCTTTCCAAGGGAAGACATGCTAAAAATTTTTACACCTGAAAAAATTCATCACACTTTTCCGGGTTTAAACCAACAACCTTGGGAACTAGAAGAATTTTACTCAGAGGCCTCTTTATCAGGCTTGAGGTTCTTTTAAGTTCAGTAAATCTATGATACAGGACCACTGACTTTACTTCCCTTCCGAAGGAAGCCATGCTAAGGATTTTACGCCTGATAAAATCCACCACCTTTTGCCAGGTTTGAACCCGCAACCTTGGGAATTATAGGCTAACATGGTACCCCTAGGCATGGAGGATGACTAGTTTATTTATGTCTGTTTTGCTATGCGTGCTATATAATCTGACACTCCAAATTCAGAAATAACTGTGTGCTCAGTCCAAATTTTTGGAATACAAGTTAAAGTCATGCATTTTTCATTTGCAGTTTTGATGCTTGCAAATTTTTCTGTAAATTGATTAATCATTTCCTGCCCATCGTCTGTCTCAGCAGCAACATTAAATATACTACCTCGTATTAATTGAGTTACTGTGCTGGCTTTCTTAACTGCTTAAGACTTTACACAGAACGTTTATATTTGGAGACAGGGAATTCACCTATGGAGTTAAAAGCTTATTTAAATTGCTCACATAACCTTCTTCCTTGCATGTTGATCCATCTGAATCAGTTTGTATACACTCTTCTTCCCTCAATCTCCTGGCCTCAGTTGCAGAACCATCACCATTATCACAAATATTAGTACTAAGGTTTAAAATTTTCAGCCAGTAGCTGTGACAAATTGAATCTCCTACAACTAAATTCGGGACCTTTTGACACATATCTTCTGTAACTTTCCTCTTACCAACTAGTTTAGAATGTTTTTACAGTCCAAAAGGATTGCAACATCACAATATATTTGACCTTGATTGCTTTTCTTTGGGCACATTGAAAGATATTGCACCTGAATTTAAATACTTGAAGGAACTTTTCAATGCCGATCACATACTGCACTATAAGGTAACTTTAATCTAAACACCTGGGATGTCTCAACTCGCCGAGTCATAGCATGCGACCTTGAGCAACACTGGAGTTCAAGCGATTGTAACCTTATGCGCAAAAGTTTCCTATTTTAATATTATTATAATTCCTAATCCACTAACATTTCCACATTTAAACTTTAAATGTGCACAAATCACATATTGAACTTCTTGCAAAAGAAAAACCATACCAATGAATACTTTGAACTAGAACAATAAATAAGTTTTTAGTTAAATGGTTATTTTTACATAATTAGCAAACATTAATATTGCCCCATTGATCGAAAATTTAAACATTTATTTGCAATTATGGTGACACTTCACTGAGTTTTTTATCTACGGACGCTCTTTGATGCTGTGGTCCTCAGCATCCCATTCTATATTGGGACTGAAAGAATGGTAATTTTGCTCAGAGGCCTCTGAGGTTCTTTTACGTGCCATAAATCTATGACACGGGACCACCAGCTTTACTTCCCTTCTGAAGGAAGCCATGCTAACTATTTTTATACTTAAAAAAAACCAATCACCCTTGCCGGGTTAGCTCCTGTGACCTCAGGAACTAGAAGCTAATATGGTAACCACTATACTATGGAGGATGACACGGTGACACTTCGTTTGTGTTTAGGGAACCATTTTGACTCCCTTGACTGATTTTCTATAATTAACATACACATGTGGAACCCTTTAATAAACATAATCGCTAAAGCCATAATATAAGTGATTTGGTTCCCATATTGTTGCATTTAACTATTCATAATAGGGGTAAACATATACTAAGATTAGGAAACATCAAAGTTGTTGACTTCCAAACATCAAGATTTTTCATGGAATAACCCAGAGGTAACCATGGGGGTGATGATGATGATGATGATGATGATATGCGGTTTAAGGGCGCTAAACTGCTAAGGTCATCAGCGCCCTTACAATGTATAAAATATAAGGTCAAAATATAAAAGACAGGTAAAAGAACCGCATAATTAAAAAACGGGACACAAACCCGTGGTGTCAAAAAGCTAAAAATAACAATAATATAGCAATAACAATAATAACGATAACAACAATAATAACAATAACAACAAAAATAACAATAACAACAATAATAACAATACAAATATCTGAAAAACTAACACACTAAAAGCATAGGCAATAAAAGATTAAAACGTGTCAAGAACTGTAGAAAGCGAGGGACATGAGCGCCATATGTCCACTGGGGATTAGAGTCCCCATTAAAACAGACAGAATAAAAGTACTTAAGCTAAAAGACGCTCAACGCATTAAATGCGCAGATTAAAATCACTGTCATGAATAAAACGTAAAACACATTCTACAGCACGCGTGTCGTCTGCCAAAACGTTGGCTAGGCCAACAGGCAGACCCACACGAACACGCAATGCAGCTAAAACCTGACACTCTGTTAAAATGTGATGCACCGTTAAGGGCACGCCACACTGCCCACAGAGTGGTGCGGGGTCACCACTGAGCAAATACCTATGACTAAAAACACAAAGTCCAATCCGTAAACGAGCTAAAATTACCTCTTCCCGACGACACGAACGAGAAGAGGTACCCCAGATCAACGGGAAAGGCTTAACCTCCCGCAACTTGTTCCCCCGGAGGGCCGTCCACTCATCGCGCCAGCGCGAGAGGATGCGGCGACGTAAAATAACACACGAATCTGACGAGGGAACAACAGAAGTAAAAAATATGGGTAATAAAATCGCCGATTTCGCAGCGGCGTCGGCAGACTCATTAGCTGAGATGCCCACATGAAGGACACGCTGATGCCAGAGACACCAAGCGAGTGGAGCAGGTCATGTATGCGCTGTACGAGTGGGTGGTAATGGTACAGCGCATGAATAGTCTGAAGGGCACTCAGAGAGTCCGTACAAATAAAACAGTGCCGTAAGTCTTGCCGCTGAATGTATAAAACAGATTGATAAATGCTAAAAAGTTCGGCGGTAAAAATTGAACATTGTCCAGGTAAACGAAAAGTAAAACTCTGTACAAAAAAACAAAGGCACATCCTACTCCAACATCAGTCTTAGACCCATCAGTATATATAAAATGACAGTCCCCGAACTGCGCCTGTAGTTCTAAAAAGGCGGATCTAAGAACAGAAGCGGGGGTCGCATTTTTCGGCATCGACGTTAGCCCAAGGTGAATGTGGGCCTCAGCGCGCGACCATGGAGGAAAACGCGTTTCCCCTCGGGTAAGGACCGGCGCTGGCGTAACGTCCAAATGCCGAAGTAGCAGTCGAAATCGAACCCCTGGAGGGAGCAATGCAGAGGAGCTAACTAAATATTGCCGGTCAAGTGAATCCTCGAAAAATGCCGCGAAAGACGGGTGGCCAGGCAAGCTGGAGAGTCGACAGGCATAGCTACACAAGAGCATCTCACGCCTGGAGGACAGCGGAGGCTCTGCAGCTTCAGCATACAGGCTAAGAACAGGGCTGGTTGGAAAGGCCCCTGTAGCGACTCTTATGCCACGATGGTGAATGGCATTCAATCGACGTAACACAGATGGACGTGCCGACGAATAAACAATACACCCGTAATCAAGCTTGGATCGGACCAAAGATCGATAAAGGCGAAGAAGGACGGTCCGATCAGCTCCCCAGGATGTGCCACTTAAAACACGTAAAAGATTAAGAGAACGGTCACACTTAGCTTTTAAAAAGGAAATGTGCGAGGTCCAACACAACTTCCTATCAAAAATCAACCCCAAAAATTTCACCTCGTCTGCAAACGGAAGCATCTCCGGCCCAAGATAGAGAGAGGGTGGAGGGAAATATTTCCGGCGCCAGAAGTTGATGCAGACGGATTTCTCGGCGGAGAAATTAAAGCCGTTGGCGTTACTCCAGGCGTAGAGACGGTCGATACAGCTCTGGAGACGGCGTTCGAGTAGACAGGTCCGCCGTGAACTGCAATAAATTGCAAAATCATTTACAAAAAGGGACGATGAAATGCCAGGTGGAATAAATCAACAATAGGGTTGATAGCAACTGCAAAAAGTGTGACACTAAGTACAGAGCCCTGCGGTACTCCGTTCTCTTGAATAAAACGACTAGATAAAACCGAGCCCACACGTACACGAAACACACGGTCCGTCATAAACTCCCGAAGAAATATGGGAAGACGACCGCGGATATTCCATGCGTGCAGTGTACGTAAAATGCCGCCCCTCCAACATGTGTCATAAGCTTTCTCCAGGTCAAAAAACACAGCCACGGTTTGACACTTTCTCAGAAATCCGTTCATAATATGCGTCGACAAGGACACCAGATGGTCGACGGTAGAGCGATAGCGACGAAACCCGCACTGAGCGTTCGCTAGAAGTTTCTGAGACTAAGCCACCATGTCAACCGCCCGTTGATCATGCGCTCCATCACCTTGCAAATGCAACTGGTGAGGGAGATAGCGCGGTAGCTGGAAGGTAGTTGGCGATCCTTCCCAGGCTTAAGTATAGGGACAATGGTGGCTTCGCGCCAAACGGAAGGAAAAACGCCGTCTTGCCAAATACGGTTATAGACCTGTAAGAGAAAGAGTTTACTGTCGGCTGAAAGGTTCTTTAACATCAGGACATGAATGCCGTCCGGCCCAGGAGCGGAGTGCCGAGAGCAATGAAGAGCGTGCTCCAGCTCCCTCATTGTGAATAGTTCGTTATAACATTCATTATTAGCAGACCGAAAAGTATATGATGCAGAATCCAGCCGGTCTTTAATAGAGCGAAAGCCGGCGAAATAATGGTCTGAACTGGAAACCGCCTCAAAGGCAGCACCCAGAGTGTTAGCGATGGCAGCCGGATCCACTATGGTGGCATTGGAAACCTGAAGGCCAGAAACAGTACAATGCGACACTTTACCTGAGAAGCGACGAAGTTTATCCGAAACAACGGATGAAGGCGTAAAGCGATTAAAAGACTCGACAAAACGAGCGCACGACGCCTTCTTGCTATCCTGAATAATGCGACGAGCCCTGGCGCGCGATTGTTTAAAAGTCACCAAATTATCAAGTGTAGGGTGTCGCCGAAACACCCTAAGTGCAGTCCTACGGGCACGAACGGCGTCCCGACAATCCTCGTTGCACCACGGAACAGGCGGACGCCGAGGTTGAGAGGATGAACGGGGAATTGCGCGTTCGGCGGCAGAGAAAATCGTAGACGTAAGGTGCTGCACTAGTTGGTTAATGTCGGCGAAGGGCTGATCGTAAAAACGCACGAGGCTGGAATACAAGCTCCAGTCGGCTTTGGTGAATATCCAGGTAGGTACTCTGGAATGCTGTACGTGGTGTGACAGAAGAGAAACGATGCAGGGGTAATGGTTCGTGGAGTAGGTGTCAGCGACGACGTTCCACTGAAGACGACTAGCAAGCTGGAGGGAGCAAATGGCAAGGTGCAGGTGAGAGAATGTAACAGAAGAATCAGAAATATAAGTAGGTGCACCTGTATTGAGGATGGAAAGATTGAACTGGTAAAAAATGTCGGAAAGAAGAGTTCCCCTCGCACAAGCCCTTGGCGAACCCCACAGTGGGTGATGGGCATTAAAATCTCCCAACAGAAGAAATGGTGTTGGGAGAGCGGACAGGAGAGCTCGAATGTCCGCGGGAGCGAGGGGAGATGACGGAGGTGAATATACAGAGCAAACAGAGAAGAAAAAACCGGGTAACTGCAATCTAATGGCAACAGCTTGCAAGTCGGACGTAAGAGCGAGAGTTTGAAAATGAACGTCGTTACGCACTAACAACATGACACCTCCATGAGCAGGAGTACCCTCCTCCGGTTCAAGGTCGTAGCGAACCGGAGTATATCCTCGGAGATCAAAAGGATCGTGAGGGCGAAGCTTAGTCTCCTGCAAACATACGACCATAGGCGAATGGGAACGCAATAAAAGTTGCAGTTCCGCCCTATGCGATCGTACACCACGTATATTCCAGGTCAGGATAGCCATGAATAAAAGGGATAAACTGTCTACTTAGAAGGGCGGCTTAAAAGAATCTTTTGCTTAACCTTTGGGCTCGGGCTTTTTGTATGGAGTTGGTCAGACTCCATAGCTTCCTCGGAGGGAGGGCCCACGCGCTCAGTGCCAGAAACCGATTCAAGCGCCGTGAATCGGTTCTGGGTGGTGATGGGTGAGGGGTGCCGCTGAGCGCGGCTTGTCCCAGGACCTTCCTGGGACAGCGACCTCCGAGGAGGAGAAGGTGAACTTTTGTTACCGCGCGCACGCGGAGGGTCTTTCAAAAAATCTTCCCTACGAAGTTTCTGCTTGGGTTTCTTTTCAGCGGCTTGCGACTTCATTAACTTTGGACCAGGTTTATAGGGCTTGGTGACAGTAGCTTTAATGGAGGGCCGGACGGTAGTGGCGGTTAATCCAGTCATGGTCCAGGTCTGAGTTTCGGCATCTACTCGTGGTACTGGCGAGGCAACAACAGAACTAAATGTGCCAGATCGCAGGAGTGAAGGTTGGCGCGCATGGTAACGCCTCCGGGCTTCAGCGAAGGAGAGTTTTTCCTCTACCCGGATCTCCTGGATCGCCTTCTCGTCCAAGTACCGCGGACAGTCGGCAAACGAAGCAGAATGAGACCCTTTACAATTAACGCAGACGGGGGCTGTTGAACAGGTACTTTCATGTGAGGACTGGCTACATGTTGCACAGATGTTAACGGCACTCTTACATGAGACTTGCGTATGCCCAAAACGTTGGCATTTAAAACAACGCAGAGGTCTAGGAATATAAGGCCTCACAGAAATCCGTTCGTACCCTGCGGAAATGCTCGTGGGCAGATCGACGCCATCAAATGTTAGAAACAGGGTACGAGTGGGTACCAATACGCCGTCGCGTTTGGCCTGCACCCGATGAACCCCTGTCACCCTCTGGTCTGCAAGATATTCGACCAGGTCTTCGTCCGATATGCCATCGAGGCTATGCTTGGTGACAACGCCCCTACAAGAATTCAAGGTGCGGTGCTTCTCAACACGGATAGGATAACCGTGGAGAAGCGTGGCGCTCAACAAGGACTTACTTTGTGCCTCGGATTTGCTTTGAACTAACAACGAACCATTACGAAGCCGAGTGCAGGAAAGAACCGGACCAGCAATTGAGTCAATGCCCTTCTGGATGATTAAAGGGTTCACCTTCTCGAATGATTGTCCCTCCTCTGTACGGGTAATCACTAAGTAACAACCAGCTGTTGGCGGTGCTACTTCTGTTACTAAAGTTTTTCGACGCTTGTTGTTTATAATGGAGAAAGGGTGCTCCATAGCGAAAAAAATCCTCCACCATTGCAACCGTCTCCGACCTCGGGCTCTGACTTCCCGGGCGTTACCCCGGCTTGGGTGAGTGGCCTATCTATACCTAGCTCACCCCAGGGTAACACCTCCCAGAACATAGACAGAGGGACCCAATCGCCGTCAGAAGTCAGCAGCTCATGCAATGGCCCCCCCACGGGACTGCAGTTGAACAGCGGAAACGAACACAAACCCTACATGACGACCCCGGGTGGTGGGGATGACGCCATTACCCACTCACCCAGCTGCGCACCAGTGCGCGGGTATCCGTCAGGCTGTGTCCACGGAGGATTAACATAAAAGGTTAAAAGAAAGTAAAAGTGTGTGGGCGTTTCGCACTCAAGGTAGGCCGGCGAAGAAGTAAAAGAGACGTGTAAATGAATGGGCGTGGGGCGAAATGTGCATAAAGAAAAGAGAAGACAGAAGCGATGGCGAGGGGCGAGATGTAATGATATGCACAGAACGCACGAGAGCCTACCTTGAGTCCCCCGGTCACGAGAACGAATCCACCTCGACCGGACGGGGGTGAAATGATGAAGATGGCGATGATTGGCTCGGGAACCCCCGGGTGTGCCAAAAACCCGTACTCACATAAGGTGAGCCCCTGAGGAGATCAAATATGGGGTTACATGTTTATAACATTACATACAATACAAATCAAATGTTCTATGTAACACATAAATTCAGACATAAAACAGTATAAAATATAAAGAAAACTTAAAATGCATGCAAAATTAAGAAATTAGGATGTGATACATTCACATGACTTTCTCCACATTCTATGATTTATTACTGGGTAAACAAATTATTCTTACTCAAGCTTATTTTTCTATCTACTGCATTTTAATCCAATAAACCATTGCAGAAATAGCTACATTACACATTTTGTTATAGATACAAAGAGAAGAGCAACAGTCAATGTTTAAGAACTGGATGCTATACGCTGGCCTTAAAATTCCATACTGTCTGAATATAATTGCGAGAATCAACTGAATGTGGATAGGACTTTAAAAATGACTAAGTAATGAATAAATCGAAGCATTAATAATGAATATCCCAAAAATGGCTTATGTCACAAAAATGTTCTTTGAAATAAATTGTGTATTTTAAAGAGATCTGCGTTTATTGTGTAGTAGTCTTCATCTATTGCTTAACATTTATCAGTTATACAAGATTATACAAAATTCCTTCCAAATGAAAAGGACTTCACAAGCTATTCCCAAAAAATTCAAGGTATACAATTTATTTGTCAAATAAATATCATTAATATATTTTATTTTAAGCAAAATTCTTACAGCCATTTTTGAGAAAATAAAAAATTTCAAAAAATATTTCATGTAAGGTTAGTGTGGGGTGGGCGGATTTTCTTGAAAATCTTTGTATCGCATCATTGGAAGGTATTGAGCTTAAATATGAAGTTCGGTGTTCATCTGACTTTTAGTTTTTAAGTTATGCTGTTCACACACACGCACGCACACGCACACGCGCACTAACGCACGCACGCACGCACACACACACACACACTTAGGAAGAAAGGTCCAGCCTAGCTGGGCGATGAAAGGGATGGAGAATCCATATATGTCACCTGAATGGTTGAAACAATAAGCCTCCCAAAGACTGTCCATACTAGTTCCTGAGTAATTCCGGCTCTTATTGGTTCGGCATTGAAGCATTAACATGTGTAACCGAATGAGGGATGGAAGGCACGTGTTAATTATTGATTGCCAACTTAAACCGCGGTTCCTCATATCGGCATGTGTTTTTGCTCCCGACTGTACCTGCTGGACCAATCATTTATGTTGCATTACTTTACTATGTAGTGGGGATGCTTTCTATCAAACAGCACAATTCTTAAGTCAGCATTCTTTCTACGTACTTACAGTAAGTCGAGGAAGTATTGTATTCCACCAAAAAATTCGATGTCGAGATTTCACAGTAAAAATACATGTTGTGATGCCCCCGAACCTAAAAAAGGATGTTTAGAATAATGCTCATTGGAATGAGTGTGTGTGAATAGCATAACCCTAAAACAAAAGTCCGATAAATACCAAACGTGGCACAATTTAAGTTCGTTATCTTCCAAAGAGGCCACACAAATATCTTTAAGAAAATCCTCCCACCCACACCTACACCTTGCCAGTAACATTTTTCGAAGTTTTTTAATTTCTCAAAAATTATTCTAAGGATTATGATTACAACACGATATATTTAAGATGTTTACATTACAAATAAAATTCATATCTTGAATTTTCTGGCAGTAGCTGGTGGAGTCCTCTTCATTCGGGAGGAATTTTTTATTATTTTGCACAATGGCCAAAGTATAATAGATATACAAAATCACACTACATAAAGAATGTAGATCCCTTTAAAACACACAATTTATATCAAATATCTCTGTGGCATCCGCCATTTCCGAGATATTCTTTATTATTGGTTTGATTTATTCAATACATTTGCCATTTTTTAAAGTATTGTCGCTAATGTGTTGTTTCTCCTGATACCTTGGAAAGAGTATGGAATTTTAAGGCCAGCATATAGCATCCAGTTCTTAAACATTTGCCTATCGCTGTTCGGTATGTATGTCTAATGAAATGTGTAATGTAGCTGTTTCTGCAAAGGTTTATCTGGATTAAAATGAAGTTGACAGAAAAATAAGCTTTAGTAAGAATAGTTTATATACCCACTAATAAACGACAAAGGGTGGAGAAAGTAATGTGAATGTAACACATCAGAATTTTTTGCTTTTCTTTCTTCTGCTGTAAATATGACATACAAAGTATTCATGAGTGTGATAGCTAAGTACCTACTTAAAGGAATACACAGAAGAGATTCAAGATGATTATCAGTGTGGCTTTTGGAAAGCCTGCTCCACTACTGACCATTTACCCCAACTGCGACAAATATTGGAGAAAACATATTAATATAATATAGTGTTGCATCTATTATTCATTGACTCTAAACAGGCATATGACCGCATTAATCAGAGGCACTTGTTTAATGTAATAAGGGAATTTGGTATAGCAGTAAAGCTAGCAAATTTAGTTAAAATAACAGTACAGGAAACCACTAATCAAATACAAATTAATAGAAGATGACCAGAAAGTTTCTAAACAAAGAGTGGTTTGAGACAAGGGGACAAGTTGTTGACTTTATTGTTTAATTAATCTTGGAAAAGGTAGTAAGAGGTATGCAAATTAACCCAGGAGGAACTGTTATGAATAGATCCATACAATATTTAGCCAACGCAATTGACCTGGTAACGATAGCTAGAACTTTATCAGCATTTACAGTGACTAATGAACAAACAACAAATGTAACAAAAGAATAAGGTTTACAAGACAGTGAGGAATAACCTGTATATATAAGACATCTAAAGTAAAACCAAGAAATGAAGATAATGAAATAGTGATAAATGATGTAATAGATGATGAAGTGGATAAATTTAAATATTTAGGTTCACTGGTCACTTTTGATAATGATTGCAGTAAAGACATTAAAGAGAAACTGTACATAATAGATATTTGTTGGCTTTGGCTAAAACTATGAAAATACAATATCTGTCAAAGCAAACTAAATTGCAGATCTATAACACAATAGTTAAGCCTGTTGTCATGTATGGATGTGAAACCTGGGTGATGATAGAAATCACAGTTAAAAAGATGGGAAAGGTAAATATTGAGGAAAATTTATGGACCAATAAAGGATAAAGAGGGGGGAATACACACATATATGGAACTAAACCTGCTATATAAAAACATCTAATTTAGTAACTCTTGTTAAAGCCCAAAGAATTTAATGGGCTGAACAAGTGATTAGAATGGATGGCAGTAGATCTGTTAAAAAGATCTTTGAAGGAAAACCTGAAGGGAGAAGAGATAGAGGAAGACCAAGATTAAGTTGGCTGGATTGTGTGAAGAGGACTTTCCATAGCATTGGGGATTAGAAGAGGAGGAGAAAGGCAGAAATATGATGCCAGCTAGACCATAAGAGTTGTTTGCCAGAAGAAGAAGAAGATATAAAAATAAGCTTTCATAAGAATAGTTTGTGTGCCCACTAATAAACAATAGAGGGTAGAGAAATTCATTTGAATGTAAAACATTATATTACAAGTTTTTTCATCACTTCAACACATTTTGAAATATTAAACCCATTGAATCCGGTAACTATAACTTCAAATTTCTTCAGTTTGTGACACCAATGAATTTTATATAATCTGAGAACTCAAAAGACTTAATGATACAGTTTTGCAAGACCTGCTTCAAAAATAATTTCCTTTTCAGATTCTTCAAACAAGGACATGGAACAAATATACTTTTAATTATTTTGTAAACTATCACATCATTTTTCTTATACCTAATTTTTCTATTTGTATAGCAGTTATGTCCAGTGTGTGTGTATAAATAAATTATATAAATGTATAACTTTTTGAGTACTAATATTAATAACTTAGATCTCAGTTCTAGGTATTTTTTTTTTAATTGTCACTTTTAAAGTCCTTTATTAGGTAATTTTTCAAACATTTTTAGGCCATAAAAATCTGGGCCCCGGTGATCACACATATTTTTAATGGTTACACACCCAAAGTAAAGACTTTTGGGAAATGAGAATAAAAAATTGCCAGAATTTTATTTATTATTTTTTGGGAAAACATGCTGAAGCTTTTCAGTATATTAAACATTAAATATTATTTTTTAATCACTATAACTTCACATCTTTACCAAAAATGTACTGGAGCATGTTTTGAGTAGTGTTGTCTCCATCATTGCTGTGCGTCCTTCTGAGGCTAACAGACAATGTTTCCTGGCTGGATGTACTGTGTGATGAGATCATTTTTATATGGGATAACAAAATTTAACACATTGTGTTAATTTGTATGTACATACCTTTAACAAGAAAGTTAAACTGGTTTTCGAAACACTTTTAAAAGCTTTGATCTTTCTTTCAACTAATGATCTGCACACCAAAAATACTCTACAGCTGCTGATTTATCAGTCTGTTTATATTCTATTTTTTTGTGTGCTCTTCAATGGAGACTACTCTGAGGATTCTTATGTAAAAAACTACAGTGTTTTCTAAAAAAATCAATCCTGTATGTATAAAGGGTGAGTCACCTTAAAATACCACTGCAAATATCTGTGAAACAAAAATAGGATTTGAAAAACAACTTTCACAGGCATTAAAGTAGAGGAGGAGGTCATTAAAATAAGATATTATGGCATTCAAAAACGTAAGCAAATGTTATTTTTACCATAAACTTACGTTTTTTTTAAATGGAAATAATGTAATTACCTTTGTCACAATTGATAACATGGAGAATAACATTAATAATGATATTTGTAGCATTGCATTAAGTGAATAACATCAAGAAAGTGCAACATAGAGTTGACACTTGAGGATGCAACAAAATGCACCATCTCAGTTGCACATTCTGAGGTTCAATCGTGTCATTGAGTTTCAAGCGCAAACCTAATGTTGCAGTTAATTATGATGTGATTGATGTATTACAATGCAATAAAAGCTGTTCTTGGTGTTATTTTCACATTATTAATTGTGCTGTAAATGGCACATAACTCTTAAACCAATAATAGGATACATTTGCAACTTTAGGAGAATATAATACACAATTGGGAGATTACATTGTTCATTGTTCCTCAGAGCAAATGTTGGAAGTGTCCTCAACCGGCATCCATACATATCTGCACTCATTTCACCATATTCTGTGATGTTCTACAAAGAGTATCCTCACCAATTTAAAATAAAGAGAGTTGGAGGTTGATACACAACTCTCTTTGTTTTAAATTATGACACATTACTGTTACTAGCTTCTCAATCTTCTAAATTAATTAATCCTCACCACTGTTGCTTATTTCATTACTAATGGATTCACAGAGTTCAGCAGCTGTCCAAGGTCTGTTCTTATGCACACTATTTTTAAGATGCCCCATAAGAAAAGTCTGGCAAGGTTAGGTCAGGTGGGGGGGGGGCAAAGACTTTGAGATTATTCGATTATCAAAGAAACTGGTTACAAGTTGCATGGAGGAGTTAGATGTATAACACATTGCTCCATCTTGATGCAAACAAACCTTCTGTCAAACCAATATCATCCAGCTGCTCCACAAATGTATTGAAAATGCCCATATAAGCTGCAGTGTCTACAGTTGTATCAAAGAAAATGGGGCCAACAATCCTGGAAGCTGACACCATGTACCATACTCCAACCTTTTCATCATGCAGTGATGTTTTGTGGATGATATGGGGGTTTACAGTAGCCCAATATCTGCTGTTTTATTTTGATGTAGTCTGACAGATGAGAACATGCCTCATCTGTAAACCACGTTATGGAGAGAATGTCTGGAGTGGAATAAGGAAACGCTGAAACCATCGACAATAACACATTCATTTTTCATGATGTGCTTCTTTCTATTGCTGTACCATATGCACTCTGTGTGGTCGTAATCCTGATTTTTTTGCAGCTCTTTGACATGTGCCATATAAATAGCCTGTCTCCTAGCTCAATCGATGCAACAATTTCATTGCTGAGTTCACTAAGTGTCTTTGAACATTATCAACAAACTCTACACTGAATGATGGTCTGTGTTTTCCACTCTCAATGATAAGTACGTCATTTGTTTCCAGCATTCTTACTATAATAAAATAACGATAAAATTGTTGCCTTTGTTGGAACTTGCATAATTTAATTCTCTTCAAAATTCCCATTGTGAATCAATGAATTTGTCCTCCAATACGTTTTCACAATAAAAACATGCTCTCGAAGTGAGTACTGCATGTTTCTGTTACAACTGCAAACTAAAGACTGTCAACAAGGTCAACAATGCTAGTAATTACCATTGAAATGAACAAAATAGTCAACAAATGGAAGTGGTACTGATTCTCCCAGAGCCACTTAGATCATTAAAACAAATTTAACATTTTTACAAGCTTTCTGAGGGAAATTATGGCCCATTAAAGTAGTTCAGGTTTATATGGATCACACTGTATCTCAAGTTTCAACTTCACATTACAATTTCCCAGGATGTAATTGACTTACTGATCAACTAATACCATTCTTAATGCTATTTTCTATGTTATCAGTTGCATAAAAAATAATAGGGTTTTTATTAAAAAAAAAGAAACATTAAGGTTACGTTGAACATCAGGTGTGCTCCCATTCTTGAATGTCCTGTATCAGCTACTTCAATTGGACCCTTTCCAACCTTCCTGCCTATGTCAGTTTTCAATTCCTATTTTTGTTTCAGAGATATTTGTGATGGTAGTTTAAGGTGACTCACTCTGTACATAATGTCTTATGTTTCCCTTAGCCAGAATAAGGGCTTTACAGCCAGATATATAGTGTTTGTATTGTGTCTTGTGTTTTTATTATGTATGGTATTTTATTATGTATGTCGGCTATTTATAGTAATCCTTCCAAATCAATCATTGTTGTCTGACTGCTAAGTTCCACAAAACACAAAGCAACCTAAAAACAAAGGTTTTGTGTTATTGGTAAGCCAAAATAAATACACTTCCGAAAGAGTATTTTCCAGGTCTGGGATGAGGATGGATTTCGTAAACGTTTAGGATTGTTGAAAGTTGCAATATTTCCTATAACTTATATTACATTTCTGCAGCATAATACCTTCAACATTATTCTTAAACATAGTTTGCATATCGTTTTATTTTCTTTTTTTAACATGAATGATATTAATGTTTGCTTAAATATATTTCAACTGATATTAGTGCCTCTAACCTATTTTGCAAGTAACCTTTATGAAATAACAGCAAAACTTAACCTTATATTCATGTCCTATTTTCCAACTAACCTATAGGAAGTTCAAAGCAAATATCCATATAAGTTAATACTCCGAAATCATCCAACATATTTCCACACTAATCCACATGAATTTATTAACAGTAAAATCCTGCTTAACATAGGCTTTCCATTTTTTGTTGTTTGTGGCGGGTTTTCTTCTAAACGTAAGCATTTATTAATAACTTCATTCACACCCCAGAGTGCATGTTAACAGCGAAACCTATATAATTTAATATTCTGAAATGTTTTAATCAAGTGAAAGGCACGCTCAGACATTATTTATATAATAGGAATAAGATCTCAGAAAAATAAATTCGAAAAGAGGGAAGAGAAAATTGGGAAATGATTCATGATAATGAAAACTGCACTATGGCTCTATTTTCTACCATACGTATACTCCGTAATAAAATATAGCAGCATCACAACCTCTTCCTGAGCTTATGGTCTTTTTTTTAGCACAACACACTTGTAGAAACTGTTTCTTAAATGTAACCATCACAAATATCATTTAAGCAGAGTAAGCTTTACGTCTATTACCTCCAGACCATCAAACACCTGGCAGAAATAAAATAAGTATAATACCTGTAAATCAGGTAAGCTATTTCAATTCTGCTTTAATCAGTTTCGAATGTTTTAACAACACTAATAAAATATGTGTTGGCATATGTTAGAATCAAGAGAGACTGCAGGATTCTCTGCTATCAACATGTTCTTTTAGTATATGCAAAACCTATTTTTCCATTAACTTAAACTTTATAGAGAGTGAAATCCCACATAACCTAATACACTGAAATGTCCTAATCTATTTTACACTACCTGCAAGAACTATATTAATGGCATATCATTCTTTTATAAACATGCCAAAACATACTTAACCTATTCCGATGCAAACTAAACTAACAGCATAACCCTCAGATATGTGCTGCTACCTATCCTATATAAATCATAATATTAACATGTATGCTTTTTTATGTTCCTGAATGCATCCATCAGAAATGATCCACATTACTCATGAAATTCCTCAAACTAATTTGGTTAAACTTTATATTTTATTATACAAAGAAATCAGATGGCAAACTCAAAAAAATTCAAGTAGAAACTTTATTTTAAAAATCTGATGTTACAAGTCTCTACCTACACGAAAATGTTGCCAACCATAGCAAATTGTTAACAAGTTCCAGGTTAACTATCCTACAATTACCTTGCTTTCGTAATATGGGGCACTCTGTTTAACCAACAAGTAGCAATATCAAGTTAGAAAAACATCAGCTTTTAACTGGAGATCGTAATACAAACCCTATGCAGCACAAAATCCCTTTCATAAGATACCAAAGCATACTTTAAGTGTGCTTCCTCATAAACAATTTATAATTTCCTGATTTCAATGATTCAGTAAAAAAACTCAAATTGCTTTTAGTGTGTGTAGCTCCCCCCCCGCTGCATATTTTATTCCACTAGCTACAGAATCCCTGAATCTCTTCCTCTGCTTCAAGGAATTTGAATGCACTTTCTAATCTCTCTCTTGGTAAATATTCAAACTGTCTTTGCTGAACAATAGCATTCAAAAATTTTTAAAGCAAATTTAGCTTGATTAAGTTTCAGTTGCACCTCTAGCACCATATTTTAGTAAATTAAAATCATTTTAAGGGGAGATAAAGAGGCCTGTCCTGCCAATATTAAATCTGCTAAATTCATGACCCATTATCTCAGAAATTATGTAAGATATCATACAAACTTTTACAGGATGTACATGAATGCCTTATAAGTTCACTTAACTACTTTTATCCATTTTATTTCTTAAGGAAGATAGGATTTTTTCTCAATTATAACAATATTATGATTAAAATTTATCAGCAATTAGTTTTTTAAGAGATAACCAACCATGTTATTAACACCAAAGTAGATCCACAATATCACTTACAGGTTGTTTTTATCCCAAAATTTAATTTAGGTACCTTCAACAGAATCCGAGAAAATGGGTCATTTATACTAAAATTCTGTCACCCACAGAAAAAGCTGTTCAAAGCAAAAACGGAAAAAATAAACTCATGTATATTTGCACAGAGAGAAACCACATGTCTTGAGCACATAGAAACTTCCAGATTTAATAGTAGTACCAGTTTTTAAAGCAAAACTTTCCATAAACAATGGGCTAAAGTTTGCCTCTCTGCTCCAAAGTGTGTCGAAGTTATGATTTTTTTCTCTGAAGTGGTAAAAATAGCAAACGCAGTAAGCTTTTTAGAAATATATTTAAAATATAAATATTTTGTCTATAATGATAAAATACATATCAAATTACAGAAAATTCTATTTAATAAGACTGCACCAAAAACTAAACATGTCACCTTTTGGCCATTTAGTTTCCCCTTAACTGATTTTGATTTGTGAATACTTCCACTTGTTTTATACAACCTTCCATAATTTATCATCAGTTCAGTACAATTTTGTTATACAACTCTCTTATCACACTAACTCAACTACAGTTACCCTGCATGAGAAAGGTCAGAGATGTGTGACACGAAGTAGAGTGCTACTATGTGCTATTTCTGGATGTATTACACCATGAACATTAAGACTGTGCAGACACCTCAATATTAAATTGTTTGAAACCAATTGATTTTACAAAACAGATGCAAAGAAAAAATATTGTTTCTTTTAAACCTTAGGTGCATTCTGGTATTTAAAGGCATCACAACATAAATATGTTTAGAAATTCTAACACAAACTAATTTTTTATTACTGCAAATCTATACTCAAAGAAAGAAGTTAACTAAAATATAATTCAGTACACCATGTATGCGAGATCAAAAAAAGAGACTAAATCCTGTATTAAAGTTTGTTCAAATTCTTTTTTAGCAACTGTTTCATGTAAGATTGTCCTGCACTGTGGCGCTATAGGCTAGAGTGTAGAGCTCTGGTTCTCGCCATGGAATGTATCCAGGTTCGATCCCACCCATGGAGATTTTAAGTCCCGGGTACAAGACTGGTGCCCACTCAGCATCATGAGCAAATTGAGGAGCTGCAATAGGCAGCAATTCTGGCCATGAAAGCCAACATTCCACTTGGAGGATGTGTGATACTGGCCACATTACTTCTCATACTGGTTCATGATCACCCACCTCTGCTGTGTGCACCAGGTTGGCTGTCAGGTTGCTGAGCCCAAGCTCCAAACAGGCTGTAGCAACACATTATCATTATTTCATTTAAGATCAGAATGTTTCTTCACTTGATTTATCCAACCCAGATGAGCCCCCAAATATGAGATCAAACAAAGAAACTAAATTGCTTGCTTAAAGTTTCGCTCAATTTATTTTTAAGGAATAGTTTGCATGTAAGATTACAAGTGTATCTTCCTTGATCTGTTAATTCTTCAAATATGTTTTTTGTCCTAGCAATCACTAAAAGTAACATCCAAACTTCATTCCTCTTCTGCAAGACTGCTAAGCTTGTCCTGATTGGCTAATGCCGATGCTTTGAAAGAGTGGGGATTTTGGCATTTTTTCTTAAAATACCTAAATCCTTCTTAGTATATATGAGTATACCATGAATCAGCCTTTAAGCTAAGCTTAAGCATCTATACCCCCTCCACTCTATATAACAGGAATGTAAAATTGGGGTTACACAGGATTTAAACAATATAGAAGCCAAAATATATATATTGTATTGCAGGAGTTATTTCTCAATCTTATAATCTGTTCTCCATCATTACAGTACATAATTATTTACCTGGGTACTTCCTGAACAATAAATGCCTGACTATTCATCTAAAGGAAAATGAATATGCCAGAGAGCAACATGCAAAGATCTTTATGATTATATAACCTCCTTCATTACATCAACAGTTTTTGGCTTGCAAATCACTTATAACCTGTGTAATGAAAGATTAAACAACAAAATTATGTACACATTGCATGACTTTAATTTATATGTAAAGGAACAAATCATACATTTATAAGTAACTCAAAGGGGTAAAGGGGGGGAGCAAGTTTTTAATAATTGTAACTCCTTTCCTTTCACTGGATGCATCTCAATAATTCCAATCACAAACAAAACAACTGGATATCATTAATATCAATTACATTTAAAAACTCTTGTCTTCACTTAACTTCTGCTGTGCATGCCCCTTTGGCTTTTGAAGTAACATACTATTGTTTTAACATTATAAATGTTGAATAATATATGCTTAAAATATGCATCCAAAGGAAAATTACAGTATAAGCATGTTGATTTTGTATGCTTCACAACTGAAATATTAGTTAGAACAATAAGATGGTTAAATTTATTATGTAAAAAGTTATGCAAATCCAAAACAATGTAAATGTCTCTACAATGGCAAATAAAAACAGTAAATTATTAACATAAAGAAAAACAATTCTTTAAGTAACAGAGGTAAGGAGCATATGCAGCATTTAACTGAGCTGCTTATGACATTGAATAACGTCTTTATGATAAAATGTATAAAACTATAACTAAAATAACTGCTCAAGATAAAATATTCTGCATTAGAAAAAGTTTTGAAGTATTCTGTTGCCAAACAAGGGTGGAATTTTGTAACCTATACTGCACTGTTTAAAATATGTTTTTCACTATATATTTGCTTTATTTGGACTATTTTCATAATATAATATGTTTAGTTACTTAAAACATAAATTTTAACGGGCAATAAAAGTTAATTTAAGACACAATAAAAACAATTTCCTTAATGTGTAGCAGAAATTTACTCAAAACCTTCCTAGTTTTAAAAATTGTTTTAGACCACTTTGAGCAATTTAACAGTTGAAGCACTCCCTCAAACAATGCTGTTCAAATTTTACTAAAATTGCATTTACGCTTTTGTTCGATGCTGTGGTATAGTCAGAGAAAAATTACCACTGGAAGCTGCATAATGTGATGTCTCATCTTTGAGATGTACAAAGATCAGAAAGGAGTCAGCAGTTCTCCCAGGTACTTTATTCATGGCTGTACATCTATATGCTTGAACAGTTACTGCATTCTCATAGCAATATGTGAACTACAAATCTAAAATTGTTTGTCAAAATTAACTTTATATCTCTGGATAGATAAGGTATGAAATAATAAGATGACTAATATAAGCAAACACTTGCGACCCCAGATTTAATTAGTAAATTAAGCGAGATTAAAGAAATAAAGGCAGTAGTTGCACAATGGAAGAACAAAAGAGAAAACACAGAGTACTTCTCATACACAATATATTGACTGATCTCATGCCCCAACAACTTTGCAGCACAACTTGCGGCCTTGGCTTATGTTTGTTAGTTTCACAATGTCATTGAAGCTGTATCTAGTTTGGTAGTAATTTTTTTGGTTTACATAATTACAAGTACTTATGATTTTGTGTTCACCACCATACAGGAAAGGATTTTTATATATCATTCATGTGTGAGTATCCAGTTTGCAGGGAAGTTAGGGGGCAATTTTTAACAGAATTCCTTGGTAAGCAACCTCCAAGCACAGAAGCTGTGCAAAAACTTATAAATAAATTTAGGGAAACAGGTTTGGTTTTTGGTAAGTGAATAGTTAGGCAATGTATGCAAAATAAGGATAACAGCGATTACAACATTTTCCTCAAAACTCTGTGATGGCTTATGCAGGAAACTGCATTTCAATGGTCTCAGCATGGTGAGCTACCAAATTCTTAAAATTGAGAACATACAAGATCATTGCTGTTCACAGATTGCTACCACCTGATAATGAGAGTTGGATAAATTTCTGTAACTGTGTTTTGAGGAATATCAATGATAAGAGTAACTGATACAAATTAAACAAATCTTCTGTGACGAAACATGGTTACATTAACATGGCCACGTTTTGACACAGAATTACTGCAGCTCAGAGTAAACAGATTTAATGCAGGAAACCTCATTGCATGATGAGAAAATCAGGTTATGGTACAAGGGCAAAAGAATACAGGGTAAGAGGGCAATATTTTTTGCAGAAACAATAAATGCACAGGAATGTTGCAGGAATAACATCTCATTCTCTTTGAACAACTGAGTAATACTAAATGTTGGTGGGGATATTTTCAGCACAGCGGAAGTCATTAAATTTAAATCAGGAAATGTTTGAAGTTAAGAGTTGTTAGAAGAAGGTTATGGCTTATAGTATGCATGGTCTCAAAATCTCAGATCATTTGATTTTTAATAATGAGGGAATTTGAAAAATAAAATGTATAGGTCAAACTCTCCAAATAAATAACTGCAAGAAAATATAAAAATAGAAATTAACCATTTTGGAAGCCGTAAGAAAACTTCCTTAAATGGTACCAGAGTTATGTGAAATCAGGAAGACATTTCTAACATCTTTTGTGATATTGTACATGCTTATTTTGATTGTACAGTTGAACCTTGATATATTGTTCCAAGAACTATCATTTTCCCACATTCATTGTTCAACTAATGCAGCCTCAGCTGGTTTACATTATAACTTATGTAAATAAAATCTGTATACATAGTTTCTTGAAGTATTGTTTACCCTCATTATTCATAATTCTATCCTCGAACTAAAGTCTTTAAGCTGGAATAATTACAGCAGCAATCGTAATTTGCAAGCATTGCCAATACTTTTGGAGCACCCTGTACCAGCCTGACAATGGAATTCAAATAGCAATGCTCATGCTCATTTGGTTACGGGCGTGAACGAATAGGGGTTAGATGAAGTATATGATGAGGTGAGATTAAACAAATGTGTTCAAGTTGCGGTTGAGGGGAGTGAGGAAGAGGGGGAAGATGATGGAACAGCCAAAGCTGTAGTGCATATGAAACAGTATGGGCATTTATCTATGCTCATGACAGTGATGGAAGCAAGTAACAGAATGTGTTGTGCGTGGAAAGATTATTGTTGTGCTTGAAACAAAATAAAGCAGCTATGAAGCAAATGACAATTTAAAACTGATTTAAAAGAAAGGGACTAACATGTAAAGTTGATGCGAAATATTGTGTCTGATTATATATTGACTATTTATTTTTGTTCATAATTAGCGAAATTCCTGTATACATCATTTTTATTTTGCCCCCTGCTCCCTTGGAAAACAATAGATCGAGGTTCAACTGTAATTATGAGAGCCTCAATCATTACAAAGCGGTCTCAGTTTTGGAGACATTTTATTGGAATGCTCAGGAATAAGAGCTCTGGCTGCTCCAGCCAGAACTGTGACATGACTGGCCAACTTATATGAGAGAAGCCTGCTACATACAAGAATGGACGTGTATGACATGCAAGGTCAAACTCTCACATGGCAAGGTATAGCGTAGTCCTAATTAATAGCCCATCTTGCTTAAAATAGTGTAAATCAAGGGATTTTTTTTTTTTTTTTAGTTTATGGACATTCTTTAACTGCTGTGGTCCTTAGCATCCCATTCTATACTGCGCATGAAAGACCGGAGATTTTGCTCAGAGCCCTCTTTATCAGGCTTGAGGTTCTTTTATGTGCCATAAATCTAGGACACGGGACCACCGGCTTTACTTCCCTTCCAAAGGTAGCCATGCTAAGGATTTTTACAGCCGGAAAAAATCCATTTCCCTCCATCGGGTTTGAACCACGACCTCAGGAACTAGAGGCTAACATGGTAACCACTACACCACAGAGGAAGACTAAATCATGGGATGAATGTAAGTAAATGCGTATAGTGTCTTCATTTCGCTGTGCAATCAGACGTTAGGTTTACCATCAGGATGCTGCCTCCATGGTCTAAAGGTAACATGTTAACCTCTAGTTTCCGAGGTCATTGGTTCAAACCCGATGGAGAGTGGTGGATTTTATCGGACATAAAAATGCTTAGCATGGCTTCCTTTAAAAGGAAAATAAAGCCAGTTGTCCCGTGCCATAAATTTGTGACACATAGAAGAATCTCAAGCCTGATGAAGTGGCCTCCGAGCAAAATTTCCAGTCTATCATGCCAAATGTTGAATGGGACACTAAGAACCATAGTAGTTCAAGAGCATCCATAAATAAACGCATATTAACCTTAATGGCAAATGATTGTAGAAGTATCAGCATTTTAGTATACTATGCAATAAATATGCAAACTGAAGACCAGTACAAAATTATAGCACAATGTATTTTGTATTATAATTCAAAAGCATTATCAGCGTTATGTGTAAGTGCTCTATTGGAATGGTTTGTGCAGATGAATGTGTAACATTATTCTATTAAAATTATGCTGATAGTTTAAGTCATATCTGTTTCAGGGAGATCAAAATATTTAAATGTTTCATTGTTTTAACAGCCATGAAGTAACCTTACAAGCATTTATATATACTGTTGTCATTGTTTTTCTTCATTTTCCAATTTTTAAGCAGTGTTTGTGATGTTATTTGAGAGAGATCTCCATTTATTAACAGAGCTACTATAAGGTGTTACCTGATAGTTCTGATATTGATTAAGTTAACTTTCAATTTCAACAAGTTAAACCTGCTACTTGTACTTGCTTGTAATCAATGAGAATTTTATCTGCACTAAACTGGACTAAAGCACAGGACTAGATGGAATGTTGCAAAATTTCTCTGGACAGCAACTGCTATTGCCAACATTTGTATGCAAAATAGGCTTCAAATTGCTGGTGACAGATTCTCATGGTTCACAAATAATTTCACAGCACTGTGAAAAGAAACCATTATGGAAAAAGTATTATTAAAAACATAGGAAAGGCAATTACAACTGAAGTAATTGCAAAACCACAATTATGATTTACCGTTGTAAAAGTTACAAGGAACTCTCAAATGACACCTTATGTTGAAATCAAGTCAGAAGTGCTAGCTAATTTAAGTAGCACAAAATAACTTTTTATGAAACTGTTGTGTGGATGGAAATAATTTTATCACTTCATATAGTGGTCCTATTGGCAGATATTTCAAAAATAAATAACCTTAAGAACTAGAACCATTCATCACATCACATCACATTCACAAGCATACAAAATGTCTAGATCACAATCATCTAAGAATAACAAGGTATTTCTTTAATTATAATTCTCACTAACTTCAGAATCTAAAAATTCAATAAAACTATGCATTTGTATGTACAGTAGAACTTCGATAATTCGAAATTGATTAATTAAAAATCCATCCAAATTCAAAGAATCTTTCATTTCTGAAACCTGAGATATGTTTTCACGTGTTATTTAAATTGCTTAATTCAAAATATTGATAATTCATAATTTGAAGAACAGTGTTAGTCTCATGGCCAAAATTCAACTTTTAATTCAAAATTCTCTTTAAGTTTTTAAAACTACTACTATTTTACAGTGATATTTAAATTCAAAATTTCTCCGTGCCATGAAAGAACACTTTTTCTGGAGCATGCAGGAATAGCTTTCCTCAGTTTCACGTTTACTTACTGTGTGGAATGGCTCAGGCAGTAATGTCTGTGGCCCACATTTGGAAGGTCGTGAGTTCGATTTCTGCGGCTGAATTCCTGTGCCATGGGTTTTTTCAGGGTTTTCCCTGGGTCGCTAGGCAAATGCTGGGGAAGGACCATTACATACCCCAAATTTTATGTCCCTTCATTTCACCTCTATTCTCGTTTCCCTTCACCTTTCATTTGCTTGGTCTCTTTTAGGGTTGCAAAATTTGGTGTGACGTCTTGGTATGTTTATGGATGGGAAAAAGGATGCTCTGAGTAAACCTTGTGAGTAAAGGATGCTCATCCCCTGGAATGGAATGGTCTTCAGGTCCAGGGGATGTGTAAGCCCACAGGGGGAGAGGGGAGTTGGCTGCACCAGCTGCCATCCGAGGAGTTTAAATCTGTAAATGGTAGGGACACTGCCCTCTATCCCTCCCTCAAGGGGTGCCACATCAGGGGGGCCTAGGTACAAAAGATTTACATAGGTTGAGGTGCTAAGACCCCCTCTGCTCCTAGTCATATCATATCCCTAACCTTCACTTTCACTTTCGTGTCTCTACAGCATATTTAAGAGTTGCTAAGCTCAAATGAAATCTTTTTCCTCTGTATTTTTGTAGTTATGCAAGAATTACTTTTCAGTCTGTCAACAGATTACAGTTATTCTTGCAGTTAGTTATTTTACTTAACATTTACTGATTACTTCGCAAAGTTATGCTGATTTAATTTAGGGTACACGTGTTTGTTTTTGTGTTGTGAGATGATTAAGTATCAGTATTCTTCCAAGATACAGATCAAGAAGATGAAAATTATAAGGCAGGTAGACAAAGGACCCCCTTGCCTCCCAAAAAATGAAAGGATTTGGAATTCCTGTGCCCAAATTTCAAAATTTCCAAAAAGTCAAGAGAACATAGTACTTTAAGAAACCACTGGATCATTAAAACTTTTCGTGGTTTTTAGTTAATGTACAAAGGTATTTATTATGTATTCTTGATATTTGTGTTAAATATATGTTGGAGTCGTTTAGTTTGTTTTGTTGTGCTATTTGTTTCCAACTGGGCAGTCCTGTTGGCTCTCCTTTGCAGGTGCTTTATTCATTGGATTACTTATATTGCACCCTACATAGTTTTCCTCCTGTCTTTGAATCATGTGTTTTTTCCTGGTGTGAAGTTATGTTTGTCAGTGTACAGTAGTGTTTTATGAGTTGTCCAAAATACAGTTGTATTTGAATAATGCACTTTGTTGGATACATTTCAGAAATATAGTTTCTTCCACAGCATTTGAAAGGTTTAAACCATGAATCAAAGTGATTGCATGAATTCATGAGTCTTAAAATGTTTTGTGAAGCGGCAAGGATTGGCATTTCTGAATTGCATATTGGTGGCAGTTAATTAGAAAACACATAATTTGAAGTATGATATTTGATTCCAACAACTTCGAATTAACGAGGTTTTACTGCAGATTCTTATACTTATCATTCGTTATAAAATTATATATATATATATAATTTTCACAAATTGTAGTGCTAACAAGTCTCATTCATCAGTTTCCTTAAGTTATATATACTTTACACAACATGTTGCTACTTCAATAGTTTATCATCCTCTATCACACTCTGAACTGTCACCACACACACAGCATCAAAGGACACAGCGCTAGTACAACAGCCACTGAGAACTGCCTTCCTCCACTGGTACCATGAGGAGGAGCTGAAAATTTAAAATCAGATTTCAGATTCTTGGAATACTTCTTTAAAAAGCTACAAAATGAAATACAAAAGTAAATAACATTTAAAATAAAAGTGTACAATCACAAGATCTTCAGGATTAGCTACACTTTTAGAAACTCATGTCTGGAGTGGGATAACGTTAAAATTCTTGTTTTACACAATTAATTGCTTAGTAATGGAAAGTGTAACTTTTAATATGGTGGGTGCTTGCAAAAATGGACTAACCATAATTTAATAAGAGCAAAGAAAGGTCAACCTTTGCATATGCCAATAAAACAAGTCACCCATAGATTCCAGCATACAGCCATCTTACACAGTTATGCCATCTGTGCAGTTTCCTGTCTAAAAAGCCAAGTGAACCTATTTTACTACAACAAAACAAAATGGGATTTTTTCAATAAAATATCATACTATTACAAACTTTCTATCCTATAACACAGATTTACTTAGTCAGCCAAACTCAGACAGGATGTGTTGCAGTTTCTGCAGTAGATCAACACATGTTATTCATTTTTTTTTAAACTGATTGTTAGCCCATTTTTGCAAGCACCCATTCAATTCAACAAGTACAATACGTTTCCTCATACTTCATAAACATTTTAATGTTTTCTTCATTTATGAGGGAGGACCGAAAATTAATGTTCAACAATATCTAGATTCTTAGTCTGAATCTTGCACTACACATAGCTATGACTCTATCATGTCATCCTGGCAGACACATCTTGAATAAAGATGGCAAGTGCAAATGTTAAAGGTGCAAGCTGCTGACTGACTGGACCACAGCAACATCTACAGATGGTGCAGGTCCTTAAAAAAGGGCTAAATAAACCTTACTGTAAGTGTGTTCCATCCAAACAGTAACCACTGCAACACCATACAATGTAACAGCATTGCAATAGTGGCAATATGAAAAGCCTGGTGGATCAATCTGCGAACCTTGGCACAGCAATTTGACATTTTGTATCGCATAGAGTATGACATTGTGCATGATACATCACAATTTGACAAAATCAGAGTGTACTGGGTGCCCAATGATGTCAGATGAGCAGAAATGCCAAATAAAGTCTTCCTTTGGTGTGTTATGCTGAAGAAAGTCATGACCAGGGCACGGATTCTGATAACATGTTATCTTTTAATTGTTGCATCATAGACACTGCTAACATGTACACGAATCCTTAACAAGGGTCCCAGATTATGAAAATTTTATTATGTCATTTTCTATTTTTACAGCTTTTTTTCCCGCCTTTCTTTCTTTATTTCATTCTTCCATTTTATGTCATTGTGTTGTAATTTTCTTGCCCTTTGCATCTTTATTAGTCATTTTCTTGCATTAACACATAAAGAGTTTAATATTTTTACATAAGGATAATGTCATAAGTTCATCTTCATTCACTATGAACTTTGTATAACCTGAGAATTAAAACGTTTCGTCAAATCCACCTCAAAAACAATTTCCTTAACTTTCTTTTCAGATTCATCAAACAAGAACACACATTTTTAATTAATTTGTAAATTATCTCATCATTATTCTTATATCTATTTTTACCATTTGTGTAGCAGTTATACCGATGTATAAATTAATTTATAACTTTCTTTCCACTAATTTTAATAAATTAAATAAATCTGAGATTTTAGATAATTTTGTAATTATTGTCATTCTTAAAATTTTTTAGTGATTTTATGGAAATTTTTCAAACATTTTTAAGCTCTGAAAATCCGGGCCTTGGTCATGACTTTTGGAAGGTGTAGTGACTGGCGACATATGTTGATATACCATAACATGCACAAAACAAAGCACGCCAGTGTGGTATGGAAACATTCTTGGACTCCGACATCAAGGAAATTTCAAATCGCTCAACGGTGAAAAAAAGTTATAGTGACAGTGTTCTGAAATATGCGCAGCATACTCATGGTGGTGCTTTTTTCCAACTGGGACCACTGTGAGTGCCGCAAACTGTGCTAGACCATTGACAAAACCATGTCTTGCTCTGTCCCCCAAATTTCAGACTTCTTCATAACAATGCTTGTCCCCATATGCAGCTTCTGTTCTTGAAACAATTGAGAAATTTTGCTGGGCGGCGCTCAATAGTCCATGCCTCCGAATATCGGATTTTCACCTCTTTGAACCAATGAAGAAATTCCTATAATGAGGTTCCCCTTACTTTACTCTGCATGTCAACAAAAGCATGTGCATCTAGACTTCTCTTATTGGTTGCTGGACTCATAATTGTGTATTGCAATAGAAATTAGTTCTGTGTTTAATACAATACTTTGCCTTTATATATATTCAAAGACTCACAAGAAATTGCAAGCACATGCATGAAATTGTTGCAAAGGTTAACAATAAACCCAGGACTGAAAGTACTTACGACATTGCAAATTGCCATTGGGGTATGTTATCTCAAAAATGCATTTGATATCTCCTTATGGTTTACCGGGAAAAATGTGCGTCAGTTAAGGAATTTAATGTTGTACTGGCATGTTGCCATAGTAACTCGGTTGGTTACAGCAACTGCATAGAAAGCAGAAGATCCATGGTTCAAATTCCAGCTGTGGCATTGAATTTTTCAGTCTGATTTTAACATTACAACATGTATTAAGTTTGTGACATGATGGTGCTGGAATTGCTTAGTGGTTTCGTTCATTATATTGTACTGAGGGTCTGTGACTGGGTTCCCAGCTAAGGTTGGCAACTAAAAAGGTACTCCTAATAACACCTTCACCTTTGACTAGCTCATAAGAAGTATACCCAGGGTTCAATGTGGTTCAGAGTCCATGGTAAAAGCTGTAAGTCCCCTCCTTCCATTGCCATCCTACTAGTAGAGGTGAAAGACACCACCCACTGAATGCTCCCAGCTAATAAATGGGTGCGTTCATCACTTAATGACAACATGCGTTACTTGGAACAGTGTTTTCCATGATGACTGATCAAAAGGGGTTATGGCTAGTGTGATCTCCAGATTTAACTCCACCTGACTTGGCTGCAACTGTTAATTAATTCTATGAGCTTGCTGTAATTGAATTAAAATAATGTTCTGGGGCAATTTTAAAACAACCTCTTGCTTGCCTTTCTAGATCTAGTAGAGGGGATGAGCACAGCATTTTCATATCTCAAAATATGCACAGAGCATGTTCCTTTCTACACTCAAATTGCTAATACTCTTACAATACATAATAGACACCATTTAAATCTTTTTAAATGCAGTATGGCTGGCCTCAGTTCTGTAGGTTTAATACATTCTGCCAGGATTGCAATGCTTATGTCTGTGTGTTTGACTTAAAATACTGTCTGACATATTACTGTACATATCCCTATATTGTGATTACTTTGAGTACCTCACTGAATCATACTACGTGGTCTAAGAGTACCATGCTAGCCACTTGTTCCCGAGGTTGCGGGTTCAAATCTGACAGAGGGCGATAAATTTTTTCAGGCGTAAAAATCTTTAGCATCGCTTCCTTCAGAAGGGAGGTAAAGCTGATGGTCCCGTGTCGTAGATTTACAGCACCTAAAGAAACCTCAATCCTGATATAGAGGCCTCAGAGCAAAATTTCCGGTTTTTCACGTCCAATATAGAATGGGATACTAAGAACCAGAGTAGTTAAAGATCGTCCCTAAAAAAAACTGCATTTTTTTGCCCCCTTGCTTTACACGTCATAAGCATAATTCATACATAAATACTTAACATATCTCTGCAAAATTTACATTTTTACTTTCTCTACTTCTTACCTATAGCAAGTAGAAGTACTGCATTCCAACCAAAAGTTTGATACAGAGATTTCACTGGTAATGCATGTTTTAAGACTCCTTGAATCCAAAATAAAGAATTTTTAGAGAGAGACCCATTAAAGTGTGTGTGTACACCATAATTCAAAAACGAAAAGTCAGTTGAATATCAAACTTGGTATTTAAGTTTATCAGCTTCCAAGGATGCAACAAAGATTTTCAAGAAAATCCCCCACCACAAACTACAATTTACAGGGACCAAAATTTGTTATTTCTTATTTTCTGTAAAATCACTCTTTAACGATTGTTATTAAAATAGCATACGTTTAAGATACTTGTATGACAAATAAAATATATACCTTAAATTTTCTGGGAACAGTCTGTGAACTCTGCATTCTGAATGAATTTTGTACAACTTGTAAACCATAAGAAATAGAGGAAAACTGGCTGCACAAAAAATATATACAGCATTTACTGCCATAATTCCCTCTCCCCTATAATATTAAAAGGCTTTCAAACAACAGTAATTTTCATTGCAAATTTTGTGAAAACTTTTGGATATCTCTTGATCTTCAGAAGTTTCATTTGTTAGAATTCCTGGAACATCCAAACTCCCATATAAGTACCTGAAGTGCCACATACCTGATCTTTAAGTGGTCATTAGAGCACATACGTTTCACATAGTAATTGTTATTCTAGTAATGTAGTTACTTATTGCTAGTCTCCTTACATATGTAAGCAACTATCATATTTCAAAATTGTTTTAAACTTCTGGCAGCAGTTCATTCTTTTCCTGTCCTGAAAGCATTAAGCGATTATATGTAGTATGCAATGGAAGAAAGAATATTAGTTACACAGTGAAATTTACACCACTTCAAGTAATTAATTTTGCACAGAAAAACGGAGTGAAGCATGCGGGAAGAGAGTTTGGCATAGAATCCAAATTAATTAGCTACTGGAGGGATCAGACAGAAAAATTAAAAAGTGCCAAATTGACCTGTCGATTATTTCATGCCCCAAACATGGCAAATATCCCGACATGACCAAGAAGTGTTAGATTATGTTGTGGAACAAGGAAATGATAGCATTACAGTAACATATGAAATGTTACAATTGAAAGCAAGGGAAGAAGCAGAAAAGCATGGTATTGCACTTGTGGAATTCAAACCTAGCCAAATGTGGGTTGCCCAATTTATGCACAGAAAGAGACTTAGTTTGAGAAGATGAACGTCTAGCCCAGCGTCTGCCACATGACTACATGAATAAAGCGATCAAGTGTCACCATTTCATAATCCAGCTGGGGCATGAAAATAAATTTTACTATCACAAATAGGGAATGCGGACCAGATACCGGTATTTTTTGACATGCCATGAAATACATCAGTGGATGTAAAGTGTGCTACTGGTATTTTAATTAAAACAGGTGTGGGAAAACTTCGCTGCACAGTGATGCTAGCAATGCTAGCAGATGGAATGAAGCTGCTGCCCTTTGTTATTTTTAAGAGTGTGATATTCTGCTTGGTATAATTGTGAAAGTGAAAAAGAATGGATGTCAGCTGACCTCATGAAGGAATAGCTCAAAATTGTATGGGATTGATGCCCTGGAGCTCTGTTAAGGAAGATGGCATGCTTGTTTTGGACAGTTTTCAGGGCCATTTAGCAGAACCAATAAAAGAACAAATGTTGTGACTGAACACAGTTCCGGCAACAATTCCTGGAGAGCTTATGTCAGAGCTATAACCTCTGGATGCATCAATTAAGAAACCATTTAAAGGTCACGTGTACCAATTGTATGGGTATCAGACAGCATCTAGTTCACTGCCTCTTGCAAAAGGTGGCAACATTAAGGGGACCTCCATTGAACAAATGTGTCAGTGGATAAAAAGTGCATGGAATCTCATCAAACAAGAACGCAACACAAAGAGCTTCAAGAAGACCGACATTTCAAATGCAATGGATGGCTCCGAGGACCATATGACATGGGATGCTGATTCTGATGATAGTGATGATTTATGTACGTCATCAGATGAAAGTAGTATAGAGTAAACAAGTAAGTTTATTTTTATTTAGGTATGTAATATGTATATGACTAAGCTTAATGCAGATTCCATTCATCATATTTATCATTGCTCCATGTTTTGGTGTTGCAGGGGTGAGCCAAGGTCATGCTACTGACATGGCTGCATAATAAACAGCAGCATGGCACCTATAGAAATATCACAAGAATGCATCAACTGTTGCATTTCTGTGTATAATTCTTTTTAAAATAAATTTCCGTTTCATTTTTAGGGTACCTACGTATTTGATCTATTTACCACAATTTACTTCTTCTTCTTCTTTTTAATTATTGAGAATCAACCCTACCCCACCCCGAAGTTTGTCTTGAAATTTTGAAGAAAAAAAAGGGGGGAATTATACGAGTAAATACGGTACCTTGTTTAGACACACAAATTATGACAAATTTTTCTTTTTGCATTAACATTTCTAAGATATTCTTTATTACTGGATTACTGGTTTGAACTATCAAAATACTTTATACTTCTTTCTAAGGCTAAGTCGCTATTCATACTCTCTTCCTGGAGAGCATGCAAAGAGAATGGAATTTTAAAGTCACCACATAGCAAGCTGAGTTTTTTAAAAAAATCTAACTATCGCTTTAGCCTACTGTATTCTTATAACTACAACAAATGTGTAAATTCATAATATAAGTTTATCTTGGTTAACAAGAAGTAGGCAGAAGAATAAGCTTCTGTAATAATTAGCAGAAGAGTGGAGAATGTCATGTGAAATCAGATTTTTCTTTTATTAAGTGTTATTTAGCTCAAAAAAAAAGAAAGCTAAGCATGTTTTTCTTTAACAATGTTGTAAACAAATTAAGATTATCACAACCAAAAAAAAAACTAAGCAACTTCCAGTACACAGCAACAAAGCAGGTAGAAAAAGTTTAATGTGGAAAGTGTTAGCTGTAACTTGTGTTTTGGAAAGAGAGTTAATTCCATTGAATGAATTTGGATGCTTAATTTAGTATTTATATTACCTGTTATTGGTTTCCAAGGTTTAGTAGGTTCTGGTGGTCATCGACTAGGTATAGTTGGCTGTGGACTGGGACGGTCTCCAAAACAAGATCCTGTAAATGAATTCAGAAAAATTAAAGGAATTTCTAGAATAAAAATTACTTTGAGATTACCACACAGTATCTAGAAGTACTGATTTTACCATGACCACACTGGAAGAAAGTGATATTAAAGAAGGCTTCCATATCCAGGAGAAATGCAAGTGGAAAGGATCATGATGTCTTATTAAAGTGCAGGAAGTTCTGCAACAGATAGGCATGGGAAACTCGTGCATTAATAGAGAGTATCAAAGCAAAAGTTTCTGGAGATAAGTACACTTAAGGCTGGAGGATATTGAAACAGTAATATTCAGTAGTATGAGAGAAAAGAATTCTCTTGTGCTGTACAGAGATAAAAATAAAATGGGCAGGGAAAAATACATAGAGATATGTGATAAAATGGGTTCAGAAGGATTTGCATGGCTAGAACAGGAGTTATGTATTTAAAAGGTTTGAGATACAACTAGGATTTAGTAACACATTCAATAGGTAAGCTAACAACCACAGATTTCCACTGTTACTATAATGCAGTCATATAAAGTTATAATAGAAACAGACATGACAACATAAATGGAATAATTTAGATGGGGAAATATTAATTAAAAGGATTTTAACTGTAAAAGGATAGAAAAATATAAACATTGTAAAGAACTATTTGGGCAAAGAGAAATGGGCAGAAATGATCAAGAGGAAGGTACATGAGAGGCAATCATAGAAGCATAATAGGCTACATAAATATGAGGTGTGTTTTTAAAGTAAGTGCCATTTTAATATTTTGTCACTGCAGCACAACAGTCAAGAATTTCCTCCATCCATTAGGAAGCCAGATGCAGCTGTGAGCAATCATCACTTTGTGTTTTTCTGTTGTTAGTGTGTTTCAAAATATTCAAAACTATTGAATGACCTGCCAACTGTGAAGCAAGCCAGATCAGTGATTTGTTTTTTGAATGCAAAAAATGTTAAGCTAGCAAACCTTCATTGTCAGTTGTATGAGGTTGATAAGGAAATAATAATGAGTGATAGAATGGTGATGAAGTGGGTTAGACAGTTTAATGAAGGTCGTGAAAATGTGCATTATGAACCATGGAGCAGCTGACCATCTGTGATCATGGACAATTTGTTGGAAGCTGTGGAAGAAACCATTCACAAGGACAGATGTTTCAACATATCGGTGTTGTCTTCACATTTTCCACAAATTTCAGGTCAGTCCTCTACAACATTATGAAAGAATGCTTAGGATTTCAGAAATTGTGCTCGAGATGGGTGCCCAAAATCTTACTGATGAGCACAAGAACAAGTGATCTGCTGCAACACTGACTCTTCTCACACAATATGCTATGGAAATGATGATTTGCTAACGCACATCATTACAAGTGATGAGACATGGGTGTCTTACATTACTCCTGAATCAAAGAAACAATCCATGGAGTGGATGCACACAACATACCCCGTGAAGAAGAAATTCAAACAGATGTTATCCACTTGTGAGATCATGTGGACAGATTTCTGGGACAGACAAGGTGTTTTGCTGGTTGAATTCTTGTCCAGGAATGCGACAATCAACAAAAATGTTCAATTGTGAGACACTAGAAAGCTTCGTCGTTCAATACAGAACAAAAGGCGTGGAATGCTTTCGCATGGAATCTTTTCGATCTATGACAATGCCAGGCCAAGCAGAGCCAAACGAACTTAAGATCTGATCACATCATTTGGTTAGGAAGAATCCTCCCTCCCTTCCTCCTAGAGTCCGGATTTGGCACCAAGCAGTTTTTTTCTGTTTCTTCATCTGAATAAATTCCTTGATTGAAAACATTTCAATGACGATGATGTGAAACGAGAAGTGCAGACTTAGCTTTCATCACAGGCAGAATCATTCTTTGACAAAGGCCTACAAAAACTGGTTTCCCATTGTGAAAGTGCCTGAACAATGGCGGTGACTATGTGGAGAAGTAGTGTAAGGTAATGATAATGAATAATAATGAAGTATTTGGAAAATAATTTTCTGTTATTTTTTTATTAAATTATCAGTACTTGCTTTAAAAACATGCCTTTATAAATAAAAATATAATAAGGCAATAAAAATTATGGTCACCAATGCACTAATAAAATGGAGTTGCATGTATTAGGACAAATAAGTGTCCGTTAGCATCTGTAGAGAAGAGATACTGAAAGAGATAAGTATGATTAGCTTAGTTTATGATTATATTTTGTAACAGATTGTATAACATAGTAAGTTATGTATCTAATGTTGCAATGATGAAATAAATATCTAGCTATTTATAAGAACTGCATATTTAGTCTAGCATAGCTGATAATAAAACTGATTATCTACTTGCAAGGGAACATCATGATTTGCCATTTCAAATATTTGAGAATGTTTTGCAGGCTTAGTGAATAGTGTGAATGGACCAGGTTTTGCTTTTTATACTTTGCAAATGCTTGGAACACCTATTAATTGATTTCACCTATATGGGTTGTTCTGCATTGCTGGCACCTGGCACATATGCAATTATCTATTTACTCTTCCAAAAACAATGTGTGAGGACCTAATGAGCGAGAGGAGTGGAGAAGGAAACTGCTGGTTGTTACATTCCACTACTGCATGGGATATAAAATAAATATAAATACATAAAATAAAACACAAATGGAGAGGTTAACCATAATAAATAGATGTCACTAGCATAGACATATAGATGTCACTAGCATAGACATATAGGTCTGCTGATCCAAAGCAGGGGTAAAATGTAGTATGGATGTAAAGAAGGTAACATACACATTAATGACATGAAGCACTTTGTGTTACAGAATTATTATTCCTGTGCATTATAATTTAACTCCAAAACAGCATACATAATGGAGAGGAGCATATCACACCTGCTGCATTCTATAATGTTATCTTATTCACAGTTTGTAGTGCCACTTTCAAACAAGTGATAAAATGTATGTCTAAGACATTCTTGAATACGATTTTGGTATTTTGTGACAGGTATCCAGATGTAATGAATGATCTTCTTGTGGTTTACCAGGAAAAATGCAAGTCAATCTGGGAATATAATGTCCATGTTGCCATGGTAGCTCAGTTCGTTAGAGCCAACTGGATAGAATTGGAAGATCCATGACTCAAATCCTAGCTATGGCATTGAATTTTCAGTCTGATTCTACCTTTCCAATGTATAACTGAGCTAAATGTTAATGGACAATATATGTTAACATATCTGCAAAAAATGTAGAAGTGAATAATGTATAAATCACGTTCAACTGTATTTGCTTCACTATGTGCAGGTTCCAATGTTTTTAAATTTAAATCCATCCTTGCATATCCCCTTTTTTATGGTGAAGCACCTATGCATTAAATACTGCAAAACTATTTCAATTAATTTTTTTGCAAACTACTGACTATTTAATTTAGGTAAATATTAAATGGCACAGAGAACTCCTGGTGCCATTCTAACTTCTGTGGAATGGAGCTGCTAATTACTGTATAAGAGGTTGGCACTCATTTAGCAGGAGCTGAGTGGTTGCAACAACTGGTGGCTGAAAAATTCAAATGTTTGGAGTTTAATTCAAGTAATGCATCTTCTCTTTCCATTTCAGCTGCTTGTATCCTGATTGCATGTGTCTAGTGGTTTATCTGATGATCATAATGCAGGCCTTAAGGATTTATCCAATGTGCAACTCTGATTCTGTAAGCTAGGCAGATTGCAGCAGACACTAACTACTGTAGCATGAAATAACCAAGGGACTGCCCATCACTGATTAAGTCAATAAGGTTTTGCAAGTTATACCAACATGATATGGTGAAGGTGCCCATTGGCTTAATTGTGTATTTAGACACACAAGAGACCACACTTCAAAACAGGATAGACATCATGTAACATCAGGTGATCATCACACTGTGAAGCCATAACCTCAGAAGCATGGAATCTTGTCAACCTGGTTGGTAATTAAGAATATTCCAAAACTCTGTAAGCTGTGTAAAACAAAATTTAAGTTCAGCCACCATTTCTGTATACTTAGTTTAGGTGCTTGTTATTCCCTAATGTGTGACAAAGAAAGTTGTTTCATTTACCCTGCTGTTTCAGAATGTACATTTAAAATATTTCATTACAATATGTATGTATGGCTTAGGTAAGAAGATCAATTTACAACGAAGAAAAGAAATGCAGGGTAAAATAGTAATTAAATTATTAACAAGGCAAAACGAGTATTCATTATTTTCCAAGGGAGTGGTTAAAAACAATGATGAATGCAAGAAAACAATGGATATGCGAAGTGCACAAATCACATACCAAGACACTCAACTGAATCACAAAGCGAAATGAGTGAGTGACGCTACGGAAGAAAGAGGTCCAAGAGGAATATGCATGCACTTTGTTTCTCACATCAACTTCAATAGCCAATGGCATACGTATGTTGCTGGAATCTAACCATGCCCACCACCCCCACCATAAATGAATGGGTGTGAATGTTCCTATTTGAATTCATCACTCCAGAGGTACAGGCTACACCAAAATTATTGGCAATTACATGCAAATTGGGATCACTGCTTCAATTATTTCAGCTTAAGGGGAGACTAAATGCAAAGATTGCCAAGACATGACATGTTAGTTTTTTGTGAAGGCTTTTTTAATTGGAATTTCCTCTTTAATTTGTTATAATATAATATATCTTATCATTGTAGACACAATACTTATATTTTAAATTTACTTTTAAAAATTGTACTACATCTGCCATTTTGTGCTATGAATTCTACATCACTTCACATAACAAAATCATAACTCTACACACTGTGGAGTAGAGAGGTAAACTTCAGCCCATCCCAATGGTGTGCAAATTGGTAAATATGGCAGCTTCTAGTTGCTGAAAACATGCAATTTCTTTCTCTGCAAATATATGCAAGTTTCTTGTGTCCATTTTTGCTCTGAACAGCGTTTTCTGTGAGTAACATTTTCTGATATAAGTTACCCATCTTCTCAGAGACTACTGAAGATATCTAAATTAAATTTTAGGATGATAAAAACAACCTATAAGCGCTGCTGTGTCTCTACTTTGGTTTTAATAATATGGTTGGTTAGTTTTTTTAAAAAAAGTAATTGCTGATAAATTTTAATCCAAAGATGGTATAGTTAAGACATTAATGCTATCTTCTTTAATAAACAAACTTATTAGATAAAAGTATATTAGTGAACTTAGAAGGCATGAATCTACATCCTGTAAAAATTTCAGTCTGATATCTTAAATAGCTTCTGAGATAATGGGCCATGAACTTAGCAGATTTAATATTGGCAGGATAGGATTTTTTTAATCTCCCCTTAAAAATGATTGTTTGAAGATAGAATTTGTTTGGGACTGAACATTTCTAAAGAATGCAGGAAAATGATACTTTGAGGGATGATGAATATGGGTTTATTTACATAGATGTAATGTAAACTGACTAGGAGCGCATAAACTGAATGATGAATGTGGAAAAAGAATATTTCCAGGGAAGATAGATCAAGGTTCGACTATGTAAAGATGTTACTTACCAATCCTTGTGAGTTTCATGCCATCATGCAGTGGATCTATATCACGCTGACAGTGCTCTCCAGCTTCTTTTATGTAGAGCTCATTGTCAGAAATAATAGACAAAACAAAACATTCATATGTACCAACATCCTGACGTTGGGTATATGTATATGTGAGTCCACTTTCTTTCCATTGCCCCAAGCAGCAATATTCTCTTTCTGTAAATCAAATATTCATGATTTATGAATAAGTTCTATACCTGCTTAACCACTGTTGGAATGAGAAACAAATAGCATAAAAACAATGGAGAACTTCAATTATGAGTTATAAAATCAAAATCATGTTTTAATTCAAATTATCGTTATAAGTTCATAAAGCTGTGGCATTCTATATGTAAATGAAGATTGCTTTTCTAAATGAATGTGCTTAACAGATCGTGAGTTTGAGTATTAAATGCGGCTAAGAACAAGTGTCCTTCTGTAACAGATAATTACTCAAGAGCTAAAACTTCTACTGCATTCAGTGAATGCAATTACAATTATGTGCTGTTAAGAAAGCTATTTACTGGTTGACAGACCTATATCTGCTTTTGTATTTTAAAATAATGCAATCACAGAGATTTATGAATGTGTTTTTGTTTAGTATTATATATTATTAATGGGTACTATAATTAAATTTGTGGAATAAAGTGAATCAAAGTATTAACACTAGCAGCATCAGTGGTATTTTTTATTTTGGTAAAAATCAGCTAAAATATTCAGCAACTGCACAATAAAAGCAAAAAATATATTTGGACTGTTTTTCTGCAAGTTAATTTGAATGGATATTGACACAGGTAGAAACTGTATACTTCTGAAGGGGCGATACAGAACAAGCAATGAAGCTCTTCAAGGAAAGTGTAACCTATTAAAGAACTACTCATACTGCACTTGGTGCTTTAAACCTAAAGTGCACTATATCATATAATTACACTGGATGAGTCTCCTAAAACTTTCACTGCAAGTATCTCTGAAACAAAAATAGAAATTGAAAAACAACTTTCTGAGGCATAAAGGTAGGGAAGTAGCTCATCAAAGCAGATGATAGGCCATTCAAAAATGTAAGCAAGTATGATTTCCAAAAAAAACTTGTGAGATTTTTAAATGGAAACCCTGTATTATTTTTGGCGCAAGTGATAACATGGAAAACAACATTAAAAGTGGCATTTGCTGGATTACAATATGTCAATTATCACCCAAGAAATAGTAATAACGTGAAGTTGACGCTTAAGATACAATGAAATGCACATCAATTACACATTCTGAGGTTCAACCACAATGTTTATTTTCAAGCACAAACTTCATGTTACAGCTAATCATGAAGTGACTGATGTATTCCAATGTGACAAAAGATGTTTTTAATATTATTTTTCCTGTTATCAATTGGGCTGCAAATGACACAGGTTTCCAGTCACAAAAACATAAAAGGAAAATAAATAAAGGTTTAACCTTTTTTAAAATATTTTTGGGAAACCACAGTGAAGTTTATTTCATACTTGTATGTATAAGTTGAGGATTTTATTATTCTAGCTTCACAGTGAAGCTACAGAAATAAAACTCCCAATTTGTCCACACAAAGGTTCATCTATTTCATTGTATCTCAAGATCAAATTCAAGCTAGAGTACCTCAGATTGTCATTAACCTACTGCATTGCAACAAGTGGTTTCTTAATGCTATTTTTCATATTATTGATTGTATCAAAACAATATGGGGTTTTCATTTTAAAAAAATCACAAGTTTATGTTCAAAATCATATTTGCTTACATTTTTTAATCTACTTTAATGAGTCCTCCCCTACCTTCATACCCGTAAAACTGTTTTTCAATTCTCATTTTTGTTTCAGAGGTATCTGCAATGGAAGTTTTAAGTGACTTGTCCTGTATACTGTTTTTTTTCAGTTTATTCATTGCCAGTATTATGGATATTCATGTGGAAACACTATACTTTCATAGTTGAAAAAGGGGTTACCTATTAAAGGAATACTATATCTTGAACCTTCCTCTATCAGATGAGCAAAAATTTATACAACATTTAAGATACAAGTTATATTTATTGTATACACTTTTTAAGTGTCATTCTTAAGTTTTTCTTAAATAGAGAATCCAAGAATTTAACAAAAGAAAATGCCAAGAAATTGAAAATGCAAAAACTTTTTATATATTTCTCCCAGTCTAACATTCACTGAAAAATATGCTTACAGAAATATGAATTTCTTTACACCAAGGGGTATTTAATTGTGCTATATCTACCTTTTCTCTCTCCAAGGTCTTCTTATTTTACTGTCTATATCAGTTGTTCAGAGCTAATTGGGGCCAAATGCACTGATAGAAACTTGCTCTTATGCAATGACCTCATCCAGTCAAAATACTTTGCAGAGAAGTCCAAATAAAATTTGAGCACCATATTTATAAATTAAGTGGTAAAGCTTAACAGACATTTATAGTATCAAATAAATTCATATGAGAAATATATAGAATAGTCCATAATAATTGCTATATGGATCTTTAATCCGAAACAACTAGCACACATTCTTATCTTTTCAAATCCAAAAATTATTCTCAATGCTATGTACCATTGTTCATTTAATGCATATATTTTTATAATGAAATAAGCGACTATAAACATTTAAAATACAAATAACCATGTAGAAACAAGCATATTTGTGCAGATGTGAAAAGGCACAAAAGGATTTTACTACTGTGAGTATTGCCTTAATATTATTGTGCAATAACACATATAATGTAAAAGTACATAAAAAACTTAATTTGTGCACTAAGCATATGAAAACAAAAGGCAGAGGAAGGGATAATACAAAGACATTGTGATCCCTAGCATTCAGTGAGCACACAGTAAAAATTAATGTGCATCCATCTAGGCCAATGCTACCTTGTATTTACTTTATAAATACAGCTAATATCACTTAAAACTACACTATATTAAACAATGTTTGATCTTTCTGTGTCATATCTGCAAAACAATACAATAATAATCAGATAAATGATAAAACAAATTAATGATATGGCTTTCAAAACGTTTACTGCCTATGTGAAGAATCAACAGCAAATGCTCTGCCCCCATCTCCCCAGAATTATTTAGGCTTTGCCATGCCTAACTATTCATTTCCCCCAAACAAACAAACAAACAAACAAACAAACAACCATTACTAAAGACACTTTCTTTTGTTTTAATAAATGTACCTGACACTTACTGCTTCAAAGGAAGAGGTTAAAGACCTGAAACGCAAGAAATATAAATGCACATAATCTTTAACCTATAACAAGCTAAAGCAAAAGTCCTATTCAGGAAGAAACCATGAACTATAAGCTCGATACTAAAGACAGGATCACAAATTCATATTTATTTTCTTAAGTCCACAATGGCATAAATAATAAATTTCTGGTTCTTAAATGAGGGTCAATAAATGAGATACATGTTTTAAAGCTGTTCTTTTAAGATAGGTTTTAGTTGAAGAAATTCTCTTCTTTTTGTTCCAGATGTTATGTTTGATACTGGAACTAATGGAACTGTATGCCTAAAGAACACTAAGAAAATATGTGCAATGTAGAAGAATACAAAAATTAAAAGCACATACTTAACACGCTGCAAGGTTAAAACATAAAAAATTATTTTTTGAGTCTAAGAAATGCTTGTTGCCTCACTAGTTTAAGCTCTTACTTAGAACATATTTCATGGATCGGAAGGTGGAATTACAATGAAAAATTCAATGCCACATACGGGATTTGTACCACAAATCTGTGGCTCTAACCAACTGAACTACCATGGCAACATGCTAATACAACATTAAATTCCCCACAACTGACTCATATGTTTCCCAGTAAACCACAAGGTGTTCTCAGAGTCATTTTGAGATAACATACCCCAATGGGTACTTACAATCTCACAAGTACTTGAAGTCCCAGGCTTCACAGTTAACTACTATTTGGTCAATAAATGATAATTGTTCTTTCACAAATATCACGTAACTGAAATATGCTATTAGTAAGAACTAAAAGCAGTGAAGCAATATGTGTTCTTTAACTCGGAATAATTTTTTATATTTATATTTCTTTTTCGCTGTGAGAAATTCTGGTTGCTTTAATAGAACAAGCAATTCATTTGAAAAAAATAAAACACATTTTGGACATAGCTTGTAAAAGTTGTTAAGATTTATTTTACATATTAATGTATTTACTTGCCATAAAAACCAGTCAATATGTTGCTCTAGTAATACTATCCCATTGTTCTGTTCTTTATATACTGTTCCCTGAGATTCCAATTTAATTGTTTCGTTTTATCCTCATATAACACTTCAAATCCAGTTGTAGCACACTTTTTTAAACTCAGAGAGGTAACAGTTCCGCTTTAATTAGTATCCATTTAAAATCAGGGCTAAGAAAACTTTTGCTGTATGCAAATTTCAATGTCTATATATACAGAACTTGGAAACCTGCCTCCCCACTCCATAACATAAAGCTAATGACATGATCATCCAACTCCTACTAGAGAGCTTTTCATTTGGATGCATGGCTACATTATGGAAGATTGCTTGTCCTGCATTGTGCTGTTTCTAACCACTTCTGCTCCCCCTCCACTTTCCTTCCTCTCTGTGTGCTGGCTAATCAGTAGAAGCAAAGTCTCTGTATAGTGGTTGATACACTGTGAGACCATGTGTTTCAGTGTTATAGTGCATTAAGGCTGTTATAATGTCAAAAGGTCTGTATGCCTTGGCATATAACATTTTTATGTAACATTCCTATGTGACAACAAACTCTTGTAGAGAAATGAGAATGATTTATACACACATTCGCTGTTTGTGCACTTCTCAGAAAATGGTATGTAATCTTATGAATAAGTTTAGGGAAACAGAATATACTCTTGAATAAAAAAAAAAAAATTAAGAAACTACAGTGCTTCAAGGGAGGAAAAACTTTAAGACTTCAGAGAAAAGTTTAGAGTGAAGTCCAAATAAAACTCTGAGAAAGTTTGCAGAGGTATCAGGTATTTTGCAAACTTGGCTTGTAATGCATTTAACTTTTAAAATTAAAACTCTATAACATAAATGTAGTTCAGGAATTGCAACCATGCAATAATGTGAGTAGAGTTAATTTTTGCAATGGGTGTTGGAAAATGTTAATGATCCATCTACTGACCCATTTTTAATTATTTTTTTGCAGAAGAAACATGGTTTTATTTACATGGCCATGAAGAATTAATGAGTATTAATACAAATTTTCTTAACAGGAGTGAGAGATGTGTGGTAGCCCAAGGACTTCATTTCCAAAACCTTCTACGACAAAGTTATGTGGTTATTGTAGTTATAATTTGCATTAAAACCTATTCACTTGAATCTAAGGGGCTATGAATATCCGACTATGCCAGCAAACAGTGTGCTTCCCAGTGCCAAGAAAATTCCTGTTAGGCCAGCCATACATACAAATGAAAGCTCTGTAGTAATGAGAATTTATATTTTGTCCTTAATTAAATTTCTTTAACAAAAAAAAAAAAAAGGAATTGAACACTCAAAACTCTGCATGTAAATTTTCCACTCTTCAATAAACTGATTGAATTCTGTGTTGGTGATGTAATTTTGGTAGTGCAAAATGGCAAAGTTATGAGGGCAGTCCCAGAAGTACCCAACCTGACGTATAGATAGCGGTTGTTTCAAACAAATGACTATGGTAGAAAGTACCAACCTTATAAAGCTTAAGTTTGAAGCTTGACAATGCTACATTGTTTAGTAATTGTTTGGCAGCCATCAATAGTGAACGTTCTAGGCGAATTTGTAAACATGGATAAAACTGGTCATTGTTATGTGATACAATGCTTTCATTTGAAAGGTCTTAGTACAACTAATATTAAAGCTGAGCTAGATTCTACTCTGGGGTCATCTGCTCCTTCATTTACAACAGTAAAATATTGGGTGGCAGAGTTTAAGCAAGACCGCACCAACATTGCAGTGGTCAACCAAATGAGGTGACCACACCAGAAATTGTGATGAAATTCCACAAAATGGTATTGGATGACCATTGACTGAGAGTGCATGAGCTAGCAGACATCGTAGTCATTTCAAAAAGTGCTGTACATCGCATACTGACTGAAAATTTGGACATGAGAAAGCTGTGCAAAGATGGGTGTCGAGTTTACTCACAATGGAACAGAAACAGCACCGTGAGGATGTTTCAATTGAGTGTTTGGCGATGTTTTGCTGCAATAAAGCTTAGTTTTTGCGTCGAGTCATAACCATGGATGAAATATGTGTCCATCACTTCACACCTGAGATGAAGGAACAGTCTAACCAGTGGATTGAAAAGGGAGAATCAGCTCCAAAGAAGGCAAAGACAGTTCCATCTGCACGTAAGGTCATGGCCTCATTTTTTTGGGATGTGCATGGGATAATTTTCATTGATTATCTTCAAAAAGGAAAAGGAATCAATGATGAGTATTATGCAAACTTATTGCACTGTTTGGATGATGAAATCAAGCAAAAACGGCCGTGTTTGGTGAAAAAGAAAGTTTTGTTTCATCAAGACAATGCACCAGTTCACACATCCAAAATCAATGAGTTAAAGTTTGAATTGCTTCCTCATGCACCCTATTCGCCAGATTTAGCCCCCTCTGATTATTTTCTGTTTCCAAAGTTCAAGAAATGGCTTGGTGGTAAAAAGATTTGCCAACAATGAAGAGGTGGAGTTTGCAGTTGATGGCTATTTTGCAGCACTCGACAGTTCTCACTATAAACAGGGTATCGAAGCTATTTAACATCACTGGGAAAAATGTATCGAGCTCAAGGGAGACTATGTATAGAAATAGAGATGTTTTATCACAAAATGTTTATCTTTTCTTTGTTAGTTCAGGTACTTCTGGGACAGCTCTCGTAACTCTTTATGAATGAAAAATTAAGAATTCTCCAAAAACTATATTTACTTATTTTCAGTGTAGCTACTGAATAAAGAATATGTTAACCATCCCATGAATATTTCCCCATGAATATTTCCCATGTCCCACTAATTCTTTAGTCCCTTGAAAAGCGTATTAATGAAGTCATAGTATTTAATGTTAAGTAGATAATATACAGTCTATCTTCACAGTATCATTTGTTCCTAATACATAATTACCTCAAACATTTGTAGCAATTAGAAATGGAACATTAAAAGGTGAAACAAAAAAGGCGGTACTCTTTTCACCATTACAAAAATAAATGCATACTTATTTGAGTTTCATTGTACGCAGTTTGAACAGATGATTTCATTATTCAGAGGGAGGGGAAATGAGAGAACAGAAGTTACTGCCTATAAATACTTAATATTACCTGAACATGGGTAAATGTTATTATTTCTTTTTATATGTTGGCTAGAGAAATGTTAGCAAATGCAACTACCTTGATAAATTTTCTTAGGTTTTAACTAGTAGCCTGCAAAAATATGTATTGTCAAAGAAAATAAATTGATTAATTTCTACAGCATGGAATCATTAAGTAATCCTTATGTTTTTGTTTTAGGATGAGAATAATTTTCAGCAATGAAAACTTGCTGCTCAATGGTGATTTACAGGCAGCTTCCAATAATGATCTGAGTGAAATGTGGTGTGAAACATTCAACAAATTACATTGCTGAACATATTTATTTTCTCCACGCCACCCTTCAAGATAAAATATATCAACTAACAATTACATCATCCACTCAAACTGACTCAAAGTTAAGTCTGAATAAATTTGATCATCATATAAATGAATTATTGTGAGGAAAGATTATCTCACTAAGAGATCTTAAGTGTGCTACAACCATTGTCTGACTTTTTAACAAAGTATACTAAAAATAAATCATTTTTCAGAGATACCAATAAGTTTAATACCTACTAAAAAAAAATGTATCACAAAGCATGGCATATTGACATCTTAAATCATATCTGCAGAATCTTATTTTCTGTGTGCTACATTTCTTTTAAATTCTTTAGGAATACTGCCAATTCAAATGATAAGGAACAAGTGTTGAACTACTTGGGACCAAGTTACAAAGTATCACTTAAACATAGTGTGCCTATATTGTTAATAGTATACATACACACAGTCATTGTTTGGATGCGTGGCCGTATTACAGGTAATTGCTTGCCTGCACTGTGCTGTGCGGTTTTCTAACGGTTTGCTTCCCTCTTCACTTTCGCTCCTCTCCATATGCCAGCTAATCAGTTGACGAAAACCCTTTGTTCAGAGGTTGATACATTTTAAGACCTGTGTTTTGTGTTATAATGCCAAAAAGTCTGTACACTTAACACAAAATCTTTATGTATGATATGTGATAGCAAACTGGCAGATAAGTGAGATGGCGATTTATAGACAATTCCCTGTTGTTCATACGCCTCACAGAGAAATGGTTTGTAATTTTGTGAATAGGTTTAGTGAAACAGGATATATTCTTGATAAGTAAACAAAAGACAGTCATTGTTCTTACAGAAAAATTAAATTAAACTGAGTTGTATTTATGCACGCTCTATTAACATCCCATTCTATATTGAGCATTGAAAGACTGAAAACTTTGCTCAGAGGCCTCCTTATCAGGTTTCAGATTCTTTTACATGCTGTAAATCTACTACACCAGACACCGGCTTTACTTCCTTTCCAAAGCCATGCTAAAGAATTTTACGGTCGAAAAAATGTATCACCATCTACCGGGTTTGAACCCACGAGCTTCCTATTATACAGGAAGAACTCTATGACATCATAGAAAAGTTACAATGAAATCCAAATAAATCGCTGAGAAAGCTTGTACAGAAATCATGAATTTTACAAACCTCGGCTTGAAATGTCAATACACTGTTAAAATTAAAATCCTATAAGGTCACTGTAGTTCAAGAATTGCAACCATGTATAATGTGAATAGAGTTAATTTCTGGAACTGGGTACTGGATAATGTTAATAATGGCTCTATTGACCTTTTAATGTTTTTTTTTAAATTAATTTTTTTAAATGGATGAAGTATGGTTTTAATGGCCATGCAAATTCTCTCAAGAGAGGGAGAGATATGCGGCACCAAAAGGACATTCTTTCCATCATCTTCTATGATAAAGCTATGTGGTTATTGTAGTTATGATTTGCATGAGAAATCTATGTGCTTAGGCACGGCCAGCAGACTGTATCCCAGTGGCAAGAAAATTCCTGTTAGGCCGGCTACGCACCCAAACATAGATGACTGATGATTGTATATTTCCAAGAGTAGACTTTCACTATGCCTGTAAAATACTTTTGTCACTTTTCCCCAAGACCTCCATACCAAATTTCCCCAGCTCATAGTAATATTCTACATGCTTTCCTGCAGTATTTAAAAACAATATACACAGTATTTGTGATTCCACACATAATAAATGAGGATTACAACACTTCATAAAATCCTTAAATCTTGAATGGATGAAACTGATACATAGCATGCAGTGAATTTTCATTTATTGTGAACATGTAATTCTGATTGACATAACAAATTGTTTCAAGAGTGTAGCGCCTATAGCCTGCATTCAGGAGGTCTCGGGTTCAAATCCCATACACTGGCCAATCTGTTTGGGATTTTTTTATGGTTTTTCTCAAGTAGATATGGAACTGGATGCTTCAGTGCCACTGCCCAAAGTTACACAATTCCTTGAAATTTATGGCAACAAAATATGCAGCACACATAGTCAAATATGTAGCCCTCACCACTTTTGAGCAGGTTATTCCAGTAGATAATACAGGAAGGAGACTACAGAACTAAGGCCATTTGTCTAGCATAAATTCACATGTATGCAGCCATAAAGTTTAAAAGTGTGCCTAAAGTCATTCTCTGAGGGAGGGAATCATGGTGTAAGGAATTTTTTTTATTTTTACCGATATACCCAAGAACCTATTACAATTAGAAGCTTAAAGTTTTAACATAATGACATGAAATATGATATGATAGTGGTTCAGAATACTACCAGAAAACCAAAACAGTATGTCTTTTGTAAACAGGTTGTCTGGTAATTTCCGTGGTTATACAAGGTGGACCATTTAACTTGAGATTGTACAATATCTCCAAAACTAAGCATTATAAAAAGAAATGTCTTGAATAAAAGTTGCTTGATATTATAGGAGAAAGTAAACGCCATTTCCTGTTTTATTTGCAGGATGTTATGATGGTCATTTTAAATCCAATTAAATTTTTTAAAATGAGAACTTTCCTTTTTTATGTTGTTTTCTCACTCTTCATAAAAAACTAAAAAACATTTAATTTATTTAAAGGTGAGTCGGAATTGTTACAATAACATCACTTAAGTTTACTCACTTAACGTGTTTCGGGAAATGGTTGTTCCCATCCTCAGAAGCTAATCCGACTGGCACGTGTTGTTAGTGTTTCCGTTTTGTGGACTGGATACTGTGGTGGTGAAATGTACTTCCAGAGGGAACTTGGTGGCGGCAAATCAAAATTCATTAGATGTGTGTTGTGTTTTACAATGGTGATCTTCTCCATGCATCTAATTCAGCTGCAAATTTGGCTGGTTTGACTAATGTAATATTCGGTTTGATGTTGTGATTAGTGATCCAAAAAAAAGTGTGAAACTGCAGATTTGTCCATTTGTTTGTATTTAATACATCTCATGTGCTCTTTCAGCCTAGTTTCTAGGTTTCTTTTTGTCTTACCTATATATACTTTATTGCAATCCGAACAATTGATTTTGTAGAAACCAGCTTTTTTGTCTTGTGGAATGGGGTCTTTAAACTTGTTACAAAGTAATATCTCCATGTGAAATTTATCTGTGGGGCTAGGCTGATGTTGTGTTTCATGGAAATCTTAAATTTGTGATATGTTCCTGGGTGGTATGCGAATTTCTTGAACTTTAGCTGTTTATCTTGCTGGCTGAGATTTGTTGTCTTTGATGTGTTTCTATTGTTAGAATTTTGCAATTTTTTTTGTCAATTGTTGTTTTGTTGTACCCATTATTTATTGCTGTGTCTACTATGTGCTGGTATTCTAACTGGTATTCTTGTTTATTTAAGGGGGTATATACCAGTCTATGTGTTAGGCTGTTTAGTACTGCATGTATTTGTGTGGTTGCATTGAAACTCTTACTTTTTATATAATTAGTAGTGTGTGTTGGCTTCCTGTATATGCCAAAGCTTAGGTTCTTTTGTTCTCTGATGATTTTTAGGTCTAAAAATGGTAGCATGCCTTCTTTTTCTAGTTCTATGGTGAATTTTATTGATTGGTTCTGCAGGTTTAGTAAGGCTAAGAAGTCTTGTATGTATGAACCTATTAGGGACAACAGCGAAGATGTTGTCGACCTATTTGTACCAAACTTTAAAAATGTATGGGAAGGAAGTTGTTATGTGTGTTTCCAAGTAACTCACAAATAGATCTGCAAGGAAAATTGAAAGAAGGGTTACCCATGGTTAAACCTGTTGGTTGTTTATACAACTTCTTATTGAAACTAAAACAATTTTGTGTAATGCACAAATTGGCAAGTTGTATGAGGTCTTCTATTTCTTCTTCTGGCATGTTAGTCTGCTGGAGCCATTTCTTTAATTGACGCAGGAGTTGATCTGTAGGAACACTTGGAAATAATGCAGTGACATCAAAGGAAACTAATCTGTCTTCTGGTTTGAGTTCCAGGGATTTTATCTTCTGTATTAAATCTTCTGAATTCATTATGTTTTTACTATTGAATTTCGGTAGTGAAGAGAATCTCTGAACTAACCATTTTGCCAGTTTGTAGGTAGGAGAATCAACATTGCTGACGTTGGTGTCATGTTATTACCCGGTTTGTGTATTTTAGGTAGAGCATACATTCTTGGTAAAGTGGGGTGGTCTGGTTTTAATCTAGATTTATCAGTGTCTGTTATAGTTTTGCTTTCTTGGATGGTTTGATTGAATACTTTTAAGTGTAGTTTTAATGGGTCTTCTTGAATTTGTATGTAATTTTCTTGTTGCAGCATATTTTCCACTGTAGTAATATAATTATCTTTTTGAAGTACAACTAGTTTATTTCCTTTGTCAGTTTTCGTGTATACTACTGGTTTTGATTTTGATGTTTTGATCATATGTTTGGTTGGGAAATTGTTATGGTTATCTGCTTGTATTTCTTGGAGAACCATTTCACATTCTTTTTTTATAATGGTTTTACTATTTTCATTTAAGTTGTAAGTAGCAATCTCAATGTCTGCAACTATTTCATCAGTTGTTTTTGTGTAGCCAACACATGTTTTTAGGCCAAGGATTAATACTGATAGCTTCGCTTTGGTGAGTTACATTTGAGAGATTAATTACATCTGGGTATGACATCGTTTTTTCATTTTTTTGGTTAGGTTTATATGAATGTTGCTTCCGGCGTAGTATGTCTAGTTTTTTCTTTAATTTCAGCGTGTTTGTTTTCATCCTGTAACTAAAAATGGTGAGGAATTTTAATGGCATGTTTTGCAAAGTGGGTAGCCGAGTGTGCCCATTAATTTAAGGTGAAAAGCATATAATTCCAGTTCCAATTTTTGTAATTTTGCGTAATCGTTTCTCTCAATTACTATTACTTTTTTATCGGCTGATGTTTAATGTTTGCTGTTTTTGTCATATTTTACAATTCTCCTTAAAAACTTTGGTGTGACTTTGTTTTGTATGCATAGGTTCAAAAAACGGATGACTTCAAATGTGTTTTTCTCTTTTTTTTAATTTTTTGGTATCTTTTGATGTCACTTTTTATTCCACTGAAATCTGTATTGAAACTTAGGATTTCTAATCTTACTTTGGTTTCTGCCATGACTCGTATCTTTTCCACATGGTGGCCAATTATAACTTTAGCTTCTTGTGACTTGTTGGTCTTCAATTACATTGATATTTGAAAAGAAGCTAGAAACAGTGATGTGTTATTGAATTTATTTAAAGGTGAGTCAGAATTGTTACACCAACATCACTTAAGTTTACTCACTTAACATGTTTCAGGAAACGGTTGTTCCCATCCTCAGAAGCTAATCCGACTGGCACGTGTTGTTGGTGTTTCCGTTTTGTGGACTGGATACTGTGGTGGCATCTTGTGGTGTGAAATGTACTTCCAGAGGGGACTTTGGTGGCAAATCAAAATTCATTAGATGTGTGTTGTGTTTTAGAATGGTGATCTTCTCCCATACATCTAATTCAGCTGCAAATTTGTCTAGTTTGACTAATGGAATAATGGGTTTGATGATGTGATTAGTGATCCAAAACATGCAATCAAAATTCCTCACCATTCTTAGCTACAGGACGAAAACAAAAACACTGAAATTAAAGATAAAACTAGACCTACTACGCCGGAAGCAACACTCATATAAACCTAACCTAAAAAATGAAAAAAACAATGTCATACCCAGACATAATTAATCTCTCAAATGTAACTTTCACCAAAGCGGAACTATCTGTATTAAACCTTGGCCTAAAAACATGTGTTGGCTACACAAAAGATACCAATGAAATAGTCGCAGACATTGAGATTGCTACTTACAACTTAAATGAAAATAGAAAAACCATTATAAAAACAAGAATGTGAAATGGTTCTCCAAGAAATACAAGCAGATCAACCCATGTGTCAATTAAAGAAATGGCTCCAGCAGACTAACATGCTGGAAGGAGAAATAGAAGACCTCATCCAACTTACCAATTTGCGCATTACACAAAATTGTTTTAGTTTCAATAAGAAGTTCTATCAACAACCAACAGGTCTAACCATGGGTAACCCACTTTCGCCTTTCCTTGCAGATCTATTTATAAGTTACTTGGAAACACACATAACAACTTCCTTCCCATACATTTTTAAAGTGTGGCACAGATATGTCGACGACATCTTCGCTGTTGTCCCTAATAGGTTCATACAAGACTCCTTAGCCTTACTAAACCTGCATAACCAATCAATAAAATTCACCACAGAACTAGAAAAAGAAGGCATGCTACCATTTTTAGACCTAAAAATCATCAGAGAACAAAAGAACCTAAGCTTTGGCATATACAGGAAGCCAACAACCCTCTACTAATTACATAAAAAATAAGAGTTTCAATCCAACCACACACAAACATGCAGTACTAAACAGCCTAACACATAGACTGGTATATACCCCCTTAAATAAACAAGAATACCAGTTAGAATACCAGCACATAGTAGACACAGCAATAAATAATGGGTACAACAAAACAACAATTGACAATAAAATTGCAAAATTCAAACAACAGAAACACATCAAAGACACAACATATCTCAGCCAGCAAGATAAACAGCTCAAGTTCAAGAAATTCACATATCACCCAGGAACATATCACAAATTTAAGAACATTTTCATGAAACACAACATCAGCCTATACCTACAGACAAATTTTACATAGAGATATTACTTTGTAACAAGTTAAAAGACCCCATTCCACAAGACAAAAATGCTGGAATCTACAAAATCAATTGTTCAGATTGCAATAAAGTATACATAGGTAAGACAAAAAGAAACCTAGAAACTAGGCTAAAAGAGCACATGAGATGTATTAAATACAAACAAATGGACAAATCTGCATTTTCACACCATTTTTGGATCACTAATCACAACACCAAACCCAATATTACATCAGTCAAAGCAGCCAAATTTGCAGCTGAATTACATGTATGGGAGATCACCATTCTAAAACACAATACACATCTAATAAATTTTGATTTGCGCCACCACGTTCCCTCTGGAAGTACATTTCACCACCACAAGATGCTACCACAGTATTCAGTCTACAAACGGAAACATGGGCTAGTCAGATTAGCTTCTGAGGATGGGAACAACAGTTTCCCGAAACATGTTAAGTGAGTAAACTTAAGTGATGTTAGAGTAACAATTCTGACTCGCCTTTAAATAAATTCAGTAACACATCACTGTTTGTAGCTTCTTTTCAAGTATCAATGTAAACAACATTTGTATAAATCACTTTGCAATTATTCTTACACTAACGTAAATAACAAACAAAATTCTGAATGGCTGTGTACGAAGAGCAAATGAATGGTTGGGCCAATCATACATAGATGGGTCACCCTCCGTGCTGTAGTGGCTAACATGCTAGCCTCTAGTTCCCAAGGTTGCGGGTTCAAAGGGTGATGGATAGTTTTAGGCATAAAAATCCTTAGCATAGCTTCCTTCGGAAGGGAAGTAAAGTCAGTGGTCCTGTGTCATAGATATACGGCACGTAAAAGAACCTCAAGCCTGATAAAGAGGCCTCTCAGCAAAATTACCGATCTTCCATTCCCAATATAGAATTGGTTGCTAAGCACAACAGTAGTTAAAGAGCGTCCATAAATAAAATTCAATACATGGATGACCATTTGAGGGTCAAGTACGTTTCATAATTACATTTTTTATTTTGTTTCCTTATTCTGCATCACACAATAAACAGCTTTTTATAAACCATTTTACAATGAGAAAAATACAAAATGTAGGTTTCAATTTAAAAATATTAAATTGACCCTAAAATGACCATCATAATGTACTCCAAATAAAACACGACTGATGGCATTTACTTGCCCCCATAACATCAAGCAAATTATGAGAGAGGGAGGGAGGGAAGGAGGGAGGGAGAGAGGGAGAGGGAGGGACAGAGGGAGAGGGAGGGAGAGAGAGAAGTATTGCTGTGTTACCTGCAGTTACTGGCCTCCACATGTGATGGCCATCCTTGAGCAGGTATTGCCCTAAGAGTCAAAGTTTCAAACCCTGAAGTTGCACTTCTGAGGTTGGAATTGCAGGTAGAATCACTGGAGAAGGCCATCAGTACCTGTCCTGTTCCTGCTTCTTCACAGTATAGCTGCAGAAATATAAAATAAGTTATGAACATTTGGAGCATTTTCTATACTTACACAGAATGGGAAGGATATATATTTAAACTATGAAAATAAGGCAGAAGCAGATCCAGGATTCCTTTAGGGAGGGGATAATATATTTTGAAAGATACCTTACCAATGAGGAAAATGCACTCAGCAATATTAGCATTTTCATTTCTAAATTTCCCAACGTCATATGAGTGAATCACAAATTATCCTTTGGAAGCAAAGTTTGATTTAAATTTTGAGAAAACTTATGGTTTATTAAATAAAGATACCTTTCAAATACAATGTTACGTTTAAGTAATTCACTAAGTTTTAAAGTAAGTTAATGATACTCATCATTTGAGAGCTTAATTCTTATTCACAAGTTATTTAACTATAAATGTCAAGCATATTTGATTCGGTCTATTTCTTTCTTTTCTTTTTTTTTCCAAGTTAGTAGAATAGCTTTTGACATATAGTCCACCACTATGATAAATTCACTCATTGACGGTGAACAAATAGATGTCATCTGGTGTAAGTAAACAAAACAGAAATAAAAATGTTGATTTTGACTTTACCAAAGCAACACCATTTGTATATAGTTTCCATAATTAAGAGAGGGGTGACTATAGCTCCTCTTAACCCCTTCCATACAAGGTACATTGAAAAGGGTGCAAAATTCTTCATTGCCTTTGGTCCATCTCCTAACATGGGCACAACTAAATAATTTGCACTGTCATATTTGGCAACATAGCCCACAGAAGTATGTGCCACACTGCCTGCCATGTCAGACGAATGAAGTAAATAGTAATGTTCTTGCTCGGAGGAAGAGGAAGTGTGTATGAAAGTTTTGTGTTAAATGCATCTACACTGATATCTAATCACAAATGACTGAAAAAAGTCTGTGTCAAAAGTACATTGTAAAGCAAAATATATGTTCAAGTGAGACATTAATTAACACTTTACATGGGGAAAAACATGAATTGGAAAGGTAGAATCAGACTGAAAAATTTAATGCCATAGCCTGGATTTGAATCACAGATCTTCGCCTTTCTGTGCTGTTGCTGTTACCAAATGAGCTACCATGGCATGCCGACACAACATTAAATTCCGTAACCAACTCACATTTTTACTGGTAAACTAAATGGCATTCTCAAATTGATTTTCAGATAACATATACCAATGGCGACTTAGAATCCTGTAAACACTTTTAAGTCCCAACCTTCATGTTAACCATTATTAGGTCAATCAATGAAAATCATCTGATTCTACTTTTCCAACTTTAGCCTACACATTCATGTCTCGAAGAACAATTCGTTATATTCTCATCTGCGAAAATAGAACCGTTGTAAAAATCCTAAACACTGTATGTTGCAAATCATGCTTCCTCTGCCACTAATATGTTACTATGCCCATGAAAGTATTTGGAAATTATCCAAATTATTATTCACTTTCAGATTTTACTCTCTCAGCAGCAGAATACATTTTTCTGCTTTAAGAATGTTTGGGTGGTGTAGCTTCTAGTGTAGCTACTCACATTTCCTGTTTCTGCACTCAACACCAAGAGATCACCTGGAAGCCTTCTGATAAGAGAATTTAAATCCACACAATTCTAGTTGCATCTCAATTCTGCAACATAATTTCTGAGTATTACTGATATGTGTAAGGTTTCAAAGTTGGAATGTTTATACTAAACTCTCACCCAGTTTCACCTCTGTGCAAAGTATAACCACTGTAAAAACTAGGGTCTGAAGCCTAACATGTACCAGTGGCTCTATGAAGTTGTGGTAAAACCACAAATCACTTACGGAGCATTGGTATTTTGGCCAAAGGCTCTACAAACTAAAACAAAAGAAAAACTAAATAGTCTCCAGAGGTTGGCTAGTTCAGGTAATCTGGAGGTTTTAAAAGCACACCCTCTTTTATTTTGGAAAATTTACTAGGTCTTAGCCTGCTGGAACCATGTATCCAAGCTGAGGCTAGACTAGCAGCATACAGAATCATCCAGGTAGAAAAGTGGCGAGAGAACTGCTGTAAAACAGGCCACCCCTCCGTCCTCCACAAAATGGAAGATTGTGTATTATTAATGAAATCTGATTTCATGTCAGAAGTAATTTCAGTTTTCAACCCTTCAAAGCAAGTATTGTTGATAGAAACATTGAATAAAAATCTCATCTAAGGCATAAGAACAATTTGGTAATATATACTAATGTTACATGCATAAATGGGAAAACTGGCACAGGTGTTTATCACAAATCAATGGGCAAATGCTATAGCACAAGCCTAGGAAGATTCCCTTATGTCTTTCAGGCAGAGATACTTGCTACACTTGAAAGTGCATGCGTATGCTGGGAAAAGCGAATTGTAGGAAAATATATCCTTATAAACTCTGACAGCCAGGCTGTACTAAAAGCCCTTAGTTCCCATCACTTTAAATTCCAATTAGTGTGGGAATGTTATCAACATTTATCAAATCTTTCCACCCACAATACAGAAGAATTGTGGTGTGTATCTGAACGCACAGATATAACGGGAAGTGAAAAGGCTGTGTTTAAGAACATAGAAATTGATGTGTGATGCACAAACCATAAAGTTTCGGCCTCAGACACAGAAAGACTGAAATATCTATGAATTCGTTGCATAATAAATTGTAAAATTTAATGTGTATTAATTACTCTACCATCTGTGCCGTTTCCTTTTGGGCTATGATATCTCTAATATTTTGAAACTGCCTTGAAGGCTTACAAGGTTATTTGCATCAGATGAGAAGGTTTAATGTGTGTATGGGTATCTTGCCATGATACGAGGTTCACTCCAAACGTTTTGAGAATGGGCAACAATGAGTAGTGGAAAGCCAAAGCAGTTTTTTCTAACTTCAGATTGAAGTTCAGATAGCAACATGTGCAAGTCTGGGCATGCTCCAACAATGTGCATTGTTGGCACTGTGTATGTATGTATAGCAGGTGAAGCTACGCCATGTGCTAGGATGGATATCAAGCGAGAGCATTTCCATGCTATGATTTTCTATGACTTTAAATTCCGTTTAAGGGAGGAAGAATGCTTTGAAAGACTGCATCATGTATTTGGGGATCTTTGCCCTTTGCAATCCACCATTTATTGATGGTATGCAGAGTTTAGAAGAGTAAGGGATTTCCCTCAAACAAGAATACCGAGCAGGATGGCCAACTGCAGCAACAATGGATGAAAATGTGGTGAAAATCTGTAGCAGTGAAAACAATCCTGAAAGAAAAACTTGACGTCAGGAAGCTCTGCAGTCGCTGGATCCCCCACCACCTCACAAATGAGCAGAAACAACCATGTGTGCAATGGTGCCAGGAAATGCTTGAAAGATGCAATGGAGGAAGATCCAAAAACATATTCAACGTTGTAACAGGTGATGAAGGCTGGATTTACCAGTATGATCCAGAAACTAAATGACAGTCATTGGTCTGAGTTTTCCCCAGGGAAGATCCCCCAACAAAAAAATAAGCAAATGAGAAGTGTTGGCAAGATGATGATCTGTTCCTTCTTCTCAGCAAGTGGCCACATTGTGATGATTCCGCTTGAGGGATAAAAGACTGTTACTGCCAGATGGTACACCACAAAATTGCTGCCACAAGTGTTCAATGAACTGAGAAAAACATGTCCTAAGGCTGGTTTGCATGGAATGTTGTTGCACCATGACAATGCCTCTGCCCACACTGCACAAGAAACAACCCAATTTATGCAGCAGTTAGGAGTCAGATATTTGTCCCATTCTCCAGATCTGACCGCATGCGACATTTTTCTATTCCCCAAAATGAAAGAAAAAGTTTGAGGTCAACGATTTGAGTCGCCTGAAGCCACAGTAGCTGCTTACAAAGAATGTATTTGCACTCTCTCCAAAGAAGAGTGGTGCCCAGCATTTGAAAAATGGTTTAAAAGCATGTATAGAATGCAATGGAGAATATTTTGTAAAGACGCAATGATCAGATCTAAATTTTAAATATTTTATTGCATCCATTCTCAAAACTTTTGGAGTGACCCTATGTGGCTCAAGTGATAAGAGCTTCGGCACAGAGAGCCAAAAATTCATAGTTCGAATCTCAGCTATGGCATGGAATTTTATAAGTCTGATCCCATTTTCCATCTTAGTGCCTGCACATGGCTAGTATGGAAGAGTATTTTTCATAAGCACTAATTAAACATAATATTAAGCCTGGAATTCGAAGTAGAAAGCTTATTTGGGTATCTTGCCACTTGAGTAGTAAGATCCATGGTTCAATACTTGGCCATGGCATTGAATTTTTCAAATGATTCAATTTTCCATCTCAGTACCTAAACACACGGCTAATGTGGTAGAACCACTAAAAAAAAAAGTACAATTTAACACAATGCTTAATTATAAAGCTCAGAAATGCAAAGTATTTTAAAGTTTGCAAGTCATTGCGCAGTATACCACCTTTAATACTTCAGATTGCCTTGAATGTTTACCGGGATACTCGAATCAGAAAAGAAGGTTTAATGTTTGTAAGATATTTTATCATATCTCCAGTGCTAAGAGTCAGCACAGAGAAAGGAAAATTACTTTTTGCCACTACTTTAAATTTACTTTAAATACATAGTGTATACAATTTCCACTTTACATACTTCACCGAGTTGCTGGTTTTGCCACTATATTACCTGATATACAAATGAGAAAATTACATATCTTAGTTTTGCAAAGGCATATCAATATTAAATTACAAAGCTCTTCAAAATAAAATAATGATAATGAGTAAAATATACCTTACCATGATCTTCAAAGGAGCAACGTCGAATAGGAAGATTTAATCCAGAGCCAGAAGGACAGATGTCCAATTCTGATACAGGATTTGGACACACTATCTTGCTTTCAGTGCCATCATTAACATTGTAAACAAATGTGAAGCGACCACTGATTGGGCAGTATACACGCTGGATATCTTCACCTCCCAAGTCTTTTGTTTCTGAAAAAAGTAGTATGCCTCATAAGTTAATTTATTCACCTATAGGACTTTGAATATTGATACATTCAACTAAAGTATTCCAACCAGGAAAATTTATCGGGGTCTGATAAGGAGGAGAGGTAAAACAAATCTACGTGTCCTTGGGCTGCAACTCACCTGGGCACCACCATTTGTTTACAGACATACAGCTACTTAATTTGTGTAATGCTTTGGTGCTCCTTTGGGTTGCATTTGGAGCAAGAATGTTTTACCGATGTAAAAAAAAAAACCTTATGTATTACATTTATATGACTTTCTCTCCCCACTGTTGTTTATTTTTAAATATCTTCTACAGAATATTCTTACAAAAGCTTATTTTTCTATCTGCTTAATATCAACCAAGTTAAACCTTTGCAGAAATTGTCGCATTACACATTTTGTTGTACATACAAGGTGGATAGAGGAAGGTGAACTGATAAGTCATATGCTTAAAAGCTGGTATATGCTGGCCTTGAAATTCCAATCTCTTTCCATGGCATTGCAAATAACAACTGAATAGCAACAGTACTTTAAGAAAAAAGGAAGTATTGAACAATTCAAACCAATAATAATGGATATCTCGGAAATGGCTGATGCCACAGAAAGTTACCTCAAATATACCTCAGCACCATCTCCATATTTTCACCAACATCTGTATAAGGAAGGACAAGAAATCTTTCTACAATTCTTAGTGGTGACAGCCATATTGGTTTACGTCAAGTTGGAGAAGGCATACCCAATGATAAATGTCAAAAATTCAAGGTAAAACGGCACATTGTCTGGCACCAAATTGTCAGAATAAATGCTATGATGGAATTAAGAGAGATGAGCCCAGATGGTGCAAAATTGCAGATGTGACAAATGGCAGCTTACAGTACTTTTCAAAGTTAAGCAAGGTTAGTTGATGTACATATTATAATACTTTACTCAACATCTTGCTAAACAAACATGTCCATTATGTGTAATGTTCACACAAATGACTTGTTTTGATTTTTTAAGCATCATTTTTAAGAGTCACAATTCAAACAGAACAATGGAGATGGACAGAAGTTGCTAAAAAGAAATGCTGTTCCAAATATTTTTAATGTTAATTGTGAAGTTTCACTGTAGTGAAACAATAACCTGAAAGATTGTTGAGTCGGTTTGTGACTCTAACTTCACTTACTTAAATTTGGTTTCAGGACATGTTTCAAATGCAATTGCTTCTGTCTTCAGCATTGGTCTGACTGTCAACATTGGAGACATGATTACTCGTGTTGGTTGCAAGGCAATGTCATCTGGTATCTTTGTCATGAAAACTTCTGAGGCCAGGATTTCAAAATGCACTACATATCCAGACCCAAATCTATGCTGTGATAACAACTCAGTCAAAGAAATGGATAACACAAGGACGTAAGTACAACGTGCATTCCCAATTTTTTTTTATTTTAGGTTTATTAGTTTCTTACGTTTCTGATTTACGGGAGGTTAGGTTTTTTTTATAAGCTTAGGTTCCTGATTCACTTAAGGTTACTTTTATTAACGTTCTCAATTAAGGACCAATTAATGCAATGAAGCCGTAACGTGTTATAAAAATACTGGAAAATCGTGATTAATGAGTTTATTTTAACGACGGGAAACATACCGAAGAGCAACTTAAAATTGTAGAAACAATGTTTCTAATCTACATTTTGCATCGCAGAAGACTTGCGTGTTGATAGAGAATTTCCCTTTCTGATTTCGGAAAAATTCACCATATTCACGGATGGGTACAGAATAGTATGATGATGATGATAATGATGGCTTGCAAAATTGAAATGCTTGCAAATATCTCCCACTATTTAAAAAATGTTGATAAACATTGTTCAACGTAATGGTTGAAATATTCCTAAATAAAAACTTTCTGAATAGTTCCATAATAGTGGTTTTATTATTTCATTAGTGATTTGGAGCATATAATTATGGAAATCAACTTAAATCAAACAGTAATAAGTATTAGGATGTTGTATTGTAAGGCCACACACAAATAACGCCTAGCCTGTTTACCACAGCAGGAGTCAAGGTTATGAGAGACAGGTTCCCCAATTTCGCCTCTTCATCTTCGTTTCTGCCATTGGGTTTTACAACGGTGAGTCCACACTGTTCAACATATCAACAGTTAACATTCAACAATTAACAAAATGTTTCATTCAACATGTTGTAACTGTTAGCCTTTAACATTCCATCCATACCGGTTAACTTGTTGGGACAACAAAGTTCTCGATTCAAACCAAAATGGACTGTAAGAATGATGAAGATTTGGCTATTGCTGTTTGTGTCTGTGCTTGGTGTGTAATGAAACCCAAAAGAAGAATGTGGATGAGGCCCTAGCTGGTTAACGGGCACAGGAGATAAAATATTTTGAATGAGCTTAAAATTGAGGATAGGTTTGGCTTCAACAATTTTTTGAGAATGATTGACAGTATCTTCAACTTTGTTTTGAGTAAGGTAACATCTACAATTCACAAAAAAGGACACACATTTGAGAGCAACCATTCCAGCTGCTAGACGAGGCTTTTTTGCATTTCCCAACTGTGTTGTGAGCGGAGTGAGGCTACCTTCTTTTTGATATTGCTTCTGAAAACAATAAATTGCACATAGTTAAGCATAATTGTCTGCCCCTTTCACCTTATCCCTGTACTCTTTGTATGGTACATCCAACAATGACAGCCTCAACATAATATCATTGATTAATGAAAGTGTCTTCCTTTTGTCCATTCCCTAACTTCATGTGGAGCAAACCAAAACAAGGATAAAAGCACAGAACAATACAAGAGAACAATGATCAACAGAACTAATATGAGGTGACATGTGATGAATAGTACGCAGGAATTGGAATGCGCCACTGCATGGTTACACTCTGGAAACTTCCAAAGCTTGCCCGATCATGTATGAAGAGTAAATTGACTTAATAAGCTTACATCAAAAGAGAAAACACACCCAAAATGCTAAAGGTGCCAACTGCAACAGTCTCAGTTAACATGTTGCACTCAACAACTTTTGTTAAATGTTAATCAGTGTGGACACGGCTTAACACAGGTTTTTCTTGATCTGTCAGCAGTGAGGAAAACTTCCTACTAAGCAAATGTTGGCCCACTGAAAACCCACCTGCTGGGGCGAGCATGTGCAGGAAGCAAAAATCGCAAAAATGTACACTTCTAGCACTAATTTTTCTTATGACTATACAATTGCCAAAAGATTCACACCCCACTTGGCCTATGACTCTCCGTTTTTTCAAATTTATCAAATTGCTTCAGTTTGTTTTGTTGATAAACAACTTACTCCCACTTGTGTGTCATACTGAAATGGCACCATCAGTTGTAGTCATACTTAATGTTTCACTCATGCCCATATTATATAAAGTTAAAAGCTCAGAATATCAAAAGCAAACCACTTCTTAAGGTTGGTTCACAATAAACTAGGAAAAGGAACCAGAATAAGAATAAGAATGGAAAGCAAAATATGTACATTTGGTTCACAAATACAATCAGAGAGAGAGAGATTGTGTGTGTGTTTTCTGTTCATTAGCATTAAAGATCAAACACTTTTCCTTTTGAGAACATAATACTGGTGCTAGCTAAACTAATTCCGGCCGGTATAGCAGGGAGCTTCTGGAATAAAAAATATCTCTGCTGTGCTGCTTCTTATGTATGATAAAACTGCAGAGTTAAGAGGCAATGGTAGCATTTTTGTGCAAAGTAGCAAAAACTTTGGTTTCATAAATTCTATCAAACTGAAGAAAGTGTAACACTAAAATATACAAATATTAACCACTTCATTTTGTAAGTAAAGGCTATATATGCTTAATATAGTCATGTATATTGCGTTTCATGTTCCTTAATTTTGTTTTTCTTTCCTTAAAATATGTATACAAAGCCCAATTTAAATGCCCATTTCTATTATTGGGTAACTGGGGAGAGCCAGTGCAGGGTTGAAATGAATGCCAGGATATGTTTGGAAGATTTTTATTAATTTTTTAAGTAGGATACTACAAAGGGTCAAAAAGCATTTCATTTTAATTATTATCTCAAATTTTTGGTCCATTATTGCAATGGATAAACAACATTTAAACAGAAAATTAATAGGTAGTTGTCACGTTTCTCAACGTATAAGCCTGAAATATGACAATGCATAAGGATACTGTATGCATAGTATAAATCCATTGGGCTGGTTGTGTTATTCCAAATGAGGGTTTACAGGAAAGCACATATCTGCAGAAATAAGGGTCACTCACCTATCTGAAATTCCATGACATTTACACCACGTTGTTTCAGCCACGCACATGTGTACATTTCTTCACCACTGCAACATACATTAACATTTAACTATAGTAACAGTATTTACATTTGAAATTGACATTTTCAAAACAGATATCCTTTGAAAAATGACCCTTTCAGAGTTTACAAATGTGACATGAGCAGAACAATCAAGAGGTTAAAATGCTCTAGGAATAGAAACATCTCAAACCTGTGGTACATATGGTTTTAACGGTTGCTTGAACTTATGATCCTACAGGTGGATGCATTCCCTCAGTCTAACCAATATCAATATTTAAATACAACCATTGTGAGGTTATTACAAACTAAGATACAAATTTATATAAAAACTGAAAAATCAAATGATATCATAGCTAGGAATCAAACAATGAATCTTCAATTCTCAGTGCAAACGCTCTTACAGCTTACGCTACCATTTTGAGTAGCAGTAGTAGGATAGAGATTTATGACACATGTCTATGATTATTAGCGCCCGATCACTGTATGTAAAATTACCAAACAATAAGAATAAAATGGATTAGGACATAAGTTCCATATAATTCAATAGACCTACAAATAGAAATTAAAAACCAATGTCAGTAAATGCAGAACTTGTAGCTAGAAAACAGGCAAAGACAAAGAAAAGAGACTAGTGGCAGTAAAAAGAGACATAATGACTAATAAAATCAAAAAAGATAAAATGGTGAACACTATATGCAGTGCCCCATACTGCAATGACAAATTAAATATAGTATACAAACTCTATAGCACATAAAGCAATTATATCCTAGCACCTGGGACAGAATTGCTGGCAAATACAAAGAGGCACATAACTGGGCTAAAAACTGACACTAAATTTAAGCATGTTGCACAGTCCACAACTCATTACAATGAGCACAAGGAGGTGTGGGGTCGGAAATTAACGGGTGACTCTGGCTAAGATGACAAGTGTCCAAGAAGCAATTTTACTAAATCATCTCCTCATAATGGGAGGCATGCAAAGAGGTACTCCAGGCGATAGGAGAATTTCAACATCCTGAAGCTTGTTCCCTTGAATACCAGCCCATTCATCAGGCCAGTGCAATAGAACAGAGTTACACAACACAATGATAAAACCATCACAAAGAACATAAGAACTAAAACATCTGGGAAATGCAATTGCAGGTTAGAAAGCTGTAACAGCCACCTCATTCCCTAGCAAGCCAATATGCCCAAGAACACACACAAAGGACATGCTGATGCTGGCACCAACAAATGAATGAAGGCAATCCTGGATGAGCTGTACAAGAAGATGATAAGTGTACAGCGACTGAATGCTGTGGAGTGAAATCAAGGAATCGGTACAAATCACACATTGCTCAAGGTCTTGCAACTGGGTATATAAAAGAGCTTGGAGAATATTAAGCAGCTCAGCTGCAAAGCTTGAACACTGCTGTAAAATGCGAAATCTAAAAATCTGTCACAGAGTAAGAGCACAACCTACTCCCCTTCGCTTTTTGACCCACAGCGTAAATAAATTGGCAGTTATCCAACTGCTCTTTAAATGCTATAAATACTGAACGAATAACTAAACTGGGGTTGTAGACTCCATAGCACATGTCAATTCCAGATCGAAGTGGGTCTCGATGAGGAGATAGAAAATGTGTATCCCCTCTGGTAAAGTGATGTAGAACAGACAAAAGAGCAAACAAAAATGAGCTCCAGGGGGAGTAAAGCCAGGGTGGTAGCTGTCTACAGACATTCCAATGAATAATTAAAATCACAAATTTTAGGACAGATGTCTGGGCAGGCTAGAGAGACTGCATGCATAGCTACACATGGGGTGGCGTGCACCATGTTGGAGTAAATTGCTTCGGAAGTAACGTTTACTAAAGAAGTCCCCACTACGGGAGCAATTTACTCCGAAAGTAACGTTGGAGAGCTCAATTACAATTTACTCTTTTAGTTACGACTATGGAAGTAAGTGCTCATTACTACTGAAGGTATTGTTTTGTTTGCGTGATTTACTTGATGCAATCATGAATAAGGTTATGTGCGATAGGAAAAGGGGAGAACATCAGCGAAAGAGATAAATGTTTGTGGGTAAATAAAGAAAATCCATTTAAACGATATGAGGGTAAAAACGAGCGATAACATGCATTACGTTGGTCTTCAAAGCCAGTGAGATACCGCCAACACTCGCAACGTGCGTTCCTAATTACTTTTTATTTTAGGTTTATTAGTTTTTTACGTTTCTGATTTACAGGAGGTTAGGTTAGGGTTAGATTTTTTTGTTTTTTATAAGCTTAGGTTCCTGATGCAGGGGAGGTTACTTTTATTAACGTTTTCAATGAAGGCCCAAGTAATGCAATAAAGCCATAAGATGCTGGAAGAGAAATGCTGGAAAATCGTGATTGACGAGTTTATTCTAGCGACGGGAAATGTACTGAAGATCAGCTTAAAATTGTAGAAACAATGTTTGTAATCTTCATTTTGCATCGCAGATCACTTGCGTGTTGATAGAGAAATATCCTTTCTGATTTTGGAAAAGTTCACCATATTCACGGATGGGTACAAAATAGTAACATGCGTGCAGTCAATTCCACACACAATGTGTGGGAAATCTGTGAAAGTGAAGAAGAATTGCCTTTTACTTTCTTAACACTCGTGTATATTTCTATGTATAGGTACCTTGCTCTTAACCTCAAAAGCGCTATAACAACATAGTGAAATACACGGCCAGCAGACACGTGGTGAACATTTATTTATAAGATCGCCTGTAATACCGGCATTACGATGAACTTTACTTAAGGTAGCATGTAAATGCTGGTAAACTAAAGATATAATTGGCATGCACTTAACATAATGGGAATTACTCTTGATTCATAGTGCTTTTATTACTTCGAGCTAGTACTGATTGGTTTGCTGATTACCATGTGAAATCAAACTTGACATAACAGGAAGGAAAAGTTTGATGTCAAACTTTTAAGTTACATCGCGTTAAGTCAATTCTATCTATCTCCATTTAATACAGTCTAAGACTGTCACATTACGTTAATTTTATCGTAATGCCGGCTCAAGTTTCTGAAATATTCCGGTACGAAACACTCATAGGACGCATAAAAATAATTGCAATTTGGATTATAGAACTGAATTTGTGTCTGAGTTTTGTTGAAAATGTTCTCCAAGCAGGTTCAAAAGGCGTGTAAAAGATTCTTTCCTAATACCGAAATTTCATTGAACTTCCTTTCTCTCTCTCTCTCTGTATAAGTATCATATGGTTCTCGCATAGCAATATCGCATTTCCGTTTTTTTCCCGTCGAGATCATCAATGTAACCTAAGTAATCTCCGTTTTCTTCATCGAGATCATCAATGTAATCTAAGTAATCCATGAATGCGTCAAAAATATCTTCCTCTTAATACGCTATGGTATTCTAATTGAATCGACAGGTTAGTTACTCCATCCAGCATGAAAGAGTAAATTCTAACCTATATTTGTGCTCTATTTAATTCCGTAGTAACATACTACATGATGGTGCTCTCCAACATTTACTTCTGCAGTAATTTAATCTGGGAGTATCTGAAAGGAGTAAAATTCCTATGAAGTAGTTTGCTCTCGCATGGAAGTCACCGAGTGTTGAACTTGAATAGCAGTTTACTACAAAAGTAGAGCTTACTCCAGGTTGGTGCATGCCACCCAGAAGAACATTGTGTCAAAAAGGTAACAGAGGTTTATCAGCTTCTGCACATAGTAAGATAACTGGCCTTGTGGGAAAGACCAATACCCAGCCTTATACTATGATGATAAATTGAATTTATACAACTTAAATTGGATGGTGGCACCAAAGAATACACAATGTACCAGTAATCAAGTTTCATTGAAGAAAGAGTGAATCGACTTGAGATACTCATTTGCTCCACTAACTGCATATTATATGCAGGACATGTTTCGTGAGGCATTCACCACATCTTCCGCTGCTATGCGTCGACTGACTTTCTTCAATATATTTGAATGCTTCAATTTTTCAAGAAACTCTGAAATCAAGTTTCAGCTGTACCAGTGAGCAATACAGTCTTTAAACAATAGTCCAGTCATGAAAAACTTAAGAGTCTGTTCACTCCTCGCTTTTAAGTAGAATATATGAGAACCAGCTGAACTTACTGTCAAAATTCAATATTAAAATTTTTGTCTTATATGCAAAAGGAAGATGATCTAGCTCAAGATGTAGAGAAAGCTCAGGGAATGTGTTCCATCAACAGAAGTTCATGCAAATGGTTTTCTCGGTAAAGTTAAAGCTACTCCAAGTACAGAGGCAGTATCAAGACACTATTGAGGTCGGTGTTCCAAGAGGTAAGTCCAGGGGGAAGTACATTAAATTACAAAATCATCCACTAACAATGAAGATGAAACATCAGGTGGAACACATTCAACAAAAGGGTTGCTGCCAATACCAAAACATGTGACAACTAGTAACGAGCCCTGTGGTACTCTATTGATAAAACAGAGCCCAATCATACCCCAAATTCCACATCCCTCATGAACACTCGAAAAAAGAGGGGAAGACATCTGTGAATGCTCCACTTATGGAGAGTACAAAGAATACCTGAACTCCAGGAACTGTCACACTTTGAGGTCAGGAAAGATTGCAAACATCTGCATACATGATTTCTGTGGATTGCAAAGCTAAGTGGTTGATTGTAGAACTGTAGTGACAAAAACCACACTTGACATTCTGAAAGCAGTTTTTAAGACTCAAGCCACCATGTCAACTGCATGTTAATCATTTGCTCCATCACCTTGCAAATGCAACTGGTGAGGGAGATAGGCAGGTAACTGGATGGTAGATAACAACTGTTCCCAGTTTTCAGTATTGGGATGATGGTGGCATTAAACCAAGTTGTAGGATACTTAGCAGTTCACCATACAGTTATAGACCTCTAACAGAAAGACTTTGCCTATGGAAGAGAGCTGCTGCAGCATTAGCACCATCTAGACCATAAGCGGAGTGCCTAGGACGATGATAGGAATTGCTACAGCTCCTGTATGGTGAAAAATGCATTCTAACACTTGTCATTAAAAGACACATGTGATGCATCTCATCTCAACAAAAAGAACATTCCTTTGATGCATACAGGGCCAGCTATCTTATTCAGGCCAGACTGAATGTCGAATGGGTTGACCTTCTGAAAAGACTGAGACACTTCCGTTATGTTAATCACAAGGTAATGAGTGGACATTACATTTCATAATGCACTTAGCCATAAAAGAGAGGCTATTAATTATTACCCATGTGCTCCCCATAAATCACAGAGCACAACAAGGGGTTAGCCCATAGGGATGACAGGTTACACTCCCACTGACCCTAGAGTTCAGTTAAAGACACCCTGTCCTGCGCCATCTCATTTTAAAACTCTATAAATATAGCTAATTAACCCAATCACATCATATTTAAATGCCTTCTCTGCTAACCCAGAAATCACATTTAAATCCCCTAGAAATGAGGGTGGTAACACCTTAATCCTTAAAAAAAATAATTTAAAATCAACCAATAAGAGTTTTTGTGGAAAATTTGTCTGCACAATATTAAAAGCATAAACTCACCAGTACTGTTGTCCTAGTATTGCTGTTGTGTGGACAGACCTGAAAACAATCCTTTAAATGAAGAACAACATCACCTCTTTTACTTATAAATGGGGTGTCAAGGCATCGGTCCTTGCTCCAGTACAATTAAATACTTGACTTTTGCAAGAGATATCAAAATAACAATACAGACCCTAACTTCACCTGCCATAGTGTTGGACCATTTTTAATTGTCTTTCAATCTGTCCGATTGTTCAACTGCCTTGTTACATAAGCATTAGCTTCATAACACATTTTGTCAAACAATGGTTACGCATATTCCGAATAAAATTGAAAGCGCAGATGCCATCTGTGATGCATGCTTGTTCAGTAAATCTTTACAAACACCACTATTTGCAGTAAAAGGATAGAGAACACGATTATTATCAGTTTTAGTCCAATTTCAATCACACTGTTTCCCCTGTGCCATAATACGGACATGTTTCAAAGGGCCTGGCGTGTCATCATTGGTTTCATAATTATTCTCCTCACTGCTTTCTGCACTAGATTCATTATCACTGTCACTAGAACTTTCTTCAGTCTCTGTTTCATATTCAGAAAAATCACACTTTTACTACCACTCTCTAGTACACTTTGTATCAGTTTTCTCAAACCCTCCTTGTCATCCACATGGATTCTTTTTGCAGCCATATGGATACCGACACGAGCACAGGAAAAACATAAAATTATTTCTTGGTTGAAATACAGTTGTTGAGGTCATATGGCCAGAATTACAAACATCACATGTCAGCACTTCATTCGAAATGTATACAAATGACATCTGTGAGAAAGAACCTAAACTACAGTAGTTATGTAGAGCAATGCAGTATCTTGAGCTGAGCTCATCAAATGACTCATATGCAAAAAAAGCGTGTGCGAGCCCTGGTCGTCAAATGATACGAATGGGTTAATGAAGGCTTTATCATGATCTTAGAAGTCATATAACTGTTTAACATGTGCTGAAGTTCATTATAAGAATGTAAGTAGTTTGTAATTTAAAAGTGATTTACCTCCCTAAGCATGATCAACATACACTAAAAGAGAGAGAGAGAGAGGGACGGAGAGAGAGAGAGAGAGAGAGAGAGAGAGCAGAAAAATAATAAAGGAAATTGTTAAGAATTTAATAGAAATTGCAATTTTTAGCATGAATATTTTTTAGAACACATAAGTTTACACTTAGGAAAGTATGCAGATTTTAGACAGCTTTGCAGCTGGTAATATTAGCACAAAAACATTTCCCATGCATGGGAAACTCCATTATGATTAGGATGTAACAAATACTACGCCGGAAGCAACATTCATATAAACCTAACCTAAAAAATGAAAAAACGACGTCATACCCAGACGTAATTAATCTTTCAAATCTAACTTTCACCAAAGCGGAACTATCTGTATTAAACCTTGGCCTAACAACATGTGCTGGCTACACAAAAACAACTGATGAAATAGTCGCAGACATTGAGATTGCTACTTACAACTTAAACGAAAATAGTAAAACCATTATAAAAAAAGAATGTGAAATGGTTCTCCAAGAAATAAAAGCAGATAACCATAACAATTTCCCAACCAAAAATGTGATAAAAACATTAAAATCAAAACCAGTAGTATACACGAAAGCTGACAAAGGAAATAAACTAGTTGTACTTCAAAAAGATGATTATATTATTACCAGAATGGAAAATATGCTGCAACAAGAACATTACATACAGATTCAAGAAGACCCATTAAAACTACACTTAAAAGCCTTCAATGAAAGCATCCAAGAAAGCAAAACTATAACAGACACTGATAAATCTAGATTAAAACCAGACCACTCCACTTTACCAAGAATGTACACAAACCGGGTAATAAGATGAGACCAATCGTCAGCAATATGGATTCTCCTACCTACAAACTGGCAAAATGGTTACTTCAGAGATTCTCTTCACTACCAAAATTCAATAGTAAAAACATAATGAATTCAGAAGATTTAATACAGAAAATAAAATCCCTGGAACTCAAACCAGAAGACAGATTAGTTTCCTTTGATGTCACAGCACTATTTCCAAGTGTCCCTACAGATCAACCCATGCGTCAATTAAAGAAATGGCTCCAGTAGACTAACATGCCGGAAGAAGAAACAGAAGACCAATACAACTTACCAATTTGTGCATTACATACAATTGTTTTGGTTTCAATAAGAAGTTCTATCAACAACCAACAGGTCTAACCATGGGTCACTGTCACTGTCACCTTACTTGCAGATCTATTTATGAGTTACTTGGAAACACACATAACAACTTCCTTCCCATACATTTTTTAAGTTTGGCACAGATATGTCGACGACATCTTCGCTGTAGTCCCTAATAGGTTCATACAAGACTTCTTAGCCTTACTAAACCTGCAGAACCAATCAATAAAATTCACCATAGAAATAGAAAAAGAAGGCATGCTACCATTTTAGACCTAAAAATCATCAGAGTACAAAAGAACCTAACTTTTAGCATATACAGGAAGCCAACACACTCTACTATCTACAATCAACCACACACAAACATGCAGTACTAAACAGCCTTACACATAGACTGGTATATAACCCCTTAAATAAACAAGAATACCAGTTACAATACCAGCACATAGTAGACACAGCAATAAATAATGGGTACAACAAAACAACAACTGACAAAAAAATTTCAAAATTCAAACGACAGAAACGCATCAAAGACACAACAAATCTCAGCCAGCAAGATAAACAGCTCAAGTTCAAGAAATTCACATATCACCCAGGAACATATCACAAATTTAAGAAGATTTTCATGAAACACAACATCAGCCTAGCCCCACATACAAATTTAACATAGAGAAATTCATTCGTAACAAGTTAAAAGACCACATTTCACAAGACAAAAAAGCTGGAATCTACAAAATCAATTGTTCGGATTGCAATACAGCATCTAATCCAGCTGTAAATTTGGCTGGTTTGACTAATGTAATATTGGGTTTGAAGTTGTGATTAGTGATCCAAAAATGGTGTGAAACTGCAGATTTGTCCATTTGTTTGTATTTGATATATCTCATGTGCTCTTTTAGCCTAGTTTCTAGATTTCTTTTTGTCTTTTCTTTTGTCTATATATCGGTAAGACAAAAAGAAATCTAGAAACTAGGCTAAAAGAGCACACGAGATATATCAAATACAAATAAATGGACAAATCTGCAGTTTCACACCATTTTTGGATCACTAATCACAACTTCAAACCCAATATTACATTAGTCAAACCAGCCAAATTTACAGCTGAATTAGATGCTTGGGAGAAGATCACCATTCTAAAACACAACACACATCTAATGAATTTTGGTTTGCCGCCATCAAGTCCCCTCTGGAAGTACATTTCACCACCACACGATGCCACCACAGTATTCAGTCCACAAAACGGGCCAGTCAGATTAGCTTCTGAGGATGGGAACAACTGTTTCCTGAAACATGTTAAGTGAGTAAACTTAATTGATGTTAGTGTAACAATTCCGACTCACCTTTAAATAAATTCAATAACACATCAGTGTTTCTAGCTTCTTTTCAAATATCAATGTAAACAACATTTGTATAAATCACTTTGCAATTATTCTTACACTAACGTAAATAACAAAGAAAATTCTGAATGGCTGTGTACGAAGAGCGAATAAATGGTTGGGTCAATCATACATAGATGGGTCGCCCTCCGTGGTGTTGTCACTAACATGCTAGCCTCTAGTTCCCAAGGTTGCGGGTTCAAACCCGACAGAGGGTGATGGATAGTTTTAGGCATAAAAATCGTTAGCATAGCTTCCTTCGGAAGGGAAGTAAAGTTGGTGGTCCTGTGTCGTAGATATACGGCACGTAAAAGAACCTCAAGCCTGATAAAGAGGCCTCTGAGCAAAATTACCGATCTTCCATGCCCAATATAGAATTGGTCGCTAAGGACAACAGTAGTTAAAGCGCGTCCATAATCAGAATTCAATTTGATTTAATTTAATACATGGATGGCCATTTGAGGGTCAAGTTACATTTCATAATTGAGATCCAATATTTTTTATTTTGTTTCCTTATCTGCATCACAAAATAAACAGCTTTTTATAAACCATTTTCCAATGAGAAAACAACATACAAAATGTAGGTACCCATTTCAAAATATTAAATTGACCCTAAAATGACATCATAATGTCCTCCAAATAAAACACGACTGATGGCATTTACTTCCCCCCATAATATCAAACAAATTATATTCAAGACATTTCTTTCTACAATGCTTAGTTCTGGAGATATTGTACAGTCTCAACTTAAATTGTCCACACAGTATCTGACTACTAGAGTTAAAATGTTGGCTGCCCTGATATACAGCATCAGTCATCTTTGTTTTTTGGTCACCTGAATAAAGCTGCATTGCCTACACTCCCCTCCACTGCACAAGAGAAAGAGAGAGAGAGAAAGAGAGAGAGAGCGAGTGAGAAGTAATGCTGTGTTACCTGCAGTTACTGGCCTCCACATGTGATGGCCATCCTTGAGCAGGCATTAACCTAAGAGACAGAGATTCAAACCCTGAAATTGCACTTCTGAGGTTGGAATTGCAGGTAGAATCACTGGAGAAGGCCATCAGTACCTGTCCTGTTCCTGCTTCTTCACGGTATAGCTGCAGAAATATAAAACAAGTTATGAACATTTGGAGCATTTTCTACACTTATACAGAATGAGAAGGATATATATTTAAACTATGAATATAAGTCAGAAGCAGATCCTCCCTAAAGGAATCCTGGATAATATATTTTGAAAGATATCTTACCAATAAGCAAAATACAGTCAGCAATATTAGCATTTTCATTTCTAAATTTCCCAACATCATATGAGTGAACCACAAATTATCCTTTGGAAGCAAAGTTTGATTTAAATTTTGAGAAAACTTATGATTTATTAAATAAAGATACATTTTAAACATCTACTTTGTAAGGGCACTGATGACCATAGCTGCTTAGCGCCCTTAAACCGCATATCATCATCATCATTATCATCACCTTTTAAACATAATGTTATGTTTAAGTAGTTCACTAAGTTTTAATTTAAGTTAATGATACTCATCGTTTGAGAGCTTTATTCTTATTCAGAAGTTATTTAACAATAAAAGTCAAGCTTATTTGATTTGGTCTATTTCTTTCTTTTCTTTTTTTTCAAGTTAGTGGAATATCTTTTGACATCTAGTCCACCACTATTATGAATTCACTCAGCGACGGTGAACAAATAGATGTCATCTGGTGTAAGTAAATAAAACAGAAATGAAAATGTTGATTTTGACTTTACCAAAGCAACACCATTTGTATATAATTTCCATAATTAAGAGGGGGTTACAATAGCTCCTCTTAACCCCTCCAATAGAAGGTACATTGAAAAGGGTGCAAAATTCTTCATTGCCTTTGGTCCATCTCCAAACATGGGCACAACTAAATAATTTGCAATGTCATATTTGGCAACATAGCCCACAGAAGTATGTGCCACACTGCCTGCCATGTCAGACGAATGAAGTAAATAGTAATGTTCTTGCTCGGAGGAAGAGGAAGTGTGTATGAAATTTTTGTGTTAAATGCATCTACACTGATATCTAATCACAAATGACTGAAAAAAGTCTGTGTCAAAAGTACATTGTAAAGCAAAATATATGTTCAAGTGAGACACTAATAAACATTTTACATGGGAAAAAAACATGAATTGGAAAGGTAGAATCAGACTGAAAAATTTAATGCCATAGCCTGGATTTCAATCACGGATCTTCGCCTTTCTGTGGTGTTGCTGTAATCAAATGAGCTACCATGGCATGCCGACACAACATTAAATTCCACAACCAACTCACATTTTTGTTGGTAAACTAAATGGCATTCTCAAATTGATTTGCAGATAACATATCCCAAATGGCAACTTAGATTCTTGTAAGCACTTTTAAGTCCCAATCTTCATGTTAACCATTATTAGGTCAATCAATGAAAATCATCTGATTCTACTTTTCTAACTTTAGCCTACAAATGCATATGTGGAAGAACAATTAATCATATTCTCATCTGCGAAAATAGAACTGTTGTAAAAATCCTAAACACTGTATGTTGCAATTCATGCTTCCTCTGCCACTAATATGTTACTATGCCCATGAAAGTATTTGGAAATTATCCAAATTATTATTCACTTTCAGATTTTACTCTCTCAGCAGCAGAATACATTTTTCTACTTTAAGAATGTTTGGATGGCATAGCTTCTAGTGTTGCTACTCGCATTTCCTGTTTCTGCATTCAACACCAAGAGATCACCTGGAAGCCTTCTGATAAGAGAATTTAAATCCACACAATTCTAGTTACATCTCAATTCTGCAAGATGATTTCTGAGTATTACTGATATGTGTAAGGTTTCAAAGTTGGAATGTTTATACTAAACTCTGACTCAGTTTTACCTCTGTGTAAAGTATAACCACTGTAAAAACTAGGATCTGAAGCCTAACATGTACCAGTGGCTCTATGAAGTTGTGGTAAAACCACAAATCACTTATGGAGCATTGGTATGGTGGCCAAAGACTCTACAAACTAAAACAAAAGAAAAACTAAATAGTCTCCAGAGGTTGGCTAGTTTAGGTAATCTGGAGGTTTTAAAAGGACACCCTCTTTTATATTGGAAACTTTACTAGGTCTTACCCTGCTGGAACCATGCATCCAAGCTGAGGCTAGAGTAGCAGTATACAGATTCATCCAGGTAGAAAAGTGGAGAGAGAACTGCTGTAAAACAGGCCACACCTCCGTCCGCCACAAAATGGAAGATTGTGAATTATTAATGAAATCTGATTTCATGTCAGAAGTAATTTCAGTTTTCCAACCCTTCAAAGCAAGTATTGTTGATAGAAACATTGAATAAAAATCTCATCTAAGGCATAAGAACAATTTGGTAACATATACTAATGTTTCACGCATAAATGGGAAAACTGGTGCAGGTATTTATCATAAAACAATGGCCCATTCATCACGCCAGTGCAATAGAGCAGAGTTACACAACACAATGATAAAACCATCACAAAGAACATAAGAACTAAAACATCTGGGAAATGCAACTGCAGTTTAGAAAGCTGTAACAGCCACCTCATTCCCTAGCAAGGCGATATGCCCAAGAACACACACAAAGGACATGCTGATGCTGGCACCAACAAATGAGTGAAGGCAATCCTGGATGAGCTGTACAAGAAGATGATTAGTGTACAGCGACTGAATGCTGTGGAGTGAAATCAAGGAATCGGTATACAAATCACACATTGCTCAAGGTCTTGCAATTGAGTATATAAAAGAGCTTGGAGAATATTAACCAGCTAAGCTGCGAAGCTTGAACACTGCTGTAAAATGCGAAATCTAAAAATCTGTCACAGAGTAATTGCAAAACCTACTCCCCTTCGCTTATTGACCCACAGCGTAAATAAATTGGCAGTTATCCAACTGCTCTTTAAATGATATAAATGCTGAACGAATAACTAATCTGGGGTTGTAGACTCCATAGCACATGTCAATTCCTGATTGAAGTGGGTCTCGATGAGGAGATGGAAAATGTGTATCCCCTCTGGTAAAGTGATGTAGAACAGCAGAAAGAGCAAACAAAAATGAGTCCAGGAGGAGTAAACCAGGGTGCTTGCTGTCTACAGACATTCCAATGAATAATTAAAATCACAAATTTTAGGACAGATGTCTGGACAGGCTAGAGAGACTGCATGCATAGCTACACATGGAATTGCTTCGGAAGTAACGTTTACTAAAGAAGACCCCACTACGGAAGAAGGTTACTACGGGAGCAATTTACTCCGAAAGTAACTTTGGAGAGCTCAATTACAATTTACTCTTTTAGTTACGACTACTGAAGTAAGAGCCCATTACTGCTGAAGGTATTGTTTTGTTTGCACGATTTACTTGATACAATCATGAATAAGGTTATGTGAGATAGGAAAAGGGGAGAAACATCAGCGAAAGAGATAAATGTTTGTTGGTAGAAATAAAGGAAATCCATTTAAAAATATGAGGGTAAAAAACATGCGATAACCGGCATTACGTTAGTCTTCAAAGCCAGTGAGATACTGCCAACACTCACAACGTGCTTTCCCAATTACTTTTTATTTTACGTTTATTAGTTTTTTATGTTTCTGATTTACGGGAGGTTAGGTATTTTTTTTTATAAGCTTAGGTTCCTGATTCACTTAAGGTTACTTTTATTAACGTTCTCAATTAAGGACCAACTAATACAATGAAGCCATAACGTGTTATAAAGATGCTGGAAAATCGTGATTGACGAGTTTATTCTAGCGATGGGAAACGTACTGAAGAGCAGCTTAAAATTGTAGAAACAATGTTTGTAAGCTTCATTTTGCATCGCAGATCACTTGCTTGTTGATAGAGAAATACCCTTTCTGATTTCGGAAAAGTTCACCATATTCACAGATGGGTACAAAGTAGTAGTATGATGATGATGATGATGATCATAATAATAATAATAATAACATTAATAATAATAATAATAATAATAATAATAATAATAATAATAATAATAATAATAATAATAATAATAATGGCTTGCAAAATTGAAATGCTTGCAAATTATCTCACACAATTTAAAAATGTTGATAATCTTTGTTCAACGTAATGGTTGAAGTATTCCTAAATTAAAACTTTCTGAATAGTTCCAAAATGGTGGTTTTATTATCTCATTAGTAATTTGGAGCATATAATTATAGAAATCAACTTAAATCAAACAGTAATAAGTATTAGGATGTTGTATTGTAAGGCCACGCACATATAACACCTAGCCTGTTTACCACAGCAGGAGTCAAGGGTATGAGAGAAAGGTTCCCCAATTTCACCTCTTCATCTTCGTTTCTGCCATTGGGTTTTACAACGGTGAGTCCACACTGTTCAACATATCAACAGTTAACATTCAACAATTAACAAAATGTTTCATTCAACATGTTGTAACTGTTAGCCTTTAACATTCCATCCATACCGGTTAACTTGTTGGGACAACAAAGTTCTCGATTCAAACCAAAATGGACTGTAAGAATGATGAAGATTTGGCTATTGCTGTTTGTGTCTGTGCTTGGTGTGTAATGAAACCCAAAAGAAGAATGTGGATGAGGCCCTAGCTGGTTAACGGGCACAGGAGATAAAATATTTTGAATGAGCTTAAAATTGAGGATAGGTTTGGCTTCAACAATTTTTTGAGAATGATTGACAGTATCTTCAACTTTGTTTTGAGTAAGGTAACATCTACAATTCACAAAAAGGACACACATTTGAGAGCAACCATTCCAGCTGCTAGACGAGGTTTTTTGCAGTTCTCAACTGTATTGTGAGCAGAGTGAGGCTACCTTCTTTTTGATATTGCTTCTGAAAACAATAAATTGCACATAGTTAAGCATAATTGTCTGCCCCTTTCACCTTATCCCTGTACTCTTTGTATGGTACATCCAACAATGACAGCCTCAACATAATATCATTGATTAATGAAAGTGTCTTCCTTTTGTCCATTCCCTAACTTCATGTGGAGCAAACCAAAACAAGGATAAAAGCACAGAACAATACAAGAGCACAGTGATCAACAGAAGTAATATGAGGTGACATGTGATGAATAGTACACAGGAATTGGAATGCGCCACTGCATGGTTACACTCTGGAAACTTCCACTGCTTGCCCGATCATGTATGAAGAGTAAATTGACTTAATAAGCTTACATCAAAAGTGAAAACACACTCAAAATGCTAAAGGTGCCAACTGCAACAGTCTCAGTTAACATGTTGCACTCAACAACTTTTGTTAAATGTTAATCAGTGTGGACACGGCTTAACACAGGTTTTTCTTGATCTGTCAGCAGTGAGGAAAACTTCCTGCTAAGCAAATGTTGGCCTACAGAAAACCCACCTGCTGGGGCGAGCATGCGCAGGAAGCAAAAATGTACACTTCTAGCACTAATTTTTCTTATGACTATACAATTGCCAAAAGATTCACACCCCACTTGGCCTATGACTCTCCATTTTTTCAAATTTATCAAATTGCTTCAGTTTGTTTTGTTGATAAACAACTTACTCCCACTTGTGTGTCATACTGAAATGGCACCATCAGTTGTAGTCATACTTAATGTTTCACTCATGCCCATATTATATAAGTTAAAAGCTCAGAATATCAAAAGCAAACCACTTCTTAAGGTTGGTTCACAATAAACTAGGAAAAGGAACCAGAATAAGAATAAGAATGGAAAGCAAAATATGTACATTTGGTTCACAAATACAATCAGAGAGAGAGAGAGATTGTGTGTGTGTTTTCTGTTCATTAGCATTAAAGATCAAACACTTTTCCTTTTGAGAATATAATACTGGTGCTAGCTAAACTAATTCCGGCCAGTATAGCAGGGAGCTTCTGGAATAAAAAATATCTCTGCTGTGCTGCTTCTTATGTATGATAAAACTGCAGAGTTAAGAGGCAATGGTAGCATTTTTGTGCAAAGTAGCAAAAACTTTGGTTTCATAAATTCTATCACACTGAAGAAAGTGTAACACTAAAATATACAAATATTAACCACTTCATTTTGTAAGTAAAGGCTATATATGCTTAATATAGTCATGTATATTGCGTTTCATGTTCCTTAATTTTGTTTTTCTTTCCTTAAAATATGTATACAAAGCCCAATTTAAATGCCCATTTCTATTATTGGGTAACTGGGGAGAGCCAGTGCAGGGTTGAAATGAATGCCAGGATATGTTTGGAAGATTTTTATTAATTTTTTTAACAGGATACTACAAAAGGCCAAAAAGCATTTCATTTTAATTATTATCTCAAATTTTTGGTCCATTATTGCAATGGATAAACAACATTTAAACAGAAAATTAATAGGTAGTTGTCACGTTTCTCAAAATACAAGCCTGCAATATGGCAAGGCATGAGGATACTGTATGCATAGTATAATTCTATGCTTGAACTTATGATACTACAAGTGGAAGCATTCCCTCAGTCTAAATAACATCAATATTTAAACACAACCATTGTGAGGTTATTACAAACTAAGATGAAAATTTATATAAAAACTGAAAAATCCAATGATGCCATAGCTAGGAATACAACGATGGCTCTTCAATTCTCTGTGCAAACGCTCTTACAGCTTGAGCTACTATTTTGAGTAGCAGTAGTAGGATAGAGTTTTATGAGACATGTCTATGATTATTAGCGCCCGATCACTGTGTGAAAAATTACCAAAAAATAAGAATAAAATGGATTAGGTCATAACTTCCATATAATTCAACAGACCTACAAATAGAAATTAAAAACCAATGTCAGTAACTGCAGAACTTGTAGCTAGAAGACAGGTAAAGCCACAAAGAAAAGAGACTAGTGGCAGTAAAAAGAGACACAATGACTAATAAAATCTAAAAAGGTAAAATGGTGAATACCATATGCAGTGCCCCTTACTGCTACGACAAATTAAATATAGTATACAAGCTCTATAGCACATAAAGCCATTATATCCTAGAACCTGGGACATAATTGCTGGCAAACACAAAGAGGCACATAACTGGGCTAAAAACTGACACTAAATTTAAGCATATTACACAGTCCACAACTCATTACAATGAGCACAATTAGGTGTGAGGTCTGGCTAAGATGACAAGTGTCCAAGAAGCAATTTTGTTAAGTCATCTCCTCATAATGGGAGGCATGCAAAGAGGTACTACAGGAGAATTTCAACATCCTGAAGCTTGTTCTCTTGAATACCAGCCCATTCATCATGCCAGTGCAATAGGACAGTTACACAACACGATGATAAAACCATCACAAAGAACACAAGAACTAAAACATCTAGGAAATGCAATTGCAGTTTACAAAGTTGTAACAGCCACCTCATTCCCTAGCAAGCCAATATGCCCAAGAACACACACAAAGGACATGCTGATGCTGGCACCAACAAATGAGTGAAGTCAATCCTGGATGAGCTGTACAAGAGGATGATAAGTGTACAGCGATTGAATGCTGTGGAGTGCACTCAAGGAATCGGTACAAATCACACACTGCTCAAGGTCTTGCAACTGGGTATATAAAAGAGCTTCGAGAATATTAAGCAGCTCAGCTGCAAAGCTTGAAAACTGCTGTAAAAGGCAAAATCTAAAAATCTGTCACAGAGTAAGAGCACTACCTACTCCCCTTCTCTTTTAGACCCACAGCGTAAATAAATTGGCAGTTATCCAACTGCGCTTTAAATGCTATAAATGCTGAACGAATAACTAAACTGGGGTTGTAGACTCCATAGCACATGTCAATTCCAGATGGAAGAGGGTCTCCGGATGGAAGTGGGTTATGTGTATCCCCTGTGGTAAAGTGATGTAGAACAGCACAAAGAGCAAACAAAAATGAGCTCCAGGGCGAGTAAAGTCAGGGTGGTTGCTGTCTACAGATGGTCCAATGAATAATTAAAATCACAAATTTTAGGACAGATGTCTGGGCAGGCTAGAGAGACTGCATGCGTAGCTACACATGGGGTGGCATGCACCATGTTGGAGTAAATTGCTTCGGAAGTAACGTTTACTAAAGCAGTCCCCACTACGGAAGTAGCTTATTAAGGGAGCAATTTACTCCGAAAGTAACGTTGGAGAGCTCAATTACAATTTACTCTTTTAGCTACGACTACGGAAGTAAGTGCTCAGTACTCCTGAAGGTATTGTTTTGCTTGCGCGATTAACTTGATGCAATCTTGAATAAGGTTATGTGCGATAGGAAAAGGGGAGAAACATCAGCGAAAGAGATAAATGTTTGTTGGTAGAAATAAAGAAACTTCATTTAAACAATATGAGGGTAAAAATTGAGTGATAACATGCATTACATTGGTCTTCAAAGCCAGTGAGATACCGCCAACACTCGCAAAGTGCGTTCCTAATTACTTTTTATTTTAGGTTTCTTAGTTTTTTACATTTCTGATTTACAGGAGGTTAGATTAGGGTTAGGTTTTTTTTTTTTATAAGCTTAGGTTCCTAATGCACGGGAGGTTACTTTTATTAACGTTTTCAATGAAGGCCTAAGTAATGCAATAAAGCTATAATGTGTTATAAAGATGCTGGAGGAGAAATGCTGGAAAATCGTGATTGACGAGTTTATTCTAGCAACGGGAAATGTACTGAAGAACAGCTTAAAATTGTGGAAACAATGTCTCTAATCTTCATTTTGCATCGCAGATCACTTGCATGTTGATACAGAAATATCCTTTCTGATTTTGGAAAAGTTCACCATAATCACGGATGGATACAAAACAGTAACATGCATGCAGTCAATTCCACACACAATGTGTGAGAAATTTGTGAAAGTGAAGAAGAATTGCCTTCTACTTTCTTAACACTCGTGTATATTTGTATGTACAGGTACCTTGCTCTTAACCTCAAAAGCGCTATAACAAAACAGTGAAATACACGGCCAGCAGACACGTGGTGAACATTTATTTATAAAATCGCCTGTAATACGGGCATTACAATGAACTTTACTTAAGGTGGCATGAAAATGCTGGTAAACTAAAGATATAATTGGCATGCACTTAACATACTGGGAATGACTCTTGATTCGTAGTTCTTTTATCACTTCAAGCTAGTACCGATTGGTTTGCTAATTACCATGTGAAATCAAACTTGACGTAACAGGAAGGAAAAGTTTGATGTCAAACTTTTAAGTTACATCACCTTAAGTCAATTCTATCTATCTCCATTTAATACAGTCTAAGACTGTCACATTACGTTAAATTCATTGTAATGCTGGCTCAAGTTTCTGAAATATTCCGGTATACAAAACACTCATAGGACGCATAACAATAATTGCAATTTCGATTATAGAACTGAATTTGTGTCTGAGTTTTGTTGAAAATGTTCTCCAAGCAGGTTCAAAAGGCGTTTATAAGATTCTTTCCTAATACCGAAATTTCAGTGCCTTTCTTTCTCTCTCTCTCTCTCTCTCTCTCTCTCTCTCTCTCTCTCTCTCTCTCTCTCTCTCTCTCTCTCTCTCTCTGTATAAGTATCATATGGTTCTCGCATAGCAATATCGCATTTCCGTTTTTTTCCCCGTTGAGATCATCAATGTAACCTAAGTAATCTCTGTTTTCTTCATCGAGATTATCAATGTAATCTAAGTAATCCATGAATGCGTCAAAAATATCTTCCTCTTAATACGCTATGGTATTCTAGTTGAATCGAAAGGTTAGTTACTCCATCCAGGATGAAAGAGTAAATTCTAACCTATATTTGTACTCTATTTAATACAGTCTTAAAACAATGGTCCAGTCATGAAAAACTTAAGAGCCTGTTCACTCCTTGCTTTTAAGTAGAATATATGAGAACCAGCTGAACTTACTGTAAAAAATCAATTTTAAAAATTTTGTCTTATATGCAAAAGGAAGATGATCTAGCCCAAGATGTAGAGAAGGCTCATGGAATGTGTTCCATCAACAGAAGTTCATGCAAATGGTTTTCTTGGTAAAGTTAAAGCTACTTTCTGTACTCCAAGTACAGAGGCAGTATCAAGACACTATTGAAGTCAGTGTTCCAAGAGATAAGTCCAGTGGTAAGTACATCAAATTACGAAATCATCCACTAACAATGAAGATGAAACATCAGGTGGAACACATTCAACAAAAGGGTTGCTGCCAACACCAAAACATGTGACAACTAGTAACGAGCCCTGTGGTACTCTTTTGATAAAACAGAGCCCAATCATACCCCAAATTCCCTATCCCTCATGAATACTCGAAAAAAGAGGGGAAGACAACTGTGAATGCTCCACTTATGGAGAGTACAAAGAATACCTGAACTCCAGGAACTGTCACACTTTGAGGTCAGGAAAGATTGCAAACATCTGCATACATGATTTGTGTGGATTGCAAAGCTAAGTGGTTGATTGTAGAAATGCAGTGACAAAAACCACACTTGACATTCTGAAAGCAGTTTTTAAGACTCAAGCCACCATGTCAACTGCATGTTAATCATTTGCTCCATCACCTTGCAAATGCAACTGGTGAGGGAGATAGGCAGGTAACTGGATGGTAGATAACAACTGTTCCCAGTTTTCAGTATTGGGATGATGGTGGCATTAAACCAAGCTGTAGGAAACTAAGCAGTTCACCATACAGTTATAGACCTCTAACAGAAAGACTTTGCCTATGGAAGAGAGCTGCTGCAGCATTAGCACCATCTAGACCATAAGCGGAGTGCCTAGGATGATGATAGGACTTGCTCCAGCTCCTGTATGGTGAAAAAAGCATTCTAACACTTGCCATTAAAAGACACACATGATTCATCTCATCTAAACAAAAAGAACATTCCTTTGATGCATACAGGACCAGCTATCTTATTCCGACCAGACTGAATGTCGAATGGGTTGACCTTCTGAAAAGACTGAGACACTTCCATTATTGTAATCACAAGGTAATGAGTGGACAATATTACATTTCATAATGCACTTAGCCATAAAAGAGAGGCTATTAATTTTGTACCCATGTGCTCCCCATCAATCACAGAGCACAACAAGGTGTTATCCCATAGGGATGACAGGTTACACTCCCACTGACCCTAGAGTTTAGTTAAAGACACCCTGTCCTGCGCCATCTCATTTTAAAACTCTATAAATATAGCTAATTAATATTTAAATACCTTCTCAGCTAACCAAGAAATCACATTTAAATCCCCTAGCAATGAGGGCAGTAACAGCTTAATGCTTAAAAAAATCATTTAATATCAACCAATAAGAGTTTGTGCTGAAAATTTGTCTGCACAATATTAAAAGCATAAACTCACCAGTACTGTTGTCCTAGTATTGCTTTTGTGTGGACAGACCTCAAAACATTCCTTTAAATGAAGAACAACATCACCTCTTTTACTTATAAATGGAGTGTCAAGTCATCGGTCTTTGCTCCAGTACAATTAAATACTTGACTTTAACACTTGAGACATCAAAATAACAATACAGGCCCTAACTTTACCTGCCGTAGTGTTGGACCATTTTTCATTGTCTTTCAACATTTTTCTCTCCGATTGTTCAACTGCTTTGTTGCATAAGCATTAGCTTCATAACACGTTTTGTCAAACAATGGTTTCACATATTCTGAATAAAATTGAAAGCGCAGATGCCATCTGTGATGCATGCTTGTTCTTTACAAAAACCACTATTTGCAGTAAAAGGATAGAGATCAGGATTATTATCAGTTTTAGTCCAATTTCAATCACAATGTTTCCCCTGTGCCATAATACTGACGTGTTTCAAAGGGCCTGGCGTGTCATTATTGGTTTCATAGTTACTCTCCTCATGGCTTTCTGAACAAGATTCATTATCACTGTCACTAGAACTTTCTTCAGCCTCTGTTTCATATTCAGAAAAATCACACTTTTACTATCACTCTCTAGTACACTTTGTGTCAGTTTTCTCAAACCCTCCTTGTCATCCGCACGGATTCTTTTTGCAGCCATATGGATACCGACACGAGCGCAGGAAAAACATAAAACTATTTCTTCTTGGTTGAAATACAGTTGTTGAGGTCATATGGCCAGAATTACAAACATCACATGTCAGCACTTCATTCGAAATGTATACAAATGACTATGCAGTATCGCGAGCTGAGCTTGTCACATGACTCATATGCCAAAAAAGCGTGTGCGAGCCCTGGCCGTCAAATGATGTGAATGGGTTAATGAATGCTTTATCATGATTTTAGAAGTCATATACCTGTTTAACATGCGCTGAAGTTCATTATAAAAATTTAAGTAGTTTGTAATTTAAAAGTGATTTACCTCCCTAAGCATGATCAACATACACTAAAAGAGAGAGAGAGAGAGAGAGAGAGAGCAGAAAAATAATAAAGGAAATTGTTAAGAATTTAATAGAAATTGCAATTTTTAGCATGAATATTTTTTAGAACACATAAGTTTACACTTAGGAAAGTATGCAGATTTTAGGCAGCTTTGCAGCTGGTAATATTAGCACAAAAACATTTCCCATGCATGGGAAACTCCACTATGATAAGAGAGTACCATCAGCAAGGTTTAATTACTCTTGGAACAAAACAAGGTATATAAATTCTGCTTACCATTGAGTGTGTGCAAATACTGGAATCCTTTCATTTGGACCATGGTTGAATCAAGACAGTGAACTGTGTAAGTTTTGAAGGAAGAATGGTCCTTGTAGGCGAGCGTGTTTGCATCAACAAAAATGTGCTGCCAGTAACCATGTGCCCAGGATGGAAACCTAAGAAATTGACATAAAAATGTATGTAAAAAGTATAAAAACTGCATTTTTTTATTGACTCATTGTAGATTGTTTGTTTTTAACATATAATTATTATATTTATTTTTTAGAATACAGTTTAGGGAAGTCATGTATGCCAATTCATGGAAATCCTGCATTCTCGTAGGTCAGTGTAGGAAAAGATGCAAATTTTGGGAAGGAAGCTTTCAGGTCCAGCTTTGGGAAGCCTCCCCCACATTTTCAGGAATGAGGACTGAGGAAAACCTAGAAAAAACCTGTCAGAGAGAACAGTCCTGGTGGGATTTGATTCGCAGACCTCCCGTTCACGAGCACACGCCTTAACAATGTAGGCTACCCATGTCAGCTACAACTTTATGACAACAATCATAGATTAACATGAAAAGAACAAAATTAAATGGACTTTTCTGGACTAAACATTGTCTGCTGATCCAAATGTGATAATGCATTCTTAGGAGCAGTTCTTTAGGATCCACCCATGTACCATGTGCTGTTTTGCTACCAATCTATTCAAACGTTTGTGTCTTGAATAGGTAGATTTACATCTGAATTAGTAAGCATTAGATTCTTCATTTACATTGTATTCTTGTGAAAATGCATGACTCAGGACATTTCACAATAGTCGTTTCTCCAATTCAAAAGCTCTTGTAGTACAAGGGCAACAAAGCAGCCAGTGACAATGATTTCACACCACTTCTGTTTTGATCATTTTAAAGCCTGAAAATAAGTATAACTTCTATGATGACACAACATTCCAGTACTGAAAACAGTGTAATTGCTAATTCTGTTTATGCATATTTCTGTGGCAGAAGTGTGACAAGGAGATGGCCCGAGATCATCAACTCCATTGCTGCAGCTGGCCAGAAATGAAAATTTCTGAAGCAACTTCATAACCTCCTAGAGCTGGAAAGGGCAGCAATCCATGTAACAACAGAATGTAATAGAGGAAGAAGCTTATGTAATGCTAGCATTTGTAAGCTAAACCCAACAGCAAGTGAACTGTTGTGATGTGGGAAGGCTGCTTCAAGACGTGGCATAGATTATGTGAGTAAAGTAGGCGTTGTTGCAAGTATTTAACCATTTGCTTTAGTTTGAGACATGAAAAAAAATTATGAAAAGTGGAACAAGTTGCTATGAGTAGACCCTGACAAAGACAAATTTATGTAGCACCTTCGAATTTTATTTGGACACAGTGGTGTCAGGAGTGGAATTTGAGTACAAGTTTAGGGAGATATTGAAGTAGCTATTGATGAAAATCAACTTTGAAAAGATAGAAATCAACTTAGAATTTAAGGGAAGAGGGATCAGGAATGACAAACAATTTTAAAAGAGTGAAATCTAATTTGGAACTAACATAGGTGCACTGAAATCTAGAGTGATGAAGTGCACAAGAGAAATTAATAGGGGAATTAACAACCTGATTGAGAGCATTCCAAAAGAAGTGAGAGAAATAAGATGTGATATGGCTGGTTCACAATAACCAGGAATGGAAACCAGAATAGAGACAACAAGGTTAAAATACATGTAATACAGTGTAAGCATTCACAACTATTGGAAAGATAACGGAAGCCCAGGAATGGAAAGGAAACCTTGGTCAAGTTTCAATTTTTCCATTCCAATTACCAGGAACAACTTTAGTTATGCTAGAATTTAAGTATGTTGTAGGTTTTATTTAAAGGTGAGTCGGAATTGTTACACTAACATCACTTAAGTTTACTCACTTAACATGTTTCGGGAAACGGTTGTTCCCATCCTCACAAGTTAATTCGACTGGCCCGTGTTGTTGGTGTTTCCGTTTTTTGGACTGGATCCTGTGGTGGCATCTTGTGGTGGAGAAATGTACTTCCAGAGAGGATTTGGTGGCGGCAAATCAAAATTCATTAGATTTGTGTTGTGTTTTAGAATGGTGATCTTCTCCCATGCATCTAATTCGGCTGCAAATTTGGCTGGTTTGACTAATGTAATATTGGGTTTGATGTTGTGATTAGTGATCCAAAAATGGTGTGAAACTGCAGATTTGTATTAAATACAAACATTTGTTTGTATTTAATACATCTCATGTGCTCCTTTAGCCTAGTTTCTAAGTTTCTTTTTGTCTTACCTATGTATACTTTATTGCAATCTGAACAATTGATTTTATAGATTCCAGCTTTTTTGTCTTGTGGAATGGGGTCTTTTAACTTGTTACAAAGTAATTTCTCTATGTTAAATTTGTTCTGTGGAGCTAGGCTGATGTTATATTTCATGAAAATCTTCTTAAATTTGTGAAAAGTTCCTGGGTGGTATGTGAATTTCTTGAACTTTAGCTCTTTATCTTGCTGGCTGAGATTTGTTGTGTTTCTGATGTGCATCTGTTGTTTGAATTTTGCAATTTTTTTGTCAATAGTTGCTTTGTTGTACCCATTATGTATTGCTGTGTCTACTATATGCTGGTATTCTAACTGGTATTCTGTTTTATTTAAGGGGGTATATACCAGTCTATGTGTAAGGCTGTTTAGTACTGCATGTTTGTGTGTGGTTGGATTGAAACTCATATTTTTTATGTAATTAGTAGAGTGTGTTGGCTTCCTGTATATGCCAAAGGTTAGGTTCTTTTGTTCTCTGATGATTTTTAGGTCTAAAAATGGTAGCATGCCTTCTTTTTCTATTTCTATGGTGAATTTTATTGATTGGTTCTGTAGGTTTAGTAAGGCTAAGGAGTCTTGTATGAACCTATTAGGGACAACAGCGAAGATGTCCTCAACATATCCGTGCCAAACTTTAAACATGTATGGAAAGGAAGTTGTTATGTGTGTTTCTAAGTAGCTCATAAATAAATCTGCCAAGAAGGGTGAAAGTGGGTTGCCCATGGTTAGACCAGTTGGTTGTTGATAGAACTTCTTATTGAAACTAAAACAATTTTGTGCAATGCATAAATTGGTAAGTTGTATGAGGTCTTCTATTTCTTCTTCAAGTAGGTTAGTCTGCTGTAGCCATTTCTTTAATTGATGCAGGAGTTGATCTGTAGGGACACTTGGAAATAGTGCAGTGACATCAAAGGAAACTAATCTGTCTTCTGGTTCGAGTTCCAGGGATTTTATCTTCTGTATTAAATCTTCCGAATTCATTATGTTTTTGCTATTGAATTTTGGTAGTGAAGAGAATCTCTGTACTAACCATTTTGCCAGTTTGTAGGTAGGAGAATCAATATTGCTGACGATTGGTCTCATCTTATTACCCGGTTTGTGTATTTTAGGTAGAGCATACATTCTTGGTAAAGTGGGGTGGTCTGGTTTTAATCTAGATTTATCAGTGTCTGTTATAGTTTTGCTTTCCTGGATGGTTTGATTGAAGGCTTTTAAATGTAATTTTAATGGGTCTTCTTGAATTTGTATGTAATTTTCTTGTTGCAGCATATTTTCTACACGGGCAATATAATCATCTTTTTGCAGTACAACTAGTTTATTTCCCTTGTCAGCTTTTGTGTATACTACTGGTTTTGATTTTAATGTTTTGATCACATGTTTGGTTGGGAAATTGTTATGTTTATCTGCTTGTATTTCTTGGAGAACCATTTCACATTCTTTTTTTATAGTGGTTTTACTATTTTCATTTAGGTTGTAAGTAGCAATCTCAATGTCTGCGACTATTTCATCGGTTGTTTTTGTGTAGCCAACACATGTTTTTAGGCCAAGGTTTAATACCGATAATTCCACTTTGGTGAAAGTTACATTTGAAAGATTAATTACGTCTGGGTATGACGTCGTTTTTTCATTTTTTAGGTTAGGTTTATATGAATGTTGCTTCCGGCGTAGTATGTCTAGTTTTTTCTTTAATTTCAGCGTTTTTGTTTTCATCCTGTAGCTAAGAATAGTGAGGAATTTTGATTGCATGTTTTGCCAAAGTGGGTAGCCGAGTGTGTCCGTTAATTTAAGGTGAAGAGCACATAATTCCAGTGCCAATTTTTGTAATTTTGCGTAGTGGTTGTTTCTCTCAATTATTATTACTTTTTTATCGGCTGATGTTTGGTGTTTGGTGTTTGCTGTTTTTGTCATATTTTACAATTCTCCTTACAAACTTTGGTGTGACTTTGCTTTGTATGCATAGGTTTAAAAAACGGATGTCCGCAAATGTGTTTTTTCTCTTTTCTTCAATTTTTTTTTGGTATCTTGCTTCTTTTGACTTGTTGGTCTTAAATTACGTTGATATTGTAATGAAAAGAAGCTAGAAACAGTGATGTGTATTGAATTTATTTAAAGGTGAGTCGGAATTGTTACACTAACATCACTTAAGTTTACTCACTTAAATTTTTTAAAATGGGAACCTTCCTTTTTTATGTTGTTTTCTCACTCCTCATAAAAAACTAAAAAACATTTAATTTATTTAAAGGTGAGTCAGAAGTTTTACACTAACATCACTTAAGATTACTCACTTTACGTGTTTCGGGAAACAGTTGTTCCCATCCTCAGAAGCTAATCCGACTGGTCTGTGTTGTTAAGTGTTTCCGTTTTGTGGACTGGATACTGTGGTGGCGAAATGTACTTCCAGAGGGGACTTGGTGATGGCAAATCTAAATTCAATAGATGTGTGTTGTGTTTTAGAATGGTGATCTTCTCCCATGCATCTAATTCAGCTGCAAATTTGGCTGGTTTGACTAATGTAATATTGGGTTTGATGTTGTGATTAGTGATCCAAAAAATGGTATGAAACTGCAGATTTGTCCATTTGTTTGTATTTGATACATCTCATGTGTTCTTTTAGCCTAGTTTCTAGGTTTCTTTTTGTCTTACCTATACATACTTTATTGCAATTCGAAGAATTAATTTTGTAGATTTCAGCTTTTTTGTCTTGTGGAATGGGGTCTTTTAACTTGTTTTACAAAGTAATTTCTGTATGTTAACTTTCTTCTGTGGGGCTAGGTGATGTTGTGTTTCATGAAAATCTTCTTAAATTTGTGATATGTTCCTGGGTGGTATGTGAATTTCTTGAACTTGAGCTGTTTATCTTGCTGGCTGAGATTTGTTGTGTCTTTGATGTGTTTCTGTCGTTTGAATTTTGCAATTTTTTTGTCAATTGTTGTTTTGTTGTACCCATTATTTATTGCTGTGTCTACTATGTGCTGGTATTCTTGTTTATTTAAGGGTGTATATACCAGTCTATGTGTTAGGCTGTTTAGTACTGCATGTTTGTGTGTGGTTGGATTGAAACTCTTATTTTATATGTAATTAGTAGAGTGTGTTGGCTTCCTGTATATGCCAAAGGTTAGGTTCTTTTGTTCTCTGATGACTTTTAGGTCTAAAAATGGTAGCATGGCTTCTTTTTCTATTTCTATGGTGGATTTTATTAATCGATTCTGCAGGTTTAGTAAGGATAAGAAGTCTTGTATGAACCTATTAGGGACAACAGCGAAGATGTCGACATATCTGTGCCAAACTTTAAAAATGTATGAGAAGGAAGTTGTTATGTGTGTTTCCAAGTAACTATAAATAGATCTGCAAGGAAAGGTGAAAGTGGGTTACCTATGGTTAGACATGTTGGTTGTTGATAGAACTTCTTATTGAAACTAAAACAATTTTGTGTAATGTACAAATTGGTAAGTTGTATGAGGTCTTCTATTTCTTCTTCCGGTGTGTTAGTCTGTTGGAGCCATTTCTTTAATTGACGCATGGGTTGATCTGTAGGGACACTTGGAAATAGTGCAGTGACATTAAAGAAAACTAATCTGTCTTCTGGTTCGAGTTCCAGGGATTTTATCTTCTGTATTAAATCTTCTGAATTCATTATGTTTTTACTATTGAATTTTGGTAGTGAAGAGAATCTCTGAAGTAACCATTTTGCCAGTTTGTAGGTAGGAGAATCAATATTGCTGACGATTGGTCATATCTTATTACCTGGTTTGTGTATTTTAGGTAGAGCATACATTCTTGGTAAAGTGGGGTGGCCTGGTTTTAATCTAATTAATCAGTGTCTGTTATAGTTTTGCTTTCTTGGATGGTTTGATTTAAGGCTTTTAAGTGTAGTTTTAATGGGTCTTCTTGAATTTCTAAGAAATTTTCTTGTTGCAGCATATTTTCTACTCTGGTAATATAATCATCTTTTTGAAGTACAACTAGTATTTCCTTTGTCAGCTTTCGTGTATACTACTGGTTTTGATTTCAATGTTTTGATCACATGTTTGGTTGGGAAACTGTTATGGTTATCTGCTTGTATTTCTTGGAGAACCATTTCACATTCTTTTTTTTATAATGATTTTACTATTTTCATTTAAGTTGTAAGTAGCAATCTCAATGTCTGCAACTATTTCATCAGTTGCTTTTGTGTAGCCAACACATGTTTTTAGGCCAAGGTTTAATACTGATAGTTCTGCTTTGGTGAAAGTTAGATTTCAGAGATTAATTACATCTGGGTATGACATCGTTTTTTCATTTTTTCAGTTAGGTTTATATGAATGTTGCTTCCGGCGTAGTATGTCTAGTTTTTTCTTTAATTTCAGCGTGTTTGTTATCATCCTGTAACTAAGAATGGTGAGGAATTTTAATTGCATGTTTTGCCAACGTGGGTAGCCTAGTGTGTCCATTAATTTAAAGTGAAAAGCATATAATTCCAGTTCCAATTTTTGTAATTTTGCGTAATGGTTGTTTCTCTCAATTACTATTACTTTTTTATCGGTTGATGTTTAGTGTTTGTTGTCATGTTTAGTTTAGTGTTGTCATATTTTACAATTCTCCTTAAAAACTTTGGTGTGACTGTTTTGTGCTCATAGGTTCAAAAAACGGATGTCTGCAAATGTGTTTTTAATCACTTTTTATTGCGCTGAAATCTATATTGAAACTTAGGGTTTCTAATCCTACCTGGGTTTCTGCCATGACTCAAATCCTTTGCACATGGTGGCCAATTATAACTTTTGCTTCTTGTGACTTGTTGGTCTTTAATTAGATTGATATTTGTAAAGAAGCTAGAAACAGTGATGTGTTATTGAATTTATTTAAATGTGAGTCGGAATTGTTACACTAACATCACTTAAGTTTACTCACCTAACATGTTTCAGGAAACGGTTGTTCGCATCCTCAGGAGCTAATCCAACTGGCCTGTGTTGTTGGTGTTTCCGTTTTGTGGACTGGATACTGTGGTGGCATCCTGTGGTGGTGAAATGTACTTCCAGAGGGGACTTGGTGGCGGCAAATCAAAATTCATTAGATGTGTGTTGTGTTTTAGAATGGTGATCTTCTCCCATGCATCTAATTCAGCTGCAAATTTGGCTGGTTTGACTAATGTAATATTCGGTTTGATGATGTGATTAGTGATCCAAAACCTGGAATCAAAATTCCTCACCATTCTTAGATACAGGATTAAAACAAAAACACTGAAATCAAAGAAAAAACTAGACATACTGCGCCGGAAGCAACATTTATATAAACCTACAGGAAAAAATGAAAAAACATCATACCCAGACGTAATTAATCTCTCAAAAGTAGCTTTCACCAAAGTGGAACTATCTGTATTAAACCTTCGCCTAAAAACATGTGTTGGCTACACAAAAACAACTGATGAAGTAGTCGCAGACATTGAGATTACTACTTACAAATTAAATGAAAACAGTAAAACCATTATAAAAAAAGAATGTGAAATGGTTCTCCAAGAAATACAAGCAGATAACCATAACAGTTTCCCAACCAAACATGTGATCAAAACATTGAAATCAAAACCAGTAGTATACACGAAAGCTGACAAAGGAAATATACTAGTTGTACTTCAAAAAGATGATTATATTACCAGAGTGGAAAATATGCTGCAACAAGAAAATTTCTTAGAAATTCAAGAAGACCCATTAAAACTACACTTAAAAGCCTTAAATCAAACCATCCAAGAAAGCAAAACTATAACAGACACTGATTAATTAGATTAAAACCAGGCCACCCCACTTTACCAAGAATGTATCCTTTACCTAAAATACACAAACAGGGTAATAAGATGAGACCAATCATCAGCAATATTGATTCTCCTACCTACAAACTGGCAAAATGGTTAGTTCACAGACTCTCTTCGCTACCAAAATTCAATAGTAAAAACATAATGAATTCAGAAGATTTAATACAGAAGATAAAATCCCTAGAACTCGAACCAGAAGACAGATTAGTTTCCTTTGATGTCGCTGCACTATTTCAAAGTGTCCCCACAGATCAACCCATGCGTCAATTAAAGAAAGGCTCCAGCAGACTAACACGCCGGAAGAAGAAATAGAAGACCTCATACAACTTACCAATTTGTGCATTACACAAAGTTGTTTTAGTTTCAATAAGAAGTTCTATCAACAACCAACATGTCTAACCATGGGTAACCCACTTTCACCTTTCCTTGCAGATCTATTTATTAGTTACTTGGAAACACACATAACAACTTCCTTCTCATACATTTTTAAAGTTTGGCACAGATATGTCGACGACATCTTCGCTGTTGTCCCTAATAGGTTCATACAAGACTTCTTAGCCTTACTAAACCTGCAGAATCAATCAATAAAATTCACCACAGAAATAGAAAAAGAAGCCATGCTACCATTTTTAGACCTAAAAATCATCAGAGAACAAAAGAACCTAAACTTTGGCATATACAGGACGCCAACACACTCTACTAAATACATATAAAATAAGAGTTTCAATCCAACCACACACAAACATGCAGTACTAAACAGCCTAACACATAGACTGCTATGTACACCCTTAAATAAACAAGAATACCAGCACATAGTAGACACAGCAATAAATAATGGGTACAACAAAACAACAATAGACAAAAAAATTGCAAAATTCAAACATCAGAAACACATCAAAGACACAGCAAATCTCAGCCAGCAAAATAAACAGCTCAAGTTTAAGAAATTCACATATCACCCAGGAACATATCCCAAATTTAAGAAGATTTTCATGAAACACAACATCAGCCTAGCCCCACAGAACAAATTTAACACAGAGAAATTACTTTGTAACAAGTTAAAAGACCCCATTCCACAAGACAAAAAAGCTGGAATCTACAAAATCAATTGTATAGATTGCAATAAAGCATATATAGGTAAGACAAAAAGAAACCTAGAAACTAGGTTAAAACAGCACATGAGATGTATCAAATACAAACAAATGGATAAATCTGCAGTTTCGCACCATTTTTGTATCACTAATCACAACATCAAACCCAATATTACATTAGTCAAACCAGCCAAATTTGCAGCTGAATTAGATGCATGGGAGAAGATCACCATTCTAAAACACAACACACATCTAATGAATTTTGATTTGCCGCCACCAAGTCCCCTCTGGAAGTACATTTTGCCACCACAAGATGCCACCACAGTATTCAGTCCACAAAACGGAAACACCAACAACACGGGCCAGTCGGATTAGCTTCTGAGAATGGGAACAACCGTTTCCTGAAACATGTTAAGTGAGTAAACTTAAGTGATGTTAGTGTAACAATTCCGACTCACCTTTAAATAAATTTAATAACACATCACTGTTTCTAGCTTCTTTTCAAATATCAATGTACACAACATTTGTATAAATTACTTTGCAATTATTGCTACACTAACGTAAATAACAAAGAAAATTGTGAATGGCTGTGTACGAAGACCAAATGAATGGTTGGGCCAATCATACATAGATGGGTCGCCCTCTGTGGTGTAGTGGCTAACATGCTAGCCTCTAGTTCCCAAGGTTGCGGGTTCAACCTGACAGAGGGTGGTGGATAGTTTTAGGCATAAAAATCCTTAGCATAACTTCCTTCGGAAGGAAAGTAAAGTCGGTGGTCCTGTGTGATAGATATATGGCATGTAAAAGAACTTCAAGCCTGGTAAAGAGCCCTTTGAGCAAAATTACCGATCTTCCATGCCCAATATAGAATTGTTCACTAAGGACAACAGTAGTTAAAGAGCGTCCATAAACAAAATTCAATTTGATTTAATTTAATACATGAATGGCCCTTATAGGGTCAAGTTACATTTCATAATTTAGATCCAACATTTTTTATTTTGTTTCCTTATTCTGCATCACAAAATAAACTGTTTTTTATAAACCATTTTCCAATGAGAAAACAACATACAAAATGTAGGTTCCCATTTAAAACTATTAAATTGACCCTAAAATGATCATCATAATGCCCTCCATATAAATCACGACTAATGGCATTTACTTCCCCCCATAATATCAAGCAAATTATATTCAAGACATTTCTTTCTACAATGCTTAGTTCTGGAGATATTGTACAGTCTCAACTTAAATTGTCCACACTGTATCTGACGACTAGAGTTAAAATGTTGGCTGCCCTGATATACAGCGTCAGTCATCTTTGTTTTTTGGTCACCTTAATAAAGCTACACTCCCTACACTGCACAAGAGAGAGAAAAGTATTGCTGTGTTACCCACAGTTACTGACCTCCACATGTGATGGCCATCCTTGAGCAGGCATTACCCTAAGAGTCATAGTTTCAAACCCTGAAGTTGCACTTCTGAGGTTGGAATTGCAGGTAGAATCACTGGAGAAGGCCATCAGTACCTGTCCTGTTCCTGCTTCTTCACGGTATAGCTGCAGAAATATAAAACAAGTTATGAACATTTGGAGCATTTTCTATACTTATACAGAATGAGAAGGATATATATTTAAACTATGAATATAAGGCAGAAGCAGATCCTCCCTAAAGGAATCCTGGATAATATACTTTGAAGGATACCTTAGCAATGAGCAAAATGTAGTCAGCAATATTAGCATTTTCCTTTTTCTAAATTTCCCAACATCATATGAGTGAATCACAAATTATCCTTTGGGAGCAAAGTTTGATTTAAATTTTGAGAAACCTTATGGTTTATTAAATAAAGATACCTTTCAAACATAATGTTACGTTTAAGTAGCTCACTAAGTTTTAATGTAAGTTAATGATACTCATCATTTGAGAGCTTAATTCTTATTCACAAGTTATATAACAATAAATGTCAAGCATATTTGATTCGGTCTATTTCTTTCTTTTCTTTTTCTTTTTTTCAAGTTAATGGAATATCTTTTGACATATAGTCCACCACTATGATAAATTCACTCATTGACGGTGAACAAATAGATGTCATCTGGTGTAATTAAATAAAACAGAAATAAAAATTTTGATTTTGACTTTACCAAAGCAACACCATTTGTATATAATTTCTATAATTAACAGAGGGGTGACTATAGCTCCTCTTAACCCCTCCCATAGAAGGTACATTGAAAAGGGTGCAAAATTCTTCATTGCCTTTGGTCCATCTCCAAGCATGGCCACAACTAAATAATTTACAATGCCATATTTGGCAACATAGCCCACTGAAGTATGTGCCACACTGCCTACCATGTCAGATGACTGAAGTAAATAGTAATGTTCTTGCTCGGAGGAAGGGGAAGTGTGTATGAAATTTTTGTGTTAAATGCATCTACATTGATATCTAATCACAAATGACCGAAAAAAGTCTGTCTCAAAAGTACATTGTAAAGCAAAATATATGTTCAAGTGAGACACTAATTAACACTTTACATGGGGAAAAAACATGAATTGGAAAGGTAGAATCAGACTGAATAATTCAGTGCCATAACCTGGATTTCAATCACGGATCTTCGCCTTTCTATGCTGTTGCTGTAACCAAATGAGCTACCATGGCATGCCGACACAACATTAAATTCCGCAACCAACTCACATTTTTACTGGTAAACAACATGGCATTCTCAAATTGATTTTCAGATAACATATCCCAATAGCGACTTAGAATCTTGTAAGCATTTTAAGTCCCAATCTTCATGTTAACCATTATTAGGTCAATCAATGAAAATCATTTGATTCTACTTTTCCAACTTTAGCCTACACATGCATATGTGGAAGAACAATTCATTATATTATCATCTGCGAAAATAGAACTGTTGTAAAACTCCTAAACACTGTATGTTGCAAATCATGCTTCCTCTGCCACTAATATGTTACTATGCCCATGAAAGTATTTGGAAATTATCCAAATTATTATTCACTTTCAGAATTTACTCTCTCAGCAGCAGAATACATTTTTCTACTTTAAGAATGTTTGGGTAGTGTAGCTTCTAGTGTTGCTACTCACATTTCCTGTTTCTGCATTCAACAACAAGAGATCAACTGGAAAACCTTCTGATAAGACATTTTAAATCCACACAATTCTAGTTGCATCACAATTCTGCAAGATAATTTATGAGTATTACTGATATGTGTAAGGTTTCAAAGTTGGAATGTTTATACTAAACTCTGACCCAGTTTCACCTCTGTGCAAAGTATAACCACTGTAAAAACTAGGGTCTGAAGCCTAACATGTACCGGTGGTTCTATGAAGTTGTGGTAAAACCACAAATCACTTACGGAGCTTTGGTATGGTGGCCAAAGACTCTACAAACTAAAACAAAAGAAAAACTAAATAGTCTCCAGAGGTTGGCTAGTTCAGGTAATCTGGAGGTTTTAAAAGAACACCCTCTTTTATTTTGGAAACTTTACTAGGTCTTACCCTGCAGGAATCATGCATCCAAGCTGGGCTAGACTAGCAGCATACAGAATCATCCAGGTAGAAAAGTGGAGAGAGAACTGCTGTAAAACAGGTTACCCCTCCATCCTCCACAAAATGGAAGATTGTGTATTATTAATGAAATCTGATTTCATGTCAGAAGTAATTTCAGTTTTCCAACCCTTCAAAACAAGTATGGTTGATTGAAACATTGAATAAAAATCTCATCTAAGGCATAAGAATAATTTGGTAATGTATACTAATGTTTCAGGCATAAATGGGAAAACTGGTGCTGGTATTTATCACAAATCAATCGGCAAATGCTATAGCACAAGCCTCGGAAGATTCCCTTCTGTATTTCAGGCAGAGATACTTGCTACACTTGAAAGTGCATGCGTATGCTGGGAAAAGAGAATTGTAGGAAAACATATCCTTATAAACTCTGACAGCCAGGCTGTACTAAAAGCCCTTAGTTCCCATCACTTTAAATTCCAATTAGTGTGAAAATGCTATTAACATTTAATAAAATTTTCCACCCACAATACAGAAGAATTGTGGTGTGTATCAGGATGCGCAGGTATAACGTGAAATGAAAAGGCTGACTCCTTAGCAAAGAAGGGAGCATCTCTCCCTTTTATAGGACCAGAACCCGCCTTGGAAAAGCATGCTAAATGTGAAAAACAGACTTTGGGTTCACAAAGCAATCCAAAGTAATGGAAAACCATGCCCAAAAACAACCTTATAAGTGATTAATTAATAAACCTAGAGAAAAATTAAGTAATTTACTTACTAAGCTTAATAAACCCTCACTCAGAAGAGTTATAAGCTTCACAACTGGACAAAAAAAGAATCAGAAAACACTGAAGCCAATGGGATTATACCACATGGAACCCATTAGCCATCTATGTCTACAAGCCGATGAAGCGGTGAAACACATGTGTATTAATTACTCTACCATCTGTGCCGTTTCCTTTTGGGCTATGATATCTCTAATATTTTGAGACTGCCTTGAAGGCTTACAAGGTTATTTGCATCAGATGAGAAGGTTTAATGTGTGTATGGGTATCTTGCCATGACACGAGGTTCACTCCAAAAGTTTTGAGAATGGGCAACAATGAGTAGTGGAAAGCCAAAGCAATTTTTCCTAACTTCAGATTGAAGTTCAGCAACATGTGCAAGTCTGGGCATGCTCCAACAATGTGCATTGTCAGCACTGTGTATGTAGGTATAGCAGGTGAAGCTACGCTATGTGCTAGAATGGATATCAAGCGAGAGCATTTCCGTGCTATGATTTTCTATGACTTTAAAGTCCGTCTAGGGGAGGAAGAATGCTTTGAAAGACTGCAGCATGTATTTGGGGATCTTTGCCCTTCGCAATCCACCATTTATTGATGGTATGCAGAGTTTAGAAGAATAAGGGATTTCCCTTAAAGATGAAGACCGAGCAGGATGGCCGGCTTTAGCAACAATGGATGAAAATGTGGTGAAAATCAGCAGTGAGAACAATCCTGAAAGAAAAACTTGACGTCAGGAAGCTCTGCAGTCGCTGGATCCCCCACCACCTCACAAATGAGCAGAAACAACCATGTGTGCAATGATGCCAGGAAATGCTTGAAAGATGCAATGGAGGAACATCCAAAAACATACTTAACGTTGTAACAGGTGATGAAGGCTGGATTTATCAGTATGATCCAGAATCTAAATGACAGTCATTGGTCTAAGTTTTCCCCGGGGAAGATCCCCCAACAAAAAAATAAGCGAATGAGAAGTGCTGGCAAGATGATGATCTGTTCCTTCTTCTCGGCAAGTGGCTACATTGTGACGATTCCGCTTGAGGGACAAAAGACTGTTACTGCCAGATGGTACACCACAAAATTGCTGCCATAAGTGTTCAATGAACTGAGAAAAACATGTCCTACGGCTGGTTTGCATGGAATGTTGTTGCACCATGACAATGCCTCTGCCCACACTGCACAAGAAACAACCCAATTTATGCACAGTTAGGAGTCAGATATTTGTCCCATTCTCCAGATCTGACCGCATGCGACATTCTTCTATTCCCCAAAATGAAAGAAAAAGTTTGAGGTCAACGATTTGAGTCGCCTGAAGCCGCAGTAGCTGCTTACAAAGAATGTATTTGCACTCTCTCCAAAGAAGAGTGGTGCCCAGCATTTGAAAAACGGTTTGAAAGCATGTATAGAATGCAATGGAGAATATTTTGTAAAGACGCAATGATCAGATCTAAATTTTAAATATTTTATTGCATCCATTCTCAAAACTTTTGGAGTGACCCTATGTGGCTCAAGTGATAAGAGCTTCGGCACAGAGAGCCAAAAATTCATAGTTCGAATCTCAGCTATGGCATGGAATTTTATAAGTCTGATCCCATTTTCCATCTTAGTGCCTACACATGGCTAGTATGGAAGAGTATTTTTCATAAGCACTAATTAAACATAATATTAAGCCTGGAATTCGAAGTAGAATGCTTATGTGGGTATCTTGCCACTTGAGTAGTAAGATCCGTGGTTTAATACTTGGCCATGGCATTAAATTTTTCAAATGATTCAACTTTCCATCTCAGTAGCTAAACACACGGCTAATGTGGTAGAACCACTAAAAAAAAAAAGTACAATTTAACACAATGCTTAATTATAAAGCTCAGAAATGCAAAGTATTTTAAAGTTTGCAAGTCATTGAGCAGTATACCACATTTAATACTTCAGATTGCCTTGAAGGTTTACCGGGATACTTGAATCAGAAAAGAAGGTTTAATGTTTGTAAGATATTTTATCATATCTCCAGTGCTAAGAGTCAGCACAGAGAAAGGAAAATTACATTTTGCCACTATATTACCTGATATACAAATGAGAAAATTACATATCTTAGTTTTGCAAAGGCATATCAATATTAAATAACAAAGGTCTTCAAAATAAAATAATGATAATGAGTAAAATATACCTTACCATGATCTTCAAAGGAGCAACGTCGAATAGGAAGATTTAATCCAGAGCCAGAAGGACAGATGTCCAATTCTGATACAGGATTTGGACACTCTATCTTGCTTTCAGAGCCATCATTAACATTGTAAACAAATGTGAAGCGACCACTGATTGGGCAGTATACACGCTGGATATCTTCACCTCCCAAGTCTTTTGTTTCTGAAAAAAGTAGTATGCCTCATAAGTTAATTTATTCACCTATAGGATTTTGAATATTGATACATTTAACTAAAGTATTCCAACCAGGAAAATTTATCGGGTCTGATAAGGAGGAGAGGTAAAACAAATCTTCGTGTCCTTGGGCTGCAACTCACCTATGCATTTGGAGCAAAAAAAAAAAAAAAAACTTATGTATTTCATTCATATGAGTTTCTCTCCCCGCTGTTGTATATTTTTAAGTATCTTCTACAGAATATTCTAACAAAGGCTTATTTTTCTATTCACTTAATTTCAACCAAGTTAAACCTTTGCAGAAATTGAGACATTACACATTTTGTTGTAGGTACAAGGGGGATAGAGGAAGGTGAACTGATAGTCAGATGTTTAAAAGCTGGTATATGCTGGCCTTGAAAATCCAATCTCTTTCCATGGCATTGCAAATAACAACTGAATAGCAACAGTACTTTAAGAAAACAAGGAAGTATTGAAAAATTCAAACCAATAATAATGGATATCTCGGAAATGGCTGATGCTACAGAAAGTTACCTCAAATAAACTTCAGCACCATCTCCATAGTTTCACCAACATCTGTATAAGGAAGGTCAAGAAATCTTTCTACAATTCTTAATGGTGACAGCCATATTGGTTTACGTCAAGTTGGAGTAGGCAAACCCAATGATAAATTTCAAAATTTCAAGGTAAAATGGCACATTGTGTGGCACCAAATTGTAAGAATAAATGGTATGATGAAATTAAAGTATTATGATTCCCAAGAGATGAACTCACATGGTGCAAAATTGCAGATGTGACAAATGGCAGCTTACAGTACTTTCGAAATTATGCAAGGTTAGTTGATGTACATATTATAATACTTTACTCAACATCTTGCTAAACAAACATGTCCATTATGTGTAATGTTCACGCAAATGACTTGTATTGTTTTCTTTAAGCATCACTTTTAAGAGTCACAATTCAAACAGAACAGTGCAGATGGACGGAAGTTGCTAAAAAGAAATGCTGTTCCAAATATTTTTAATGTTAATTGTGAAGTTTCACTGAAGTGAAACAATAACCTGAAAGATTGCTGAGTCGGTTTGTGACACTAGCTTCACTTATTTAAATTTGATTTCAGGACATGTTTCAAAAGTAATTGCTTCTGTCTTCAGCATTGGAGACATGATTACTGGTGTTGGTTGCAAGGCAGAGTCATCTGGTATCTTTGTGATGAAACTGCTGAGGGCAGAATTTCAAAATGCACTGCATGTTCTTTCCTTTTTATGATGTGAATGTTTTCTCAAACTTTTAATATAGCAGACATATTGACATTCCTCAATAATGTCACTCTCAATTGATGTCACGGTTGGCAGACCAAAAATGGTTTGCTACAGTGAATTTTTCTATTTGTTTATTGGTAATACAACGGAAATGTTCTTTCCTTCTGGTTTCAATGTTTCTTTTTGTTTTACCTACATACAACTTATCACTCAACAAAGAAGAATATCTGCAGGAATACAACCACATCCTTTCTATAGCACAACAGAATGGTTTCAAATAAGCATAGTGCATTATAAGGTTGCAAAATTTTAGAAACAAGAAAAACATCAGAAACACCATTACCCTCGATACACAAGAATCATGTCAAAAATTTGTAAAGTTCACCTATCATCCTAGTATTAACCACAGCTTCAACTAAATTTTCAAGATACAGCATACCTTTGGCTTCACAGAACAAGTATACCACTCACAATCTGCTTGCTTCTCCTCTGAAAGACTGAATACCACTATAACATGTAGGTAAAAAACATTAAAACCAAAAGGAAAGAACATTTCAGTTGCATTACCAGTAAACAAATAGAAAAGTGTGCTGTAGCAAACCAGTTTTGGACTGCCAACCATGACATCAATCCAAAAGTGTCTTTATTGAGGAAGGTCAGCATTTCTGTCTAACTAAAAGTTTCGGAAGACATCCACATCATAAATAGGAAAGAACAAGTGAGGAGTTTTGATGTCCCACCCTCGAAAAACCTCAGAGTTTCATCACAAGGATACTAGATGACGCTACCTCTGCAAACCAACATCAGTAATCATGTCTCCAGTGTTGCCAGTCAGATCAAGGCTGAAGATGTAAGCAATTGCTTCTGGAACCTGTTACAAAATTGAATTTAAGCAGGTGAAGCTAGTGTCATAAACCGACTCAACAATTTTTCAGGTTATTTTAATGTGCTAAAACTACTGAAATCTCTACACTGTAAAAGGATACCTGTTAAGGAAAGAACGTTGCCCTTTCTATGACTTTTAACAGTTCTTTCACAGTCGTAATGAGTGAAGTTTTGAGCCCTGAGCAACAAGGAATGCAGTCCCCTGCTGAGAAGTGTTATGCAATAAATAAAAATTCTCCTGCTGTACCACCAAGATATTTGCATTCGTAAAAAAATAAATACCTAACATTTTTCTAAGGAAAGGAATTCAATTGATTGCGCTCAGAGACATCACATTATGTTCAAACCAACCTTAAATAGTTTGCTGAAAAACTTGTTGAAAAAAGTTATGAAGTTTATTATGTCTTCTGCTTTATTATTTTCGTAGTTTTGATTTTGGAGCCATAGGTATTCCCTATGAAAATTTTCCAACTTAATGAACTTTATAAGTTCCTGACACAAGACAGCATAATGACATCCAACAATCGCTATTCAATCTGTAATTTTAAAGCAGCCCTATGCAAGCCATTGTAGCAAGTGCATTCATTTGGTCATTTACCAATTTGAGGCTAGAAACTAAGGAGAGTAAGAATAAGTATTGTAGTTACATTAAGTATTGCTGGTTTAGGTTTGCAACACTTCCACATATGTAGCTAGAGGGAAAGATTGTTGGCATGAGTAGCTTAAACTTCATTCATTACATTATGTTGCAAAAATCAACAGCAGACAGACAGCCAGTCAGGTATAAAAAGGCCAGCGTATTGTGGAAATAAGGTAGTTCAGGAGGACAGTACAATGAGATAGTTCATGCCGGAAGTTTATTGGCAGCCAGCCATGTAAGCATCATTAGCTAGCAGTTCACAACAATTAGTTGATAAAGAGCAGTTTATGGGCAGTGAGAGTAAATAGCATTATCAGCAACCTGTGTGTTGGAAAAGAAACAGTGCTTGGACAGTCATTTGCTATGTCAAAAAGAAATTTACTTATCACTACTGCTACCTAATACAAGTATTATATTTGCTCTTTTCTTACTTTAGGGTGATGCCCCTTATCATGGACAGTGCCAACAGCTAAATTTTTTTTTTTTAAAAAAAATCTGATTTAGATGCTTCTTGACTCCATAAATCCAGTTATCTTTGGTAAAATCAAGAATTCAAGCTTTCTATAATGTTCTTTCCATGGTATCTTGTTTACTTTATTTTTCAGTTACACAGAAGGAGACTGGTCATTACAAACATCAAATATTCACAATAACTGAGAATGGAAACCTGAATGAAAACAAAAAAGGTAAAATGCATGTATTGTAATGAGCATTGAAAATTAACAGGAAGCTTTCCTCCGCCTTGTGAACAAGAAACAAGACTTGAAGTTTTAAATTTCTTGTTTTGACTCCCAGGGATGGCATATTAGACTCCTCTCTGTAGAAATTATTTAAGGTGGCTGTGATATTAAACAGCCATTAGAGCTCTCTCCAGTCACAAACTGGATAAATGAAAATAGAAGAATTTCCAGCAAATGTGCGTCTTGACTACCTCAGATCCATCAAGCATTGGTTCTTCTAGTGAAAGTGTCATTTGTAGTCTAAACTGGCTATTGCTTGAATAAACAAATAGAAAAAAATACAAACAACAAAAACCAGTAGAAATTAACAAAGAATTCAATGTATGCTATTAATAAAGGAATAAAGCTTGGTAGTGGTATCAGAAATAGTAATGGATCTGCATTTACAAAATGTTTACTACAGAATTTTGATGACAGCTTATCTCCATTACTTTGGCTGAATTGGAAGCATGTGAAATAATATTATTGATCAGCTACAAGTGATGACACCCCAACTGATGTTACTACTTCGATATTGGATTATGGTGAAAATAGAAGCTTTTAACTTACAAAATCGGAGATTTTTGCCATCCAGAGCAGTCCTTGGTAATAAGGAAGGTTTTGGTGTAATAGATGTTACTCTGGCGGTAATGTAATGCCTGCCCACCCACCCACACTATTAAGTGACCGTTCTTATATAGTCGTTTTTGGCGGCTTTGGCGACTTTTAGAAAAAAGAATTGCTTTCAATGTGAATCATTCGATTTTTAGATGCGCAGATCCCTCAGCTATGCCCTGTTGTCATTTTGCAGTTACGGCCTTTGTCTGCAACTGCTTCACTCCTCTCCTAAAAGACATCCCTCGGCTGCACTTTGAGGCAGAGGGCCCTCAAATCCCTTGGCTATGCCTTGCAGCTTAAGGTCCTCAATCGTGTTTTCAGCTATGTTGGGATTTCAAATGTTGGCAGCAGAAAGACAACCAACCAATGTTCCCATGTCATGGGTGAGATGCATGCGATGCGACTTCTGATAGTCAGTAATATGGAACAAAGTGACAAAATATGCCATATATTCATGAAAATAACAAAAGCACCATGTAGTTTGTTCTTTATTACATGTGTATAGTGATACCGGCCATAATCTAATATCAAAGCTTATCCTAATTGACTTTCCACTTTGCTATTGATATGTATTCCAGTTCCTGTAACCAGGGTATTATGAATTAAAATGCTATGTTCTCTTGCTTCCTGTTCTCAGGTTATTGTTAACCAGTCCTTTACACTCTCTTTTAAATTATGTTGCCATGATGACTAGCAGGAAGTTCTTAATAAATCTGTTCACCAATACACACCATTTCTTAAATAATGGATTGAATTAATAAAATCTATATTGGAATATTACTAATTCAATCATCACACTATGCACATCAGCATTATGCTTCTGCAGTATAATGAAGATATTAAATGTTGAACTTTGTAGTAAATACATATACACTCACTGTAAAGCAGTATTTCTTTGGATCGGTCATTTTCATCAGGACATCTGGCTTGTGCTGCATCCTGATTTGTGTAGCATTTATCCAGTCCTTCAGTTCGCACTTGTAGAACATTTCTTGAACGAAGGACTATATGGAAACACCGACTGCAATTGGCTCCGCCAGAACTGTTCAAAATGAAAATTGAACACATTTTATATAAACCAATGGTTTGGGAACCATTTATTTATTCATTCACATGGTATACTACAGTATAAAGTTGCAATGTATAAAATTTACCATTTCAAATTTACAGGTTCCCATTTAGAAATATTAATTTTTAAATGGGAACCTACAATTAGGGTCCATCACAACGTTCCCCAAATAAAAGACGACTAATGGCATTTACTTTTCCCCATAATATCAAGCAAACTTTATTAAAGACATTTCTTTCTACAACACTTAGTTTTGGAAATATTGTACAGTCTCAACTTAAACGATCTACCCTGTATAAAGGTACTCGTCCATAATGCGACTTAAATGGCTTGCAACTTTGAACTGCGCAAGAAAAGTGGAGTTTCACCGTGTAAACTGCCAAGCAAGTAGGAAAATTGCATGAGCAACTCAAATTCAGTGCAACTGCTAAGTGGCGTTCAACTTAGGAAGTTGCTTTGTGTACGCAGCGAAAAAAACAAAGTTGCGCCATCTGAAAGTGCCTTCAACAGTTTAGAAAATTCTTGTGGCATATTCCGTGCAACTTTGTTATGTCGTCTGCTGTGATAGTAAATAGCTGTTTGAGAGGTAGGTACAAAGATAATAATTTGTGTTACACTAAATACAGAATTAAGACACATACGTGCATTTTATTTCCTTAACAATATAAACAATTTATTGTAGTATGGTGACAATTTATTTTTTATAGCTAATAATGTCCATAACAATAAATGAACGAGGGAAATGACAAAGAAGTTAATTGAACTGATTGAGACCAAAGATTGCTTGTGGAGAGTAGACACTGCGGACTACAGAAATAAACAAAAGCAACAAAATGCATTACATGATATAGGAGTAGAGTTCAATATGTCAACAGAGGAAATTAAAGTAAAAATCCACAGGTTGAGAAAACAGTTCACCAACGAAAGGAACAAAATGAAGGCAGGGAAATCTGGAAGTGGTGCAAAAGACAAGTATAAAACAAAATGGGAATTTTACGATGCACTCCAGTTTCTTTTACCACACCAGCACCAATAATGATGCAGTAGATTCTTTGGTAACTACCAACACACTCACTTTAAATATAACGTTACTGCCATGGAACCTCTTCTTCAGGGCAAAAAATACTTCTTGAATTCCTAACATTTTTTGCTGCAGTATGGGGATTTATACTTACAGTTCTTTGCAACAGCACAAAGTCATAGTTCTTGTTGTGCCAAGTACTCGAAATAAATACATCTGTGACTGATAGCTGCTGCCTAAAAAAATCACATTGATTATATAGTTATAAATAATGACAGGAGAATGTGTTATATATTAAACTCGGTAACATTGATGCTCCATTACTTCAAGCCGAATTACCTGTGGCTAGAAATTTCAGTGCAAACACAAGACGTTCTGTTGGTGGTATTGACTTTCTCATTATCGTGTCTTGCTTTTGTATTATAGGTGCACTTTTTTTCTAAGCAAATAATTAAAAGCAACCGGTGATATGCGAAGGAAATTCCTAAAGAAATTTTTATCTCCCTCATAGAAGTCTTACAGCAGGTTGCTTACAACCCCATAATATTGGCAAATTAGAATTCACTCTCTTACCCAACAGTTTCTTGCCACCCTTTACGTTTTTGTCTATGTTGACAAAGTAAAATAAGAGACAAACATGCTGCGGACAAAACTTCATTTCAGATGACATATTCGCCACACGAAGAACACAGCTGACTAGAAAATGGCATGCACAAAAATTTCCGCCACAAATATAGCATCGTGTGAATGCTCGTGCAACATTTCTGTGGAAGATGCCACATTTCTAGTGGTGCAACACAAAATTGTGCAACTTTGCGTGCTGAGTGTAAACAGAAAGTGTCACAATTGTGGCCCGCAAGAAAAGTGGCATGCCATAAAACTGGCATCGTGGACGAGTACATTAAGAACTAATATGTACATTATTCATTCAATAGGTTATGTTCAGAGTAAAAACTGGAGGGACAAATTTGGATACAGCCATTGTTAATGATTAGGAGCTAATGAGCTGTCAACTGCCAGGGTCTTCTCACATGATGGCAGAGGCAGGTCCAGAGAGGGACTAAGGGGGTTCCAGGCCGCCCCCCACATATCACATTTAAATTTACAGCATTGTTTTTGTTTAATGAAATTACACTACTAAATAAATGGTTTTATTTCCGCCTTAAATACATGTGTCATCAAGGTGTTCACTAGCAATAGCCAGAGAACTGGCAACAAAAATCCGCATATCGGCATGTGTCGTTTACCATACGAGTCCAGTGCTTCACAACACTGGATCATATCAGCATTGTGTGTGTGCCTGAATTTTGTCTACCAAGAAGTCTTTAACATTCCAGTATACGTGTAACTACTTACATGAAACTGTCACACTTAAGTGCCATTGTTTTGACCTGGGATCAAACTCATAGCCTGAGGCACAGAGAGCCAATGCTAAACCAAATGTGTCACTTTCGGCAACCTTAGGGTTTATGATACAATGCTTGAAAACTTGTCATAAGACTAAATCCCACTGCAGAGGTGCATATTTCTTTTTACAAATGTTGATGTCATGTACCTATCAAGTAAATAATATAAAATGCACTGAGTATTGAGGAAACACCACCAGCAAGAAAAAAATCTCAACATTCTCAATGAAAATGCCTTGAGTTCAACATACCTTGCTTACTTCTACTCCCTCTGCAATATGGAATATTCTTATGGGATAATTCTGTACACAGTTAGAAAGAGTCTGTGCTACAAAAAGAGCTGTGTGAATCCTTTGTGGTTTTGAGCCTTGTCATTCTTGTGGGGCAGAGGTGGCAAAAACGGGATTCACGAGTGATTTTGACTCATAGGCATCGTTCCCTCTCTGCCACAGTTCATTTGATTTTTACAGCGTGATGCAGTGCATGTTGCGTTGCATATTTGGTAACTCATGGAAGGAAGGCGTTTTTTCCACCCTTGCTGTAGGACATTTAAAATTCACACCTGTGCTGGAGAGAATATTAATTCAGCTTGCAAATAATTATGATAGCTTTACATTTGCACGACCTTAACACTAGGCAAACAGGTGATCTCCACGGGCCAGTAAACACTTTAAAACTATTCCAAAACCGATATTACTATTCCATAAGAAAAGTTTATAATCAATGTTTTTTTGAAGTTGTTTGGCAACCCTATATAGCATAAAGTCTTCAAAAAAAGAATTACGGACATCATTCCTTAACCGGGTAGTACAACACTTACAACATGTCCACTCTCACATGGCAGTCGACAAGGACGTTTTTTCAATTTAAGAAAAACAAGGTATTTGCGAATTATTTTGCAACTCCACATACCTTGCAATGCAATCCAAATGTCAAAAAAATCCATGTCTGGTACATTTCATAAAGTCGTTTAGGCAAAGTTTCCATAGTTATGGCTCGTCGAACTGGCTTAAATTAGCCAAAGAAAAGCGAATAATTTACCTTGTGAGTGAGTTTAGAAGTAGACAATGAAATGAGACAGAAATGGTGCATAGTAATTCGTGTACTAACAGCAGCAGGTCTTATTTTTTCTTCCAATCAATGAAGGATTGATTAGTTCAGCTCTTCAGTCAGTACTATACAAGAAGTTCAGTAAATGTACATTTTATTGCTGTATATTGTGTTACAATTAGTTAGTTTAGAAGTTTTAACATCTTACTGTCACTTAATATTGGGTTCATTATATATCACTACCCTCCGAATTTTCGAATGCGTTAATAGTGCTAAAATAACACCGATATAGACTGAAGGTTTTATAACTTTTATATTCAACGCACAATTCATTATTAATCCCTCAGTGTTTACAACTTCGACCATAAAGGTTTACAAGCTACCTTAACCTCCAAATGTCACAATGACTTACCACAAAGAACTTTCGAAGGAATTTTGTCTTAACAAGATAAGTAATCCTAAACCAACACAAATATACTGGAGATTTCTTTCTAACTTAAATAATATATCTACAATTCGTAGCTATTACTTCTTTATCGGTTACACATGCATATAACAATCACAATGGGCAATGTTTATCTTATGCGTATCTTATGTATGACTCACAGAACACAAAAGTATGACTATAGTAATTCGTATGATAGAGCGACACTAGTGGCAGTATATGCAAACATTCAGGAATGAAAATGCCATCTAGTATGCAATGTTTTAGAGCAAAAAGCTACCATTGATCCTGCTGCTATCTGTCAAACAGCGTTGTACTCCTTTCTGTAGTAGCTTTTGCGGTAGTAAATCTGCCAAATACGAAATTACTATGAATGAATAAAGCGATGATTTATTGATAAAGTATATAAAACAGACAAGAGGAAAAATTCAAAATTCACAGAAATTGGCATTACAATTCGAATAGGACCTAATAAGTGCCTGTAAAACTCAATGAATTCCCAGATAAAGAGATAAAATAGGTCAAATAACATTAAAAAAGCACACAAAGTATAATTGTATATACTTCAGTGAAATGCAAATTAAGCTTTTTCAAAGTTATAAAATGCTTAGGAGATGCGGCTGCTATTTTACAGCAGCTTGTATTTCAGAAGTATAGCTGCTTTTTGAAAATTCATATGATTCCATACATTTAAAAGAATTCAAGTATGATAATTGTGGGGCAAAAACGGGAGAAATTGACTATAAAAGTCGGTTTCAAACATATGTAAAGAAATATGGCACGAAAGCATAAAACAGGCAGGTTTAGGCACAAAGTATGCCTCTAAGACTTTCGGTGGAAGAACCGAGCAAGGTGGCGCCGGGGTATCGTGTGTGAATCGTATTCCTAAGGTTCCAGGTTCGATCCCCGGTGACCGTTCACTCTGACCCATGTGGTTTTCGTGGTATCCCCGGATCTGTAGGCGAATTTTATAATGGTTGCTCTTCTCCACGGCTTTCCTCCCTCATTTCTTGTACCCATCATCTCCTTCATTTTCATCTGTTTCAGGCTTGTAGGATCAGGCGACGATGTGCGCCTTGTAGGGGTTTCTTCCCTGGCATCGTTGCGGGATTGCACAGTTAGGTCCCGCCTCTGAGTGGGCCGTCGGGGTTCTGGAAGCTTGTGGATGGGCCCGGCGGTGGCGGATTCGTTCCATTTGCAAACGTTAGGGACCCCGTCCAAGCATGCCCGTCGTCATCCAGAACTGGTCGCCCTTCAAGTCTCTCCCCTCATCCCTCCCTCCCAGGGTCCACGGTAGAAGCAAAAAGACCGTTACGGTGCTCAGCCCCGGTTGCAGCGGACCGCCCGTACCCTCACCTCTACCTTTTTCGGTGGAGCAGTATGGATTTATAAACTAATAGCCTAGGTCGCTGAATAAAGGCATAAAATAAGCAATTGCCCCCAGGGAAAAGGAGGCGTGGGTCATGAACACGAGACATATACTCCGATCATCTCTTGCAATATTTGTGCAATTTAAAATAGAAAGTGGTGAAGTTCGGAATGAGTTTTCATCAGAAACTAACAGAAACACATACCGTGCGAAGTGGTGCCGCGGTAACGTGTGCGACTTGCATTCGGGAGGTCCCGGGTTTGATCCCCGGCTACCACCCACTCTGACCCATGGGTTTTTCGTGGTTTCTCCTGACCGACAGGTGAATGCAGGGGTGGTTCCTCTTTTAACACGACTTTCCTGCCTCTCATTTCCTGTATCCATCATCTTCTTTCATTGTCATCTGTTTCAGGGTTGTAGGACCAGATGGTGGTGTTAGGTGGGTTGCGGCTGGACGGGAGATGTGCGCTTTGCAGAGGTTTCTTCCCTGACGTCGTTTGGAACTGCTCAATTAGGACCCGCCTTCGAGTGGACCACACCAGGGGGGGACCGCCGGGGTCAGGAAGCTTGTGGGTGAGCCCAGGCGGCGACGGATGCGTTCGAACTGGAAACGTTGGGGACCCCGTTCATGCTTTCGCCCATTGTCATCAGGATCTGATCGACCTTTGGCTCTCTCCTCTCATCCCTCCCTTCCAGGAGTCACTGTAGTAACAAAAAGGGCCGTTCCGGTGTTCTGCCCGGGTTGTGGATCCCCTCCTTTACCTTCACCTAACAGAAACACATGGCTGGGACCTTGGCATGCGCACACAGTCAAGCATGTACAGTCGAATGCAAAAAAAGTGCCGTTGCTTTTGGTTACTTTTAGTGTTTTCCATTCTTGAATGTTGGCAGAATCTGCTCATCATTTGTGCTCTGCACCTGCCTTAGGTGAGCTATCCTCTAATTGGTTTTAGCTCAAGTCCGATATGCTAGCATTACCTTATGAAGAAAGGTCCAGCCTAGCTGGGCGATGAAAGGGATGGAGAATCGATATATGTCACCTGAATGGTTGAAACAATAAGCCTCCCAAAGACTGTCCATACTAGTTCCTGAGTAATTCCGGCTCTTACTGGTTCGGCATTGAAGCATTAACCTGTGTAACCGAATGAGGGATGGAAGGCACGTGTTAATTATTGATTGCCAACTTAAACCGCGGTTCCTCATATCGGCACGTGTTTTTGCTCCCCACTGTACCTGCTGGACCAATCATTTATGTTGCATTACTTTACTATGTAGTGGGGATGCTTTCTATCAAACAGCACAATTCTTAAGTCAGCATTCTTTCTACGTACTTACAGTAAGTCGAGGAAGTATTGTATTCCACCAAAAAATTCGATGTCGAGATTTCACAGTAAAAATACATGTTGTGATGCCCCCAAACCTAAAAAAGGATGTTTAGAATAATGCTCATCGGAATGAGTGTGTGTGAATAGCATAACCCTAAAACAAAAGTCCGATAAATACCAAACGTGGCACAATTTAAGTTCATTATCTTCCAAAGAGGCCACGCAAATATTTTTAAGAAAATCCTCCCACCCACACCTACACTTTGCCAGTAACATTTTTCGAAGTTTTTTAATTTCTCAAAAATTATTCTAAGGATTATGATTACAACACGATATATTTAAGATGTTTACATTACAAATAAAATTCATATCTTGAATTTTCTGGCAGCAGCTGGTGGAGTCCTCTTCATTCGGGAGGATTTTTTTATTATTTTGCACAATGGCCAAAGTATAATAGATATACAAAATCACACTACATAAAGAATGTAGATCCCTTTAAAACACACAATTTATATCAAATATCTCTGTGGCATCCGCCATTTCTGAGATATTCGTTATTATTGGTTTGAATTATTCAATACATTTGCCATTTTTTAAAGTATTGTCGCTAATGCGATGTATCTCCTGATACCTTGGAAAGAGTATGGAATTTTAAGGCCAGCATATAGCATCCAGTTCTTAAACATTTGCCTATTGCTGTTCGGTATGTATGTCTAATGAAATGTGTAATGTAGCTGTTTCTGCAAAGGTTTATCTGGATTAAAATGAAGTAGACAGAAAAATAAGCTTTAGTAAGAATAGTTTATATACCCACTAATAAACGACAAAGGGTGGAGAAAGTAATGTGAATGTAACACATCAGAATTTTTTGCTTTTCTTTCTTCTGCTGTAAATATGACATACAAAGTATTCATGAGTGAGATAGCTAAGTACCTACTTAAAGGAATACACAGAAGAGATTCTAGGTGATTATCAGTGTGGCTTTACGAAAGCCTGCTCCACTACTGACCATTTACCCCAACTGCGACAAATATTGGAGAAAACATATTAATATAATATAGTGTTGCATCTATTATTCATTGACTCTAAACAGGCATATGACCGCACTAATCAGAGGCACTTGTTTAATGTAATAAGGGAATTCGGTATAGCAGTAAAGCTAGCAAATTTAGTTAAAATAACAGTACAGGAAACCACTAATCAAATACAAATTAATAGAAGATGACCAGAAAGTTTCAAAACAAAGAGTGGTTTGAGACAAGGGGACAAGTTGTTGACTTTATTGTTTAATTAATCTTGGAAAAGGTAGTAAGAGGTATGCAAATTAACCCAGGAGGAACTGTTATGAATAGATCCATACAATATTTAGCCAACGCAGATGACCTGGTAACGATAGCTAGAACTTTATCAGCATTTACAGTGACTAATGAACAAACAACAAATGTAACAAAAGAATAAGGTTTACAAGTTAGTGAGGAATAACCTGTATATATAAGACATCTAAAGTAAAACCAAGAAATGAAGATAATGAAATAGTGATAAATGATGTAATAGATGATGAAGTGGATAAATTTAACTATTTAGGTTCACTGGTCACTTTTGATAATGATTGCAGTAAAGACATTAAAGAGAAACTGTACGTAATAGATATTTCTTTGCTTTGGCTAAAACTATGAAAATACAATATCTGTCAAAGCAAACTAAATTGCAGATCTATAACACAATAGTTAAGCCTGTTGTGATGTATGGATGTGAAACCTGGGTGATGATAGAAATCACAGTTAAAAAGATGGGAAAGGTAAATATTGAGGAAAATTTATGGACCAATAAAGGATAAAGAGGGGGGAATACACACATATATGGAACTAAACCTGCTATATAAAAACATCTAATTTAGTAACTCTTGTTAAAGCCCAAAGAATTTAATGGGCTTGGCAAGTGATTAGAATGGATGGCAGTAGATCTGTTAAAAAGATCTTTGAAGGAAAACCTGAAGGGAGAAGCGATAGAGGAAGACCAAGATTAAGTTGGCTGGATTGTGTGAAGAGGACTTTCCATAGCATTGGGGATTAGAAGAGGAGGAGAAAGGCAGAAATTAGAGAAGAATGGGCTATCATCATGCCAGCTAGACCATAAGAGTTGTTTGCCAGAAGAAGAAGATATAAAAATAAGCTTTCATAAGAATAGTTTGTGCGCCCACTAATAAACAATAGAGGGTAGAGAAATTCATTTGAATGTAAAACATTATATTACAAGTTTTTTCATCACTTCAACACATTTTGAAATATTAAACCCATTGAATCCGGTAACTATAACTTCAAATTTCTTCAGTTTGTGACACCAATGAATTTTATATAATCTGAGAACTCAAAAGACTTAATGATACAGTTTTGCAAGACCTGCTTCAAAAATAATTTCCTTTTCAGATTCTTCAAACAAGGACATGGAACAAATATACTTTTAATTATTTTGTAAACTATCACATCATTTTTCTTATACCTAATTTTTCTATTTGTATAGCAGTTATGTCCAGTGTGTGTGTATAAATAAATTATATAAATGTATAACTTTTTGAGTACTAATATTAATAACTTAGATCTCAGTTCTAGGTATTTTTTTTTTAATTGTCACTTTTAAAGTCCTTTATTAGGTAATTTTTCAAACATTTTTAGGTCATAAAAATCTGGGCCCCGGTGATCACACATATTTTTAATGGTTACACACCCAAACTAAAGACTTTTGGGAAATGAGAATAAAAAATTGCCAGAATTTTATTTATTATTTTTTGGGAAAACATGCTGAAGCTTTTCAGTATATTAAACATTAAATATTATTTTTTAACCACTATAACTTCACATCTTTACCAAAAATGTACTGGAGCATGTTTTGAGTAGTGTTGTCTCCATCATTGCTGTGCGTCCTTCTGAGGCTAACAGACAATGTTTCCTGGCTGGATGTACTGTGTGATGAGATCATTTTTATATGGGATAACAAAATTGAACACATTGTGTTAATTTGTATGTACATACCTTTAACAAGAAAGTTAAGCTGGTTTTCGAAACACTTTTAAAAGCTTTGATCTTTCTTTCAACTAATGATCTCAAAAATACTCTACAGCTGCTGATTTATCAGTCTGTTTATATTCTATTTTTTTGTGTGCTCTTCAATGGAGACTACTCTGAGGATTCTTATGTAAAAAACTACAGTGTTTTCTAAAAAAATCAATCCTGTATGTATAAAGGGTGAGTCACCTTAAAATACCACTGCAAATATCTGTGAAACAAAAATAGGATTTGAAAAACAACTTTCACAGGCATTAAAGTAGAGGAGGAGGTCATTAAAATAAGATATTATGGCATTCAAAAACGTAAGCAAATGTTATTTTTACCATAAACTTACGTTTTTTTTAAATGGAAATAATGTAATTACCTTTGTCACAATTGATAACATGGAGAATAACATTAATAATGATATTTGTAGCATTGCATTAAGTGAATAACATCAAGAAAGTGCAACATAGAGTTGACACTTGAGGATGCAACAAAATGCACCATCTCAGTTGCACATTCTGAGGTTCAATCGTGTCATTGAGTTTCAAGCGCAAACCTAATGTTGCAGTTAATTATGATGTGATTGATGTATTACAATGCAATAAAAGCTGTTCTTGGTGTTATTTTCACATTATTAATTGTGCTGTAAATGGCACACAACTCTTAAACCAATAATAGGATACATTTGCAACTTTAGGAGAATATAATACACAATTGGGAGATTACATTGTTCATTGTTCCTCAGAGCAAATGTTGGAAGTGTCCTCAACCAGCATCCATACATATCTGCACTCATTTCACCATATTCTGTGATGTTCTACAAAGAGTATCCTCACCAATTTAAAATAAAGAGAGTTGGAGGTTGATACACAACTCTCTTTGTTTTAAATTATGACACATTACTGTTACTAGCTTCTCAATCTTCAAAATTAATTAATCCTCACCACTGATGCTTATTTCGTTACTAATGGATTCACAGAGTTCAGCAGCTGTCCAAGGTCTGTTCTTATGCACACTATTTTTAAGATGCCCCATAAGAAAAGTCTGGCAAGGTTAGGTCAGGTGGGGGGGGGGGCAAAGACTTTGAGATTATTCGATTATCAAAGAAACTGGTTACAAGTTGCATGGAGGAGTTAGATGTATAACACATTGCTCCATCTTGATGCAAACAAACCTTCTGTCAATCCAATATCATCCAGCTGCTCCACAAATGTATTGAAAATGCCCATATAAGCTGCAGTGTCTACAGTTGTATCAAAGAAAATGGGGCCAACAATCCTGGAAGCTGACAGCATGTACCATACTCCAACCTTTTCATCATGCAGTGATGTTTTGTGGATGATATGGGGGTTTACAGTAGCCCAATATCTGCTGTTTTATTTTGATGTAGTCTGACAGATGAGAACATGCCTCATCTGTAAACCACGTTATGGAGAGAATGTCTGGAGTGGAATAAGGAAACGCTGAAACCATCGACAATAATACATTCATTTTTCATGATGTGCTTCTTTCTATTGCTGTACCATATGCACTCTGTGTGGTCGTAATCCTGATTTTTTTGCAGCTCTTTGACATGTGCCATATAAATAGCCTGTCTCCTAGCTCAATCGATGCAACAATTTCATTGCTGAGTTCACTAAGCGTCTTTGAACATTATCAACAAACTCTACACTGAATGATGGTCTGTGTTTTCCACTCTCAATGATAAGTACGTCATTTGTTTCCAGCATTCTTACTATAATAAAATAGCGATAAAATTGTTGCCTTTGTTGGAACTTGCATAATTCAATTCTCTTCAAAATTCCCATTGTGAATCAATGAATTTGTCCTCCAATACGTTTTCACAATAAAAACATGCTCTCGAAGTGAGTACTGCATGTTTCTGTTACAACTGCAAACTAAAGACTGTCAACAAGGTCAACAATGCTAGTAATTACCATTGAAATGAACAAAATAGTCAACAAATGGAAGTGGTACTGATTCTCCCAGAGCCACTTAGATCATTAAAACAAATTTAACACTTTTACAAGCTTTCTGAGGGAAATTATGGCCCATTAAAGTAGTTCAGGTTTATATGGATCACACTGTATCTCAAGTTTCAACTTCACATTACAATTTCCCAGGATGTAATTGACTTACTGATCAACTAATACCATTCTTAATGCTATTTTCTATGTTATCAGTTGCATAAAAAATAATAGGGTTTTTATTAAAAAAAAAGAAACATTAAGGTTACGTTGAACATCAGGTGTGCTCCCATTCTTGAATGTCCTGTATCAGCTACTTCAATTGGACCCTTTCCAACCTTCCTGCCTATGTCAGTTTTCAATTCCTATTTTTGTTTCAGAGATATTTGTGATGGTAGTTTAAGGTGACTCACTCTGTACATAATGTCTTATGTTTCCCTTAGCCAGAATAAGGGCTTTACAGCCAGATATATAGTGTTTGTATTGTGTCTGTGTTTTTATTATGTATGGTATTTTATTATGTATGTCAGCTATTTATAGTAATCCTTCCAAATCAATCATTGTTGTCTGACTGCTAAGTTCCACAAAACACAAAGCAACCTAAAAACAAAGGTTTTGTGTTATTGGTAAGCCAAAATAAATACACTTCTGAAAGAGTATTTTCCAGGTCTGGGATGAGGATGGATTTCGTAAACGTTTAGGATTGTTGAAAGTTGCAATATTTCCTATAACTTATATTACATTTCTGCAGCATAATACCTTCAACATTATTCTTAAACATAGTTTGCATATCGTTTTATTTTATTTTTTTAACATGAATGATAGTAATGTTTGCTTAAATATATTTCAACTGATATTAGTGCCTCTAACCTATTTTGCAAGTAACCTTTATGAAATAACAGCAAAACTTAACCTTATATTCATGTCCTATTTTCCAACTAACCTATAGGAAGTTCAAAGCAAAAATCTATATAAGTTAATACTCCGAAATCATCCAACATATTTCCACACTAATCCACATGAATTTATTAACAGTAAAATCCTGCTTAACATAGGCTTTCCATTTTTTGTTGTTTGTGGCGGGTTTTCTTCTAAACGTAAGCATTTATTAATAACTTCATTCACACCCCACAGTGCATATTAACAGCGAAACCTATATAATTTAATATTCTGAAATGTTTTAGTCAAGTGAAAGGCACGCTCAGACATTATTTATATAATAGGAATAAGATCTCAGAAAAATAAATTCGAAAAGAGGGAAGAGAAAATTGGGAAATGATTCATGATAATGAAAACTGCACTATGGCTCTATTTTCTACCATACGTATACTCCGTAATAAAATATAGCAGCATCACAACCTCTTCCTGAGCTTATGGTCTTTTTTTTAGCACAACACACTTGTAGAAACTGTTTCTTAAATGTAACCATCACAAATATCATTTAAGCAGAGTAAGCTTGAGACGGTAATTTGTATCACAAATTACTTTAATGTAAATAATTATTTACATATGAATATGTATTTTTATGTAACATTGATTTCAGAGGTTTAATAATTGTAATTATTAATGGTAAATAATAATTTTTGGACTCTACTGAAACTGTTAACAATAACAATACTGCAATGAAGGGTTTGAGTTGTTTATCGTTACCGGGAACCAGGAAGTTACGTAATGTTTCGCGCCTTTTCGGTAAAAAAGCTTCTAGAACATTCTATAAAAGTAATATGTATTAGTGGTTTTCATTGGATAATAAAATAGACGCTAATGTTGGCGCGTTTTATTAGCCAATGGTAATTCATTTATAATCTTTAGGTGTATCTTGGGGCAAGCCTATAAATAGCCATGCTCGAAGTCAAGCGTCCCCCAGTTCGGCAAGATTCACGACACATTACACATCGTCCCCAGTTCGGCAAGATTCACGAAGCATTACACATCGTCTCCAGCTCAGTTCATCAAAGATTCGTGTACAATACGTGACTACATGTCGCCTATCGGTCCTTCAGTTCGTCAACTTACACGCAGTGAAAATAATTAAAGATCTAAAATATTACAAAGTTACTTATATACAAAAATTGAAGTACGTGAGTTAAAAGTGAGAAGTTATTAGAAACAGTTTCAGTATGGCGATTATCAAGATAAATTTGTGAAAGTGTTAGTGCACGTGTTCGACAATAAAACATTATAAAACACATTTCATCACTAGTAATTTTTTGGATAAAAGATTCCTTTTCCGCTTCACACCCTGCAAGAATTAAATGCCTACCTAAATAGCTGGCCGGAAGACAATATACATAACCTTAAAACTAATTCATATAGATTGCTACGCCAGAAGGAGTTAACAAATGACCAACGTATGACGTCACAACACACAAGATGGCTGCACGCGTGAGGTAAACAACATTACGTGAGAAACATTATCCACCACGTGGGGACACAAATACACAAATACACACTAAATCCTACTCCAAATTGGCTCCCATACGTGGGGCATTTAAAGTGAAGCATATATACAATTTGCTATAACTACTTCAAGCTTTACGTCTATTACCTCCAGACCATCAAACACCTGGCAGAAATAAAATAAGTATAATACCTGTAAATCAGGTAAGCTATTTCATTTCTGCTTTAATCAGTTTCGAATGTTTTAACAACAGTAATAAAATATGTGTTGGCATATGTTAGAATCAAGAGAGACTGCAGGATTCTCTGCTATCAACATGTTCTTTTAGTATGTGCAAAACCTATTTTTCCATTAACTTAAACTTTATAGAGAGTGAAATCCCACATAACCTAATACACTGAAATGTCCTAATCTATTTTACACTACCTGCAAGAACTATATTAATGGCATATCATTCTTTTATAAACATGCCAAAACATACTTAACCTATTCCGATGCAAACTAAACTAACAGCATAACCCTCAGAAATGTGCTGCTACCTATCCTATATAAATCATAATATTAACATGTATGCTTTTTTATGTTCCTGAATGCATCCATCAGAAATGATCCACATTACTCATGAAATTCCTCAAACTAATTTGGTTAAACTTTATATTTTATTATACAAAGAAATCAGATGGCAAACTCAAAAAAATTCAAGTAGAAAGTTTATTTTAAAGATCTGATGTTACAAGTCTCTACCTACATGAAAATGTTGCCAACCGTAGGAAATTGTTAACAAGTTCCAGGTTAACTATCCTACAATTACCTTGCTTTCGTAATATGGAGCACTCTGTTTAACCAACAAGTAGCAATATCAAGTTAGAAAAACCTCAGCTTTTAACTGGAGATCGTAATACAAACCCTATGCAGCTCAAAATCCCTTTCATAAGATACCAAAGCATACTTAAGTGTGCTTCCTCATAAACAATTTATAATTTCCTGATTTCAATGATTCAGTAAAAAAACTCAAATTGCTTTTTGTGTGTGTAGCTCCCCCCCCGCTGCATATTTTATTCCACTAGCTACAGAATCCCTGAATCTCTTCCTCTGCTTCAAGGAATTTGAATGCACTTTCTAATCTCTCTCTTGGTAAATATTCAAACTGTCTTTGCTGAACAATAGCATTCAACAATTTTTAAAGCAAATCTAGCTTGATTAAGTTTCAGTTGCACCTCTAGCACCACATTTTAGTAAATTAAAATCATTTGAAGGGGAGATAAAGAGGCCTGTCCTGCCAATATTAAATCTGCTAAATTCATGACCCATTATCTCAGAAACTATGTAAGATATCATACAAACTTTTACAGGATGTACATGAATGCCTTATAAGTTCACTTAACTACTTTTATCCATTTTATTTCTTAAGGAAGATAGGATTTTTTCTCAATTATAACAATATTATGATTAAAATTTATCAGCAATTAGTTTTTTAAGAGATAACCAACCATGTTATTAACACCAAAGTAGATCCACAATATCACTTACAGGTTGTTTTTATCCCAAAATTTAATTTAGGTACCTTCAACAGAATCCGAGAAAATGGGTCATTTATACTAAAATTCTGTCACCCACAGAAAAAGCTGTTCAAAGCAAAAACGGAAAAAATAAACTCATGTATATTTGCACAGAGAGAAACCACATGTCTTGAGCACATAGAAACTTCCAGATTTAATAGTAGTACCAGTTTTTAAAGCAAAACTTTCCATAAACAATGGGCTAAAGTTTGCCTCTCTGCTCCAAAGTGTGTCGAAGTTATGATTTTTTTCTCTGAAGTGGTAAAAATAGCAAACGCAGTAAGCTTTTTAGAAATATATTTAAAATGTAAATATTTTGTCTACAATGATAAAATACATATCAAATTACAGAAAATTCTATTTAATAAGACTGCACCAAAAACTAAACATGTCACCTTTTGGCCATTTAGTTTCCCCTTAACTGATTTTGATTTGTGAATACTTCCACTTGTTTTATACAACCTTCCATAATTTATCATCAGTTCAGTACAATTTTGTTATACAACTCTCTTATCACACTAACTCAACTACAGTTACCCTGCATGAGAAAGGTCAGAGATGTGTGACACGAAGTAGAGTGCTACTATGTGCTATTTCTGGATGTATTACACCATGAACATTAAGATTATGCAGACACCTCAATATTAAATTGTTTGAAACCAATTGATTTTACAAAACAGATGCAAAGAAAAAATATTGTTTCTTTTAAACCTTAGGTGCATTCTGGTATTTAAAGGCATCACAACATAAATATGTTTAGAAATTCTAACACAAACTAATTTTTTATTACTGCAAATCTATACTCAAAGAAAGAAGTTAACTAAAATATAATTCAGTACACCATGTATGCGAGATCAAAAAAAGAGACTAAATCCTGTATTAAAGTTTGTTCAAATTCTTTTTTAGCAACTGTTTCATGTAAGATTGTCCTGCACTGTGGCGCTATAGGCTAGAGTGTAGAGCTCTGGTTCTCGGCCATGGAATGTATCCAAGTTTGATCCCACCCATGGAGATTTTAAGTCCCGGGTACAAGACTGGTGCCCACTCAGCATCATGAGAAAATTGAGGAGCTGCAATAGGCAGCAATTCTGGCCATGAAAGCCAACATTCCACTTGGAGGATGTGTGATACTGGCCACATTACTTCTCATACTGGTTCATGATCACCCACCTCTGCTGTGTGCACGAGGTTGGCTGTCAGGTTGCTGAACCCAAGCTCCAAACAGGCTGTAGCAACACATTATCATTATTTCATTTAAGATCAGAATGTTTCTTCACTTGATTTATCCAACCCAGATGAGGCCCCAAATATGAGATCAAACAAAGAAACTAAATTGCTTGCTTAAAGTTTCGCTCAATTTATTTTTAAGGAATAGTTTGCATGTAAGACTACAAGTGTATCTTCCTTGATCTGTTAATTCTTCAAATATGTTTTTTGTCCTAGCAATCACTAAAAGTAACATCCAAACTTCATTCCTCTTCTGCAAGACTGCTAAGCTTGTCCTGATTGGCTAATGCCGATGCTTTGAAAGAGTGGGGATTTTGGCATTTTTTCTTAAAATACCTAAATCCTTCTTAGTATATATGAGTATACCATGAATCAGCCTTTAAGCTAAGCTTAAGCATCTATACCCCCTCCACTCTATATAACAGGAATGTAAAATTGGGGTTACACAGGATTTAAACAATATAGAAGCCAAAATATATATATTGTATTGCAGGAGTTATTTCTCAATCTTATAATCTGTTCTCCATCATTACAGTACATAATTATTTACCTGGGTACTTCCTGAACAATAAATGCCTGACTATTCATCTAAAGGAAAATGAATATGCCAGAGAGCAACATGCAAAGATCTTTATGATTATATAACCTCCTTCATTACATCAACAGTTTTTGGCTTGCAAATCACTTATAACCTGTGTAATGAAAGATTAAACAACAAAATTATGTACACATTGCATGACTTTAATTTATATGTAAAGGAACAAATCATACATTTATAAGTAACTCAAAGGGTAAAGGGGGGGGGGCAAGTTTTTAATAATTGTAACTCCTTTCCTTTCACTGGATGCATCTCAATAATTCCAATCACAAACAAAACAACTGGATATCATTAATATCAATTACATTTAAAAACTCTTGTCTTCACTTAACTTCTGCTGTGCATGCCCCTTTGACTTTTGACGTAACATACTATTGTTTTAACATTATAAATGTTGAATAATATATGCTTAAAATATGCATCCAAAGGAAAATTACAGTATAAGCATGTTGATTTTGTATGCTTCACAACTGAAATATTAGCTAGAACAATAAGATGGTTAAATTTATTATGTAAAAAGTTATGCAAATCCAAAACAATGTAAATGTCTCTACAATGCAAATAAAAACAGTAAATTATTAACATAAAGAAAAACAATTCTTTAAGTAACAGAGGTAAGGAGCATATGCAGCATTTAACTGAGCTGCTTATGACATTGAATAACGTCTTTATGATAAAATGTATAAAACTATAACTAAAATAACTGCTCAAGATAAAATATTCTGCATTACAAAAAGTTTTGAAGTATTCTGTTGCCAAACAAGGGTGGAATTTTGTAACCTATACTGCACTGTTTAAAATATGTTTTTCACTATATATTTGCTTTATTTGGACTATTTTCATAATATAATATGTTTAGTTCCTTAAAACATAAATTTTAACGGGCAATAAAAGTTAATTTAAGACTCAATAAAAACAATTTCCTTAATGTGTAGCAGAAATTCACTGAAAACCTTTCTAGTTTTAAAAATTGTTTTAGACCACTTTGAGCAATTTAACAGTTGAAGCACTCCCTCAAACAATGCTGTTCAAATTTTACTAAAATTGCATTTACGCTTTTGTTCGATGCTGTGGTATAGTCAGAGAAAAATTACCACTGGAAGCTGCATAATGTGATGTCTCATCTTTGAGATGTACAAAGATCAGAAAGGAGTCAGCAGTTCTCCCAGGTACTTTATTCATGGCTGTACATATATATGCTTGAACAGTTACTGCATTCTCATAGCAATATGTAAACTACAAATCTAAAATTGTTTGTCAAAATTAACTTTATATCTCTGGATAGATAAGGTATGAAATAATAAGATGACTAATATAAGCAAATACTTGCGACCCCAGATTTAATTAGTAAATTAAGCGAGATTAAAGAAATAAAGGCAGTAGTTGCACAATGGAAGAACAAAAGAGAAAACACAGAGTACTTCTCATACACAATATATTGACTGATCTCATGCCCCAACAACTTTGCAGCACAACTTGCAGCCTTGGCTTATGTTTGTTAGTTTCACAATGTCATTGAAGCTGTATCTAGTTTGGTAGTAATTTTTTTGGTTTACATAATTACAAGTACTTTTGATTTTGTGTTCACCACCATACAGAAAAGGATTTTTATATATGATTCATGTGTGACTATCCAGTTTGCAGGGAAGTTAGGGGGCAGTTTTTAACAGAATTCCTTGTTAAGCAACCTCCAAGCACAGAAGCTGTGCAAAAACTTATAAATAAATTTAGGGAAACAGGTTTGGTTTTTGGTAAGTGAATAGTTAGGCAATGTATGCAAAATAAGGATAACAGCGATTACAACATTTTCCTCAAAACTCTGTTATGGCTTATGCAGGAAACTGCATTTCAATGGTCTCAGCATGGTGAGCTACCAAATTCTTAAAATTGAAAACATACAAGATCATTGCTGTTCACAGATTGCTACCACCTGATAATGAGAGTTGGATAAATTTCTGTAACTGTGTTTTGAGGAATATCAATGATAAGAGTAACTGATACAAATTAAACAAATCTTCTGTGACGAAACATGGTTACATTAACATGGCCACGTTTTGACACAGAATTACTGTAGCTCAGAGTAAACAGATTTAATGCAGGAAACCTCATTGCATGATGAGAAAATCAGGTTATGGTACAAGGGCAAAAGAATACAGGGTAAGAGGGCAATATTTTTTGCAGAAACAATAAATGCACAGGAATGTTGCAGGAATAACATCTCATTCTCTTTGAACAACTGAGTAATACTAAATGTTGGTGGGGATATTTTCAGCACAGCGGAAGTCATTAAATTTTAATCAGGAAATGTTTGAAGTTAAGAGTTGTTAGAAGAAGGTTATGGCTTATAGTATGCATGGTCTCAAAATCTCAGATCATTTGATTTTTAATAATGAGGGAATTTGAAAAATAAAATGTATAGGTCAAACTCTCCAAATAAATAACTGCAAGAAAATATAAAAATAGAAATTAACCATTTTGGAAGCCGTAAGAAAACTTCCTTAAATGGTACCAGAGTTGTGTGAAATCAGGAAGACATTTCTAACATCTTTTGTGATATTGTACATGCTTATTTTGATTGTACAGTTGAACCTTGATATATTGTTCCAAGAACTATCATTTTCCCACATTCATTGCTCAACTAATGCAGCCTCAGCTGGTTTACATTATAACTTATGTAAATAAAATCTGTATACATAGTTTCTTGAAGTATTGTTTACCCTCATTATTCATAATTCTATCCTTGAACTATAGTCTTTAAGCTGGAATAATTACAGCAGCAATCGTAATTCGCAAGCATTGCCAATACTTTTGGAGCACCCTGTACCAGCCTGACAATGGAATTCAAATAGCAATGTTCATGCTCATTTGGTTACGGGCGTGAACGAATAGGGGTTAGATGAAGTATATGATGAGGTGAGATTAAACAAATGTGTTCAAGTTGTGGTTGAGGGGAGTGAGGAAGAGGGGGAAGATGATGGAACAGCCAAAGCTGTGAGTGCATATGAAACTGAATGGGCATTTATTTATGCTCATGACAGTGATGGAAGCAAGTAACAGAATGTGTTGTGCGTGGAAAGATTATTGTTGTGCTTGAAACAAAATAAAGCAGCTATGAAGCAAATGACAATTTAAAACTGATTTAAAAGAAAGGGACTAACATGTAAAATTGATGCGAAATATTGTGTCTGATTATATATTGACTATTTATTTTTGTTCATAATTAGCAAAATTCCTGTATACATCATTTTTTTTTTGCCCCCTGCTCCCTTGGAAAACAATAGATCGAGGTTAAACTGTAATTATGAGAGCCTCAATCATTACAAAGCGGTCTCAGTTTTGGGGACATTTTATTGGAGTGCTCAGGAATAAGAGCTCTGGCTGCTCCAGCCAGAACTGTGACATGACTGGCCAACTTATATGAGAGAAGCCTGCTACATACAAGAATGGACGTGTATGACATGCAAGGTCAAACTCTAACATGGCAAGGTATAGTGTAGCCCTAATTAATAGCCCATCTTGCTTAAAATAGTGTAAATCAAGGGATTTTTTTTTTTTTTAGTTTATGGACATTCTTTAACTGCTGTGGTCCTTAGCATCCCATTCTATACTGCGCATGAAAGACCAGAGATTTTGCTCAGAGCCCTCTTTATCAGGCTTGAGGTTCTTTTATGTGCCATAAATCTATGACACGGGACCACCGGCTTTACTTCCCTTCCAAAGGTAGCCATGCTAAGGATTTTTACACCCGGAAAAAATCCATTTCCCTCCATCGGGTTTGAACCACGACCTCAGGAACGAGAGGCTAGCATGGTAACCACTACACCACAGAGGAAGACTAAATCATGGGATGAATGTAAGTAAATGGGTATAGTGTCTTCATTTCGCTGTGCAATCAGACGTTAGGTTTACTATCAGGATGCTGCCTCCGTGGTCTAAAGGTAACATGTTAACCTCTAGTTTCCGAGGTCATTGGTTCAAACCCGATGGAGAGTGGTGGATTTTATCGGACATAAAAATGCTTAGCATGGCTTCCTTTAAAAGGAAAATAAAGCCAATTGTCCCGTGCCATAAATTTGTGACACATAGAAGAATCTCAAGCCTGATGAAGTGGCCTCCGAGCAAAATTTCCAGTCTATCATGCCAAATGTTGAATGGGACACTAAGAACCATAGTAGTTCAAGAGCATCCATAAATAAACTCATATTAACCTTAATGGCAAATGATTGTAGAAGTATCAGCATTTTAGTATACTATGCAATAAATATGCAAACTGAAGACCAGTACAAAATTATAGAACAATATATTTAGTATTATAATTCAAAAGCATTATCAGCGTTATGTGTAAGTGCTCTATTGGAATGGTTTGTGCAGATGAATGTGTAACATTATTCTATTAAAATTATGCTGATAGTTTATTTATGTCATATCTGTTTCAGGGAGATCAAAATATTTAAATGTTTCATTGTTTTAACAGCCATGAAGTAACCTTACAAGCATTTATATATACTGTTGTCATTGTTTTTCTTCATTTTCCAATTTTTAAGCAGTGTTTGTGATGTTATTTGAGAGAGATCTCCATTTATTAACAGAGCTACTATAAGGTGTTACCTGATAGTTCTGATATTGATTAAGTTAACTTTCAATTTCAACAAGTTAAACCTGCTACTTGTACTTGCTTGTAATCAATGAGAATTTTATCTGCACTAAACTGGACTAAAGCACAGGACTAGATGGAATGTTGCAAAATTTCTCTGGACAGCAACTGCTATTGCCAACATTTGTATGCAAAATAGTCTTCAAATTGCTGGTGACAGATTCTCATGGTTCACAAATAATTTCACAGCACTGTGAAAAGAAACCATTATGGAAAAAGTATTATTAAAAACATAGGAAAGGCAATTACAACTAAAGTAATTGCAAAACCACAATTATGATTTACCGTTGTAAAAGTTACAAGGAACTCTCAAATGACACCTTATGTTGAAATCAAGTCAGAAGTGCTAGCTAATTTAAGTAGCACAAAATAACTTTTTATGAAACGGTTGTGTGGATGGAAATAATTTTATCACTTCATATAGTGGTCCTATTGGCAGATATTTCAAAAATAAATAACCTTAAGAACTAGAACCATTCATCACATCACATCACATTCACAAGCATACAAAATGTCTAGATCACAATCATCTAAGAATAATAAGGTATTTCTTTAATTATAATTCTCACTAACTTCAGAATCTAAAAATTCAATAAAACTATGCATTTGTATGTACAGTAGAACTTCGATAATTCGAAATTGATTAATTAAAAATCCATCCAAATTCAAAGAATCTTTCATTTCTGAAACCTGAGATATGTTTTCACATGTTATTTAAATTGCTTAATTCAAAATATTGATAATTCATAATTTGAAGAACAGTGTTAGTCTCATGGCCAAAATTCAACTTTTAATTCAAAATTCTCTTTAAGTTTTTAAAACTACTACTATTTTACAGTGATATTTAAATTCAAAATTTCTCCGTGCCATGAAAGAACACTTTTTCTGGAGCATGCAGGAATAGCTTTCCTCAGTTTCACGTTTACTTACTGTGTGGAATGGCTCAGGCAGTAATGTCTGTGGCCCACATTTGGAAGGTCGTGAGTTCGATTTCTGCGGCTGAATTCCTGTGCCATGGGTTTTTTCAGGGTTTTCCCTGGGTCGCTAGGCAAATGCTGGGGAAAGATCGTTACATACCCCAAATTTTATGTCCCTTCATTTCACCTCTATTCTCGTTTCCCTTCACCTTTCATTTGCTTGGTCTCTTTTAGGGTTGCAAAATTTGGTGTGACGTCTTGGTATGTTTATGGATGGGAAAAAGGATGCTCTGAGTAAACCTTGTGAGTAAAGGATGCTCATCCCCTGGAATGGAATGGTCTTCAGGTCCAGGGATGTGTAAGCCCACAGGGGGAGAGGGGAGTTGGCTGCACCAGCTGCCATCCAAGGAGTTTAAATCTGTAAATGGTAGGGACACTGCCCTCTATCCCTCCCTCAAGGGGTGCCCCATCAGGGGGGCCTAGGTACAAAAGATTTACATAGGTTGAAGTGCTAAGACCCCCTCTGCTCCTAGTCATATCATATCCCTAACCTTCACTTTCACTTTCGTGTCTCTACAGCATATTTAAGAGTTGCTAAGCTCAAATGAAATCTTTTTCCTCTGTATTTTTGTAGTTATGCAAGAATTGCTTTTCAGTCTGTCAACAGATTACAGTTATTCTTGCAGTTAGTTATTTTACTTAACATTTACTGATTACTTCGCAAAGTTATGCTGATTTAATTTAGGGTACACGTGTTTGTTTTTGTGTTGTGAGATGACTAAGTATCAGTATTCTTCCAAGATACAGATCAAGAAGATGAAAATTATAAGGCAGGTAGACAAAGGACCTCCTTGCCTCCCAAAAAATGAAAGGATTTGGAATTCCTGTGCCCAAATTTCAAAATTTCCAAAAAGTCAAGAGAACATAGTACTTTAAGAAACCACTGGATCATTAAAACTTTTCGTGGTTTTTAGTTAATGTACAAAGGTATTTATTATGTATTCTTGATATTTGTGTTAAATATATGTTGGAGTCGTTTAGTTTGTTTTCTGGTTTGTTTTGTTGTGCTATTTGTTTCCAACTGGGCAGTCCTGTTGGCTCTCCTTTGCAGGTGCTTTATTCATTGGATTACTTATATTGCATCCTACATAGTTTTCCTCCTGTCTTTGAATCATGTGTTTTTTCCTGGTGTGAAGTTATGTTTGTCAGTGTACAGTAGTGTTTTATGAGTTGTCCAAAATACAATTGTATTTGAATAATGCACTTTGTTGGATACATTTCAGAAATATAGTTTCTTCCACAGCATTTGAAAGGTTTAAACCATGAATCAAAGTGATTGAATGAATTCATGAGTCTTAGAATGTTTTGTGAAGCGGCAAGGATTGGCATTTCTGAATTGCATATTGGTGGCAGTTAATTAGAAAACACATAATTTGAAGTATGATATTTGATTCCAACAACTTCGAATTAACAAGGTTTTACTGCAGATTCTTATACTTATCATTTGTTATAAAATTATTTATATATATATAATTTTCACAAATTGTAGTGCTAACAAGTCTCATTCATCAGTTTCCTTAAGTTATATATACTTTACACAACATGTTGCTACTTCAATAGTTTATCATCCTCTATCACAGTCTGAACTGTCACCACACACACAGCATCAAAGGACACAGTGCTAGTACAACAGCCACTGAGAACTGCCTTCCTCCACTGGTACCATGAGGAGGAGCTGAAAATTTAAAATCAGATTTCAGATTCTTGGAATACTTCTTTAAAAAGCTACAAAATGAAATACAAAAGTAAATAACATTTAAAATAAAAGTGTACAATCACAAGATCTTCAGGATTAGCTACACTTTTAGAAACTCATGTCTGGAGTGGGATAACGTTAAAATTCTTATTTTACACAATTAATTGCTTAGTAATGGAAAGTGTAACTTTTAATATGGTGGGTGCTTGCAAAAATGGACAAACCATAATTTAATAAGAGCAAAGAAAGGTCAACCTTTGCATATGCCAATAAAACAAGTCACCCATAGATTCCAGCATACAGCCATCTTACACAGTTATGCCATCTGTGCAGTTTCCTATCTAAAAAGCCAAGTGAACCTATTTTACTACAACAAAACAAAATGGGATTTTTTCAATAAAATATCATACTATTACAAACTTTCTATCCTATAACACAGATTTACTTAGTCAGCCAAACTCAGACAGGATGTGTTGCAGTTTCTGCAGTAGATCAACACATGTTATTCATTTTTTTTTAAACTGATTGTTAGCCCATTTTTGCAAGCACCCATTCAATTCAACAAGTACAATACGTTTCCTCATACTTCATAAACATTTTAATGTTTTCTTCATTTATGAGGGAGGACCGAAAATTAATGTTCAACAATATCTAGATTCTTAGTCTGAATCTTGCACTACACATAGCAATGACTCTATCATGTCATCCTGGCAGACACATCTTGAATAAAGATGGCAAGTGCAAATGTTAAAGGTGCAAGCTGCTGACTGACTGGACCACAGCAACATCTACAGATGGTGCAGGTCCTTAAAAAAGGGCTAAATAAACCTTACTGTAAGTGTGTTCCATCCAAACAGTAACCACTGCAACACCATACAATGTAACAGCATTGCAATAGTGGCAATATGAAAAGCCTGGTGGATCAATCTGCGAACCTTGGCACAGCAATTTGACATTTTGTATCGCATAGAGTATGACATTGTGCATGATACATCACAATTTGACAAAATCAGAGTGTACTGGGTGCCCAATGATGTCAGATGAGCAGAAATGCCAAATAAAGTCTTCCTTTGGTGTGTTATGCTGAAGAAAGTCATGACCAGGGCACGGATTCTGATAACATGTTATCTTTTAATTGTTGCATCATAGACACTGCTAACATGTACACGAATCCTTAACAAGGGTCCCAGATTATGAAAATTTTATTATGTCATTTTCTATTTTTACAGCTTTTTTTCCCGCCTTTCTTTCTTTATTTCATTCTTCCATTTTATGTCATTGTGTTGTAATTTTCTTGCCCTTTGCATCTTTATTAGTCATTTTCTTGCATTAACACATAAAGAGTTTAATATTTTTACATAAGGATAATGTCATAAGTTCATCTTCATTCACTATGAATTTTGTATAACCTGAGAATTAAAACGTTTCGTCAAATCCACCTCAAAAACAATTTCCTTAACTTTCTTTTCAGATTCATCAAACAAGAACACACATTTTTAATTAATTTGTAAATTATCTCATCATTATTCTTATATCTATTTTTACCATTTGTGTAGCAGTTATACCGATGTATAAATTAATTTATAACTTTCTTTCCACTAATTTTAATAAATTAAATAAATCTGAGATTTTAGATAATTTTGTAATTATTGTCATTCTTAAAATTTTTTAGTGATTTTATGGAAATTTTTCAAACATTTTTAAGCTCTGAAAATCCGGGCCTTGGTCATGACTTTTGGAAGGTATAGTGACTGGCGACATATGTTCGATATACCATAACATGCACAAAACAAAGCACGCCAGTGTGGTATGGAAACATTCTTGGACTCCGACATCAAGGAAATTTCAAATCGCTCAACGGTGAAAAAAAGTTATAGTGACAGTGTTCTGAAATATGCGCAGCATACTCATGGTGGTGCTTTTTTCCAACTGGGACCACTGTGAGTGCCGCAAACTGTGCTAGACCATTGACAAAACCATGTCTTGCTCTGTCCCCCAAATTTCAGACTTCTTCATAACAATGCTTGTCCCCATATGCAGCTTCTGTTCTTGAAACAATTGAGAAATTTTGCTGGGAGGCGCTCAATAGTCCATGCCTCCGAATATCGGATTTTCACCTCTTTGAACCAATGAAGAAATTCCTATAATGAGGTTCCCCTTACTTTACTCTGCATGTCAACAAAAGCATGTGCATCTAGACTTCTCTTATTGGTTGCTGGACTCATAATTGTGTATTGCAATAGAAATTAGTTCTGTGTTTAATACAATACTTTGCCTTTATATATATTCAAAGACTCACAAGAAATTGCAAGCACATGCATGAAATTGTTGCAAAGGTTAACAATAAACCCAGGACTGAAAGTACTTACGACATTGCAAATTGCCATTGGGGTATGTTATCTCAAAAATGCATTTGATATCTCCTTATGGTTTACCGGGAAAAATGTGCGTCAGTTAAGGAATTTAATGTTGTACTGGCATGTTGCCATAGTAACTCGGTTGGTTACAGCAACTGCATAGAAAGCAGAAGATCCATGGTTCAAATTCCAGCTGTGGCATTGAATTTTTCAGTCTGATTTTAACATTACAACATGTATTAAATTTGTGACATGACAGTGCTGGAATTGCTTAGTGGTTTCATTCATTATATTGTACTGAGGGTCTGTGACTGGGTTCCCAGCTAAGGTTGGGAACTAAAAGGTACTCCTAATAACACCTTCACCTTTGACTAGCTCATAAGAAGTATACCCAGGGTTCAATGTGGTTCAGAGTCCATGGTAAAAGCTGTAAGTCCCCTCCTTCCATTGCCATCCTACTAGTAGAGGTGAAAGACACCACCCACTGAATGCTCCCAGTTAATAAATGGGTGCGTTCATCACTTAATGACAACATGCGTTACTTGGAACAGTGTTTTCCATGATGACTGATCAAAAGGGGTTATGGCTAGTGTGATCTCCAGATTTAACTCCACCTGACTTGGCTGGAACTGTTAATTAATTCTATGAGCTTGCTGTAATTGAATTAAAATAATGTTATGGGGCAATTTTAAAACAACCTCTTGCTTGCCTTTCTAGATCTAGTAGAGGGGATGAGCACAGCATTTTCATATCTTAAAATATGCACACAGCATGTTCCTTTCTACACTCAAATTGCTAATACTCTTACAATACATAATAGACACCATTTAAATCTTTTTAAATGCAGTATGGCTGGCCTCAGTTCTGTAGGTTTAATACATTCTGCCAGGATTGCAATGTTTATGTCTGTGTGTTTGACTTAAAATACTGTCTGACATATTACTGTACATATCCCTATATTGTGATTACTTTGAGTACCTCACTGAATCATACTACGTGGTCTAAGAGTACCATGCTAGCCACTTGTTCCCGAGGTTGCGGGTTCAAATCTGACAGAGGGCGATAAATATTTTCAGGCGTAAAAATCTTTAGCATCGCTTCCTTCAGAAGGGAGGTAAAGCTGATGGTCCCGTGTCGTAGATTTACAGCACCTAAAGAAACCTCAATCCTGATATAGAGGCCTCAGAGCAAAATTTCCAGTTTTTCACGCCCAATATAGAATGGGATACTAAGAACCAGAGTAGTTAAAGATCGTCCCTAAAAAAAACTGAATTTTTTTGCCCCATTGCTTTACACGTCATAAGCATAATTCATACATAAATACTTAACATATCTCTGCAAAATTTACATTTTTACTTTCTCTACTTCTTACCTATAGCAAGTAGAAGTACTGCATTCCAACCAAAAGTTTGATACAGAGATTTCACTGGAAATGCATGTTTTAAGACTCCTTGAATCCAAAACAAAGAATTTTTACAGAGAGACCCATGTAAGTGTGTGTGTACACCATAATTCAAAAACGAAAAGTCAGTTGAATATCAAACTTGGTATTTAAGTTTATCAGCTTCCAAGGATGCAACAAAGATTTTCAAGAAAATCCCCCACCACAAACTACAATTTACAGGGACCAAAATTTGTTATTTTTTATTTTCTGTAAAATCACTCTTTAACGATTGTTATTAAAATAGCATACGTTTAAGATACTTGTATGACAAATAAAATATATACCTTAAATTTTCTGGGAACAGTCTGTGAACTCTGCATTCTGAATGAATTTTGTACAACTTGTAAACCATAAGAAATAAGGAAAACTGGCTGCACAAAAAATATATACAGCATTTACTGCCATAATTCCCTCTCCCCTATAATATTAAAAGGCTTTCAAACAACAGTAATTTTCATTGCAAATTTTGTGAAAACTTTTGGATATCTCTTGATCTTCAGAAGTTTCATTTGTTAGAATTCCTGGAACATCCAAACTCCCATATAAGTACCTGAAGTGCCACATACCTGATCTTTAAGTGGTCATTAGAGCACATACGTTTCACATAGTAATTGTTATTCTAGTAATGTAGTTACTTATTGCTAGTCTCCTTACATATGTAAGGAACTATCATATTTCAAAATTGTTTTAAACTTCTGGTAGCAGTTCATTCTTTTCCTGTCCTGAAAGTATTAAGCGATTATATGTAGTATGCAATGGAAGAAAGAATATTAGTTACACGGTGAAATTTACACTTCAAGTAATTAATTTTGCACAGAAAAACGGAGTGAAGCATGCGGGAAGAGAGTTTGGCATAGAATCCAAATTAATTAGCTACTGGAGGGATCAGACAGAAAAATTAAAAAGTGCCAAATTGACCTGTCGATTATTTCATGCCCCAAACATGGCAAATATCCCGACATGACCAAGAAGTGTTAGATTATGTTGTGGAACAAGGAAATGATAGCATTACAGTAACATATGAAATGTTACAATTGAAAGCAAGGGAAGAAGCAGAAAAGCATGGTATTGCACTTGTGGAATTCAAACCTAGCCAAATGTGGGTTGCCCGATTTATGCACAGAAAGAGACTTAGTTTGAGAAGATGAACGTCTAGCCCAGCGTCTGCCACATGACTACATGAATAAAGCGATCAAGTGTCACCATTTCATAATCCAGCTGGGGCATGAAAATAAATTTTACTATCACAAATAGGGAATGCGGACCAGATACCGGTATTTTTTGACATGCCATGAAATACATCAGTGGATGTAAAGTATGCTACTGGTATTTTAATTAAAACAGGTGTGGGAAAACTTCGCTGCACAGTGATGCTAGCAATGCTAACAGATGGAATGAAGTTGCTGCCCTTTGTTATTTTTAAGAGTGTGATATTCTGCTTGGTATAATTGTGAAAGTGAAAAAGAATGGATGTCAGCTGACCTCATGAAGGAATAGCTGAAAATTGTATGGGATTGATGCCCTGGAGCTCTGTTAAGGAAGATGGCATGCTTGTTTTGGACAGTTTTCAGGGCCATTTAGCAGAACCAATAAAAGAACAAATGTTGTGACTGAACACAGTTCCGGCAACAATTCCTGGAGAGCTTATGTCAGAGCTATAACCTCTGGATGTATCAATTAAGAAACCATTTAAAGGTCACGTGTACCAATTGTATGGGTATCAGACAGCATCTAGTTCACTGCCTCTTGCAAAAGGTGGCAACATTAAGGGGACCTCCACTGAACAAATGTGTCAGTGGATAAAAAGTGCATGGAATCTCATCAAACAAGAACGCAACACAAAGAGCTTCAAGAAGACCGACATTTCAAATGCAATGGATGGCTCCGAGGACCATATGACATGGGATGCTGATTCTGATGATGGTGATGATTTATATACGTCATCAGATGAAAGTAGTATAGAGTAAACAAGTAAGTTTATTTTTATTTAGGTATGTAATATATGACTAAGCTTAATGCAGATTCCATTCATCATATTTATCATTGCTCCATGTTTTGGTGTTGCAGGGGTGAGCCAAGGTCATGCTACTGACATGGCTGCATAATAAACAGCAGCTTGGCACCTATAGAAATATCACAAGAATGCATCAACTGTTGCATTTCTGTGTATAATTCTTTTTAAAATAAATTTCCGTTTCATTTTTAGGGTACCTACGTATTTGATCTATTTACCACAATTTACTTCTTCTTCTTCTTTTTAATTATTGAGAGTCAACCCCACCCCACCCCGAATTTTGTCTTGAAATTTTGAAGAAAAAAAAGGGGGGAATTATACGAGTAAATACGGTACCTTGTTTAGACACACAAATTATGACAAATTTTTCTTTTTGCATTAACATTTCTAAGATATTCTTTATTACTGGATTACTGGTTTGAACTATCAAAATACTTTATACTTCTTTCTAAGGCTAAGTCGCTATTCATACTCTCTTCCTGGAGAGCATGCAAAGAGAATGGAATTTTAAAGCCACCACATAGCAAGATGAGTTTTTTTAAAAAATCTAACTATCGCTTTAGCCTACTGTATTCTTATAACTACAACAAATCTGTTAATTCATAAAATAAGTTTATCTTGGTTAACAAGAAGTAGGCAGAAGAATACGCTTTTGTAATAATTTGCAGAAGAGTGGAGAATGTCATGTGAAATCAGATTTTTCTTTTATTAAGTGTTATTTAGCTCAAAAAAAGAAAAAAGAAAGCTAAGCATGTTTTTCTTTAACAATGTTGTAAACAAATTAAGAATTATCACAACCAAAAAAAAAACTAAGCAACTTCCAGTACACAGCAACAAAGCAGGTGGAAAAAGTTTAATGTGGAAAGTGTTAGCTGTAACTTGTGTTTTGGAAAGAGAATTAATTCCATTGAATGAATTTGGATGCTTAATTTAGTATTTATATTACCTGTTATTGGTTTCCAAGGTTTAGTAGGTTCTGGTGGTCATCGACTAGGTATAGTTGGCTGTGGACTGGGACGGTCTCCAAAACAAGATCCTGTAAATGATTTCAGAAAAATTAAAGGAATTTCTAGAATAAAAATTACTTATGAGATTACCACACAGTATCTAGAAGTACTGATTTTACCATGACCACACTGGAAGAAAGTGATATTAAAGAAGGCTTCCATATCCAGGAGAAATGCAAGTGGAAAGGATCATGATGTCTTATTAAAGTGCAGGAAGTTCTGCAACAGATAGGCATGGGAAACTTGTGCATTAATAGAGAGTATCAAAGCAAAAGTTTCTGGAGATAAGTACACTTAAGGCTGGAGGATATTGAAACAGTAATATTCAGTAGTATGAGAGAAAAGAATTCTCTTGTGCTGTACAGAGATAAAAATAAAATGGGCAGGGAAAAATACATAGAGATATGTGATAAAATGGGTTCAGAAGGATTTGCATGGCTAGAACAGGAGTTATGTATTTAAAAGGTTTGAGATACAACTAGGATTTAGTAACACATTCAATAGGTAAGCTAACAACCACAGATTTCCACTGTTACTATAATGCAGTCATATAAAGTTATAATAGAAACAGACATGACAACATAAATGGAATAATTTAGATGGGGAAATATTAATTAAAAGGATTTTAACTGTAAAAGGATAGAAAAATATAAACATTGTAAAGAACTATTTGGGCAAAGAGAAATGGGCAGAAATGATCAAGAGGAAGGTAGATGAGAGGCAATCATAGAAGCATAATAGGCTACATAAATATGAGGTGTGTTTTTAAAGTAAGTGCCATTTTAATATTTTGTCACTGCAGCACAACAGTCAAGAATTTCCTCCATCCATTAGGAAGCCAGATGCAGCTGTGAGCAATCATCACTTTGTGTTTTTCTGTTGTTAGTGTGTTTCAAAATATTCAAAACTATTGAATGACCTGCAAACTGTGAAGCAAGCCAGATCAGTGATTTGTTTTTTGAATGCAAAAAATGTTAAGCTAGCAAACCTTCATTGTCAGTTGTATGAGGTTGATAAGGAAATAATAATGAGTGATAGAATGGTGATGAAGTGGGTTAGACAGTTTAATGAAGGTCGTGAAAATGTGCATTATGAACCATGGAGCAGCTGACCATCTGTGATCATGGACAATTTGGTGGAAGCTGTGGAAGAAACCATTCACAAGGACAGATGTTTCAACATATCGGTGTTGTCTTCACATTTTCCACAAATTTCAGGTCAGTCCTCTACAACATTATGAAAGAATGCTTAGGATTTCAGAAATTATGCTCGAGATGGGTGCCCAAAATCTTACTGATGAGCACATGAACAAGCGATCTGCTGCAGCACTGACTCTTCTCACACAATATGCTGCAGAAATGATGATTTGCTAACGCACATCAATACAAGTGATGAGACATGGGTGTGTTACATCACTCCTGAATCAAAGAAACAATCCATGGAGTGGATGCACACAACATACCCCGTGAAGAAGAAATTCAAACAGATGTTATCCACTTGTGAGATCATGTGGACAGATTTCTGGGACAGACAAGGTGTTTTGCTGGTTGAATTCTTGTCCAGGAATGTGACAATCAACAAAAATGTTCAATTGTGAGACACTAGAAAGCTTCGTCGTTCAATACAGAACAAAAGGCGTGGAATGCTTTCGCATGGAATCTTTTCGATCTATGACAATGCCAGGCCAAGCAGAGCCAAACGAACTTAAGATCTGATCACATCATTTGGTTAGGAAGAATCCTCCCTCCCTTCCTCCTAGAGTCTGGATTTGTTACCAAGCAGTTTTTTTCTGTTTCTTCATCTGAAGAAATTCCTTGGTTGAAAACATTTCAATGATGATGATGTGAAACGAGAAGTGCAGACTTAGCTTTCATCACAGGTAGAATCATTCTTTGACAAAGGCCTACAAAAACTGGTTTCCCATTGTGAAAGTGCCTGAATAATGGCGGTGACTATGTGGAGAAGTAGTGTAAGGTAATGATAATGAATAATAATGAAGTATTTGGAAAATAATTTTCTGTTTTTTTTTATTAAATTATCAGTACTTGCTTTAAAAACATGCCTTTATAAATAAAAATATAATAAGGCAATAAAAATTATGGTCACCAATGTACTAATAAAATGGAGTTGCATGTATTAGGACAAATAAGTGTCCGTTAGCATCTGCAGAGAAGAGATACTGAAAGAGATAAGTATGATTAGCTTAATTTATTTAAAGGTGAGTCGGAATTGTTACACTAACATCACTTAAGTTTACTCACTTAACATGTTTCGGGAAACAGTTGTTCCCATCCTCAGAAGGTTAATTCGACTGGCCCGTGTTGTTGGTGTTTCCGTTTTTTGGACTGGATTCTGTGGTGGCATCTTGTGGTGGAGAAATGTACTTCCAAAGAGGATTTGGTGGCGGCAAATCAAAATTCATTAGATTTGTGTTGTGTTTTAGAATGGTGATCTTCTCCCATGCATCTAATTCGGCTGCAAATTTGGCTGGTTTGACTAATGTAATATTGGGTTTGATGTTGTGATTAGTGATCCAAAAATGGTGTGAAACTGCAGATTTGTCCATTTGTTTGTATTTAATACATCTCATGTGCTCCTTTAGCCTAGTTTCTAAGTTTCTTTTTGTCTTACCTATGTATACTTTATTGCAATCTGAACAATTGATTTTATAGATTCCAGCTTTTTTGTCTTGTGGAATGGGGTCTTTTAACTTGTTACAAAGTAATTTCTCTATGTTAAATTTGTTCTGTGGAGCTAGGCTGATGTTATGTTTCATGAAAATCTTCTTAAATTTGTGAAATGTTCCTGGGTGGTATGTGAATTTCTTGAACTTTAGCTCTTTATTTTGCTGGATGAGATTTGTTGTGTTTCTGATGTGCATCTGTCGTTTGAATTTTGCAATAGAAAATTATATTTTAGAAATAGAAAAAGAAGGCATGCTACCATTTTTAGACCTAAAAATCATCAGAGAACAAAAGAACCTAACCTTTGGCATATACAGGAAGCCAACACACTCTACTAATTACATAAAAAATAAGAGTTTCAATCCAACCACACACAAACATGCAGTACTAAACAGCCTAACACATAGACTGGTATATACCCCCTTAAATAAAAAAGAATACCAGTTAGAATACCAGCATATAGTAGACACAGCAATACATAATGGGTACAACAAAGCAACTATTGACAAAAAAATTGCAAAATTCAAACAACAGATGCACATCAGAAACACAACAAATCTCAGCCAGCAAGATAAAGAGCTAAAGTTCAAGAAATTCACATACCACCCAGGAACATTTCACAAATTTAAGAAGATTTTCATGAAATATAACATCAGCCTAGCTCCACAGAACAAATTTAACATAGAGAAATTACTTTGTAACAAGTTAAAAGACCCCATTCCACAAGACAAAAAAGCTGGAATCTATAAAATCAATTGTTCAGATTGCAATAAAGTATACATAGGTAAGACAAAAAGAAACTTAGAAACTAGGCTAAAGGAGCACATGAGATGTATTAAATACAAACAAATGGACAAATCTGCAGTTTCACACCATTTTTGGATCACTAATCACAACATCAAACCCAATATTACATTAGTCAAACCAGCCAAATTAGATGCATGGGAGAAGATCACCATTCTAAAACACAACACACATCTAATGAATTTTGATTTGCCGCCACCAAATCCTCTCTGGAAGTACATTTCTCCACCACAAGATGCCACCACAGAATCCAGTCCAAAAAACGGAAACACCAACAACACGGGCCAGTCGAATTAACCTTCTGAGGATGGGAACAACTGTTTCCCGAAACATGTTAAGTGAGTAAACTTAAGTGATGTTAGTGTAACAATTCCGACTCACCTTTAAATAAATTCAATACACATCACTGTTTCTAGCTTCTTTTCATTACAATATATACATGATTAGCTTAGTTTATGATTATATTTTGTAACAGATTGTATAACATAGTGAGTTATGTATTTAATGTTGCTATGATGAAATAAATATCTAGCTATTTATAAGAACTGCATATGTAGTCTAGCATAGCTGATAATAAAACTGATTATCTACTTGCAAGGGAACATCGTGATTTGCCATTTCAAGTATTTGAGAATGTTTTGCAGGCTTAGTGAATGGTGTGAATGGACCAGGTTTTGATTTTTATACTTTGCAAACGCTTGGAACACCTGTTAATTGATTTCACCTATATGGGTTGTTCTGCATTGCTGGCACCTGGCACATATGCAATTATCTATTTACTCTTCCAAAAACAATGTGTGAGGACCTAATGAGCGAGAGGTGTGGAGAAGGAAACTGCTGGTTGTTATACTCCACTACTGCATGGGATATAAAATAAATATAAATACATAAAATAAAACACAAATGGAGAGGTTAACCATAATAAATAGATGTCACTAGCATAGACATATAGGTCTGCTGATCCAAAGCAGGGGTAAAATGTAGTATGGATGTAAAGAAAGTAACATACACATTAATGACATGAAGCACCTTGTGTTACAGAATTATTATTCCTGTGCATTATAATTTAACTCCAAAACAGCATACGTAATGGAGAGGTGCATATCACACCTATGCATTCTATAATGTTATGATATTCACAGTTTGTAGTGCCACTTTCAAACAAGTGTTAAAATGTATGTCTAAGACATTCTTGAATACGATTTTGGTATTTTGTGACAGGTACCCAGATGTAATGAATGATCTTCTTGTGGTTTACCAGGAAAAATGCAAGTCAATCGGGGAATATAATGTCCATGTTGCCATGGTAGCTCAGTTCGTTAGATCCAACTGGATAGAATTTGGAAGATCCATGGCTCAAATCCTAGCTATAGCATTGAATTTTTCAGTCTGATTCTACCTTTCCAATGTATAACTGAGCTAAATGTTAATGGACAATATATGTTAACATATCTGCAAAAAATGTAGAAGTTAATAATGTATAAATCACGTTCAACTGTATTTGCTTCACTATGTGCAGGTTCCAATGATTTTAAATTTAAATCCATCCTTGCATATCCCCTTTTTTATGGTGAAGCACCTATGCATTAAATACTGCAAAACTATTTCAATTAACTTTTTTGCAAACTACTGACTATTTAATTTAGGTAAATATTAAATGGCACAGAGAACTCCTGGTGCCATTCTAACTTCTGTGGAATGGAGCTACTAATTACTGTATAAGAGGTTAGCACTCATTTAGCAGGAGCTGAGTGGTTGCAACAACTGGTGGCTGAAAAATTCAAATGTTTGGAGTTTAATTCAAGTAATGCATCTTCTCTTTCCATTTCAGTTGTTTGTATACTGATTGCATGAGTCTAGTGGTTTATCTGATGATCATAATGCAGGCCTTAAGGATTTATCCAATGTGCAACTCTGATTCTGTAAGCTAGGCAGATTGCAGCAGACACTAACTACTGTAGCATGAAATAACCAAGGGACTGCCCATCACTGATTAAGTCATTCGGGTTTTGAAAGTTATACCAACATGATATGGTGAAGGTGCCCATTGGGTTAATTGTGTATTTAGACACACAAGAGACCACACTTCAAAACAGGATAGACATCATGTAACATCAGGTGATCATCACACCGTGAAGCCATAACCTCAGAAGCCTGGAATCTTGTCAACCTGGTTGGTAATTAAGAATATTCCAAAACTCTGTAAGCTGTGTTTAAAACAAAATTTAAGTTCAGCCACCATTTCTGTATACTTAGGTTAGGTGCTTGTTATTCCCTAATGTGTGACAAAGAAAGTTGTTTCATTTGCCCTGCTGTTTCAGAATGTACATTTAAAATATTTCATTACAATATGTATGTATGGCTTAGGTAAGAAGATCAATTTACAAGGAAGAAAAGAAATGGAGGGTAAAATAGCAATTAAATTATTAACAAGGTAGAACGAGTATTCATCATTTTCCAAGGGAGTGGTTAAAAACAATGATGAATGCAAGAAAACAATGGATATGCGAAGTGCACAAATCACATACCAAAAAACTCGACCAAATCACAAAGCGAAATGAGTGAGTGACGCTATGGAAGAAAGAGTTCCAAGAGGAATATGCATGCACTTTGTTTCTCATATCAGCTTCAATAGTCAATGGCATACGTATGTTGCTGGAATTTAACCATGCCCACCACCCCCACCATAAATGAATGGGTGTGAATGTTCCTATTTGAATTCATCACTACAGAGGTACAGGCTGCACCAAAATTATTGGCAATTACATGCAAATTGGGATCACTGCTTCAATTATTCCAGCTTAAGGGGAGACTAAATGCAAAGATTGCCAAAGACATGACATGTTATTTTTTTGTGAAGGCTTTTTTAATTGGAATTTCCTTTTTAATTTGTTATAATATAACATATTTTATCATTGTAGACACAATACTTATATTTTAAATTTACTTTTAAAAATTGTACTACATCTGCCATTTTGTGCTATGAATTCTACATCACTTCACATAACAAAATCATAACTCTACACACTGTGGAGTAGAGAGGTAAACTTCAGCCCATCCCAATGCTGCGTAAATTGGTAAATATGGCAGCTTCTAGTTGCTAAAAACATGCAATTTCTTTCTCTGCAAATATATGCAAGTTTCTTGTGTCCATTTTTGCTCTGAACAGCATTTTCTGTGAGTAACATTTTCTGATATAAGTTACCCATCTTCTCAGAGACTACCGAAGATAGCTAAATTAAATTTTAGGATGATAAAAACCACCTATAAGTGCTGTTGTGTCTCTACTTTGGTTTTAATAATATGGTTGGTTAGTTTTTTTAAAAAAAGTAATTGCTGATAAACTTTAATCCAAAGATGGTATAGTTAAGACATTAATGCTATCTTCTTTAATAAACAAACTTATTAGATAAATGTAGATTAGTGAACTTAGAAGGCATGAATCTACATCCTGTAAAAATTTCAGTCTGATATCTTAAATAGCTTCTGAGATAATGGGTCATGAATTTAGCAGATTTAATATTGGCAGGATAGGATTTTTTTAATCTCCCCTTAAAAATGATTGTTTGAAGATAGAATTTGTTTGAGACTGAACATTTCTAAAGAATGCAGGAAAATGATACTTTGAGGGATGATGAATATGGGTTTATTTACATAGATGTAATGTAAACTGACCAGGAGCACATAAACTGAATGATGAATGTGGAAAAAGAATATTTCCGGGGAAGATAGATCAAGGTTCGACTATGTAAAGATGTTACTTACCAATCCTTGTGAGTTTCATGCCATCATGCAGTGGATCTATATCACGCTGACAGTGCTCTCCAGCTTCTTTTATGTAGAGCTCATTGTCAGAAATAATAGACCCAACAAAACATTCATATGTACCAACATCCTGACATTGGGTATATGTATATGTGAGTCCATTTTCTTTCCGTTGCCCCAAGCAGCAATATTCTCTTTCTGTAAATCAAATATTCATGATTTATGAATAATAAGTTCTATGCCTGCTTAACCATTGTTGGAATGAGAAACAAATAGCATAAAAACAATGGAGAGCTTCAATTAGGAGTTAAGAAATCAAAATAATCTTTTAATTCAAATTATCGTAATAAGTTCATAAAGCTGTGGCATTCTATATGTAAATGAAGATTGCTTTTCTAAATGAATGTGCTTAACAGATCGTGAGTTTGAGTATTAAATGCGGCTAAGAACAAGTGTCCTTCTGTAACAGATAATTACTCAAGAGCTAAAACTTCTACTGCATTCAGTGAATGCAATTACAATTATGTGATGCCAAGAAAGCTATTTACTGGTTGACAGAACTGTATCTGCTTTTGTATTTTAAAATAATGCAATCACAGAGATTTATGAATGTGTTTTTGTTTAGTATTATATTTATTATTAATGGGTACTATAATTAAATTTGTGGAATAAAGTGAATCAAAGTATTAACACTAGCAGCATCAGTGGTATTTTTTATTTTGGTAAAACGCAGATAAAATATTAAGTAGCTGCATAATAATAGCAAAAAATATATTTGGACTGTTTCTGCAAGTTAATTTGAATGGATATTGACACAGGTAGAAACTGTATCCTCCTGAAGGGGCGATACAGAACAAGCAATGAAGCTCTTCAAGGAAAGTGTAACCTATTAAAGAACTACTCATTCTGCATTTGGTGCTGTAAACCTTATTATCACATAATTACACTGGATGAGTCTCCTAAAACTTTCACTGCAAGTATCTCTGAAACAAAAATAGAAATCGAAAAACGACTTTCTGAGGCATAATGGTAGGGAAGGCGCTCATCAAAGCAGATGACAGGCCATTCAAAAATGTAAGCAAGTATGATTTTGGAGTTTTTTAAATGGAAACCCTTTATTATTTTTGGCACAAGTGATAACATGGAAAATAACATTAAAAATGGCATTTGCTGGATTACAATATGTCAATTATCACCCAAGAAATAGTAACGTGAAATTGACGCTTAAGATACAATGAAATGCACATCCATTACACATTCTGAGGTTCAACCACAATGTTTATTTTCAAGCACAGACTTCATGTTACAGTTAATCATGAAGTGACTGATGTATTCCAATGTGGCAAAAGCTGTTTTTAAATTTTTTTTCCTGTTATCAATTGGGCTGGAAATGACACAGAGTTTCCAGTCACAAACTCATAAAAGGAAAATAAATAAAGGTTTATGCTTTTTAAAATATTTTTGGGAAACCAAAGTGAAGTTTATTTCATACTTGTATGTATAAGTTGAGATTTTTATTATTCTAGCTTCACAGTGAAGCTTCACAAACAAAAATCCCAATTTTTCCACACAGAGGTTCATCTTTCATTGTATCTCAAATCAAATTCACGCTAGAGTACCTCAGATTATAATTAACCTACTGCATTGCAACAAGTGGTTTCTTAATGCTATTTTTCATATTATTGATTGTATCAAAACAATATGGGGTTTTCATTTTAAAAAAATCACAAGTTTATGTTGAAAATCATATTTGCTTACATTTTTTGATCTACTTTAATGAGTCCTTCCCTACCTTCATACCCATAAAACTGTTTTTCAATTTTGTTTCAGAGGTATCTGCAATGGAAGTTTTAGGTGACTTGTCCTGTATACTGTTTTTTTTCAGTTTATTCATTGCCAGTATTATGGATATTCATGTAGAAACGCTATACTTTCATAGTTAAAAAAGAGGGTTACCTATTAAAGGTATACTATATCATGAGCCTTCCTCTGTCAGCTCAGTAAAACTTTATACAACATTTAAGATGCAAGTTATATTTATTGTATACACTTTTTAACTGTCATTCTTAAGTTTTTCTTAAATAGAGAATCCAAGGATTTAACAAAAGAAAATGCCAAGAAATTGAAAGTGCAAAAACTTTTTATATATTTCTCCCAGTCTAACATTCACTGAAAAATATGCTTACAGAAATATGAATTTCTCTACACCAAGGAGTATTTAATTGTGCTATATCTACCTTTTCTCTCCCCAAGGTCTTCTTATTTTACTGTCTATATCAGTTGTTCAGAGCTAACTGGGGCCAAATGCACTGATAGAAACTTGCTCTTATGCAATGACCTCATCCATTCAAAATACTTTGCAGAGAAGTCCAAATAAAATTTGAGCACCTTATTTATAAATTAAGTGGTAGGGCTTAACATACATTTATAGTATCAAATAAATTCATATGAGAAATACATAGAATAGTCCATAATAATTGCTATATGGATTTTTATTCCGAAACAACTAGAACGCATTCTTATCTTTTCAAATCCAAAAATTATTCTCAAGATTCTAGACATTTCAAATGGAGCATATAGCAAATAATAGTTACAATTAGATTAAATCTCACACATTTTTTCTCAATGCTATGTACCGTTGTTCATTTAATGCATATATATAATATTTATAATGTAAAAAGTGACTATAAACATTTAAAATACAAATAATCATGTAGAAACAAGCATATTTGTGCAGATGTGAAAAGGCACAAAAGGATTTTACTAGTGTGAGTATTGCCTTAATATTATTGTGCAATAACACACATTATGTAAAAGGACATAAAAAACATAACCCAAGATTGAAAGACTTAATTTGTGCACTAAGCATATGAAAACAAAAGGCAGAGGAAGGGATAATACAAAGACACCATTTGTGATCCCTAGCATTCAGTGAGCACACAGTAAAAATTAATGTGCATCCATCTAGGCCAATGCTACCTTGCATATACTTTATAAATACAGTTAATATCACTTAAAACTACACTATATTAAACAATGTTTGATCTTTCTCTGTCATATCTATAAAACAATACAATAAAAATTAGATAAATGATAAAACAAATTAATGCTATGGCTTTCAAAACGTTTACTGCCTATGTGAAGAATCAACAGCAAATGCTCTGCCCCCATCTCCCCAGAATTACTTAGGCTTTGCCATGCCTAACAATTCATTTTCCCCAAACAAACAAACAAACAAACAAACAAACAAACATTACTAAAGACACTTTCTTTTGTCTTAATATATGTACCCGACACTTACTGCTTCAAAGGAAGAGGTTAAAGATCTGAAACGCAAGAAATATAAATGCACATAATATTTAACCTATAACAAGCTAAAGCAAAAGTCCTATTCAGGAAGAAACCATGAACTATAAGCTCGATACTAAAGACAGGATCACAAATTCATATTTATTTTCTTAAGTCCACAATGGCATAAATAATAAATTTCTGGTTCTTAAATGATGGGTCAATAAATGAGATACAGGTTTTAAAGCTGTTATTTTAAGATAGGTTTTAGCTGAAGAAATTCTCTTCTTTTTGTTCTAGATGTTATGTTTGATACTGGAACTAATGGAACTGTATGCATAAAGAACACTAAAAAAATATGTGCAATGTAGAAGAATACAAAAATTAAAAGTACATACTTAACAATCTGCAAGGTTAAAACATAAAAAATCATTTTTTGAGTATAAGAAAATGCTTGTTGCCTCACTAGTTTAAGCGCTTACTTAGAACATATTTCATGGATCGGAAGGTGGAATTACAATGAAAAATTCAATGCCACATCCGGGATTTGTACCACATATCTGTGGCTCTAACCAACTGAACTACCATGGCAACATGCTAATACAACATTTTTCCCAGTAAACCACAAGGAGTTCTCAGAGTGATTTTGAGATAACATACCCCAATGGGGACTTACAATCTCACAAGTACTTGAAGTCCCAGGCTTCATAGTTAACTACTATTTGGTCAATAAATGATAATTGTTCTTTCACACATACCACATAAGTGAAATATGTTATTAGTAAGAACTAAAAGCAGTGAAGCAATATGTGTTCTTTAACTCGGAATAATTTTTTATATTTATATTTCTTTTTCACTGTGAGAAATTCTGGTTGCTATTAATAGAACAAGCAATTCATTTGAAAAAAATAAAACACATTTTGGACATAGCTTGTAAAAGTTGCTAAGATTTATTTTACATATTAATGTATTTACTTGCCATAAAAACCAGTCAATATGTTGCTCTAGTAATACTATCCCTTGTTCTGTTCTTTATATACTGTTCCCTGACATACCAATTTAATTGTTTCGTTTTATCCTCTTATAACACTTCAAATCCAGTTGTAGCATACTTTTTTAAACTCAGAGAGGTAACAGTTCTGCTTTAATTAGTATCCATTTAAAATCAGGGCTAAGAAAACTTTTGCTGTATGCAAATTTCAATGTCTACATATACAAGAACTTGGAAACCTGCCTCCCCACTCCATAGCATAAAGCTAATGACATGATCATCCAACTCGTACTAGAGAGCCTTCATTTGGATGCATGGCTACATTATGGAAGATTGCTTGTCCTGCATTGTGCTGTTTCTAACCACTTCTGCTCCCCCTCCACTTTCCTTCCTCTCTGTGTGCTGGCTAATCAGTAGAAGCAAAGTTTCTGTATAGTGGTTGATACACTGTGAGACCATGTTTTTCAGTGTTATAGTACATTAAGGCTGTTATAATGTCAAAAGGTCTGTATGCCTTGGCATATAACATTTTTATGTAAGATTCCTATGTGACAACAAACTCTTGTAGAGAAATGAGAATGATTTATACACATATTCGGCATTTGTGCACTTCTCAGAGAATGGTTTGTAATCTTATGAATAAGTTTAGGGAAACAGAATATACTCTTGAATAAAAATCAATAAAACAAAAAAATAAAGTAAAAAAATAAAGAAACTGCAGTGCTTCTAGAGAGGAAAAACTTTAAGACTTCAGAGAAAAGTTAGAGTGAAGTCCAAATAAAACTCTGAGAAAGTTTGCAGAGGTATCAGGTATTTTGCAAACCTTGGCTTGTAATGCATTTAACTTTTAAAATTAAAACTCTATAACATAAATGTAGTTCAGGAATTGCAACCATGCAATAATGTGAGTAGAGTTAATTTTTGCAATGAGTGTTGGAAAATGTTAATGATCCATCTACTGACCCATATTTAATTTTTTTTTTGCAGAAGAAACATGGTTTTATTTACATGGCCATGAAGAATTAACGAATGTTAATACAAATTTTCTTAACAGGAGTGAGAGATGTGTGGCAACCCAAGGACTTCATTTCCAAAACCTTCTACGACAAAGTTATGTGGTTATTGTAGTTATAATTTGCATTAAAACCTATTCACTTGAATCTATGGGGCTATGAATATCTGACTATGCCAGCAAACAGTGTGCTTCCCAGTGCCAAGAGAATTCCTGTTAGGCCAGCCATACATACAAATGAAAGCTCTGTAGTAATGAGAATTTATATTTTGTCCTTAATTAAATTTCTTTAACAAACAAAAGGAATTGAACACTCAAAACTCTGCAAGTAAATTTTCTACTCTTCAATAAAATAATTGAATTCTGTGTAGGTGATGTATTTTAGTAGTGCAAAATGGCAAAGGTATGAGGGCAGTCCCAGAAGTACCCAACCTGACGTATAGATAGCGGTTGTTGTTTCAAACAAGTGACTATGGTAGAAAGTACCAACTTTATAAAGCTTAAGTTTGAAGTTTGACAATGCTACATTGTTTAGTAATTGTTTGGCAGCCATCAATAGTGAATGTTCTCGGCGAATTTGTAAACATGGATAAAACTGGTCATTGTTATGTGATACAATACTTTCATTTGAAAGGTCTTAGTACAACTAATATTAAAGCTGAGCTAGATTCTACTCTGGGGTCGCCTGCTCCTTCGTTTACAACAGTAAAATATTGGGTGGCAGAGTTTAAGCAAGGCCGCACCAACATCGCAGTGGTCAACCAAATGAGGTGACCACACCAGAAATTGTGATGAAATTCCACAAAATGGTATTGGATGACCATTGACTGAAAGTGCACGAGCTAGCAGACATAGTAGACATTTCAAAAAGTGCTGTACATCGCATGCTGACTGAAAATTTGGACATGAGAAAGCTGTGCACAAGATGGGTGCCGAGTTTACTCACAATGGAACAGAAACAGCGCCGTGAGGATGTTTCATTTGAGTGTTTGGTGATGTTTTGCTGCAATAAAGCTTAGCAATAAACCATGGATGAAATATGGGTCCATCACTTCATACTTGAGATGAAGGAACAGTCTAACCAGTGGATTGAAAAGGGAGAATCAGCTCCAAAGAAGGCAAAGACAGTTCCATCTGCACGCAAGGTCATGGCATTATTTTTTTGGAATGCGCAGGGATAATTTTCATTGATTATCTTCAAAAAGGAAAAGGAATCAATGATGAGTATTATGCAAACTTATTGTACTGTTTGGATGATGAAATCAAGCAAAAACGGCCGTGTTTGGTGAAAAAGAAAGTTTTGTTTCATCAAGACAATGCACCAGTTCACACATCCAAAATCAATGAGTTAAAGTTTGAATTGCTTCCTCATGCACCCCATTCGCCAGATTTAGACCCCTCTGATTATTTTCTGTTTCCGAAGTTCAAGAAATGGATTGGTGGTAAAAGATTTACCAACAATGAAGAGGTGGAGTTTGCAGTTGATGGCTATTTTGCAGACCTCGACGGTTCTCACTATAAACAGGGTATCGAAGCTATTTAACATCCCTGGGAAAAGTGTATCGAGCTCAAGGGAGACTATGTAGAGAAATAAAGATGTTTTATCACAAAATGTTTATCTTTTCTTTGTTAGGTCAGGTACTTCTGGGACAGCTCTCGTAACCCTTTATGAATGAAAAATTAAGAATTCTCCAAAAACTATATTTACATATTTTCAGTGTAGCTATTGAATAAAGAATATGTTAACCATCCCATGAATATTTCCCCATGTCCCACTAATTCTTTAGTCCCTTGAAAAGCGTATTAATGAAGTCATAGTATTTAATGTTAAGTAGATAATATACAGTCTATCTTCACAGTATCATTTGTTCCTAATACATAATTACCTCAAACATTTGTAGCAATTAGAAATGGAACATTAAAAGGTGAAACAAAAAAGGCCGTACCATTACAAAAATAAATTCATACTTATTTGAGTTTCATTGTACGTCAGTTTGAACAGATGATTTCATTATTCACAGGGAGAGGAAATGAGAGAACAGAAGTTACTGCCTATAAATACTTAATAATACCTGAACATGGGTAAATGTTATTATTTATTTTTATATGTTGGCTAAATGAACTGGTTGGAAAGGCTATATGAAGCTGTAGTAGAGTCAAAAATGTTATATGGAATAGAAATATGGGGGGTGGCAAAGGGATGGATTAAGATTGATATAGTCCATAGAATGTTTTTTAAAGAAGTTTTGGGTTTACCCAAGAGTTCACCAAGGGGCGTGGCACTGGCAGAGCTAGGAAGGGTAGGGAGAAAAGGTATAATAGTGGAAAGAATTTTGAAGTAATATATGTAATATGTAATATTTATTTCATCATTATTACAATAATACAAATAAAGCTTACATCTAAAACTTATGTCTAGTGCTCCAGTTTTCTAGCTCCCCCATATTTAGCCCCTAGGCTGTATGTATGGGATAAAGCTACTATACCATCTCTCCACTTTACAAACTATGCTCGTTCAGCTGTACCTTTCTTAAGCTCCTTATCCACTTATCCCTTGTGTTGCCTAAAAATGTCCCCATCATTTTAATTGTTCCTACTTTTGTGCTTCCCAACATTCTTAATGCTACTGCTTCTTTGTTTAGCTTGTCCCATTTTTTATTCCATATAATCTCTCTCCACCTTTTAACCTTATCACATTCTATTAGACAATGAAAAGTACTACCCGATTCATCACACATAATACATCTTCCCGAACAATTATATCCATTCCTTTTTAAAAATATTACTCCTGTGCGCATCCACGCAAGACCTATTCTACCAAATTGATTACATATATCTACATACTTCTCCCTTTCCCAATCTCTTTTAACTGATTTATACAAGATCAATGACCTTTTATCCTCAAAACTAGCCCATATCTCTTGTTTCTCGATATCTTCCACCCTCAATCTCACTTCTTTCCAAAACCCACTGTTATTATATTTATCTAATAGGAAAATATTCCTCATGCCAATTTCTTTTAGGACATTTCCCATCTCCCCTAACCAACACTCTTCTCCTAGGACAGCTTTTTGAAACTGTATACATTCTTTTAATATATTATTATCTTCTAAATTTAAACATCTATACCAATACTTCAAAATTCTTTCCACTATTATACCTTTTCTCCCTACCCTTCCTAGCTCTGCCAGTGCCACGCCCCTTGGTGAACTCTTGGGTAAACCCAAAACTTCTTTACAAAACATTCTATGGACTATATCAATCTTAATCCATCCCATTGCCACCCCCCATATTTCTATTCCATATAACATTTTTGACTCTACTACAGCTTCATATAGCCTTTCCAACCAGTTCATTGTTAGCGTGGGTGTTTTGCACAAGCAAACTCTCATCGCTAGCTTTCCTTTCAATTGTGCATATTTAGATTGTGCTTCCCACTTCCCGTTGCTTGAGAATCTAATCCCCAAGTAATCAAATTCTTTTACCACCTCTATTTGCTCTCCATTTATATACCATCTTTCCTCTCTTTTTAATTTTGATCCTTTCTTGAACACTATTATCTTGGACTTTTTTGCATTCACCTTTAGCCCCCATTCCATACAAAATTTTGCAATTTCATTAATAGCATGTTGCAACCCTATCACTGTTACTGCCCCAGCTACTAGATCATCTGCAAATAATAACCCTGGTATTTCCTTTTTCCCTATGACTGGACAGTGTTTATTACTTTTCATTATTCTATCTAAAATATCATCTATAAATAAGTTAAATAATATTGGACTGAGTTTACAACCTTGCCTCAGACCTAAATTTTGGTGTATATAATCAGTAGTACTATTTCTTCCACATTTTACACAAAATTTAATTCCTTCATACAATTTTTGTATCCCCTCGATGAATGCAGTGCTGACTCCTTTGTTCCTCAATTTATATACCAAAGCCTCTCTGTTTATAGTATCAAAAGCCTTCTCGAAGTCTGCAAAAAATATATATACCCTACCCCTTTTATTTCTTAAGTATTTGTTTACTATGGTTTGAATTATCATTATGTTATCTATTGTTCTTTTTCCTCTTCTAAAACCTGCTTGGTATTCTGATAGCTTATATTCCCTCTCTACCTACTCGTATAATCTTCTAGCTAATATACCAGTGTATATTTTGCCTAATATAGATAATAAACTAATTCCTCTGTAGTTGCTTGGATTATTTGTATCTCCCTTTCCTTTATACAATGGTACAATAATGCTCACTTTCCAGCTCTCCGGTATCACTTTCTTCTCTTTGATTCTGTTAAATAGCTGTGTCAACAACTTCGTACCCTCTCCTAACTCCCCAAAATTTTTCCAAAATTCCCCCGGAATTCCATCGGCCCCTGTAGCCTTCTTCTGTTTTAATTTTTTTATTTCATACTCTACCTCTATGGTTGTAATCTCTTTGTCTAAGTGGTCCACTCTGTTCTCAAAATTTCCCCAATATACTTCACTTTTTTGAACTCTTCCTCCCCCAATAAACCTTCGAAATGATATTTCCATTCCCTTGGTGTTATCTTATTAACTACCTGTTTCTTTCTGTACATTTCCTTAACAACTGACCATATATATTTATTTTCTTTCCCTCTGACCGCCTCCTTAATCTTTTCTCCCATTCTTTGCTGCCAATCCTGCTTTTTCTCATCTAGTAGACATTTATAACCCCTTTTATTTGCTAAAAAAATTTGCCTATCTTCCTCCTCATCTGACCTTCTCCATCTATCCATTTCTTTCATCACTTCTTTCTTAGCCTTTCCACACTCTTCATCATACCACCCACACTGATTTTCATTCACTTTAGACTTCACTTTCATCCTGCTACCTGCCCACTTAACCATTGATTCTAGCCTTTCCAGTGCTCCCTCTATCCTCCCACATTATAATGCTTCTATAATACCAAGTTTCCTTAATTCACCACACTTTGAAGTTAAATTACACCTAAATTGTTCTGCATTCTCCTCTTTCCATTTGTAACTTCTGATTTGTTTTAATGCTAATTTTTCATCTTCCTTGTAACATAACCCTAGTCTTATTTTCATCTTTAATGGAAAATGACTACTATTTGTTATTATGTTCATAATCTTGAATTCTTCCATCACTTCTTCGACCCCTATACTACATATTATATAGTCTATTACACTTTGACCGATTACACTTACAAATGTAAAATCTCCCCACTGGTCCTCTCCTTTGTATCCATTACATATTATTAAATTATTCTGTTCGCAGAATTCTATTAACTTTCTACCTTCTGCATTTATCACTTTATCTCTACTTCTCCTCTCCTTTTCCTCATTTTTTTCCCAGATACATTCACTTTCTACATTTAAACTTCTTGGATTATATTCCCCTACTCTTGCATTAAAATCCCCTACTACAATGAACTCTATGTTAGGATTTTTGCTTCTTAATTCTTCCATACTATCATTCAGTCTTATATATAAATTGTCCTTATAAAATTCCGAGACTTCTGGCGGGTTATAGACTATGCCTAATCCTATACAAAGTTCCATCCCCTTCGCCCTATTTATCTTTATCCACATTATTTGGCCTTTCTCTATACTCAACACTTCACACACATTTATTCCACTACTCTTGTTAATGAACGCTCCAATACCACCGGAGGCCCTCCCTCTTTTGCTTTTCCTTTTACCATGATCCCCTATATAGTCATATCCTACCACATCTATCTTCTCACTTTCATTCAACCAAGTTTCCACCATTACTATTATTTCACCTAATTTTAGCACTTCAAATACTTCGCCATTTATCACTTTCGATTTTAGCCCTTCCACATTAAATGACACCACCTTCAAATCTAGACCCTATCTTGAATCCCTTCTTCCCTCTCTGTATTTTTCTAACTTTGCCCTATATCTAGTTTTCCTCTCCTGCGCCGCCGGATCTTCTTTCTCCTCCTCTAATTCCAGGATACTTCCTTCTGGGGTTGACATCACTTTGAGGCCGCTTCCACTCGCGATCATCTGTTTTTCTCGATCAGCTGCCACCAGGGTCAACGCCTCTTGCTTCTCTCGTTCACTGGGTATGACGCATCTCCTTGGTGACGTCACGCCAGCTGTTTCCTCCCTTCCACTTGCACCTCTACGCACATGTCCTTCTCGTTCTTGGATTACGTCGGCCGGCTTCACTGCATTCGCTTCCTCTGCTGAATTTGCTCTGCTTGTTGTTCGATCTGAAATCAAACGCTGACTCATATCGTGCTTCCTGCCATCTATCCACAATTCTAGTCCTCTTACAAATGATTTTTTTTCCTTCTTGCCTGGCTTGATTCATTTTCACTAATAATAATCTTCTTATCTCTCTCTCTTCTTTTCCATAGTCTCGTTCAACAAAAATTCTCGTTCCTTTCAATTTTCTTCCGTTATTCAAAACTGTCCATTTGATTTTACTGGTTGCAAATTTTACTACTATAGGTCTGGCTCTGTTGCCCCTTCTTCCGATTCTAAAACACGTTATAATTTCCCAGCCTGCCAGCTTTATATCCATTCGTCTTTCTAGTATTTCCTCCACTGCTTGCTCTAGGCTTTTCTCTCTGTTTTCCTCCACCCCGAATATCACTATATTGTATCTTCTTGTCTCCATTTCCATATTCCGTTCCATCTTTCTTTACAGATGTGAAGTTCTTCATGCACTTCCTTCGTTGTAGTGAACAGCATTCCTTTCAATTCTTCTATCTTTCTGTCGATATTTAATTCTATTCTCTTTTCTATTTTCTTCAGATCCACTATATCCTCTGAAATGATTTTTAACATTGTCATTATCTGTGTCATTCCTTCAGGTCCTGGGTTTAATTCTACTCCTCCAATAACCAATAATACTGCCAGGATCACAAACAGCCATAGGTATTCCTTTGATAGTTGATTCCTTTTCTCTTCCTTATTCTTTTTACCGTTTGTAAAGCAACCAATTCTGGCCCTATACACTTCCAAATCTACCCCCATTTTTCTTTTTTCCGATCTTTCCAGGAGCGCTACGTATACGCGACCGCTCGCTTCCGCTGCTCGCGCTAGACTCCGAATTTTGAAGTATTGGTATAGATGTTTAAATTTAGAAGATAATAATATATTAAAAGAATGTATACAGTTTCAAAAAGCTGTCCTAGGAGAAGAGTGTTGGTTAGGGGAGATGGGAAATGTCCTAAAAGAAATTGGCATGAGGAATATTTTCCTATTAGATAAATATAATAACAGTGGGTTTTGGAAAGAAGTGAGATTGAGGGTGGAAGATATCGAGAAACAAGAGATATGGGCTAGTTTTGAGGATAAAAGGTCATTGATCTTGTATAAATCAGTTAAAAGAGATTGGGGAAGGGAGAAGTATGTAGATATATGTAATCAATTTGGTAGAATAGGTCTTGCGTGGATGCGCACAGGAGTAATATTTTTAAAAAGGAATGGATATAATTGTTCGGGAAGATGTATTATGTGTGATGAATCGGGTAGTACTTTTCATTGTCTAATAGAATGTGATAAGGTTAAAAGGTGGAGAGAGATTATATGGAATAAAAAATGGGACAAGCTAAACAAAGAAGCAGTAGCATTAAGAATGTTGGGAAGCACAAAAGTAGAAACAATTAAAATGATGGGGACATTTTTAGGCAACACAAGGGATAAGTGGATAAGGAGCTTAAGAAAGGTACAGCTGAACGAGCATAGTTTGTAAAGTGGAGAGATGGTATAGCAGCTTTATCCCATATATACAGCCTAGGGGCTAAATATGGGGGAGCTAGAAAACTGGTGCACTAGACATAAGTTTTAGATGTAAGCTTTATTTGTATTATTATAATAATGATGAAATAAATATTATATTACATAAATATTACATTACATTACATATGTTGGCTAGAGAAATGTTAGCAAATGCAACTACCTTGATAAATTTTCTTAGGTTTTAACTAGTAGCCTGCAAAAACTTGTATTATCAAAGAAAATTAATTAATTTCTACAGCATGGAATCATGAAGTAATCCTTATGTTTTTGTTTTAGGATGGGAATAATTTTCAGCAATGAAAACTTGCTGCTCAATGGTGATTTACAGGCAGCTTCCAATAATGATCTGAGCGAAATGTGGTGTGAAACATTCAACAAATTACATTGCTGAACATATTTATTTTCTCCATGCCACCCTTCAAGATAAAACATATCAACTAACAATTACATCTTCCACTCAAACTGACTGAAAGTTAAGTCTGAATAAATGTGATCATCATGTAAATGAAATATTGTGAGGAAAGATTATCTCACTAAGAGATCTTAAGTGTGCTACAACCATTGTCTGACTTTTTAACAAAGTATACTAAAAATAAATCATTTTTCAGAGATACCAAAAAGTTTAATACCTACTAAAAAAAATATGTATCACAAAGGATGGCATATTGACATCTTAAATCATATCTGCAGAATCTTATTTTGCTGTGTGCTATTATTTCTTTTAAATTCTTTAGGAATACTGCCAATTCAAGTGACAAGGAACAGGTGTTGAACTACTTGGGACCAAGTTACAAAGTATCACTTAAACATATTGTGCCTATATTGTTAATAGTATACATACACAGTCCTTGTTTGGATGCGTGGCTGTATTGCAGGTAATTGCTTGCCTTTACTGTGCTGTGCTGTTTTCTAATGGTTTGGTTCCCTCTTCACTTTCGCTCCTCTCCATATGCCAGCTTATCAGTTGATGAAAACCCTTTGTTCAGAGGTTGATACATTTTAAGACCTGTGTTTTGTGTTATAATGCCAAAAAGTCTGTACACTTGCACACAAAATCTTTATGTATGATATGTGATAGCAAACTGGCAGATAAGTGAGATGGCGATTTATAGACAGATTCCCTGTTGTTCATACGCCTCACAGAGAAATGGTTTGTAATTTTGTGAATAGGTTTAGTGAAACAGGATATATTCTTGATAAGTAAACAAAAGACAGTCATTGTTCTTATAGAAAAATTAAATTAAACTGAGTTGTATTTATGCACGCTCTATTAACATCCCATTCTATATTGAGCATTGAAAGACTGAAAACTTTGCTCAGAGGCCTCCTTATCAGGTTTCAGATTCTTTTACATGCTGTAAATCTACTACACCAGACACCGGCTTTACTTCCTTTCCAAAGCCATGCTAAAGAATTTTACGGTCGAAAAAATGTATCACCATCTACCGGGTTTGAACCCACGAGCTTCCTATTATAGAGGAAGAACTCTATGACATCATAGAAAAGTTACAATGAAGTCCAAATAAATCGCTGAGAAAGCTTGTACAGAATACATGAATTTTACAAACCTCGGCTTGGAATGTTAATACACTGTTAAAATTAAAATCCTATAAGGTAACTGTAGTTCAAGAATTGCAACCATGTATAATGTGAATAGAGTTAATTTCTGCAACTGGGTACTGGATAATGTTAATAACAGCACTATTGACCTGCTTTTAATGTTTTTTTTTTAAATTAATTTTTTTAAATGGATGAAGTATGGTTTTAATGGCCATGCAAATTTTCTCAAGAGAGGGAGAGATATGTGGCACCAAAAGGACATTCTTTCCATCATCTTCTATGATAAAGCTATGTGGTTATTGTAGTTATGATTTGCATGAGAAATCTATGTGCTTAGGCACGGCCAGCAGACTGTGTCCTAGTGGCAAGAAAATTCCTGTTAGGCCAGCTACGCACCCAAACATAGATGACTGATGACTGTATATTTCCAAGAGTAGAGTTTCACTATGACTGTAAAATACTTTTGTCACTTTTCCCCAAGACCTCCTTACCAAATTTCCCCAGCTGATAGTAATATTCTACATGCTATGCTGCAGTATTAAACAATATACACAGTGGAATTAATTGTTCTTTCACACAAGCCGTGTGTTGGACAGGGTTGGAAAGATAGAATCAGATGAAATCATTGAAATTTTCAGTCATATGATTCTACTTTTCCAATATACACAGTATTTGTGATTCCACACATAATAAATGAGGATTACAACACTTCATAAAATCCTTAAACCTTGAATGGATGAAACTGATAGCTCGCAGTGAATTTTCATTTACTGTGAACATGCAATTCTGATTGACACAACAAAAATGCAAGTCAGAGCAGAAGAGCTCAATTTTTGGGTACAAAAAAGCAAAGATGTGGTTGAAGGGCAGAAAAGCATGTATTTGCAAACAAAGAGCATGCTACAAAAATGTTTGTGCAAGTAGGCATACAAAGTGGGGAAAAAGTGCTGCTGTTAAAGCTACCTTCTTTTTTAAATGATACAGATGTTCTTGCAACAGCATTGGGCCTCTCATCCCATCTGGAGTTCCATGAACCAAGGAATATGCACCGGTTGACCAGCTGGTGAGTGGTCATTGTAACGATTTCCTGGCTGATTGGAGTTCATATTCCAGGGAATAGGTCTTTCTGTACCACGATCTCCTTTCCAACCCATAGGTACCCTTCGATTTGTTTCTGTACTCCGCTGCATGGGATTTTCTGTACCCTTATGACCAACATTAACCGTATTAGTCCTTGAATGGAGCTCAGTATTAAAAGGCAATTGCCTTTCTGTTTTACTTGGTCCTGTAAAGCCAATATTTGACTTATGAGATGATTCTGTACTCCAGTCAGAAATGCTCTTTGGTGTTAAATCTGGTGTTCGTGTATACACAGAAGTTTCAGTGTTCCAGTGCCGGAAACCTCCACCTTCCCGATGACCTGCTGAAGCAGAATTAGTATGATAAGCAAATTTAGGGTCATATTGAGGTCTTGCATTACCACTAGTTTGTTGATATGATTCTGTGCCCAGTAAGGTTGCTCTCTGATGAATGGCTTAATGGGATCTGTTACTCTTCTATTGTACACATGTGAAGATGTTTCACTTGTTCTTTGTGCTGTATAACCTGGACTAGTTGGTTGTTAAGGTTCTGTACTCCAGTGCACTGGCCTTTCAATTCCTCTTATATTCACTGGATCTGAATTTATTTGTCGATGTGGTTCTCTATTCAAACTTGGAGGACTTGTGCTTCTCTTTTATGTTGTACATTTATAGAACTGACATAAGAGATGGAGTCTGTATTTACCGAACGAAATCCCTCAGTATTCTTTTGACCTTTTGGATAATATATTCTTGGTCTGATAACTTTCTGTGCTCCAATAAGATAGTCTGTCACTCACCTGGTGTGTATTATGGTTTCCATATTTCCAAAGATTTCTATCTTTACTTGGATCTGTAGGGTTTTCTGGTCTTTCCAATGTTGGCTTTAACCCACTTTGATAAACTTCTGTACTATAGTATACATTACTCCTACCTGGTTCTACATAATGAGGATTTGTGTGCTAATATGGTTCTGTAGGCTAAAGGGGGTATCCTGACATAGCACTCTGACCCCTATGAATTCCATCTACCCAGTAATGTGAACCACTGGTTCTATCTAAATTGCTGTCCACATTGCTTCTATAGTCAGGATATCTACTCCAATTCTGATTTCTTGCATGTGCGGCAGGTTTCTAGTAAACAGGAGGATCTGCTCCCTGTGCATTTCTGTCAATCACAGGATGGTTGTTATGATGATATTAATGAGTGTTTTGTGGCTGTTGGGTCCAAGAGTTCCGATTCTTTGAATCTGAAAGGCTAGGAGGATGCTATCCATGTGTTTTAGAAAATGCCCAAGGATCATACTCCTCCTCCTCTTCATATCTGCTAGTAGTAGTAGTGGCAGTGGTAGTAGTACTTGGTGAAGGAGAAGGGGTGGAGGAACGAGGGTTACTGATGCGAAAAATCTGAGATTCTGTTTGACAATGCTTCCTTCCACATCTACTGTGGCCTAAAATTTAATTAAGATTTCAGCAATATACTCAAAAGATTACTAACAATATTTACATTAACTCAGCATTTAAAAATCCAATATTAAAGCACCACTATTTCACTAGTATGTACATATCAACAAGAGATCTATGTTACACTCATTAAAATTAAAGGACCTAGCTTAGAAAAGAAATTGATCATTGCTGCAGAAGTTGACTGGCTTTTGTTTTGGCTTTTTACAAAATACTCTGTTCCTCACATCAGAGGAACAAATTAAATCGCACAATTTACAAAGATATTCAGCTTGGAAGCGCTTTACATTCATTAAAAGCATTCAGAGCATCTCTTACAGGAATACACATCATCAGTCATCCACTGGCAGTTGAAATGTGTCGTACTTCAGTTAACTGGATAAAAAACTGTGCAATATACCTGGAGGAAGAGATATAGATGTCAAACTTTTACCAGAGAGAAACCTTGATAAGTGAATTGATAAAGTTCATGAGCATTTTACTTTTATTTTTCACGACTTTTACAAAGAGGAGACACTTGGCATGTACACGCTTCACCTTGCAGATGAATAAGAATACACATTGGTGGGATAGATCAAATTTGCCTCACAAAAGAAGTAGAGGTGAGATTCCAAAAAGGGATGTGTGTTTACAAGAACACATATCATTATTACAGTTCTTTAACAATGGCCAAGCATAGCAAAAGGGTTGGAAAGAATAAGACTTGAGAAATAGTCAGACTGAAGGTTTGAGTCACTAGAGCAGGAATTTTATATGAACATTTTTTTAAACTGAATTCAGGCTGCTGATTTGCCTGTTGATTGTAACTCATTTTGCAAAAATACTATTTTGTCATGAGCGATTGCTTCATATTGTCACATATAATGTTGAGGAATGCTTAGAAACCCATTACATTTCAGGCATTTATTTTGATGGACATTTCTTTATTTTTGGATTGAATCATATAAATTGTATTTCTTAGCTGATAGTTGATAGATTCATATTTTTACATACATTCTTAGTTTATGGAGCTTATTAATTTACAGCATGTAACATGGTAAGACGGTTTACCACTTCCTATGAGAAATCCTATGGATTTTACCATGACATTCGTTTCTGTGGGAGTACATGTAGGTTTGCAGAAACTTAGCTGCACCCTGGACTGTCATACGTCACTAGGAATGTTTGAGAACAATTTGAATACTGAATGCTGATTGGTTGCTAGGGCATAAGCCTTAGGCAGTGGCTTGCCTTATTTGGCATAACTTCCGTCGTAATGATGGAGGCCCCTGCGGGAAGTGATCACCTATATAATGGGCCCTAGAGCTCAGCTGCAGGGGGAACATCTTCTGATACTTGCGCTGGGGCAGTCATTTTGACTGCCGCTCTAAGGCTCTTCATCACGCACCTCACATCATATGTGACAATGCCATGACAGGAATGTTAATACATGTGATTTGTATTAGTAGTGTTAAACACCCATTCTTATAATGCACATTAACAATATTTCATACGGTTTTCCTTTTTTGGGTAGTTTAACATACTTTAATTACATCATATCGGATGGTGAATGAACGAAATGATTGAAATGGTGCACTAAAGGACCAAGAGACCCTAGAGCTTACAGTTACCTGGCATTAATCTTCTCAGGATAAAGGAAAACCCCAGAAAAATCTTATCCAAGTAACTCACCCTAACTGAGATTCCAACTCAGGACCTTCTGAATGTGAGGCAAACATACTAACTCCATAACACAGAGGTGGGCTTCATGAAATTATTGCAAAATTTTGATATTAACTCAAAAAATGCAAGTATTCAAAACTGAGATGCAAATTTTTTAAAAAATTATTACCAATAAAACACACTCATATCTACATTATAATAGGCATTACAAAGTTATTCTTCAATCCACATCATGTAATTCATGATACACCAGCCTAGAAATGATTTCAAACTGGGCATACAATATGTGGATATTCATCAGAGCACAGAGAAGAAAATACTGAAGTCCTAGCCATAGAGGAATGAGTTACTCCTCCATTGTGCAGAAAGAAGAATAAAAAATGTTCAATATCTTCCATTAGATAATACAGTTATATTTTGAAAAATGTAATCAAATCATGGAATGATCTGCAAATGCCTAATGCTATGAAAAAAATTATTTGATAATTAACTGTTCTTCCACACGAGCCATGTGTAGGCTAAAGCTGGAAAGGTAGAATCAAACTGAAAAATTCAATGCCACAGCCAGAATTTGAACCACAGTTCCATTGTATTGCTTCAACAACTCAGCCACAATGGTAAAATTCTTGCATGACATTAAATTCCCAAACTGACTCGCAATTCCTTCCAGTAAAATGCAAAGCATTCTCAAATTCATTTAGAGATAACACACCCAAATGGTGACTTATAAACTTTGCAGTTAACCACTACCAGGCCAATTACGAGATTGTAAGTCGGCACTGGGGCATATTATCTCAAAATGAATTTCAGAATGCTGGGTGGTTTACAGGGAAAAATGAAAGTCAGTTGAGGAATTTCATGTTGTGCCAGATGTTGCCATGGTAGCTCAGTAGTAGAGCAACATCATAGAAAGCTGAACACCCAAGGTTCGAATCCTGGCTATGGCACTGAATTTTTCAGCCTGATTCTACTAAAAAAATTACTTGATAACAAACTGCATATTTTCTGAAGTTTAAAAGCAATCAGAATAAAGGGTACTTCAGAAGCTATTGATGGAAAATATGCAATATAATTTTATTCCTTGCGGCCATAAGTCAAAAATATGCTATTATAAATAAAATTATTAGAGCTGTTTTTGAAAAAAGAATAAAATAACTTTTTCCATATAAAGAGCAGTATGATATTGAGGGATTTTTGCAAAAACCTCTATGTTGCAACCTTGAAAGATGCTGGACTTGAATCACTTGTTTGCTCATTCACAGGCTGGATATTTTTGTAAAACTGATTTGGTTTTGGGGGGTTTATTGAACATCAAAACACATACCATATATATATATATATACACAACACTCCATGCAGGTCTCACAAAATATGAAAGTGTGAGAACCGCTTGCGTTGGTGAAAGAAAAGTATCTCAGGTAATCACTGTGAGATAATGCTTGAGGGTATATCGCTTGACAAATGGACTGGCAGAGTTTTGTAAACATGTAGAGAAGGTAGAAAATTATTACAGGGAGAATGGTATACTGAAAAGCAACAACAGCATTGTTGTTTCGCTGAGAGCAAGAATTCACTTTCCATTTACTCTTCCAGCAAAAGTGAGCAGCCACACCTCTTGTTTGAATTAAGACTTTTGCTTATAACTTAAACGCATTACATCAAATGAATAGCTTTTAACTTTAGGTTTCTTGATCATTTAGCTGCCTCTTTGCTTCAATCTAGCAAGAATATATACTCCAAGGTTGACATTACTTCCATAAGTTTATCTATAAGAGCGAGTCCAGCATCAAGTATCATAATGTAGCCATAACTGTTTATTGAATGACCGACTGACTGCACTTCTGTCACGAACCACGAGATGGTGGACACAGCAGATAAGAAATATGGATGTGTAGCTATGAGTGAAATGTGTCAATTGAAAGCTTAGCTATAACCAAGGAACTATGCATCATGGGCTTCAAAGCTAACTGGGGCTGGCTAACAAAACTTTTAATTGCAATGGAATAGGCTTCCAAAGGAAAACTAGCAGCGCTTAATGCCTTCCAGATATTTACAAAGAAAAGATAGTCAACTTCCATTGCTACATAATCATTTACACCAAGAACATTCACAAATGCTATCCACAAATTGGCAACGCGGGTCAAATGCAGCTACATTTTGAAATACCACTCGCCATCACTGTCACCAGGAAGGAGCAATGCGGTTTAATGAAAAGAACTGGCAGCAGAGAAAAACAAAGGTGTTCAGTCAAGTTTTATATAACCGGAAATGGATGAAAGCTACCATATTATGTGATATTTGAAAGAAAATTCGTTCTGAACATTATCAGTGGAAGGCATACTGGTAAGAGCTAATCCAAAGGAAGAATGGTCAATGACTCCATGTTTGACTGAGTGTTGCATGTTTGGCAATGACGCTTAGGTGTGTTAGTTGAGAACATGCTGACGATGGGAACAAGCCGTCTCCCGAAACACGTTCAAGTAAGAATATTTTAGTGATGTAGTGTAACAACCCTCAACTCTCTTTATTTTAAAAAACTTTTTATTTGTTTATTTTTATTTTATTGCATTTTGTTGTTGTTTTTTTTATTTGTTATTCATGTTCCGAGTTTGTAGCATTTCTTGGTAAGGTAAAAGGGAAGACAATTTTAACAGCAGCAAAAAGTAATACAAAATATCACTGGAAGAAGATAAGAAACCAGTTTCATGAAAATATTACCTACTCATACAAAATTGAACTTTATCACTTGCATTAATCAGTTTGTACAGCAAATATCTGTAACATTAGTTGTTTTTCTTTTTGGAAAAACTAAATAAAATGAAAATAAAATTGCATGTAAACTAAATATATTAGAAAATATGAAGTTGTTTCAGATAATATACCACTACTACCACAATGACAACTTCTTGCTCATGTGTCCCGGAATCAAAGAAGCAAAAGATGGCAACCCAAATACCCATGTTGACATTCATTTCTACTTTGTGGACACATACCTGTATTTATGTCAAAAAAAGGCACTTCCTATTGATGAATCTTCTTTTATTCTGCAAACAGTTCCTTCACTTGATCCTAAACACGCTCAAATGTTTCCTGGCAGGCATCCAGGATGATTGCAGCAGCTTTCTCTTCAGTCAGCTGTTTATACTGGTCTTCCGCTAAACAAGAGGGACCATTTTATTCTCAATTACATTTTATTTAAATGTAAACATACTCTACAACTGATTAATACTGCACGTTTACTTCTGGATCCATCTGCCAGCTTATTCATTCATAAGGTTTAGCATTACAGCAACTATTAAGCCCCTTGGAAAACATGAAAAATATGAATATACAAGTGATACCACATTCTATCAATGCAAGGGAAAGTTCTCAGAAAAAAGCTAACATGAGTACCCTCTTTTGAGAATCACAAGATCCTGCAATGGGAAGAGTTACGTACACATGTATGTATTGAACATTACTTCCTCTCCTAAATCAATAAGAAGTTGTGTATTTTCACACATTTTAACTTTATATTCACTATACATACATGAAGTAATATTATAATTGTTTAACAGGCTAGATGTGAGTAAAACTAACAACATGAGCACTACACTATAGAAGAAATACAAATTTTCATATTCAGTCACACAGATTAGAAATGTACAAAATTAAACCTACTGCTGCAGCTCATGAACTGTATAATAAGTTCCCGGTCTATTTGAAATGTATTAATAACTTTAATATATTCAAGAAACAATTAAAGAAATTTTGTCTAGAAGGATGTTATTATTCACTAGATGAATACCTTGGATAACTACTGTTTACATAAATACTATTCTTACAATATAGTTGTATAAAGTATAGCAAGTGATTTATTATTGTAAACATGCTATTTTAAAATTCATCTATGAATATTCTACAGGGAGAGCCAAAAACTACGAACCGCCTGCGTGGTGTTTTTCCTGTCCGCGTGCTCGATGCTTGTTGCCGTCTGCCGTTATCATAGAAAGGCGCAGATGAAATCATACACAGATGTAACACTGTGCAGCCAGTTCATAGGTTTTTGGCTCTCCCTGTATTTTGTGATATTATTTATGTATATATTTTTGAGCATGTAACCATTTGTTTAACCAGACGATACTATAAATTGTTTGTATTCTTTAATTGGACAATAAATGAATGAATACTGATTAAATACTAGAGTCCATTACAATATTATGCTGCAACACCATAAACTGTCTCCCAAGGTATTAGCAGTAAACCAAGGATATATTGAAAAGTTACCAATAGTGCTTTTTCCAGCTGATAACTTTTACTTTAATAATTTATGACTGTTCTGAAATTAATTCACGTCATGACTGTTCTGAAATGAATCCACATCATGACTTCTTTTTGACAGTTCTTTCCAAACTTTGTCCTATGCATGGCTAATGCTAAGGAACAATTAGATCCTTTAAGGCCAAGGATCTCCTACTTACATAGGGGTCACTCAGTTATTCTCACATGGGGAGCCAGTCTGCATGAGTTTAAGCGATTTTTCTCTTTAGAGGCCCTAGCTTTAGAATAACGGGGTTGTAAGTCCTTCGTTTCCGCCCATGACCTAATTGCTTATTCACTTCCTTTGCTAGTTCTGATGTGATCTAATCTACTTATGGTACTAGTATAATAATAGGGATGGGACCTCAATATCTTGATACTCGGTGGTATCAAATTATGTGTAATACTTTGAGATAAACCTTCAATGCTTTTAAATTTTTAAGTTCTGCATTATTGAAAGTTATTGCATTCAACTTTATGCTATTTAAGGAATGAATGGAGTCGAGACTTCACATTATTGCCTCACAGATGTCCCCAAAATAGTTTCTGGATTATAGTTTTTGATAGACCTTGACTGCATTTCCTGTGGGTGAATGTATGCAACATTCCATGAATGAAAGATCAAAACAATGGACAAAGGAGTAGAGGTACTCATGTAACATGCAGCATTAACTGAATTGTGAATGAAGCTGACTTAGCCAACGCACTAAATCACGTTTCTGTAATAGCCTGGCTTGGTGACTCATTTTCAGGTATTACATTTACCTACTCTGGTGACCTCTGTGAATTCAGCAAAAACAAATCGGAACTTAGGGTGTGAAATAATGCAGTGCATGGAAATATTTCTTTCCTTCCATCTATTAGTGTGTGTTTACACAGGTCAAACCTTTGTACTAAACATGTATATGCTAATGTATGAAAGTGAGTAGTAGAGAAGTTAAATCCACAAACTTACTATGTTTGAGTGTTATGTGGCTAATTACTTATTGCCTGATGAAAAAATACATATGTTATGCAGTAGTTGTGAATAGTGGTAGAATGGTGTAACACATACATTATTTTTAGTTCCTTGAGTTTCACGTAAAATATACCTTATAGTCTGTTCAGAGGCTTTTGAGACAGTGGAAAGGGGAGATAAGAAATTTGTGAGGCAGCATGGTAGCCATAAGCTGCCACACGAACCCAACCCTGCTGCAATTAACCGGTTTTCTACCTGTGCCTACTGCTGTCTCAAAAGATTCTGAACAGACAATGGTTTATGTTTTCAAGATTACAGAATAAAGAATAATTGCTAGTATGTGTGTTTTTCTATGGATAGAAAATCCTTTAAAAGAAAGGTTTCAGCACAAAATATACTTGCATAAAAAGGGAAGCAAAGAAATTATTATTATAATATGGATAGAAAATCCTTTAAAAGAAAGGTTTCAGCACAAAATATACTTGCATAAAAAGGGAAGCAAAGAAATTTTTATTAATATTATTATTAACCTTGCCTAACAATAGAGGGTATGTAACTTGTGGCATTATCAAGATAAAAGATATTGCTACCATTTGGAGAATGTCAAACAAGAACAATTTCAGAATTAGCTTACAATACAAAATTGGTTAAATGCGTTTATATACACAAAACTACTAATAAGAACATAAGCGATGTTCAGAGAACAAACTCTCGCCTTTATAGCTTTTTATAAAACATCGAATATCGGTGCTCAAAAATCAGTATTGGTATCGAGTATCGAGAAATAGTGGTATCATCCCATCACTATATAATACTAATCTAACACTATGTGTGTCTTTAATTCTTTGGATTGTTACACACAGAGAAGGCTCAAGGAGGGTCATGCCATGCCACCGCCCAGGGTGGCGGGTTTTAGGGGTGGTAAAACTTAAAACATGAACAAGATGCTAGAAAATAGGACTTTCATGCTTAAATTCTTTCAAATTTCTGTAGATTTTTTGTTATGAAACTGGTGGCAAATGAAGCGCCAGAGTTGGTCACTTTAGATGTTACACTCATTGATGATTATCATCTAAAAATCCCATACGCAGCAGGTGTTTGACAGTAAGCATCACGTTTATAAACAGGAAGGTTTCAAATCACTGTAGATTTATCCCTTCCTTCTGTGGGTGGTAGCTGCAACAATCCCTTCATTGTATTCCCTTCAATAAGGATGATCACTAACCAGTGCAGTCGACTGTCGAGTATATTTTCATGTTGTGTATGTTTTTAATCTTATTATCTCTGGATGAAGCAATAAACCTGAAATATTGGACATTTTTAGTGCGACCTGGCCTATTTTTATCCTTCACTCAGAACAATTTTGCTTTTTCACCATTTAATATATCTCTTGAGTTTATTTATTGATCACCCATACAAAAATATATATGCATTATGTGAGAACGCATGTCATGGAGGATTGACATTGCAGATAAAAGTGTGAGGGAAGGTGGTACTTGGAATTATCACATGGGGCAGCAAACCTCCTGGAGCTGGCGCTGGTCACACATATACACTGCCACCTTATGATGTAATATTTTGACTTCCTAATTGTCTTGCAAGCTTTCTCCACACACTCCTATTTCTGGCGATGGTAGACCAAGGGCTTCCTACACTTTCACTGAAGGTGTTGGTCCGTCTGCATTTCGTCTGCCTCTTTTCTTCTTGCCTATGTACATGTCCCACAACGTGGTCCACTGTGACCATTTGCCCTCTCTGTGTCTTACCACATGTCATACCCATTTCCACTTGGCCCTCATATGTCGTTTGTTGCTGCCATTCTCTGAAGAGTCATGCTGGAAACATCTTTGATGGAGATGTCTAGTATCTTGCATATCATGCTCCTCTGGTATACCTGGATGGTTTTACTCTGTTTACTTGTGAAGAATCAGTTTGGCATCCATAAAGTAGCACTGGGTAGATACAGGGTTCTAGTACTTCCAGTCTGAGACGCCTGCTTAGTGATCAATCCAAAAACATGAACTTTAGCGACCAGAAGGCCTTCCATGCCTGTGAGGCTCCTCTCTTTATTATATTTTCCTCTTCGTTCTTGAAGGATACAAGTTATCCCAAGGTATATGTACTCGGAGATGTATGTTAAGTCCATGCCATCGATTAGTAGAGGGGCTTCTGAGCCATCCGTCATTATCTAAGTCTTCATTTGTTCATAGTGAGATCCGCTCTTCTGCTGTGGTCGCTAAGTTCTTGTATCAGTCTTTGCAGTTTGCCTGGTATATGGAAAATAATATTACGCTATCTGTGAATCTCAAGTTTGTTAGTCTGGTCACAAAAGAACAATTACAGCAATAAAATTAGCTTATAAATTAAAAACATGGATGTAAATGTTCTCATAGCATTTTGAGTCACCTCTTTAAATTTCTTCCTGTAGAATTTGTGATGATAACCTTATTGACATACAAAATAACAATTGCAGGTAGTTTAATATATGTAACTCTTATACACATGGGAGCGAAGCATTATATTCATATTTTGTTTAAAAAAAATGTTGTGTTGAGTTAAATATACAACAGCTTACTGGAATCTATATTTAAAAAAAAACTTTTTTAGACATTCAATTCAAATAGCCAAAACTTAAAAAAGTGAAAATGAATCAGATTATCTCACCAAATTGGTGACTCGCAATGCTGAAAGTGATGATAAAGTTACATAAGTGAGAAGCCAAACCAACATATATTGCACATGTTGCAGTTAAAATTCTACCTTTCTGGCTATAAAAAAAAGAAGTAAAATTTGGCTCATACAGACTGAACCACAGTTTCTAGCGAGGGACTTCCTGAGCAAACCTTTCTCAAGTACACCATTCACATGCACCTAAAAGCAGAATTTGAAAAATCAGAAGGTTGGAATGTAACAAACTTCTAACAGAGCTTAAATTGGGAGGTAAGATAACAAGACAGCTCAAATGATGACTTTCTGTGCACTATTTTCATGCAGTGATTGCCCATGAATTTATGCTTAGTATTAGCATCTTCCACAGACACCTTAAATAACCCGCTAACACAGGTGACAGAATGTTGAAACATTCTATTCCTGTGCAATGTTTATCAGCCATACAATGCCGACATTGCAATGCCAAGCTACCTGCACCACAGACTGTCTGGCTTTTGTACCTAGAATGGCAGACAGAACATCTTTCACAGTCGATCAACATGCTTAGAGCAATAATTCATTTCATTCTAAATCAAAACCATCTTGCTGTAGAATCTACCAACCAGGAGGGGAGGGGGTGATCTATACCGGTATCACTTCAGATATCATGAAAAGGTGTGTGGCACCTTGCTCATTTACTACCATTCCTTCTGCTGACTAAGAAATGTTTTGGCATCTCACTTTGACTCCTAACTAGAGATGGTACATAGTGGCATGACAAAGATCAAGTCTTGTTGCTAACCAATTATTGATTGTTCCTCTGGTAAACACTATTTAGTTGACACAGGAACAGATATATCTGCACTTCCAGCTACTGCACAAGACAAGTGATGTAAGTGTAAATGCCTACTGTATGCTGCAAAAGGAGCATCAATTTAGCCTACAGCAAACATGTAATGCAAACTGATTTTGACTTAAGATGATATTTTGCTGGTCGCCCATGATAGCTGACTTTAATTGGGACCTGACTTCCTCAATAATTCTGGATTGCTGATTGACATCAAACACAGCTGCCTCATTGTTAGCATTACCAAGCATTTACACTTACAGTTCCATGCAGTGTTCAGTGTAAAGGTTGGGCGAGTAGTCCCCCGTACACCATACCCCTGTGAGTATCAAATATTATTATACAGGTTGGTAGTATCAAATGTTGTTATGCTATGCAGCTATGTTACTTCTTATCAATTGTCGGAACCAATTGTTGGAATTCATGTTTTTGCAGTCAAGTTTTAATTTGTAGCCACAGTAGATGTGAGCAGTCATAGTTATACTATTGAGGAGCACTTAGTGACAAGTCTGTGGGTGCACAAACGACAACACACAGGGCAGACATTGGGTGATATGAATAAACCGGAGAGTTTGCTTTTTGCTCCATTTCTGGAGAGATTGCTCACATTCATATCAATAAAGTTTACTCCTTCCACGAGCAATATTCCCCTCCAATGGATGTTGCTCCGTGACCTTGGGCTGGCAGCAGTTTTCTCCACTTCCGTATCAATAAGAATTATAAGTTGCTCCTCTGTGGGAGAAGTTGCTCTCGAATATTGGAGCTATATCAGTAGGTGACTCCTGCTTCATAGAGCAACAAGTTTTAAGTAGGATGGCTGAGTACATGATGGTTGTTCATCGCATAAAAGTGTATAAGCCCCTCCTAGATGCGTGATTATTTAACTATAAGCAACTTTACCGATTTGAAAAGGAAAATGTGAGATGGTTTGCGGAACATTTCCTTGAAGATGATGGCAACGAAACAAAAAGAGGAGTGTTATCTAAGCAAGAAAAGATGAGATTTTTTGGCGTTATATAGGAGATCCTGGATTTCAAACTGGTGTGACTGAAGATGATGGTATGAGTCAGAGTACAGTGTCCCTTACAATTTATAGTGTTATGGATGCTATATTAAGAAAAGCGCATATTTGGATAAGGTTCCCTAAAACTACCCATGAACTTGAAACTGCAAAAGCTGAATGGCAGGAGCGTTACACGTTCCCTGCTGCAATAGGGGCTGTTGATTGCACCCATGTTGTGATTAAGAAACCCAGTATACATAGAGATGACTATATTAATCGAAAAGGCATTCCCAGTATTAATGTACAGGCTACATGTGATTCTAAAGAAATGTTTACCAGTGTTGATGCTACTTGGCCTGGATTAGTACATGATTCATGTATATGAGCAAATTAAGATGCCTGTAGGATTATGTGTGGAAATCGTGCAAATGACTTAATTCTTGGTGATGTTGGATATGCAATTGCTCCGTGGCTCATGACAACCTATCGCAATGTCTTACCCCAAAACAGAGATCTTACAATAAGTGTTTGAGTAAGGAACGTGTCATAATAGAAAGGTGCTTTGGTCAAGTGAAACAACGTTTTCCTATTCTCCAAGGCAAAATAAGACTAGCAACAGAAAAGATTCCTTCCATTATTGTCTGCTGTTTTGTCCTGCATAATATGGCTAAACATCTAAGTGACGAAGATTTCGAAATTGAAGTAAACAATAATCAGGAGAAGACGCTTGGGAAGGGGAAGCTGTAGGATGTATCAGAGAAAGAGGGCAGTGAAGAAGAGACAAGATAGCTGAGATTATACATGGCTTCCAAAATTAAGTGAGTAATATATGGATTTGTAAATACATGGCACATTTTAGCTTTAAAATTATTTTGGTCTTTTACTATAGCAATAACTTTAAAAGCTGTATTTCTTTTGTGTATTCTGTAAGCAAATATTACCACGCTGGGCTTTCAAACAATTTATTTATAAAGAATCACTTATTTGTTTAAAAAAGTACTTTGCGACAATTTCTTCCAGAATGAATTTCTTCCATGGGGGACGAACACCAAAAGTGTATGCAATGTTACATGACTCAACAGCACGTGAAAAACAAATGGACCAGAGACGGAGTGTTGCTGCAAATCCAAATGTCTCACGTATTCCCGTTTTTGCCACCTCTGGTGCAAGCCAAAAGGAATTTAACTAGTAAACCCCAAGTTTGGAGTATAGAGACTATAATTAAGATCTCCTGGCCTTGGACCAGGTAAAAAATCTTGATGGAACATTTAACTCCTCTGGTGAACTTCAGTGAAGTTCAAAGGACCTAAGGTTAGGGTTGGATTGGATTGGATGGACTAAGGAAGGGACTCAGCACTGATCCACAAAGGGGATATTGTACCTATGCCCCACAAGGGGACGTCCCCGTTAGGAAGGATGAGGCAAGAGGGGACATCGGGCGGCTGAAACCAGGAGTGACGGCACAGCAGGGTCCCTAAGTTTCCAGATATGGACTCACCGGCACACGGACAGGCAGAACGGGACTCCATCCCGCACAGAGGGGTCCAACGCTCTAAAGGAGGTTCCGATACCCCCGGCAGCCATCCTCGTAGATCGAGGTACTAAGTCCCCCTCTGCTCCTAGTGTTATCATATCCTAACCTTCACTTTCACTTTGCTGTCTCTACAGCATATTTAAGATTTGCTAAGCTCAAATGAAATCTTGTTCCTTTGTGTTCTTGCAGTCACGCAAGAATTGCTTTTTAATCTGTCAGCACATTACAGTTATTCTTGCAGTTATTTTACTTAACATTTGGTGGTTACTTTGCAAACTAATGATGATTTAATTTACCGTGCACATGGTTTTTTTGTCGTGAGATGGCTGAGTATCAATATTCTTCGAGGATACTGATCGAGAAGATGAAAATTATAAGGGAGGTAGACAAAGGATCTCCCTCCCCCAAAAATGAAAGAATTTGGAATTCCTGTGTCCAAATTTCAAAATTTCCAAAACGTCATGAGAGCATAGAACATCAAGAAACCACTGGACCATTAAAACTTTTCATGGTTTTTAGGTAATGTACAAATATATTTCTTGTGTATTCGTGATATTTGTGTTAAATATATATTGGAACCGTTTAGTTTGTTTTCTGGTTTGTTGTGTTGTGTTATTTGTTTCCAACTGGGCAGTCCTGTTGTCTCTCCTTTGCAAGTGCTTTATTCATTGGATTACTTGTATTGTATCCTGCAAAGTTTTCCTCCTGTCTTTGAATCATAAGTGTTTTTTCCTGGTGTGAGGTTATGTTTGTCAGTGTACGGTAGTGTTTTCTGAGTTGTCCAAAATGCAGTTGTATTTGAATAATGCACTTTGTTGGATATATTTCATGAATATAGTTTCTTCCACAGCATTTGAACGGTTTAAAGTGTAAATCAAAGTGATTGCATGAATCCTCGAGTCTTAGAATGTTTCGTGATGCGGCAAGGATTGGCATTTCTGAATTGCATATTGGTGGCAGTTAATTACAAATCACATAATTTGAAGTATGATATTTGGTTCCAACAACTTCGAATTAACAAGGTTTTACTATAGATTCTTATACTTATCATTTGTTATAAAATTATATACATAATTTTCACAAATTGTAGTGCTAACAAGTCTCATTATCAGTTTCCTTAAGTTATGTATACTTTACACAACATGTTGCTACTTCAATAATTTATAATCCTCTATCACAGTCTGAACTTCACCACACACACAGCAGCAGCAAATGCCACACCACTAGTATAACAGCCACTGAGAACTGCCTTCCTCCACTGGTACCACGAGGAGGAGCTGAAAATTTAAAATCAGATTTCAGATTCCTGGAATACCTCTTTAAAAAAGTTACAACATGAAATACAAAAGTAAATAGCATTTAAAACAAAAGTGTACAATCACAAGGCCTCCAGGACTAGCTACACTCTTAGAAACTAAGATCTGGAGTACGATAACATTAAAATACCTATTTTACACAATTAATTGCTTAGTAACTTTTAGTTGCTACTTAGTTATAACTTAGTAACCAAGTGTAACTTTTGGTATGAATAGAACTGAATGGGTGCTTGTTAAAACGGACTAACCATAATTTAATGAGAGCAAAGAAAGGTCAACCCTTGCACATGCCAATAAAACAAGTCACCCATAGATTCCAGCACACAGCCATCTCACACAATTATGCAATCTGTGCAGCCTCCTGTTTAAAACGCCAAGTGAACCTATTTTGCTACAACAAAACAAAATGGGATTTTTTCAATAAAATATCATAAAATTTCAAGCTTTGTATATTATCACACAGATTTCCTTAAGGTTAACCAAACTTGGAGAGGATGTATTGCAGTTTCTGCAGTAGATCAATGCAGGCTACTTATTCCTATTCCTTTTTTTTAAACTGATTGTTAGCCCATTTTTGCAAGCACCCATTCAATTCAACAAGTACATTACTTTTCCTCATATTTCATTATATTTCATAAACATTTTAATGTTTTCTTTATTTATAAGGGAGAACCAAAAATTAATGTTCAACATCTTTTATGAAATACCATTTTGATCATGACATTCAAATTTGGAAGATTCTTAGTCTGAATCTTGCACTACACACAGCAATGACTCAATCATGTGTCATTCTGGCAGACACATCAAGGCAAGGGCAAATGTTGGAGGTGCAAGATGGTCATTGACTGGATCACAACATCTACAGATGGTGCAGGTCCTTTGAAAAGGGCTAAATAAACCTTACTGATAAGTGTGTTCCATCCAAACAGTAACAACTGCAACACCATCCGATGTAAAAGCATCGCAATAGTGGCAATATGAAATGACTGGTGGATCAATCTGCGAATCTTGGCACAGCAATTTGACATTTTGTATGGCATAAGAGTATGACAGTGTGCAGGACATATTGCAATTTGACAAAATCAGAGTGTACTGGGTGCCCAATGATGTCAGATGAGCAGAAATGCCAAAGTAAGTCTTCCTTGGACCATTTGGTGTGTTTTGCTGAAGAAAGTCATGACGAGGGCAAAGATTCTGATGACATGTTATCTTTTAATTGTTGCATCATAGCCATAGCTAACATGTACACGAATCCTTAACAAGGGTCCCAGATTACGAAAATTTTATTATGCAATTTTCTATTTTTAAGGCTTTCTTTCACCTTTCTTTGTTTATTTCAATCTTCCATTTTATGGCATTGTTTTGTAATTTTCTTGCCCTTTGCATCTTTATTTAGTCATTTTCTTGCATTAACATTGAGTACATAAAAAGCTTAATATTATTCCTGTTTTACATAGGGATAACCTTATGAAACATCAGAAATTTCACTATTCAACTGAGAAAAAAGAGTAATTTTTACATCCTTTACTCACATTCCTGGAAAAAAAAGGTGAGTTTTCCACTTTAACATTAATAAGTGCATACAGTCAGGTTGTTAGTGTCCTTGGCCATGTGTCATGTCATAAGTTCATCTTCATTCACTATGAATTTTGTATAATCTCAGAAGTGAAAGTGCCTCGTCAGACCTACCTCAAAAATAATTTCCTTAATTTGCTTTTCAAGTTCTTCAAACACGAACACACATTTATAATTAATTTGTAAATTATATCATTATTCTTATACTTATTTTTTCCGTTTGTGCAGCAGTTATACCCATGTATAAATTAATTTATAACTTTCTTTCCAGTAAGTTTAATAAATTAAATAAATGGCAGATTTTAGCTAATTATTATGTCATTCTTAAAAAATTACTCATTTTATGGTAATTTTCCAAACATTTTTAAGTCCTCAAAATCCGGGCCCTGGTCATGACCTTTTGGAAGCTATAGTGACTAGCGATTAATGTTGGACATACCATAACATGCACAGAACAAAGCAGGCCAGTGTGGTATGGAAACATTCTTGGTCTCCGACATCAAGGAAATTTAAAGTCGCTCAATGGCGAAAAAAGTTCTAGTGACAGTGTTCTGAAATATGTGTGACATACTCCTGGTGGAGTTTTTTTTTCAACTGGGTCTACTCTGAGTGATGCATACTGTGCTAAACAATTGACAATACCATGTCTTGCCCTGTCCCCCAAATTTCAAGACTTCATAACAATGCTTGTCCCCATATGCAGTTTCTGTTCGTGAAAAAATTGAGAAATTTTACTGGGAGGTGCTTAATGCTCCATACATCCCAATATCTGATTTTCACCTCTTTGAACCAATGAAGAAATTCCTATAATGAGGTTCCCCTTACTTTACTCTGCATGTCAACAAAAGCATGAGCACCTAGTCTTCTCTTATTGGTTGCTGGACTCATAACTGCGTATTGCAATGGAAATTAGTTCTGAGTTTAAAACAATACTTTGCCTTTATATATATATATATATATATATATATATATATATATATATATATATATTCGAAGAATCACAAACAAATGCAAGCACATGCATGAAATTGTTGCAAAGGTTAACTATAAACCTAGGAGTGAAAGTACTTATGACATTTTAAGTTTCCATTGGGGTAACATTGGGACTCATCTACACAGGGACTTGAGAGAAAATAACTGCTATTAGAACTCACCTACTTAACTATTTTAATGATAATAAATTTGGATGTAATGTAAGTAAAACCAAAATAGTAAACTTTGCAGTGTCTCACAGACGAGAAAACTTACTTGAAGCAGAAATTTGTAATGAACTTATTCATGAAAGCGAATATACATCATTTTTGGGAATACAGTTTGACAAACACTTCACATGTAGTGCACACATTGATCAGGTGTGCAACAAGGTGAGCCAGGGTGTGTTTCTGTTACATTATTTTGCCAGGTTTAAAAACTTAAATCTATTAAACACCATCTATTATGGGATAATATACCCTCATTTTCTCCTTGGTATTGAACTCTGGGGGGAGCAGCTTATTTATACATTAATAGAATATTAATCCTGCAAAAGAAATGTTTGAGAATCATGTTAGGTGTAACCCCTGGGCACCCATGCAAGGAGTTGTTTATAAAAAATAAAATCCTTACAATCATCTCTCTATATGTATACCATGTCATATTACTAGTACATAACACCAGTGATCTTACTAGAAGTTGCAATGTGCATGACTACAATACCAGAACCAAATTAATGTATACAGACTCAATCACACAAAAACATTTAGTGCAAAGATCCTGAAAACATCGGAGGAACATTATATAATAAACTACCTAGAGAAGTAAAAATGTTAAGATCCAACCTTTTTAAAACCAGATTAAAGGAATACCTTGTAAATAGACCCCTGTACAGATTGGTTGAATTCTGACATAGAGAGAGACCTATTGTTGGGAATGCTAGTGAGTATAAACCTTTGTAAAACTGTTGTAAACTTGTTATGTACACATTGTCTTCCTTTTACCATACTTTTAACTTATATTTCCAAGTACACAAGCAATAAATAATTATTATTATTGTTATCATTATCATTATTATTACTATGTTATCTCAAAAATGTGTTCGAGTTCTCCTTATGGTATACCGGAAAAAATGTGCATCAGTTAAGGAATTTAATGTTGTATTGGCATATTGCCATAGTAACTTGGTTGGTTACAGCAACTGAATAGAAACCAGAAGATCCATGGTTCAAATTCCAACTGTGGCATTGAATTTTTCAGTCTTATTTTAACATTCCAACATGTGTTAAATTTGTGACATGAAGGTGCTGGGATTGCTTAGTGGTTTCATTCATTACTATTGTACTGAGCGTCCGTGACTGGGTTCCCAGCTATGGTTGGCAACTAAAAGCTACTCCTATTGACACCTTCACCTTTGACTAGCGCATAAGAAGTATACCCAGGATTCAATGTGGTTCAGAGTCCATGGTAAAAGCTGTAGGTCCCCTCATTCCATTGCCAACCAGGGCCGTGTTTACAGGGGGCGTTTAGGATTCAACCCCCCCCGAAACTTCTGACAGTTTTATTTATTCAAATTCATAGCAAACCAATATGGAAAAATGTTGTTAGATAACAGTAGGTCTATTGCTAGTAGCACATTTACAAGAAAAAGGGAAACTTAATATCATCGCCTTATATAGGTAAGGTGACCATACATTCCGGTTTTCGAAGCAGTCTCCATGTTTTGTGCTGTAAGGTAGAATATCTTATTCTGGTGACCTTTTCTTGTCTATATAATGCATCCAAGAAATTTTCTTATCCATGTAACGTCTATATACTACGGAGTAGGTACATGGTAACTGTGTGGGGTACTGTTAAGTTTAGATCTACCTGTGGAAAACCCTCCCTGAAATCTTTTTTCTGGGTACGGGCATGTTGCCAACCTATTGTCATCCTACCAGTAGAGGTGAAGGGCACCACCCACTGAATGCTCCCAGCTAATAAATGGGCGCACTCATCACTTAATGACAACATGCGTTACTTGGAAGTGTTTTCCATGATGACTAATCTAAAAGGGTTAGGGCCAGTGCGATCAGATTTAACTCCACCTGACTTGGCTGTAACTGATAATTAAGTCTATCAGCTTGTTGTAATTGAATTAAAATAATGTTTTGGGGCAATTTTAAAACAACCTCTTGCTTGCCTTTCTAGATCTTGCCGGAGAGATGAGCACAGCATTTTCATACCTCAAAGTTTGCACAGAACATGTTCCTTTCTACACTCAAATTGCTAATACTCTTACAATCCATAATAGACACCATTTAAAGCTTTTTATGGATGGTCTCAGTTCCGTAACTTTAATACATTCTGCCAAGATTGCAATGTTTATGTCTGTGTGTTTACATAAAATCCTGTCCGATTATTACTATACATATGCTTATATTGTGATTACTTTGAGTACCTCAGTGAGTCATCCTACGTGGTCTAGGGGTACCATGCTAGCCTCTAGTTACTGAGGTTGCAGGTTCAAATCTGACAGAGAGCGATGAATTTTTTTGGTTCTAAAAATCCTTAGCATGGCTTCCTTCAGAAAGGAAGTAAAGCCGGTGGACCCGTGTCGTAGATTTAAGGCACCTAAAAGAACATCAAGCCTGATAAAGAGGCCTCTGAGAAAAATTTCTGGACTTTCGCGCCCAATATAGAATGGGATGCTAAGAACCATAGTAGTTAAAGAGCATCCATAAATAAAACTAAATTTTTTGCCTCACTGCTTTAAATAATAATATACACGCATAATTCATGCACAAATAGTTAGCATATCTCTGCAAAATTTACATTTTTACTTTCTCTACTTCTTACCTATAGCAAGTAGAAGTACTGCATTCCACTAAAAAATTTGATACAGAGATTTCAATGGAAATGCACGTTTTAAGACTCCCTGATTCTAAAGCAAAGATTTTTTAAAAAAAGACTCATGTAAGTGTGTGCGTACACTATAATTAAAAAACAAAAAGTCAGTTAAATACCAAGTTTGGTATTTAAGTTCAGCATCTTCCAAGGATGCGACAAAGTTTTTCAAGAAAATCCCCCACCACAAACTACCCTTTACTTGGACCAAAATTTGCTATTGTTTATTTTCTCTAAAATCACTTAACGGATTTTTTATTAAACAGCATACGTTTAAGATACTTGTATGACAAATAAAATATATACCTTGAATTTTCTGGAAACAGCCTGTGAACTCTTCATTCTGAATGAGTTTTGTACAACATGTAAACCATTAGAAAGAGAGGAAAAAAATGTATACCGCATTTACTTGCATATCCCCCTATAATATAAGAAAGTTTTCAAACAAAAGTAATTTTCTATGCAAATTTTGTGAAAATTTTTGGACCTCCCTTGATCTTCAGAAGCATTAATTGGTTAGAATTCCTGGAACACCCAACCTCCCGTATAAGTACCTGAAGTGCCACATACCAGATCTTTAAGTGGTCATTAGAGCACATACATGGTAATGGTTTGTCTAATAATGTAGTTAGTTATTGTTAGTCTCTTTACATATGTAAGTAACTATCATATTTCAAAGTTGTTTTAAACTTCTGGCGCAGTTCAGTCTTTTCCTGTCCTGAATGCATTAAGCGGTTATATGTAGTGTGCAATGGGGAGAAAGAATATTAGTTATGTGGTGAAATTTAAACTTCAAGTAACTAATTTTGCAGAGAAAAATGGAGTGAAGCATGCGGGAATAGAGTTTGGCGCAGAATCCAGAATTGTGTGTCTGTATTGTCTGTGTGTGTTCATTTTTTACCCTCCACCACAGAACAGCAAAGCATTAGAAGTGCAACTCACAGAACAGCAAACTATTAGAAGTGCAACTCTCGTGTTAAACGTTGGAAACACGAGGGCGATCGCAGCGTGAGTAGTGATCTGGGGTTGAACTAAACTATGAAAAATCGTGCTCTCGGATGATGACGTCACTCGTAGCTACTACAGCTGTATTTTTCATACCTGCCTAGCTGTCTGCTCAGCTGATCATATGTTCCAATATTGTATCGCTACTGACGACGTACAAAGTTAATTACGTGAGCTTCAATAATCGTGATTGCACTTGGAGTTATTCATATTTCTTTTTAAAGGAGTCGATTAAAGCTCACATAAAATAACTTGTCACTGTCATCTGTAGCAATACAATATTAGAACACAATTATGATCAGTTGAACTCACAGCTAGGCTAGTATGAAAAACACAACTGTTTATTCCTGTGTAACTTATTAAATTATCCAATAGTCGGCACATACATTGCTTTTTATATAATATTATTGGGGTTAATAGTGGTTGCTGAATGTTTCTATGTCATAATACATAATGGTCACATTTAAATTTTTGAGAGTGAATGAGATCCAGCACCTTGCAATAATTTCTTCTGCATGCTTCATAGTAAAATCTTTTGCACTTAAACTGCCTCCATGGTTTGTTTGAACTTCCAACCAACAGTAGGATGTGGAATTTGACAGGAAAATTGGAAGAATAACACAGGTTTGACACTTGTTATTTTATTCTACTCTAGATAGCGCAATACAATTTGACATGAATAACTTAATTCCATTTCCTACAAAGAAACTTCTGCACACATTATATGCAATAGTGTAGCTATTGTTTGTCATTCACTAAATTGCTATTAGCAGTGCAATAAATGTCATTAGCAAGTTTCACCACACCATTTAACACTATTAATGTCATTGTCACTCTCTGTGCTCTGACTTGAAGCACCATCACTGGACACAAATAGCCACAACTTAACTCCAACTTTCCATTGTGTATATCCTAGAATTAAATAGAACACACATGTTTAAACTACCCTTAAAAGTAGGTTTCTGAAAAGAGAAATTACTTACATTAAGGAAAAATTTGTGGTTACAAACACCTTGTGAGTATATTACACACTATCCACTGTAAACCAGAGTTCTCTCTGATGTAAACAAAGCATATGCTTCCTCTTGTCTTCAAACTAAGCACTACGCTTATGCCAATGTAAATAATTCCTTAAACGTATTGTGTCATGAAACATTGGAGTAGGAAAGGTATAGAACTACACATTTTATTGTGATTATCGTAAGAACTCATTGTGAAAGGTTATGGATATATAGTAACTGTTAAGAGATTACAAAATATGATTTTCTTAATTCTACCTGCTATTGCATTAACAATCAAAGAGTATCTTTTTGTTAATTATCAACTGTATGGATGACTGCTATTCTCTTGCCTATATGAGAAATACAGCAATGAATTCTCAGCATTGCTATCTGAGTACCAAATAAACTCTTTGCATAACACAGGAAATATGATAAGCAAACAGTCATTCATAATACGCTAGCACTCATATGCTCAGCTCAAGTCAAATCTTCGACTTTATCAGTTAGTGTTTGAGTTGCCATGACAAAGGAAGAAGTGCATAGTGTGAATAAGCTGTTTTAACACAAAACTGGGAAACCGTTAAAAAGTGGCAAAAAAGTTTGGTTGATAAAGTGCTAAATGAGAAGGAAACAACACTTTTTATTGTAAAACCACCACCACTTTGTGTTACTTGAACAAAATAAAATTCAGTATATGCAAAGGATCCATGGATCTTTTCATTGAAGGTTCAATGAATCAGATCTTTTGAAGGATCCTTCGAACTGTTATTTATAGTGAAATTTTAAATACTTTTCATTAAAAAAATTACTAACCTTCTGTGAATTCAGAAAACTAAGCTTATATATATAAATAAACAAACCTAATGCTAACCTTCCATAAATTCAGAAACCTAAGCTTATATAAAAAAAACCTAACCTCCCATAGTAACTTGGATGCAATGTGCTGTATATGAAAAGTGTTTAAAATACGTAGTGTGTTAAAATGTTCACTATAAATAACAGATCAAAGGATCATTCAGAAGATCCAATTCATTGAAGAGATTCATGAAACCTTCACTGAAAACAGCCATGGGTTGTTTGCATATACACAATAGTGGATGAGTATATACAATCAGACAAAAAATTCAATGCCATGCCTGGGATTCAAACCAGCAATCTTTAACTTGCCATACCACTGCTCTGCCATCTAAGACTTTCTCTACTCAGAGTAAGCTATTTTCATAAGTATTCTACAAATGATTCATCATATATCGTGATCAACTTCATGTTTATCATGTGTGTTAACTTAAAAGGCTTCAATACATTTAAAAAATATTAAATGCCCATTACTTCAAAACCTTTGATTTTTGCACAAAAACAACACGACCATTTAAATGCCTATACATTTCTTATAATATCCTGCAACTTAATTACTACTGCACAATGTATCTTTAAGGGAAGGATTTTGTATCATCAAAATTGCTACAAAGTTTAAATGGTAGAAAACAGACACGAAAGATTGGAACCACTTTGGAATTTCAAAGCCTCAGAACACATACTGAAGCCGCTAATTTCACTCAAAACAAACACTTCAGTTATTCTTGGAAACAAATGCTTTTGAGCATCTGTAATAACAGATTACAAGGACATTAATTGTCAAAAAAGCTACCAGAATTTCTATTTTCATACACCATGCCCAGTTCAAAAAAGGACATAGTGGCAGTTAGATAAAAATGCCCAAAAGAGGGTGAATTACTAAAATATATGTGAATGATATCAAATATCTTTCCTCCTTCTGTATTAGAAAATTTCATTTGGGCACTGTCTTAAAAGAATTATAGTATCATTGGCATGCTATCCTTGACAGTTAGTGTGTCAGTCCACCAATAATCCTACATTTTTTAATTATACAAGAGTATCACTCGCATGATCTGCATCTATGTGTTTGAATATTAGCACAGTAACATGCTAATTAATTTGCATTAAAGGTTGATTTTACCTTACCTACTTTTAGCTGTGATCTCCACCCATCAATTATGAAGTGCAAACACGAAAATTAATCGTATATTCCACTGTCTGGATGACTCACAATATCTGAAAATTAAATCAGGACAATATAAAATTCAGCAACACTAAGAAGCTCTTAAAAACTTAACCTTTCATCTAGCACTCTCATGCTGGAAACTTAATAACATACCTTCAGATTCTATGTCACCAATCGGGACTCGAACCACAACACTGGAAGGAATGTAAATCGTAGGCGTATCCCCTCTGTCTGGACGGCTCAATGTATCTGAAAATTAATTCGTTATATAAAAATGTTGCAACATACAGTAACCTATCAGTTTTCTACCTCATTCTACGAATAACACTGAAGTTAATAGAAAATACCAATATTACAACAAATATACATTCAATCAGAAATAGCGTAAATGTATGATTACCGTCTCGGCTTTGTTCCTGATGAAAAAACTTCGGGCGAAAACTTCCAGCTATAAAAATCCAAGACGGTACCTTTCGTCGTGCCTCTGCCATTTAGTTCGTTACGAACGTCCAAACTTGAAACAGCCAATCAGAAAATTCGCATTTCCCGCAAAAGTACAATTAGTGACACACCGTGTCCATGTGGGGAGTTAGTGCCCTCGGTTTCCACTTAGCCAATCCAACCATCACCCCTGTGGTGCAACTCTCGTGTTAAACGTTGGAATCACGAGGGCGATCTCAGCGTGAGTAGTGATCTGGGATGGAACTAAACTATGAAAAATCGTGCTCTCGGATGACGATGTCAGTCGTAGTTACTACAGCTGTATTTTTCATACCTGCCTAGCTGTCTACTCAGCTGATCATATGTTCCAATACCGTATCGCTACTGGCGACGTCCAAAGTTAATTACGTGAGCTTCAATAATCGTGATTGCACTTTGAGTTATTCATATTTCTTTTTAAAGGAGTCGATTAAAGCTCACATAAAATAACTTGTCACTGTCATCTGTAGCAACACAGTATTAGAACACAATTATGATCAGTTGAACTCACAGCTAGGCTAGTATGAAAAACACAACTGTTTATTCCTGTGTAGCTTATTAAATTATCCAATAGTCGGCACATACATTGCTTTTTATATAATATTATTGGAGTTAATAGTGGTTGCTGAATGTTTCTATGTCATAATACATAATGGTCACATTTAAATTTTTGAGAGTGAATGAGATCCAGCACCTTGCAATAATTTCTTCTGCATGCTTCATAGTAAAATCTTTTGCACTTAAACTACCTCCATGGTTTGTTTGAACTTCCAACCAACAGTAGGATGTGGAATTTGACAGGAAAATTGGAAGAATAACACATGTTTGACACTTGTTATTTTATTCTACTCTAGATAGCGCAATACAATTTGACATGAATAACTTAATTCCATTTCCCACAAAGAAACTTCTGCACACATTATATGCAATAGTGTAGCTATTGTTTGCCATTCACTAAATTCCTATTAGCAGTGCAATAAATGTCATTAGCAAGTTTCACCACACCATTTAACACTATTAATGTCATTGTCACTCTCTGTGCTCTGACTTGAAGCACCATCACTGGACACAAATAGCCACAACTTAACTCCAACTTTCCATTGTGTATATCCTAGAATTAAATAGAACACACATGTTTAAACTACTCTTAAAAGTAGGTTTCTGAAAAGAGAAATTGCTTACATTAAGGACAAATTTGTGGTTGCAAACACCTTGTGATTATATTACACACTATCCACTGTAAACCAGAGTTCTCTCTGATGTGAACAAAGCATATGCTTCCTCTTGTCTTGAAACTAAGCACTACGCTTATGCCAATGTAAATAGTTCCTTAAACGTATTGTGTCATGAAACATTGGAGTAGGAACGGTATAGAACTACACATTTTATTGTGATTATCGTAAGAACTCATTGCTAAAGGATATGGATATATAGTAACTGTTAAGAGATTACAAAATATGATTATCTTAATTCTACCTGCTATTGTATTAACAATCAAAGAGTATCTTTTTGTTAATTACCAACTGTATGGATGACTGCTATTCTCTTGCCTATATGAGAAATGCAGCAATGAATTTGCAGCGGTGCTATCTGAGTACCAAATAAACTCTTTGCATAACACAGGAAATATGATAAGCAAACAGTCATTCATAATACGCTAGCACTCATATGCTCAGCTCAGGTAAAATCTTCGATTTTATCAGTTAGTGTTTGAGTTGCCATGACAAAGGAAGAAGTGCGTAGTGTGAATAAGCTGTTTTAACACAAAACTGGGAAACCGTTAAAAAGTGGCAAAACAGTTTGGTTGATAAAGTGCTAAATGAGAAGGAAATAACACTTTTTATTGTAAAACCACCACCACCACTTTGTGTTACTTGAACAAAATAAAATTCAATATATGCAAAGAATCCATAGATATTTTCATTGAAGGTTCAATGAATCAGATCTTCTGAAGGATCCTTCGAACTTTTATTTATAGTGAAATTTTAAACACTTTTCATTAAAAAAATTACTAACCCTCTGTGAATTCAGAAAACTAAGCTTTTATATATATATATATATATATATATATATATATATATATAAACAAACCTAATGCTAACCTTCCTTAAATTTAGAAACCTAAGCTTACATAAAAAAAACCTAACCTCCCATAGTACCTCGGATGCAATGTGCTGTATATGAAAAGCGTTTAAAGTACTCAGTGTGTTAAAATGTTCACTATAAATAACAGATCAAAGGATCATTCAAAAGATCCAATTCATTGAAAAGATTCATGGGTTGTTTGCATATACACAATAGTGGATGCGTATATACAATCAGACAAAAAATTCAATGCCATGCCTGGGATTCAAACCAGCAATCTTTAACTTGTCATACCACTGCTCTGCCATCTAAGACTTTCTCCACTCACAGTAAGCTATTTTCATAAGTATTCTACAAATGATTCATCATATATCGTGATCAACTTAATGTTTATCATATGTGTTAACTTATAAGGCTTCAATACATTAAAAAAATATTAAATGCCCATTACTTCAAAACCTTTGATTTTTGCACAAAAACATCACGATCATTTAAATGCCTATACATTTCTTATAATACCCTGCAACTTAATTACTACTGCACAATGTATCTTTAAGGGAAGGATTTTGTATCATCAAAATTGCTACAAAGTTTAAATGATAGAAAACACACACAAAAGATTGAAACCACTTTGGAATCTCAAAGCCTCAGAACACATACTGAAGCTGCTAATTTCACTCAAAACAAACACTTCAGTTATTCTTGGAAACAAATGCTTTTGAGCATCTGTAATAACAGATTACAAGGACATTAATTGTCAAAAAAGCTACCAGAATTTCTATTTTCATACACCATGCCCAGTTCAAAAAAGAACATAGTGGCAGTTAGATAAAAATGCCCAAAGGAGGGTGAATTACTGAAATATATGTGAGTGATATCAAATATCTTTCTTCCTTCTGTATTAGAAAATTTCATTTGGGCACTGTCTTAAAAGAATTATAGTATCATTGGCATGCTATCCTTGACAGTTAGTGTGTCAGTCCACCAATAATCCTACATTTTTTAATTATACACGAGTATCACTCGCATGATCTGCATCTATGTGTTTGAATATTAGCACAGTAACATGCTAATTAATTTGCATTAAAGGTTGATTTTACCTTACCTACTTTTGGCTGTTATCTCCACCCACCAATTATGAAGTGCAAACACGAAAATAAATCGTATATTTCACTGTCTGGATGACTCACAATATCTGAAAAGTAAATCAGGACAATATAAAATTCAGCAACACTAAGAAGCTCTTAAAAACTTAACCTTTCATCCAGCACTCTCATGCTGGAAACTTGATAACATACCTTCAGATTCTATGTCACCATTCGGGACTTGAACCACAACACTGGAAGGAATGTAAATCGTAGGCGTATCCCCTCTGTCTGGACGGCTCAATGTATCTGAAAATTAATTCGTTATATAAAAATGTTGCAACACACAATAGCCTATCAGTTTTCTACCTCATTCTACGAATATCACTGAAGTTAATAGAAAATACCAATATTACAATAAATATACATTCAATCAGAAATAGCGTAAATGTATGATTACCGTCTCGGCTTTGTTCCTGATGAAAAAACTTCGGACGAAAACTTCCAGCTATAAAAATCCAATATGGTCCTTTTCTTCGTGCCTGCCATTTAGTTCGTTACGAACTTCGAAACTTGAAACAGCCAATCAGAAAATTCGCCTTTCCCGCAAAAGTACAACTAGTGACACACCGTGTTCATGTGGGGAGTTAGTGCTCTGTTTCCACTTATCCAATACAACCATCACCCCTATGCCCTCCACGCTGGTTTAATGTCAAGCGATGTTAAATATTACTTTGGAAGCAGCTGGCATGCCGCGAATATACAGTTCTGTGTTGGAAGTTCAATAAGGTTCTGCGCGCGACCGCTATAGTAAACAAAGTCGTCACACAGAATTACCTTTGTTTCGTCATCATCATTATATTATTATTATTATTATTATTATTATTATTATGATTATTATTAAAGGGTCTTTCAACAAGAGTGTCCTATCTTTAACATGTGATAGCTGCCGTTGTTATTGAGTTACAGCAGTCACTTTTTTCATGTGGTTACAGTTGTTATTGACAAATAGCCATGGAACGTTACAGTATTCAGCAACGCGTAGAAATTGTGAAAATTTATAATCCAGATGGATCATACAGCCAAACCTTTCGTGTATTGCGTGAAGTTTACGGTGTGCATAATCGTCCCTGCGAGAGGACGATTCGGCGTTTGATCGATAAATTCGAAAGAAGTGGTTTTGTCAGCGATCAAAGAATGCCTGTATTTAATAGACGTAAGTGCTCCAACGAAAACGTAGGCGCCGTTCGTGAGAGTGTACGCGAGAACGGAAACAAATCAATTGCTCGTCGAGCGCAGGAATTGGGCTTTGACCGACCACAACTTGGCGCATTCTGCATCTGGACTTGAAGTTTCACGCTTAAAAATGGTGTTAACTCAATAACTAAAGCTCAACGACCATAGGTTGCGCCGTGTATTCCCTGACTGGGCTATGGGGCAATTGGAAGCTGGCCCGGATTTTTGTCGAAAAATCATCTTCAGCGATGAAGCCCACTTTTGGATGGATGGTTGTGTTAACAAACAAAATTGCCGCTATTGGAGTAATCACGATCCAATGCAGATTCAAGAACGACCATTTCATCTCCAAAAGGTTACTGTGTGGTGTGGATTTTGGTATGGTGGAAAAATTGGTCCATATTTTTTCCAAGATGAGGATGAAGAAAGATACCAGGCTCTTATAAGAGATTATTTTTGGCCTCAATTGGATGGTATGGATCTCGGAAACATCTGGTTCCAGAAATATGGTGCCACATGTCATACTGCTTTCGAAACAATCGATCTTTTGAAGGAGAAGTTCAGGGGTTTCATCATTTCCCGTGGTTGTGATGTTAACTGGCCCCCGAGGTCATGTGATTTAACGCCGTTGGATTACTTCTTGTGGGGTTATGTTAAATCTCGAGTTTATGTCAACAAGTCAGAGACAGTAAATGATCTTATGAATAACACATCACACGTGTTGTTCGTGAAGTTGGACCTAATTTACGTGCCTCTGTCATTGAGAATTGGGTCAACCGTATACGCGCAACCCAACGAAGTCGCGGCGGTCACTTAACTGATGTTCTCTTCCACACGTGATGACATTAATTATGTTCCAAAATAAAAAAGGAAATAAACCTCTATCATTTATAGAACGTGTTTTATTTCAGTTGAAAGATAGGACACTTTTGTTGAATGAACCTATATATTATTATTATTATTATTATTATTATTATTATTATTATTATTATTGAAAAGTTTAGATTCCACTCACCATATTAATATAGTTCAAACCACGGCATTTCACTTTCCTCCTCATCCTGCTATAGAGAAATATCTGTGGCATATGCTCTCATGGTGCCGATTTCTTGGAAAACATCCTCTGGCAGCTCGTAATCATAGCAGCACTTCCCCAGACGATTAAAACCAGCTCTTATTATAACGATGGCGTTCACCATAACAGTAGTTAATCTGTTGCACCTTGATGCTTTTATCAATTTTAACTGGCTAAATGCCTTTTCCACGTCTGCATTAGATCAGAGCAAATCCAGAAGCATTGTAGCCAAATCCGAACGCTCTTGTAAAGTATTTAAGCCTCTAGCATCCTTATATGACCTAACTTCATTCAGAACGCTGCAGCATTGTGTATTTCTTCTCACTGCACGGTAGTGAGCTTCGACCACTGAAAGTCAATGTTGCTTACTTTACTATCGGACAAGCCCATTGCGCAGCTCATCATGGACACTTTGCCGACCTTCGTAAAACTGTCTACACCAGCGACGCACCATCTGTTTGCTCATGATGTTCTTCCCGTAGTAGACCTGACAGAGCTGACGATGAATTTCAATCGGCGCTATGTATTGTGCAGTAAGAAACTTTATCACTGACCGAACCTCTCCGGCGGCGGGAGTACGAATAAGAGCCACCATTTCGGGTCACTGCTGCCGCGCTACTGGCACCAGGCTAGACCTGTCCGGTCGGCATATGATTGGTACTTCATAGATCTGTTACTAATGCGCAATATTCCTGGCTAAATAGTTTTACTTTAAAGGAAACAAAATCGGGAAACTTACTTTCTGGATGCGTCTCGTAGAAACAATGCGACCTTGGCCTTCAGAAAAGTATACCACACATGCAGCTAACAATTTGTTAACGATAATGTCCGTAGATTTGTCTAAAGGAACATTGAAATATCCGTCTCCTATATCTTTTTTTCAGACTGGGCTTGAAGTGTGTGTAAAGTATGTTTTTAATCACACCACTACACTTCCTTCTATGCAAATGCATCCGAGAGACATGGTCAGCACCCTTAAAACACCTTTTTGCGATACTGCAGAGGTGATCCACAGATCTAGTTGCGCAATGGTTAGCAACAAATAAACTTAATGCTGCTTCAGCAACAGAAACTTCATTGGTAGTTATGCCTATCTACGTGTGAATCCAATTTTAACTGTCCCTGTAAAGGAAATGGCGCTTCAGTTTTTACATGCCTTTTGATTTTTGAATGACTCAATACATCCAACAGACGCGGATTTAAATTGTACTGGCAAAATCGACAACGCGCACTTGCAGGATCGGCGGGAATCACAACAAGCCAGTCTTTCAATTGCTTGTTGCTAAGCCCCTCTTTTATAAACTTTTGGGTGTGTTTTTTGTCCCTTTGTTTTGACATTTTGACGCAACTAATAATAAAATAAAGAAAACCGCTGATTACACCACGGCCAATTGCACCATAGAGATCAACATTTTAACACTATACACTGTAATGACGGGACAGCTAAACTTCATTCAAAGATACCTTGTAAATGTAATACTAAAGGCAAAGAACAGAGAACCAGGAAAGATTGTTCTGTTGAGGCAGGGGAAACACTATATCGAATTTGATTATTAAACATCACCCATGTGCAATAAACACATAATGAAAAGGAAGCAGGGGGATGCTGAATTGCATTCTCATAACTTAATCGTAAGAGGTAATCGGAGACTGAAACCACAGCAGCACTGGTTCATTTGTTATATTCTGATCTTTCGGACTCTCGTGGTTTGAGGAAGTGGGGAGAGGAAAGTAGGTATAGGTAATGGTATTTTAGAATACATACAGCAAGGTTGGACACAAGCGATAGCACCGTAAAGCAATAACATTTTACGTTATTTTTCACAGTGTTATAACTTTGGCCGACTAATATTGCGATAGTCATATGTATACGATTATCTCATTACATAAAATACATTCCTTGCAGGACATGTAAGTATATGTAGATGTGATGTTACATATGGTATTGTGCAATGTGCACGTTTCATCACTTAGATTGAAATGGGTGAGTGGGAAGAGAGGACATTAACTTGCAGTTCCATCTAGGATTTTCCCACAAAATCTGGTTTCTAATGACATAATTAAAACATAGAATTAAACAGAAAAATATTATTGTAGATATCAGTCTATAAATCCGTTAAAAATCTGTTGAGCGCTAAATGCAAAATTTCACCTGTTGATGATGTGTAAAATCCGTAAAATTTAGCGGAAATTCCGCCAACTTAGCAACCCTGGATGGGATGTTAAAAGCAGTAGAACTTTCTCTCTCACACCCACCCACCCACACCCCCCCCCCACACACACACAAACATTCACATATCATAACAGCAGTTGCATATACTTATAACCCTCTCCTCTCTGTGTCTCTCTCTCTAGATCTCTCAGATTCACATGATATCGTTAACAGCAGCCGCAAAGACATATATCCTTCTCTGTTTCAGTCTCTCTCTCTTTCTCCTCACTCTCATCGCATGCTGTCATAACCGCAACCGTACATATAAATACTCCTGTCTTTACCACGCTCTCTCTCACACACACAAACACACATAATATCCTAGCCGCAGCCGCACAAAAAAATATACATCTCTAAATCGCTCTCTCTCACACAACATAATATAACGGATTTAGAAAAGCAAGGAGAACAACAGATAACATATTAATTATAAAGACAATGGTGGATAAATACTTAAGTATAAAAAAGGGCAGGTATACATGATTTTTGCTGGTTTAGAAAAAGCATTCGACACTATCAACAGGGATGCACGATGGTTAAAACTAATTAAGAAAGGAGTGAGCGAATTATTTATAAAGAATATAAAGCATTTATATGCAAATATTGAGTGGTGTGTGAAAATAGACAAGGGAAGAATTACTGAAGAGAACGCCAATAATTTAAGGCTTAGACAAGGGTGAAAACTTAGTCCAGTGCTATTTAACCTATTTGTAAATGATATTAAAGAAGAGATAAGGAAATTGAATACGCCTATTTCCCTCACCAGTTGCGTTTGCAAGGTGATGGAACGCATGATCAATGGACTGTTGGTATGGGGTTGGAAACTCACAACCTGCTGACCAAAACCCATTGGGGTTTTCGGAGACGCCGTTCAGCAATGGACCAGCTTGTGCCATTGTCGACACAGATCCTGAACGGATTCATGAAAAATTGTCTAATCGTTGCGATATTTTTGACCTCCAGAAGACTTATGATACATGTTGCGAGCAGGTAAACTACGTTCTTTACACGCCTGGAATATACGTGGACGCTTATCACTGTTCATTCAGGATTTTATGAAGGACAGCGTTTTCCGACTGAGGGTCGGCTCGGTTTATTCGAACCTTTTTGTTCAGGAGACCGAGTACCACAGAAATCGGTACTAAGCGATACACTGTTTGTTATAGCAATTAATTCTATCTCTAAATGTGTTCCTCCAGGGGAATCGTCAAGCTTATTCGTAGACGACTTTGCCGTTTAGTGTAGTTCTCTGGTACGCCGTTTTTGGAACGCCGTATGCAGCAATGCTTAGATAATCTTCAAGAATGGAGTTCTAAAAACGGCTTGCGTTTCTCAACTGAGAAGTCAATCTGCGTGAACTTCTGGCGCCGTCAGAGACGATTACCACCTTCGCTCCGATTCGATCCAGGTTTAATACCATTCGCAGATTCGACGAGGTTCCTGGTGTTGACATTTGATAGGAAGCTTAGTTGATCATCGCATATAGCACAGTTGAAAGCGCGATGTGTCCATTCTCCGAATATTTTGCGGATATTAAATGGCAATACTTGGGGGAGCGGATCGAAATATTTTAATCCGAATGTATCGCGCATCATCCGATAAAAATGGGTGTACTATTTATTCCTCAGCACGACCATCTGTGCTGAAGAGATTAGACGCCGTCCATAACAGGGGCATTCGAGTGGCTATTGGTGTTTTTCCCACTAGTCCAGTTATGTGTCTTTACGCCGAATCGGCAGAACCATCTCTGCAAAATTGGCTGATGTTCTTTTAGGAAATTATGGCTGTGCGCAAAAATGTATTCCTCAACATTCAGCGTTCGCTTCACATTTCCACACATCGCTGGACGAGCGTTATAGGAATAGCTCCATTAATCCAAGATCTGCAGGTGTTAGTTTTCGGGAGCTTCTTAGAAAGCACGACATTGAAATGCCTAGCATGTTTGCTAAGGAGGAGAGGGTGTTCCCACTTAGTTACGTGCGAGATCTCACGTAGATCTTGGTATTACGGTATACCGAAAGTCTACAATGCCTACGTTTAGTATTCGCACCTGTTTTTTTTATAATTTCTGTCCGGTTACAGTAATCGAATTTTGATCTACACCGATGGATCTAAGAGCACCAATGGTGTTGTATGCGCTTATGTTCATGAAACCGAAGTCTATACATTCGGTTTTCATGATAGCACATCCATTTATAATGTAGAGCTGTATGCCATATACGGAGCCATTTTGATGTGCGCCGTCGAAAAATTGGGAGACTGTCTCATTTTGAGAGATTCCCTAAGTGCACTTCACAGCCTTCATGAGCTGTACAACTACCACCCCATTGTTCAGGGAATCCAGGAAGCCCACCTTCTGGTGTTAATGTGGAGGTGTTTGGATACCTGGTCACGTTGTCTTGCCGGGGAATGAACTTGTGGATTTGGCAGCGAAGGCGGTTACCACAGAAACCAATGTTACAATACCTCGAGTAACGTCGGAAGACTTTAGACTTGTTGTGCGGAGAACGGTGCTGTCATGCTGGCGCGAGGAGTGTTTGGCTCTCCGCGGAAATAAGCTTAGGGTAGTTAAGGACATTCAGATAAACTGGATAACCTCCTCTCGCGTATCTCGTCGTGAGGAGGTGATTTTCGCTGTGTTGAGTATTTATCACCACAATTTTACGCACAGTTATCTTTCTAAGGGTGAGCCTGCTCCTATTTGTTCGCTTTGTGACGAGGGTCTGTCGGTCAGTCACGTGTTGCTAGAGTGTATTGTATAGTGCATCTGCGGGACAGTAGTAATAGTCCCGGATGAGCCAATTGGATTAACGATAATCCTGCCGCTAGGGGCGCTAGTGTCGCTAGTGTCGCCGCGGAATAAGAGCGACGGCGGTAAGTTTGAAAAGCGCCATGAGCGGAAGGATTATCGTTATTGCAATTGGTTCATCCGGGACGAGCTAAAAGAATTGAGGATTAGGGAAAGATGAAGGAAAGAAGATATAAGAGTATGGAGGACACGTGATGGAGAGGAGCGGGGTGGCGAGGTGTTGTCTGTGCGGAGGTCAGGACTGAAAGAGGGAAAAGATGGCGAACGAGGGATAAAAAGTATAACAGAAAGTGACGTGTGAAGTTGTGATTGGTGGGAATAAGAAGTGATGTTATTGATGGAAAGGAACAAATGAAAGTTGTTGATTGGTAAGAATAAGAGAGATTATGATTGGTGGAAAGAAAAAGGTGTGAGAGTGGGGTATGTTGGAGGTGATGGGAAAGGTAAGTTTTCCTAGCAATAAGATTTGCAATAGTCTCTCCAGAACTCATCAGCAATTTTTGAACGTTGGATGGTAGTTTTCTTGAGTGGATAGAGAGATGGGGCGATATGAGATGCGGTGGCGAAAATGGGAACTAAACAAGATGGTTGAGACAAGAGGTCTAAGGACAAGGAAATTTCGAGGTTAGTGGTGAACATGGCGGTCGCAAGAGGTGGGGGCAAGGAGACGCGGTGGTGAGAATGGGAACTAAAAGAAGATGGCGGTAGCAAGAGCTTAGAAGAGCAGATTTTGAGGTTAAAATAGTGGGAACTAAAAATGGCGGAGGGTCGGCGACAAGGAGATGCGGTGGCCAACGTGAGAACTAAACAAGATGGCGGACGCAAGAGGAGGGTAAGGAGATTTGAGGTTAAGATTTTTAGGTTAAAACAGGACGTAAGCATGGGAACGAAACCTAAGATGGCGAAGGCAATGGTGTGGACGAGGAGATGTGAGGCGCGGTGGCGAAAATGGCAACTAAACAAGATGACGAAGACAAAAAAGTGTAAGGACGAGGAGATTTCGAGGTTAGTGGTGAACATGGCGGTCGCAAGAGGTGGTGGGCAAGGAGATTTGAGGTTAAGGTTTTTAGGTTAAAACAGGACGTAAGAAGGGGAACTAAATCCAAGATGGCGGAGGCAAGGGTGGGACGAGGAGATGTGAGGCGCGGTGGTAAAAATGGGAACTAAATAAGAAGGCGGAGGCATGAAGTTGAGGTTAAAAATATGAGGTAAACGTGGAGAACTTAAACCAAGATGGCGGTGGCGTGGTGGTGAAAATGGGAACTAAACAAGATGGCGGAGGCAAGAAGTGGAGGGACGAAGAGGTTTGAGGTTAGGGTCAACATGCGAAAGATGTCGAACGCAACAGATGGTGACGAGGAGATAGAATTGAGGATTAGGGAAAGATGAAGGAAAAACAGGAAGTGACGTGGAGGGTTTTGATTGGTAAAAATAAGACGAAATGTGATTGGTTCGTTAATTCGGGTGGAAGATGAAGGAAGGAAGATAAAAGAGTATGGAGGACACGTGATGGAGAGGAGCGGAGCGGCGAGGTGTTGTCTGTGCGGAGGTCGGGACTGAAAGAGGGAAAGGATGGCGAACGAGGGATAAAAGGTATAACAGAAAGTGACGTGTGAAGTTGTGATTGGTGGGGATAAGAAGTGATGTTATTGGTGGAAAGGAACAACTGAAAGTTGTTGATTGGTAAGAATAAGAGAGATTATGATTGGTGGAAAGAAAAAGGTGTGGGAGTGGGGTAAGTTGGAGGTGATGGGAAAGGTAAGTTTTCCTTTCCTTGCAAAAGCCTCTCCAGAACTCATCAGCAATTTTTGAACGTTGGATGGTAGTTTTCTTGAGTGGATAGAGAGAGATGGGGCGATATGAGACGCGGTGGTGAAAATGGGAACTAAACAAGATGGCTGAGACAAGAGGTCTAAGGACGAGGAAATTTCGAGGTTAGTGGTCAACATGGCGGTCGCAAGAGGTGGGGGCAAGGAGACGCAAGAGTGGTAATCAGCAGTCGATGTGCGTCACGAAATGCCCGCTGCGATTAAAGAGTTGCAAACTGCGCGATAACTTGAAAAATATTGCCCGGCGTGACGCATTGCGCGGCGCCCGCGCGTTTGCCGTAAACCGTTACAGTTGCCATACTTATATGATCCGCCTTTTTTTTAAATAACTAGTTTTCGGGGTTTTTCTGTGGTTGGTAGACGAATGCAAGCTCTTTCTGCTTTTTCATAGGTTTTCCCTGGTTGGTAGGCGTTTGCTGTAGTGGTTGTCCCTGTCCGGTAGGCAAATGATGAAGTTTTACCTTGTCGGCGCACGGATACTAGGCACATACTCGCACGCACACACACACACATTTAATAGTAGCGTGTAGCAAACTGTTTTTGAAAAATGCTTAACCAGCTTTAAGATCAACCAACATCACTACGCACTGATATACCTAGGTTTTTTAAAGCGGTACAGACGCCCTTTGCACAGACGTAATTTAACTATACCAAAAACCTGGTACTGGACCATCGTAATGGTCGCTAGCGTACATAGGAGCAGGGTTCTCATTGCCGGTCGAAAGCGGACAAAAAAGTGTACTATCTTGTTTTCATGGGTTTTCCAGATCGGTAGGCGTTAGAATACTCTTAGAGCTTTTTTCAGGTTTTTCGTGGTTGTCCCTGTCCGGTAGGCAAATGATAAAGTTTTTCTATAATGTCGTCGTTTTGGCTTGTGGCGCACGGATACTAAGCACATACTCGCACACACACTATAATAGTAGCGTATAAAAAGATTTAACAAGCCGTAGATTTTCAAGAAAATTTCCACACCGCAAACTACCCGTTTAGTGGAAGAAATTTCGTTATTTTTTATTGTCTTAAAAATGGCTCTAACCCTTTTGATTACGGTACGGTATGTTTAAGATATCTGCATGACAAATAAAATGTATAACTTGAATTTTGTGGGAATAGCTGTGAAGTAGTCTCATTCTGGATGTCTTTTGTACAACTGGTAAACCGTAGGAAACGAAGCCTTACTGTACAAGAACTGTACAAGAACGTTAAAGCACACAATTTATGTCTATTGTTATTATTATTATTATTATTATTATTACTTTGTGGCGTTGTCTATTTACAAAGTTTCCATGTTGATTTTAATGTTTAAAAGCTTTAGACCTTTCTCACTAAAACTCGTCATTCTTTTATCTTTTCTTTTTTCATTTTCATACAAAGAGAACGGAATTTCACAAGTGAAGCAGTACTGTGATAACGATACCAACAAACTAATTATTATTCACCCACTGTAACACATAAAAACAATAAGTAATAATCACAGGCCCAGTTTGTGGGTATTTAAATGAAACATCATGCACAATACAAGCCAATTATGTAATCAGTTGAAATGTGTAAATCTAAAGATGTATTTCTGGTGAAATCCCGGTATCCAATTTTTGAGTGCAATGCAATTCCTCCTCTATCTGCTATGTACGTGGTAGAGAAAGTAAAAATAGTTACAGTGACTATACAAATGTAACAATAGAGAAACCCACTTGAAGAAAAAACGGAATACATTAACAAGGCGTCAGACTCAACTTTCGCGCCATTCTCCGAATATCTGAGAATATTCTTAATATGAGACAAGCATTTTACCTTAAGCAAGTAGTTTTAATCTTACCTTTATGAAAATCAGAGTTTTCTCTATATCCTTTTATTAGTTGCTTTAAATCCTTTTCATTTCATTTACTGTCGTTTGGCGTAGTTACATTTATGCCTTCCAAGAAACACTAAACTAGCCGTATCTTTAAATCAGATTTCGACAAATTAATTAACCTTCATAGTGAGAATAGAGGGAACTACTTTCGGTGAAAAATACCATAGTTATCACATGTATAATCATCAAATTTGTGACAACAACGCTAAGTTTCGAGCTAGCTATACTCACTTTTTGTTGCAACTATATAAGTTTAAACCAATATTAACAAATTTCTCGTAATCCCAGAATTTATTAATCATAGCTGTAATATTTTTCACAACTGCATGTAATAATATTGATTTAGGGGCTTTTAGTAATTTGCTATTCGTTCTAAAACCTTTTATATTGTCAAGCTGGACAACTGTGGACCTGTGCATCCTATAAACATTCACATCAACATTAGTATAAACTTCCCTACAGAGTTTTATATACAATTTTACAAGTTGTTTTAAGAAATTGTTAAATTTCGGTACCGAAAAAAATAAAGATACGGTTTTCCAAAGATTTCGAAAGAACTAAGTTGCTGTATCAAAATTTCCTTGTTACAAATTGTGCATTTATTTCTTAAGGAAACCAGGAATACAGATTTTTTATAAATTTAGCGTGCACCGATCTATATTTTTAACTTTTACGCCTACGTTTCTCGTCAATAAACACCATTGCTGAAGAGGTTGCTATTTCTACTCTCTCTACCACGTAAATAGTAGGTAGAGGAGGTATGCATTGCATCCAAATATTCAATATTGAGATTTCACTGGAAAACTAAATACTTGTTTTGAGGTCCCCTGAATAAAAACATTTTTAGAAAATTCTGCGTGTGTGTGTCTGTGTATGTGTCAGAGCAGCATAACTCAAAAATGAAAATTCGGATAAATACTAAACTTGGTATTTAGGTTGAGTACCTTCCAAAGATACGACACAGAGATTTTCAAGAAAGTCCCTCCACCCCAAACTACCCTTTACATGAACTATTTTCCGAAATGTTTTATTTTCTAAAACTGTCTCTGACGATTTTAATTACAACACCATATATTAAAGACATTTATATGAAAAATAAAATGTATATCTTGAATTTTGTGGAAATAGCCTGTGAAGTCCTCTTGATTCGGAAGAAATTTTCTATGATCTTGTATAACTGCTGATTGAGGAAAACATACAATACAAAAAATTTAGATCTCTTTAAAAACACACAATTTATTTCAAATAACTTTTTTGTGACGTCAGCCATTTCCGAGATATCTGTTATAAATGGTTCGAATTGAACAATGCTTAGCCATTCTTTTAAAGTCATGTCGCTTTTCAGTTCTTGCTCGCCATGTTGATGGAAAGCATTTAGAATTTTAAGGCCAGTGTATAGCGTCCCTTTGTATGTATAACGGGTGTGTAATGCAGCTATTTCCCGAAAAGTTTATCTGGATTAAAATTAAGTGGATATGAAAATAAGCTTTCGTACTCACGTATAAGAGATAGAGGGTAGAGGTCATACGAATGTAACACTTCAGAAAATTTTTTATTCTGCAGTTGGTGTTACTCCTTAGAAAGGAAGTATCTGTTGATTCTATTTAATTCTTACATTTTACATAACACGTATGCACAGCACAACACAAAAACACTACACACGACACTGATAGTTTTAAATATTTGACACTGATGTTAAAGTTGGGGTAGGGTACTGTTTTTAACTCCACACGCACTTAATAAATCACATATCCGTGTGGAAATACTTAACCTTCCGCGAAAAGCACTAGTGGGGGTGCAAGCTGAACCACTATTAACAACATGTAGCAAGCGTTATAGTTCTGCTCACGTTAGTATCGGAGAAAACAGTAAACAGAACGACTCTCATGTGCAGCAGTACGTGAAAGACCGTGTGCTGATGTGTGTTACAATATGCTGACGCGGTTAAAGTGTTGCAAAATGCGCCATAACGTGAAAAATGACCGTGAGAAACGGATGCTCATCAGCGAGAAAATCTTTTAAATGCAGTTTTATGGTCGATGGTAGGGAAAAGTGCAGCGGTGGATGGTGACCGGAAGTGCACCGGAAATGACTGCGTTTACAACTTGACAAGTTGTGGCGAAATAAGGCGTCAGGATTTTTAATGAGGCGTTTAACTCGACGCGCATGCTGAAACTGCGGCTGCGATAAGCGAGCTTATAAAAACCCAGTGCCAAGAGCAACCGGCCGTAGTGAGAAACGGGAGCGATAGTGGATTTTTCTATAAAATCGTGCTATTTGACGAAAAATAATTTAAAATAAAAACAAAATAGCAGCAGCACTTTGCAGGGAAAGAGCGATCGGTGCATTCGGACGATAAGATGGAGCCGCAACCCGGGGGAAGTCGCGATGGCACCTTGCAGCCTACGTTCGAAATTATAGGGCACAAGCAGAGAACGCTGCCAAGGCTTTTTTCCGGCTTTACAGAGTCGCAAATTAGCGTAAACCCGGTCCCCAGAGATGTTAACCCGGAGCAATGGGTATCGCATTTGTTTAGCGATATTCTAAACTTTGCGAAAGAGAACCTGTTAGAAAACGAACCCGGATATTTAGGCATATCCATAACAGACGAAAAGGAGGCGTCTAAAGCCTTCAATATGAGCGTGAGGCGCGTAGAGCAATTGAATGCGGATGTCATTGTTCGAAGCATCGAAAAAGTAATGCAAAGTAACCAACAATTCTTGCTAAGCGGGCCTCTTCATGTAACGTTTGTGTGGACCAAGGAGGTCTCGGGTTCGTGTCACCAACCTTGCGATGCCTGTAGGGACAATAAAGGCATTGTCGAAATAGCCAACAAAGACAACTTGTGTTTAGCAAGAGCCATTGTTGTAGTTAAAGCCAAAGTGGATCGCGACGTCAACTATAAAACGACGACGCGCTCCGACTATCTGCAAAAATCGAAGGCCGTAGCCTTGTGTGCGAGCATCGGTCAAGGCCACGACAGCTGTACGATATGACGTCAGACGCTTTGACGCTGCGTTAAAGGGTTACGCTGTGACGGTGTTTGGCGATCATACGGGGAAGCACGTGCTGTACGCGTCTGATAAGAAATGCGATAAATACATCTACGTCATGCTCCACGCCGGGCACTTTAATGCTATCGTGAACCTTCACAAGTGCTTTAAATGCAAATGGTATTGCCGCCAGTGTCATCATCCCTCGGCACACAAAAAAGAATTTCATAGGTGCGACGCCAGGTGTGCTAAATGCCATCAGCAGTGCGATGCGCGATTTGACGCCTACATACGTTGCGCCGAGTGCAACAGAGATTTTAAGGGACCGACATGCTTTGCAAACCACGCAAAGAAAGGGGTTTTTTACCCAAAGGCGCTGTCGCTGTGCGATGTAGAAAAGGTGTGCACGTCTTGCAATAAGCTCGTGAATGCGAGGTACAGAAAAACCGCGCACGAGTGCGGGGAAAAGTACTGCTATCATTGCAAGATACACGTGAATTCTAGCCACATGTGCTATATGTAGCCGTATGCCACAAAGAACAAAAGAAACCGGTACGTGTTTATGTTTATCGACTTTGAATGCACGCAAAACATTCCATATACCGGCAAAAAGGACCCATACGAGCATGTACCCAACTTGTGCGTGTTGTACCAAGCCTGTCCGCTCTGCATCGACGAACGCCACAAGACGGCATACTGTACCGAATGCGGTTGCAAAGAATGGGTGTTTATGGACGAGCCGGTGAAGCAGCTTTTCGAACACATCGCGCAGGGAGGTTCGAAGCCTGGGACGACTACGTCGTGGCGCATAACCTCAGAGCTTACGACGAGCAGTTTTTATTAAAGTACATGGTGGTGCACTTAGACTTGGTGCCGGAGCTCATCATGAACGGGAGCAAGATCTACAGGATGAGGTACGGTGACGTCACATTTCTAGTCTCGCTCAACTTCATACCCATGCCACTCTTCCGCTTTTCCAAGACCTTCGGATTGAAGGAATGCAAAGGTTATTTCCCGTACCTGTTTAACACGAAGGAAAACGAGCAGTACGTGGGTTCGATTCCGGGCAAAAGGCATTACTGTCCGGAGGGCATGTCGGCGGAGGGTCGGAAAGCCTTCGAGCAGTGGCACGAAGAAAAGGCGTCCTCCGGGTACGTCTTCGACATGAGGGCGGAAATGGTGGCGTATTGCAAGATGGACGTATTTCTACTCAGTCAGGGAGTTTCCAAATTCAGAAGGGAATTCTTGGACGAGAACGGAATAGACCCGTTCAGAGAATGCGTCACCATCGCGCAGGCGTGCATGTGCGTGTATAGAAAGCGCTTCATGCCGCTTAAAAAAATTGCCCTCTTGCCAGCGGGCGGGTATCGACTAGCGGACCGGAGTCTCGCGCCGCATGCATATGGCTAACTTGGCTAGAGATGCAAAACCGCATCGTCATCCAGCACGCCATGCGAGGACGCGAAGTTAAAATCGTGGGGCACAAGGTGGACGGGTACAGAGAGGCTGAAAAAACCGCGTACTTTTTCCACGGCTGCTTTTACCACGGCTGCAGGCGGTGCTTTCACAATCGCCATGCGGTGATATACAACTCGGGACACGAAACCATGGCCTCCAGGTTAGAGAGCACCGAGAATGTCACGGCCAAGATCAAGGCCGCCGACTACGCCGTGGTGGAAATGTGGGAGTGCGAGATCAACGCCGCGATGAAGGCCAACCAGGACCTCGCGCGTCACGCAAGTCACTTTCCGGTACCCGAACCCCTGAACCCCAGAGACGCCTTCTACGGAGGTCGCACCAACTGCACAAAGACGTACTGCGAGGCGAAGGGGATAGCAAGATCTACTACTACGACGTATGCAGCCTGTACCCGTACGTGAACAAGACGAAACCCTACCCCGCGGGCCACCCCAAGATCCACGTGGATCGATTCCCGCGCTTGGAAGACGTGGGGGGCGAGTTGGTGAAGTGCGAGGTTCTACCGCCGCAACACCTGTACCACCCGGTGCTACCGGCGCGCATCGGCGGCAAGCTCATGTTCCCGCTATGCCGCGCTTGTGCGGAGGCGGAGAACCAAGACGAGTGCCACCACGGAGAGCGCGAGAGGGCGTTGTCGGGTACCTGGGTGATCGACGAGATGAAGGTCGCCCTGGAGGAGGGGTACCGCCTCCTCCGGGTCCACGAGATGTGGGAGTACGCCGTGGTGCGGCACGAACCGACCACCGGAGCCAAGGGTCTCTTCGAGGACTACGTGAATCAGTTCTTGAAGATCAAGACCGAAGCCTCCGGTTGGCCCTCGGATTGCGACGAACCTGCCGCAAAGCAGCAGTACGTAGAGCAATTCTTCGAGCACGAAGGCGTCGCCCTGGATCCCCAGGCCGTCGCCAACAACCCCGGCAGGCGGGAGCTGGCCAAGCTGATGCTCAACAGCTTCTGGGGCAAACTGGGGCAGAGGGACAACCTCTCCACGTGCGAGCTGGTGGACCGGTACGACCGCCTCCTGGAGCTGCTCAACGACCCGGGCGTGGAAGTGCAGACCTACGTGCCCGTCACCGACCGGATAATGTATGCGGTGTGGAGTTACTGCGAGCAGTGCCGCAAGGTCAACCCCGCCGCCAACGCCGTCCTGGCGGCCTACACCACGGTTCACGCGCGCCTGGTGCTCTACTCCTACCACAAGAGGCTGGGAGAACGGGTCTGCTACTTCGACACCGATTCCGTCGTCTTCGCCGCCGCTCCGGGTGACTGGACGCCGTCCGTTGGAAGCCTCCTGGGGGACATGACGGACGAGCTGGAGAATTACGGGCGGGGCTCTTACATCGCCCGGTTCGCCTCCACGGGGCCCAAGAGCTACTGCATGGAGATCGATTGCCCCGAGACGGGCAAGACCTTCTCGGTGTGCAAGGTGAAGGGGATCACGCTCAATTCGGGCAACCTGGAGCTGGTGAACACCGAGGTGATTCGCGACGTGGTGCTGAGGGACAACGACCGTGCGGTGAAGCTGGCGGGCACGCAGATTTCGCGGAAACCGCCTTGGACGGTCGTCACCGAACCCAGCTCGAAGACGTTTAGGATGGTGGTCAACAAGCGCGTTCTCGCCGGCGATCACGATTCCTATCCCTACGGGTTCAAGAGGAACGCATTAATGAGACGTCTAGAGCCGCGCCAAAGTCATTTCGAACCGGGCGCCCCTGAGGAGACGATGCCCGGTCCCCGAGACCTGGGGCGATTCGAGTTTCCCAGCACGATGCTCGTGGCGGGGCCGTCGCGCTGCGGCAAGTCGACCTTCGTGAAAAACCTGTTACGCCACGCGCACCGGATGTTCGACGTGCGCCCCAGGAGGGTGCTGTGGTGCCACCCTCCGGAGTATTCGCCGAGACTCGAACCCTCGGCTCTGCGTTGCGAGACCCAAGCGGGCATACCCGAACTTGCTTCGGTGGGCGAGAACGACCTCGTCGTCCTCGACGATATGATGCTGGAGGGGGGCGGGAAGGACGTGTCCAATTTTTTCACCAGAGACTCCCATCACAAGCGCTTCGGCATCGTCTACATCCTGTAGAACGTGTTTCCGCAGGGTCAGAAATATCGCAACATCTCTCTGAATGCAAACTACGTCGTGGTCTTCAAGAACAACCGGGACAAGATGCAGATCGAGAGACTGTGCCAGCAGATCGAACCCAGGAACTCTAGGTTTCTCTTTGAGGCCTTCGAGAAGGCCACCGAACGCCCTCACGGGTATCTCGTGTTGGACTGCACTCAGTACACGCCCGCCCGATACAGGTATCGAACCGGCGTGCTGCCGGGGGAAAACCTCTCTTATTTCGTACCCAACTGAGACCGCCGAGAGGACTCGGGTTCGTTTCGTTCTATATTATCACGGCAGGGTCTTACCCAACTGATGCCATTGATTTTGAATAAAAAGTACCGCTTTAGGAGCGAACGTCATTATCGCGCAAGCATGGCTAGGGGTAGGTTAAGGCTTGCGACGCTGACCAGTCCTCGCATAGAGAGACAGCACGGTAATTTGACGGCTCTGGCCAAGGCGAAGGACCCTCTGCGCAAAAATTTGTTAAAAATGCCGATGGCGATCTGATCAAGGCCATTAGCGAATGTATGCTCAACGTGTGCAGAGGTCACGTGCAACTTCCCGCAAAGTGCTTGGGTCGCCTAAAGAAGCACAAGGCTTCTTGGAGGAAGTTGACGGATAAACGGGTTCCTCTGAAGAAGAAGAGCATCTTGGTTCAAAAAGGAGGTTTTTTGCCGGCATTTCTCCTACCCGTCTTGGCTTCGCTTGGCGGCGCGCTAGTGTCGAAATTAACAGGATGAAGTACGGCAAGCAGATCCTCGTTGCACCGCAACCAAAGACCGTCGATAAGCTTCACGCTATAGACCGCACCATATCCAGATTGGCTAAAGAAATTCAGAACCTGCAGAGCGCAAAGCTCTCTGCCGACGAAAAGTAGCGGCACGTAAAACATAAATTGGACAACTACCTCGATCTCGTGGCACAAGTCAGAAAGCCCTTCCTCGGCGGCGACGACGACGACGATTACGAAGACGTGCACGAACGCGTGCCGGTGAAGCAGGAGGTCGAACCCCGAACCATAAAGGTCAACCTCCTCTCGCCTCGCAAAAAGAAGAGGGCAAACCCTGCCACTCCGAAAAAGAAATCGAAATCGCCTTCCGCGTCGTACCATTTTCGCAAACGCGTCTGGCAACCCCTGTACAAGTAAAGCATGAAGGAATGGAAGGCGCTAAGGCGATACTATGCCAATCCGGAACACTATGCCGGTTTGGGTACGGTCAAGCCCCTTCGAAAGGCCACGGGTGCGTCTAAGGCGAACATCGAGTCCTTCCTTCAAACCCAGGACAGTTACACTCTGCACAAACCGGTCAGAAAGCGGTTCCCCCACCAGATATTATCACGTGACGAATATGGACGATCTTTGGGAGGCCGATCTAAACGTCATGAACAGCGTGAGGGAACATAACAAACCTTACGTGTACATTCTGACCGTTATCGACGTATTTTCCAAATATGCTTGGGCCGTACCCCTGAAATCGAACCTGGGTACCGAGGTTGCGCAAGGGTTTCGCTCCATATTCTCCCAACGCGTCCCCAGGGTCCTCCAAACGGACAAGGGAACCGAGTTTACCAACAAGACTTTTCGCGACTTTCTGAAGAAACACGACGTGAAACATTACACAACCAAAAATAACGTTAAAGCCAGCGTCGTGGAGCGCTTCAACCGCACCTTAAAAACCAAGATGTGGAGGTATTGCACGCACAAAAACAGTTACAGATACCTGGAGGTCCTTCCGGCCTTACTCGAGTCGTACAATTGCTCGCATCACAGGTCCATAAAAATGGCTCCGAAGGACGTGAACGAATCTAACATTTTACGAGTGTACCGCAATCTCTACGGAAATAGGACCCTACCTTGCGCAGGGAAACCCAGATTTTCCGTGGGCAATCACGTGCGCATCTCTAAAGAAAAAATGAAATTCGACAAGGGGTATGAGCAGAATTGGACGGACGAAATATTTCGGATAGCCGAGGTGGTGCGCGGTCGGCCAGTGGTATATAAGTTGAAGGATCTGGCCGGAGAAGCCATAGACGGCATATTTTACACCGAGGAGCTACAAAAGGTCGCGCTACCTCGGACGTTTAAGATCGAACGCGTTTTACAGACCAAGGGCCGAGGGCGCAACAAGCAGGTCTTGGTAAAGTGGAAGGGGTATCCGGCAAAGTTTAACTCGTGGGTTCTGGCTTCGACCATCGATTCGACATGATTAAGACGAAGCCCTTCTCCATCACTCTCGTGAGCAACGCTTCCATGGAACACTTTACCGACAACACCACGGCCAGATTTTCTAACATCTTGCCCGAGAGAATCGTTCTGCAGGGAGAATGGGAGGTCGCCCTGCAAAAGGTCAGGTATCCGGTGAAATTTTATAACCTTTCGCGAGACGATGCCCGTCTGGTGGGCACCAAGTACACCATGACGCTCCTCCCCACGCATTCCAAATTCAGCCTGCAAATGCCGCAAGGCATCGTGCACAATCCCAAAGACTTGGTGAACCTCGTCAATGCCGTTCTACTCGAAAACTTGCACGTGGAAAACTTCTTCCTCTTCGACGAGCGCAAGAAGACGGTGGGCGTGAATGCCGCCGTCGCCCATCCCGAACCACTACCCGACATTCCGTTCGACGGGTTTGTGGAAAATGTCGCGCGCACGGCCGTACCGTACGCGGTCGGCGAATACGAAGCTCTGAACGATGCGCCCCACCAGAGACCCAAGCCGAAACCGAAACCGAAGCCCCGGCTTCGGGGCAGCAGAAACCCGCGGCGGCTCGTCCAGTCAGACCCAAACGAGACGCTTCAAAATCGCAGGACCCTGCGGGACCTCTACACCGCATCCACAGTTTGCTCTTAACGCCCACTATGGCAAAAATGTTGGGTTTCGAGCCCTACGTCAACGTCATTCTCGAAAAAGCTGCTAAACACCCCGTAGATCCTTATATGGGGTTTCCTTACGAAATGTTCATCTATTGTAATCTAGTGACCCCGCAAGTCGTGGGCGACACCTTCGCCCAAGTCATAGAGAGCGCGGCCGTGGAATACGAAAGAAGCAACAGCACTTACATGAGCGACGAAGAGACGTTTTTTCCCCAAAATTGGGTACCCTTGATTCAGCAAGACTTCAAGACGGTCAACATAGATTTAAGGAACGGTTACGGCGATCTCCTGCCATTCGCCGACGGATTTTCCTCTACTATAGTTCTCGCTTTTCGTCCGAAACAGGCGTAATGGACGTGCACGCCGTGACGCGGTACTACCTCAATCAGGCCGGCGGCGCGTTCCACCATCGCGATTTCATTCTCTACAGGGGCAAGCGCTACCAAGGAGGCAGCGGTCTCTTTTCAGCCCTCGGAGGACTCTTCAGAAGGTTGCTACCGTTTTTAAAGAGCGGAGCAAAAGCAGTCGGAAAGGAGGCCTTAAAGGCGGGCGCTCACGTTCTGTCCGATGTAACTGTCGCGGGAGCAGAGCCAAAGGAAGCGCTCCAACGGAGGCTCAAGGAGTCCGGATACAATTTAAAGCGAAAAGCCGACGAAAAGTTCGATGCCATGCTCGGTTCCGGCGCCAGGCGCCTCAAGAGAATAAAACCCAGCAAATCCAAAAAGAGCAAGCAGTCGAAGCTGAAACGCGGTAGGCGTAAGGTGCAAGACGTATTTTCGTAATGGCAGACGCGGCCGTCCACATGAGTTCCGAACTGGACCTCTTTACAGAGGTGCCGGTTCAGATGAGCATCGAGGAGTCACGGTTCATATACCTAAACCTTCAAAACACTTTAATGAAAAATGCCCCCATCACCTTTCATTATTCCGGAAATGCGGACGATTACCTAGACTTGACCTACGTCGTACTCGAACTCATGGTGCGCATTGTAGATGACAAAGGAGAGGCCTTAAACGCTGACGCTAACGCCACTCTGGTCAACAACGCCTTAAATTCCCTGTTTCAACAGGTGGAGGTAACCCTCAATAAGGTCATCGTCTCCATGGCGCAAGCCGGTTACCCCTATAGAACCTACCTCGAGACGCTTCTCAATTACTCCGAAGATGCCATGAACACCAAACTAGAATCCACCCTCTGGAGAAAGTACACGGCAGGCATCATGGACACTTTTATCGCCAATGCGGGTTTTCAGAGGCGTCAGGTGTTTACCAAAGCGAGCAACGTCGTACAGCTCATCGGTCCTCTGTCCAACGCTCTGTTTAGACAGGATAAGCTGCTTTTGAACAACGTTAGCATGACCGTCAAGCTCACTCCCGCCTCTGCCCAGTTTTATATGTTTTCCGACGTAGATACCTTTAAGGGGTACGCCGACATCGTGTCTGCCACGCTGCGCTTAAAATCGGTGCGGCCCTCGCCGACCATAAAGCTCGCGCACCAGGCCGTGCTCGCAAAGGGCAACGCAAAGTACCATCTCAAGGACGTCAGCTTTCACGCTCTCAGCATCCCCAAGGAGTCCAGGGCAATGACGTTTAGCGACGTGTGCGTAGGGCAAGTTCCCAGGAGAGTGGTAGTAGCCATGGTCACCGACAAGGCCTATTCCGGCCATTTTAACTCAAATCCGTACAACTTGAAACATTTTAAAATGAACTTCTTTCAGCTCTACGTGAACGGGCAACCCGTTCCCTCCCAACGTCTGCAACCCGACTTTACAAAGGGACACTATTTGCAATGCTTTCAAACCCTGCAGGACGGCCTAGGCATTCATTTCAAGGACGAGGGACACTCCATCTCCAGAGAAACCTACCCGCAAGGGTATACGATAATGGTTTTCGATCTCACTGCAGACATGAGCGCTAACGAGTCTCACATCTCGGGTCAGCGCCACGGAACCGTCTCTATAAGCATCGGTTTTGCCGATAAATTGACAGAACCGGTCATTCTTCTGGTGCTAGCGGAAATACATCGCGCGGTCGAAATCGACGCCAACCGATCCATTCTGGTATCATGAACACCTTTCAAATTCAACGGTTTCTATCGACATGCCCCTCTACGCGCTCTCACTTTTTAGGCGTCTACCCCTGCGATAAACTACCCGTACTTCACGGTATTCGAACGCCTCCCTTGGCGCTAGTGGCTAACACCGACCCCAGCACCAAATCCGGGCAACACTGGGTTTGCATCTTTGTGGACAAAAACTCGCATGGAGAATATTTTGACAGTTACGGCATAGGACCGCTTGCGCCCCATTTTCTCCGGTTCTTAAATTCGGTCTGCGGGACGCGTTGGTCCACCAACGCCAAGGCTGCAAGGTTTCGACAGCACCACTTGCGGTCATTACGTCATCGGTAACCTCACCCACCGCTGCTCCGGCTTACCTAAGCATAAATTCTTCTCAAAATTTCACGTCAACAATCACGCGCATAATGATGTCGTCATTCGCAAAACGTACAAAGACGCATGCCGCGCAAAGTGCTCTGACGCTCAGCAAACTTGTGAACCCTTGAAGGTGAGTACGTGTGTGTGTGTGTGTGTGTGTCACTATTCATCACATCTAACCGAATCCATCCTCTTGCACGTGCTTTCAGAAGACGCTCCTGCTCATATGAAAAGCAACGTCACGGTGCCGCTCGCCTCATTCAGAGTGTACCATGCAGCACGCGGATACAGTCATGCTGCCATGCAGCACGCCGACCAGGTAGGTCCGCACCTATGTATTAGCTTGCTTTTTTCTATCCCGTTTATCTCTCTATCCCTCACATTATTATTATTATTGTTTTGTGTGTTCCAGTATAACCGGATGTCAAACCCCGACCACCTCGAAACCCGGGGAAAAAAGGAAACTACCCATCTTCGACCTCCAACAGCATCCCGACAGCCCTGCTCCGCCAGCACAGTTCCAACACAGTGCAGTTGTGGGTCCTCTGGCGGATATCTACTTCCTCAACCCGCAACAAACTAAATTCGTCAGTGTGGGATTCTCCCCCCAGCCGCCGCACCATCTCGTCGTCACCATTGCCAAATGTGGACAGCACAACGCAGTCGTCATGAGTTCCTCGCAGTGGCACAAACTCGTCGAAGCCATCCCCATCATTCACAAACGCTTGAATGACCCACAGGGACGTCTACAGGAATTTCAATTCAGCGACAGCGTCACCATCGTGTTTAAGTTTGTGTTCGGAAAGCTAAAGCTCGTTTTCAAAGACCCGCAAGGCGCATCCGTTACGCTCAACCAACAAGAATGGCACGTGTTGCATGCCCTGCAGCGCATCATTACCGACATCATGTATCACAAAAAGAAGGAAGAGACGGACGTGCAAAATCAAATCATGGCATACCACAAGTACATGCTTCACAACCATGCCTCCAACGTTCCCTTACATAACATGAATTTCACGCAGTTCACCAAGTACATACGGTGCGCCAATTTTAGAACATTCCTCGAGGTTCATCATTTCCTCAACACCCATTTCGCAGTGCGCATCTCACAAAATAGTCCTTAGTGCGCATGTATTTCTACCAGCGTTCCAACCGCACCTCACCCAATCATCTCGCACCCTTCGCTCCCGCATCATGGGTTACAGAAATTACCTGTCGGTGTACTACCATGACAGTAAGGTGTTTAAAAACTACGAGGTGGACGGTCACCCCCATAAAAATACACCTTATGCACTTCGCTTCGTCGACAGCACCTACGACGGAAAATCCGTCTCCGCCAGAGTTCACAGCTGCGAAACCAAAATTCATTTTGTGCTATCTAACATGTGCTTCAACGATATCCATTTCAAAGCAGATAAAGAAGACGCACAACATCAGTGGTTCCAATTTGTGCCCGCAAGATGTTTATACATCGTTTTCTACGAACAGCAATACATTTCCACAGACAAAATGCAGCAAATGTTAAACAAAAACCCCATGTGCTACGGCACGTGCTTAGCGTCGCATTTGGGTCGCGAAGCATCCTATATCATACCCGATCACATTCACGGCGTTTGCATGTTCAGCACCGTTCAAAACAGAGTTCTCCTCCAAGACAAAAACCGTTAAATCAACGGACACAGTGTTTTTCCCGCGGATGTTGTGCAATAATCGCTAAGCGCTTCCGGCGGATGTAGTGAACCTCCAACGAACGTTTCCCCCACCAGTGCTTCCCCCTGATGTGGTAATTCTCCAACGAACTTTTCCCCCACCAGTGCTTCCCCCCTGATGTGGTCGTTTGCATGTTCAGCACCGTTCAAAACAGAGTTCTCCTCCAAGACGAAAACCGTTAAATCAACGGACACAGTGTTTTTCCTGCGGATGTTGTGCAATAATCGCTAAGCGCTTCCGGCGGATGTAGTGAACCTCCAACGAACGTTTCCCCCACCAGTGCTTCCCCTGATGTTGTAATTCTCTAACGAACTTTTCCCCTACCAGTGCTTCCCCCTAATGTGGTAAATCTCCAACGAACTTTTCCCCCACCAGTGATTTCCTGCTTCCGGCAGTTGGGTTATATTTATGCACGCGCATTCTTTTCCCCTTCATTCGGTGCTAGCCAGCCGTGGGGGAATGCCAGGACCGACGTGTAAAGACTTACACTGCTCGTTTTGCTTTCACCAAACGTGCAGCTGCGAACTTAGGCACCGTCTCACCCGCCTGTGCACGCAGTGTCAACTCGATTTCTACGAAGACCTCGATCAACTCAACAAGCAAATTCAACAATTCCTTCGAAGGTACTCCGCTAGAAACACCACATGAACTGCTTCATCGTGCTCTTTCGGTATCTCGATAACGGACGAAGAATCCACCTGCTACTGCCCAGGGAACGCCAAGTGCTGCTGCAGAACGGCATATACATCTTTGAACGCTATCCCCCAAGCGACGTCGACCTTGTGTGGAACCAACTTCCCAGAGACGCACAGGTAGTTTGCGCACCTTATCGCAGGTGTAAACAACACTACAACCTTCCTCATCAAACCACTCATATAGACGGACCTCCCCCGTTTACCAAAAACTGCCATCTGTGCCGTCATAATGTCACAGGACGCCCTTAAAGAGCTAGAAGAACTTTCCCGCAGCGCCGACACTCTCAGCGTATCTACGCTTCAACAGCACGTACCGTATCGTGTCGTCGGCGTCAAAACAATCGACACCGTTCACGGTACAAAGCTCGTCGCCAAACTCGACAACGACACAGAAGTTTTCCTACCAACAAGATTTGCAAAAGCCTCTCCAGAACTCATCAACAAACTCAACTCTACCTCATTCTGCATCATATACGCAGGCGAGGAAAAACTACGCAGCGGTTTCAAACGTCACATCGTCACGTTCTCCCCATATAACCCTAAATAATGTCCGACCAAACCTATCCCGTCCCCGTGGGGAACAATCTTAACCTACAACTCATTCTCAACGCAGCTTCACCTATCCGTATCCTCTGCATCTCCAACTCCTATTTCCGCAACAGCAGAGTTGTCACCATCACACTCGACGTCCAAGGGGCTCACGCCGTCCACGTCAAATGCGTACCTACCAAAGTGCACCAGCATCAACAAGACGCACTATGCATCATATACCTCGGCAAAAGCAACATTCCTGCTCTAACCAACAAAGTCACATCCACAGGATATTTCTCAACCAGCCATTACAACGAATTTACCATCCCCATCTATATACCAACCTTCACCGAGTTCGTCAACGAAAGTTTCTCTCACCTGCTCGTCACCTGCATCACCAAACCTATCCATCAATTTACCGTCGATAGCAGCAGCAGCGATGACGAGGACTCAAAGTGCACCACGTACTTTAAAATCATTGTTGTGCGCGAAATCTGTGTGTCCTAGTGCCTCAACAAACTATGAATTTTAATGTGCTTTTTTTTCTCCTAATATTTCTTATATTGTTCATTTATTGTATTCATATGTTAATCTCCTGTAATCAAATAATCCATTATGTTATTCTCAAACTATGTATTCATATGTTAAGCAAATAATACATCATGTTAATCTAAACTATGTATTCATATCTTTATCCAATGTACTGTATTTCAAATTATAAATAAAGAAAACAGTCCCGGATGAGCCAATTGCAATAACGGTAATCCTTCCGCTCATGGCGCTTTTCAAACTTGCCGCCGTCGCTCGCAGCGACACTAGCAACACTAGCGCCCCTAGCGGCAGGATTATCGTTAATCCAATTAACTCATCCGAGACTATTACTACTCGGGACTCTCTGCAACTGCCGGGCCGTCTTGCAGAGGTATTAGCGGATGATAAGCAAGCGGTTGGAAGGATTTTTAATTTTGTGTCGAAAGTAAATTTCCAAATCACGGATTTAGCCATCTTAATAGCAGGTGTTTTATACTGATTGACTTAGTTTTATATATTCATATTTATTTATGACTTGTAATGTTTTATATTGATATTTATCTGTGGTTTTTGCTATGAATTTTATATTGATATTTAACTCTGGCATATGCTTTGATTTTTATATTCATGTTTATCTCCGGCCTTTGCGATGATATTTTGTACAGCTCTTTATCTCTGGCCGTTGCCATGAACCGTTTTACAAGGTGGCTAATGACTTAGCAGTTGAGCGCATTTAAACGAAATAAACAAACAAACCTCCAGGGCAGAAGCGCCACAAATTCTTACCAACCCCATAAACATGAATACAAAACTAAATGCTAAGAGAGATAATACGCAAGGGCACAATGCTCAGCCCTAAAGCAGTGAAAGCGGAGTATAAACTGAGCAACTGACGAAAGAAGGATCTAGGAAAGGCTCAGAGTGACAAAGAGGATCAAAGGGAAACTCGCAATGCGACCAAGCCTTCCATCCTAGCAGTCAATTTCTCAACTATCAACATGATCCAGAAGCAAGCCATACAAGACCTCCTCAAACATCCGGTAAGTATAAGTGGAGCATGAGCCAGCAGGCCCACCACAGGACACAGACAGACAACAGAAGCACCACGCATGGTGACTTGGTGTGGCATGAACATTGCACCCCCTAAATCCACAAAGGAACGCAGATACTTTATCCAGTTTTTCACGTGAATCTAGAAAGGCGTATGGTGCACTTCACCTTCTCCTGTGCCTTGAACGTTTGACCATTAACTGCCAAACAGTCCGCCTCACTTCTCGGTGTTTTTAAATTATTCTGGAGAAAACTAAAACGAACTGACGTGCATGTGCTAGCGGAATCCACAAAGAGCCAGCACGGGCTTCCTGCCAATGACCTCTACTACAAATGGCTCCACGACAATGGAAGTGCCATGATTCCCGGTTGCGTGAACATGACGAAGCAGTCCTCGCTGGGTCTCTGGCGTCAGCTGGGACCCAACCGCGAAAAGGCTCCGTACTCTCAATAACCTTCCTGCGCCACCGGTTGGGCTTGGCGTTTGGGACAGTCCAGGGCCAAATTCCGAGGTGACCACAACGAAAGCCAACACCACACTATCAAGCTGACACCAGTCTCGGTGACTGCCTTCCCAAGCTGGCATTCCGAGCCGAACTCTGGATGGTACATTTTGGTGAACGGGAGATTCCCGCGCACTTCTATCCTCAGCAGCTGAAAATTCATTTATCAGGAGCACCAAGGCTTCTAATTTGGTAAAACCTAGGCTTATTTTGAAAAACTAAATCGACGCGGGTCATAGAGTGCAGCCCCGTAATCACCAACTCATCTTAAGTTCATTTCAGCATCCCCTGTCCGCAGTATTAGCGAATACGACTTAATTCTGTTCTGATAAGCCCAAAGGGACTCGTGCTCCACCTGTGGACTCAGGTACCCTCTCCGCATCCAGTCGGCATTCGCTCTTAATGACAGAAAATAATGCAAAACATCTGCATGAAATTTTGCAAATGTATAGGTGTATGCCAAGCTTCCAGTAACAAATTAAGAATAAGCGCGCCAAGACGAGTAGCAATCAATTGTTCTATCAAACGCTCTTGCACAGCGTAATTCTTGGCAATGTGCACCACATCCACCCAATGCCCCAAAATATCTAAGGGCTTACTCGTCCTCAACCACCTCAAAAATAGCGAGAGACTCCACTAACTGTTTCAGGATGTGCCGGACCTTGATCTCTTCCAAAGTCGATGTAGAACGCAGCAAATAAATCTTCTAGACTTGCCGTCCCGGAACCATGGACGGCCCGTCCCCGAGGTACCTACACCGGAAGTATTTATCAAACGATCTCTCAGTTCAACAACCTTAAGGAGAAACCCTAATAATTCGCCAAACCGCGGCAATCCCGTGTAAAATTCCTTCAGATAGTCAACTCGGACAACATAATGATTGATCCGAGCAACCAGTTGTGTTAGCTTCTCCTGAATAGTGAGTCCTCTTTATCGAAGTCCGCCGTACTGTCTAGAAACTCAACACCGGCAAGAAAACAGAAACTAGCGCCCTACCTATACAATCACTATCCTGAGGGAGGTGGATCAATCCCCGACCTTAGAGGCCCTAGTCGCCGACATAATAGTGGGCACATCCACCAAAATGCAGCAACACCCCACCAAGGATGGTCAACTCAAACAAAAGCTCAGACTTCCTTAGGAATTCCATAACCAAGTCACAAGAACCTATCAACCAAAATTTACCCTAAAGTGTTAAACCAAGACACCCTGAGCCAGAGTGAGATCACAGCCACGCCTTGCTAGCATTAACGGCCCGGTAGGCCGCCTGTTGCCCTACCCACACCAAACACCTGTTAACGACCCGACTCGGAAATGGAAGGCGAGGGATCCATACAGAACGCAAGCTCCATACAGTTAGCATTTTCGTTATTGAATATTAAAACCCTGAATCTATACAACAGCTTAAAGTTAACAATTGAAATCATACACAGAAGCCACTTCGCCAAAACAAGTTTAATAAAAGGTTCACCCGTGTTATAATGTACAGCAGAACTGGCCGAATGCAAGGAGGCACCCAAAATACCAAAACCTTCCAATCTACCCTGGCTAATTTCACATGCAAGGTTGCATACCCCTATCTACCATCACAGCGGATCAAAATTAATCACCTGACAGCTAACGCGAATTATGCTGCAAAACAATTCAAAATCATAAACATTAGTTGACCGAAATCTATAAGCTAAATAATTCTCCCATGGGAATTATATTATGTGGCCGATCGGTTATGCTGTCGAAGACCAGTCAGTCACTAAAGCGCACCCACAGCTTTACAGAATACTACGTAATTAGATCAAGCTGCCTTATTAATAGTTGTATAAAGCCCGGAGCATATATCGCAATAAACGAGTGTATCTTATTCCCAGCACAACTGCGTTCAAACGGAAGACAGTCAAAAGTAACTCTATGTGCCAAGTGCTTCTAGTTACGTACAGCCCAACGCATGTAGTACGATAGTTAAGAGTATTTTACACCTAGCACTGATTCGTGCTAATACAAGAGATTTAACCGAAACCTAACGCAAATGCAATGACAACTGTTATTTCTGGCACAACTGTATGTTAAAGTACGGCAGTCGAAGTAACTCAGAGTGCCATATAAGCGCAACTGTAAAACTTGGCGCAAATTGCAAGGATATAACTGAATGTGCTGTATTCCTAGCACGGCTGCGTACTAATAAAAGGTAGTTTCGGTAAGCTAGAGTGCCTTGTAAATGTCGTTGCGTAAAGCTTAGGGTAAATACAACGGAAACTTTCTATATTTTATTCAAAGTGCCTTGTAAACGTAATTGTGTAAAGCTCAACGTAGATACAAGGATAACTAAATATGTTTTATTTTTAGCACTGCTGTGTGCTAATACAAGGCAGTTAACAGGAATCCAAGATGTCTTGTAGGTATCGTTACGTAAAGCTTAGCGCAATACAATAACATCTAAATGCGTTTAACTCCCAGAACTACTACGCATTAATATAAGGCATTTAAAAGTCACTCAAGGTGCCTTGTAAACGTATTTGCGTAAAACGCAGCGAAAACGATAGCTGTGTTTTATTCCTAGCGCTACTGCGTGCTAATTTTAGACATTTAATGGTACTTGAGTGCCTTGTACACTGAACTGTATAAAGCTCGGAGGAAATGCAATTATATACCTGAATGTGTTCGTTCCTAGCACAACTGTGTGCTAGCGTAAGACAGCCAATAGTAAATCAACGTGCCTAGTACATGTAGTTGCGCAAAGCCTATCGCAAATACTATGATAGCTAAATGTGTTTTATTCCTGGCACTGCTTCGTGCTAATACAAGGCAGTTAACAGAAACTCAAGGTGCCTTTTAAATGTAGTTGCGTGTAGCTTAACGTAAACACAAAGACAACTAAATATGATTTATTCCTAGCACAACTGTGTCCTAGATCAAGGCAGTCGAAGTAACCCAACGTGTCTTGTAAAGGTAATCGAGGAAAGCTCTACGCAAATATAGTGATAACTGAATGTGTTTTATTCCTAGTACAGCCGTGTGCTAACACAAGGTTGTTAAAGAGTGTCCCAAACTAAATGATAAATATGATTATATAAAACTGATAAAAGACAACATAATTGCATGGTTTTATCCACAATCTGTAAATGATAAATTACATTGAGTTTTATTTATGGACGCTCTTTAACTACTATGGTACTTAGCATACCATTCTATATTGGGCGTGAAAGACCGTAATTTTGCTCAGAGGCCTCTTTATCAGGATTGAGGTTCTTTTACGTGCCGTAAATCTACGACACGGAACACCAGCTTTACTACCCTTCCCAAGGAAGCCATGCTAAGGATTTTTACGCCCGAAAAAAATCCATCGCTCTCCGCCAGGTTGGAACCCGCGATCTTGGGAACTAGAGACTAGCACGGAACCACTAGTCTACGGAGGACGACTCTCTGTAAATTATTGTTCAGCAGACCAATCAAATTTCCAAGATTTCAACAAAAGAATTGTAACACAACTACGTACCAACAAAAATCAGTTAAAGGCAACCCAAACTGTCTTGGTTATATATCTACACAAATCGCATAGCTTTACAGTGAATAATAAATGTTTTCAATTCTAACCCTACTACATGACTATACGAGACAGCTAAATGCATCAATTACGATCATGCCAAATGATCGTCCATTTGACCCTTGAGATTAATTACTGTCAAAAGGATAGATAAGGGCAATGGAACCTACATAGGTATATAACTATAAATTTAGGAATGACATACATATGTCTGTCTAACCGGAGCTGATGCCGAACAAACGCAAGCTATAACGCTTGCTTAATTTGTAGTCCCCTTAAAGTTACGCCAATATGGTAGAAGAAGCAAAGGGCCAAAACTTCGGCAAAGGAGACTCTACAACCCACTATAATGGATCAAATATATAGTGTCATAAACGCAATTTAAAAGAAAAAGAATTACAACCACTGGCAAATTCCTAAAACCGGATGAGACCCACAAATTAGAAAAATTGAAACAAGATTAAAACTGCAACGTAGTATGCCTGTCCTCACGTAAAGCCCGGTCCCCAATTTGAATAGTTGCCCACAAGAAATCACTTGCGCCAAAAGCGGCATACATCTCGTTAGCGTTTCTCTAACACAATCCCCTTATAGTCTCCCAATTTTACACTTTCTAAACCCAACAACCCCACATTCACTGCAATTAAAGCAAGGCATTGAATAATAGCTTGACCCAATAGCCCAAGGGTAAAACATGCTCGTGACGTCGTCTGGTAAGATGCGGGACGGGGAAAAGCAGGGTGACCATACGCGCGAAATAAGCATTAAAAGCACTAGAGGATACCGTGTAACAGTCACACTATATACGCTTTAAACACGTGTTTATTTGTACACCAAATAAAATGCGGCGTGACAGTCACATGAAGTACGTTTTTATAGCCTGTTTAGCTGTCCACTTAATACGTGCGTACGTTTTTAATACTATATCTTAATTATAGTACCAAAAACAGTAGATAACACCAGAAAAATGCGCGCGAAATGCGAAAATAGAGATTGAAGGACAAAATATTCATGAAATTTCAGCGTAATAGCACTAGATCTTAAATTAGGTCTATCGGAAAAATGATAAGCAACTGACGAATTTAATGCCGTACTTGCATGTTGTCATGGTAGCTCAATGGTTAGAACACTGGACAAAAACTGGGAGGTTCGTGGTTCAAATCCCGCCGATGGCATTGGATTTTTCAGTCGTCTGATTCTACCTTTTCTATTCTAACTAAAGATTCTTACTTTCTCTACTACGTATAGTAAGCAGAGGAAGTATTGCATTCCACTGAAAATTTCGATATCGAGATTCCACCGGAAATGCATTTTTGAGGTGCCCTGAATCCAAATAAAGCATTTTTGAAACGTGTCTGTCAGGCTGCGACCAGCATAACTCTAAAACGAAAAGTCGGATAAATGTGGAACTTGTTACTTGAGTTTACTATCTTTCAAGGATGCGACACAGCATAACTCAAAAACGAAAAGTCTGATAAATACTTGAGTTTACTATCGTATGTTTCAAGGATGCGACACGAAGGTTTTAAAGGAAATCCCCCACCCCAGACTACCCTTTACATGGAACATTTTTCGAACATTTTGCTTTTCTCAAACACACACTTTGTCATATACCTTTCTTTTTCTTTTTTTTTTTTTTGTCGAGTGAACCATTTCCGAGGTATTCCTTGTTATTTGTTTGAATTTTTCTAATACTTATACTTTTTCTCAAATGAAAATTCGTTATTCGTTTTTTTGTCCTGGACATACAAAGAATATGAAATGCTCCACATAGCAACCAGCTCTTAAAACATTTGACTATCGCTTAAAGCCTGTCATATTCCCCTTGCACCTACAAGAAAATTAGCAATCGGATTAACACGAAGTAGACGGAAAATAAGCATTTGTACAAAAATGTGTACAAGAGTAGAGAGAGTCATGTGAGTGCAATACATCAGATTATTTTTATGTCTATACACTGAAATCCAAATAAACTGTTGTAGAAATAGCTACATTACACATTAAGTTATAATGGGAACAGCGATAGTGAAATGTTTTAAAACTGGACGCCACACACTGGCCTTAAAGTTGCATACTGTTTCCATGCAATCGCCAGAAACATCGAAAATCTATGGGTCTTAAAAAGAAACGACAAAGCACTGAACAAATCGAACCATTAATAACGAATATGTCGGAAGTGGTGATGCCACCAAAAAAAAAAAAGTATTTGAAATAAATTGGTTATAAAGCAGTATACATTTTTTGTGCAGTACATTTTCGTCTAACGCCTAACGTTTACCAGTTATACAAGATTATACAAAATTCCTTCCAAATGAAGTAGGTACACTTCACGACTATTCCCAGAAAATTCAAGGCATACGTTATATTTGTCATGTAAATATGTTTAATACATGGCGTTTTCATCAAAATAGTTATAGCCATTTTTTAGAAAATGAAGAATTGCAAAATGTTCCATGAAAACAGTAGTTTGGGGTGGAGGAATTTTCTTGAAAATCTTCGTGTCGTATCTTTGGAAGTTACTGAGTCTAAATATAATGTTTGGCATTTATCTGACTTTTCGGTTTTGAGTTATGCTGTTAAAACACACAGATGCACGCGAGTGCACGGACCTTTTCCTAAACATGCCATTTTTTCATTCAGGGGCTCTCTAAACATGTTTTCCTGTGAAATCTCGGTATTGAATTTTTGGGTGGAATGCAATACCTTCTCTACCTACCAGGTACGTGGTAGAGAAAGTAAAAACTGAACTTCGAAATCTACCTCCACTTACAGGCTGAATAGAAAACGTCCCCCCTTCCCATAGAATATTCATACAACTTTTGCATTAAACCACTTTTAAAATTGAACCAAACATTTTCGGGAGCAACGTGCGTAATTATGTGAAACCTGGCCAACGACTAGTTCCTTACATTTGCGTCCATTGATATGATTAAAACATATTTTATACCCAAGTGCCCAACTCCGCGACGACTGTGCTCTACCTTGCTAGCAAATGTTCAAGTCCCAGCGCATGCGCTCTGGCTTGACCCAAGTGCCCAACCTCGCAAATACGGTGCTCTGCCTTGCTGGCAAATGTGAAGTCCCAGCGCATGCGCTCTTGCTTGACCCGAGTGCCCAACTCCACGAAGACGGTGCTAGCAAATGTTAAAGTCCCAGCGCATGCGCTCTGGCTTGACCCAAGTGCCCAACTCCGCATGTGAGCTCTGTTTACCAACGGAAATGTTTGAAGTTTCTGCACACTACCGTTTTACTTCATTTGTTGAAACCCAGCACCTTAATAAAAATTCAAGGCGACGTTTTTGTTTATTGTCGCCCAATGAAACATTCCTACAATGTAGGTTTTTCTTTTTATATTTAAATAATGGGGGGGGGGATATTTACTGCGTTTAATATGGATTTTATATACGGATGGAGATGTATTACTCGCTTAATATAGATTTTATATGGGAATGGAGAGGAATTGTGTGCTTAATATGGATTTATATGGGAATGGAGAGGAATTGTGTGCTTAATATGGATTTATATGGGAATGGAGAGGAATTGTGTGCTTAATATGGATTTATATGGGAATGGAGAGGAATTGTGTGCTTAATATGGATGTATATGGGGATGGAGAGGAATTGTGTGCTTAATATGGATTTATATGGGAATGGAGAGGAATTACATGTGTTTATGGGATGTATGTGCAAATGGAGTTGTTTATGTAGAAGATGATATTTTCCATATTTATGTCAATTAGGAAAAGATATGTGGCATAAAGATTTGAGCAGGTAAATAGACATGTGTATCTTCCCTACACCTGGAGAGCTCATGGATAGAGCCGTCTTTTTTTGTTATTAAAAGATTAACGTGAAAAATGTTTTATAGCTCCGGTAAAAGTATCTCAATATTTCATGATATTGGTAGGCGATTTAACGCCAATTTTACGTTTTCGTGCGAAAACCTTCTCTTCAGTAGTAAACATGAAAAAGTTTTTTTTTTTTTTTTTTTTTTAATGAACTGAAAAAGTAAATGTTTATGTTCACCAACGGAGAAAAACTCCCTGACAGGAATGTGCTATCCTTATCTGGAAACAGTGCGACAAGGACAGTGAATGTATGTGACGGAGAATGCATGTTATGCAAGGAGTAAAAATATTCAATGAGCTGTAACTGAGCTGTCATGTGTGTCATAAATAATAGTACAATAAGCAAATAGGCAGCGTTCGGACCACGTCTAATCAGCAATTTCCCCCCTGCCTTCATTCCCTGAAATTTCTTTGCTGTGGAAGACAGTACTTGAAATGTAAGCTTTTAACATTTGTTCACGACTGGCAAGTATGGTCATCGCAGCCTTCGGATCCCCAAGCGGCGACCTTTGTGCAGTAGCCAAACACTTGTTCCCTACCCTCCCTAACCGCAAGCACCATAAAATCTTAGTGACATCCATGTGCATATGCGCGTTGTTGCCAAAATTAAAAATAGTATTTAAAAGCAAAACTTTGCAGGTGATTTCCACATGTACAGAATACAATCATGCAGTTTGTCTGCTTGCTTTACACACAAAATAACTATGTAAATAACTATGAATCGCATAGTAATTACATTTAAGTTGCAAACGCTTTAAAATATAACTGAACTAATGAATGATCTGAACTAATATACTGCGCTACAAGAATAGAAATGCATGTTAACATATCCGAGAGAAACTTAGAAACATGTTCCGAATAAACTATACATTGTTGGACTATCATTAAATAATTAAAATACATAAATATTAATTTATTTTGAAAGGAACTCTTACTCCCAAATCAAAGCATCATTTTTGATTATGCTGTGCGCGGAGCTATGGTAAAAAGTTTTTTATCACTTGTATCACAACAATGTTTTATTAATATAAAGCTAATACAAGAAGTTGTGTATTGTTTAAGGTGTAAGATTTATAAGCATGACATCTTCTGTTTACTTAAATGAATAGCTTTATTATAAAATGCAGGATAAGTAAAAATACGAAGGCAAAAGAAAGAAAATAAAAAAAATCTTATGTATTATATTCACAAGATTATCTCTACTCACTCTTCTACAAACTACTTTCACAAAAGCTTATTCTATCTACTTCTTAAATAATAAGATAAAATTTCATTGCACATATCGTTGTAAATATAAGGATACATAGGCTAAAGCGATAGTCAGATTTTTAAAATACAGATGACTATATGATGACTTTGAAATTCCATGCTCTTAGCATGACCACGAGGAAAATACAAACAGAGACTTCCAACTTGTATTTCAAAATTCAAACGAACAACAAAAAATTTCTCGGAAATGGTTAACACAATTTGACCTAAAATTTGTCCTTTACCGAGATTGCATTTTACGCAGAGTAAGATTTTGTCTCTCTCTTAGAATTTACCAGTAATACAACAAGTTGAGAACGAGGAAAATTTTACAAGTTATTCCCAGAATATAAAATTCATGATACAAATTTTATTTTTCCTGCAAATATCTTAAACTTGCGGTATTTTACTAAAAATCGTTAAGCTGTTTTTGAGAAATTCAAAACAATAACAAACATTTTTCCACATAAAAGGTTCTTTTCTACATGTTCTTGAACATTACACATAAAAATCTGGCTTTGCTTATTCAGTTTTTGTAGCCCTTTTCTTCGTGGTCTTGGCATTACTGATATTCGGCAGAGGGTCACTTGCTGGTGCGACCGGAGGGGCATCAACTTGGTTCGTTTCCCAAGGTCTCCACATCTTAATTAAACTATTAAACGCTAATAACTATTAAACACTGCTAAACTTACAAAACTGCACTAAGTAAAACACTATATAACTTCTCTGAAGAAGTAATATAGAAGCTTAGCTGAACATGGAAGAAAAGCACGAGCGAACAGTCACAGCTGCTAAAATAAAACCGAAGAAACAGCAGAAATGACATTGCAACAACGCTTTGCTTTGGTGGAGCTGGAGAAAGGACCACGTGTTGTGTTTAAGGGATGGGAAGACCCTACTAATCGTTTACTGATGGGTTTATGGTCAGGCTTCAAAGCTTTCCGTTCGCTTTGAAGCCGGTTGGGGAAAGGATGCCCGGGACTAGTTTAACAGTGGGGTCATTATGACCTGCACATGACTACCTAATAGTTAAGATAAAAGAAGCAACATCAGAAGACATAAATTGTACTTCTGCACATGCTTAGAAGAAGGAAAGTCTGCAATAACAGGGTCAACATATTTAAGTCCTAACATCAAGCATAGTTCTTTACAGCTATTATCATAAAATTCTTGAAATGTTATAAACTTTCGAAATATGCACTTAGTTCTATCACTTTCACTGTCTTGTCATTGAACCTTTGCTCAATTTGCGTACGTCTTATTCAGAAAATCCGTTGCACTCGCATAAGCAGCAGATGGAAATTGTAATCTCAAGCGTATATTTTGATTTTTTCAAAATTAACCTGCCGCGGTTAATGGGTAGGTAAAAAGGATTTAGAGTCCAGGTAAGAAAACCATTACAGCAGTCTTTGCTAGTTAGGCAGCCAAGAATGTCCAAACACGCCTTCTTGTGGTGTCAATGCCCTACAATGGAAAATTCCCTAAGGTTTTAAATTACTCTTTTATACATATCGAAGTTTCTCTCTCTCTCTCTCTCTCTCTCTCTCTCTCTCTCTCTCTGGTAAATCAGATAAATTTCCCACGCTTTCAATTAGAGTGCATAAGTATCAACTATGGTTGCTCCTGTTATACATTTATTTTTCATTCCCTAAAAGTAAATGCCTTTATCCAAAAAACGTCAGCAAACAGAGATCTTATTTTTCGCAGCAGGAGTAAGTCAAAGGGAGACGGAAGTCCAAGTTGTCCAAAATTATTATCCATTTTGACAATATATCTTCTTTCATTCTTACTTTCTCTGCTACGTATAGTAAGTATAGAAAGTATTGTGTACACCCAAATATTCCGTACTGAGATTTCACTGGAAATGTATCTGTTTTGAGGCCCCTGAACCCCCCAAAAAGGCATTTTTAGAAAAAGGCCTGTGTGTGTGTGTGTGTGTGTGTGTGTCCGTGAACAGCATAAGTCAAAAACGAAAAGTTGGACAAATACCTGGCATGTATGTTTTCCAAGATGCGGCACGAAGAATTTCAAGAAAATTCCTCCATTCCAAACTATACTTTGCATGAAACATTTTTCGAGATGTTTTATTTTTTAAAAATGGCTCTAATGATTTTGATTAAAATACCATAAGATATTTACATGTCAAATGCCAGCTTTATCTGTAATTTTCTGAGAATAGCCTGTTAAGACATTCGGAATGAATGTTGTATAATGTTGTAGAAGTTGTAAGTGTTCAAGAATATAATACAAAAACGTACTACAAAAAAAAAAAAAAAAAGGAGATTCATGTAAACCACACGATTTATTTCAAATGAGTTTTTTTTGTTGTTCTTTATTTTTCATAAGCCATTTCCGAGATATTGGTTATTAAAGGTTGGAATTATTCATCACTTGGTCGTTCTCTTGAAGTCCTGTCAAAATTCAGTTGTTTCTCGCGATTACATGGCATTTTAGGGGGCATTTAGGGAGGTCCAAAGCTACAGGGTAAATCAACGATAGAAAATAAACGGATACTTCTGTTTGAACGAACGATTTTAAGGTCATCGTATAGCGTCCAATTCTGCAACATTTGACTATCGCTAGCCCCTTTGTAACTGTAATGTAATGTAGCTATTTCTGCAAAGATTTATCTAGATGAAAATGAATTAAATAGAAAAATAAGCTATCGTAAGAATATTTGTATACAAACTAATAAGCGATAGAGGGTAAGAAAAAAGTAATGTGAATGTAATGCATCAGAATTTTTCACCCCAAAATTATTTTGGCTGTATGCTTTTCAGAACTTAGCATCATTTTGTGTACAGATTACTTACAAAGGTGTGTCACATCCACTCTTGCCTTCCCTTACTCTCTGTGTACATTTCTGAGTCATTCACTGCCATTTTATTTCTCAAATTGAAATTGAGTTTTATTTATTGACGCTGTTTAATTGCTGTGGTCCTTAGCGTCCCATTCTATATTGGGGTGAAAAACCGGATATTTTGCTCAAGGGCCTCTTTATCAGGGTTGAGGTTCTTTTACGATAAATCTACGACACGGGACCACCGGCTTTACTTCCCTTCCGAAGGAAAACATGCTAAGGATTTTTATGCCCGAAAAAAGTCCATCGCCCTCCGTCCGGGTTTGAACCCACGATCTCGGGAACTAGAGGCTAGCATGGTAACCACTACACCACGGAGGACATTTTATTTCTCTCCCGTGTATTATATATACTTGTGAAATAGAAAGGGTTAGAGAAAGTCTTGTGAATGTACGTCATAAATGTTTAAATCTTAACATATGAATTTCACAGGGAAAGGATGAGATAGTGTCCCCTTTTCGGCGAAATTGAGACACTGCGTAAATTATATGTTGAAGCATAAGCTATGATGTGTTGCAAGTACATGTTGAAAATCAAAATAGGTTAATTGCACATATATTTAAATTTAAACGGTGTATATGAAGAGATTGAGGTAAGTAACATTTAAATATATTGCGACTTTTGTCAGTATGGTGTTACAAAATGTACAACTGCAACAATGGTCTAATATTATTAGCAATCTTCCCAATACAGCGCCATGGTTGATAATACTAGAAAGCATTTAGGAGAAATTTTTTCATATTAAGAAACATAATGCAAAATCATGAATAAAACGGTTGCAAAATATTTAATTGTGGTATAATGGTTTAATAAAAAGTTTAACATTTAAGGAAATATTGGTTTTGTTATGTTTACCACTGTTCACGCACACAGACTACCGCACCGACAATTATTTGTTCCTCAACAATAGTTGAGGTTTAAGGTTTTAAATTAAGTTAAATTTACTGATACATTTTCCCTTATATGAAAATGTAGAAATAAATAAAGATAGGCTACGGCGCGAATCGGAGTTAGGTAGTAATGATAGTCTTAAACATGGTTAACAATGAATAGCTTCATGATATAACGTACGTTTTCCATACATTTAACGATCAATTTTTTTTAATCGTGAAGCATTGTCGATAACCAGAACAGACCCAGTAGGCATATTAGGTATCAACATGGTGTTAATTCACTTCATGTAATTTTCTGTATTCATTTCTTAATGAAAATCTCCTGTTTTTTGTCGCGACTTGTAAAAGAAGGGATTTGGAACGAAGCCGATCTTTCCAACAGCATGAACGATAATAAGTATTTGCCCTTTGGCAACAGGTGCCTGCAAACCTAATTCGCTATCATCACTCTTAACTTTTAGATGCTGTATGACTGCTGCGAAAGTATGACTCATCTTCATACACTATAGTTTGACCCTCTAATTTGTACCTCTGAGAACAGTACTCTTCCAGCTGGGATTGTATGTTTCTATTCTATATCTATCTATATATTTTCTATTAGAACTCTTGTATTTGATTTCGTTTTCTTCCACTTGAACCCTAAATCTTTTATAATTTTTCTGAGACTTGTAGTACCACCTTGAAAATTTATGCTGTCTTTCAGCTTGATGAGCTATCTGCTTGTTGTTATTTTCTTCCACATAGAAATTGTGAATCGTGCGCCGAATGACGCCTTTTTCGAAATCGTCTATTTCTGTAATACGTTTAGGGACCTTATGTTTCTTCCTAACTGTGACCAATTATGCTCTTTCATCAGTACGATTTTTTCTTATCTTTGAGAACTTTAAGGCTTTTGTGGAACTCGGGTGAACATATATTTTCTTCCTTCATCTCTGCTTCTTGCTTCATGAAGTCGAGGACATTTGCAATTATTTCTCTGCTTTGACTATATAATACCGTACACTTAACTTTGAAAACGTAGGAGCCATGGTTATAAATGTTACAAATATACAATAAGCACTATTTAGGTATTGCTCTCTTTGAAATTACAACTAGATGCGGATACTTTCTACGCAGACTGTATGTGTTACGCACTGTGAGTAAACAAAGGTATTATATCGCTTTCGTTGATTAAGCTAAACATAAACCATTCCTAGGCTCGGCGGCTCGGGTGGCAATCAGGGTCACGATTCCAGAAGTTTTGCGTCAGCTTTAATTCTTGTCTCCTCTCCTTATCTTGCCCTTCCCCCATCCACCACCTCGTGCAACCAATTAACAATAAGATGCAATAGTACCTGTCCATTTCCGGTAAACACAGAAACACCCCTGTTTTGGGTATTTATCGCATTGCAAATGTTCAATGCGATTCATTGTCTTCAGCTTGCCTTCAGGATGGACGCACGTGAACTTATTGCAACGGCGCTCTATGCAGCAGACTTTTAAATGCTCATTTTGGATACTGTTTAACAGCTGAGCAGAAAAGACAGGCAAACCAGAAAGGTATGGAGTTTCTGGTATTGTATGGAGTTGTACCAGATAGGAATGCAGAAATGCAAAACCGTCGTGCCAACCGAGGCCGCAGGTGCCCTCAGTGCAATGTCCAGATGAGCACTGTAGCATCGGCCAATCGAGGCCTTGGTTGGAGGTTTAGGTGTCCAAACGGCCACCGACTGGAAGCTACCAGCAATACGTTTCTCCAGCGTGTAAGGTTTAATGGCGAACTGGGTACAAATGTCATTGTTCAGTTCGCATTTATGTGGCTGCAGAAGTGTCCCTTAACGTATATTGAGAAAGAACTGGGAGTAGCACATGATACCGCCGTAGCCTGGAGCGGCTACTTCCGCGATGTGGCCACCAAGATAGCCTGGCACGATTTTCGTCAACTTGGTGGTCGCAATGACATTGTTGAAGTGGACGAGACTCACCTCTTCAAGAGAAAGTATAATGTTGGACGGCAAGTGATGTGGCGGAATCACTGGTTGGTCGGAGGGCTAAGCCGAACAACTAAGCTGCGCTTTGGACTCCTGGTGCCCAACCGGTCCAGAGCAACTCTGCTGCCCATTCTTCAGGATTACATTGATGAGGAGAGTTTCATTGTAACGGACGAATGGAGGGCATACAGGGTATGTGATACTGTATTCAGTGGCCACGGGACGGTAAACCATAGTAGAAACTTCATAAATCCTCCCAGAAATACGGATCCTTTCTGGGTGCCAGAAGGGCAATTTAATCCCGAATGCCTTGAAAAACAATGGGTAGGACCTGCACCAGCCCCTAACGTGAGCCCACTGCGATATCACACGCAAAACAAAGAAAGGTCATGGAGAACTTTAAAGCAGGTACTCTCTTCATGTACCAGTGTGGAGCGTGCTACCGGTTACGTTGGAGAATGGATGTACCGGGAGAATAAATTGAATCGTCTCCAGAGCGACACCCAGCGCTTTGAAGCACTTCTACAGGATATCTCCATGGCCTATCCAGGTGTAGGGAAGATAGCCATGTCTTCTGACCTCCACAACTGCTTATGCCACATATGTTTTCCCAACTGAAAAAAACATTGAAAATCCCAAACCCTTCTAAATACACATCTCTATTTCCAAATATATCGCATTAACACACATAATTCATCACCATCCCCATATAAATCTATATTAAACATGCATAATTCCTCTCCATCCCCATATAAATCCATATTAAGCACACAATTCCTCTCCATCCCCATATAAATCTATATTAAACATGCATAATTCCTCTCCATTCCCATATAAATCCATATTAAGCACACAATTCCTCTCCATCCCCATATAAATCCATATTAAGCACACAATTCCTCTCCATCCCCATATAAATCCATATTAAGCACACAATTCCTCTCCATTCCCATATAAATCCATATTAAGCACACAATTCCTCTCCATCCCCATATAAAATCTATATTAAGCACACAATTCCTCTCCATCCCCATATAAAATCTATATTAAGCACACAATTCCTCTCCATTCCCATATAAATCCATATTAAGCACACAATTCCTCTCCATTCCCATATAAATCCATATTAAGCACACAATTCCTCTCCATCCCCATATAAAATCTATATTAAGCGCGTAATACATCTCCATCCGTATATAAAATCCATATTAAACGCAGTAAATATCCCCCCCCCATTATTTAAATATAAAAAGAAAAACCTATATTGTAGGAATGTTTCATTGGGCGACAATAAACAAAAACGTCGCCTTGAATTTTTATTAAGGTGCTGGGTTTCAACAAATGGAAGTAAAACGGTAGTGTGCAGAAACTTCAAACATTTCCGTTGGTAAACAGAGCTCACATGCGGAGTTGGGCACTTGGGTCAAGCCAGAGCGCATGCGCTGGGACTTGAACATTTGCTAGCAAGGTAGAGCACAGTCGTCGCGGAGTTGGGCACTTGGGTATAAAATATGTTTTAATCATATCAATGGACGCAAATGTAAGGAACTAGTCGTTGGCCAGGTTTCACATAATTACGCACGTTGCTCCCGAAAATGTTTGGTTCAATTTTAAAAGTGGTTTAATGCAAAAGTTGTATGAATATTCTATGGGAAGGGGGGACGTTTTCTATTCAGCCTGTAAGTGGAGGTAGATTTCGAAGTTCAGTTTTTACTTTCTCTACCACGTACCTGGTAGGTAGAGAAGGTATTGCATTCCACCCAAAAATTCAATACCGAGATTTCACAGGAAAACATGTTTAGAGAGCCCCTGAATGAAAAAATGGCATGTTTAGGAAAAGGTCCGTGCACTCGCGTGCATCTGTGTGTTTTAACAGCATAACTCAAAACCGAAAAGTCAGATAAATGCCAAACATTATATTTAGACTCAGTAACTTCCAAAGATACGACACGAAGATTTTCAAGAAAATTCCTCCACCCCAAACTACTGTTTTCATGGAACATTTTGCAATTCTTCATTTTCTAAAAAATGGCTATAACTATTTTGATGAAAACGCCATGTATTAAACATATTTACATGACAAATATAACGTATGCCTTGAATTTTCTGGGAATAGTCGTGAAGTGTACCTACTTCATTTGGAAGGAATTTTGTATAATCTTGTATAACTGGTAAACGTTAGGCGTTAGACGAAAATGTACTGCACAACAAATGTATACTGCTTTATAACCAATTTATTTCAAATACTTTTTTTTTTTTTGGTGGCATCACCACTTCCGACATATTCGTTATTAATGGTTCGATTTGTTCAGTGCTTTGTCGTTTCTTTTTAAGTCCCATAGATTTTCGATGTTTCTGGCGATTGCATGGAAACAGTATGCAACTTTAAGGCCAGTGTGTGGCGTCCAGTTTTAAAACATTTCACTATCGCTGTTCCCATTATAACTTAATGTGTAATGTAGCTATTTCTACAACAGTTTATTTGGATTTCAGTGTATAGACAGAAAAATAATCTGATGTATTGCACTCACATGACTTTCTCTACTCTTGTACACATTTTTGTACAAATGCTTATTTTCCGTCTACTTCGTGTTAATCCGATTGCTAATTTTCTTGTAGGTGCAAGGGGAATATGATAGGCTTTAAGCGATAGTCAAATGTTTTAAGAGCTGGTTGCTATGTGGAGCATTTCATATTCTTTGTATGTCCAGGACAAAAAAACGAATAACGAATTTTCATTTGAGAAAAAGTATAAGTATTAGAAAAATTCAAACAAATAACAAGGAATACCTCGGAAATGGTTCACTCGACAAAAAAAAAAAAAAAAAAAAAAGGTATATGACAAAGTGTGTGTTTGAGAAAAGCAAAATGTTCGAAAAATGTTCCATGTAAAGGGTAGTCTGGGGTGGAGGATTTCCTTTAAAACCTTCTGTCGCATCCTTGAAAGATATGATAATAAACTCAAGTATTTATCCGACTTTTCGTTTTTGAGTTATGCTGTTCGCAGCCTGACAGACACGTTTGAAAAATGCTTTATTTGCATTCAGGGCACCTCAAAACATGCATTTCCGGTGGAATCTCGATATCGAAGTTTTGGGTGGAATGCAATACTTCCTCTTCTTCTATACGTAATAGAGAAAGTAAGAAGCTTTAGTTAGAATAGGAAAGGTAGAATCAGACGACTGAAAAATCCAATGCCATCGGCGGGATTTGAACCACGAACCTTCCAGCTTTTGTCCAGTTGTTCTAACCATTGTGCTACCATGGCAACATGCAAGTACGGCATTAAATTTTCTAGTGTTATCTACTGTTTTTGGTACTATTAATGAGATATAGTATTAAAAATGTACGCACGTCGAGTAACTGACACAACGTTTCTTAAGTATTAAGTGGAGAGATAAACAGGCTATAAAAACGTACGTCATCGCGTTTTATTTGGTGTACAAATAAACACGTGTTTAAAGCGTACATCGTGTGACTGTTACACGGTCTCCTCTAGTGCTTTTAATGCTTATTTCGCGCGTATGGTCACCTTGCTTCTCCCCGGCCCCAATCTTACCAGACGACGTCATGTAGATGTTTTACCCTGTGCGCATGCGTCGGGACTTAGAATAACAGCTTGACCCGATAGACCAACACCTACCAATATCCTTTTCACACACGTTACAATAACACACCGGAAAATTCGTCATGCAAGGTGCAAATTTAATTACTGTTTGTGCACTTATTCTCGTATTCTGAAATGTTTCTTACCTTTCAGGATTTTTCGGGAAACGAAACAGTTTAAATTCTTTATTTCTCCCTGTAACAGGGCAAAGCAGAAGAGCACATTTCTCGTAAATTAGATATTTGTACATTTCGTACTCAAATAGCAAACTGTTTACAGTATTTATCTGTGCTGTTATCCCTTGTTTCGTAGTGGTAGTACACATCAAGGTGAACAAAATGTACTCCATTATGCTAGAGAACAGACTTCCTGTAAAAGGTACTATTTCACAATTCATTGCCGTAATGTATGAATGTGCAGAATTTAATTATAATTTAGTCATTGGTTTATTGTTTTTACTTAATATTTCCTACTATACTGTTGAAATTACGATGCTACTAAATTAATGGATATTGGTATCACTGATACTTACTATACATCCGTTGAAATCTGGTTAAGAGATACAACTGTTGACAGGAACCTGAGGTAAAATTGATGTGCAGCGCTCAAAATGTTGGGTTCGTGGTCGGCCGATGTGGGAACATTGATGCTGCACCCGAAGTTTCTATCCCACTTGACATACACTGATCTGTATTATCGTCTCACTGAATAAGTTTACATCGGCAGTTCTTTGATATAATACTCACCACGTTAACAATTGGAAACTCTTTGAAAATGTGATACCTACAGCTTGTCATTTGTCTCAGGCTTTATTTTCTTTTATTTTATTAATTTGTTTTGAAATACGCAATCAATTACATTTTTATAAACATTTTCCTGTGACAAATCGAAAATATGTATAATTGTAACTACATTCTCTAAATATTATGCAATTACGAAAAAATCGAAAATATGCAAAAACGTGTACAATAAAATTTACATTTTCGGACTAAGGAAACATTGTTTCGTGCACATTTTACATTATTCATATGTTTTACCAAATAAAAAAAGCTATTACATAACTATCCTAGCTCTATACATTAGATTTCCCGTCTGTTAACACCTCCAAAATTAAAGTTCGTGTTATCGGCACAGAAGCATACTACTTTATCGGTCAGATTATGAGTGCGTAAGGCTTTCAGAACATGAGTTATTTCTGAGGTCTCTCCACACACTTCGCTAAATTCTAATAATTTTATTCTAATGCCCTTTGTAGGCAAAAAATACCTTACTACAACTGGAACTACTTTGGTATCTAGTCTATTGGAAGCATCAACTGAGATTTTAAGATAATTAGCATGCTCTAACTCATAAATTACTCCTTGGAACACAAAAGGTGAAATCACATTAACAGCTATAGACTCAGTTTTTGTTCGGGCACTCGAAAACTTTGGATCATATCGTTTACACACGAGCCGTGACTGGTAATCAGCTGACTTGAAACTAAAATCGTGTTGTACCACATGGAACGAGAATGTTGCCTCCTTAGCTACGCATCCTAAGTCTTCTTCATTCGGGTCTTTTTGTTTAAAAAATAAAGGCAATGTGGCACTTATTGCAGAAACTCTTGTCGCTTTGATATGTTTTCGAGTATTTATATGTTTTACGATATTGCTACGACCACCATATGCAATTGAAAATTCACTTTTACATACTATACACTTAACTTGATCTTCGGTTTGACCATCAATAGGTAATGTTTGCACGTTTTATAATCGTAAATTCTTTTTCCAAGTCACTGTTAAAATGACGTCTTTTTGCCATTTATAAACTGATATAAAGTAAAACAGTTTTCACTCAATAAATACTTTAATTCAATGCACAAAAGAACACTAAACACACGCAACAAACCACTGCGCTGCATTATTACTTCTGCAGTGCAGCAGGACTGGCTGTCAACTGAATGAAACAAAGCTTCTATCCGCCAGATCGTAAGATAGTGTGGCGTGACCAACAATGAGATTTATTAAACAATTCAAAAACAGTAGTCGCAAAGTATTGTCAATGGTTAAAAATTAAAACTCGGAGCGCATGCATTTTGCAGAACAAAACAAATATTATATTTTTATACATCCTCCTGCAAAGTACGGACATTTTAACATTTTTCGCGAAGTACGGTACAGACACGGACACTTGGGTAAAAATACAAACTGTCCGTACTAAATACGGACGTATGGTAACCCTACCTAAAGGTTCACATGAAAAATTAAATTAAGTTTTAGCACCCAGCACATACACTGAGGGGACGTATACTCACTTGGCTGCGGAGGTTAAGAGAAAGTGACGTCATCCCAGACGAAAACAACAATATTTCTGGTAATGACAATGAAAACGACAATATTTCTGGTAATGACAATGAAAACGACAATAAGTCTGATAATGACAATGAAGTCCCCAAATTATTAATACGCTACAATATGAGCTCATAGGTGGTTATGTGGGTTTTATTTGCAGTTGGTGGGGAGTAGCAAGAAAACTGCTGCTGAAATGAAAAGTATAACCCTTAAATTCATGTTTTCTGTTTAGAAACGACAAAAGTTCTATGCTCTGAAAGAGAAATATGTGCTATTCTATAGGGATTTTCCATGAACAAAATTTATGTCCCCTTACTGGGGTATCTAAAATGAGTTGTTTTGCATTACTTTGCGGTTATTCTGCCACCTACAAACAGATTTTGAATCAGTAACACCCAGAGCATTCTAAAATTCATCTGTAGTGTCGATCGCAGTTGCATTTCTAAACAACAATTATTGTTCTAAATTGAAAAACATGGTTTTGCAAGCTGCAAACTATTTAGCAGCTTTTAATGTTGCCTTCCTCACAACTTAGCTTAACGTCGGCAATTCCTGTCTAACATTCCATTTTCAATTCATTGCTATCCCCCTTCCATGAGGCAGTTTGTTGCATATGGAACCTATTAGCACTGGAAGACAAACACCTTTCACTAACCTGACCAATTCCGGTCAGCAGTGAAATAGCCTTCTGGAAACACAGATGTGCTATGCGATTCATTCTATCTAAAGCTAAGCCAACTATGGACGCGCATGGTTTTATGCAACATGAAAAACTGAACTGCAGAACTTTCGGTGCCTATTTCGGATATGGTATTACCGAAGAGGAATAAAGGGTGGCCAATCAACGCGGCCTGGACATCATAAAACTGTACAGGGTGATCCCAGACAGGGAAGAAATGGGAAATCGCCATCGCAATGAAGGCCGACGATGCCCTCAATGCGATTTGCAGCTGTCAGTGGTGACGTCAGGCAATCGAGGTCTCGGGTGGTGGTTCAGATGTACCAAAAATAACCGTGTTGAGGCCACGAATAACACACTACTCCAAGTACGGCTCAACGGGGGATTTGGCGTGGATATTGTGGTGCTATTTGCCTATCTGTGGCTGGTAGGACGTACCTCGTCCGAAATAGAGGATGAGCTGGATCTAGCACATGACACCATCATAGCCTGGAGCAGCTATTTCCGCGATGTGGCCACCAAGATCGCGTGGCACGACTTCCGACAAATTGGTGGACACAGGGACATCGTGGAAGTTGATGAAACCCACCTATTCAAACGAAAATATGTCGGTCGCCAGTATATGTAGCGGGATAACTGGTTGCTCGGTGGCATAAGTCACTCAACAAAACTGCACTTCGGTCTGCTGGTACCAAACCACACCATGGAAACCCTGCTGCCAATTCTCCAGCAATACATCGATCCGAACAGTCTCCTGCTTACGGATGAGTGGAGAGCATACCGCGTACGCAATACTGTCTTCCGGGGTCATGGGGCTGTGAACCACAGCAGACATTTCGTCTACCCCCCAAGGAATAGGGATCCTTTTGGGTACCCAGGGGAGATTTTAACCCGCAGTGCTTGGATCATCAATGACAGGGACCAGCTCCAGCTGCCGACGTCCAACCTCTTGAGGTTTCACACACAGAGCAAGGAGCGCTCCTGGAGGACACCCAAAAGCACTCTACGGTCATGCACCAGCCTAGACCATGCAACTAGCTATGTGGGTGAATGGATGTACAGAGAGAACCTCCTCAAAAGACTGCAGCATAAAAAGCGACGCTTTAAACGGCTACTTGCGCGACATCGCCAGAGCATATCCCGGTGTGGGAAAAACCGCAATGAGCGTTGACTTGGATGACTGCCAATGTCATTAATGCCACCCATATTAAAATTCTCAACAAACCCATATCATCCAAAAATTCCCCACAAACAAAAAATAACACCCATATCACCACCACACACCCCGTATAAAATCCATGTTAAACATCCATATCCATATACTCCTCACCAACCACAAAAAAAACCCACATAATCACCACAGACCCAGTATAAAACTCCTGTTAAATATCCATTTACTCCTCACCAACCACAAATAAAACCCACATAATCGCCACACACCCAGTATAAAACTCCTGTTAATTATCGATAAACTCCTCACCAACCACAAATAAACCCTACATAATCACCATACACCCAGTATAAAACTGCTGTTAAACATCCATATACTCCTCACCAACCACAAATAAACCCTACATAATCACCGCACACCCAGTATAAAACTCCTGTTAATCATCGATAAACTCCTCACCAACCACAAATAAACCCTACAGAATCACCACATACCCAGTATAAAACTGCTGTTAAACATCCATATACTCCTCACCAACCACAACTTAACCCTACATAATCACCACACACCCAGTATAAAACTCCTGTCGATCATCGCTAAACTCCTCACCAACCACAAATAAACCCTACATAATCACCACAAACCCAGTATAAAACTCCTATTAATCATCGATATACTCCTCACCAACCACAAATAAAACCCACATAATCACCACACACCCAGTATAATACTGCTGTTAAACATCCATATACTCCTCACCAACCACAAATAAACCCTACATAATCACCACACACCCAGTATAATACTGCTGTTAAACATCGATAAACTCCTCACCAACCACAAATAAACCCTACACAATCACCACATACCCAGTATAAAACTGCTGTTAAACATCGATATACTCACCAACCACAAAACCCTACATAATCACCACACACCCAGTATAAAACTCCTGTTAAACATCGATATACTTCTCACCAACCACAAATAAACCCTACATAATCACCACACACCCTGTATAAAACTCCTGTTAAACATCCATATACTCCTCACCAACCACAAATAAAACCCACAGATAAATAGGCTTTAAAACATCTATATTAAAGTCCCCAAAATCCGATTAGTTGCAGTTGTTTCCCATAACATAGAGGTTCACGTACTCTAGTACCTAAATATGACAGATAATCATGATGATTATGTACAAAGTTAAAATAATCCTAGAAAAATAAATGTACATATTATTTTTCATCCATTTGTGAAGCACAAATAGGATTATAATCAAAATAAATATCTTTATTGATATTATTTTTTCACATTTCTTACATAAGCAAACAAACAAAAAAGAAGAAAAGAAAACCTACATTTTATGTATGTGTAAAATGCTATATCAAATGCAGCAAAACAGCAGAAAGCAGACGCATAGCTCCTTTAGCAAGTATTTTGGCAGGCAAGCAAAGTTGAGTCGCCCCAGAGTTGGGCACTTGGGTCAACCAGTGTGCATGCGCCGGGACTTCAATATTTGCTGGTAAGGCAGAGCAGAGTCGGTGTGGAGATGGGCCCTTGGATCGAAAACATTTTTTGATAATACCAATGGACGACAAATGTAAAGAGCCGGTCCTTGGCCAGGATCCACATAATTACACACATTGGTCTCGAAAATATTTGGTACAATTTAGTGCTTTAATGCACAAGTTGTATGAATATTGTGTGGGGGCGGGACAAAAACTTTTCTGTTCAGCCTATAAGTGGAGGTAGATTTCGAAGTTCGATTTTTTTATTTCTCTACCAAGTGCCTGGTAGGTAGAGAAGATATTGCATTCCACCCAAAAATTTAATATCGAGATTTCACCGGAAAACATGTTTTGAGACCCCATGAATAAAAAAAGAGGCATTTTTAGAAAGAAAAAAAAAAGTCTGCATGTGTTTGCGTGTATGTGAACAGCATAGCTCAAAAACGAAAACTCGGATAAATACCAAACTTTGTATTTGCGATACGAAAAATTTCAAGAAAGTTCATCCATCCCAAACTACTCTTTACATGGAACATTTTCCGAGATTTTTTATTTTCTAAAAACTGGCTGTAACGATTTAGATGAAATTGCTATGCATTAGACATTTACATGGCAAATACAATGTATATCTTGAATTTTCTGGGAATAGCTCGTGAAGTGCACTTCATTCGGAAGGAATTTTGTATAATCTTGTAGAACTGGTAAATGTTAGGCGAGAGACGAAAACGTACTGCACAAAAAATGTAGATTGCTTTAAAACATAAAATTTTATTTCAAATAATTTTTTGTGACATCAGCCATTTCCGAAATATCCATTATTAATGGTTTGATTTGTTCAATACCTTTTTATGTCCCATCGATTTCAGCTGTTTCTGGAGATTGCATGACAGCATATGCAATTTTAAGGCCAGCGCATAGCGTCGAGTTCTGTAACATTCGATTACCGCTGTTCGCGTTATAACGAAATGTGCGATCTATCTATTTCTCCAAAGGTTTATTTGGATTTAAATGTTTAGATAGCAAAATAAAGTAAATATAGGAAAGGTAGAATCAGACAATTGAAAAGCACATTTCCATTGCCGGGATACTCGAGTAACTGATACATCGTATTTTGATTATTTAGTGGACAGATAAAACACGTTATAAAAACCTACGTTGTGTTATTGTTACACCGTGTTTTTAAACACATTATAAAAACGTACGCCGTTAATCCTGTTTTAGTTATTAAGTGGACAGACAAACAGGTTATAAAAACGTATGTCCCGTGGCTGTTACACCGTTTTTTAATTATTTTGTGGGTACATAAACAGGTTACAAAAACGTACGTCGTGTGACTGTTACACCATGTTGTAATTTTTAAGTTGTTATACCGTCTGCCTTAGAGCTTTTTCTGCTTATCCCACGTGTGTGGCCACCCTGCTTCCACCCACCCCACATCTCGCCAGACGACGTCATGGGAATGTTTTGTACTCTGTGCGCATGTATGAGGACTGGGAAACCAGCTTGTCCCAATAGACCTACTCTTACCAGGATATTTAAATACAGTTACAGATGTATTCATACAAATAAAGAGTATATATCACATAGGTAATGCAAAAATTAGCTAACAGATACGCACAATATATAGATATTTTCAATGAAACCTAAGGTACAATTTCTTATGCTGGATTTACATATATCCCCATACCATATGCCATCAGTTGTACTGTTTTGCTTTGTTAGGTCCCACAATGAGCAAAGCTCGGAAAAATAGAACACATGCATCATACATGTGGCATTTGCCGACACCAACACATGTAATGAAAACATAACCTCTAGCTCATGGCCATTAGTGCACTTATTTTAATTTATCCACCACCCTGTCGTGCATATTGAATCACACGTTTTACTTATACTACATACTGCATTGCAGACTATTATCACTAATTTATTTATATGTATACAGTTTACTTGTTTACTCCAGTAACCTTCATTCCCCAAAGTTAGCACAACCGTTGCCTGCATGTGTTGGCATGCAGGCAACAGAGCAGCATTTCTTTACAAAATTATACAAATTTTCATGTAATCCACAGTATTTTTTGGCTGTGATTATCATATTTATAATAATTTTCTTGGATTAGCAGTATATATAGTATGCAATGCTGATGAATGAAACATAGGCATGTATTTGCAACATTTCCTGTCAATTGTTTCAGGGTAGCCTAATTGGATATGGCATCACCTACTTATACTACCTGGGGCAGATAGCTTTGCATAATATTCCACATTTGTATTGTCATAAATATACTGTTTTACATGTATACAGGCTTTATAAGTTCACTTATTGAAAGTATGATCATAATTGGTTTGTTTGATGCGGTAATAATTTACTGTTGATGTTATTTCGCCTAATTTTGTTGTCGTGGAAAGAAAGGATAAAGTACCTTTGGAACGGGGTGTAAAACAATAAAGCGATAGGAAAGAATAAAACAGTGCTCTCTCAGGTTCGCTTACGTCAACCACAAGGACAAAGCTAATATATTTGTACGTGAAAACGAAGGTGTGCTTACTACGAATGGACTAGTTTTATTTTGTGTTGCCTGTGAAAGGCGTAGAAGTGCAGGCACTCGTTTCCAAGTGACGCAACATTTAAAAACAGCAAAACACTTGAAAAATGTTTCACTAAAAAAAGTGCTGAACAGTCAATGCTAAATGTCAATACGGGTAACCCAAATGAAGCAACTTGTTCAACTTCAGGCCCTCAGTTGTCAACCTTTAATAAGGACCTATGTGAAGCTTTCGCTTGTGCTGACATTCCGCTCTATAAATTAGAACATTCTAAATTACATACATTCTTAGAAATGTATATAAAACAGGGTATACCACATGAGTCTACTCTTCGCAAACATTATGTTCCATTACTTTATGGGAAAAAAAAAATACAAGAAATTCGGACAAATCTGCTCTTAGTTCTCTTTGTTGAAAATGGTTATAAAAGCAATAGGGAAGTGAATAAATTACCTTAAGACTGAGTTTAGAAGTGGATGTGATCTCTTCGATGGCTGGTGCCCACCTGCCCGCCCCTTTTAGCTGCTTTACTTTTATAGGCAAATCGCGTTACGAACACAACAAACGTAGCCATTTTTTATTCTCGGCCGCAACTGCTGCACTCCTTTCCTTCTAAAAAACATCCCTCGGCTACGCTTTGAGGCTGACGGCCCTCAATCTCTTGACTATGCCTTGAGGCTGAGTATCTTACCGGCTTTGGCGACATTAAGTATTTGCCTGTTGGACATGTAACACATCATTTTCATCACCAAGGAAGAGAACTAAGAGCAGATTGTCTGAAATTTGTGATTCTATTAAGGATAATCTAATTTGGGTTTGCATGGATGAAACTCCAGATGCGTGTAAACGATCTATATGTAATGTACGCTCGGTGAAAAGGACTGTCAAAGGCCTATCTTCTAACAGTGGAAGAAATAGCAATGACAAATCATTCAACAATTGCGAAAATATTTAATAATGCAATGTTGCTATTATGGCCAGAGGGAATTAGGTATGAAAATGTAGTTTTGTTTTTATCTGACGCAGCCCCACATATGGCTAAGGCAGGAGGGGGGTTAAAACTGCTTTATAGTAGACTGATTCATGTAACATGCTTGGCGCATGCAATACATCGCCTGAGTGAAACTGTGCGCTTAAGTTTTCCTACTGTTAATAGTTTAATATCAAGCATAAAAAAGGTTTTCCTTAAATCTCCAAGTAGAATCAGTTTGTTTAAACAGTTGGCTCCAGGAATTCCACTTCCTCCTGAACCGATCATTACGAGATGGGGGTCCTGGTTATAGGCTGCCATATATTATTGTAACAACTTTGACATTATCGAGAACATACTTCAAGAACTAAATGAAAATGAAGCAGAAAGCATTGTTGAAGCGAAGGATGCTATATGTAGGGATGGGATAAAGAAGGAATTAATTTACATTAAGTCACATTTCAACTGCTTTTCCACAGCCATCACAGTGCTCGAACGAAATGATGTACCACTTGTCACAAACTTAACTTTAATAGAAAGTCTCTCACTAAAGCTAAAATCTGCGCCAGGTCAAACTGCAAAAAGTAGTTGAAAAATTTAAATATGTACTACAAAAAAATCCAGGGTACCATACATTACAACATATTGCAAATATCATTTCTGGTAAAACAGAGAGCAAATTGTTGGACATTAAAGAAACATTGTCGCTGGAAGAAATTGTAAAGTTTAAATATGCAACTATAACGTCTGTTGTTGCCGAAAGTTGTTTTGCTCAGTACAAATGAATTCTCAGAAGCAAGAGAGAATCGTTTCTGTTTTCAAACCTTAAAATGGTTACTGTTATGGAATACAATGGGAAGAATTAAGTTCACTTCAGCAGCAGCTGTTCCAGTCCACAAATTTGGTGAGTTTTACATTCATTTATTATTTTGGTGGATTATAATGTTAACTTGTATTTTCCAATATAACGAACATTAAATGAACTCTCAATGTCGATTTTTAAAAATTATTATTTCACCATTTTTGTGAGATTTTGGATAGCACATATTTTCTAGGTTGTTAATGCATATATCGCTGTTTTAAACCGCATAATTACATACATATTTTACGTTTTTTAATGCATAACTATCCGAGCCCTACTAATATATTTAGAAAATTACAAGAAAGACTAGCGAAAAAAATACTCGGTTTAGGCCGCGGTGCTCACATTATTCATAATTGTGTTCAGCATGGCGTTGACCAACTCCCCTTTGACACTGAAGCAATTGTTGTTAAGATTTACAAATATTTTTATATTTACACAGTAAGAGTTCAGCAATTAAAAGAATTTTGTGAATATGCGGAGATTGAATACCATAAACTTCTCTCGCATAGCTCAACTAGATTTCTCAGTCTCTTACCTGCCATAAATCGAATACTTTTAATTTTTGATGGGTTAAAAACATTCTTTCTCAAAATTCGTGCCCAAAAATTAAGAGACTTTTTTGATAATCCTGTCAATGAGGCATATATGTGGTTTATTCATGGCGTTCTACAAATTTTCAGTGAATTTATTCTTGAAATGAAAAAAAATAACATCACTGCAACACTGGTTTCAATTAGATACAATGATTTAAAGCAAAAACTTGTTGCTAGGAAAAATCACATTTTTATTCCACAAATAGCAAAACAGAAATTCACTTCACTAATTAATGAAGGACTAATAACCTTAGAGGTTGTTGAAGAGAACTTGATTTCTTTTTATGATAGGTGTATTTCTTACTTAGAAATTTGGGGAAATAGTTTTGATGGGGCAGATCAATTCCTTTGGTTTTCTTTGAGAGAAGCTTATGAATTATCATTGATTTATTATTTTTCATTATCTGTTTACCCTCCTCTTATGTACCCCCCAGAACTTACAAGCGGTTGCCTGGGGTCAGAGGCCCGTCAAGGAGCAGACACTCATGGATCAGACAGAGCATCCAGGATGGGTGATCAGCCCGATGCCTGGTATGGGATGAAGGAAGTAGATGAAATGAAATGTTGGTGAAATGGACGAAAGGAAAGGTGATGATGGAGCAGTTGGTGGAATGAATGGCGGGGGAACCCGGAAAAAACCCGCCCAGACGCCGCTTCATCCACTACAAATACCACATGCAGGTCCCTGGGATTGAACCCGGGCCGCCTCGGTGGGAGGCGAGCGGTCTAACCACTCAGCCACGGCGCCACCTGCTTATGAATTATCCTGGCAGAATATTCAGAAATTAGCAGAATTCATAAATAATATCATCCCAAACAACGATAAAAATTCAGGTGTGATTGACATTGACAAGCTGTTTGATGAAGTTGTTACTGTTAACACAATATTACATAGCATCAAGGATTCAATTAGTGGTATAGAAGGCGTTGACTTGTGGGTAGAGTTCTTCAAACGATTGCATGTAGGTCAAAGTCAACGTAAGAAGTTTGAGAAAATTATAGAATTTGTTTGTTGTCTGCCCGGAACTTCTGTTCCAGTAGAGCGAGTGTTTTCTATTATGAAAAGTTTATGGACACCTCAGTGGAATCGCCTCAAAATAGACAATATTAAAGCAATGTTACAGATGAAAGTGAATTGCGAATTGACTTGTTTAGAATTTTATGACATAAAAAATAATAGTGCATTCTTGAAACAAGTTCTGAGCTCAAAGAAGTATGATGACTGGAACGATACACTAAGTACGCCAAATTTGTCATATTCAGAAAACAATGAGGATGTAGGACCAACCCCAGGATCTTCCTAGAGCTTCTGCTAAACCAGAAACAAGAAGCAAGTGAAAAAGGTACAGTGGTTATTTTATATTAAATTCTATACACATCAGAATAGTAGAAGTAGTACCTATTTTAGTTAGAAATACAAACACTTGTCTACTAATAGGCCTACTGCTGCTGCTACTTCTACTGCTACTACTATTCCTGCTGCTGCTAATAATAGTCAAAAAATAAAAAAAAAACATAATAATAATAATAATGACGACGATGATGATAGATTTGTATATACTTAGTTAAAAAGCAGCAGCAAGGTCTATTTTTTCAGTATAAAGTTTAGAATTATCGATAAAATAGGCTATAATTTTTTGTCCGTATTTTCACTGTCTAAATTATGGTAACCCTACAATTTGAGATCTCCTTGTGGTTTACCGGGAAAAATACAAATCAGCTGGAGAATTTAGTGCCGTGCCGGCGTGTTGCCATGGTAGCTCAGTGGTTAGAGCAAGCGGACAGAGATCGGGAAATCCGTGGTTCAAATCCTGTCTATGGCATTGAATTTTTCAGTCGCTTGATTCTACCTTTCCAACCCTGTGCAACACATGGCTGCCGCCTACATATAATAGATAACAGAAAGTATTGTATTCCACCCAAAGATTCTATGCCGACATTTAACAAAAAATATATGTTTTGTGGCCACTGAATCCAAAAGAAACACTTACTTTTGTGTCACCTACCTAAGGTAGGTAAGAGAAAGTGTTGTATTCCACTTAAAAAATTCGATGCTGAGATTTAACCGGAAATACACTTTATGGGGCCCCTGGGACAAAGAATAAAGAAGGATTTTGTTTCTTCTCTGTCACCTACCTATGGTAGTAGGTAAGAGAGATTATTGTATTTCAACCAAAAATTCGATGTTGGATTTCACCGCAAATAGATGCATACAGGTCTCCTGAACAAACACGTCATTGTTACTGTCTCTGCCACGTAAGAGGAAGTAGTGAATTCCATTAAAACTTTCGAGATTTCATAGGATGTACATGGTTTTAGGCCTCCTCAACAATCACAACGCAGTTGTTACTGTCTCTGCCACGTAAGGGAAAGTAGTGAATTCCATTAAAACTTTCGAGATTTCATAGGAAGTACATGGTTTTAGGCCTCCTGAACAATTACAACGCAGTTGTTACTGTCTCTGCCATGTAACGGCAAGTAGTGAATTCCATTAAAACTTTCGAGATTTCATAGGAAGTACATGGTTTTAGGCCTCCTGAACAATCACAACGCAATTGTTACGGTCTCTGTCACGTAAGACGAAGTAGTGAATTCCATCCAAAAATAAGATGTCGAGATCTAACCGAAAGAGGAAGTACTGTATTCAAACCAAAATTTCAATGTCAGAATAAAACTGAAAATACAAGCTTTGGGGCCCTCTGAACCCCCACAAAAGGATTTCTACCATATTTGCCACCTACTGTTAGCATGTAAGAGAAACTATTGCATTCAACTCAAAATTCCGATGGAAATTTCACCTGAAATACATGATTTGAGGCACCCTGAATAAAAGCATTTTTACTCTCTCTTCCACTTACCTAGATATAGTCGATAAGACAAAGCGTTAAATTCCATCTAAATATTTCATGTCAGTATTTTACGGGAAATACATATCTTGGGAGTACCTTAATACAAGAAAAGCATTTTTACTTTCTCTGCCACCTCCTACAATAGGTAAGAGAAAGTATTGTGTTCTATCCACAAATTCAACGCGGATACTCAACATCGAAATACATGTTTTGCGGACCCCAGAATACAACAAAACAAATTTTAGTTTATCTACCAGTTACATATTATGAATGGGAGGAAGTATTTAACATAATTCCACCCAAAATTTCGAAGCTGAGATTTCATCGAAGATAATGTTTTGAGCTCCCATGAATAAAATAAAGTATTTTTACTTTCTAAGCCCCTACCTATGATAGGCAAGGGAAAGTATTGCATTCCACCCAAAAATTAATGTCAATATTTAACCGGAAATAGAAGTTATGAGGCCCTTTGAAAAAAAAGTTTTACTTTCTCTCCCACCTATCGATAGTCGCTAAGAGGAAGTATCCTAGTCTACCCAAAAATTTGTTGTCTATATTTAGCCGAAAATACAATTTTGAGCCCCTAGTATAAAAAAAAATAATTTTTACTTTATCTCCCACCTAGCTATGGTGGGTAAGAAACTTCTGCATACAACCCAAAAATTTGTTGTCGAAACGAAACAAGGCAATACGTGCTTCTGAGGGTACCTGATAAAAAAGATTTTTACTTTTTCTGCCTGCTACCAATAGTAGTAGATAAAGGAAAGTATTGTATTCCAACCAAAAATTAGTTGTCAATATTTAACTGGAGATTTGAGATTTGTATAAAGCATATTTTCACTTTTTCTGCTATATACCCATAGTAGGTAAGGGAAGGTGTATTCCATCCAAAAATTAGTTGTCAATATTTAAGCAGAAATAGAAGTTTTGAGGCTACCTGTATAAAAATATTTTTACTGTTTCTGCCATATACCTATAGTAGTAAGAGAAAGTATTGTATTCCATTCAAAAATTGTTGTCAATATTTAACTGGAGTTAGAAGTTTTGAAGCCCTCTGTAGAAAACAAAAGAAAAAGCTATTTTGCTTTCTGTCCCACTTACCTATAGTAGGTAAGAGGAAGTATCCCTTTCTACCCAAAAATTCGTCGATGTTTAACCGGAAATACAAGTTTGGGGCCTCCTGTATCCCCCCTCCCAAAAAAAGAAAATTTTACTTTCTCTCCCACCTACAAGTAGTAGGTAAGAGAACCTTTTGTATTCCACCCAAAATTTTGTTTTCGGAACTTAACAAGGAAACACATGTTTTGAGTCCGCCTGTACAAAAAAGATTATTATTTTTTCTGCCAGCTGCCTATAGTAGGTAAGAGGAAGTATCCTACTCTACCCAAAAATTTGTTGTCGATATTTAACCAGAATTACAAGTTTTGGGGCCCCTTAATCCAAAAAATAAGAAGCTTTGCTTTCTCTCCCACCTACCTATAGTAGGTAAGAGAAACTTCTGCATTCAATCCAAAAATTTGTTGTCGAAACTACACAAGGCAATATATGTTCTGAGGCGACCTGTATAAAAAAGATATTTACTCTTTCTGCCAGCTACCAATAGTATGTAAGGATTGTATTCCATCCAAAAATTTGTTGTCAATATTTAAACGGAAATAGACGTTTTGAAGCCCACTGAATTAAAAAAAAAACTTACTTTCTCTCTCACTTATAGAGAAAATATTCTTTCCTATCAAGCATTGGATTTAGATTTTACGGAAATACTTGTTTTTAGGTCCCCTCAGTAAATAAAAAATAAAAGCATTTCTACTTTCTCTTCAGCCAGCAATAATTTGTGACGGGAAGTAGGTATTGTATTCCACTCAAAAATTGGATGTCGGAATTTCACCGGAAATATATGCTTTGAAACCCCTGAATCACCAAAACCACTTTTATTTTTTTGGCCACTTACCAAAAATTGGTAATAGAAAGGGTTTTATTCCACACAAAATACACGATATCAAGGGACTTTAACTTAGTACCAATATTTAAATTAAGAGAAGAAAGTTTAATAATTTGTTTCACCGGAATTATATGTATTGAGGCTCCCTGAATCCCAAAAATCCATGTTTACTTTCTCTGCCTCCTACCTCTAATAGGTAGGAGAAAGCATTATATTCCACCCAAAAATTTTATGTAGATGTTGACCGGAAAATGCATGTTTTGAGCCCCTGAATAAAAAAACAAACAAACAAAAACAAAGCATCTTTACTTTCTATGTCATCCACCTATTACACTGAACAACACTGAAATTTGCGCCTGACCAAAAATAGGCGATTCTAATTGATTTTTAAGCACAAATTTCAGAACTGAAATCCGTTTTGTGATATCACCTAACATTTTTTAGATATTGCCCTTTTTGTGATTTGCGAAAATCCGCTGCGCTACGTTGCTCCCACCACTGCAACCTTTATCGGTCGGCTCACCCTCTCAACATCTTTGTCATTCAAGGCTGGTAAGACTTTTATTGCAGGCGAGGTAACTTCAGCATTTTGACAAGGGTTTAAAATATGACTTCTTTGAAAGGTCTTAAGAGCACAGCAGACAGCATCTATCCATGAAGATACTGGAGCAATAATGGCAAAACTCTGAAGAATGGCACAATGCTGTTGGCCTTTGCCGAACATCACTTTTTGCGCTGAACAGAAACCTTTTAACTACACAACCACTGTCCGTCTTTAGACGAAAGCTGACTATTCTTCACCCCCAACCTCCTCATCCTCTGTGGCTAGAAGAATTCCTTACTATGTTCTCTACTGCGCGTCATAAAGCTGTGTGTCATGTTTGGAACGAGCTGTAGTTGTATACAAGTATCCGTCTCAGCACAGTGCAGTGAATGTTGTGTTCTTTGAAGTGATACGTTTTTGTGAACTACGTTAAAAAAAGTTATATACTTCAGACTCCTTTTAACTGCATTTTCTTGCGTACTACAGACACTGACAGAAGTTGTTTATTTATATACAGATGTTATTGTTTTGAAATGTCTGAGAAAGGCTTAACAGTTATATTTTGGGTGTAAAGCTGGGGAGGAAGGGAAGTGGTGGGCACCAAGTACATGTTGCACTAGATGTTCGTGATACCTTCAGGGGTGGTTAAATGGCACTCATAAATCAATGCCATTTGCTATACCAATGATTTGGAGAGAACCAAGGGATCATATTACAGATTTTTACTTCTGTTTAACAAAAGTATCTGGCTTCTCTTCAAAGTCAAAACATGTCATAGGGTATCCAAATATTCCTTTGGCTATAAGACCTGTACCTCATGATAATTCCCTTAGCCACCTGAACTATGGATGTTAGATGATGTACCTTCAAATGATTCTCCTGAAGAAGAACCTGGCCCTTCAGTATGCAATACCGGTGACCCAGATTTCCAGTTACCAGAACCTCAATCTAAACCTCATTTGATTTCCCAAGCCTAGCTGAATGATCTAGTAAGGGAACTTAATTTAACAAAAACTCAGTCGGAACTTCTAAGCTCACGACTGCAATACTGGAACTTGCTTCAACCTGGAGTAAATGTAACAGCATTCAGAAAACGTGAGCAATCTTTGACATCATTTTTTTCACAGAGAAATGAACTTATTTATTGTAATGATGTTAATGGTCTCATAGAACAACTAAGTGACAATTACAACCATCCCAATGGCGTCTTCTCATTGATTCGTCGAAGTTAAGTTTAAAGGCAGTTTTATTACATAATGGTAACTCTTATCCTTCCGTCCCTATAGCTCATGCTGTCCAGATGAAAGAAACATATGAGAATTTGAAGATAGTTTTGAAAGCTATGAACTATGCAAAGTATGAATGGCAAATCTGTGGAGATTTAAAGGTCATAGGATTACTCCTGGGAATGCCGAGTGGTTTCACCAAGTTTTGTTGTTTTATATGTGAGTGGGACAGTCGGGCTAAAGAAAAACATTATGAAATCTGTGGAGATTTAAAGGTCATAGGGTTACTCCTGGGAATGCAGAGTGGTTATGTGTGGCCCCTCCTCCGCCACACAAGGTGACGATCATCCAAAGTGGATCTACATCGCCTCCCCTACCATGCACTAGTTGCTCTACTAGGATGGAAGGAAGGTGGTAAGTGGAGTCAGGTACCGCCGAAGCAAACCTGATGTTAGTGGGTAATAACTAAAAAGAGCGCCTGCATACAAGGGAGTATGCAGACTAGAGTGGGGCTAGGTGCTGGCCTTGGCGAGCCCAGACCAGGACCTAGGTGTTAGTGGCGGTGTTCATGCGTAGGGCAGGATTGTGGTTAAGGTTCATGCATATTAGATTGAGGTGATACTATACCTTGCGTTGGCTTCAGCTGGAGAGGGAGCTGACTGTCTTGTCCTCAGCATTGCTGATGGTCCTGAAACATATTGAAAAATGGTAGTGTAGGGTATATCTATGTGGGATATTTACGTGTATTTACAGGATATTTCTATGTACAGGGTTAATAATTTAATTTTTTTTAAATTTTTTATTTATTTGTTTATTTTTTTTTAAATTTTATTTTGCATGTCTACTAGCTACTTTGTGTTAACCATGCTCTAGTCCAGTTGGGCCCCATTTCGTCGATATAAAAGTTTCACCAAGTTTTGTTGTTTTATATGTAGTGGGACAGTTGGGCTAAAGAATGCTATACCATGTAAACAAATAGGCTTATTTGTTTCCTAATTTCATTTGTATTTGTGACATTTTTAATTATAGAAGAATTTGGAAACTTCATATAAAGCAGCTAAAGTTAGAAATGAAATTTAACACCCAAAGCAACACATCTGACATTTAAGAAGAACATATAATGAAGTTCTGAGTCTCATGTTTCATCTGACATCCCCATTAATTCCATATAGAGAAGAATATATATATATGTATTTGTGTGTGTGTGTGTGTGTATAATACAGATTGAGAGGTATATTTCTGCATCTTGTAAACAATTTTTGTTAACTCAAATACGTACCTCATATTCTGTAAAACTGGCCTAATTAAGAGCTTGTTGAATTTTTTCCTCTCGAGTCCTACACTTTTATGTTTACATCATTAATTTCCAAAATAAGAAAGGGTGGTGCGGGATCGGTAGCTTCTAGAGTAAGTGTTTCTTTTTCTCTCTAGGTTTTACATATCATGGTACTTAGGGTGAGATATATGTACCAGGCTGTCATAAGGTGTTAAGAACCTGAATGTCAATAACACAAAGGAATGTAACAAAGCACATTTTTTTAGACTCTTACTCTGTTGTCTTCTTCTTGTCTACTGTTGTATTAAATATTAATGTAAAATTTTACCTGCATCTTCTTTAATAAAGTAATAGACTGAACAAATTTGGCACTTTAACTTTATCAAAAAAAAAAAAAGCAGTACCATTTCTTTTCTACTGTGCTCTTCTAAAATGTGTACGTATCTGTGAAAAAAAAGTACGCCAGATCTTTTATAATGCTTCCTCTGTTGTCAGCTGAAGAATAATGTACCATAGTCTTGTTGGGTAGTATAAATTTTGAATTTAATCGAACTACAGGAAAAAATCCTGTACTAAGCTCAGCCTGCATTCATTGCTTATACCTCTGTCAGCTAATGGAGATGTTGGTTAGTGTGACGTCACGTGCTCTCTATCTGTATACATGCTCAAATGTTATGTCTGATACCTATTTCAATTTTGAATGTGATGTAATGATAATAGTTTGATTTTGGATGTGTATTAGTGTTGTGCTCAAACACTATTTCCTGCTGTTATACCAAATAAATAAATTAGGACATAATGCTCTTTTCATTGCAAAATAACTTAAAGCATTTCATAAACAGAAAATTCTCCATATGTACTGTGTATCTTTGGGAACTTTTTGTCAATCTGGGTAACTCGGTTAAGTGCTGGCCTTGGAAGCACAAATAGTTACATAAAACTTGTGTATTACCACATTATTGCTGAATGATTTCTACATATCGAAATGTCAGCTACCATATTTATGACAAAACACCCAACTTAAATTATATAAATGTATAATATGTATTGCATGGCAAAATATCTGCTGAAATAGTTATTCTTTTTTAAGTATCTACTTTATTTACATACACCTCATTTGTGAAGTCATAGTGGGAGCTGCCTAGTGAAACAACTTCTTGGTTTTATTACTTGATAGTATTGGGTAATACTATCTCTGTTTTAAATGTTGGCTCATATTCACTTCTAATTGGGCAGCACTATGGTCTCACAAAAAAAGCCTGGATTCAATCCTAGGGATCAGAGGTGGGATTTTGTGGTAGATAAAATGACACTTTGAATGAGTGTTCTCTGGTTTTCCCCACCATAATTCCATCAAATGCACCATCTTTATCATTGTCATCCCCCCTCCCACCAGTCTCCAATCTCTGTAAACCTGTGAAGTTAAACGGGACATTAAAATTAAAAATACCATGGAGGACGTACTTAATATTTGAGTTGGTATATGTTAATTCACATCACATAAAGGCGCTAGTTGTTACCGTAGGAGCGCTTTCGAGAGATTTGTTTCTCTCATCCTCAGCTGAGACCCAGCTGAGTCTCAGCTGAGGATGCGAGAAACAAATCTCTCGAAAGCGCTCCTACGGTAACAACTAGCGCCTTTATGTGATGTGAATTAACATATACCAACTCAAATTTTAAGTATCATATAACATCACAATAAGAAATACTTGGTTTATTATAAAATACTATGGAGGACACTAGTGAATGAGTGTCTCATCCAGCCACTCAAATTTATAAACCAGCATGTGAGCCATTAATCTGCAGAAACAACAATATAACTATACTTAAGTGATAATACAATTGGGTAAGGAAGTAAGTAGGTAATAATGAAATATTGCATTTTAAGCAAATTTAAATTCTGTAATTGCGTAAAAAACAATAGTATGAAAGTTATACAAAATGCTGTTACATTCTTTCTGCAGTCAACATATGAAAAAACAATTAATACTGGCACACTAAACTACATGTTAAAGTGATTGACAATTATGAAGGGTGGGTGTGATATGGTTAAACAAAAAAGAGACATTGCATTCACATTCATATTTAATAATACTGTGTAATATATTTGTATGGTATTTTAAGGAATATGTGCCTACATTAATATAGATTTGAATGGCCTACCAAATTAAAATGTCCATGAAATTCTAACCTCTTGAATGTCTGTTATTACAATCAGTTGGAATGATCTTATAGGTAATTGTAATTGCACTTAGACTTATGCATACACAAAGCCAGTTCTAGTTAATAAAACTTGCAGTTATTGAATGGAAAATACACTTTGATTCCTTTTCCTGGGAAAGGTTCTATATATAACATTTGATATAACACAGTGGCGGTCCTACAGCACATGGGAACCTTAAATTTATTGACAGGCCATGAGGAAAAAACAAATTGAGCCCATACAGTGATGTTTGTTTCTGTTCATTTGGCTCCACCGTGAGCAATGCTCAGAGAAATTGAACACATCATACAATTATGAAGTATGCAGAGTATGTAGTAATATACCCAATGCCAAGAACAGCCTTGGGGGGGGGGATGATCCCCTCCCCATCATGCATTATCTAAGAGAGAAAAATTTGTAAACCATCACCATTTCAACAGTAAACTTCTCGACACACATTACAGTAGGACAACAATAACAAGTAAGTGTAAATCACCATCACATGCAATGTGCATTGTGTGTGGAATATGTTGCACGACATATTAAAAAGTTCCTCCATAGTATATGGGGCGTGAGTATATAAAAAAAATGTTTAACTCTTCTTGAAGATTTTATGTTAATTAGGATTGCCTAATAGTTTTAGGCGACATGGAAGGTTATAAATTGTTATTGCAGAATAGTTACATCCTTTTTGGAACAGTTTTAAGCTATTTGCTGGTCTATGCAAATGATCTGCATGCCACATATTGTGGTCATGCACAGCAAGGTTTGTTGGGAAGCTGTAAGGTAGCTCAAGAGAGAATATATGTATTCACCAGTGAGAGTAAGAATTTTTTGGAATTTTAATAATGACCTACATGAATGATGAGAGTTTGGTATTTATCCAACTTTTCGTTTTTGAATTATGCTGTTCACAGACCTTAAACACACACGGACATTTTTCTAAAAGTACTCTTTTGGATTCAGGGATTCTCAAAATATGTATTTCCAGTGAAATCACGGTATTGAATTTTTAGGTGGAAGCAATATTTTCTCTACCTAATATATAAGTGGTAGAGAAAGTGAAAATTGCTGCTATTGAGGAACAAAGTTCCAGGAAAAATCGCCAGTAGGTAACATCCAACTCTTCTAAAACAGCATGAATAATCACTTGTAAATGTAAGTCAAATTTATGTTACAAAACAGGATATTTCAGTTTATCTTAGCAGTACCCAAATATTAGTTGTGACTGCTAAGCTGCTTGCATCAGTATAAAAGTTTAAGATAACCCATGAATTTTCACGGCAAATGGCTTTTTCAATACATGCTATTGTTCATGTTATAGTTGAGTACTTTATAAGCACCGGTTTGTACTATGTATGTACAAATTCCTGCTTTGAAACGCATGGCTTTATGTATTCACTTTCAATTGCTAGTCGAACGTTCCACGTTATGTATTTGACCACAGCCAATGGGAGGAAAATGTGCCGGAATGGACTACCTTCCCTTGCACTGGAATGATCGTTAGCTTTCGTTCATTTTCGGCATTCGCTCAACTTCGTCAGGCAACTTCGGGTATTCCGTCTCCAAGCGCTTGTGACAAGCTGCTTTAAGTTTGGTCTTCAACAGGGATGGAAGTGATATCTTATGTCCTACAGATGTCACTGTATGTCATCCTCTAGTACTAACACAAAGCTGGCAACATATGAATAACTAATGCCACCAAAGCCAGGATACTCAGCTGCAAGGTGTAGCCGAGGAATTGAGGGCCCTCAGCCTCAAAGCGTAGTCGAGGGATGCTTTTTAGAAGGAGAGGAGTGTATCAGTTGCGGCCTTTGATTTACGTTGGCAGAAATTTCTTCCAAAAGTCAATACAAAATGAAGAAGAAGAAGAAGAATTAACACCGCTTGTTTCGCAGATTTCACTTCTTATTTAGATTGGCAGTTCCCATTGCGCATGTGTATTGGCCGGAAGATGGCTGCCTTTGGGATGTTTGCGTTTTATGTGTTTTGTGCTCATATCGCAATTTTCTATCAAAATAACAGTTTAAAGGTTCGAGTAGGTGGGCACCAGCTATTGACGAGATCACATCTACTTCTAAATTCACTCTTAAGGTAATTTATTCTCTTTCTTTTTGCTTTTATACGCGTTTTCAATGAAGGCCAACTTAATTCAGAATCGCCCATAACTGTTAACGGAAATGTTGAAGAGAGGTTTATTTCCTTTACAGATGTAAGTTCTGACAGAAAAGCAGATTCTTTTTTGAGCCATGCTCTCAGTATTATTAATGACTTTTCTTGTTCAAATAAACTAATTGCCCAAACATATGAGGGGCAGCAGTCATGGCAGGGGAACACAATGGACTGCAATCGAAGCTGCGAGAACATTTAAAATCTGCCTTATTCGTTCACTACTATGATCATCAGTTAAATCTCATGCTGTGCAGTCAGCTAGTTTTATCAAAGAGTTAAAAGTTGCTATACATCTCTAGCAGGTTTTGGAACATTATTTTCTAGATTAACAAAGAGAGTTCATGCTTTGGACATGCATGTGAGAAATTGAATTTCTACTGTCTGTTCCTCAGACTCGATGGAATTTCCAAAGTTGTTTAGTTCAGACAGTGAAGGGAACACAAAATTGATATCGAACATTTGTTTGAGACAATGATAAAAAATTAAAACTCTGAATGGGACGAGGACACTGTTACATGTGCAGGAAGCTTAATAACCAGGGTAAAAGATTGCTTTTAGTTTCCTTTTGACAGTTTTTGCTAACATATTCCAGTAGTCTGGTGTTCTCTTCCAAATTCTCCAGAAAAAACTTTCAGGTATTGCTTACTGCAATAGAATGCTAGAAGATTTCAAGCAATATTTGCGTAATTACAGGAATGAATTTGACAGACTTTGGGAGGATATGAGTGATAGTGGCAGTAGACTTCAAGCCAAGAGAATTCGTCTCGGCAGTCTATCCGGCACCAGCAGTGATAATTCAACTACAAACAATTGCTTTTTGAAATTGTTGATATCGTAGGGCAAAGCGTATCTCAGAGATTTAGTGAAATTCCAAAGTTACAGTTCCTCTGTCTTCTTGACCATGCACAATTCTCTAACTGGAGGAGGCATTTGGAAGTTTGAAAAATAATTATGGAACATTTTTTTGATTTTGTTGCTCAAAAAAGTGAGCTGTGTGTGGTATATGGTGATCCTGATATGAAAAGAAATAGTGTCATTGAGCTTTGGCAATATATAAGGACAATGGAACTTTCTACAGTGTTCCCTGAACCTTACAAACTGACAGCTTTGATCTTGGCTATACCAACAACTAGTGTTTCAGTAGAAAGATCCTTTTCCTGCCTGAGAAGAATTAAAGATTATCTTGGCAACTCTCAACATGAAGAAAGATACTCAGCTCTTGCTCTGATGAACATCGAAAGCAAGCTTCTACTAGATCTACGTTTGCGACCTTCATTTGAGGATGACGTAATTTATGTTTTTGCTCAGAAAAATCAGAGGATCCAGCTGATTTACAAGAAGTAGGTTAAACGAAATGTGAGTGAATAACATTTATTTTTGATAACTTCATGGCTCTAAATTATATTTATTAAACTACTGTCCGGTGTACTCAGATTTGTTAATGAATTTACTAGGTAATTTAATTTGAATTAAAGAAGAAGATCTTGTTTACACTACAAGTTGTCTAGCTGAGATTAAGTATGCTGATATGGGCAATTCTGTTTAGGTTAGGTCATATTTTAACAAATTTTACAATATACATTGGGGTACATACCTGAGTCTGATAATCAGGCTATGCCATTGAGTCATTGCACATCAACTAGACAAACTTCTGACCTCAGTTTTTAAAACTTTATTGTAACGTTTGTATGTCTTTTATAGGCTAGTTAAACATACGTTGTACTTTTGTTTTGGCCAAACTTCGTTATTTTGGAATTATCGTGACATCATAATCGTGTAAAGAGCACACACACACACACACACTAATGTATACAAATGCTTGTTTCTTACAAAATATTGTCATACAAATAGAGAACATTTATTTTAAAGCTTAAAAATCATGCTTTCAGGCCTTTTTGTTAAAACATCTATTCACGACACATTACATTACAATTATTAAATAAACAATCATTTTTGTATAGTCTGTACTAATTTTATTACAATTTTGACATACCAGCAAAATCCCTGTTTAATTCTTTTAGTGGTGCAGAATTTCAGGTTGGGACAATAATAAATTATGGAGCAAGAAATCGCTTAATAAATGCATGGACAGCTATTTTGCAACTTCAGCTTAACTCAGTGCTGGGCACTTTAATATTTTTTGTATGCTTCTGTCTACAAGTATTAATCAAGACTAGCCTACAACACCCATGTAACACCAATATCTTCCTGGAAGATGCATTGTATGCTATCCCTCTCACTGTATTGCTTATTATGCTTCTTTATTTACACTGCCTCCAAGAAGTCATTTTTGTATTTATCATTTTCAGTTTATTAACCATTTTCTCAATTGTTCAGATGATAACAATATGCCTCATGCTACAGAGTGAGCCAAAAGACTCCGAACCGCCTGCACAGTGTTTTTCCTGTCCGCGTCCTCGGCGCTTGTTGTCATCTGCTGCTATCATGGAAAGGCGCGGATGAAACCATACAACATTTTTAAAACTACTTTTAAAGGCTTTACTTACCAACTTTACGAAAGGAAATGCTGAAACTGGCCACCAACGTTGTCCATACATTTTTGGCACCTCTTTAGGAAACTATCCATCATGGAATTTTTGGGGGGAATTTTCCAAACGAAGACCGATGTCGTCTAATGTTTCTTCGGTAAGAACCGAATGCCGTATTTTAGATTTCTTAGCCTGAACACTTCCTGTGGCATGAAATTTACTGGAAAGTTCATGGATTGTTGTACGGCCTGGAACTTTTACACTTGAAAATCTTTCTGCAAATTGTACTTTCACTTGGCGAGCTGACCGAGTTAACACATACCACGCTGTGCAGTAGAAAACATTTACTGAGCCATAATATACTTTGTGACTAAGTACAGGACAAAATAATAAATAAATTGTAATAGCTGAACTACATCACATCAACTCAAAACTGCACTTCACACTGCACAGCAAAACACTGCAGCCTAACTTCGTTTATAGCAGCAGTGCGTTATCATGTTTTTTATCATATTTCCACGTGCCCAGTGGAAAAACACCGTGCAGCTGGTAATATTGTTTATAAAATATCCCTCAGGGGTAACGTAAAACATAAAGTGCATAAGACAAACCCACACACCCTGGAATAATTAAAACAAAATATCCGCCAGGAAATTTCTCAACATGAACTACTGCAAGTGATGGATAGTTTCCTAAAGAGGTGCCAAAAATGTATGGACAACGACGGTGGCCAGTTTCAGCATCTCATTTCATAAAGTTGGTAAGTAAAGCCTTAAAAAGTATAGTTTTAAAAATGTTGTATGGTTTCGTCCATACCTGTCTATGATAGCGGCAGATGGCAACGAGCGCCAAGTACGCGGACAGGAAAAACACTGTGCAGGCGGTTCAGAGTCTTTTGGCTCACTGTGTAGTATTGAATGACATTGTCATAGGTGTTTGTGAGAAGTAGTCTGTCTTTGATTTGTGCACTTAGTATTTAGGCTAATTAACATGAGTGACCAAATCCAACCCAGACATTATCAGTGCTTTAAACGTTTTAATGCAAATAACCACAGCAGTAGGTACAAGAAAGAACAATTAAGGCACGTTACTTCAACAATGTTAAACTGAATATGAAACACATCCAGGTGTCACACAATCTTAGAGTTTGTGGCAAGTGTCGTAAGAAAATTTCATTATTACCAAACAGTGAATCCAGTATAGCGATATAATTATGAAAGTAAATATATCACTCTTCAAATTGCTTCAGTAGCTTGCAAAACTTAGTTGAACTGTGCTACAAACTGTATTTAAGTGAATTTTGTTTAAAATAAGTGCTTACATAATTTAATAAGATAATGTGTCCTTAATGTATAGACTGACACCATATGCACCCACACATCCATACAGCATGAGAAGGTCTCTACAGTCCAACACAAAATCTGCATTGAACTGGGAAAGTTAATTGCTTTAACCCATTTGTGTCATATGACAAGCTGTACTTGCATATGTTAGTAATGGTGCTCAAATCATATGACAAACACAACTCACAAGTGTACGCTAGTCAATAAAACATATACATGCAGATATATTTAAATTCTTAACTAACAGGTTGCATTCAAAGGATCTCCACATCTGTTTAGAAGACTAATGAATAAAAACAGATGCTGTTGGCACCATGAGAGCAAATTAGAAGGATGTTATGTTGCCAGATATATCTCATAATGTGAAACGTGGCAAGTGTGAATCATAATCTGCAATGAATGTGCTGTGAATGAAGTAAAAGGATATCAAATATGTTTATTTGCTATCAATGAAACACAAAGCTACTAATATTACATCAACAGGCAAGCTGAAAAGAAGAAAAGATCAGACAACCCGAGAGGAGGTGAAGAAACCAAAGTGTGCCCTTTGTATCAGAAGAAAATGACAGGTGTCAATTTGTAAGATCAGGTGACATGTTTGTTGGTGACAACTATAATGCAACACCCATGTGCATATTCAATTGTTTCATTATGTTTCACAAATGACGGTTATGAAAATGACCACTACACAAACTTCAGAGCCAACATCACTCACCAGCTGTTTCAAAATGCAACACTACCAGAGCTCAATGTTAGAGGTCAGCCTTCAGCTGGGGGTACCTCATTGACACTGCAAGCTAAAACATGAACCCCTTTTCTAATGCATATTCCACCCCATGGACAAGAAAGAATAAAATGGAATGAAAAGATGTGTTGTATGCTATTGTAGGGGGAAAAATAGCAAAAACATTTGGCAGTGGCAAAAAGTGTTATGTCGCCCTTCTTTTGGAGAAGTGCTTTGAGATCTGTCACACCCAAAAAATCATATTAAGCCATCAAAATTAAGAAGTCAATGCTTCCAGTATTATCATTTGAAATTTCAGGAAAGAAATTATGTTGGTTGATTTTATAAGAATTTTTAACTTCACAATGCACTTGCACAGTTGTACAGGATTTAATTAAGATTTCTGAAGTAGCCATGAGGGTATTCAAATAGGACACCAATGAGTTTAATTACACATTATGTGTGTACCATCCTGAAATTTAACACATGTGTAGTTTAAAACACAAGGGATACTTGAGCTCTTTTAATTAACAAGGTATTAAGTGCATGGGACTTGCATTTTAAGTATAGATTACCCAAAAAACATGCTTATAATATTTTTGTTATCTTAAAACAAACACTAATAAAGAAAACATATTTTATAACCTTGTAACTAAACTAAAGTTTAATTACATTCAATAATTAGGAGTGGAGATAAATTCATTCTAAATATCTATGTGCGTGCAAATATGTAAATTCTGATTTTGAATAACTGCGAAAGTAGCCACATTTTTAAAATGTAAAAACATAGATGCATAATACTTTAAAGCATTCGGTGGAATAAAAGAGTTGAATAAAAATTTCACACATGATGGTCATATTTTCTTTGAATTTGTACAGTTTGACGTGAAATGACTCATATGCCATTATTTTAGAACCATGACACTTGGTAAAATAACTCCAGTTTTTTCTTCCTTTCATAGAAACTTTCTTAGTTATTATTAAGTTCCCTTGTTTGTTAGCATTGCCAGATTAGAAAAACATTCATAAAAGAATCAAAAGTTAAATCAAGACATTAACAACATTTCTCCCTTCCACCCTATCCAGCTCTACCATTGTCATGCTGAGCACTGCTATACCTTTTTCACTATAAGCTGAAAGGAGAAGTAAACAAAACCACATGACAAGACAGCACCTCATTGGCTGGTGGACATACTACAACCTTTCCCGCTTATAATGTCGTGTCTTCCTCTACAAAAAACAGTTTGGTTCAGATCGTAACATTTTGTGGTTATTCTCGTGCAGAGAAATTTAAAAAAAACTCATTATTGTAATGGTCCAATTTATGAAACAAAATGTGTTCATTCAGGTTCACCTATATCTAAATGAACTGATATAGCAGAGGTTTAAGAGGCTATGCGCAGGCGCTGCAGTTTGTTTCCGGCTTCCGGCTGAGAATCTTTGCTTCTGCCACTGTGGAAAACACAAATGTGGGAAATGGAAAGAAATCAATTGTGTTAAATGCTTTTAACAAATTCTTTGTAAAGTACCCACCTTTAATCGACAATGAATACGGTTGACCCCATTGTTTAGCAATAATTGAACTTCTTTGTTAGTGATGCAGAATTGTTGCTCGGATAGCTTGGGTCGCGTTTGGTTTCTGTTGTATTTTAACCTATAGTGCTAATCGTTATTTAACTTGTTCACTCATAAAAGGTTAAAGCAAAGGTGTTATACTGATATTAGTCATTAAATGAATGATTTCTAAAGCCTGAAGTTAAGAACAGTTTAATCCAGCACCTTTAATCACAGATGCCGAAATGTTCAGGTATAACTTTTATTTGTCTACTTTGCATTATGTGTTATAAGTTAGGGTGTAAGGCAAAATATAGAAATAAAACATACAATGTTTAAAAGCTAGTGATCCCCAAGCTGCACAATCTACTGTATTCACATTCTGTCTGAAGCAATTTCCTCTCATGGGTACTTAGTTCCCATGATCTTCCAGTGGTGCTGCTATGTGCTCGGCGGAGTGATACATTTAAATTTTGTTTACTTCTCCTTTCAGCTTATAGCGAAAAAGATATAGGGCTAAAGTGTGCAATCTTGTGGTGATACCCTGCAATGAGGATGTTCGCAAATGCAGTGACTCAATCTGAAGTCTTGTAATATCATTCATAATATTAGTGATAGTAATACTGATAGGCTTAGGGTTAGGATTTTTAGGTGTGCACTTTTTTTTTAGGGTAAGTTAAAGCTGTGCAGAAAGACATCACAGTTGAAATTTTGTTCTAGTTGCGCAAAGAGGCATTTTTTCTCGCACCCTTTTCCCTTTTTTGGGACCTCTACCCCTTTTTGGCACCTTTATCCCATTTTCCCCCAACCATGCCCTTAAACCCCTTTTTCCCCCTTTTTCTTTTAAGTTTCATTCTAATTTGTTCTTTAACTTTCAATTAATATCTCCTCAGCTTGCTGTGTACATGCAAATAGTAAGCCTACCTCTTTCAGTAAATGCCACGTGGAAATTGAAAGTACTCCCGCAACAATGGAAAATAATTGTGTGTTTGACGAAAACCTCTTTCTCTTGCTTTACCGCTATAAAGTAGCCCGCAATAATGCAATTGACAATGAGTGATTCTAACCCACCAGAATCAGTAGCCTGCTGTTCATGAATATGAGTTTGTTACTGAGAGATGTCATGTGTTTGCGTGGAGGCAAAGGCTGGGCACGCAGAGACGGCAGTAACCTCACCTGCACAATTCCGAGAATAATAAGACTGGGTTCTGCTTGAAACTACTAGAAATCGCTGAGACTGCAGTTCCAGCATGAATGAGAACATTGTTGCGGTGTTACAAGAGAATGTGGACAGCGAATGGGCGCAAGAGTGAGTTGTGTGACAGTCACATTGTGTTAGCAAGTGAACTAGTGTTAGCTCTCCAAATGAGTGTACTAGTACTAGGTTTTACCATGCCAAAGGTGTCCAGTGCTCGATTTATTGTTCTGACTGAGGAATTCAAAAAAGATTTCATATACACTGATGGAACTGTTAGGCGATGTACTATTTGTGATTCAGGAATTTTGTTAGATGAAAAACACCAGCGAGATTGCATCAAACAACACATTTCCAGCTCTAAGCATCAAATGAACAAGACTCTTCAAGCAAACAAATCACGGCAACCTCTATTACGAAATGTGTTTCAACAGAGTTCTCCAAAAAGCCAAAATTTGAAGGAATTAAACATTTATTTGTGTGCAGCTCTTACACAAGCAGGAATTCCACTCAATAAGGTGAACCATCCAGCCTTCAAGGGATTTCTTGAAAAATACACAAAGATGTCAATGCCCGATCAGAGTACTTTAAGAAAAAAACTACATGGAGCCTGTTTACCAAGAAACCATAGAAAGAATCAAGGAGAAAGTGTCTGATTGCGATGTGGGAATCATTGTGGATGAAACCATAGACTCAATGGAACAATGTGCTTTGAACATTTTAGTTTTTCCCTTAGCTGGGGAGAAAGTTAAGCCCATATTGTTAAAAATGTATGAGCTGCAGAAAGCCAATGACAGTACAGTAATGCAATCCATTATGGACTTCTGCCAAAAGCTCTGGCCTACTGGTATCGAGTTTGAAAAACTTCTTCTTGTGGTTACGTCCATACATGGTTTCAGCTGTTAGCCAATTGAAACCTTTATTTCCTAACTTGAAGCATGTGACATGCTTGGCTCATGCCCTTCACATGTTCTGTGAATCCATAAGGAACGAATACGACATCGCAAATCAATTCATCTCTGCCCTGAAGAAGATTCTACTGAAAGCTCCGAGCCGTGTTGTTTACTACAGGGAAATCACTGGCCTGCCCCTTCCAAATTTCCCAGTCATTCTCGCTGGGGATCTTGGATTGAGTGTGCTGCTATGTTGTGTGAGAATTTTGACAAAATTAAAGTGTTTGTGCTTTCTTTGGATCCATCCGACGCAGGTGCAATTTCCAAGGCACAGCAACTTCTGTTGCCAGAGAAAATACATAATTTGCAGACAACTATATTGTGTCCATAGTAACGAGTACCTGCCTGCAGCTATTAAACGATTGGAAGAACAAGGTGTGGAAATGGAAAAACAATGGGATATTTTTACTTCCGTAAGGGAGCACTTAGATGGCTTTGCCAAAGGCAAACTTGAATCTAGTCTTCAGAAGAATCCAGACATTGAGGAATTCGCAATATCTGTAGAAATGCCATTCCGAGTGAAAACAAGGTTTGCACCACTGGTTTCGTTGGATGTTGAAAGAAGCTTTAGCATCTATAAAGACATTCTGTCTCCTAATAGAAACATACTTACTTTTTAAAATGTGGAGATGCTTAATGTCTTGAAGTACAACAGCTTCATGTTTTTTCCTTCTTTTGATGAGTGATAATTTGATGTACTTGTTTGTAGTTCAATAAATTAAAATAGAGGAAAGAGAAATCGTTAAATTAGTTAAGGGAATGCGCAACTGAAATTAAACCAAAATCTCAAAAAATCTAAAAAAAAGAAAAAAAAATTATGTTCTCAAAAAATTCTCCATTGCTTGTAGTTTTAGAATCCACTTTTATTTTTGACCTAGCGAACGCTTTAGGATTGTTACGAGACTTTTTAAATACCCTTGCGCATTTGGTTGCTAGCTGTTTAAATTTTTAAAACTTTATTTTAAGGCATTTCTGCATATTCAAAATGTTCCACACGATGTAGTTTTCATCCATTCATATTGACATTTTTTATGCTTATTTCAAAACCCAAATAAATAAAACTCGTATAATTTTTCTGTGTAATGAACAGTTTTTGCACTACTAATTTTTGAAGATAACAATGTATACAAAAAAAAAAATGCAAATACAACACTGCAAAACTTTTTTCTCTTAAACTAAGAATGGTAGAAAAAAAATTATATGACAGATTGGTAGTTCCTTGACATAGAAGCAACATAAGATTTTCTTTTTGAAAAATGCATCATGTGTTGCATTTTGCATATACCCATAGTTTTATATTTTAAAAATTAATAACTTGAAAACTAATTAAGATTTTGGATTGAAATTCACAAAAGAATTATCTAAAGAAGACTGATATGTGGTTAAAATTTCTGCCCAATTGAAGGGATAGTTTAGAAAATAGCAATTTCATTTGTGCATCCCCTTAAATAAACCAGCACCTTATTGTCCCTTTTTTCACCTTATTTGAGCACATTTTCCCTTCCTTTTTTCATCTGAAATTTGCACCTAAAAATCCTAACCCTGCTGATAGTACCTCTGCTTTAATGTCAAGCTCTATGAAACTTGCTCTCCTAATCACGTCATTACTTAAACCATTTCCAGTGAAAGTCCAAAAAATAAATGAGCATTCCAGTATAATTTGCTTTGCTTCCATGATTAATTCTGTGCTAAAAAAATGGCATATTATTCAATATTAGCTAAACAGACAGTGTGACATCTTTAAAACCTATTTTTACCCTTATCAAACAAATAAGATTTCAAAGGTAGTGCATTCTCCATTTTTATACGTTTGAAAAATTGTGCAATAATGCACATCGTTTGAAAGTCTTCCAGACTATAAGCATGTTTTTCTGCTGTATGATATTTTCCTGGGGCCTAAATCACAGGTTACCCTGACTCAAAAGTGGCCTTTTTATCATGGTTCAGAATAAATGACACATCATATGCCTTATCCATTTGCACCCAACTGTAATTAACCCTTTGCTGCGCATAGAGTATTAGTTAGTTGTTCTCCAAGCAGAATTGTGTCCATTTAAATTCTGAGCTGTTACTACAGATGTTAAGCTAAAAGTGGCATATAAACATGCATAATTATATCTTTTAGTAGCTAAATTAAATTGGCTAATTATTAACTCATTTAAAATTGGTTTGAAGTAAATAAGATTAAATATTATTTCAATAATTTATAACTGCAAACAACCCCTTTGTAGACAAACAACACTTATATACATGCACCCCTTTGTAATGCATCTTTATAACTCTGCAATATTAATGGGAATGGAATTCGTTACTTTAGGATATTAAAAACCGGAATAAAATCTGCTATACTTAAGTAAAATAAATAGAATAATTTCTGCAAAATTATTATGGTACTCACCCTTAAAATGTTTACATCCCTGCCATTATTGCAGCAAGTCTATAAAATCTTAACTAGACTATTTTCTTGCACCATACAAATGTTACATACAATTAAGATTATTAATGGTTTTGTATGTACACCCTTGTATTAGTTTTGAATTTCCACCCCCTTTGCCTGATGATAATTGAGGAAGCACCCAATTCTACACAATGCAATGTCACACTGTTTGCACTTGTATTGTGACTGTATGCCACGACCTGATGGTGTTTTCCTTTTCCTCACTATGCACTGAGCACATGATTTCACCCGGCCTTGAATTTTTATGAGGCTGTGAAGAAAACTTGGTGCAGGAGTAGCAGAAGGTAGGCTACGCTGAAATCCTGCTTGCTTACATGACGTGAAGTCTGCGATTAACTGTTGCACTAAATTTTGCCTGTAGTAAAGAAGCCTATTGCCATGAGCTGTAGAAGTAGGTCTTTTTGAAATGTTGTATATAATAAACCTATTAACGATAGCAACATTCACTACAAAATAGAACAGGTATTTCCACCATTTTTTTGAGGATAAGCCGACACCGTAATACTCCCTCCTTTGGCCTGCCAGATCAATCCCTGCCGTATTATGAGTATAGTTTATCACTGCATTAGGACAAGGTATCTTTATTTGTTCTTTTCCCTTGCCACTCTTCCTTTCTACTTCCCCATCTGTTCTAGGATCGGAGTTTGTAGATAATAAAAGAACATCCCTGTTATCATGCCAAACAACTGCAGTTACACCTCCATGTTGCAGTTTGCGAGATTCGCCCCTTTTCAATTTCAATTGTTTTGGCCAGTCTTCCCTTCCAGCATGAGTTGTACCACACGCATACATTTTCCTGTCCAGAAGTAATTTCATTAGCCATGTGGAAGTAAAAAAATTATCAAAATATACGTGATGCCAAAATCCCGTATATTTTTCACAAATGTCTAAAACAACCTGTTCCCCAAGTAGAAGATCCCTGTTTCTCGCCTCTTTTTTTTTCCAGATAGATTTTACATTCCAATAAATACCCACTTTTACTATCTGCAATACCCCATGCCTATATCCCCCATTTTGTTGGTTTAGCAGGCATATATTGTTTTAGAAAGAAGCGTCCTTTGAAGTCTATCATCGCTTCATCAAAAGAAAGTTCACGATTTGGTTTGTAATCACTCGCAAACTTTTTGATTATGTCTAAAGCAGATCGAACTTTATACAGATAACCGTAAGAATCTACCCCTAATTGTGGCCTTGCAGATTCAACATTCAGGTGAAGGTACTGCGATATCTTTTGAAAGTGGAGCTACGCCATTGCTTGTCTTACAATTGGACAAATGCAAAAATCCCCAAAAAGTAATCTCTGGTTTCAGGTAAATCCACCATCCCCATATATATCCAAACACCTAAATAGGCCTGTATTTCCCTTGAATTTGTAACTTCCCATTTTGGATCCGCCTTTTTAGCTTGAATCTGAGCTGCGTATCTGTTGGTTTCCTCTGCAATTTTTCCGCAAAAATTGGAATCTATAAAAAGTTCAAGATAATCTATTTCTGGACTTAATGTAGGAATAGAATGATTTGCACCTGTAGGGGATGAAAATGTTTCTAACTTATTGAAAGTCAAATTGGAGGTCCACTGTGCCGGTACTGCTTTAGTTTTAGTTTGCCTTTCACTAACTTTAGCTCCCTGTTCTGCTACCTGTATCTCAGCACTCTCACTGTCACTTTGTTCCGTATCACTGTCTTCCACTAACTCACCAAACCAAGATTTGTCAGAGCTACTTTTGCGATCTAATTCCTTGTAAACTGCTGCAAGTATTTCCTTGTCTGTTATCAATACCTTTTCACTACAGTGTTTTCTAGACCGTGATGTACTTGGAACAGCCTCCATGGTACTGATATGGCTATAAATGTGACAGGAAAGTGCTTACTTATACAGCTGCACCCGGCTGTAAACAGTGCTATTTATGGTTTGCTATTACATTCTGGCTTGCAAAATTGCTGGAACAATGCAGCAGGAGTACATTTACATTGACACAGCTCCTAAAAGATGAGGTCAGCATAAGCAGAACCTAATGAAACGATAAACATTTACTACGCTCTACAACGCTATGCATAGCAGGGCGTTTATCATTTCACTACGCTTTTCTACGCTATGCATTGCAAAGGGTTAAATGTACTGTTAGGATATGCTATTTTTCTGAAAACAGTAGCCTACAAATCTGAATGAAGCACATTCTATTTAGGTATACTTCCTCTGTGCCAATAATTTTAGGTTTTGGCAGTGACCTGTTTCACTTAAAATAGCAAAATTAGTTACAACTGCTTTTGAACACATATTTCTGGACAAACACATCACTCTTGCAACACCTACTACATATGAAGAGCTCCGAATCAATGCGTTAAGTCCACATTTTGTCCTAAGCCTTTTTGTTTCATATTCACTTTCTTTTAGATGCCCTTATGGGACTACAGATTAGATTTGGATCAAATCATGATTTTAACCTGTTTAGAAGCAGTTTCAAATCATCTGTCTGGTTCAAAATGAATTCTGTCCATCGATTCAAACCACATTAAGTCTACACATTTATGAAACCAGCCCACTCGGGAAACACAGCCAAGATGTTTGCCATCTGCAAAAGACTTCAATTGTTGACTTGTTAAAAATGGATTGTTTTCATTGTCAACTTTTTAATGATATATTATTATACACAAATAGTTATTCTTTTTAAAGTCAAAGACTTTAAATAGGCATAGGAGTGGTACACTTAATTACTGTTCTGATTGATGTAAGGAATACCAACATAGTAACCCATTTTGGATGCAACTATCCTTATTTTAAAAGGCATATTACTGACAATGGGTAAATGAGAGTGCCCTGTCGATTGCATTATTAAGAGTACTGTATGGTGTTAATTTTTCTTTGATTGAGCTGTGAAGAGTCCATCTTTATAGTGCATTATGGAGGGTTCTGTGCCTGTCAGCAAGCATTCTAAGGGAACACGAAAGCATCAGAAAAGTGGATTTCAAAATGCAAAGGGAAACAAATCAAGTTAATATGTGCTTCATTTTTATACCACCACCGCCGCCGCCACCACCACCACCACCAATAATAATTTTTGCTTAATATACTAAACTCAGAAGACACTCCCACTTTTTTCTCCACTCCTGTTTCTTATCATCTAGCAGTAAACTGTAGCAATTTCTACTACTTAAGTACTCCTGTGTTGCCTCATCGCCTCCTACCTCTCTCCATTTAACTAATGTCTGCTTCACCACTCTTTTTGCCAATTTACATTCCTTATCAAACCACATGTCTCCCTTTTCTATCCCTCCCCTCCCCTTTCTTATCTATCTCCTGCTCTTTGCATTAATGTAGTGAATATGTTTGCCACCTTCTCTATTTCCTGGTTCTCTAGCATGAAATTTACTCCCTGTTAACAGATTTGCCCGTACCTAGAGTCTAAAATAAACTTAGTTATATCGTTGATCCTCATTCCATTTAAACTCGGTATACTGCCACATGTCCCCTTCCCCTTTCAATTTCTCTTCCTTTTGTCATATTTTCATTTCTACCATCAACTATTTGAAATAAAACTTAATATCTTAAAATTGTTCATTGTATACCCCATATTAACTGGCCAAACTACATAGTCAATAACACTGTTTATTCTTGTTAATAATGTGCAAATCCCCATTAAATCTTCCCCATATTTGCCACTCAGGATGTCTAGCCCATTCACTTCACAAGATTCAATAAACTTTTCACTTTCCTTGTCTATGAATTTGTCTCTACTTTGTCTTACAGTATCCCTTTTAGTTCTTATATCATTTCAAATATTGTGTCACTCTTTATGTTCACATCTCCCTCGCCTATTCTAATGTTAATGTCCCCTATTATTATACAAGGGCATATCGAAAAGTAACGCACAATAATCTTTTTACAAAAAAGTTTTATAGTTAAAACCAAAAAAAAATCACAAATGAACTTACACCTTTAACCTACTTTTCGACATAGTCACCAAGTTTCTCAACACATTTCTCCCATCGTGATACCAATTGCAATATGCCCTGCTCGTAGAAGACTGTTTCCTTGGAGTATAGCCATCTGCGGACTGCTGATTTCACTACCGCCACTGTCGCAAACCTTTGGCCGTTCAGGAATTTCTTCATGCGACTAAACAGATGAAAGTCTGACGGTGCAAGGTCCAGACAGTGTGATGGATGCTGGAGCACCTTCCAACCAAATTTGGTGATTTTCTGATGAACAGCAGCAGCAACAACATGGGGGTGAGCATGGTTATGAATTTTGACATCGTCAGTATTCATGTTGTGCGTTTGTTACGAAGGGCACGCTGCAACTTCACCAAAGTTTTCATGTAGGCTGCAGCATTCACGGTGGTCCTCTGTTCAGCAAAGTCCACCACCAATACAACACCATGCATATCTCAGTACACTGCCACAAGCACTCTCCTAGCAGATTGAGTCGCTTTGAATTTTTACTTCACTGGGGAACCAGCATGTTTTCATTCCATACTTGCCTGCTTGGTTTCGGGCATGTAGTGGTACGCCCACGACTCATCAGTGACAATTCCTTTCAGAAAGTCTTGCCCTTCTGTAGTGTACCTCGCCATCATTCGCTGGCCTTGTGGTTATCTGTCAGGCTCTTAGGCACCCAGCGAGCACTAACTTTACGAAATTTCAATGTATCATGAACAATATCGTACATTGCACTATCGGAAATGTTGAACTGTTGCAATAAGGTTTGCAGTTGCACACCCAGTCGTTCAAAATTGCCACCTCAATGCTTCTTGACATTCTGCGGGGTTGCAGCTGTTACCGGCCTCCCGGAGTGTGGCAAATCACTAAGTTTCACACGACCCTCTAGGAGGAATGCAGACCAAATGTACACATTGCTACTGTCCATACTATCTTCCCCATTCATGCTACCCATCTCCATGTGAATATCACTCGGTTTATGCCGTTTGGTCCACAAATATTCGGACCACACCTCTCTGCTCTTCACATGTGGACAACAGAAACATACTTGTTGCATAGTTCACACTTCTCCTGCTAGAGCTGCACATGAAACAAAAAATACCCACTGTAGGGAAAACTTCAAACTATATCTGTGTGAAGTTGCAACATTCCAGCTGCAATAACCAAGGCAGAAAATAATTATTGTGTATTACTTATCAATCCACCTTGTAACTTCCATTTCCCTGTATTTCTCTCTTGCCCTCTCCATATCTTGTTTTGCATTACCTATTCCGACCCAGCTCTGCTCCTAAATTTTTCTAATATCTTCTTGCTTCTTAGTTCAATACCTCTCCCTTTTCTTGGAGTTCCCCCCTTATTACTGTCTAGGACCAATACACTTCCATTCGGTGTTGAAATGATACTTTCTTCCCCTCTTCTGTCCCACTGCTCTCTGACCACCACGCCTCTGCTCCTCCTTCTGCTAGTCCACGTGCTGCTTGGATCTCCTCTTTCCTGGGTGAAATAAGCTTCCTTTCTTTCCTTCCTGATGTATACTTTCCGTCATCAGCATGACTTGCTCCTGGCGTAATTATTTCTCTGTCGTCCCACTTCCATGTCAATGACGTATGTTTGCTTTGTCTAGCCCGCAAATTTTTGCTGGCTGGTGTTAAAATGCGCTTTGAACTTCCTGTGCATGCTTGCTCTGTTTCTCCGGCCATCAATGAATCGAGCTGAGTAATTTCCTGCTCCCACGGTTTGGTGTATCTTGTGTCACTTTCTTGCGAATCCACTACTTTACCATCGATCCACAACCTTAAATTCCGAATATATGCCTATCTCACTTCCATTTTCACTTTCTTCATTTGATGTATAAGTTTCTTCTTCCTAGTGCGTTGTTCCACAGATAAATCCTTGTTTATAAAACTATCTGTTCCTTTTAATTTCTTCTTCAACACTTCATACACAAACTGCACAAGAAATTGCACCACTATCAATCTTGCTCATCTTTGCTTTCCCACTCTGAAGGCTTTGGCAATCTCCCAACCCTGTAATTCCATTTCCAATCTTCCTTCCGAAATTTCTTTGACCTCTTGTGTGGACCATGCACCCCTCCTTTCCTTTAATCCAGCAATGACTATGTTGAACCTTCTATGTCTCTCTTCCAGAAACTCTACTCTCTTTTTAACGTTCTGTACCTCTACTCTCATATCTTGTACCTCATTTTTTATTTCTTCCTTAATTTCCACTAGTTCTTTCTCCACCCCGTTCAGTTTAGTACCAATTTTCTCATCCATGTTCTTTATTCTATCCAAAATTTCCTCCATGACAGCCTGATTCCCATTAGGTCTGGGGTTAATTACGACTCTTCCAATTATCAATAAAGTGGCTGTTACACTAAGTAAAAGAAATATATTTACCATCTCTTCTAAGCCTTGTTTCATTTTATTCTCACTTCACTTTGTGTTATTGAAAGCTCTGATTCTTCTTCTGTATACTTCAATGCTTACTCCCATTGTCTGTTATTCCCTTTTTCCTTCCACTCCAGGAGCTGACTACTCACACATCCTCTCTCTTCGACAGCTCGCTTAGCACTCCACAATTATTATAGTAAGCAGTGTTTGCTTCACTCAAGTAATGTAGCACGTTATGTCTACTGATCCATAAATTTGTCATTGTTAACATCCAAATGCCTATAATTAGATAATAATGTTTTAAAATACTTGTATTATGTTTCAGATACACTGACAAGGATCCAGATATACACAAGGAGGAAAATACAAATGTTGCAGTATTCCAGCTTTCTACCTCATTCAACAAAGTCCTCAATCATCATAATAAATTACAGCAAGTTCGACTCCTGGGATCTATGATGCACACAACAGCTCCTAAATAGCCACGTCCTAGGATTGTGGAGAATACTAGTTCTACATTCATCACATACCAAGGTTGGAATTAATGATAAAGAATTTCCAGTTTTCTCTAAGCTTTTTAGAGCTTTATTTAACATTGAACGGAGTAGAGGAAACACTATTGCATGTTTGCTATTGCCGTGCTAACCTATCACTGAAAAGAGAGGGGGAGATCGCAAAAGCCAAATGTATGCACAAAAGAAGCAGTGTGAATCAGCTTCATTTCCAAACTCAAAGGCAGAGAAATCCATTACTCAAGAAAGAAAACTAAAGGAATGCATCTTCATTCAGAGTTAAACATTAATAAGCTGTATGACATGTACAATGCTCAAGTTTGAGACACTCCAAAGGAAAAAAAATGGTTCCTTTATACCATATTCTCACAAATTTCATTCTGGGATTTGATGACCTTGAAACAAATGTTTGTAGTTTCTGCTCTAGAGTGAAACACCAACTTGAAAATGCTGATACAAAAAAAAAAAAAGAAAAGATTATTGGAGCTATAAGCAGAATTAACTGCTCATAGATTAAAAGCCAAAGCATTCCACAAGCTTATGAAAAGGAATCCTGGGAACAGTTTGTCTTTTATGTTTTGATCTGCAACAAATGCAGCCACTGCCCAAATTATGCATTGGGGAGTCATATTATGTGCGGCAGCTTTGTTGCTACCTTGTGCATTACTGACATTGGTACCACAAGTCCGTCCAAGTCAATTTGGAGGTCCACTGTGCCGGTACTCCTTTAGTTTTAGTTTGCCCTTCACTAACTTTAGCTCCCTGTTCTGCTACCTGTATCTCAGCACTCTCACTGTCACTTTGTTCCTTATCACTGTCTTCCACTAACTCACCAAACCAAGATTTGTCAGAGCTACTTTTGCGATGTAATTCCTTGTAAACTGCTGCAAGTATTTCCTTATCTGTTATCAATACCTTTTCACTACAGTGTTTTCTAGACCGTGATGTACTTGGAACAGCCTCCATGGTACTGATGTGGCTATAAATGTGACAGGAAGCTGCTTACTTATACAACTGCACCCGGCTGTAAACAGTGCTATTTATGGTTTGCTATTACATTCTGGCTAGCAAAATTGCTGGTACAATGCAGCAGGAGTACATTTACATTGACACAGCTCCTAAAAGATGAGGTCAGCATAAGCAGAACCTAATGAAACGATAAACATTTACTACGTTCTACTACGCTATGCGTAGCAGGGCGTTTATCATTTCACTATGCTTTTCTACGCTATGCGTTGCAAAGGGTTAAATGCACTGTTAGCATATGCTATTTTTCTGAAAACAGTAGCCTACAAATCTGAATGAAGCACATTCTATTTAGGTATACTTCCTCTGTGCCAATAATTTTAGGTTTTGGCAGTGACCTGTTTCACTTAAAATAGCAAAATTAGTTACAACTGCTTTTGAACACATATTTCTGGACAAACACATCACTCTTGCAACACCTACTACATATGAAGAGCTCCGAATCAATGCGTTAAGTCCACATTTTGTCCTAAGCGTTTTTGTTTCATATTCACTTTCTTTTAGATGCCCTTATGGGACTACAGATTAGATTTGGATCAAATCATGATTTTAACCTGTTTAAAAGCAGTTTCAAATCATCTGTCTGGTTCCGAACGAATTGTGTCCATCGATTCAAACCACATTAAATCTACAAATTTATGAAACCAGCCCACTCGGGAAACAGAGCCAAGATTTTTGCCATCTGCAAAAGACTTCAATTGTTGACTTGTTAATAATGGATTGTTTTCATTGTCAACTTTTTAATGATATATTATTATACACAAATAGTTATTCTTTTTAAAGTCAAAGTGAAAGCGGTCAACTTAATTACTGTTCTGATTGATGTAAGGAATACCAACATAGTAACCCATTTTGGATGCAACTATCCTTATTTTAAAAGGCATATTACTGACAATGGGTAAATGAGAGTGCCCTGTCGATTGCATTATTAAGAGTACTGTATGGTGTTAATTTTTCTTTGATTGAGCTGTGAAGAGGCCATCTTTATAGTGCATTATGGAGGATTCTGTGCCTGTCAGCAAGCATTCTAAGGGAACACGAAAGCATCAGAAAGGTGGATTTCAAAATGCAAAGGAAAACAAATCAAGTTAATATGTGCTTCATTTTTATACCACCACCACCACCAATAATAATTTTCGCTTAATATTCTAAACTCAGAAGACACTCCCACTTTTTTCTCCACTCCTGTTTCTTATCATCTAGCAGTAAACTGTAGCAATTTCTACTACTTATGTACTCCTGCTTTGCCTCATTGCCTCCTACCTCTCTCCATTTAACTAATGTCTGCTTCACCACTCTTTTTGCCAATTTACATCCCTTATCGGACCACATGTCAGCCTTTTCTATCCCTCCCCTCCCCTTTCTTATCCATCTCCTGCTCTTTGCATTAATGTAGTGAATATGTTTGCCGCCTTCTCTATTTCCTGGTTCTCTAGCATGAAATTTACTCCCTGTTAACAGATTTGCCCGTACCTAGAGTCTAAAATAAACTTAGTTATTTTGTTCATCCTCATTCCATTTAAACTCGGTATACTGCCACATGTTCCCTTCCCCTGACAATTTTCTCTTCCTTTTGTCCTATTTTCATTTCTACCATCAACTATTTGAACTAAAACTTAATATCTTAAAATTGTTCATTGTATACCCCATATTAACTGGCCAAACTACATAGTCAATAACACTGTCCATTCTTGTTAATAATGTGCAAATTCCCATTAAATCTTCCCCATATTTGCCACTCAGGATGTCTAGCCCATTCACTTCACAAGATTCAATAAACCTTTCACTTTCCTTGTCTATGAACTTGTCTCTACTATGTCTTACAGTATCCCTTTTAGTTCTTATATCATTTCACATATTGTGTCACTCTTTATGTTTACATCTCTCTGGCCTATTCTAATGTTAATGTCCCCTATTATACAAGGGCATATCGAAAAGTAATGCCCAATAATTTTTTTACAAAAAAGTTTTATAGTTAAAACCAAAAAAAAATCACAAATGAACTTACACCTTTAACCTACTTTTCGACATAGCCACCAAGTTTTCAAAACATTTCTCCAATCGTGATACCAATTGCAATATGCCCTGCTCGTAGAAGTCTGTTTCCTTGGAGTATAGCCATCTGCAGACTGCTGATTTCACTACCGCAACTGTCGCAAACCTTTGGCCGTTCAGGAATTTCTTCATGGGACTAAACAGATGAAAGTCAGATGGTGCAAGGTCCAGACTGTATGATGGATGCTGGAGCACCTTCCAACCAAATTTGGTGATTTTCTGATGAACAGCAGCAGCAACAAGATGGGGGTGAGCATTGTCATCAATTTTGACATCATCAGCATTCATGTTGTGCGTTTGTCACGAAGGGCACGCTGCAACTTCACCAAAGTTTTCATGTAGGCTGCAGCATTCACAGTGGTCCTCTGTTCAGCAAAGTCCACCAATACAACACCATGCATATCTCAGTACACTGTCACAAGCACTCTCCTAGCAGATTGAGTCACTTTGAATTGCTTCTTCACTGGGGAACCAGCATGTTTTCACTCCATACTTGCCTGCTTGGTTTTGGGCATGTAGTGGCACGCCCACGACTCATCAGTGACAATTCCTTTCAGAACGTCTTGCCCTTCTGCAGTGTACCTCGTCATCATTTGCTGGCCTTGTGGTTGTCTGTCAGGTTCTTAGGCACCCAGCGAGCACTAACTTTACGAAATTTCAATATATCATGAACAATATCGTACACTGCACTATAGGAAATGTTGAACTGTTGCAATAAGGTTTGCAGTTGCACACCCAGTCGTTCAAAATTGCCACCTCAATGCCTCTTGACATTCTGCGGGGTTGCAGCTGTTACCGGCCTCCCGGAGCGTGGCAAATCACTAAGGTTCACATGACCCTCTAGGAAGAATGCAGACCACCTGGAGACATTGCTACGGTCCATACAATCTTCCCCATTCATGCCACACATCTTCCTGTGATTATCACTCGGTTTATGCCCTTTGGTCCACAAATATCGGATCACACCTTTCGGCTCTTCACATGTGGACAACAGTAACATATTTGTTGCATAGTTCACACTACTCCTGCTAGAGCTGCACATGAAACAAAAAATACCCACTGTAGGGAAAACTTCAAACTATATCTGTGTGAAATTGCAACATTCCAGCTGCAATAACCAAGGCAGAAAATAATTATTGTGCATTACTTATCGATCCACCTTGTAACTTCCATTTCCCCGTATTTCTCTCTTGCCCTCTCCATATCTCTTTTTGCATTCCCTATTGCAACCCAGCTCTGCTCCTAAATTTTTCTAATATCTTCTTGCTTCTTAGTTCAATACCTCTCCCTTTTCTTAAAGTTCCCTCCTTATTACTGTCTAGGACCAATACACTTCCATTCGGTGTTGAAACGATACTTTCTCCCCCTCTTCTGTCCCACTGCTCTCTGACCACGCCTCTGCTCCTCCTCCTGCTAGTCCACGTGCTGCTTGGATCTCCTCCTTCCTGGGTGAAATAAGCTTCCTTTCTTTCGTTCCTGATGTATACTTTCCGTCATTAGCATGACTTGCTCCTGACGTAATTATTTCTCTGTCGTCACTTTTGCATGTCAATGGCGTATGTTTGCTTTGTCTAGCCCGCAAATTTGTGCTGGCTGGTGTCAAAATGCCCTTTGAACTTCCTGTGCATGCTTGCTCTGTTTCTCCGGCAGTCAATGAATCGAGCTGAATAATTTCCTGCTCCCACGGTTTGGTGTATCTTGTGTCACTTTCTTGCAAATCCACTACTTTACCATCAATCCACAACCTTAAATTCCGAATATATGCCTATCTCACTTCCATTTTCACTTTCTTCATTTGATGTATAAGTTTCTTCTTCCTAGTGCGTTGTTCCACAGATAAACCCTTGTTTATAAAACTATCTGTTCCTTTTAATTTCTTCTTCAACACTTAATACACAAACTGCACAAGAAATTGCACCACTATCAATCTTGCTCATCTTTGCTTTCCCACTCTGAAGGCTTTGGCAATCTCCCAACCCTGTAATTCCATTTCCAATCTTCTTCCGAAATTTCTTTGACCTCTTGTGTGGACCATACACCCCTCCTTTCCTTTAATCCAGCAATGACTATGTTGAACCTTCTATGTCTCTCTTCCAGAAACTCTACTCTCTTTTTAACATTCTGTACCTCTGCTCTCATATCTTGTACCTCATTTTTTATTTCTTCCTTAATTTCCGCTAGTTCTTTCTCCACCCCGTTCAGTTTAGTACCAATTTTCTCATCCATTTCTTTATTCTATCCAAAATTTCCTCCATGACAGCCTGATTCCCATTAGGTCTGGGGTTAATTACGACTCTGCCAATTATCAATAAAGTGGCTGTTACACTAAGTAAAAACAATATATTTATCATCTCTTCTAAGCCTTGTTTCATTTTATTCTCACTTCACTTTGTGTTATTGAAAGCTCTGATTCTTCTTCTGTATACTTCAATGCTTACTCCCATTGTCTCTTATTCCCTTTTTCCTTCCACTCCAGGAGCTGACTACTCACACATCCTCTCTCTTCGACAGCTAGCTTAGCACTCCACAATTATTATAGTAAGCAGTGTTTGCTTCACTCAAGTAATGTAGCACTTTAGGTCTACTGATCCATAAATTTGTCATTGTTAACATCCAAATGCCTATAATTAGATAATAATGTTTTAAAATACTTGTATTATGTTTCAGATACACTGACAAGGATCCAGATATACACAAGGAGGAAAGATACAAATGTTGCAGTATTCCAGCTTTCTACCTTATTCAACAAAGTCCTCAATCATCATAATAAATTACAGCAAGTTCAACTCCTGGGATCTAGGATGCACACAACAGCTCCTAAATGGCCACGTCCTAGGATTGTAGAGAATACTAGTTCTACATTCATCACATACCAAGGTTGGAATTAATGATAAAGAATTTCCAGTTTTCTCTAAGCTTTTTAGAGCTTTATTTAACATTGAACAGAGTAGAGGAAACACTATTGCATGTTTGCTATTGCCGTGCTAACCTATCACTGAAAAGAGAGGGGGAGATCGCAAAAGCCAAATGTATGCACAAAAGAAGCAGTGTGAATCAGCTTCATTTCCAAACTCAAAGGCAGAGAAATCCATTACTCAAGAAAGAAAACTAAAGGAATGCATCTTCATTCAGAGTTAAACATTAATAAGCTGTATTACATGTACAATGCTCAAGTTTGAGACACTCCAAAGGTAAAAAAATGGTTCCTTTATACCATATTCTCACAAATTTCATTCTGGGATTTGATGACCTTGAAACAAAAGTTTGTAGTTTCTGCTCTAGAGTGAAACACCAACTTGAAAATGCTGACACATAAAAAAGAAAAAATTATTGGAGCTACAAGCAGAATTAACTGCTCATAAATTAAAAGCCACAGCATTCCACAAGCTTATGAAAAGGAATCCTGGGAACAGTTTGTCTTTTATGTTTTGATCTTCAACAAATGCAGCCACTGCCCAAATTATGCATTGGGGAGTCATATTATGTGTGGCAGCTTTGTTGCTACCCTGTGCATTACTGACCTTGGTACCACAAGTCCGTCCAAGTCAAATTGGAGGTCCACTGTGCCGGTACTGCTTTAGGTTTAGTTTGCCTTTCACTAACTTTAGCTCCCTGTTCTGCTACCTGTATCTCAGCACTCTCACTGTCACTTTGTTCCTTATCACTGTCTTCCACTAACTCACCAAACCAAGATTTGTCAGAGCTACTTTTGCGATCTAATTCCTTGTAAACTGCTGCAAGTATTTCCTTATCTGTTATCAATACCTTTTCACTACAGTGTTTTCTAGACCGTGATGTACTTGGAACAGCCTCCATGGTACTGATATGGCTATAAATGTGACAGGAAGCTGCTTACTTATACAACTGCACCCGGCTGTAAACAGTGCTATTTATGGTTTGCTATTACATTCTGGCTAGCAAAATTGCTGGAACAATGCAGCAGGAGTACATTTACATTGACACAGCTCCTAAAAGATGAGGTCAGCATAAGCAGAACCTAATGAAACGATAAACATTTACTATGTTCTACTACGCTATGCGCAGCAGGGCGTTTATCATTTCACTATGCTTTTCTGCGCTATGCGTTGCAAAGGGTTAAATGCACTGTTAGCATATGCTATTTTTCTGAAAACAGTAGCCTACAAATCTGAATGAAGCACATTCTATTTAGGTATACTTCCTCTGTGCCAATAATTTTAGGTTTTGGCAGTGACCTGTTTCACTTAAAATAGCAAAATTAGTTACAATGCTTTTGAAGACATATTTCTGGACAAACACATCACTCTTGCAACACCTACTACAGATGAAGAGCTCCGAATCAATGCGTTAAGTCCACATTTTGTCCTAAGCGTTTTTGTTTCATATTCACTTTCTTTTAGATGCCCTTATGGGACTACAGATTAGATTTGGATCAAATCATGATTTTAACCTGTTTAAAAGCAGTTTCAAATCATCTGTCTGGTTCCGAACGAATTCTGTCCATCGATTCAAACCACATTAAATCTACAAATTTATGAAACCAGCCCACTCGGGAAACACAGCCAAGATTTTTGCCATCTGCAAAAGACTTCAATTGTTGACTTGTTAATAATGGATTGTTTTCATTGTCAACTTTTTAATGATATATTATTATACACAAATAGTTATTCTTTTTAAAGTCAAAGTGAAAGCGGTCAACTTAATTACTGTTCTGATTGATGTAAGGAATACCAACATAGTAACCCATTTTGGATGCAACTATCCTTATTTTAAAAGGCATATTACTGACAATGGGTAAATGAGAGTGCCCTGTCGATTGCATTATTAAGAGTACTGTATGGTGTTAATTTTTCTTTGATTGAGCTGTGAAGATGCCATCTTTATAGTGCATTATGGAGGGTTCTGTGCCTGTCAGCAAGCATTCTAAGGGAACACGAAAGCATCAGAAAGGTGGATTTCAAAATGCAAAGGGAAACAAATCAAGTGCGTGCGTGCGTGCGTGCGTGCGTCAGATGGCAGGTTGAGGGCAACCCGATGATGTCTTTAGGCGTGTACCTTCCCTAATTAGGGCTTTACCACGTAGTGACGGGATATGGGGGTTACAGGATGGCGGTTGTTCTTTAGGTAGGGGAGAGAAAGGATGTAACAAAGTTTGTTCCTCAACGGTAGCCGGTCATGGTGCAACTTCCCTTGTGCACCGCTGGTGGTATGAATTTTGTAATTTTAAACATGTTGGGATTTGAATTTTGAAGTCCAAGCTACTCTTGAAGGGATTGTATTGGAGTTCAGCTTTAGCTGCTGTTGGAATTACTCCGCTGTTACCGGATATGCCCGCAAGCCATGCGGGGAAGCCGGTGATGCCTCAAGCGGCGTGTTCTGGGGTTATAATCCCCAAGAGACCTAACTAGGGCGCTCTGATGGTATGGCAACTGGTCGTAAAATTTTGCGGCCCGGCGCCTAATTTCATCCTCCACGTAAGGAAGAGATGAGGCTTCGTGAAGCAGTCTCACGGGAAAGGAGCGGTTTACACAATAGATGGCCCGAAGGCACCTATTCTGTACCCGTTGCAGGAGCAGCAGGTTGGAATCTGCGGCCATGCCCCAGATCTCGCAGGCATAAAGCAGGAAGGGGATTATCAGCGCTCGAAAAAGGTGTAACCTTAAAGGGACAGGCATCTCAGACCTCAGCATCGGGTACAATGAAGCCGCAGCCCCATGCCCCCGACGCACGACGTCCCCGACGTGTCCCCGAAAAGCTAGGCCCTTATCTAACTTAACCCCCAGGTAGGTAATGACATTTGTCCATTCTATCCTTCTTCCGAGATAGCTGAATGTGGGGAAGATTGCGGGAAAGCGGCGCTTGGTGAAGAGAATGGCGTGGCTTTTTGCCGGGTTAATGGATAATCGCCAACGCCTGCACCACTCTTGGAGGAGGCGAAGGTGTCTGAATGGGGTTGAAGGCTCTGTTTGGGTTTTTGCTTGTACAGTACAGGAGCACGTCATCAGCGTACTGTGCCATGTTGACGTGCTGCTCTGTGGGTAGGTTGGCCACATATACACTAAAGAGTGTGGGGGATAACACAGAACCTTCGGGGACTCCGCCTCGTATTGGCCTTAGTGTAGATTTGTGTCCCGCAACTGAAACGACAAAAGTGCGGTGTTTTAGATATGTGTGTAGTAGGTGTATTATGTGTGTAGGGAGCTCCAGTTGGATGAGCTTTTTGAGGAGACCCGCATGCCAGGTCGTCGAGAAGGCCTTCTCGACATCCAGTGAAACTGCGGCGGTGTAAGCCCTGTCCTGGAAGCCCAGGGCAGCCGCCTCCACCACGCGCAGCAATTGCTGGGAGGTCGAGTGCCCAGGACGGAAGCCGAACTGATGTGGTGGGATGGCTCGAATGTCCCCTAAGTGGGAGACAAGCGGGTAAGAATGGTCCTTTCAAACACTTTTGAAAGGACAGAGAGGAGACTAATGGATCTGTAATTGGCAGGATGTACCGGATCTTTCCCCGGCTTCAATATGCAGATAACCCGAGCCTCTCTCCACTCGCGTGGAAAGTGACTTAGGGCGAAGCACATATTGAAGACCCTGGTGAGAAAGAGCACAGCCCGGAAGGGAAGGCGTCGTAGCATGGCGGGTTTAAGCCCGTCAGGCCCCGGTGCCCTTTTGGGGTTGAGACGCCGGAGTGCGCCCTGGATTTCTGAAGGTCTTATGACGGGATATCGATCCGCATCGTCAGGGGGACGTCGAAGGAATCGGCGTACCTCCCTCCGAGTACGTTCAGAAAAGGCATCGTCCTGGGGGTCATCTCGAGGCCTCATGGTCCTCTCAAGGTAGTCGGCAAACACATTTGCTTTGGCTTGGGGGAGGTAAGCCAGGCCTTGGGTGCCATGGAGAGGGGAGGAATATTGATCTCTGCGGTTGCGGAGGTGTTTGGCAATCCTCCACACGTCGCCATCTTCGAGGTTCATACGGTTCATCGTCTCCTTCCACGCTTGCACTCTGTGCTCGCGTAGCCGGCGACGGACCTCTCGGCAAAGGCGCCTATGAAGCACTTGATTATGTGGCGTGCGGTGACGCTGGTAGAGTCTGCGTGCCGCCCAGGAGCGGCGGATTAGCAGATGGAGTTCAAGAGGAAGGACGTCAGGATGCAAGGGTGCTGGGGTGTTGACAGTGAGGTTACGGACCGTTCGTACCACGATGGAAGTGAAGGAGACGGCCGCCTCCAGGGTTGGGACGTCTACGATTCTCGGGTTGGGTGGAAGGGATTCGTTGAGGCAAACCTTGACGCATTCCCAGTCGACCTCACGGTGTTGAACCGGGACGCCGTGACTGGCAACCTGGGTGTTAACCTCGGCTAACACAGGATTATGGTCTGAGTGTAGCGCATTGATTGATGTGAGTGAGATATGAAAGGGGAAATGCTTGATGATCGCGAAGTCGATAACGGTAGCCCGTCCTCGACCTCGTGGATGATGTGTAGGTTTCCAGGGACCCTCTGCTCTAAGTTGAGGGTCCCCATCTATCATACGTATAATTTCATTGCCTCGTCTACACGACGGGGGGCAGCAATGCCAACGCATATGTTTGGCATTGAAGTCCCCAGCCATGATAACGTTAGGATGAAGGGCGAGGATGGATAGGTAATCGTTAAGTACGAACAGCCTTCTTGGAGGGTGGTAAACAGACACCACCATGACTTCTGCACCGCCGAGATCAATACAGACGGCCGTGGCCTCCAGGGTTTGAAGTGGCGGGAGAGGGATTGGGCGTTGGACAACACTGTTTCTCACGAGAACCGCGGTGCCACCTCCTCGGCGGCCCAAACGGTCAGTCCTGAGGCAGCTGAAGCCCGGTAGACGGAATCGTGTGTGGGGTTTGAAATGTGTTTCCCCGACTAGGATGAGGTCCAAGGCATATGAGCCAGCAAAGTGCTGGAGCTCATTCCCCTGATCGGCCAATCCACACGCGTTCCAAAACGCGAACCGAAACGAGGTACGTGACCTAGTTCGATTCGCCATTTCGGGCCGTCTGGATGACAGTGGTCAGGAGTGTGAGCCCCTCCATGGCAATTACCATCTTTGCGGCTTGGTCAGATGTTGATAGGAACCTGACCAGCAGGTCGCAGATGCGCTGGCCGTGGTTCTGCAGCAGCTGCTGCAACCACCCCAGCACATCGGAAACCTGTGGTGCAGGAGGAGGGGTTGGGGCTCTTCTCGGGAGAGGAGTGGGGGGCTTGGGCAAGGGCGCCGGTCCATTGGTCCCCTTATCGGCCCTCGACCTACGCGGAAGCGTGGGAGTACCACGCTCACACGAGGCCTCGGATTCCGAGTCCGGTTCTCGCGCTGGACGTCTCCTTGTCCTTCTAGGACGGGGAGGTTTTGGGGTGTCTGGAGCTGGTGTTTGTGTCTTGCTGGACGTGGGTTGTGTGGGGGCCCTTGACACCGCAGGTCTACCCGAGGTGCTCTGTAGTGCTGCTGCATAAGAGCGTCGGGAAGCAGGCTGATGTTGTTGCCGTGGCGGAGCCGGAGCCGGAGCTGGCGGGTGCTGCTGTTGCGCTGGTTGGCCTCCCCTACCTTGGGGGGCTGCTGGTGCAGGTGGTCTCCTTGAGGCTATTACAGCCTTCCTCGTAGGGCACCCGCCGTAACACGCCACATGCTCCCCCTTGCAGTTAGCACAGGTGGGAACCTCGGCAATTGTTCGGGGACAGACCTCTCTTGGATGGGAGCCTCCGCACCTTAAGCAGCGCAGGTTGCGGAAGCAGAAGTGGCTGGAGTGGTTAAACCCCAGGCACCGGTAACATTGTGGGGGACCGCCAGAGCCCTTGGATGGTTCGATGTGGACCCGAAGGTAGCAGATGGTGGTGACACCATCTATCTTTGCCTCTGGGTCTGCTGACCGCTCCACGACTACTAAAAATATTGGGAGGGTGGTGGGGCCTTGGCCATTTGGAGCTGGTCTGGTGAGCTGCTTCACCAGTCTTGGGGTGATGCCCTGGCGGGTGAGGTCGTCCTCGATGTCAGTCACCGAAGTATCCGCTGGCAATCCTCGGATAACCCTGCGAATGTCACGGGCCTTATCCAGGCCGAAGGTAAAATGGGGAATGCCCCTCCTACCTAGCTGTTTAAGCAGCGTCGAATAGTCCCCAACCTGCTTGGCCTGAAAGATGAAGCGGCTTTTGTTCCGCCTCACCGTACATGACCCGATCAGGGTCGGCATGACTTCCTTCAGGAAGCCTACAGACCCCGCAAAGTCATCCACGATGATGGGTGGAACGTGGCTCCGCTGCCCGGCGTTCTGGGCGGACCCAGAAGCGGCAGGCTGCGCGGACGCTCCTGATTGGCCAGAGGGCGCGCCCCCTGCAGCCAATCGGGTAGCACGCTTCCTTTTCCGTGAAACCACTTCACGGAAGTCGTCGTCCTCTCCAGCCGTGGAAAGGCCAGAGGAGCTTGCCTCATCCTCCTCCATGGAGGAGTAGATTGAATGTTGGGAGCCTAAATTGGCTCGACCGTCGTCGGAGCAGGGCTCCGAAATTTGGTCTACTCGGTCAGATGAAACTTCGCGAGAGACGCCCTGGTTGGTGGAAAGCTTGGACTGGTCCAAACAATGCACTTTGCCCTTACCGCTTGCGCGTTCTTGGCTAAGTGCTCTTTTCTTGCCCTCCAGAGCGGCAGGGCCGCCCGAGGGCTGGTTGGCTGCACCAGTGCTGGTGCTGGCAGCGGCAGTTGCAGTTTGCCCGGCATTCCCGCTGGGGCCTTTGCCAGTTATGGATTGGTTGGGTTTCGTTTTAGGCATGTTGGAAAGGTACACAGCGCTGCACCCCTAAACACAAAATCATTTACCCTCACCTGCAGGCAGCTGTGGTATTCAATAGCGCAGCGAAACAGAGGGCCGGACACTTTTAGTGTGCCTTACCGTTCCTTAAAGAAGGTGGCTGTGGCCTTGTTCGCCTACCCGCTGCCTGGAATTGGCCTCTTGATGGTAACGAGGCCACTGAAGGTCAATGTAGTCTTATGCACTGGTCGCCTTAAGAAATGCGATGCAGTAGAGCTGGTTGAAGAAGTACGTTCTCAAGAACCTGGACGACCCACAAAAAGTGGCGGACCGCGCAGAAAATCTCGAAGTGGCGATGCAGATTTTTCGGCAGACCTCGTAGAAACCTCACTGGTGTGCGCTGGATGCATGTCCTGCTACTGCATACAAATCAAGTTAATATGTGCTTCATTTTTATACCACCACCACCAATAATAATTTTTGCTTAATATTCTAAACTCAGAAGACACTCCCACTTTTTTCTCCACTCCTGTTTCTTATCATCTAGCAGTAAACTGTAGCAATTTCTACTACTTATGTACTCCTGCTTTGCCTCATTGCCTCCTACCTCTCTCCATTTAACTAATGTCTGCTTCACCACTCTTTTTGCCAATTTACATCCCTTATCAGACCACATGTCAGCCTTTTCTATCCCTCCCCTCCCCTTTCTTATCCTTCTCCTGCTCTTTGCATTAATGTAGTGAATATGTTTGCCACCTTCTCTATTTCCTGGTTCTCTAGCATGAAATTTACTCCCTGTTAACAGATTTGCCCGTACATAGAGTCTAAAATAAACTTAGTTATTTCGTTGATCCTCATTCCATTTAAACTCGGTATACTGCCACATGTTCCCTTCCCCTGACAATTTTCTCTTCCTTTTGTCCTATTTTCATTTCTACCATCAACTATTTGAACTAAAACTTAATATCTTAAAATTGTTCATTGTATACCCCATATTAACTGGCCAAACTACATAGTCAATAACACTGTCCATTCTTGTTAATAATGTGCAAATCCCCATTAAATCTTCCCCATATTTGCCACTCAGGATGTCTAGCCCATTCACTTCACCAGATTCAATAAACCTTTCACTTTCCTTGTCTATGAACTTGTCTCTACTATGTCTTACAGTATCCCTTTTAGTTCTTATATCATTTCACATATTGTGTCACTCTTTATGTTCACATCTCTCTCGCCTATTCTAATGTTAATGTCCCCTATTATACAAGGGCATATCGAAAAGTAATGCACAATAATTTTTTTACAAGAAAGTTTTATAGTTAAAACCAAAAAAAAATCACAAATGAACTTACACCTTTAACCTACTTTTCGACATAGTCACCAAGTTTCTCAAAACATTTCTCCCATCGTGATACCAATTGCAATATGCCCTGCTCGTAGAAGTCTGTTTCCTTGGAGTATAGCCATCTGCAGACTGCTGATTTCACTACCGCAACTGTCGCAAACCTTTGGCCGTTCAGGAATTTCTTCATTGGACTAAACAGATGAAAGTCAGATGGTGCAAGGTCCAGACTGTATGATGGATGCTGGAGCACCTTCCAACCAAATTTGGTGATTTTCTGATGAACAGCAGCAGCAACAAGATGGGGGTGAGCATTGTCATGAATTTTGACATCGTCAGCATTCATGTTGTGCGTTTGTCACGAAGGGCACGCTGCAACTTCACCAAAGTTTTCATGTAGGCTGCAGCATTCACAGTGGTCCTCTGTTCAGCAAAGTCCACCAATACAACACCATGCATATCTCAGTACACTGTCACAAGCACTCTCCTAGCAGATTGAGTCACTTTGAATTGCTTCTTCACTGGGGAACCAGCATGTTTTCACTCCGTACTTGCCTGCTTGGTTTTGGGCATGTAGTGGCACGCCCACGACTCATCAGTGACAATTCCTTTCAGAAAGTCTTGCCCTTCTGCAGTGTACCTCGTCATCATTCGCTGGCCTTGTGGTTGTCTGTCAGGTTCTTAGGCACCCAGCGAGCACTAACTTTACGAATATTCAATATATCATGAACAATATCGTACACTGCACTATAGGAAATGTTGAACTGTTGCAATAAGGTTTGCAGTTGCACACCCAGTCGTTCAAAATTGCCACCTCAATGCCTCTGACATTCTGCGGGGTTGCAGCTGTTACCGGCCTCCCGGAGCGTGGCAAATCACTAAGGTTCACATGACCCTCTAGGAAGAATGCAGACCACCTGGAGACATTGCTACGGTCCATACAATCTTCCCCATTCATGCCACACATCTTCCTGTGATTATCACTCGGTTTATGCCCTTTGGTCCACAAATATCGGATCACACCTTTCGGCTCTTCACATGTGGACAACAGTAACATACTTGTTGCATAGTTCACACTACTCCTGCTAGAGCTGCACATGAAACAAAAAATACCCACTGTAGGGAAAACTTCAAACTATATCTGTGTGAAATTGCAACATTCCAGCTGCAATAACCAAGGCAGAAAATAATTATTGTGCATTACTTATCGATCCACCTTGTAACTTCCATTTCCCCGTATTTCTCTCTTGCCCTCTCCATATCTCTTTTTGCATTCCCTATTGCGACCCAGCTCTGCTCCTAAATTTTTCTAATATCTTCTTGCTTCTTAGTTCAATACCTCTCCCTTTTCTTAAAGTTCCCTCCTTATTACTGTCTAGGACCAATACACTTCCATTCGGTGTTGAAACGATACTTTCTCCCCCTCTTCTGTCCCACTGCTCTCTGACCACGCCTCTGCTCCTCCTCCTGCTAGTCCACGTGCTGCTTGGATCTCCTCCTTCCTGGGTGAAATAAGCTTCCTTTCTTTCGTTCCTGATGTATACTTTCCGTCATCAGCATGACTTGCTCCTGACATAATTATTTCTCTGTCGTCACTTTTCCATGTCAATGGCGTATGTTTGCTTTGTCTAGCCCGCAAATTTGTGCTGGCTGGTGTCAAAATGCGCTTTGAACTTCCTGTACATGCTTGCTCTGTTTCTCCGGCCGTCAATGAATCGAGCTGAGTAATTTTCTGCTCCCACGGTTTGGTGTATCTTGTGTCACTTTCTTGCAAATCCACTACTTTACCATCAATCCACAACCTTAAATTCCGAATATATGCCTATCTCACTTCCATTTTCACTTTTTTCATTTGATGTATAAGTTTCTTCTTCCTAGTGCGTTGTTCCACAGATAAACCCTTGTTTATAAAACTATCTGTTCCTTTTAATTTCTTCTTCAACACTTAATACACAAACTGCACAAGAAATTGCACCACTATCAATCTTGCTGATCTTTGCTTTCCCACTCTGAAGGCTTTGGCAATCTCCCAACCCTGTAATTCCATTTCCAATCTTCTTCCGAAATTTCTTTGACCTCTTGTGTGGACCATACACCCCTCCTTTCCTTTAATCCAGCAATGACTATGTTGAACCTTCTATGTCTCTCTTCCAGAAACTCTACTCTCTTTTTAACGTTCTGTACCTCTACTCTCATATCTTGTACCTCATTTTTTATTTCTTCCTTAATTTCCGCTAGTTCTTTCTCCACCCCGTTCAGTTTAGTACCAATTTTCTCATCCATGTTCTTTATTCTATGCAAAATTTCCTTCATGACAGCCTGATTCCCATTAGGTCTGGGGTTAATTACGACTCTGCCAATTATCAATAAAGTGGCTGTTACACTAAGTAAAAAAAATATATTTACCATCTCTTCTAAGCCTTGTTTCATTTTATTCTCACTTCACTTTGTGTTATTGAAAGCTCTGATTCTTCTTCTGTATACTTCAATGCTTACTCCCATTGTCTCTTATTCCCTTTTTCCTTCCACTCCAGGAGCTGACTACTCACACATCCTCTCTCTTCGACAGCTAGCTTAGCACTCCACAATTATTATAGTAAGCAGTGTTTGCTTCACTCAAGTAATGTAGCACTTTAGGTCTACTGATCCATAAATTTGTCATTGTTAACATCCAAATGCCTATAATTAGATAATAATGTTTTAAAATACTTGTATTATGTTTCAGATACACTGACAAGGATCCAGATATACACAAGGAGGAAAGATACAAATGTTGCAGTATTCCAGCTTTCTACCTTATTCAACAAAGTCCTCAATCATCATAATAAATTACAGCAAGTTCAACTCCTGGGATCTAGGATGCACACAACAGCTCCTAAATGGCCACGTCCTAGGATTGTAGAGAATACTAGTTCTACATTCATCACATACCAAGTTTGGAATTAATGATAAAGAATTTCCAGTTTTCTCTAAGCTTTTTAGAGCTTTATTTAACATTGAACAGAGTAGAGGAAACACTATTGCATGTTTGCTATTGCCGTGCTAACCTATCACTGAAAAGAGAGGGGGAGATCGCAAAAGCCAAATGTATGCACAAAAGAAGCAGTGTGAATCAGCTTCATTTCCAAACTCAAAGGCAGAGAAATCCATTACTCAAGAAAGAAAACTAAAGGAATGCATCTTCATTCAGAGTTAAACATTAATAAGCTGTATGACATGTACAATGCTCAAGTTTGAGACACTCCAAAGGTAAAAAAATGCTTCTCCTTTATACCATATTCTCACAAATTTCATTCTGGGATTTGATGACCTGGAAACAAAAGTTTGTAGTTTCTGCTCTAGAGTGAAACACCAACTTGAAAATGCTGACACATAAAAAAGAAAAGATTATTGGAGCTACAAGCAGAATTAACTGCTCATAAATTAAAAGCCAAAGCATTCCACAAGCTTATGAAAAGGAATCCTGGGAACAGTTTGTCTTTTATGTTTTGATCTTCAACAAATGCAGCCACTGCCCAAATTATGCATTGGGGAGTCATATTATGTGCGGCAGCTTTGATGCTACCTTGTGCATTACTGACATTGGTACCACAAGTCCGTCCAAGTCAAATTGGAGGTCCACTGTGCCGGTACTGCTTTAGTTTTAGTTTGCCTTTCACTAACTTTAGCTCCCTGTTCTGCTACCTGTATCTCAGCACTCTCACTGTCACTTTGTTCCTTATCACTGTCTTCCACTAACTCACCAAACCAAGATTTGTCAGAGCTACTTTTGCGATCTAATTCCTTGTAAACTGCTGCAAGTATTTCCTTATCTGTTATCAATACCTTTTCACTACAGTGTTTTCTAGACCGTGATGTACTTGGAACAGCCTCCATGGTACTGATATGGCTATAAATGTGACAGGAAGCTGCTTACTTATACAACTGCACCCGGCTGTAAACAGTGCTATTTATGGTTTGCTATTACATTCTGGCTAGCAAAATTGCTGGAACAATGCAGCAGGAGTACATTTACATTGACACAGCTCCTAAAAGATGAGGTCAGCATAAGCAGAACCTAATGAAACGATAAACATTTACTACGTTCTACTACGCTATGCGTAGCAGGGCGTTTATCATTTCACTATGCTTTTCTACGCTATGCGTTGCAAAGGGTTAAATGCACTGTTAGCATATGCTATTTTTCTGAAAACAGTAGCCTACAGTTTTGAATGAAGCACATTCTATTTAGGTATACTTCCTCTGTGCCAATAATTTTAGGTTTTGGCAGTGACCTGTTTCACTTAAAATAGCAAAATTAGTTACAACTGCTTTTGAAGACATATTTCTGGACAAACACATCACTCTTGCAACACCTATTACAGATGAAGAGCTCCGAATCAATGCGTTAAGTCCACATTTTGTCCTAAGCCTTTTTGTTTCATATTCACTTTCTTTTAGATGCCCTTATGGGACTACAGATTAGATTTGGATCAAATCATGATTTTAACCTGTTTAAAAGCAGTTTCAAATCATCTGTCTGGTTCCGAACGAATTCTGTCCATCGATTCAAACCACATTAAATCTACAAATTTATGAAACCAGCCCACTCGGGAAACACAGCCAGGATTTTTGCCATCTGCAAAAGACTTCAATTGTTGACTTGTTAATAATGGATTGTTTTCATTGTCAACTTTTTAATGATATATTATTATACACAAATAGTTATTCTTTTTAAAGTCAAAGTGAAAGCGGTCAACTTAATTACTGTTCTGATTGATGTAAGGAATACCAACATAGTAACCCATTTTGGATGCAACTATCCTTTATTTAAAAAGGCATATTACTGACAATGGGTAAATGAGAGTGCCCTGTCAATTGCATTATTAAGAGTACTGTATGGTGTTAATTTTTCTTGGATTGTGCTGTGAAGAGGCCATCTTTATAGTGCATTATGGAGGGTTCTGTGCCTGTCAGCAAGCATTCTAAGGGAACACGAAAGCATCAGAAAGGTGGATTTCAAAATGCAAAGGGAAACAAATCAAGTTAATATGTGCTTCATTTTTATACCACCACCACCACCACCACCACCACCACCACCACCACCACCACCACCACCACCACCACCACCACCACCACCACCACCACCACCACCACCACCACCACCACCACCACCACCACCACCACCACCACCACCACCACCACCACCACCACCACCACCACCACCACCACCACCACCACCACCACCACCACCACCACCACCACCACCACCACCACCACCACCACCACCACCACCACCACCACCACCACCACCACCACCACCACCACCACCACCACCACCACCACCACCACCACCACCACCACCACCACCACCACCACCACCACCACCACCACCACCACCACCACCACCACCACCACCACCACCACCACCACCACCACCACCACCACCACCACCACCACCACCACCACCACCACCACCACCACCACCACCACCACCACCACCACCACCACCACCACCACCACCACCACCACCACCACCACCACCACCACCACCACCACCACCACCACCACCACCACCACCACCACCACCACCACCACCACCACCACCACCACCACCACCACCACCACCACCACCACCACCACCACCACCACCACCACCACCACCACCACCACCACCACCACCACCACCACCACCACCACCACCACCACCACCACCACCACCACCACCACCACCACCACCACCACCACCACCACCACCACCACCACCACCACCACCACCACCACCACCACCACCACCACCACCACCACCACCACCACCACCACCACCACCACCACCACCACCACCACCACCACCACCACCACCACCACCACCACCACCACCACCACCACCACCACCACCACCACCACCACCACCACCACCACCACCACCACCACCACCACCACCACCACCACCACCACCACCACCACCACCACCACCACCACCACCACCACCACCACCACCACCACCACCACCACCACCACCACCACCACCACCACCACCACCACCACCACCACCACCACCACCACCACCACCACCACCACCACCACCACCACCACCACCACCACCACCACCACCACCACCACCACCACCACCACCACCACCACCACCACCACCACCACCACCACCACCACCACCACCACCACCACCACCACCACCACCACCACCACCACCACCACCACCACCACCACCACCACCACCACCACCACCACCACCACCACCACCACCACCACCACCACCACCACCACCACCACCACCACCACCACCACCACCACCACCACCACCACCACCACCACCACCACCACCACCACCACCACCACCACCACCACCACCACCACCACCACCACCACCACCACCACCACCACCACCACCACCACCACCACCACCACCACCACCACCACCACCACCACCACCACCACCACCACCACCACCACCACCACCACCACCACCACCACCACCACCACCACCACCACCACCACCACCACCACCACCACCACCACCACCACCACCACCACCACCACCACCACCACCACCACCACCACCACCACCACCACCACCACCACCACCACCACCACCACCACCACCACCACCACCACCACCACCACCACCACCACCACCACCACCACCACCACCACCACCACCACCACCACCACCACCACCACCACCACCACCACCACCACCACCACCACCACCACCACCACCACCACCACCACCACCACCACCACCACCACCACCACCACCACCACCACCACCACCACCACCACCACCACCACCACCACCACCACCACCACCACCACCACCACCACCACCACCACCACCACCACCACCACCACCACCACCACCACCACCACCACCACCACCACCACCACCACCACCACCACCACCACCACCACCACCACCACCACCACCACCACCACCACCACCACCACCACCACCACCACCACCACCACCACCACCACCACCACCACCACCACCACCACCACCACCACCACCACCACCACCACCACCACCACCACCACCACCACCACCACCACCACCACCACCACCACCACCACCACCACCACCACCACCACCACCACCACCACCACCACCACCACCACCACCACCACCACCACCACCACCACCACCACCACCACCACCACCACCACCACCACCACCACCACCACCACCACCACCACCACCACCACCACCACCACCACCACCACCACCACCACCACCACCACCACCACCACCACCACCACCACCACCACCACCACCACCACCACCACCACCACCACCACCACCACCACCACCACCACCACCACCACCACCACCACCACCACCACCACCACCACCACCACCACCACCACCACCACCACCACCACCACCACCACCACCACCACCACCACCACCACCACCACCACCACCACCACCACCACCACCACCACCACCACCACCACCACCACCACCACCACCACCACCACCACCACCACCACCACCACCACCACCACCACCACCACCACCACCACCACCACCACCACCACCACCACCACCACCACCACCACCACCACCACCACCACCACCACCACCACCACCACCACCACCACCACCACCACCACCACCACCACCACCACCACCACCACCACCACCACCACCACCACCACCACCACCACCACCACCACCACCACCACCACCACCACCACCACCACCACCACCACCACCACCACCACCACCACCACCACCACCACCACCACCACCACCACCACCACCACCACCACCACCACCACCACCACCACCACCACCACCACCACCACCACCACCACCACCACCACCACCACCACCACCACCACCACCACCACCACCACCACCACCACCACCACCACCACCACCACCACCACCTATAATAATTTTTGCTTAATATTCTATTTTCAATTTCAATTTATTAATCCTTTAACATCAATTCAGTACATAGTACATTGATACAGGATATGTCAATAGTTAAATTTATATATTTACATTACAATAAAGTTATATATAATTTGAGTTCAACTATGATATACAATAGATATATTTATAAATTAAATGACATACTACTAGATAACTTAACGGATTAGTACAATGTCTTATGCAAACAAGGATTTATTAAACTGTAAATATTCCTTTACGGTGTAGAAGCAGTGTTCCTGCAAGAAAGCCTTTGTTCTAGTTTTAAACACTTGTGTGGGAGTGTCTTGTAAACTCAGAAGACACTCCCACTTTTTTCTCCACTCCTGTTTCTTATCATCTAGCAGTAAACTGTAGCAATTTCTACTACTTATGTACTCCTGCTTTGCCTCATTGCCTCCTACCTCTCTCCATTTAACTAATGTCTGCTTCACCACTCTTTTTGCCAATTTACATCCCTTATCAGACCACATGTCAGCCTTTTCTATCCCTCCCCTCCCCTTTCTTATCCATCTCCTGCTCTTTGCATTAATGTAGTGAATATGTTTGCCGCCTTCTCTATTTCCTGGTTCTCTAGCATGAAATTTACTCCCTGTTAACAGATTTGCCCGTACCTAGAGTCTAAAATAAACTTAGTTATTTTGTTGATCCTCATTCCATTTAAACTCGGTATACTGCCACATGTTCCCTTCCCCTGACAATTTTCTCTTCCTTTTGTCCTATTTTCATTTCTACCATCAACTATTTGAACTAAAACTTAATATCTTAAAATTGTTCATTGTATACCCCATATTAACTGGCCAAACTACATAGTCAATAACACTGTCCATTCTTGTTAATAATGTGCAAATCCCCATTAAATCTTCCCCATATTTGCCACTCAGGATGTCTAGCCCATTCACTTCACAAGATTCAATAAACCTTTCACTTTCCTTGTCTATGAACTTGTCTCTACTATGTCTTACAGTATCCCTTTTAGTTCTTTCACTTTCCTTGTCTATGAACTTGTCTCTACTATGTCTTACAGTATCCCTTTTAGTTCTTATATCATTTCACATATTGTGTCACTCTTTATGTTCACATCTCTCTCGCCTATTCTAATGTTAATGTCCCCTATTATACAAGGGCATATCGAAAAGTAATGCACAATAATTTTTTTACAAAAAAGTTTTATAGTTAAAACCAAAAAAAAATCACAAATGAACTTACAACTTTAACCTACTTTTCGACATAGTCACCAAGTTTCTCAAAACATTTCTCCCATCGTGATACCAATTGCAATATGCCCTGCTCGTAGAAGTCTGTTTCCTTGGAGTATAGCCATCTGCAGACTGCTGATTTCACTACCGCAACTGTCGCAAACCTTTGGCCGTTCAGGAATTTCTTCATGGGACTAAACAGATGAAAGTCAGATGGTGCAAGGTCCAGACTGTATGATGGATGCTGGAGCACCTTCCAACCAAATGTGGTGATTTTCTGATGAACAGCAGCAGCAACAAGATGGGGGTGAGCATTGTCATGAATTCTGACATCGTCAGCATTCATGTTGTGCGTTTGTCACGAAGGGCACGCTGCAACTTCACCAAAGTTTTCATGTAGGCTGCAGCATTCACAGTGGTCCTCTGTTCAGCAAACTCCACCAATACAACACCATGCATATCTCAGTACACTGTCACAAGCACTCTCCTAGCAGATTGAGTCACTTTGAATTGCTTCTTCACTGGGGAACCAGCATGTTTTCACTCCATACTTGCCTGCTTGGTTTTGGGCATGTAGTGGCACGCCCACGACTCATCAGTGACAATTCCTTTCAGAAAGTCTTGCCCTTCTGCAGTGTACCTCATCATCATTCGCTGGCCTTGTGGTTGTCTGTCAGGTTCTTAGGCACCCAGCGAGCACTAACTTTACGAATATTCAATATATCATGAACAATATCGTACACTGCACTATAGGAAATGTTGAACTGTTGCAATAAGGTTTGCAGTTGCACACCCAGTCGTTCAAAATTGCCACCTCAATGCCTCTGACATTCTGCGGGGTTGCAGCTGTTACCGGCCTCCCGGAGCGTGGCAAATCACTAAGGTTCACATGACCCTCTAGGAAGAATGCAGACCACCTGGAGACATTGCTACGGTCCATACAATCTTCCCCATTCATGCCACACATCTTCCTGTGATTATCACTCGGTTTATGCCATTTGGTCCACAAATATCGGATCACACCTTTCGGCTCTTCACATGTGGACAACAGTAACATATTTGTTGCATAGTTCACACTACTCCTGCTAGAGCTGCACATGAAACAAAAAATACCCACTATAGGGAAAACTTCAAACTATATCTGTGTGAAATTGCAACATTCCAGCTGCAATAACCAAGGCAGAAAATAATTATTGTGCATTACTTATCGATCCACCTTGTAACTTCCATTTCCCCGTATTTCTCTCTTGCCCTCTCCATAACTCTTTTTGCATTCCCTATTGCGACCCAGCTCTGCTCCTAATTTTTCTAATATCTTCTTGCTTCTTAGTTCAATACCTCTCCCTTTTCTTAAAGTTCCCTCCTTATTACTGTCTAGGACCAATACACTTCCATTCGGTGTTGAAACGATACTTTCTCCCCCTCTTCTGTCCCACTGCTCTCTGACCACGCCTCTGCTCCTCCTCCTGCTAGTTCACGTGCTGCTTGGATCTCCTCCTTCCTGGGTGAAATAAGCTTCCTTTCTTTCGTTCCTGATGTATACTTTCCGTCATCAGCATGACTTGCTCCTGACGTAATTATTTCTCTGTCATCACTTTTCCATGTCAATGGCGTATGTTTGCTTTGTCTAGCCTGCAAATTTGTGCTGGCTGGTGTCAAAATGCGCTTTGATCTTCCTGTGCATGCTTGCTCTGTTTCTCCGGCCGTCAATGAATCGAGCTGAGTAAATTCCTGCTCCCACGGTTTGGTGTATCTTGTGTCACTTTCTTGCGAATCCACTACTTTACCATCAATCCACAACCTTAAATTCCGAATATATGCCTATCTCACTTCCATTTTCACTTTCTTCATTTGATGTATAAGTTTCTTCTTCCTAGTGCGTTGTTCCACAGATAAACCCTTGTTTATAAAACTATCTGTTCCTTTTAATTTCTTCTTCAACACTTAATACACAAACTGCACAAGAAATTGCAGCACTATCAATCTTGCTCATCTTTGCTTTCCCACTCTGAAGGCTTTGGCAATCTCCCAACCCTGTAATTCCATTTCCAATCTTCTTCCGAAATTTCTTTGACCTCTTGTGTGGACCATACACCCCTCCTTTCCTTTAATCCAGCAATGACTATGTTGAACCTTCTATGTCTCTCTTCCAGAAACTCTACTCTCTTTTTAACGTTCTGTACCTCTACTCTCATATCTTGTACCTCATTTTTTATTTCTTCCTTAATTTCCGCTAGTTCTTTCTCCACCCCGTTCAGTTTAGTACCAATTTTCTCATCCATGTTCTTTATTCTATCCAAAATTTCCTCCATGACAGCCTGATTCCCATTAGGTCTGGGGTTAATTACGACTCTGCCAATTATCAATAAAGTGGCTGTTACACTAAGTAAAAAAAATATATTTACCATCTCTTCTAAGCCTTGTTTCATTTTATTCTCACTTCGCTTTGTGTTATTGAAAGCTCTGATTCTTCTTCTGTATACTTCAATGCTTACTCCCATTGTCTCTTATTCGCTTTTTCCTTCCACTCCAGGAGCTGACTACTCACACATCCTCTCTCTTCGACAGCTAGCTTAGCACTCCACAATTATTATAGTAAGCAGTGTTTGCTTCACTCAAGTAATGTAGCACTTTAGGTCTACTGATCCATAAATTTGTCATTGTTAACATCCAAATGCCTATAATTAGATAATAATGTTTTAAAATACTTGTATTATGTTTCAGATACACTGACAAGGATCCAGATATACACAAGGAGGAAAGATACAAATGTTGCAGTATTCCAGCTTTCTACCTCATTCAACAAAGTCCTCAATCATCATAATAAATTACAGCAAGTTTAACTCCTGGGATCTAGGATGCACACAACAGCTCCTAAATGGCCACGTCCTAGGATTGTAGAGAATACTAGTTCTACATTCATCACATACCAAGGTTGGAATTAATGATAAAGAATTTCCAGTTTTCTCTAAGCTTTTTAGAGCTTTATTTAACATTGAACAGAGTAGAGGAAACACTATTGCATGTTTGCTATTGCCGTGCTAACCTATCACTGAAAAGAGAGGGGGAGATCGCAAAAGCCAAATGTATGCACAAAAGAAGCAGTGTGAATCAGCTTCATTTCCAAACTCAAAGGCAGAGAAATCCATTACTCAAGAAAGAAAACTAAAGGAATGCATCTTCATTCAGAGTTAAACATTAATAAGCTGTATGACATGTACAATGCTCAAGTTTGAGACACTCCAAAGGTAAAAAAATGGTTCTCCTTTATACCATATTCTCACAAATTTCATTCTGGGATTTGATGACCTTGAAACAAAAGTTTGTAGTTTCTGCTCTAGAGTGAAACACCAACTTGAAAATGCTGACACATAAAAAAAAAAAAGATTATTGGAGCTACAAGCAGAATTAACTGCTCATAAATTAAAAGCCAAAGCATTCCACAAGCTTATGAAAAGGAATCCTGGGAACAGTTTGTCTTTTATGTTTTGATCTTCAACAAATGCAGCCACTGCCCAAATTATGCATTGGGGAGTCATATTATGTGCGGCAGCTTTGTTGCTACCTTGTGCATTACTGACATTGGTACCACAAGTCCGTCCAAGTCAAATTGGAGGTCCACTGTGTCGGTACTGCTTTAGTTTTAGTTTGCCTTTCACTAACTTCAACTCCCTGTTCTGCAACTGTATCTCAGCACTCTCACTGTCACTTTGTTCCTTATCACTGTCTTCCACTAACTCACCAAACCAAGATTTGTCAGAGCTACTTTTGCGATCTAATTCCTTGTAAACTGCTGCAAGTATTTCCTTGTCTGTTATCAATACCTTTTCACTACAGTGTTTTCTAGACCGTGATGTACTTGGAACAGCCTCCATGGTACTGATATGGCTATAAATGTGACAGGAAACTGCTTACTTATACAACTGCACCCGGCTGTAAACAGTGCTATTTATGGTTTGCTATTACATTCTGGCTTGCAAAATTGCTGGAACAATGCAGCAGGAGTACATTTACATTGACACAGCTCCTAAAAGATGAGGTCAGCATAAGCAGAACCTAATGAAACGATAAACATTTACTACGTTCTACTACGCTATGCGTAGCAGGGCGTTTATCATTTCACTATGCTTTTCTACGCTATGCGTTGCAAAGGGTTAAATGCACTGTTAGCATATGCTATTTTTCTGAAAACAGTAGCCTACAAATCTGAATGAAGCACATTCTATTTAGGTATACTTCCTCTGTGCCAATAATTTTAGGTTTTGGCAGTGACCTGTTTCACTTAAAATAGCAAAATTAGTTACAACAGACATATTTCTGGACAAACACATCACTCTTGCAACACCTACTACAGATGAAGAGCTCCGAATCAATGCGTTAAGTCCACATTTTGTCCTAAGCCTTTTTGTTTCATATTCACTTTCTTTTAGATGCCCTTATGGGACTACAGATTAGATTTGGATCAAATCATGATTTTAACCTGTTTAAAAGCAGTTTCAAATCATCTGTCTGGTTCCGAACGAATTCTGTCCATCGATTCAAACCACATTAAATCTACAAATTTATGAAACCAGCCCACTCGGGAAACACAGCCAAGATTTTTGCCATCTGCAAAAGACTTCAATTGTTGACTTGTTAATAATGGATTGTTTTCATTGTCAACTTTTTAATGATATATTATTATACACAAATAGTTATTCTTTTTAAAGTCAAAGTGAAAGCGGTCAACTTAATTACTGTTCTGATTGATGTAAGGAATACCAACATAGTAACCCATTTTGGATGCAACTATCCTTATTTTAAAACTCATATTACTGACAATGGGTAAATGAGAGTGCCCTGTCGATTGCATTATTAAGAGTACTGTATGGTGTTAATTTTTCTTTGATTGAGCTGTGAAGAGGCCATCTTTATAGTGCATTATGGAGGGTTCTGTGCCTGTCAGCAAGCATTCTAAGGGAACACGAAAGCATCAGAAAGGTGGATTTCAAAATGCAAAGGGAAACAAATCAAGTTAATATGTGCTTCATTTTTATACCACCACCACCAGTAATAATCTGGCAGATACTATTTATGGGTGTCTGGGTTCTGTGTGACAATGTTCACATACCTTAGGGTAGATTGCTTTATTGAAGAGATGCACATGGACATCATATGCAAGTAACTCAGTAACTGTATATAATGTATAACTTGCATGTTACTACCCAAAGCAGGTGCTTCAAAATCCAATTAGGCTTCCCTGTAACAAATGATAGGAAACACTACAAACGCATGTCTATATATTATTCATCCTCATTTCATTTTATTTAGATTACTTAATCTACAAAATATAAACTGATAATCACTGCCAAAATACTGTTGATTAAATGCAAATTTGTGTAACTTTGTAAATACATGCTGCTAGATTGCCTGCATTTCAATGCACATAATTATATGGATGCACTACCTTTTGGGAAGTGAAGGTGACTGGAGTAAATAAGTCAACAATATACATGTAAATAAATTAGTAATAAGAGTCTCCAATGTAGCATGTAAAGCAGGGAATGTTAAATACATATAAGAGTCTCCAATGTAGCATGTAAAGCAGGGAATGTTAAATACATACTGCAGGAAAAATGGGGAAAGTACTATAAAGATATGCTTTTGCAAACTTTAATTTGTAAACACAATGAGCATATGATTGTTTTATCATACAACTCTTTCAGGAAACTAAACACCCACCAAATGTTGTTTTGTAGTAGAAAAAGCAAAACCAGGTTATATTACAATCCAAGCAGTTACATGCAAATTTAAATAATCCATAAATATTACCTTGTACAGTCAGATCCATTGTTCTTTGTATGCCTTTGACTGCAGATCTGATAGGTGAGGCAATGCCACATCCTGGTTTCTATACATATCTTTGAACTAAGAAAAAAACTGGATCTTATATATTATATATAAGAAAAGAATAGCATTGTGGTAACTAAATCCCATACTATTAAATGAGTTAATATGTATTTCTGGATCTTGAAATGGAACATGATTTTGATGAAATTTTGCTGAAAAGGGATTTTGGGGATAATGGGTTTCATCTTCAAGATAGTTCTGAAAGCTTAAAACTTGTCAATGCCTGGGAATGTTGTAAAAGATGCATTGTTGAATCGAAATTAGCTCACAGTTTTTACCCAATTAGTCATATTGCTAAAGTATACTGCATTAAAACAGGCATTGATGTGTATTACAAAGTGAAAACTGAAGTTTTGTGATGGCATGCAAACAGAAATGAAATGCCTATGAAATTAAAAAGCAAGTGTATAAGTATTTTTGTCTTTTATGGATGCTAATGATATGGAGTTAGTTAACAATGAAGAAAAAAGCAATTTTTACAATGTGTAACTCTTGTTCAGGGCAGGACAGGCTATGTCATAAATGAGCAAAGCTTAGGTGTCCAAATATTAAAGAAACTAAGTAACATATTCATGGTGCATACTTGACAGACACTAGAAGTGCACATACAAACCATACTGTCACAAGTATTAATTAGAATAAAACTTAGACTGCATTAATGATGTTGAAACACCCTAAGACGTCGTGCAGTAGCTCTGTGGCGAGCTCTACTTCCCAGCATCCTGTTCTGCCTCTTGCACCACCAATGCACACACAGTTGTGTGAGGATCTTAACAATGCCATCTTTCATGGATGATGCATGATCCACACATACATCCCCAATCCAAGCAAAGTTTACGTTTCCATGCATAATCTCTGTAGCACGGTGCCTCACACCAGGCAAATGGCTGCTGGTACTTAGCATTTCTTCCACAAGAGTACTACCAAGAGCTACAGTTCTACATAAATCCTCAGACGGATATGTCAAAACTGTAGCTCCTTCGTCATACTCTTGGAAATATATGCCCAAGTGCCTATTCTCCATTATCTCTGTTGTGAGTGCAATCCGGCATTTACTACAGGGGTTATGGCGAAGAAGCCTGCTGGCAATGTATCCTGAAACCTTTGCATTTGAAAATGAGTCAACCACCTCAGCCATTAAACTGGGATTTGGAGGATCCTGCTGCAAAGCAGGGCTCGTATCCTGATTTGCAGCAGATTCTGGTTCAGCAAAAACAAAGCTGTGAAGATTGTTTAAAACCTCACCAGGGTTTTCCTCCAATTCACAGTTTAAACCCTTGAGATCCCTAAAAGCCAGACCATTGACAATGGCTGTCTTAAGGGCCGCCAGAAACTGGACCACCGTTGGGTTGTCATTTGATCCACAGCAAGATCGAATGCAACCAAACAAGTGCTCAACAGGATCCTGGTTGAGGGTTCTGGTTTCAAGAAAGGTGAAGCCCTTTTCCTTCAGCTTATGCCATAAAATCCGCATACCATTCAAGGTTGCAATCCAGCCATCTTGAGATGGTGGACGGAATACTTTATGACGTAAGCTGCTGGAACCGTAACCTTTACCACTGTCAGCAGACCTTTTCAGAAACTGTAAACCATTAACTTTGGCAACAGCTTGATCCCAAAACTGGAGGTGCAATTCTTCCCTGCTGAGGTCTACACGACATCTTAGCTTTCCTGGGCCTCCTGCCTCCCTTGCTACTCCATTGCAGCTATCGAACAGTTTGTTCATAAACGAACAAAGTGCTGCAGTCCCAACTGCAGTTGGTCTTGGTGTTTTGCCTAAGAAACACAATAACTTGCTACAGAAATGTAGTAACACCCCAATATGTAAGATCTCAATGACATATTAACATATTCCCACCCCTCTATTGCAGAATAAATAAAGTAGGAATTACAATATTTGTTAATTTTTATAATTACATCAGACAAATGTTCTGGAAATGTGCACTCGTGGTTTTTAAGAACAGCAACATTAGAAGAGAATATGTTCATCTTTACCCAAAGTGAATTGAAAATTCTTAGAACAAATTTTCCTATTTACAATTTTTATTTTATTATTTATTACCACACGTTTGCATTTATAATTTTTCCATTTGTGTTCCTATTAGAAGAGAGCTTAACTGAGCTTAAAAAAATAATGTTCTTGTATATTTAGCTCTTTACATGTTTGTGGAAATCTGGAACCAAATATAATTGAAAAATACCTATAAAGTCAAATTCATAGCTATCCCATATTCTTTATACAATAATGCATACATTTTCTTTATAAATATAAAGCACAAAGTAATACATGGCACTAAAACAAAATCTTTGCGTTTTTATGCTCTATATTTACCCTGACAAAGGTTGCAAAATTTTCAAAGATTCTTTTCAAATGAAATTAACTCTCCTTGAGCGCCACAAGACGTCAACAAATGAGAGTCTTGCAGCATTACCACATTATATTCTTGCTAATAGGAAGTGTGACAACTGGATTTATCCAGCTTTGATAAATTGCAAATTTTCAAATGAAATTAACTCTCCTTGAGCGCCACAAGACTGTCAACAAATGAGAGTCTTGCAGCATTACCACATTATATTCTTGCTAATAGGAAGTGTGACAACTGGATTTATCCAGCTTTGATAAATTGCACTTATGCTGGATCCAAATTTTATAATTTCACAAAAATGAAGGCAGCATTGGTAATTATCACAAGTTTAATTATCACCGCAATGACGTTTCTGTTTCTATGAATTAGTTATTTAGCCATAAAGAAGCAATATATGAATATTGCAAACTCTATGCTCTGCTAAGATGCTTAGCTCTCCTTCTGTAGCAGATTATCGAAGTTAATGGTTTATTTACTTGAAGCTGTATCAATGAAGCATTGGAAAAGAACATAAGTTTTAAACAATTATCTATTGAAGGAGAAATTAACTACTATAGCAATAGTATAATGAATGCATGAGCTAAATAAAGGTATAATGCACAATATGTTATGCATTATACCTTTATTTAGCTCATGCATGAATTACACAGATGCAATAAAAGTCTGCTATAACTCTTATGGATACCAGCTGATGTAATTTAGCAGTTTACCTGCATTTACATAAAGCTGTTAAACATTAGTTATGAGCTGCATTTTTAGTATTAAGACCTACCATTGGCAACAAGGGAGTAAATGGCACCTGCCATTTTCTGGCTAAACACCTGTGCTGCCAATTTGACCTTCATCTTAGAGGCTCCTTTAGGTTCTAAATGCTGTCTTGTGACAGTATGTAGGAGCCTAAAGGGACTAGGCTCATCAAGCATGAAAGCATCATGAATATCTTTCCAAGATGCGTTCAATGGTGACACAGGCTCGCCTCCAATCTCCTCATACAGCAGCACATCAGACTCCAGAAGCCTGTTTCGTGTGCATTTCAAGAGGTGGGGTGGATCAAATAGTGTCACCACCTCTTAACCTCTGTATGAGAAGACTGGATTCTCAAAAGAACTGCCCATAGCTTTCACTGCCTTTACATTATTGGTACCCATGTCACAGACAGTGGTCACAACATGCAATCCAGCATTAGTGCAAGCTTCAAGCACTTCTTTTAAGATCTCCACTAGAATTTCAGCTTTCACAGGGCCTCTGCTGAAATAGAATGCCACAGGCTGTTTCCATTTTTTGCGCAGGCCCTGGACCATGAATACAAGTGCATGGTTTGCTACCACATTGGAAACACCCACTATGCCCTTTTCTTCATAGCCCATGATCCTGTCTGACTTAGAGCTGTAATCTAGATGTTCCCTAATGGACATCTCATCGAACATTAGGGAGCATATACAATCCAGCTCCTCAAAATGAGAAACAGTCTGATGCAAAACACTGAACATATGGCTATTTATGCCAGGGAAGAAAGGAATGCGGTATAGCAGGGTGCGTAAGGTATTCTTGGATGGGAAAGGAAATAAGGCCCTAAAAGCATTATAACCCTTTGGGGAACGTTGGTAAAAGACTAGGGATTGTAGCTTCTCTTCTTCAGTCCACCTTCGACCTTTTGGTGACCGCTTTGCATTTCTCATCTGTGCAGCCAAAAATTTGGCAGAAGTTGCAGACATGGACTTTGAGAGAAACTCTAACATTCTTAATTCTGTGCTTTTTATCCTACTATTGAGCTCTTTCAAAGTCAATGTCTGGTCATGAAATTTCCTTTTGAGATTCATATAATTCCTCCTCTGTGTTCTTAATTTGCCAAAAAGAAATTTTTTTTGGGAGTCAACTCCTCCTGCCTAGACACACAAATTTCTGCTAAAACTGCACTCCTCCTTTTTGACTGAGATGTACTTAGAGGTGTACTACCTGCAGGTACACCTGAAAGAACATTTTCACAGACAGAGAAATCAAGCGGTGTAGCTAAAACATCTGAGGCAGCATCAGAAGAGTGCTGGGATCCAAAAAGACGGACAGCACAGGAAGGTTTGGTGTCACTCATTTGGGGTTTAGAAGAGGAAGAGCAGGATGGATAAATATCCACATGATCAGTATTCACCTGGCTTACTTCAGCTGAGGTATGAATAGCTGACACTGGCTTTGGAGATGCTTGCCCAGGTCTTAATGGTGGCACTGCGCCTTGCCTCAAAACTTGATGTAGTTCATCGCGGAACTGCTGAGGTTCAAAATGACACCCGCACATGTAAGCCACCCTCCTCTGCTTTGCCTGCAGGTTTGGGTTTCTTGAGAAGTGGGCCCATATGTAATACCTGAAATTAAATATGAATAAGCTTCTGAAAAGCACAGAGCAACAATGTTTCTACATGATATACACATTATCTCCTGTAAGTTCACTTTACTGTGCCTTTTTCTCTCAGGAATGATAATTTTGGATGTGTTATAGTTTACAACTTCATCACATACCACACTGTTTTATAATTGCAAATTAGAAGTCTACTTGCGTTATTATACATACACCAGCCCTGAGTGGCTAACAATTCATTAATGCAAGCATAATATGCTGCAGAGCAAAATTAATTATTCTGCGTTGAACTCGGAGACTATATACAAACCACATGCAATGAGTAGAAGGCATGCAAAGTTAAAGCATATTATTTATAAAAGGAACTTTTAAGGTTGTGTTAAGGGATTCAGAAACATCTAAGAAAGCATTAAGCAAGAAATATGCCATTGTAAGCAGTGGAAGAATCTCATGGAGACATCCAATTTTTTATCTATAGAGAAATGTATCTACTGCACCATAACATTTACAGTAAAGTGATGAAGGTAATAAGGATGAAATTAAATTCAATGTGTTTTGTAATGGTATGCAATCACTGACAATTCATTCAAACACAATAGAGCAAAAATCAGTTTTAACTTTGTAACATTCTGCTTAAAAATTTGGTTCAAAGCTCAAGAATATATTCATTAAAAGTACTGTATATAAAAAGTTTGAATAGGTAGCTCAGCATTACATTTCATATGAGAATATCTACATGTTTATATGCAGAGGGTCTAATCTTGTTCAGTTCAACTAAGACATCTGTGGTTAACTGAACAGCAACCAAAGTTTTAAAATGATACTTGTTTGCAATATTTAAGATGTCAGATTTGTGAAACTGCCTTAAGACAAACAATATACATGCAAATTAATCAAACGGTTGTAAATCAGCATAACAATCTCTGAAATTTGTTATCATGTACCTGCATATTGCATTTTATTACCAAGCTGATAAAATTTATCCCTTGATAGCTAGATTCTACATAAGAGATATTTATAAGTGTAAGTGCTGCTAAGTTTTTTAATACCTAATTACATAATAGAAATTTCAGTTTAGCATAGTTTTTATAAAGGTAACACTCCAAACTTTAGTATGCTATATATTGTCATAGCCAAACAAATTTAGAAACAAATTTAGATTTTTAGCAACCACGTGGAGGACCACAAACCGTTACATTTCAGAGGGAAAAAAAAAATTTTGTACTTAAAAATCTCACAAAAACCAAACTATACCTGGCGCCTCCACCAACTGTCGTAGCCTCTCTACAAAATACTACTCAGAAACAGAAGGGTAGGCACTCGCTTAGCAAAAGGCACCGGTAAAGGCACCGGTAAATTAAACAAGATCTGCACATGGCGAGGCTACGACGGGGAACGCAGCTAAGTTAACGACACAAATCATACTTACTATTCTAAAATAATACCTGGCTTTAGGGAGAGGAAGGACACTACACTACCATAATTAAGACTCCCAAGAGTAGATGGCTGAAAGTTTAATATATAAAGAGTGATTACAGTACTTACATTCTCAGCCCATTGTCTGTCGACGAGGCCATCGTGCCTGAGCACGAAGAAAGCAGTTCTACATCTTTCCTATTCGGGGCTTGCTTACTGACTGCCTCTCAAACGCACGCCAACACTCAAGCGTCACTGACGCTATCCCTTCCCTAAGACTTAGTTCCCCCTGACTTACCCCTACTCCCAGACAAACTGCCGTCTCGGATCTCGGTGCCCAGAGAGTCATGTATCCTATTATCTGTGCATATGCCACAATATATATTATAGGTACACTATAACATTAAGAAGTCTAAAGCTACTAGGCAGTACCAAAAATGTTAAATTATCAAAGAGGAATTAAAATTATTAATTATTGATAATATTATTAATACTTCCTCTCCATATAGCTTGGGAGAAAACTTTAAATTCCATATTGTAGATATGTGCTTAACTTTACACGTTGTAAATGGTGGTTACTTAAAACGGGAGTTTTAATATCCACTACCGGGTGGTTGTTAAAATAAAATAAATGCACTAAAGGTGATGGGGTGGGGGTTATACTTTCATTACATGTGTTGGTGTTTGACACATGTTGTATGGTGTGTACTATTTCTCCGAGCTTTGCCTACTATGATACAGATGATACCTTTCGAACAAAAGCATAACACAATAAAACAAAACATTAGAGCTGATGCCACATACTTCTGTACTCTGGTTACGAGATATAAATCCAGCATTAAAACCTAAACGCTGGTTTCATTAAAAATATTCTATTAGCTAATTTTTGTATTAGATAATTTAATTTGCACAATATAATATGTAACCTGCTTTAGAATATATTCTTCATAACAGTTACAATCACGTGGCAAAAATGCACACCACTTAAATTATTGTTTCTATACCTATTCTCCTGTTCTGAATGGATTCTTACCTTTCAGGATTATTCGGGAAACGAAACAGTTTAAACTCTGTATTCCTCCCTGTAATAGGGCAACCGCGAACAGCACATTTCTCATTCATAAGATATTTATACATTTTGATCTTATGAAATTGCAGCCATATTATCCCTTTGATCCTTGTTTCAAATTGCAGAACATCCCATCAAGGTTGCCAACATATACTGCATTTACTAGGGAATAGACTGCCAATAAAGGCAGTAATGTGCCAATCCAGGTCCGAAATTTGTGAATACGTGGAATTAATTCAAATTCTATCATTGGTTTTATTCTTTTATTTTAGTGTTTTCGACTGTATTGTTGATACTACAAAGTTGCTATATTAATGGCAATTGGTATCATTGAATACTTGCTATTCATCGGTTGAAACCTGGAAAAGAGAGACATCTTTTGACAGCGACTTGAAGTGAACTCGTGTGCAGCGCTCAAAATGTACCTTTCGGGAGCCCGATGTGAGAACATCGATGCTATACCGGAAGTTCCTATCCCAGTTGACATATGCTGGTTTGTAGTTTCTGCTCTAGAGTGAAACACCAACTTGAAAATGCTGACACATAAAAAAAAAAGATTATTGGAGCTACAAGCAGAATTAACTGCTCATAAATTAAAAGCCAAAGCATTCCACAAGCTTATGAAAAGGAATCCTGGGAACAGTTTGTCTTTTATGTTTTGATCTTCAACAAATGCAGCCACTGCCCAAATTATGCATTGGGAATTCATATTATGTGCGGCAGCTTTGTTGCTACCTTTGTGCATTACTGACATTGGTACCACAAGTCCCAACTTTTATTGCTGCAGAAAATCAGGCAAAAAGAGGAGCAGTGGAAGTAGCTTCAGCTTTAACTGATGTTCTCACCAATTATGATTTTCAAGGTCAAAACACTTCCCTCATAAGACTATTCGCTGATGGATGTGGTGGGCAGGATAGGAATGCACACGTGGTCCATGCTCTTGCAAGGCATTCCTTTCTGTCTGCAGACAGGCTTTTCGGGACTTTGGAAAAGCAACTCAGGAAACACTCAGAAATGTTTACTCCAGAAAAGTATCACGATATTTATGGCACTGTGGGTACCACTCATGTGCTGGGGAGGGATTGGCAGATTTGCAACTTAAGAATTCTGTGTGATCTCTTAAACAAAACACTTGGCATAACTAACATGAAACGAGTCAGGCTTATGAAAAAAGTTAGATCAGACAAAATTTACATTGCTAATAAGCCTATACAATGGATTTAAACATATTTTTTGTACTAGACCATATAATGTATACAATTTCTACAATAATTGCCAGAGCTTATTGGTAGCTAGAGTAATGGCAGGCTTGGCCACTCCCAACATTTTGTCTTATCTGAACTAGCACCTTTTTTTAGGGACCTTTATTTGAAAAATCTTTGGGGATTATGTAAAGTCCATGAAGACAACATCTCTTGAAGGTAATATATATATTGTTTGAATATATTTTAATTTCACTTAATTCGTAAAGCAACTAATAGACTGGTCCACAGTGTCCACTAGTTAATGCTTGCAGCTTATTTTAAGAAAACTTCATGACGTGTATCTACTTTTGTGCCATATACAATTTTTCTCTCTATAGTCATGTTCATTTATTCTTGTGCTCCTTCTGGCACCTAACATATTCTGGTGATTCTAGATCATTGGAGCTTATACTTCTGGGATTAATATGTACTGCTGATTCTAGACCATTGGAGGCCATACTTCTTCTGGGACTATGTTCTGCTGATTATGGATCTTTGGAAATGCTTCTTTTATTTCTCTTTTTGCAGCCTTGCTTTTTAGGTGCAGGTGAAGTAATTTTATTCTTAATGCATGATAAAACGGCTTGTGGAGAGCACTTCTCTGAGGAGAGTAACTTTTATCGAGGCCACTGCCACGTAATGAATGGTCTGAAACAGCAGCAGTTTTATTAATTGTAACATTACTTTCAGTCATGCAATTTTTGGTTACTCATCTGTCTGCACACCTTCATTAGTAGGTGTTATGCTGCTAGTTAGTCTACAGTGGATCTGAATGCTTGGTTTTATGAAAAACTCAGCGTTACCATTAGGTGACCTAGTTACAGGTGTAAGGACTGTCTATGACTTCAAAACAAGTCCTTTCTGTAGGCTGCTTCCACAATCTTCATTATGAGACAACCAAGATCAGCTTTCTAACATGGGATTAATCTGACGTGCATTTGGGTTCACAAGCACAGATTAGATCAGCACCAATGTTTGACCAAAGTTTGCAAAAGGACTCTGAAATGTACCTCATGGTGGGTAATAATGTTTCAGGGCAGGAGGATTGTTTGCATTATATAGAGACCATGGAGCTTGAAAGGCAGAGACTGCTATATTGTTGTTGCTGCTGCTGTTTTTGTAGGTTGCTAGTAGTATGCTGCAGCGGTGGCTGTGAGATGTTCCTCTTGCTATGATGTAGCTTGTACAGAATATAGCATATGCTGCAAGATCTGTAATGATGTAATGAGTTCTACATCCTGACTAAAAAGAGGCCATAGCATGGAATATTCATAAAAACTCAGCGTTACCATTAGGTGATTTAATTACAGGTGTAAGGACTATCTATGACTTCAAAACTAGTCCTTTCTGTAGGCTGTTTCCACAATCTTCTGGGATAAATCTGACCTGCATTTGGGTTCACAGGCACAGATTAAATCAGCACCAATGCTTGACCAAAGTTTGCAAAAGGACTTTGAAATGTACCTCATGGTGGGTAATATTTTTTCAGGGCTGGAGGATTGTTTCCATTATATAGAGACCATGGAGCTTGAAGGGCAGAGACTGCTATGTATTGTTGTTGCTGCTGCTGCTGTGTTTTTGTAGGTTGCTAGTAGTATGCTGCAGCACGGTGACTGAGATGTTCCTCTTGCTATGATGTAGCTTATACAGAATAGTAATAATATAAAATATTTTATTGTCATTAGGCTTTGTACAGCAATAGATGTCAAATTCAGTGCTATATACAAGAAGCTAAACATATAGTACAACAGTAATTGTCAAATGATAAATACAGTAGCATATACAACAATTAGATACAATTAAAGTATAGCATTAATAAATATTAATTGCCACCGATTTATGGATATACTCTAAAACAATGCCAAATTGGTTACAATTAAAGTACAATATTAATATAAATTGCCACCGATTATAGGTGTACACTATACAATGCCAAAATGAATGGTTTATGTTATATTATTATTTTTATATATGGACTCTATCTGTTCAGAGTGCTATTATTATTAACCTCAAAAAAAACTCTTGAATGGAATAATATGGAGTTGTAACTAATCAGTCATATGTCTTCTGTTTAAATTTTGCAGCTGCTAGAATTGCTATTTTCTGTGGTACGCTATTATACAATTTTAATCCTATTACTTTGAAACCCTTTGGTGTTGTAAGTCTATGATGTGGGACGTTAATTTTGTTACTATTTCTAGTGTTATAGCCAGGGTTAGGATTTTTAGGTGCAAATTTCAGATGAAAAAAGGAAGGGAAAAGGTGCTCAAATAAGGTGAAAAAAGGGACAATAAGGTGCTGGTTTATTTAAGGGGATGCACAACAGAAATTGCTATTTTCTAAACTATCCATTCAATTGGGCTGAAATTTTAACCACATGCCAGTCTTCTTTAGATATAATTCTTTTGTGAATTTCAATCCAAAATCTTAATTAGTTTTCAAGTTATTCATTTTCAAAATATGAAATTATGGGTATATGCAAAATGCAACACATGATGCATTTTTCAAAAAAAAAAAAAAATCTTGTTGCTTCTATGTCAAGGAACTACCAATCTGTCATATAATGTTCTTTCTACCATTCTTGGTTTAAGAGAAAAAAAAGTTTTGTAGTTTCGTATTTGCATTTTTTTTTTCATTTTTTTTGGATACATTGTTATCTTCAAAAATTAGTAGCGCAAGTACTGTTCATTACACAGAAAAATTAATATGACAGTATTATTTATTTGGGTTTTTTAAATAAGCATAAAAAATGTCAATATGAATGGATGAAAACTACATCATGTGGAACATTTTGAATATGCAGGAATGCTGAAAATAAGAAATGCCTTAAAATGAAGTTTTAAAAATTTAAACAGCTAGCAACCAAATGTGCAAGGGTATTTAAAAAGTCTTGTAACGATCCTGAAGCGTTCGCTAGGTCAAAAATAAAAGTGAATTCTAAAACAACAAACAATGGAGAAATTTTTGGGAACATAATTTTGTTTTTCTTTTTTTTATAGATTTTTTAAAATTTTGGGTTAATTTCAGTTGTGCATTCCCTTAACTAATTTAACAATTTCTCTTTCCTCTATTCTAATTTATTGAACTACAAACAAGTACATCAAATTATCACTCATCAAAAGAAGGAAAAAACATGAAGCTGTTGTACTTCAAGACATTAAGCATCTCCACATTTTTAAAAGTAAGGCTTTGTTTCTATTAGGAGATAGAATGTCTTTGTAGATGCTAAAGCTTATTTCAACATCCACAGAAACCAGTGGGGCAAACCTTGTATTCACTCGGAATGGCAACTCTACAGATGTGGCGAATTCCTCAATGTCTGGATTCTTCTGAAGACTAGATTCAAGTTTGCCTTTGGCAAAGTCATATAACTGCTCCCTCACGGAAGTAAAAATATCTCATTGTTTTTCCTTTTCCAGACCGTGTTCTTCCAATCGTTTAATAGCTGCAGGCAGGTACTTGTAACTATGGACACAATATACAGTGGGATCTCGTTAGCACATTCCTCATTAACACGTTTTCCCGTGCATTACATTCAGTTATAAAAGTCCCGGTACCAAATCACCAAATGTAATAAATAACGTTTGCTTAATGCGTTTTCCCGGTCCCACTTATTACGTTTGAAGTTTGACGTCCTCATTCACTGTTTTGGCCAATCCTTGATCGCTCGAGTGGGAGAAGGCGCTTAACACGTTCAAAGTTTGACGTCCTCATTGGCTACTTTGGTCAATCCTCAATCACGGGGTGGATACCAGCAGCCAATCACATGCATGTATGTAAATATTTGTGTTTGCGGGATAGAGAATGCTTTACCTTGGCGTGGTAAACGCCAACGATAGTTTCTACTGTTGAGTGTTGACCAAACATACGTAGATTGTATTTTAACTTTTCATTTGCAATGCAAAAAAGAAAGTGTAGTAAATAACCAATAGTGAAAAACTGAAAATCCTTGAAATAGATCACAATCCAAATATGAAACATGTGGATATAGTGCGGAAGTTAAACATTCCTCCGTCAACCTTAAATGCAATTGTTAGCAAACCTAAATCGATTAAAACTGTTTTTAAAAAAGGGAAAAATGCAAAAACCAAACTTTCCTCTTGGAAAATCGAAAGTGTAGTAAATAACCAATAGTGAAAAACTGAAAATCCTTGAAATAGATCACAATCCAAATATGAAACATGTGGATATAGTGCAGAAGTTAAACATTCCTTCGTCAACCTTAAACGCAATTGTTAGCAAACCTAAATCGATTAAAACTGTTTTTAAAGAAGGGAAAAATGCAAAAACCAAACTTTCCTCTTGGAAAATTGGATCAGAAGAGGATCAGAACGAAATTTGTTGCATGGAAACACCGTATTCAAATCGTATTGAATACGCCAAAGATACATTCGCCTATTGTACTTGTAACATGATGCATGCTCATAATTTTTTTTTTTTTCTTTTTTAGCGGAAATTGTTATGACATGTGTAATAAAACGCACAGCAAGGCCACTCTTGTCGCTTCCATAATTCACAATTTATTTTCTCAAAAACACTCATAACCTCAAAAATCCAAGTTGACCAACATAAAAGCTTGAATTATTTATTCTCGGGTTTTGTGTATCCAAATCCATTTGAACACATATTGAATTCAACACGGATTGTACTCAAAATCGATTTCAATTACCCATGGAGACGTAGTAATTATTAGATTTTATTACATAACTATGTTCTTAAATTGCATATTTTGCATTTTCGTTAACACATTTTCTCGCCTATGATGTCCAAATCCTTAGGTCTCTGCAAAAACGTGCTAATGAGATTCTACTGTAGTTCTGTCTGCAAATTATGTATTTTCTCCGGTAACAGAACTTCTGTGCCTTGGAAATTGCACCTGTGTCAGATGGATCCAAAGAAAACACAAACTGTTTAATTTTGTCAAAATTCTCATACAACATAGCAGCACACTCAATCCAAGATCCCCAGCGAGTAATGACCGGGAAATTTGGAAGGGGCAGGCCAGTGATTTCTCTGTAGTAAACAACATGGCTCGGAGCTTTCAGTAGAATCTTCTTCAGGGCAGAGATGAATAGATTTGCAATGTTGTATTCATTCCTTATGGACTCACAAACCCTGTGAAGGGCATGAGCCAAGCATGTCACATGCTTCAAGTTAGGAAATCAGGTTTCCATTGGTTAACAGCTGAAACCCGGTATGGAGCCTGCTCCGTAACCACAAGAAGAAGTTTTTCACACTCGATACCTGTAGGCCAGAGTTTTTGGCAGAAGTCCATAATGGATTGCATTACTGTACTGTCATTGGCTTTCTGCAGCTCGTACATTTTTAACAACATGGGCTTAACTTTCTCCCCAGCTAAGGGAAAAACTAAAATGTTCAAAACATATTGTTCCATTGAGTCTATGGTTTCATCCACAATGATTCCCACATCGCAATCAGACACTTTCTCCTTGATTCTTTCTATGGTTTCTTGGTAAACAGGCTCCATGTAGTTTTTTCTTAAAGTACTCTGATCGGGCATTGACATCTTTGTGTATTTTTCAAGAAATCCCTTGAAGGCAGGATGGTTCACCTTACTGAGTGGAATTCCTGCTTGTGTAAGAGCTGCACACAAATCAATGTTTAATTCCTTTAAATTTTGGCTTTTTGAAGAACTCTGTTGAAACACATTTTGTAATAGAGGTTGCCGTGTTTTTTTTTGCTTGAAGAGTCTTGTTCATTTGATGCTTAGAGCTGGAAATGCATTGTATGATGTGATCTCGCTGGTGTTTTTCATCTAACAAAATTCCTGAATCACAAATAGTACATCGCATAACAGTTCCATCAGTTAAAGATTAAAAACAGAAGCATTATTAACAGTGAAGTATTCATCATGATGTAGATTGAGTCACACTTTTTTACACTCACCTTCACCCAGTCGCTGACGAGGACGAATGCCCTCGAAAACGTTTCTGTTTTATATAACTTTTAATTAGTGAAGGTGAGTGTAAAAAGGTGTGACTCAATCTACATCAGCTCCATCAGTGTCTATGAAATCTTGTTTGAATTCCTCAGCCAGAACAATAAATCGAGCACTGGACACCTTTGGCATGGTAAAATCTAGTACTAGTACACTCGTTTAGAGAGTTAACACTAGTTCGCTTGCTAACACAATGCGACTGTCACACAACTCACTCTTGCGCCCATTCGCTGTCCACATTCTCTTATAACACCGCAACAATTACCAGAATGTTCTCATTCATGCTGGAACTTCAGTCTCAGCGATTTCTAGTAGTTTCGAGCAGAACCCAGTCTTAATAATTCTTGGAACTGCGCAGGTGAGGTTACTGCCGTCTCTGTGTGCCCTGCCTTTGCCTCCACGCAAACAGATGACATCTCTCACAGTAACAAACTCACATTCACGAACAGCAGGCTACTGATTCTGGTGGGATAGAATCACTCATTGTCAATTTGCATTATTGTGGGCTACTTTATAGCAGTAAAGTGAGAGAAAGAGGTTTTCGTCGAACACAATTATTTCCCATTTTTGCGGGTGCGCTTTCAATTCCCGCATGGCGTTTACTGAAAGAGGTAAGCTTACTATTTGCACGTACACAGCAAGCTGAGGAGAAGTTAATTGAAAGTTACAGAATAAATTAGAATGGAACTTAAAAGAAAAAAGGGGGAAAAGGGGGATTAATGGCATAGTTGGGGGAAAATGGGATAAAGGTGCCAAAAAGGGGTAAAGGCCCCAAAAAGGGAAAAAGGTGCGAGAACAAATGCCTCTGTGCAACTAGAACAAAATTTGACACTGTGATATCTTTCCGCTCAGTTTTAACTTACCCTAAAAAAAGGTGCACACCTAAATATCCTAACCCTGGTTATAACATTTGTCAGTCTTCTGGCTTGTCTTGCATGTCGTGTGAGAGGGGTTCTAAATACAAAAATTATATACACTTAACATTGGTTGTCATGCTTATCATGTGGTAAACATTGTTATATCACACTGCTTGTTGTGCGAGATTTTAACTACATACAAACATACATATATAATGACCCTAACAATGTTACGCATAATATGTTATTGTATAGGTGTACTGATTGACATAATAATAGTTATACAATTATAATAATGGAAAGAAAACACTAAAATACATGATTTATAAAAATTCTGACCTATTAGTACATGTGATGTCAGCTCAGTGTGGTATATGTAAGTGAACGTTTTCTTTGTTACCATACCAGTTCTGCGTCGTGATAACAATTTCTTCCTCATGCATGTATGTTTTTACGTTAACACCATACTGTTGCTATTTCTTTCCTCTCCACACACACACATGTATAGTTTTCTTTCATTGCAGTATCACACGTTAGTACACTTCCTACGGTATATGCGTGTCCCTTCTTATACACACTTTGTGATGTTTGAAAGAAGACATATTGATAACATTTGCTGTTTTTAATTTTTCTTTTCGCTGACATTTTTAGTTAGAACTTAGATGGCCGGGAGTACACCCATTATGCTTAATATCTAAGGTAATACACATGTTACAATTCTTATTGCCTAATTCGTTCACAATTACCTAATAATGTCATTATCATTATCTTACAGTGTATGTTTAAGGTTGTGTATAACTATTTACATTTATATACAGTATTTAAATTGCAAGAGCACAGTTAATGGTTCTAGTTCTAGTTTGAAAAGGGGTGGGTTTTATGCCCAAGCACTGTGACCTTAAGATCTATTGCCCCTTTCATCAGTTAAGTAGTCTGTTGCTTGATATGAACTTAACCAGACTGCTAACTGAGGCTTTCGATAGTTCATCTATCTTTGGAAAGTGATTGCCAAAAATACTTGCTCTTTGATTCGTAAGAGCAGGCAATCACATAGTATATGAGTAACAGTCTCATCTCCTTCTAGACATCTACTACAGATAGGGTTGTTAAACAATCCCATTCTGTATAGATTAAACTTTAGGGCACAGTGTCTTGTAATGAATCCTGTTGCCCATGCAAGTCTTTTTCTACTAAGACCGCGCAAGTATTTTGCCCGGCTGTTATCCAGGTCTGTAATAAACAACTTGGAATGTCTGCAACCCTCAGTGGAATTCCAGTAGTTCTTGTGTTCTACTTGAGCCCAGCACTTAATAGCCTGTTTCACTGGTCTGTAGAACACTCCCAGTACAGGCTCCAGACCAAAAAATGGGATTTTACTGCCAATCTTGGCTGCTTCATCTGCTTTCTCATTGCCTGGTATACCTATGTGTCCTGGCACCCACATAAGTTGAACCTTATTGTGTTCAGCCAGTGTCATTAAGGATTCCCGGCATTCTGAGACGAACTTTGATTTTATTGTTGGTGATTCAAGTGCTTTAAGAGCAGCTTGACTGTCTGAGAGGATAAGAACACTTCTATTCTTATATCTCCTTTTAATGCTTTCCATGACCATGGCTAGGATTGCATAAACCTCAGCCTGGAAAACTGTAGCTAAGGTACCAAGACTATAAGAAATCTTGGTGCCATTACCGTAAAACCCAGCCCCCGTTCCTGATTTGGTTCTAGAACCATCAGTATACCAGATTGGGCCTTTGTTATTATGAGGTTTTACCAGTCTTTCCCATTCACTCCGCTGTGGATAGGAGACCGTAAATTTCAAATCAAACTTGAATCTTGTTTTAAGAATGTCAGTCCCCATGTTGAGTATCTGTTGTACATTCTTATCCCAAGGAAGCTTGAGATGATTAATATGTCCAGTATTAGACACTTTGGTTTGGCGACAAATACGGTGATACGCAATCATGGCTTCTGCCTTCATCCATATGTGGAGAGGTGTGAGCCCAATCAGCATTTCCATTGCCGCAGTTGGAGTAGTTTTGAAGGCTCCCATAATTGAAATGCAGAAGGTCCTCTGTAATTTACAGATTTCCTTTCTGCACACCTTTAAATTAACTCTAGGCCACCACATCAGTGCGGCATAAGAGAATATAGGTCTCACCATGGCAGTGTATATCCAATACACTATGCTAAGTTTCAGACCCCATATCTTACCAAGCATACCTCTACATGTCCAAAAGACTCTGTAGGCTTTGGTAATACATAATTCCATGTGATGTTTCCAAGTTAATTTCTTGTCTAAAACAAGCCCAAGATATTTAACTTGTGTTGAATAGGGCACTACTTCACCAAAGAGAGAGAGTCTGGTTAAATCAGGCCCCCTTCTCCTGGTAAAGGGTACCAATACTGTTTTGTTTGGATTAACAGTTAGATTATTCATCTTGCACCAAGCTTCCACTTAAGCGCCATTTGTAGCACTTGAGAAACTATGTGAGGAAATTTCCCTCTTATGATTATTGCAATATCATCTGCAAAACCAACTGTGAAGTAACCATCAGTATTGAGTGCGCAAAGAAGTGTGTCCACTACAAGGTTCCATAGCAGGGGTGATAAAACACCCCCCTGCGGGCAGCCCCTCTCCGTGGACACATCCAGCATCTCCCCACATAGATTCATGGTTATCTTCCTATGTTGTAAGACAAAACGTATCCACTCACAAAGAAGTGAAGGTACATCGTGTCCATAGAGGGCATTCGACACGACATCACAAGATGTCCTGTCAAACGCACCTTCAATATCAAGAAAAGCACCAATGGCTATTTCTCTGGTATTAAGTGCCTTCTCAATAGTCAAGACCACTTGATGAAGTGCTGCTTCCGTTGATTTCCCTATTTGATAAGCAAATTGGTACTTGTTTAATGGATGTTCCATTAAAACATAATCCCTAATGTGCCTATCCACTAACCTCTCCAGAGTTTTAAGCATAAAAGAGGGGTGATAAGCCTTGGCCTGGGCATAACTAGGACGCCCTGGTTTAGGTATAAATACCACCTTTGTTTGTCTCCAAGCCATGGGTATATATCCATAGGCTAGGCAAACTCTAAAAATACCACAAAGTAGGGATTGAACTGAATCAATACCATATTGTAGAAATGCAGGAATGATTAAATCAGGGCCTGCCGATTTGTATGGTCCAAAGGACTTGACAGCCCATCATATTTTAGTGACATTGACTACGCTCCTGATTAGGTTCCAATCCTCTCTGTCCAAAGAAAGATGGTCCAGATTTGGTTGCCCCTTCACAGAATTGCTGTCATTGTCTACCTTAAAGTCTGGAAAGTGAGCCCTCGCAAGTTGCAGGAGCGTCTCAGAACCAGACTGTGTGTACGTGCCATGAGGCAGTTTAATAGTGCTCACAATTTTTTTCACACCCTTTGCCATGTGTTTCATGAATCTTGCACTGCTGGGAACATTCTCCATCTCCTGGCAGTACTCCCTCCACGAAATCCTTTTGGCTTTATGTATTTCTTTGTTATAATTGGTGAGGGCTTGTCTATATGAATCCCAATCACCAGTTCTTTTTGCAAGTCTAAATAATTTCCTTGCTCTCTTCCTAAGTCTGCTTAACTCTTTAGTCCACCAAGGCACAAGCCCTTAGGCTGACAATTTTGATGATAGGATAGGAGAATTGACCGTTGTAATTCATCAACAGCAAACTCCACATCCAATATCGAACGAATGTTCCTTGAGATACCTGATGTCAATGCTGATAGGTCTCGTTTATATTCGTCCCAGTCAGTTTTCCTTGGATTTCTGTAAATCACTGGTAGAGTGACTTGTGCTTTGATATTGAAGCATATGGATCTATGATCAGAGAGAGTGATCTCTGATGATACATGCCAACTTGAAATTAGGTTCTCAATAATATTAGTCCCTATCGTTATGTCAATGACTTCCTCCCTTCACAAAGTTACAAAGGTTGGTTCATTACCTCGATTTAGAATATTAAGGTTTGTACTCGCCAAGTACTCCATTAACTTTTCTCCTCTGGGATTGATATCAGTGCTCCCCCACAATGTGTGGTGTGCATTGGCATCAACCCCCAGGATTAACTCCTTTCCATTCTCTCCGCAGTGGGTCACAAGGTCCCTCACCCTATCGATGGTGGATCAGAGTCTTCGTAAGGGAGGTAGACGGAAGAGAGTATTAAAACGCTTCTCTCTCCTGCCTCCTCCACTGTTGTTTGGATTGTAGTTACATCCCTGGAACAGTGCTCAGTAAGAAGCAATGCGTTTATCCAATTCTTAATAAATGCATGATCTTGGATTATTATTACTAGGTCTATATATATTGCCCTTAGTACAACTGATCCCTCTAATTGAACCCCTGAAAAGCCAAGGTTCCTGTATGAGAGCAATATCAACATTGTCTTCAACAAGTCTCTTACTTAGAATGGCTGAAGCTGCCTTACAGTGCTGCAAGTTAATTTGAACTATTTTCATAATTACATTAACCCACAACACTTACCTTAAGCAGTACCCGATGCGGATCCTCCAGAGTCCTATCTCCATCGTCTCCGGACTGTCTCCGCCATCGCTGCCTTCCTTCTTCGCTTTGTCTGCTTCTGCCTTCCTCTCCGGGTCAGACAGGATCTTAAAAAGGGCCCTGTCTATTTCGGTATAGGCCGACATGCCAAGCTCCTTTATCTTCTTAGCAGATTCTTGGTCCACCATTAAGATTAGGCGTTGACCAGAGGAGTATGCCTGCTTGTCAATGATTTTCCAGTGCTCTATATTCAGCTCCTGGTTTAATCTATGGATGCGTCTTAGCAGCACCTTAGGATCATCGGTTGTAATGTCCCGAGTCCTAAGGGCCACCTTGACTGGCTTAGGTAGATCTTTTGGATCTACTACTTTGAGAACTAATCTCTCCTTGATTTTGGCTCCCTGAATATGTTTTTGGAGCCAATTACATGACTGCTCACCATCACAGTAATATATCAGAGCCCCATCCTGTAGAGAAAAGGACTTGAGTTTAGGTAGAGATTCGCTAGTTGGCGCCTCATCAATCTTCCTCAGAATCTCAGCCTGAATGGGTCGAATGTCCTCCCCAATCAGCTTTCTCTCAGGATAGGATTCTTCAACAATTGCCATCTTAAAAGCGGCCAAAGCTTCCCTGTAAGTGACACCAGGTTCAGTGCCCCTAGGTCTCTTAACAGGTTTGGCTTTATCCAAAGGAGGAGTATCCACACTTGTCCTGGTTCTTTTAGAAGTCCCTGGATCAGTACGGACCTCCACCCCTCTACTCTGTGGGTTTACATTACCTGTGCCCTCACTCATTTTTTTAGCTTTTTTGATTCTTCTTCTAGCTGCCCCTGACAACTTCTTAGTGTCCAGGTGCATTCTATTAATTCCAGATGCTGTTGCACCCATTTGTTTATCTAGTGATAGATTTCTCTCTGCTGGAGAATCTCTGTCACTTGACTTTTCTTTGTCAGGTGAGAGATTTCTCTCAACTGGAGAGTCTCTCTCACCCGCCTTGATAATAGTTACTTTGTTTTGGTCCATGTTGGTCCCACGAGTAGCAGGGAAATAAGTCACCCAATACAGAGCCCCGTATATATTGGGAAGGCTAATTACTTCAGGGTGTCGCCTGGTGCCCTGAAGAGATCGTTCATGACACTGCATTTTTGTACCACCCCAGTGCCATTCATCCCTCGGCATGATGGATTGGGTGGACCAGAGCCCCTGGAAGCTCCTCCAGCTGGGAGTCCCTCAAGGTTCTCCAACTGGGAGTCCCTTTGGGTGGGATTTTCTGTTGAGCCACTTCTTAGTCTGGTACCTCATTAAGAACCTCTCTGGCATGAGTACCTCTACCAGCACAGCTTAGTAAATCACTGGTACACGGAAGCCTCCCCACAAACTACAAGGTCTTGTGGCTCCTAGGGGAGGACAGTTAATGGTACTATGCTTTTCATCTACATATAAGACATAAAATCCTTTTTTTTTTTTTTTTTTAAATATATGACAAACATTTTCCTTGATCAAGTCATGGTAACTGCTTAAGAATACATATACATATTTTCTGTACAATTGTTTACAAATTATTGAGATAGCCTTTATTACTACCATTTTCTTATCCTTCCCATTTACACCTCGTGACTTCCTAAATTGAATATTGGCCGAAATTGTTTATTCAAAAAATTTTCTTTCTTTCTTTAGTGTTTGTAATGCTTGCTTAGTTTCACTTGGTGGATACAATGCCTATGCCTTCTGCTCAGGAGTTTTCTGTTGTCAGCTGCATAAATAGCCGTAAGAGGGCTAAATTATACCTACCTATCACCTGGTTTGTTTTATTGTCAGTGATCTCGAAGGCATGGTCACTTAACTCTCTGACAATCACAGCTGGTCCCTTCCACAAGAGATGTAGTCTGTGTGACGTCTTGTTTAGTAGGAAGGACCTATTTGTGCTTTTTATTCTGTCGATACTCTGTGGGCGAGCCACAATTAAATGATTGCGGATATGATCCGGGAAGTGCCTTATGAGAAGGGAAATGAATTCTTGTTCCTCCATGGGTGGGTCAAGCAGTTGACTTTGCTGTGCTAAGTCGAGGAAGTAATCCACCATGGATTTTCCCCTTGCTTCCATATACTTTCCATTGTTGATTTTACTTCTTACGGCGTATTGTATTGCGCCGTTCCAATATTTGGTTAAGAAATGTGTAAATTCTGGGTAGTTGACATGATTAGCAACTGCTAGCTGAAACCAGGTCAGTGACCTCCCCTCCAAGCCCTTAACAATTAACATTTTAAAAGAATTGGGAATAGTTTTTAGATGAAAGTATGATTCTAGATCCATGATATAACGCTTAGCATTGTCTCTCCCGTCGTTAAACGTGGGCATGGATATTTCATTAAGTAGGTGGTAATGGTTAGGAAAAGCATTTGGCACGCAGTGCATGTGTGTATTCTCTGGTCCTATAGTCTTATGTACTGCAGCAGACGATATTGAAGGTGCGGCAGCTTGCGCGTTCTGCATTTCCTCTTGCTCTGGATCGTAGGAATTGGCAGAGTAACTTAACGGAGTTAGATTATGATTGGAAATATGAATGCCATTGATGGCCTCTTTGAGCACTGCCATTTCCCGTGAGTGGTGCTCTATTGTAGTTGTTGTTGAGCGATGAGCTGCTACTGCCTGTGTATCCTAGCAATTTCGTTTCCCTGCTCCCTTTGGTGAGCTTGCATATTCTGCCTGATTGCTGACAGCTCTGACTGGGTGTGAGTTTCGGCGCTTTGTTGCCGTTTTTCCAAATTAACACAGGTTGAGGGCAGCTACTCGCTCAATTGCACATGCAAATCAGCATTGTTAGCTGATACACTACTTACAGAATAAATGTGTGTGAAGTGTTGAGTATAGAGAAAGGCCAAATAATGTGGATAAAGATAAATAGGGCGAAGGGGATGGAAGTTTGTATAGGATTAGGCATAGTCTATAACCCACCAGAAGTCTCGGAATTTTATAAGGACAATTTATATATAAGACTGAATGATAGTATGGAAGAATTAAGAAGCAAAAATCCTAACATAGAGTTCATTGTAGTAGGGGATTTTAATGCAAGAGTAGGGGAATATAATCCAAGAAGTTTAAATGTAGAAAGTGAATGTATCTGGGAAAAAAATGAGGAAAAGGAGAGAAGTAGAGATAAAGTGATAAATGCAGAAGGTAGAAAGTTAATAGAATTCTGCGAACAGAATAATTTAATAATATGTAATGGATACAAAGGAGAGGACCAGTGGGGAGAGTTTACATTTGTAAGTGTAATCGGCCAAAGTGTAATAGACTATATGATATGTAGTATAGGAGTCGAAGAGGTGATGGAAGAATTCAAGATTATGAACATAATAACAAATAGTCATTTTCCATTAAAGATGAAAATAAGACTAGGGTTATGTTACAAGGAAGATGAAAAATTAGCATTAAAACAAATCAGAAGTTACAAATGGAAAGAGGAGAATGCAGAACAATTTAGGTGTAATTTAACTTCCAAGTGTGGTGAATTAAGGAAACTTGGTATTAGAGAAGCATTACAATGTGGGAGGATAGAGGGAGCACTGGAAAGGCTAGAATCAATGGTTAAGTGGGCAGGTAGCAGGATGGAAGTGAAGCCTAAAGTAAATGTAAATCAGTGTGGGTGGTATGATGAGTGTGGAAAGGCTAAGAAAGAAGTGATGAAAGAAATGGATAGATGGAGAAGGTCAGAAGAGGAGGAAGATAGGCAAATTTTTTTAGCAAATAAAAGGGGTTATAAATGTCTACTAGATGAGAAAAAGCAGGATTGGCAGCAAAGAATGGGAGAAAAGATTAAGGAGGCGGTCAGAGGGAAAGAAAATAAATATATATGGTCAGTTGTTAAGGAAATGTACAGAAAGAAACAGGTAGTTAATAAGATAACACCAAGGGAATGGAAATATCATTTCGAAGGTTTATTGGCGGGAGGAAGAGTTCAAAAAAGTGAAGTATATTGGGGAAATTTTGAGAACAGAGTGGATCACTTAGACAAAGAGATTACAACCATAGAGGTAGAGTATGAAATAAAAAAATTAAAACAGAAGAAGGCTACAGGGGCCGATGGAATTCCGGGGGAATTTTGGAAAAATTTTGGGGAGTTAGGAGAGGGTACAAAGTTGTTGACACAGCTATTTAACAGAATCAAAGAGAAGAAAGTGATACCGGAGAGCTGGAAAGTGAGCATTATTGCACCATTGTATAAAGGAAAGGGAGATACAAATAATCCAAGCAACTACAGAGGAATTAGTTTATTATCTATATTAGGCAAAATATACACTGGTATACTAGCTAGAAGATTATACGAGTGGGTAGAGAGGGAAGATAAGCTATCAGAATACCAAGCAGGTTTTAGGAGAGGAAAAAGAACAATAGATAACATAATGATAATTCAAACTATAGTAAACAAATACTTAAGAAATAAAAGGGGTAGGGTATACATATTTTTTGCAGACTTCGAGAAGGCTTTTGATACTATAAACAGAGAGGCTTTGGTATGTAAATTGAGGAACAAAGGAGTCAGCACTGCATTCATCGAGGGGATACAAAAATTGTATGAAGGAATTAAATTTTGTGTAAAATGTGGAAGAAATAGTACTACTGATTATATACAGCAAAATTTAGGTCTGAGGCAAGGTTGTAAACTCAGTCCAATATTATTTAACTTATTTATAGATGATATTTTAGATAGAATAATGAAAAGTAATAAACACTGTCCAGTCATAGGGAAAAAGGAAATACCAGGGTTATTATTTGCAGATCTAGTAGCTGGGGCAGTAACAGTGATAGGGTTGCAACATGCTATTAATGAAATTGCAAAATTTTGTATGGAATGGGGGCTAAAGGTGAATACAAAAAAGTCCAAGATAATAGTGTTCAAGAAAGGATCAAAATTATAAAGAGAGGAAAGATGGTATATAAATGGAGAGCAAATAGAGGTGGTAAAAGAATTTTGATTACTTGGGGATTAGATTTTCAAGCAACGGGAAGTGGGAAGCACAATCTAAATATGCACAATTGAAAGGAAAGCTAGCGATGAGAGTTTGCTTGTGCAAAACACCCACGCTAACAATGAACTGGTTGGAAAGGCTATATGAAGCTGTAGTAGAGTCAAAAATGTTATATGGAATAGAAATATGGGGGGTGGCAATGGGATGGATTAAGATTGATATAGTCCATAGAATGTTTTGTAAAGAAGTTTTGGGTTTACCCAAGAGTTCACCAAGGGGCGTGGCACTGGCAGAGCTAGGAAGGGTAGGGAGAAAAGGTATAATAGTGGAAAGAATTTTGAAGTATTGGTATAGATGTTTAAATTTAGAAGATAATAATATATTAAAAGAATGTATACAGTTTCAAAAAGCTGTCCTAGGAGAAGAGTGTTGGTTAGGGGAGATGGGAAATGTCCTAAAAGAAATTGGCATGAGGAATATTTTCCTATTAGATAAATATAATAACAGTGGGTGTTGGAAAGAAGTGAGATTGAGGGTGGAAGATATCGAGAAACAAGAGATATGGGCTAGTTTTGAGGATAAAAGGTCATTGATCTTGTATAAATCAGTTAAAAGAGATTGGGGAAGGGAGAAGTATGTAGATATATGTAATCAATTTGGTAGAATAGGTCTTGCGTGGATGCGCACAGGAGTAATATTTTTAAAAAGGAATGGATATAATTGTTCGGGGAGATGTATTATGTGTGATGAATCGGGTAGTACTTTTCATTGTCTAATAGAATGTGATAAGGTTAAAAGGTGGAGAGAGGTTATATGGAATAAAAAATGGGACAAGTTAAACAAAGAAGCAGTAGCATTAAGAATGTTGGGAAGCACAAAAGTAGTAAAATGATGGGGACATTTTTAGGCAACACAAGGGATAAGTGGATAAGGAGCTTAAGAAAGGTACAGCTGAACGAGCATAGTTTGTAAAGTGGAGAGATGGTATAGTAGCTTTATCCCAATATATACAGCCAAGGGGCTAAATATGGGGGAGCTAGAAAACTGGTGCACTAGACATAAGTTTTAGATGTAAGCTATATTTGTATTATTGTAATAATGAAATAAATATTACATTACATTATACTACTTACATGTTCCTTCAGTTTTTCTATCTCCTGCTGGACGTCATGCACATCTGTGCAGAGGTTGAGAAACTCTGACTGTATTGTCGTCTGACCTAGACTAATCATTTCTAGGACTTGGTTTTGTTTTCCTATCTGTTCTTCTAATTTGTCCCAGTTTTAGCTCAAACTGCTGCATGAAGCTATTATGTACCCTTTCCACTATTTGCGCTTCTAGGGTTTGTGCTTGTTTGTTTATTCTGGTTTCCAAGTGCTCACCCTGGGCTGCTATCCGGGCTTCTAAATTACGCTCTTATGCTGCTATCCGTGATTCTAAATTACTCCCTTGGGCTGCTATCCAGGATTCTAAAGCATTAAAGTTTTCTAGCATCTGTTGCATCATGCTAGTAATGGTCAGTATAGCTGCGGTAGAAATTTCTTGTTTGGGGATGTCTGTTTTTTGTACTGTTGCCTGTTGTTCTGCCATGGTTATGCCTATCACTTTGCCGCTCCTAAGTAGCATGAGCACACTGTCTAGCCGGTTTAACTGCTGGTTGTCCTAGGGCTCTTGTGTGCACTGCAGGAACTGTTATACATTGTGTGCTTACTCGTGCTGGTATAGGCTTGATGAGCGGTTTACCTCTGTGGTTGCTTGTCCAGGAAGTCCGGTGTGGCGTCCACCTTGAACTCGTCTTTAGAGCTCGTCGGCGGTGAAGTGTAGAGGACACCAATATGGTGGTGCTCCTGGGTTGTGTTGCTGTGGCCTGGGACGCTCGCTTAGGAGCAGGTTGAAACGTTTGTTGTAGGATTAGAACGTTGGGCGTCATTTGGTGTAAGATGGGTGCTTTGGGTTCGTTGGCTGCCATTTGGTGCAAGACTAGTTCGTTGGGTTCATTGGGTACCTTTTGGTGTAGGATTGGTGCGGTCGCTTGGCTGTAGATGGATGCGTGGCCGTGTGTTTTGGTTGTAGGTTCTTAGCCCATCATGAGTCCATTCCCCTTTTCAGTGGTGACAGGATGTTGGACCGGGAAAGGATTCTTACTTCAGCATTTTTCAAGTAAAGAATATGCAGGTAGCAATTAGACGACCTTTGGTTGCTGGTCATTTATTCTTGCTATAACACGTAACATATTGCCTGCCTTTCACATGCTTTCCCCTTATCCCACATGCAAGACAGAAGTAGATTACTACTTCCAGTTGTTATAATTACTTAAGCCACTTACACCTATATTACGTCCTGCCAACGAGTTGTCCCTCGTAGCATGAAACAGCAATTCCTGTGATTTTTGCTTACTCACTTGCACTGCACTATATGTCAACTTCGATAATGTGGACTTAATGATTTTGCCGATCACTACGTTGGAGGTGTAACACTTAGCATGTTAACATAATGATGATTGAAGCGAGAGTCTCACCTCGCCTTCACAGCTCCTAACTCGATATGTGTAGGATCTTTTTTTATTTCACGCCCATTTTCTAGGCAACTTGGTTTGGTCCCCTAACCATGTAATTTATCTCATTGGTTATTTGATCCTTTCTTTTCCTCCCTTAATTTTTATTGGCAGCTTTCCTACCAAGACAAATTTCAATTTTACATTTGGAACATTTCATTGCCTGTCATTCATTTCTAGCATTGGCTTTTACGCTCAAGTGGTTAAGTCACATTGAAATGTTATCTTTTTTTTTGTGAGCCACATGTTTGGCAGAATTCTTAAAGGGCCAAAGGCCTTTTTGGTGTGTCCCATTATAGCCTCCAGCTCTCTTAACAAGTACTTGTTTCTTGTCTACCCTTCCGTAAGCTTTAGCTCTTGTGAAATTCTTTCCTTATACAATGTGTATAAATAATTCTATGTGTATTTATTATATTTATTTATTATATTTATTACATATGTATGTATAAGTATTTATCCAATGTGTGTTTCTGCTTCACGTTATATAGAGACCATGGAGTTTGAAGGGCAGAGACTGCTAGGTATTGTTGCTGCTGTTTCAGTAGGTTGCTAGTAGTATGCTGCAGCACGGTGGTGTGAGATGTTCCTCTTGCTATGATGTAGTTTATACTGAATATGGCATATGCTGCAAGATCTGTAATGACGCAAAGAGTTCTACATCCTGACTAAAAGGAGGCCATAGCATGGAACATTTATAAAAACTCAGCGTCTCCATTAGGTGACTTAATTACAGGTGTAAGGACTATCTATGACTTTAAAACAAGTGCTTTCTGTAGGCTGCTTCCACAATCTTCATTATGAGACAACCAAGATCAGTTTTCTAACATGGGATAAATCTGACCTGCATTTGAGTTCACAGGCACAGATTAGATCAGCTTGACCAAAGTTTGCAAAAGGACTTTGAAATGTACCTCATGGTGGGTAATAATGTTTCAGGGCTGGAGGAATGTTTCCAATATATAGAGACCCTGGAGCTTGAAGAGCAGAGACTGCTAGGTATTGTTGTTGTTGCTGCTGCTGTTTTTGTAGGTTGCTAGTAGTGTGCTGCAGCACGGTAGCTGTGAGATGCTCCTCTTGCTATGATGTAGCTTGTATTGTTGCTGCTGCTGTTTCAGCACTGGAGGGTTTTTTGCTTTTGGTGTAAGATGGGTGCGTTGAGTTCATTGGGTGCCATTAGGTGTAGGATTGGTGGTGTCTTTGGCTATAGGTGAATGCATGGGCATGTGTTTTGGTTGAAGGTTTTTACCCCTTCATGAGTTCATTCTCCTTTTCAGTGTTGACAGGATGTTGGACTGGGGAAGGATTCTTACCTCAGGGTCTTTCAAGTAAAGAATATGCAGGTAGCAAGTAGACAACCTTTGGTTGCTGGTCATTTATACTAGCTATAACAGGTAACTACTGCCTCCTTTCACACTCTTTCCCTCTATCCCACATGCAGGACACAAGCCAATTGTTACTCCCAGTTGTTATAATTACTTAAGCCACTGTCACCTTTACTACGTCCCGCCAACGAGTTGTTGCTCCTAGCCATGAAACACTGATTCCTATGATTTTTGCTTACTCGCTTGCACTGCGCTATATGTGAACTTCGATAATGTGGACTTAATAATTTTGCCAACCACTACGTCGGAGGTGTAACACTTACGGCCGGTTTCACCAAACAATGTTAAAAATACTCGAACATCTTGCTCATTAACAAGATGTTCAAAGTTTAACATAAGGTTAAAACTTTTGCGTTTCATCAAGCTTTTACAGCAAATTGTTAGCTAACATTTTGTTATCGTCAAAGACAACTGCAAATGTTAGCTTTTGAGAAGGTGATGGCTGAACTACACTGCTTCTGAACGTTCTCCGATGCACTTTTGTCTACATATTGCCGCGCTCTCTGTGTTAGTAGTCGACAACTATTTACATTCATGGTAATGGCCATGTGATGTTCCCAATTGCTTGAGGTTAAAATCACGATGTGAAATGTTTCCCGTTTGAAATGTGTTAATTAACATCTGGTTAATAAGTATAGATGTATTATCAAGTGTGAAAAAGCTGACAGTCTTACATTAAAGGATAAGATTGCAGCCTGGGACAAAATCCAGGAGTAATTTAATTGGAATAAACACGTTTCTCTTAAGTCCAGTAAGCAACTACGGCAATTTTATGCTAACAAAGTACAGCACCAGAAACATTAGGTGTGAAGAGCATTTAAGATGGTTTAAAACTGGTGGTGACACTGCATTGAAACTAAAGTGGACGAAAATGTGTTATCGCTGATTAATCAAGCAGACCCAAAATAATAGTTTGATTCTTGAAGCAATTGCTTTGGAAACCTTCTGGATAAACACACAAATGGTAGCTTTGGAAATACCAACATTATCACAAGCAAATGAAAAATGTTAGTAGCATAAAATCTAAGTACCTAATTAACACTTAGGAGAAAAGGCGTGCTTCTGTTGGTAGCATTCTAACCTCTCGTATTTTCCATAAAACCATGATCATGACCCCTTGGACAGTCTATATTGCTTTAAAAATTCCTCCTTTTGCAGGGTTTCAAATTTATTATGATATACGACTACTCTTCTTTTACGAATGACATTCAAAAATGCCAATTGTAGCAAGCTCGCATCAACAGCTTGGTTTGCGGCAGCCATTTTCCAATTTTTCTAACATTTGTTAAACGCCTTAATACAGGGGAATGGGGATGTTAACCCTTTGCTGCGCATAGAGTATTAGCTAGTTGTTCTCCAAGCAGAATTGTGTCCATTTAAATTCTGAGCTGCTACTACAGATGTTAAACTAAAAGTGGCCTATATACACGCCTAATTATATGTTTTAGTAGCTAAATGAAATTGATTAATTAATAACTCATTTAAAATTGGTTTGAAGTAAATAAGATTAAATATTATTTCAATAATTTAAAACTGCAAACATCAACCCCTTTGTAGACAAACAACACATATACATGCACCCCTTTGCAATGCATCTTTATAACTCCGCAATATTAATGGCAATGGAAATCGTTACTTTAGGGTATTAAAAATCGGAATAAAATCTGCTATACTTTAGTAAAATAAATGCAATAATTTCTGCAAAATTATTATGGTACTCACCCTTAAAATGTTTACATCCCTGCCATTATTGCAGTGAAGATATTGCAGCATGTCCATAAAATGTTAGCTAGACTATTCTTTTGCACCATACAAATGTTATATATACACTTAAGATTATTAATGGTTGCGTATGTACACCGTTGTATTAGTTTTGAATTTCCACCCCCTTTGCCTCATGATAATTGAGGAAGCACCCAATTCTACACAATGCAATGTCACACTGTTTGCACTTGTGTTGTCTGTATGCCATGACCTGATGGTGTTTTCCTTTTCTTCACTATGCACTGAGCACACGATTTCACCCGGCCTTGAATTTTGACGAGGGTGTGAAGAGAACTTGGTGCAGGAGTAGCAGAAGGTAGGCTACGCTGAAATCCCGCTCGTTTACGCAACGTGAAGTCTGCGATTAACTGTTGCACTAAGTTTTGCCTGTAGTAAAGAAGCCTATTGCCATGAGCTGTAGAAGTAGGTCTGTTTGAAATGTCGTATATAATAAAACTATTAACAATAGCAACATTCACTACAAAATTGAACAGATATTTCCACCCTTTTTTTAGGGTCGGTCGACACCATAATACTCCCTCCTTTGGTCTGCCAGATCAATCCCTGCCATATTACGAGTTTGTAGATAATAAAGAACGTCCCTGTTATCATGCCAAACAACTGCAGTTACGCCTTCATGTTGCAGTTTACGAGATTAGCCTCTTTTCAATTTCAGTTGTTTTGGCTTTGAAAATTGTTTTGGCCAGTCTTTCCTTCCAGCACGAGTTGTACCACACGCATACATTTTACTGTCCAAAAGTAATTTCATTAGCCGCCTCGAAGTAAAAAAAGTTATCAAAATATACGTGATGCCAAAACCCTGTATATTTTTAACACATGTCTAAAACAATCTGTTCCCCAAGTAGAAGATCACTGTTTCTCGCCTCCTTTTTTCCCAGATAGATTTTACATTTCAATAAATACCCACTTTTACTGTCTGCAATACCTCATGCCTTTATCCCCCATTTTGTACATTTAGCAGGCATATATTGTTTTAGAAAGACTCGTCGTTTGAAGCCTATCATCGTTTCGTCAACAGAAAGTTCACGATTTGGTTTGTAGACACTCGCAAATGTTTTGATTATGTCTAAAGCAGGTCGTACTTTATACAGATAATCGTAAGAATCTACCCCTAATTGTGGCCTTGCAGATTCGTCATTAAGGTGAAGGTACTGCGATATCTTTTGAAAGCGGAGCAACATCATTGCTTGTCTTACAATTGGACAAATGCAAAAATCCCCCCAAAAGTAATCTCTGGTTTCAGGTAAATGCATCATCCCCATATATATCAAAATACCTAAATAAACCTGTATCTCCCTTGAATTTGTAACTTCCCATTTTGGATCTGCCTTTTTAGTTTGAATCTGAGCTGCATATCTGTTGGTTTCCTCCGCTATTTTTCCGCAAAAGTTGGAATCTATAAAAAGCTCAAGATAATCTATTTCTGGACTTCCTGTAGGAATAGAATGATTTGCACCTGTAGGGGATGAAAATGTTTCTAACTTATTGAAAGTCAAATTAGAGGTCCTGTGCCAGTACTGCTTTTGTTTTAATTTGTCTTTCACTAGCTTTAGTCCCCTGTTCTACTGCCTGTCTCTCAGCACTCTCACTGTCACTTTGTTCCTTATCACTGTCTTGCACTAACTCACCGAACCAAGATCGTCGGAGCTACTTTCGCGATCTAATTCCTCGTAAACTGCTGCAAGTATTTCCTCGTCTGTTACCAATACCTTTTCACTACAACGTTTTCTAGACCGTGATGTACTTGGAACAGCCTCCATGGTACTGATATGGCTATAAATGCGACAGGAAACTGCTTACTTACACAACTGCACCCTGCTGTAAACAGTGCTATTTATGGTTTGGTATTACATTCTGGCTTGTGAAATCGCTGGAACAATGCAGCAGGAGTACGTTTACATCAACACAGCTCCTAAAAGCTGAGGTCAGCATAAGCAGAACCTATATGAAATGATAAACACATTTACTACGTTCTACTACGCTATGCGCAGCAGGGCGTTTATCATTTCACTACGCTTTGCTACGCTATGCGTCACAAAGGGTTAACTTAACAGTGACTTTAACACATTGTTAAAGTTAACATTGTTTGATAAAATAGAATTTGTGTTAACTTCAGTGTTAAATCAGTTTAACATTGTGTTAAAATTTAGCATTTGTTGGTGTAACCGGCCCTTGTTGTCTTAACATAATGTTGATTGGAGCAGGAGTCTCACCTCGTCCTCACAGCTCCTAGCTCGATCTGTGTAGGATCTTTTTCTATTTCATGCCCATTTTGTAGGCAACTTGGTTTGGTCCCCTAACCATGTAATTTATCACGTTGTTATTCGCTGCTTTCTTTTCCTCCCTTAATTTTTATTGGCAGCTTTCCTACCAAGACTAGTGCAAATTTCTATTATACATTTGGAACATTTTATTGCTTGTCATTCATTTCTACTGTTGGTTTTTACGCTCAAGTGGTTTTGGAGAATGCTTAAGCACGTACGTCCTGGTGCCTCTGAGCCGCATTGGAATGTTATCTTTGTTTTGCGGGCCACATGTTTGGCAGAGTTCTTTAAGGACTGGTGTATAAATAATTCCATGTGTATTTATTATATTTATTACATATGTATAAGTTTATTAAAGATGAGTCGGAATTGTTACACTAACATCACTTAAGTTTACTCACTTACTATATTTCGGGAAACCGTTGTTCCCATCCTCAGAAGGTTAATTCGACTGGCCCGTGTTGTTGGTGTTTCCGTTTTTTGGACTGGATCCTGTGGTGGCATCTTGTGGTGGAGAAATGTACTTCCAGAGAGGATTTGGTGGCGGCAAATCAAAATTCATTAGATGTGTGTTGTGTTTTAGAATGGTGATCTTCTCCCATGCATCTAATTCAGCTGCAAATTTGGCTGGTTTGACTAATGTAATATTGGGTTTGATGTTGTGATTAGTGATCCAAAGATGGTGTGAAACGGCAGATTTGTCCATTTGTTTGTATTTAATACATCTCATGTGCTCCTTTAGCCTAGTTTCTAGGTTTCTTTTTGTCTTACCTATGTATACTTTATTGCAATCTGAACAATTGATTTTATAGATTCCAGCTTTTTTGTCTTGTGGAATGGGGTCTTTTAACTTGTTACAAAGTAATTTCTCTATGTTAAATTTGTTCTGTGGAGCTAGGCTGATGTTATGTTTCATGAAAATCTTCTTAAATTTGTGAAAAGTTCCTGGGTGGTATGTGAATTTCTTGAACTTTAGCTCTTTATCTTGCTGGCTGAGATTTGTTGTGTTTCTGATGTGCATCTGTCGTTTGAATTTTGCAATTTTTTTGTCAATAGTTGTTTTGTTGTACCCATTATGTATTGCTGTGTCTACTATATGCTGGTATTCTAACTGGTATTCTTTTTTATTTAAGGGGGTATATACCAGTCTATGTGTTAGGCTGTTTAGTACTGCATGTTTGTGTGTGGTTGGATTGAAACTCTTATTTTTTATGTAATTAGTAGAGTGTGTTGGCTTCCTGTATATGCCAAAGCTTAGGTTCTTTTGTTCTCTGAGGATTTTTAGGTCTAAAATGGTAGCATGCCTTCTTTTTCTATTTCTATGGTGAATTTTATTGATTGGTTCTGTAGGTTTAGTAAGGCTAAGGAGTCTTGTATGAACCTGTTAGGGACAACAGCGAAGATGTCGTCAACATATCTGTGCCAAACTTTAAACATGTATGGAAAGGAAGTTGTTATGTGTGTTTCTAAGTAGCTCATAAATAAATCTGCCAAGAAGGGTGAAAGTGGGTTGCCCATGGTTAAACCAGTTGGTTGTTGATAGAACTTCTTATTGAAACTAAAACAATTTTGTGCAATGCATAAATTGGTAAGTTGTATGAGGTCTTCTATTTCTTCTTCAAGTAGGTTAGTCTGCTGTAGCCATTTCTTTAATTGACGCAGGAGTTGATCTGTAGGAACACTTGGAAATAGTGCAGTAACATCAAAGGAAACTAGTCTGTCTTCTGGTTCGAGTTCCAGGGATTTTATCTTCTGTATTAAATCTTCTGAATTCATTATGTTTTTGCTATTGAATTTTGGTAGTGAAGAGAATCTCTGTACTAACCATTTTGCCAGTTTGTAGGTAGGAGAATCAATATTGCTGACGATTGGTCTCATCTTATTACCCGGTTTGTGTATTTTAGGTAGAGCATACATTCTTGGTAAAGTGTAACTTTCACCAAAGCAGAATTATCGGTATTAAACCTTGGCCTAAAAACATGTGTTTGCTACACAAAAACAACCGATGAAATAGTCGCAGACATTGAGATTGCTACTTACAACCTAAATGAAAATAGTAAAACCACTATAAAAAAAGAATGTGAAATGGTTCTCCAAGAAATACAAGCAGATAAACATAACAATTTCCCAACCAAACATGTGATCAAAACATTAAAATCAAAACCCGTAGTATACACAAAAGCTGACAAGGGAAATAAACTAGTTGTACTGCAAAAAGATGATTATATTGCCAGAGTAGAAAATATGCTGCAACAAGAAAATTACATACAAATTCAAGAAGACCCATTAAAATTACATTTAAAAGCCTTCAATCAAACCATCCAGGAAAGCAAAACTATAACAGACACTGATAAATCTAGATTAAAACCAGATCACCCCACTTTACCAAGAATGTATGCTCTACCTAAAATACACAAACCGGGTAATAAGATGAGACCAATCGTCAGCAATATTGATTCTCCTACCTACAAACTGGCAAAATGGTTAGTACAGAGATTCTCTTCACTACCAAAATTCAATAGCAAAAACATAATGAATTCAGAAGATTTAATACAGAAGATAAAATCCCTGGAACTCGAACCAGAAGACAGACTAGTTTCCTTTGATGTCACTGCACTATTTCCAAGTGTTCCTACAGATCAACTCCTGCGTCAATTAAAGAAATGGCTACAGCAGACTAACCTACTTGAAGAAGAAATAGAAGACCTCATACAACTTACCAATTTATGCATTGCACAAAATTGTTTTAGTTTCAATAAGAAGTTCTATCAACAACCAACTGGTTTAACCATGGGCAACCCACTTTCACCCTTCTTGGCAGATTTATTTATGAGCTACTTAGAAACACACATAACAACTTCCTTTCCATACATGTTTAAAGTTTGGCACAGATATGTTGACGACATCTTCGCTGTTGTCCCTAATAGGTTCATACAAGACTCCTTAGCCTTACTAAACCTACAGAACCAATCAATAAAATTCACCATAGAAATAGAAAAAGAAGGCATGCTACCATTTTTAGACCTAAAAATCATCAGAGAACAAAAGAACCTAACCTTTGGCATATACAGGAAGCCAACACACTCTACTAATTACATAAAAAATAAGAGTTTCAATCCAACCACACACAAACATGCAGTACTAAACAGCCTAACACATAGACTGGTATATACCCCCTTAAATAAAAAAGAATACCAGTTAGAATACCAGCATATAGTAGACACAGCAATACATAATGGGTACAACAAAACAACTATTGACAAAAAAATTGCAAAATTCAAACGACAGATGCACATCAGAAACACAACAAATCTCAGCCAGCAAGATAAAGAGCTAAAGTTCAAGAAATTCACATACCACCCAGGAACTTTTCACAAATTTAAGAAGATTTTCATGAAACATAACATCAGCCTAGCTCCACAGAACAAATTTAACATAGAGAAATTACTTTGTAACAAGTTAAAAGACCCCATTCCACAAGACAAAAAAGCTGGAATCTATAAAATCAGTTGTTCAGATTGCAATAAAGTATACATAGGTAAGACAAAAAGAAACCTAGAAACTAGGCTAAAGGAGCACATGAGATGTATTAAATACAAACAAATGGACAAATCTGCAGTTTCACACCATTTTTGGATCACTAATCACAACATCAAACCCAATATTACATTAGTCAAACCAGCCAAATTTGCAGCCGAATTAGATGCATGGGAGAAGATCACCATTCTAAAACACAACACACATCTAATGAATTTTGATTTGCCGCCACCAAATCCTCTCTGGAAGTACATTTCTCCACCACAAGATGCCACCACAGGATCCAGTCCAAAAAACGGAAACACCAACAACACGGGCCAGTCGAATTAACCTTCTGAGGATGGGAACAACGGTTTCCCGAAACATGTTAAGTGAGTAAACTTAAGTGATGTTAGTGTAACAATTCCGACTCACCTTTAATAAATTCAATACACATCACTGTTTCTAGCTTCTTTTCATTACAATATCACATATGTATAAGTATTTATCCGAGGCGTATTTCTGCTTCATATACCATTCAAAGGAAATTGCGATTTTTTCATTTGTTGGAAATTTGCAATTTGCTTTGAATGTCCTACTCAATCGTGTGTAGGAGTAACTTCAAACAGTTTTTGAATCTAACATCCGCCTAACATCTAGCATCTTTTTATAGGTTCATCTGTATTCGTTTTCTGGTTTGAAAGTCGATCAACTGTTAGGACATTCATCAATCTTGTGGCTTGTCTTGCATGTCGTGCGAGAGGTGTTTATAATACAAAAATTATATACACCTAACATTGGTTGCCATGCTATCTTGTGGTAAACACTGTTATATCACACTGCTTGTTGTACTAGATTTAATTACATACAGACATACATGTATAGTGACCCTAACAATGTTATATATAATATCTAATGGTATACGTGTACTGGTTGACATAATAATAGTTATAAAATTATTATAATGAATAGACTACAATAAATTACATGATTTATAGAAATTCTGACGTATTATTACATGTGATGTCACCTCAGTATGGTATTTGTAAGTAAACGTTTTCTTTGTTACCATACCAGTTCTGTGTCTCGATAACAATTGCTTACTCCAGCATGTATGTTTTTACATTAACACCATACTGTTGCTATTTCTTTCCTCTCCACACGCACATGTATAGTTTTCTTTCATTGCACAAACACACGTTAGTACACTTCACACTGTACACATGTGTTCCTTTTTATTCACATTTTGTGATGTTTGAAAAAATACATATTGATAACATTCGCTGTTTTTAATTTTTCTTTCCCCTGACAATTTTATTTGGAACTAGATGGCCTGGAGAACACCCATTATGCTTGTTACAATTCTTATTGCCTACTTCGTTCACAATTACCTAATAATGTCATGTATAGAGCTCGGATTTATATGCAGTATAAATTATGAATATATGCATGCATCTATGCACTAAAATCTGTAAAATATGCTCTAAAAACTTTAAAATATGCACTTAAAATAAATCATATTATTTTAAATTTCTCACATTTATTAATCTAGATGAAGTAATCAGATTGTAAATTCAGTCTTAAACAGAGACATTAACAAAATTAATAATTGTTAGTCTTTCTTTCAGTCTAGTTGAAGTGGAATATATCTTGGTAGTTGGAGGATACTTCATGTTTATCTGCACCACGTATGGAAGCCAATTTGTCGCAGTCACTTCGTGTTTATCTTTTGCTGGTCACCTGTTATTGTATTACTACTTTGAATGTTGGGTTCATTGTCCTCTGGCTAGCTATTATTACTCGGTCAAGCAAATCTCTTGAACAGGGTGTGTAAACGGAAAAGGATTTGTTACTCACAGATAACACTGATAAAAGAATTTGTTTTTACACTTTTATTACCGTCACAATTAATTAAGTTCACATATTGACTCTTGATACATGCCAGACTGAAACTGTTATATTTTCTAATGTTACTATAATCACTTATTTGTTGCACCTTATTAATTTGCATATTTCACATTTATAACTAGCTTTACGACGCGAGAGATTCTGTAGAATTGCGTAACGTGTACTTTATGTATGCTTCCGTTGAACTATGCGACGTGTAACTCACGAATACTTATGTTGAACTGATCGACGTATTACATGCGAATGCTTCTGTTGGACTGACGAAATCTGCCTCTGACTTTAGCTTTTTATACTCCCACACCCCGATATGCCTAAAGATTATAACCGAGCTGCTATTGGTTAATAAAACGCGCCAACATTAGCGTCTATTTTTATATCCAATCAAAAATTACGGAAACATATGCTCTAGGGAAAATATTCCCGCTATTTCTAAGAAAAGTGCACCAATCTGACGTCATTTGTTTGTCTTTTCTAATTAATATTCAACTCACCCCCTCGCACATTGTTATCCGCTCCTATTGTCAGTTTCAGTTAGGCCGTGTAAACTTATTTCCTAACAATGCTTATAATTAACAAACATCTCAAATCAATGTCATACAATAATGCTTATTTACACTACAATCAATCTGGCATTTACATTATTGTGATACAAATTACTGCCACATAGTTTACCATTAGTCGTTTTTATTGCAATAAACAATTAAATATTTTTCACAGTTTTCAGGAAGAAACGACTTTCTTCTGTCGCTTAAAATGTTTTTATATGAAGAGAAAGATCTCTCTATTTCACACAAAGCCACAGGACAGTATCGGAAAGAGGCTATGTCACTTATAGAATAAGCATTAAGTTCTTTTTCAGATTCTCCTTGTAGCACATTATTCAGATCCTGAAGAAACATTAAACCTGGATTTCATGCTTCAATTTTCTCAATTTTGTTACTAAGACACTTTCCAATTTCTCCAGGTATATCTTCAGCGACAGCTGTATCGTATACTTGCAGGGCAGAAGATGAAGACATTCCTTTTTTTTTTCCAAATGTTTGATTGCAGCTGGTATTTTACTAAAGTAGGTCTTAATAAACACTAATTTACTCTGGAGACCCTTCTCATTGCAAGCACTCATTGCAGCAGGGATACTTGCAGCTTCATTTTTGTCCATCACGTTGAACACCTTTTTCACGTCTTCCAGATGATCACTGTAATATAGAGCTGCTTCAATCCTGTTCCCCATCTCATGAGAATAGGCTCTGGGGGTAAATCAGTATCATGTATCATATCAGTAAATAATTTCACTCTTGATGGCGCCTTCACAAACACTTTTTTCACAGAGGAAATTAAGGCATTTACTTCTGGAAAAGTCGCTCGAATTTCCTCTGCTAACCGGTGGAGAGCATGTGCTAAACAAGTCATATGAACTGCCTTAGGATAATATACCTGCAAAGCTTTAACTGCTTTAAGCATGTATGCTGCTGCATCTGTAACTATCACCAAGAGTTTTTCCTCATTTTCTTTAGAAGGCCACAAAACACGTAATGCATCACGAACAACTCTAGCAATCGTCGAATAGTTTGTTACTTCCAGTACCCTGGAGACAATGAGATGTGGTGTTCCTGGTTCCGATTCAGTCATTTTTCCCACAACAACGTTGGCAATAAATCTCCCACACGAGTCGGTTGTTTCATCTACAGATAACCACAAGTTTGAGTTGCCGATATCGTCTCTTATTTCTTGTATTACCTGAAAAAATAATTATGTTGAAAATTAGTAAAGATAAAGGATGTAATTTGGAGGCTCAGTTTTAAGGGGGAAACAAGTTTAAAAATATATAAAAAAGTGTTTCTTGATAAACAACTAAAGAAATCAAAACTCCGTGACACTATAGGCCATACGTAATTTTGTTTCCATTTGAAAATATTTGTCTATAATGCATTTAAAAATTTTAAATAAACGATAAATTTTTATAAAGCTGAAAATATTAGGGAGGGTATTAGGGTAGTTGATACACAAACTAACTTTGTTTAATAAATTTTTAAACTTACCTCTTCATAAACTTTGCAAAGATATTGGAATTAATTGTTCTTTCATACAAGCAGTGTGTTGGACAGGGTTGGAAAGGTAGAATCAGATGACTGAAAAATTCAATGCTATAGCCGGGATTTGAACCACGGATCTCCCGGTCTCCATCCGATTGCTCTAATAGTGGTTGAAACTAAAAGCCCGGGACCTAAGTACTTACAAAGAATGTAAGTCGCCATTGGGATATGACATCTCAATACAATTTGGGATCTCCTTGTGGTTTACCGGGAAAAATGCGAGTCAGCTGGAGAATTTAATGGCGTGTCGGCATGTTGCCATGGCAGCTCAGTGGTTAGAGCAACCGGACGGAGACCGGGAGATCTGTGGTTCAAATCCCGGCTATGGCATTGAATTTTTCAGTCATCTGATTCTTTGCCAAGGTAGCTTTTCCTTATTGTTGATTCGTTAGGAACTTTTTGTCCAGAATATTTTTCCAGGAAATTTCGAAGTTCCATATTATTTAACTTATTCAAAGGAATGTTGGCTGAAACTAATCCTTTGCAGATATCTTTCGAAAAATTATTACTGTCATCGTTTCCACTTCTGCTTGCAGAAAATGCTGCTGGTAAGGTTGTTTGGATGTTGGAGACATTTTTATTGATAGCATGTCTATGAGTAGCTGTTTGTAGATGTTGCATGATCTAGAATTTTTTGTCGCAAAAAATGTGTGGTAACAAAATTAGTAGTGGTCTATATCTGTTAAGAAAGTTATCTAAATATCTATATATATATATATATACTATCTATATATACTATGCTACAATACATAGCCATCTTAGCTATGGAATTGAGATATGGGGCAGTGCTGGAATTACAAATATAAACAGAGTATTAATACTACAAAAGATTTTCTGCTTTATAAACACGCTTGGCTTGGGGAAGTTTGTGGAATGAGGGATTGTCAGACTTCAGCCTCGGGGGCCCAAGCCGTCCTTCAGCAACCTGTAGCTCTTTCTCCGCCTTGGCGCCTTGTGGTCGTAGCGGCCCAAAGAGTTCACCTGCTGGTTGGTGTGGTAGGTGAGTTTCGTGTACATGGTACGGGTTCTCTCCCGCACCACGTCCATTATGTATGGGAGACCGGAATGGGTGTGTAGAATGTGACGGGAATCTACGCCCGGTATCATAGATCATCCGAAGCGACATGTTCTGAGCGGTTTGCAGTCTGCGGATGGTGGTCGCTGCCGCCCATCCCCAGACCTCGCAGCCGTACAGTATCACAATCGGGATAATCGCCTGATATAGGCGTAGTTTGAGGCGTATGGGCATGATGGAACGGAATACGGGGTACAGCTGCCTGAGCGCGGAGTGGCCGAGGCCGACCTTTGCCCTGACATGTGGCGCGAAAGTGAGGCCGCTGTTGAGCGTGACTCTGAGGTATTTGGCTGAGGTAACACAGGGGATTCTCCTCCGCCTCAACCTCAGGGGCCACTCGGGCCGCCATCGACGGACCTTCGCCAAGAGAAGCGCAGAGCTCTTCCCCGGGCTGATGGCCATCCTCCACTTTTCGCTCCACCTGCCAATGGCTGGGAGCTGTCGCTGTAGTGGAGGGAAACAGAATATGGCAGTCTTGTTCTGTTCCATTATGAGCACATCGTCGGCATATTGGCACGTAACAGTCCTGGGTTCCATGGGGAAGTCCAACATGTAGGCCGCGAAGAGAAGCGGGGACAGTGCACTGCGTTCCGGGATTCCAGCAGCTATGGGATGGACTGAGTAAACCTTCCCCTCCACTCTCACCCTGAATGTGCGATCCCGGAGGAAACTGCTTATCAGGGCAATATAGGCGGGAGGGATGTCTGACTCCTTGAGTTTGTACAAAAGGCCTTCTCTACGTCCAGCAGCACTGCTATGGTCCTGAAGTTCTCGAGGGAGGCCTTCTCGGCCAATCGCAGTAACTGCAGGGTTGTGGAGTGCCCATGGCAAAAACCAAACTGATGGTCCGGGAGGAGCAGCCGAATATGGCACATACTGAAGGACCTGTTGTGAAAGATTTGGCATTTGCTGCTGTAGCTTGTGTTGCTGCCTGTTCTGTGGATTGCTAGGAGCCTGCTGCAGCATGGTGGATGTGAGACGTTCCTCTTGCTGTGGCTTAGGGTGTACAGTATATGGCACATGCTGCTGGATCTGTTGTGAAACATTTGGCACTTGTTGCTGCCCCTGTTCTTGATAGTTGCTTACAATTTTAGATTTTCACTTTAGTTTCATTATATATATATATATATATATATATATATATATATATATATATATATATATATATATATATATATTCCTATCTCCATCTTGTAAAATCAATACCTGCGAGCTTGAATCGATATTCACTCGTTATCGAAGCGCATCTAAAATGCATATCGAGAAGTTGATCTATCACATTTTAATTTTTTTTCGTATGCATCTAAATATTAAATATTTATTGTATATGTAAATGTTGTAGAAAAATTATTGTATGCAACTCTCATCATAATGGTTATTAAGATGCTCATGAAGTTACTCATCACTCACATATTAATAACTCCCATTATAGGATCGTTGCATAAATAACTACTCTGGAGGAGTATGCTAGTGCCCAACAGTACAACATCTGCTTTCAGCATTAACTATCCATTTATATACATGCAAAAGGAATTGTCATTTAAACACAGAGCAGGATTACAAAATTTAAGCCTTAGGGATCTTTGGATTTTGAGTACTATTTGAATTGCTAATACTTTCTTCATTACTTATATATTGTAATGAGGTTTACTTCCAACAGAAGAAAATAAAATTAACTGTCTTCAAAATACATTGCCTTAGTCAGACAACAAGAAAATCTTAAAGGAACACATTATACTATAAAGTGAGTAACACGGCTTTTCACTATAAGAGTGAATTTAATAGTATATGCATTTCATTCTGCAGGTTTGGTTTGTTGAACTACATTCTTAGATTATTGTTTAAGGAGGAGGTTCATTGAAACAAAGCAAAATGACAGTAGCAAAAAGATAAATTTAGGGTAATATGGTAATGCAATGGCTGTTAAACTCCTGAAGTTTAGAGTAATTAAGGTTGACAGTTAAAAGCATTTTGATATACTTCTAAGTGAATTTTTGTGAGTATTATCACATATATTTTATTACTGTTAGAATCAAAAGAACAAACAAAGGGAAAATTGATATACAAATGGTACTAACAATTTTCTCTTTTTCAGAAGATGTTACAAAGGAGCCTAAAAAAGATACCAGAAAACAAAGAACTCTATATGAAGTTCTCTGTATATTATGGAAGGACAAATGGACAATTATTAGCAAGTATTTGGTTATATGTTGTGCTTTGCTACTGCTTTCAAAGTTTATCGAAATGGGAGGGTTCATAGCAGATCTATAATATATCAGCTATGTAATACATTTTCATGTATTAAAAAAAGTTCATGTGTTTTCTTATTAACTTGATTGATACTTGTGCACCGACATATCATAAGCAATTGTAACTACCTATTAATAGCAATGTGTGTTCCTTCTATTTTGGAATTGGTACTGAAAAAAGTTCATGTGTTTTCTTATTAACTTGATTGATACTTGTGCACTGACATATAAACAATTGCAACTACCTATTAATAGCAATGTGTGTTGCTTCTATTTTGGAATTGGTATTGAAAAAAGTTCATGTGTTTTCTTATTAACTTGATTGATACTTGTGCACTGAAATATAAGCAATTGTAACTGCTTATTAATAGCAATGTGTGTTCCTTCTATTTTGGAATTGGTATTGAAAAAAGTTCATGTGTTTTCTTATTAACTTGATTGATACTTGTGCACCGACATATTATAAGCAATTGTAACTACCTATTAATAGCAGTGTGTGTTCCTTCTATTTTGGAATTGGTACTGAAAAAAGTTCATGTGTTTTCTTATTAACTTGATTGATACTTGTGCACTGACATATAAACAATTGCAACTACCTATGAATAGCAATGTGTGTTCCTTCTATTTTGGAATTGGTATTGAAAAAAGTTCATGTGTTTTCTTATTAACTTGATTGATACTTGTGCACTGACATATAAACAATTGCAACTACCTATTATGCAACGGAACAAATTGTATATGTTTTAAGCCCCACGTTGGTGCGGCAATTTGCGATGAGATTCTTACAAATGTTTGTTTACATCACTATTGAAGCCATCTTGTGACGTCACTCCTTGTTTGGTTCGTAGCTCCATCTGGCGTAGCAATTTGTATCAGTTTTGAAATAATTTATTTTAAATGTCCTCCGGCTAGCTATTTAGGTCGAACATTTATCTCTTGCAGGGTGTGAATCGGAAAGGAATCTTTTATCCAGAAATTATACTGACGAAGAAATTGGTTTTATAACTTTTATTGCCGAACACGTTCACAAACACTTTTACATATTGATCTGGATACTCGCCAAACTGAAACTGTTTGTAATAACTTCTTACTTATCACTTTTAACTCGCGTACTTCAACTTTGTGTATGTTTAACTGTATAATACTTTAGATTATCGTAATTTTGCTGCGCGTAACTTATGACGAACTGAAGACAGCGTGCTAGAAATTTTGATGAACTGGGCGACCGACGTGTAAGGTATCGAGAATTTTGTTGAACTGGGGGACAAGCTACCTCGAACCTACCCTATTTATAGGCCTGCATCAAGATACGCCTAAAGATTATAAATGAACTGCTATTGGCTAATAAAATGCGCCAACATTAGCGTCTATTTTGATATCCAATGAAAACCACGAATACATATTGCTTTTAGGGAAACATTCCAGAAGCTTCTATCGAAAAGGCGCGAAACATTACGTAACTTCCTTGTTCCCGGTAATGATAAACAACTCACCCCATCGCTGCATTATTGCGATATTATTGACAGTTTCAGTAAAGCCGTATATTATTATTTACCAATAATAATTACAATTAATAAACATCGGAAATCAATGTCACATAAAAATACATATTCATATTACAATCATTATTTACATTTAAGTAATTTGTGATACAAATTACCGTATCATATGCCCCACTAGAAACATAATTATAAATATTTATAACTTGTTTGGAAATTTTATAATTGTGTTTTTAGTCTCCTAAATCTTGGAACACACGCTATCACTTTCACTTAACACTTCACACGCATTTAACACACGACATATATTTTATCTCGCCACTACTTACTGGCTCTGGTTTAATTACTTTAGATATTAATCTGACATCACAAATTTTTTTTTTTATAGCAAATACTTTACCCTAAATTGTTTAATCACTGTTACCAAATTGTTTACTTTCTTAAGTTGTTGACAAAACTTTATACATTTAAAATTTTTGTAATTATTATACATATTTACCAAAATATTCACCCTCTACATATATTTACACTCTTAAATCTAGACAATATTTCACATGTTCTGTTTGCTACATAAGTATTTGTTTTAAATTATTTTTACCCATTTTTGTTATTCTGAATTTTATTTTAACAATACTCTTTGAATTGTATTTACGTACTTTTAATTTAATATCATATTAAGTTTCAATCTTTGTATTCTTAATTTTCAAATATTGTTACAGTTACTAAAAATTTAATTTTTTTTTTTTTAAAACATTTCTCTTTTTTTTTTTTTTTATAATTTATTTCTCTTTTCAAATGACATATATAAATAGTTAACCCTCTTACGTTCCAATACATTTCTCTGCATTTCATCTTTACCTATCCAGCATTTACTTTACATCTTATTGCTATTTACCCTCCTGGATCAAATTGTGTGTGGCTAAACATTACTCGTAGCCGTAACCTAACCTTCCAAAATTTGTTCTTGAATAACCTCTTGTATTCATTTGAAATTTCATCCCATGATACCATTTGAAAACAATCTACAGTTTCTTGAACAATACATCTTTTACCAACTTTCATTTTCAATTCATCTGCTATCTTTTTACTTTGAAAGTACTCTGACAAATCTGTACTAAACTGTACTGGACTGGAGTTTTCATTTTGAACATCTTGGTACAATTTATTTCTTTGCATTACTGTCTCATTCTGTATTTCTGATATCTCCCCTCTGAAATTGCCTTGCTCCTGATTTACATCTACATTCCTGACCTCTTTTATCTCTCTTATCTCACTTGAATTACTACTCATTTGACTTCCTAACTCTGTACATTCTACATTAACCTCACTTTTAGTATTAACCTCACTTTCTTTGTTACCTATTTCCTTGCTCATATCTAGCATTTTCTTTGAAATTTCTCCTATCTCACTTACTATTACTTCCTCATTTTCATCTCTCATTTCTGGCATACTACTATCTAGCTTCATAACTTTCTTTTCAATTTCTTCACTGCTTTGATCTACTTTTTGCTCTAATACATCATTACTCCTACCAATATTTTCCCTAAATTCCCTATGATCTTTGTTTATAGCTTCTCTCAATTCCATATGACTCTTTTGCATATCTTCTCTAAATTGATCTACAATACTCTTACCAATATCTTCCCTGTTTTGATCTAGTTTCTTTTCTATATTCTCATTCATATTTCTCAGCATTTCCATCATTTCCTTCATCATACCAGCATCAATAGTAATATTTCCTGCTATTCTATTCTTAGTTTCTGCACTAATATTTCCTCCCTCAAAAACTATATTGTTTGAGCTTTTTTTTGTAACCTGTATTGACTTACAGCTAACCGTTACACTATCTCCCTCCATAATTATTTCTTCTGTATTACTAGCAGCCATTGTTTTCGTTTTCTAAAAAAAATTACTATACTCTGACCTTTTGTGATGCTGTCTGTTGCTGTTACTTTGATGTCCAGCTTCCTGCCCCATTCTCCTAGATTTGTGTATCGCTTCGATGAATCTGCGTAGTCTTGTTTTGTAGTTGAATTCCTTGTTGCTGTGTCATCTCGGAATTACGATGTCCAATCATCCATATAGTCTGTCGTTCCTGTTGTTTCTGGAATCTGCGTCTTGTAGATCATTTCACTGCTGCGTTCGCCCCTTCCTGGTCATCTCAATTCTTCCTGGTTAATCCTGATCCTTTCCTGGTTACTCGAGCCCCACGTTCTGGGTGCCAATTTGCGACGGTATTAATGTTGTATTTACTTCAAATTAATTGTAGCCCCACATTTGGGAGCCAATTTCCTAGAGAAATTGCTTTACGTAATGTTGTTTACATCAGTATTGAAGCCATCTTGTGACGTCACTCCTTGTTTGGTTCGTAGCTCCATCTGGCGTAGCAATTTGTATCAGTTTTGAAATAATTTATTTTAAATGTCCTCCGGCTAGCTATTTAGGTCGAACATTTATCTCTTGCAGCGTGTGAATCGGAAAGGAATCTTTTATCCAGAAATTATACTGACGAAGAAATTGGTTTTATAACTTTTATTGCCGAACACGTTCACAAACACTTTTACATATTGATCTGGATACTCGCCAAACTGAAACTGTTTGTAATAACTTCTTACTTATCACTTTTAACTTGCGTACTTCAACTTTGTGTATATTTAACTGTATAATACTTTAGATTATCGTAATTTTGCTGCGCGTAACTTATGACGAACTGAAGACAGCGTGCTAGAAATTTTGATGAACTGGGCGACCGACGTGTACGGTATCGAGAATTTTGTTGAACTGGGGGACAAGCTACCTCGAACCTACCCTATTTATAGGCCTGCATCAAGATACGCCTAAAGATTATAAATGAACTGCTATTGGCTAATAAAACACGCCAACATTAGCGTCTATTTTAATATCCAATGAAAACCACGAATACATATTGCTTTTAGGGAAACATTCCAGAAGCTTCTATCGAAAAGGCGCGAAACATTACGTAACTTCCTTGTTCCCGTTAATGATAAACAACTCACCCCATCGCTGCATTATTGCGATATTATTGACAGTTTCAGTAAAGCCGTATATTATTATTTACCAATAATAATTACAATTAATAAACATCGGAAATCAATGTCACATAAAAATACATATTCATATTACAATCATTATTTACATTTAAGTAATTTGTGATACAAATTACCGTATCAATTAATAGCAATGTGTGTTCCTTCTATTTTGGAATTGGTATTGAAAAAAGTTCATGTGTTTTCTTATTAACTTGATTGATACTTGTGCACTGAAATATAAGCAATTGTAACTGCTTATTAATAGCAATGTGTGTTCCTTCAATTTTGGAATTGGTATTGAAAAAAGTTCATGTGTTTTCTTATTAACTTGATTGATACTTGTGCACCGACATATTATAAGCAATTGCAACTACCTATTAATAGCAATGTGTGTTGCTTCTATTTTGGAATTGGTATTGAAAAAACGTTCATGTGTTTTCTTATTAACTTGATTGATACTTGTCGATGACATATCATAAGAAATTGTAACTACCTATTAATAGCAATGTGTATTCCTTCTATTTTGGAATTGGTATTGAAAAACAGTTCATGTGTTTTCTTAATAATTGATTGATACTTGTGCACTGACATATAAGCAATTGCAACTACCTATTATAAGCAATGTGTGTTCCTTCCATTTTGGAATTGGTATTGAAAAAAAGTTCATGTGTTTTCTTATTAACTTGATTGGTACTTGTCGACTGACATATCATAAGCAATTGCAACTACCTATTATAAGCAATGTGTGTTCCTTCCATTTTGGAATTGGTACCAAAAAAAAGTTCATGTGTTTTCTTATTAACTTGATTGGTACTTGTACACTGACATATCATAAGCAATTGCAACTACCTATTAATAGCAATGTGTGTTCCTTCCATTTTGGAATTGGTATTGAAAAAAAGTTCATGTGTTTTCTTATTAACTTGGTTTATACTTGTGCACTGAAATATAAGCAATTGTAACTACCTATTAATAGCAATGTTTGTTCCTTCAATTTTGGAATTGGTATTGAAAAAAGTTCATGTGTTTTCTTATTAACTTGATTGATACTTGTGCACTGAAATATCATAAGCAATTGTAACTACCTATTAATAGCAATGTGTGTTCCTTCCATTTTGGAATTGGTATTGAAAAAAGTTCATGTGTTTTCTTATTAACTTGATTGATACTTGTGCACTGAAATATAAGCAATTGTAACTACCTATTAATAGCAATGTTTGTTCCTTCAATTTTTTTACTTTCAATAAAAGATTTATAAGTGAATAGTTTTTGTTTGTATTAAAAATACTAATACATTAAAATTAAACAATTTGTTTACGATAAAGCACAATTTATTTTTAGCAATTTGTAGGAATATGAAACATTGCACTCAGTAGTGTGAAATATATGAACATCTAATAGTTCTCATTAATACTTTATTTCTTTCAAAAAACGGATTTTCGGCAGTTCCTATTTATTATTTATTTATTTTCCAATCAATTTATTTGTTTTATTTGTAAATAATTTAAAGTTGTTACTAACTACCAAATGTTTTCTCACATTACAAGCAAAGCACATAGAACATTTTCAGATATTTCAGCCTTAGAAAAATTTGTATTCCATACCAAATGCAGTACATGAAATTCAGGGTGGTTATAAGAATATTTATGAACATGTATACTTCAAAACGAACAAAAAATAAATGGCTGGTTGGATTGACAGACGATCTGAGAGGTGTACAAATGGATTGACTTTTGAATGAATGGGGGATGGAAGTCTTATAAAGGCTAATCATTCCAAATAAGTTTTCACATTATGCCCTCTATGATGAAAGGTAGAAAACACTCACAAATACCAGAAGATGGGCAATAATGATATTGGTAGAGCTCGCTGTGGGAGCAGTGGTGATGGTTGTTCTAGTTATCATAATGATTATAGAACAGCTAATGGTGTAGGTGATAGTGGTTGTGGTATTAAAGACTGTGGTGGTAGTGAGGGTGGTGATGCTGGTGGCAATTATGCCTCTAAGTGATTAAAGTTTCTGGTGTGATAATGATGATTATCAAAATAATACGATGGTGAGTGTTAATGATGAAATGATGGCATGGATGTTTGTAAAATTGATAAGTCTGATAATGTTTGTCATTGGTGGTAGGAATTGTGATAGCAGTGAGGTTCAAGGTAATAATAATTATGATGATATTGGGAACCGGGCATAGTAGTGATATCATGGTAGTAATAGTGCTTCTACTGGTGTGGTGTGGATGAAAATGGTTGTAGTATTGAGAATAATAAAGTTAGTTTGTTATATGAAGTGGCGGCTAGCGATGCAGGGCTCTAGGGCGGCATCCTCCCCATAAATATACGCCCCGCAAATAAAAAATAAAATCAGGAAAGAAGGATAATATCAGATATGATTGCAGTATTAATTTCTGCACTACCCAATTTACTTTATAGAGTTTGCTTTGCTGAAATGTTTTTTAAACTTTTATACAGTGAGTAGCGCCAATGTTTTCATTATGGGGTGTATTTCGGGCTACACTAAGTCCGTTCAGGAAACCTTGCATTTGGTGATACTGCTAGAGGTGAGACGTGCGGAGGGAAATGCTTCGAATGAAGATGAGGGGTGTAGAGAGGTAATAACAGCTTACTGGATTCCGAAACGCTTTGCTATTAGTTTTTTCTCCATGCGGGCTTTTCCACTTGGAGTCATTCAATTTCACTGCCACCACCACATAAAAAATGTATTCAGTTCTGTCTAAAATTTAATTCTGTTACATGAGTTGATTTAAAATTTAATTAAACTAAGTTATACTGTGATTTAAGGTATAGCTTCATACAGTTAAAACTATCCAGAGCAGAATATAAATAATTCCCCTTATACTACGATCTATGTTGGTGGCTTTGTTTGTGCATCTCTTAATCACAGTGCACGCGCCCACAAGTGGTGCTGTGATTCACACACGTATAGGGTTCGAAGCACGTGTTGTGTGAAATACCTAACTTAACCAGTTAATTTGGTGCAAGTGAAATTAAATTAATTAGTTAAGAAATCACAATGAACAGCGTAAATAGTAAAAAGACAGGCTTAATGCTTTACCCACATGTTACATTGAGAAGTTTCTGGTTTCAAACATTTTGCTGAACAGCAGGAGAGGAGAATGGACTTCATCTACAAGAATATTTATTAACCAGGTTAGTTTAGTAATAGTCAAAGTTTATTTTATTTTGTTCGAAGGCAAGCGGATGCATAATAAATTTCTTACAGTTTATTTTATACTCTTGAACATTTTTCCAATGTGTGTTGTTGATTGCTTGCATCTAATGTGATAATATTTTCTGAAGCTAAAGACGGAATACTTCTCAACTGATATATATTTATTTAACTCGTCTTAGCCTTGGGCCTGTAGTTAATGCAATTTGAAAATCTTAATGTCCATTTATCTATTTAATACTAATAATCATAAAGCATAATTATCAGATTACTCAAGTAATTACATTACAATAATTAAAGGCAGTGCTATTACAATACACAAATTATAACATTACTATTACTATAAATATGTAAACTGTTAGTTTACATAATTCATAAAAGTGTTTGTTACTGGACATATTTTCCTGAAGGATGAATTTTCTTCAGAAGTTTCTCATTTTGCTTCAAGTAAATGAAAAACTCAATTTTAAGTTCACTTTGGTATGCAACAATGCTTTCAGCATGTTTTGTTTATGTCGTCCTCTGTGGTGTACTAGTTACCATGCTAGCTTCTAGTTCCCGAGGTCGCGGGTTCAAACCCGGCGGAGGGCGATGGATATTTTTCGGGCGTAAAAAACTTTACCATGGCTTCCTTCGAAAGGGAAGCAAAGCTGGTGGTCCGTGTCGTAGATTTACCTCAAGCCTGATAAAGAGGCCTCTGATCAGAATTATCGGCATTTCACGCCCAATATAGAATGGGACGCTATGGACCACAGCAGTTAAAGAGCGTTCATAAATAAAAACTCAATTTAATTTAATGCTTATATTTTGTTCATGATTGCAAAAACTCTCTCTACAGGTGATTAGTACCTGAAAGTGATAATCCAAATTCTACAATCTTAAAAAGGTTACTGAATGATAACTTTTGAGAGGAGAAACACTGAAACATTTCTACCCATCTCAGATGGACTTCTTTTCCCTCATTATTTCACTAATTAATTTTGTCTGCAGTAGCAAATTGCTTAGCATAAATAAATCACTAAAAATGGAATTATCATCAACGTTTGTTGATTCACCAGACACATTTCTAATAATTGGTATACATATTTCAACATCATTCCATTTTACGACATTGTTAAGCAAAATCCATACAAATTTCTCATACACTTCAAGTCTGTCAGGTCAAATAGGATGAACGGAAAAGTCCAACTAGCGCCATCATTATTTCGAGAATTACAGATCTGAATGTCCCTTACATTGCTTAACTTTTCATATATGACGTTGGAAACGTTCTCCTTGTGCTCAAAGACAGGCATTGCAGCGTCTTAACCCATTATGATTTACATAATGCAGGTCTTCTTGAGAGATATTGATTATTTCATTCCGTATATTATTTTGCAATTCTTGTAATGTTTCGGGATTGTGGTTATACATTTTTTCTTTTAAATTGCTCCACAAGTAAAACATCGGAGGGCGTGAGGTCTAGGGATCGAGCGGGCCACACTCCCATACTGATCACTCCGTCGGCAAAGACATCAGCAAATGTATTAAAAAAAAAGTTAGCTGTATGAGCTGTAGCCCACTTGTTGAAATACGCCGTGCAGTCGCTCATCTGTCAGTTGGAAAAACTGCTCTAAAATTAAAGCTACGGGCCGTGCAGCGTTAATTGTTTCGTGAAAGAAAATTACTCTAGACAGTTATTTTAGTCGCACTCGCAGCAATGAAGGATGTGGCGCAATAGCGGGGACTGGAGTCTCGGGAGGGAACGGACTGAGACCGCGACCCAGTGCCACTAACGGCGTTGCCGCGTTACCTTATGGGACCGTACAAGTGTAAATATTGGTAAACCTAGACAGTTTAGCCCGCTACGACAGTGATGGTCGGCACGACTATCCTGTCAAGGGAGGAGTGTGACAGTGCGCGCTAACTTCCTACGGACCGGCGGTGCGAGCGCCTTCTTTCCCATCTACCTGTCACGAGTTAGGCTAATGGCCGGTTGTTATCTAGAACAATGGGCGCTTGAATAATAGTCATTGTGTGCACTTCCACGCTCCAAAGGATTCCATTAGACCCCTTCTGATAGATTATCGTTCTAGAAAATTCCGCTTTGTATGTGAGGCCTATATACGGAACTGCGGTGACAGGGCTAGTCCAGTGTTGAGTAAGGAATAGGAAATGAAATAACGACATCGAATTTTGGAATGGAGAAGATGGAGGAAAAAATGGAATCAGCAATGGGTAGGTAAGATGGAGGAGATAGAGGTTTCTGGAATGCAGAGAATGCAGACAGAAGCGAAGGTTGTAAAGGAAAAAATGAAAACAGAAATGTCCGAGATGCGAACGAAGCTGTTGACCAAAGTTGGCCAGTGACTGACCGACATGGAGAAGCGTATGGAGGAGCTCGGAAAAGTGAAAGACTTCGGCAAACGCGTTAACACCTTGGAGGACGCCGCGAAAAGGCTTGGCGTCATGGGAGGAACAGTCGATGGAAGCGCCAAGGAACTGAACGATATGGTGGAAGAAATGCTTAGCGGAAGACTAAAGAAGTTGAAGGTCGAGATGTCAGGACGCGATATGACATCCGCACGCGCCAAAACACTCTAATACGATGGAACGTGAACTTTCGAAACTTCCGCCGAAAAGTCGTCGCCGTTGCCACCCATAACCGATGGTCAGCAGAGGAAGATGCTACACAGCTAATAGCCAGCCTCCAGAGACGGGGAGCAGAAATTCTGAATGCGATTCCAAAGTCGGCGAAGTCTGAGACATCTGGGACGCCCTCGAAAACCATTTCGGGAACCATCGTTTGCCCTCAGCCTGTCGTAGTCAACTCAAGTCAAAGCTGCAACAGCCAGGGGAGACGCTGCAAGAATTAGCCCTGGCAGTTGAACAGCTAGTGAACAAAGCTCTGGTGAACCTCCCACCCAGTTACGTATTCAAGAAAGCTGCCTACTGCTTTTTCGACGGAGTACGTAAAGCCGAGAAACCAGAGCGTCTGATGCTCGGGGATTACAGGACCATCCACGAGTCCCTAACGGCCACGTTGAGGACGGAGCCGGCCAAGGTAACAGCGCCACCTACCTGGAAGATCAGGAGTATTCGACGGGGATAGAGAATACACCCAAATACATCAAAGAAGATCGTCAAGCGGTTTGTGTTAGGGGTGTGGCCTGTCAAGACACCTCTTGAAGGACTGCCCACAGACAAGCCGACGAGTGTCAATCGGTGTGTGTTGGGGGTGTGACCAAACACCTAGTGAAGGGCTGTCAACAAACCTGACGAGCAGGCGGGGAACGAATATACAGCGGCGTGGCGTGGAGCCTCGTCGTGGACGGCTGGATACAAGGAAATTTGTGCCGGATACTAATCAACACAAAAGCAGCGTGACCGCAATTAAATCTGAAGTGGCGAAGGGTTTACCGTCGAGGAAACCGAATCGACCCTACCAACTAGTGACGGTATCGGGCGATACATTGCCTGTAGAGAAGGAGACTTTTCTGCAGTTAATTCTAGGGCGAAGCATCGTAAGGCTGTGGGTGTTTGTCGCGGGGGTGGCTGAAAATGTTATGCTGGGACTGGATGCCTTCAGAAGCCACGAGGCGACGATCGCCATCAACAGGAGAGTTTTGAAACGCGGCCAAGACGAGGTAACGTTCCGAATCCCTAACGAACATCTGGGAATCTGCAGGGTGAACCAGACGGAGGATATGATTGCTCTAGCAAGAAGCGAGGTGGTGGTGAAGGCGCTTCTGGAAGGCCAGCGCTCAAGGAACCTGGTTTTGGTCAGGGAGATGCCATGCCTTGCCGGGCAAAGTGCCTTTGAGAATACTGAATCCATCGGAAACGGACCAGCACGTGCAGGCCGGAACGAAGTTAGGGGAATGCAAGCAGCCACGAGTGTATCGCCGTGCGAAGGACCGTAGGAGCCAGCAACATCCCAAGATCTAGGTCCCCGGCTGGAAGACTTATTGAAAAGGACGGTCGACCATCTGACCGCGGCACAGCTGAAGAAGGTCCGGCACCTCCTTAGACAATACCAGTTTGCCTTCAGCCAAGGGGAAGGGGATTACGGTCGCACCGATCGAGTACTCCACGACTTTGACACTGAGACGCACGGCCTATCCGGCAATCACCAATACGCTTTTCTCTGGCGAAGCAAGCGGAGATATGAGACGTGCTGTTGGACATAGATCTAGGGCATCATCGAAGAGTTCAACAGCCCTTGGTGTTCCCCTGTGGTCTCGGTGCAGAAGACCGGCAAGCTACGCTTCTGCGTGGACTATAGGATGTTGAACATTGTCACCCGAAAGGACTGTTTTCTCTTACGCCGTATTGACGACACCACGAATACTCTTGCTGGTGCCCAGTGGTTCTCGACATTGGACCTGAAATCGGGACCTTGACAAGTGGCTCTGGATCCCAGAGACAAGAAAAGATCGCATTCTCGACAGGCCAAGGGTTTTGGCAACTTAGGTTTACGCCCTTTGGCCTCTGCAACGCGCCAGCCACTTTCCAGCGAATCCATGATGAGGGAATTGACAGGCTACGCTTGCCTGCTGTACCTGGACATCATAGAGGCAGGAACTAGGCCGAGTTGGAAAGACATCGCACCCAGGAGTAGGTGTTTTAGTCCTACTGTTCTTGAACTGAAAACCAAGGAAGGTGTGTTGAGAGTATGAGTCACCTGACGGGTAGACAAACAGGGTAAATGATCCTTCTTCGAAGTAAGGTGTCAGAAGTACTGGAGGAAGTACATGCGGGGACTTTGGGAGACACCTTGAACCCATTCGAACGATTGACAGGCTCCGATTAAATACTATTGGTTGAGACTACTGACAGACGCTGGGAGTTGTGCCACCAGCGCCATGTGTGTTCGGCAAGTCGCGGCCCACGGACTAGGAGCCGAGATCACATGAAGCAGTACTACGTGGGAAAATCTTTCGAAATCGTCGCCATCGATATAGCAGGACTCTTGAGTGAGGGAGACGAGTAGAGGTGGAAAAGAGGTAGAGAGAAGCCTGCACATAAACGGGAAATCGGAATTTGTCATGATGAAAGACACGAGAGCATATGTTCTCATACGACGCTAATGTCATCAGTCAATCACAATATAGTTTTAAAATAGGTGTGGGATAAATAGCGTCTTTAGCTTGGTGTATAAACAAAGGAGGGACCCGGCATTTCGCACGGCTTGATACAGTTCTATCGTGGGGTGAACTTATGCCACTCAGATGTCTGAGTGTGTGAAGTCGTTAGAGATTTAGAAAAGAAAAATGGGGTGGAAGGTACAGCTTGATAAATAGGCATCATAACACAGTAAAATAGTTGTGGAATAGAATTCGAGACCAGTTGCGAACTAGTATGCAAATAAATTACAGTTAAAGTGTACATTAACTTTTACATTTCGTCTCCTAGGATCACTTCCTAGAACAGAGTAAAGAGCATAGGCAACACAGAAGTTTGTAGGGGCATTGTCTTACAGCAAGTCAACACCCACACCAGGAAGGAAGATGGCGAGCAGCCAGAGAGGAGGTCCATTGCATATGGCGCCCAACGTGTTGGTTGACGGATAAGGAGACGAACCCAGGACTTCAACCCCGTAGCACAGCACACCACACCGGGAACACCGCAACTGTAAAAAACGTAGCATAAGTTAGGTCAATTATTTTCATGTACAGTGAATTTATATTTTACTTAGAAGTAGCAGATTTTACTGGCGAACAGTAACGGTTCAGGCAACATGGAAAATTTTAGCTCAACTCAACTACTGCCGTGTGTACGCAGTAATACTTACGTAATGGTTATTAGTTAGCAGAACAGACTAAGAAATTTGAAAGTAGCTTAGCTAACAGCAACCAGAAACTTGAAAGTTGATTAGCAGAAAACAACCGTAAACTGGAAGGTCAATTAGCAGAAACCAACGTAAGTTTGAATGTAGATTAAACAGTAGAATAGGGAACATCTTAGCAGAAACTAGTGCTGGAATGGAAAATAGTTTCAGTAGGAAAATAGAAGGAAGCCTAGAAGTTAGTAATTGACAAATAGAACAGATTAGGATAGGGCAAGATGCAATTCAAAAGGCGTTAAACAAATGTAAGGTAGGAGGTTAACGTAAATAGAGGAGAGATAGCTTATATTACAGAAAATGTCTATGAAAAAAATAGTCATCTCATCATGACAATCAGAAAACAAACACAGTAACAGAAGTTCAGACTCAAATGGATAGAGAATTGTAAACCTTATAAACAGGTCATTTCAGTTGCACAGGTAGAAACAACTTAGGAAATAGCAACACTTGGAACGTCTATAAAAGTTATAAGCTCTGTGTATCATAAATGAGTTGTAGAATTGAAACGCAATTCAGTGTAAAAGAAATAGAGCAACGGAATGCTAATAGCATACACATTAGAGCAAGAAGCTCAACCAACTCCGAAAGTGTCCAATCGCTTCCCGGTGAGGCCAGAATCCTTGACAAAAACCCCTGTATTGGTCACGTAGATGTAATATAATGCCGTTGACTACTTGCTCTCACCATGGAGAAATACAGAGTGAGCCAAAAGACACCGAACCGGCTGCGCGGTGTTTTTCCAGTCCGCGTCCTCGGCGCTCGTTGCCATCTGCCGCTATCATAGAAAGGCGCGGATGAAACCATACAACATTTTTAAAACCACTTTTAAAGGCTTTACTTACCTACTTTACGAAAGGAGATGCTGAAACTGGCCACCGTCGTTGTCCATACATTTTTGATACCTCTTTAGGAAACTATCCATCATGACCAATGTCGTCTAATGTTTCTTCGGTAAGAACCGAACACCGTCTTTTAAATTTTTTGCATTGAAGAGTGTGGTGTTCAAGAACCTCACAACGGCCTCTAAGAGGTCCTCTTGATACCGCGTTGTTTCGTGTTTTCCCTCCTTTGCAGAAATGTATAGATGTTGCTCCCTGATGTGACACACCGCACCTAACTATCTGTGATTCTGGGAGGTGCCCCTCTGGGCCCGGAGGCCCTGCTTCCTCTGACTCCGTGCACATATCATTTTGCCTATTCTACTTCTCGAGTTTGAATATTTTCATATCTCTGTAGACAATAATTCGAGAAACCCACAGTAAGAGACAAATGCAATCCTTCGTACCTGATCTTCCTTGTGTTCGAGGTTAACAAGTGTCCCCTGATGATCGACAGCTTCTCATAGTCATCTGTAATAATCCAAGAAACGAAACTGCTGGATATATTTAACTCTCAAGGCCATCGTTTTCTGCTTCCGGAGTGGGTTTCAGTTTATCCGTTCTCTTACTGTTATGACCACCCTGAAATCCTAATGATACTTGACCTACCAGATCTTGGCCAGGTTTCAGTAGAGGAAGATTCATTGAATTTTTGATAGTTTGATAAATAAATATTAATCAAATATTCAATTGTTTTAACAACTTCAAATGTTCAGTTGTTTTCTTAACACGTTTAAAACGAACAATTACTCCAATTCTGTTTTCCGTTACACCCATTCCACATTTGATTTTTATGTAGGACACTATACAAAGCACATCTGCTTCCAATAACCACTCAGTTGAGCCGGATGGCTCAGGGGGCATCGTCTGTGGCTCGCAATGGGGAGCTCGCATTGTTTTAAAAGTCCGCACATCCGTAGATGTGAATCAAATTCAGTACATGTATGGATATAACCGTCGGGGCAATTCCTGTTTTACTTTCTCTTTCATGTACATAGTAGGAACAGAAGGTATTGGATTCCACCCAAAAATTTGATACCGATATTTCATTGGAAATACATGTTTTGAGGCTCCCTGAATCCAAAAAAGAAGCATTTTTAGAAAAAGGTCCGTGTGTGTGTGTGTGTGTGTGTGTGTGTGTGTGTGTGTGTGGCTGTGAACAGCATAACTCAAAAACGAATTGTCGGATCAACATCAGAATTAGTATTAAGTTCAGTATCTTCCAGAGATTCGACATGAAGATTTTCAAGAAAATCCCCCACCTTAAACTACACTTTAGATGGAGCGTTTTTCGAAAATTTAGATTTTCTACTAAATGGCTCTAACAATTTTGATTAAAATACCATATATTAAAGGTATTTACATGACAAAAAAATGTATATCCTGAATTTTCTGTGAATACCTGTAAAGTCCTCTTCATTTGGAAGGAATTTTATACAATCTTGGATAACTGGTAAGTGTTAAGCGATAGACAAAACGTAGGTACTACACAAGAAATGTAGATCTCTTTAAAGCACATAATTGAAATGACATAAACCATTTCTGAGATATGCGCTATTAATGATTCGAATTGTTCATTTCTTGGTCATTCTCTTCAAGTCCTGTCAACATTCAGCTGTTTCTCGCGATTGCATGAGAACAGCATGGAATTTTAAGGCCAGTATATAGCGTCCAGTGCTAAAACGTTTTACTATCGCTGTTCTCTTTGTATCTATAACGAAATTTGTAATCTAGCTATTTCTGCAAAGGTTTATTTGTATTAAAATGTAGTAGATAGGAAAATAAACTTAGTAAGAATAGTTTGTATACCCACTAATACATTATAGAAGGTAGAGAAGGACATGTGAATGTATCACATAAGATTTTTGTCCTCTTTTTCTGAACAGCTTCGTTTTCTGGGTTTTCCTTCGGATATTCTTTTATTTAAAGTATAATATATGTTAGTAATTTGTTTAACAAAAAAAGGGGGAAAACATTTATAATTGTATATGAAACTCACTCTCACAATATAAAGCTTTTGTTCAACAGAAGGGTTAAGTCAAATTCTCTGAAAATGAAGCAAATTAAAAAAGCATTTAAAGCTTTTTTGCTTAATGCGTTTTCCTGCTGAAGATCCGAAATAAATGTATAAATGCTGACGTACAGCTATAATACCGGCAATAAAGTGTGTTCCAACGTTGCATATTTGAAGGTGTGTTACCTTAATTGCTTTGTAAAGCACAAGGTTGTCTGTCCAGAAATTTAAAATGGAAGAAATAAACTAAAAAAAAAAACACATTGCAAAAGTATTTATTATTGGCTTTCACAATTAGATTCGTCTCTTGTAAAATTCCCTTGTTTAAAGCTTAATAATAAGTTCAACTTTTAAAAAAGACGGAAGGGTGGGGAAGAGAGAGAGAGAGAGATGCAAAGAGGTATTATACTCACAGCAAGTGTTATTCTTTTATTTAAACTGTAATATATGTTCGTAATTTATGTAACAAAAAAGGGGAAAAAGACATTTATAATTGTATATGAAACTCCTCTCACAATATAAAGATTTTGTTCCACAGAGCAGAGCGATAATTCAGTGTTGATTCAGCTTTACTGGCTTCCTAGTTAGTAATACTACCGCCTGCTGCTAGATGGCTCTTCAGAAGGCTGTACAGAGCATTAAAATAAATGCACAGAAGTTATATTATTATTCTTCTAATCTTTGGGGAGTAAAGCTTAAAACTTTTTATTGCAATATGAGATATTGGTGTATATATAAACGATTTTGTAGCATTAATATTCTGAAGTATGTGTTTAAATATAATAAACAGCGCTTCAAAGGATAAAATTATTATCGAAGGAAAGAAATTTTATTATTAATATTTCCTTGACTCCCCAAAGATTATTAGAATATTAATATAACCTCTGTGCATTTATTTTAATGCTCTGTACAGCCTTCAGAAGAACTATCTAGCAGCAAACGCTACCCTATTACTAACTAGGAAGCCAGTAAAGGTGAATCAACAGTGAATTATTGCTCTGCTAAAGTCGCATATTTAAAGGTATGTCTAAATAATTAGAAATATTTATGATCATAAGTATACACCTATCTACACGTCGGTAGCGTAGCCAGAAAAATATTAAGGGGTGATTATGCTTAGGGATCCGTTATTTAAACAATTTGTATTATGGCAACCGTCCACAGTATCAATTGAAATGATAAATATGAATTAATCCTCAGTTGAAATATTTAAATAAATCAATTTTATATTCACAGATTAAGGATTAGCAATTGGAGTTAAACTTAGCGTAGCATGTTCTGCGGATTCCAAGCTGCAAATGTGTTGTGAAAGAATTAATGACCACTGTGAAGTATTTTATATTACCGCTGCAGGCCATTTTATTTCACTACAAAATGGGATTTTTATTTATGTTCTAAAGCGGGAGATATTGCACTTATTTGGAAACCAATCAAATTCAATATCGGGATAAAAAACATGCCCAATATCTTAACATGGTTGTACCCACGCCATCTTAATTACAGTTTGTGTCTTGCCATCTTTGACGATACTAAGACAGCAGTTCCCAAACTTCTTGCACACTCGGCCCCCTTTTTGATAATGAAACTATTGGCGAACACCTCCATTCACTTCGTTGCTTAATAATATTAATTTACAACTTCTCGTGCGTAGCTCAACAATGTGATAGCTTGTACAATAATGTATTTAGTCAACCACACTACCCATTGTTGCATTACTGGATAACTGGTCAAAATAATCATAATGAAGTTGTGTATTTTTAATAAGAAGGGACGTGATACTGGATAAGTTCTTAAAACATCTGATGTGTTACACTCACATGACTTTCTCTACTCTTGTACAAACTATTTTTACAAACGCTTATTCTCCATATGCTTCATGTTAATCGAGATATCGAGATGTCAATCTTATTGCTTATTTTCTTGTAGATGCAAGGGGAATTGGTAGGTTTTAAGCGATAGTCAAATCTTTTAACAGCTGGTTGTATGTGGCGCATTCCATTCTCTTGGCATGTCCAGGACATAAAAAAAATCTGATGTGTTACACTCACATAACTTTCTCTACTCTTGTACAATCTATTTTTACAAACGCCTATTCTCCATATGCTTCATGTTAATCGAGATATCGAGATGTCAATCTTATTGGTAATTTTCTTGTAGATGCGAGGGGAATATGGTAGCTTTTAAGCGATAGTCAAATATTTTAACGCTGGTTGCTATGTGGCGCATTCCATTCTCTTTGCATGTCCAGGACATAAAAAATGAATAACGAATTTGAGAAAAAGTATAAGTATTGGAAAATTTAAGGAAATAACAAGCAATATCTCGAAAACGGTTCACTCAACAAAAGAAATGTATATGACATAAGTTGTGTATTTTAACGCGATCGACATTTTTTGTGTAGTAAAAATTTGTCTATCTCTTATGGTTTACCAGTTATGCAAAAGTCGTTCACAATGAAGAATACTTTTGGAGACATTCCCAGAAAATTCGAGCTATACATTTCATTTCTCATGACATTATCTTAAACATATGATATTTTCATCAAAATCGTTAGAGCCATTTTTGAGAAAATTAAAATTTTCGAAAAATGTTCCATGTAAAGGGTAGTCTGGGGTGGGATGATTTTCTTGAAAACCTTCGTGTCGCATCTCTAGAAGATACTGAACCTAAATACCAAGTTTGGTGTTTATCCGACTGTTCGTTTTGGAGTTATGCTGTTCACAGACACACACACACACACACACACACACACATAGACACACACACGGACATGTTTCCAAAAATGATTTTTTTGGATTCAGGAGGTCTCAAAACATGTATTTCCGGTGAAATCTCGGTACCGATTTTTTGGGTGGAATGCAATACTTCCCCTACTTACTATACGTAGTAGAGAAAGTAAAAAGTGCTGGTGCTGCCTCAACAAGTTCTCCTCAAGATGCCAAGAAAGGAAATGTAAATGTTTGGAAAGTTCGTATTTACAATTTGGTTTCTCGGTGATGGATGATCGCCACAATGTGGTATATGTTGTGAAGTATTATCAGCAGAGAGCATGAAACCCTCTAAGCTCATCAGGCATCTTACTACAAAATATCCATCTCTGAAGGATAAACCTGCAGACTTTTTCGAAGGAAGCGAGACAATCTCAAAGTCAAAAGACGACAATTACATAGGCAAGTAATATTAACCAGAAATCCCTCCATGCTTCATCATTTCTTTAGTTCCATTTATACCCCGCCTTAACTACATTGGTCTTAACGGCATCCCCTTCTTATCTTGGTAGCTGATGTTCCAGACCGATCGGTGCTTCATTACGAACGCTTGCGAAAGAGCCGAATGACTGAGCGAAGAATGGTATGGCATATACATGGAGCTTTCATTGGAAATACACTATTTGAGGTGTCCTGTATAAAAAATGTTTAGATAAAGGTCCAGTAAACAGCTAGTTCCTTCTTTTACATACCAATGAATGAGATGAATATCATTGTTTAGTAATTAAATGAACCAAGGGTTCAGAGGACTGGGAGATACTCAATGTTTGCGTAGGATAAGAGAAAAATCAGAGGAAAAAATTCTGACTTGTAGCATTTCCCTCTCTCATTAACTGATGAGTAAAGACGAGAATTCCATGCACTATAAAATTCCAAAATATGCATGCATTCATACAGTATCAAACTACAATATATGCACGATCAAGTGAAAAATTGTTGTTCCCAGTTCATTAATTCACTTCCTTTTTTGCACAGTTAACAACTAACAACATTTCATTTTTTTTCTGTGAGGTTCATGAGCTTATCAGTCAAAATATTTTTTGTAGGCCGAAAATGGAATCTCTGCATCACAAAAAGGTATAGGCCCAAAGTCATGTGCCATGTCAAGTTCTTCATTCTTGCTTTCACCACAAAATACCTTCTTCACTGAACAAAAGAATCCGTTGTCTGGGTTCCTGTTTATGACACTGTCCAGTTTGTTCTTTGCATCTACTCCCACTTTCCCTTGGGCATGACAGGAATCTAAGGAATTCCTCAATTATTGACAATGACTCTACCAGTGGCAGACACGTGGCTTCTAATTTTGTTATTGTAGAATGCAATTTAGAGAAGTGTCTCATGAAATTAAATCCTGCTGCACAATTTTGCATTCAAATGGTGCTTGTGCATCTCTGATGCATACGGCACTATCTGGCGAGAAACTGTTTACTACCTAAAATGAAAGAAGTATTTACTTTATAATTAAGCAGTGAAGTATTAATTTTATTGCAATTAGCTACGTATCAATTTTATTTCATACCGATTTAATGGTATCAAAATTGTTAGAGAAAAACATTGCAGCTTCCAACCAAGTACCCCATCTAATGAGGAGGGGCTGAGGGGGTAACGGTGACTCAGGTAGACTCTCTCTGTAAGCAGCTACACGTACAGGGGCTTTTGAAAACACCTGTATAAAACAAAATATCAAAACGACTAATTTATTTTTATAGCTTTGGAACCATTAAAACTGATACAAACCTAAATTGTACACATACCTTTTTAGTTGAGGATATCAAATTATTGACATTGTAATAATTAGAGCATATTACTTCTGCAACACGATGGAGCCCATGAGCAAGACATGTAACGTGTTTTACATTTGGGTAGAATATTTTTGTTTTCCCGGCCTTCAGCATGTAGGGAGCAGCATCACTTAACAGCAAAATAACTCTGCTTTTATTTAGATTATTTGACCACAGAATACCTAAAATACAAGAATCATTTCCCGGAAAACGATTTATAAAAATAGGATTATAAATGAGAACAAAATAATTATTTAAAATGTTATTCAACCACAATATCTGATTAAAACTCACGCAATCCATCAAAGATACTAGCAATTGTGGAGTTATTTGTTTTTTGCAGGTACTTTCCAGCACACTAGATGGGGTTGTCCAGGTCATCCTCAGTTAATTTTCCTACAATTAGGTTAGCAACATAGCGCCCCATAGGATCAGTTGTTTCATCCACAGATGTCTATATGTTTGAAATTCCCAAGTCGTCGCGAATTAGCAAAACAACAAGGATTCATACGTGTGAAAAAATAGTTTTCATTTATTTTTACACAAAATTAAATTTATTTTATTTAATAAGGGGGCAAGGGGGATCAACTGCCCCCCTAGGTTACGAGAAATGATTGGGCTACTGGTTATTATTGCTCTATCAAAAGAAAAATTACAACTGTATTTTTACTTTCTCTACTACGTATAGTAAGTAGGGGAAGTATTGCATTCCACCCAAAAATTCGATACCGAGATTTCAAAGGAAATACATGATTTGAGGTGCACTGAATGCATATAAAGCATTTTTGGAAACATGTCCGTGTGTGCGTGTTTGTGTGTGTGTGTGTGTCTGTGAACACCATAACTCAGAAACGAACAGTCGGATAGAACCAAACTTGGTATTTAGTTTCAGTATCTTCCAGAGATGCGACACGAAGGTTTTCAAGAAAATTCCCCCACCCCATATTATCCTTTATATGGAACATTTTTCGAAAATTTTAATTTTCTCAAAAATGGCTCTAACGATTTTGATTAAAATATCATATATTTATGATACTTTCATGACAAATTAAATGTATATCTTGAATTTTCTGGGAATGTCTGCATAAGTAATCTTCATTGTGAACGACTTTTGCAATACTGGTAAACCATAAGAGATAGACAAAGTTTTACTATACAAAAAATGTAGATGGCGTTAAAATACACAATTTATGTCATATACATTTTTTTGTTGAGTGAACCATTTTCGAGATATTGCTTGTTATTCCCTTAAATTTTCCAATACTTGTACTTTTCTCTAATGGGAATTCGTTATTCATGTAGTCCTGGTAATGCAAAGAGAATGGAATACTCCACATAGCAACCAGCTCTTAAAATATTTGACTATCGCTTAAAGCCCACCAATTCCACTTGCATCTACAAGAAAATTAGCAATAAGATTAACATCTCGATATCTCGATTAACATGAAGCATATGGAGAATAAGCGTTTGTAAAAATAGTTTGTACAAGAGTAGAGAAAGTCATGTGAGTGTAACACATCAGATTTTTATTACAAATATTTCACATTTAGGAAGTAAAAGATGATTTTCTTTCAGGCTAAATGTGTTTAAAATTCACACGATAATTCGGGAAATTGCCTCAGGCAATCTTGGCCCCCCTTAAGCAGAAACTGAAATGATCCTCCTGCAAATACATTATGAGGGCATACCTGATTATAAGACTTTGTAACATACATTTTGCTCAATGTCGAGGGATCAGGGACGTTTTTGATGTATACTTCTCCAAAAAGCCCTTAAGAGTTGGGTTTCTGAGTTTCTCAAGTGGCATATTTGTACCTACAAAAGCATTGCATAAATCCACGTACAAATTATTTAGCGGTGCCTTAGGTGCTGGAGCAGTAATAAATGACTGGACTTGGATTTGGTGTGTTGGAGATTCTTTTGTTTTTCGCATTCTTGCAATATGTGACACATCGACTTGAGATTTTTAGTACATTTTATCTGAAATTATAAAAGCTCTAACGGTTATAGGATATGATTTCTAAAAAAGCTGACATTCTTATTTAATTATTTAAAATAAATGCTGTAATGTTTTACAAAGAACAAGTACCATAGAAAATTTTCGGAATAAGAATAGCTTACTTGTTTACTATAAGAATCACAGAATACAACATCCCCATCTGATTTAATAAAATCCTTTCCTTTTATCCACCGTGCAAGGAGTACACTTCTGGAACTTTTAATTGGAGGCATATTAGAAGCACATTAACACACACAAACAGAATAATACCACTTACAAGGTTCACACACACAAACACAGAAGACAGTTTAGCGAATGACTTCAGTTTTATAAGAATCGAAATTGTTAGTAAGGTTTGTTCCAATTCCACAAGATCGCTCTGCAGGTGTCTCTTTGTCGCGTCAGGCGCGGTACATTTCAATTGTCGTGAAATCAAAGGCTTGCCGGTGATGTGGATGAATAAATCTGTATATGACAGGCGGTCTGCAGAGGGCTGTGAGTAAAATTCCATTAAAACATGCATTTAAACTGAAAATAATGTATATTGTATGCATAATTAAGCTTAAAATGTCTTATATATGAATTACGCATATTTTTATCCCCTAAAAGGTCAAAATATGCAATTATGCATGGGAAAAGTACACATATTTGGAATCATAAAGTAATGAAATGGATAAGTAATATGTCCAATGATCCTATAAAAACATGCATTTACATGAGGTGTTCTGTATAAAAAAATAATCTGATGTGTTGCACTCATATGACTTTCCCTACTCTTGTACAAACTATTTTTACAGACGTTTATCTCCATCTACTTCATATTAATCGAGATAAACATTTGCAGAAATTACCTTATTGCTAACTTTCTTGTAGGTGCAAGGGGAGGTAGGCTTTAAGTGATTGTCAAATGTTTTAAGAGCTGGTAGCTATGTGGAGTATTCCATTCCCTTTGCATGCCCAGGACATAAAAAAAAAAAAAAAAAAAAAAAAAAAAAAAAAAAACGAATAACGATTTCCCATTTGAGAAAAAGTATTAAATATTGGAAAATTCAAACAAATAACAAGGAGTATCTTGTAAATGGTTCACTCAAAAAAAAAAATAAATAAATAAAACTATTTGACGTAAATTGTGTGTTTTAACAAGATTGACATTTTTTGTGCAGTAAAATTTTATCTATCTCTTACGGTTTACCAGTTATGCAAATGTCATTCAGAACAAAGAGGACTTTTGGGAACATTCCCAGAAAATCAAGATATGCACTTCATTGGTCATGAAAACATCTTAATTATATAATATTTTAATCAAAATCGTTAGAGCCATTTTTCACAAAATCAAAATTTTCGAAAACTTTCCCATGTAAAGGTTAGTTTGGGGTGGGGGTTATCTTGAAAATCTTCGTGTCGCATGCTTGGAAGATAGTAATTTCAAGTGCCAAGTTTGGTATTTATCCGACTTTTCTTTTTTAGATGCTTTTCACAGACTGACAGACAGGCACACAGACACACACACGGACATGTTTCCAAAAATGCTTTATTTGGTATCAGGGCACCTCAAAACATGTATTTACAGTGAAATCTAGATATCGAGTTTTGGGTGGAATACAATACTTCCCCTACTTATACTATACATAGTAGAGAAAGTAAAAATATTTAGATAAAGGTCCAGTAAACAGCTAGTTCGCTTTTTAAATACCAGTGCATGAGATGAGTATCATTAATGAGTAATTAAATGAGCCAAGGGTTCAGAGGACTTGGAGATACTCAATGTTTGTTTAGGATAAGAGAAAAAGCAGAAGAAAAAAAATCTGATGCGTTATATTCTGTGACTTTTTCTGCCCTCTCTCATTTACTAATGACCATAAAAGCTTATTTTCGTATCTACTTCATTTTATTCGAGACAAACCTTTGCAGAAGTAGCTATATTACACATTTAGTTATAGTTGCAAAGAAACAGCAATAGTCAAATGTTTCAAAACTGGACGATGTGTGCTGGCCTAAAAATTCAATGATGTTTCCATGCAGTTGCTAGAAACAGCTGAAAATCGACAGGACTTTAGTATTTATCCGACTTTTCGTTTTTGAGATATCCTGCTCAGAGACAGACACACACATGGTACTTTTTCTAAAAATCTGATGTTACATTTACATAACTTTCTCTACCCTCTAGTACTTATTAGTGGGTATACAAATTACTGTTACGAAAGTTTATTTGCCTATCTACTTCATTTTAATCGAGATAAACCTTCCCGGAAATAGCTGCATTACATATTTCATTATAGATACAAAGGGAACAGCGATAGTCAAATGTTTAAGAACTGGACGCTGTATGCTGACCTTAAAATGACATCGCGAAAAATAACTGAAAACCGACAGGACTTTAAAAGAATGGCTAACTATTGAGCAATTCGAACCATTAATAACGGATATCTCGGAAAATGTAACTTCTAACCGTTTCTGTGTATATGAATGTAAATGTTGTTCTTTCTTCCTTCGAGTAAAAGTTTTGCTGGTGCCCAGGGCTTCTTATTAATTTATTTTCCACATATCCTATGATTTCTGCAGCAACTTCCTTCGTACAGCTTCTCTGCTGATACCATGTTCATTAATGTCCCCAAGTGTCAATTTTGAGGAAATTTATCTGTGAAATATGACAAAGATGTAAAAATTTCTATTTTCTTTTTTTCCCTTCTTTCTTTCTTTTTTTTTTTCATTTTTATTATACTTACAACTTGTACCTTCATATTGCACAATAGGGTTTTTAATATGAACAATTTTAAAGCCACAATTGGCTTATTAATAAGTCTGTTACTATTTAGATAAAGCCCACATTGAACTTTGAACTTTATTTTTCTCAATTCCTTTTCCCAGAATTCTTCCTATTCAAAATACTCCTATGATGGCAGTTTGTAACTTAGCTTGAAATTTTTAGGAGAGCTTCAGGGGTTACGGTTTAAATATTTCTGCCCATTAGTAAAAAGTTTTTCTTTCCTTAAATTAATTTAAACTTACAAATGTCTGCACAACAATATCTTTATGTTTTACACTAAGCTCAAATTAAAAGTTTGGGAGTGATACAATATACTGTAGGACCCAAGGAACATTTCATATTGCCATAGCAGAAAATCATTAATTATGAATGCAAAAGTTAATATCTTAACAACAACTTGACATTGTTCATTAAAATGCTATGTACACTAAATGATGTGTGTTTCCCAAATATGGTATAAAAGGCAAAGCAATCAGAAGAAAGTTGTAGATTTTTGGGTTTTCACTGATACATTACCTTAACTTAATAGATTTTTCTTTAAAATGTGTTACAACTGTATTATCCTCTTCATTCCTTAGGTTTTACATTTCAACGCTTTCCATACATATCTCCCACTTATCTTTTGTAGATGAATCTCTACTTAAATGTCAGTGGGATATAATTTATGAGTTTTATAGGAATGATTTATGATGAATTTTGACTTTTCAAGCAATTATAAAACATTTCTAGTTGTATTATACAGTCTGACTGGTATTGGTGCTTTCCAGTGAGCATTTTAGGTTAATCTTCTCCTCATGGGTTGTTGCGGTAAAATAATTCCAAGAAATATCAGGTTCCTATTGCAGAAGTTCACCAAATCTACTTCCCTCTAATATGCATTTCCCATTTCATATTTGCCATCTTCTCATCTTTCACTTTCCAAGCAGTGTATATGACTCACCTGATATGATAAGTCATTCTCCTTTCTTGTGCTTCTTGGATACTTATTTTTGTATCATAGCTTTCCTCCACTTTATTATGAGGGAATGCGTTATGTGGCATGTAAATTTGTTCTGGATCCAAAACCATTTACATTTCTCCTAAGAGTGCCATTATCATCTTATTATTCATATAACACACTGTTGCCACATTTTTCTGTCTCTGATGGAACCAGCATTACACAATTACCATCAATTCCTCTTTTCAAAGAATTACAAAAAGGATATTCAAAATTCATAGCTGAATAGCTCACTATTGGAAATATTTTCTACTTCACTTATGGTGTTTTCCTAATATTAATTTTGTTTCTTTCCATTTATTGGTTCAGATTTTCCTAATAACTCTGCTTGAAAAAGAAAAAGATCTTAAGATTCTAGGAGAGAGAGAGAGAGAGAGAGAGAGAGAGAGAGAGAGAGAGAGAGAGAGAGAGAGAGAGAGAGAGAGAGAACAAGGAACTGGCGTGAATTTATGTTGTATCAAACAAGACTAAAGGTTTGCAACTGTTAGTCTCAAAAATGGTGTTAGAGAAGCCAAGTTTACATATCACTCGTAAAGTATTAAAACAGGATTTTCTTTGGTTCAACATTTTTCTTCTCCTTTAACTTTACCCAGAATCATAATGCATCCTTAATAAATCAATTAATTGCAATTTGTATTTAGTCAGTTGGAAAGAGGAACAACACTGTTCATTTTGAAAAGGGATTTTTGAATATAGAATACATCAGGATTCAGAATGGGAGAGAACAAACAAAGAATAAGAGAATCTCAAAGGCTTAACATTTAACTGGACTAGTTTCTTCTGGGAGTTTGCATACTGTTGGGTAAATGCGTGGTTATATGGAACTTTAAAATAACTTGTTTCCAATAAAATGCTTTTCAGAGAAATAATGTTTCATTTCATCCTAATCTCATTTCACTAAGTGTAAAGTTTCCATGCTCAACAGAAAACATACTTGTATCCTCTCACATTCCTTTGAGGGAAGTAACACATTCTGCTATGCTGTTCTAAAACACTTCATTTTATGGACTCAGATAGCGCTGAACCACCACAGCTAATATTGATGCACTATTCCCAAAAACTCTATAATTGTGTAGTTCTATGATCTTGCTTTCTTCTCTTTGCTTTCAAATAATTGTTTATTTTTTTGAAACTGTTGCACAACATTTCCAGTAGTGGGTTTATTATATAACTGAATCAGTGAAATGACACTTTTCTGAATGGCATTATAAGTTGTGAAAAGAAGAGAGAATAATAAATACCTAAAAATAAATTAGTGAAATGTGACTCGTGTGCACTTAGTTTCGTAGTGAGATGATAAGCAATACTTTTGGCACATGATTCTGAAGAAAAAAAAAAGTTTGAATTTCATTAGAATTAAATAATATAACAGACAATGCTGTTAATGAAAATTATTAAGATTACAAACCTCCTTATTTTGAATTTAGTTACAATTGTGTTCCTTAGTTCATTTTGACAGATGTGATATAAGTAATGTACTTGAGAATGACAATGAAAACAGTGATTTTTCCAAAAATTGTTTTTGAAATCTGAGCAGTGACAATGTGCAATTAATGCAGAATTATTTCACATTTCTGTATTTTGTAAGCTAATTTAGCTTATATTAACAAATTCACTTACTTTAAAATGTTTTATGTTTGAAGCGATTTGTGACACATTTCTTTTCCTATCTGCATCTAAGATTCCATTAAAACAAACCAGGAAACACAAATTGCAACTGGAAACCAGCTTCATACCTATTGAGGCTTTGTACTTATCTACCAGATGCTTCAGTAGCTAATGGGAGATTAAAATTGTAACTGAAAATTATACTAGTTCATATATAGAATATTTAAAGAAGTGAAGATATTTGCTTTAGTTTCAATAGCACTTATGCACACTGAATAGCATCCAAAAAGTATGATATTGAGATTACATTCACAATTGCTTAACCTAAGCTTCATTTCTTGCAGCCATTGTCAAGTTTGTAACAAATTGAACTATTCAAAGGTGACAGATTTACTGTTTATTTATTTTAATGTATTATTGAATTGTCTGATTGTGAATATTACTTGTAAGAGTAAACTGACATTGAAAACAAAGGACAGAGATGTGGATTTTAGGAATTATGGCAAAAACATTCGACATTATGTAGGTAGTATCTTTCAAAGTATGTTCAATACTGGCTTTGGGATTTTAATGTACTTAAACCAAGCAGTATTAAAACTGTTGGCCATAAATTATAAGAATATTTCTGTAAAAAGCATATAAACTTAACAACAAACTTTCTATGAAATTTAAAATCCTACAAAGTAACTTGTAAGCATTAAGCATCGTTAGCAAAATAAATACATTATCCATATTGTTTTTGTAGTATTTGTGTTTTAAAACTGATTTCAGGACAATGGCAGCTAAAGTGTTCATGATTCTTGGCATCATAATGCTACTCTACTTGAACTATGTCCTGATGGAAGGTGAGTTTATAAACAAATGATACATAGGAAGAAGGGACAGTTTCTTTCAAATATCAGAATTGACATAACTGTATTTTCTAGGTATAATAAACTTTTAAAAATACCATTTAAATATGCAGTGAAAGGTCAGCATAAAGAAATTAGCATTCTCAGTTTCACTATATGGGCTATAAATAGTGAGTTTGCAAAATTCAAAAATATTTTGTGAATAATGTGTTTCATTTAAATAGTTTTACTATAGGAACCTTCATATATAAACAAATTTTAAACACAGAGATCCTACAACTTAGCACTATTTGTGAACTTAAGGTAAGAAAAAGGTGTATTACATGGATACAAGCACATACATACACACACAACCAGCACATTGCAAGAATTTTGTGACTCTGAGCTTGGAAACAGTACATATATAGTATGTATTATCCTAAGAGTAATACCTTTTTCCAAAGATAGCGAAAAGAGTCTGAGTAAAATAAAGTGTTACTAGATTTTGGTAGTATTCTGAGGAAGCCTATGCAATAATTTTTATTATGAGAGATGCATTCCACTGCTTTAAGAAAGTCTGAAATCATGGAATTGCAGTTTGTAAGATTAATATTATCCACTGATCGCTATCACACCACAAGTAAAACTATAAGTTGTTGTATGTTTAAATTTTATCAACAAGAATACCAAGAATAAATGATGCAAAATTCCATCCTTCAGATTATTGCTGAGATTATTCTTCAATTGTTATTATTGTGCTTAAATACTTTTAAGCTTGCACTAATGAAATATTCATTCATGAAATTAAAGTATCTAGTACACAATTTAGAATTAAATGAAATAAGTAATTTGAATTAGTTGTGTATTTATTAATATACCATAATAGTAAGTTGTTATGATTTATAAGCACACCTTTTATCTTAGGGTTGTCCAGAATGTGTGTAATAACCGAATTGTGGGATAATCATTTACATTGTTGGCACTAGCCTAGACTGTCTTTGTAGCACTGGAGTAGTAGGGAAGGGATCAGGTTTTTGATTTCCAATAACACAGGATGTTTTTATCTATTGGGAGACATAATATGGGGTGCACTTTACTGAATGAGGTTCTTGGGGATCCATTGATGAGCTACCAAATAGAAAAGTATTTATCCCATATCTTACCAGCCAGATTTAAGCACAATGGAGGCAGAGGGCATGTCAAACACATTTCACCCCTCTTTCCACGCTCTGCCTATGAATTCCTGTGTTGATGAAGGCAGGCTGTAGCAGTTATGAAGTTGGTTTTAGCCTGGTTGTGCTATTGTATTGGGAACAAGAAGTCACTATAACCTTAAGAATATTAACACAGGTGATCAAGGAGCAATATATCGTCCTCCCTGTTGTGAGGTCAAATCCAGTGGAGGGCAATGGATTTTTTCAAGCATAAAAATCCTTAGCATGGCTTCCTTTGGAAGGGAAGTAAAGCTGGTGGTACCATGTCACAGATTTACAGCACATAAAAGAACCTCAAGCCTGACAAAGGCCTCTGAGCAAACTTTCTGGTCTTTTACGCCCAATATAGAATGGGACACTAAGGACCATAGTAGTTAAAGAGTGTCCATAAATCAAACTCAAATTTCAATTTGTTTATTGAGTAATATGAACAAATATGCCATATGGATGGTAAGACTTTGTATTCCACACACAACCTGGAAAGATTAATTATGAACAAAAATAATATTATGAGGATGTTAATGGTGCCAATTATGATGATGATTATGATGATAGTATTGGTAATGAAGATGATGGTGTTTATGATAGGCACCAAATAGTGAAAAAAGCATTAAAAAGTTCTAGGATCTGTGCATTGTTTCTACTTTAATATGACATTCTGCTTGAGAATCTTAAATTTACAAGAAGATGATATTCTCTATAAGAAATAATTTTATATAACAAAGGTTTCCTGTTCACTTCTGATTATATTGTTTTGAGCAACCTTGTGTTGCTTGTGAGCATTTTTCTTGATAGCCATCATCATCATCATCATCCTTAGTTCCTAAGATAATTTCTTTTATTCATCTAACCACTTGTTATTTTTTTCCAATTAGCTGACAACAAAATAACACTAGCATATAACAGAAGGCTAGAATTGGAAAACATTTTTGGAGAATCTAGTCTAGTTTAAACAAGAAAGAATTATGTGTTAATATTACTCTAAATGAATTGTTCATTTACAAATAGAATATGCTGTTTGACAAAAGTGATACACAATCCAAATTACTAAATAACAATGTAAACTGCAGATGTAATTCTGTCATGGGCAGAAAAAATGTCATGATTATAGACGCACAAAATATGAACCTTCATATACTCAAACAAAGCAGCCACTGATACTGGAAAAAGCATTTGCATTAATTTCTATACTATTTGCATTGTATAGAATTTAATTTGTAGTTAAAACTGACATATATTAGATTTTGGTATTATTTTCATGTTTCATAAGTATGTTAATACTTTTATGTTGTAAAAAGCAAATCCATTTGTATTTATAACATCAATACGTTTTCTTACCTACCTTGATTATATTTTTTCCTTCATGACTAATATTTCCATCAGCAATGAACCAGGCTTTCCAGATTTTGTATCAAGGCAGTTTTCTGGGAAATTAGCATAGGTACTGTACTCCTGTATGCAGAAGATGCATTGAAAGCATTAGCTGAAGTTTCAGTGAGTTCCAGAAATATGTTGAAAAAGTCTCACCAGATACTTTTAGGGAGGGAAGCATTAGTTAAAAGCACTACCTGTATTTAATCTTTATACTTGAATAAATAATAGGTTTCAGGAACATTTCTGAAAGATAATTTTATATTTTATGCTTACAATGTACTGCAGGTGATGCTAGTGATAAATGTTAATCTCAACAAAACAACATAAAAGCATTTCCTTTACCTGTGGTTTGCTGTCATGTCCTGCCAGATATTTTAAATTTTAGCATTTTCAGTATTCTTAATTTGATGTGGTAGTATGTTTAGCAGTCATCAAAACCTGATGATCATGATTTTCATTAATCTGGAAGACAAATTCTCCAATTCCTAGAGTGGAGTAAAGGGAACTGTCCCAGAGCTATCATGATAAGTAATGCTGTCCCTGTAGAAACTAGGGAACTTGAATGTATACATAGTATGTATGTGTAATAAATGTTTCATATAGAACTGACTGTAATTGTTTATCGAGTATAAATGGTTTTATGCCATAGATTACACATTTAGTGATAGTTTGAAAATTGTATACATATACAAATGTATATAAATACGTATATTTCAATTAATATACTGCCATTTCTAACTATCTTAAGTGTGCAATGCAAGTATGAACTATGAGCCTTTGATCATTTATTTATTCTGTTCTGTGGATTGCATTGAGAATGATGCTCATGGATGTTGAACATGTCATGCTATACAGAATCGTCACAGACTACATAATTAAGGATTTTAAGCTATATGGTTTTTCTAAATCTATCACCAGTTATGCAACCACCTCACTTCGTTACTCTCGTGAACAACGCTGCCAATTGAAGATCTTCTTTGATTAAGGTGAAACCATCACGTCCACCGTCCCAGTCATCAGTCCATGAATTGGGGTAAAAAATCTGCACATCCAGTCGCTCCACTACCTGTGAAAATGCGTCACTTACCTGCATCGCTTTCCTCCATTGACATAGTGTCTCCTCAGAACTCCACTAATGGCGAACTTCCCTGAGGGAAACAGTGATTTTGTCTTGGTAACTACGTAGTATACGTCCCCCATCACATTCTCCGCAAGTCATTACTCCCAACTTGTAACACAATCGTCCGATAATCACTTTCCATTTCCTGTTGCTTCTTTTCGATTTTCAGCAGTAGGCCATCAGACCGTGTGTCAGTGCATTTGGATTTCCCATATATCTTACAATGGAGTCGCCGATTATTATTAGACATGGTTTCTCCTCTTCCTTTCCACTATCTCTCGTAACTCCCTTAATTGACAGTTTTCTTCTTTTAAGCCTACAAATTTCATCTTTGTTTTGTAGCTTCTCACGTAATTCCTGCGCTTCCTCCTACAGCTACTCCAGTTTCTTCTGATTTGTGGTGACGGTCTCATCCCTTCTGCAGTGCTTACATGCTCAATTTTCTTCGATATCCTGGTTTCTCTTTATTTTTGGTAGCCCAAGTGGTACCATCTCGCGCAGGTACTACCTGGAAGTCCCGTCCTCAGTGATTTGTTGCGGCTCCCTCACTTTTTATCAGCTGTCGTGTTTTCCACAAGCCCGGATTTAATTAAATTCCTCCTATTACAAGCAAGTTTCCAATACAAATAGCATAAAATAGCTCTTATTTGAAGTTTCAGTCTCTTCTTTCCACTCGCTACCTACTATCCGCAAACACCTGCCCATCCACAATCCTATTCTCCCCCTGTAAAGCACAACTCCGCACCCATTGCTCTGCATCTAACTGATTCTTCCTGGTACGTGCGCATAGTATCACGGAATCCATATGACACCCATATTGATATATGTAAAATATTGAATCTGAATTGGAAGTTGCAATGGAAAAACAGTATTTTTCGACTCGTGTACTTAAATGTGATCATTTGCTGTTAGAAATCTGTGTCGAAATGAAGTACAGTATGATACAGATTACTGCGCTTGCACGCTGTCATACTCAGAGCCACTGAAAAACAGTTTTTTTCAATAATATGAATTTATACTACCTTTATTTCACGGTTTTCATTATTTACACTGAAATTCTTATAAATCTCTGTTTACATTTTAGAAACGTTTGGTAACAAAGATTTTAAAAACACAAAATCTAACTATTATCTATCTTGATAATATACACATTTTGTATGGTGCAACTTGCGAAGGTAATTTCTGGTAATGATCCCTTATGAAACTTAGTTGAAGTAGATGATGAATACGTATATATTTATTTGAGTGTTTTTATTTTCTATGGACTTTAGTATTGTATTTGATATCTTTAGTTTATTTTCAAGAGATTCATCTATATAACCCTCAGCTACTGTTGTGGTTTCCCAACCATCATAGCATTTTAAAGTTGTAATGTCACCACTTGCATCAACTAACACAGTTGCACAACTCCTACGGAAGCAGTGGCCAGTGAATGACTGTGGGTCAGGGAGGTTAAGATAGTAGATATTTGTTTAGCCATGTTTCCAAATTTATTAATGCCAATATTTTGCACCGTGCATTTTCCACTGTGATAATTAACAAAAACAGATGGAGATTTACAGGCTTCAGGGTGCAGATTCATGCACTTTTTACAGATTTCGTAATACTTTCCTGTTACTGTGAACCTCGTGATGTATTTGCTTTTGTGTTGGGGATAGTAACTAGTAAACATTCCTATCTCCATCTTGTAAAATCAATACCTGCGAGCTTGAATCGATATTCACTCGTTATCGAAGCGCATCTAAAATGCATATCGAGAAGTTGATCTATCACATTTTAATTTTTTTTGTATGCATCTAAATATTAAATATTTATTGTATATGTAAATGTTGTAGAAAAATTATTGTATGCAACTCTCATTATAATGGTTATTAAGATGCTCATGAAGTTACTCATCACTCACATATTAATAACTCCCATTATAGGATCGTTGCATAAATAACTACTCTGAGGGAGTATGCTAGTGCCCAACAGTACAACATTTGCTTTCAGCATTAACTATCCATTTATATACATGCAAAAGGAATTGTCAGTTAAACACAGAGCAGGATTGCAAAATTTAAGCCTTAGGGATCTTTGGATTTTGAGTACTATTTGAATTTATAATACTTTCTTCATTACTTATATATTGTAATGAGGTTTACTTCCAACAGAAGAAAATAAAATTAACTGTCTTCAAAGTACATTGCGATAGTCAAAGAAAAAGAAAATCTCAAAGGAACACATTATACTATAAAGTGAGTAACACGGCTTTACACTATAAGAGTGAATTTAATAGTATATGCATTTCATTCTGCAGGTTTGGTTTGTTGAACTACATTCTTAGATTATTGTTTAAGGAGGAGGTTCATTGAAACAAAGCAAAATGACGGTAGCAAAAAGATAAATTTAGGGTAATAATGTAATGCAATGGCTGTTGAATTCCTGAAATTTACAGTAATTGAGGTTGACAGTTAAAAGCATTTTTATATATTTCTAAGTGAATTTTTGTGAGTATTATCACATATATTTTATTACTGTTAGGAACAAAAGAACAAACAAAGGGAAAATGGATATACAAATGGTACTAACAGTTTTCTCTTTTTCAGAGGATGTTACAGAGGAGCCTAAAAAAGATACCAGAAAACAAAAAACTTTATATGAAGTTCTCTGTATATTATGGAAGCACAAATGGACAATTATTAGGAAGTATTTGGTTATATGTTGTGTTTTGCTACTGCTTTCAAAGTTTATCGAAATGGGAGGGTTCATAGCAGATCCATAATATATCAGCTATGTAATACATTTTCATGTATTAAAAAAAGTTCATGTGTTTTCTTATTAACTTGACTGATACTTGTGCACTGACATATCATAAGCAATTGTAACTACCTATTAATAGCAATGTGTGTTGCTTCTATTTTGGAATTGGTATTGAAAAAAGTTCATGTGTTTTCTTATTAACTTGATTGATACTTGTGCACTGACATATAAACAATTGCAACTACCTATTAATAGCAATGTGTGTTGCTTCTATTTTGGAATTGGTATTGAAAAAAGTTCATGTGTTTTCTTATTAACTTGATTGATACTTGTGCACTGAAATATAAGCAATTGTAACTACCTATTAATAGCAATGTGTGTTGCTTTAATTTTGGAATTGGTATTGAAAAAAGTTCATGTGTTTTCTTATTAACTTGATTGATACTTGTGCACCGACATATTATAAGCAATTGTAACTACCTATTAATAGCAATGTGTGTTGCTTCTATTTTGGAATTGGTATTGAAAAAAGTTCATGTGTTTTCTTATTAACTTGATTGATACTTGTGCACCGACATATTATAAGCAATTGTAACTACCTATTATAAGCAATGTGTGTTGCTTCTATTTTGGAATTGGTACTGAAAAAAGTTCATGTGTTTTCTTATTAACTTGATTGATACTTGTGCACTGACATATCATAAGCAATTGTAACTACCTATTAATAGCAATGTGTGTTCCTTCTATTTTGGAATTGGTACTGAAAAAAGTTCATGTGTTTTCTTATTAACTTGATTGATACTTGTGCACTGAAATATCATAAGCAATTGTAACTACCTATTAATAGCAATGTGTGTTCCTTTAATTTTTTTACTTTCAATAAAAGATTTATAAGTGAATAGTTTTTGTTTGTATTAAAAATACTAATACATTAAAATTAAACAATTTGTTTACGATAAAGCACAATTTATTTTTAGCAATCTGTAGGAATATGAAACATTGCACTCAGTAGTGTGAAATATATGAACATCTAATAGTTCTCATTAACACTTTATTTCTTTCAAAAAACGGATTTTCGGCAGTTCCTATTTATTATTTATTTATTTTCCAATCAATTTATTTGTTTTATTTGTAAATAATTTAAAGTTGTTACTAACTACCAAACTGTTTTCTCACATAACATGCAAAGCAGATAGAACATTTTCAGACATTTCAGCCTTAGCAAAATTTGTATTCCATACCAAATGCAGTACATGAAATTCAGGGTGGTTATAAGAATATTTATGAACATGTATACTTCAAAACAAACAAAAAATAAATGGCTGGCTGGATTGACAGACGATCTGAGAGGTGTACAAATGGATTGACTGTTGAATAAATGGGGGATGGAAGTCTCATAAAGGCTAATCATTCCAAATAAGTTTTCACATTATGCCCTCTATGATGAAAGGTAGAAAACACTCACAAATACCAGAAGATGGGCAATAATGATATTGGTAGAGCTCGCTGTGGGAGCAGTGGTGATGGTTGTTCTAGTTATCATAATGATTATAGAACAGCTAATGGTGTAGGTGATAGTGGTTGTGGTATTAAAGACTGTGGTGGTAGTGAGGGTGGTGATGCTGGTGGCAATTATGCCTCTAAGTGATTAAAGTTTCTGGTGTGATAATGATGATTATCAAAATAATACGATGGTGAGTGTTAATGATGAAATGATGGCATGGATGTTTGTAAAATTGATAAGTCTGATAATGTTTGTCATTGGTGGTAGGAATTGTGATAGCAGTGAGGTTCAAGGTAATAATAATTATGATGATATTGGGAACCGGGCATAGTAGTGATATCATGGTAGTAATAGTGCTTCTACTGGTGTGGTGTGGATGAAAATGGTTGTAGTATTGAGAATAATAAAGTTAGTTTGTTATATGAAGTGGCGGCTAGCGATGCAGGGCTCTAGGGCGGCATCCTCCCCATAAATAAACGCCCCGCAAATAAAAAATAAAATCAGGAAAGAAGGATAATATCAGATATGATTGCAGTATTAATTTCTGCACTACCCAATTTACTTTATAGAGTTTGCTTTGCTGAAATGTTTTTTAAACTTTTATACAGTGAGTAGCGCCAATGTTTTCATTATGGGGTGTATTTCGGGCTACACTAAGTCCGTTCGGGAAACCTTGCATTTGGAGATACTGCTAGAGGTGAGACATGCGGAGGGAAATGCTTCGAATGAAGATGAGGGGTGTAGAGAGGTAATAACAGCTTACTGGATTCCGAAACGCTTTGCTATTAGTTTTTTCTCCATGCGGGCTTTTCCACTTGGAGTCATTCAATTTCACTGCCACCACCACATAAAAATTGTATTCAGTTCTGTCTAAAATTTAATTCTGTTACATGAATTGATTTAAAATTTAAGTAAACTAAGTTATACTGTGATTTAAGGTATAGCTTCATACAGTTAAAACTATCCAGAGCAGAATATAAATAATTCCACTTATACTACGATCTATGTTGGTGGCTTTGTTTGTGCATCTCTTAATCACAGTGCACGCGCCCACAAGTGGTGCTGTGATTCACACATGTACAGGGTTCGAAGCACGTGTTGTGTGAAATACCTAACTTAACCAGTTAATTTGGTGCAAGTGAAATTAAATTAATTAGTTAAGAAATCACAATGAACAGCGTAAATAGTAAAAAGACAGGCTTAATGCTTTACCCACATGTTACATTGAGAAGTTTCTGGTTTCAAACATTTTGCTGAACAGGAGGAGAGGAGAATGGACTTCATCTACAAGAATATTTATTAACCAGGTTAGTTTAGTAATAGTCAAAGTTTATTTTATTTTGTTTGAAGGCAAGCGGATGCATAATAAATTTCTTACAGTTTATTTTATACTCTTGAACATTTTTCCAATGTGTGTTGTTGATTGCTTGCATCTAATGTGATAATATTTTCTGAAGCTAAAGACGGAATACATCTCAACTGATATATATTTATTTAACTCGTCTTAGCCTTGGGCCTGTAGTTAATGCAATTTGAAAATCTTAATGTCCATTTATCTATTTAATACTAATAATCATAAAGCATAATTATCAGATTACTCAAGTAATTACATTACAATAATTAAAGGCAGTGCTATTACAATACACAAATTATAACATTACTATTACTATAAATATGTAAACTGTTAGTTTACATAATTCATAAAAGTGTTTGTTACTGGACTATTTTCCTGAAGGATGGATTTTCTTCAGAAGTTTCTCATTTTGCTTCAAGTAAATGAAAAACTCAATTTTAAGTTCACTTTGGTATGCAACAATGCTTTCAGCATGTTTTGTTTATGTCGTCCTCTGTGGTGTACTAGTTACCATGCTAGCTTCTAGTTCCCGAGGTCGCGGGTTCAAACCCGGCGGAGGGCGATGGATATTTTTCGGGCGTAAAGAACTTTACCATGGCTTCCTTCGAAAGGGAAGCAAAGCTGGTGGTCCGTGTCGTAGATTTACCTCAAGCCTGATAAAGAGGCCTCTGATCAGAATTATCGGTATTTCACGCCCAATATAGAATGGGACGCTAAGGACCACAGCAGTTAAAGAGCGTTCATAAATAAAAACTCAATTTAATTTAATGCTTATATTTTGTTCATGATTGCAAAAACTCTCTCTACAGGTGATTAGTACCTGAAAGTGATAATCCAAATTCTACAATCTTAAAAAGGTTACTGAATGATAACTTTTGAGAGGAGAAACACTGAAACATTTCTACCCATCTCAGATGGACTTCTTTTCCCTCATTATTTCACTAATTAATTTTGTCTGCAGTAGCAAATTGCTTAGCATAAATAAATCACTAAAAATGGAATTATCATCAACGTTTGTTGATTCACCAGACACATTTCTAATAATTGGTATACAAATTTCAACATCATTCCATTTTACGACATTGTTAAGCAAAATCCATACAAATTTCTCATACACTTCAAGTCTGTCAGGTCAAATAGGATGAACGGAAAAGTCCAACTAGCGCCATCATTATTTCGAGAATTACAGATCTGAATGTCCCTTACATTGCTTAACTTTTCATATATGACGTTGGAAACGTTCTCCTTGTGCTCAAAGACAGGCATTGCAGTGTCTTAACCCATTATGATTTACATAATGCAGGTCTTCTTGAGAGATGTCGATTATTTCATTCCGTATATTATTTTGCAATTCATGTAATGTTTCGGGATTGTGGTTATACATTTTTTCTTTTAAATTGCCCCACAAGTAAAAAATCGGAGGGCGTGAGGTCTAGGGATCGAGCGGGCCACACTCCCATACTGATCACTCCGTCAGCAAAGACATCAGCAAATGTATTAAAAAAAGTTAGCTGTATGAGCTGTAGCCCACTTGTTGAAATACGCCGTGCAGTCGCTCATCTGTCAGTTGGAAAAACTGCTCTGAAATGAAAGCTACGGGCCGTGCAGCGTTAATTGTTTCGTGAAAGAAAATTACTCTAGACAGTTATTTTAGTCGCACTAGCAGCACATCGAACACCAACCTTAGAATCATGTAGTGAACTCTGATGTATGAAGGATGTGGCGCAATAGCGGGGATTGGAGTCTCGGGAGGGAACGGACTGAGACCGCGACCCAGTGCCACTAACGGCGTTGCCGCGTTACCTTATGGGACCGTACAAGTGTAAATATTGGTAAACATAGACAGTTTAGCCCGCTACGACAGTGATGGTCGGCACGACTATCCTGAGAAGGGAGGAGTGTGACAGTGCGCGCTAACTTCCTACGGACCGGCGGTGCGAGCGCCTTCTTTCCCATCTACCTGTCACGAGTTAGGCTAATGGCCGGTTGTTATCTAGAACAATGGGCGCTTGAATAATGGTCATTGTGTGCACTTCCACGCTCCAAAGGATTCCATTAGACCCTTTCTGATAGCTTATCGTTCTTGAAAATTCCGCTTTGTATGTGAGGCATATATACGGGACTGCTGTGACAGGGCTAGTCCAGTGTTGAGTAAGGAATAGGAAATGAAATAACGACATCGAATTTTGGAATGGAGAAGATGGAGGAAAAAATGGAATCAGCAATGGGTAGGTAAGATGGAGGAGATAGAGGATTCTGGAATGGAGAGGATGCAGACAGAAGCGAAGGTTGTAAAGGAAAAAATGAAAACAGAAATGTCCGAGATGTGAACGAAGCTGTCGACCAAAGTTGGCCAGTGACTGACCGACATGGAGAAGCGTATGGAGGAGCTCGGAAAAGTGAAAGACTTCGGCCAACGCGTTAACACCTTGGAGGACGCCGCGAAAAGGCTTGGCGTCATGGGAGGAACAGTCGATGGAAGCGCCAAGGAACTGAACGACATGGTGGAAGAAATGCTTAGCGGAAGACTAAAGAAGTTGAAGGTCGAGATGTCAGGACGCGATATGATATCCGAGCGCGTCAAAACACTCTAATACGACGGAACGTGAACTTTCGAAACTTCCACCGAAAAGTCGTCGCCGTTGCCACCCATAACCGATGGTCAGCAGAGGAAGAAGCTACACAGCTAATAGCCAGCCTCCAGAGACGGGGAGCAGAAATTCTGAATGCGATTCCAACATCGGCGAAGTCTGAGACATCTGGGACGCCCTCGAAAACCATTTCGGGAACCATCGTTTGCCCTCAGCCTGTCGTAGTCAACTCAAGTCAAAGCTGCAACAGCCAGGGGAGACGCTGCGGGAATTAGCCCTGGCAGTTGAACAGCTAGTGAACAAAGCTCTGGTGAACCTCCCACCCAGTTACGTATTCAAGAAAGCTGCCTACTGCTTTTTCGACGGAGTACGTAAAGCCGAGAAACCAGAGCGTCTGATGCTCGGGGATTACAAGACCATCCACGAGTCCCTAACGGCCACGTTGAGGACGGAGCCGGCCAAGGTAACAGCGCCACCTATCTGGAAGATCAGGAGTATTCGATGGGGATAGAGAATACACCCAGATACGTCAAAGAAGATCGTCAAGCGGTGTGTGTTAGGGGTGTGGCCTGTCAAGACACCTCTTGAAGGACTGCCCACAGACAAGCCGACGAGTGTCAATCGGTGTGTGTTAGGGGTGTGACCAAACACCTAGTGAAGGGCTGTCAACAAACCTGACGAGCAGGCGGGGAACGAATATACACCGGCGTGGCGAGGAGCCTCGTCGTGGACGGCTGGGTACAAGGAAATTTGTGCCGGATACTAATCAACACAAAAGCAGCGTGACCGCAATTAAATCTGAAGTGGCGAAGGGTTTACCGTCGAGGAAACCGAATCGACCCTACCAACTAGTGACGGTATCGGGCGATACATTGCCTGTAGAGAAGGAGACTTTTCTGCAGTTAATTCTAGGGCGAAGCATCGTAAGGCTGTGGGTGTTTGTCGCGGGGGTGGCTGAAAATGTTATGCTGGGACTGGATGCCTTCAGAAGCCACGAGGCGACGATCGCCATCAACAGGAGGGTTTTGAAACGCGGCCAAGACGAGGTAACGTTCCGAATCCCTAACGAACATCTGGGAATCTGCAGGGTGAACCAGACGGAGGATATGATTGCTCTAGCAAGAAGCGAGGTGGTGGTGAAGGCGCTTCTGGAAGGCCAGCGCTCAAGGAACCTGGTTTTGGTCAGGGAGATGCCATGCCTTGCCGGGCAAAGTGCCTGTGAGAATACTGAATCCATCAGAAACGGACCAGGACGTGTAGGCCGGAACGAAGTTAGGGGAATGCAAGCAGCCACGAGTGTATCGCCGTGCGAAGGACCCGAGGAGCCAGCAACATCCCAAGATCTAGGTCCCCGGCTGGAATACTTATTGAAAAGGACGGTCGACCATCTGACCGCGGCACAGCTGAAGAAGGTCCGGCACCTCCTTAGGCAATACCAGGTTGCCTTCAGCCAAGGGGAAGGCGATTACGGTCGCACCGATCGAGTACTCCACGACTTCGACACTAAGACGCCCGGCCTATCCGGCAATCACCAATACGCTTTTCTCTGGCGAAGCAAGCGGAGATATGAGACGTGCTGTTGGACATAGATCTAGGGCATCATCGAAGAGTTCAACAGCCCTTGGTGTTCCCCTGTGGTCTCGGTGCAGAAGACCGGCAAGCTACGCTTCTGCGTAGACTATAGGATGTTGAACATTGTCACCCGAAAGGACTGTTTTCTCTTACGCCGGATTGACGACACCACGAATACTCTTGCTGATGCCCAGTGGTTCTCGACATTGGACCTGAAATCGGGACCTTGACAAGTGGCTCTGGACCCCAGAGACAAGAAAAGATCGCATTCTCGACAGGCCAAGGGTTTTGGCAACTTAGGTTTACGCCCTTTGGCCTCTGCAACGCGCCAGCCACTTTCCAGCGAATCCATGATGAGGGAATTGACATGCTACGCTTGCCTGCTGTACTTGGACATCATAGAGGCAAGAACTAGGCCGAGTTGGAAAGACATCGCACCCAGGAGTAGGTGTTTTAGTCCTACTCTTCTTCGCTGAAAACCAAGGAAGGTGTGTTGAGAGTATGAGTCACCTGACGGGTAGACAAACAGGGTAAATGATCCTTCTTCGAAGTAAGGTGTCAGAAGTACTGGAGGAAGTACATGCGGGGACTTTGGGAGACACCTTGAACCCATCCGAACGACTGACAAGCTCCGATTAAATACTATTGGTTGAAACTACTGACAGACGCTGGGAGTTGTGCCACCAGCGCAATGTGTGTTCGGCAAGTCGCGGCCCACAGACTAGGAGCCGAGATCACATGCAGCATTACTACGTGGGAAAACCTTTCGAAATCGTCGCCATCGATATAGCAGGATTCTTCCGCGTGTCCACAGGGGTAAAAAGTAGTTGTTGTTGGTCATGGATTACTTCACCAAGTGGCCGGAGGTATACGCCATTCCTAACCAGGAAGCCAAAACGATCGCGGATTGTCCAGTGGAAGAAGTGTTCTGCCGATTCTGAGTAACGTTAGTGCTACACAGCGATCAGTGCACAAACTTCGAGTCGAACCTCATGAGGGAATCACAGGGTAGACTTAGAGTGCACAAGACGTGTACAACGCCACTCCACCCGCAGTCAGACGATCGAGCGGTACATCAAGACCCTATAAAAGCACCTGAGGAAAGACATGGGCAAACACCAGAGGGACTGGGATGTTAGGGTGTCGCTTTTCTTGCTAGCCTACTCCTCGTCGACTCTCGACACCGGGTTGACACCAGCCGGCTTAGTCTTCGGCAGAATGCTGCGTCTTCCATTCGACCTGATGTTTGGGAACTCCCTGGGGCGAAACAGCCAGCAATCGACTCCGTGGAGAACTTCGTGGACCGTCTTCACGACGTGCACGAGATGGCCTGTCAACACATCCAGGCACAAGCGAACGGATAAAAACCCGCTACGACCGCCAGGCCAACAGCCAAGGTTTTCCGCAAGGTAATTTGCTGTGACTGTATCGCCCAGCCGGACTAAGGGGAATGACCCTTGGAATGACCCAAGCCACAACAATCATGACAAGGACCGTACCGCATGTTGAAGAGAACCAATGGGGCAGTCTACTGCATTCAGAGGCTGCCCGAGGGATTATGCTGATGGAACACATACGCCGTTTAGACCAGTACTGGTCGGAACGACCAGGCCTGAGGAGGAAGCAGTGTGACAGCGCGCGATATCTTCTTACAGACCGGCGATGCGAGATCCTTCCGGCGCATCCACGTGCCACGGGTTAGGCTAATGGCCGGTCCCTCTCTAGAACAATAGGGCTTGGAACAATAGTCATTGTACCTATGCCGCTTTCACTCTCCAGAGGATTGCTTTTGGCCCTTGTGGTAGATTTTCGTTCTCTAAAGTTCCGCTTTGTATGCGAGGCCTATATAGGGAACTGCTGGCAGCAGGTCAATTCCAGTGTTCAGCTCAGTGTAGCCTTGTGCTTTTAGAAGTAACATGTGGGCAGTGTAGTTTAATTGTGAGTGGTAACTCAGCCGTGCAGTTCAGCAGCTTAGTTGTCATTTGATTCGACGGATCAGTTGTGTTTTATTCCGTGTGCGTACCAAAGTGAATAAAGTGTAACGATAATGTTACGTTGGGTGCCTTGTGATAAACAAAGTAGGTTTTCGCAGTAACTGGTGTTCTCATTTGTTATCATATGTTATATGGTAAAACAATTGGAAGCTAGCTAGCCGTGCAACGGTGTAATTTAGGTGCGTGAAGCTAAGCGATAGGATGTGGAGATATCGCTATGGTGGCTCGAAGCACAGGCTATCGGCTGAACATGACCAGCAGAGACGCTTGAGTGAGAGAGACGAGTAGAGGTGGAAAAGAGGTAGAGAGAAGCCTGCACATAAACGGGAAATCGGAATTTGTCATGATGAAAGACACGAGAGCATATGTTCTCATACGACGCTAATGTGATCAGTCAATCACAATATAGTTTTAAAATAGGTGTGGGATAAATAGCGTCTTTAGCTTGGTGTATAAACAAAGGAGGGACACGGCATTTCGCACGGCTTGATACAGTTCTATCGTGGGGTGAACTTATGCCACTCAGATTTCTGAGTGTGTGAAGTCGTTAGAGATTTAGAAAAGAAAAATGGGGTGGAAGGTACAGCTTGATAAATAGGCATCATAACACAGTAAAATAGTTGTGGAATAGAATTCGAGACCAGCTGCGAACTAGTGTGCAAATAAATTACAGTTAAAATGTACATTAACTTTTACATTTCGTCTCCTAGGATCACTTCCTAGAACAGAGTAAAGAGCATAGGCAGCACAAAGTTTGTAGGGGCATTGTCTTACAGCAAGTCAACACCCACACCAGGAAGGAAGATGGCGAGCAGCCAGAGAGGAGGTCCATTGCATATGGCGCCCAACGTGTTGGTTGACGGATAAGGAGACGAACCCAGGACTTCAACCCCGTAGCACAGCACACCACACCGGGAACACCGCAACTGTAAAAAACGTAGCATAAGTTAGGCCAATTATTTTCATGTACAGTGAATTTATATTTTACTTAGAAGTAGCAGATTTTACTGGCGAACAGTAACGGTTCAGGCAACATGGAAAATTCTAGCTCAACTCAACTACTGCCGTGTGTGCGCAGTAATACTTCCGTAATGGTTATTAGCTAGCAGAACAGACTAAGAAATTTGAAAGTAGCTTAGCTAACAGCAACCAGAAACTTGAAAGTTGATTAGCAGAAAACAACCGTAAACTGGAAGGTCAATTAGCAGAAACCAACGTAAGTTTGAATGTAGTTTAAACAGTAGAATAGGGAACATCTTAGCAGAAACTAGTGCTGGAATGGAAAATAGTTTCAGTAGGAAAATAGAAGGAAGCCTAGAAGTTAGTAATAGACAAATAGAACAGATTAGGATAGGGCAAGATGCAATTCAAAAGACGTTAAACAAATGTAAGGTAGGAGGTTAACGTAAATAGAGGAGAGATAGCTTATATTACAGAAAATGTCTATGAAAAAAATACTCATCTCATCATGACAATCAGAAAACAAACACAGTAACAGAAGTTCAGACTCAAATGGATAGAGAATTGTAAACCTTATAAACAGGTCATTTCAGTTGCACAGGTAGAAACAACTTAGGAAATAGCAACACTTGGAACGTCTATAAAAGTTATAAGCTCTGTGTATCATAAATGAGTTGTAGAATTGAAACGCAATTCAGTGTAAAAGAAATAGAGCAACGGAATGCTAATAGCACACACATTAGAGCAAGAAGCTCAACCAACTCCGAAAGTGTTCAATCGCTTCCCGGTGAGGCCAGAATCCTTGACAAAAACCCCTGTATTGGTCACGTAGATGTAATATAATGCCGTTGACTACTTGCTCTCACCATGGAGAAATACAGAGTGAGCCAAAAGACACCGAACCGGCTGCGCGGTGTTTTTCCAGTCCGCGTCCTCGGCGCTCGTTGCCATCTGCCGCTATCATAGAAAGGCGCGGATGAAACCATACAACATTTTTAAAACCACTTTTAAAGGCTTTACTTACCTACTTTACGAAAGGAGATGCTGAAACTGGCCACCGTCGTTGTCCATACATTTTTGATACCTCTTTAGGAAACTATCCATCATGACCAATGTCGTCTAATGTTTCTTCGGTAAGAACCGAACACCGTCTTTTAAATTTTTTGCATTGAAGAGTGTGGTGTTCAAGAACCTCACAACGGCCTCTAAGAGGTCCTCTTGATACCGCGTTGTTTCGTGTTTTCCCTCCTTTGCAGAAATGTATAGATGTTGCTCCCTGATGTGACACACCGCACCTAACTATCTGTGATTCTGGGAGGTGCCCCTCTGGGCCCGGAGGCCCTGCTTCCTCTGACTCCGTGCACATATCATTTTGCCTATTCTACTTCTCGAGTTTGAATATTTTCATATCTCTGTAGACAATAATTCGAGAAACCCACAGTAAGAGACAAATGCAATCCTTCGTACCTGATCTTCCTTGTGTTCGAGGTTAACAAGTGTCCCCTGATGATCGACAGCTTCTCATAGTCATCTGTAATAATCCAAGAAACGAAACTGCTGGATATATTTAACTCTCAAGGCCATCGTTTTCTGCTTCCGGAGTGGGGTTCAGCGTATCCGTTCTCTTACTGTTATGACCACCCTGAAATCCTAATGATACTTGACCTACCAGATCTTGGCCAGGTTTCAGTAGAGGAAGATTCATTGAATTTTTGATAGTTTGATAAATAAATATTAATCAAATATTCAATTGTTTTAACAAGTTCAAAATTTCAGTTGTTTTCTTAACACGTTTAAAACGAGCAGCTACTCCAAATCTGTTTTCGTTTACACCCATTCCACATTTGGTTTTTATGTAGGACACTACACCAAGCACATTTGTTTCCAATAACCACTCAGTTCAGCGGAATGGCTCAGGGGGCAACATCTGTGGCTCGCATTCGGGAGGTCCCGGAGTCGATTCCCGGTGGCCGGCCGCTCTAACCATGGCTTTTTTTCGTGGTTTTCCTCTGGTCGCCTAGGCGAATGCTGGGGTGGTGTATTCTACCACGATTTCTCCTTTCCCTCATTTCATCTTTCAGGCAGTGTCTCCGAGCTTGTGTTGGCATGTCTGCAAGGGTCACTTCGTCGCCTTCTCGCGGGACTCTTCGCCTCTACTGGCGAGAGCGGGTGTTTCGTACTGGAAATGATAGGGACTTTCATGCGTCTCTGTGAACCCATTTGCCTGCGGATCTGCTGCCTCCTGCGGCTCTTTCACTTCATCCCTGCCTCCCGGAAGCTGTAGCCACAATAGACCTAGTTGGTCGCAGTGGCGAGGCGTCCCCCTCCAGTAATTACATCCTACATCTTAACCACTCAGTTTTCATGGTACTTAAAACAAAACTATTCATTTTTAGCTTTCAAATTTGCCAACATAAACTATAAAACTTATGGCCAACCTGTACAGTACTAAAAATTATAATAAAACACGATGAGTGAGTCCTGGCATTTAGCAATAGTATCATTTTGGTTGCATTTTGATGCTTAATTTCTGTACATACCGAGGCATTGCATGCCTTCGGATTCGTCCACAATACAAAAAGATAATTATAATATTATCTTCCATGTTCCAGCATAACCGAATGGTGCAGTGCACAGGGTGAACCAGTAAAAAATGCTTATTACTTTTCGGGTTTGATAAGACAATCTACCTTGATGTAATAATACGATTACAATTCAATTAACATTGCAGTGAATAAAGCCGTTGATAATAGAGCAAATTATACGTAACGGGCCAATGAATTGGCAAAATATATTTTGATTTTATAATGGAATACCTGATTAAAACAACAAACAGAAACTCTGTTTTAAAAGTCCGCACATCCGTAGAAGTGAATCAAATTCCGTACATGTATGGATATAACCGTCGGGGCAATTCCTGTTTTACTTTCTCTTCCATGTACATAGTAGGAACAGAAGGTATTGCATTCCACCCAAAAATTCGATACCGACATTTCATCGGAAATACATGTTTTGAGGCTCCCTGAATTCCCTCAAAAAGAAGCCTTTTTAGAAAAAGATCCTTGTGTGTGTGTGGGTGTGAACAGCATAACTCAAAAACGAATTGTCGGATCAACATCAGAATTAGTATTAAGTTCAGTATCTTCCAGAGATTCGACATGAAGATTTTCAAGAAAATCTCCCACCTTAAACTACACTTTAGATGGAGCATTTTTCGAAAATTTTGATTTTCTACTAAATGGCTCTAACAATTTTGATTAAAATATCATATATTAAAGGTATTTACATGACAAAAAAATGTATATCCTGAATTTTCTGTGAATACCTGTAAAGTCCTCTTCATTTGGAAGGAATTTTATATAATCTTGGATAACTGGTAAGCGTTAAGCGATAGACGAAAACGTAGGTACTACACAAGAAATGTAGATCTCTTTAAAGCACATAATTGAAATGACATAAACCATTTCTGAGATATGCGCTATTAATGATTCGAATTGTTCATTTCTTGGTCATTCTCTTCAAGTCCTGTCAACATTCAGCTGTTTCTCGCGATTGCATGAGAACAGCATGGAATTTTAAGGCCAGTATATAGCGTCCAGTGCTAAAACGTTTTACTATCGTGTTCTCTTTGTATCTATAACGAAATTTGTAATCTAGCTATTTCTGCAAAGGTTTATTTGTATTAAAATGTAGTAGATAGGAAAATAAACTTAGTAAGAATAGTTTGTATACCCACTAATACATTATAGAGGGTAGAGAAGGACACGTGAATGTATTACATAAGATTTTTGTCCTCTTTTTCTGAACAGCTTCGTTTTCTGGGTTTTCCTTCGGATATTCTTTTATTTAAAGTGTAATATATGTTCGTAATTTATTTAACAAAAAAAAGGGGGGAAAAGACATTTATAATTGTATATGAAACTCACTCTCACAATATAAAGCTTTTGTTCAACAGAAGGGTTAAGTCAAATTCTCTGAAAATGAAGCAAATTAAAAAAGCATTTAAAGCTTTTTTGCTTAATGCGTTTTCCTGCTGAAGATCCGAAATAAATGTATAAATGCTGACGTACAGCTATAATACCGGCAATAAAGTGTGTTCCAACGTTGCATATTTGAAGGTGTGTTACCTTACTTGCTTTGTAAAGCACAAGGTTGTCTGTCCAGAAATTTAAAATGGAACAAATAAACTAAAAATAAAACACATTGCAAAAGTATTTATTATTGGCTTTCACAATTAGATTCGTCTCTTGTAAAATTCCCTTGTTTAAAGCTTAATAATAAGTTCAACTTTTAAAAAAGACGGAAGGGTGGGGAAGAGAGAGAGAGATGCAAAGAGGTATTATACTCACAGCAAGTGTTATTCTTTTATTTAAACTGTAATATATGTTCGTAATTTATGTAACAAAAAAGGGGAAAAAAGACATTTATAATTGTATATGAAACTCCTCTCACAATATAAAGATTTTGTTCCACAGAGCAGAGCGATAATTCAGTGTTGATTCAGCTTTACTGGCTTCCTAGTTAGTAATACTACCGCCTGCTGCTAGATGGCTCTTCAGAAGGCTGTACAGAGCATTAAAATAAATGCACAGAAGTTATATTATTATTCTTCTAATCTTTGGGGAGTAAAGCTTAAAACTTTTTATTGCAATATGAGATATTTGTGTATATATAAACGATTTTGTAGCATTAATATTCTGAAGTATGTGTTTAAATATAATAAACAGCGCTTCAAAGGATAAAATTATTATCGAAGGAAAGAAATTTTATTATTAATATTTCCTTGACTCCCCAAAGATTATTAGAATATTAATATAACCTCTGTGCATTTATTTTAATGCACTGTACAGCCTTCAGAAGAACTATCTAGCAGCAAACGCTACCCTATTACTAACTAGGAAGCCAGTAAAGGTGAATCAACAGTGAATTATTGCTCTGTTAAAGTCGCATATTTAAAGGTATGTCTAAATAATTAGAAATATTTATGATCATAAGTATACACCTATCTACACGTCGGTAGCGTAGCCAGAAAAATATTAAGGGGTGATTATGCTTAGGGATCCGTTATTTAAACAATTTGTATTATGGCAACCGTCCACAGTATCAATTGAAATGATAAATATGAATTAATCCTCAGTTGAAATATTTAAATAAATCAATTTTATATTCACAGATTAAGGATTAGCAATTGGAGTTAAACTTAGCGTAGCATGTTCTGCGGATTCCAAGCTGCAAATGTGTTGTGAAAGAATTAATGACCACTGTGAAGTATTTTATATTACCGCTGCAGGCCATTTTATTTCACTACAAAATGGGATTTTTAGTTATGTTTTAAAGCGGGAGATATTGCACTTATTTGGAAACCACTCAAATTTAGTATCGGATAAAAAACATGCCCAATATCTTAACATGGTTGTACCCACGCCATCTTAATTACAGTTTGTGTCTTGCCATCTTTGACGATACTAAGACAGCAGTTCCCAAACTTCTTGCACACACGGCCCCCTTTTTGATGATGAAATTATTGGCGAACACCTCCATTCACTTCGTTGCTTAATAATATTAATTTACAACTTCTCCAGCATAGCTCAACAATGTGATAGCTTGTACAATAATGTATTTAGTAACCACACTACCCATTGTTGTATTACTGGATAACTGGTCAAAATAATCATAATGCAGTTGTGTATTTTTAATAAGAAGGGACGTGATACTGGATAAGTTCTTAAAAAAGTGCTGGTGCTGCCTCAACAAGTTCTCCTCAAGATGCCAAGAAAGGAAATGTAAATGTTTGGAAAGTTCGTATTTACAATTTGGTTTCTCGGTGATGGATGATCGCCACAATGTGGTATATGTTGTGAAGTATTATCAGCAGAGAGCATGAAACCCTCTAAGCTCATCAGGCATCTTACTACAAAATATCCATCTCTGAAGGATAAACCTGCAGACTTTTTCGAAGGAAGCGAGAAAATCTCATCAGTCAAAAGACGACAATTACATAGGCAAGTAATATTAACCAGAAATGCCTCCATGCTTCATCATTTCTTTAGTTCCATTTATACCCCGCCTTAACTACATTGGTCTTAACGGCATCCCCTTCTTATCTTGGTAGCTGATGTTCCAGACCGATCGGTGCTTCATTACGAACGCTTGCGAAAAGAGCCGAATGACTGAGCGAAGAATGGTATGGCATATACATGGAGCTTTCATTGGAAATACACTATTTGAGGTGTCCTATATAAACAAATGTTTAGATAATGTTCCAGTGAACAGCTAGTTCCTTCTTTTACAAACCAATGAATGAGATGAATATCATTGTTTAGTAATTAAATAAACCAAGGGTTCAGAGTACTTGGAGATACTCAATGTTTGTGTAGGATAAGAGAAAAATCAGAGGAAAAAATTCTGACTTGTAGCATTTCCCTCTCTCATTAACTGATGACTAAAGACGAGAATTCCATGCACTATAAAATTCCAAAATATGCATGCATTCATACAGTATCAAACTACAATATATGCACGATCAAGTGAAAAATTGTTGTTCCCAGTTCATTAATTCACTTCCTTTTTTGCACAGTTAACACCTAACAACATTTCATTTTTTTTTCTGTGAGGTTCATGCGCTTATCAGTCAGAATATTTTTTGTAGGCTGAAAATGGCTTCTCTGCGTCACAAAAAGGTATAGGCCCAAAGTCATGTGCCATGTCAAGTTATTCATTCATGCTTTCACCACAAAATACTTTCTTCACTAAACAAAAGAATCCGTTGTCTGGGTTCCTGTTTATGACACTGTCTAGTTTGTTCTTTGCATCTACTCCCACTTTCCCTTGGGCATGCCAGGAATCTATGGAATTCCTCAATTATTGACAATGACTCTACCAGTGGCAGACACGTGGCTTCTAATTTTGTTATTGTAGAGTACAATTTAGAGAAGTGTCTCATGAAATTAAATCCTGCTGCACAACTTTGCATTCAAATGGTGCTTGTGCATTTCTGATGCATACGGCACCATCTGGCGAGAAGCTGTTTACTACCTAAAATGAAAGAAGTATTTACTTTAGAATTAAGCAGTGAAGTATTAATTTTATTGCAATTAGGTACGTATCAATTTTATTTCATGCCGATATAATGGTATCAAAATTGTCAGAGAAAAACATTACAGCTTCCAACCAAGTACCCCATCTATAATGGAGGGGCTGAGGGGGTAACGGCGACTCAGGTAGACTCTCTCTGTAAGCAGCTACACGTGCAGGGGCTTTTGAAAACACCTGTATAAAACAAAATATCAAAACGACTAATTTATTTTTATAGCCTTGGAACCATTAAAACTGATACAAGCCTAAATTTTACACATACATTTTTAGTTGAGGATATCAAATTATTGACATTGTAATAATTAGAGCATATTGCTTCTGCAAAACGATGGAGCCCATGAGCAAGACGTGTAATGTGTTTTACATTTGGGTAGAATATTTTTATTGTTTTCCGGGCCTTCAGCATGTAGGGATCAGCATCACTTAACAGCAAAATAACTCTGCTTTTATTTGGATTATTTGGCCACAGAATACCTAAAATACAAGAATCATTTCCCGGAAAACGATTTATAAAAATAGGATTATAAATGAGAACAAAATAATTATTTAAAATGTTATTCAACCACAATATCTGATTAAAACTCACGCAATCCATCAAAGATACTAGCAATTGTGGAGTTATTTGTTTTTTGCAGGACTTTACAGCACAATAGGTGGGGTTATCCAGGTCATCCTCAGCTAATTTTCCTACAATTAGGTTAGCAACATAGCGCCCCATAGGATCAGTTGTTTCATCTACGGATGTCTATATGTTTGAAATTCCCAAGTCGTCGGGAATTAGCAAAACAACAAGTATTCATACGTGTGAGAAAATAGTTTTCATTTATTTTTACACAAAATTAAATTTATTTTAGCAAATACACAGGGCGTCATTTAGGCGGGCAAGGGGGATCAACTGCCCCCCTAGGTTACGAGAAATGATTGGGCTACTGGTTATTATTGCTCTATCAAAAGAAAAATTACAACTGTATTTTTACTTTCCCTACTACGTATAGTAAGTAGGGGAAGTATTGCATTCCACCCAAAAATTCGATACCGAGATTTCACAGGAAATACATGTTTTGAGGTGCACTGAATGCATATAAAGCATTTTTGGAAACATGTCCGTGTGTGTGTGTGTGTGCGCGCATAACTCAGAAACGAACAGTCGGATAAACACCAAACTTGGTATTTAGGTTCAGTATCTTCCAGAGATGCGACACGAAGGTTTTCAAGAAAATCCGCCCACCCAATATTATCCTTTACATGGAACATTTTTCGAAAATTTTAATTTTCTCAAAAATGGCTGAACGATTTTAATTAAAATATCATATATTTATGATACTTTCATGACAAATTAAATGTATATCTTGAATTTTCTGGGAATGTCTCCAAAAGTATTCTTCAGTGTGAACGACTTTTCCATTACTGGTAAACCATAAGAGATAGACAAAGTTTTACTATACAAAAAATGCAAAGAGAATGGAATACTCCACATAGCAACCATCTCTTAAAATATTTGACTATCGCTTAAAGCCTACCAATTCCACTTGCATCTACAAGAAAATTAGTAATAAGATTAACATCTCGATATCTCGATTAACATGAAGCATATGGAAAATAAGCGTTTGTAAAAATAGTTTGTACAAGAGTAGAGAAAGTCATGTGAGTGTAACACATCAGATTTTTAATACAAATATTTCACATTTAGGAAGTAAAAGATGACTTTCTTTCAGGCTAAATGTGTTTAAAATTCACACGATAATTCGGGAAATTGCCTCAGGTAATCTTGGCCCCCCCTAAGCAGAAACTGAAATGATCCTCTTGCAAATACATTACGTAGGCATACCTGATTTTAAGACTTTGTAACATAAATTTTGCTCTATGTCGAGGGATCGGGGATGTTTTTGATGTATACTTCTCCAAAAAGCCCTTAAGAGTTGGGTTTCTGAGTTTCTCAAGTGGCATATGTGTACCTACAAAAGCATTGCATAAATTCATGTACAAATTATTTAGCGGTGCCTTAGGTGCTGGAGTAGTAATAAATGACTGGACTTGGATTTGGTGTGTTGGAGATTCTTTTGTTTTTCGCATTCTTGCAATATGTGACGCATCGACTTGAAATTTTTAGTACATTTTATCTGAAATTATAAAAGCTCTAACAGTTATATGATATGATTTCTAAAAAAAGCTGACATTCTTATTTAATTAATTATTTAAAATAAATGCTGTAATGTTTTACAAAGAACAAGTGCCAAGAAAATTTTCGGAATGAGAATAGCTTACTTCACAGAATCACAGAACACAACATCCCCATCTGATCTAATAAAATCCTTTCCTTTTATCCACCGTGCAAGGAGTGCACTTCTGGAACTTTTAATTGGAGGCATATTAGAAGCATATTAACACACGCAAACAGAATAATACCACTTACAAGGTTCACACACACACACAAACACACACTGCGAAGACAGTTTAGCGAATGACTTCAGTTTTATAAGAATCGAAATTGTTAGTAAGGTTTGTTCAAATTCCACAAGATCACTCTGCAGCTGTCTCTTTGTCTGGTCAGCCGCGGTACCTGACATAAGAGAGTAAATTTCAATTGTCGCAAAATCAAAGTCTTGCCGGTGATGTTGTGGATAAATAAATCTGTTTCTGACAGGGGTCTGCAGAGGGCTCTGAGTAAAATTCCATTAAAACATGCATTTAAACTAAATATAATGTATATTGTTATGCATAATTAAGCTTAAAATGTCTTATATATCAATTATGCATGTTTTTATCGCCTAAAAGATCAAAATGTACAAATATGCATGGGAAAAGTACACATATTTGGAATCAGAAAGTAATGAAATGGATAAGTACTATGTCCAATGATCCTATAAAAACATGAATTTGCATGAGGTGTTCTGTATAAAAAAAATCTGATGTGTTGCACTCACATGGCTTTCTCTACTCTTGTACAAACTATTTTTACAGACGTTTATCTCCATCTACTTCATATTAATTGAGATAAACATTTGCAGAAATTACCTTATTGCTAACTTTCTTGTAGGTGCAAGGGAAGGTAGGCTTTAAGCGATTGTCAAATGTTTTAAGAGCTGGTAGCTATGTGAAGCATTCCATTCCTTTTGCATGTCCAGGACATAAAAAAAAAAAACGAATAACAATTTCCCATCTGAGAAAAAGTATTAAGTATTGGAAAATTCAAACAAATAACAAGGAGTATCACGTAAATGGTTCACCCAAAAAAATAACTATTTGACATAAATTGTGTGTTTTAACAAGATCTACATTTTTTATGTAGTAAAATTTTGTCTATCTCTTACGGTTTAACAGTTATGCAAATGTCATTCAGAATGAAGAGGACTTTTGGGAACATTCCCAGAAAATCAAGATATGCATTTCATTGGTCATGAAAATATCTTAATTATATGATATTTTAATCAAAATTGTTAGAGCCATTTTTCACAAAATCAAAATTTTCAAAAAATTTCCCATGTAAAGGGTAGTTTTGGGTGGGGGGTTATCTTGAAAATCCTTAGTGTTGCATGCTTGGAAGATAGTAATTTCAAGTGCCAAGTGTGTTATTTATCCGACTTTTCTTTTTTAGATGCTTTTCACAGACTGACAGACAGGTACAGACGCACACATGGACATGTTTTCAAAAATGCTTTATTTGGATTCAGGGCACCTCAAAACATGTATTTACATTGAAATCTCGATATCGAGCTTTTGGGTGGAATACAATACTTCCCCTATTTATACTATACATAGTAGAGAAAGTAAAAATATTTAGATTAAGGTCCAGTAAACAGCTAGTTCGCTTTTTAAATACCAGTGAATGAGATGAGTATCATTGAGTAATTAAATGAGCCAACGGTTCAGAGGACTTGGAGATACTCAATGTTTGTTTAGGATAAGAGAAAAAGCAGAAGAAAAAAAATCTGATGCATTATATTGTGTGACTTTTTCTGCCCTCTCTCATTTACTAATGACCATAAAAGCTTACTTCATTTTATTCGAGACAAACCTTTGCAGAAGTAGCTATATTACACATTTAGTTATAGTTGCAAAGAAACAGCAATAGTCAAATTTTTCAAAACTGGACGATATGTGCTGGCCTTAAAATTCAATGATGTTTCCATGCAGTTGCTAGAAACAGCTGAAAATCGACAGGACTTTAGTATTTATCCGACTTTTCGTTTTTGAGATATCCTGCTCAGAAGCAGACACACACACGGACCTTTTTCTAAAAATCTGATTTTACATTTACATAACTTTCTCTACCCTCTAGCACTTATTAGTAGGTATACAAATTACTGTTACGAAAGTTTATTTGCCTATCTACTTCATTTTAATCGAGATAAACCTTCCCGGAAATAGCTGCATTACATATTTCGTTATAGATACAAAGGGAACAGCGATAGTCAAATGTATAAGAACTGGACGCTATATGCTGGCCTTAAAATGACATCGCGAAAAATAACTGAAAACCGACAGAACTTTAAAAGGATGGCTAACTACTGAGCAATTCGAACCATTAATAACGAATATCTCGGAAAATGTAACTTCTAACCGTATCTGTGTATATGAATTTAAATTATGTTCTTTCTTCCTTTGACTAAAAGTTTTGCTGGTGCCCAGGGCTTCTTATTAATTTATTTACCACATATCCTATGATTTCTGCAGCAACTTCCTTCGTACAACTTCTCTGCTGATACCAGTGTTCATTAATGTCCCCAAGTGTCAATTTTGAGGAAATTTGTCTGTGAAATATGACAAAGATGTAAAAATTTCTATTTTCTTTTTTTCCCTTCTTTCTTTCTTTCTTTCTTTCTTTCTTTCTTTCTTTTTAATTTTTATTATACTTACAACTTGTACCTTCATATTACACAATAGGGTTTTTAATATGAACGATTTTAAAGCCACAATTGGCTTATTATTTAGTCTGTTACTATTTAGATAAAGCCCACATTGAACTTTAAACTTTATTTTTCTCAATTCCTTTTCCCAGAATTCTTCCTATTCAAAATACTCCTATGATGGCAGTTTGTAACATAGCTTGAAATTTTTAGGAGAGCTTCAGGGGTTACGGTTTAAATATTTCTGCCCATTAGTAAAAAGTTTCTCTTTCCTTAAATTAATTTAAACTTACAAATGTCTGCACAACAATATCTTTATGTTTGTACACTAAGCTCAAATTAAACGTTTGGGAGTGATACAATATACTGTAGGACACAAGGAACATTTCATATTGCCATAGCAGAAAATCATTAATTATGAATGCAAAAGTTAATATCTTAACAACAACTTGACATTGTTCATTAAAATGCTATGTGCACTAAATGATGTGTGTTTCCCAAATATGGTATAAAAGGCAAAGCAATCAGAAGAAAGTTGTAGATTTTTGGGTTTTCACAGATACATTACCTTAACTTAATAGATTTTTCTTTAAAATGTGTTACAACTGTATTATCCTCTTCATTCCTTAGGTTTTAAATTTCAACGCTTTCCATACATATCTCCCACTTATCTTTTGTAGATGAATCTCTACTTAAATGTCAGTGGGATATAATTTATGAGTTTTATATGAATGATTTATGATGAATTTTGACTTTTCAAGCAATTGTAAAACATTTCTAGTTGTATTATACAGTCTGACTGGTATTGGTGCTTTCCAGTGAGCATTTTAGGTTAATCTTCTCCTCATGGGTTGTTGCGGTAAAATAATTCCAAGAAATATCAGGTTCCTATTGCAGAAGTTCACCAAATCTACTTCCCTCTAATATGCATTTCCCATTTCATATTTGCCATCTTCTCATCTTTCACTTTCCAAGCAGTGTATATGACTCACCTGATATGATAAGTCATTCTCCTTTCTTGTGCTTCTTGGATACTTATTTTTGTATCATAGCTTTCCTCCACTTTATTATGAGGGAATGCGTTATGTGGCATGTAAATTTGTTCTGGATCCAAAACCATTTACATGTCTCCTAAGAGTGCCATTATCATCTTATTATTCATATAACACACTGTTGCCACATTTTTCTGTCTCTGATGGAACCAGTATTACACAATTACCATCAATTCCTCTTTTCAAAGAATTACAAAAAGGATATTCAAAATTCATAGCTGAATATTTTCTACTTCACTTATGGTGTTTTCCGAATATTAATTTTGTTTCTTTCCATTTATTGGTTCAGATTTTCCTAATAACTCTGCTTGAAGAAGAAAAAGATCTCAAGATTCTAGGAGAGAGAGAGAGAGAGAGAGAGAGAGAAAGAGAGAGAGAGAGAACAAGGAACTGGCGTGAATTTATGTTGTATCAAACAAGACTAAAGGTTTGCAACTGTTAGTCTCAAAAATGATATTAGAAAAGCCAAGTTTTCATATCACTCATAAAGTATTAAAACAGGATTTTCTTTGGTTCAACATTTTTCTTCTCCTTTAACTTTACCCAGAATCATAATGCATCCTTAATAAATCAATTAATTGCAATTTGTATATAGTCAGTTGGAAAGAGGAACAACACTGTTCATTTTGAAAAGGGACTTTTAAATATAGAATACATCAGGATTCAGAATGGGAGAGAACAAACAAAGAATAAGAGAATCCCAAAGGCTTAACATTTAAGTGGGCCAGTTTCTTCTGGGAGTTTGCATACTCTTGGGTAAATGCGTGGTTATATGGAACTTTAAAATAACTTGTTTCCAATAAACTGCTTTTCAGAGAAATAATGTTTCATTTCATCCTAATCTCATTTCACTTAGTGTACAGTTTCCATGCTCAACAGAAAACATACTTGTATCCTCTCACATTCCTTTGAGGGAAGTAACACATTCTGCTATGCTGTTCTAAAACACTTCATTTTGTGGACTCAGATAACACTGAACCACCACAGCTAATATTGATGCACCATTCCCAAAAACTCTATAATTGTGTAGTTCTATGATCTTGCTTTCTTCTCTTTGCTTTCAAATAATTGTTTATTTTTTGAAACTGTTGCACAACATTTCCAGTAGTGGGTTTATTATATAATTGAATCAGTGAAATGACACTTTTCTGAATGGCATTATAACTTGTGAAAAGAAGAGAGAATAATAAATACCTAAAAATAAATTAGTGAAATGTGACTCGTGTGCACTTAGTTTTGTAGTGAGATGATAAGCAATACTTTTGGCACATGATTCTGAAAAAAAAAAAAAAAAAGTTTGAATTTCATTAGAATTAAATAATATAACAGACAATGCTGTTAATGAAAATTATTAAGATTACAAACCTCCTTATTTTGAATTTAGTTACTTTTGTGTTCCTTAGTTCATTTTGAAAGATGTGATATAAGTAATGTACTTGAGAATGACAATGAAAACAGTGATTTTTCCAAAAATTGTTTTTGAAATCTGAGCAGTGACAATGTGCAATTAATGCAGAATTATTTCACATTTCTGTATTTTGTAAGCTAATTTAGCTTATATTAACAAATTCACTTACTTTAAAATGTTTTATGTTTGAAGCGATTTGTGACACATTTCTTTTCATATCTGCATCTAAGATTCCATTAAAACAAACCAGGAAACACAAATTGCAACTGGAAACCAGCTTCATACCTATTGAGGCTTTGTACTTATCTACCAGATGCTTCAGTAGCTAATGGGAAATTAAAATTGTAACTGAAAATTATACTAGTTCATATATAGCATATTTAAAGAAGTGAAAATATTTGCTTTAGTTTCAATAGCACTTATACACACTGAATAGCATCCAAAAAGTATGATATTGAGATTACATTCACAATTGCTTAACCTGAGCTTCATTTCTTGCAGCCATTGTCAAGTTTGTAACAAATTGAACTATTCAAAGGTGACAGATTTACTGTTTATTTATTTTAATGTATTATTGAATTGTCTGATTGTGAATATTACTTGTAAGAGTAAACTGACATTGAAAACAAAGGACAGAGATGTGGATTTTAGGAATTATGGCAAAAACATTCGACATTATGTAAGTAGTATCTTTCAAAGTATGTTCAATACTGGCTTTGGGATTTTAATGTACTTAAACCAAGCAGTATTAAAACTGTTGGCCGTAAATTATAAGAATATTTCTGTAAAAAGCATATAAACTTAACAACAAACTTTCTATGAAATTTAAAATCCTACAAAGTAACTTGTAAGCATTAAGCATCGTTAGCAAAATAAATACATTATCCATATTGTTTTTGTAGTATTTGTGTTTTAAAACTGATTTCAGGACAATGGCAGCTAAAGTGTTCATGATTCTTGGCATCATAATGCTACTCTACTTGAACTATGTCCTGATGGAAGGTGAGTTTATAAACAAATGATACATAGGAAGAAGGGACAGTTTCTTTCAAATATCAGAATTGACATAACTGTATTTTCTAGGTATAATAAACTGTTAAAAATACCATTTAAATATGCAGTGAAAGGTCAGCATAAAGAAGTTAGCATTCTCAGTTTCACTATATGGGCTATAAATAGTGAGTTTGCAAAATTCAAAAATATTTTGTGAATAATGTGTTTCATTTAAATAGTTTTACTATAGGAACCTTCATATATAAACAAATTTTAAACACAGAGATCCTACAACTTAGCACTATTTGTGAACTTAAGGTAAGAAAAAGGTGTATTACATGGATACAAGCACATACATACACATGCAACCAGCACATTGCAAGAATTTTGTGACTCTGAGCTTGGAAACATAGTACATATGTAGTATATAATCTCCTAAGAGTAATACCTTTTTCCAAAGATAGCAAAAAGAGTCTGAGTAAAATAAAGTGTTACTAGATTTTGGTAGTATTCTGAGGAAGCTTATGCAATAATTTTAATTATGAGAGATGCATTCCACTGGTTTAAGAAAGTCTGAAATCATGGAATTGCAGTTTGTAAGATTAATATTATCCACTGATCGCTATCATACCACAAGTAAAACTATAAGTTGTTGTATGTTTAAATTTTATCACCAAGAATACCAAGAATAAATGATTCAAAATTCCATCCTTGAGATTATTGCTGAGATTATTTTTCAATTGTTATTATTGTGCTTAAATACTTTTAAGCTTGCACTAATGAAATATGCATTCATGAAATTAAAGTATCTAGTACACAATTTAGAATTAAATGAAATAAGTAATTTGAATTAGTTGTGTATTTATTAATATACCATAATAGTAAGTTGTTATGATTTATAAGCACACCTTTTATCTTAGGGTTGTCCAGAATGTGTGTAATAACCGAATTGTGGGATAATCATTTACATTGTTGGCACTAGCCTAGACTGTGTTTGTAGCACTGGAGTAGTAGGGAAGGGATCAGGTTTTTGATTTCCAATAACACAGGATGTTTTTATCTATTGGGAGACATAATATGGGGTGCAATTTACTGAATGAGGTTCTTGGGGATCCATTGATGAGCTACCAAATAGAAAAGTATTTATCCCATATCTTACCAGCCAGATTTAAGCACAATGGAGGCAGAGGGCATGTCAAACACATTTCACCCCTCTTTCCACGCTCTGCCTATGAATTCCTGTGTTGATGAAGGCAGGCTGTAGCAGTTATGAAGTTGGTTTTAGCCTGGTTGTGCTATTGTATTGGGAACAAGAAGTCACTATAATCTTAAGAATATTAACACAGGTGATCAAGAAGTAATATGTCGTCCTCCCTGGTCTAAGGGAACCATTCCAGCGTCTAGTTCCTGAGGTTGTGGGGTCAAACCCAGTGGAGGGCAATGGATTTTTTCAGGCATCAAAATCCTTAGCATGGCTTCCTTTGGAAGGGAAGTAAAGCTGGTGGTACCATGTCATAGATTTACAGCACATAAAAGAACCTCAAGCCTGACAAAGGCCTCTGAGCAAACTTTCTGGTCTTTTACGCCCAATATAGAATGGGACACTAAGGACCATAGTAGTTAAAGAGTGTCCATAAATCAAACTCAATTTTCAATTTGTTTAAGGAGTAATATGAACAAATATGCCATATGGATGGTAAGATTTTGTATTCCACACACAACCTGGAAAGATTAATTATGAACAAAAATAATATTATGAGGATGTTAATGGTGCCAATTATGATGATGATTATGATGATAGTATTGGTAATGAAGATGATGGTGTTTATGATAGGCACCAAATAGTGAAAAAAGCATTAAAAAGTTCTAGGATCTGTGCATTGTTTCTACTTTAATATGACATTCTACTTGAGAATCTTAAATTTACAAGAAGATGATATTCTCCATAAGAAATAATTTTATATAACAAAGGTTTCCTGTTCACTTCTGATTATATTGTTTTGAGCAACCTTGTGTTGCTTGTGAGCATTTTTCTTGATAGCCATCATCATCATCATCATCCTTAGTTCCTAAGATAATTTCTTTTATTCATCTAACCACTTGTTATTTTTTTACAATTAGCTGACAACAAAATAACACTAGCATATAACAGAAGGCTAGAATTGGAAAACATTTTTGGAGAAACTAGTCTAGTTTAAACAAGAAAGAATTATGTGTTAATATTACTCTAAATGAATTGTTCATTTACAAATAGAATATGCTGTTTGGCAAAAGTGATACACAATCCAAATTACTAAATAGCAATGTAAACTGCAGATGTAATTCTGTCATGGGCAGAAAAAATGTCATGATTATAGACGCACAAAATATGAACCTTCATATACTCAAACAAAGCAGCCACTGATACTGGAAAAAGCATTTGCATTAATTTCTATACTATTTGCATTGTATAGAATTTAATTTGTAGTTAAAACTGACATATATTAGATTTTGGTATTATTTTCATGTTTCATAAGTATGTTAATACTTTTATGTTGTAAAAAGCAAATCCATTTGTATTTATAACATCAATACGTTTTCTTACCTACCTTGATTATATTTTTTCCTTCATGACTAATATTTCCATCAGCAATGAACCAGGCTTTCCAGATTTTGTATGACGGCAGTTTTCTGGGAAATTAGCATAGGTACTGTACTCCTGTACGCAGAAGATGCATTGAAAGCATTAGCTGAAGTTTCAGTGAGTTCCAGGAGTATGTTGAAAAAGTCTCACCAGATACTTTTAGGGAGGGAAGCATTAGTTAAAAGCACTACCTGTATTTAATCTTTATACTTGAATAAATAATAGGTTTCAGGAACATTTCTGAAAGATAATTTTATATTTTATGCTTACAATGTACTGCAGGTGATGCTAGTGATAAATGTTAATCTCAACAAAACAACATAAAAGCATTTTCTTTACCTGTGGTTTGCTGTCATGTCCTGCCAGATATTTTAAATTTTAGCATTTTCAGTATTCTTAATTTGATGTGGTAGTATGTTTAGCAGTCATCAAAACCTGATGATCATGATTTTCATTAATCTGGAAGACAAGTTCTCCAATTCCTAGAGTGGAGTAAAGGGAACTGTCCCAGAGCTATCATGATAAGTAATGCTGTCCCTGTAGAAATTAGGGAACTTGAATGTATACATAGTATATATGTGTAATAAATGTTTCATATAGAACTGACTGTAATTGTTTATCGAGTATAAATGGTTTTATGCCATAGATTACACATTTAGTGATAGTTTGAAAATTGTATACATATACAAATGTATATAAATACGTATATTTCAATTAATATACTGCCATTTCTAACTATCTTAAGTGTGCAATGCAAGTATGAACTATGAGCCTTTGATCATTTATTTATTCTGTTCTGTGGATTGCATTGAGAATGATGCTCATGGATGTTGAACATGTCATGCTATACAGAATCGTCACAGACTACATAATTAAGGATTTTAAGCTATATGGTTTTTCTAAATCTATCACCAGTTATGCAACCACCTCACTTCGTTACTCTCGTGAACAACGCTGCCAATTGAAGATCCTCTTTGATTAAGGTGAAACCATCACGTCCACCGTCCCAGTCATCAGTCCATGAATTGGGGTAAAAAATCTGCACATCCAGTCGCTCCACTACCTGTGAAAATGCGTCACTTACCTGCATCGCTTTCCTCCATTGACATAGTGTCTCCTCAGAACTCCACTAATGGCGATCTTCCCTGAGGGAAACAGTGATTTTGTCTTGGTAACTACGTAGTATACGTCCCCCATCACATTCTCCGCAAGTCATTACTCCCAACTTGTAACACAATCGTCCGATAATCACTTTCCATTTCCTGTTGCTTCTTTTCGATTTTCAGCAGTAGGCCATCAGACCGTGTGTCAGTGCATTTGGATTTCCCATATATCTTACAATGGAGTCGCCGATTATTATTAGACATGGTTTCTCCTCTTCCTTTCCACTATCTCTCCTAACTCCCTTAACTGACAGTTTTCTTCTTTTAAGCCTACAAATTTCATCTTTGTTTTGTAGCTTCTCACGTAATTCCCGCGCTTCCTCCTACAGCTACTCCAGTTTCTTCTGATTTGTGGTGATGGTCTCATCCCTTCTGCAGTCTTTATATGCTCAATTTTCTTCGATGTCCTGGTTTCTCTTAATTTTTGGTAGCTCAAGTGGTACCATCTCGCACAGGTACTACCTGGAAGTCCCGTCCTCAGTGATTTGTTGCAGCTCCCACACTTTTTATCAGCTGTCGTGTTTTTCACAAGCCTGGATTTAAATAAATTCCTGCTATTACAAGCAAGTTTCCAATACAAATACCATAAAATAGCTTTTATTTGAAGTTTCAGTCTCTTCTGTCCGCTCGCTACCTACTATCCGCTCGCTACCCACCATCCGCAAACACCTGCCCATCCACAATTCTATTCTCCCCCCATAAAGCAGCAACTCCACACCCATTGCTCTGCATCTAACTGGTTCTTCCTGGTATGTGCGCATAGTATCACGGAATCCATATGACACCCATATCGATATATGTAAAATATTGAACCTGAAATGGAAGTTGCAATGGAAAAACGGTGTTTTTCGACTCGTGCACTTAAATGTGTTCATTTGCTGTTAGAAATCTGTGTCAAAATGAAGTTCATTACGATACAGATTACTGCGCTTGCATGGCTGTCCTACTCAGAGCCACTGAAAAACAGTTTATTCAATAATATGAATTTATGTTACCCTTATTTCACTGTTTTCATTATTTACAATGAAATTCAAATAAATATCTGTTTACGTTTTAGAAACGTTTAGTAACAAAGACTTTAAAAAAACAAAATGTAACCATTATCTACCTTATTAATATACACATTTTGTATGGTGCAATTTGCGAAGGTAATTTCTGGTAATGATCCCTTATGAAACTTAGTTGAATTAGATGATGAATATATATTTAATTGAGTGTTTTTATTTTCTATGGTCTTTAGTATTGAATTTGATATCTTTAGTTTATTTTCAAGAGATTCATCTATATAACCTTCAGCTACTGTTGTGGTTTCTCAACCATCATAGCATTTTAAAGTTGTAATGTCACCACTTGCATCAACTAACACAGTTGCACAACTCCTACGGAAGCAGTGGCCAGTGAATGACTGGGGGTCAGGGAGGTTAAGATAGTAGCTATTTGTTTGCCCATGTTTCCAAATTTATTAATGCCAACACTTTGCACCGTGCATTTTCCACTGTAGTAATTAACAAAAAAAGATGGAGATTTACAGGCTTCAGGGCATAGATTCATGCACTTTTTACAGATTTTGTAATACTTTCCTGTTACTGTGAACCTCGTGATGTATTTGTTTTTGTGTTGGGGATAGTAACTAGCAAACATTTCTATTTCCATCCTGTAAAATCAATACCTGCGAGCTTGAATCGATATTCACTTGTTATCGAAGCGCATCTAAAATGTATATCGAGAAATTGATCTATCACATTTTAGTTTTTTTTGTATGCATCTAAATATTAAATATTTATTGTATATGTAAATGTTGTAGAAAAATTATTGTATGCAACTCTCATTATAATGGTTATTAAGACACTCATGAAGTTACTCATCACTCACATATTAATAACTCCCATTATAGGATCGTTGCATAAATAACTACTCTGAGGGAGTATGCTAGTGCCCAACAGTACAACATTTGCTTTCAGCATTAACTATCCATTTATATACATGCAAAAGGAATTGTCAGTTAAACACAGAGCAGGATTGCAAAATTTAAGCCTTAGGGATCTTTGGATTTTGAGTACTATTTGAATTTATAATACTTTCTTCATTACTTATATATTGTAATGCGGTTTACTTCCAACAGAAGAAAATAAAATTAACTGTCTTCAAAGTACATTGCGATAGCCAAAGAAAAAGAAAATCTCAAAGGAACACATTATACTATAAAGTGAGTAACACGGCTTTACACTATAAGAGTGAATTTAATAGTATATGCATTTCATTCTGCAGGTTTGGTTTGTTGAACTACATTCTTAGATTATTGTTTAAGGAGGAGGTTCATTGAAACAAAGCAAAATGACGGTAGCAAAAAGATAAATTTAGGGTAATAATGTAATGCAATGGCTGTTGAATTCCTGAAATTTACAGTAATTGAGGTTGACAGTTAAAAGCATTTTTATATATTTCTAAGTGAATTTTTGTGAGTATTATCACATATATTTTATTACTGTTAGGAACAAAAGAACAAACAAAGGGAAAATGGATATACAAATGGTACTAACAATTTTCTCTTTTTCAGAGGATGTTACAGAGGAGCCTAAAAAAGATGACAGCAAAGAAAGAACTCTATATGAAGTAATCTATACATTATGGGAGAACACATGGAGGTTGGTTGGGAAGTTTTTGGTTTATTGTTGGGCTTTATCACTGCCTTTAACGTTTATCGCAATGGGAGAGTACATAGCAGGACTATAATATATCAGCTATGTAATACACTTTCATGTATTAAAAAAAGTTCATGTGTTTTCTTATTAACTTGATTGATACTTGTGCACCAACATATTATAAGCAATTGTAACTACCTAGATTAGATTAGATTAGATTAGATTAGATTAGATTGCATTCTGTGAGTTCACCAGCAGCCACAAAGGCCTGTGAACATAGAACATGTCAAGGAAAGTGTACAAAAACTACATATAAACATAAATATTACACAGAATATGGAACATTTGAAACAAAATACAAACACTATATGCGTGTTAAGGAAATGTACAACAAAGTTACATATATACACAAATATTACATAGTATACAGGACATTTAAAACAAAACAAGGACACATTATACACAAAATGAAACAAATCAAGTGCAATCCTGTACAGAGCCGAACACCTCCTTACCGTTATAAGGCCAACATACGTATAGGCAAGAACAGTTATTTTAACATTCACTACGATTTTACCTTTGTTAGTCTGATCATTTTGTTCTATTTGATTTGTAATGCATAGCATTTACTGTCAGTTCTTAATATACATACATTTAAATAGTTTCATTAATTCTAGAGCAGATATCAAATATGACTGGCAATTGCCATTAATATTTACTAATACTACTTACAGAGCTATATAAGTATTATCATTAGGATAATTTGTCATTCAGATAATCTTGTACAGAATAATATGCTTTTGAGCATAGGTACTCTTTAACAGCAGTTTTAAAGACATTGAAATTGTCAACTTTTCTCTAAAGATCATTAGGGAGAGTATTAAATATTTTTATGGTCTCGTAATATACACCTTTCTGGAAGCAAGAAAGCTTTGTACTGGGACGATGGATGTTACCCTTTTGTCTAGTGTTTATCTCATGAATTTCCATGTTTGTAATAAATGTGGTTCGATTGCATACATAGAATTTTAAGATTGAAAATATATACATGCAAGGTAGGGTTAATAACTTTAGTCTTCTAAAAAGATGTTTGCAAGAGTGTCTGCTATGAGTGCTGGAAATGATTCTTATAACCTTCTTTTGCATGAGGAATATTCGTTGACTTTCTACCGAATTTCCCCAAAATAATATTCCATATTCAATGATAGAGTTAAAATATGCATAGTATACTAATTGCTATTAATAGCAATGTGTGTTCCTTCTATTTTGGAATTGGTATTGAAAAAAGTTCATGTGTTTTCTTATTAACTTGATTGATACTTGTGCACCGACGTATTATAAGCAATTGTAACTACCTATTAATAGCAATGTGTGTTCCTTCTATTTTGGAATTGGTATTGAAAAAAGTTCATGTGTTTTCTTATTAACTTGATTGATACTTGTGCACCGATGTATTATAAGAAATTGTAACTACCTATTAATAGCAATGTGTATTCCTTCAATTTTTTTACTTTCAATAAAAGATTTATAAGTGAATAGCTTTTGTTTGTATTAAAATACTAATACATTAAGGAGAGATGGGCTTCACCTGAAACTTTTCTTAAAGTACTGGCAATTAATGCATCATAATCTGACATATACTGGCAAAATGAGTAACATCTGAAACTAAACAGCTTATTATTTGTTACCTTACTGTTAAATTTGCCATTAACATCAGTAAACTGCTTTTAAAAATAATGAACAATGTCTGATTGTCTGCACAAGAGCAGGAAGCGTTTCCCACATTCTCAAATTGCAAATAAGGAACACACTTAATGTTACAGTATACAACACCTATAGTAAGTGATTACAGAGAGGAGAATATCATGTGGGATTATATTTTTTTAATGGAAACCTAACTAATGTACTTGTAGAAAACTTGTATTATATAATTTTCTGAGATTGTATTATTTGCCACTTGCGACATATATGTACACCTGAATAGAAAATGATTCAGTTTTACATACTGATATTTCTAGCTATATGTAAGAAGGTATAAATATTACCAACATAACATTCTACACATTTATTGTTACTGAATTAAGGGCCTATGTTACATGGCCACATAAGAAATTAGGCACAGTTTGGCCATTAGCTGGCGCTTTGTGGCTATGCAGTGTAGAGCCTCCAATGTTTGAGAAAAAACACCATGAGATCAAAACGAAAAATATTAAGTCATGTGCCTCTTAAGCAAAAAAGAAAGAAAAGTAGAAAGGAAGAAACAAGAATGAGGTGAGCTGAAGCTGTCAGGAAGTAGTGAATCTACAGGCTCCTCTGGTTTCAGGATATATCAAGGTAAGGTTTAAATTACTGTGTGTGTATACATGAAGTGGTTTCAAATAATGAATATGATATCAGAATAGTGCAACCTGAATAAATAAAAACAATTGCTATTTTTGTGGATTATGCTAATAGAGTTAGACTGGCAGTTTCTTCTGTGCATGCGCAGTATTAACAAAATGGAGTGCTTTGACATATCACAGTGATTTTACTATTTAAGAAACTGTCTTAAAATGGAAGGTGGATAGTTTACAGGCTGTGTCAGTGTTTACATCTCCTCCTAAACCCATTGCTATATGCACTTTCGTTCCTTACATCACTACTTTTGGTGTCTGAATATTAAGTGGATATGGAACTGTTACAGGAATAATTAATTCAACAACTTATTTTTTATTAAGTCAACAGAACTACCTTTATCATAAATAAAAACAGATATCAAACCACAGCAAAATATGTGTTAATTCAGTTTTAGTTAATTTCGAGGTCTGAGAATTACAATAACTAGTGAACAACTGCTCACAACAATTTGTATTTGATAAGCTTAAAGCTATGTTGGCAACTAGCTTTTGTTAACTTGATAACTGATGTTGGTCAAGCATTGCCCACCACTTCCATAGAAAACAGGGCAGATTATTAACTGTAGGAGCAGGAACAAGGAACATTTGGCATACAGTACCTATAGAGCCTTTGTTTGGATGTGTTGATGGCCCAACAGGAATTTTCTTGGCACGGGAAGCACACCTTTTTTTTTCTTTGTGGAGGGAAAAATGCTGTTAGATACTTCAGCCCTGATGGGAGTCAGGTCTGGTAGTGTTGGACTCACCAATAGTCAGCCATATCCACTAAAAACTCCTCCACCAGAAGGAAAAAGAAGGGAGTAAAAGAAGAAGATACTGCGGTCTGGCATAGCACCCACTTTGGTATGTGGAATCTGCTGTGCTGCCGCCCTATGTTCAGGAAGGGTAAGGATGAAGGTATTGTAGGTGTCAGTAGTGTCATCTTCTCTCATCGTGGATTGTATGGACACTCTAGGATGTGCAGATTGTCTGGTGGTAGTTGATACTGCTACTGTTGTGCTGATGAACTGGTCTGATAAACTGATGGATGGCAAAGTGTGAAGTCCAGGATCGTCAGGTGACTACGTATTTGGTCCAGACATGCTGGAATCTCGGTGGCAATGGAGTGGTGGTGAGTATTGGAGTGGTGATGGCAGCCTGGAGTTCCTGGGTCTTCCTGGTGATGGTGGCAAGTGTCTCTTCCATGGCGGCTAAGTGGGTCCCCATGTTCAGTACCTCTACATGTAGGTCCTGAATGTCTTCCCACATCACCGACTCAGTTGAGACTGCCGGTGTTGCTGTCCTGATTGTCGGTGGAGTCAGATATTCATAGCCCCTAAAATTCAAGCGCATAGCTTTCTCATGCAAATTATAACTACAATAACCACATACCTTCGTCATAGAAGATATTGGAAATATGCTTGTGTCACCACACATCTCTCACACCTTTTAACAAAATTTGTATTAACATGCATTAATTCTTCATATGAGATTGTATCAATTTCTCTCCATATACTGTCTTTCAGTTCTTCCAATGCATATGTTTTACTCTAATACACTTCATTTTTAAGGTCCTCGATAAACTGAAATCACATATGGATGAGAAATGTATGCATTTGAATTAAAGGTGAGCCCTATGAATATGCAACATATAGGTCTAAGTATGTAAAAGTTTATATAAGTATAAGACATACAGAGTGCCTTGGTTTTAAGCCAAGGCCACAACTGCCTTATATGTCGATTGGTCGAGACCTTGGTATTATGCCACTGTAATGTAGCGGTGCAGGACGTGTCAGGGGTACGTTTATCACTGTAAGCTATCTCAGTCATTGCTTTGTCTTTGTGTTGTGAAGTGTTTCAACAATACATGTGTTGTGTATGATTTCTTTAGGAATGTTATTCTCTTATTAGTCCATGGAAATGCCTGCCAACCAATTCATGCTTGAACAGCATACTTTTATTATGATACATACATGAAAACTGAATCATGTAGACAGGTGTGTGGACAATTTCAGAAGCAATTTTCTCTTGAATCAGTTCCGGGTAGAGACACTGTGAGATGTTTGGTCAACAAATTTAGAACAAGGGGATTGCTAAATGCTAAAAAATGAAGTCTATGGGAACAATCACCACACCATAGATGAACTTATCGACAATATAAAATCAGAAATTATGAACATTACGCAAGAAGAACTTATGTGTGTGAATGGTAATTTCATCCAATGATGTCAAGAATGTCTTCACTCAGATGTCTTTACTTTCAACACTTATAACAAGGTTAGTACTCATTACATATATGTTACTAATATTCATAAGTAGCACAGTGTTATGGGATGGAAAACCTCTCAAATGTAGCAGACTGTGCAGAGCATGCATTCGCGTGAGCCGTGACCTTGGCATAAAACAAAGGCAGTGTATAAGTATATACGTCTGTACAAGTATTTCCTGGGAGTAATCAACCTTTTGTTTGCATAATGTTTAATTTTGTCATGCTACATGGTGCTGCATATCTAACAAATGGGATTATGGGATCCTACATGTATAACATTACCATTAAGCACATAAATGAACAATTTTGGTTATTTACATAGTCAGAAATGTGAATCTACATGTAAAAACTTTCATTTATGTGACAGGAATGAGCCATAATGGGAGAAGTATACACTTTGTATTAATTTACATTATGAACATACTTCAAATGTTTGTGTTTCAATTTAAATTTATATATATATATATATAAATTAGATATAAGTATAAATAAAAGGTATATATATATATATATATATATATGTATACTTTTCTTCTTTCCTGAATTTTTACCTCCGCTACTATTTACCTATAGTAAGTACAGGAAGCATTGCATTCCACCCAAAAATTTGATACTGAGATTGCACCGAAATAATTGTTTTGCGACTCTGAATCCAAAAAATAAAGTCTATTTTTAGAAAAAGGTCTGTATGCGTGTGTACAGATATGAAAAAATGTTTTCAAAAGTGGCTCTGATGATTTTAATTAAAGTGTCATGTGTTCAAGATACTTCAAAGACACAATTTATATATTGAATTTTCTGGGAATAACCTGCAAAGTCTACTTCATTCTGAATGACTTGTGTAACTGGTAAGCATAAAAGATAGACAAAAATCTTCATCTTCTTCTTGTTCTTAAATTGATTCCCCTCCTCTTTGTAGGACTTACACCCCCAAGGACTTAGAAGCCTTGTGTCAGTAGCCTGTCGAGGAGCAACCAAACTCTGGATCATAGCATATCCAGGATTGGTGACAAGCCAAATGCCTGGTATAGTGGAGAAAAAGGAAATGAAATATACTGATGAAAGGGAGAATGGGAACATTTACGGATTAAATTATCCAACCCAGCATTCACTTAGCAACCAAAGAAAATCATGAAAATACTTTTGGCCAGATTGATTGGCCCTGGGGGTTTGAATCTGGGACCTCACAAATATAGGCCGCAGACGTTACTGCCTGAGCCATCCCACTCAGTTGCAGAAAATCTTACTTCACAAAAAATGTAGATCTCATTAAAGCACACAGTTTATGTGAAAACAACATTTTGCAGAGTTAACAATTTCCGAGATATTCTTTGTTATTTATTTGAATACTTATACTTTTTTCAAGTGGTGAGTCGCTATTTGTTTTTTCTTGCAATCATGCAAGGAATAGGAAATTTCAAAGACATCATATAGCGATCCACTTTTTTAAAATATGACTATCAGACTGTATTCTACTTATACCTACAATAAAATGTGTAAAGAATATTAACAAGAAGTATATAATAGGAAAAGCTATCGTAAGAATGGTTTTAGAAGAAGGAGTGGAGAAAATCATGTGATTTCAACTCTTATTTTTGACTCTTTTTACATCAGTTTAGTAAACAGTTGTGTGTGTTATTTATAGTAGCCAAAGTATTTTCAGTGGTTAGGGAGTAAACAAAATTGTAACCGTTCACTAACGTGAAGCCTCGTTTGCTTTTGTGTGTTAAATTCCATTTTAAGGAATACTTGAGGATACTGTACACATCATACAACACCCCAATACATACAATTCAAGCATAGGATACAAACCAAACTATACACACATAGACATCACAATTTTGATCTTTACGAATGAGGAACATTTTCATTAATTCACTGATAGTTAAATACTTAATCCAAATAGAGACACAATATAGTTACTTGCATAATCTCTCCCCCTTGTTTTTCAAAATTTTAAGACAAAAGATCAAGGGGGTTAATAATGGGATAATTAACAAAAAAGGAAGTAAATTGTGATAAATAAATCAAATAGGTAGGTACCCCAAAATGAAATGGAAATTATTTTAAAAAGAATTATACACAGAAATGCAATTTTACAATATTTCCATGGGTACCATGACACTGTTTATTGTGCAGTCATGTTGGTAGCATGACCTTGGGTTCACCCCTACAACACCAAAACATGGATCAATGATAATTATGGTGAATGGAATGTGCATTAAGCTTAGTCATATATTATATAGGTAGCTAAGTAAACACATTTGCTTATTCTGTAGTACTTTCATCTGATGATGTATCTAAGTCATTGCCATCATCAGAATTGGCATCCCATGTCATATAGTCCTTGGAGCCATTTATTGCATTTGAAAGGCCTGTCTTCTTGAAGCTCTTTGTGATGCTTTGTCTGGTGAGATTTCATGCACTTTTTATCCACTGACACACTTGTTCATTGAAGGGCAGCTTAATGTTGCCAACTTTCATAAGGTGCAGTGAACCATATGCCATCCAATTCCCATAAAATCAGCACAGGTGAACTTTAAATGGTTTGTTAGTTGATACATCCAGAGGTTGTAGCACTGATGTAAGTCCTCCAGGAATTGTTCGCAAGTGTCTTCATTCGCAACATTTGTTCTTTTATCGGTTCTGTTAAATGGCCTCAAAAACTTTCCAAAACAAGCATGGCCCTCTTCCTTAGCAAAGCTCCAAAGGCGTTGATCCCACACAATTTTCTGCCATTCCTTCATGAGGTCGGCCAAAATCCATCCTTTTTCGTGCACTCTCACAATTATACCAGATGGGATAGCACAGTTTTGCAGTTTTTCTGTTAAAAATAACAAAGGGCAACATCTTTTTTCCATTTGCTAGCTTCACCATGTAGCGAAGTTTTTCCACACCCATTGTTTTAATTAAAACACTAAAAGTAACCTTTACATTCACTGTCATATTTCATGGCATGTCAAAAAATACCAGCGTCTGGTCCATTCTGGTCAGGTATGTCGTGCTCAGATACCTATACGGGAGGTTGGGTGTTCCAGGAATTCTAACAAATGAAGCTTCTGAAGATCAAGGGAAGTCCAAAAGTTTCCACTAAATTAAAATGAAAATTACCTTTGTTTGCTTGAATGCTGACCAAGTCAGTTGTCATGTTGAATTTCTATCGCTGCATTTCATAGCAATCGATCCTCTCATTTTCCTCAAAAAGAATGCATTCTTTCAGGTTAGCATTCTGGTTGCGGTAGCCATTAAGTAAATAATTCATAACAGTTCTACGGACCATAAGTACATTTAAAGGTATTTCTTATAAACTTGCCCCGCTGACATGTATTCTTCTGTGCTCACTTTCCTTCCCCTTTTCCCTAATTGGCTAATGTGCACCTTTTAATGGCAAGGTATGACAAGGAAGCAAAGCAAGGTCAGGTGATAAAAGCAATGTAAACACACTGTCATGATAGATGCACATGCTTTTGTTATCCTGAGAGGTAGGTATAAAAGGAATGATCCTGCTATCTATTTTGTTAATAAGAATTTACTTGCATTTCAGATGTTACATAAAACGGTGCTTTTCTTTCATACTGCGGCCACCGCACGGTGGCTTGCACGCCAGTGGCTACAGCTTGGACTCCTCCCAAAACAGTTATAATACCCTCGCAACCACCTCATGTTGTTCTCCTCTATCCACACATTTGTGCCATCTTCTCAGAAAATTCTCATTTACACACAAAAGTTCAGTACTTGAAATTGAACGAATTTCCTGTCTGATGTCTTGTTTTAGTTCTTCCAATGTATGGGATTTTCTGCATATACATTATTTTTCACACGGTCATCACAGATGGGTAAACTTCGTAATTGGATTTTGCGAAATGTCAGTGATAAGAGTGTTGACATATGTTTAATACTTTTCTCTAGCAAAGCATGGTTCCACTTATATGGTTATGTTTTATCGTAAAATAGCAGGTACTGAAGCACAGAGAAACGTGATTTTACACACGAAATTCCCTTGCATGATGCAACAAATGATGTGTGGTGTGCAATAAATGCATACCAAATAATAGGACCTATACATTCTGAACAAACAATAAATGCAGAGTGGTATAGGAATGATTTACTCACAGCATTTTTTGAACGGCTGACTGACGTTAAACGTCAGGCTGGGTATTTCCAATAAGACTTGTGCTACCATACATACAGTTGATTAGTTATTAAGTTTAATTTAGGTTGAAGATAGGGTAATTAGTAAAGGATTGTAGGCCTTCAGATCCCCTGATTAAATGTATGCAATTTTCATCTGTGGGTGTAGTTGAAAAATAAAGTGGATGCAAAAAAAAACAACATACATTGAAAGAATTGAAATAAAGCACCAGGCAGGAAATTCACTCAATTTCGGATATTGATCTCTCGAATGCGAATGAAATTTTCCTGAGAAGATTCCAGAAATGTGTGGGTAGAGGAGGACATCATTCCAAAATCTTATGATAAGGTATGTGCTTATTTCACAGGCCTGCGAATTTATTTTTTTCTGCAGCACGAGGTTAAACAGGTCTCTAAATCTAATTTTGGCATGCGGAATTCAAATGTACTTTCCATTTTTTCGTATCACGTACCGTTTTTTGGGGGGGGGGCATGCAGAAAGGAAATGTATAATATTTGAGTTTATTTATAGTTTTAAGTATAATTTAAAATGCGCGCAGTCATGCAAACTAAGAAACTATCTCAATTTTACACATGCAGCAGTTTACATTCAACTAGGAAATTTCACATCCATTGCAATGGCAATAGATTTTAGAGGAACTCAGCGATGTCGAGGATATAATGAAGTGATTCGACGCCCACATCATACTCTGTCTTTGACACCCAGCGGATTAACATCGCGCAATCATCAGTTACTCCAGGCATTGGGCTTCAGAATCCTATAATCATGGACATCTTCAGTGTTACCGAAACACCGAGATTCGATGACAAGATCACTAAAGAAGAGGAACATGTGTTTTTGCCCTATAATACATAGCTCTGGACTCTAATGACGAGATTAGAATCCCTTGTCATGCTGAGGATTTATATACATTACCTAATCAAAGTTATCTATACATCGGGGGGAGTATTACTAAACCTAATTGAGCAGCTACTACTGCAAAGCTTACCAATAACGCTATTGCATTCATGTTTGAGGAGATTTGGCTGGATATGAACGGGTCAACTATTGATCGAACCAGAATCCCCGGGATCGTATCAACTTTACGCAACTATGCTCCTCTCAACCCAATGGAATCTGATCGTGTGCTGAATGCTGGATGGTGCTATCCTGGAGAAGACACGGACATTGTGCATGCAGCAAATGGAGCCGTCAATGCTATAGTACCGCTTTCGATGCTTCTGGGATTTTCTGACGACCACAAGGAACTCATACTCAATAGCAAGATCGAGTTGCTGCTAATTCGATCCAAGGACTCTAAAAACTGTATTATAGCACCTCAGGGCAAAGAGAATGGCACTGTTTAACTTGTACGGATCGAGTGGAGAATGGCAGGATTCGATTTTCTGATGCTGAAAAGGTTGAAATCCTCAAGTTTGTCAAGTCGGACAAGGCGCTGTATCTCCCATTTAGGACCATGGATCTGCATACTCAGCCTGCTGTGCCGCAAACTAAATCATTCACCTGGAATGTCGCCGCCACATCAAAAATGGAGAAGCCAAGATTTGTCATTTTGGGTGCTCAGACTTTAAGATTGAGTAATGCATCTAAATACTGTTCCCTTTTTTATCACTGTAACATAACTAATTTGAGACTTTACCTTAATAGTGAATGCTATCCCTATCATGACATGAATTTGGACTTTGGAAACTCGAGATTTGCATCATTGTATGATATGTACTCTAAGTTTCAAAACTTTTATTACGAAAAAGAGAATTATCCTTCATTGAAGAGGAAAGATTTTCTTCAATTTTCCCTATATTTGTTATAGATTGCTCGCATCAACCAGAGGAAGTTGTAAATGGTGCTGTCAACATCAGAATAGAAATTCAAGCTACTGCAAATATCCCTGCACAGTCCTCATTGTATTGTTTAATAATTCATGATAAAGTATTTACATACAAGCCTCTGACTCATGTGATTCAGCTTATATTTTAAACTAATCATTGTAATATAAGGATTTCTTTTTTCACTAGGGATGTAAGGATTTTTTTAATGAATAGAACATGATGTAAAATCATACCTTCATTCTTTATTATTTTCTATCATACAATTCCAGCACTTTTCTACTCCAACCCCTTGTTCCAGCATATGGTGTTACACTTGCAACAGATAGGTTACCTAAATGGTAATCTATAAAGGATTCAAGTCTTTTTAGGGTGCAAATTTCATCACTATTTAAAAGTATTTCAAATTCATTTAAATTAGTGTTCAAAACTCTTATTTAGGCTTCTTCTATATAAGCAATGATATTATAAGAAAATATTTTCACAATATTGCACTCGCTGGCACTTTCACGATTGGAGGAATGCTTTGAATATAGGGAGACACTCTAGAATTATCCACCAATCTTGCATAGTCATGTATACAAATTTGTCTGTGTTTTTCACTATAAGCACTGAAAGATCGTAGAAAAGCCCTATCTTAACGTTGTGCCTTCTCGAGATGTAGATGTCTCGGCACCCGCTTCTTACCGGCATGTTTCTTGGGGATGTCGATGCTGGTTATTCTATCCTCCAAGAGAGTCAGCATCGTTTCCTGAGCTGCAAATCTGTTCTTCTTCGTCCCCTTATTCCATCTGAAACATTGCACAATGAAAGTCTTAGAAAACTTGCTTTTGAAAGTGAAGGTAACCTGAAAGGAATTACATTTTTTGTTAGGATACATGTAAAATGAAACACAAAACTTTGTATAAACATTCGGATATCAGGCGTTATTTCAATGCGATAGATATAACTGAATTCAAAGCATGTGACATTATGATTTAATGAATTTTTTATAAAATTCTATAGCATGTAGTTTTGTATCTTTATATGTAATATGACATTTACAATGAGAGATTCGAAATCGGGAATTATGTTATTTACAGCTAGACGTAACTGGTCATGAAGATGTTCATTCGTCTGTCGGGATCTGCATTTGCTTTTTACTAATTTAATCTTGGAAAATAATTATTCACAGACGTACGTTGTACAAAACATTGCTTCCATGGAAATTGCATATGATCGAAGCTTCGGATATTTGTTGTTGCATAAGATTTTAAAACATTCCACTTCTATTAAATCCCTGCATCTGACTTTTATGATTTTGTCAGACTGTAAATGAAATAGCTCCTCTTGCAGATTGATTCTGGCCTTACGTCTATGTTTAATGGATAGACATACACTGATATATCACATTTAAAAACCCTGAAATCACGAAATCTGTAATTACAAAATTCACTTTTAAGTGTTAAGAGAATACTAACATAAATACTGAATTTATCTGAGAAGAAATTTGAAAGGATATTTAAACATGGAAAATAGTACACCTCACCCTCTTTCAAGAGATCTACCCAGAGTGAAAGTATGTTTACGAACGCCTGCACTGAACTATACTTATCAAGAATATTTTGATTGCGTCGTTGAAATGCAGTATTCAGCTTGTTTAAGTGCGTACATATATCGCATAAGAAAGCTTAGTCGCAGACCCAGACCTAGCTATTTAGTTCTTAAATTTCCATTCCCTAAAATAAGGAAACAATAAAATGGCCTTAAAGCATATGAGAATAATGTAGATGTAAAGCTAAAATAAATTGCCTTTTCTTTCATGAATTCGGGGAATGCATCTCTGAGGTTGAAGAGCCGACATAACATTGCACCTCTGCTAAGCCATCTAACATCACACAAATACTTAATATCTTGATATGATTCTCCCATATTTTTAAGTATACTTATTTCGAAACTGTCGGTGTTTCAAAGCACTTCCTTTTATTTTGTTCACAACATAATCGATCACTATTGTGGTGTAACTGACTTGGCACAAAGTGCTTCTTGATGCAACAGACAATGCCAGGCATAAAAATTCCTCGAAATAGCTTTATCACTGAAAAAAATGTTTTAACCTTCAATCAACCCACTTTTCCCCAACCATGGCCCTTTCTCCGTCTAATACTAATTTTTACCATTGCTGTATCTTTCAATACTAATTTTTAGAGCTTTAAATATCTCCTCACCCGTAATACTGCCTTTTAGTGGGACTAAATCGAGCAAATACTCTTCAACATTAGGTTTCTTATCAACACCTCAAATGAAAATAGCCAATTGAGGTGTCAGTTACATCTGTACTCTCGTCCAGTGCAAGAGAAAACTTCACAAAGTCAGCCATTTTCAAATCCATTTGCCTTATTACGTGGGCAGAAAGCACTTCAACTTTCTTTGCAGTGGTTTGTCAGAAAATATGCAAACACTCGAAATTATGGACCTGTTGAGGATATAAAATCCCAGTAATTTTTATTAAACATGTTTTAATAAATTCTCCTTCCTGAATTGTCTTAAGGCCTTTGCAATTTCCCAGGTTACTATATAACTAGTGTGATTTATTTTCTCTGCCATAGTTTGAGTCTTTGTAGTTGGTTTAGGTTCATTGTTTTCTATAAATTTCAAAGTTTCTTGGGTTCTTTCGCGTCCTGTGAACATACTGAAAATTATCAATCTGACCTGTAGTTTAAATAAGAATTAAAGTCTCATTAAATAAAATGTTTAATAATAATAATAATAATTACAGAGCCAACTTCCCTTGTAACTTGGCATATTCGGAATGATAAGCATTGTAATGGCGTTTCATGTTGAATTGCATTACTCCGCTTTGGGACATATTAAACATTTTGCACTGCCACCATCCTCAAACAAGAACTTCTCCCATTCCATGAAATGTTCTGCTTTTCGAACGTTGCTTTGCAAGCAGCATTGCTAGTCGCCACTGTTTGAGAAGTACTGACCACACTGACATGAATATGAGAAGGAGGGGCGGGAGAAGCTACGGAGGGGTAGTGCGCGAGTCAACTGAAGCGCAAATCGACTCGCGAAGCACTGTTTCACCATGGCTGCGCTACACAATACCATATAGTGTGAATTTTGCTTAACATTACTTTTGGGGGGATACAGCATACTTGGATTAAAAAATTTAAAGATACAAACTGAGTTAACAATTACAGTAGTCGATTAAAATAATACCTGCACCAATTTACTTCAACATGTTTGCATTCCCAAAACTTTGATTACCTCCAAAAATGTTCCTGATGGTGCAACTTGTGCCATGATCCCCCACCCCATGGGCGGCCCTGATGGCAAGCACCAACAGTACTGAGCATCATGATCTGGCATGATATTTACAATAGGAATTATGGTATAATTTGGAATTTTTTCAGAGTCTAGAAATGCATTGTCTGTAGCTGTTGCAGTGTTTGTGGGGAAAGTGAACCACATATTCCAAGTTAAATATATGCAACATGGAAGTGAGATTATTTTTGTTTCATAGTCATTAAGTGTGTTTACATTAAAATATCCATAAACCAATATTTTAGAACATTCAGTGTAAATATGTGAGATGGTTCTTTCTAATCTATTTATAAATCCTTGGAAGTTCTCTGAGGGAGATCTATATACTGCTAAAATGATGTATGTATCCTTACCAAATTCTATTTTTATTGAACAGCATTAGATTCCTTGCAAAAAAATGCAAAATTTATGCTGGTGACGTTATCGTGTTTTTAGCAAATACACTCAACCGTCCATAGTTTAATGTACTTCGTCAAAAACAAGGATATAATGTGCACTTACAGAAGTTCACACTTTTGAGCTCTGCTTCTATCACGTGGTGCTCTGTTGTGCAAATTTCTGTGATATAATTTATATCTTGAATATATATGTATATGTACTTATCTCCTCTAGCTTATTCTAACCCTCTTATGTTTTGATGATATAAGCCGAATGAGTTTTTTATATTGAAGGAGAGGCATCATTGTTTACATATGCAACAGATTTTACCTATATGCCCCTCCTTTTTACCTTCTTCCTAAAAAACGAGACTTGGCACCCGCAATAACAGGAACATGCCTCTCACGATTATTACACTTCAACTCCTCAGCCAGGAGACACGCAAGCACCCTCTTACCTAAGGAGTTGAGAAGCAACCCGTGAGGTGTTAAATGCTCTCAATGGAGGCTGAGCATTGACAGAACATCAACATGAAGAAAGGCAGTACTTCTCTTCCACAGATCCTCCATCAATCGGGCTACCACGTGACAAAATGCTGGCTTATCGTGTCTCTGAAATGGCTCAACAGTTTTAACATTAGTGTGAGTGCTTACTTTGGCAATGTCGTTTAAATATTCCTTGATTGAACACCCATAATCCGCATCAATGCTGTTGCAACAAACCCCAATGATAACAATGTGATCATCCTTAGTGAGATCGACAGACAGCCTCTTATGATCTGAGATCACATTCTCAAGTTTGGTACTTGGTTTACATATACATTCCACCCATACTTGCTCCCGTGTTCCTCCTGCAGCAAAGGTGCCATCCTTCTAGCATGGCTCCTGCCTAACATAAGCACTCTCTTCTTGTTAACCTGCCCGCTGTCTACTGCAACATGAAGATCTTATAGTTTCTCCATCCCTCAAACATTATCTTCCAAAACAGAAAATCTATTAGTAGTCCGTATGCCACCTGCCATGACTTCTGGTGACTTCGAGCATCTGCTCCCTCGTCGTTTGACTTCTACACATGAATCATCTGGGTGCCTTCCATTTGTATCTGTTAGCTTTGCTTTTGGCATCCGTATATCATCCTATACTGTAAATAACAAAACCACACCACACAGTTTAAAACAACAGCAAATTACTATATATCTTATTAACTAATTTTGAAGATTTAGAAGCTAGTAACAGTGATGTGTCATAATTTAAAATAGAGAGTTGAGGGTTGTTACACTACATCACTATTTGTTATAGTGATGTAGTGTAACAACCCTCAACTCTCTATTTTATACTATATATCTATTCAATTCTGTAGGAAAACTCAAAATAAACTCAGTTAAAACAATAACAAAGTATGACGGTTAATTAAATACATCCACCTTAGTGGCGATTACGTATTAAGTCAAAATAAGTATTCTATTTTTAAAGAATTATTGTTACTAATACTAAATTAGCTATAATGCACTTAATACTAGCTAATAAAATAATATAATACAGTTAAGTAATTAAAAAATTTATATATGTATATGACAAGAAGTTAGAGCTCGTCCTCTGATGTAGTATCTAACATCAGTCAGGGCTGCCAACTGTTGTATTTTGATGTATAGCATAGCATCAAAATAACATTGAAATGAGGTAAACCTGATTAGGCTCAGGTACAATTCATTCGTTAAAGAATGATTCTATTAACTACAAAAACCATCTACTCCAAACTATGCTTTAGATAGTAATTGTTTTCTTGTTCTTGATTTGCTAAAGAACGGCACCAACGATTTTGATTGAATCATTATTTATTTAACTTATATGTCAGGGATACAAAACGTATAACTTAGGTTTTCTCAACACTATTTGAAGTCCTCTATGATCTGAAGGAATTTTGTATAACCCCTAAATCAAATGAGACAGAAAAAGGGTTATCGGTTACAAAAAATGTAGATTTTGTCAAAACATGCACTTTTAAGAAAAATATAACCTATTGTGAATGGGTACAAAAAATGTAGATCACATTAAAGCATGCGCTTTAATAAAAATACATTATTTGTAACATTAAACATTTACAAGCTGTTCGTTATAATTTTATTTCATTATGAGACGTTACACATGGCTTCATCCTTGATAACTTCTTCCTTCTTGCTTTCTTTCTTTCTCTCTTTCTTACTTTCCCTCCTATTGTTCACGTTGTAATTTATATAATGCGGGATTTGTTACCTAAGACATTAAAATCCGCTAAAGGTTTCGACTATCGTTCTAGAAAACTTTCTTTCACTTAAACATTGAACGAGATGTATAATTCTTTCATTAAATAATAATTTGATTAACTATAAAAGCCAGCTATCCTAACTATGCTTTAGACGGTAATTTTAACCATGTTTTCAATTTTCTAAATAACTGCACCAAATATTGTGGTTAAATCATTATATTAAGTTATATGCGAGAGATACAAAATGAATAACTTAGGCTTTCGTTGACACCATGTAAGTCCTTTATGCGCTGAATGAATTTTGCAGGACCCCCAAACCGAATGAGCCGGATAAAATCTTATCGACACAAAAAATATAGATTACGTTAAAACTTCCAATTAAAAAAAAAATATTTTGTGATATTAAACGTTTCAAATATCTCTTGTAACTTTTTTGTTTATCTCATTATAGATACATGTTAACAATCGTTAGTTCTTTTTAACTCTTTTGTCATCGTAATTCGGAGTGAATAGGATTTCTTACTTAAGAAGAAATTTTAGATGGATTTTATCTTCTAAAAATGGTATTAACGATTTTATTATATCATAAATTCTTTCGGATATTTGCGAGACAAATAAAGCATATATAACCTTGGTTTTCTTGGACGCCATTTATGGTCATCTAAATTCAGAATATGTTTTATATAATCCTAGAACCGCAAGAGACAGACAATGGCTTATTCACAAGAAAAAGAACATAAATTTCGTTAAAACATAGAACTTAATAAAAATAGTTTATTTTGTGAATACGTACAAGGAAGTGCGGATTTTGCTAAAACAAACACTTTAACAAAAATACTTTATTTGTGGCATTCAACGTTTACAAGACGTCCGTTATGATTTTATTGAATTATGAAATGTTTTATAACCCGTTTATTCTTCATAATTGTTTCCTTCCATCTTTTTTCTTTAAGTTGTGATGTAGAGAGACGGGATTTCTTATCTAAGACATAGAAACCTGCTAAAAGTTTTGATTATCTGACTATCAGTCTAGCCCACTTTATTCCATTTATACCTTAAAGTGAAATATAATTGTTCCATTAAAGAATGATTCCATTAAATATAAAGCTCTTCTACCTCAAACTATGCTTTAGATGGAAATTTTCTCCATGCTCTTGACTTCTAATGCACTTTTTTTTATTGCAATCGTAGTACCCCCATGAATATAATTCTCCCTACGGTAAATGTCTCCCACTACAAAACTTGAGAGAATGACTGACTCTGCACTCATGCTTGTATTTTTAAGCCAGTGCTCGGTGAAACAGCAAACCTGTACATTTTCAAGTGTGTCTATAAATATTTCTATATCTAAGAGCTTATTATAAGCTAAGACACCGGATATTTTGATAAATTACATTAAAGTTCTTTTTTTGGTACACAAGGAAAATGTTTATTACCACTGTGCGCCGACATCGAGAAGCATTGGGTTTCCACATGGTTTATTAGTTTTCTTGCACCTGCCATTTGCTGATCCCCTCACACAAGAACCTCCCAAACTTAACTGCTCCTTTTCTGTTGAGATGAACACCATCTCTACTTATAGATCCTCCGTCCGTATGCACCAGTTACCGTCCAGCATCATGCACTTTCAAGTATAGCATAACCATTCCAGCTTTGCATTAATTCTTCTCATGTTTTGTGTGGTCACATCTCGCATGCATAATGATCCACTGATCAAAACTTTGGTTTCGGGGCTTTGAGTTCTGATTTGACTTATTAGGTCCATGGTATCACCCATAATTTCTCAGCCATAATTCCTCTGCGTATGTTGTTCGTTCCCACGTGAATAGCAACCACATTTGGCTTTATTTAATTCAGTTTCACATTTTCAACTTCACGGCTTAGCTCTTCCACTTGTATCCCTGGGTAGCATTGTACTTCATAGTTTGCATCTCTGCATTCTTTCCTGGCAAATTTCAGTAGCGGGTCCCAAACACCATAAATTTTTTTCCATTACTTCTCTTGCAGTTTCTTCTTTCTTGCTGATCCCAATTTCGCTTCCATTGTTCACAGGTGGGTTCGTTTTCTTTATACAATATGCTAAATCGGTTCGTGGTTGTTACTATACAACCACGTGGATCACCTGAGAGATCAACTGCTTTGTTTGTTTTTCTTGCGATTGTAGCATAAGGTAGTTTTTCGGTCTGCTGTTGCATTTCATTTTTTAACTGTATATTTTCTTGCTCCAGTGATGCAATCTGTAATTGTGGTTGCTTTTCCTCTTGTTTCAGTGGCATGTGTAAACATGTAGCATTTGACCATTTAGAAGAATTCAGCTCCCAATGATAAAAGCAATCATGAAAATAGCATAATGTGATATTCAAAACCTGCTAACCCCCATACAATAATTGATTGATAAAACATTTAAGCCACTCCATTTAGCTATTTGGACTTAATTTCATTAATAATCTACCAATTCTGCTATACTCTGGCAAAAGTAGCATCTAATATCCACATTCAATGAAACAGTATTAAATTGTGGTGAAATAAATATGAAAAACACACATCCACACCTATGGTTTTCTATTTACTGGAAAACTTATCTTGTCTGTGACCACCTGGAAGAACTGTGTTCTCAGTTGTGAAAGTGTCATCAAAATTTGATATGAACAACATTTAACCACAAATCACTATAAAATAACACCATTTTAAAACATTTTAAGCCTTCCTATATAATCTTTGTGGCTAAAGTCATTAAAAATCTGAAAATTTCCAAGAGAGTGCCAAAAGTAAAGCTTATAATCCGTATTTTATGCACATATGTGAAGTTTGGTGACATGAATGTGAAAAATACCCTTCTAACACATAGTTTTAAAATTTCTGTAAATATTATATAACCTGTAACAATCTGAATGAATTGTGGTTCTCAATGTTGAGAGAATGATCATAATTGGTTAGGAACACTCCCTTAAAAAAGCACAGATTTAAAACATTTTAAGCCTCTCTGTTTACAACTTCGAACTTGATTTTATTAAAAATATACACTTGCAATAAAGGCCCAAAAGTAGTCTCCCATATCAATATTCAGCAAGGACAATTGAAATTCTGTGATAAGTATTTGAAAAAGAAACACTGAGACATGTAGTTTTGAAATTTGTGGAAAGAATTTATAGGATGTGATTTGGAAGAATGGGGATATTCAATGGTGAAATATTATCAAAATTGGATGTAAAGGATATACAATCCCCTTAACCAACCCTCAAAATAACTTAATTTTAGAATATTTTATGTAACACCATTAACGCCTATGGAGTGGAAGTCAAACGATTGCCTAATGTGCAATAAGATGCAATAACTTGCCTCAGATGTGAATAATCATTGAAAAAGGATTGAAATTTTGTGGCATTATTAAGAAAAAGAAATGCCTAACACCTCAGTTTTCAAATTCATGCACATTTTATTTAGACTGTAACCATCTTGAGGAATTGGATTTTTCAGTGGTGAAAGAATAATCAAAATTCCATATGAGAAAAATAACTCCCACCTAATCCACAAGGAGAGCTCCATTTTAATATATTTTAGGCCTCTTCATCTCTCCATTGCGCTTTATTTCCATAAATAATATCAGCTATATTTGCAGTAATATGCAAAAATAGCATGTATTTGAAAATATTCGACATAGAGGGGTTAAAATTTGATATGAATATAAAAAATGAGCTCCTAATGTCCCAATTCTAAATATCTAGAAACTTTATTTAGGCTGGGACCTTTTGGTAGAATGCTACCTTTCAATGTTTAAAGAGATATCAAAATTGAATGTTAAAATACACAAACCCCCTAAACTGCACAAAAATTACTTATGTTCTAAATATTTTAAACCTGCCCATATACCCTTGGCTTAAACCTAAATATCTGCTATATTTGCAATACATTACCAAAGGTGGACTCTGATAACCTCATTCATGAAGCAGGATTGTAATGTGATGAAATGAATAAGAAAAAGAAACGCTAACACCCCAGTTTTCAACTTATTGGAAACATTATGTTATCTGTGACCGTCAGAGGGAATTGTGTTCTCAATGGTGAAAAAGCAACCAAAATTGGGACTGTTTAGCATACAACCCCACTAATCGCACATAAAATAAATCAATTTCATTACATTTTGAGCCACTCTATTTACTACTTTGAACTTGATTTCATTAAAAATTCATATATACTCCCAATAAAGAGTCAAAAGTAGCCTCTGATATCAATATTATGTGAAACAAGATTGATGTTTGGTAACCAAAATAGAAAAGTGAGCACATACTCTCCCAGTTTTTTAATTTTTGTAAACATATATACTTTGACCATTTGGAAGAATTTTGCTCCTAATACTCATGCTCCTTATGCTGATATGATTATGAAAAAGAAATGCCTAACCTCTCAGCTTTAAAATTTTTTGACACTTCATGTGGCCTGTAAACACATAGAGGAAGTGGATTTTTCAGTAGTGAAGGAATCATAAAAATCAGATATGAGAAGAATAACTCCCACCTAACCTCCAAAAAATAATAACTCTATCTTAAGGTATTTTAGGCCTCTGCATCTCTCTTTTGGTCTTTATTTCCTTAAATAATATCTGCCGTATTTATAGTAATGTGTGCTAAAATAGCATCTGCTTAAATATTTGACATAGAACTATTACAATTTGGTAAGAATATGAAAACTGAACCATTAATGCTCAATCTTCATATAGCTGGAAACTTTATTTACCCTGGGACCGTCTGAGGGAATGCCACCTTTCAATGGTAAAAGAATTATCATAATTGGGTACGAGTTATACACGTCCCTAACCTACCTAAAATTACTTTTTTTTTAAAAAATATTTTAGTCTTTCATTTATTCTTTTAGCTTAAAACTAAAAATCTGCTATATTTGCAATTGAGTATCAAAGGTAGGCACTGAGAACCTCATTCAGTGAAGCAGTTTTGAATATGGTGAAATAAATGTGAAAAAGAACACTAATACCCCAGTTTTTAATTTATTGGAAACATGTTATCTGTGACCATCAGTAGAATTGTGTTCTCAACTGTGAAAGAGCAATCAAAATTGTGTATCAGGAACATACAACCACACTAACCCCACAGAAAATAAATCAATTTTAAAACACTTTGAGCCGCACAATTTACCACTCTGAACCTGATTTTGATTAAAAATTCACATATACTCCCATTAAGTAACAAAAGTAGTCTTTAATATCCATATTAAGTGAACCAGGAGTGAAATTTTGTAACCTAAATAGAAAAGGGAGGAAGTACTCTCCCAGTTTTCAAATATTTGAATATTTGAAAGAAAATGGCTCCCAATGATGAAACAATCATGAAAATAGCATATTGTGATGTTTAACACACCCAAACCCTCTTAAAATAACTGATTGATAAAACATTTAAGCAACTCCATTTACCTATTTAGACTTAGTTTCATTAATAATCTACCATTTCTGCCATGCACTGCCAAAAGTAGCATCTAATATCCACATTCAGTGAAACAGTATTAAATTGTGGTGAAATAAATATTAAAACATACCCCCAAACCTCTAGTTTTCAATTTACTGGAAACATTATCCTGTCTGTGACCACCTGGAAGAACTGTGTTCTCAATTGTGAAAATGTCATCAAAATCAGATAACAGCAACATACAATCATAAATCACCATAAAATAACTCAATTTTAAAACATTTTAAGCCTTTCTATTTAATCTTTTTCTCTGAAGTCATTAAAAATCTGAAAACGTCCAATGCAGTGGCAAAAGTAAAGCCTCGTATCAATATTTTATCCACCCATTTGAATTTTGGTGCCATCAATATGTAAAATACTCCTCTAACACCCAGTTTTGAAATTTCTGGAAACATTATATAGACTGTGACCATCTGAAAGAATTGGGGTTCTCAATGTTGAGAGAATGATCAAAATCGGATAGGATGATATACAACACTCCCTAAAAGTAATGAAGTTTTAAAACATTCTAAGCCGCTCCGATTATAACTTTGGACTTGGTTTAATTAAAATTCTCCTGCACTTGCAATAAAGTGCCAAAAGCAGTCCCTGATATCAATATTCAACAACCAGAATTGAAATGTTGTGATAAGCATTTAAAAAGCAACACTCAGACATACAGTTTGGAAATTTGTAAAAATATTTAATCGATTGTGATTTGAAAGAATGGGGATTTTCAATAGCGAAAAAAATTATCAAAATTGGATGTTAGGGATATGTGATATGCTTTAACCACCCTAAAATAACCTAATTTTAAAATTTTTTATGTGTCACCATTTATGCCTTTTGACTGGAAGTAATAAAAGTTGCCTAATTTGTAATAAGTTGCAATAACTTTTCTCATATATGCATAATCACTGAAAAAGGATTGGAATTTGGTGAGATTTTGATGAAGGTGCTCCTAACGTCTCAGTTTTCAAATTTTTGCACTCTTCATGTAGACTGCAGCCATATGGAGGAATTGGATTTTTCAGGGTTAAAGAATCATCAAAATCAGTTATGAAAATAATACCTCCCACCTAATTACCCAAAAACTAACTCTATTTTAATACCTCTGCATCTCTCTTTTGGGCTTTATTTCTCTAAATACCATCTGCCATATTTGCAGTAATGCGCTAAAATAGCATCTATTGAAATATCCAGCATAAAATGATTAAAATTTAACCTGAATATGAAAAATGAATTCCTAATGTTCCAATCTTCATATACTAATAAACTTTATTTAGCCTGGGACCTTCTGGAGAAATGTCACCTTTCAATGGTAGGAGAATTATCAAAATTGGATGTGAATAATATACAACCCCTGACCTCCCCCAAAATTACTTATTTTCTAAAGATTTTATATCTTCCATTTATCCATTGAGCTTAAAACTAAAAATCTGCCATATTTGCGATAAAGTACCAAAGGTAGACTATGATAAGCTCATTCAGTAAAGCAGGTTTGGAATATGGTGAAATACGAGGAGATTGATAAGTCCATAACTTTGATGAGAGATAGCGTTCTAATCACAGGTTTCTTGTTTGCACCCAAGTCTTACATGTATTCTGGGTATAATCACAGAAATTTGTTGTCATTTGTTTCTTAGAACATTGTTGAGAGCGTATAAAATAAGCAGTTTGTGTTGCTTCGTACAAAATGGAAAAAATTGATTTCATGTTCTGATAAAGGTCTACGTTTTGAGTGGTAAGACGGTGAAGGAAACTAAAGAAAAGCTGGACAAGTATTATGGAGACTCTGCGCCATCACATTACATGGTTCACATGTGGTTCACAGAGCACAAGAGATGCCATGCGCACAGGACGGCCGGTTGAGGTCACAACAGAAGAAGTGGTGAACAAAGCTCACGATATTGTGTTGGAAGACCGCCGAGTGAAAATCCGTGAGATAACTAAGACCGTAAACATCTCGAGTGAACGGTTGTATAACATTCTACACAACCACGACTGCCCACAGTTGAGAACAAGAGGAAACGTGTGACCATTTCACAGGGATGTTGAACATGTCCCAGCGCAACCCAAATGAGTTTTTGCGCATTATATCATGGTTGATGAAACTTGGATCCATTACTATCAAACTGAAACCAAACAATCAAAGCAGTGGATTTCCTTCAGCGGACGTGCTCCAAAGAAAGCGAAAACCATTCCGTCGGCAGGAAAACCATGGCAGCTGTATTTTGGGATTCATAAGTGGTGATAGACATCCACTACCTAGAAAAGGGTAAAATGATCACAGGTTCATATTATGCCGCAATGCTGGATAAGTTTCACAAGGAAGTGTTAAAGAAACGACTCCATTTGTTCAAGAAAGAGGTTCTCTTTCACCAGGATAATGCGCACACACACAAGTCAGCCATTACCATTGCAAAATTTGTGGAATTGGGCTACGAACTGCTACCTCACCCACCATATTCTCCATATTGGGCTCCAAGCGACTTCTTCCTCTTCGCAAACCTGAAATATAGGAAAGGTAGAATCGGATGACTGATCTGTCATCCGATTCTACCTTTCCAAACCTGTCCAACACACAGCTTACGTGAAAGAAAAATTAATTTTCACTGAAATATAGGCTCGCTGGGAAGAAATTCATGTCCAGTGAACACATCATGGCAGAAACAACCTCATATTTTACAGACTTCGAAAAATCATATTTTTGGGAAGGATTAAAATTTTCAGAAATTTTGGACGTGTACTGAATTGAAAGGAGACTATGTTGAGATATAAAATTTACTTTTTGGAAGAAATTGTTATTTATTTTGAAAAGTCATTGACTTAACAATCCGCCCTCGTAAATATGAAAAGGAAACACCAATACCTTAATTTATTGGAAATGTTATGTTAACTGAGGCCATCAGGGAGAATTGTGTTCTCAATGGCGAAAGAGGGCTCAAAATTGGGTATCAGGAACATACATCCACACTAATCCCATATAAAATAAATCAATTTTAAAACATTTTAAGCCGCTCCATTTACCACTTTGAACTTGATTTCATTAATAATTTGCATATACTCCCAATAAAGTGTCAAAAGAAGCCTCTGATATCCATATTATGTGAAAATGGATTGTTGTATGGTAATCTAAATAGAAAAGGGAAGAAATACTCTCCCAGTTTTCAAATTTGTGTAAACACATTGCCTTTGATCATTTGGAAGAATTTGTCTCCCAATGATAAAATAATCATGAAAATAGTATAATGTGATATTCAACACACCCTAGCCCCCTTAAAGTAACTGACTGATAAAACTTTTAAGCCACCCCATTTACCAATTTGGAAATAATTTCTTTAATAATCTACTATATCTGCCATATAGTGCCAAAAGTAGCGTGAAACATCCACATTCAATAAAACAGGATTGAAATGTGGTGAAATAATCGTGCAAAACAAACTCCCAAACCTCTGGTTTTCAATTTACTGGGAACATTATGTAATCTGCGTCCACCTGGAAGAACTGTGTTCTCAGTTGTGAAAGTGTCATCAAAATCAGATAATAACAACACATCACCATAAAATAACTAAATTTTGAAACATTTTAAACCTTTCTATTTAATTTTTGTGTCTGAAATCATTAAAAATCCGAAAATTTCTAATGGAGCGCCTAAAGTAAAGCTTGGTATCAATATTTTATGCACGTATTTGAAAGTTTGGTGACATAAATATGTAAAATACTCTCTAACGCCCAGTTTTGAAATTTCTGGAAACATTATACAGGATGTAACAAATATGTATAACACAAATTGCAGGACACATTCCTCACACGTAGACGAAGAAATTATGTTATATGAACATGGGTCTGGAAACGCTTTGATTCCATGTTACAACTCATTAATCATGGGAAACACACAAGAACAGAACGTTAGAATAATGGGAAACGTGCACTCTTGGTTACGTTGTCATTATCGTAAGTGCACCGCCAGTGTTTTGTTTTACATGTCCCTGTTGCCATGCGACTTACATCATTACTTGTTTACAGGTAACATCAACTGTTCCAGTGAGTAGTATGACCTGCAAGCACACGGGTTACTGGTTACTACGTACTAGTTAAGTTGATCACAGACTTGGCTCATGCAATGGCAGTGTACACAAATGCATAGATGGCAGATGCGCATTTGGTGTATGGATTAGCAGACGGCAATGACATTTGCGCTCAACTTTTAACCGGGAGAGATTTCCAGGACGAAGGTACCCCGACAGGAAAACGTTTGAAGCCATTGATCGTCGACTTAGGGAAGGCCTAGAAGGACGAGGACATTGCAACGGGAGGCGGTAACTCTTTAGGCAGTTGACGACTACCCTAGTGTCACTACAAGACAAGTAGCTGCAACAATGAATGTTGACCACATGACTGTCTGGCGAGTGTTACACGATGTCCTGCTGTATCCATACCATTTACAGTGTGTGCAAGCACTATCAGCAGCTGACTTTCCTGCATGGGTACGGTTCTGTGAATAGTGTATGCAAAAAAGTGTCCACCCTAATGTTAGTGCAACGGTGCTGTTTTCAGATGAGGCGGCATTTCAACGAGATCGGATTGTAAATTATCACAATCGGCATGTATGGGCTGACCTCAAACCTCACGCAACTACTGAAGCAAGTCATCAACAAAGATTTGCTGTCAATTTTTGGCACGGCATTGTTGGTGACTGGTAGGGCTTCACGTTCTTCCACCCAGGCTCAATGGATAACATTACCATAATGTTCTACCTGATTTGTTAGCAGATGTGCCTTTAGCTGTTCGACAAAATATGTACTTCATGTATTAGGGAGCACCTACTCATTTTAGTGTTAATGTCCGTCGGCTTCTAAATAACAGATTCGGTAGCATATGGATAGGTAAACGTGGCCCAATTGCCTAGCCTCCACTCTCCCCGGACCTAAACTCACTGGCTTTTATTTGTGGGAGCATTTGAGAGCTCTTGTGTACCGAACTCCAGTACCAGATGCTCAGTCTGCGTGTCCGTATAATGGAAGGCTGCGAAACCATACGCTATACTCCACGGATATATCAGCGCATTCGAGATTCACTACGACGCAGGTTGATGCATGTCTCATTGCTCATGGAGGGCATATTGAACATCTCCTGTAAGAAGCGTTGTATGTTTTATACTGGTACGTACTATTCTTGTGTGTTTCCCATGACTAATGAGTTGTAACATGGTAAAAAAGCGTTTCCAGACCCATGTTTATATCACATAATTTCCTCGTCTACGTGTGAGGAATGTGTCCTGCAATTTGTGCAGTATATTTTTGTTACTTCTTGTATAGATGTCCCTGTCTCTCTTATTCTCTCTCTCACATCCACATATCATAAGAGCAGACGCACATATACATACTCCTATCTCTCTTTGTCTCTCTAACACACATCCACAGTTACATAATAATATAGGAGCAGCCGCACATATACTCTTGCATCTATCTCGCTCTCTCTCTCTCTCACTCGCACTCACATAATAGTACAAGAGCAGCCGCACATACACATATTCCTCTCGTTCTCTCTCTCTTTAACACACACGTGCACACTGACATGATATCATAAGAGCAGCCGCACATTCACGTACTCTTTCTCTATCTTGCTCTCTCTCTCTGTCACACACACACACTCGCATATACACACACTCAATAATGTAAGGGCAGTTGCACATACTTATATTCCTGTCTGTATCTCACTCTCTCCCACACTCACATAATATCATAACCGTAGCCGCACATACACATACTCCTGTCTCTATCTCGCTCTCTCCCACACTCACATAACATCACAAGAGCAGTTGCATATACACATACTCCTGTCTCTATCTTCCTCTCTCTCTGATTCACATGATATTGTAAGAGCAGCCACACATACACATACTCCTCTCTCTCTCTTTCACACACACACACACACACACACACACACACAGAGACTCATGTGATATCATAAGAACAGCCGCATATTACATTCTCTTCTCTTTATCTCTCTCTCTTTCATCCACGCACACACTCACGTGATATAAGAACAGTCGCATATAGAATACTCCTCTCTATATCTTTCTCTTTCACTCACGCACACACTCACGTGATATTATAACAGTCGCATACACACATACTCCTGTGTTTATCTTCCTCTCTCTAATTCACATGATATTGTAAGGACAACCGCAGTTATACATACTCCTCCCCCCTCTCTCTCTCACACACACACACACACTCACGTGATATAAGAACAGCCGCATATACACACATACACCTCTCTTTATCTCTCTCTCTCTTTCACTCACGCACACACTCACCTGATATAAGAACAGTCAGATATACACATACTCCTGTCTCTCTTCATCTCTCTCTGATTCACGTTATATTGAAAGGGCAGCCGAACATACACATACCCCACGCTTTCTCTATCACACACATACATACGCTCACATGATATCATAAGAACAGCCGCATATACACATACTCTTCTCTTTCTCTCTCCCTTTCACACACACTCACATGATATCGTAAGTGCACCCTCACATACCCACACTTTTCTCTCTGTCTCATACATATACAGGGTATAATAGCAGCCACACATACCCATACTCTTCTCTCTTTTCCGCTCTCTCTCTCTTCCCTCATGTCTCTTCATCAGCTCTATCTATTACTCTTTCCCTACTCTATCATTGTCCTTCCTTTTTAATCCCTCTCCTTATCTATCTCCCAGTCTGTCCCTCTCTTTCAACCTGTTTTTTCACCTCTCTTTTCGTCCTTCTGTCTTCCTGATCCTCTTTCTCTCTTTCCCTCTATAATTCTCTCTCTCTCACTCTATCACCTCGTTCTTCAGATGCTTTCTATCACTCGGACTCTCCAGAGACTCTGATTATCTAACCTTTCCCATTTTCTCTCTCACCCTCTATCTATCTCTCACCTTACTTGCTCCCTTTCTGTCTATTACCGTTTGTCTTACAACAAAAGAAGATCAAAAGGGTATATGTGTCTGTCCCTCTCTCCAGACCTCTCTCCTTTATCATTCTCCCTCTGTCTCTCTTTCCCACAGTATCGTTCCTTCTTTTCCTAGCTTTCTCTCTTCCAAAATAACTCCCTCACCTTCATCTCTCTCTCTCTTACAGTCTCTACTCTAGATCACTCTATTCTCACTCTCTCACTCTGTGTCTGTGTCTCTCTCGCTCTCTTTTTCTCTCTACAACTTTTCCTCCCTATCTCTCCCTACCTAAGTGTTTATCTCATTTCCCCTTCTCTCTGCCTCGTTCTCTTATGCCCTCAGTATCTACTCCTCTCTCCGTCTATCTCCCTCTGTTTCCTCTCACTGTCTATTTCTATCTGTCTGCCTTCCCATACTCCCTGCCTCCCTATATCTTAACCTTGTTGCCCCATCTGTCGCCTTTCAACTTCTCCCTACTGATTAATCCTGAATAAGCGTACTGAGCTGGCAAATTAAGTGGATCAGCCCACCTTCTAAGATGAGGCAATGATTTAATTTCACAAATAACCACTTTAACTTCTTTACTTAAACATGCTCTAATCCCCACGGGAAATATAGGACATAGGCATTAACAATGTTGAACACATGAGTAGAGCAATAACGAGTTTTAAGACTTTAATATGAATGAGCTTCATTGCTTCAATACACACACACACACACACACACAAACTGGGTGATAAAACCTCGCATACTTAGTGAAACATTTAATAGAACATGTATATTCAACAACAGCTCCGACACGAGCCTATTAATAATTATCTCAACTTATTTTATAGTTCAACATTTTCACTCATTTAACTATGCTATAAAGAATTTGCACTCGGTTTCCCATCACTTAACACTTACAACCATAATCATTTCACTGGCTAAAACAAAGCATAACATGGCTCGGCCGACATTCACAGTTGAACATTTCCCCCTTTAATTATATTAGATCAAAATTTGAAACTGCAACAAGGATAAACCTTACATGGACTGCCTTTCACATTTAAAATGTTCTTTCCACTTTAACTTCAGCACTTATTCAAAAAGTAGTCCTAATAAGATGAAATAAAATATGAAGTTTTCTTTTACCCGAGTTTATGATGGCAGGCAGGAGTGTTGTAATCCACGTGCCACGTATTGGATTTGCGGCGCTGGCTTGACTACTCCTCAGCGATTCCTCATGCATTTAGCTCCCAAGCATACAGCTCATTCCGGTGTAAAGCCAAACTTCCATGTGTATCTAGTTGAACTCCGGTGCATTTTCTTAACTTGCTGCCCCATTTCACTGAAATGCAAGGTTATTCGGAATTGTCAATCATGATGAACCATAAATGGATGTTGAGACTTTTACTAATATTATCATATAACTCAACTAATGTTGGGCTTCAGTGAGCAATAAATTGTACCAGATACAACAGTACGTATATACACGATGTTTTCCCAAGAGGTATTCCAATTCAACTGTTACCTCGGACGCAGCATACAGGTCTGCTTATTATGCCTGCACATTAACGGTGAACTTTTACTGACAATTAATATTCATGTTTGTTGTCAATGGCATGTGCTGATACCACAGAACAGCAAACTATTAGAAGTGCAACTCTCGTGTTAAACGTTTGAAACACGAGGGCGATCGCAGGACCATCTGGATACCGGACCTGACACTGACATTCAAAATGGCGGCCGTATGTGGTGGGAATTTGGGAAATGCCTTAATCAGTTCTTGTCTACAAGTTATGCTTCTCCACAGTAAAATGCAATTAATGTGGTGCAGTGACATGTCGTTTGTGTAGATATATGCTGTTGTGCACAAAAACGCCGTCTTTTAAGTAAACTAAATGCATTTTAACATTAAATGAAATATGTAACCTCAAACAACATTCATGCAATCTACAGTTTTGTATGCTATAACTTAACAGCATTTCTAAACTACAGCTACTTATTTAAATTACAAAGGACATAGTTTTATAAACTGCAAACACTGTAATACTTGCATGAAACAGAACTGTTGATATTGAGGTTGACACTAATTGAGTTCACTCAAAATTACGTGTCACTATTTACACTGTACATACACAATATTATATGCACATAATATACACTGGATGGCATGAAATGGCGTTGTTTACAGTAATTAGCTATTAAATTTAGAAGCTAGAGGTTTACTTTTGCTTTCACTGAATGCTTTTCATTTATAAGTTTGCAATAATTATTCAAAACTATACCACTTAGCGACTTATAGCATCCTTTACTAGTTTTTGAGAGAGTCCACACCGACAGACTGAAATGTAACAAATAAGTAGTCTTAAACCAGCACTGCAAGTGAAATATATGAAATACATAACCTTAAACAGCATTGCAAAACAACATTCATGCAATCTACAGTATTGCATGCAACAACGTAACAGCATAAATACGATGGCTGAATTAAAACAAACTGTCAGAAATGCACCATTCTGCAGTTTAACCACTTTCTTGGAACCGTTATAAAAGAACCACCGTAACGGAATTTATCCTTTCTTATAACTAAGTCGGAAACAACGATGTATGCATACAGGTGAATCCTTCGAAGGCGTAAAGTGTTTACGATTTATGAATATTAACCGTTTTCTTTTAAATCTTTATATTTTGGAAATATGAATGGCAATACTCCGGTATATGAGAATAACTGGGACTCATTATACCTACACATAGATACACTCTCAAATACTCATAATTGTTTTATTGTATCTCACAAATATACATAATTTAATATATTTTATGACTCAAATTAACACTGTATATAGCATATTTTAATATATTTATCACAATTATTTGCACCTCTATTCATTATAATCAAAGTTCGATTTACATCTGGAAACATAATGGCGTTGTAATGTTTTAGGTTAAGTATATTTACAACCAATACGTCCAAACTGTAACAATTTCTTTATTTCACCACAGTAACCGTGACACAAACTATATTCTCAAGTAGGTAAATTAAAAAAGGTATAATTATACTTTACATTTAATGTAGCCATAATCTACATGTAATATATTAGTAAACATAAGTAACACTTGGAAAGTACACGGCAGTGTAAACGAATGACTGGGATTATTCCCGTTTCCCAAATTGCTCAAATAAAGGTTTTCAAACACTATTGCTTCGCTAATGTGATTACAAACTGCCACAGTTACTAAAATACTATAAATCGCAGGCATCGGAAACACAACACAGCAGTTAGCGAGTGTAAACACCTCAGGGATCACCACCAACTACCGCCGCCATTTTTCTCAATCTCGAACCCAGTGTCAGGTCCGTTCATTCTAGACGGTCCTGGCGATCGCAGCGTGAGTAGTGATCTGGGGTTGAACTAAACTATGAAAAATCGTGCTCATAGCACGACGTCACTCGTAGCTACTACAGCTGTATTTTTCATACCTGCCTAGCTGTCTGCTCAGCTGATCATATGTTCCAATATTGTATCGCTACTGACGACAAAGTTAATTACGTGAGCTTCAATAATCGTGATTGCACTTGGAGTTATTCATATTTCTTTTTAAAGGAGTCGATTAAAGCTCACATAAAATAACTTGTCACTGTCATCTGTAGCAATACAATATTAGAACACAATTATGATCAGTTGAACACTCACAGCTAGGCTAGTATGAAAAACACAACTGTTTATTCCTGTGTAACTTATTAAATTATCCAATAGTCGGCACATACATTGCTTTTTATATAATACTATTGGGGTAATAGTGGTTGCTGAATGTTTCTATGTCATAATACATAATGGTCACATTTAAATTTTTGAGAGTGAATGAGATCCAGCACCTTGCAATAATTTCTTCTGCATGCTTCATAGAAAATCTTTTGCACTTAAACTGCCTCCATGGTTTGTTTGAACTTCCAACCAACAGCAGGATGTGGAATTTGATAGGAAAATTGGAAGAATAACACAGGTTTGACACTTGTTATTTTATTCTACTCTAGATAGCGCAATACAATTTGACATGAATAACTTAATTCCATTTCCTACAAAGAAACTTCTGCACACATTATATGCAATAGTGTAGCTATTGTTTGTCATTCACTAAATTGCTATTAGCAGTGCAATAAATGTCATTAGCAAGTTTCACCACACCATTTAACACTATTAATGTCATTGTCACTCTCTGTGCTCTGACTTGAGGCACCATCACTGGACACAAATAGCCATAACTTAACTCCAACTTTCCATTGTGTATATCCTAGAATTAAATAGAACACACATGTTTAAACTACCCTTAAAAGTAGGTTTCTGAAAAGAGAAATTACTTACATTAAGGAAAAATTTGTGGTTACAAACACCTTGTGATTATATTACACACTATCCACTGTAAACCAGAGTTCTCTCTGATGTAAACAAAGCATATGCTTCCTCTTGTCTTCAAACTAAGCACTAAGCTTATGCCAATGTAAATAATTCCTTAAACGTATTGTGTCATGAAACATTGGAGTAGGAAAGGTATAGAACTACACATTTTATTGTGATTATCGTAAGAACTCATTGTTAAAGGTTATGGATATATGGTAATTGTTAAGAGATTACAAAATATGATTTTCTTAATTCTACCTGCTATTGCATTAACAATCAAAGAGTATCTTTTTGTTAATTACCAACTGTATGGATAGCTGCTATTCTCTTGCCTATATGAGAAATGCAGCAATGAATTCGCAGCGGTGCTATCTGAGTACCAAAAAAACTCTTTGCATAACACAGGAAATATGATAAGCAAACAGTCATTCATAATACGCTCGCACTCATATGCTCAGCTCAGGTCAAATCTTTGATTTTATCAGTTAGTGTTTGAGTTGCCATGACAAAGGAAGAAGTGCATAGTGTGAATAAGCTGTTTTAACACAAAACTGGGAAACCATTAAAAAGTGGCAAAAAAGTTGCAGGATATAGTGCTAAATAAAGAAGGAAATAACACTTTTTATTGTAAAACCACCACCACTTTGTGTTACTTGAACAAAATAAAATTCAGTATATGCAAAGAATCCATGGATCTTTTCATTGAAGGTTCAATGAATCAGATCTTTTGAAGGATCCTTCGAACTGTTATTTATAGTGAAATTTTAAACACTTTTCATTAAAAAAATTACTAACCTTCTGTGAATTCAGAAAACTAAGCTTATATATATAAATAAACAAACCTAATGCTAACCTTCCATAAATTCAGAAACCTAAGCTTATATAAAAAAACCTAACCTCCCATAGTAACTTGGATGCAATGTGCTGTATATGAAAAGTGTTTAAAATACGTAGTGTGTAAAAATGTTCACTATAAATAACAGATCAAAGGATCATTCAGAAGATCCAATTCATTCAAAAGATTCATGAAACCTTCACTGAAAAGAGCCATGGGTTGTTTGCATATACACAATAGTGGATGAGTATATACAATCAGACAAAAAATTCAATGCCATGCCTGGGATTCAAACCAGCAATCTTTAACTTGCCATACCACTGCTCTGCCATCTAAGACTTTCTCTACTCACAGTAAGCTATTTTCATAAGTATTCTACAAATGATTCATCATATATCGTGATCAACTTCATGTTTATCATATGTGTTAACTTAAAAGGCTTCAATACATTTAAAAATATTAAATGCCCATTATTTCAAAACCTTTGATTTTTGCACAAAAACAACATGATCATTTAAATGCCTATACATTTCTTATAATATCCTGCAACTTAATTACTACTGCACAATGTATCTTTAAGGGAAGGATTTTGTATCATCAAAATTGCTACAAAGTTTAAATGGTAGAAAACAGACACGAAAGATTGAAACCACTTTGGAATTTCAAAGCCTCAGAACACATACTGAAACTGCTAATTTCACTCAAAACAAACACTTCAGTTATTCTTGGAAACAAATGCTTTTGAGCATCTGTAATAACAGATTACAAGGACATTGTGAAAAAAGCTACCAGAATTTCTATTTTCATACACCATGCCCAGTTCAAAAAAGGACATAGTGGCAGTTAGATAAAAATGCCCAAAAAGGGTGAATTACTGAAATATATGTGAATGATATCAAATATCTTTCCTCCTTCTGTATTAGAAAATTTCATTTGGGCACTGTCTTAAAAGAATTATAGTATCATTGGCATGCTATCCTTGACAGTTAGTGTGTCAGTCCACCAATAATCCTAAATTTTTTAATTATACAAGAGTATCACTCGCATGATCTGCATCTATGTGTTTGAATATTAGCACAGTAACATGCTAATTAATTTGCATTAAAGGTTGATTTTACCTTACCTACTTTTGGCTGTGATCTCCACCCATCAATTATGAAGTGCAAACACGAAAATTAATCGTATATTCCACTGTCTGGATGACTCACAATATCTGAAAAGTAAATCAGGACAATATAAAATTCAGCAACACTAAGAAGCTCTTAAAAACTTAACCTTTCATCCAGCACTCTCATGGTGGAAACTTAATAACATACCTTCAGATTCTATGTCACCATTCGGGACTCGAACCACAACACTGGAAGGAATGTAAATCGTAGGCGTATCCCCTCTGTCTGGACGGCTCAATGTATCTGAAAATTAATTCGTTATATAAAAATGTTGCAACATACAGTAACCTATCAGTTTTCTACCTCATTCTACGAATATCACTGAAGTTAATAGAAAATACCAATATTACAACAAATATACATTCAATCAGAAATAGCGTAAATGTATGATTACCGTCTCGGCTTTGTTCCTGGTGAAAAAACTTCGGGCGAAAACTTCCAGCTATAAAAATCCAAGATGGTCCCTTTCTTCGTGCCTCTGCCATTTAGTTCGTTACGAACGTCCAAACTTGAAACAGCCAATCAGAAAATTCGCCTTTCCCGCAAAAGTACAACTAGTGACACACCGTGTCCATGTGGGGAGTTAGTGCCCTCGGTTTCCACTTAGCCAATCCAACCATCACCCCTGTGGCTGATACACAGTAACTCAGACACAAACATATAGGGACTAGCGCTTTCAGAAAGCCAACCGAAGTTGTCCGACGAAGTTCGAGCGAATGCCGAAAATAAACGAAAGGGAACGATCTTCCAGTTCAAGGGGGAAGGTAGTCCATTCCGGCACATTTTGCTCCCATTGGCTGTGGTCAAATACGTAACGTGGAACGTTGGCGCGCGCATTTCGACTGGCAATTGAAAGTGAATACATAAAGCCATGCGTTTCAAAGCAGGAATTTGTACATACATAGTACAAATCGGTTTAAGTTCAGTACCTTCCAAAGATGTGACACAAAGATTTTCAAGAAAATTCCCCACCCAAAATAACCCTTTACACGGAAGAATTCTCCATTTTTTTTTCCTGAAAAATGACTCAAACGATTTTGATTAAAATGCCATTGTATTCAAGATATTTACATGAAAAATAAAATGTTTATTTTTAGTTTTCTGGGAACAGCTTGTGAAGTCCTCTTCATTCGGAAGGAATTTTGTATACTCTTGTGTAACTGGTAAATTTAAGCAACAGAGGAAAATGGGCTACACAAAAAATGTCAATGGGATAGATGGATCTGTTGCATCCCAGTTTTATATGTTATAATGTTTTATGTATATGCAAACTCCACCATCTTCTAAATGTTTTCTTATACAGGGTGAAAGATATTGCTTGAACTGTAATAAAATGGCTAATAGACACAGGCACAGGGAACATAAAACACTGTGTTTCATTTTAGTAGGTTTAATGACAAAAGTTGTATTGGACATATTCGCACTACTCGTTATATAGAATCCATGATTAACGTACGGTTCAAGCAGTACCTTCCACCCTGTATACTGTCCTCCCAAATAATACCCATGCAGTAATAATGAGAAGTTCTCGTTTCAAGTGATGTCTTTCTCAAACATGTCTTCAAGGTAATAGAAATTACATGGGAAATTGAAATTTAAGCATAACAAAGTATAAAGTTATAATTTCAAGCTTATTCAAAGTGAATTAATCATCATAATAGTATCAACCTCATGTAAGCACTTTATGTAGGGCAGATTGCATGTGATGGTGATTAACACTTATTTGCTATTGTTGTGCTACTGTAATGCATGTCGAGAAGTTTACTGTTGAAATGGTGATGGTTTACAAATTTTTCTCTCTTAGATAAGACATGATGGGGAGGGGAACATCCCCCCCAAAGGCTGTTCTTGGCATTGGGTATATTCCTACTTAGTCTGCATACTTCATAATTGTATGATGTGTTCAATTTCCCTTGAGCATTGCTCACAGTGGAACCAAATGAACAAACACAAACAAACAAACATCACTGTATGGGCTCAATTTGCTTTTTTCCCATATGACCTGTCAATAAATTTAAGGTTCCCATGTGCTGTAGGACCTCCACTGTGTTATATCAAATGTTATATATAGAACGTTTCCCAGGAAAAGGAATCAAAGTGTATTTTCTATTCAATAACTGTAAGTTTTATTAACTAGAACTGGCTTTGTGTATGCATAAGTGACTTAAGTGCAATTACCTATAAGATCATTCCAATAGATTGTAATAACAGACATTCAAGAGGTTAGAATTTAATGAACATTTTAATTGGGTAGGCCATTCAAATGTATATTAATGTAGGCACATGTTCCTTAAAATACCATACAAATGTGTTATACAGTATTATTAAATATGAATGTGAATGCAATGTCTCTAAATAATAACAATGTCTCTTTGTGTTTAACCATTCAAATGTATATTAATGTAGGCACATGTTCCTTAAAATACCATACAAATGTATTATACAGTATTATTAAATATGAATGTGAATGCAATGACTCTAAACAATAACAATGTCTCTTTGTGTTTAACCATATCACACCCAATCTTCATAATTGTCAATCACTTTAACATGTCATTTAGTATGCCAGTATTAATTGTTTTTTCATATGTTGACTGCAGAAAGAATGTAACAGCACATGCTGGTTTATAAATTTGGGGGCTGGATGAGACACTCGTTCATTGGTGTTGCTCTCTGTCCTCCATAGTATTTTTAATTTTAATGTCCCTTTTAACTTCACAGGTTTACAGAGATTGGAGACTGGTGGGAGGGGGGATGAAGATGGTGCAATTGATGGAATTATGGTGGGGAAAACCAGAGAACATTCATTCTAAGTGCCATTTTATCTACCACAAAATCCCATCTCTGATCCCTAGGATTGAATCCAGGCTTTTTTTGTGAGAGGCCATAGTGCTGCCCAATTAGAAGTGTGAATATGAGACAACATTTAAAACAGAGATAGCATTACTCAATACTATCAAGTAATGAAACCAAGAAGTTGTTTTACAAGCCAGCTCCCACTATGACTTCACAAATGAGGTGTATGTAAATAAAGTAGATACTTAAAAAAGAATAACTATTTCAGCAGATATTTTGTCATGCAATACATATTACACATTTATATAATTTAAGTTGGGTGTTTTGTCATAAATATGGTAGCTACATTTCAATATGTAGAAATCATTCAGCAATAATGTGGTAATACACAAGTTTTATTAACTATTTGTGCTTCCAAGGCCAGCGCTTAACCGAGTTACCCAGATTGACAAAAAAATTCCCAAGGATATACAGTACATATGGAGAATTTTCTGTTTATGAAATGCCGACATTTTGCTTTAGTTGTGGCCCGCACAGCGATGACGACGATGTCGTATATTTCCAACAGATGTCACTCTATGCAAAACACTAGCTAAGCAGATGTCACTCTATGTCACAAGCTTGATTAACACAATACTGCCAACATATGAATAATTGATGCCACCAAAGCGCCGCAACTTCGACCACAGAACGTAGCCGAGGGATATTATATAACCTTAGGTTTATGAATTCACGGAAGATTACGTTTAGGTTACGTTTAGAAGTAGATGTGGCCTCTTCAATAGCTTGTGCACACCTACCCACCCTTCGACGGTGTTTTACTTATATAGGTGAATCGCGTACGAAACAAAACAAACGTAGCCATTTTTTCGTCGAAGAGGTATAGTGGGAACTGCCAACATAAATGAAAATCCACCAGAAATGCGATGCGCAGTTGTTAGTAGTGTTTTTTCTTCTTCTTGTTTTTCTTCGTGTGTTATTCCCGCTGAGAAAACGTAACGCATTCAAAGACTGTCCGCACCGTGCACTAATTGAAAGCAGCAAAAGAATATGCCGACATTTTGCTTTAAGTTATTTTGCAATGAAAAGAGCATTATGTCCTAATTTATTTATTTATTTGGTATAACAGCAGGAAATAGTGTTTGAGCACAACACTAATACACATACAAAATCAAACTATGGATCCCAAAATATTATCATTACATCACATTCAAAATTGAAATAGGTATCAGACATACCCTTTGAGCATGAGCTCTCTTGTTCGTTTTACGATATTAGTGTGCAATCCATAAAAATAAACTTTTGGAAATACAGTCCCTAATTTGAACACATTTCAACACTAAATAGCACAAACACACATTTTAACACCTTAACATACTAAGTATAGTTTATATTTAAGGTTAGCTTGTTTTCGCTATATATATATATTTCAATTCTTCATTAAAACCAACTAAACTTTCGATTCATAAGCTGTCTTCTACCTTACTAGGTTTTCAGGTCATGTTCCAGTTTTAAACATCGAATGCGCGGTATTTGGTACTCAATATTAAATAAGGTATTACTATAAACTCCTACATTTACACAATTGCTCGTTGATACGAAAATTCTGGTTTATTTTTATATTTTCGGCATTGCTATTTTATCAGCTGACTTCCATCTTAGTTTAGTTTCAAGCCTCAGCAATCAGCATGGCAGAGGTCGCGACACCTTCCCCCTTGAACTGGAAGATCGTTCCCTTTCGTTTATTTTCGGCATTCGCTCGAACTTCGTCGGGCAACTTCGGTTGCCTTTCTGCAAGCGCTAGTCATATAGGGGTGTAACAGCCGACAACCTTCTAAAACCATGGCAACTTCTAAAAAAACCTGTTTGACGAAATACTTCTTGATGTCATGCTTTGACAAAAATAACACCAGCCCAGCAACCTGGCTTGCAAACAACACACTCACTATGTGCTATGCACTGCTCTGACACATCCCACATCTTCCTTCTCCTACTCACACGGCCGGTTACTTCGCTTTATAAGTCAAATCACATGAGTAGGATATATAGAGGAATTCGAGCACAGATTTTGCGTTTATATGGGAAAGGATAGGGAAAACGAGGCTAGATGCTAGGTTGAGAGAGTCTTCAAGGAGGAAAATGCGTTTATATGCGAGAGATAGGGAATACGAGGGTCGATGCTAGGCTAGACGGGGTTGAAGGAGGGAATGCATCTTATATATGAGAGAGGTAGGGGAATATGAGGAGAAGTGCTAGGCTAGTCAGGAAGGTCTGAATGACAGAGTATACGTCTATATGGGAAAAGATAGGGAAAACGAAGGTAGGTGCTAGGTTGAGAGAGTCTTCAAGGAGGAAAATGCATTTATATGAGAGATATAGGAAAACGAGGAAAGGTGTTAGGCTGGGCAGAAGTCGAGGAGTAGAGTAAGGTTTATATGAGAAGTATAGGAAAACGAGGAGAGGTATTAGGTTAGGAGAATTGAGTTTGTGTTTATAAGGAGAGACGAGAAAACGGAGAGAGATCCTATGCTAGGATAGACAGGTGTTAAAGTTAGGTTAGATAGGAAACCAAGGAGTGATACTCAGCTAGAGGGGGGCAGGAGGGAATGAGCTTTTGAGAGGTAGGGGATACGGGGAGTGGTGTTAGACTAGACAGGGCTTGAAACGTAGGGCATGGTTTATATGTATGAGAAGTATAGGAACAGGAAGAGGGGTGCTAGGCTAGACAGAGGTTGAGGAGTAGAGTATAGTTTATATGAGAGGTATAGGAAAACGAGGAGAGGAGTTAGACTAGACAGAGGTCGAGGAGCAGAGTATGGTTTATGTGAGAGTCATAGGTAAACGAGAGAGGCGTTAGGCTAGACAGAGCTAGAGGAGTAGAGTATGGTTTATATGAGAGGTATAGGAACAGGAGGAGAGGTGTTAGGCTAGACAGGTAGTGTAGCAGTAGGAATATGGACTTATATACAGGAGAGATAGGGAATAGGAGGTGCTAGACTTGAAAGCGACTTTAGACGTGAACATAGTGGAAAACTGTTTCATGTCAATGTTCTAGACATGCCCATCACGTAACCTATTCAGGGAAAAGGTGACTCGTTCAGTGGGAAAAAGGTGACTGCTCAGGAAAAAAGGAGGCCCACAAAGGGAAAAAGTTGACTAGCAAAGGGAAAAACGTAACCAGCAAAGGGAAAAAGGCGACCAGCAAAGGGAAAAATGTGACCAGCAAAGGGAAAAAGGTGACCAGCAAAGGGAAAAAGGCGGCATGCAACGGGAAAAAGGTGACCAGTAAAGGGAAAAATGTCACCAGCAAAGGGAAAAAGGCGACCACCAAAGGGAAAAAGGTGAGCCATAAAGGGAAAAAGGTGACCTGCAACGGGAAAAGCTAACCCACTAACACTAACAGGTAAGTAATTCAGGTAGTATTGCAAGAGGCTGACTGGATCATAGCAGTGTATGATTTCACAGGTAATTCAGCTAGTACGTATGCATTTAGGCTAATTCGTCTAGTAACACAGGATAGATTCCAGATGCTAACTGCATCATAGCTCTGCATGATTTCACAGATAATTCAGCTAGTATCGTAGGTATTTAGGCTAATTCAGCTAGTATCACAAGAGGATAGGTTCTAGGGTTGGGTATAGCATAGTTTCATATTTCACAGGTAATTCAGAGGGTATCGTAGGTATTTAGGATAATTCAATAACATAGGTGTTTAGAGTAATTAAGCAAGCATTACAGGAGGGTAGGTTCCAGGGGTTGGTTATAACCTAGCTTCGTATTTCACAGATAGTTCAGGTAATATCGTAAGTATTTGAGGTAATCGACAGAGCTTCACAGATATTATTGATAATTTCGATCAGAGATTTGTATCACAGCTATTTAAGGTAAATGCAGATGATTCAGGTTGTATCAATGGTATTTGAGTCATTTTAACAGGTAATTCAGATAGTATCACAGGTGCTCGTGCTAATTTAGAGCAGGAATTCGTATCAGAGCTAGTTAAGGTAATTTCACATGATTCGGGTAGTATCACAGGTATTTAAATCATTTTCATAGCCAATTCAGCTAGTATCGTGAGCATTTAAGCTAATTCAGCTAGTATCACAGGAGGCTAGATTCCAGAGGCTAACTGCATCATAGCTATGCATGATTTCACAGCTAATTCAGCTAGTATCGTAGGTATTTAGGCTAATTCAGGTAGTATCACAGGAGGCTAGATTCCAGGGTTGGGTATAGCATAGTTTCATATTTCAAGGTAATTCAGAGGGTATCGTAGGTATTTAGGATAATTCAAGTAACATAGGTGCTTAGAGTAATTAAGCAAGCATTACAGGAGGGTAGGTTCCAGGGGTTGGTTATAGCCTAGTTTCGTATTTTACAGATAGTTCAGGTAATATCATAAGTATTTGGATAATCAGCATAGTTTCACAGATGCTCGTAATAATTTCGATCAGAGATTTGTATCACGGCTATTTAAGGTAAATGCAGCTGATTCAGGTTGTATCAATGGTATTTGAGTCATTTTAATAGGCAATTCTGATAGTATCACAGGTGCTCGTACTAATTTAGAGCAGGAATTCGTATCTGAGCTATTTAATGTAATTTCACACGATTCGGGTAGTATCACAGGTATTTAAGTCATTTTAACAGGCAATTCAACTAGTATCACAGGTACTCATGGTAATATAGAGAGTAATTCGATTATAAAACTTTTCTCATCCAACGTTACAACAATTTATATACTTTTTTCTAAATCTTACAAACTTATTATATGTTAAACAGTTATTGTACGATGCGGAGAGGGATAAACTGCATATTGGTTCACAAATTGAAAAGCTTTACGTCAACATACCTTTATTTTAGTTCGTTATAGATGTCTCTCCCCTTTTATCTAGGCTTGAGACTAGCACTAGGATTGCTCCTAATGGCAGGGTTACCACCTTCCCTTCCATCTTCTTCTTTCTTCATCAGGCGTCAGCTATCTGCATATACAGCACACAGATACCTTCTTTTTTAAGATTGTAGACTCACTAGAAAATCTTTATCTTTAACTTACATTCTTTTAAGCACTGTTTGTAATGGCGTAATGTCCATACGCATATGTTGTTATCCCGTCCTCAGCAATAATTCTTTTATCATCAAACGGAGTCAATGCAATTTTATTCACTTGTACTGTAGCAAGGGCATGCTTTCGTGATAGGATCAGATTCATAGGTGTTCTGATGATTTCACTGGTTTTAAGACAGTCTGTATAGCTGTCAAACGAAATGTACTGCTTAATAGCGCTACGTTTTATACCTTTAATCTTTTTTATCATTGACCCTTGAATATCTAAGGCATACATCTTAGGACGTAGTCCAACAAAGCGTAGGATGATTTTGCTATTAGCCTCATCTTTAAATTTTCCCAATACCTTCTTGTTCTGAGTAGAGTAACATAGATGGTTGGCAGGGTAATCAGCTGTATCGAGATGCTCAAGAAAACGTAGCTTGTCCTGGTACACATCTTCAGTTGTTACACGATGAATGAACGAATCAGTGTCCATATACATAAGCTTCAGGTTTTCAGCTCCATAATAAGGCAACAAAACGTCGTAATGATAGTTATACATTAATGTCTTGGAGATGTCCAACACACTCATACCAATGTATATAGGCTTGTTGAATACAATCTGACGAGAGGCCATATGTACAGCAGCTAGATTATCAGCATATATCGTCGTGTCGATAAACGTAGGCTTGGCGATCAGCTTCTCTAGAGTTTTTTCATTGGTCACCAGTCGTATATCCATACGGTTACGCAGGTTCTCCATAGTTTTTCCAAACATAGCGTTGTTAAAGAGCTTGTAGAGATCCTTCTCGAAATCATTTGCAGCTTGTTGTCGTAGCCTGTTGTTAAATTCCACATAAGGTTTCAACCACTGAGACTGTCGGAATTGTAGCACACGATGGATTTTTGTTAGTCGTAGTCCATGACTAAGAGCTTGCTTCAAAGCCATGTAATGCACTACATACTTCTTTCGAGGTCCAAGATGAGGTATCAGTTTCTTTGTAGATGATTCCAATGGTTTCATACACTCTGGCAGGAAAGGTAGATCGTTGTGTAGATCGTGAAGTTCTGCAGGATACTCGATGTCGACTTCTAATATGTACCCATGAGGATCATCTTCTTGTAGTGTTTCTAAGTTGATTTCTTCAGGTGACACCCACTGAAATCCACCAAAAGGAAGGGCGTGACACATTGCCCACCCATATTGGTTATTTGCGTCCTCGTATGTGATAAATTGGGTTGGTCTCGTTGGATCAAACTTCTCCATATAAGTGTTATTAGCCTCAGCATACCGATGAGAAACTTGGCATAAACCTCCTCTTATACCTGATTCCACCATGAGTAGTTGATCATAATCTTGTAACAGCTCTAACTTAATTCCAGTATACAGTAACATAGCGTCCCATGTTAGACCTGGAGAGGTAAAATAATGGGCGGGATCGACTTTGTGTGTTTTAAGGGTTTGCTCTCTGAACGTCTCAAAGACGTCAGCTAGAAGAAGTACATCCGAAGTTAAGTAGAGATCGCTGTACTCTCCCAGGTTTCTCACATTAAACAGCTCCCATACATTTCTAGCATGATCGTAGTCAGCATCAGTAATTTCTTCTTCATTTAATCTATTGTAGAAGGAGTCCTTAGGAGGCAAGCAGGTCTCGTTCAGGGCATCCCATGACGTAACAAAATCATATGGAAATACACCCTTACGGGTCATCAACTTCAATTTGTCTTCTCCAAAGTACTTTAGCGTTTCAGGATACGAGGTTAGATTTTTTACCAACTTATCCAAGCTTGTACTGAGGAATCGGAAGCTATCCACAAATCGAAGCTTTATATCTCCTACATACTTGGTGAATGAGATATAGCTTTCTTCAGAGTTAGGAATTACCTCCACACGTTCACTTGTACAACCCAGCTCCTTAACAATGAAATGAGAGTCATATCCGCTAAGGTTATGCATGAAGACTGGTATATATTTAGGTGTTTTGCAGGCTAAATTACATTCATTATGAAGACTTCCACGATATTCACCGCTGATGTGATCATGGTCGCGTACTTTATAGTTCTCTTCTGTAAAGGGTTTTCTACACAAGTAGCATGTCGTAGAAGACTCGAAATCCTTTTGCTGTTGATCCGTAAGTTTCAGAGGCTTAGCAGATTTGTATATATTACCAATCATTTTTGCAAGAGATGTCAGGTACAGCATAAACTTCTGAGCAGCATCAGCACCACGATACACATAGGGATGCTTAGGAAGATCAGTTTCGAGATGTTCAACACTGGATGTAGGTTTCACGTAAACACAGAAGCTCATTGGTGTGTGCTCTTGATAAGGTGTTGTATAGGAAGTTTCAGGATTGGGTGTACACGTATGGCATGGAGTGAGAATACTCTCAAAATCAGCATAGATGACATAAGGTACTTTCAGCATCCTCTCAACATTTTTAAACTGTGCAATTGCTTTCTCCTTGCTAGGCATAACAACCCTTGCAACACCATGTTGAATACAGACGGCTGCATGTTCTTGTAGTTTTTCCAGTCCACTTCGTCCATATCGATTATCAAAATGTGTAAAACAGCGCTTGCAGGTATAAACACGTTCATTACATTTAGTTTTCTGGCGTCGAACGAGCTTCTCAAAATTCCTTATATACACGTAGTGATGTTTTCCACTGCTATCATTCAATAGTAGCAGGTCGCGATGTTCAGGTAGTTCAATATCAGCAACCTTTATTGGATACACTTCATGCTTCTCATCCAGCCCGAAAACGTTAATAGACATATTGTTAAGCTTCTCAAATTTAGGTATTTGAGAAAGTGGAGTAGGGTAGGAAACACAGCTGAAGTCGTACTTGTCTTGAAGTTGTTTGTATTTGTTCACACGCTGTGCATTCTTCCCTATGAATTTAGCTAATACAGAGTACATGAAACATTTCTCGTCGGTAAAGTTCTGAATGTTTATACACGCTTCTTTAGCTCCGACAGATGACGGTAGTGGTATGTAGCTACTTCCTCGTAACGGGTTGTACTTGTTGATACGAAGTCGAACTCCTTCCACAGCAAGCAAAGCCCAGCTGCTACCCTTAAGCTGAGACTCCTCCATTTCAGTCACCAATTTCTTGAATTTCACTTCCATCGTTGACTCCAGATCAGTTTCCAGGAAAACAGCTTGATTCCGTGTTTTAAATGTTTTGTCACAGGTTTCTCCAATACTGTTAACAAATCGACACTCAGCCAGCAGATTAATTTTAACACTCTTATGAATGCTAAGCTCTTTATGCACAGCCTGGATTATACGTTGTTTTGCCTCTTGCAGATACATATTTAGGTCCTTAGCTGATTCGCATCGTATAAAATACGATTTCAATCGTCCTTCGAATGAAGTTTCGTATTCTTTCATATCACAGTCCTCCATTGTTGACAGTAACTGATGTTTAGTTGGCTCCAATCTTCTTTTCTTCTGAGGGCTGCTTATTTCGCATATATCTTCGTGTCGCTGTCCCTTATAACAATCTTTGAAGGTTACATTACAATGTTTACATTTGAAGAGCTTCTTGCAGCTCATCTCGTGTCTTCTCTTGTCATAACCTCGGAGGAACTTCTTCCCACATTTTCCGCATGCATATCCAGTAGCGCTTGGAATAATATCCTTATACGCTGAGTTATTCATCTTTATTCTTGATGTAATAACGTATTAATCACTGATCAATGAAATGTAGACCTCTTCACCTTGACGCCACTTTAGAAAGCTGATTATTCTTGGAGAGAACACGATGTTAACACCTCAAGACTAATTAGCACAATGAAGTCCAATGCCCTAGATCACCATATTTATAGAGGGAGCACGAACCTTTTAGATCAATCATAAACTCGCTCCATAACCACCTGTATATGATCGCTCAACGTGTACTAACCCCCCAGCCATATAACCTCAAGTCTAGAGACAGGATGTTTATGACGTCACACCCAGAGACAGGATGTCTGGCAGCATCAAACACGTTTAAACTCGTCTCATAACTACCTGCTTATGCTGTCACACCAGCAAGAGAAGTATTCCCACACGCTCATTCAGACATATATTTCAAATTCAAGCCCACCACCACCATCACCACCTATTGTACCAAGGTTAATTCAAGCTGTATTATCACAATACTTAAAAGTAAAAGCTTAAAAGGAAACCTAGAAGATTTTCCCCCTTATTTACTTAATTATTTCATGTTTTTATTCCCTTTTCAATTCTTCCTTTCCATCTTCTCACAGAAAGACCATTACATTTCACTACAATCATGAGAAAAGCAATTTTTCCAGAGTTACACAGATTCTAAGCTTCTAAATCGAACCCGGTAATACTTTTAATAAATGTATTTTAGCTCCCCAATATCAGCATCTACCATTTAATCTTTACTCGAACCTGATATGATCCATAAGCTTGAAGATATATGAAATCACCCTTCGGGATTCGATCTGAGTACTTTAAAGTAATATTTGTCACGATAAGGATATTTAAGGACTAGATACTCTGTTTGCGTTTACCTTGACATGTTTATCTAAATTAAATTACGAGTTATTAAATTTTTGCAAGTAAATTTCATTGAATCGGTATTCGAACCCAGAACACCAGGAACAAGATAATTTATAATATTAGTCTGACATGTTAAACAAAGTTGTATGCAGTTACATCATCGATCTAAGTGATATATTCTAGTGTACAGAGGCAAATTAAGAAAGTCATTAAAAGATTGGGAATCGAACCAAGCACAACTGATTGGCAATTATATACAGCATTAATTACCCATCATAGAAGCTATCAATCATGCTTTAGTCCACTCCTCTACCTCACTCAGTTCCCGAGATAATGAAAATTTTAAAATTAGGATCGAACCCAGGACGTCATGTATCTAATTATACATCCACAAGATACTACCTAATAACATAAACGCAATAAAGTTTATTTGGCGTCTTTATCTTAATTGGTTTAGGAGTTATTAAATTTATAAGTAAATTCCATCGAATCAGTATTCGAACCCAGAACACCAAGAACAAAATAATTTATAATATGAGTTTGGTATGCTTAAAGGTGCTGTATGTAGTTACAGCATCAATTTAAGTGATATTTTCTAGAGTATAGAGTAAAATTAAGCAAGTCATTAAAAAATCGGGATTCGAACTAGAGACAACTGATTAAAAATTATATACAGTATTAATTACACATTATAACAGCTATAAACATGCTTTGGTCCATTCCTCTAGCTTTCTTAGTTTCCGAGATAATGAAGTTTTTAAAATTAAGGATCGAATCCAGGACACCAGGTACCCAAATATACATTTACAAGAAACTACCTAATGACATGAATGTAATAAAGTTTATTTGGCGTCTTTATCTTAATTAGTCTCTGAGTTATTAGAAGATGAATTTGCATTCACTCCTAGGATTCGAACCCAGGCATCCCGGTCAACTTGGAACAAGGTCCTAATGACGCGGCGCATTCCAAAGAATTGATTAGTTTTTATCCCAATGTTGTATCTCTTTTCATTCAGGAGATATAAGCGATTAAACAGTAGAAATAAAATGGGCGGAGCTTGCCGGCATAGATCAAAGAACTTTATCAGATGTCGGCATCTTCCTTTGCGCCAGCTCTCTCATTTTATTTCTACTGTTTAATCGCTTATATCTCCTGAATGAAAAGAGATACAACATTGGGATAAAAACTAATCAATTCTTTGGAATGCGCCGCGTCATTAGGACCTTGTTCCAAGTTGACCGGGATGCCTGGGTTCGAATCCTAGGAGTGAATGCAAATTCATCTTCTAATAACTCAGAGACTAATTAAGATAAAGACGCCAAATAAACTTTATTACATTCATATCATTAGGTAGTTTCTTGTAAATGTATATTTGGGTACCTGGTGTCCTGGATTCGATCCTTAATTTTAAAAACTTCAATATCTCGGAAACTAAGAAAGCTAGAGGAATGGACCAAAGCATGTTTATAGCTGTTATAATGTGTAATTAATACTGTATATAATTTTTAATCAGTTGTCTCTAGTTCGAATCCCGATTTTTAATGACTTGCTTAATTTTACTCTATACTCTAGAAAATATCACTTAAATTGATGCTGTAACTACATACAGCACCTTTAAGCATACCAAACTCATATTATAAATTATTTTGTTCTTGGTGTTCTGGGTTCGAATACTGATTCGATGGAATTTACTTATAAATTTAATAACTCCTAAACCAATTAAGATAAAGACGCCAAATAAACTTTATTGCGTTTATGTCATTAGGTAGTATCTTGTGAATGTGTAATTAGATACATGACGTCCTGGGTTCGATCCTAATTTTAAAATTTTCATTATCTCGGGAACTGAGTGAGGTAGAGGAGTGGACTAAAGCATGATTGATAGCTTCTATGATGGGTAATTAATGCTGTATATAATTGCCAATCAGTTGTGCTTGGTTCGATTCCCAATCTTTTAATGACTTTCTTAATATGCCTCTGTACACTAGAATATATCACTTAGATCGATGATGTAACTGCATACAACTTTGTTTAACATGTCAGACTAATATTATAAATTATCTTGTTCCTGGTGTTCTGGGTTCGAATACCGATTCAATGAAATTTACTTGCAAAAATTTAATAACTCGTAATTTAATTTAGATAAACATGTCAAGGTAAACGCAAACAGAGTATCTAGTCCTTAAATATCCTTATCGTGACAAATATTACTTTAAAGTACTCAGATCGAATCCCGAAGGGTGATTTCATATATCTTCAAGCTTATGGATCATATCAGGTTCGAGTAAAGATTAAATGGTAGATGCTGATATTGGGGAGCTAAAATACATTTATTAAAAGTATTACCGGGTTCGATATAGAAGCTTAGAATCTGTGTAACTCTGGAAAAATTGCTTTTCTCATGATTGTAGTGAAATGTAATGGTCTTTCTGTGAGAAGATGGAAAGGAAGAATTGAAAAGGGAATAAAAACATGAAATAATTAAGTAAATAAGGGGGAAAATCTTCTAGGTTTCCTTTTAAGCTTTTACTTTTAAGTATTGTGATAATACAGCTTGAATTAACCTTGGTACAATAGGTGGTGATGGTGGTGGTGGGCTTGAATTTGAAATATGTCTGAATGAGCGTGTGGGAATACTTCTCTTGCTGGTGTGACAGCATAAGCAGGTAGTTATGAGACGAGTTTAAACGTGTTTGATGCTGCCAGACATCCTGTCTCTGGGTGTGACGTCATAAACATCCTGTCTCTAGACTTGAGGTTATATGGCTGGGGGGTTAGTACACGTTGAGCGATCATATACAGGTGGTTATGGAGCGAGTTTATGATTGATCTAAAAGGTTCGTGCTCCCTCTATAAATATGGTGATCTAGGGCATTGGACTTCATTGTGCTAATTAGTCTTGAGGTGTTAACATCGTGTTCTCTCCAAGAATAATCAGCTTTCTAAAGTGGTGTCAAGGTGAAGAGGTCTACATTTCATTGATCAGTGATTAATACGTTATTACATCAAGAATAAAGATGAATAACTCAGCGTATAAGGATATTATTCCAAGCGCTACTGGATATGCATGCGGAAAATGTGGGAAGAAGTTCCTCCGAGGTTATGACAAGAGAAGACACGAGATGAGCTGCAAGAAGCTCTTCAAATGTAAACATTGTAATGTAACCTTCAAAGATTGTTATAAGGGACAGCGACACGAAGATATATGCGAAATAAGCAGCCCTCAGAAGAAAAGAAGATTGGAGCCAACTAAACATCAGTTACTGTCAACAATGGAGGACTGTGATATGAAAGAATACGAAACTTCATTCGAAGGACGATTGAAATCGTATTTTATACGATGCGAATCAGCTAAGGACCTAAATATGTATCTGCAAGAGGCAAAACAACGTATAATCCAGGCTGTGCATAAAGAGCTTAGCATTCATAAGAGTGTTAAAATTAATCTGCTGGCTGAGTGTCGATTTGTTAACAGTATTGGAGAAACCTGTGACAAAACATTTAAAACACGGAATCAAGCTGTTTTCCTGGAAACTGATCTGGAGTCAACGATGGAAGTGAAATTCAAGAAATTGGTGACTGAAATGGAGGAGTCTCAGCTTAAGGGTAGCAGCTGGGCTTTGCTTGCTGTGGAAGGAGTTCGACTTCGTATCAACAAGTACAACCCGTTACGAGGAAGTAGCTACATACCACTACCGTCATCTGTCGGAGCTAAAGAAGCGTGTATAAACATTCAGAACTTTACCGACGAGAAATGTTTCATGTACTCTGTATTAGCTAAATTCATAGGGAAGAATGCACAGCGTGTGAACAAATACAAACAACTTCAAGACAAGTACGACTTCAGCTGTGTTTCCTACCCTACTCCACTTTCTCAAATACCTAAATTTGAGAAGCTTAACAATATGTCTATTAACGTTTTCGGGCTGGATGAGAAGCATGAAGTGTATCCAATAAAGGTTGCTGATATTGAACTACCTGAACATCGCGACCTGCTACTATTGAATGATAGCAGTGGAAAACATCACTACGTGTATATAAGGAATTTTGAGAAGCTCGTTCGACGCCAGAAAACTAAATGTAATGAACGTGTTTATACCTGCAAGCGCTGTTTTACACATTTTGATAATCGATATGGACGAAGTGGACTGGAAAAACTACAAGAACATGCAGCCGTCTGTATTCAACATGGTGTTGCAAGGGTTGTTATGCCTAGCAAGGAGAAAGCAATTGCACAGTTTAAAAATGTTGAGAGGATGCTGAAAGTACCTTATGTCATCTATGCTGATTTTGAGAGTATTCTCACTCCATGCCATACGTGTACACCCAATCCTGAAACTTCCTATACAACACCTTATCAAGAGCACACACCAATGAGCTTCTGTGTTTACGTGAAACCTACATCCAGTGTTGAACATCTCGAAACTGATCTTCCTAAGCATCCCTATGTGTATCGTGGTGCTGATGCTGCTCAGAAGTTTATGCTGTACCTGACATCTCTTGCAAAAATGATTGGTAATATATACAAATCTGCTAAGCCTCTGAAACTTACGGATCAACAGCAAAAGGATTTCGAGTCTTCTACGACATGCTACTTGTGTAGAAAACCCTTTACAGAAGAGAACTATAAAGTACGCGACCATGATCACATCAGCGGTGAATATCGTGGAAGTCTTCATAATGAATGTAATTTAGCCTGCAAAACACCTAAATATATACCAGTCTTCATGCATAACCTTAGCGGATATGACTCTCATTTCATTGTTAAGGAGCTGGGTTGTACAAGTGAACGTGTGGAGGTAATTCCTAACTCTGAAGAAAGCTATATCTCATTCACCAAGTATGTAGGAGATATAAAGCTTCGATTTGTGGATAGCTTCCGATTCCTCAGTACAAGCTTGGATAAGTTGGTAAAAAATCTAACCTCGTATCCTGAAACGCTAAAGTACTTTGGAGAAGACAAATTGAAGTTGATGACCCGTAAGGGTGTATTTCCATATGATTTTGTTACGTCATGGGATGCCCTGAACGAGACCTGCTTGCCTCCTAAGGACTCCTTCTACAATAGATTAAATGAAGAAGAAATTACTGATGCTGACTACGATCATGCTAGAAATGTATGGGAGCTGTTTAATGTGAGAAACCTGGGAGAGTACAGCGATCTCTACTTAACTTCGGATGTACTTCTTCTAGCTGACGTCTTTGAGACGTTCAGAGAGCAAACCCTTAAAACACACAAAGTCGATCCCGCCCATTATTTTACCTCTCCAGGTCTAACATGGGACGCTATGTTACTGTATACTGGAATTAAGTTAGAGCTGTTACAAGATTATGATCAACTACTCATGGTGGAATCAGGTATAAGAGGAGGTTTATGCCAAGTTTCTCATCGGTATGCTGAGGCTAATAACACTTATATGGAGAAGTTTGATCCAACGAGACCAACCCAATTTATCACATACGAGGACGCAAATAACCAATATGGGTGGGCAATGTGTCACGCCCTTCCTTTTGGTGGATTTCAGTGGGTGTCACCTGAAGAAATCAACTTAGAAACACTACAAGAAGATGATCCTCATGGGTACATATTAGAAGTCGACATCGAGTATCCTGCAGAACTTCACGATCTACACAACGATCTACCTTTCCTGCCAGAGTGTATGAAACCATTGGAATCATCTACAAAGAAACTGATACCTCATCTTGGACCTCGAAAGAAGTATGTAGTGCATTACATGGCTTTGAAGCAAGCTCTTAGTCATGGACTACGACTAACAAAAATCCATCGTGTGCTACAATTCCGACAGTCTCAGTGGTTGAAACCTTATGTGGAATTTAACAACAGGCTACGACAACAAGCTGCAAATGATTTCGAGAAGGATCTCTACAAGCTCTTTAACAACGCTATGTTTGGAAAAACTATGGAGAACCTGCGTAACCGTATGGATATACGACTGGTGACCAATGAAAAAACTCTAGAGAAGCTGATCGCCAAGCCTACGTTTATCGACACGACGATATATGCTGATAATCTAGCTGCTGTACATATGGCCTCTCGTCAGATTGTATTCAACAAGCCTATATACATTGGTATGAGTGTGTTGGACATCTCCAAGACATTAATGTATAACTATCATTACGACGTTTTGTTGCCTTATTATGGAGCTGAAAACCTGAAGCTTATGTATATGGACACTGATTCGTTCATTCATCGTGTAACAACTGAAGATGTGTACCAGGACAAGCTACGTTTTCTTGAGCATCTCGATACAGCTGATTACCCTGCCAACCATCTATGTTACTCTACTCAGAACAAGAAGGTATTGGGAAAATTTAAAGATGAGGCTAATAGCAAAATCATCCTACGCTTTGTTGGACTACGTCCTAAGATGTATGCCTTAGATATTCAAGGGTCAATGATAAAAAAGATTAAAGGTATAAAACGTAGCGCTATTAAGCAGTACATTTCGTTTGACAGCTATACAGACTGTCTTAAAACCAGTGAAATCATCAGAACACCTATGAATCTGATCCTATCACGAAAGCATGCCCTTGCTACAGTACAAGTGAATAAAATTGCATTGACTCCGTTTGATGATAAAAGAATTATTGCTGAGGACGGGATAACAACATATGCGTATGGACATTACGCCATTACAAACAGTGCTTAAAAGAATGTAAGTTAAAGATAAAGATTTTCTAGTGAGTCTACAATCTTAAAAAAGAAGGTATCTGTGTGCTGTATATGCAGATAGCTGACGCCTGATGAAGAAAGAAGAAGATGGAAGGGAAGGTGGTAACCCTGCCATTAGGAGCAATCCTAGTGCTAGTCTCAAGCCTAGATAAAAGGGGAGAGACATCTATAACGAACTAAAATAAAGGTATGTTGACGTAAAGCTTTTCAATTTGTGAACCAATATGCAGTTTATCCCTCTCCGCATCGTACAATAACTGTTTAACATATAATAAGTTTGTAAGATTTAGAAAAAAGTATATAAATTGTTGTAACGTTGGATGAGAAAAGTTTTATAATCGAATTACTCTCTATATTACCATGAGTACCTGTGATACTAGTTGAATTGCCTGTTAAAATGACTTAAATACCTGTGATACTACCCGAATCGTGTGAAATTACATTAAATAGCTCAGATACGAATTCCTGCTCTAAATTAGTACGAGCACCTGTGATACTATCAGAATTGCCTATTAAAATGACTCAAATACCATTGATACAACCTGAATCAGCTGCATTTACCTTAAATAGCCGTGATACAAATCTCTGATCGAAATTATTACGAGCATCTGTGAAACTATGCTGATTATCCAAATACTTATGATATTACCTGAACTATCTGTAAAATACGAAACTAGGCTATAACCAACCCCTGGAACCTACCCTCCTGTAATGCTTGCTTAATTACTCTAAGCACCTATGTTACTTGAATTATCCTAAATACCTACGATACCCTCTGAATTACCTTGAAATATGAAACTATGCTATACCCAACCCTGGAATCTAGCCTCCTGTGATACTACCTGAATTAGCCTAAATACCTACGATACTAGCTGAATTAGCTGTGAAATCATGCATAGCTATGATGCAGTTAGCCTCTGGAATCTAGCCTCCTGTGATACTAGCTGAATTAGCTTAAATGCTCACGATACTAGCTGAATTGGCTATGAAAATGATTTAAATACCTGTGATACTACCCGAATCATGTGAAATTACCTTAACTAGCTCTGATACGAATTCCTGCTCTAAATTAGCACGAGCACCTGTGATACTATCTGAATTACCTGTTAAAATGACTCAAATACCATTGATACAACCTGAATCATCTGCATTTACCTTAAATAGCTGTGATACAAATCTCTGATCGAAATTATCAATAATATCTGTGAAGCTCTGTCGATTACCTCAAATACTTACGATATTACCTGAACTATCTGTGAAATACGAAGCTAGGTTATAACCAACCCCTGGAACCTACCCTCCTGTAATGCTTGCTTAATTACTCTAAACACCTATGTTATTGAATTATCCTAAATACCTACGATACCCTCTGAATTACCTGTGAAATATGAAACTATGCTATACCCAACCCTAGAACCTATCCTCTTGTGATACTAGCTGAATTAGCCTAAATACCTACGATACTAGCTGAATTATCTGTGAAATCATGCAGAGCTATGATGCAGTTAGCATCTGGAATCTATCCTGTGTTACTAGACGAATTAGCCTAAATGCATACGTACTAGCTGAATTACCTGTGAAATCATACACTGCTATGATCCAGTCAGCCTCTTGCAATACTACCTGAATTACTTACCTGTTAGTGTTAGTGGGTTAGCTTTTCCCGTTGCAGGTCACCTTTTTCCCTTTATGGCTCACCTTTTTCCCTTTGGTGGTCGCCTTTTTCCCTTTGCTGGTGACATTTTTCCCTTTACTGGTCACCTTTTTCCCGTTGCATGCCGCCTTTTTCCCTTTGCTGGTCACCTTTTTCCCTTTGCTGGTCACATTTTTCCCTTTGCTGGTCGCCTTTTTCCCTTTGCTGGTTACGTTTTTCCCTTTGCTAGTCAACTTTTTCCCTTTGTGGGCCTCCTTTTTTCCTGAGCAGTCACCTTTTTCCCACTGAACGAGTCACCTTTTCCCTGAATAGGTTACGTGATGGGCATGTCTAGAACATTGACATGAAACAGTTTTCCACTATGTTCACGTCTAAAGTCGCTTTCAAGTCTAGCACCTCCTATTCCCTATCTCTCCTGTATATAAGTCCATATTCCTACTGCTACACTACCTGTCTAGCCTAACACCTCTCCTCCTGTTCCTATACCTCTCATATAAACCATACTCTACTCCTCTAGCTCTGTCTAGCCTAACGCCTCTCTCGTTTACCTATGACTCTCACATAAACCATACTCTGCTCCTCGACCTCTGTCTAGTCTAACTCCTCTCCTCGTTTTCCTATACCTCTCATATAAACTATACTCTACTCCTCAACCTCTGTCTAGCCTAGCACCCCTCTTCCTGTTCCTATACTTCTCATACATATAAACCATGCCCTACGTTTCAAGCCCTGTCTAGTCTAACACCACTCCCCGTATCCCCTACCTCTCAAAAGCTCATTCCCTCCTGCCCCCCTCTAGCTGAGTATCACTCCTTGGTTTCCTATCTAACCTAACTTTAACACCTGTCTATCCTAGCATAGGATCTCTCTCCGTTTTCTCGTCTCTCCTTATAAACACAAACTCAATTCTCCTAACCTAATACCTCTCCTCGTTTTCCTATACTTCTCATATAAACCTTACTCTACTCCTCGACTTCTGCCCAGCCTAACACCTTTCCTCGTTTTCCTATATCTCTCATATAAATGCATTTTCCTCCTTGAAGACTCTCTCAACCTAGCACCTACCTTCGTTTTCCCTATCTTTTCCCATATAGACGTATACTCTGTCATTCAGACCTTCCTGACTAGCCTAGCACTTCTCCTCATATTCCCCTACCTCTCTCATATATAAGATGCATTCCCTCCTTCAACCCCGTCTAGCCTAGCATCGACCCTCGTATTCCCTATCTCTCGCATATAAACGCATTTTCCTCCTTGAAGACTCTCTCAACCTAGCATCTAGCCTCGTTTTCCCTATCCTTTCCCATATAAACGCAAAAAACTGTGCTCGAATTCCTCTATGTATCCTACTCACATGATAGCCAACCTCTTCTCGGCCGGCCTTCATAATTCTATGTTACATAACTCTAGTGTGTAACGGTACACCCCAACCGCAAGAAAAAATTGACCTAGGTTTTATTTGTGCACAGAACAATTCCTTCGTTGTTAACTCAACAAGCGAATTTTAAGGGGCCCCTCACCAAGATCTAAGCTGAGACTACTGATCAATTGGAAAGTCCTACACAACGAACTCTACTTCTGACAAAACCCAATTTTGGAATGATACTTCCTCTAACGATTACAATTGTTTCATTCACTCTACATATTAAAATCACCCCTATTCGTACCATGTACACACACAGTAACAGACACTCTCCCAAAGGATAACAGGACTTAGCCAGGCTTTATGTGGTTTGACTTAATATCTCTCAGTATACAGTCCCTAATTTGAACACATTTCAACACTAAATAGCACAAACACACATTTTAACACCTTAACATACTAAGTATAGTTTATATTTAAGATTAGCTTGTTTTCGCTATATATATTTCAATTCTTCATTAAAACCAACTAAACTTTCGATTCATAAGCTGTCTTCTACCTTACTAGGTTTTCAGGTCATGTTCCAGTTTTAAACATCGAATGCGCGTTATTTGGTACTCAATATTAAATAAGGTATTACTATAAACTCCTACATTTACACAATTGCTCGTTGATACGAAAATTCTGGTTTATTTCTATATTTTCGGCATTGCTATTTTATCAGCTGACTTCCATCTTAGTTTAGTTTCAAGCCTCAGCAATCAGCATGGCAGAGGTCGCGACACCTTCCCCCTTGAACTGGAAGATCGTTCCCTTTCGTTTATTTTCGGCATTCGCTCCAACTTCGTCGGGCAACTTCGGTTGCCTTTCTGCAAGCGCTAGTCATATAGGGGTGTAACAGCCGACAACCTTCTAAAACTATGGCAACTTCTAAAAAAACTGTTTGACGAAGTACTTCTTGATGTCATGCTTTGACAAAAATAACACCAGCCCAGCAACCTGGCTTGCAAACAACACACTCACTATGTGCTATGCACTGCTCTGACACATCCCACATCTTCCTTCTCCTACTCACACGGCCGGTTACTTCGCTTTATAAGTCAAATCACATGATAGCCAACCTCTTCTCGGCCGGCCTTCATAATTCTATGTTACATAACTCTAGTGTGTAACGGTACACCCCAACCGCAAGAAAAAATTGACCTAGGTTTTATCTGTGCACAGAACAATTCCTTCGTTGTTAACTCAACAAGCGAATTTTAAGGGGCCCCTCACCAAGATCTAAGCTGAGACTACTGATCAATTGGAAAGTCCTACACAACGAACTCTACTTCTGACAAAACCCAATTTTGGAATGATACTTCCTCTAACGATTACAATTGTTTCATTCACTCTACATATTAAAATCACCCCTATTCGTACCATGTACACACACAGTAACACACACTCTCCCAAAGGATAACAGGACTTAGCCAGGCTTTATGTGGTTTGACTTAATATCTCTCAGTATACAGTCCCTAATTTGAACACATTTCAACACTAAATAGCACAAACACACATTTTAACACCTTAACATACTAAGTATAGTTTATATTTAAGGTTAGCTTGTTTTCGCTATATATATTTCAATTCTTCATTAAAACCAACTAAACTTTCGATTCATAAGCTGTCTTCTACCTTACTAGGTTTTCAGGTCATGTTCCAGTTTTAAACATCGAATGCGCGTTATTTGGTACTCAATATTAAATAAGGTATTACTATAAACTCCTACATTTACACAATTGCTCGTTGATACGAAAATTCTGGTTTATTTTTATATTTTCGGCATTGCTATTTTATCAGCTGACTTCCATCTTAGTTTAGTTTCAAGCCTCAGCAATCAGCATGGCAGAGGTCGCGACACCTTCCCCCTTGAACTGGAAGATCGTTCCCTTTCGTTTATTTTCGGCATTCGCTCCAACTTCGTCGGGCAACTTCGGTTGCCTTTCTGCAAGCGCTAGTCATATAGGGGTGTAACAGCCGACAACCTTCTAAAACCATGGCAACTTCTAAAGAAAACTGTTTGACGAAATACTTCTTGATGTCATGCTTTGACAAAAATAACACCAGCCCAGCAACCTGGCTTGCAAACAACACACTCACTATGTGCTATGCACTGCTCTGACACATCCCACATCTTCCTTCTCCTACTCACACGGCCGGTTACTTCGCTTTATAAGTCAAATCACATGATAGCCAACCTCTTCTCGGCCGCCCTTCATAATTCTATGTTAAATAACTCTAGTGTGTAACGGCACACCCCAACCGCAAGAAAAATTGACCTAGGTTTTATCTGTGCACAGAACAATTCCTTCGTTGTTAACTCAACAAGCGAATTTTAAGGGGCCCCTCACCAAGATCTAAGCTGAGACTACTGATCAATTGGAAAGTCCTACACAACGAACTTACTTCTGACAAAACCCAATTTTGGAATGATACTTCCTCTAACGATTACAATTGTTTCATTCACTCTACATATTAAAATCACCCCTATTCGTACCATGTACACACACAGTAACACACACTCTCCCAAAGGATAACAGGACTTAGCCAGGCTTTATGTGGTTTGACTTAATATCTCTCAGTATACAGTCCCTAATTTGAACACATTTCAACACTAAATAGCACAAACACACATTTTAACACCTTAACATACTAAGTATAGTTTATATTTAAGGTTAGCTTGTTTTCGCTATATATATTTCAATTCTTCATTAAAACCAACTAAACTTTCGATTCATAAGCTGTCTTCTACCTTACTAGGTTTTCAGGTCATGTTCCAGTTTTAAACATCGAATGTGCGTTATTTGGTACTCAATATTAAATAAGGTATTACTATAAACTCCTACATTTACACAATTGCTCGTTGATACGAAAATTCTGGTTTATTTTTATATTTTCGGCATTGCTATTTTATCAGCTGACTTCCATCTTAGTTTAGTTTCAAGCCTCAGCAATCAGCATGGCAGAGGTCGCGACACCTTCCCCCTTGAACTGGAAGATCGTTCCCTTTCGTTTATTTTCGGCATTCGCTCCAGCTTCGTCGGGCAACTTCGGTTGCCTTTCTGCAAGCGCTAGTCATATAGGGGTGTAACAGCCGACAACCTTCTAAAACCATGGCAACTTCTAAAAAAAGCTGTTTGACGAAATACTTCTTGATGTCATGCTTTGACAAAAATAACACCAGCCCAGCAACCTGGCTTGCAAACAACACACTCACTATGTGCTATGCACTGCTCTGACACATCCCACATCTTCCTTCTCCTACTCACACGGCCGGTTACTTCGCTTTATAAGTCAAATCACATGATAGCCAACCTCTTCTCGGCCGGCCTTCATAATTCTATGTTACATAACTCTAGTGTGTAACGGTACACCCCAACCGCAAGAAAAAAATGACCTAGGTTTTATCTGTGCACAGAACAATTCCTTCGTTGTTAACTCAACAAGCGAATTTTAAGGGGCCCCTCACCAAGATCTAAGCTGAGACTACTGATCAATTGGAAAGTCCTACACAACGAACTCTACTTCTGACAAAACCCAATTTTGGAATGATACTTCCTCTAACGATTACAATTGTTTCATTCACTCTACATATTAAAATCACCCCTATTCGTACCATGTACACACACAGTAACACACACTCTCCCAAAGGATAACAGGACTTAGCCAGGCTTTATGTGGTTTGACTTAATATCTCTCAGTATCACCGAAACAGGTGATCGGAATTTTAAGATTACAAATTGCCCACGGAATCGGGGTGCTAGTTTGGCACAATACTTATTGCAGAACTCTGTGTAAGGTGCCTCAAATGCACGTTTTGACCTATATTAAATGTATGATCCACGCGATCTTTATTGTAGTACTTTGCACTACTATTTTGAGCTCTAGTCAAATTATTTTTTACTTTCTTCCAAATGATTTTGATATTAGTTACTCCTTCGCGCGCTGGTAGAATATTCTTTAGATTCCATCAATTCGATAAAGGCAAGTTTGGAGGAGAAGATTAGATGATTTTGATTATTTAGTGGACAGATAAACACGTTATAATAACCTACGTTGTGTGACTGTTACACCGTGGTTTTAAACACATTATAAAAACGTATTCGCATTAGGAGCAATAAATAATAGCCTACATAGAAGAATGTAAAGAATTAGGTTTATTTATAACTAATATGATTTTCCGGGCTGTTATGCCGTGGTCTGCTGAAGAAAGATTTCCCAGACGTTTCGTCCACAACTGCGGTGGACATCTTCAGTGGCGCGGACGAAGTCTTCTCGGTGAAAGTATCGCAGCGTCTGATGCGTTGGCCGTTAGTGCCGCTCTCTTTATAGTGTGGGCGCTCTCTGCTGATTGGCCCGCTGGTATGAGGGGGCTGGCGCCGGCTGTGTTGTTGCTCTCTTCTGATTGGCTCGCGGTGTTTTTCGGTTTTGTATGACCTTTCTTGTTTTTGATGACTAGATGCCAGTTACTGTTGAGTTTCAATGCTTCTTCTTTCCTATTGAAATTATTGGGATGTTTATAAATCTCTATTGCTTCGCGTTGTAGCCGGGTATGGTAATGCTTTATGGAGGAAAGAATGTTGGTGTCCTGAAATCTAATAATGTGTTCGCCCTCGGCTTCAATGGCATGTTCGGCGACTGCCGATCTTTCTGTATGGCCCAGGCGGCAGTTTCTTTTGTGTTCGCTCAGTCTGGTGTTAGCGCTCCGCTGTGTGGTCCCAATGTACACTGAACCACACGAACAAGGAATACGGTAAACACCGGCCGATGACAGGGGGTCTCGGGGGTCTTTGGAAGAGCGCAGTAGGCTGTTTAATTGTCTTGTAGGTTTGAATACTGTTTTGACGTTATGACGTTGAAGTATATGTTCAATACGGTCAGTGACATTTCTGAAATATGGCAGAAAGACAATGGACTTGCTTTTGGGTTGGTCCTGAGTAGCCGGTCGGGGCTTGGCCGGACGGCAGGCTCTTCTCACCTCTTGGACTGAATAACCATTTGATTGTAGAGCTGTTTCTAGGTGTCGGATTTCTTGTGGAAGTAAGTGTGGTTCACAAATACGGGAAGCACGGTTTGCGAGTGTCTTAATCATAGCACGTTTTTGTCTAGGATGGTGGTTGGAGTTCTTGTTAAGGTAACGGTCTGTGTGTGTGGGTTTTCGGTAGACAGTATGACCCAGCGTGCCGTCAGCCTTCCTGCTAACGAGTACATCTAGAAAGGCTAGTTGGCCATCCTTTTCTTGTTCCATTGTGAACTGTATACGCTGATTGATGCTATTTAGATGTAACAAAAAATCTTGAAGAGCTTGTTCACCATGGGGCCAGATGACGAAGGTGTCATCCACATAGCGGAACCAGGCTGTTGGTTTGAGTGGAGCTGAGTTTAGTGCCTTTGACTCAAATGCCTCCATGAAGAAATTGGCCACAACAGGGCTAAGGGGGCTGCCCATGGCAACACCGTCTATTTGCTCGTAGAATGACCGGTTCCACTGGAAATAAGTCGTAGTCAGGACATGGTGAAAAAGTGTAATGATATCATCAGAGAAGATGGGTTGTAACAACTTCAGAGTTTCTTGTACTGGAACCATGGTGAATAGAGACACAACGTCAAAACTAATTAGTAAATCCTTAGGTAGCAATTTGAGGTTGCGGAGAATTTGAATGAAATGCGTAGAGTCTTTGATGAAAGAGTCGGACAAGCCGACATGGGGTTGTAGAAGACCGGTTAGGTATTTAGCTATGTCGTATCTTTCTTCAGCAGACCACGGCATAACAGCCCGGAAAATCATATTAGTTATAATTGTGACACCGGCCGTGAAAACCTACGTTCTTACATTAAGTTTATTTGTTTGCTTGGATTAGCATTTGAAGAGCTTTGTAGGTTAACTCTTACGTTACCCTTTGTTCGTCACATATAACAGGGGCAATCCTGCTGTAAGGGATGAACGTTATCTTATTAACGTTTTATAATGGCTTCTCAAGTTCACTTTAAGATATTACTGTGCAGTCCACAGAACCATGAACTTTTCAAACTACACTCCCTAATATTTCCACCCCAAATAACGTAAACCCACATTTTAGCACGTTATGCTAAAGGAAGGTCCCTTTTTATGGTTAAACACCAACAGCTTGTCCATCACTGTATATATTTAAATTCTTCACAAAAACAACTAACGTTTACATTTTCACTACATAACCTATATTCTACCTTTATTAGGTTTCAGGTCAGGTTCAAGTTTTAAAGATGGAATGCACGTTATTTAGTGCTCTATAATAATAAGGTGCTACGAGGGACTCTTACATTTACACAATTTGCTTGTAGATACGGAAATTCAGCTCTTTTTAAACATATTCATTCCACCTTTCCATTATGGATTATGTGAAACATTGGACTTTTTTTACCTTCATCAGGTGACTAATGTTGGTTTCAAGTCTCAGCATGGGAGAGGTTGGTCATTCGCTCTCTATCTGTATACATTTTCGTTTCCACCATGGACATGACAAGGCATTAATTTCTATTACATTATATTGTAACTTAAGATTGCAGACTGAATGGTATACAGTGCTATGGTGGGCCAGAGCTTATCTGTATGTTGCCCTTCATCATGATCATGGTACCCCTTCACTGGATTTAAAATTTGTGCACAGTGTGTGGATTTAAAGTTTTATTGCACCACTAGTGATGACAAGTAACTGGCAGTAAATGGGTATGAACATTCAATTATGGATTATGTGAACTATAAAGGCAACTCCCTCACATAAACTGTTAATCTTATTTGTATTCCCTGGCTGTGGGATATAAGTTTCCCATTTTTTGCGACAGTTTTTGTTTATAGTTGATATAAAGAGTAAAATATGGAATAGAAATCTGTTTATATCCCAGGAAGTGGTGATCTTTACCTTAATACATGTTTTTTCTGGTACCAGGAAGAATTTCAGCATGTGTGACAGAAAAAAGTAATACTACAAGGTCTTCTTTCTTATAAAACGGAATTCTCATTTGTTTTAATGTAATCTTTGTATATTTACTGTACTAAAGATTTCATACACTGTAAATTTCATGTCTGTAAATTATTACACTTGGTTGGACAAAGGAAGTTTATGCATTTCAATTTCAGGAAGTTAGTAAATCTGTACAAGTACTTGCTGGGAGTAATCATCCTTTTGTTTGCATATTTTATAATTTTAGCATGCTATGCGATGCTGCGTATCTAGCAAGTGAAATTAAGGGATCTTACGTACATGACTTTAGCATTATGCACATCATTGAACAATATTATTAATTCACATAGTCAGCAAATGCGTAATCTACATGTAGAAACCTTTGTTTCTGTGACAGGAATGTGTCATTATGAGAAAAGTATACAGTTCGTATTAATTTTGTTAAGAGTATACTTCAAAGGTTTGTGTTAAGTTTATATGCCTATATTTTTTTTTCTTTCTTCAGTTTTTACCTTCTCTACTTCTTACCTATAGTAAGTAGGGAAGTATTGCATTCCACCCAAAAATTTGATACTGAGATTGCACCGCAAAATAATTATTTTGAGACTCTGAATCTAGAAAAGGGCTATTTTTAGAAAAAGGTCCTTTAGTGAAAAACTATTCTCAAAAAATGTCTTTGATGATGTTGATGAAAGTGTCGCGTGTTTAAAATATTTTCAAGACAAATGAAATGTATATATTAAATTTTCTGGCAATAACCTCTAAAGTCTGCTTTATTCTGAATCACTTGTGTAAATAGTAAATGTAAGAGATAGACAAAATCTTCTTCTTAAACTGATTACTCTCCTCTTTTTAGGACTTATACCCCCAAGAACTCACAAGCCAATGCCTTGGGTCAGTTGCATGTAAGGTGTAAGCAAATGCTATTTACTACAATAGTTGTAAGTCAGAAGAACTTTTAGTATATCTTATGGTACTGTATATTTCACTAGAAATTTCACATGGTCCTTTTGGTCTTTTAATGTCATTTGTACCCACATGAAGTACTACTAATTTCACTTCACTCTTAACTTTTGACTGGCTGAGTAAGTTAGGCAGATATTCAGCCATTACCCCTCTATATACATTCACTTTCACTTTTTCTTTGTTTAAATCTATATGTTTAACCATAAAGTCACCATACTCAATAGCACTTTCACACTCTTCTTTATTTTCTGTCTTGGAGTTTTCATTTACATATTCCTTTTTCTCTATCTTCTTGTTACCCCTTTCCTCATAATTTGGATTTGTCCACATGTAGTTCAATGTCTGTTTCTTTGTTCTCTCTTCTACATCATTCCAGCTTGTTCCTTCCAATTCCTCATTTGGTAGTAGTTCATATCTATTTGAAATAGATATGCCATTTGAGTTCAAACTTGCACCACAATTTCTCTGTTTACGACCGCTTGCTTCAAAAAGTTTGTTTCTTCCAACAGGTCTCGTATGTGCAATTTTAGTTCTTCTATGAGTCTTATACACTGCAGTGTTGTTCTAATAAAAAATCTCACTGCCATTCATAGCAATTGATCCTCTTTCATTTTCCTGAGAAAGAATGCATCTTTTCAGGTTAGAATCCTGGTTGTGATAACCATGTGATTAATAATTTGTAACAGTTCTAAGGACCATAAATAGGTTGAAACCCTATTTCTTATAACCTTTCCCTGCTGACATGTATTCTTCTGCACTCTCTTTCCTTCCCCTTTTCCCCTGATTGGCTTATGTACTCCTTTTAATGGCAATGTATGACAAACAAGCAATGCAAGTTCAGACGATAACAGCGATGTAAACCCTCTGTCATGATAGATGTATATGCTTTTGTCATCCTGAGAGGCAGGTTTAAAATGAAGGATACTCCTACCTATTTGTTAATAAGAATTTACTTGCATTTCAGATGTTACATAATACAGTGGTTTTCCTTCATACTGTGGCCATCTTATGCAGGCTTGCATGCCAGTTACTACAGCTTGGGCTCCTGCCAAAACAGTTATAGTATCCCTGCAACCACCTCGTGTTATTCTCCTCCATCCACACATTTCTGCCATCTTCTCAGAAAACTCTCATTTTTGCTTAAGAGTTCAATATCTGAAATTGAATGAATTTCTTGCTTAATGAAATTTTCCTGATAAAATGCCAGAAATGTGTGGGTAGAGGAGGACATCATTTCAAAATCTTATGATAAGGCATGTACTTATTATCATTGTAACTATAAGAATGTGGGGTGGTTGTGTGGATATTATAACTGTTTTGGTGAGAGTCCAGGCTGCAGTAGTGGGTGTGGGAGCAGCTGTGCAATGGCCGCAGTGTGAAGGGAAAGCACTGTATATTTGATTCATACTGTTATGAAAATGTAAATTTGACAATTCGCTTTGAATATATAAAGCAAATGATAATGTTAAATAGGGAACTATTTTGTATTGCACAATAACCTATTCCATGACAGCAGGCAATGAGCGGTGACTACTGCACATGACGGTTAAGATTTATGGGGCAAAATAATATGAAACAGAATGTGTAGTTTGTAGAAAATATCTTCAGGTTTTATGTTAGTACATCACAGAATGTAATGTCAGAATCCAGAAAGATCCTATGTTGAAGACATGCAACTAAAAGAAATGCATAATTTCTGGAGAGCAGATATCCATTGGAATTAAGTAAATTAATGCTAAAGAAATGCTTCCTGCAACAATACTTTTTAAGTCTATTTATTCTTGTTTACTGATTATTAGTATTTTTTACAAAGTTAATATATAAAGTCATTAGAGAGTATGAGGTAATGAGTACTTAGTGCTCAAATTAGCCCGGAGGAGAGAGAAACAGGGAGGGAGGGGGAGAGAGAGAAATTAGTCATCCTCTGTCTCTCTTTGCCGTTATGTTTTTCTGAACTCAAAATTCATAAAGTAATTTGCCATTTTAGATAATTGTTATACTTCCTGTTGCAGAATACCATGACCCAATTACCACTACTGGCTCCATTGCATCCGCAACCACAGGTGAGCAAGAGAATGGGACAGCTGTCCTATAGACTAGAAGAAATAATGGATGGAATGCTTTATGAATCCATGCCAATGCATAATAATAACAAAAATACAGAACCAGAGGAGAGTCATTGTTTACAACGTAACAAAAATATTAATCAAAGTGTATTAAATACAACTGATTTTGAACCTGCTCCTGGTGCTCCCATACGTCGTAAGGACATTATGTTAGTAACATGTACAGATAATAGATTCAACCTTGCAACCTACAAAGACAACATAAATACAATAAGACTGTTTTATATTTTTAGTTTACAACTGCATATAACTGGAATTTCACAAACAAGTACAATACTTGTGTGGCAGAATGTTTATAGGGCACATCACAAAAACGCACATCCATCTGATAATTTGATAAGGTAGCTTTTATATATTTATGTATTTAAAGAATTTTTAATGTGTTTGTTTACATATTATCTATCTTTAATGTCTTCCTGGTGTGCACTGAATAATGCTGATACTATAGGGCTTTATAATAGCACCAATTCTCCAGAAAATACATTACCTAATGAGCTAGATTGTTAATATATAAAGTGAAACATTTTGTACAACTTGAGCACAGCTTAAGTATATGGCTTAGTGGTGTTTCCTTATTTTGTAATATTGTAACACCAACTTTCTAATATACAAAACTTGACAAAATTTTACAGTTTGCCCGTAAAATATATGGGAGCAGAGACATGTTTATGGCTTTGTGGACAGATACAAAATGTTACAGATTTTGACCACAGACAGGACAATGTATTATATTGTATGTAACTTAAGATTACAGACAGAATGTGCCGCATTAATTGGTATACAGTGCTGTGATAGGCCAGAGCTTACCTGTGTGACTATCCTTTATCACAATCATAGTCCCCCTTCACTGGGCTTCAACAAAATGCATAGCGTAAAAATTAAAAATTTGAATGCACCACTAGTGTCCTCTAGGAACCAGGACATGAACATTCAGTAATGGACAGTGTAAATTGTAAAGCAACTCCCTCACGTAAATTTTTAGCTTATTCACATTTTATGGCCAGAGGATATGTTTCCCTTTTATTTTTTATTTACAGTTCATGTTATGAAGCATAAAATTTGGACTAGAAATCTGTGTATAGCCTAGGAAGGGATGTTCTATATTTAATGCAATGCATGGGTAAAATTTGTTAAAAACTGAACATTTTTAATTTTTTCTTTTTTGCAATTTTATTATACTTATAAGTGTAAAACTTGGACTAGAAATCTGTGTGTAGCTACGAAGTGATATTCTTTACTTAACGCAATGCATGAGTAAAATTTGTTAAAAACTGAAATGTTTTTTCTTTTGTCTTTTTTGCAATTTTATTATACTTATAACTTGTACTTTCTTGCTACACAATTAGGTTTTTGATATAAAAAATGTTAAAGCCACAAATGGCTATTAATTTGATCCTTTACCATTTACGTAAAGCACCACCTTGAACTTCAAACTCCATTTTTTCTCAGTTCCTTTCTTTCAGCATTTTTTACTTATAAAACTATTCCTTGGACCACATATTAGCTTGAAATCTTCAGGAGAGCTTCAGGAATAATGGATTTAAAAATTGTTGTGCCCTAGTTAAAAATCTTAAAAGTTCAGCTGAAATTCATTATTTTCCATAGCTCAAATTGAAAAGGTTCAAAATTCAATAATGTGTGAACAAACACCTTTTTTTTAAAATAATTAAAATTAAGAAATGCCTGCTCAACAAGCTCTTTATATTTGTATACCAAGCTCAAATTACAAAGTTGGGAGTAATGTGATAAGGTAGAGTCAGTTGAATCACCTAAAACTTGCACCGCAAATATTTCGGAAATGGAAAATGCTATTGATGTGTAGTTTTCACAGCATTGATTGGTAGTCAGGGGCTCATATATTTAGCCTATAAAACAGATTTTAATAATATTGAGAAAGTGTATTTTTTAGCAAACATACATTTTTTTAAATGGAACAATGCCTAGTTACACCAACAGAATAAAGGTAGGGTTAATTAGAATGTCAATGGTCTTTGTTGCAGGATTCTAGTACAAGTAGTTTACGATAAATCGTATTTTGAAAAGTTTCCATCCCGACAATTGTTTGTCCCATTCAACCTGCTTAGTTGCTAGGTACCATGTTGTTATGTTTGTTTGCATTGTGTTTTCTGTTCATTGATTGCATTGCGACTTTCTGGTCAGTTAGTTTGTGACAGTTCAACAGTAAGTCGTGAGTGGAAGATGGGGTTTACTAATGCAGAAAAAGCCGACATGTTCATGGTGTATGGAGAGTGTAGGAAGAATGTAGTTCGTTCCTGTACGGTGTATGCGGAAACGTATCCCAATAGACGTCAACCATCTCGGCAATTATTTATCAACCTCTTCAACCAATTACGTGAATGTGGTACTGTAATACCTAGAAAACATAACAGAAACAAACAAGTGACTGGAGAGGAGGCATAAATTAATGTTTTGGCTGCCGTTGCAGTAGATCAGCAAATTAGTTGCTGCGCAATCGCACGTGGAAGTGGCATAAGTCAAGCAAATGTACTGCGCATTCTCCAGTAGTGTACTGCGCAAAGACGTTCCTTTGCAGACTAGGAGGAACCTGTGGTACCAACATGATGACTGTCCAGCCCATAGTGCACGAAGTACTACAGCTTGTCTTAACGGATTGTTTACAAATCGTTGGATTGGACGAAGAGAACCTGTACCTTGGCCGTCCCGTTCACCGGATCTGACCCCTTTAGACTTTTTTCTGTGGGGAAGGCTCAAAGACACTGTCTACAACGATGTACAGTGGGCTTCAAATGTTTTCCGATGGGCCAAGGGGTGTAGAGGAAGAGGGGGAAGAAATTTCTCCTCGACTAGTCATGCCTGGCGTGCCGGTATCGTCTCAAAGGTCACATTTACTTCTGTGTATGCATTCAGCGACCTGACTATAAGAAGAAAGGAGACGAAACCAAATACTTTTCTCTTTACTAGAACTATTCAAGCGAAATAAATTAACATATTCTTTGCATAATATGTTGTTTAAAAATAAAATATTGCACTCTTTATGCGGGTGCTACACAAGTTTAAGATTCAGTAATTTTCTCGAGAAACAAGGTTCGCATAATGTATATATTGTTTTTAACGTTTGTTGCTGGTAATAAATAATAATATTAATAATAATAGTTTCATAATTATCACCAATAGAACGTTCTACGCGTGCTCCGAGGGTATTTATTACCTTGAATATAAGTTCGTTTTGCTTTTTAATTGTCATAGATATCGATCACAACGTTTAGCGCTAAGTGTGTAGTTCCATACAGTTGGCACAAGTTCTGATAATATTCGAGTAATGTTTTAAAAATATGGCAGCAAAAGTAATAGTAATGTCAAACTGCTGAAGCAGTTTGGAAACAAGTATAACATTCAATTTTCTTCAAAATGAGATATATTTTGCGTTTGTTACTGATAAAAGAATAAAGATTGTTTTATTTGAAACATAATTCCCCTTATATGTACACTCACAAGTGAAAAGAAGAAAACCCGTGCCAGTCGTATAGTGGACGTAGAGTAAAAATACCTATTTAGGTATTGTCTGCAAAATGTTAATAGATACGAGGACACAACCTTTAGAGCAAAATATGCAGTTTCTATATAGCTGTTTTATTCGTTTAGGATAACATATAAGCTAAATTTTCAAAATAGTGACCCGAAGTGTTAATGCAGATAAGTTGATGTGCTTTTGTTGCAATTGGTTAATTTGAAAGCACTCTATTCTGAAAACTAAATTGCTTTCACGTTACAAAGCTGAAGATGCCCCCCCCCAAAAGGCTTTGTATTGCGATTCACGTTCTGAATTCTTAAAATGCTTCTCTTCTCTGGTCTAGAATAGCATGGAATGTGCAACGGAGGGGACTCGACCCCGATCCAGTGAATGAGGTTATTGTGCTTGTGACCCTCGAGGGTGCGCTCCCGGATGGTAGGGACGAGGTGAGAGACACCGAGCGGCCGGAACCAGGATTGACGGCACAGAAATGACAAAGTTCCTAAAATTTCCAGATTGAGACGCCCTGACAGTTGGGCAGGCAAATGGGGACCTCACCCCAAACAGAAGGTCCAACGCCCCCCCAAGAAGCGGTCCTTATACCCTGGCAACCAACCAAAGACCGAGAGACGGATAAGGTTCTACAGAGAGAATCCTTTTTCTGTGCCACGCCGCACCGGAATACCATCGCCGACACTTCCAATCCTGAAACAGACCTAACGGGGTTAAGGATGAATGAAATGAAGAATGGAACGATATTCGGGGGCTGAGAGAAATCATATCAGCATTCGCCTGACGACCCGGGAAAACTCTCGAAAAAAAACAGTGGATCAGATTGGGTGGTAGCCGGGAAGTGAACTAGGGATCTCTCGAATGCGAGTCGCACGCGTTACCGCGGCGCCACCTGGACGTAAACTGGAAGATCCATAGTTCAAATCTCGGCTATGACATTGAATTTTTCAATCTGATTCTATCTTTCCAACCTTGCCCTACACACGGCTTGAGTGAAAGAGTCTTCTTGTTAATTGAGATGAAACTGCAATTACAAACTTCGTTGTTAGTATAAGAAGAATGCAGTAGCTCAAACGATAGTCAGATTTTTATTTGGTGTCTTTGAAACTCCACGCTCTTTGCATTACCACGAGAATTATGATTAGGAAGAATTATATTTAAATATAGATTAAATGTTTATTTTAAATTGAACAAACTAACGTGTTGCATTCACATAATTTTCTCTTCTCGCCATTCTACAAATTCTTTTTTCTAAATCTCATTTTTCTGTCTACTTCTTATAATCCAGATAAACTTGCATCACATTTAGCTCATCTGTGTGGTGTGGGGGTCTGCCTCACATTCAAGAGGTCCCGAGTTAGAATCTCGGTTAAAGTGAAATACCTGGGTAAAGTTTTTTCCGGGGTTTCCTCTTATCCTGAGGAGATGAATGTTTGATTCTAATTTCTAGTGACCTCGGGCCCATTTGAGCATCATTTTAACCATTTCGTTCATTCACCGTCCTTAATGGCCTACCCGGTTAAAGGACTTTAATTAAATACCAAAAGAAAAAGTTCACGTTTACACGTTTCGTTGTAGTTTTCAAAAAGATTATCACTACGTGATGCTTTGAAATTCCATGCTGTTTATATGACCGCGACAAAAACAAAACGAATAGCGACTTCTCAGTTACAAAAAATATTCAAACCAATAAAAAATATTTGGGAATTAGTTAATCTCATAAAATATATGTATAACAAACTGCGTGCTTTAACGCGGTCTGCATTTCTTGTGTATCAAAACTTTGTCCAATCTTTTAGAGTTTACCAATTATACAAAAGTTATTCAGAATGAAGAAGGCTTCAGAGACTCTTCTCAGTCAGTTCAAAATATATATTTCGTTTGTCATGAATATTTTAAACAGTGAGTATTTTAATCAAAATTATTAGAGCCATTTTTAATAAAATAAATTTCGAAAATTTTTCCATGTAAAGGGTTGTTCAGGATGGGGAAATTTTCTTGAAAATCCTTGTCACAGCTTTGAAAGATGCTGAACTTAAATATCAAGTTTGGTAGTTAACCGATTTTTCACTTTGGATTTATGTTGTTCACAGAGACGCAGGCATATGGAGGTTTAGCCCTAAAATGTGTGTTGCATTCGCATGATTTTCTCTTCTCACTCTTCTTACAAAGCTTATTTTGCATCTATGTCATGTTAATACCCATAAACCTTCATCACTTATTTTCACAATTCCTTGTAGATATAACCAGAACATATTAAGCTAAAGCGATCGCCAAATCCCTCAAAGCTGATCGCTACGTGATAGCTTTGGATTGGTTGGCTACGGAGGGGACTCGGCACTGATCCACATAGTGGATATTGTGCCTACGCCCCACAAGGGGGAGTTTCCGGGAGGCAGGATGAGGCGAGACAAGACACCGGGCGTCCGGAACCAGGAAAAACGGCACAGGAATGGCAGGGTTCCTAAGTTTTCAGACAGAGACTCCCCGTCAGACGAACAGGCAGACCGGGGACCCCACCCAGCACAGAGGGTGTCCAACGCTCCTCAAGGAAGTTGGGATACTCCCGACAGGCAACCGAAAGCTGTGGGACGGAGAAAGTCACAAAAAGCATCCTTTTCCCCTGCCACACGCACCGAAACACCATCGCCGACACTTCCAACCCTGAATCACACCAACGGATAAAAGATGAAGGGAAATTATAATGGAGATGAAATGGAGGTCCGGAAATTCGGGGATGTGAGAATCCTTCCCAGCACTCGCCTGGCGACCCGGGAAAACCCCCGAAAAAACCTATGGGTCAGGAAGGTCGGCCAGAGGAATCCAACCCACGACCTCCCGAATGTGAGTCACAGACGTGATAGCTTTGATATTCTGTTCTCTTTGTATGAACACGAGAAATAAATAAATAAAGAAAAACAATAGCTATTTGCAGTTGAGGGAAGTATAAAGTATTTGAAAATCTAAACTAATAACAAAGAAACTTTCAGGATAGGTAAAATATAAAAGTTATTTGACATAAAACAAAAGTGTTATTTGATATAAATTTTGTGCTTTAACAAGATCTACAATTGTGCGGTAAGATTTTGTCTCTCTCTCTCTCTCTCTCTCTCTCTCTCTCTCTCTCTCTCTCTCTCTCTCTCTCTCTCTTACGATTTACTAATTATCAAAAGTCATTGACAATAAAGACTAATTTACAGACTATTCCTAGAAAATAAAAGATATACATTCTATTTATCATGAAAATAGCTTAAACATATGTATTTTAATCAAAATCCTTAGAGTCATTTTTGAAAGAATAAAAAATTTCGAAAAATCTCCAATGTAAAGGATAGTTTGGAGTGGAGGATTTTCTTTAAAATCTCAGTGTCGCATTCTTGGAAGAAGTTGAACTTAAACACCAAGTTCGGGTTTTAACCAACCTTTTGCTTTTGAGTTATGCTATTCGTGGACACACACACACACACACACACACACACACACACTTGGACCATTGTCTAAAAATAGATTCATTGGATTCAGGGGTCAAAAACGTGATTTCTGGTGAAATTACGACATTGAGTTTTCAGGTGGAACACAATACTTTCTCTACTTACTGTAGCTACGTAGTAGAGAAAGTAAAAATGCTTACTTTGGATTCAAGGGTTTCAAAACGTGAATTCCGTTGAATCTTGTTATTCAATTTTTGGGTGGAATGTAATACTTTCTCTACTTACTGTAACTACGTAGTAGAGAAAGTAAAAATGTTATCTTTGGATCCAGGGAGTCTCAAAACGTGTATATCCGGTGAATCTCGTTATTCAGTTTTGGGTGGAATACAATACTTTCTCTACCTCCTGTAGCTACGTAGTAGAGAAAGTAATGCTTTGTTTGGATTCAGAGGGTCTCAAAACCTGTATATCCGGTGAATCTGATTCAGTTTTTGGGTGGAACACAATACTTGCTCTACTTGCTGTAACTACGTAGTAGAGAAAGTAAAAACCTTTGTTTGGTTTTAGGGAGTCTGAAAACGAGTATTTCCGTTCCGAGTATTAATCCCGTTATTAAATTTTTGGGTCGAATACATAGTGCATAGTAGGGAAATTAAATTCAATGGGGCTCAAAACGTGTGTTTCCGGTGAATATTGTTATTGAATTTTTGGGTGGAATACAATACTTACTCTGCTTACTGTAAGTGCGTAGTAGGAAAAGTAAAAATGCTTTCTTTGGATTCAGTGGGTCTCAAAAAGTGTATTTCCGGTGAATCTCGTTTTTTAATTTTTGGGTGGAATACATTTCCCCTACTTATTATAGGTAAATAGTAGAGATAGTAAAAATATGAGTTGTGGAATAGATAAGCGGCTGGTTGTCATTACGGCATTTTGCATGCAACCAAATAGGGAAAAGTGTAACTTAGATTGTAACTTTAAATAATTTCTGGCCTGAATTGTTGTCACGATGCACGGAAAAATCATACTTCATAAGGACATTATGAAAATAAAGAACATATGTTAGTTAATAATGGGTAGAGAAAGCAGTAAATATATTAAAAACCAAACCATTTTGTTTTAACACTTGCTTGTTATACAATAATATGATGCCTCTAATTCCTAAAAATTAGATTGTATACTGCTTTTGTCGCTGCGTTGTAATGTTATTGCTGCTTTCTTTTCACAGTTATTACATTCTTACAGCCAAGTCTAAGGGAAATGTGTTGGAATGATATTTTGTTTAGCCTGTTACATTTCTTAATCTTCCTTGTAGAGCAAGTATGAGCTAAGATACCTGGAATAACCTCTCGATAAGCACCCCGCTTGTCCCGCTCCCGGTGCAACGGAAAACATTTGGAGCCGTCTGTACCAACTACACCAGACGATATGAAACGACGTATTACTGCTGCCTGCTCTGAAATTTCCGCTGAAATGCTAGAACGTGTGCAGCAATCTTTCCATAGCAGACTGGAAGCGTGTATTGAAGCTGCCGGTGGTTATTTTGAACACAACCTTTGAAGGGCTATGTTCTCTTTACTTGTAAGAATCCGCAGAATTGTTGTAATTCCCTTTTGTTTTTCTTTAGTTTGTGCTACCACAGGTTGTACAAATGTCGGTGCGTAAAAGTTTAAAAACAAGATTTCTCGTATACCACTTGCACTGGAATTTTGCAACAAACGCCAGTGACGTTCTAATTTACCCTACCTTTATTCTGTTGATGAAACTAGGATCGTTACATTTAAAAATTGTATGTTTGCTCAAATAACACACTTTCTCAGTATTATTAAAATCTGTTTATAGGCTAAATGTACGAGCTCCTGACTACCAATCAATGCCGTGAAAACTGCACATCAATAGCACTTTCCATTTCCGAAATGTTTGCGGTACAAGTTTTAGGTGATTCATCCTGTATATATAAGGTCCAAGGAGCATTTCGTATTACTTTATCATTCCTGCCGAAATGGTTATAATATCTTGCAACCGCCTCAGGCTCTCATAGTTATAATTACAATGATAATAAGTACTTACCTCATCATACGAGATGTTGGAAATATTATTCTCCTGTATCCACAAATTTTTGACATCTTCTCAGCAAATCTGCATTCACACTTCTTGTGAATTGAACAACCGTTCAATTTCCGGAATTGAGTGAATTTCTGTTTTCTCAGTTCTTATAATGTATGGGCAATAGTTCAGGTCAAAATGCAGCAGAGGTTGCAGGCGCATTGTCAATGTAAGTGAGACAAGTACAAATACCTAGTATGGAGAGCGGTTATCGACTCCACCCCATACAGCGAGACCTCCGCCTCATCCAAGAGTGGTGCAGGCGTTGGCGATTGTCCATCAACCTGGAGAAAACCACGCTATTCTTTTCACAAAGCACCGCTTCCCCACCAACCTCCCCTCATTCACTTATCTCCGACGTAGGATAGAGTGGACGAATACCATCTCTTATCTACGTGTTCAGCTAGATAGGTGATTAACTTTTGAGGGTCACATCAAGGACCTCTCGCGTCGGGCCATGGGGACTATAGCCTTCTTTTCCCTAAGCTGGGGCCCGGGATGCCGACTCCACTTAAGTTGCGGCTATTCCAAGCACTAATAATCCTCATACTACTGTACGCCTGCGAGATCTGGGGTATGACCGCAGACTCCAGTCTGCTCCGACTGCAACGGGTGCAGAATAGGGGCCTCCGGGCCATCTATTCTGTATGCCAAGCTTTCCCCGTGAGACTACTTCACGAAGCCTCATCTCTTCCATACCTGGAGGATGAAATTAGTCGCCGGGCTACAAAATTATACGACTCTTTACCTTTCCATCGTAGTGCCCTCGTTCGATCTCTAGGGGACTATAACCCCAGAGAACGCCGCTTGAGGCGTCACCGGGTTCCCCGCATGGCTTGCGGGCTCCCCCGGTAACCTAGGAGCTACTCCAACCAGCAGCAAAAGCTGAGCTCCTATATAGTCCTACCTTTAGTTGCTTGGTAAATTCTAAATTAACCCCAATGCAAACTTTTAATCATCTTCCACCAGCGGTGCACTAAGGCCGTTGCTCCCTGACCTGCAGTCGTCGAGGAGCATCACTGCTACCTCCTTTCACCCCCACTACCTCATTCTCAACCGCCACCCTGTAATTACCTTCTCCTAACAACAAGTGGTTTAGCCCTAACAAGAGTAGATGCATTCTATAACACACCTTCGGTCTGCCCTCAGCCTGCCAACATGCTTCAGGTTTCGGTTATCGATATGCTTTATGGACTTAGTCTCAGAAAACGTCCGCTTTGTGGTTATGTCCCGCATTAGTATTTCCAGTTCCGAATCGCTCTGTATTTGAACAAAGTTGATAAACATAGTGTGTTTAGCATGCAAGTGCCAGGTTTAAAAACGCGACACAGGATGTTAAAGATTTACTTTGAGTTTGAAGAAATTCCTTGAAAACACTCACTCGCCTTGCATCCTGGGAGTAGTCTAGTATCTATATGACATTTCACGTTCGAGCTATGCCGTTATGCCGCTTATAGACACACTTTCAAATATGCTGATATTTTTCTAAAATGCATTTTTTGGAGAGATTTATGGGGCCTCAAAACAAGTGTTTCCGGTGAAATAGCCAAGTTAAATTTCTGGTTCGAAATCGACCTTTTCTCTACTTGAAGCTAGAAGTAGAAATAGATATCTACTGTCCATTCCAAACCAGAGTGCCTCTCACTATAAACATACTCGTATTATCCGCGCGAAAGTAGTTCGCAATCCCCATCCCTAATGGCTGATTGTCCCTCTCTCTCACGTGCTTGCTATATATCACTTAAAGTTGAACATTGTTTCAATATATAAAAAGGCGCCCTGCGTGAGAATCAAAGTTCAACATGCAACCTGAAATAAAAGATTTTATAAGTATGCGGAAATGAACATTTTACTTACGTTAATCACAATCCTCAGGCAAAAGTGTAACACCCAAATCCGAATCCTCCGAAGATGACTCAGCTGCCGTATTGGAATCAGAACTATTCTCCAAGTTAATGACAAGCTTATCCACAGCATTGTCACACACAAAACAAGTTCCCACATTTGATTCTCCTCTTTGGTTACATTTCTCACTGAAACGCCTGTAAAATCGGATATTAGTTTCGTAATATCCACTAATACAAGTGTCGGGTATTTTTCTAATAGTGAGTTGAGTACATTAAGTATTGTTTTTCGCCACTTTTTAACGGTTTCCCGCTTATATGTTTGAACAGTTTATGCGCACTACACGCACCTTTTACTGCCATGAGAACTCAAATACCAACTGACTATACTCGGCGCCAATCAAGAAGGTGATTGACTTTCGCGGAGAGAGAGAGGCGACGTTGCCACTCATCGCGACCACGTGGAAACGTGTTAGAACTGTGTCGAAGGCGACTGGGTTGCGCCTGCATTGTAGAGCGGGTATTATTTATATTCGTATACGAAGACAATAGTAAAATAATGAATCTACGTGCAGAGGATAGAACATTCAAGAATATATCAATCTAAAAATCTGCGTTAACAGAAGAGACATACCTGTGAAATATTGATGCTTATTCTAATGGAAAAAATGCCAGATTTCCGAATCGCTTGCATTACTGCTATTGCTGCTGCTGCTTGTTTGATAGACAATGTTGCCACCGTCGTCATCATCATCATCTGAAGGGCTGCTAGAATTCCCCACGGAAATGACGAGTTGTTCTATAGTTTCTTCTAAAACTCCTTCATTTTCCCAAGCTGCACTTATTACGCCATTTGTATGAGTCACCGCTTTTTTCCCCCAGTTTTCACCTTTTACTGCTGTTAGTGCCTCATCTGTAAGCTTTATTACTGACGACACAGTGAAACCTTTATTGTTTTACCCAGCATAACCCTTTATGTCGGCCCAAATTAATTCAATCGAGTTAAAATGACAATGATAAGGTGGAAACCTAACTATTTTGTGACCATGTTCTGCAGCAATGCCATCGACTACATAACTTGGAAACCGCGGTTAGTTTGCTTTCACAAGTTCCAGTAGCTCACTTTTCTTCAGTCCCTCCTTCATCGGTATATTGCGGCGAATCAAACCACTGAATTATTTTCTCCTCTTCGAAATATTCTCTCACAGAGCATATTATTTCCCGCACTTGTCCTTTAATTGGGATACTTTTACCAAATACAGTTTAATTCGGTTCCCGAGTGCGCTCACTTTTTCGTTTGGCGGCGCTTCTTTGTCAAATTTTTGGACATTATTAAATATTCATTAAACGTGTTAACACAATTATAAATGCTCACACAACACACGCACGCACAAATACACGAACTCAAACACACGTAACACAAGGGAAATACCATACAAATAGGACGATGCAAAAGGACTTTTCAGTGCGCAGGTAATCTCTAAACTGATACAAAAACAAAAGCAAGCTGGGGCTAAAAGGAGGACATTGTTTATAACTGCAGCGACAGCAGAAGATAAGTTCATGTTACTGCAACGGTCACTCGCCCGGCAGTCATGCCAATCACGTGTTACGATATCGCAGCAAGGCATTTGCGTCTATCGTTGCTATGGAAACGCCTTAGTTCTAATTGGTCCTTCTAATGGTTGCTATGGTGACCGCTGTGACGTATTCATCCCCTTCCATTCATTTAAAGCTTTCCGCCACGTGGTTAGTAACTGTCAATCACCTTCTTGATTGGCGCCAAGTATCAATCACAAGATTTGACCTGAGCTGAGCACACGTGTGTAGCGTATTATGAATGACTTGTTCACTTATCATATTTCCTGTGTTACGCAAAGTGTTTATTCGACGCAACGTGTTTATTCGGTGCTCAGATAGCACCTCTGGGAATTCATTGCTGCATTTCTCGTATACGTAAGAGAATGGCAGTCATGCATACAGTTGGTATTAACAAGCAAGATGCTCTCGGCGTTAGCGCAACAGCAGACGAAAATCATATTTTGTAATCTCTTAACGGTTAGTATATATCCATTACCTTTAGCAATGAGTTCTTATGATATCCGCAATAAAATGTGCAGTTCTATACATTTCCTGTCCCAATGTTTCATTACACAATACATTTTTTAAGGAACTATTTACGTTGGCGTAAGAGTGTGATCTTAGGTTCGTGACAAGCAGGAGCACGTGCTTTTGTTTACATCAGAGGGAACTCTGGTTTGGAATGGACAGTAGACAGAATTGGCATTTATTTAAAACAAATATATACTAATAAAGCTCACCATATGTACAGCAAATGTCACAAATATATAAACGAGCGTGAGGCATCGAATTCAACAAAGGAGTAGCCTAGGAAAAATAGAGTGGAACTGATTGTGTAGTTCCCACCCCAAAAAGGGTACACCATATTCTCATTTTCAAAGTTACATATGTACGAAGTACACATACATAGTGTGCTCTTAAGCAGCTCTTAAGGAAGAAAGTAGATGGCCTACAAAACTGCTCTTAAGTGCATTAGAATTTTTATGACAAAAATCCTATTATTTTCACTTTGCAGTGTTTTAGTTAAAGTCTTATGTTTCTATTGCTCTGTTACAACGCTATTGGCCTAATAAATGTCATAGAAAATACATTCGAAAATTAAATTAAGTTTTATTTATGGACGCTCTTTAAATGCTGTGGTCCTTAGCGTCCCATTCTATATTGGGCGTGAAAGTCCGGTAATTTTGCTCAAGGCCTCTTTATCAGGCTTGAGGTTCTTTTACGTGCCGTAAATCTAGGACACGGTAACACCGGCTTTACTTCCTTTCCGAAGGAAGCCATGCTAAGGATTTTATGCCCGAAAAAAATCCATCGCTCTCCGCCGGGTTTGAAACCACGACCTCGGGAACTAGTGGCTAGCACGGTACCCCTAGAACACGGAGGACAATTACATTTGAAGCTGGATGTATCATAGGTATGCCATAACAAGGAAATGTTACAATATAGCATCATATAAGTTGCTTGAGCAAGGATGAGTGCACATAGCAATAGGGAGCGCTATTACTCGGGTTGTCATGTCAGTAGCTGTGCACTCCTAGAAATGATCTTGAAACTAAATGGGAATAACCAGACATACATGCGTCTAAACAATAATGAAATAAGACACACAAATTTTTGCTAATAAACAAGCAATCAAATAAATGAGATTTTAAAGCATGCTTTGCTGGTAACGTTCGATTTTGTTTAGCAGCTTTGTTACCGGTTTACAAAACAAATCATGATGTGTAAGTTGCACAGAGGAGGAGAGGATGAGGGTAAAGAAGGGGTATAGTGTAAAAGGGAGAGAGAGGAAGGGAGGGAGAAATTGGGAAGTATAGTGAGGGAAAAAGAGAAAGAGCGGGAGAGTTGGGGTGGGGAGAAAAGGAGGAGGAGAAGAAGAAGAAGAATCTGTACATTTGCAATAACGCAATCAGGGTTGCGGGTTCTTTTAGTATCATTTATAAGAAGGAAAAGTACTAGAAAAACTAAATAGTTATAAATTGGGAAAATAAACTAAGGAGCAGAAACATAACTGGAAGGAAAGCTCCAGCATAGAGTGACCCGGCTTTTAAACATCTGACTGTCAGTTCCTCTACACCCTTGTACCTTTAACGAAATGTGTAATGAAACTATTTCTGCAAATTGCAAGGGTTTATCTCGATTATGATCAAGTAGATAGAGAAATAAACTTTCTTAAGAATACTTTGCAGAAACTGTGTAAAAATACGCGATATTGGGTGGGGAAGGTCATATGAATGTAATACATGACAATTTTTTCCCTTTTTGTTAAATTCAAGAGATTTGAAACTCATAAACCCTCCTCCAAGTGCTATCCATATCTTCTATTGAGTATTTATGCTACAAGAAGGGATAACCCAGGCCTGTTTGAAGTTAGTGCATTACTGGTGCTGAGAGCATTCATATGTGAGCTTGTATCTCCTATAATTTTTCGAAATGAGTTTATATAGGTTTTATATGCATTAAAATTCCCAAAATACAACAGAGAATAAACGCTAAAAATATTTCGAATATGTATGCACTTAGGTATGTATGAGACCTCAACAATGGCAATCATTTTAAGTCCTTTAGCACAGCTTGAAAGTAATTGGCACTTAAGATTGGAATAAAGGGACAGGATAGAGGTGAACAACATAATGGATTAAGCCCAGGGTGACGTATGTTGTGTGAGTATTTATTTTTAATCACAGAACCTTTTGCTATACTTTAAATGCCACGAAATTACAAGTCTTTCGAATCTTCTGATGTGAAGTAACGCATTTTACAGGACCGAGCGGGATGGCGCAGGTGGTTACGTCTGTGGCCCGCATTGGAGAGGTCCCGAGCTCGATTCCACCATGGTCTATAGTTTTTTTCGGCGAATGCTGGAGTGATTTCTTTCATCACCCGAATTTCCTGTGCCTTCATTTCGTTCCATTAATCATTTCATTGGTCATTCACCCCGTTTGGTTCTATTTCAAGTCTGGAAGTGTCGGCGATGGTGTTTCGGTGTAACGTGGCAGGGGAAAGGATACTCTCTGCGAACTTTCTCCGTCCCTTGGCTTTCGGCTGGTTGCCGGGGTATAAGGACCGTTGGACCCTGAGTGGGGCAGGGTCGACGGTCTGCATGTCCGTCTACCGGGACGTCTCAATCTGAAAACTGTAGGGACCCTGTCATTGCTTTGCCTTCACTCTGGTTCCGACCACCCAGTGTCTCCCTTTACCTCATCTCTCCCCCCCCGGGGGTCGGTACAATATTCTCATTGCTGGGTCGGTGCAGAATCCCCTCCGCTTCACAATCAAATCCAACATGTTTTACAGTAAGTAGAAATCTATAAATGGAAACAAACGCTCAACATCGCAACCTTTAAACGGGACAAACTTAAAAAGAGTAACTTCTTTAAGGTTATCTGTGATTGGCAATCTGTATCTGAATAATTCAGGCAGCAGTGAATTAGAGTAATACACTAAGAATGCATCTGTTTATCCTAAACTTACAGAGCAAGGTGTGAGGCTCGCATTCCGGAGGTCCCGGGTTCGTTTGCCATCCTTCCGGCAACTCTGATCTTGGGGTTTTTCGTGGTTTCCCCGGTTCGGTAGGCGAATGTGTTCCTCTTCTAGCGTGAATTTCCTATCCCTATCATCTCATCTTCGAATGTTCCAGGGCTGTAGGACGAGGGGATGGAGATCGGTACGTCGCGGCGGGACCGTGCAGTTCGTGTTGGCGCTTGGCTGGCCGGCTGGCTCCCTGGGGAGCGGCTCGTTTCATTCTGGAGCCCCTAGGTTGAAGAGGGCTAAAGATAAAGGTACTGACGAACGGAAGAGGCCCCCGAAGTCAGGGTAGAGCACCGCACGCAGGCCATTCGAACCCTGTGCCTCCATCGTGACCCCGGGGAGGGAGGGAGAGGAGAGATACCCGAAGGGCGACCAGATTTGAATGACGATAGGCGCAAGCATGGACGGGGTCCTTAATGTTTTCAGATTGAACGCCTCCAACGCCGCCTGAACCCACCCATTGGGCTCCGAGACTCCGGGGGGTCTCCGGAGGATCGCCAGCCCGACAGCACCTAGAGGCAGGTATCCAACCGAGCGGTCCCTGGACGACATCAGGAAGAAGCCACTATCCGGCCGCAACCCGCCAAACACCGTCACCTGGTCCTACAACCCTGTAACAGATGACAAGGAAGATGATGGTACAGAAAATGTGGGACAGGGGAGTCCTGGTAGAAGCTGAACCACCCCAGCATTAGCCTGCTGATCCGGGGAAAACACGAAAAATCCATGGGTTAAAGTGGGCGGTTGGCGGGGGATCGAACCCCAGGACCTTCCGAATGCGAGTCACATACGTTACCGCGGCGCCACCTCGCTCGGTTTGAGGATAGCTAAGGCCGGCGACGTGAGGATTGGTGTTACTCTGGGCTCGTTAGGGACTACGTCCTTGCTAGCGCGCATCATCGTTCGGATCTGGTCACCCTTCGGGTACCCCCCCCCACCCGGGGTTCGCGTTGAAGGGACAAATGTGCTGTGCGGAAGTCACTCCTGCTGACTAACCCTAATCCTTATCCTAGACTTCACTGGAAGCAAATGTGAGTGCAACCGCATAGATCATTAGAAACTTTCACCTTCCTGTACGGCAAACTACTGAAATTATTTCCCAGAGATAATCTTGAACATCGTTAACTATCTTCCTTGTAACAAACAGTACAGTAAGATTCCAGTGCCTGAAGTTTAATGCAAGGACATTCGTTATTAAATCTTGCATGTATTCCGACTGATACCTATAACCCATGGATTCCTTAACCATATTCTCAGAATTTCTTTCTCTCTTCAAATCATTTTCTGGATTGAAAATATGCAGTTATATACTAAATTAAATTAATACGTGCTTTAACTCTTTAAAAATATCAAAATGTGCAACATAAGATTGATTTTGTTTTTTATACATCTTTCGAAGCGCAAATGTGTATAAATATTTCTTAAGGGTATGCCTGTACTGCCTATATAGGCAATGTCCAATTTCTAAATGCCTTCATAGCAATAGTTTTTATGCTTCTTGAGAAATCGCTGCCCAAACATAAGGCCGCATAAACGAAAAGGAGCTAACCAAAGCCTGCAGCAGGGCTGTAATAAATTATATTTAAGGAAAAAATATGAGGTTAAAAAAACATAATCTTTTTATCAGACATAGGAATTTCTAAGCATTAAAATCTGAACGGAAGGAAATAAGGCTGAACCGTCACTGGACTATAAGCAGGGAGGTTGCAAATAACAAACCACCCCAGCCCTCGTGCAGTCTTTTGGTGTTTGCAGACAGTACTCGGACCGGTTTTTATCTGCCTATCAGTGACCATTGACCTCTGTTGTTTTGCAGTCTTTGATTTGAGTGTAAATAACTTGAAAAAATTGCTGAAGAGTGCCTGCTTATTATATTCACGGTTAAGCATGTACTTAAAAATGATAAAACCAATGTTTAATTTGTTGCCCAAATTTAGTTTACAGGCTCCCTTTAAGTATGATTGTTCAATAAAAACATTCATTTATATTTAGACCCTCGGTTTAGGCAAGGTATTCTTCAGCTTTGATAGTTGCTAGGAGACGATGTCGCTGCGAGAGAGACCATTGGAATATTTTATCCCAGGCCTGAGAAAGCCGATGTTACGCACAGTGGCGGCTTCACTAAAGGGAACAAGGACACTTGCCCTTCCCTTTATTTTGAAGCACAAACACCTGAAATAATTTCTGCATAAATTATCAACTCAAAAAAAGTTTATGGAATTTTAGACGCAAGTTAAATGTTCCAGCAGCTGCACTGTAGTACACAAGAGAAGCACGCTGTTTAAACGGTTTCTCGAGCGACTGCGGACAACTTGATGTGATGAGGTGTGAAGAGAAGGGCCAGGGTACATTCTCCGTGTGTCCAAGTTTAGCAGGAAGAGTGCTTTGGTTTAAAAGGAGTTGTTATGGTGACCAAGGGGATGATCCGGCACTTCTATATCCACGTGGATCGTTCCTCCTCACACGTGCGTGCTATGCGGGCTGGCATACCACAAGGGGCAATCATGTCTCCTTTCCTGTATATACTTTTCACTAATGACTTTCCCGTGTAGCAGATGCAAGGTTGTCATGTACGCTGACGACACTGCAATATACAACCACCATAGAAATTCCCGTTTCGGCCTTCTTGAGATGCAGCGGCACACTAACCGCTTCCTTTCATGGCTCTATGACTGGAAAATTGAAATTAATGGAAATAAATGCCAGCTTATATACTTTTCCAAGAAGCTGAACCTACCGGCAATGGACCTCACGCCCGGTGGTCAATTACTGCACTGTCGTCAGCAAGTATAGTACTTGGGGGTCACGTTGAATCGCCGACTCTCTTGGAACGTTCACCTCACATATAGCCAACAGAGGGCGGCAGCGTTTTCAGAAGTAAGGAACTGAAGACCCGCTCCAAACTGATCCTCTACAAAGCTTTTATCCTTTCTGTAATGCTATACGTATGCGTGGCCTGGGCAAACGCAACCAAACTGTCATGCAGAAACTTCAAACCGTCCAGAACCTCTCACTAAGGAAAATCCTCCGCCCTCCTATCCTTGCCAGGAACCAAACTATCCACCAAGAACTCGCCACCCCTTGAATAGCTCAGGCCATACAGAAACGAGCCACCACCACGTGGGCATGCATCCGCAGACATAACAACACCTTAATATCCAACTTCCGGAGCGGCTATCCATAACACAGGAAACGTAAGCGAATAAAGGTATTTTAAGATCTTTCCGCCGCTCGCCGCTCCGCGCGTCCACAAACACCGGCCCACGGGCATGCACTCCCTACAGCAGAGGCCGCCACCTCAACTGAAATCCAGTATGCACTGACCGCACAGTATAACCGCGAAAACTGTACAGTGTACTGTTGGACAACGAGAAGAAGGCGAGCGGGGCCTGAGGGGCGAGCGGGGTTCTGTAACTGTTTATCTGCTCGCGTACTGTCGATTGTTTACTACGTTTACTACGAAATGTGTTTATGTGTGCAAATGAACCACCCATGCTGCCAGATCTGATACTAGTAGAACAGCAACCGCCGTAATAGGTGTTAACGCATTGGCTCTTGCCATGGGTGAGTACTTGACAACACAGTGTAGTAGTTTATAACCTCCTAACATGCTTATCGTATCCACACGGCGAGCGTAAATATGATACGGACGCAGGAAAGTGTTGATGTTACACATTCCTCTCGCTTGCCTTCTTCTCGTGGTCTATCAGTATATAGTGGGGTGAGTGAGTTTGTGCGTGTGCGTGAGTGATTGTGGATGGATGAAACTAAGTATATGCGTGTGTGTACATATGTAAATATTTTTGTATATATGTAAAAAGAAAATCCCAAGGAAAAATGTGAGAAAAACATTAACGAACACAATGAACTGTTCTCGGCAGCCCAAAGCGGGCGGCTGCATGGGTTCAGGGCAACCCACAAAAACCTGCAAGCCCGAAAATTATAAATCCATGTGAATTGTACCCTGAAAGCCGGGACTTCTGTACCTGTTCCAGGTAATTCGACAAATAAATAACCTTGAACCTCAAGGGGATGACACAAGAGTCGCAGAGAGGATTCACTAAGGGCACGTAGAATCTGTGGACATTTCTCGCACATGCGCACTAAGTTGTCTGCCTTATCGGAGCAACCGTAAGAGTAGCTTCCCTAAGTGATTTGTCGGTAGGTCAGAGTTATTACTTCCCATCAGCTGTTTCCTCTTTCGCGCCAATCACTTATGAGGAATCTAAACTATAAGAAGCTTTTTCAAAATAAAGGCAATTCATCTAACGTATCCTTAAACAGCCTAGGCAGTGTGCTCATGCTACTGAGATGGCGGTAAAGTGATAGACACAACCATGGCAGAACAAAAGGCAACAGTACCAACAGATGTCCCCGAACAGGGAATTTCCCCAGCAACTACATTAAGCACTACTAGTATGATGCAACAGATGCTAGAAAACTTTCAAAGTAACATAGAATCACAAATAGCAGCCCAAAGTAGTCACTTAGAATCCCAAATACCAGCCCAAAGTAGCAACTTAAAATCCAGGATAGTAGCTCAAGAAAGAGACCTAGAAGCACAAATAGCAGCCCAAAGTTCACAAATAGCAGCCCAAAGTTCACAAATAGCAGCCCAAAGTAGCAACTTAGAATCCCGGATAGCAGCTCAGGAAAGACACTTAGAATCCCGGATAGCAGCCCGGGCGAGCACTTGGAAATTAGAATAAATGATAGGTTTACACAGCAGTTTGAGCATAACCAGAACAAACTAGATGAACAAATAGAAAAGCAAAACCAAGTCCTGGAAATGATTAGCCTAGGTCAGACTACAATTCAGGCGGAATTTCTCAACCTCCGTACAGATGTGCATAACGCCCAGCAGGACATAGAAAAACTTAAAGACCAAGTGAATAGTGTGCAAGTGACTTGCATGTGCAATTGAGCGAGGAGCTGCGCTCAACCTGTATCAATTTAGAGAAACGGCAACAAAGTGCCGAAAATCACACTCAGTCCGAGTTATTAGCAATAAGCAAGCTCACCAAAGGGAGCAGGGAAATGATATTGCTAAGATACAAGAAACCCTTACACAGGTAGTAGCAGATCATCGCTCAAATACAACCACAATCGAGCACTACTCGCGGGAAGTGGCAGTACTCAAAGAGGCCATCAAAGGCATTCATATTTCCAATCGGAATTTAACTCCGTCAAATTACTCTGCCAATTCCCTCGAGCCAGTGCAGGAGGAAATGCAGAACGCGCAACCAGCCGCGCCTTCTGTATCGCCTCCCGTAGCACATAGTAATAGTATAGGGCCGGAGAGTACACACACTCACTGCATGCCAAACGCTTTCCCGAACCATTACCACCTACTTACCCTAGAGAGGTGGCGCGGGGTATTTTCTGACCCCAGTCAGTTTTATTTGCAAGTTATATACAATGATTTTGGAAACCTGAACCCTGCCTTTCCCTTACCTTTCGCTGCATTCCTTGGCTTTTGTTAGAGGTCATTAGCATTGAAATACAGGTCATGCATTCCTAGAAAATAGGCTATTTGTGTTCTTTGGCTGAAATGAGGGCAGGAAATACCCCACGCCACCTCTCCTGTTGCCTGTTATGTGTCTCGTCTGCATGTTGTTTCTGTAGTTACAGTATGTTTTCAGCTGAACCTTCGAGAAGTTGTGGTTATAATATTTACGTATTTTTTATTCCTAAACGTAGTGCTGTTTTTATATCAATATGTGTTATGAAGAACATCAGGCAAGGTTATTAGCCCTAATAAGGGAAGTGGAAGAAGAGGAAGCATTAGGTGGTGAAGGCAGCGAAACCGAAGATGAACTTGAAATACTGAGTTCAAATAGTGAAAGTGAGCAAAGTGCAGAAGAGGATCGAGTTACGGCATGCAAAATGGTTCAGCCTCCTCAAAATTAACGTACTCGCTCCCACAAGATAGTGACTCATTTACCAGGTGTAAAATCTGCAGCTAAAAATGCAAAATCTCCTATAGAATTATTGCTTGAGAAAATACGGCATTTTATCAATGCAGCACAACCAGAAAAACAAGAACAGGAATTGCCAGTGAAGAAAAGAATGAGGTGTAATGTGTGTCCGAGAATGCAGACAGAAAAACAAAACTTTCGTGTGTAAAATGCAAGCAGCAGGTGTGCAAAGACCATAGTATAGTCGTGTGTAGGAGCTGTGTGTGAATTATAATGTGAGTATCAACATATGTTCTTACTGTCGAGATGGAAAAAAAAACAACACATTAATTGTGATACTTTATGATTATGAGTGAAGTGAACATTTAAATATATTTTTTGTGCTGCGCATCAGTACAAATTACAAGGAACTGTCAATTCAAAGTTTTTGTTTTTTAAAGTAGATTTCTACAACCAACAGTTATTTTAATATATAATGTATTACTCGGTATATGTAAGCAATAAGATAAATTTATTAATTCCGTCCATTTACAACAATCGATTTATTCCTGGGGTCACGAGTGACCCCACGCCACCACTAATGTAAGACGTACATGCGCCACCTGTCTAGGGTTAATGAAACATCCGTGCCCACGTTTAACGATGGGAGAGACAATGCCAGGCGGTACATAATGGATCTTGAATCGTACTTATATTTAAAAAGTATTCCTGTCTTTCAAAATGTTAATTGTTAAGAAGGGCTTAGAGGGGAGTTCTCTGACCTGGCTTCGATTAGCAGTTGGTGACCATGTCAACTACCAAGAATTCAAACAACACTTCTTAACCAAATATTGGAACGGGGCAACACAATACGCGGTAAGAACCAAAATCAACAATGGAAATTATTTTGAAGCAAGGGGAAAATCCACAATCCTTGACTTGGCAGCAATTGCTTGACCCACTCATGGAGGAACAGGAATTCATTTCCCTCGTAATAAGACACTTCTCGGAGCACATCCGCAACCATTTAATTGTGGCTCGCCCTCAGAGTATTGCCGGAACTTTAGAACTCATAACGGCATTACAGCCACACACGCCAGAACCGAACCCGGGTCCGCGAGTCGATGATAGATACAACACCCAGAATGTTAGTGGACGAGGGCAAACGCCATTCACAATACACGGCGACAAAATCAAGGTTACGCTCGGGAGCGATACACGGACCAGGTACCACAGTTCGATTCCTGGTATGACCATCTACATGCTCAGCAACAGCGCTCGCCCCGAGAAAATCCTCAGTACCGGCATCAGGGCACCGGTCACATCACATCAATTGCATACAAATACGGGGACAGCAGTGGCGGCATTATAACAGAAACCGGCGCTACAACACTGCACGCAGCTATAATGACCAGCAAAGGCAGTACAACCAAAGCCCGCCCCGAGAAAATCCCGCAGGCCACCAGTGGCAGAATAGTGCCAACCAAGGCGACCATCACCGGCAAAACACGGGAATATAAAGACCACGCAGGGACCAAACAGCGGCAGCCCAAGTAACCCCCAGTGGAAAAACAATCAAAATCGCAGCCATACCGAAAGAACACAATCGGCACACAACGAGCATGGCCAAGGAGCCATAAGTAGGCACAAATGGTTTGACACACCGGCATTCGCACCTCCGAATAAAGATAACACAAGCAATGGCGCAACCGGGTCTGCAGCACAAGCAGGTACACAAACTATGGGAAACTGAAATTGGGTTGGCCCACGTTCCCGATTCCGACCCCGAGGTATGTTCCAGAAAAAGGGAACACAAACAAAATTTCAATGATAATTGTCGAAAACATTGACCATACACAAAATTGTAACAATACGGCGGTAGGGTCAAAATGGAAGAAACGTATAGAGAAATTGTAGAAACTTCACAAGTAGGGATAAGGATTCAGGACGAAATATTTCTCGCCACGCTGGTCACCGGAGCCATGGCCTCCGTCTGTAGTCTGCAATTTTATAATTCCCTTGTTGCTAAAGGCTTAAAACTACAGACGCTCCCAACTAAGAATGTATACGCTTTATTAGCCATTGGGAGGAAGCGTCAACGCATGCAAATGCAGGTAATTATTGAATTTACATTGAACGGCGTGCACATGGAATTCATATTTCTAATAATACACCCATCTCGTTGTAAGATCTTATTTAGTAGCGACCTATTTCAAGCATTTCAAGCTCGTGTAAATTATGAGAGAAAACAGCTGGAGGTAGAGAGAGAGAGAGAGGTAACCGCCCCCTTTATTCAGACGACACCTCACACCATAAAATTGACCGCCGCGGAAAAGCGTGTAGCACAGGAGAAATTTTTTGTTCAACTAATTAAGGTAGATAAAGTTATATACTTCGCAAAGCTACAAGTAACTAATGTTAACGATGAATGTGAGGAACACAATGTTTTCAACACTGTTGTAGGTAGTGCTATGTACGCAGAAGAAAAAGATGATTTTTAGATAATGTTAGTGCAAACCTCGCCGGACGAAACAAAGGAATTAAGAGTAATGATGATTGCGAGGAACACAATGTTTTAACACTGCTGCATGTAGCGATAAGTATGTGGAAGAAAAAGATGTTTTTATAGCTAATGACAGTGCAAACCTCGCTGGTCGAAACAAAATAGTTACTGCATGTTATCGTGGCCTTGACTTAGGAGAACAAACAGATTCGTTTGTGCCACTGGGGCAGGTAGCGGTCGGGTGTAAGGACATTAGGAAGATCATTGTAAACAAAGTCACTGCCATACCTCACTTGAATGAAAACCAGCAACACAAACTTTTCGAGGTACTTTGGAAAAACCGGTCTGCTTTCACGGATAAAGCGGGTTTGTGTACGTCCTTCAAATGTGTATTCCAGGTACAAGAGGCACCCCCATGGCGCTACAAATGCCGAAACATACCGCTGGACCTCAGACCCGCCGTCAATCAAACAATTAAAGACATGCTACAACAAAAAATAATAGAAATTTCAACATCTCCGTACATTAACCCCTTGTGTATTGTCCGAAAGAGCAACGACAAAGTACGCATTACGATCAACGTCAGTCACCTTAACCAATATATCATGCCCGATAATTTCAGGACAATGAGCATTGACCAAGTACTTTCTAGCATAGGCAGAAAAAGGTGGTTCTCGTCAATCGACCTCACCAACTCCTACCTTCAAATCTCCCTACCAGAACACTTGAGGAAATATTCATTTTTATACAGAGGTTACGTGCACCAGATTACCGTTCGGTTTATCTGTAAGCGCAAGCGGCTTTCTCCGAGCAATGTACAATATCTTTGGAGATACATATCAAAATTTCCTCACACAATATGTAGATAATTTTTTAATACACGACAATAGCGTGGAGGAACACATAAAACATATAGATTATGTAATTATCAAATTACGCGAAAACGGTCTGACGTTAAACTTGGAGAAAACGAATTTCTTTCAGCAATAAATAAAGTTCTTGGGCTACGTCATTTCCAGTGCAGGAATGTTGCCAGACCAAGAAAGAAACAAAATTATCAAAGCAATACCACCACCTAAGAATGTCAGACAGCTTCGAAGAATATTAGGCATATTTCAGTACGAAGCTCGTTTTCTCACAAATTACGCCAAAGAAGTAGCACCTCTTAGGGAACTACTTAAGAAAAATACCCGTTGGAAATGGACAGAGGCCCAAAAACAGGTCTTCGAGACCGTCAAGGAATTATTTGGAAAGGCCATTTTACTTGAACAACCACGAATGAATAGGCCATTTTACATTTACACCGACGCGGCCATTTCTGGATTCGGCGCCATTGCGTGCCAACTAGACAACCAGGGAAACCAATATGTCATAAGTACGGCTTCAAGGAGCCTAACAACAACAAAAAATAGCTTGTGTGACAGAGCAAGAAATCACAGCGATTTTCTTTGCTCTTCAAAAGTTTCGACATTACATCTTCAATCGCCCTATCACTATATTTACGGACCAGCTTATCTTTTATTAAAAATTGTAAATTGACAAGCTCCAAAATCTCATGGTACATTCACGAGATTACGGCCTATGACGTAACCATTCAGCACATTTCAGGAAGTGAAAATATTTTTGCCGATGTGCTCTCCAGAATTGGAACAAAAGGCGATATACCGGAGCGCCAAGGCAACACGCAACGGGAGATACACGTACTAAAGCTGGACCTCCACCTAAATAAAGAACTTATAAAACAGGCGAAAGACATCGCAAAATTACAGCGCGAGGACGCAAAACTTAATGAGTTAATTCAGAGAGCACCCGAAATACGTGCGGACACACGGAAAAAGATAGGTACATGCAACGGCGTACTGTATAAGCTGCAAGGGGCAGAAAAACCAACGTGGCGGACATACGCTCCACATACGCTCGAAACACTAATCATCGACGCTTTCCATGCGGCACTAATTCACACAGGATCGGAGAAGACATGCCTGGCCATAGGGGAACACTTTTATATACCTCGGCTTCACCACAAAGTACGACAACGCATAACAGCGTGTGAAGCCTGCCAAAAAGCCAAACCACTTAATGTGAAGTACGATACACCCCCGATATCCATTTAAAGGGACAAGCCACTAATGTTAGTAACTATGGACGCCCATGGACCTCTACTGACATGTGCCGCTGGCATGATATTTATTTTCGTTCTCGTCGATGTATTCACGAAACTAGTGAAACTGTACCCTATGAAAAAACTAACGGGTGCAGCATGTGCGAGAAAAGTTACGGAGGACTTCATACCAAAGTTCGGCAAAATGGCCGCCATTTTGGCCAATAACGCATCGGACCACAGAAGCAGACACTTCGTGGAAACAATAAAAGCAGCAGGAGTAAAAATATACCATTCCACCTCTTATCATCCTCAAGAAAACACCTGCGAGAGAACAATGCGTGACCTATCGATTTTTTTTACGCATTCTTTGCAACCGTAGACACACTTCCTGGGTCTCCCAAATACCATTAATAGAGAAGATTCTTAATAACTCTATCAACCCAAATACAGGATTTGCTCCAATAACGCTACATACAGGCCAGCAGCCTGCAGAGAACATACCAGGGATGCCAAGCTCAATCTGCAATGAGGAGGAGACGGAGATACAAAAATTACAAAGAGCATATCAACGTCTAGTGCAACGAGCAGAAAAACGTAACAGCAAAAAGAAAAGACACAAGAAGTCATGGCATCCAAAAGTAGATCTAGTTTTAGTGAAAGCTCAGAATCGGTCATCCCTACTGAGTAAAACATCGCACAGACTTCATCTCTTATGGAAGGGACCAGCTGTTATTACCAAAGAGTTGAGTGACCGCGCTTTTGAACTGGCTGACAACAAAACAAGCCAGGTCATAAGCAGGTATAATGTAGCCCTCTTACGACCATTTAAACAGCTGGAAATAGAAAACTCCGAAGGAGAAAACATTGGTATTGTACCCACCGCGTTAAACTGAGCAAACATTACAGCACCAAAGAAAGAAACTTTTTTATGAACAAACAATTTCGGCCAATATTCACGCTAGGAAGTCACATGGTGTGAATGAGAAGGAGAAGCATATGGTAGCAATCAAAGCTATATTACCAAGTTGTAAATAATTGTACAGAAAATATGTATATGTATTTTAAGCAGTTACCATGATTTTTTCGAGAAAAATATTTTTCAGATTCAAACAAATTGCTCTCGAAATCTCAATACTACACATAAATGTAAACAGTTATACCCTACTTTAAACATACACTGCAACAAAATTATATAGGACATTAATAGGTAATTGTGAATGAATTAGATAATAAGAATTGTAATATAGCTAGTACCTTAGATATTAACTAGAATGAGTGTACTCCCGACCATCTAAGTTCTAACTTGAAATGTCAGCAATTATAAAAATTAAAAACAGAAAACGTTAACAATATGTCTTCTTTCAAACACCACAAAATGCATAACAAGAAACATGTGGTACGGTGTGAAGTGTACTAACGTGTGATAGTGCAGCGAAATCAAACTATACATGTGCGTGTGGAGTGGAGAGAAAGGGCAATAGTATAATTAACGTAAAAGCGCACATGCTCGAGTAAGCAAGTGTTATCTAAACACAGAACTGGTACGGTAACAAAGACAACATTCAATTACAAATAACATAATAAGGTGACATCACAGGTACTAATACAGCCAGAATTTCTGTAAATAATGTATTTCAGTGTTTCTTTACAAGTAGCATGAATATATAACTATTATTATATCAACCAGTACACTTATACCATTAGATATTACCTGTAACATATTAGGGTCATTATATATATATATATATGTCTAATATGTATTCAAATCTCGCACATCAAGCAGTGTGATATAATAGTGTTTACTATAGGATAAGCATGACAAACCATGTTAAGTGTATATGATTTTGTATTTTGAACCCCTCGCCCGACATGCAAGACAAGCCAGACTATTAGCGAATAAAAAAAACTAATAATAAACAAAAATGTTAGTCGTTAGGCAGATGTTAGAATCAATAACATTTTGAGGTTACTCCCACGCACGAGTCAGTGGGACATTCAAAGCGAAATGCGAATTTCCCAAAAATGAAAAAATCGCAATTCCGTTTGAAGGGCACATAAAGCAGAAACACACGCCTGACAATTATATATGTACATGAATAGTAAATAGAATAAATACACATAAAATTAGTCTTATTTCTAGCATAAGGAATGAAATTTCAAACGAGCTAAAGTTTGCAGAAGGGTAGACCGGAACATAGCTGTTAAAAATGCTTGAGGCTATAACGGGACACACCGGAAAGGTTTCCTGTCTCTTTAAGAATTCTGCCGAACATCTGGCTTTATGAACAAAAGCAGAACATTCCAACGCGACCGATCGGCACCAAGATGGACATACTTAATCGGTCTCCAAATTCACCGAAGGAGGAAACCAACGCTAGAAATGAGCGACAGGCCATAAAATATTTCAGATCGAAAATAGCAATTCGTACTAGTCTGGGTAGAACCGCGAATAGAAATTAAGCGTAGAAAATAAAGTAGCAAATAACCGACGTGATAAGTCACGTGGTTAGGGACCAAACCAAGTCGCCTAGAAAATGGACGTGAAATAGGAAACATCCTAGACAGAACGAGGTAGGAGCCGCGAAGACGCAAATCACTCTCTCTTGGTCTCTCGTTCCGATCGGCATCATGTTAAAACACTAAATGTTGCATTTTCCGACGCAGAGGTCGGGAAATAACTAAGTCCACCTTAACAAAGTCCAAGTATAGCGTCGTGCAAGAGAATAAGTGATAATCAGATAAATTAGCGTGTTATAGCGAGGGACGACAAATCATCATCCGGACGTCGATTAGGTGACAGCAACTTAACAAATCATAACTTAGCTAACGGCTTGCGTCTTGTGTGCGGGACAGAGGAAGTGTGTTTTTGTCAAGAATAAAGTGACCAGCAACTGAAGGTCCTCTACTGGTTACCTGTGCCTTCTTTGTTTATATACCTGAGATAGGAATCCTTCTCCCTTTCCCATATTACCTTACCATTGAAAGGGAAACAAACGCATGAGGGGCTAAGAACCTACGAATCCAACACACAACCCGCACCCACAACGAACCCAGCATCCAACGTGGTATACTCCCACACCAAAATAGCACACAACGTGGTATAATCCCACACCAAGGCCAAGCCCTTCTCCACGTGAGGTCTGATTATGGTCATGACTGCACCTGTGCTCACCAGTATCCGGCACAGTTTCCTTGGATTCAACTGTTCGCGATGAGGCTCTCATCCATTCTTCTGCCCAAGATAAGCAGCATTATTCAAGGGGGTATAACAGACCCGATGAGACACTCAGACACACCGGTACTTATTCGTTTCCCTCCTGCTCGTCAGTTTAGTGTAGACAGCCCTCACTAGGTGTCCTAGCTGACCATACCACCAACACACACCACTGGAGTATCTCCGTCGACGTCCCTGGGTTAATAATCCCTGGGCTTCCAGGTGGACTTAGCTTTTACCTTGGCCGCCTCGTCTCATCACGGCCGTTAGCGCCTCGTGGGTGTTGTTGTAGTCCCCGAGCATCATATGCTGTCGTATCTCAGCATCACGCACACCTCTTACAAAAGCGTAGGCAGCTTCTTGGGACACATAACTGAACTGAAGGTTCATCAGAGCTTCGTTCACCAGCCATTCAATTGCCAGAACGAACTACTGAAGCATTTCCCCTGGCTGTTACAGCACTGAGTTGAGCTGACACGATAGGCTGCGGCCAAGCGATGTTTCCCGAACCGGTTTTCGAGGGCCTCTCAAATGTCTCCGGACACCGGCGACGTCGGAATCGCGTTCAGAATTTCTGCCGCACGTCCCTGGAGGTTGGCTATCAGATGCGCGGCTTTCCCCTCTGCTGACCATCGGTTTTGGCGGCGACCGCAGCGAACTGTGGGTGATAAAAACTTCGAAAGTTGGCGTTCCGTCGAATTTGGGTGCCTCTACGCGTGTAGATGTTGACAAATGAATTGAACTGACACGAAAGTCCTTGTCCATGAACTTGGAGTTTGAAAAGCGATTTGAGAGGAAAAACATCCCGTTACCCAAGAGAAGAGATGTTTGCAAATTTTCAAAGGATTTCAAGTATCAGTGAACACCGATTAGCCTCTACAAGGGGTCTTTCTACTCCAAAAATATTCAGGATTTTACCTTCACCGTAGCCCTGAAGCAGGGAATTTGTGCGAGTACGCAGCACACATACAGTCCAAGCTTAAGTTGGTTGTAATGGCAACCAGACATAAGAACTGCAGCTGAAAATCCCAGAGGCAAGAATAGCTGCACAAATCCACTATACCTACTCATGGTCATTTCGGTTTTAGCCTTTCGCTCGCTTACAACCCAATTTCTTTATTCCCTACTACTGCTGCGGTTCTCCCAGGGGCTCACCTTATGTGAGTACGGGTTTGGAGTACCCGGGGTGCACGAGCCTCTCATGGCCATCATCATCCCTCCACCCTCGTCCGGTCGAGGTGGGTTCGTCCTCGTGACCGGGGGACTCAAGGTAGGCTCTCGTGCGTTCTTTACATTTCGTTCCATGCGGCCCCTCGCCATCGTTTCCTTATTCTCTCTTCTACTTGCGCACTTTTCGCCCCACGACCATTAGCACATCTCTTTTTCTTCCTCGCCGACCTACCTTGCGTGCGAAACGCCCACACAGTTTTATTTATTTTACCTTTTGCTTTTAATACTCCGTGGACACAGCCTGACGGATACCCGCGCACTGGGTGCACAGCTGGGTGAGTGAGTAATAGCGTCATCCCCACCACCCGGGGTCGTCATGTAGCGTATCTGTTCGTATCCGCTGATCAACTGTTAGTCCCGCGGGGGGCCATTAAATGAGCTGCTGACTTCCGACGACCATTGGTACCCTCTGTCTATGTTCTGGGAGGTGTGACGCTGTGGTGAGTCTGGTATAGATAGGTCACTCACCCAAGCCGGGTTAACACCCGGGAAGTCTGAGCCCAAGGTCGGAGACGGTTGCAATGGTGAAGGATTTCTTTCGCTATGGAGTACTCTTTCTCCATTTTTAACTACAAGTACCAAAAGTGATTCTAACAGAAATAGCACCACCGACATCTGGTTGTTACTTAGTCATTACGCGAACACAGGATGGACAAATTTTGAGGTGAACCCTTTTATTATCCAGAAGGGCATTGCTCTATTGCTGGTTCGGTTCATTCCTGCACTCGACTTCGAAACGGTTCATTGTTGGTACAGAGCAAGTCCGATCAACAAAGTAAGACCTTGTTGTGCGCCACGCTTCTGCAAGGTCATCCCATCCGTGTTGAGAAGCGTCGCACCTTGAATTCCTGTCGAGGCATCGTTACCACCCATAGCCTTGATGGTATGTGGGACGATGAACTTGTCGACTATCTTTCTCATCTAAAAGTGACAGCGGTTCAACGAGTGCAGGCTAAACGCGACGGAGTGTTGGTAGCCACTCGTACCCTGTTTATAATTTCGATGGCGTCGATCTGTCCACGAGTATTTCAGCAGGGTACGAACGAATTGCGGTGAGGCCCTATATTCCCACACCTCTGCATTGTTTCAAATGCCAACGTTTTGGGCATACGTAAGTCTGTTGTAAGAGTGTCGTTTCAATCTGTGTCTCCTGTAGTCAGCACTCACACGATGGTACTTGCTCATCAGCCTCCGTCTGCGTTCATTGCAAAGGGTCTCATTCTGCATCATTTGCCGACTGTCCGCGGTACTTGGACGAGAAGGCGATCCAGAAGATCCAGGTAAAGGAGAAACTCTCCTTCGCTGAAGCCCGGAGGCGTTTCCACGCGCGCCGACCTTCGCCCCTGCGATCAGGTACATTCAGTTCTGTTGTTGCCTCGCCAGTACCACAGAAGCATGCCGAAACACAGACCTGGACCATGACTGCCTTGACCGCAACTACCATCCGGCCGTCCATCTCTTGCACACTTATCATGCCCTCTAAAGCTGGTCCTAAGGTACCGAAGTCTCAAGGCACTGAGAAGAAATCCAAGCAGAAACGTCGTAAGGAAGATTTTCTGAAAGACCCTCCGCGTGCGCGCAGTAAGAAAAGTTCACCTTCTCCTCCTCGGAGGTCGCAGTCCCAGGACGCTCCTAGGAAAAGTCGTGCTCTGCTGCACCCGTCACCCATTGCCACCCAGAACCGATTCTCGGCGCTTGAATCGGTATCTTCACTGTGCGCGTGGGCCCTCCCTTCGAGGAGCCTATGGAGTCTGACAAACTCCATACCAAAAGCCCGAGCCCCGAGGTTAAGCAGAAGATTTTTTGAGCCGCCCTTCTAAGTAGGAAGTTTATCGCTTTTGTTTATGGCTATCCTGACCTGGAATTTACGTGGTGTACGATCGCATAGGGCGGAACTGCAACTTTTATTGCGTTCCATTCACCTACGATCCTGTGTTTGCAAGAGACCAAGCTTCACCCTCACGATCCTTTGGATCTCCGAGGGTATACTCCGGTTCGCTACGATCTTGCACCGGATAAAAGTACTCCTGCTCATGGAGGTGTCATGCTATTAGTGCGTAACGACGTTCATTTTCAGACTCTCACACGTACGTCCGACTTGCAAGCTGTTGCCGTTAGGCTTCAATTACCAGGATTTTTCTTTTCTATTTGCTCCGTCTATTCACCTCCATCGTCTCCCCTCGCTAACGCGGTCATTCGAGATCTCCTGTCTGCTCTCCCAACACCATTTCTTCTGTTGGGAAATTTTAATGCCCATCACCCCCTGTGGGGTTTGCCAAGGGCTTGTGCAAGGGGAACGCTTCTTTCTTTTGCTCAGTTCCACCTCTCCATTCTCAATACAGGTGAGCCTACGTTTCATTCTGATTCTTCAGGTACATTTTCTCACTTGGACCTTGCAGTTTGCTCCATCCATCTTGCTTGTCGTCTGCAGTGGAACGTCGTCGCTGACACCCACTACAGCGATCATTACCCTTCTGTCTTACCACGCCCAGCATTCTAGAGCACCTACCTGGCAATTCCATAAAGCCGACTGGAGACTGTATTCCAGCCTCGTGTGTTTTGAGGACCAGCCCTTCACTGACGTTAACCAAATGGAGCAGCACCTTACCTCTACGATTCTATTTGCCGCCGAACGCACAATTCCCCGTTCGTCCTCTCACGGCGTATTCCTGTTCCGTGGTGGACCGAGGACTGTCGGGACGCCGTTCGTGCCCCTAGATCAGCGCTTAGGGTGATTCAAGGACACACTACACTTGATAATTTGGTTACTTTCAAACTATCGCGCGCCAGGGCTCGTCGCGTTATTCAGGGTAGCAAGAATGTGTCCTGGACTCGTTTTGTCAAGTCTTTTAATCGCTTCACAACTTCCTTCGTTGTTTCGGATAAACTTCGTCGCCTCTGCAGTAAAGTGTGGCATTGTACTGTGTCTGGCCTTCAGGTTGCCAATGCCACCATAGTGGATCCGGCTGCCTTTGCTAACACTCTGGGTGCTGCCTTTGAGGCGGTTTCCGGTTCTGACCATTATTCCGCCGGCATTCGCACTCTCAAAGACCGGCTGGATTCCGAGACCTATAGTTTTCCGTCTCCTAATCAGGATTGTTAAAATCAATTTTTCACAATGAGGGAGCTGGAGCACACTCTCCATTTCTATAGCCACTCCACTCCTGGGCCGGACGGCATTCATGTCCTGATGCTGAAGAAACTTTCAGCCGACAGTAAACTCTTTCTCTTACATGTCTATAACCGTATTTGGCAAGACGGGGGTTTTCCTTCCGTTTGGTGCGAAGCCACCATTGTCCCTATACTTAACCTGGGAAGGATCGCCAACTACCTTCCAGCTACCGCCCTATCTACCTCACCAGTTGCATTTACAAGGTGATGGTGCGCATGATCAACGGACAGTTGACATGGTGGCGTGAGTCTCAGAACCTACTAGCGAACGCTCTGTGCGTGTTTCGTCGCCATCGCTCTACCGTCGACCATCTGGTGCCTCTGTCGACGCATATTATGAATGGATTTCTGAGGAAGTGTCAAACAATGGCTGTGTTTTTTGACCTGGAGAAAGCTTATTTCGCTTTTTGGAGGGGCGGCATTTTACGTACACTCCACGCATGGAATTTCCGCGGTCGTCTTCCCATATTTCTTCAGAGTTTATGACGGATCGCGTCTTTCGTGTACGTGAGGGCTCGGTTTTATCTAGTCATTTTATTCAAGAGAACGGTGTGCCGCAGGGCTCTGTACTCAGTGTCACACTTTTTGCGATTGCTATCAACCCCATTGTTGAGTGTATTCCACCTGGCATGTCATCGTCCCTTTTCGTTGACGATGTTGTCATTTATTGCAGTTCACGGCGGACCTGCCTTTTCGAACGCCGTCTCCAGAGCTGTATCGGCCGTCTACGCCTGGAGTAACGCCAACGGCTTTAATTTCTCCGCCGAGAAATCCGTCTGCATCAATTTCTTGCGCCGGAAAGCTTTCCCTTCGCCCTCTATCCTCTTGGGGCGGATTGTCTTACGTTTGCAGACGAGGTGAAATTTTCGGGGTTGATCTTTGATCGGAAGTTGATCCGGAATACGCACGTTTCGTCTTTAAAAGCAAAGAGTGACCGTTCTCTTAATCTTTTACGTGTTTTAAGTGGCATATCCTGGGGAGCTGATCGGACCGTCCTTCTGCGTCTTTATCGCTCTTTGGTCCGATCAAAGCTTGATTATCGGGTGCATTGTCTATTCATCGGCGTGTCCCTCTGTGTTACGTCGCTTGAATACCATTCATCATCGTGGCATAAGAGTCCCTAGAGGGGCGTTTCCAACTAGCCCTGTACCTAGTCTTATGCTGAAGCTGCAGAGCCTCCGCTGTCCTTCAGGCATTAGATGATTTTGTGCAGCTATGCCTGTCAACTCCAGCTTGCCTGACCACCCGTCATTCGAGTTATTTTCGCGGATTCGCTTCATCGGAAATATTTAGTTAACTCCTCTGTATTGCTCCCTCCAGGGGTTCGATTTCGCCAGCTTCTTCGGCATTTGGACTTTACGCCAGCGCCGACCCTTCCCAGGGGGGGAACGCGGTTTCCTCCTTGGTTGCGTGCTAAGGCCCACTTTCACCTTGAGTTAACGTCGATGCCGAAGAATGAGAGCCCTTCTTCAGTCCTTAGATCCGCCTTTTTAGAACTCCAGGCAAAATTCGGGGAATTTCATTTTATATATACTCATGGGTCTTAAAATGATGTTGGATTAGGGTGTGCCTTTATCGATGGTCAAAGCAGTTTTAGCTTTCGTTTACCGGGGCAATGTTCGATTTTTACCGCCGAACGTTTTAGTATTTATCAATCTCTTTTATACATCCAGCGGCAGGACTTACGGCACTGTTGTTTGTTCAGACTCTCTGAGTGCTCTTCAAAGTATTCGCGCGTTGTACACTTACCGCCCGCTCGTACAGCGCATTCATGACCTGCTCCACACGCATGGTGCCACTGGCATCAGCGTCTCCTTCGTTTGGATTCCAGGTCATGTGGGCATCTCAGGAACGAGTCTGCCGACGCCGCTGCCAAATCCGGAATTTTATCACCCAGATGTTTTACCTCTGTTGTTTCCTCCTCAGATTTGTCTGTTATTTTACGTCACGGCATCCTCTCGCTTTGGCGCGATGAGTGGACGGCCCTCCGGAGGGACAAATTGCGGAAGGTTAAACCTCTCCAGTTAGTCTGGGGTACCTCTTCTCGTTCTTCTCGTCGGGAAGAGGTAATTTTAGCTTGTTTACGTATCGGTCATTGACTTTTTAGTCATCGACACCTGCTTAGTCGTGACCCCGCACCACTCTGTGAGCAGTATGATGCGTCCTTAACGGTGCGTCACATATTAACATAATGTCAAGTTTTAACTCAATTGCGTGTGTCTTTGCCTGTTGGCATAGCCAACGTTTTGGCAGACGACGCGCATGCTGTAGAAGGTCTTTTACGTTTTATCAGTGACAGTGGTTTTCAACAGCGAATTTGGTGCGTTGAGCGTCTTTTAGTTTTGTGATTTTATATTGTCTATTTTAATGGGGCTCTTCTCCCCGGCGGACATATGACGCTCTTGTCCCTTGCTTTCTACAGTTCTTGACACGTCGTTTTACGCTTTTATTGACCATGCCTTTGGTGTGGTGGTTTTTAGAATTTGCTGGCTTGTTTTAATTTTTAGTGTTTTAGATTTAGCAGGTTTCTGTCCCGTATTTTAGTTTTTGGATTTTAAATTTTATAAGTTAGAAGGGCGCTGATGACCTTTGATGTTTAGCGCCCTTAACCGCGATCTCATCATCAACACATATGGGACATTGGTCCTGGGGTGTAGCATTTCTAAATCCTTTTAATCTCCAAACACCAATTCTTAACAATGCAAGCCCTCTTGTTCCTGTTTATTTACCTTATCTATATATATTTCCCTTTCCCATGAACTTTTTATTCGAGAGTAGAAATTCAAGGAGCTCTTATCCGCTATTGCACTAAAGAGGTTCTGTATTTCTATGTGCTCAATTTTTTTTCTTGCAGCCTTCCAAAAAAAAACCTTTGAGTTATTTTCCCTCCTCCTCCATATCTCTCCTAGCCCGTTACTTTCCAGGTTATTTCAAAGACTGTTTGCCCATCCACTTGTTCTTAAGCTCTTCTGTTAATACCCCAAACATCGCCTTAAGACATTACTTTTATCTAGATATAGGATTCTGTACCAATATTTCAATGCTGTCTCCATTGCCACTCGTTTCTTTGCCACTCTCCCTGTCTAAATTTGAGCTACCTCCCTTGCAATTGCAGGAGTAATTCTAATATTTCCCTGCGGAACATTCTAAGTAGAGAATCTATAGTTCCTCGCCTTCCGTTCAGCCACTAGACTTCTATATCATACAGCATTTTAGTCTCTGCTACATGTTATAAATTCTTTCTAAGCACTTGACACCCCTATTGGGTTCGTTCTCGTGACCGGGGGACCCAAGGTTGGCTCTCGTGCGTTCTGTGCATTTCATTACATGACGCCCTTCGTCATCGTTTCTTACTTCTCTTCTATTTACGCACATTTCGCCCCACGTCCATTCATTTACACATATATTTTCCTTCTTCGCCGGCCTACCTTGCGTGCGAAACGCCCACGTCCTTTTAGTTTCTTTTACCCTTTTATTTTAATCCTCCGAAGACACAGCTTGACGGATACCCGCGCACCGGGTGCGCAGCTGGGTGAGTGGGTAATGACGTCATCCCCACCACCAGGGGTCGTCATGTAGGGTATGTGTTCGTATCCGGTGTTCAACTGCAGTCCCGCGGGAGGGGGGCATTGCATGAGCTGCTGAATTCTGACGGTGTTTGGGTCCCTCTGTCTATGTTCTGGGAGGTGTGACCCTGAGGTGAGTTTGGTAAAGATAGGCCACTCACCCAAGCCGGGGTAACGCCCGGGAAGTCAGAGCCCGAGGTCGGAGACGGTTGCAATGGTGGAAGATTTATTTCGCTATGGAGCCCTCTTTCTCCATTACTACCAACAAGCGCCGAAACGTTTATGTAACGCAAGTAGCACCGCCGACATCTGGTTACTTGGTAATTAGCCGAACAGAGGAAGGCCAATTCTTTGAGAAGGTGAACCCTTTTATTATACAAAAGGGGATTGACGCTATTGCTGGTTCTGTTCTTTTCTACACCCGACTTCGGAATGGTTCTTTATTAGTTCAAAGCAAGTCGGACCTACAAAGTAAGTCCTTGTTACGCGCCACGGTTATCCCATCCGTGTTGAGAAGCACCGCACCTTGAATTCCTGTCGCGACGTCGTCACCACTCACAGCCTCGACGGAATATCGGACGATGAACTGGTCGAATATCTTTCCGACCAAAAGGTTACAGCGGTTCATCGTGTGCAGGCTAAACGCGACGAAGTGTTGGTACTAACTCGTACCCTGTTTCTCACGTTCGATGGCGTTGATCTGCTCACTAGTATTTCAGCAGGGTACGAACGTATTGCGGCGAGGCCCTATATGCTTCGACCTCAGCGTTGTTTCAAATGCCAACGTTTTGGGCATACGCAAGTCTCATGCAAGAGTGCCGTTACCATCTGTGCAACATGTAGCCAGCCCTCACACGATGGTACCTGTACCTCAGCGCCCGTCTGCGTTAATTGCAAAGGGTCTCATTCTGCGTCATTTGCCGACTGTCCGCGGTACTTGGACGAGAAGGCGATCCAGGAGATCCGGGTAAAGGAGAAACTCTCCTTCGCTGAAGCCCGGAGGCGCTACCATGCGCGCCAACCTTCGCTCCTGCGATCAGGTACATTTAGTTCTGTTGTTGCCTTGCCAGTACCACGAAGAGATGCCGTAACTCAGACCTGGACCATGACTGCAATAACCGCCACTACCACCCGGTCGTCCAATTCTGCTATAGTTACCAAGCCATCTAAAGCTGTTACTAAGGTCATGAAGACCCAAGGCACTGATAAGTCCAAGCAGAAACTGCGTAAGGAAGATTTACTTAAAGACCCTCCGCGTGCGAGCGGTAAGAAAAGTTCACCTTCTCCTCCTCGAAGGTCGCAGTCCCAGGATGCTCCTGGGACAAGCCGCGCTCAGCGGCCCCCTTCACCTATTGCCACCCAGAACCGATTCTCGGCGCTTGAATCGGTTTCTGACACTGAGCGCGTGGGCCTTCCCTTCGAGGAGTCTGACCAACTCCATACCAAAAGCCCGAGCCCCAAGGTTAAGCAAAAAGTTATTTTGAGCCGCCCTTCTAAGTAAGAAGTTTGTCCCTTTTCTTCATGGCTATCCTAACCGGAATTTACGTGGTGTACGATCGCATAAGGCGGAACTGCAACTTTTATTGCGTTCCCATTCACCTATGGTCGTGTGTTTGCAGGAGACTAAGCTTCGCCCTCAGGATCCTTTTGATCTCCGAGGGTATACTCCGGTTCGCTACGATCTTGAACCGGAGGAGGGTACTCATGCTCATGAAGGTGTCAATGATATTAGTGCGTAACGACGTTCATTTTCAATCTCTCACACTTACGTCCGACTTGCAAGCTGTTGCAGTTATACTTCACTTACCCGGCTTTTTCTTTTCCGTTTGCTCTGTGTATTCACCTCCATCGTCTTCTCTCGCTCACGCGGACAATCGATATCTCTTGCCCACTCTCCCAACACCATTTCTTCTGTTGGGAGATTTTAATGCCCATCACCCCCTGTGAGGTTCGCCAAGAGCTTGTGCGAGGGGAACCCTTCTTTCCGACATTTTTGATCAATTCAAACTCTCCATCCTCTATACAGGTGAACCTACTTTTCTTTCCGACTCTTCTGGCACATTCTCTCACTTGGATCTTGCCGTTTGCTCCATCCAGCTTGCTTGTCGTCTGCAGTGGAACGTCGTCGCTGACACCTACTCCAGCGACCCTTACCCCTGCATCGTTTCTCTTTTGCCTCACCACGTCCAGCCTTCCAGAGCACCTACCTGGGAATTCATTAAAGCCGACTGGGGACAGTATTCCAGCCTCGTGTCTTTTGTTGACCAGCCCTTTACTGACGTGAACCAAATGGTGAAGCACCTTACGTCTACGATGTTATCCGCCGCCGAAAGTACCATTCCCCGTTCGTCCTCCCACCCTCGGCGTATTCCTGTACCGTGGTGGACCGAGGACTGTCGGGACGCCGTTCGTGCCCATAGAGCTGCACTGAGGGTGTTTAGGCGACACCCTACACTTGATAATTTAATTACTTTTAAACAATCACGCGCCTGGGCTCGTCGTATTATTCAGGATAGCAAGAAGGCATCTTGGACTCGTTTTGTCGAGTCTTTTAATCGCTTCACGCCTTCCTCTGTTGTTTGGGATAAACTTCGTCGCTTCTCCGGTAAAGTGCCTCATTGTACTGTGTCTGGCCTTCATCATCGTCGTATAAGAGTCGCTACGGGGCCTTTCTAACTAGCCCTGTACCCAGTCTGTACGCTGAAGCTGCTGAGCCTCCGCTGTTTTTCAGGCGTGAGATGCTTTTGTGCAGCTATGCATGTCGACTCTCAAGCATGCCTGAGCACCCGTCCTTCGAGTTATTTTTCGAGTATTCGCTTGATCGGAAATATTTAGTTAGCTCCTCTGCATTGCTCCCTCCAGGGGTTCGATTTCGTCAGCTTCTTCGGCATTTGGACTTTACGCCAGCGCCGGCCCTTCCCAGGGGGGAAACGCGTTTTCCTCCTTGGTTGCGCACTGAGGCCCACTGTCATCTTGGGTTAACGTCGATGCCGAAGACTGCGACCCCTTCTTTAGTCCTTAGATCAGCGTTTTTAGAACTTCAGGCGCAATTCAGGGACTCTCATTTTATATTTACTGATGCTAGAATAGGGTGTGGCTTTGTTTTTGGTCAACATAGTTTTATCTTTCATTTACCGGGCCAATGTTCGATTTTTACCGCCCAATTTTCATTATTTATCAGTCACTTATATACATCCAGCGGCACGGCTTACGGCTTTGTGTTCTTTGCACGGACTCTCTGATCGCCCTTCTGAGTATTAACGCGCTGTACAATTACCACCCACTCGTACAGCGCATACATGATCTCCCCCACTCGCTCGGTTTTTCTGGCTCAAGCGTCTCCTTCGTGTGGATTCCGAGTCATGTGCGCATCTCAGGTAACGAGTCTGCCGACACCGCTGCCAAATCGGTGCTTTTATCACCCAGATGTTTTACCTGTGTTGTTCCCTCCACAGATTCTTATGTTATTTTACGACACCGCATCCTCTCGCGTTGGCGCGATGAGTGGGCGTCCCTTAGGGGGAACAAGTTGCGGGAGGTTAAACCTCTCCCGGCTGTCTGGGCCACCTCTTCGCGTGCTTCTCGTCGGGAAAAGGTGATTTTAACACGACTTCGTATCGAACATTGCGTTTTTAGTCATAGACACTTGCTTAGTGGTGATCTCGCACCACTCTGTGATCAGTGTGCTGTACCCTTAACAGTGTGTTTTAGCACAATTGCGCGTTCGTGTGTCTCTGCCTGTTGGTTTAGCCGACATTTTGGCAGACGACGCGTATACTGTAGAAAGTCTTTTACGTTTTATCCGTGACAGCGGTTTTATTCGACGCATTTAATGCGCAGAGCGTCTTTTAGTTTTGTGATTTTATATTGTCGGCTGTTCTCCACTGGGGTCCTATGACGCTCTGGTCCATTGGCTTCTACAGATCCTGACATGTGGTTTACTCTTTTTGTTGTTTGGTTTACAAAGCTTTTAGTGTGGTTGTTTTTAGACTTCGATATGTATTTTATTGCTTTGACTACGCGGGTTTGTGTCCTGTATTTTTATTTCTGGATTTTAAATTTTATACATTATAAGGGCGCTGATGACCTCAGCAGTTTAGCGCCCATAAACCCCATATCATATCATCATTGACACCTCTATGCCTGGTATTCTACTTTTGCATCTTCTGAAGGCTGCCATAGCACCTTTCCCTTTTGCTACTTAATTTATTTTGTTTCTCCTATGAGCTACCTCCATCAATTTTGGCTCCTGAGTATACACACTCTCGCACTATTCTGTGCTCTAAGGGTAAAATTCATAGTCATTGCTCATATGTAAAGAGATGCTTATTAGCATTTGGTATACATAGATGGTACTTATATACTCAATGCTAAGCGCTCTCTTATTTCCGAAGCACGTGTGGCAACATGGCTCAGCTGTTTCATAGCCACTTGGATGCACAAAGGAATGTATAAAAATGAACATGCAGGTAACCATATGGCCAGCCACCATTTTCACATTTCTTGTTGTTTTGTTCACAACAGATGTTGAGCACGTGGTATAAGTTTGCGAGTTTTGAATAGTACACTTATTAATTAGTTTACTTTAGTTTAAAATCAAGTGGAATGTAAATTTAGTTAGTTTGTAGTATTAGTTATACAGTTGCGTTAGTTAGCTTGAAAACATTTCAGCAAGCATGAAAGAAATCACTAAGAGTGGTACTGAGATACAAAGACATCATCGAATGCAGGCAGTTGGATACTGATGTACTAACCTTAAATGGTATTCACACGTGGACTGTTTTAAAACTGGAAACCTGACTTTCCAACATGAAGTGTCGTAGCTAGAAGTATTTACAACAATCTGGGCCTTGTGCATATGCATGCATGGAAGCAAACCACAAATAAAATTACTACACCATACAGCAGCAAGCATAAAAGTAAAGTAGCCAATAACTCATAACGTTTGGCATGAATAGTGGTTTTACACGCAAAATTGGTAAAAATCTATTCAAGGTTCTGATAACCTAACACATATTTGCAAATTAATGGTAAAGAAATGTGACTTGTTAAGTGATCCATTGCAGTCATGGTGATTAGGCAAGTTGATGGAGAAAAGTACTGCAGGGATGTACTTTGTTTATTGCACAAAAATTTCCATATTTTATGCTCAGGATTTTATTAAATGATTCTGAATAAATGCAGCAAAATCTCGTTTTCTATGGACCAAAGGATTTTGGAAATCATAAATGTGCAAATGTTTAAACAGAAAACATATAGATAGTGTTATAGCACTGAGATTGTAATCATCATTATCTTTTCAAGTAAGCCTGTCTCATGTTATGACTTCATAACCTGTTTGTTAAGCTTACATTGTTTAGCGGGGGCATTAATTTACAACAGCGGCTTTGGTAAACGATATCTTTCTTAAATTTAGCATCACTGTACGTTTCAAGTGGATTCTGCAAATCACGCAAATATGCTTATTACGCAGTACAATTTCATTATGAAATTCCATATATTCCACGAAATCGCTACTACCATTAAACTCCATTGTAAGCAGTTGATGCAAGATGACCCACTTCACCGGCCAGGCGCTCTGCCTCCTGTATCCTCGCAGGAAGGCAGCGCCGAAACCACCTGTCACCTCCACACCACCGCAGATGACACCACAACAACCACAGCTAACATCGGGAACATCACCAGTCACCGCAGAATCAACACCAGCAGAGACGACACCACTTCAACCACAGCCACCATCCACTACATCAACAGATGCCAGAGAATCCTCACCGACACACTCAACCGAGGCAGTGACGCGGGAAGCCATTCAGGATCTTCATGCTGAGTTCCTGAACGTCGGTGCCCGCTTAGCCGCTCTGGAAGAGGCCATAGCAGATATTACAGAGCAACTCCAAGGACGTTCAGTTTACCAAACACTGGCTGAAGTCAACCATCAAGCCGTCAACGAGTTTCTGGCCCGGCTGGAGAAAGTCTATGACTGACTCTACACCGTGGAGGATAAACTCGACAACTTCCAGCAGCCGACCAGAAGGCATCAACGTCACCAACACTAACCTTACCATTGCTACCAGGAATCCTCTCTCATCCTCACCTTGAATTCGCCGCGGGGGCAGACTGGGCCTCGGTCAAGACTGTCTCCCAGCAATAACTCCTTACTCCACTGGCGACCGCACTGCGGCCCAGCTTAACCATCACCTTGGACTGCGCGGGTGCTTTAGGCGGTACCGCAGCAAACCTTTTCTTTCAATCCGGTGGAGGAGTTTTTAGTGGGTATGCCGACGCCTCGGTGAGTCCCACACTCTCAGTCCCGGCTCCCATCGGGGCTGGGGTAAGTGATTAAATCATTTTCTCCTCCACTCGAAAAAAAAAGACATTGGTTCTCCTTATGCACATAAGGAGCTTCCTTATATAAATAAGCATTTCCTTATTCACCTAAAAGAGTAACATCTGTGAATTGAAAGTTGCTGCTTAAGGACTTCCTTGAAATAAGCAACGGCTATGAATTCGACACTAAGCTCTCTTTTTTTCTCTGTATTTGCTTAATTTTACCCCTTTCTTAAATACTACAATCTGAGCCTTAGGTTGGTTTGCTTTTGGTTTCCATGTTTCACATTTATCTATTGCCTCCAAACAGAGGCACAGCTAGGAGGGGGGTTGGGAATTGGAATCCCCCCTTGCTAAAAAAAAAGAAGTGAAAAGAATAGCCAAATTAGCTTCATTTTGAATTTGAATTCATTGTACAATGTTTTACAATTTTTATACAGTATATGTATCTCTCGTACCCCTACATCTTGTGTACAACTTGTCTGGTGCTTGATTTCCTATTGAGCCGTTACCGGTAGACAAATGCACGAAGGAAATATAAAATTGTGGCATGAAATTAACCTTGCACCAATGCATGAAGAGAGGCATAGTTAAATGTAAGTATTTCTTTTTTGGCGCTTTTCATGAATGTATGATACCAAGTGATGCAGTAATTTGTATCACAAATTACTTAAATGTAAATAATGATTGTAATATGAATATGCATTTTTATGTGACATTGATTTCAGATGTTTATTAATTGTAAATATTATTGGGAAATAAGTTTATACGACCTTACTGAAACTGTCAATAATAGCGCGCAATAATGCAGAGAGGGGGGTGAGCTGTTTATCATTATTGGAAACGAGGAAGTTACGTAATGTTGGCGCGTTTTTCGGTAGAAACTTCTGGAATATTTTCTCCCTAGAGCATATGTATTCATAATTTTCATTGGATATTAAAATAGACGCTAATGTTGGCGCGTTTTATTAGCCAATTGCAGTTCAGTTATAATCTTTAGGCGTATCTGGATGCAGGAGTATAAATAGGGTAGGTTAGAGGTAGCTTCATGCTCAGTTCATCAAAATTCTTTGTGCACTACACGTCGTCTTCAGTTCGTCAGTTCGTCAAAATATTTGTATGAGATACGTCGGCTATAGATTCACAAGTTACGAAAATCTAAAGTATTATAAAGATAATTATACACAAAGTTGAAGTACGCGAATTAAGAGTGATTAGTAATGAAGTTATTAAAACAGTTTCAGTTTGGCGAGTGTTAAGATCTATGTCTAAATGTGATAGTTAAAGTGTTGGACAATAAATGTGTAAAACAAATTTCTTCATCAGTGTTATATTTAGATAAAAGATTCCTTTCCGTTTACACACTCTGATCAAGAGACATGTTCGACTGAGACATAATAGCTAGCCGGAGGACAGTAAACAAAACTTAAAATTCTTTCAAACACTAATACTACCACAAATTGCTAACACTAGATGGAGCTACAAACCGAACAAATGAATGACGTCACAAGATGGCTTCAACACATGATGTAAACAAACTTTATAAGTAATACCGCATCAAATTGGCTACCACAACGTGGGGCTACAATAATGTTCAATAATATAACATTAATACCGCTACACAAGTGTGTTTACCTACTTTTCGTTTTTTGAGTTATGAGCTTTTAATAATAACTATACATATATAATTTATTTAAAAATCGTCTATTTATTCAGGGAAACTAAAACCGTGTAAATGCTGTAAGATTTTAATATCGAACTTTAGGTTATTTAATACTGTTAAAAGTTTTAGGAAATTATACACAAAGACCATTAAGGCAAATGTTATTTTAAGTACCTAAAATGAAAGGAAGCAAAAAGGTCATTAAAGCAAAACAGGCAGAGGTTCAGTACTAAGGACTTTTTTTTCGCTTTTTGTTATATTGTATTGAAGAGTAGTTACTGTACAAAGTGAACAAAGACTGCATGCAGATTCATACCCAATGAAAATGCTTTAATTTAAGAGTAAGCACATTATCGCACATATAAAATCAACAACACACACATGCCCTCTATGTACACAAAGGATAGCTGGCTCTATATAGTGTGCATGCATTGGCAACGTCATGCATAGGGCATGGTTTTAGTTTCCACGTTTGGTCACAGCTACCTAGGCCACGCCCACGTCGCTGCTAGCAGAAGTCAGGTCGCTTTTCCTACAGGAATAACTTTAGGATGTCGCTCAGACACTGGCTTATTTATCCAGTATTCGTCAACGTGTTACACTTCTGTCGGTCTCTTGAGTCAATTAACCACGTTTTCTTTCACTGTTGGCAGAACCGAGTGAAGAGTGATGCAATCTTCACGGATATATATTATGTTTATACTTCTGGGCCATTGCAGTTATCTTCTTTTTTGTTACGTTTTTCATCTAAACTTTGTAGGGCTTATTTCGTTTTGTTTGAAAACTAAAAGGAGGCTATAGTCTTTTTTTAACCACCTCTTGGATTTTGGTTCACCATATTTATATATCATGGAACACACCTGAGCGCAGTATTCCGACCTGTAAACGGGTTGGCAGTAGCGTCAAAAATAACTCCACAGTGAAGTTAAGTTAGAATTGATGAAGGAATAGGTATAACTTTCCTTAGGGAAAATGATGTTTGATACGGACAAATAATCCCGGATAAGCTTAATACATCCGACAATAATGTAATTAAATACTATGTTGCACAGAAAGAAGCTTTCTAAACGAAACTAATAACTTGCTGCCTATTATTTCTGTGTTGCTGATATTCAAGAAAAACATCCAACATTTTGCACCTGGGCAGAAAACGAAGCGAGAAGAGGATCTAATGAAGTTTCGTCTACACTTCTAAATTTTCTATCTAATGTAGATTTCCAACATGATACAAAAGGTCTTGGTATGTTTGGAGATGGATGTACAGGACAAAACAAGAACAATCACATTCTTCGTGTAGATTAGAACTTGTGTTTCTAGTAAGAGGATATTCGTATATGTCTGCGGAAAGAGAGTTTGGGTTTGTGGAACATGACCTAAGGTCAATAGTATCCTCTGGACCAAGCAAATGTATAGGCAGATATATTCAAACATTGGATCGGTTCATGAATTGGGTGAGGATTGCAGACTTTATGAAATGAATAGCTTGTCCCTTAAGCTGAAGAATATGCAAAATGTTGCTAATAATAATAATAATAATAATAATAATAATAATAATAATAATAATAAAGCATGTGACACCAGTTCGCACACACCTAAAATTTTTGTAAACGGGAACCGTATTATAGGAATGATGACCTAACTCGAACCACTATGAATTCTCTGAAGAAACCATATAAATTTATGAATATAATGCCCAATGTGCTCAGCTTATCATGAAGTAAGTTGTGAAAAGAAAGCAGATACTGTGGAACTATTTACGACATTTGCAGAATGATTGGCACAAACCTCTGGAATGTCAGTGGTACAATCATGGAGATGGTACTGGATCAAGATGAGACTACTTCAACTTGTGTTCAGGAGTTTGAGACTGTTAAATCAGCTGCGAATATGTCGATGCAGGTGTGAAAGAATAAGTACTGAAAGTTCAAAGTGCAGCATGTCCATCTTGTAACTGTGAGTAATTACATAATTAGAAATCATTGAAGTGTGAAATATGTACGGTTTAATTAGCATTTTTATTGATCTTTCATTTCTGGAATCCATCAGTTGCTTCCAGAAGTTTTTTGCATTTTTTTCTGGAAATATATGTCATTGGGCAAACTGTTTTCTGGATGTCCACTCCTCGATTTAGCTATCCAACTAAACTACCTCATAGAGAATCAGATTCAAATATTTAAGGACAACAATGGATGGCATAAACCTTTATAGAAATGCTGGAAACATTACAAAGAAATTCAGGGTTCTGCACTTTTAGCCAGACACCCTACCACTGCGTGGATTAGGAAGTGCACTTTTATGTATTTGACAGAGATTTAAAGATATTTGAAAAAACTATTAGGCAATTAAAATAAGATTTCGGAGTTTGTCTCCAATTTTAAAAATGGCAAACGTTTTTATACTGAAGCTCTAAGGATAAGAAAAACGGAGTAGGAGCTGCAGCTTATCGTGTAAATTCAAATAAAGTATATATACTTACATTAAATAAAGTTTTATCAGTTTACTCAGCAGAACTTTTAGCTATAAAAACGGCCATAAGCTTCATTCATAACAGATTTAATAGGAGTCTCATTCTTACGCATTCAAAAAGCTCATTTATGAAAATTTATAAGTAAGGAATATATAAATAGTTGGACCACTTTAAATTGAAATAAAATACATTTATGTGAAGCTCACCAAAATAAAAGTAAAATTAAATTAACATGACTGCCAGATCACAGTGGTACAGTGGCGAAGCGTGCATAGAAGCGTTGGAAGCGCTGCTTCCCCAAGAATTTCAAAAGTAGAAGGCAAATAAAATTCACGCGAACAAATACCTATTTTTATTTGCTCTAGATACATTTTTAAAGTTTATTCGTGAACATCTGCCGTGCTACCGAAGCTCGAGTGGCCAGATCCAAGAGTTCATTCAGTACTGAGCATTTCCGTGTTCACGTATCGTAACCTTCACTAGCGATATACTTCGTAGGTTTCCGGAAGCAATCAGGACTTGTCCGTGGCTTAGGAACGTCACGTGAAATCTCTGTAGTGTGCTAAGAAAAGTTTATTGTTTTATTTTATGTGGCGCTTTTAAATAGAACTGTATATTTCAATAGCAATAAGTCGCGTACTTTGCGTATATTGGTATTTGCTAGTAATAAATATAACTTGTGAAGATTTAAGTTATTAGCAAAAGCGTGTGAATTTCATACTTTCTCCATTTTAGATTAACATTTCGCGCGGTGTTGGCAAGCTCTACGAATTATTGGAACGTCTGAGTGGAGTGGGGGTTGTTGCACTACAAGTCTGCTTGTAGTGCAAGAAGAATCTACGTGTGACTGTAGTATAGAAAAAGTACTGAAGAGTAGGTTTAGTTCTTTCAGTTATGAGGAAAAACTAAATATAATTAAAAGTGACAAGCCGAAAAAACTTCTTAATAATGATATCGGCATGCAAAGCAAAGGTGTTAAAACATTTATGCACCACTTTAATGAAAACATGTATGATACAGTTATGTGGGTGTCATAGATTGTGAAAATTGTTTTGCTGGCCATGCTTGCTATTTTCGCAAGAAAAAAGCATTTGAAGTCATGCAGGTTTTGACGACTTGAATAATTTACACAAAGCTCAGAAAAGGCATCAAGGAACGCAAAATCAGATTATTTGTGTGAAACAATTTACGCAGTTCGTAATTGAATCGTGTTCACAACTATCTATTGTACTTAGGTATGTGACAAAACCTGGAAGTATTGAAGAAATATTTCCGTGTCGATAGAACAGCAAGTTCTTTATCACATCACGTGTTTTGAGATCCTAAAAGAATTTAATTGCGAAAAGAAATTGGGTCACAGACATACGATGGGGTGGCTGTAATGTCAGGGGAACACAGTGGTCTTCAGATGAGAGTAAGAGAAAAATGCCCACAAGCTGTATTTGTGCATTGCTGTGCACATAGACTGAATTTAGTTTTGTCACAACCTGCGAGTTTATTAAGCAGTGTAAAATATGTTTACTTCACTTTCTCGTTTTTACATATTCTTTTCTAAATCTACAAAGAGAATGGCAGCACTCTACTCTGAAATAAACAAGAGATTTCCAACATTAGCTCCAACAAGATGGAATTATACTAACAGGTTATTACAAACTGTGTACGAGTACAAACAAGATACAGAAAACTTGCTAACTTCAGTGGTCGAAAATGCAGATAGTTGGGAAACAGTATATGGTGTTCAAGGTCTTCTTTCAACATTACATGGCTTTGATTTCAACTTTTTTCTTCATGTATTATTGTATATTTCCTCAGGCTGACACACTGTTTCAAGTACTCCAAAAGAAGGCTTTTGATATTGAGTTTTACCATAAACAAGTTGACAAAGTTTTAATGATTCTTATGAAACACAGAGATGATTTTGAATCTATCTGGCATAAAGTATCTGATGTCTGTGGTATGTCTGACCGTAATAAAAGACAGAGTAGATACTATACCAGGGGTAAATGTATCAACTTCTTGTAAGAGAATATTCTTGCGAATTATTGATGTAATGAAGATCAATATTGATTCCAGATTTGCTGATTTGGACGAACTCAAATTCTTTAGTATTTTAGACTCAGCGAACTTTGGAAAATTCTTTGATTTTCCAATTTTGAGAAGTGAATTATGTTTGTTATTCAGAGATGTTTAAATGCATAAGGACACTGTCGTGAAATTACATCAGTACTTAACAGAAGTGGGATTAGTGTTTGTGTTTCCAGAACTACATAAACTTGTCCTTTTAATAACCATCCCGGCATCTAGTTCGTTTACTGAGAGGTCATTCTCAACAGTGAAGAGGATTAAATCTTATCTTCGAAATACTCAAGGTCAGGGAAGAACTTCTTCACTAGCTCACCTCAGCATTGAAAAGTCCTTGCTTGCAACTTTGCGCCAAAGCCCATCCTTCTACGATGATGTGATTGATATCTTTGGGAGGAAAACTAGAAGGATCGATCTGATATAAAAAATAAGATACGATATTTAATTTACTCTTATTTATGAACATATGTTATTCATTACCTACTTGTAAAAGTTTAAATCGATTTTTATTTCCTTTTTTTTTTACAGAGATTATAACAAAATCTAGATACAACATTCATGGTTCTCTCCTACTTTAATGAAAATAATTACTTGGAGCATCGCTCACTTTGAAAGTCATGCCTCTCTGCTGCAGTGGTATAAAAGGAAATGAAGTAGCTGATCGATTAGCAAAATGGGAAAGAAGTCAGGGATCAATTTACAACACGTATCTTTCTAATAAGTATAGCCACACAGCAGTTATCAAGAACCTTTATACAAAATGGAACAACAAAAATAAGGCGAGCACTATTTTGGATGTACAAAAGGATTACCTACTTTGGTTCAACAGAGTGAAAATAAATAGAACAGAAGTTTTCACGATAGCAAGAATAATGCTCAATAAAGCAAATTCTCCTATGTTTCTAAAAAACCTGGACAAGCCAATGATGAATATTGTGGTTATGGAAGCTGGACATATTATATTTGAATGTAAAAATAATGAAGAAAATGTTATTTTACTAAATAAATTGTAGAAATTAAGCCTAACCAGGCCTATTAAACTATCAAATCTTTTAATTGCCTCCCCCAAAAAGCATTTAGGATATCCTACAACATTTTAAAAATTGTGAAATGAAAATTTAGTTTAAAAGGGAGTACATTTGTGCAAAGTGAAACGAAGTGTAAACGGTTTGCATTTTTGTGTATATGGAGTATGTGTCGTTCTTGTTGTTGATAGATGTATATCCAATTATGGTGCTACAGGTACTGCAGTGGACAAAGTTTTGATAGAAAAAATGGGCAAGATGTATACGTCGTGATAACTTGTACTGACAGATAATTCATTTGTATTCATCAAACATTTTTAGGGTAGGTTTATAATTAAAGAAGATATACTTTCAGTATTAAATGGCGAACAAGTTATTATTCTTCGAAAAAAGCCTTAACTCCGAGATGATGCCTATCCTAGCATATTTCCTAACCAATCATCCTATTACACCGTAAAGGTAACTAAAGATAGAATAGAATAATGCTCTCGTTTAGAACTAGTGCTTAGCAGAGATGAAGAACATTTTTAAAAAACTGCAAAAATGGCGTCATTTCTGAATATTAGTGCTTCAATAGTCAGGTTATGTAAGGAGATATATCATCCATCGTTTCAGTAGCGAAAATGTACATTTACCATTCATGAAAGTACAGGATGAACATTCAGTGATATACCCTTTCTCACAGTAAGCTTTAAGCTTAACAGTAGCTTGGATGTCAAGGTTCTTATAAGAGCTTAAATTCTATCCAGAAAACTTTAAATGCACTCTGGAATCAGAGGGACAGGAGGGCTTAATTTTTAATATATGGACAATTTTATAATTTAATAAGACATCTTCAGAACTACAGTAGTGAGAGCTTTGAACTTCACGAAGGAGTTATGATTGTAATTAATTTTTAAAAGAGGCACTAGATTCTGATAGTTTTTATTCAGAAAGAGTGTTTAAAATAAACTTTCTGGTGGAACAATTGGAACTGTGTGCTATGAAATAAGTAAACGTTCCACTTAAGTATTGATTTGGGCTGCAACTATGTTTTATTCATTTCCTGGTACATATCAGGCCACGAGACAAACACATGTTTTGACTTTGCCCCATCTGTGTGTCTGAAACAATTCATAGGAAATGTTGACTCATTACCCAAGGAATAGAAACTCCACATAAAGCATTATTGATTGGAAAAGGCAAATTGCTTCAAAGCTAAGATAGGGCTATTTCCATTATGTTAGATGAAATTTTATCTAAATTCAAAGGTAACATACAAAGGAGGAACGATGCTGGGAATGGCGGAAAACAGCGCATCCTCGGATGCAGCTAGCACTATGCAGGTTATTCCTAAGTATATTTGTGTTATACATGAAGCTATCCCATAAAATGTTCAAGGTCAGAAAATAGTACTGAACAATTTATACAACATCCTTCAATTCCTCTAGGTATTCCACAACGCCTTGTAAAACCACGTAACAACATGCTATTTTATGTAAGTTATGTTATCATGGTTTAACTATAAACTATTATTATTAATTACGTTCACGTGTTCAAATAATATTTCCGTCTTTCATAATTTAAACCTTTACTAAAACATAAAATTATGATTGTATCAAAGATAACTATGTTTATTGAATTCAGAAAACAAATGAATTAAATTGTCATTAAGTGATAGCAAAAGAGGGCACTTGAAGCAGATAGTAGTAAAAGCATCGAAAATAAGTAGTAAAACTTGATAACGGAATGCTAAAACGGAAATCCAATGGAGTGGATAAGGCGTTCCATATGTTGTATATTTATGCATGCACTGTGTATCATAATTATTATTTTATTATTGTTTTAAAACACCATTTGTGGCATAAACTTTGCATTGAACATTTATATATTTACATTGTTAATTACAAATGTATATATTGATACACTGAGGGATAAAATGTTGAATATAATTAAATAAAGTGAACGGAAAGGTTGACTTCGCAATAACATAAATATTGTGATAATTAAGAATGTGTAACAAAAAGCAATAATTTAAGTAGAAATGTGTTTTATATTTAATATGATTGTAAAGATACTATTCTTGTGAATATGTTATTTATTCCATGCAATAAGTTTTAAACTATATTAATTTATTTTACGTCGATAGCAACCAGAGAAAAAGCTTAAGTAAACAACATTCAACTGTTAAAATGGTTAGAAAATTTTTCACTAAGAAGCAGACGCTTAGAGGTAAAGTGAAAGAAATGCAATTATTCGCTACGTGAATAACTAAATATTCTCACAATAAATAACAAGGAATTAATTATTGTTATACAAAGAGAGTCTCCAAGAAATTAAAGCATAAATGTAAGTGAATATTTGATTTAGGTGTTATATATTGTCCGTCGTTAAAGCATATCGGGAGGTGAAATAAAACACATTATAGTGAAGATTCATTTATAAAATTTACTATTTAAATAATAACTATCTGACCTACCAAACACGGCAAACCTGAGATAAGTGTCAATATTGTCACAATTAAGAGCTGGTGAAATTTTAAGTACATCTTAAAATATATAGGACAAAGGAAATATGAAAATTGTTTTACACACTCTAGCATTAACAGCAATTAAGGAATAAAAATTATCCGCCTGAAACTAAATTCTGCCACACTAGAAATAAATTGTCATGCCACTGTGTGAGAAGCACGGTAAATTAAAACCGAGTGTTTCAAGGTTCGCAAAATCTGAATCAACGAGATCTTCCAGAGCCAGTGACGACACCCACACCTCATCATCCCACAACCATACTCTTATTTTACTTCAGCTTGGCACGCCAACCCATATTAATTCCACACCAATCAGGGAATGCCATAATGAACAGTACAGTTACATATTTTTTAAAACCTCACAATGCAACAATTCTGGTAGCGCTTTAATAAAGGTATACACATAGTAGTAGAAATAAAATGTATGTTCTGGCATAGTAGAGAGATGCCGACAAGCGATAAAGTTCTTTGTTCTACGCCGACAAGCCCGCCCCCTCCCTTTGTGTGCTCACATGCCGCCAGGTCTCGTGTCGTTAGGCCCCGCCCCCTCTCGCTTTGTGTGCTTACCTAATGCCGACAGTGTCTGTGCTAACAGGTCCTACCCCCCTCCCCAATGCGTTCTGCTGTGGCGTCATGACTTGAGGGAATTGTTTTCTCGAGTCCTGCCGCCCCTCGGCAAATTAATTAGGTAATGTTCGTCAAACATTTTTTTTAAGACTACTAAGGCCTGCACATTGCATCCTCGAGCAATTAAGTTTTTTGAATAATGAATTGTTGACTGGAGCGTGAGTATAAGTAGTCTGCTCACGGGAACAGTCTGTCATGTAATGAAACACTGCAGCCTTCTTCTATCTGGGGAAAGCGCTTGTCCATTAGCTGAACATGTTAGACGCTTTCACCACATTAATAGGCTTTTAAGTTTACATTCCGGATCTGTTTACATACATTAGCGATCAACGACATACTTCCGCCTGGCGGTAACGGTGACCTACATTAGCTGACCCGTTAGACGCTTTCACCCCATTAGCGAACAATGTCAGTAATTGTTTTCCTAAGTGCTCTGCATAACTCTCAACACTTCAACATTTAGCGATGGAAATGATATAAAAAGCAGCAGCTTCTCCAATGAATTCCAAGTTGACCAGAATGGCCGGAATCGAATCTAGGAGGGATTACAAATTCAGCTTCTAATAACTCAGAGACTAATTACGATAAAGACGTCAAATAAAGTTTATTACATTAATGTCATTAGATAGTTTCTTGTGAATGTATATTTGGGTACATGGTGTCCAGGGTTCGAATACCGATAAAATGTAATTTAATTATAAACTTAATAACTCCTAAACTAATTAAGATAAAGACGCCAAATAAACTTTATTGCCTTTATGTTATTAGGTAGTATCTTGTGGAGATGTAATTAGATACCTGACGTTCTGGGTTCGAGCCTAACGTTTAAATCGTCATTATCTCAGAAACTAAGAGAGGTAGAGGAATTGACCAAAGCATGATTGATAGCTCCTATGATGGGTAATTCATACTGTATATAATTTTCAATCAGTTGTCCTTATTTCGAATCCCGATCTTTCAATCACTTACTTATTTTTTCTCTATACTCTAGAATATGTCACTTAGATTAATGCTGTAACTGCATACAGCACCTTTAAACATATCAAACTAATATTGTAAATAATTTTGTTTCTGGTGTCCAGGGTTCGAATACCGATAAAATGTAATTTAATTATAAATTTAATAACTTCTAAACTAATTAAGATAAAGACGCCAAATAAACTTTATTGCCTTTATGTTATTAGGTATTATCTTGTGGATGTGTAATTAGATACCTGACGTTCTGGGTTCGATCCTAATTTTTAAATCGTCATTATCTCAGAAACTAAGAGAGGTAGACGAGTTAACCAAAGCATGATTGTTAGCTCCTATGATGGGTAATTAATACTGTATATAATTTTCAATCAGTTGTCCTTACTTCGAATCCCGATCTTTCAATCACTTACTTATTTTTTCTCTATACTCTAGAATATGTCACTTAGATTGATGCTGTAACTGCATACAGCACCTTTAAACATATCAAACTAATATTGTAAATAATTTTGTTTCTGGTGTCCAGGGTTCGAATACCGATAAAATGTAATTTAATTATAAATTTAATAACTTCTAAACTAATTAAGATAAAGACGCCAAATAAACTTTATTGCCTTTATGTTATTAGGTATTATCTTGTGGATGTGTAATTAGATACCTGACGTTCTGGGTTCGATCCTAATTTTTAAATCGTCATTATCTCAGAAACCAAGAGAGGTAGACGAGTGAACCAAAGCATGATTGTTAGCTCCTATGATGGGTAATTAACACTGTATATAATTTTCAATCAGTTGTCCTTACTTCGAATCCCGATCTTTCAATCACTTACTTATTTTTTCTCTATACTCTAGAATATATCACTTAGATTGATGCTGTAACTGCATACAGCACCTTTAAACATACCAAACTAATATTGTAAATAATTTTGTTTCTGGTGTCCAGGGTTCGAATACCGATAAAATGTAGTTTAATTATAAATTTAATAACTTCTAAACTAATTAAGATAAAGACGCCAAATAAACTTTATTGCCTTTATGTTATTAGGTATTATCTTGTGGATGTGTAATTAGATACCTGACGTTCTGGGTTCGATCCTAATTTTAAATCGTCATTATCTCAGAAACTAAGAGAGGTAGAGGAGTTGACTAAAGCATGATTGATAGCTCCTATGATGGGCAATTAATACTGTATATAATTTTCAATCAGTTGTCCTTACTTCGAATCCCGATCTTTCAATCACTTACTTATTTTTTCTCTATACTCTAGAATATATCACTTAGATTGATGCTGTAAATGCATACAGCACCTTTAAACATATCAAACTAATATTGTAAATAATTTTGTTTCTGGTGTCCAGGGTTCGAATACCGATAAAATGTAATTTAATTATAAATTTAATAACTCCTAAACTAATTAAGATAAAGACACCAAATAAACTTTATTGTGTTTATGTTATTAGGTAGTATCTTGTGGATGTAGAATTAGATACCTGGCGTTCTGGGTTCGAGCCTAATTTTAAATCGTCATTATCTCAGAAACTAAGAGAGGTAGAGGAGTTGACCAAAGCATGATTGATAGCTCCTATGATGGGCAATTAATACTGTATATAATTTTCAATCAGTTATCCTTACTTCGAATCCCGATCTTTCAATCACTTACTTATTTTTTCTCTATACTCTAGAATATATCACTTAGATTGATGCTTTAACTGCATACAGCACCTTTAAACATATCGAACTAATATTGTAAATAATTTTGTTTCTGGTGTCCAGGGTTCGAATACCGATAAAATGTAGTTTAATTATAAATTTAGTAACTTCTAAACTAATTAAGATAAAGACGCCAAATAAACTTTATTGCCTTTATGTTATTAGGTAGTATCTTGTGGATGTGTAATTAGATACCTGACGTTCTGGGTTCGAGCCTAATGTTTAAATCGTCATTATCTCAGAAACTAAGAGAGGTAGAGGAATTGACCAAAGCATGATTGATAGCTCCTATGATGGGCAATTAATACTGTATATAATTTTCAATCAGCTCTCCTTACTTCGAATCCCGATCTTTCAATCACTTACTTATTTTTCTCTATACTCTAGAATATATCACTTAGATTGATGCTGTAAATGCATACAGCACCCTTAAACATATCAAACTAATATTGTAAATAATTTTGGTTCTGGTGTCCAGGGTTCGAATACCGATAAAATGTAATTTAATTATAAATTTAATAACTCCTAAACTAATTAAGATAAAGGCACCAAATAAACTTTTATAGGGGAAAGGATGCTCTCCTGAAACATTAGCCCTCTAGAGAGAAGCATTTATAGGGGAGAGATAGGGAATACCAGGGCTGATGCTAGGCTAGTCAGATGCTAAAGGAGGGAGGGATATGCTTTATACGAGAGAGATAGGGAATACAAGGAAAGATGCTATACTAAACAGGACTTGAAGGGTAGAATATGGGCGATATAGCGAACCGAGGAGAGGTATTAGGATAGGAGTTTTGAATGATGGAGTAGGTCTTTATATGCGAGAGATAGGGAATACGAGGGTCGATGCTAGGCTAGACGGTGTTGAATGAGGGAATGCATCTTATATGAGAGAGGTAGGGGAATATGAGGAGAAGTGCTAGGCTAGTCGGGAAGGTCTGAATGAGAGAGTATACGTCTATATGGGAAAAGATAGGGAAAACGAAGGTAGGTGTTAGGTTGAGAGAGTCTTAAGGAGGAAAATGCATTTATATGAGAGCAGTAGGGTATACGAGGAGAGATGCTAGTCTAGACATGGTTTGAGGATTAGAGTATACGTTTATATGGGAGAAATATGGAAAACGGGAGAGATACAAGGATAGACAGAGATTGAAGGAGGAGGAATGTAGGTTTATACTGTAATATAGAGAGTAATTCGATTATAAAACTTTTCTCATCCAGCCTTACAACACTTTTATATACTTGTTTTCTAAACCTTACAAACTTTATATTTGTTAAACAGTAGTGCGCGAGACGGAGAGGGACAAACAGTATATCGGTTTACAGTGAAGTATACGTCCTAACCTATTCCCACCTTGTTTGTTCTGGATCTTCTCATTGTCTATCATCTAACGTAACCATGTAACAAGACGTAACACAGGAAATCATACATATGGCACATTAAAAAAATAAAGGTATATATAATGAAACATAAACAAGTAGACAGAGGGTCATCGATACATAGAAAACCAGGAGTTGTATGTACTGAGACCATAGATTAGTATAGGCAAACAACAAAGAAGTGAATTTATAGTGTAAATAGCCTAATATTTTCAAATATTATTATAGTCTAAAAGTATATAACTTAATTAGGTATCGAGTATTGAGAAATAAACGTTATTCATTATTCACTAATCTCAGATCACTGCAATTGTATTGAATCAATTCACAATTGTTAATGCCATTCAACTTTCATTTGTCTCTGATACATAAACAAATTGCAAAATGGAGAAGGACGAAAGTAATAAAAAGACTCAGGCAGCAAATTTTAAGAAAGAAGAGAAAGATATATGACCGACATTGTTTTGGAACACAAATTAGTGTTGAAAATAAAATGACTGATAGCTCTGCTAAGCGTAAGGAAGAGACATGGAAATAAATTGCAAATGAATATAATTCTAGGAAGATCATCCAGTGTGAATGAAAATCCCTGAAATGATATTATGAGAACGTAAAGAAAAGAATGAAGCAAGCAAATGCCATTGACAAGGTACGATTGTACAAAACTGGAGGCGTATGTATGTACCGCCTTTCTTAGATAATAGTAGCCAAATAACAATTGTTGCTCTTCTATTCAATCGCAAATGAGTTTAATGATGAAGTTGGATTCCATTCAGAAGTAATCACCACAGTGAAGGACATTGAAATAGTAAATCCAGTTCCAACAGGTCATTCAGCAATTTTAATAACAGGTAAGGAATTTGAAAAAAGAGAAAGTGTAAAGGTGGCGTCTGCAGTTCCCATAAAGAACTTTCAACTCCATTGCCTGAAAAGAACAAAGATGGCATAAGAGAGGGTTTTTATGAGAGGAGGCTTGAGTGTTTGGAAGAAGAGTACACAGTGAAAATGAAGATCTTGAAATTGGAACTAGAAATGAAAGAATCTCAGAAAAATTAAGCGTTGTTAATAACTTATACAAACATAAATATATTACAAAAAAGTAATGAAACAGGCAAGGAATAATATGGATAAAGAAACTGTTAAGCAAATCTACTACGGCACATTTTAATTTGCAAACAACGATTACATTTCAAAATGTTGGTATTCGGACGATCCAGTGTTAATTATGATAGGCACAGAAGTGTTTCTCAAAATCTAAAAACACATAGCAATTTAAGATATCTATGTATTAATCTTTAGAGAGAAACTGTACTTTTACTCAAAGTGTTTAATAACTTTTAAAGCTAGAGAATGTCATTTAAGGTTTCCACATCCCAAAAAATTCAGATTTCTCAGAATTGCGCAATTTTCATTACACGCTGTTATTTATTTTCGTAACTATTCAAAAAATTGCATACGTGAGCTTTTTTCCCTTAATTGCATTCAGTTAATCATACCTTCCATAATACTTATACATTGCCTACGAGCTCAGGAGAAACATGGCAAGGCTACTTAATACTCCAAAAGTATCCCTTAAATTACTGAGGAATTCCTGCGAACAGGAGTATTTCGGAAATGCTTAATGTCACAAAAATATTTATTTAAAATAAATTGTATTTATCTAATAAGATATTCATTTCTTCACCAGTAAGTTATTCAGATTCCCTGGAAATAAAGAAAACTTTATAGAACTTTTGATACGCATTTTATTTATTATACAAATATAGCTATTTTTCAGAAAATCAAATATAAGGAATCGCAGTCACTGGCATCTTTAAAGAGCGTCCAACTCCAGAATGAAATTTAGCATTTATCTGGCTTTTCTTATGATGTTACGCTGTTCACAGAGATTTACGAGTTGAAAGACTAAAAAACACGTAAACATGTATATGCACAAGCGCGAGCTCACGCGCACACACACACACATATGTACGAAGCTCTTTGCTTTCGTTTACAGGACCTCAGAACATGCATTACGCTGCATGTCCCTAGCGTTTCCAGCTCTTGAATCGTTCCAGCTAGTGGAATGCCTCTACCATCTTCATGTCAACGATCTGTTACTCCGAATTAAAGTTTGGTGATCTGTATAGACCTGTACAACATGCATTACGCTATGTAACAGACTCATCACGCTATGTAACAACATGATCACGCTATGTAACAACCTGATCACGCTATGTAACAACATGATCACGCTATGTAACAACATGATCACGCTATGTAACATGATCACGCTATGTAACAACCTGATCACGCTATGTAACAACATGATCACGCTATGTAACAACATGATCACGCTATGTAACAACATGATCACGCTATGTAACAACCTGAGCACTCTATGTAACAACATGATCACTCTATGTAACAACATGATCACGCTATGTAACAACATGATCACGCTATGTAACAACATGATCACGCTATGTAACAACATGATCACGCTATGTAACAACATGATCACGCTATGTAACAGACTCATCACGCTATGTAACAACATGATCATGCTATATAACAACCTGAGCACGCTATGTAACAACATGATCACGCTATGTAACAACATGAACACGCTATGTAACAATACGATCACGCTATGTAACAACATGAACACGCTATGTAACAACATGTTCACGCTATGTAACAACATGATCACGCTATGTAACAAACTGATCACGCTATGTAACAACACGATCACGCTATGTAACAACATGATCACGCTATGTAACAACCTGATTACGTTATGTAACCACCTGATCACGCTATGTAACAACATGATCACGCTATGTAACAACCTGATCACGCTATGTAACAACATGTTCACGATATGTAACAAAACGAACACGCTATGTAACAACACGATCACGCTATGTAACAACACGATCACGCTATGTAACAACAGGTTCACGCTATGTAACAACATGATCACGCTATGTAACAACCTGATCACGCTATGTAACAACCTGATTACGCTATGTAACAACTGAGCACGCTATGTAACAACATGATCATGCTATGTAACATCATGAACACGCTATGTAACAATACGATCATGCTATGTAACAACCAGATCACGCTATGTAACAACATGTTCACGCTATGTAACAACATGATCACGCTATGTAACAACATGATCACGCTATGTAACAATACGATCATGCTATGTAACAACCTGAGCACGCTATGTAACAACATGATCACGCTATGTAACAACCTGATCACGCTATGTAACAACATGTTCACGCTATGTAACAACAGGTTCACGCTATGTAACAACACGATCACGCTATGTAACAACACGATCACGCTATGTAACAACCTGATCACACTATGAAACAACATGTTCACGCTATGTAACAACATGATCACGCTATGTAACAACCTGATTACGCTATGTAACAACATGATCACGCTATATAACAACCTGATCACGCTATGTAACAACCTGATCACGCTATGTAACAACATGTTCACGCTATGTAACAACACGATCACGCTATGTAACAACACGATCACGCTATGTAACAACATGAACACGCTATGTAACAACCTGATCACGCTATGTAACAACCTGATCACGCTATGTAACAACCTGATCACGCTATGTAACAACATGTTCACGCTATGTAACAACACGATCACGCTATGTAACAACACGATCACGCTATGTAACAACATGAACACGCTATGTAACAACCTGATCACGCTATGTAACAACATGATCACGCTATGTAACAACCTGATCACGCTATGTAACAACATGTTCACGCTTGTAACAACTGATCACACTATGTAACAACATGATCACGCTATGTAACAACCTGAGCACGCTATGTAACAACATGATCACGCTATGTAACATCATGAACACGCTATGTAACAATACGATCATGCTATGTAACAACCTGAGCACGCTATGTAACAACATGATCACGCTATGTAACAAACATGAACACGCTATGTAACAACCTGATCACTCTATGTAACAACCTGATCACGCTATGTAACAACCCGATCACGCCATGTAACAACATGTTCACGCTATGTAACAACACTATCACGCTATGTAACAACACGATCACGCTATGTAACAACCTGATCACGCTATGTAACAACATGTTCACGCTATGTAACAACATGATCACGCTATGTAACAACATGATCACGCTATGTAACAACCTGATTACGCTATGTAACAATCCTATCACGCTATGTAACAACTTGATCACGCTATGTAACAATCTGATCACGCTATGTAACAACATGATCACGCTATGTAAATAGGGTGGACAATTTAAGTTGAGGCTGTACAATATATCCAAAACTAAGCGTTGTAGAAAGAAATGTGTTTAATAAAACTTGATTGATATTATGACGAAAGTAAATGCCGCTAGTCGTGTTGTGTTTGGAGGCCGTTATGAGGGTCATTTTGGGTCAATTTATTTTTTTAAATGGGAACCTACAATTAGGGTCCCATTTAAAAAGACCCTGAAACGACCATCACATATTATTCCTTGCCTGTTTCATTACTTTTTTGTAATATATTTATGTTTGTATAAGTTATTAACAACGCTTAATTTTTCTGAGATTCTTTCATTTCTAGTTCCAATTTCAAGATCTTCATTTTCACTGTGTACTCTTCTTCCAAACACTCAAGCCTCCTCTCATAAAAACCCTCTCTTATGCCATCTTTGTTCTTTTCAGGCAATGGAGTTGAAAGTTCTTTATGGGAACTGCAGACGCCACCTTTACACTTTCTCTTTTTTCAAATTCCTTACCTGTTATTAAAATTGCTGAATGACCTGTTGGAACTGGATTTACTATTTCAATGTCCTTCACTGTGGTGATTACTTCTGAATGGAATCCAACTTCATCATTAAACTCATTTGCGATTGAATAGAAGAGCAACAATTGTTATTTGGCTACTATTATCTAAGAAAGGCTGTACATACATACGCCTCCAGTTTTGTACAATCGTACCTTGTCAATGGCATTTGCTTGCTTCATTCTTTTCTTTACGTTCTCATAATATCATTTCAGGGATTTTCATTCACACTGGATGATCTTCCTAGAATTATATTCATTTGCAATTTATTTCCATGTCTCTTCCTTACGCTTAGCAGAGCTATCAGTCATTTTATTTTCAACACTAATTTGTGTTCCAAAACAATGTCGGTCATATATCTTTCTCTTCTTTCTTAAAATTTGCTGCCTGAGTCTTTTTATTACTTTCGTCCTTCTCCATTTTGCAATTTGTTTATGTATCAGAGACAAATGAAAGTTGAATGGCATTAACAATTGTGAATTGATTCAATACAATTGCAGTGATCTGAGATTAGTGAATAATGAATAACGTTTATTTCTCAATACTCGATACCTAATTAAGTTATATACTTTTAGACTATAATAATATTTGAAAATATTAGGCTATTTACACTATAAATTCACTTCTTTGTTGTTTGCCTATACTAATCTATGGTCTCAGTACATACAACTCCTGGTTTTCTATGTATCGATGACCCTCTGTCTACTTGTTTATGTTTCATTATATATACCTTTATTTTTTTAATGTGCCATATGTATGATTTCCTGTGTTACGTCTTGTTACATGGTTACGTTAGATGATAGACAATGAGAAGATCCAGAACAAACAAGGTGGGAATAGGTTAGGACGTATACTTCACTGTAAACCGATATACTGTTTGTCCCTCTCCGTCTCGCGCACTACTGTTTAACAAATATAAAGTTTGTAAGGTTTAGAAAACAAGTATATAAAAGTGTTGTAAGGCTGGATGAGAAAAGTTTTATAATCGAATTACTCTCTATATTACAGTATAAACCTACATTCCTCCTCCTTCAATCTCTGTCTATCCTTGTATCTCTCCCGTTTTCCATATTTCTCCCATATAAACGTATACTCTAATCCTCAAACCATGTCTAGACTAGCATCTCTCCTCGTATACCCTACTGCTCTCATATAAATGCATTTTCCTCCTTAAGACTCTCTCAACCTAACACCTACCTTCGTTTTCCCTATCTTTTCCCATATAGACGTATACTCTCTCATTCAGACCTTCCCGACTAGCCTAGCACTTCTCCTCATATTCCCCTACCTCTCTCATATAAGATGCATTCCCTCATTCAACACCGTCTAGCCTAGCATCGACCCTCGTATTCCCTATCTCTCGCATATAAAGACCTACTCCATCATTCAAAACTCCTATCCTAATACCTCTCCTCGGTTCGCTATATCGCCCATATTCTACCCTTCAAGTCCTGTTTAGTATAGCATCTTTCCTTGTATTCCCTATCTCTCTCGTATAAAGCATATCCCTCCCTCCTTTAGCATCTGACTAGCCTAGCATCAGCCCTGGTATTCCCTATCTCTCCCCTATAAATGCTTCTCTCTAGAGGGCTAATGTTTCAGGAGAGCATCCTTTCCCCTATAAAAGTTTATTTGGTGCCTTTATCTTAATTAGTTTAGGAGTTATTAAATTTATAATTAAATTACATTTTATCGGTATTCGAACCCTGGACACCAGAACCAAAATTATTTACAATATTAGTTTGATATGTTTAAGGGTGCTGTATGCGTTTACAGCATCAATCTAAGTGATATATTCTAGAGTATAGAGAAAAATAAGTAAGTGATTGAAAGATCGGGATTCGAAGTAAGGAGAGCTGATTGAAAATTATATACAGTATTAATTGCCCATCATAGGAGCTATCAATCATGCTTTGGTCAATTCCTCTACCTCTCTTAGTTTCTGAGATAATGACGATTTAAACATTAGGCTCGAACCCAGAACGTCAGGTATCTAATTACACATCCACAAGATACTACCTAGTAACATAAACGCAATAAAGTTTATTTGGCGTCTTTATCTTAATTAGTTTAGGAGTTATTAAATTTATAATTAAATTACATTTTATCGGTATTCGAACCCTGGACACCAGAAACAAAATTATTTACAATATTAGTTTGATATGTTTAAAGGTGCTGTATACATTTACAGCATCAATCTAAGTGATATATTTTAGAGTATAGAGAAAAAATAAGTAAGTGATTGAAAGATCGGGATTCGAAGTAAGGATAACTGATTGAAAATTATATACAGTATTAATTGCCCATCATAGGAGCTATCAATCATGCTTTGGTCAACTCCTCTACCTCTCTTAGTTTCTGAGATAATGACGATTTAAAATTAGGCTCGAACCCAGAAGGTCAGGTATCTAATTACACATCCACAAGATACTACCTAGTAACATAAACGCAATAAAGTTTATTTGGCGTCTTTATCTTAATTAGTTTAGGAGTTATTAAATTTATAATTAAATTACATTTTATCGGTATTCGAACCCTGGACACCAGAAACAAAATTATTTACAATATTAGTTTGATATGTTTAAAGGTGCTGTATGCATTTACAGCATCACTCTAAGTGATATATTCTAGAGTATAGAGAAAAAATAAGTAAGTGATTGAAAGATCGGGATTCGAAGTAAGGACAACTGATTGAAAATTATATACAGTATTAATTGCCCATCATAGGAGCTATCAATCATGCTTTGGTCAACTCATCTGCCTCTCTTAGTTTCTGAGATAATGACGATTTAAAATTAGGATCGAACCAAGAACGCCAGGTATCTAATTCCACATCCACAAGATACTACCTAATAACATAAACACAATAAAGTTTATTTGGTGTCTTTATCTTAATTAGTTTAGGAGTTATTAAATTTATAATTAAATTACATTTTATCGGTATTCGAACCCTGGACACCAGAAACAAAATTATTTACAATATTAGTTTGATATGTTTAAAGGTGCTGTATGCATTTACAGCATCAATCTAAGTGATATATTCTAGAGTATAGAGAAAAAATAAGTAAGTGATTGAAAGATCGGGATTCGAAGTAAGGACAACTGATTGAAAATTATATACAGTATTAATTGCCCATCATAGGAGCTATCAATCATGCTTTGGTCAACTCCTCTACCTCTCTTAGTTTCTGAGATAATGACGATTTAAAAATTAGGATCGAACCCAGAACGTCAGGTATCTAATTACACATCCACAAGATACTACCTAATAACATAAAGGCAATAAAGTTTATTTGGCGTCTTTATCTTAATTAGTTTAGAAGTTACTAAATTTATAATTAAACTACATTTTATCGGTATTCGAACCCTGGACACCAGAAACAAAATTATTTACAATATTAGTTCGATATGTTTAAAGGTGCTGTATGCAGTTAAAGCATCAATCTAAGTGATATATTCTAGAGTATAGAGAAAAAATAAGTAAGTGATTGAAAGATCGGGATTCGAAGTAAGGACAACTGATTGAAAATTATATACAGTATTAATTACACATCATAGGAGCTAACAATCATGCTTTGGTTCACTCGTCTACCTCTCTTAGTTTCTGAGATAATGACGATTTAAAAATTAGGATCGAACCCAGAACGTCAGGTATCTAATTACACATCCACAAGATAATACCTAATAACATAAAGGCAATAAAGTTTATTTGGCGTCTTTATCTTAATTAGTTTAGAAGTTATTAAATTTATAATTAAATTACATTTTATCGGTATTCGAACCCTGGACACCAGAAACAAAATTATTTACAATATTAGTTTGATATGTTTAAAGGTGCTGTATGCAGTTACAGCATTAATCTAAGTGACATATTCTAGAGTATAGAGAAAAAATAAGTAAGTGATTGAAAGATCGGGATTCGAAATAAGGACAACTGATTGAAAATTATATACAGTATGAATTACCCATCATAGGAGCTATCAATCATGCTTTGGTCAATTCCTCTACCTCTCTTAGTTTCTGAGATAATGACGATTTAAACATTAGGCTCGAACCCAGAACGTCAGGTATCTAATTACATCTCCACAAGATACTACCTAATAACATAAAGGCAATAAAGTTTATTTGGCGTCTTTATCTTAATTAGTTTAGGAGTTATTAAATTTATAATTAAATTACATTTTATCGGTATTCGAACCCTGGACACCATGTACCCAAATATACATTCACAAGAAACTATCTAATGACATTAATGTAATAAACTTTATTTGACGTCTTTATCGTAATTAGTCTCTGAGTTATTAGAAGCTGAATTTGTAATCCCTCCTAGATTCGATTCCGGCCATTCTGGTCAACTTGGAATTCATTGGAGAAGCTGCTGCTTTTTATATCATTTCCATCGCTAAATGTTGAAGTGTTGAGAGTTATGCAGAGCACTTAGGAAAACAATTACTGACATTGTTCGCTAATGGGGTGAAAGCGTCTAACGGGTCAGCTAATGTAGGTCACCGTTACCGCCAGGCGGAAGTATGTCGTTGATCGCTAATGTATGTAAACAGATCCGGAATGTAAACTTAAAAGCCTATTAATGTGGTGAAAGCGTCTAACATGTTCAGCTAATGGACAAGCGCTTTCCCCAGATAGAAGAAGGCTGCAGTGTTTCATTACATGACAGACTGTTCCCGTGAGCAGACTACTTATACTCACGCTCCAGTCAACAATTCATTATTCAAAAAACTTAATTGCTCGAGGATGCAATGTGCAGGCCTTAGTAGTCTTAAAAAAAATGTTTGACGAACATTACCTAATTAATTTGCCGAGGGGCGGCAGGACTCGAGAAAACAATTCCCTCAAGTCATGACGCCACAGTAGAACGCATTGGGGAGGGGGGTAGGACCTGTTAGCACAGACACTGTCGGCATTAGGTAAGCACACAAAGCGAGAGGGGGCGGGGCCTAACGACAAGAGACCTGGCGGCATGTGAGCACACAAAGGGAGGGGGCGGGCTTGTCGACGTAGAACAAAGAACTTTATCGCTTGTCGGCATCTCTCTACTGTGCCAGAACATACATTTTATTTCTACTCATAGTTAACATCAGTATAATTACCACTGAGGAAGTGTGAAAGTAGTCCGCCGTTTTTGTTGGATATACCACAATGACTTCTCTTTAACATACCAAAATTACAGGCACATATTTTACAATTTGCAAGCGTTGCTCCAATTTCTGTTCACTGGCAATACAGGACAAGTGCATTGCAAACGTTGTGACAATCTTAAAATAGAATGCAGTGACAATCTTACAACAGAACTGAACGATACCATTAACATTTTATAGGCAACGGAAATGAATTGTGCTCTTAACATTTTACTGGTAAAAGGGCTACGACTGTTTACATATAATTTGCAAAACCCTAAGTTACATGTTAGGCATTAATACTGCTTTATTAGATCTTTTTTCAGATGTGTACAATTATGTGCCTTAGATCTTAAGGAGGTATTGTTTGATGTAGATTTAGTAGACAATTTCTTGTTATTTTCTTGTCAAAACTAGGTGAATCTATTACTGCCTTATCCAACCTGGCAAAACATAACAAAGTTTGTTTGTCATGGGTTCCCAGGGCATAAAGGAATTTAAGGCAATGAGAAAGCTGACGACCTTGCAAAGCAAGGATCGACAAAGCTTAAACCCTAACCAGAGCCACCTATAGGCATATCTATGTGTTCCATTAGAGTGGTTATAACAAACTGGTGTAAAAGAACTCTTTGAGCTGCAAGAGGATTCTAGGAATTGGGCATGAGAAATTGTTTATCAAAGAACCATACAAACCTTTAACTGACAGACTGCTTAAATGTAGTAAGTTTCAGCTAAAAACATAGCAGGCTTTGCCACTGGTCATGCACCAGTGAGAAAGCATCTACACATAATAGGAAGGTTTCAGGGCAACACAACCTGTAGATTGTGAGGGCCTGAAACTGAAATAACCTATCATATAATGTGCTCCTTGAAGCGTTAGCATCAAGCAGATATAAAATCTTTGGAAATTTTTTTGTGTAACCAGAGGACTACTACCGAAACACACTATTGAGCCTGTGTAATCTGGTGAGGGACACAGGGCTAGTGTAAATGGGTAGCAATTATTACAGGGTTGGTACAATAAGCCTATAGGCTGCAGTGCAATCGGAGCTTTTGCAAACGGGCCTAAGTCCTCAAAAAGAAGTCTAGATAGAAGCAGATTGGTTAACTATAAACTGAAGATTAAATCCTATTTTATTGCTATACTAAGCAGTACGACATTGTACTAATATACTGACATAATATTTAACATGGTTTGGTGCAAAAGAATGACAATCATTACTTTCAGGCAAGTCAAATTGTTGAAACGTATATTTCTTTCGATTCTTTTATAACGTGCGGCAAAAACCAAATCTCTTTTTTCAATGTTACTGTCTTCCCGTCATTATGTTTTATGGAGCTATTTTCTCTTCAGTAAATTATAAGAATTGTATCAAACAAACAAATAAAACAGGGTTGGTCTTTTAAGAGCAGGTGTGTAGTGCATGTTTCAGAACTTCCGGTACTTTCTCCAGACAATTCCATAACTTCCGGTACTGAGTATTGGTGAGTACCGGCCCAACTAAAGCCCTGTCTACCAGCAAGGGCCGACTCAAGGGGATCGAGCCGTGCCACCGCCCAGGGCGGCAAAATCTTAAAACACGAACAAGATATGTGAAAGTATGTCGGAATAAAACAACATGCTTAACATCTAGCGACTTTCTGGAGATTTTTTGTTATGAAACTGGTGACAAACGAAGCGCTAGGGTTACTCACTTTGGATGCGACCTACATTGATGAACGTCAAAAAATTCTGTGCGCGGCAGATGTTCAATAATAATGAGCATCATGTTTATAAACAGGAGCGTTTCAAACTGCTAGCTTTAGCTTATTTGCTTATATGGTGATTCATGAACCTCTAAGATCAATTATCGCCCTAGTGGTATCCTGGAAGTCTGGCTTGTTTGTGCCTTCAGTTACTTCTTGTGTTGTTAGCTACGTTGTTGGTAACTACTGCTTCTAACCCCAGAGAAACTCAATATTACAGCTTTGAATTAAATGCAATAAGAAGATACATCTACGGCTTCTACAACCGAAGTGAGCATTCTAACACACACAAACATATTTTTTCACTTGAAGAAGCAGGGATATTTCTGGGAAGCCTCAATTCTTTGAACAAGGTCCTCCATTATCTCGGATATGAGTTCAAGATTTGAGTTAAATATGAGAAAAATGATTCCTGAAAGATTCGATATTGTAGTTCTAAGAGCATTACAAATACAAGGTAAGAATGTAAGGGAAATAGTATGGTTAGCTGAAACGTGGCTAAACGTCGGCCATGCCGTATTCAAGGACTGGGCTGATAAGATCTGAAATCTCTATCAAGTCACCCGCAAGATTTTATAACCCACATTGTAACATTTCATTTTTAAGGCTGGCTACTGCTCTCTAAATCGAGATCTGGGGATTACCGTGAAGACAGTGTCATGATCATCTCCACAGATGGTTAAAGGATCAGTTGCTTCTTAACATCCAGTGTTATTGTTATGGACAATGCCCCATACGAGGTGACCCAAATAGATAAGTGTACACTAATGGCAACACTAAAGTACAAAATGTGGTAGAATTGCTCACTAGCCATAATGTGGTACGTAATATAACAATGAAATAAAGGGAACTGTTAACTTCTATTGCTCATAAATGAAAACAAGCCTAAGTCCAGATATTATGTTCTAGATTATTAACCAGTGTAGTAGACCGTCAAGTGTGTTTTCATTTTCTGAGTGTTTTCAATCTTTTAATCTCCTAATGAAGGGATAAACTATAAATACTGAAAAATTTATTGTGTGATTTTGAGTATTTTATCTTTCCTCGGAGCAACTCGTTGTTTTGTCACATACATCTCTTCTGACGTTTTATTTATTGATCACCTCTATATATATGTATATATATTTGGGACACTTTTGGGTTAAAATTGGATACTTTTGAGGAAAGTGAGATCAAGAATGGAATACATGGATAGACAAATTGTATTTGCCCAGGTTAGGGAGTAAAGATCACTGACTTACTACAAGGAATTAAAAGATGACCCAGAATAGGAGAAGTGCCGTTTAATTTTCACAATGAATGAAATAGAAGGATTAGTCTGGTTTCGATTAGGGGTTTGGAAACTAATGGGAATGACAGGAAAGGGAAGATGAAATTCACATTATCTTTCAATGTAAAGCCAGGAATGACTGGGGGTAAGTCTAATAAGAAAGAAATGGCTACTGAGAATCAAAGAAATTGCACTTAACTGAAATAGTTATATAGGCTTAAATAGTTAAATAGGCTGGCCAAATAACTAGCGTTAAAGTCAGTCCATAACCAGGTATGAGCTTAGCATTTAAACAGATAAAATAAATTAAATATAGGAGAGCTGGCATTACGAGTAAAAATTAGTTATGTCTGAAAGGGTGAGGGAGCGGCACCTTCATTATTGCGCGGGGCTGCAAAGCTCCTGGAGCTGGCCCTGCCACCATCTAACCCAACTTACAATTCACTAAGTGCACAGCACATGTAAGGGTAACCGCATTATTCACTTACAAATTATGAAGAAAGCATCTATCTACAGAAGTGATTAATGTTCTTCGCAAGGAAGTAACAAATAAGCTTAAAAAGACTAAAAATGCGTGTATATAGAACCAATTTTTGTGTATCACATCGGCAATTAAAATAGGTACATAATTGCTCCGCAGTGCCTCAATAAACGCATGTATAATCAATTGAAGATTTCTGTTAGCAAAAAGTGTCATATTTGCCCAATTTTTCCTTCTCTATTCAGGAGTACGAGAGCGAGCAACGCTTAACAACTAATGAACAAAGCAATGGCAAGAGCACTGTTTCTTCGTAATGTCTGCTTCTAATGCATGCTAACGTGAAACAGCCATGTACAATTATTTATATACCGAAAAGCGTATGAGGTAATGATGTGTTATAGCGGCTGTCGTCTGCTAGCGAGCGGCCTGGGCGTGGCTTAAGGAGTTCGAGCGTTGCCAACCGTAAGAAATGTACGCGCGGAAGATAACAACTATGTAACACGAAATTCGCAATGCGGCGCGGTTATTTCAAACACACTATTTGTCGATGTTTTTACTTTCTCTACTACGTATAGTAAGTAGGGGAAGTATTGTATTCCACCCAAAAATTCGATACCGAGATTTCACCGGAAATACATGTTTTGAGACCCCCTGAATCCAAAAAAACATTTTTGGAAACGTCCGTGTGTGTGTCTGTGTCTGTGAACAGCATAACTCAGAAACGAACAGTCGGATAAACACCAAACTTGGTATTTAAGTTCAGTATCTTCCAAGGATGCGACACGAAGGTTTTCAAGAAAATCCCCCCACCCCAGAGTACCCTTTACATGCAAGATTTTTCGAAAATTTTAATTTTCTCAAAAATGGCTCTAACGATTTTGATTAAAATATCATATGTTTAAGATATTTGTATGGCAAATAAAATGTATATCTTGAATTTTCTGGGAATGTCTCCAAAAGTATTCTTCATTGTGAACGACTTTTGCATAACTGGTAAACCATAAGAGATAGACAACATATTACTACACAAAAAATGTAGATCGCGTTAAAATACACAATTTATGTCATATACATTTTTGTTGTTGAGTGAACCATTTTCGAGATATTGCTTGTTATTCCCTTAAATTTTTCAATACTTATTTTCTCAAATGGGAATTCGTTATTCATTTTTTGTCTTGGATATGCAAAGAGTTATCTGTGGCAAAGGGAATGGTGCTGCACCTAGCAACCAGCTATTAAGAGATATGTATGTGCTTAAAGGCTACTGTTTTTCTATATTGCCCTTACATCTACAAGAAAATTAGCAATAAGATAGATAGGGTCTGCAAATGTTTATCTCGATTAACATGAAGTAGATGGAGAATAAGCGTTTATAAAAATAGTTTGTACAAGAGTAGAGAAAGTCATGTGAGTGTAACACATCAGATTTTCTACATTTCATTGAAGCACACCTATTGTACAAAGTTAACCAAACCTGCATGTTGATTCATACCCAAAGAAAATGCTGTTATTTCAGGCCAAACACATTATCGCACATATACGTTATTACACAGAAGCAGTGGTAGCTTTGTTGAAATTGTCCTTGAACCACAAACACATATTGTTGTAAATTAGGTGCAATATCAGCAGCATACCTTATTACACAGAAGCAGTGGCAGCATTGTTCTCATTGTCTTTGAGCCACGTGCACACATTGTTGTAAATTAGGTGCAATATCAGCAGCATACCTTATTACACAGAAGCAGTGGCAGCATTGTTCTCATTGTCCTTGAGCCACGTACACACATTGTTGTAAATTAGGTGAAATATCAGCAGCATACCGTATAACACAAAAACAGTGGCATCATTGTTGTCAATACCCATGAGTCACAAAACACACATTGTTGTATTAATGTACTGCAATGACGTGGCAATAGGAAAACTGGAGAAGACGTGTAAGTTAGGTGAATTACCAGCAGCATACGTTATTAGACAGAAGCGGTGGCAGCATTGTTCTCATTGTCCTTGAGCCACGTACACACATTGTTGTATTAATGTACTGCAATGAGATGGGAATCGGAAATCTGATGTCATTAAAAGAAATAGAATTTGAAGTATGCGCCTTTGATTAAATTAAACATTGTTGAGTTACACCGGGTAATGCTGCGCTATCACATCCAATATTACGCCAAACATGTCTTGTCCCCGAAAACGATTCCGGAAGATGAATTCGTGGAGATAGGACGTGAAGAGGGCGTCACTGGTACCAAATTGCCGCCGAAGTTTCCTCTTCACCCTCATCCACATGTTTTCGACATTCTGCGTGTGGATGGTGTCGTCCTCGGGGTCTACAAAGTTCTGCTCATGGACAATTACGTCGTGTATATATACGCCGTCTAGCAGATTTCCGATGTTGGCGTAAGAAGCCCATCCATCGGAGATGATGCGGCTTCCAGACAAAATATGCTGCATGATAAGGGCTTCCAGGGTTTGAATAATGGGTAGAGAAAGTTATGTGAATCCAACATCAGGTTTTGAATTAAGCACAACCTTAAGAGCCGAATCTTTGCAGGGTTGCAGTACTTTAGGGACAAACATTTTAAGTGTAACATCTTGTATGAACGTTTCCATTTTTCATAACACTTGTACCTGACTTTTAAGAACCGCAAAGCCCAGACCCTCCCTACCTGTCTGGGACTTTGCAAGGGGTAGTGTTTGAACATTCCGAAAGCAATTCATGTTTATGATGGGCAGTAAATGACTCTCAACCAGGAATACAATACAGCAGCACCACATGTTAAAAGTGGACGGGGAACATCTGTTCAGCAGAAGGTACAACCTTTGGCTAACAAGAAACTCCAGACCGCACTGCAAACAGTACTCAAGCAATTCGAATTCCAAGAAAAATTCCGCATTCTAGATGAAATAAAGTGAGTAGCATATGCCGCGATTTAAGGAATATAATTGACGAATGCTTTGTGGTAAAGTGTTTCTTTTCCTCCCTGTCGGCCTGCGTTTTATTCCAGTAGCAAGAGCTATTCGGAAAGGCTTTCCCCAGTTTTCGTTTATCCCGTAGAGATAATTTCCAAGAAAGTTTTAAGAAGAAGAATACCGTGCTCATCTATGTCATAATTATCTTTTCCATTCCTTCCATTACTAAGAACAATCAGGCAGAAAGGAAGTTGAAGAATACTCCATAAAATTCTATATTTGCAAAACTTACTTTTAGTCATTGATTTACTTTACACTAGAAACAAAGAAAAAAAACGGGGATTCGAGGAGGAAAGTGCAAGAAAGGATTAAACAATCCTTAGATTATTTATAGCTTAAAACGCTGACAGGAATTTACACTGTGTAGTTCAAAATCGCAATTTTATGTTTAAGGATTAGAACTCAATGGGAACCTTTACAGTTAGACGAAGTCCTCTACTGATTAAAAATCAATATTCTTACTCGACAAAAAAATACTCATATCGTGGAACATGTAATGTGAATAGAAGCCTAATTTTGCATGAATGCTATATGGTATTCACGTCAAATTTCCTACGAAAAATATATTTGACCACTATTAATTACATATTTCATTACAATGAACTTGGTTACATCCACCATACGGAAAACTAAAAACGCCACATGTAGCATTTGTGTATATATCTGTCTGTCCTCATGTGTGTGTGTGTGTGTGTGTGTGTTTTAATGAGAGGTAGTGTCTGAGTGTGTGTTTGTTTTAATGAGTTGTGGAGCATGAGTGTGTGATTTTGTGTGTATGTGAGCATTGGAGTGTGCTGGACAGAGGACCAGGCACCAAAACAACCGGAGAAATAGAATTCTTTAAGTAATGACTAAAATCATCCGCAGGAACACAGAGGCTAAAATACGATTAGCATAAAATGGCACTCTTGGCAGCGGCATGCGCACCTTCATTGGATATATGTAACTTCATTATCGCGTATGCCGAAATTGAATTAAAGTTTTGTTTTATTTATGGACGCTCTATAACCACTATGGTTCTTAGCGTCCTATTCTATATTGGGCATGAAAGGCCGGAAAGTTTGCTCAGAGGCCTCTTTATCAGGCTTGAGGTTCTTTTACTTGCCGTAAATCTACGACATGGGACCACCGGCTTTACTTCCCTTCCGAAGGAAGCCGTGCTAAAGATTTTTACGCCCGAAAAAATCCATCGCCCTCCGCCGGGTTGTAACGACGCTTCGACAGGAATTCAAGGTGCGGTGCTTCTCAACACGAATGGGATAACCGTGGAGAAGCGTCGCGCGCAACAAAGTCTTACTTTGTTGATCGGACTTACTCTGAACCAACAATGAACCGAAGTGAAAGCGAAGGAATAAACCGGACCAGCAATACAGTCAATGCCCTTCTGTATTATAAAAGGGTTCACCTTCTCAAACGTTTGTCCTTTCTCTGTTTGCGTAATGACTAAGTAACAACCAGATGACGGTGGTGTTACTTCTGTTACCAAAACTTTTCGGCGTGTTATTAATAATGGAGAAAGGGGGCTCCATAGCGAAATAAATTCTCCACCACTGCAACCGTCTCCGACTTCAGGCTCTGTCTTCCCAGGCGTTACCCCGGCTTGGATGAGTGGCCTATCCATACCGGTCTCACCCCAGGGTCACACCTCCCAAAACATAGACAGAGGGACCCAATGGCCGTGGGAAGTCAGCAGCTCATGTAGTGCCCCCCCCCGCGGGACTGTAGTTGAACAGCAGATACGAACACACACCCTACATGACGACCCCGGGTAGTGGGGCTGACGCCATTATCCACTCACCCAGCTGCGCGGGTATCCGTCAAGCTGTGTCCGCGGAGGCTTAAAAGAAAATTGGAAAATAAACCAAAAGTGTGTGGGCGTTTCACACGCAAGGTAGGCCGGCGAGGAAGAAAAAGAGATATGTGAATGGTCGTGGTGCGAATTGTTTGTAAATGGATTAGAGAAAAAAGAAGCGTGGCGAGGGGGGTATGGAACGAAATGAAAATAACGTACGAGAGCGCATCTAGTGTCTCCCGGTCAAGAGGACGAACCCACCTCGACCGGATAAGAGTGGAGGGATGACGACGGTGATGAGTGGCTCGGGACCGCGGGTGTGCCAAACCCGTACTCACATAAAGTGAGTCCCTGGGGGGTTGGAAGCTGCGTTGAAACAGTGGGACAGCAACCACGTAAATAGAAAAGATCCCTGTTGGTGAGACAGGTGTTAATAAAACCATAGAACCTGAACCCAGTACAAGAAATAATTGTAGAAAAGGAAGCGTAAAATAAATGAAGATAACGTGGCTAGTCCAGATGAGGGTGAGGACTGGCTCGGGCACTCTGCGCACGTCAAAGCCATACTCACATAGTGAGCCCCTGGGGGGGGGGTGAACTGTGAGTGTGTTTTGCTGGTGAGTTGTAGTGTTTGATTGCGAGTGTGTGGGCTTTGGAGTTTGAGTGTGTTTTTGCTGGTGAGTTGCAGTTTGTGACTGGGGGTGTGTGAGCTTTGGAGTGTGAGTGTGTTTCTGCTAGTGAGTTGTAGTGTGTGACTGCGGGTGTGTGTGAGCTTTGAAAAATGAGTGTGTTTTTGCTAGTGAGTTGTAGTGTGTGACTGTGTGGGTGTGAGCTTTGGTGTTGAGTGTGTTTGTGCTGGTGTATTGTAGTGTTTGATTGCGAGTGTGTTCGCTTAGGAGTGTGAGTGTGTTTTTGCTAGTGATTTGTAGTGTTTGAAGGCGAGTGTGTGAGCTACGGAGTCTTAGTGTGGTTGTGCTGGTGAGTTCAAATAAAGCATGCATTTTGGATTTTCTGGAAATAGCCTGTGAACTCCCGTTTATTCTGATTGAATTTTTTGTATTGCGCTAAGTATCTAGGAAATTATGAAATGCTCTAAAATGCAGTTTGAGGCAAACAAATATTTTCTTGTGTTAGCATTTGGGATAATATTGCAGGAAATGCCATTGCACCTTTTGCGACAGTATTAATGTTATTTATTTGTTAGCCCCACGTTGTGGTAGCCATTTTGCGACGGTATTCTTTGTTAAGTTTGAAAGAATGCTACTGTTTATCTGCCGCACGTATAAAAGACAATTTTTCGCGGTCACTTCGTGTTAGCTTTTACTGAGCGCCTGTTATTTTATTTAATTTTGGTTCACTGTCCTCCGGCTAGCTATGATCTCTCGGTCAAGCAAATCTCTTAATCAAGGTGTGTAAACGGAAAGGAGTCTTTTATCCAAAGATAACACTGATGAAAGAATTTGTTTTATACTTTTATTGTCATAACACATTATGCACTTTTACGTATTAATCTTGACACTCGCCAAACTGAAACTGTTATAATAACTTATTTACTGCACATTATTAATTCGCGTACTTCAACTTTTTGTGTAATTAACTTTACAACTGATACGGTAATTTGTATCACAAATTACTTAAATGTAAATAATGATTGTAATATAAATATGCATTTTTATGTGACATTGATTTCAGATGTTTATTGATTGTAAATATTGTTGGAAAGTAAATTTATAAGGCTTTACTGAAACTGTCAATAATAGCGCAATAATGCAGCGAGGGGGTGAGCTGTTTATCATTACTGGGAACAAGGAAGTTACGTAATGTTCGCGCGTTTTCGGTAGAACCTTCTAGAATGTTTCCCTAAAAGCAATATGTGTTCGTGGTTTTCATTGGATATTAAAATAGACGCTAATGTTGGCGCGTTTTATTAGCCAATAGCAGTTCATGTATAATCTTTAGGCATGTCGAGGAGTGGGTGTATATAAAGCCAGGTCCGAGGTAGATTGCCCCAGTTCAACAAAATTATCAATACATTACACGTCGGTCGCCCAGTTAATAAAAATTCCTAGCACATTACACGTCGTCAGTCAGTCCTTCAGTTCGTCAAGTTACGCGCAGCAGAATTACGAGAATCTAAAGTATTATAAAGTTAATTATACACAAAGTTGAAATACAGAGTTAAAAGTGATAAGTAAGAAGTTATTACAAACAGTTTCAGTTTGGCGAGTATCTGAATCAATATGTAAAAGTGTTAGTGAACGTGTTCGACAATAAAAATTATAAAACCAATTTCTTCATTAAGTGTAATTTTTGAATAAAAGATTCCTTTCCGCTTCACAACCTGTATAGAGATACATGTTCTACCAAGATAAGATGATAGCTAGCCGGAGGACAATATACAAAACTTAAAATTCTTTCAAAAACTAATTGATGCAAATTGCTACGCAGATGGAGCTACAAACCAAACAAATGAATGACGTCATAAGATGGCTTCCAATCACATGAAGTAAACACGATATAAGATCTCCAAGTCCTAATAACTTACGCTACAAATATTACGTAAGCAATACCGTTACAAATTGGCACCCAGAACGTGGGGCACGATAACCAGGAAAGGAACACGATGACCAGGAAAGAAGCATAGTGACCAGGAAAGGAACACGATGACCAGGCAAGGATCAGAATAACCAGGAAGGGGCAGAATTAACCAGGAAGAAGTGAGATGACCAGGAAGGGGCGAATGCAGCAGTGAAATAATCTACAAGACGCAGATTCATCATAATACAACGCAGAAGCGACATACAAACCTAGGAGAGAGGGGCAGGAAACTGGACATCAAAGTAGCAGCAACAGATAGCATCAGAAAGGTTAGAGTATCGTAATTTTTTTTAGAAAACAAAAACAATGGCTACTAGTAATATTGAAGAAACAATGATGGAAAGGGATAATGTAACAGTTAGCTGTAATTCAATACTGGGTACAGAAAATAGCTCAAACAATGTAGTATTGGAGGGATGAAATGTTAGTGCAGAAAGTAAGAATAGAATAGCAGGAAATATTACTATTGATGCTGGTATGATGAAGGAAATGATGGAATTGCTGAGAAATATTGGTGAGAAAATAAAACAAAACAGGGAATATATGCAAAAGAGTCATAGGGAATTAAGGGAAGAGACTAGTAAGTATAATGAGAACTTAGATAAACTAATTCATAGTTATGAGAAATTAGAGCAAACAGTAGATCAAAGCAGTGAAGAAATTGAAAAGAAAGTTATGAAGCTAGATAGTAGTATGCCAGAAATGAGAGATGAAAATGAGGAAGTAATAGCAAGTGAGATAGGAGAAGTTTCAAAGAAAATGTTAGACATGAGCAGGGAAAGAGGTAACAAAAAAAGTGAGGTTAATACTAAAAGTGAGGTTAATGTAGAATGCACAGAGTTAGAAAGTCAAGTGAGTATTATTTCAAGTGAGATAAGAGAGATAAAAGAGGTTATGAATGTAGATGTGAATCAGGCGCAAGTCAATTTCAGAGGGGAGATATCAGAAATACAGAAGGAGTCAGTAATGCAAAGAAATAAATTGTACCAAGATGTTCAAAATGAAAACTCCAATCCAGTACAGTTTAGTACAGATTTGTCAGAGTATTCTCAAGTTAAAAAGATAGCAGAAGAATTGAAAATGAAAGTGGGTAAAAGATGTATTGTTCAGGAAACTTTAGATTGTTTTCAAATGTTATCATGTGACGAAATTTCATATGAATACAAGAGATTATTCATGAACAAAAATTTGAAGGTTAGGATGCAGCTACGAGTAATGTTTAGCCACACACAATTTGATCCAGGAGGGTAAATAGCAATGAGATGTAAAGTAAATGCTGGATAGTTAAAGATGACTTGCAGAGAAATGTATTGGAACGTAAGAGGGTTAATTATTTATACATGTCATTTGAAAAGAGAAATAAATTATATATATAAAAAAAAGAGAAATGTTTAAAAAAAATTTAAATTTTTAGTAACTGTAACAACATTTGAAAATTAAGAATGCAAAGATTGAAACTTAAGATGATATTAAATTAAAAGTACGTAAATACAATTCCAAGAATATTGTTAAAATAAAGTACAAAATAACAAAAATGGGTAAAAATAATTAAAAACAAATACTTATGTAGCAAACAGCAAATGTGAAACAGTGACTAGATTTAAGAGATGTAAATATTTGTGTAGAGGGTGAATATTTTGGTAAATATGTGTAATAATTACAAAAATCCTAAATGTATAAATTTTTGTCAACAACTTAAGAAAGTAAACAATTTGGTAACAGTAATTAAATAATTCAGGGTACAGTATTTGCTATAAAAAAATTTGTGATGTCAGATTAATATCTAAATTAATTAAACCAGAGCCAGTAAGTAGTGGCGAGATAAAAAAAAAATATGTCGTGTGTTAAATGCGTGTGAAGTGTAAAGTGAAAGTGATAGCGTGTGTTCCAAGATTTAGGAGACTAAAAACCCAATTATAAAATTTCCAAACAAGTTGTAAATATTTATAATTATGTTTCTAGTGGGGCATATGATACGGTAATTTGTATCACAAATTACTTAAATGTAAATAATGATTGTAATATAAATATGCATTTTTATGTGACATTGATTTCAGATGTTTATTGATTGTAAATATTGTTGGAAAGTAAATTTATAAGGCTTTACTGAAACTGTCAATAATAGCGCAATAATGCAGCGAGGGGGTGAGCTGTTTATCATTACTGGGAACAAGGAAGTTACGTAATGTTCGCGCGTTTTCGGTAGAACCTTCTAGAATGTTTCCCTAAAAGCAATATGTGTTCGTGGTTTTCATTGGATATTAAAATAGACGATAATGTTGGCGCGTTTTATTAGCCAATAGCAGTTCATGTATAATCTTTAGGCATGTCGAGGAGTGGGTGTATATAAAGCCAGGTCCGAGGTAGATTGTCCCAGTTCAACAAAATTATCAATACATTACACGTCGGTCGCCCAGTTAATAAAAATTCCTAGCACATTACACGTCGTCAGTCAGTCCTTCAGTTTGTCAAGTTACGCGCAGCAGAATTACGAGAATCTAAAGTATTATAAAGTTAATTATACACAAAGTTGAAATACAGAGTTAAAAGTGATAAGTAAGAAGTTATTACAAACAGTTTCAGTTTGGCGAGTATCTAAATCAATATGTAAAAGTGTTAGTGAACGTGTTCGACAATAAAAATTATAAAACCAATTTCTTCATTAAGTGTAATTTTTGAATAAAAGATTCCTTTCCGCTTCACAACCTGTATAGAGATACATGTTCTACCAAGATAAGATGATAGCTAGCCGGAGGACAATATACAAAACTTAAAATTCTTTCGAAAACTAATTGATGCAAATTGCTACGCAGATGGAGCTACATAACCTAACAAAGAATGACGTCACAAGATGGCAACGCATGAAGTAAAAACAACATTTATATCTCTCGCAAATTGGCTCCCATACGTGGGGCTCGAAACATATACAATTAGTTCTATCGCACAACACGAGATTTTTCATAACTCTGCTACGCGTAACCTGCGAATCGATAAACTGTGCGATGTATTCAGCGACGTGTAATGCACAAATGTTTCCGATGGACTGAAGCCGACGTGTAATGTACAAATATTTCCGATAGACTGAACGAATTTGACTCTGACCTAGCCCTTTTTATACTCCTACACCCCGATATACCTAAAGATTATAACCGAGCTGCTATTGGTTAATAAAACGCGCCAACATTAGCGTCTATTTTTATATCCAATGAAAATTACGAAAACATATGCTCTAGGAAAAATGTTCCAGCAAATTCAAAGAAGAACGCGCCAATATTACGTCATTTGCTCGTCTCTAATAATGATAAACAGCTCACCCCCTCGCTACATTATTGCACGCTATTATTGTCAGTTTCAGTAAGGCCGTATAAACCCACTTCTCAACAATAATTACAATCAACAAACATCTCAAATCAATGTCACACAATAATGCATATTCACACTACAATCACTCTTTACATTTACATAATTTGTGTTACAAATTACTGCGTCACTTTGCACCTAAAAGTGTATTATAAATGTATGAAAGTTTGCATAATCTTATAACAGCCTTAGGGGTGTTTTAAGTCTGAAAAATCATTTTATATTACAGCTGCTTTACCCGAAAATTCATTCATTTCATATTTCTTGCTTTGTACAGACTGAAAAAAAGGAATTGCTGAAAAGCATACATTTAGTAGCTCAAAACACTTTAATAATGACATTCTTTGCAGCTTGGTAGCACAGAAAGTTTATTTCCTTTCAACTCCTTTTATAAAAAACAATAATAAAATTACAATTGATTCATTCACATGACTTTCTCTATCCTCTATCATTTATTAGTAGATACATAAATTATTATTCTTAATCAACCTTTTTTTCTGTCTACTACATTTTAATATAAAAAAAAAGACTTTGCAGAAATATCTACATTACACATTTGGTTATCGATACAAAGAGAACAGCGACAGTCAAATGTTTAACAACACGACGCTATATGCTGGCCTTAAAATTCCATTCTGTTTCTATGACATCACGAGAAACAACTGAGTGTTGAAAGGACTTTAAGATAATGACCAAAAAAAATGAACAATTGAAACCTTCAAAAAAATCTGATGTGTTACACTCACATGACTTTCCCTACTCTTGTACATAGTATTTTTACAAACGCTTATTCTCCATCTAGTTCATGTTAATCGAGATAAACATTTGCAGACCCTATCTTATTGCTAATTTTCTTGTAGATGTAGGGGAAAATATATTTACAAGGGCAATATAGAAAAACAGTAGCCTTTAAGCACATACATATCTCTTAATAGCTGGTTGCTAGGTGCAGCACCATTCCCTTTGCCACAGTTTATAACTCTTTGCATATCCAAGACAAAAAAATGTGATGTGTTACACTCACATGACTTTCTCTACTCTTTTACAATCTATTTTTACAAACGCTTATTCTCCATCTACTTCATGTTAATCGAGATATCGAGATGTCAATCTTATTGGTAATTTTCTTGTAGATGCAAGGGGAATATGGTAGGCTTTAAGCGATAGTCAAATATTTTAAGCGTTGGTTGCTATGTGGCGCATTACATTCTCTTTGCATGTCCAGGACATAAAAAAATGAATAACGAATTTGAGAAAAAGTATAAGTATTGGAAAATTTAAGGAAATAACAAGCAATATCTCGAAAACGGTTCACTCAACAAAAGAAATGTATATGACATAAGTTGTGTATTTTAACGCGATCTACATTTTTTGTGTAGTAAAATTTTGTCTATCTCTTATAGTTTACCAGTTATGCAAAAGTCGTTCACAATGAACAATACTTTTGGAGACATTCCCAGAAAATTCGAGATATACATTTCATTTCTCATGACAGTATCTTAAACATATGATATTTTCATCAAAATCGTTAGACCCATTTTTGAGAAAATTAAAATTTTCGAAAAATGTTCCATGTAAAGGGTATTCTGGGGTGGGGGGAGTTTCTTGGAAACCTTCGTGTCGCATATCTGGAAGATACTGAACCTAAATACCAAGTTTGGTGTTTATCCGACTGTTCGTTTTTGAGTTATGCTGTTCACAGACACACACACACAGACACACACACGGACATGTTTCCAAAAATGCTTTTTTTGGATTCAGGAGGTCTCAAAACATGTATTTCCGGTGAAATATCGGTATCGAATTTTTGGGTGGAATGCAAAACTTCCCCTACTTACTATACGTAGTAGAGAAAGTAAAAATGAATAACGAATTCCCATTTGAGAAAATAAGTGTTGAAAACTTTAAGGGAATAACAAGCAATATCTCGAAAATGGTTCACTCAACAAAAAAAATGTATATGACATAAATTGTGTATTTTAACGCGATCTATATTTTTTGTGTAGTAACATTTTGTCTATCTCTTATGGTTTACCAGTTATGCAAAAGTCGTTCACAATAAAGAATACTTTTGGATACATTCCCAGAAAATTCAAGATATACATTTTATTTACCATAAAAATATCTTAAACATATGATATTTTAATCAAAATCGTTAGAGCCATTTTTGAGAAAATTAAAATTTTCGAAAAATCTTCCATGTAAAGGGTACTCTGGGGTGGGGGGATTTTCTTGAAAACCTTCGTGTCGCATCCTTGGAAGATACTGAACTTAAATACCAAGTTTGGTGTTTATCCGACTGTTCGTTTCTGAGTTATGCTGTTCACAGACACACACAGACACACACGGACATGTTTCCAAAAATGCTTTTTTTGGATTCAGGGGGTCTCAAAACATGTATTTCCAGTGAAATCTCGGTATCGAATTTTTGGGTGGAATACAATACTTCCCCTACTTACTATACGTAGTAGAGAAAGTAAAAATGAGCAATTCGCACATTTAATAACGGATATCTCAGAAAGGGCTCATGCCACAGTAAAGCTTAGTTTAAATATATTGTAGCTTTAAAGAGATTTACATTTTTGGTGTAGCATGTCTTCCTCTATCACTTAAGGATTACCAGTTATACAAGGTTATAAAAAATTCCTTCCGAATGAAGGACTTCATAGGCTCTTTCCCGAAAATCCGAGATATACATTTCATTTGCCATGTAAATATTTTTATGAATGGTATTTTAATCAAAATCGTTTCAGCCATGTTTAGAACATCAAAAATTCCCCAAAATATTCCATGTCAAGGGAGTTTAGGTATTTATCCGACTTTTCGTTTTGAGTTATGACACACACGACGTTTCCACAAATGCTTTACTTGGATGCCGATGATAATAATACATAATAGTAATAATAATCATTCTCATAATAATACATCAACAACGATAAATAACAACACGCGGGCCGTATAAGTATACAACTACAATGGCTCGCTGTACATTGCGTGCATGGGTTGGCTACATGTTATGCCTACAGCGTGTTTTCGATTCTCACCGTTGGCAACAACCACCTAAGCCACGCCCAGGCCGCTCGCTAGCAGACGACAGCCGCTATGACACATCATTACCAGCGTATGATGTACAGAAAACAGATGTGTTTACTGATACATGTTTCTTTTACTAAGTACACGTTTTTGGGAATATTAGCGATATTGGATAGAAAATTCTCAAAATTAATTACTACATGCTGGTGGCTTTTGGGAATGGAAAGGGGAAGGAAACATGCTGCCATTGTTAGTTTTTTAACCTAAACACAACACATACCTTCCAGCAATGCTGCCATATGTTCTAGAAAAGTATATTTGTTCTCCATTATATCAAATCCTTGGTAAATTATGCAACTCTTTCACATTATGATGATTGGGTAATGATGTGTTATAGCGGCTGTCGTCTGCTAGCGAGCGGCCTGGGCGTGGCTTAGGTGGTTGTTGCCAACGGTGAGAATCGAAAACACGCTGTAGGCATAACATGTAGCCAACCCATGCACGCAATGTACAGCGAGCCATTGTAGTTGTATACTTATACGGCCCGCGTGTTGTTATTTATCGTTGTTGATGTATTATTATGAGAATGATTATTATTACTATTATGTATTATTATCATCGGCATCCAAATAAAGCATTTGTGGAAACGTCGTGTGTGTCATAACTCAAAACGAAAAGTCGGATAAATACCTAAACTCCCATGACATGGAATATTTTTGGGAATTTTTGATGTTCTAACATGGCTGAAACGATTTTGATTAAAATACCATTCATAAAAATATTTACATGGCAAATGAAATGTATATCTCGGATTTTCGGGAAAGAGCCTATGAAGTCCTTCATTCGGAAGGAATTTTTTATAACCTTGTATAACTGGTAATCCTTAAGTGATAGAGGAAGACGTGCTACACCAAAATTGTAAATCTCTTTAAAGCTACAATATATTTAAAATAAGCTTTATTGTGGCATGAGCCCTTTCTGAGATATCCGTTATTAAATGTGCGAATTGCTCATTTTTACTTTCTCTACTACGTATAGTAAGTAGGGGAAGTATTGTATTCCACCCAAAAATTCGATACCGAGATTTCACCGGAAATACATGTTTTGAGACCCCCTGAATCCAAAAAAAGCATTTTTGGAAACATGTCCGTGTGTGTGTCTGTGAACAGCATAACTCAGAAACGAACAGTCGGATAAACACCAAACTTGGTATTTGGGTTTAGTATCTTCCAAGGATGCGACACGAAGGTTTTCAAGAAAATCCCCCCACCCCAGAGTACCCTTTACATGGAAGATTTTTCGAAAATAATAATTTTCTCAAAAATGGCTCTAACGAGTTTGATTAAAATATCATATGTTTAAGATATTTTTATGGTAAATAAAATGTATATCTTGAATTTTGTGGGAATGTCTCCAAAAGTATTCTTTATTGTGAACGACTTTTGCATAACTGGTAAACCATAAGAGATAGACAAAATGTTACTAGACATAAAATATAGATCGCGTTAAAATACACAGTTAAGTCATATACATTTTTTTTTGTTGAGTGAACCATTTTCGAGATATTGCTTGTTATTCCCTTAAATTTTTCAATACTTATTTTCTCAAATGGGAATTCGTTATTCATTTTTTTTGTCTTGGATATGCAAAGAGTTATAATCTGTGGCAAAGGGAATGGTGCTGCACCTAGCAACCAGCTATTAAGAGATATGTATGTGCTTAAAGGTTTTTCTATATTGCCCTTGTAAATATATTTTCCCCTACATCTACAAGAAAATTAGCAATAAGATAGGTTCTGCAAATGTTTATCTCGATTAACATGAACTAGATGGAGAATAAGCGTTTGTAAAAATACTTTGTACAAGAGTAGAGAAAGTCATGTGAGTGTAACACATCAGATTTTTTGAGGGTTTCAATTGTTCATTTTTTTGGTCATTATCTTAAAGTCCTTTCAACACTCAGTTGTTTCTCGTGATGTCATAGAAACAGAATGGAATTTTAAGGCCAGCATATAGCGTCCAGTTGTTAAACATTTGACTATCGCTGTTCTCTTTGTATCGATAACGAAATGTGTAATGTAGATATTTCTGCAAAGTCTTTTTTTATATTAAAATGTAGTAGACAGAAAAAAGGTTGATTAAGAATAATAATATATGTATCTACTAATAAACGATAGAGGATAGAGAAAGTCATGTGAATGAATCAATTGTAATTTTATTATTGTTTTTATAAAAGGAGTTGAAAGGAAATAAACTTTCTGTGCTACCAAGCTGCAAAGAATGTCATTATTAAAGTGTTTTGAGCTACTAAATGTATGCTTTTCAGCAATTCCTTTTTTTCAGTCTGTACAAAGCAAGAAATATGAAATGAATGAATTTTCGGGTAAAGCAGCTGTAATATAAAATGATTTTTCAGACTTAAAACACCCCTAAGGCTGTTATAAGATTATGCAAACTTTCATACATTTATAATACACTTTTAGGTGCAAAGTGACGTAGTAATTTGTATCACAAATTATGTAAATGTAAAGAGTGATTGTAGTGTGAATATGCATTATTGTGTGACATTGATTTGAGATGTTTGTTGATTGTAATTATTGTTGAGAAGTGGGTTTATACGGCCTTACTGAAACTGACAATAATAGCGTGCAATAATGTAGCAAGGGGGTGAGCTGTTTATCATTATTAGAGACGAGCAAATGACGTAATATTGGCGCGTTTTTCTTAGAATTTGCTGGAACATTTTTCCTAGAGCATATGTTTTCGTAATTTTCATTGGATATAAAAATAGACGCTAATGTTGGCGCGTTTTATTAACCAATAGCAGCTCGGTTATAATCTTTAGGTATATCGGGGTGTAGGAGTATAAAAAGGGCTAGGTCAGAGTCAAATTCGTTCAGTCCATCGGAAATATTTGTACATTACACGTCGGCTTCAGTCCATCGGAAACATTTGTGCATTACACGTCGCTGAATACATCGCACAGTTTATCGATTCGCAGGTACGCGTAGCAGAGTTATGAAAAATCTCAAGTGTTGTAAAGTTAATTACACAAAAAGTTGAAGTACGCGAATTAATAATGTGCAGTAAATAAGTTATAACAGTTTCAGTTTGGCGAGTGTCAAGATTAATACGTAAAAGTGCATAATGTGTTATGACAATAAAAGTATAAAACAAATTCTTTCATCAGTGTTATCTTTGGATAAAAGACTCCTTTCCGTTTACGCACCTTGATTAAGAGATTTGCTTGACCGAGAGATCATAGCTAGCCGGAGGACAGTGAACCAAAATTAAATAAAATAACAGGCGCTCAGTAAAAGCTAACACGAAGTGACCGCGACAAATTGTCTTTTATACGTGCGGCAGATAAACAGTAGCATTCTTTCAAACTTAACAACGAATACCGTCGCAAAATGGCTACCACAACGTGGGGCTAACAAATAAATAACATTAATACTGTCGCAAAAGGTGCAATGACATTTCCTGCAATATTATCCCAAATGCTAACACAAGAAAATATTTGTTTGCCTCAAACTGCATTTTAGAGCATTTCATAATTTCCTAGATACTTAGCGCAATACACAAAATTCAATCAGAATGAACGGGAGTTCACAGGCTATTTCCAGAAAATTCAAAATGCATGCTTTATTTGAACTCGCCAGCACAACCACACTAACACTCCGTAGCTCACACACACGCCTTCAAACACTACAAATCACTAGCAAAAACACACTCACACTCCAAAGCGAACACACTCGCAATCAAACACTACAATACATCAGCACAAACACACTCAACACCAAAGCTCACACCCACACAGTCACACACTACAACTCACTAGCAGAAACACACTCACAGTCCAAAGCTCACACACCCCCAGTCACAAACTGCAACTCACCAGCAAAAACACACTCAAACTCCAAAGCCCACACACTCGCAATCAAACACTACAACTGACCAGCAAAACACACTCACAGTTCACCCCCCCCCAGGGGCTCACTATGTGAGTATGGCTTTGACGTACGCAGAGTGCCCGAGCCAGTCCTCACCCTCATCTGGACTAGCCACGTTATCTTCATTTATTTTACGCTTCCTTTTCTTGTACTGGGTCCAGGTTCTATGGTTTTATTAACACCTGTCTCACCAACAGGGATCTTTTCTATTTCCGTGGTTGCTGTCCCACTGTTTCAACGCAGCTTCCAACCCCCCAGGGGCTCACTTTATGTGAGTACGGGTTTGGCACACCCGGGGTCCCGAGCCACTCATCACCGTCGTCATCCCTCCACCCTTATCCGGTCGAGGTGGATTCGTCCTCTTGACCGGGAGACACAAGATGCGCTCTCGTGCGTTATTTTCATTTCGTTCCATACCCCCCTAGCCACGCTTCTTTTTTCTCTAATCTATTTACAAACAATTCGCACCACGACCATTCACATATCTCTTTTCTTCCTCGCCGGCCTACCTTGCGTGTGAAACGCCCACAAACTTTTGGTTTATTTTCCAATTTTCTTTTAATCCTCCGCGGACACAGCTTGACGGATACCCGCGCAGCTGGGTGAGTGGATAATGGCGTCAGCCCCACTACCCGGGGTCGTCATGTAGGGTGTGTGTTCGTATCTGCTGTTCAACTACAGTCCCGCGGGGGGGGGCACTACATGAGCTGCTGACTTCCCACGGCGATTGGGTCCCTCTGTCTATGTTCTGGGAGGTGTGACCCTGGGGTGAGACCGGTATGGATAGGCCACTCACCCAAGCCGGGGTAACGCCTGGGAAGACAGAGCCTGAAGTCGGAGACGGTTGCAGTGGTGGAGAATTTATTTCGCTATGGGGCCCTCTTTCTCCATTATTAATAACACGCCGAAAAGTTTTGGTAACAGAAGTAACACCACCGTCATCTGGTTGTTACTTAGTCATTACGCAAACAGAGAAAGGACAAACGTTTGAGAAGGTGAACCCTTTTATAACACAGAAGGGCATTGACTGTATTGCTGGTCCGGTTCATTCCTTCGCTTTCACTTCGGTTCATTGTTGGTTCAGAGTAAGACTTTGTTGCGCGCGATGCTTCTCCACGGTTATCCCATCCGTGTTGAGAAGCACCGCACCTTGAATTCCTGTCGAGGCGTCGTTACAACCCGGCGGAGGGCGATGGATTTTTTCGGGCGTAAAAATCTTTAGCACGGCTTCCTTCGGAAGGGAAGTAAAGCCGGTGGTCCCGTGTCGTAGATTTACGGCAAGTAAAAGAACCTCAAGCCTGATAAAGAGGCCTCTGAGCAAACTTTCCGGCCTTTCATGCCCAATATAGAATAGGACGCTAAGAACCATAGTGGTTATAGAGCGTCCATAAATAAAAAAACTTTAATTCAATTTCGGCATACGCGATAATGAAGTTACATATATCCAATGAAGGTGCGCATGCCGCTGCCAAGAGTGCCATTTTATCCTAATCGTATTTTAGCCTCTGTGTTCCTGCGGATGATTTTAGTCATTACTTAAAGAATTCTATTTCTCCGGTTGTTTTGGTGCCTGGTCCTCTGTCCAGCACACTCCAATGCACACATACACACAAAATTACACACTCATGCTCCACAACTCATTAAAACAAACACACACTCAGGCACTACAACTCATTAAAACACACAACCTCTGGCACTACAACTCATTAAAATACACACTCAGGCATTACAACTTGTTAAAACACACACACATACACGCACTCAGACACTACCTCTTATTAAAACACACACATAGACACACACACACAGACAGATATATACACAAATGCTACATGTGGCGTTTTTAGTTTTCCGTATGGTGGATGTAACCAAGTTCATTGTAATGAAATATGTAATTAATAGTGGTCAAATGTATTTTTCGTAGGAAATTTAACGTGAATACCATATAACATTCATGCAAAATTAGGCTTCTATTCACATTACATTTTCCACGATATGAGTATTTTTTTTTCGAGTAAGAATATTGATTTTAATCAATAGAGGACTTCGTCTAACTGTGAAGGTTCCTATTGAGTTCTAATCCTTAAACATAAAATTGTGATTTTGAACTACACAGTGTAAATTTCTGTCAGCGTTTTAAGCTATAAATTATCTAAGGATTGTTTAATCCTTTCTTGCACTTTCCTCCTCGAACCCCCGGTTTTTTCTTTGTTTTTAGTGTAAAGTAAATCAATGACTAAAAGTAAGTTTTGCAAATATAGAATTTTATGGAGTATTCTTCAACTTCCTTTCTGCCTGATTGTTCTTAGTAATGGAAGGAATGGAAAAGATAATTATGGCATAGATGAGCACGGTATTCTTCTTCTTAAAACTTTCTTGGAAATTGTCTCTACGAGATAAACGAAAACTGGGGAAAGCCTTTCCGAATAGCTCTTGCTACTGGAATAAAACGCAGGCCGACAGGGAGGAAAAGAAACACTTTACCACAAAGCATTAGTCAATTATATGCCTTAAATCGCGGCATATGCTACTCACTTTATTTCATCTAGAATGCGGAATTTTTCTTGGAATTCGAATTGCTTGAGTACTGTTTGCAGTGCGGTCTGGAGTTTCTTGTTAGCCAAAGGCTGTACCTTCTGCTGAACAGATTTTCCCCCGTCCACTTTTAACATGTGGTGCTGCTGTATTGTATTCCTGGTTGAGAGTCATTTACTGCCCATCATAAACATGAATTGCTTTCGGAATGTTCAAACACTACCCCTTGCAAAGTCCCAGGCAGGTAGGGAGGGTCTGAGCTTTGCGGTTCTTAAAAGTCACGTACAAGTGTTATGAAAAATGGAAACGTTCATACAAGATGTTACACTTAAAATGTTTGTCCCTAAAGTACTGCAACCCTGCAAAGATTCGGCTCTTAAGGTTGTGCTTAATTCAAAACCTGATGTTGGATTCACGTAACTTTCTCTACCCATTATTCAAACCCTGGAAGCCCTTATCATGCAGCATATTTTGCCTGGAAGCCGCATCATCTCCGATGGATGGGCTTCTTACGCCAACATCGGAAATCTGCTAGACGGCGTATATATACACGACGTAATTGTCCATGAGCAGAACTTTGTAGACCCCACCACACGCAGAATGTCGAAAACATATGGATGAGGGTGAAGAGGAAACTTCGGCGGCAATTTGGTACCAGTGACACCCTCTTCACGTCCTATCTCCACGAATTCATCTTCCGGAATCGTTTTCGGGGACAAGATATGTTTGGCGTAATATTGGATGTGATAGCGCAACATTACCCGGTGTAACTCAACAATGTCAAATTTAATCAAAGGCGCATACTTCAAATTCTATTTCTTTTAATGACATCAGATTTCCGATTCCCATCTCATTGCAGTACATTAATACAACAATGTGTGTACGTGGCTCAAGGACAATGAGAACAATGCTGCCACCGCTTCTGTCTAATAACGTATGCTGCTGGTAATTCACCTAACTTACACGTCTTCTCCAGTTTTCCTATTGCCACGTCATTGCAGTACATTAATACAACAATGTGTGTTTTGTGACTCATGGGTATTGACAACAATGATGCCACCGCTTCTGTCTAATAACGTATGCTGCTGGTAATTCACCTAACTTACACGTCTTCTCCAGTTTTCCTATTGCCACATCATTGCAGTACATTAATATAACAATGTGTGTTTTGTGACTCAAGAACAGTGAACAACAATGCTGCCACCGCTTCTGTGTAATAACGTATGCTGCTAGTATTTCACCTAACTTACACGTCTTCTCCAGTTTTCCTATTGCCACGTCATTGCAGTACATTAATACAACAATGTGTATTTTGTGACTCATGGGTATTGACAACAATGATGCCACTGTTTTTGTGTTATACGGTATGCTGCTGATATTTCACCTAATTTACAACAATGTGTGTACGTGGCTCAAGGACAATGAGAACAATGCTGCCACTGCTTCTGTGTAATAAGGTATGCTGCTGATATTGCACCTAATTTACAACAATGTGTGTTTGTGGTTCAAGGACAATGTCAACAAAGCTACCACTGCTTCTGTGTAATAACGTATATGTGCGATAATGTGTTTGGCCTGAAATAACAGCATTTTCTTTGGGCATGAATCAACATGCAGGTTTGGTTAACTTTGTACAATAGGTGTGCTTTAATGCAATGTAAAAAATCTGAGGTGTTACACTCACATGACTTTCTCTACTCTTGTACAAACTATTTTTACAAACGCTTATTCTCCATCTACTTCATGTTAATCGAGATAAACATTTGCAGACACTATCTTATTGCTAATTTTCTTGTAGATGTAAGGGCAACATAGAAAAACAGTAGCCTTTAAGTACATACATATCTCTTAATAGCTGGTTGCTAGGTGCAGCACCATTCCCTTTGCCACAGATTATAACTATTTGCATATCCAAGACAAAAAAATCTGATGTGTTACACTCACATGACTTTCTCTACTCTTGTACAAACTATTTTTACAAACGCTTATTCTCCATATGCTCATGTTAATCGAGATATCGAGATGTCAATCTTATTGCTAATTTTCTTGTAGATGTAACGGGAATATGGTAGGTTTTAAGCGATAGTCAAATGTTTAAGTGCTGGTTGCTATGTGGCGCATTCCATTCTCTTTGCAAGTCCAGAACATAAAAAAAATGAGTAACGAATTTGAGAAAAAGTATAAGTATTGGGAAATTTAAGGGAATAACAAGCAATATCTCGAAAACGGTTCAGTCAACAAAAAAATGTATAAGATATAAATTGTGTATTTTAACGCGATCTACATTTTTTGTGTAGTAAAATTTTGTCTATCTCTTATGGTTTACCAGTTATGCAAAAGTCGTTCGCAATAAAGAACACTTTTAGAGACATTCCCAGAAAATTCGAGATATACATTTCATTTGTCATGAAAATACCTTAAACATATGATATTTTAATCAAAATCGTTAGAGCCATTTTTGAGAAAATTAAAATTTTCGAAAAATGTTCCATGTAAAGGGTAGTCTGGGGAGGGGGATTTTCTTGAAAACCTTCGTGTCGCATCTCTGGAAGATACTGAACCTAAATACCAAGTTTGGTATTTATCCGGCTGTTCGTTTCTGAGTTATGCTGTTCACAGACACACACACACACACACACACACACACACACACACACACACACACACACACACACACACACACGGACATGTTTCCAAAAATGCTTTTTTTGGATTCAGGGAGTCTCAAAACATATTTCCGGTGAAATCTCGGTATCGAATTTTTGGGTGGAATACAATACTTCCCCTACTTACTATACGTAGTAAAGAAAGTAAAAACATCGACAAATTGTGTGTTTGAAATAACCGCGCCGCATTGCAAATTTCGTGTTACATAGTTGTTATCTTCCGCGCGTACATTTCTTACTGTTGGCAACGCTCGAACTCCTTAAGCCACGCCCAGGCCGCTCGCTAGCAGACGACAGCCGCTATAACACATCATTACCGATGATTGCTTGATTTGTCAAAATATTGCTTATCCAGTCCGTAGCGCTAGAGCGCCCTACTGTGGCGATTCGCCATTTTTTTTCGAGGAGTTTCCGGTATTGTACAACAGGCACTACAAGGTTTAATGAAAACATTACTGCCACTAGCACTTCTTCTTCTTCTTCTTCTTCTTCTTCTTCTTCTTCTTCTTCTTCTTCTTCTTCTTCTTCTATGTTCGCATTCCTTTTCGTTTTTGTAATTATTGTATTTTAATCTCAATACTTGTGAACGTCTTTAGTTTTCTCTTATATTCCAGTGCTGGTTATGCTTTGTTTCTTTATGTTACCAGTCATTAGATTTCCTGGTCAAAATGAGTTGGCAGGTCTTATGCCTGGCCGCGGGTAATGCAATGTATTTTGTTTTTTTCATGTTGCTTAAAACAGGATCCAACAACATTGACTGAACCCCTCTAAGTCTACATTGCCCCGGTCAGCCCCGGGAGCGTCATTCGCTCTTCCGCTTTCGTTGGAGGAGAATGTTGTTTTAGTTCGTCATGTCTTTTTGTAATTACTAACCTTTGATGTGTTTGTTATATGTCTAGTTTCATTGCGTGATGTATCGACTATCATCAGTGCCATCTTCGAATTATATTGATATTTTTACTCGTGTTTGTGAATTACTACAGTGATATATATGTCTATGTGAACTTTGAATTATACTGATACCATAGTTTTTCGTGTTCTAACGTTATATTCTGCATGTGGCGTTCTTCGCTACTATGCAGTAGATTACTACAGTTATATTCGTATACTACAGTTTTATTGAGACGCAGTAGCCAACCTTACTGGTGGGGCAGTAGCGTCTATAAATAATCCTATACCATACCATACCCCGGTAGCGTGGTACGCATTTGTAGATCTTCTGGCCGTAGTACCCATTTCGGTCACATGTGAGTATATGAAACAGACACAATATTTAAGTACTTTTCCAAAGTTTCAGTTATTTCAAGACACAGTTTGATTATACTCAAAATTACCAAAGGTTTCGAGCTCGATCTTCAGTCTAAAATTTCTTCACTTTGGACAATACTAAAAAAGGTAAAAGAAACCACCGGTAGGATTTAGTTGACATGCATGCTGGTGTAGGAAATTGTTTCCCGCCTATTGGTATAATTCAGACGATAATTCTTTGAAACAACTTTTGGAAGAATTCCTTTCCAAGCTTCTGTAATTTTTTGTAAACTCTGATGGTTTTGCATATATTTTGGCTATTTGGCACTGAGTAATGTAAATCGGCCATAGTAAGTGCCAAATGTAGGGCGTGCAAGAACGTGCGACGAATTCGTTATTAAACACTCAACCTGCACTGTTTCATCATTTATCCAGACATTTCATATTCAGGAGTTTCATCTGTGTCACAATATATTAGCACTAGTACAGGGTACAAATAGGTAAGAGTTTTACATGGCACATGGTTTGTCACATTGAGCCGCCCTATGGGCTATAAGATGTAGTGCCTGTTTTACACATAAACGGTTTGTATTTTTTGCGCATGTTATACTTGTAATATCGAAGTTTTATGTCGTGAATGAATATGCGCGCACACACACACACACACATATACATGGTTACCCGCTTGATATTGCACAGTTCAGAGCATGCCGATTGTTGGTCCCACCTTTTCTAAAGATACGGAACGCTCAAAGTAATACCTTCATGCTTGTAAGAGCTGGAACAAATTAGCGACATTATGCTCTAGTTGTGGTCCGCACAGCGATCCCACTAGTGATGGGTCGAAGGAGTCGGAGTCATTTCAAAGGAACGCTTCCTCCTTTGGAAGTGTGAAGTAACCATTCCACTATTCGGAACTGGCAGTTCCTTACTTCCAATCACTTCCAACTCCGTCGGAGTTACTTCCACAACAGGTTTACTTCCACTCCGCCGGAGTACTTCCAAGGCATTTACTTCCAACTCCGTCGGAGTTACTTCCACAACAGTTTTACTTCCATTCTGCCGGAGTACTTCCAAGACATTTTACTTCCACTTCCAATTGCATCATTCCATCAATTCCATTGGCAGTACAATACCTAACCAGTATTGCGTTATGCGTATTATTTATAAGTCACCATGACATTGGTAAATGGTAAATGAGATGGTATTAATGCAGCCTGCGTCACGTTGCAATTTGAGAAAAAATTTTTAAGTAAATTAAGTCAATTCTGACTCAAGTACTGATGAATTCGGGTTTGTGTCATTTATGCAAAATTGATGTTAAATGCCCTATTGAATATGACAAATGCAATGAATGCCTTTAGTTGAACATTAATACAGACTTCTAAAAACTACGCATAAACTTTCTCCCCCCCCTGATGTATGGTTCAATAACAATTGTGCTTCCATGAGAAAAACCAATTTTTTTTTTTAGTTATATTTCATCTGCTCATACTTCCCACGCCATGTAGTCGTGATTTTAATAAGGGAATATTGCAGTAAGTTGAACGTTATGTACAGAATTTCAAAAGCACGCAGAAGCCTGTTTTTTTTCTGGTGTAATCATTTAATTCAGATTATTCTTCTATGAGAAAATTCCAATTTCTAGTTACATGTGCGCTTACTACTTCGCATGTACGTAGCAGTTATAATAATATAATTTGCAGTATGCCTGTAGTCAAATATTACATTTTAATTCCCTAAAGCAACATTTTATGTTGATTGCTAGTTTTAGCCTTAAAATTAATAGTGAGCCTTTTACGTGAACAGCACGAATTATGCATAATTACCCATTTAAAATATATTTTTTGGTAGGGGTTGGGCTATTGGGTCAAGCTGTTATTCTAAGTCCTCGTGCATGCACACAGGGTAAAATGTCTGTGTGACGTCGTATGTTATGATGCGGGACGGGGAGAAACAGGGTGACCATACGCGCGAAGTAAGCATTAAAAGCACTAGAGGAGACCGTGTAACAGTCACATGATGTCGCTTTAAACACATGTTTATTTGTACACCAAATAAAATGTGGTGTGGCAGTCATACAACCTACGTATTTATGACGTGTTTAAAACATGGTGTGACAGTCACATGTACGTTTTTATAGCCTGTTTATCTGTCCACTTAATTACTTAAGAAACGGTGTGTCAGTTACTCGACGTGCGTACGTTTTTAATAGTATCTCTTAATAATAGTACCAAAAACAGTAGATAACACTAGAAAATTGCGCACGAAATGTGAAAATAGAGATTGAAGGACAAAATATTCATGGAATTTCAGCGTAATAGCAGTAGATGTTAAATTAGGTTTATCGGAAAAATGATAAGCAACTGACGAATTTAATGCCATACTTGCATGTTGCCATAGTAGCTCAATGGTTAGAACAACTCAACAAAAACTGGGAGGTTCGTGGTTCAAATCCTGCCGATGGCATTGGATTTTTCAGTCGTCTGATTCTACCTTTCCTATTCTTGCTAAAGCTTCTTACTTTCTCTACTACGTATAGTAAGGAACGGAAGTATTGCATTCCACCCAAAATTTCGATATCGAGATTCCACCGGAAATGCATGTTTTGAGGTGCCCTGAATCCAAATGAGGCATTTTTTGAAACATGTCTGTCAGGCTGCGAACAGCATAACTCAAAAACGAAAAGTCGGATAAATACGAAACTTGGTACCTTGAATTTACTATCTTTCAAGGATGCGACACGAAGGTTTTAAAGGAAATCCCCCAACCCACTATACCCTTTACATGGAACAGTTTTCGAACATTTTCATTTTCTCAAACACACATTTTGTCATATACTTTTTTTTTTACCCCCCTTTTGGTCGAGTGAACCATTTCCGAGGTATTCCTTGTTATTTGTTTGAATTTTACGATACTTAAAGATTTGACTATCGCTTAAAGCCCACCATATTTCTCTTGTACCTACAAGAAAATTAGCCATGAGATTAACATGAAGTGGATGGAGAATAAACATTTGTACAAAAGTGTGTACAAGAGTAGAGAAAGTCATGTGAGTGCAATACATCAGATTATTTTTCTGTTTATACATTGAAATCCAAATAAACTGTTGTAGAAATAGCTACATTACACACATAATGCGAACAGCGATAGTCAAATGCTTTAGAACTGGACGCTTTACACTGGCCTTAAAATTGCACACTGTTTCCATGCAATCGCCAGAAACATCGAAAGTCTATGGGACTTAAAAAGAACGACAAAGCATTAAACAAATCCAACATTAATAACGAATATCTCGGAAGTGGTGACGCCGCCAAAAAAAAATCTTATTTGAAATAAATTGGTTATAAAGCAGTATACATTTGTTGTGCAGTACAGAATGTTCCATGAAAACAGTAGTTTGGGATGAAGGAATTTTCTTGAAATTTGTGTCGCATCTTTGGAAGTTACTGAAGTGAAATTGAGTTTTATTTATGGGCGCTCTTTAACTATTATGATTCTTAGCGTCCCATTCTATATTGGACGTGAAAGACCGGAAATTTTGCTCAGAGGCCTCTTATCAGGCTTGAGGTTCTTTTAAGTGCGTAAATCTACGACACGGGACCACTGGCTTTACTTCCCTTCCGAAGGAAGCCATGCTAAGGATTCTTACGTCCGAAAAAATTCATCGCCCTCCGCCGGGTTTGAACCCGCGACCTCGGGAAGGAAGTTACTGAGCCTAAGTATAATGATTGGTATTTATCCGACTTTTCGGTTTTTGAGTTATGCTTTTAAAACACACATGCACGCCAGTGCGCGGACCTTTTTTCTAAACATGCTCTTTTTGGATTCAGGGGCTCTCAAAACATGTTTTCCTGTGAAATCTTGGTATTGAATTTTTGGGTGGAATGGAATACCTTCTCTACCTACCAGGTAAGTGGTAGAGAAAGTAAAAACTGAACTTCGAAATCTATCTCCACTTATAGGCTGAATAGAAAATGACCCCCCTTCCCATAGAATATTCATACAACTTTTGCATTAAACCACTTAAAATTGAACCAAATATTTTCGGGAGCAATGTGCGTAATTATGTGGAACCTGGCCAATGACTAGTACCTTACATTTGTCGTCAATTGGTATGATTAAAAACTATTTTATACCCAAGTGCTCAACTGCGCGATGACTGTGCTGTGCCTTGCTAGCAAATGTTAAAGTCCCAGCACATGCGCACTGGCTTGACCCAAGTGCCCAACCTGGCAAATACGGTGCTCTGCCTTGCTGGCAAAAGTTAAAGTCCCAGCGCATGCGTACTGGCTTGACCCGAGTTCCCAACTCCACGAAGATGGTGCTAGCAAATGTTTAAGTCCCAGCACATGCGCACTGGCTTGACCCAAGTGCCCAACCTCGCAAATAGGTGCTCTGCCTTGCTGGCAAAAGTTAAAGTCCCAGCGCATTTGCACCGAGTTGACCCAAGTGCCCAACTCCGGGTGTCAGCTCTGTTTGCCAACGGAAATGTTTCAAGTCCCTGGACACCATAAGAGAGCCTCTCTTCCGTTTTATTTCATTTGTTTAAGCCCAGCATCTTAAAAAAATTCAAGTCGACTTTTTTTGTTTATTGTTGCCCAATGAAACGGCATTTTTACACATTCCTTCTATGTAGGTTTTTGTTTTTATATTTAAATAATGTGTGGAAAAATATTTGCTGCATTTAATATGCATTTTGTATAGGGATGGAGAGGAATTATGTGTTAAATATAGATTTTATATGGGGATGGAGAGGAATAATGTGTTTAATATAGATTTTATATGGGGAGGGAGAGTTTAATATGCATTTTGTATAGGGATGGAGAGGAATTATGTGTTAAATATAGATTTTATATGGGGATGGAGAGGAATAATGTGTTTAATATAGATTTTATATGGGGAGGGAGAGTTTAATATGCATTTTGTATAGGGATGGAGAGGAATTATGTGTTAAATATAGATTTTATATGGGGATGGAGAGGAATAATGTGTTTAATATAGATTTTATATGGGGAGGGAGAGGAATTATGTGTGTTTAATATAGATTTTATATGGGGAGGGACAGGAATTGTGTGTTTAATATGGATTTTATATGGGGATGGAGAGGAATTGTGTGTTTAATATAGATTTTATATGGGGAGGGACAGGAATTATGTGTTTAATATAGATTTTATATGGAGAGGGAGAGGAATAATGTGTTTATGAGATATATGTGCAAATGGAGTTGTTTATGTAGACAATTGGATGGTATTTTCCATATTTATGTCAATTATGAAAAGATATGTGGCATAAAGAATTGAGCAGGTAAATAGACATGTCTATCTTCCCTATACCTGGAGAGCTCGTGGATAGAGCCGTCTTTTTTCGTTATTATCGATTAACGTGAAAAATATTTTATAGCTCCGGCTAAAATTATCTCAATATTTCATAATACTGGTAGGCGATTTAATGGTGTAATTTTCTTACCAATTTTACGTTTTCTCGCAAAAAGCTTCTCTTCCATAATAAACATGAAAAAGTTTTGTTTGTTTTTTAATGAACTGAAGAAGTAAATGTTACTGTTCGCCAAAGGAGAAAAACTCCCTGGCAGGAATGTGTTACCCTTATCTGTTTGGAAACAGTGCAACAAGGACAGTGAATATGTGTGACGGAGAATGCATGCTATGCGTAAAACCACAGAACACCAAAGTAAAACTATTCAGAGCTGTAACTGAGCTGTCATGTGTGTCATAAATAAGGGTACCATAAGCAAGTAGGCAGCGTTCGGACCACGTCTAATCAGCAATTTCCGCCCTGCCTTCATTCCCCGGAGACTTTCTTTGCTGTGGAAGACAGTACTTGAAATCGGTGTTGTTGCAGTGCGCCGATGGCCAAAATCCATTAGGATCCACCTAATAAGAATTGTTAGGAAGGACCTGTCAATCACCGTGGTTTAAGGAAAAATTGGTTACTCAAATGGGACCTCAGTTACAAGAAAGAGGACAGGCTTTGGTACATCAGAATAAGGTTTAAAAAGTTTATTGTAGGAAAGGTTTTCGTTAAAGTGTTAAATTTATATCCAACTTTTCCCTTGTCGAAAATCTTAAAAGTTAATTTGCAGGAAAGATTTTCGCTAACATTTTAAATTTATATCCAACTAGGTATTGGTATTGCGCCGACGATCAAGACGTTCTCAGACTTCATCTTGCTTTTTATACTGTGTTTATTAATGAATATCTATTCCATGTACAGCAAACGGAACCACGAGTTGCGGGTTATTGAAATTTTCAAATATCGCAAAGTGCAGTTTACCTGGCCACTAAGAAATGGCGATGCACACGTAAAAACTGAAACACGCATTTCTTCTCTGAGGTATCTAACGACGTGAATTACAGACTGCTTGGGGAACATAATCACGATTCAGAAAAACATATTGCTAGGGGATATATTTTCAACAGCTTATATATGTTTGACCACTTGAATTAAACTTTCAGCAAAATTTAAGAATTCTTACAAAGTTAACATTCCTGTTTTTACTTCCTCTAGATGGTAGGTAAGAAAGTATTGTATTCCAACCAAACGTTGCATTGCCCTTGCATATTATAGTATTCGTCTCAAAAGTGATACCTCAAATCCTGCCTTAATAATGCTCAAAATGTTTGGCTAGAAGTGATTTCAAATGAAGCTGTATGACTTTACTATGTTTATTCGCCATGCTCTTGCTTATGCAAGAAAGTCGGCTTGCTTTCTCTACAACCTACCTAAGGTGAGTTTTCACTCGAAAATGCATGTTTTCAGGTCCCTGATTCAATTAAGTGCTATATCTTCCAAGTATGTGACATGAACATTTTCACAAAATGAAGAATTGCATTTTGTATGAATAGTAAATACCTGTGAAACTGTAAGGAACAGGGAAAGTCATGTAGGTGTACCACATCATATTTCTCGTTTTTGATGAGATTTGGAAAAAAAAAAAGAATTGCATACTGTGCAGATATATTTACATGTGGGAACTGTAAACATACGACAAGAAATATTTCTATAATACATTAGGGAAAAAAATCTGATGTTTTACACTCACATGGCTTTCTCTACTCTTGTACAAACAATTTTTACAAACGCTTATTCCCCATATGCTTCATGTTAATCGAGATGTTAATCTGATTGCTAATTTTCTTGTAGGTGCAAGGGGAATATGGTAGGCTTTAAGCGATAGTCAAATGTTTTAAGAGCTCGTTGCTATGTGGAGCATTTCATTCTCTTTGTATGTCAGGGCATAAAAAACGAATAACGAATTTCCATTTGAGAAAAAGTATAAGTATTGGAACATTCAAACAAATAACAGGAATACCTCGGAAATGGTACTCGACCCCCCCAAAAGAAGGTATATGACAAATTGTGTGTTTGAGAAAATCAAAATGTTCGAAACATTTTCCATGTAAAGGGTAGTCTGGAGTGGGGGGATTTCCTTTAAAACATTAGTGTCACATCCTTGAAAGATAGTAAATTCAAAGTACCAAGTTTCGTATTTATCTGACACTTCGTTTTTGAGTTATGCTGTTCGCAGCCTGACAGACATATTTAAAAAATGCTTTATTTGCATTCAGGGCACCTCAAAACATGCATTTCCGGTGGAATTTCGATATCAAAATTTTGGGTGGAATGCAATACTTCTGCTGCTTACTATACGTATTAGAGAAAGTAAGAAGCTTCAGCAAGAATAGGAAAGGTAGAATCAGACGACTGAAAAATCCAATGCCATCGGCAGGATTTGAACCACGAACCTCCCAGTTTTTGTCGAGTTCTAACCATTGAACTACTATGGCAACATGCAAGTATGGCATTAAATTCGTCAGTTGCCTATCATTTTTCCGATAAACCTAATTTAACATCTATTGCTATTACGCTGAAATTCCATGAATATATTGTCCTTCAATCTCTATTTTCACATTTTGCGTGCAATTTTCTAGTGTTATCTGCTGTTTTTGGTACTATTATTAAGAGATGCTATTAAAAACGTATGCACGTCGAGTAACTGACACACCGTTTCCTAAGTAATTAAGTGGACAGATAAACAGGCTAAAAAAACATACATGTGATTGTTACACCGTGTTTTAAACACATAAATACGTAGGTTGTGTGACTCACACCACATTTTATTTGGTGTACAAATAAACACGTGTTTAAAGCGTACATCGTGTGACTGTTACACGGTCTCCTCTAGTGCTTTTAATGCTTACTTCGCGCATATGGTCACCCTGTTTCTCCCCGTCCTGCATCATAACAGACGATGTCACGCAGATGTTTTACCCTGTGTGCATACGCCAGGACTTACAATAACAGCTTGACCCAATAGACCAACCCCTACCTATTTTTCATTTGTTACATTGTCGCTGTGAGCAAAATAACTTTTTGAAACAAGAAAAAACTTGAAAGCACCATAATTAAGACAAAGCTACAATAGTATTTAATTATGAAATGCCATACCTCACATAACCTCATTTTAAATCAGCTGAAGCTGATAAATTACTTCCAGTTTAGCCAACCTCATTTCTGTTGAAAATGTTGGTACTCTACATTGCGCATTTTCCTTATCCGCTTCGTTGTTGGCTGTGTGCCATGACGTAGATTAGTAGTCGCTAACAGGAAAACAGCTGATAATTCTGCATATACAGCTGTAGCTAAGACGAACAATTTTTAATTTAACCGGACGGAGACCGGAAGAACCGGTCTCAGCTGAGGATGCAAGAAACAAATCTCTCGAAAGCGCTCCTACGGTAACAACTAGCGCCTTTATGTGATGTGAATTAACATATACCAACTCAAATTTTAAGTATCATATAACATCACAATAAGAAATACTTCTGGTTTATTATAAAATACTATGGAGGACACTAGTGAATGAGTGTCTCATCCAGCCACCCAAATTTATAAACCAGCATGTGGACCATTAATCTGCAGAAACAACAATATAACTATACTTAAGTGATAATACAATTGGGTAAGGAAGTAAGTAGGTAATAATGAAATATTGCATTTTAAGCAAATTTAAATTCTGTAATTGCGTACAAAATAATAGTATGAAAGTTATACAAAATGCTGTTACATTCTTTCTGCAGTCAACATATGAAAAAACAATTAATACTGCCACACTAAACTACATGTTAAAGTGATTGACAATTATGAAGGGTGGGTGTGATATGGTTAAACACAAAGAGACATTGCATTCACATTCATATTTAATAATACTGTGTAATATATTTGTATGGTATTTTAAGGAATATGTTCCTACATTAATATAGATTTGAATGGCCTACCAAATTAAAATGTCCATTAAATGCTAACCTCTTGAATGTCTGTTATTACAATCTATTGGAATGATCTTATAGGTAATTGTAATTACACTTAGACTTATGCATACACAAAGCCAGTTCTAGTTAATAAAACTTGCAGTTATTGAATGGAAAATACACTTTGATTCCTTTTCCTGGGGAAGGTTCTATATATAACATATGATATAACACAGTGGAGGTCCTACAGCACATGGGAACCTTAAATTTATTGACAGGCCATATGAGGAAAAAACAAATTGAGCCCATACAGTGATGTTTGTTTTTGTTCATTTGGCTCCACCGTGAGCAATGCTCAGGGAAATTGAACACATCATACAATTATGAAGTATGCAGAGTAAGTAGTAATATACCCAACGCCAAGAACAGCCTTGGGGGGGGGGATGATCCCCTCCCCATCATGTATTATCTAAGAGAGAAAAATTTGTAAACCATCACCAATTCAACAGTAAACCTCTCGACACACATTACAGTAGGACAACAATAACAAGTAAGTGTAAATCACCATCACATGCAATCTGCATTGTGTGTGGAATATTTACATGTTGCACAACATATTAAAAAGTTCCTCCATAGTATATGGGGCGTGAGTATATAAAAAAAATGTTTAACTCTTCTTGAAGATTTAATGTTAATTAGGATTGCCTAATAGTTTTAGGCGACATGGAAGGTTATAAATTGTTATTGCAGAATAGTTACATCCTTTTTGGAACAGTTTTAAGCTATTTGCTGGTCTATGCAAATGACCTGCATGCCACATATTGTGGTCATGCACAGCAAGGTTTGTTGGGAAGCTGTAAGGTAGCTCAAGAGAGAATATATGTATTCACCAGTGAGAGTAAGAATTTTTTGGAATTTGAATAATGACCTACATGAATGATGAGAGTTTGGTATTTATCCAACTTTTGGTTTTTGAATTATGCTGTTCACAGACCTTAAACACACACGGACATTTTTCTAAAAATACCTTTTTGGATTCAGGGATTCTCAAAATATGTATTTCTGATGAAATCACGGTATTGATTTTTTAGGTGGAAGCAATATTTTCTCTACCTAATATATAAGTGGTAGAGAAAGTGAAAATTGCTGCTATTGAGGAACAAAGTTCCAGGAAAAATCGCCAGTAGGTAACATCCAACTCTTCTAAAACAGCATGAATAATCACTTGTAAATATAAGTCAAATTTATGTTACAAAACAGGATATTTCAGTTTATCTTAGCAGTACCCAAATATTAGTTGTGACAGCTAAGCTGCTTGCATCAGTATAAAAGTTTAAGATAACCCATGAGTTTTCACGGCAAATGGCTTTTTCAATACATGCTATTGTTCATGTTATAGTTGAGTACTTTATAAGCACCGGTTTGTACTATGTATGTACAAATTCCTGCTTTGAAACGCATGGCTTTATGTATTCACTTTCAATTGCCAGTCGAACGTTCCACGTTACGTATTTGACCACAGCCAATGGGAGGAAAATGTGCCAGAATGGACTACCTTCCCTTGCACTGGAATGATCGTTAGCTTTCGTTCATTTTCGGCATTCACTCAACTTCGTCAGGCAACTTCGGGTATTCCATCTCCAAGCGCTTGTGACAAGCTGCTTTAGTTTGGTCTTCAACAGGGATGGAAGTGATGTCTTATATGTCCTACAGACGTCACTGTATGTCATCCTCTAGCTCTAACACAAAGCTGGCAACATATGAATGCCACCAAAGCCGGTAAGATACACAGCTTCAAGGTGTAGCCGAGGAATTGAGGGCCCTCAGCCTCAAAGTGTAGTTGAGGGATGCTTTTTAGGAGAGGAGTGTATGAGTTGTGGTCTTTGATTTACGTTGGCAGAAATTTCTTCCAAAAGTCAATACAAAATGAAGAAGAAGAACACCGCTTGTTTCGCGGATTTCACTTCTTATTTAGGTTGGCAGTTCCCATTGCGCATGTGTATTGGTGGGAAGATGGCTGCCTTTCGGATGTTTGCATTTTATGTGTTTTGTGTTCATATCACAATTTTCTATCAAAATAACAGTTTAAGGGGACGAGTAGGTGGGCACCAGCTATTGACGAGATCACATCTACTTCTAAATTCACTCTTAAGGTAATTTATCCTCTTTTTGCTTTTATACGCGTTTTCAATGAAGGCCAACTTAATTCAGAATCACCCATAACTGTTAACGGAAATGTTGAAGAGAGGTTTATTTCCTTTACAGATGTAAGTTCTGACAGAAAAGCAGATTCTTTTTTGAGCCATGCTCTCAGTATTATTAACGACTTTTCTTGTTCAAATAAACTAATTGCTCAAACATATGAGGGGCAGCAGTCATGGCAGGGGAACACAATGGACTGCAATCGAAGCTGCGAGAACATTTAAAATCTGCCTTATTCGTTCACTACTATGATCATCAGTTAAATCTCATGCTGTGCAGTCAGCTAGTTTTATCAAAGAGTTAAAAGTTGCTATACATCTCTAGCAGGTTTTGGAACATTATTTTCTAGATTAACAAAGAGTTCATGCTTTGGATATGCATGTGAGAAATCGAATTCCTACTGTCTGTTCCTCAGACTCGATGGAATTTCCAAAGTTGTTTAGTTGAGACAGTGAAGGGAACACAAAATTGATATCGAACATTTGTTTGAGACAATGATAAAAAATTAAAACACTGAATGGGATGAGGACACTGTTACATGTGCAGGAAGCTTATTAACCAGGATAAAAGATTTCACTTTTAGTTTCCTTTTGACAGTTTTTGCTAACATATTCCAGTAGTCTGGTGTTCTCCTCCAAATTCTCCAGAAAAAACTTTCAGGTATTGCTTACTGCAATAGAATGCTAGAAGATTTCAAGCAATATTTGTGTAATTACAGGAATGAATTTGACGGACTTTGGGAGGATATGAGTGATAGTGGCAGTAGACTTCAAGCAAAGAGAATTCGTCTTGGCAGTCTATCCGGCACCAGCAGTGATAATTCAACTACAAACAATTGCTTTTTGAAATTGTTTATATCGTAGGGCAAAGCTTATCTCAGATTTAGTGAAATTCCAAAGTTACAGTTCCTATGTCTTCTTGACCATGCACAATTCTCTAACTGGAGGAGGCATTTGGAAGTTTGAAAAATAATTATGGAACATTTTTTTGATTTTGTGCTCAAAAAAGTGAGCTGTGTCTGGTATATGGTGATCCTGATATGAAAAGAAATAGTGTCATTGAGCTTTGGCAATATATAAGGACAATGGAACTTTCTACAGTGTTCCCTGAACCTTACAAACTGACGGCTTTGATCCTGGCTATACCAACAACTAGTGCTTCAGTAGAAAGATCCTTTTCCTGCCTGAGAAGAATTAAAAATTATCTTGGCAACTCTCAACATGAAGAAAGATACTCAGCTCTTGCTCTGATGAACATCGAAAGCAAGCTTCTACTAGATCTACGTTTGCATCCTTCATTTGAGGATGATGTAATTGATGTTTTTGCTCAAAAAAATCAGAGGATCCAGCTGATTTACAAGAAGTAGGTTAAACGAAATGTGAGTGAATAACATTTATTTTTGATAACATCATGGCTCTAAATTATATTTAACTACCGTCCGGTGTACTCAGATTTGTTAATGAATTTATTAGGTAATTTAATTTGAATTAAAGAAGAAGATCTTGTTTACACTACAAGTTGTCTAGCTGAGATTAAGTATGCTGATATGGGCAATTCTGTTTAAGTTAGGTCATATTTTAACAAATTTTACAATATACATTGGGGTACATACCCGAGTCTGATAATCAGGCTACGCCATTGAGTCATTGCACATCAACTAGACAAATTTCTGACCTCAGTTTTTAAAACTTTAATGTAACGTTTGTATGTCTTTTATAGGCTAGTTAAACATACGTTGTACTTTTGTTTTGGCCAAACTTCGTTATTTTGGAATTATCGTGACATCATAATCGTGTAAAGAGCACACACACACTAATGTATACAAATGCTTGTTTCTTACAAAATATTGTCATACAAATAGAGAACATTTATTTTAAAGCTTAAAAATCATGCTTTCAGGCCTTTTTGTTAAAACATCTATTCACGACACATTACATTACAATTATTAAATAAACAATCATTTTTGTATAGTCTGTACTAATTTTATTACAGTTTTGACATACCAGCAAAATCCCTGTTTAATTCTTTTAGTGGGTGCAGAATTTCAGGTTGGGACAATAATAAATTATGGAGCAAGAAATTGCTTAATAAATGCATGGACAGCTATTTTGCAACTTCAGCTTAACTCAGTGCTGGGCACTTTAATATTTTTTGTATGCTTCTGTCTACAAGTATTAATCAAGACTAGCCTACAACACCCATGTAACACCAATTACTTCCTGGAAGATGCATTGTATGCTATCCCTCTCACTGTATTGCTTATAAAATGCTTATTATGCCTCTTTATTTACACTTCCTCCAAGAAATCATTTTTGTATTTATCATTTTCAGTTTATTAACCATTTTCTCAATTGTTCAGATGATAACAATATGCCTCATGCTACAGAGTGAACCAAAAGACTTCGAACCGCCTGCACAGTGTTTTTCCTGTCCGCGTCCTCAGCGCTTTTTGTCGTCTGCCGCTATCATGGAAAGGCACGGATGAAACCATACAACATTTTTAAAACTACTTTTAAAGGCTTTACTTACCAACTTTACGAAAGGAAATGCTGAAACTGGCCACCGTCGTCCATACATTTTTGGCACCTCTTTAAGAAACTATCCATCATGGAATTTTTGGGGGGAAATTTCCAAACGAAGACCGATGTCGTCTAATGTTTCTTCGGTAAGAACCGAATGCCGTATTTTAGATTTCTTAGCCTGAACACTTCCTGTGGCATGAAATTTACTGTAAAGTTCATGGATTGTTGTACGGCCTGGAACTTTTACACTTAAAATCTTTCTGCAAATTGTACTTTCACTTGGCGAGCTGACCAAGTTAACACATACCACGCTGTGCAGTAGAAAAAATTTACTGAGCTATAATATACTTTGTGACTAAGTACAGGACAAAATAATAAATAAATTGTAATAGCTGAACTATATCACATCAACTCAAAATTGCACTTCACACTGCACAGCAAAACACTGCAGCCTAACTTTGTTTATAGCAGCAGTGCATTATCATGTTTTTTATCATATTTCCACATGCCCAGTAGAAAAACACCATGCAGCTGGTAATATTGTTTATAAAATATCCCTCAGGGGTAACTTAAAACATAAAATGCATAAGACAAACCCACACATCCTGGAATAATTAAAACAAAATATCCGCCAGGAAATTTCTCAACGTGAACTACGTCGAGTGATGGATAGTTTCCTAAAGAGGTGCCAAAAATGTATGGACAACGACGGTGGCCAGTTTCAGCATCTCATTTCATAAAGTTGGTAAGTAAAGCCTTTAAAAGTATAGTTTTAAAAATGTTGTATGGTTTCGTCCACGCCTGTCTATGATAGCGGCAGATGGCAACGAGCGCCAAGGATGTGGACAGGAAAAACACTGTGCAGGCGGTTCAGAGTCTTTTGGCTCACTGTGTAGTATTGAATGACATTGTCATAGGTGTTTGTGAGAAGTAGTCTGTCTTTGATTTGTGCACTTAGTATTTAGGCTAATTAACATGAGTGACCAAATCCAACCCAGACATTATCAGTGCTTTAAACGTTTTAATGCAAATAACCACATCAGTAGGTACAAGAAAGAACAATTAAGGTACGTTACTTCAACAATGTTAAACTGAATATGAAACACATCCAGGTGTCACACAATCTTAGAGTTTGTGGCAAGTGTCGTAAGAAAATTTCATTATTACCAAACAGTGAATCCAGTATAGCCCAGGTCAAGAGTAGCGATATAATTATGAAAGTAAATATATCACTCTTCAAATTGCTTCAGTAGCTTGCAAAACTTAGTTGAACTGTGCTACAAACTGTATTTAAGTGAATTTTGTTTAAAATAAGTGCTTACATAATTTAATAAGATAATGTGTCCTTAATGTATAGACTGACACCATATGCACCCACACATCCATACAGCATGAGAAGGTCCCTACAGTCCAACACAAAATCTGCATTGAACTGAGTAAGTTAATTGCTTTAACCCATTTGTGTCATATGACAAGCTGTACTTGCATATGTTAGTAATGGTGCTCAAATCATATGACAAACACAACTCTCAAGTGTACGCTAGTCAATAAAACATATACATGCAGATATATTTAAATTCTTAACTAACAGGTTGCATTCAAAGGATCTCCACATCTGTTTAGAAGACTAATGAATAAAAACTGATGCTGTTGGCACCATGAGAGCAAATTAGAAGGATGTTATGTTGCCTGATATATCTCATAATAATGTGAAACGTGGCAAGTGTGAATCATAATCTGCAATGAATGTGCTGTGAATGAAGTAAAAGGATATCAAATATGTTTATTTGCTATCAATGAAACACAAAGCTGCTAATATTACATCAACAGGCAAGCTGAAAAGAAGAAAAGATCAGACAACCCGAGAGGAGGTGAAGAAACCAAAGTGTGCCCTTTGTATCAGAAGCAAATGACAGGTGTCAATTTGTAAGATCAGGTGACATCTTTGTTGGTGACAACTATAATGCAACACCCATGTGCATATTCAATTGTTTCATTATGTTTCACAAATGACTGTTATGAAAATGACCACTACACAAACTTCAGAGCCAACATCACTCACCAGCTGTTTCAAAATGCAACACTACCAGAGCTCAATGTTAGAGGTCAGCCTTCAGCTGGGGGTACCTCATTGACTCTGCAAGCTAAATCATGAACCCCTTTTCTAATGCACATTCCACCCCATGGACAAGAAGGAATAAAATGGAATGAAAAGATGTGTTGTATGCTATTGTAGGGGGAAAAATAGCAAAAACATTTGGCAATGGCAAAAAGTGTTATGTCGCCCTTCCTTTGGAAAAGTGCTTTGAGATCTGTCACACCCAAAAATCATATTAAGCCATCAAAATTAAGAAGTCAATGCTTCCAGTATTATCATTTGAAATTTCAGGAAAGAAATTGTTGGTTGATTTTATAAGAATTTTTAACTTCACAATGCACTTGCACAGTTGTACAGGATTTAATTAAGATTTCTGAAGTAGCCATGAGGGTATTCAAATAGGACACCAATGAGTTTAATTACACATTATGTGTGTACCATCCTGAAATTTAACACATGTGTAGTTTAAAAAACAAGGGATACTTGAGCTCTTTTAATTAACAAGGTATTAAGTGCATGGGACTTGCATTTTAAGTATAGATTACCCAAAAAACATGCTTACAATATTTTTGTTAAAACAAACACTAATAAAGAAAACATATTTTATAACCTTGTAACTAAACTGAAGTTTAATTACATTCAATAATTAGGAGTGGAGATAAATTCATTCTAAATATCTATGTGTGTGCAAATATGTAAATTCTGATTTTGAATAACTGCGAAAGTAGCCACATTTTTAAAATGTAAAAACATAGATGCATAATACTTTAAAACATTCGGTGGAATAAAAAAGTTAAATAAAAATCTCGCACATGATGGTCATATTTTCTTTGAATTTGTACAGTTTGACGTGAAATGACTCATATACCATTATTTTAGAACCATGACACTTGGTAAAATAACTCCAGTTTTTTCTTCCTTTCATAGTAACTTTCTTAGTTATTATTAAGTTCCCTTGTTTGTTAGCATTGCCAGATTAGAAAACACATTCATAAAAGAATCAAAAGTTAAATCAAGACATTAACAACATTTCTGCCTTCCACCCTATCCAGCTCTACCATTGTCATGCTGAGCACTGCTATACCTTTTTCACTATAAGCTGAAAGGAGAAGTAAACAAAACCACATGACAAGACAGCACCTCATTGGCTGGTGGACATACTACAACCTTTCCCGCTTAGCATGTCGTCTCTTCCTCTACAAAAAACAGTTTGGTTCAGATCGTAACATTTTGTGGTTATTCTCGTGCAGAGAAATTTAAAAAAACTCATTATTGTAATGGTCCAATTTATGAAACAAAATGTGTTCATTCAGGTTCACCTATATCTAAATGAACTGATATAGCAGAGGTTTAAGAGGCTATGCGCAGGCGCTGCAGTTTGTTTCCGGCTGAGAATCTTTGCTTCTGCCACTGTGGAAAACACAAACGTGGGAAATGGAAAGAAATCAATTGTGTTAAATGCTTTAACAAATTCTTTGTAAAGTACCCACCTTTAATCGACAATGAATACGGTTGACCATTGTTTAGCAATAATTGAACTTCTTTGTTAGTGATGCAGAATTGTTGCTCGGATAGCTTGGGTCGCGTTTGGTTTCTGTTGTATTTTAACCTATAGTGCTAATCGTTATTTAACTTGTTCACTCATAAAAGGTTAAAGCAAAGGTGTTATACTGATATTAGTCATTAAATGAATGATTTCTAAAGCCTGAAGTTAAGAACAGTTTAATCCAGCACCTTTAATCACAGATGCCGAAATGTTCAGGTATAACTTTTATTTGTCTACTTTAGCATTATGTGTTATAAGTTAGGGTGTAAGGCAAAATATAGAAATAAAACATACAATGTTTAAAAGCTAGTGATCCCCAAGCTGCACAATCTACTGTATTCGCATTCTGTCTGAAGCAATTTCCTCTCATGGGTACTTAGTTCCCATGATCTTCCACGTGGTGCTGCTATGTGCTCGGTGGAGTGATACATTTAAGTTTTGTTTACTTCTCCTTTCAGCTTATAGTGAAAAAGATATAGGGCTAAAGTGTGCAATCTTGTGGTGATACCCTGCAATGAGGATGTTCGCAAATGCAGTGACTCAATCTGAAGTCTTGTAATATCATTCATAATTTTAGTGATAGTAATACTGATAGGCTTAGGGTTAGGATTTTTAGGTGCGCACTTTTTTTTTTAGGGTAAGTTAAAGCTGTGCAGAAAGATATCACAGTTGAAATTTTGTTCTAGTTGCGCAAAGAGGAATTTTTTCTCGCACCCTTTTCCCTTTTTTGGGACCTCTACCCCTTTTTGCACCTTTATCCCATTTTCCCCCAACCATGCCCTTAAACCCCTTTTTCCCCCTTTTTTCTTTTAAGTTTCATTCTAATTTGTTCTTTAACTTTCAATTAATATCTCCTCAGCTTGCTGTGTACGTGCAAATAGTAAGCCTACCTCTTTCAGTAAATGCCACATGGAAATTGAAAGTACTCCCGCAACAATGGAAAATAATTGTGTGTTTGACGAAAACCTCTTTCTCTTGCTTTACCGCTATAAAGTAGCCCGCAATAATGCAATTGACAGTGAGTGATTCTAACCCACCAGAATCAGTAGCCTGCTGTTCATGAATATGAGTTTGTTACTGAGAGATGTCATGTGTTTGCGTGGAGGTAAAGGCTGGGCACGCAGAAATGGCAGTAACCTCACCTGCACAGTTCCGAGAATTATTAAGACTGGGTTCTGCTTGAAACTACTAGAAATCGCTGAGACTGCATTCATGCGAGAAAGCATGAATGAGAACATTGTTGCGGTGTTACAAGAGAATGTGGACAGCGAATGGGTGCAAGAGTGAGTTGTGTGACAGTCACATTGTGTTAGCAAGTGAACTAGTGTTAGCTCTCCAAATGAGTGTACTAGTACTAGGTTTTACCATGCCAAAGGTGTCCAGTGCTCGATTTATTGTTCTGACTGAGGAATTCAAACAAGATTTCATAGACACTGATGGAACTGTTAGGCGATGTACTATTTGTGATTCAGGAATTTTGTTAGATGAAAAACACCAGCAAGATTGCATCAAACAACACATTTCCAGCTCTAAGCATCAAATGAACAAGACTCTTCAAGCAAACAAATCACGGCAACCTCTATTACGAAATGTGTTTCAACAGAGTTCTCCAAAAAGCCAAAATTTGAAGGAATTAAACATTGATTTATGTGCAGCTCTTACACAAGCAGGAATTCCACTCAATAAGGTCAACCATCCAGCCTTCAAGGGATTTCTTGAAAAATACACAAAGATGTCAATGCCCGATGAGAGTACTTTAAGAAAAAACTACATGGAGCCTGTTTACCGAGAAACCATAGAAAGAATCAAGGAGAAAGTGTCCGATTGCGATGTGGGAATCATTGTGGATGAAACCATAGACTCAATGGAACAATGTGTTTTGAACATTTTAGTTTTTCCCTTAGCTAGGGAGAAAGTTAAGCCCATATTGTTAAAAATGTACAAGCTGCAGAAAGCCAATGACAGTACAGTAATGCAATCCATTATGGACTTATGCCAAAAACTCTGGCCTACTGGTATCAAATTTGAAAAACTTCTTCTTGTGGTTACGGAGCAGGCTCCATACATGGTTTCAGCTGTTAGCCAATTGAAACCTTTATTTCCTAACTTGAAGCATGTGACATGCTTGGCTCATGCCCTTCACATGGTCTGTGAATCCATAAGGAACGAATACGACATCGCAAATCAATTCATCTCTGCCCTGAAGAAGATTCTACTGAAAGCTCCGAGCCGTGTTGTTTACTACAGGGAAATCACTGGCCTGCCCCTTCCAAATTTCCCGGTCATTTTCGCTGAGGATCTTGGATTGAGTGTGCTGCTATGTTGTATGAGAATTTTGACAAAATTAAAGTGTTTGTGCTTTCTTTGGATCCAGCCGACGCAGGTGCAATTTCCAAGGCACAGCAACTTCTGTTGCCGGAGAAAATACATAATTTGCAGACAGAACTATATTGTGTCCATAGTAACGAGTACCTGCCTGCAGCTATTAAACAATTGGAAGAACAAGGTGTGGAAAAGGAAAAACAATGGGATATTTTTACTTCCGTGAGGGAGCACTTAGATGGCTTTGCCAAAGGCAAACTTGAATCTAGTCTTCAGAAGAATCCAGACATTGAGGAATTCGCAATATCTGTAGAAATGCCATTCCGAGTGAAAACAAGGTTTGCACCACTGGTTTCTGTGGATGTTGAAAGAAGCTTTAGCATCTACAAAGACATTCTATCTACTAATAGAAACAGACTTACTTTTAAAAATGTGGAGATGCTTAATGTCTTGAAGTACAACAGCTGCATGTTTTTTCCTTCTTTTGATGAGTGATAATTTGATGTACTTGTTTGTAGTTCAATAAATTAGAATAGAGGAAAGAGAAACCGTTAAATTAGTTAAGGGAATGCGCAACTGAAATTAAACCAAAATCTCAAAAAATCTAAAAAAAAAATAAAAAAAAAATTATGTTCTCAAAAAATTCTCCATTGCTTGTAGTTTTAGAATCCACTTTTATTTTTGACCTAGCGAATGCTTTAGGATTGTTACGAGACTTTTTAAATACCCTTGCACATTTGGTTGCTAGCTGTTTAAATTTTTAAAACTTTATTTTAAGGCATTTCTGCATATTCAAAATGTTCCACACGATGTAGTTTTCATCCATTCATATTGACATTTTTTATGCTTATTTCAAAACCCAAATAAATAAAACTTGTATAATTTTTCTGTGTAATGAACAGTTTTTGTGCTACTAATTTTTGAAGATAACAATGTATACAAAAAAAATGCAAATACAACACTGCAAAACTTTTTTCTCTTAAACTAAGAATGGTAGAAAAAAAAATTATAAGACAGATTGGTAGTTCCTTGACATAGAAGCAACATAAGATTTATTTTTTTGAAAAATGCATCATGTGTTGCATTTTGCATATACACATAGTTTTATATTTTAAAAATGAATAACTTGAAAACTAATTAAGATTTTGGATTGAAATTCACAAAAGAATTATCTAAAGAAGACTGACATGTGGTTAAAATTTCTGCCCAATTGAAGGGATAGTTTAGAAAATAGCAATTTCATTTGTGCATCCCCTTAAATAAACCAGCACCTTATTGTCCCTTTTTTCACCTTATTGAGCACATTTTCCCTTCCTTTTTTCATCTGAAATTTGCACCTAAAAATCCTAACCCTGCTGATAGTACCTCTGCTTTAATGTCAAGCTCTATGAAACTTGCTCTCCTAATCACGTCATTACTTAAACCATTTCCAGTGAAAGTCCAAAAAATAAATGAGCATTCCAGTATAATTTGCTTTGCTTCCATGATTAATTCTGTGCTAAAAAAATTGCATATTATTCAATATTAGCTAAACAGACAGTGTGACATCTTAAAAACCTATTTTTCCCCTTATCAAACAAATTAAGATTTCAAAGGTAGTACATTCTCCATTTTTATACGTTTGAAAAATTGTGCAATAATGCACATTGTTTTGAAAGTCTTCCAGACTATAAGCATGTTTTTCTACTGTATGATATTTTCCTGGGGCCTAAATCACAGGTTACCCTGACTCAAAAGTGGCCTTTTTACCATGGTTCAGAATAAATGACACATCATATGCCTTATCTATTTGCACCCAACTGTAATTAACCCTTTGCTGCGCATAGAGTATTAGCTAGTTGTTCTCCAAGCAGAATTGTGTCCATTTAAATTCTGAGCTGTTACTACAGATGTTAAACTAAAAGTGACCTATAAACATGCATAATTATATCTTTTAGTAGCTAAATTAAATTGACTAATTATTAACTCACTTAAAATTGGTTTGAAGTAAATAAGATTAAATATTATTTCAATAATATATAACTGCAAACATCAACCCCTTTGTAGACAAACAACACTTATATACATGCACCCCTTTGTAATGCATCTTTAGAACTCTGCAATATTAATGGCAATGGAATTTGTTACTTTAGGATATTAAAAACCAGAATAAAATCTGCTATACTTATGTAAAATAAATAGAATAATTTCTGCAAAATTATTATGGTACTCACCCTTAAAATGTTTACGTCCCTGCCATTATTGCAGCACGTCTATAAAATCTTAACTAGACTATTTTCTTGCACCATACAAATGTTATGTACAATTAAGATTATTAATGGTTTTGTATGTACACCCTTGTATTAGTTTTGAATTTCCACCCCCTTTGCCTGATGATAATTGAGGAAGCACCCAATTCTACACAATGCAATGTCACACTGTTTGCACTTGTATTGTGACTATGCCACGACCTGATGGTGTTTTCCTTTTCTTCACTATGCACTGAGCACACGATTTCACCCGGCCTTGAATTTTTACGAGGGTGTGAAGAGAACTTGGTGCAGGAGTAGCAGAAGGTAGGCTACGCTGAAATCCTGCTTGCTTACATGACGTGAAGTCTGCGATTAACTGTTGCACTAAATTTTGCCTGTAGTAAAGAAGCCTATTGCCATGAGCTGTAGAAGTAGGTCTGTTTGAAATGTTGTATATAATAAAACTATTAACGATAGCAACATTCACTACAAAATAGAACAGGTATTTCCACCATTTTTTTGAGGATCGGCCGACACCGTAATACTCCCTCCTTTGGCCTGCCAGATCATCCCTGCCATATTATGAGTATAGTTTATCACTGCATTAGGACAAGGTATCTTTATTTGTTCTTTTCCCTTGCCACTCTTCCTTTCCACTTCCCCATCTGTTCTAGGATCAGAGTTTGTAGTTAATAAAAGAACGTCCCTGTTATCATGCCAAACAACCGCAGTTACACCATGTTGCAGTTTGCGAGATTTGCCCCTTTTCAATTTTAATTGTTTTGGCCAGTCTTCCCTTCCAGCACGAGTTGTACCACACGCATACATTTTCCTGTCCAAAAGTAATTTCATTAGCCATGTGGAAGTAAAAAAATTATCAAAATATACGTGATGCCAAAATCCCATATATTTTTCACAAATGTCTAAAACAACCTGTTCTCCAAGTAGGAGATCCCTGTTTCTCGCCTCTTTTTTTTTTCCAGATAGATTTTGCATTCCAATAAATACCCACTTTTACTATCTGCAATACCCCATGCCTTTATCCCCCAGTTTGTTGGTTTAGCAGGCATATATTGTTTTAGAAAGAAGCGTCCTTTGAAGTCTATCATCGCTACATCAACAGAAAGTTCACGATTTGGTTTGTAGACACTCGCAAACTTTTTGATTATGTCTAAAGCAGATCGTACTTTATACAGATAACCGTAAGAATCTACCCCTAATTGTGGCCTTGCAGATTCATCATTCAGGTGAAGGTACTGCGATATCTTTTGAAAGTGGAGCAACGTCATTGCTTGTCTTACAATTGGACAAATGCAAAAATCACCCAAAAAGTAATCTCTGGTTTCAGGTAAATCCACCATCCCCATATATATCCAAACACCTAAATAGGCCTGTATCTCCCTTGAATTTGTAACTTCCCATTTTGGATCCGCCTTTTTAGCTTGAATCTGAGCTGCGTATCTGTTGGTTTCCTCTGCGAATTTTCCGCAAAAATTGGAATCTATAAAAAGTTCAAGATAATCTATTTCTGGACTTACTGTAGGAATAGAATGATTTGCACCTGTAGGGGATGAAAATATTTCTAACTTATTGAAAGTCAAATTGGAGGTCCACTGTGCCGGTACTCCTTTAGTTTTAATTTGCCTTTCACTAACTTTAGCTCCCTGTTCTGCTACCTGTATCTCAGCACTCTCACTGTCACTTTATTCCTTATCACTGTCTTCCACTAACTCACCAAACCAAGATTTGTCAGAGCTACTTTTGCGATCTAATTCCTTGTAAACTGCTGCAAGTATTTCCTTGTCTGTTATCAATACCTTTTCACTACAGTGTTTTCTAGACCGTGATGTACTTGGAACAGCCTCCATGGTACTGATATGGCTATAAATGTGACAGGAAACTGGATTAGATGTAAACTGTTTATAAGTTATTCGGAATAAGCATGTAATTAAGAATGTAGTTCCAATAATTACATGAAGCGCGTGAAATCCCTTATACAACTGCACCCGGCTGTAAACAGTGCTATTTATGGTTTGCTATTACATTCTGGCTTGCAAAAATGCTGGAACAATGCAGCAGGAGTACATTTACATTGACACAGCTCCTAAAAGCTGAGGTCAGCATAAGCAGAACTTAATGAAACGATAAACATTTACTAGGTTCTACTACATTATGCGTAGCAGGGCGTTTATCATTTCACTATGCTTTTCTACGCTATGCATTGCAAAGGGTTAAATGCACTGTTAGCATATGCTATTTTTTCTGAAAACAGTAGCCTACAAATCTGAATGAAGCACATTCTATTTAGGTATACTTCCTCTGTGCCAATAATTTTAGGTTTTGGGAGCGACCTGTTTCACTTAAAATAGCAAAATTAGTTACAACTGCTTTTGAAGACATATTTCTGGACAAACACATCACTCTTGAACACCTACTACAGATGAAGAGCTCCAAATCAATGTGTTAAGTCCACATTTTGTCCTAAGCCTTTTTGTTTCATATTCACTTTCTTTTAGATGCCCTTATGGGACTACAGATTAGATTTGGATCAAATCATGATTTTAACCTGTTTAAAAGCAGTTTCAAATCATCTGTCTTGTTCAGAACGAATTCTGTCCATCGATTCAAACCACATTAAATCTACAAATTTATGAAACCAGCCCACTCGGGAAACACAGTCAAGATTTTTGCCATCTGCAAAAGACTTCAATTGTTGACTTGTTAATAATGGATTGTTTTCATTGTCAACTTTTTAATGATATATTATTATACACAAATAGTTATTCTTTTTAAAATCAAACTCAAAACGGTCAACTTAATTACTGTTCTGATTGATGTAAGGAATACCAACATAGTAACCCATTTTGGATGCAACTATCCTTATTTTAAAAGGCATATTACTGACAATGGGTAAATGAGAGTGCCCTGTCGATTGCATTATTAAGAGTACTGTATGGTGTTAATTTTTCTTTGATTGAGCTGTGAAGAGGCCATCTTTATAGTGCATTATGGAGGGCTCTGTGCCTGTCAGCAAGCATTCTAAGGGAACACGAAAGCATCAGAAAAGTGGATTTCAAAATGCAAAGGGAAACAAATCAAGTTAATATGTGCTTCATTTTTATACCACCACCACCACCACCACCAATAATAATTTTTGCTTAATATTCTAAACTCAGAAGACACTCCCACTTTTTTCTCCACTCCTGTTTCTTATCTTCTAGCAGTAAACTGTAGCAATTTCTACTACTTAAGTACTCCTGCTTTGCCTCATCGCCTCCTACCTCTCTCCATTTAACTAATATCTGCTTCACCACTCTTTTTGCCAATTTACATCCCTTATCAGACCACATGTCTCCCTTTTCTATCCCTCCCCTCCCCTTTCTTATCCATCTCCTGCTCTTTGCATTAATGTAGTGAATATGTTTGCCACTTTCTCTATTTCCTGGTTCTCTAGCATGAAATTTACTCCCTGTTAACATATTTGCTGGTACCTAGAGTCTAAAATAAACTTAGTTATTTCGTTGATCCTCATTCCATTTAAACTCGGTATACTGCCACATGTCCCCTTCCCCTGACAATTTCTCTTCCTTTTGTCATATTTTCATTTGTACCATCAACTATTTGAAATAAAACTTAATATCTTAAAATTGTTCATTGTATACCCCATATTAACTGGCCAAACTACATAGTCAGTAACACTGTTCATTCTTGTTAATAATGTGCAAATCCCCATTAAATCGTCCCCATATTTGCCACTCAGGATGTCTAGCCCATTCACTTCACAAGATTCAATAAACTTTTCACTTTCCTTGTCTATGAACTTGTCTCTACTATGTCTTACAGTATCCCTTTTAGTTCTTATATCATTTCAAATATTGTGTCACTCTTCATGTTCACATCTCTCTCGCCTATTCTAATGTTAATGTCCCCTATTATTATAAAGGGCATATCGAAAAGTAATACACAATAATTTTTTTACAAAAAAGTTTTATAGTTAAAACCAAAAAAAAATCACAAATGAACTTACACCTTTAACCTACTTTTCGACATAGTCACCAAGTTTCTCAAAACATTTCTCCCATCGTGATACCAATTGCAATATGCCCTGCTCGTAGAAGTCTGTTTCCTTGGAGTATAGCCATCTGCAGACTGCCGATTTCACTACCGCAACTGTCGCAAACCTTTGGCCGTTCAGGAATTTCTTCATGGAACTAAACAGATGAAAGTCAGACGGTGCAAGTTCCAGACTGTATGATGGTTGCTGGAGCACCTTCCAACCAAATTTGGTGATTTTCTGATGAACAGCAGCAGCAACAAGATGGGGGTGAGCATTGCCATGAATTTTGACATCGTCAGCATTCATGATGTGCGTTTGTCACGAAGGGCACGCTGCAACTTCACCAAAGTTTTCATGTAGGCTGCAGCATTCACGGTGGTGCTCTGTTCAACAAAGTCCACCAATACAACACCATGCATATCTCAGTACACTGTCACAAGCACTCTCCTAGCAGATTGAGTCACTTTGAATTGCTTCTTCACTGGGGAACCAGCATGTTTTCACTCCATACTTGCCTGCTTGGTTTCAGGCATGTAGTGGTACGCCCATGACTCATCAGTGACAATTCCTTTCAGAAAGTCTTGCCCTTCTGCAGTGTACCTCGTGATCATTCGCTGGCCTTGTGGTTATCTGTCAGGTTCTTAGGCACCCAGCGAGCACTAACTTTACGAAATTTCAATGTATCATGAACAATATCGTACACTGCACGATAGGAAATGTTGAACTGTTGCACTAAGGTTTGCAGTTGCACACCCAGTTGTTCAAAATTTTCCACCTCAATGCCTCTGACATTCTGCGGGGTTGCAGCTGTTACCGGCCTCTCGGAGCGTGGCAAATCACTAAGGTTCACACGACCCTCTAGGTAGAATGCAGACCACCTGGAGACATTGCTACGGTCCATACAATCTTCCCCATTCATGCCACACATCTTCCTGTGATTATCACTCGGTTTATGCCCTTTGGTCCACAAATATCGGACCACACCTTTCGGCTCTTCACATGTGGACAACAGTAACATATTTGTTGCATAGTTCACACTTCTCCTGCTAGAGCTGCACATGAAACAAAAAATACCCACTGTAGGGAAAACTTCAAACTATATCTGTGTGAAATTGCAACATTCCAGCTGCAATAACCAAGGCAGAAAATAATTATTGTGCATTACTTATCGATCCACCTTGTAACTTCCATTTCCCCGTATTTCTCTCTTGCCCTCTCCATATCTCTTTTTGCATTCCCTATTGCGACCCAGCTCTGCTCCTAAATTTTTCTAATATCTTCTTGTTTCTTAGTTCAATACCTCTCCCTTTTTTTGAAGTTCCCTCCTTATTACTGTCTAGGACCAATACACTTCCATTCGGTGTTGAAACGATACTTTCTCCCCCTCTTCTGTCCCACTGCTCTCTGACCACGCCTCTGCTCCTCCTCCTGCTAGTCCACGTGCTGCTTGGATCTCCTCCTTCCTGGGTGAAATAAGCTTCCTTTCTTTCGTTCCTGATGTATACTTTCCGTCATCAGCATGACTTGCTCCTGACATAATTATTTCTCTGTCGTCACTCTTCCATGTCAATGACGTATGTTTGCTTTGTCTAGCCCGCAAATTTGTGCTGGCTGGTGTTAAAATGCGCTTTGAACTTCCTGTGCATGCTTGCTCTGTTTCTCCGGCCATCAATGAATCGAGCTGAGTAATTTCCTGCTCCCACGGTTTGGTGTATCTTGTGTCACTTTCTTGCGAATCCACTACTTTACCATCAATCCACAACCTTAAATTCCGAATATATGCCTATCTCACTTCCATTTTCACTTTCTTCATTTGATGTATAAGTTTCTTCTTCCTAGTGCGTTGTTCCACAGATAAACCCTTGTTTATAAAACTATCTGTTCCTTTTAATTTCTTCTTCAACACTTCATACACAAACTGCACAAGAAATTGCACCACTATCAATCTTGCTCATCTTTGCTTTCCCACTCTGAAGGCTTTGGCAATCTCCCAACCCTGTAATTCCATTTCCAATCTTCTTCCGAAATTTCTTTGACCTCTTGTGTGGACCATGCACCCCTCCTTTCCTTTAATCCAGCAATGACTATGTTGAACCTTCTATGTCTCTCTTCCAGAAACTCTACTCTCTTTTTAACGTTCTGTACCTCTACTCTCATATCTTGTACCTCATTTTTTATTTCTTCCTTAATTTCCGCTAGTTCTTTCTCCACCCCGTTCAGTTTAGTACCAATTTTCTCATTCATGTTCTTTATTCTATCCAAAATTTCCTCCATGACAGCCTGATTCCCATTAGGTCTGGGGTTAAACACGACTCTGCCAATTATCAATAAAGTGGCTGTTACACTAAGTAAAAAAAATATATTTACCATCTCTTCTAAGCCTTGTTTCATTTTATTCTCACTTCACTTTGTGTTATTGAAAGCTCTGATTCTTCTTCTGTACACTTCAATGCTTACTCCCATTGTTTCTTATTCCCTTTTTCCTTCCACTCCAGGAGCTGACTACTCACACATCCTCTCTCTTCGACAGCTAGCTTAGCACTCCACAATTATTATAGTAAGCAGTGTTTGCTTCACTCAAGTAATGTAGCACTTTATGTCTACTGATCCATAAATTTGTCATTGTTAACATCCAAATGCCTATAATTAGATAATAATGTTTTAAAATACTTGTATTATGTTTCAGATACACTGACAAGGATCCAGATATACACAAGGAGGAAAGATACAAATGTTGCAGTATTCCAGCTTTCTACCTCATTCAACAAAGTCCTCAATCATCATAATAAATTACAGCAAGTTCAACTCCTGGGATCTATGATGCACACAACAGCTCCTAAATAGCCACGTCCTAGGATTGTGGAGAATACTAGTTCTACATTCATCACATACCAAGGTTGGAATTAATGATAAAGAATTTCCAGTTTTCTCTAAGCTTTTTAGAAATTTATTTAACATTGAACAGAGTAGAGGAAACACTATTGCATGTTTGCTATTGCCGTGCTAACCTATCACTGAAAAGAGAGGGGGAGATCGCAAAAGCCAAATGTATGCACAAAAGAAGCAGTGTGGATCAGCTTCATTTCCAAACTCAAAGGCAGAGAAATCCATTACTCAAGAAAGAAAACTAAAGGAATGCATCTTCATTCAGAGTTAAACATTAATAAGCTGTATGACATGTACAATGCTCAAGTTTGAGACACTCCAAAGGTAAAAAATTGGTTCCTTTATACCATATTCTCACAAATTTCATTCTGGGATTTGATGACCTTGAAACAAATGTTTGAAGTTTCTGCTCTAGAGTGAAACACCAACTTGAAAATGCTGACACAAAAAAAAAAAAAACATTATTGGAGCTACAAGCAGAATTAACTGCTCATAAATTAAAAGCCAAAGCATTCCACAAGCTTATGAAAAGGAATCCTGGGAACAGTTTGTCTTTTATGTTTTGATCTTCAACAAATGCAGCCACTGCCCAAATTATGCATTGGGGAGTCATATTATGTGCGGCAGCTTTGTTGCTACCTTGTGCATTACTGACATTGGTACCACAAGTCCGTCCAAGTCAAATTGGAGGTCCACTGTGCCGGTACTGCTTTAGTTTTAGTTTGCCTTTCACTAACTTTAGCTCCCTGTTCTGCTACCTGTATCTCAGCACTCTCACTGTCACTTTGTTCCTTATCACTGTCTTCCACTAACTCACCAAACCAAGATCTGTCAGAGCTACTTTTGCGATCTAATTCCTTGTAAACTGCTGCAAGTATTTCCTTGTCTGTTATCAATACCTTTTCACTACAGTGTTTTCTAGACCGTGATGTACTTGGAACAGCCTCCATGGTACTGATATTGGCTATAAATGTGACAGGAAACTGCTTACTTATACAACTGCACCCGGCTGTAAACAGTGCTATTTATGGTTTGCTATTACATTCTGGCTTGCAAAAATGCTGGAACAATGCAGCAGGAGTACATTTACATTGACACAGCTCCTAAAAGCTGAGGTCAGCATAAGCAGAACTTAATGAAACGATAAACATTTACTAGATTCTACTACACTATGCGTAGCAGGGCGTTTATCATTTCACTATGTTTTTCTGCGCTATGCGTTGCAAAGGGTTAAATGCACTGTTAGCATATGCTATTTTTCTGAAAACAGTAGCCTACAAATCTGAATGAAGCACATTCTATTTAGGTATACTTCCTCTGTGCCAATAATTTTAGGTTTTGGCAGTGACCTGTTTCACTTAAAATAGCAAAATTAGTTACAACTGCTTTTGAAGACATATTTCTGGACAAACACATCACTCTTGAACACCTACTACAGATGAAGAGCTCCAAATCAATGTGTTAAGTCCACATTTTGTCCTAAGCCTTTTTGTTTCATATTCACTTTCTTTTAGATGCCCTTATGGGACTACAGATTAGATTTGGATCAAATCATGATTTTAACCTGTTTAAAAGCAGTTTCAAATCATCTGTCTTGTTCAGAACGAATTCTGTCCATCGATTCAAACCACATTAAATCTACAAATTTATGAAACCAGCACACTCGGGAAACACAGCCAAGATTTTTGCCATCTGCAAAAGACTTCAATTGTTGACTCGTTAATAATGGATTGTTTTCATTGTCAACTTTTTAATGATATATTATTATACACAAATAGTTATTCTTTTTAAAATCAAACTCAAAGCGGTCAACTTAATTACTGTTCTGATTGATGTAAGGAATACCAACATAGTAACCCATTTTGGATGCAACTATCCTTATTTTAAAAGGCATATTACTGACAATGGGTAAATGAGAGTGCCCTGTCGATTGCATTATTAAGAGTACTGTATGGTGTTAATTTTTCTTTGATTGAGCTGTGAAGAGGCCATCTTTATAGTGCATTATGGAGGGTTCTGTGCCTGTCAGCAAGCATTCTAAGGGAAGCATCAGAAAAGTGGATTTCAAAATGCAAAGGGAAACAAATCAAGTTAATATGTGCTTCATTTTTATACCACCACCACCAATAATAATTTTTGCTTAATATTCTAAACTCAGAAGACACTCCCACTTTTTTCTCCACTCCTGTTTCTTATCTTCTAGCAGTAAACTGTAGCAATTTCTACTACTTAAGTACTCCTGCTTTGCCTCATCGCCTCCTACCTCTCTCCATTTAACTAATGTCTGCTTCACCACTCTTTTTGCCAATTTACATCCCTTATCAGACCACATGTCTCCCTTTTCTATCCCTCCCCTCCCCTTTCTTATCCATCTCCTGCTCTTTGCATTAATGTAGTGAATATGTTTGCCACTTTCTCTATTTCCTGGTTCTCTAGCATGAAATTTACTCCCTGTTAACATATTTGCTGGTACCTAGAGTCTAAAATAAACTTAGTTATTTCGTTGATCCTCATTCCATTTAAACTCGGTATACTGCCACATGTCCCCTTCCCCTGACAATTTCTCTTCCTTTTGTCATATTTTCATTTGTACCATCAACTATTTGAAATAAAACTTAATATCTTAAAATTGTTCATTGTATACCCCATATTAACTGGCCAAACTACATAGTCAGTAACACTGTCCATTCTTGTTAATAATGTGCAAATCCCCATTAAATCGTCCCCATATTTGCCACTCAGGATGTCTAGCCCATTCACTTCACAAGATTCAATAAACTTTTCACTTTCCTTGTCTATGAACTTGTCTCTACTATGTCTTACAGTATCCCTTTTAGTTCTTATATCATTTCAAATATTGTGTCACTCTTCATGTTCACATCTCTCTCGCCTATTCTAATGTTAATGTCCCCTATTATTATAAAGGGCATATCGAAAAGTAATACACAATAATTTTTTTACAAAAAAGTTTTATAGTTAAAACCAAAAAAAAATCACAAATGAACTTACACCTTTAACCTACTTTTCGACATAGTCACCAAGTTTCTCAAAACATTTCTCCCATCGTGATACCAATTGCAATATGCCCTGCTCGTAGAAGTCTGTTTCCTTGGAGTATAGCCATCTGCAGACTGCCGATTTCACTACCGCAACTGTCGCAAACCTTTGGCCGTTCAGGAATTTCTTCATGGGACTAAACAGATGAAAGTCAGACGGTGCAAGTTCCAGACTGTATGATGGTTGCTGGAGCACCTTCCAACCAAATTTGGTGATTTTCTGATGAACAGCAGCAGCAACAAGATGGGGGTGAGCATTGCCATGAATTTTGACATCGTCAGCATTCATGATGTGCGTTTGTCACGAAGGGCACGCTGCAACTTCACCAAAGTTTTCATGTAGGCTGCAGCATTCACGGTGGTGCTCTGTTCAACAAAGTCCACCAATACAACACCATGCATATCTCAGTACACTGTCACAAGCACTCTCCTAGCAGATTGAGTCACTTTGAATTGCTTCTTCACTGGGGAACCAGCATGTTTTCACTCCATACTTGCCTGCTTGGTTTCAGGCATGTAGTGGTACGCCCATGACTCATCAGTGACAATTCCTTTCAGAAAGTCTTGCCCTTCTGCAGTGTACCTCGTGATCATTCGCTGGCCTTGTGGTTATCTGTCAGGTTCTTAGGCACCCAGCGAGCACTAACTTTACGAAATTTCAATGTATCATGAACAATATCGTACACTGCACGATAGGAAATGTTGAACTGTTGCACTAAGGTTTGCAGTTGCACACCCAGTTGTTCAAAATTTTCCACCTCAATGCCTCTGACATTCTGCGGGGTTGCAGCTGTTACCGGCCTCTCGGAGCGTGGCAAATCACTAAGGTTCACACGACCCTCTAGGTAGAATGCAGACCACCTGGAGACATTGCTACGGTCCATACAATCTTCCCCATTCATGCCACACATCTTCCTGTGATTATCACTCGGTTTATGCCCTTTGGTCCACAAATATCGGACCACACCTTTCGGCTCTTCACATGTGGACAACAGTAACATATTTGTTGCATAGTTCACACTTCTCCTGCTAGAGCTGCACATGAAACAAAAAATACCCACTGTAGGGAAAACTTCAAACTATATCTGTGTGAAATTGCAACATTCCAGCTGCAATAACCAAGGCAGAAAATAATTATTGTGCATTACTTATTGATCCACCTTGTAACTTCCATTTCCCCGTATTTCTCTCTTGCCCTCTCCATATCTCTTTTTGCATTCCCTATTGCGACCCAGCTCTGCTCCTAAATTTTTCTAATATCTTCTTGTTTCTTAGTTCAATACCTCTCCCTTTTTTTGAAGTTCCCTCCTTATTACTGTCTAGGACCAATACACTTCCATTCGGTGTTGAAACGATACTTTCTCCCCCTCTTCTGTCCCACTGCTCTCTGACCACGCCTCTGCTCCTCCTCCTGCTAGTCCACGTGCTGCTTGGATCTCCTCCTTCCTGGGTGAAATAAGCTTCCTTTCTTTCGTTCCTGATGTATACTTTCCGTCATCAGCATGACTTGCTCCTGACATAATTATTTCTCTGTCGTCACTCTTCCATGTCAATGACGTATGTTTGCTTTGTCTAGCCCGCAAATTTGTGCTGGCTGGTGTTAAAATGCGCTTTGAACTTCCTGTGCATGCTTGCTCTGTTTCTCCGGCCATCAATGAATCGAGCTGAGTAATTTCCTGCTCCCACGGTTTGGTGTATCTTGTGTCACTTTCTTGCGAATCCACTACTTTACCATCAATCCACAACCTTAAATTCCGAATATATGCCTATCTCACTTCCATTTTCACTTTCTTCATTTGATGTATAAGTTTCTTCTTCCTAGTGCGTTGTTCCACAGATAAACCCTTGTTTATAAAACTATCTGTTCCTTTTAATTTCTTCTTCAACACTTCATACACAAACTGCACAAGAAATTGCACCACTATCAATCTTGCTCATCTTTGCTTTCCCACTCTGAAGCCTTTGGCAATCTCCCAACCCTGTAATTCCATTTCCAATCTTCTTCCGAAATTTCTTTGACCTCTTGTGTGGACCATGCACCCCTCCTTTCCTTTAATCCAGCAATGACTATGTTGAACCTTCTATGTCTCTCTTCCAGAAACTCTACTCTCTTTTTAACGTTCTGTACCTCTACTCTCATATCTTGTACCTCATTTTTTATTTCTTCCTTAATTTCCGCTAGTTCTTTCTCCACCCCGTTCAGTTTAGTACCAATTTTCTCATTCATGTTCTTTATTCTATCCAAAATTTCCTCCATGACAGCCTGATTCCCATTAGGTCTGGGGTTAAACACGACTCTGCCAATTATCAATAAAGTGGCTGTTACACTAAGTAAAAAAAATATATTTACCATCTCTTCTAAGCCTTGTTTCATTTTATTCTCACTTCACTTTGTGTTATTGAAAGCTCTGATTCTTCTTCTGTACACTTCAATGCTTACTCCCATTGTTTCTTATTCCCTTTTTCCTTCCACTCCAGGAGCTGACTACTCACACATCCTCTCTCTTCGACAGCTAGCTTAGCACTCCACAATTATTATAGTAAGCAGTGTTTGCTTCACTCAAGTAATGTAGCACTTTATGTCTACTGATCCATAAATTTGTCATTGTTAACATCCAAATGCCTATAATTAGATAATAATGTTTTAAAATACTTGTATTATGTTTCAGATACACTGACAAGGATCCAGATATACACAAGGAGGAAAGATACAAATGTTGCAGTATTCCAGCTTTCTACCTCATTCAACAAAGTCCTCAATCATCATAATAAATTACAGCAAGTTCAACTCCTGGGATCTATGATGCACACAACAGCTCCTAAATAGCCACGTCCTAGGATTGTGGAGAATACTAGTTCTACATTCATCACATACCAAGGTTGGAATTAATGATAAAGAATTTCCAGTTTTCTCTAAGCTTTTTAGAAATTTATTTAACATTGAACAGAGTAGAGGAAACACTATTGCATGTTTGCTATTGCCGTGCTAACCTATCACTGAAAAGAGAGGGGGAGATCGCAAAAGCCAAATGTATGCACAAAAGAAGCAGTGTGGATCAGCTTCATTTCCAAACTCAAAGGCAGAGAAATCCATTACTCAAGAAAGAAAACTAAAGGAATGCATCTTCATTCAGAGTTAAACATTAATAAGCTGTATGACATGTACAATGCTCAAGTTTGAGACACTCCAAAGGTAAAAAATTGGTTCCTTTATACCATATTCTCACAAATTTCATTCTGGGATTTGATGACCTTGAAACAAATGTTTGAAGTTTCTGCTCTAGAGTGAAACACCAACTTGAAAATGCTGACACAAAAAAAAAAAAAACATTATTGGAGCTACAAGCAGAATTAACTGCTCATAAATTAAAAGCCAAAGCATTCCACAAGCTTATGAAAAGGAATCCTGGGAACAGTTTGTCTTTTATGTTTTGATCTTCAACAAATGCAGCCACTGCCCAAATTATGCATTGGGGAGTCATATTATGTGCGGCAGCTTTGTTGCTACCTTGTGCATTACTGACATTGGTACCACAAGTCCGTCCAAGTCAAATTGGAGGTCCACTGTGCCGGTACTGCTTTAGTTTTAGTTTGCCTTTCACTAACTTTAGCTCCCTGTTCTGCTACCTGTATCTCAGCACTCTCACTGTCACTTTGTTCCTTATCACTGTCTTCCACTAACTCACCAAACCAAGATCTGTCAGAGCTACTTTTGCGATCTAATTCCTTGTAAACTGCTGCAAGTATTTCCTTGTCTGTTATCAATACCTTTTCACTACAGTGTTTTCTAGACTGTGATGTACTTGGAACAGCCTCCATGGTACTGATATTGGCTATAAATGTGACAGGAAACTGCTTACTTATACAACTGCACCCGGCTGTAAACAGTGCTATTTATGTTTTGCTATTACATTCTGGCTTGCAAAAATGCTGGAACAATGCAGCAGGAGTACATTTACATTGACACAGCTCCTAAAAGCTGAGGTCAGCATAAGCAGAACTTAATGAAACGATAAACATTTACTAGATTCTACTACACTATGCGTAGCAGGGCGTTTATCATTTCACTATGTTTTTCTGCGCTATGCGTTGCAAAGGGTTAAATGCACTGTTAGCATATGCTATTTTTCTGAAAACAGTAGCCTACAAATCTGAATGAAGCACATTCTATTTAGGTATACTTCCTCTGTGCCAATAATTTTAGGTTTTGGCAGTGACCTGTTTCACTTAAAATAGCAAAATTAGTTACAACTGCTTTTGAAGACATATTTCTGGACAAACACATCACTCTTGAACACCTACTACAGATGAAGAGCTCCAAATCAATGTGTTAAGTCCACATTTTGTCCTAAGCCTTTTTGTTTCATATTCACTTTCTTTTAGATGCCCTTATGGGACTACAGATTAGATTTGGATCAAATCATGATTTTAACCTGTTTAAAAGCAGTTTCAAATCATCTGTCTTGTTCAGAACGAATTCTGTCCATCGATTCAAACCACATTAAATCTACAAATTTATGAAACCAGCACACTCGGGAAACACAGCCAAGATTTTTGCCATCTGCAAAAGACTTCAATTGTTGACTCGTTAATAATGGATTGTTTTCATTGTCAACTTTTTAATGATATATTATTATACACAAATAGTTATTCTTTTTAAAATCAAACTCAAAGCGGTCAACTTAATTACTGTTCTGATTGATGTAAGGAATACCAACATAGTAACCCATTTTGGATGCAACTATCCTTATTTTAAAAGGCATATTACTGACAATGGGTAAATGAGAGTGCCCTGTCGATTGCATTATTAAGAGTACTGTATGGTGTTAATTTTTCTTTGATTGAGCTGTGAAGAGGCCATCTTTATAGTGCATTATGGAGGGTTCTGTGCCTGTCAGCAAGCATTCTAAGGGAAGCATCAGAAAAGTGGATTTCAAAATGCAAAGGGAAACAAATCAAGTTAATATGTGCTTCATTTTTATACCACCACCACCAATAATAATTTTTGCTTAATATTCTAAACTCAGAAGACACTCCCACTTTTTTCTCCACTCCTGTTTCTTATCTTCTAGCAGTAAACTGTAGCAATTTCTACTACTTAAGTACTCCTGCTTTGCCTCATCGCCTCCTACCTCTCTCCATTTAACTAATGTCTGCTTCACCACTCTTTTTGCCAATTTACATCCCTTATCAGACCACATGTCTCCCTTTTCTATCCCTCCCCTCCCCTTTCTTATCCATCTCCTGCTCTTTGCATTAATGTAGTGAATATGTTTGCCACTTTCTCTATTTCCTGGTTTTCTAGCATGAAATTTACTCCCTGTTAACAGATTTGCTCGTACCTAGAGTCTAAAATAAACTTAGTTATTTCGTTGATCCTCATTCCATTTAAACTCGGTATACTGCCACATGTCCCCTTCCCCTGACAATTTCTCTTCCTTTTGTCATATTTTCATTTCTACCATCAACTATTTGAAATAAAACTTAATATCTTAAAATTGTTCATTGTATACCCCATATTAACTGGCCAAACTACATAGTCAGTAACACTGTCCATTCTTGTTAATAATGTGCAAATCCCCATTAAATCGTCCCCATATTTGCCACTCAGGATGTCTAGCCCATTCACTTCACAAGATTCAATAAACTTTTCACTTTCCTTGTCTATGAACTTGTCTCTACTATGTCTTACAGTATCCCTTTTAGTTCTTATATAATTTCAAATATTGTGTCACTCTTTATGTTCACATCTCTCTCGCCTATTCTAATGTTAATGTCCCCTATTATTATAAAGGGCATATCGAAAAGTAATACACAATAATTTTTTTACAAAAAAGTTTTATAGTTAAAACCAAAAAAAAATCACAAATGAACTTACACCTTTAACCTACTTTTCGACAGTCACCAAGTTTCTCAAAACATTTCTCCCATCGTGATACCAATTGCAATATGCCCTGCTCGTAGAAGTCTGTTTCCTTGGAGTATAGCCATCTGCAGACTGCCGATTTCACTACCGCAACTGTCGCAAACCTTTGGCCGTTCAGGAATTTCTTCATGGGACTAAACAGATGAAAGTCAGACGGTGCAAGTTCCAGACTGTATGATGGTTGCTGGAGCACCTTCCAACCAAATTTGGTGATTTTCTGATGAACAGCAGCAGCAACAAGATGGGGGTGAGCATTGTCATGAATTTTGACATCGTCAGCATTCATGATGTGCGTTTGTCACGAAGGGTACGCTGCAACTTCACCAAAGTTTTCATGTAGGCTGCAGCATTCACGGTGGTCCTCTGTTCAACAAAGTCCACCAATACAACACCATGCATATCTCAGTACACTGTCACAAGCACTCTCCTAGCAGATTGAGTCACTTTGAATTGCTTCTTCACTGGGGAACCAGCATGTTTTCACTCCATACTTGCCTGCTTGGTTTCAGGCATGTAGTGGTACGCCCATGACTCATCAGTGACAATTCCTTTCAGAAAGTCTTGCCCTTCTGCAGTGTACCTCGTGATCATTCGCTGGCCTTGTGGTTATCTGTCAGGTTCTTAGGCACCCAGCGAGCACTAACTTTACGAAATTTCAATGTATCATGAACAATATCGTACACTGCACGATAGGAAATGTTGAACTGTTGCACTAAGGTTTGCAGTTGCACACCCAGTTGTTCAAAATTTTCCACCTCAATGCCTCTGACATTCTGCGGGGTTGCAGCTGTTACCGGCCTCTCGGAGCGTGGCAAATCACTAAGGTTCACACGACCCTCTAGGTAGAATGCAGACCACCTGGAGACATTGCTACGGTCCATACAATCTTCCCCATTCATGCCACACATCTTCCTGTGATTATCACTCGGTTTATGCCCTTTGGTCCACAAATATCGTACCACACCTTTCGGCTCTTCACATGTGGACAACAGTAACATATTTGTTGCATAGTTCACACTTCTCCTGCTAGAGCTGCACATGAAACAAAAAGTACCCACTGTAGGGAAAACTTCAAACTATATCTGTGTGAAATTGCAACATTCCAGCTGCAATAACCAAGGCAGAAAATAATTATTGTGCATTACTTATTGATCCACCTTGTAACTTCCATTTCCCCGTATTTCTCTCTTGCCCTCTCCATATCTCTTTTTGCATTCCCTATTGCGACCCAGCTCTGCTCCTAAATTTTTCTAATATCTTCTTGTTTCTTAGTTCAATACCTCTCCCTTTTTTTGAAGTTCCCTCCTTATTACTGTCTAGGACCAATACACTTCCATTCGGTGTTGAAACGATACTTTCTCCCCCTCTTCTGTCCCACTGCTCTCTGACCACGCCTCTGCTCCTCCTCCTGCTAGTCCACGTGCTGCTTGGATCTCCTCCTTCCTGGGTGAAATAAGCTTCCTTTCTTTCGTTCCTGATGTATACTTTCCGTCATCAGCATGACTTGCTCCTGACATAATTATTTCTCTGTCGTCACTCTTCCATGTCAATGACGTATGTTTGCTTTGTCTAGCCCGCAAATTTGTGCTGGCTGGTGTTAAAATGCGCTTTGAACTTCCTGTGCATGCTTGCTCTGTTTCTCCGGCCATCAATGAATCGAGCTGAGTAATTTCCTGCTCCCACGGTTTGGTGTATCTTGTGTCACTTTCTTGCGAATCCACTACTTTACCATCAATCCACAACCTTAAATTCCGAATATATGCCTATCTCACTTCCATTTTCACTTTCTTCATTTGATGTATAAGTTTCTTCTTCCTAGTGCGTTGTTCCACAGATAAACCCTTGTTTATAAAACTATCTGTTCCTTTTAATTTCTTCTTCAACACTTCATACACAAACTGCACAAGAAATTGCACCACTATCAATCTTGCTCATCTTTGCTTTCCCACTCTGAAGCCTTTGGCAATCTCCCAACCCTGTAATTCCATTTCCAATCTTCTTCCGAAATTTCTTTGACCTCTTGTGTGGACCATGCACCCCTCCTTTCCTTTAATCCAGCAATGACTATGTTGAACCTTCTATGTCTCTCTTCCAGAAACTCTACTCTCTTTTTAACGTTCTGTACCTCTACTCTCATATCTTGTACCTCATTTTTTATTTCTTCCTTAATTTCCGCTAGTTCTTTCTCCACCCCGTTCAGTTTAGTACCAATTTTCTCATTCATGTTCTTTATTCTATCCAAAATTTCCTCCATGACAGCCTGATTCCCATTAGGTCTGGGGTTAAACACGACTCTGCCAATTATCAATAAAGTGGCTGTTACACTAAGTAAAAAAAATATATTTACCATCTCTTCTAAGCCTTGTTTCATTTTATTCTCACTTCACTTTGTGTTATTGAAAGCTCTGATTCTTCTTCTGTACACTTCAATGCTTATTCCCATTGTTTCTTATTCCCTTTTTCCTTCCACTCCAGGAGCTGACTACTCACACATCCTCTCTCTTCGACAGCTAGCTTAGCACTCCACAATTATTATAGTAAGCAGTGTTTGCTTCACTCAAGTAATGTAGCACTTTATGTCTACTGATCCATAAATTTGTCATTGTTAACATCCAAATGCCTATAATTAGATAATAATGTTTTAAAATACTTGTATTATGTTTCAGATACACTGACAAGGATCCAGATATACACAAGGAGGAAAGATACAAATGTTGCAGTATTCCAGCTTTCTACCTCATTCAACAAAGTCCTCAATCATCATAATAAATTACAGCAAGTTCAACTCCTGGGATCTATGATGCACACAACAGCTCCTAAATAGCCACGTCCTAGGATTGTGGAGAATACTAGTTCTACATTCATCACATACCAAGGTTGGAATTAATGATAAAGAATTTCCAGTTTTCTCTAAGCTTTTTAGAAATTTATTTAACATTGAACAGAGTAGAGGAAACACTATTGCATGTTTGCTATTGCCGTGCTAACCTATCACTGAAAAGAGAGGGGGAGATCGCAAAAGCCAAATGTATGCACAAAAGAAGCAGTGTGGATCAGCTTCATTTCCAAACTCAAAGGCAGAGAAATCCATTACTCAAGAAAGAAAACTAAAGGAATGCATCTTCATTCAGAGTTAAACATTAATAAGCTGTATGACATGTACAATGCTCAAGTTTGAGACACTCCAAAGGTAAAAAAATGGTTCCTTTATACCATATTCTCACAAATTTCATTCTGGGATTTGATGACCTTGAAACAAATGTTTGAAGTTTCTGCTCTAGAGTGAAACACCAACTTGAAAATGCTGACACAAAAAAAAAAAAACATTATTGGAGCTACAAGCAGAATTAACTGCTCATAAATTAAAAGCCAAAGCATTCCACAAGCTTATGAAAAGGAATCCTGGGAACAGTTTGTCTTTTATGTTTTGATCTTCAACAAATGCAGCCACTGCCCAAATTATGCATTGGGGAGTCATATTATGTGCGGCAGCTTTGTTGCTACCTTGTGCATTACTGACATTGGTACCACAAGTCCGTCCAAGTCAAATTGGAGGTCCACTGTGCCGGTACTGCTTTAGTTTTAGTTTGCCTTTCACTAACTTTAGCTCCCTGTTCTGCTACCTGTATCTCAGCACTCTCACTGTCACTTTGTTCCTTATCACTGTCTTCCACTAACTCACCAAACCAAGATTTGTCAGAGCTACTTTTGCGATCTAATTCCTTGTAAACTGCTGCAAGTATTTCCTTGTCTGTTATCAATACCTTTTCACTACAGTGTTTTCTAGACCGTGATGTACTTGGAACAGCCTCCATGGTACTGATATTGGCTATAAATGTGACAGGAAACTGCTTACTTATACAACTGCACCCGGCTGTAAACAGTGCTATTTATGGTTTGCTATTACATTCTGGCTTGCAAAAATGCTGGAACAATGCAGCAGGAGTACATTTACATTGACACAGCTCCTAAAAGCTGAGGTCAGCATAAGCAGAACTTAATGAAACGATAAACATTTACTAGATTCTACTACACTATGCGTAGCAGGGCGTTTATCATTTCACTATGTTTTTCTGCGCTATGCGTTGCAAAGGGTTAAATGCACTGTTAGCATATGCTATTTTTCTGAAAACAGTAGCCTACAAATCTGAATGAAGCACATTCTATTTAGGTATACTTCCTCTGTGCCAATAATTTTAGGTTTTGGCAGTGACCTGTTTCACTTAAAATAGCAAAATTAGTTACAACTGCTTTTGAAGACATATTTCTGGACAAACACATCACTCTTGAACACCTACTACAGATGAAGAGCTCCAAATCAATGTGTTAAGTCCACATTTTGTCCTAAGCCTTTTTGTTTCATATTCACTTTCTTTTAGATGCCCTTATGGGACTACAGATTAGATTTGGATCAAATCATGATTTTAACCTGTTTAAAAGCAGTTTCAAATCATCTGTCTTGTTCAGAACGAATTCTGTCCATCGATTCAAACCACATTAAATCTACAAATTTATGAAACCAGCACACTCGGGAAACACAGCCAAGATTTTTGCCATCTGCAAAAGACTTCAATTGTTGACTCGTTAATAATGGATTGTTTTCATTGTCAACTTTTTAATGATATATTATTATACACAAATAGTTATTCTTTTTAAAATCAAACTCAAAGCGGTCAACTTAATTACTGTTCTGATTGATGTAAGGAATACCAACATAGTAACCCATTTTGGATGCAACTATCCTTATTTTAAAAGGCATATTACTGACAATGGGTAAATGAGAGTGCCCTGTCGATTGCATTATTAAGAGTACTGTATGGTGTTAATTTTTCTTTGATTGAGCTGTGAAGAGGCCATCTTTATAGTGCATTATGGAGGGTTCTGTGCCTGTCAGCAAGCATTCTAAGGGAAGCATCAGAAAAGTGGATTTCAAAATGCAAAGGGAAACAAATCAAGTTAATATGTGCTTCATTTTTATACCACCACCACCAATAATAATTTTTGCTTAATATTCTAAACTCAGAAGACACTCCCACTTTTTTCTCCACTCCTGTTTCTTATCTTCTAGCAGTAAACTGTAGCAATTTCTACTACTTAAGTACTCCTGCTTTGCCTCATCGCCTCCTACCTCTCTCCATTTAACTAATGTCTGCTTCACCACTCTTTTTGCCAATTTACATCCCTTATCAGACCACATGTCTCCCTTTTCTATCCCTCCCCTCCCCTTTCTTATCCATCTCCTGCTCTTTGCATTAATGTAGTGAATATGTTTGCCACTTTCTCTATTTCCTGGTTTTCTAGCATGAAATTTACTCCCTGTTAACAGATTTGCTCGTACCTAGAGTCTAAAATAAACTTAGTTATTTCGTTGATCCTCATTCCATTTAAACTCGGTATACTGCCACATGTCCCCTTCCCCTGACAATTTCTCTTCCTTTTGTCATATTTTCATTTGTACCATCAACTATTTGAAATAAAACTTAATATCTTAAAATTGTTCATTGTATACCCCATATTAACTGGCCAAACTACATAGTCAGTAACACTGTCCATTCTTGTTAATAATGTGCAAATCCCCATTAAATCGTCCCCATATTTGCCACTCAGGATGTCTAGCCCATTCACTTCACAAGATTCAATAAACTTTTCACTTTCCTTGTCTATGAACTTGTCTCTACTATGTCTTACAGTATCCCTTTTAGTTCTTATATAATTTCAAATATTGTGTCACTCTTTATGTTCACATCTCTCTCGCCTATTCTAATGTTAATGTCCCCTATTATTATAAAGGGCATATCGAAAAGTAATACACAATAATTTTTTTACAAAAAAGTTTTATAGTTAAAACCAAAAAAAAATCACAAATGAACTTACACCTTTAACCTACTTTTCGACAGTCACCAAGTTTCTCAAAACATTTCTCCCATCGTGATACCAATTGCAATATGCCCTGCTCGTAGAAGTCTGTTTCCTTGGAGTATAGCCATCTGCAGACTGCCGATTTCACTACCGCAACTGTCGCAAACCTTTGGCCGTTCAGGAATTTCTTCATGGGACTAAACAGATGAAAGTCAGACGGTGCAAGTTCCAGACTGTATGATGGTTGCTGGAGCACCTTCCAACCAAATTTGGTGATTTTCTGATGAACAGCAGCAGCAACAAGATGGGGGTGAGCATTGTCATGAATTTTGACATCGTCAGCATTCATGATGTGCGTTTGTCACGAAGGGTACGCTGCAACTTCACCAAAGTTTTCATGTAGGCTGCAGCATTCACGGTGGTCCTCTGTTCAACAAAGTCCACCAATACAACACCATGCATATCTCAGTACACTGTCACAAGCACTCTCCTAGCAGATTGAGTCACTTTGAATTGCTTCTTCACTGGGGAACCAGCATGTTTTCACTCCATACTTGCCTGCTTGGTTTCAGGCATGTAGTGGTACGCCCATGACTCATCAGTGACAATTCCTTTCAGAAAGTCTTGCCCTTCTGCAGTGTACCTCGTGATCATTCGCTGGCCTTGTGGTTATCTGTCAGGTTCTTAGGCACCCAGCGAGCACTAACTTTACGAAATTTCAATGTATCATGAACAATATCGTACACTGCACGATAGGAAATGTTGAACTGTTGCACTAAGGTTTGCAGTTGCACACCCAGTTGTTCAAAATTTTCCACCTCAATGCCTCTGACATTCTGCGGGGTTGCAGCTGTTACCGGCCTCTCGGAGCGTGGCAAATCACTAAGGTTCACACGACCCTCTAGGTAGAATGCAGACCACCTGGAGACATTGCTACGGTCCATACAATCTTCCCCATTCATGCCACACATCTTCCTGTGATTATCACTCGGTTTATGCCCTTTGGTCCACAAATATCGGACCACACCTTTCGGCTCTTCACATGTGGACAACAGTAACATATTTGTTGCATAGTTCACACTTCTCCTGCTAGAGCTGCACATGAAACAAAAAATACCCACTGTAGGGAAAACTTCAAACTATATCTGTGTGAAATTGCAACATTCCAGCTGCAATAACCAAGGCAGAAAATAATTATTGTGCATTACTTATTGATCCACCTTGTAACTTCCATTTCCCCGTATTTCTCTCTTGCCCTCTCCATATCTCTTTTTGCATTCCCTATTGCGACCCAGCTCTGCTCCTAAATTTTTCTAATATCTTCTTGTTTCTTAGTTCAATACCTCTCCCTTTTTTTGAAGTTCCCTCCTTATTACTGTCTAGGACCAATACACTTCCATTCGGTGTTGAAACGATACTTTCTCCCCCTCTTCTGTCCCACTGCTCTCTGACCACGCCTCTGCTCCTCCTCCTGCTAGTCCACGTGCTGCTTGGATCTCCTCCTTCCTGGGTGAAATAAGCTTCCTTTCTTTCGTTCCTGATGTATACTTTCCGTCATCAGCATGACTTGCTCCTGACATAATTATTTCTCTGTCGTCACTCTTCCATGTCAATGACGTATGTTTGCTTTGTCTAGCCCGCAAATTTGTGCTGGCTGGTGTTAAAATGCGCTTTGAACTTCCTGTGCATGCTTGCTCTGTTTCTCCGGCCATCAATGAATCGAGCTGAGTAATTTCCTGCTCCCACGGTTTGGTGTATCTTGTGTCACTTTCTTGCGAATCCACTACTTTACCATCAATCCACAACCTTAAATTCCGAATATATGCCTATCTCACTTCCATTTTCACTTTCTTCATTTGATGTATAAGTTTCTTCTTCCTAGTGCGTTGTTCCACAGATAAACCCTTGTTTATAAAACTATCTGTTCCTTTTAATTTCTTCTTCAACACTTCATACACAAACTGCACAAGAAATTGCACCACTATCAATCTTGCTCATCTTTGCTTTCCCACTCTGAAGCCTTTGGCAATCTCCCAACCCTGTAATTCCATTTCCAATCTTCTTCCGAAATTTCTTTGACCTCTTGTGTGGACCATGCACCCCTCCTTTCCTTTAATCCAGCAATGACTATGTTGAACCTTCTATGTCTCTCTTCCAGAAACTCTACTCTCTTTTTAACGTTCTGTACCTCTACTCTCATATCTTGTACCTCATTTTTTATTTCTTCCTTAATTTCCGCTAGTTCTTTCTCCAACCCGTTCAGTTTAGTACCAATTTTCTCATTCATGTTCTTTATTCTATCCAAAATTTCCTCCATGACAGCCTGATTCCCATTAGGTCTGGGGTTAAACACGACTCTGCCAATTATCAATAAAGTGGCTGTTACACTAAGTAAAAAAAATATATTTACCATCTCTTCTAAGCCTTGTTTCATTTTATTCTCACTTCACTTTGTGTTATTGAAAGCTCTGATTCTTCTTCTGTACACTTCAATGCTTACTCCCATTGTTTCTTATTCCCTTTTTCCTTCCACTCCAGGAGCTGACTACTCACACATCCTCTCTCTTCGACAGCTAGCTTAGCACTCCACAATTATTATAGTAAGCAGTGTTTGCTTCACTCAAGTAATGTAGCACTTTATGTCTACTGATCCATAAATTTGTCATTGTTAACATCCAAATGCCTATAATTAGATAATAATGTTTTAAAATACTTGTATTATGTTTCAGATACACTGACAAGGATCCAGATATACACAAGGAGGAAAGATACAAATGTTGCAGTATTCCAGCTTTCTACCTCATTCAACAAAGTCCTCAATCATCATAATAAATTACAGCAAGTTCAACTCCTGGGATCTATGATGCACACAACAGCTCCTAAATAGCCACGTCCTAGGATTGTGGAGAATACTAGTTCTACATTCATCACATACCAAGGTTGGAATTAATGATAAAGAATTTCCAGTTTTCTCTAAGCTTTTTAGAAATTTATTTAACATTGAACAGAGTAGAGGAAACACTATTGCATGTTTGCTATTGCCGTGCTAACCTATCACTGAAAAGAGAGGGGGAGATCGCAAAAGCCAAATGTATGCACAAAAGAAGCAGTGTGGATCAGCTTCATTTCCAAACTCAAAGGCAGAGAAATCCATTACTCAAGAAAGAAAACTAAAGGAATGCATCTTCATTCAGAGTTAAACATTAATAAGCTGTATGACATGTACAATGCTCAAGTTTGAGACACTCCAAAGGTAAAAAAATGGTTCCTTTATACCATATTCTCACAAATTTCATTCTGGGATTTGATGACCTTGAAACAAATGTTTGAAGTTTCTGCTCTAGAGTGAAACACCAACTTGAAAATGCTGACACAAAAAAAAAAAAACATTATTGGAGCTACAAGCAGAATTAACTGCTCATAAATTAAAAGCCAAAGCATTCCACAAGCTTATGAAAAGGAATCCTGGGAACAGTTTGTCTTTTATGTTTTGATCTTCAACAAATGCAGCCACTGCCCAAATTATGCATTGGGGAGTCATATTATGTGCGGCAGCTTTGTTGCTACCTTGTGCATTACTGACATTGGTACCACAAGTCCGTCCAAGTCAAATTGGAGGTCCACTGTGCCGGTACTGCTTTAGTTTTAGTTTGCCTTTCACTAACTTTAGCTCCCTGTTCTGCTACCTGTATCTCAGCACTCTCACTGTCACTTTGTTCCTTATCACTGTCTTCCACTAACTCACCAAACCAAGATTTGTCAGAGCTACTTTTGCGATCTAATTCCTTGTAAACTGCTGCAAGTATTTCCTTGTCTGTTATCAATACCTTTTCACTACAGTGTTTTCTAGACCGTGATGTACTTGGAACAGCCTCCATGGTACTGATATTGGCTATAAATGTGACAGGAAACTGCTTACTTATACAACTGCACCCGGCTGTAAACAGTGCTATTTATGGTTTGCTATTACATTCTGGCTTGCAAAAATGCTGGAACAATGCAGCAGGAGTACATTTACATTGACACAGCTCCTAAAAGCTGAGGTCAGCATAAGCAGAACTTAATGAAACGATAAACATTTACTAGATTCTACTACACTATGCGTAGCAGGGCGTTTATCATTTCACTATGTTTTTCTGCGCTATGCGTTGCAAAGGGTTAAATGCACTGTTAGCATATGCTATTTTTCTGAAAACAGTAGCCTACAAATCTGAATGAAGCACATTCTATTTAGGTATACTTCCTCTGTGCCAATAATTTTAGGTTTTGGCAGTGACCTGTTTCACTTAAAATAGCAAAATTAGTTACAACTGCTTTTGAAGACATATTTCTGGACAAACACATCACTCTTGAACACCTACTACAGATGAAGAGCTCCAAATCAATGTGTTAAGTCCACATTTTGTCCTAAGCCTTTTTGTTTCATATTCACTTTCTTTTAGATGCCCTTATGGGACTACAGATTAGATTTGGATCAAATCATGATTTTAACCTGTTTAAAAGCAGTTTCAAATCATCTGTCTTGTTCAGAACGAATTCTGTCCATCGATTCAAACCACATTAAATCTACAAATTTATGAAACCAGCACACTCGGGAAACACAGCCAAGATTTTTGCCATCTGCAAAAGACTTCAATTGTTGACTCGTTAATAATGGATTGTTTTCATTGTCAACTTTTTAATGATATATTATTATACACAAATAGTTATTCTTTTTAAAATCAAACTCAAAGCGGTCAACTTAATTACTGTTCTGATTGATGTAAGGAATACCAACATAGTAACCCATTTTGGATGCAACTATCCTTATTTTAAAAGGCATATTACTGACAATGGGTAAATGAGAGTGCCCTGTCGATTGCATTATTAAGAGTACTGTATGGTGTTAATTTTTCTTTGATTGAGCTGTGAAGAGGCCATCTTTATAGTGCATTATGGAGGGTTCTGTGCCTGTCAGCAAGCATTCTAAGGGAAGCATCAGAAAAGTGGATTTCAAAATGCAAAGGGAAACAAATCAAGTTAATATGTGCTTCATTTTTATACCACCACCACCAATAATAATTTTTGCTTAATATTCTAAACTCAGAAGACACTCCCACTTTTTTCTCCACTCCTGTTTCTTATCTTCTAGCAGTAAACTGTAGCAATTTCTACTACTTAAGTACTCCTGCTTTGCCTCATCGCCTCCTACCTCTCTCCATTTAACTAATGTCTGCTTCACCACTCTTTTTGCCAATTTACATCCCTTATCAGACCACATGTCTCCCTTTTCTATCCCTCCCCTCCCCTTTCTTATCCATCTCCTGCTCTTTGCATTAATGTAGTGAATATGTTTGCCACTTTCTCTATTTCCTGGTTTTCTAGCATGAAATTTACTCCCTGTTAACAGATTTGCTCGTACCTAGAGTCTAAAATAAACTTAGTTATTTCGTTGATCCTCATTCCATTTAAACTCGGTATACTGCCACATGTCCCCTTCCCCTGACAATTTCTCTTCCTTTTGTCATATTTTCATTTGTACCATCAACTATTTGAAATAAAACTTAATATCTTAAAATTGTTCATTGTATACCCCATATTAACTGGCCAAACTACATAGTCAGTAACACTGTCCATTCTTGTTAATAATGTGCAAATCCCCATTAAATCGTCCCCATATTTGCCACTCAGGATGTCTAGCCCATTCACTTCACAAGATTCAATAAACTTTTCACTTTCCTTGTCTATGAACTTGTCTCTACTATGTCTTACAGTATCCCTTTTAGTTCTTATATAATTTCAAATATTGTGTCACTCTTTATGTTCACATCTCTCTCGCCTATTCTAATGTTAATGTCCCCTATTATTATAAAGGGCATATCGAAAAGTAATACACAATAATTTTTTTACAAAAAAGTTTTATAGTTAAAACCAAAAAAAAATCACAAATGAACTTACACCTTTAACCTACTTTTCGACAGTCACCAAGTTTCTCAAAACATTTCTCCCATCGTGATACCAATTGCAATATGCCCTGCTCGTAGAAGTCTGTTTCCTTGGAGTATAGCCATCTGCAGACTGCCGATTTCACTACCGCAACTGTCGCAAACCTTTGGCCGTTCAGGAATTTCTTCATGGGACTAAACAGATGAAAGTCAGACGGTGCAAGTTCCAGACTGTATGATGGTTGCTGGAGCACCTTCCAACCAAATTTGGTGATTTTCTGATGAACAGCAGCAGCAACAAGATGGGGGTGAGCATTGTCATGAATTTTGACATCGTCAGCATTCATGATGTGCGTTTGTCACGAAGGGTACGCTGCAACTTCACCAAAGTTTTCATGTAGGCTGCAGCATTCACGGTGGTCCTCTGTTCAACAAAGTCCACCAATACAACACCATGCATATCTCAGTACACTGTCACAAGCACTCTCCTAGCAGATTGAGTCACTTTGAATTGCTTCTTCACTGGGGAACCAGCATGTTTTCACTCCATACTTGCCTGCTTGGTTTCAGGCATGTAGTGGTACGCCCATGACTCATCAGTGACAATTCCTTTCAGAAAGTCTTGCCCTTCTGCAGTGTACCTCGTGATCATTCGCTGGCCTTGTGGTTATCTGTCAGGTTCTTAGGCACCCAGCGAGCACTAACTTTACGAAATTTCAATGTATCATGAACAATATCGTACACTGCACGATAGGAAATGTTGAACTGTTGCACTAAGGTTTGCAGTTGCACACCCAGTTGTTCAAAATTTTCCACCTCAATGCCTCTGACATTCTGCGGGGTTGCAGCTGTTACCGGCCTCTCGGAGCGTGGCAAATCACTAAGGTTCACACGACCCTCTAGGTAGAATGCAGACCACCTGGAGACATTGCTACGGTCCATACAATCTTCCCCATTCATGCCACACATCTTCCTGTGATTATCACTCGGTTTATGCCCTTTGGTCCACAAATATCGGACCACACCTTTCGGCTCTTCACATGTGGACAACAGTAACATATTTGTTGCATAGTTCACACTTCTCCTGCTAGAGCTGCACATGAAACAAAAAATACCCACTGTAGGGAAAACTTCAAACTATATCTGTGTGAAATTGCAACATTCCAGCTGCAATAACCAAGGCAGAAAATAATTATTGTGCATTACTTATTGATCCACCTTGTAACTTCCATTTCCCCGTATTTCTCTCTTGCCCTCTCCATATCTCTTTTTGCATTCCCTATTGCGACCCAGCTCTGCTCCTAAATTTTTCTAATATCTTCTTGTTTCTTAGTTCAATACCTCTCCCTTTTTTTGAAGTTCCCTCCTTATTACTGTCTAGGACCAATACACTTCCATTCGGTGTTGAAACGATACTTTCTCCCCCTCTTCTGTCCCACTGCTCTCTGACCACGCCTCTGCTCCTCCTCCTGCTAGTCCACGTGCTGCTTGGATCTCCTCCTTCCTGGGTGAAATAAGCTTCCTTTCTTTCGTTCCTGATGTATACTTTCCGTCATCAGCATGACTTGCTCCTGACATAATTATTTCTCTGTCGTCACTCTTCCATGTCAATGACGTATGTTTGCTTTGTCTAGCCCGCAAATTTGTGCTGGCTGGTGTTAAAATGCGCTTTGAACTTCCTGTGCATGCTTGCTCTGTTTCTCCGGCCATCAATGAATCGAGCTGAGTAATTTCCTGCTCCCACGGTTTGGTGTATCTTGTGTCACTTTCTTGCGAATCCACTACTTTACCATCAATCCACAACCTTAAATTCCGAATATATGCCTATCTCACTTCCATTTTCACTTTCTTCATTTGATGTATAAGTTTCTTCTTCCTAGTGCGTTGTTCCACAGATAAACCCTTGTTTATAAAACTATCTGTTCCTTTTAATTTCTTCTTCAACACTTCATACACAAACTGCACAAGAAATTGCACCACTATCAATCTTGCTCATCTTTGCTTTCCCACTCTGAAGCCTTTGGCAATCTCCCAACCCTGTAATTCCATTTCCAATCTTCTTCCGAAATTTCTTTGACCTCTTGTGTGGACCATGCACCCCTCCTTTCCTTTAATCCAGCAATGACTATGTTGAACCTTCTATGTCTCTCTTCCAGAAACTCTACTCTCTTTTTAACGTTCTGTACCTCTACTCTCATATCTTGTACCTCATTTTTTATTTCTTCCTTAATTTCCGCTAGTTCTTTCTCCAACCCGTTCAGTTTAGTACCAATTTTCTCATTCATGTTCTTTATTCTATCCAAAATTTCCTCCATGACAGCCTGATTCCCATTAGGTCTGGGGTTAAACACGACTCTGCCAATTATCAATAAAGTGGCTGTTACACTAAGTAAAAAAAATATATTTACCATCTCTTCTAAGCCTTGTTTCATTTTATTCTCACTTCACTTTGTGTTATTGAAAGCTCTGATTCTTCTTCTGTACACTTCAATGCTTACTCCCATTGTTTCTTATTCCCTTTTTCCTTCCACTCCAGGAGCTGACTACTCACACATCCTCTCTCTTCGACAGCTAGCTTAGCACTCCACAATTATTATAGTAAGCAGTGTTTGCTTCACTCAAGTAATGTAGCACTTTATGTCTACTGATCCATAAATTTGTCATTGTTAACATCCAAATGCCTATAATTAGATAATAATGTTTTAAAATACTTGTATTATGTTTCAGATACACTGACAAGGATCCAGATATACACAAGGAGGAAAGATACAAATGTTGCAGTATTCCAGCTTTCTACCTCATTCAACAAAGTCCTCAATCATCATAATAAATTACAGCAAGTTCAACTCCTGGGATCTATGATGCACACAACAGCTCCTAAATAGCCACGTCCTAGGATTGTGGAGAATACTAGTTCTACATTCATCACATACCAAGGTTGGAATTAATGATAAAGAATTTCCAGTTTTCTCTAAGCTTTTTAGAAATTTATTGAACAGAGTAGAGGAAACACTATTGCATGTTTGCTATTGCCGTGCTAACCTATCACTGAAAAGAGAGGGGGAGATCGCAAAAGCCAAATGTATGCACAAAAGAAGCAGTGTGGATCAGCTTCATTTCCAAACTCAAAGGCAGAGAAATCCATTACTCAAGAAAGAAAACTAAAGGAATGCATCTTCATTCAGAGTTAAACATTAATAAGCTGTATGACATGTACAATGCTCAAGTTTGAGACACTCCAAAGGTAAAAAATTGGTTCCTTTATACCATATTCTCACAAATTTCATTCTGGGATTTGATGACCTTGAAACAAATGTTTGAAGTTTCTGCTCTAGAGTGAAACACCAACTTGAAAATGCTGACACAAAAAAAAAAAAACATTATTGGAGCTACAAGCAGAATTAACTGCTCATAAATTAAAAGCCAAAGCATTCCACAAGCTTATGAAAAGGAATCCTGGGAACAGTTTGTCTTTTATGTTTTGATCTTCAACAAATGCAGCCACTGCCCAAATTATGCATTGGGGAGTCATATTATGTGCGGCAGCTTTGTTGCTACCTTGTGCATTACTGACATTGGTACCACAAGTCCGTCCAAGTCAAATTGGAGGTCCACTGTGCCGGTACTGCTTTAGTTTTAGTTTGCCTTTCACTAACTTTAGCTCCCTGTTCTGCTACCTGTATCTCAGCACTCTCACTGTCACTTTGTTCCTTATCACTGTCTTCCACTAACTCACCAAACCAAGATCTGTCAGAGCTACTTTTGCGATCTAATTCCTTGTAAACTGCTGCAAGTATTTCCTTGTCTGTTATCAATACCTTTTCACTACAGTGTTTTCTAGACCGTGATGTACTTGGAACAGCCTCCATGGTACTGATATTGGCTATAAATGTGACAGGAAACTGCTTACTTATACAACTGCACCCGGCTGTAAACAGTGCTATTTATGGTTTGCTATTACATTCTGGCTTGCAAAAATGCTGGAACAATGCAGCAGGAGTACATTTACATTGACACAGCTCCTAAAAGCTGAGGTCAGCATAAGCAGAACTTAATGAAACGATAAACATTTACTAGATTCTACTACACTATGCGTAGCAGGGCGTTTATCATTTCACTATGTTTTTCTGCGCTATGCGTTGCAAAGGGTTAAATGCACTGTTAGCATATGCTATTTTTCTGAAAACAGTAGCCTACAAATCTGAATGAAGCACATTCTATTTAGGTATACTTCCTCTGTGCCAATAATTTTAGGTTTTGGCAGTGACCTGTTTCACTTAAAATAGCAAAATTAGTTACAACTGCTTTTGAAGACATATTTCTGGACAAACACATCACTCTTGAACACCTACTACAGATGAAGAGCTCCAAATCAATGTGTTAAGTCCACATTTTGTCCTAAGCCTTTTTGTTTCATATTCACTTTCTTTTAGATGCCCTTATGGGACTACAGATTAGATTTGGATCAAATCATGATTTTAACCTGTTTAAAAGCAGTTTCAAATCATCTGTCTTGTTCAGAACGAATTCTGTCCATCGATTCAAACCACATTAAATCTACAAATTTATGAAACCAGCACACTCGGGAAACACAGCCAAGATTTTTGCCATCTGCAAAAGACTTCAATTGTTGACTCGTTAATAATGGATTGTTTTCATTGTCAACTTTTTAATGATATATTATTATACACAAATAGTTATTCTTTTTAAAATCAAACTCAAAGCGGTCAACTTAATTACTGTTCTGATTGATGTAAGGAATACCAACATAGTAACCCATTTTGGATGCAACTATCCTTATTTTAAAAGGCATATTACTGACAATGGGTAAATGAGAGTGCCCTGTCGATTGCATTATTAAGAGTACTGTATGGTGTTAATTTTTCTTTGATTGAGCTGTGAAGAGGCCATCTTTATAGTGCATTATGGAGGGTTCTGTGCCTGTCAGCAAGCATTCTAAGGGAAGCATCAGAAAAGTGGATTTCAAAATGCAAAGGGAAACAAATCAAGTTAATATGTGCTTCATTTTTATACCACCACCACCAATAATAATTTTTGCTTAATATTCTAAACTCAGAAGACACTCCCACTTTTTTCTCCACTCCTGTTTCTTATCTTCTAGCAGTAAACTGTAGCAATTTCTACTACTTAAGTACTCCTGCTTTGCCTCATCGCCTCCTACCTCTCTCCATTTAACTAATGTCTGCTTCACCACTCTTTTTGCCAATTTACATCCCTTATCAGACCACATGTCTCCCTTTTCTATCCCTCCCCTCCCCTTTCTTATCCATCTCCTGCTCTTTGCATTAATGTAGTGAATATGTTTGCCACTTTCTCTATTTCCTGGTTTTCTAGCATGAAATTTACTCCCTGTTAACAGATTTGCTCGTACCTAGAGTCTAAAATAAACTTAGTTATTTCGTTGATCCTCATTCCATTTAAACTCGGTATACTGCCACATGTCCCCTTCCCCTGACAATTTCTCTTCCTTTTGTCATATTTTCATTTGTACCATCAACTATTTGAAATAAAACTTAATATCTTAAAATTGTTCATTGTATACCCCATATTAACTGGCCAAACTACATAGTCAGTAACACTGTCCATTCTTGTTAATAATGTGCAAATCCCCATTAAATCGTCCCCATATTTGCCACTCAGGATGTCTAGCCCATTCACTTCACAAGATTCAATAAACTTTTCACTTTCCTTGTCTATGAACTTGTCTCTACTATGTCTTACAGTATCCCTTTTAGTTCTTATATAATTTCAAATATTGTGTCACTCTTTATGTTCACATCTCTCTCGCCTATTCTAATGTTAATGTCCCCTATTATTATAAAGGGCATATCGAAAAGTAATACACAATAATTTTTTTACAAAAAAGTTTTATAGTTAAAACCAAAAAAAAATCACAAATGAACTTACACCTTTAACCTACTTTTCGACAGTCACCAAGTTTCTCAAAACATTTCTCCCATCGTGATACCAATTGCAATATGCCCTGCTCGTAGAAGTCTGTTTCCTTGGAGTATAGCCATCTGCAGACTGCCGATTTCACTACCGCAACTGTCGCAAACCTTTGGCCGTTCAGGAATTTCTTCATGGGACTAAACAGATGAAAGTCAGACGGTGCAAGTTCCAGACTGTATGATGGTTGCTGGAGCACCTTCCAACCAAATTTGGTGATTTTCTGATGAACAGCAGCAGCAACAAGATGGGGGTGAGCATTGTCATGAATTTTGACATCGTCAGCATTCATGATGTGCGTTTGTCACGAAGGGTACGCTGCAACTTCACCAAAGTTTTCATGTAGGCTGCAGCATTCACGGTGGTCCTCTGTTCAACAAAGTCCACCAATACAACACCATGCATATCTCAGTACACTGTCACAAGCACTCTCCTAGCAGATTGAGTCACTTTGAATTGCTTCTTCACTGGGGAACCAGCATGTTTTCACTCCATACTTGCCTGCTTGGTTTCAGGCATGTAGTGGTACGCCCATGACTCATCAGTGACAATTCCTTTCAGAAAGTCTTGCCCTTCTGCAGTGTACCTCGTGATCATTCGCTGGCCTTGTGGTTATCTGTCAGGTTCTTAGGCACCCAGCGAGCACTAACTTTACGAAATTTCAATGTATCATGAACAATATCGTACACTGCACGATAGGAAATGTTGAACTGTTGCACTAAGGTTTGCAGTTGCACACCCAGTTGTTCAAAATTTTCCACCTCAATGCCTCTGACATTCTGCGGGGTTGCAGCTGTTACCGGCCTCTCGGAGCGTGGCAAATCACTAAGGTTCACACGACCCTCTAGGTAGAATGCAGACCACCTGGAGACATTGCTACGGTCCATACAATCTTCCCCATTCATGCCACACATCTTCCTGTGATTATCACTCGGTTTATGCCCTTTGGTCCACAAATATCGTACCACACCTTTCGGCTCTTCACATGTGGACAACAGTAACATATTTGTTGCATAGTTCACACTTCTCCTGCTAGAGCTGCACATGAAACAAAAAGTACCCACTGTAGGGAAAACTTCAAACTATATCTGTGTGAAATTGCAACATTCCAGCTGCAATAACCAAGGCAGAAAATAATTATTGTGCATTACTTATTGATCCACCTTGTAACTTCCATTTCCCCGTATTTCTCTCTTGCCCTCTCCATATCTCTTTTTGCATTCCCTATTGCGACCCAGCTCTGCTCCTAAATTTTTCTAATATCTTCTTGTTTCTTAGTTCAATACCTCTCCCTTTTTTTGAAGTTCCCTCCTTATTACTGTCTAGGACCAATACACTTCCATTCGGTGTTGAAACGATACTTTCTCCCCCTCTTCTGTCCCACTGCTCTCTGACCACGCCTCTGCTCCTCCTCCTGCTAGTCCACGTGCTGCTTGGATCTCCTCCTTCCTGGGTGAAATAAGCTTCCTTTCTTTCGTTCCTGATGTATACTTTCCGTCATCAGCATGACTTGCTCCTGACATAATTATTTCTCTGTCGTCACTCTTCCATGTCAATGACGTATGTTTGCTTTGTCTAGCCCGCAAATTTGTGCTGGCTGGTGTTAAAATGCGCTTTGAACTTCCTGTGCATGCTTGCTCTGTTTCTCCGGCCATCAATGAATCGAGCTGAGTAATTTCCTGCTCCCACGGTTTGGTGTATCTTGTGTCACTTTCTTGCGAATCCACTACTTTACCATCAATCCACAACCTTAAATTCCGAATATATGCCTATCTCACTTCCATTTTCACTTTCTTCATTTGATGTATAAGTTTCTTCTTCCTAGTGCGTTGTTCCACAGATAAACCCTTGTTTATAAAACTATCTGTTCCTTTTAATTTCTTCTTCAACACTTCATACACAAACTGCACAAGAAATTGCACCACTATCAATCTTGCTCATCTTTGCTTTCCCACTCTGAAGCCTTTGGCAATCTCCCAACCCTGTAATTCCATTTCCAATCTTCTTCCGAAATTTCTTTGACCTCTTGTGTGGACCATGCACCCCTCCTTTCCTTTAATCCAGCAATGACTATGTTGAACCTTCTATGTCTCTCTTCCAGAAACTCTACTCTCTTTTTAACGTTCTGTACCTCTACTCTCATATCTTGTACCTCATTTTTTATTTCTTCCTTAATTTCCGCTAGTTCTTTCTCCAACCCGTTCAGTTTAGTACCAATTTTCTCATTCATGTTCTTTATTCTATCCAAAATTTCCTCCATGACAGCCTGATTCCCATTAGGTCTGGGGTTAAACACGACTCTGCCAATTATCAATAAAGTGGCTGTTACACTAAGTAAAAAAAATATATTTACCATCTCTTCTAAGCCTTGTTTCATTTTATTCTCACTTCACTTTGTGTTATTGAAAGCTCTGATTCTTCTTCTGTACACTTCAATGCTTACTCCCATTGTTTCTTATTCCCTTTTTCCTTCCACTCCAGGAGCTGACTACTCACACATCCTCTCTCTTCGACAGCTAGCTTAGCACTCCACAATTATTATAGTAAGCAGTGTTTGCTTCACTCAAGTAATGTAGCACTTTATGTCTACTGATCCATAAATTTGTCATTGTTAACATCCAAATGCCTATAATTAGATAATAATGTTTTAAAATACTTGTATTATGTTTCAGATACACTGACAAGGATCCAGATATACACAAGGAGGAAAGATACAAATGTTGCAGTATTCCAGCTTTCTACCTCATTCAACAAAGTCCTCAATCATCATAATAAATTACAGCAAGTTCAACTCCTGGGATCTATGATGCACACAACAGCTCCTAAATAGCCACGTCCTAGGATTGTGGAGAATACTAGTTCTACATTCATCACATACCAAGGTTGGAATTAATGATAAAGAATTTCCAGTTTTCTCTAAGCTTTTTAGAAATTTATTTAACATTGAACAGAGTAGAGGAAACACTATTGCATGTTTGCTATTGCCGTGCTAACCTATCACTGAAAAGAGAGGGGGAGATCGCAAAAGCCAAATGTATGCACAAAAGAAGCAGTGTGGATCAGCTTCATTTCCAAACTCAAAGGCAGAGAAATCCATTACTCAAGAAAGAAAACTAAAGGAATGCATCTTCATTCAGAGTTAAACATTAATAAGCTGTATGACATGTACAATGCTCAAGTTTGAGACACTCCAAAGGTAAAAAATTGGTTCCTTTATACCATATTCTCACAAATTTCATTCTGGGATTTGATGACCTTGAAACAAATGTTTGAAGTTTCTGCTCTAGAGTGAAACACCAACTTGAAAATGCTGACACAAAAAAAAAAAAAACATTATTGGAGCTACAAGCAGAATTAACTGCTCATAAATTAAAAGCCAAAGCATTCCACAAGCTTATGAAAAGGAATCCTGGGAACAGTTTGTCTTTTATGTTTTGATCTTCAACAAATGCAGCCACTGCCCAAATTATGCATTGGGGAGTCATATTATGTGCGGCAGCTTTGTTGCTACCTTGTGCATTACTGACATTGGTACCACAAGTCCGTCCAAGTCAAATTGGAGGTCCACTGTGCCGGTACTGCTTTAGTTTTAGTTTGCCTTTCACTAACTTTAGCTCCCTGTTCTGCTACCTGTATCTCAGCACTCTCACTGTCACTTTGTTCCTTATCACTGTCTTCCACTAACTCACCAAACCAAGATCTGTCAGAGCTACTTTTGCGATCTAATTCCTTGTAAACTGCTGCAAGTATTTCCTTGTCTGTTATCAATACCTTTTCACTACAGTGTTTTCTAGACCGTGATGTACTTGGAACAGCCTCCATGGTACTGATATTGGCTATAAATGTGACAGGAAACTGCTTACTTATACAACTGCACCCGGCTGTAAACAGTGCTATTTATGGTTTGCTATTACATTCTGGCTTGCAAAAATGCTGGAACAATGCAGCAGGAGTACATTTACATTGACACAGCTCCTAAAAGCTGAGGTCAGCATAAGCAGAACTTAATGAAACGATAAACATTTACTAGATTCTACTACACTATGCGTAGCAGGGCGTTTATCATTTCACTATGTTTTTCTGCGCTATGCGTTGCAAAGGGTTAAATGCACTGTTAGCATATGCTATTTTTCTGAAAACAGTAGCCTACAAATCTGAATGAAGCACATTCTATTTAGGTATACTTCCTCTGTGCCAATAATTTTAGGTTTTGGCAGTGACCTGTTTCACTTAAAATAGCAAAATTAGTTACAACTGCTTTTGAAGACATATTTCTGGACAAACACATCACTCTTGAACACCTACTACAGATGAAGAGCTCCAAATCAATGTGTTAAGTCCACATTTTGTCCTAAGCCTTTTTGTTTCATATTCACTTTCTTTTAGATGCCCTTATGGGACTACAGATTAGATTTGGATCAAATCATGATTTTAACCTGTTTAAAAGCAGTTTCAAATCATCTGTCTTGTTCAGAACGAATTCTGTCCATCGATTCAAACCACATTAAATCTACAAATTTATGAAACCAGCACACTCGGGAAACACAGCCAAGATTTTTGCCATCTGCAAAAGACTTCAATTGTTGACTCGTTAATAATGGATTGTTTTCATTGTCAACTTTTTAATGATATATTATTATACACAAATAGTTATTCTTTTTAAAATCAAACTCAAAGCGGTCAACTTAATTACTGTTCTGATTGATGTAAGGAATACCAACATAGTAACCCATTTTGGATGCAACTATCCTTATTTTAAAAGGCATATTACTGACAATGGGTAAATGAGAGTGCCCTGTCGATTGCATTATTAAGAGTACTGTATGGTGTTAATTTTTCTTTGATTGAGCTGTGAAGAGGCCATCTTTATAGTGCATTATGGAGGGTTCTGTGCCTGTCAGCAAGCATTCTAAGGGAAGCATCAGAAAAGTGGATTTCAAAATGCAAAGGGAAACAAATCAAGTTAATATGTGCTTCATTTTTATACCACCACCACCAATAATAATTTTTGCTTAATATTCTAAACTCAGAAGACACTCCCACTTTTTTCTCCACTCCTGTTTCTTATCTTCTAGCAGTAAACTGTAGCAATTTCTACTACTTAAGTACTCCTGCTTTGCCTCATCGCCTCCTACCTCTCTCCATTTAACTAATGTCTGCTTCACCACTCTTTTTGCCAATTTACATCCCTTATCAGACCACATGTCTCCCTTTACTATCCCTCCCCTCCCCTTTCTTATCCATCTCCTGCTCTTTGCATTAAGGCTGGTTCACAACCAACGAGAACGGTAACGAGAACGAGAACGGGAAAGTTGAAATACATGTATTCAAATGGGAGTGTCCACAACCGACGGGAAGCCTTCCCGGGCCCCGGGAACGGGAAGAAGAGTTGCCCAACTTTTAACTTTCTCGTTCTCGTTCCCGGGCACGGCATATTAGATCCCTATTGTGCATATTAGACTCTTCACTCTAGAGGTTATTCTAAGCGGCCGTGACATGAAACAGCCACTAGTGCTCTCTGTAGTCGCAAGCTGGAAACATGAAACTGGTAGGAATTAGTAGTAAATGTGCTTCCTAACCTCAATCCGACACCCGCAAATCTAATCAACGTTGGTTCCTCTGGTGAAGGGATCATTTATAGTTTGTTTATATGCAACTAAAAACTGGCTATTACCTAAAAAACAATGGCAAAAGCTACAAAGAACAGCTAAATCCGGTGGAAATGAAAAAAGAATAAACAATTTTAATGTATGCCATTAAATAAAGGAATGAAAGTTTGGCATAAGTAGAGGGATCGGAAATGTAATGAATATGCATTTAGATAATGTTTACTCTATCGAATTTTGACGTTGGCTTGGCTAAATTGGAAGTAGGTGAAAAAAGTCATTGGTCAGTTAAAAACAAATGAAATCTCAATGCGCAAAATCGACTTTCACTTTGTGATCGATATGCATTCCCGTTCTCGTTACCGGGCTGTTGTGAATCAAAATTTCTTGCTTCCCGTTCTCGTTTCCGTTCTGGTTACCGTTGCCGGGTGGTTGTGAACCAGCCTTTAATGTAGTGAATATGTTTGCCGCCTTCTCTATTTCCTGGTTCTCTAGCATGAAATTTACTCCCTGTTAACAGATTTGCCCGTACCTAGAGTCTAAAATAAACTTAGTTATTTCGTTGATCCTCATTCCATTTAAACTCGGTATACTGCCACATGTTCCCTTCCCCTGACAATTTTCTCTTCCTTTTGTCCTATTTTCATTTGTACCATCAACTATTTGAACTAAAACTTAATATCTTAAAATTGTTCATTGTATACCCCATATTAACTGGCCAAACTACATATTCAGTAACACTGTCCATTCTTGTTAATTATGTGCAAATCCCCATTAAATCTTCCCCATATTTGCCACTCAGGATGTCTAGCCCATTCACTTCACAAGATTCAATAAACTTTTCACTTTCCTTGTCTATGAACTTGTCTCTACTATGTCTTACAGTATCCCTTTTAGTTCTTATATCATTTCAAATATTGTGTCACTCTTTATGTTCACATCTCTCTCGCCTATTCTAATGTTAATGTCCCCTATTATTATAAAGGGCATATCGAAAAGTAATGCACAATAATTTTTTTACAAAAAAGTTTTATAGTTAAAACCAAAAAAAAATCACAAATGAACTTACACCTTTAACCTACTTTTCGACATAGTCACCAAGTTTCTCAAAACATTTCTCCCATCGTGATACCAATTGCAATATGCCCTGCTCGTAGAAGTCTGTTTCCTTGGAGTATAGCCATCTGCAGACTGCTGATTTCACTACCGCAACTGTCGGAAACCTTTGGCTGTTCAGAAATTTCTTCATGGGACTAAACAGATGAAAGTCAGATGGTGCAAGGTCCAGACTGTATGATGGATGCTGGAGCACCTTCCAACCAAATTTGGTGATTTTCTGATGAACAGCAGCAGCAACATGATGGGGGTGAGCATTGTCAGCATTCATGTTGTGCGTTTGTCACGAAGGGCACGCTGCAACTTCACCAAAGTTTTCATGTAGGCTGCAGCATTCACGGTGGTCCTGTGTTCAGCAAAGTCCACCAATACAACACCATGCATATCTCAGTACACTGTCACAAGCACTCTCCTTGCAGATTGAGTCGCTTTGAATTTTTTCTTTCAGCGCCCTGTTCTGAATGGTTTGCCGTCTGCGGATGGTGGTCGCTGGCGCCCATCCCCAGACCTCGCAGCCGTACATTATCAGGGTCGGGATAATCGCCTGATATAGGCGTAGTTTGAGACGTATGGGCATGATGGAACGGAATACAGGGTACAGCTGCCTGAGCGCGGAGTGGCCGAGGCCGACCTTTGCCCTGACATGTGGCGCGAAAGTGAGGCCGCGATCGAGCGTGACTCCGAGTTATTTGGCTGAGGTAACCCAGGGGATTCTCCTCTGCCTCAACCTCAGATGCCGCTCGGGCCGCCATCGACGGACCTTCGCCAAGAGAAGCGCAGAGCTCTTCCCCGGGCTGATGGCCATCCTCCACTTTTCGCTCCACCTGCCAATTGCTGGGAGCTGTCGCTGTAGTGGAGGGAAACAGAATCGGGCAGTCTTGTTCTGTGCCATTATGAGCACATCTTTGGCGTATTAGCACGTAACAGTCCTCGGTTCTGTGGGGAAGTCCGACAGGTAGGCCGCGAAGAGAAGCGGGGACAGTGCACTGCGTTTCGGGATTCCAGCGGCTTCGGGACGGACTGAGTAAACCTTCCCCTCCACTCTCACCCTGAATGTGCGATCCCCGAGGAAACTGCTTATCAGGGCAATATAGGCGGGAGGGATGTCTGACTCCTTGAGTTTGTACCAAAGGCCTTCTCTACGTCCAGCAGCACTGCTATGGTCCTGAAGTTCTCGAGGAAGGCCTTCTCGGCCAATCGCAGTAACTGCAGGGTTGTAGATTGCCCATGGCGAAAACCAAACTGATGGTCCGGGAGGAGCAGCCGAATATGGCACATACTGAGGGATCTGTAGTGAAAGATTTGGCATTTGCTGCTGTAGCTTGTGTTGCTGCCTGTTCTGTGGATTGCTAGGAGCCTGCTGCAGCACGGTGGATGTGAGACGTTCCTCTTGCTGTGGCTTAGGGTGTACAGTATATGGCACATGCTGCTGGATCTGTTGTGAAACATTTGGCACTTGTTGCTGCCCCTGTCCTTGATAGTTGCTTACAATTCTAGATTTTCACTTTAGTTTCATTATATATATATATATATATATATATATATATATATATATATATTTAAACTGATATTACTTGTACATAAAATGAATATAAGACATAGTATAGACAGAAGCAATAAACAAAATGAATGGAATAGTATAAGCTGGGATCCCCTTCATAGAAATATTGTAAGGATTAAGTTGCAGAAAAAGGTTCTCTATTAAATGGAGTTATTTTTTATAATAAATTGTCCAATTATTTAAGGATACTAAATAGAAATACATTTAAAAATCAACTAAAGAAGTACTTAGTAGAAAAAGGCATTTATATAAAAGATGCGTTATAGTAAAGTATAACAGAATTTAAATAATTTTGTATGATTGATACATATTAGATTGTCATGCTGCTTGAAACATGTATGCCTATAGGCAAAGATACGTACATTTACATTTTACATGAGCAAAGGTTATATCACTTCATGACGTGTATCTATTTTTCTGCCATGTGCGATTTTTCACTCTATACTTACGTTCATTTAGTCCTGTACTTCTTTCTTTATTTTACGTTTGACATGAACAAAGATTATAACATTTCATGACGTGTATGTATTTTGCAGCCATGTTGCGATATTTCACTCTATACTCACGTTCATTTACTCTTCTGCTGTTTCTTTATTCTATATCTGAGATGAATAAAGATTATAACACTTCATGGTGTGAATCTATTTTGCTGCCAAGTGCGATGCTTTCCTCTACATTTACCTATTTTTGTGCACCTTCTGACACTAATATATAATGCTGTTTTTGGATCAATGGAGCACACACTTCTGCTATATTCTGAGGATTCCAGGTCATTGGATCTCATACTTGTGAAGTTAATATTTTCTGCTGATTTTGGATATTTATAGATGCTTCTTTTATTTCTGTTTTCGCGGCTTTGCTTTTTAGGTGTTGATGAAGTAATTTTATTAACACGTGATAAAATGACTTGCGGAGACACACTTCCCTGATTGGAAGATCTTTTATCAAGGCTACGGCCTTGTAATGAATGGTCTGAACCAGAAGTTTCATTAACATTAACTTTAGTTTCAGTCAAAAAAGTTTGGTACCTCATGCTAGAGCAGGGCTTATCTGTCTGCACACCTGCATTAATAGATGTTATTTTGGTAAATAATTGAGCTCAATCTGAGCATTAGGTTTTATGAAAACCGGTGTGTACCATCCAGCTGTCTTAATTGCAGGTGTAAGGGCTATCTGTGCTTTATAAAACAATTCTTCATGTATGCCACAATCTTCATTATGAGAGAACAAACCCTGGTTTCCTAAGATGAAATAAATCTGACCTACGAAACGTACATTTACTTTTGAAATGAGCAAAGGTTATATCACTTTATAACGTGTATCTATTTTTCTGCCATGTGTGATTTTTCACTCTATACTTACGTTCATTTAGTCCTGTACTTCTTTCTTTATTTTCCATTTGACATGAACAAAGATTATAACACTTCATGACATGTATGTATTTTGCTGCCATGTGCGATATTTTGCTCTATACTCACGTTCATTTAGTCTTCTGCTGTTTCTTTATTCTATATCTGAGATGAATAAAGATTATAACACTTCATGGTATCAATCTATTTTGCTGCCAAGTGCGATGCTTTCCTCTACATTTATCTATTTTTGTGCACCTTCTGACACTAATATATACTGCTGTTTTTGGATCACTGGAGCACACACTTCTGTTATATTCTGAGGATTCCAGGTCATTGGATCTCATACTTGTGGAGTTAATATTTTCTGCGGATTTTGGATATTTATAGATGCTTCTTTTATTTCTGTTTTTGCGGCTTTGCTTTTTAGGTGTTGATGAGGTAATTTTATTAACATGTGATAAAATGACTTGCGGAGACATACTTCCCTGATTGGAAGATCTTTTATCAAGGCTACTGCCTTGTAATGAATGGTCTGAACCAGAAGTTTCATTAACAGTAACTTTAGTTTCAGTCAAAAAAGTTTGGTACCTCATGCTAGAGCAGGGCTTATCTGTCTGCACACCTGCATTAATAGATGTTATTTTGGTAAATAATTGAGCTCAATCTGAGCATTAGGTTTTATGAAAACTGGTGTGTTCCATCCAACTGTCTTGATTACAGGTGTAAGGGCTATCTGTGCTTTATAAAACACGCTTGGCTTGGGGAAGTTTGTGGAATGAGGGATTGTCAGACTTCAGCCTCGGGGGGCCCAAGCCGTCCTTCAGCAACCGGTAGCTCTTTCTCCGCCTTGGCGCCTTGTGGTCGTAGTGGCCCAAAGAGTTCACCTGCTGGTTGGTGTGGTAGGTGAGTTTTGTGTACATGGTACGGGTTCTCTCCCGCACCACGTCCATTATGTGTGGGAGACCGGAATGGGTGTGTAGGATGTGTGACGGGAATCTACGCCCGGTATCATAGATCATCCAAAGTGCCCTGTTCTGATTGGTTTGCCGTCTGCGGATGGTGGTCGCTGCCGCCCATCCCCAGACCTCGCAGCCGTACAGTATCAGGGTCGGGATAATCGCCTTATATAGGCGTAGTTTGAGACGTATGGGTATGATGGAACAGAATACAGGGTACAGCTGCCTGAGCGCGGAGTGGCCGAGGCCGACCTTTGCCCTGACATGTGGCGCGAAAGTGAGGCCGCGATCGAGCGTGACTCCGAGGCATTTGGCTGAGGTAACCCAGGGGATTCTCCTCTGCCTCAACTTCAGATGCCGCTCGGGCCGTCGTCGACGGACCTTCGCCAAGAGAAGCGCAGAGCTCTTCCCCGGGCTGATGGCCATTCTCCACTTTTCGCTCCACCTGCCAATGGCTGGGAGCTGTCGCTGTAGTGGAGGGAAACAGAATCGGGCAGTGTTGTTCTGTGCCATTATGAGCACATCGTCGGCCTATCGGCACGTAACAGTCCTGGGTTCTGTAGGGAAGTCCGACATGTAGGCCGCGAAGAGAAGTGGGGACAGTGCACTGCGTTCCGGGATTCCAGTGGCTATGGGACGGACTGAGTAAACCTTCCCCACCACTCTCACCCTGAATGTGCGATCCCCGAGGAAACTTGCTTATCAGGGCAATATAGGCGGGAGGGATGTCTGACTCCTTGAGTTTGTACCAAAGGCCTTCTCTACGTCCAGCAGCACTGCTATGGTCCTGAAGTTCTCGAGGAAGGCCTTCTCGGCCAATCGCAGTAACTGCAGGGTTGTAGATTGCCCATGGCGAAAAACAAACTGATGGTCCGGGAGGAGCAGCCGAATATGGCACATACTGAGGGATCTGTAGTGAAAGATTTGGCATTTGCTGCTGTTGCTTGTGTTGCTGCCTGTTCTGTGGATTGCTAGGAGCCTGCTGCAGCACGGTGGATGTGAGACGTTCCTCTTGCTGTGGCTTAGGGTGTACAGTATATGGCACATGCTGCTGGATCTGTTGTGAAACATTTGGCACTTGTTGCTGCCCCTGTCCTTGATAGTTGCTTACAATTCTAGATTTTCACTTTAGTTTCATTATATATATACTGATATTACTTGTACATAAAATGAATATAAGAGATAGTATAGACAGAAGCAACAAACAAATTGAATAGAATAGTATAAGCTGGGATCCCCTTCATAGAAATATTGTAAGGAACAAGTTGCAGAAAAAGGTTCTCTATTAAATGGAGTTATTTTTTATAATAAATTGCCCAATTATTTAAGGATACTAAATAGAAATACATTTAAAAATCAACTAAAGAAGTACTTAGTAGAAAAACGCATTTATATAAAAGATGCGTTATAGTAAAGTATAACAGAATTTAAATAATTTTGTATGATTGGTACATATTAGATTGTCATGCTGCTTGAAACATGTATGCCTATGGGCAAAGATACGTACATTTACATTTGACATGAGCAAAGGTTATATCACTTCATGACGTGTATCTATTTTTCTGCCATGTGCGATTTTTCACTCTATACTTACGTTCATTTAGTCCTGTACTTCTTTCTTTATTGTACATTTGACATGAACAAAGATTATAACACTTCATGACGTGTATGTATTTTGCTGCCATGTGCGATATTACGCTCTATACTCACGTTCATTTAGTCTTCTGCTGTTTCTTTATTCTATATCTGAGATGAATAAAGATTATAACACTTCATGGTGTCAATCTATTATGCTGCCAAGTGCGATGCTTTCCTCTACATTTACCTATTTTTGTGCACCTTCTGACACTAATATATACTGCTGTTTTTGAATCACTGGAGCACACACTTCTGTTATATTCTGAGCATTCCAGGTCATTGGATCTCATACTTGTGGAGTTAATATTTTCTGCAGATTTTGGATATTTATAGATGCTTCTTTCATTTCTGTTTTTGCGGCTTTGCTTTTTAGGTGTTGATGAAGTAATTTTATTAACACGTGATGAAATGACTTGCGGAGACACACTTCCCTGATTGGAAGATCTTTTATCAAGGCTACGGCCTTGTAATGAATGGTCTGAACCAGAAGTTTCATTAACATTAACTTTAGTTTCAGTCAAAAAAGTTTGGTACCTCATGCTAGAGCAGGGCTTATCTGTCTGCACACCTGCATTAATAGATGTTATTTTGGTAAATAATTGAGCTCAATCTGAGCATTAGGTTTTATGAAAACCGGTGTGTACCATCCAGCTGTCTTAATTGCAGGTGTAAGGGCTATCTGTGCTTTATAAAACAATTCTTCATGTATGCCACAATCTTCATTATGAGAGAACAAACCCTGGATTCCTAAGATGAAATAAATCTGACCTACGAAACGTACATTTACATTTGACATGAGCAAAGGTTATATCACTTCATAACGTGTATCTATTTTTCTGCCATGTGCGATTTTTCACTCTATACTTACGTTCATTTAGTCCTGTACTTCTTTCTTTATTTTCCATTTGACATGAACAAAGATTATAACACTTCATGACATGTATGTATTTTGCTGCCATGTGCGATATTTCGCTCTATACTCACGTTCATTTAGTCTTCTGCTGTTTCTTTATTCTATATCTGAGATGAATCAAGATTATAACACTTCATGGTATCAATCTATTTTGCTGCCAAGTGCGATGCTTTCCTCTACATTTACCTATTTTTGTGCACCTTCTGACACTAATATATACTGCTGTTTTTGGATCACTGGAGCACACACTTCTGTTATATTCTGAGGATTCCAGGTCATTGGATCTCATCCTTGTGGAGTTAATATTTTCTGCGGATTTTGGATATTTATAGATGCTTCTTTTATTTCTGTTTTTGCGGCTTTGCTTTTTAGGTGTTGATGAAGTAATTTTATTAACATGTGATAAAATGACTTGCGGAGACACACTTCCCTGATTGGAAGATCTTTTATCAAGGCTACTGCCTTGTAATGAATGGTCTGAACCAGAAGTTTCATTAACAGTAACTTTAGTTTCAGTCAAAAAAGTTTGGTACCTCATGCTAGAGCAGGGCTTATCTGTCTGCACACCTGCATTAATAGATGTTATTTTGGTAAATAATTGAGCTCAATCTGAGCGTTAGGTTTTATGAAAACTGGTGTGTTCCATCCAACTGTCTTAATTACAGTTGTAAGGGCTATGTGTGCTTTATAAAACACGCTTGGCTTGGGGAAGTTTGTGGAATGAGGGATTGTCAGACTTCAGCCTCGGGGGCCCAAAGCCGTCCTTCAGCAACCGGTAGCTCTTTCTCCACCTTGGCGCCTTGTGGTCGTAGCGGCCCAAATAGTTCACCTGCTGGTTGGTGTGGTAGGTGAGTTTCGTGTACATGGTACGGGTTCTCTCCCGCACCACGTCCATTATGAATGGGAGACCGGAATGGGTGTGTAGGATGTGTGACGGGAATCTACGCCCGGTATCATAGATCATCCGAAGCGCCCTGTTCTGAACAGTTTGCCGTCTGCGGATGGTGGTCGCTGCCGCCCATCCCCAGACCTCGCAGCCGTACAGTATCAGGGTCGGGATAATCGCCTGATATAGGCGTAGTTTGAGACGTATGGGTATGATGGAACAGAATACAGGGTACAGCTGCCTGAGCGCGGAGTGGCCAAGGCCGACCTTTGCCCTGACATGTGGCGTGAAAGTGAGGCCGCGATCGAGCGTGACTCCGAGGCATTTGGCTGAGGTAACCCAGGGGATTCTCCTCCGCCTCAACTTCGGATGCCGCTCGCGCCGCCGTCGACGGACCTTCGCCAAGAGAAGCGCAGAGCTCTTCCCCGGGCTGATGGCCATTCTCCACTTTTCGCTCCACCTGCCAATGGCTGGGAGCTGTCGCTGTATTGGAGGGAAACAGAATCGGGCAGTCTTGTTCTGTGCCATTATGAGCACATCGTCGGCCTGTCGGCACGTAACAGTCCTGGGTTCCGTGGGGAAGTCCGACGTGTAGGCCGCGAAGAGAAGTGGGGACAGTGCACTGCGTTCCGGGATTCCACTGGCTATGGGACGGACTGAGTAAACCTTCCCCACCACTCTCACCCTGAATGTGCGATCCCCGAGGAAACTGCTTGTCAGGGCAATATAGGCGGGAGGGATGTCTGACTCCTTGAGTTTGTACAAAAGGCCTTCTCTACGTCCAGCAGCACTGCTATGGTCCTGAAGTTCTCGAGGAAGGCCTTCTCGGCCAATCGCAGTAACTGCAGGGTTGTAGATTGCCCATGGCGAAAACCAAACTGATGGTCCGGGAGGAGCAGCCGAATATGGCAAATACTGAAGGATCTGTAGTGAAAGATTTGGCATTTGCTGCTGTAGCTTGTGTTGCTGCCTGTTCTGTGGATGGCTAGGAGCCTGCTGCAGCACGGTGGATGTGAGACGTTCCTCTTGCTGTGGCTTAGGGTGTACAGTATATGGCACATGCTGCTGGATCTGTTGTGAAACATTTGGCACTTGTTGCTGCCCCTGTCCTTGATAGTTGCTTACAAATCTAGATTTTCACTTTAGTTTCATTATATATATATACTGATATTACTTGTACATAAAATGAATATAAGAGATAGTATAGACAGAAGCAACAAACAAATTGAATAGAATAGTATAAGCTGGGATCCCCTTCATAGAAATATTGTAAGGAACAAGTTGCAGAAAAAGGTTCTCTATTAAAAGGAGTTATTTTATTATAATGAATTGCCCAATTATTTAAGTATACTAAATAGAAATACATTTAAAAATCAACTAAAGAAGTACTTAGTAGAAAAAGGCATTTATATAAAAGATGCGTTATAGTAAAGTATAACAGAATTTAAATGATTTTGCATGTTACATCATTGATTTATAATTTAAATAATAATTGTTGAATAAATAATTTTGTATGATTGATACATATTAGATTGTCATGCTACTTGAAACATGTATGCCTATAGGCAAAGAAACGTACATTTACATTTGACATGAGCAAAGGTTATATCACTTCATGACGTGTATCTATTTTTCTGCCATGTGCGATTTTTCACTCTGTACTTAAGTTCATTTAGTCCTGTACTTCTTTCTTTATTTTACGTTTGACGTGAACAAAGATTATAACATTTCATGACGTGTATGTATTTTGCTGCCATGTTGCGATATTTCACTCTATACTCACGTTCATTTACTCTTCTGCTGTTTCTTTATTCTATATCTGAGATGAATAAAGATTATAACACTTCATGGTGTGAATCTATTTTGCTGTCAAGTGCGATGCTTTCCTTTACATTTACCTATTTTTGTGCACCTTCTGACACTAATATATACTGCTGTTTTTGGATCACTGGAGCACACACTTCTGCTATATTCTGAGCATTCCAGGTCATTGGATCTCATACTTGTGGAGTTAATATTTTCTGCTGATTTTGGATATTTATAGATGCTTCTTTCATTTCTGTTTTTGCGGCTTTGCTTTTTAGGTGTTGATGAAGTAATTTTATTAACACGTGATAAAATGACTTGTGGAGACACACTTCCCTGACTGGAAGATCTTTTATCAAGGCTACGGCCTTGTAATGAATGGTCTGAACCAGAAGTTTCATTAACATTAACTTTAGTTTCAGTCAAAAAAGTTTGGTACCTCATGCTAGAGCAGGGCTTATCTGTCTGCACACCTGCATTAATAGATGTTATTTTGGTAAATAATTGAGCTCAATCTGAGCATTAGGTTTTATGAAAACCGGTGTGTACCATCCAGCTGTCTTAATTGCAGGTGTAAGGGCTATGTGTGCTTTATAAAACAATTCTTCATGTATGCCACAATCTTCATTATGAGAGAACAAACCCTGGTTTCCTAAGATGAAATAAATCTGACCTACGAAACGTACATTTACATTTGACATGAGCAAAGGTTATATCACTTCATAACGTGTATCTATTTTTCTGCCATGTGCGATTTTTCACTCTATACTTACGTTCATTTAGTCCTGTACTTCTTTCTTTATTTTCCATTTGACATGAACAAAGATTATAACACTTCATGACATGTATGTATTTTGCTGCCATGTGCGATATTTCGCCCTATACTCACGTTCATTTAGTCTTCTGCTGTTTCTTTATTCTATATCTGAGATAAATAAAGATTATAACACTTCATGGTGTCAATCTATTTTGCTGCCAAGTGCGATGCTTTTCCTCTACATTTATCTATTTTTGTGCACCTTCTGACACTAATATATACTGCTGTTTTTGAATCACTGGAGCACACACTTCTGTTATATTCTGAGCATTCCAGGTCATTAGATCTCATACTTGTGGAGTTAATATTTTCTGCTGATTTTGGATATTTATAGATGCTTCTTTCATTTCTGTTTTTGTGGCTTTGCTTTTTAGGTGTTGATGAAGTAATTTTATTAACACGTGATGAAATGACTTGCGGAGACACACTTCCCTGATTGGAAGATCTTTTATCAAGGCTACGGCCTTGTAATGAATGGTCTGAACCAGAAGTTTCATTAACAGTAACTTTAGTTTCAGTCAAAAAAGTTTGGTACCTCATGCTAGAGCAGGGCTTATCTGTCTGCACACCTGCATTAATAGATGTTATTTTGGTAAATAATTGAGCTCAATCTGAGCATTAGGTTTTATGAAAACTGGTGTGTTCCATCCAACTGTCTTGATTACAGGTGTAAGGGCTATCTGTGCTTTATAAAACACGCTTGGCTTGGGGAAGTTTGTGGAATGAGGGATTGTCAGACTTCAGCCTCGGGGGGCCCAAGCCGTCCTTCAGCAACCGGTAGCTCTTTCTCCGCCTTGGCGCCTTGTGGTCGTAGTGGCCCAAAGAGTTCACCTGCTGGTTGGTGTGGTAGGTGAGTTTTGTGTACATGGTACGGGTTCTCTCCCGCACCACGTCCATTATGTGTGGGAGACCGGAATGGGTGTGTAGGATGTGTGACGGGAATCTACGCCCGGTATCATAGATCATCCAAAGTGCCCTGTTCTGATTGGTTTGCCGTCTGCGGATGGTGGTCGCTGCCGCCCATCCCCAGACCTCGCAGCCGTACAGTATCAGGGTCGGGATAATCGCCTTATATAGGCGTAGTTTGAGACGTATGGGTATGATGGAACAGAATACAGGGTACAGCTGCCTGAGCGCGGAGTGGCCGAGGCCGACCTTTGCCCTGACATGTGGCGCGAAAGTGAGGCCGCGATCGAGCGTGACTCCGAGGCATTTGGCTGAGGTAACCCAGGGGATTCTCCTCTGCCTCAACTTCAGATGCCGCTCGGGCCGTCGTCGACGGACCTTCGCCAAGAGAAGCGCAGAGCTCTTCCCCGGGCTGATGGCCATTCTCCACTTTTCGCTCCACCTGCCAATGGCTGGGAGCTGTCGCTGTAGTGGAGGGAAACAGAATCGGGCAGTGTTGTTCTGTGCCATTATGAGCACATCGTCGGCCTATCGGCACGTAACAGTCCTGGGTTCTGTAGGGAAGTCCGACATGTAGGCCGCGAAGAGAAGTGGGGACAGTGCACTGCGTTCCGGGATTCCAGTGGCTATGGGACGGACTGAGTAAACCTTCCCCACCACTCTCACCCTGAATGTGCGATCCCCGAGGAAACTTGCTTATCAGGGCAATATAGGCGGGAGGGATGTCTGACTCCTTGAGTTTGTACCAAAGGCCTTCTCTACGTCCAGCAGCACTGCTATGGTCCTGAAGTTCTCGAGGAAGGCCTTCTCGGCCAATCGCAGTAACTGCAGGGTTGTAGATTGCCCATGGCGAAAAACAAACTGATGGTCCGGGAGGAGCAGCCGAATATGGCACATACTGAGGGATCTGTAGTGAAAGATTTGGCATTTGCTGCTGTTGCTTGTGTTGCTGCCTGTTCTGTGGATTGCTAGGAGCCTGCTGCAGCACGGTGGATGTGAGACGTTCCTCTTGCTGTGGCTTAGGGTGTACAGTATATGGCACATGCTGCTGGATCTGTTGTGAAACATTTGGCACTTGTTGCTGCCCCTGTCCTTGATAGTTGCTTACAATTCTAGATTTTCACTTTAGTTTCATTATATATATACTGATATTACTTGTACATAAAATGAATATAAGAGATAGTATAGACAGAAGCAACAAACAAATTGAATAGAATAGTATAAGCTGGGATCCCCTTCATAGAAATATTGTAAGGAACAAGTTGCAGAAAAAGGTTCTCTATTAAATGGAGTTATTTTTTATAATAAATTGCCCAATTATTTAAGGATACTAAATAGAAATACATTTAAAAATCAACTAAAGAAGTACTTAGTAGAAAAACGCATTTATATAAAAGATGCGTTATAGTAAAGTATAACAGAATTTAAATAATTTTGTATGATTGGTACATATTAGATTGTCATGCTGCTTGAAACATGTATGCCTATGGGCAAAGATACGTACATTTACATTTGACATGAGCAAAGGTTATATCACTTCATGACGTGTATCTATTTTTCTGCCATGTGCGATTTTTCACTCTATACTTACGTTCATTTAGTCCTGTACTTCTTTCTTTATTGTACATTTGACATGAACAAAGATTATAACACTTCATGACGTGTATGTATTTTGCTGCCATGTGCGATATTACGCTCTATACTCACGTTCATTTAGTCTTCTGCTGTTTCTTTATTCTATATCTGAGATGAATAAAGATTATAACACTTCATGGTGTCAATCTATTATGCTGCCAAGTGCGATGCTTTCCTCTACATTTACCTATTTTTGTGCACCTTCTGACACTAATATATACTGCTGTTTTTGAATCACTGGAGCACACACTTCTGTTATATTCTGAGCATTCCAGGTCATTGGATCTCATACTTGTGGAGTTAATATTTTCTGCAGATTTTGGATATTTATAGATGCTTCTTTCATTTCTGTTTTTGCGGCTTTGCTTTTTAGGTGTTGATGAAGTAATTTTATTAACACGTGATGAAATGACTTGCGGAGACACACTTCCCTGATTGGAAGATCTTTTATCAAGGCTACGGCCTTGTAATGAATGGTCTGAACCAGAAGTTTCATTAACATTAACTTTAGTTTCAGTCAAAAAAGTTTGGTACCTCATGCTAGAGCAGGGCTTATCTGTCTGCACACCTGCATTAATAGATGTTATTTTGGTAAATAATTGAGCTCAATCTGAGCATTAGGTTTTATGAAAACCGGTGTGTACCATCCAGCTGTCTTAATTGCAGGTGTAAGGGCTATCTGTGCTTTATAAAACAATTCTTCATGTATGCCACAATCTTCATTATGAGAGAACAAACCCTGGATTCCTAAGATGAAATAAATCTGACCTACGAAACGTACATTTACATTTGACATGAGCAAAGGTTATATCACTTCATAACGTGTATCTATTTTTCTGCCATGTGCGATTTTTCACTCTATACTTACGTTCATTTAGTCCTGTACTTCTTTCTTTATTTTCCATTTGACATGAACAAAGATTATAACACTTCATGACATGTATGTATTTTGCTGCCATGTGCGATATTTCGCTCTATACTCACGTTCATTTAGTCTTCTGCTGTTTCTTTATTCTATATCTGAGATGAATCAAGATTATAACACTTCATGGTATCAATCTATTTTGCTGCCAAGTGCGATGCTTTCCTCTACATTTACCTATTTTTGTGCACCTTCTGACACTAATATATACTGCTGTTTTTGGATCACTGGAGCACACACTTCTGTTATATTCTGAGGATTCCAGGTCATTGGATCTCATCCTTGTGGAGTTAATATTTTCTGCGGATTTTGGATATTTATAGATGCTTCTTTTATTTCTGTTTTTGCGGCTTTGCTTTTTAGGTGTTGATGAAGTAATTTTATTAACATGTGATAAAATGACTTGCGGAGACACACTTCCCTGATTGGAAGATCTTTTATCAAGGCTACTGCCTTGTAATGAATGGTCTGAACCAGAAGTTTCATTAACAGTAACTTTAGTTTCAGTCAAAAAAGTTTGGTACCTCATGCTAGAGCAGGGCTTATCTGTCTGCACACCTGCATTAATAGATGTTATTTTGGTAAATAATTGAGCTCAATCTGAGCGTTAGGTTTTATGAAAACTGGTGTGTTCCATCCAACTGTCTTAATTACAGTTGTAAGGGCTATGTGTGCTTTATAAAACACGCTTGGCTTGGGGAAGTTTGTGGAATGAGGGATTGTCAGACTTCAGCCTCGGGGGCCCAAAGCCGTCCTTCAGCAACCGGTAGCTCTTTCTCCACCTTGGCGCCTTGTGGTCGTAGCGGCCCAAATAGTTCACCTGCTGGTTGGTGTGGTAGGTGAGTTTCGTGTACATGGTACGGGTTCTCTCCCGCACCACGTCCATTATGAATGGGAGACCGGAATGGGTGTGTAGGATGTGTGACGGGAATCTACGCCCGGTATCATAGATCATCCGAAGCGCCCTGTTCTGAACAGTTTGCCGTCTGCGGATGGTGGTCGCTGCCGCCCATCCCCAGACCTCGCAGCCGTACAGTATCAGGGTCGGGATAATCGCCTGATATAGGCGTAGTTTGAGACGTATGGGTATGATGGAACAGAATACAGGGTACAGCTGCCTGAGCGCGGAGTGGCCAAGGCCGACCTTTGCCCTGACATGTGGCGTGAAAGTGAGGCCGCGATCGAGCGTGACTCCGAGGCATTTGGCTGAGGTAACCCAGGGGATTCTCCTCCGCCTCAACTTCGGATGCCGCTCGCGCCGCCGTCGACGGACCTTCGCCAAGAGAAGCGCAGAGCTCTTCCCCGGGCTGATGGCCATTCTCCACTTTTCGCTCCACCTGCCAATGGCTGGGAGCTGTCGCTGTATTGGAGGGAAACAGAATCGGGCAGTCTTGTTCTGTGCCATTATGAGCACATCGTCGGCCTGTCGGCACGTAACAGTCCTGGGTTCCGTGGGGAAGTCCGACGTGTAGGCCGCGAAGAGAAGTGGGGACAGTGCACTGCGTTCCGGGATTCCACTGGCTATGGGACGGACTGAGTAAACCTTCCCCACCACTCTCACCCTGAATGTGCGATCCCCGAGGAAACTGCTTGTCAGGGCAATATAGGCGGGAGGGATGTCTGACTCCTTGAGTTTGTACAAAAGGCCTTCTCTACGTCCAGCAGCACTGCTATGGTCCTGAAGTTCTCGAGGAAGGCCTTCTCGGCCAATCGCAGTAACTGCAGGGTTGTAGATTGCCCATGGCGAAAACCAAACTGATGGTCCGGGAGGAGCAGCCGAATATGGCAAATACTGAAGGATCTGTAGTGAAAGATTTGGCATTTGCTGCTGTAGCTTGTGTTGCTGCCTGTTCTGTGGATGGCTAGGAGCCTGCTGCAGCACGGTGGATGTGAGACGTTCCTCTTGCTGTGGCTTAGGGTGTACAGTATATGGCACATGCTGCTGGATCTGTTGTGAAACATTTGGCACTTGTTGCTGCCCCTGTCCTTGATAGTTGCTTACAAATCTAGATTTTCACTTTAGTTTCATTATATATATATACTGATATTACTTGTACATAAAATGAATATAAGAGATAGTATAGACAGAAGCAACAAACAAATTGAATAGAATAGTATAAGCTGGGATCCCCTTCATAGAAATATTGTAAGGAACAAGTTGCAGAAAAAGGTTCTCTATTAAAAGGAGTTATTTTATTATAATGAATTGCCCAATTATTTAAGTATACTAAATAGAAATACATTTAAAAATCAACTAAAGAAGTACTTAGTAGAAAAAGGCATTTATATAAAAGATGCGTTATAGTAAAGTATAACAGAATTTAAATGATTTTGCATGTTACATCATTGATTTATAATTTAAATAATAATTGTTGAATAAATAATTTTGTATGATTGATACATATTAGATTGTCATGCTACTTGAAACATGTATGCCTATAGGCAAAGAAACGTACATTTACATTTGACATGAGCAAAGGTTATATCACTTCATGACGTGTATCTATTTTTCTGCCATGTGCGATTTTTCACTCTGTACTTAAGTTCATTTAGTCCTGTACTTCTTTCTTTATTTTACGTTTGACGTGAACAAAGATTATAACATTTCATGACGTGTATGTATTTTGCTGCCATGTTGCGATATTTCACTCTATACTCACGTTCATTTACTCTTCTGCTGTTTCTTTATTCTATATCTGAGATGAATAAAGATTATAACACTTCATGGTGTGAATCTATTTTGCTGTCAAGTGCGATGCTTTCCTTTACATTTACCTATTTTTGTGCACCTTCTGACACTAATATATACTGCTGTTTTTGGATCACTGGAGCACACACTTCTGCTATATTCTGAGCATTCCAGGTCATTGGATCTCATACTTGTGGAGTTAATATTTTCTGCTGATTTTGGATATTTATAGATGCTTCTTTCATTTCTGTTTTTGCGGCTTTGCTTTTTAGGTGTTGATGAAGTAATTTTATTAACACGTGATAAAATGACTTGTGGAGACACACTTCCCTGACTGGAAGATCTTTTATCAAGGCTACGGCCTTGTAATGAATGGTCTGAACCAGAAGTTTCATTAACATTAACTTTAGTTTCAGTCAAAAAAGTTTGGTACCTCATGCTAGAGCAGGGCTTATCTGTCTGCACACCTGCATTAATAGATGTTATTTTGGTAAATAATTGAGCTCAATCTGAGCATTAGGTTTTATGAAAACCGGTGTGTACCATCCAGCTGTCTTAATTGCAGGTGTAAGGGCTATGTGTGCTTTATAAAACAATTCTTCATGTATGCCACAATCTTCATTATGAGAGAACAAACCCTGGTTTCCTAAGATGAAATAAATCTGACCTACGAAACGTACATTTACATTTGACATGAGCAAAGGTTATATCACTTCATAACGTGTATCTATTTTTCTGCCATGTGCGATTTTTCACTCTATACTTACGTTCATTTAGTCCTGTACTTCTTTCTTTATTTTCCATTTGACATGAACAAAGATTATAACACTTCATGACATGTATGTATTTTGCTGCCATGTGCGATATTTCGCCCTATACTCACGTTCATTTAGTCTTCTGCTGTTTCTTTATTCTATATCTGAGATGAATAAAGATTATAACACTTCATGGTGTCAATCTATTTTGCTGCCAAGTGCGATGCTTTTCCTCTACATTTATCTATTTTTGTGCACCTTCTGACACTAATATATACTGCTGTTTTTGAATCACTGGAGCACACACTTCTGTTATATTCTGAGCATTCCAGGTCATTAGATCTCATACTTGTGGAGTTAATATTTTCTGCTGATTTTGGATATTTATAGATGCTTCTTTCATTTCTGTTTTTGTGGCTTTGCTTTTTAGGTGTTGATGAAGTAATTTTATTAACACGTGATGAAATGACTTGCGGAGACACACTTCCCTGATTGGAAGATCTTTTATCAAGGCTACGGCCTTGTAATGAATGGCTGAACCAGAAGTTTCATTAACATTAACTTTAGTTTCAGTCAAAAAAGTTTGGTACCTCATGCTAGAGCAGGGCTTATCTGTCTGCACACCTGCATTAATAGATGTTATTTTGGTAAATAATTGAGCTCAATCTGAGCATTAGGTTTTATGAAAACAGGTGTGTACCATTCAGCTGTCTTAATTGCAGGTGTAAGGGATATCTGTGCATTATAAAACAATTCTTCATGTATGCCACAATCTTCATTATGAGAGAACAAACCCTGGTTTCCTAAGATGAAATAAATCTGACCTACGAAACGTACATTTACATTTGACATGAGCAAAGGTTATATCACTTCATAACGTGCATCTATTTTTCTGCCATGTGTGATTTTTCACTCTATACTTACGTTCATTTAGTCCTGTACTTCTTTCTTTATTTTCCATTTAGCATGAACAAAGATTATAACACTTCATGACATGTATGTATTTTGCTGCCATGTGCGATATTTCGCTCTATACTCACGTTCATTTAGTCTTCTGCTGTTTCTTTATTCTATATCTGAGATGAATAAAGATTATATCACTTCATGGTATCAATCTATTTTGCTGCCAAGTGCGATGCTTTCCTCTACATTTACCTATTTTTGTGCACCTTCTGACACTAATATATACTGCTGTTTTTGGATCACTGGAGCACACACTTCTGTTATATTCTGAGGATTCCAGGTCATTGGATCTCATACTTGTGGAGTTAATATTTTCTGCAGATTTTGGATATTTATAGATGCTTCTTTTATTTCTGTTTTTGCGGCTTTGCTTTTTAGGTGTTGATGAAGTAATTTTATTAACATGTGATAAAATGACTTGCGGAGACACACTTCCCTGATTGGAAGATCTTTTATCAAGGCTACTGCCTTGTAATGAATGGTCTGAACCAGAAGTTTCATTAACATTAACTTTAGTTTCAGTCAAAAAAGTTTGGTACCTCATGCTAGAACAGGGCTTATCTGTCTGCACACCTGCATTAATAGATGTTATTTTGGTAAATAATTGAGCTCAATCTGAGCATAAGGTTTTATGAAAACTGGTGTGTTCCATCCAGCTGTGTTAATTACAGGTGTAAGGGCTATCTGTGCTTTATAAAACACGCTTGGCTTGGGGAAGTTTGTGGAATGAGGGATTGTCAGACTTCAGCCTCGGGGGCCCAAGCTGTCCTTCAGCAACCGGTAGCTCTTTCTCAGCCTTGGCGCCTTGTGGTCGTAGCGGCCCAAAGAGTTCACCTGCTGGTTGGTGTGGTAGGTGAGTTTCGTGTACATGGTACGGGTTCTCTCCCGCACCACGTCCATTATGTGTGGGAGACCGGAATGGGTGTGTAGGATGTGTGACGGGAATCTACGCCCGGTATCATAGATCATCCGAAGCGCCCTGTTCTGATTGGTTTGCCGTCTGCGGATGGTGGTCGCTGCCGCCCATCCCCAGACCTCGCAGCCGTACAGTATCAGGGTCGGGATAATCGCCTGATATAGGCGTAGTTTGAGACGTATGGGTATGATGGAACAGAATACAGGGTACAGCTGCCTGAGCGCGGAGTGGCCGAGGCCGACCTTTGCCCTGACATGTGGCGCGAAAGTGAGGCCGCGATCGAGCGTGACTCCAAGGCATTTGGCTGAGGTAACCCAGGGGATTCTCCTCCGCCTCAACTTCAGATGCCGCTCGGGCCGCCGTCGACGGACCTTCGCCAAGAGAAGCGCAGAGCTCTTCCCCGGGCTGATGGCCATTCTCCACTTTTCGCTCCACCTGCCAATGGCTGGGAGCTGTCGCTGTAGTGGAGGGAAACAGAATCGGGCAGTCTTGTTCTGTGCCATTATGAGCACATCGTCGGCCTATCGGCACGTAACAGTCCTGGGTTCCGTAGGGAACTCCGACATGTAGGCCGCGAAGAGAAGTGGGGACAGTGCACTGCGTTCCGGGATTCCAGTGGCTATGGGACGGACTGAGTAAACCTTCCCCACCACTCTCACCCTGAATGTGCGATCCCCGAGGAAACTTGCTTATCAGGGCATTATAGGCGGGAGGGATGTCTGACTCCTTGAGTTTGTACCAAAGGCCTTCTCTACGTCCAGCAACACTGCTATGGTCCTGAAGTTCTCGAGGAAGGCCTTCTCGGCCAATCGCAGTAACTGCAGGGTTGTAGATTGCCCATGGCGAAAACCAAACTGATGGTCCGGGAGGAGCAGCCGAATATGGCACATACTGAGGGATCTGTAGTGAAAGATTTGGCATTTGCTGCTGTAGCTTGTGTTGCTGCCTGTTCTGTGGATTGCTAGGAGCCTGCTGCAGCACGGTGGATGTGAGACGTTCCTCTTGCTGTGGCTTAGGGTGTACAGTATATGGCACATGCTGCTGGATCTGTTGTGAAACATTTGGCACTTGTTGCTGCCCCTGTCCTTGATAGTTGCTTACAATTCTAGATTTTCACTTTAGTTTCATTATATATATACTGATATTACTTGTACATAAAATGAATATAAGAGATAGTATAGACAGAAGCAACAAACAAATTGAATAGAATAGTATAAGCTGGGATCCCCTTCATAGAAATATTGTAAGGAACAAGTTGCAGAAAAAGGTTCTCTATTAAATGGAGTTATTTTTATAATAAATTGCCCAATTATTTAAGGATACTAAATAGAAATACATTTAAAAATCAACTAAAGAAGTACTTAGTAGAAAAAGGCATTTATATAAAAGATGCGTTATAGTAAAGTATAACAGAATTTAAATAATTTTGTATGATTGGTACATATTAGATTGTCATGCTGCTTGAAACATGTATGCCTATAGGCAAAGATACGTACATTTACATTTGACATGAGCAAAGGTTATATCACTTCATGACGTGTATCTATTTTTCTGCCATGTGCGATTTTTCACACTATACTTACGTTCATTTAGTCCTGTACTTCTTTCTTTATTGTACATTTGACATGAACAAAGATTATAACACTTCATGACGTGTATGTATTTTGCTGCCATGTGCGATATTACGCTCTATACTCACGTTCATTTAGTCTTCTGCTGTTTCTTTATTCTATATCTGAGATGAATAAAGATTATAACACTTCATGGTGTCAATCTATTATGCTGCCAAGTGCGATGCTTTCCTCTACATTTACCTATTTTTGTGCACCTTCTGACACTAATATATACTGCTGTTTTTGAATCACTGGAGCACACACTTCTGTTATATTCTGAGCATTCCAGGTCATTGGATCTCATACTTGTGGAGTTAATATTTTCTGCGGATTTTGGATATTTATAGATGCTTCTTTCATTTCTGTTTTTGCGGCTTTGCTTTTTAGGTGTTGATGAAGTAATTTTATTAACACGTGATGAAATGACTTGCGGAGACACACTTCCCTGATTGGAAGATCTTTTATCAAGGCTACAACCTTGTAATGAATGGTCTGAACCAGAAGTTTCATTAACAGTAACTTTAGTTTCAGTCAAAATTTTGGTACCTCATGCTAGAGCAGGGCTTATCTGTCTGCACACCTGCATTAATAGATGTTATTTTGGTAAATAATTGAGCTCAATCTGAGCATTAGGTTTTATGAAAACCGGTGTGTACCATCCAGCTGTCTTAATTGCAGGTGTAAGGGCTATGTGTGCTTTATAAAACAATTCTTCATGTATGCCACAATCTTCATTATGAGAGAACAAACCCTGGATTGCTAAGATGAAATAAATCTGACCTACGAAACGTACATTTACATTTGACATGAGCAAAGGTTATATCACTTCATAACGTGTATCTATTTTTCTGCCATGTGCGATTTTTCACTCTATACTTACGTTCATTTAGTCCTGTACTTCTTTCTTTATTTTCCATTTGACATGAACAAAGATTATAACACTTCATGACATGTATGTATTTTGCTGCCATGTGCGATATTTCGCTCTATACTCACGTTCATTTAGTCTTCTGCTGTTTGTTTATTCTATATCTGAGATGAATAAAGATTATAACACTTCATGGTATCAATCTATTTTGCTGCCAAGTGCGATGCTTTCCTCTACATTTACCTATTTTTGTGCACCTTCTGACACTAATATATACTGCTGTTTTTGGATCACTGGAGCACACACTTCTGTTATATTCTGAGGATTCCAGGTCATTGGATCTCATACTTGTGTAGTTAATATTTTCTGCTGATTTTGGATATTCATAGATGCTTCTTTTATTTCTGTTTTTGCGGCTTTGCTTTTTAGGTGTTGATGAAGTAATTTTATTAACATGTGATAAAATGACTTGCGGAGACACACTTCCCTGATTGGAAGATCTTTTATCAAGGCTACTGCCTTGTAATGAATGGTATGAACCAGAAGTTTCATTAACAGTAACTTTAGTTTCAGTCAAAAAAGTTTGGTACCTCATGCTAGAGCAGGGCTTATCTGTGTGCACACCTGCATTAATAGATGTTATTTTGGTAAATAATTGAGCTCAATCTGAGCATTAGGTTTTATGAAAACCGGTGTGTACCATTCAGCTGTCTTAATTGCAGGTGTAAGGGATATCTGTGCATTATAAAACAATTCTTCATGTATGCCACAATCTTCATTATGAGAGAACAAACCCTGGTTTCCTAAGATGAAATAAATCTGACCTACGAAACGTACATTTACATTTGACATGAGCAAAGGTTATATCACTTCATAACGTGCATCTATTTTTCTGCCATGTGCGATTTTTCACTCTATACTTACGTTCATTTAGTCCTGTACTTCTTTCTTTATTTTCCATTTAGCATGAACAAAGATTATAACACTTCATGACATGTATGTATTTTGCTGCCATGTGCGATATTTCGCTCTATACTCACGTTCATTTAGTCTTCTGCTGTTTCTTTATTCTATATCTGAGATGAATAAAGATTATAACACTTCATGGTATCAATCTATTTTGCTGCCAAGTGCGATGCTTTCCTCTACATTTACCTATTTTTGTGCACCTTCTGACACTAATATATACTGCTGTTTTTGGATCACTGGAGCACACACTTCTGTTATATTCTGAGGATTCCAGGTCATTGGATCTCATACTTGTGGAGTTAATATTTTCTGCAGATTTTGGATATTTATAGATGCTTCTTTTATTTCTGTTTTTGCGGCTTTGCTTTTTAGGTGTTGATGAAGTAATTTTATTAACATGTGATAAAATGACTTGTGGAGACACACTTCCCTGATTGGAAGATCTTTTATCAAGGCTACTGCCTTGTAATGAATGGTCTGAACCAGAAGTTTCATTAACATTAACTTTAGTTTCAGTCAAAAAAGTTTGGTACCTCATGCTAGAGCAGGGCTTATCTGTCTGCACACCTGCATTAATAGATGTTATTTTGGTAAATAATTGAGCTCAATCTGAGCATAAGGTTTTATGAAAACTGGTGTGTTCCATCCAGCTGTGTTAATTACAGGTGTAAGGGCTATCTGTGCTTTATAAAACACGCTTGGCTTGGGGAAGTTTGTGGAATGAGGGATTGTCAGACTTCAGCCTCGGGGGCCCAAGCTGTCCTTCAGCAACCGGTAGCTCTTTCTCAGCCTTGGCGCCTTGTGGTCGTAGCGGCCCAAAGAGTTCACCTGCTGGTTGGTGTGGTAGGTGAGTTTCGTGTACATGGTACGTGTTCTCTCCCGCACCACGTCCATTATGTGTGGGAGACCGGAATGGGTGTGTAGGATGTGTGACGGGAATCTACGCCCGGTATCATAGATCATCCGAAGCGCCCTGTTCTGATTGGTTTGCCGTCTGCGGATGGTGGTCGCTGCCGCCCATCCCCAGACCTCGCAGCCGTACAGTATCAGGGTCGGGATAATCGCCTGATATAGGCGTAGTTTGAGACGTATGGGTATGATGGAACAGAATACAGGGTACAGCTGCCTGAGCGCGGAGTGGCCGAGGCCGACCTTTGCCCTGACATGTGGCGCGAAAGTGAGGCCGCGATCGAGCGTGACTCCAAGGCATTTGGCTGAGGTAACCCAGGGGATTCTCCTCCGCCTCAACTTCAGATGCCGCTCGGGCCGCCGTCGACGGACCTTCGCCAAGAGAAGCGCAGAGCTCTTCCCCGGGCTGATGGCCATTCTCCACTTTTCGCTCCACCTGCCAATGGCTGGGAGCTGTCGCTGTAGTGGAGGGAAACAGAATCGGGCAGTCTTGTTCTGTGCCATTATGAGCACATCGTCGGCCTATCGGCACGTAACAGTCCTGGGTTCCGTAGGGAACTCCGACATGTAGGCCGCGAAGAGAAGTGGGGACAGTGCACTGCGTTCCGGGATTCCAGTGGCTATGGGACGGACTGAGTAAACCTTCCCCACCACTCTCACCCTGAATGTGCGATCCCCGAGGAAACTTGCTTATCAGGGCATTATAGGCGGGAGGGATGTCTGACTCCTTGAGTTTGTACCAAAGGCCTTCTCTACGTCCAGCAACACTGCTATGGTCCTGAAGTTCTCGAGGAAGGCCTTCTCGGCCAATCGCAGTAACTGCAGGGTTGTAGATTGCCCATGGCGAAAACCAAACTGATGGTCCGGGAGGAGCAGCCGAATATGGCACATACTGAGGGATCTGTAGTGAAAGATTTGGCATTTGCTGCTGTAGCTTGTGTTGCTGCCTGTTCTGTGGATTGCTAGGAGCCTGCTGCAGCACGGTGGATGTGAGACGTTCCTCTTGCTGTGGCTTAGGGTGTACAGTATATGGCACATGCTGCTGGATCTGTTGTGAAACATTTGGCACTTGTTGCTGCCCCTGTCCTTGATAGTTGCTTACAATTCTAGATTTTCACTTTAGTTTCATTATATATATACTGATATTACTTGTACATAAAATGAATATAAGAGATAGTATAGACAGAAGCAACAAACAAATTGAATAGAATAGTATAAGCTGGGATCCCCTTCATAGAAATATTGTAAGGAACAAGTTGCAGAAAAAGGTTCTCTATTAAATGGAGTTATTTTTTATAATAAATTGCCCAATTATTTAAGGATACTAAATAGAAATACATTTAAAAATCAACTAAAGAAGTACTTAGTAGAAAAAGGCATTTATATAAAAGATGCGTTATAGTAAAGTATAACAGAATTAAAATGCTTTTGCATGTTACATCATTGATTTATAATTTAAATAATAATTGTTGAATAAATAATTTTGTATGATTGATACATATTAGATTGTCATGCTACTTGAAACATGTATGCCTATAGGCAAAGAAACGTACATTTACATTTGACATGAGCAAAGGTTATATCACTTCATGACGTGTATCTATTTTTCTGCCATGTGCGATTTTTCACTCTGTACTTAAGTTCATTTAGTCCTGTACTTCTTTCTTTATTTTACGTTTGACATGAACAAAGATTATAACATTTCATGACGTGTATGTATTTTGCTGCCATGTTGCGATATTTCACTCTATACTCACGTTCATTTACTCTTCTGCTGTTTCTTTATTCTATATCTGAGATGAATAAAGATTATAACACTTCATGGTGTGAATCTATTTTGCTGCCAAGTGCGATGCTTTCCTCTACATTTACCCATTTTTGTGCACCTTCTGACACTAATATATACTGCTGTTTTTGGATCACTGGAGCCCACACTTCTGCTATATTCTGAGCATTCCAGGTCATTGGATCTCATACTTGTGGAGTTAATATTTTCTGCTGATTTTGGATATTTATAGATGCTTCTTTCATTTCTGTTTTTGCGGCTTTGCTTTTTAGGTGTTGATGAAGTAATTTTATTAACACGTGATAAAATGACTTGCGGAGACACACTTCACTGATTGGAAGATCTTTTATCAAGGCTACGGCCTTGTAATGAATGGTCTGAACCAGAAGTTTCATTAACATTAACTTTAGTTTCAGTCAAAAAAGTTTGGTACCTCATGCTAGAGCAGGGCTTATCTGTCTGCACACCTGCATTAATAGATGTTATTTTGGTAAATAATTGAGCTCAATCTGAGCATTAGGTTTTTTGAAAACCGGTGTGTACCATCCAGCTGTCTTAATTGCAGGTGTAAGGGCTATGTGTGCTTTATAAAACAATTCTTCATGTATGCCACAATCTTCATTATGAGAGAACAAACCCTGGTTTCCTAAGATGAAATAAATCTGACCTACGAAACGTACATTTACATTTGACATGAGCAAAGGTTATATCACTTCATAACGTGTATCTATTTTTCTGCCATGTGCGATTTTTCACTCTATACTTACGTTCATTTAGTCCTGTACTTCTTTCTTTATTTTCCATTTGACATGAACAAAGATTATAACACTTCATGACATGTATGTAGTTTGCTGCCATGTGCGATATTTCGCTCTATACTCACGTTCATTTAGTCTTCTGCTGTTTCTTTATTCTATATCTGAGATGAATAAAGATTATAACACTTCATGGTGTCAATCTATTTTGCTGCCAAGTGCGATGCTTTCCTCTACATTTATCTATTTTTGTGCACCTTCTGACACTAATATATACTGCTGTTTTTGAATCACTGGAGCACACACTTCTGTTATATTCTGAGCATTCCAGGTCATTGGATCTCATACTTGTGGAGTTAATATTTTCTGCGGATTTTGGATATTTATAGATGCTTCTTTCATTTCTGTTTTTGCGGCTTTGCTTTTTAGGTGTTGATGAAGTAATTTTATTAACACGTGATGAAATGACTTGCGGAGACACACTTCCCTGATTGGAAGATCTTTTATCAAGGCTACGGCCTTGTAATGAATGGTCTGAACCAGAAGTTTCATTAACATTAACTTTAGTTTCAGTCAAAAAAGTTTGGTACCTCATGCTAGAGCAGGGCTTATCTGTCTGCACACCTGCATTAATAGATGTTATTTTGGTAAATAATTGAGCTCAATCTGAGCATTAGGTTTTATGAAAACCGGTGTGTACCATCCAGCTGTCTTAATTGCAGGTGAAAGGGCTATGTGTGCTTTATAAAACAATTCTTCATTATGAGAGAACAAACCCTGGTTTCCTAAGATGAAATAAATCTGACCTACGAAACGTACATTTACATTTGACATGAGCAAAGGTTATATCACTTCATAACGTGTATCTATTTTTCTGCCATGTGCGATTTTTCACTCTATACTTACGTTCATTTAGTCCTGTACTTCTTTCTTTATTTTCCATTTGACATGAACAAAGATTATAACACTTCATGACATGTATGTATTTTGCTGCCATGTGCGATATTTCGCTCTATACTCACGTTCATTTAGTCTTCTGCTGTTTCTTTATTCTATATCTGAGATGAATAAAGATTATAACACTTCATGGTGTCAATCTATTTTGCTGCCAAGTGCGATGCTTTCCTCTACATTTATCTATTTTTGTGCACCTTCTGACACTAATATATACTGCTGTTTTTGAATCACTGGAGCACACACTTCTGTTATATTCTGAGCATTCCAGGTCATTGGATCTCATACTTGTGGAGTTAATATTTTCTGCGGATTTTGGATATTTATAGATGCTTCTTTCATTTCTGTTTTTGCGGCTTTGCTTTTTAGGTGTTGATGAAGTAATTTTATTAACACGTGATGAAATGACTTGCGGAGACACACTTCCCTGATTGGAAGATCTTTTTTCAAGGCTACGGCCTTGTAATGAATGGTCTGAACCAGAAGTTTCATTAACATTAACTTTAGTTTCAGTCAAAAAAGTTTGGTACCTCATGCTAGAGCAGGGCTTATCTGTCTGCACACCTGCATTAATAGATGTTATTTTGGTAAATAATTGAGCTCAATCTGAGCATTAGGTTTTTTGAAAACCGGTGTGTACCATCCAGCTGTCTTAATTGCAGGTGTAAGGGCTATGTGTGCTTTATAAAACAATTCTTATTATGAGAGAACAAACCCTGGTTTCCTAAGATGAAATAAATCTGACCTACGAAACGTACATTTACATTTGACATGAGCAAAGGTTATATCACTTCATAACGTGTATCTATTTTTCTGCCATGTGCGATTTTTCACTCTATACTTACGTTCATTTAGTCCTGTACTTCTTTCTTTATTTTCCATTTGACATGAACAAAGATTATAACACTTCATGACATGTATGTATTTTGCTGCCATGTGCGATATTTCGCTCTATACTCACGTTCATTTAGTCTTCTGCTGTTTCTTTATTCTATATCTGAGATGAATAAAGATTATAACACTTCATGGTGTCAATCTATTTTGCTGCCAAGTGCGATGCTTTCCTCTACATTTATCTATTTTTGTGCACCTTCTGACACTAATATATACTGCTGTTTTTGAATCACTGGAGCACACACTTCTGTTATATTCTGAGCATTCCAGGTCATTGGATCTCATACTTGTGGAGTTAATATTTTCTGCGGATTTTGGATATTCATAGATGCTTCTTTCATTTCTGTTTTTGCGGCTTTGCTTTTTAGGTGTTGATGAAGTAATTTTATTAACACGTGATGAAATGACTTGCGGAGACACACTTCCCTGATTGGAAGATCTTTTATCAAGGCTACGGCCTTGTAATGAATGGTCTGAACCAGAAGTTTCATTAACATTAACTTTAGTTTCAGTCAAAAAAGTTTGGTACCTCATGCTAGAGCAGGGCTTATCTCTCTGCACACCTGCATTAATAGATGTTATTTTGGTAAATAATTGAGCTCAATCTGAGCATTAGGTTTTTTGAAAACCGGTGTGTACCATCCAGCTGTCTTAATTGCAGGTGTAAGGGCTATGTGTGCTTTATAAAACAATTCTTCATGTATGCCACAATCTTCATTATGAGAGAACAAACCCTGGTTTCCTAAGATGAAATAAATCTGACCTACGAAACGTACATTTACATTTGACATGAGCAAAGGTTATATCACTTCATAACGTGTATCTATTTTTCTGCCATGTGCGATTTTTCACTCTATACTTACGTTCATTTAGTCCTGTACTTCTTTCTTTATTTTCCATTTGACATGAACAAAGATTGTAACACTTCATGACATGTATGTATTTTGCTGCCATGTGCGATATTTCGCTCTATACTCACGTTCATTTAGTCTTCTGCTGTTTCTTTATTCTATATCTGAGATGAATAAAGATTATAACACTTCATGGTGTCAATCTATTTTGCTGCCAAGTGCGATGCTTTCCTCTACATTTATCTATTTTTGTGCACCTTCTGACACTAATATATACTGCTGTTTTTGAATCACTGGAGCACACACTTCTGTTATATTCTGAGCATTCCAGGTCATTGGATCTCATACTTGTGGAGTTAATATTTTCTGCGGATTTTGGATATTCATAGATGCTTCTTTCATTTCTGTTTTTGCGGCTTTGCTTTTTAGGTGTTGATGAAGTAATTTTATTAACACGTGATGAAATGACTTGCGGAGACACACTTCCCTGATTGGAAGATCTTTTATCAAGGCTACGGCCTTGTAATGAATGGTCTGAACCAGAAGTTTCATTAACATTAACTTTAGTTTCAGTCAAAAAAGTTTGGTACCTCATGCTAGAGCAGGGCTTATCTGTCTGCACACCTGCATTAATAGATGTTATTTTGGTAAATAATTGAGCTCAATCTGAGCATTAGGTTTTTTGAAAACCGGTGTGTACCATCCAGCTGTCTTAATTGCAGGTGTAAGGGCTATGTGTGCTTTATAAAACATTTCTTTATTATGAGAGAACAAACCCTGGTTTCCTAAGATGAAATAAATCTGACCTACGAAACGTACATTTACATTTGACATGAGCAAAGGTTATATCACTTCATAACGTGTATCTATTTTTCTGCCGTGTGCGATTTTTCACTCTATACTTACGTTCATTTAGTCCTGTACTTCTTTCTTTATTTTCCATTTGACATGAACAAAGATTATAACACTTCATGACATGTATGTATTTTGCTGCCATGTGCGATATTTCGCTCTATACTCACAGTCATTTAGTCTTCTGCTGTTTCTTTATTCTATATCTGAGATGAATAAAGATTATAACACTTCATGGTGTCAATCTATTTTGCTGCCAAGTGCGATGCTTTCCTCTACATTTATCTATTTTTGTGCACCTTCTGACACTAATATATACTGCTGTTTTTGAATCACTGGAGCACACACTTCTGTTATATTCTGAGCATTCCAGGTCATTGGATCTCATACTTGTGGAGTTAATATTTTCTGCGGATTTTGGATATTCATAGATGCTTCTTTCATTTCTGTTTTTGCGGCTTTGCTTTTTAGGTGTTGATGAAGTAATTTTATTAACACGTGATGAAATGACTTGCGGAGACACACTTCCCTGATTGGAAGATCTTTTATCAAGGCTACGGCCTTGTAATGAATGGTCTGAACCAGAAGTTTCATTAACATTAACTTTAGTTTCAGTCAAAAAAGTTTGGTACCTCATGCTAGAGCAGGGCTTATCTGTCTGCACACCTGCATTAATAGATGTTATTTTGGTAAATAATTGAGCTCAATCTGAGCATTAGGTTTTTTGAAAACCGGTGTGTACCATCCAGCTGTCTTAATTGCAGGTGTAAGGGCTATGTGTGCTTTATAAAACAATTCTTCATGTATGCCACAATCTTCATTATGAGAGAACAAACCCTGGTTTCCTAAGATGAAATAAATCTGACCTACGAAACGTACACTTACATTTGACATGAGCAAAGGTTATATCACTTCATAACGTGTATCTATTTTTCTGCCATGTGCGATTTTTCACTCTATACTTACGTTCATTTAGTCCTGTACTTCTTTCTTTATTTTCCATTTGGCATGAACAAAGATTATAACACTTCATGACATGTATGTATTTTGCTGCCATGTGCGATATTTCGCTCTATACTCACGTTCATTTAGTCTTCTGCTGTTTCTTTATTCTATATCTGAGATGAATAAAGATTATAACACTTCATGGTATCAATCTATTTTGCTGCCAAGTGCGATGCTTTCCTCTACATTTACCTATTTTTGTGCACCTTCTGACACTAATATATACTGCTGTTTTTGGATCACTGGAGCACACACTTCTGTTATATTCTGAGGATTCCAGGTCATTGGATCTCATACTTGTGGAGTTAATATTTTCTGCAGATTTTGGATATTTATAGATGCTTCTTTCATTTCTGTTTTTGCGGCTTTGCTTTTTAGGTGTTGATGAAGTAATTTTATTAACACGTGATAAAATGACTTGCGGAGACACACTTCCCTGATTGGAAGATCTTTTATCAAGGCTACGGCCTTGTAATGAATGGTCTGAACCAGAAGTTTCATTAACATTAACTTTAGTTTCAGTCAAAAAAGTTTGGTACCTCATGCTAGAGCAGGGCTTATCTGTCTGCACACCTGCATTAATAGATGTTATTTTGGTAAATAATTGAGCTCAATCTGAGCATTAGGTTTTATGAAAACCGGTGTGTACCATCCAGCTGTCTTAATTGCAGGTGTAAGGGCTATGTGTGCTTTATAAAACAATTCTTCATTATGAGAGAACAAACCCTGGTTTCCTAAGATGAAATAAATCTGACCTACGAAACGTACATTTACATTTGACATGAGCAAAGGTTATATCACTTCATAACGTGTATCTATTTTTCTGCCATGTGCGATTTTTCACTCTATACTTACGTTCATTTAGTCCTGTACTTCTTTCTTTATTTTCCATTTGACATGAACAAAGATTATAACACTTCATGACATGTATGTATTTTGCTGCCATGTGCGATATTTCGCTCTATACTCACGTTCATTTAGTCTTCTGCTGTTTCTTTATTCTATATCTGAGATGAATAAAGATTATAACACTTCATGGTGTCAATCTATTTTGCTGCCAAGTGCGATGCTTTCCTCTACATTTATCTATTTTTGTGCACCTTCTGACACTAATATATACTGCTGTTTTTGAATCACTGGAGCACACACTTCTGTTATATTCTGAGCATTCCAGGTCATTGGATCTCATACTTGTGGAGTTAATACTTTCTGCGGATTTTGGATATTTATAGATGCTTCTTTCATTTCTGTTTTTGCGGCTTTGCTTTTTAGGTGTTGATGAAGTAATTTTATTAACACGTGATGAAATGACTTGCGGAGACACACTTCCCTGATTGGAAGATCTTTTATCAAGGCTACGGCCTTGTAATGAATGGTCTGAACCAGAAGTTTCATTAACATTAACTTTAGTTTCAGTCAAAAAAGTTTGGTACCTCATGCTAGAGCAGGGCTTATCTGTCTGCACACCTGCATTAATAGATGTTATTTTGGTAAATAATTGAGCTCAATCTGAGCATTAGGTTTTTTGAAAACCGGTGTGTACCATCCAGCTGTCTTAATTGCAGGTGTAAGGGCTATGTGTGCTTTATAAAACAATTCTTCATTATGAGAGAACAAACCCTGGTTTCCTAAGATGAAATAAATCTGACCTACGAAACGTACATTTACATTTGACATGAGCAAAGGTTATATCACTTCATAACGTGTATCTATTTTTCTGCCATGTGCGATTTTTCACTCTATACTTACGTTCATTTAGTCCTGTACTTCTTTCTTTATTTTCCATTTGACATGAACAAAGATTATAACACTTCATGACATGTATGTATTTTGCTGCCATGTGCGATATTTCGCTCTATACTCACGTTCATTTAGTCTTCTGCTGTTTCTTTATTCTATATCTGAGATGAATAAAGATTATAACACTTCATGGTGTCAATCTATTTTGCTGCCAAGTGCGATGCTTTCCTCTACATTTATCTATTTTTGTGCACCTTCTGACACTAATATATACTGCTGTTTTTGAATCACTGGAGCACACACTTCTGTTATATTCTGAGCATTCCAGGTCATTGGATCTCATACTTGTGGAGTTAATATTTTCTGCGGATTTTGGATATTTATAGATGCTTCTTTCATTTCTGTTTTTGCGGCTTTGCTTTTTAGGTGTTGATGAAGTAATTTTATTAACACGTGATGAAATGACTTGCGGAGACACACTTCTCTGATTGGAAGATCTTTTATCAAGGCTACGGCCTTGTAATGAATGGTCTGAACCAGAAGTTTCATTAACATTAACTTTAGTTTTAGTCAAAAAAGTTTGGTACCTCATGCTAGAGCAGGGCTTATCTGTCTGCACACCTGCATTAATAGATGTTATTTTGGTAAATAATTGAGCTCAATCTGAGCATTAGGTTTTTTGAAAACCGGTGTGTACCATCCAGCTGTCTTAATTGCAGGTGTAAGGGCTATGTGTGCTTTATAAAACAATTCTTCATGTATGCCACAATCTTCATTATGAGAGAACAAACCCTGGTTTCCTAAGATGAAATAAATCTGACCTACGAAACGTACATTTACATTTGACATGAGCAAAGGTTATATCACTTCATAACGTGTATCTATTTTTCTGCCATGTGCGATTTTTCACTCTATACTTACGTTCATTTAGTCCTGTACTTCTTTCTTTATTTTCCATTTGACATGAACAAAGATTATAACACTTCATGACATGTATGTATTTTGCTGCCATGTGCGATATTTCGCTCTATACTCACATTCATTTAGTCTTCTGCTGTTTCTTTATTCTATATCTGAGATGAATAAAGATTATAACACTTCATGGTGTCAATCTATTTTGCTGCCAAGTGCGATGCTTTCCTCTACATTTATCTATTTTTGTGCACCTTCTGACACTAATATATACTGCTGTTTTTGAATCACTGGAGCACACACTTCTGTTATATTCTGAGCATTCCAGGTCATTGGATCTCATACTTGTGGAGTTAATATTTTCTGCGGATTTTGGATATTCATAGATGCTTCTTTCATTTCTGTTTTTGCGGCTTTGCTTTTTAGGTGTTGATGAAGTAATTTTATTAACACGTGATGAAATGACTTGCGGAGACACACTTACCTGATTGGAAGATCTTTTATCAAGGCTACGGCCTTGTAATGAATGGTCTGAACCAGAAGTTTCATTAACATTAACTTTAGTTTCAGTCAAAAAAGTTTGGTACCTCATGCTAGAGCAGGGCTTATCTGTCTGCACACCTGCATTAATAGATGTTATTTTGGTAAATAATTGAGCTCAATCTGAGCATTAGGTTTTTTGAAAACCGGTGTGTACCATTCAGCTGTCTTAATTGCAGGTGTAAGGGATATCTGTGCTTTATAAAACAATTCTTCATGTATGCCACAATCTTCATTATGAGAGAACAAACCCTGGTTTCCTAAGATGAAATAAATCTGACCTACGAAACGTACATTTACATTTGACATGAGCAAAGGTTATATCACTTCATAACGTGTATCTATTTTTCTGCCATGTGCGATTTTTCACTCTATACTTACGTTCATTTAGTCCTGTACTTCTTTCTTTATTTTCCATTTGGCATGAACAAAGATTATAACACTTCATGACATGTATGTATTTTGCTGCCATGTGCGATATTTCGCTCTATACTCACGTTCATTTAGTCTTCTGCTGTTTCTTTATTCTATATCTGAGATGAATAAAGATTATAACACTTCATGGTATCAATCTATTTTGCTGCCAAGTGCGATGCTTTCCTCTACATTTACCTATTTTTGTGCACCTTCTGACACTAATATATACTGCTGTTTTTGGATCACTGGAGCACACACTTCTGTTATATTCTGAGGATTCCAGGTCATTGGATCTCATACTTGTGGAGTTAATATTTTCTGCAGATTTTGGATATTTATAGATGCTTCTTTTATTTCTGTTTTTGTGGCTTTGCTTTTTAGGTGTTGATGAAGTAATTTTATTAACATGTGATAAAATGACTTGCGGAGACACACTTCCCTGATTGGAAGATCTTTTATCAAGGCTACTGCCTTGTAATGAATGGTCTGAACCAGAAGTTTCATTAACATTAACTTTAGTTTCAGTCAAAAAAGTTTGGTACCTCATGCTAGAGCAGGGCTTATCTGTCTGCACACCTGCATTAATAGATGTTATTTTGGTAAATAATTGAGCTCAATCTGAGCATAAGGTTTTATGAAAACTGGTGTGTTCCATCCAGCTGTGTTAATTACAGGTGTAAGGGCTATCTGTGCTTTATAAAACACGCTTGGCTTGGGGAAGTTTGTGGAATGAGGGATTGTCAGACTTCAGCCTCAGGGGCCCAAGCCGTCCTTCAGCAACTGGTAGCTCTTTCTCCGCCTTGGCGCCTTGTGGTCGTAGCGGCCCAAAGAGTTCACCTGCTGGTTGTTGTGGTAGGTGAGTTTCGTGTACATGGTACAGGTTCTCTCCCGCACCACGTCCATTATGTGTGGGAGACCGGAATGGGTGTGTAGGATGTGTGACGGGAATCTACGCCCGGTATCATAGATCATCCAAAGCGCCCTGTTCTGATTGGTTTGCCGTCTGCGGATGGTGGTCGCTGCCGCCCATCCCCAGACCTCGCAGCCGTACAGTATCAGGGTCGGGATAATCGCCTGATATAGGCGTAGTTTGAGACGTATGGGTATGATGGAACAGAATACAGGGTACAGCTGCCTGAGCGCGGAGTGGCCGAGGCCGACCTTTGCCCTGACATGTGGCGCGAAAGTGAGGCCGCGATCGAGCGTGACTCCGAGGCATTTGGCTGAGGTAACCCAGGGGATTCTCCTCCGCCTCAACTTCCGATGCCGCTCGGGCCGCCGTCGACGGACCTTCGCCAAGAGAAGCGCAGAGCTCTTCCCCGGGCTGATGGCCATTCTCCACTTTTCGCTCCACCTGCCAATGGCTGGGAGCTGTCGCTGTAGTGGAGGGAAACAGAATCGGGCAGTCTTGTTCTGTGCCATTATGAGCACATCGTCGGCCTATCGGCACATAACAGTCCTGGGTTCCGTAGGGAAGTCCGACATGTAGGCCGCGAAGAGAAGTGGGGACAGTGCACTGCGTTCCGGGATTCCAGTGGCTATGGGACGGACTGAGTAAACCTTCCCCACCACTCTCACCCTGAATGTGCGATCCCCGAGGAAACTTGCTTATCAGGGCAATATAGGCGGGAGGGATGTCTGACTCCTTGAGTTTGTACCAAAGGCCTTCTCTACGTCCAGCAGCACTGCTATGGTCCTGAAGTTCTCGAGGAAGGTCTTCTCGGCCAATCGCAGTAACTGCAGGATTGTAGATTGCCCATGGCGAAAGCCAAACTGATGGTCCGGGAGGAGCAGCCGAATATGGCACATACTGAGGGATCTGTAGTGAAAGATTTGGCATTTGCTGCTGTAGCTTGTGTTGCTGCCTGTTCTGTGGATTGCTAGGAGCCTGCTGCAGCACGGTGGATGTGAGACGTTCCTCTAGCTGTGGCTTAGGGTGTACAGTATATGGCACATGCTGCTGGATCTGTTGTGAAACATGTGGCACTTGTTGCTACCCCTGTCCTTGTTAGTTGCTTACAATTCTAGATTTTCACTTTAGTTTCATTTTATATATATATATATATATATATATATATATTTAAACTGATATTACTTGTACATAAAATGAATATAAGAGATAGAATAGACAGAAGCAATAAACAAAATGAATAGAATAGTATAATTTATTTAAAGGTGAGTCGGAATTGTAAAGGTGAGTCGGAATTGTAACACCAACATCACTTAAGTTAAGCTAGTATATTAAGTTAGTATAAGCTGGGATCCCCTTCATAGAAATATTGTAAGGAACAAGTTGCAGAAAAAGGTTCTCTATTAAATGGAGTTATTTTTTATAATAAATTGCCCAAATATTTAAGGATACTAAATAGAAATACATTTAAAAATCAACTAAAGAAGTACTTAGTAGAAAAAGGCATTTATATAAAAGATGCGTTATAGTAAAGTATAACAGAAATTAAATAATTTTGTATGATTGATACATATTAGATTGTCATGCTGCTTGAAACATGTATGCCTATAGGCAAAGATACGTACATTTACATTTGACATGAGCAAAGGTTATATCACTTCATGACGTGTATCTATTTTACTGCCATGTGCGATTTTTCACTCTATACTTACGTTCATTTAGTACTGTACTTCTTTCTTTATTTTACATTTGACATGAACAAAGATTATAACACTTCATGACGTGTATGTATTTTGCTGCCCTGTGCGATATTTCGCTCTATACTCACGTTCATTTAGTCTTCTGCTGTTTCTTTATTCTATATCTGAGATGTATAAAGATTATAACACTTCATGGTGTGAATCTATTTTGCTGCCAAGTGCGATGCTTTCCTCTACATTTACCTATTTTTGTGCACCTTCTGACACTAATATATACTGCTGTTTTTGGATCACTGGAGCGCACACTTCTGCTATATTCTGAGGATTCCAGGTCATTGGATCTCATACTTGTGGAGTTAATATTTTCTGCTGGTTTTCGATATTTATTGATGCTATTTCTGTTTTCGCGGCTTTGCTTTTTAGGTGTTGATGAATTAATTTTATTAACATGTGATAAAATGACTTGCGGAGACACACTTCCCTGATTGGAAGATCTTTTATCAAGGCTACTGCCTTGTAATGAATGGTCTGAACCAGAAGTTTCATTAACAGTAACTTTAGTTTCAGTCAAAAAAGTTTGTTTCCTCATGCTAGAGCAGGGCTTATCCGTCTGCACACCTGCATTAATAGATGGTATTCTGGTAAATAACTGAGCGCAATCTGAGCATTAGGTTTTATGAAAACTGGTGTGTACCATCCAGCTGTCTTAATTACTGGTGTAAGGGCTATCCGTGCTTTATAAGACAATTCTTCATGTATGCCACAATCTTCATTATGAGACAACAAACCCTGGTTTCCTATTTTTTTTTTCAAGTGGAGGAGAAAATGATTTAATCACTGACCCCAGCCCCGATGGCAGTCGGGACTGAGAGTGTGGGACTCACCAATAGTCGGCATACCCACTAAAAACTCCTCCACCGGTGGAAAAATTAAGAAGGTAAAAGTGGAATGGCGTGGCTTTGTGCGGTCCCACATAGCACCCGCGTTAGTATGTGAATGATGGATGACTCCACCCTATGGGCTGGAGCGGGATAGGTGGTTACCAGGTTGCAGCCATGAAACCTGACTGCAACACTAGTGAAAAATGGCGTGGGTTTAGGTAAGAGTTGGAAAGGTGATTGTATGGAAGGTGTAGGTTGGCGTCGAACTTACTTCTTGTGAAGCTGCATCGTGCTCAGGAATTCTGCTGAGTACTTTGCGCTGGGCGAAGGCCTTCGGCGGTTGCTTGGGGCCTCCGGTTTGGCTGTCTGCTGGAAGTAGGCCCGAAGTTCGTGCTGCTGCACTTCCAGAGATCTGACGGTGATATCGATGGAGTCTAGATGCTGTGCGATGGTGTCCATTGCTGAAGATGAGTTCTGGATGGTGCTGAGTCTGGAAGTGATGGTCTCGAGCTGCCCAGCTAGATAAACTTGCTAAGCAGCTGAGGTGTCTTGAAGGTCCCTGATGAATTCCTCCAGGGCTGTCAGCTTCGTCGTCATGTTCAGGAACTCCGCGTGGAGATCCTGAACGGCGTCGCGTAGGCCCTGGACTTCCTCGAGGATTTGTGCTGAAGATGATGGTGTCGTCGCTGGTGATGGTGCTGGTGTCGGTGTTGATGATTGCGCTGGTGGTGCTGATGGCTTCGGCGGTGCCTTCCTATGGGGATGCAGGGGGCAGAGCGCGTGGCCGGTGAAGTGAGATGACCCACCACAGGTCGCAAAGTATCGGCGTCCGCGGCGCAGATCGTGCTGGGTGCACGAAGACGTGCTGGCGGCGCCAAAGTAGTGGCACCTAGGTTTCGCCGTGCAGGAGCTCTCGGTGTGGCCGTAGGCACAGCAGCGTCGGCAGGGCACCTGGCTTTTCATTCGGCTGGCCTCGATGCGTAAGCACCGCCCTCAAGGCCGCTTCCTGGTCACCAGGGTCTGCGAACTCGATCCTGACCAACGAAGTGGGTCCCTGTGCTCCGTGGATACGAGCGGCCTTCAAGGTTGAAGACCACTGTTGGCGTGTTGCGCTGATGAGGAACCTGACTGGCAGGTCCCTCGGGACCCCTCGGATTACAGCACTGTACCTCCCATGAGGCACAGGCTGTGACTGCGCTGGCTGGACAGTATCCAGGACTGGCGGCGTTGGCTGCGGTGAAGCTGGCGGCAACTGCGGAGGCAGTCCCGGCGAAGCTGCGCTGGCACGTGGCAAAGCGGCAGTCGAAGCGTAGGTTGCCCTAGGCTGCGGCGAAATCCCCTCGGCGGGTACTGGAGGAGATGAAGAGGTTCCTGCCTTAGCAGGAGCGGCTACAGAGCGACCCTTCTTCCTCGCCATCTCGGAGCTGTTTCCTAAGATGAGATAAATCTTACCTACATTTGGCCCAGAGCAGCTAGGCACCAATGCTAGACCATTGTTTTCATTTGGGTTCACAGGCACAGAGTAGTTAGGCACCAATGCTAGACCACTATTTGCATTTGGGTTCACAGGCTCAGAGTAGCTAGGCACCTATGCTAGACCAATGTTTGCATTTGGGTTCACAGGCACAGAGTAGCTAGGCACCTATGTTAGACCAATGTTTGCATTTGGGTTCACAGGCACAGAGTAGCTAGGAACCAATGCTAGACCATTGTTTGCATTTGGGGTCACAGGCACAGAATAGCTAGGCACCAATGCTAGACTATTGTTTGCACTTGGGTTCCCAGGCACAGAGTAGCTAGGCACCAATGCTAGACTATTGTTTGCACTTGGCTTCCCAGGCAGAGAGTAGCTAGGCACCAATGCTAGACCATTTTTTGCATTTTTGTTCACAGCCATAGAGTAGCTAGGCACCAATGGTTGACCAGAGTTTGCAAAAGTACAGCGATGAGTACTTTGTTGTGGGTGACAATGTTGTTGGGCTCGAGGACTGCTTCCATTGTATAGTAAACATGGAGCTCGAAGGGCCGGGACTGTCTGGAATTGGTGTTGTTGCCTGTTTTGTGAGTTGCTAGGTGTCTGCTGCGACATGGTGGCTGTGAGACGCTGTGGTTTAGCTTGTGCCGAATATGGCACGTACTGAAGGATCTGTTGTGAAAGATTTGGCATTTGCTGCTGTAGCATGTGTTGCTGCCTGTTCTATGGGTTGCTAGGAGCCTGCTGCAGCACGGTGGATGTGAGACGTTCCTCTTGCTGTGGCTTAGGGTGTACAGTATATGGCATATGCTGCCGGATCTGTTGTGAAACATTTGACACTTGTTGCTGCCCCTGTTCTTGATAGTTGCTTGCAATTCTCTATGAAAATTATCTAAATACTCGAATATGGAAGTGCTGAAATTAGTATATATTTACTATGCTACAATACATAGCCATCTTAGCTATGGAATTGAGATATGGGGCAGTGCTGGAATTACAAATATAAACAGAGTATTAATACTACAAAAGATGTGCCTATGAACTATTGTCACGTTATACCGGTAAGGAGCTGGGTCTTGGATTTATTATTACACACCAATTGGTGATATCTTAATATTCGGTTACATTCTTCTAAATTTATGTAGAATCTTATTCTACTTATTTCTTAGTTTGACATTTCTGTTAATCTTGTGTACGTGACCAGATGCTAGCGGTTGCTTATTTCCTAGGAGTGTTTCTCGGACTTTACAGTGACATCAGCTTCCACGTGGAAACTCATGGAACAATGTTCCAGAAATGAATATGTGTGTCCGGGAAAGTCATGTGCTCTTGCGTAACTCTAGGACGGCTCCGAACCATATAAGGTAATATCCCTTCGGACAATGTGAGGACCCCGATAGAAGCCGGGCTTCTATATAAGCAAGCGAGCGAGTCCGCTCGGTCGCCTTGCTCTTCTGACGGATGGGTATCGTGTACAGCTGGTCACGATTGATATCAACTTGCAGCTCCTTCCTGTGTAACCAACATATCTCCAAGGTAAGCCCAGAAGGGTAGTATCAGTAATTGATTCTACTTACTGTGTCATGTAGTTACCAAAGTCATTGCCCTAATAATTGTACATCACCATCTCAGGGTTTTCTTTCAAAATACAATCATGCAGTCAGTAGCTTAAGCGAGTGTCTTTGCCTTCTGATCCTGTCCACATACGCTTCCCGATCACACCCAGTGTTGTGGTGTGACATATGGTGGAGGGCCGGCTTCTCTAAAGCATTTTTGAGAAGTATGGTTCGACCCCGTACCTCTGTTTTTTATTCCTTATAAGATGTTTAGGGTGAAGACAACGGCTTTTCCTCGCGATCAGCGTTTTCTTAGGGAAGAGTAGAATTCAATTCCTTACCTCTACATATTATTTCATCACGCGAGAGTTATGGTTCAGGCATCGGCTTCTCTATATTTCCATTTTTGTTATTAGAAAACCATCGTTGCAAGTACTAGTACCCTCTCACAAACAGATTTCGGACCATGAGGAAGGCACCGGCCTCTCTAATTGATTTTTCCTTGAGGTTCCCCAAGGGCCAGCCCCTTCAAATTTAATTTTTCAAGTTGGTATGGTTTAAGTCAGTATCTCTCTGTATTTGCCTCCTTTCCAGAAAAATAGGACGTAACACCCCTGTCTTGAGTTAACCCGTATCGGTACTTCCAATTTTCCGATATGTTGAGTATGAATTTGTTTTCTCTTTAAGATTTGGGAGTCCTCTTTTCTAATTAACTGCCGCCTGAAGCAGAAATATTCGCCCTTAAGCTAAAAACAAAAACAAACAAAAAAAATACCTGAAACGTCCACGATGCACATGGAGGTAAAAGTCGCTCTAAATTTCGTCATGTCTCACCTGTACAGTAAGCTGCCCAGGCGGAGAGTAAACATGTTCGGAGAAGAACTTCAAAAGTTATTAACGAACAAGTTCAAGGGGCATTGGCACCCAGAAGCACCATTAAAGGGCTCGGCATTCAGATGTCTCCAGACTGGTACTCGAGTGGATCCAGTTCTGGAGCAAGCTGCCAAAGGAAGCGGGGTTCCCATTCAGGATCTTCTCCAGGAACTGCCACCAGAATTGACAGTATGGGTCGATCCCGGAGAGGTTAGTTACAGGATCGGCGAAAGGGGTGCCATTAAGGTGTTATTCAGCGATTTGTTTGATCCACACGTTACTTCCTTTGTCGCAGACCGTGGAGTCACCAAAACCCTCAATCCTGAGGCCAGTGTTTCAGGCCCATCGAGGCCGTGGCCTCATCTTTCGGTGGAGCTTTATTAAATAATAATACCTACGAAGGCTTACCAAGTCAGGTAACATCCATCATCCCTTGTTTTACGGCGCCACTCAATTTCACCACGGCCACTTTTGCCCAGACTAAGTTTGGTTGCACCAGACTCAAGATCAGTAGCAAGCGAACCAGTAGGATGTCGCCATCCAACTACGTCAAACAGTGTGCCATCCAGTTACCGATTCACCACCACCGCCACCCCCATCCACTTTTTTGAATTTTGTTTTGGTATAAATTTGCATCCACATTTCTGAAAAATTACGGAAATTGTTATATATGTGTGTCATTAGACATGTAGTTCCAATAATGACTTTTTATTGATTTTAGTGTTTTTTTTTTTGTTTGAGTTCGGAATACGTTACCTCAATATGTACACCTTTAATTGTTAAACTTCGGAATTATAATGGTATATAAACCAAAAAAAGTCAGTTCTAAACTAAAGTATAACCTTATGTCTTGAAATCATAATCACATATTTAAATCCTCATTGGCAACTTTCGTAACATTCAACCACTTCGTTAATACACTGTAAACTCGCATTTCCCGCGACAGCAGATTCTTGTTTACACACACTGTGTTTACAAAATATCAGCATTTTGAATAATGTTTCCCAGATATTTATTTACCTTTTTTTTTTTCTCTCTCAAAGTGTTCCACAACTATATTATGATAAAATAAACTTCTGTGTTTAATGAAGCTGTACCCTCCTGTATACTTATGACACATGAGTACTTACATGCCAACATTTTGAAATGTTTTATGTTTCTTTCTTTAGCGGGGTAAATTCCCTTAATAATCCATGATTATCATTAGATAATCATTAATAGCCCTCCACTACACTATTACGATACAACCGGAAATACATTTTTTTTCACTGCTTAGTATGTAGCACGTTGATTTACAGAATGTGTTGCATTCCACCCGAAATTTCCATCTTGAGGCTACACCGGAATTACACGCATTAGGGTTTCTTATCCGACGAAACACATTTCGATGAAGGTTCATGTATGTATTTAAGTGTCAGTGAACACCTTAACAATATATATCATGTATCCAAAATGACACATTTGTTCATTACCACTATATATGGACGAGATTTTTAATAAGAGTTGAATATTACTTTAACTCATATTCCTTTATTCCCTTGTACCACGAAATATCGTAACAAAAACCATTCCTAGTAATGTCTATCTTAATACGCATACAGGGAAAGCAAAATACGCGTTTGTAAAAACAAAAAAGAAACAAACAAAAGGGTTGCTTGCACCATGGCAGCGAAAGTCCTGTGAATGTAGCACAAGATCTTTATTTTTCACTGCATATTACAAACTTCAAGATTATTCTATTATACAGGATTTGGCTAATTTTCTTTCCCCGGTAACGTAACGCTACTCTAAATTATTTCTCTACACTCCAGCGTGATTCATCTTAACATTACATAACATTCATCTTAATTGCACTTAATCTGGAAACATTTAACACGCTGAACTACCTCGGTAGTGCGTTTACAATAACTATATTAGTATTAATGGTGTACTCACCCGGATTAACTTCTATGTGAACTTGTCGATTCTTCTTTGATTTACACATAGTTTATAACCACTCCCTTATTAACTGTTCGTCGTTGGACATCACTGTGCATCCACCAGTGTTTGATTTCATACTGACCAGCGGAAGAATTCTTACGTCCTGACAGTAACGATATGACGCGAATGTTAACCGCAATGTCTGTAGCTGCATAGTTGTTCATTCCGTGGAGTTTTCTGCAGGCCTATAAGCACTGTCTGCAAGGATTCCCCAGCTTGCTCACGTCTTGAGTGTAAGACCTGTGTGACTTTGTTTTATTTATGTTGTACACAGGCCTAATTGTCCTATCGTTTGACCCTTTCTGCAAGTTAGAGAATTACCAGACAAAAACGTTGATTTCTCACAGTAATAAAAATACTTGGCATTTGGCTTGCTTTGCGGCATAACTATAGTAACACGACTGTACTTGATTATTCATGGTTTGAAAATAAATTAGGGATATTATACATATAAGATTTTTAATTAATATAATTTTGAGCATTTTACATTGTATTTTATTGCAGTTTCCTCTCATGTTCCATTGTATTATTATCTGTCTGTATATTTGTTAATGCGTATGCAAAGGTGTATTTACCTTCTCCCCTTAATGCTGAGTCGATACAATTATTGCATGATAATAAAATGTTATACATACCAACATTTAATGCACACTTTCATTTCCATTTTTTGCCGTGGTTATGCCACTCGAGCGGGTTGACTATTTATAATACTCTTGCTTTAGCAGTCTTGAAAGGCCTATTTCTTTTATTCGCTCCCTTTGCCTGCCGCCATCTTGCGCCAGACTATAAAGACATATTGCATATACCAATCTATTGTTTTAGCTAATTATACAGCGGAACTAATGATTTCCAATTAGTTCTTTCTGCATATAGTATACATACGCTCTTCAAACGCTGTTGGGTGACTGTACCGCCAATTTCCGAAAAATGAAATTGGGAGAATAAAAGTGAATTTATTTCACAATCACATGTAGTACATATCTCCATGATGTATATTTATTTTGTTCTGCTATACGCATAGCCCCCCAGATGAGTACCTCATGGAAATTTGACGGAAGTGGCTTTAGTTTATCTTGTTGATGGCTTGATGTGCTTATCGCAGAATCTTTTAGCTGAGAAATGCCATATCTCTGTTTTCTGTTTATTCTCATTATACCTGAAGCTTGTCAAGAATTTTATTACGTGCATGACAGCCAGATTTTGTTTTTCAACCCTCATCTTGAAGCGTGGCGCGAGGCCACTCGAGTTTGATTGGTTGAGATTAAGGTAAAACCGTGAGGATAATTTTACCACCGACTTATTTTTGTAGCATTGGGCTTACGGATGCGCCGGAAGATTCCGTCAGCGTTTTAATTTTTTTTGAGCCCTTATATAATTATTGCGGGTTCATTGGTAGATAATGGTAGATAGCGGATTTCGTAGATCCTAATTTTGCTATACTCTAGGGTATGATAAAGATCCTTACTTGTTTTTCCAGACAATGAACCAAAATTTGTGAAATGTATGATGCCACCCTTTTCTTCTTAACTTGTCTATTGTACCAAATATTCTACTAGCTCTGCTGAACACCCTTGTTTGTTATTTGCTTGATCTATAATTTGAGAGCGATTACATCTTTGTTATATTGCTGTATGATCTGATTGCACATGATCAGCTGTTTTCTTATCTATTAACGTCCTTATAAGTACAGATTGTAAACTTGGGAGCTGCCAAGTGTACTTTTTAGGTGATGTTTTGTGTACATGTTTATTCACTACGGATTTCGCGGGCCATCTTTATTTTTTTACTAGTGTAATTCTACCCACCCTTACCCACTCTATATCCATTTGCACATTAGAGGTTAACTTTAAGGTACACCCTTTCGCAGTATAGCTCTGCGCGCAATATGAGCTATTATTCTGATGAGGTGCTACCTTTGGGTTATTACCATCTACACAAAGTTGCTTTGCCGCCATTTTATGGTCGGCAGGGAATGGTAGAAACTCACATTTTTTATCTCGCTTTTCCCTACCCATATTTTTTAGAATCAATATGTTTTCCTTCGTACCCCAACAACTATTTGTGTTCGGTACCAGAGGGACGACACCTAAAACCCTACTTGATATTTTATTTATTTTCTTTTCTTTTAAACACTTAAAGTCACATCTTCATACCAAGATGCCTTGCAGATGCAATAATTCGTGTAGAAAAATCACTTATTTAGCCTTTTCGAATTCTACCTATATAATAGTTTACATTGTTTAGATTTTCCTAGCATATATATTGCTTTTATGAGTTTCTGTTTATATTTAAACACAATTAAACTGCTGGATATAGTTCTGCGATAACTACATATTTATATATGTTTCTTCTGTCTTACTGTAATAGGTTTACTTATTTTCCGTGCAAATTCACTGTTCCTATTCGTGTTTCCCCTTACATACTTTTTCTTGCAAATGATAGTATAAGGTTGCGTCTGATTGCTTGTTCGGTCCATAAGTTTCATTAATTCTTGATTTCCGGATCTCTAAGCTTTGTTTGAGTACAGGCTTGGTTATTTATGTTACTTTTTGGAGATAATGATTCGTAATTGAATATTGTACATGTCTACAGCATGTCAGGAACTTCTGGTTTAATGAATTTACACTGGATATATCGCGAGGTTATCCGGTTAGTAGAGTTCGTGTTGTTTTAATGGTATTGATTTTGCATTATCATGGTTGATATAGTTTTTAAGCTACTATGGGAGTCGCCGTTGGTTTCCTTTGTTTACAGGTACCCCGCGAGGCCCTGGAAGCAAGGAATCTATAAAGAGCCTTGGATATTGCCGTCCTAGGTTTTGTCGCGAGACCCCTAAGATCTCAATTATCCCTGTATTAAGAATGAGCGTGGGACACTCGAATATATTGTGGCTCTGTTCTGGGAAGTTACCCTACGTGGCCTCCCCAGGCGAGCACTTTGTTGTTTCATGCTTGCAAGCTGTTATTAGATGCCCATTCGGAAGTTGGGATACGTATATATTGTTATTGCACGTGTAAATATGTTTTTTTTTGGCGCCGGAGGACCGCAGAAATATTAGTAGGTCCACGGAGTTACCTGCTGACGATGGTGATATTTGATGTAATTTTTGTAGGTCTACGGAGTTACCTACATTACTACTACTTGTAGTATGACCAATTTTCCTGTCATTCCTTTGTTGTAAAAGTATTTGGCCGGTTTAAATTCATTAGGTGACCATACGCTGAACATTAGTTTTGTCCGAAACTGGTTGTCCGGCATTATTTTCTTTAATGTTGGTGATTAATACATATTTTTAAGTTCTGTTTTCAGAATAAATAAGTTTGACCAGCGGCTGCCTCAAACTGTGAAACTAATGACTACACTACGTCTGAATGACATTCCTTCCCTGTGGCATCAACCCTTTCTAAAGGTTGCTATGTTTCGAACACCGCTTCACGTCACAATATAGCCAGAAGACTCAACTGTTTGTTTTGGTTCTGTTATACTCTGTATTGTCCCCAATTATTGTAACTTTCACTTTCAAGTTTATTAATTTTGAAATTTCATATTATTACATTTTATGTACTTTGGTTTTTATTCTTTTATGCATGTCGGTGTGTAATGGGTAATAACTATTGCAAACTGGTTCTGAATTTTTCCCTTATTTATTTTAGCTTTGTTGCTGTTTTGCCCATCCTTGGTTGTGCTAAATTGTATTTGGGGATTCTACCCTTCTTTACGTTGTAATTAAGAATTAATTTACACACCGCCAAGCATTACCTTAGACAAATGCTGACATTTAGCTTAATTTTGTATGTTCGGTGTTTGCACTAATTCACTGTCTGATTTTTATCAGTAGGTCTACAAGCTATAGCTGATGATTTAATTATTTTCTTATAGATTGAGATTTAAATTTATAAAAATCCTTTTAGCAGTTTATTGCTTTATTTGGTCACATTACTATTTTATTTTGGTAATATCTGACATGCTCACATGGTTTCACTATGTGATACTATTTTAGTTTTTTCTGCTGAACATGTTAATTTACACTTACGTGTATAATTTCTGTACATTTACTATTCTTTTATTTGGAATTTTATCATGCAATTTCATTGGAAATTGTAACATACTTTTGAAACTAAGCAATTTTTTATTTTTATTCACCCATATGATAAAGGAATTTATTTTGCTTAATTGTTAAACTACTTTTTTAACAGATCTTTCTGTGAGGTTTTATAGGGAACCTTTTATTTCCCTTTTACCTATATTGTTTATCCCTGATTCCTCCCTTGTCTTCCCTTCTTATGATTTTTCCATTAACGAAAGACAATCTCTCTCTCTCCTGTTCCCTTCTACAAATTATTACCTTCCTATGCTTACTTTCCATTCAGTTAATTTGATTACTAATGCACCCCTTTGTCTTTATTTTTCATCATACCTACCTGACCTTGGGGTTTGGCACGAGAACGTTTATCAAGAACTTCTGCACTTTGGCTGTGCCTGTTGAAGATGGCTCACGATCCCGGAGGATTCCCTCTGGCTCAATCACAACACACCTGCTGTTTGCACTGACCCTTGCAAGACAACAACAACAACAACTGCGCTTGGAATTCTACGTTTCGACTGCTCATTATATCATGATATCTTCAGCTGATTATTAATTACACTGTCTTTGCTTCAAGGACATCAGAACTGTTATCTGTACTCTTGTGCGGATGCTCTTATCAACCGCACTCTGTCTGCAGTGGTGTACTCTTCGTCAAGATGAATATTTTGCCGTGCAATGATGCATCGTTATAAACTCTACAATAATGTGTTGAACTTACGCATTGAAACCAAATTTCTACTCACTGTATTTTCTGGTCGTGCATCTGAACTTTGTTACCTGGTGTGAATATGTATGTGTGCCTCTGTGACTCTTTGTTCTCGTGTGTGCCATTACTGAACTTTATTTTTGCAACCCCATCCCCTTCTGTTACTCCTTCCCTTATTCCCTCCCGTCCTCCCTTACCTTCTGCACAGCATATTCCTTGGTTCTCTATTACGTATTAGTATTGTGTCACTCACTTGTATTAAATTTTTCTTAAGTTTTTTTCATATTTGTACAACAAACTTTCGCTCTTGTTATCCCTTAATTTTTTCTGTGACATCTGATTCCAAATTATTTGATTTTATGATTGTGTGCAATGTATTGCCATCAACTGTCTTGCCTCTTACGGTGTAGGTCAGTTGCAATATTTATGTGGATGCAGCCCTTCTGGCTGTGTTTCTCATTGTGTGTATAATGACTCGCTTATTTTGACTCAGCCCTTCTGGCTGTGTGTCTTGTATATCCTTACTGCCACATAGTGGTCTACTTATGTTTTGATGTACACATTTGGATTGTATACTTCTCCTGAGATGTGTGGTTTCCTCCTTATGTATATTCACTTACGTCCCCTATTGGTGTTCATTATTGTTTTGCAAGCGCCAGGGGTCGCTTTTCTTGATTTGGGAGATATGTCACGTTATACCGGTAAGGAGCTGGGTCTTGGATTTATTATTACACACCAATTGGTGATATCTTAATATTCGGTTACATTCTTCTAAATTTATGTACAATCTTCTTCTACTTATTTCTTAATTTATGATATTTCTGTTAATCTTGTGTACGTGACTGGACGCTAGCAGTTGCTTATTTCCTAGGAGTGTTTCTCGGACTTTACAGTGACGTCAGCTTCCCCATGGAAACTCATGCAACAATGTTCCAGAAATGAATATGTGTATCCGGGAAAGTCATGTGCTCTTGCGTAACTCTAGGACGGCTCCGAACCATATAAGGTAATATCCGCTCGGACAATATGAGCACACGGATAGAAGCCGGGCTTCTATATAAGCAAGTGAGCGAGGCCGCTCGGTCGCCTTGCTCTTCTTACGGATGGGTATCGTGTACAGCTGGTCACGATTGATATCAACTTGCAGCTCCTACCTACGTAACCAACATATCTCCATGGTAAGCCCAGAAGGGTATTATCAGTAATTGATTATACTAACTGTGTCATGTAGTTTCCAATGTCATTGCCCTAATAATTGTACATCACCATCTCAGGGTTTTCTTTCAAAATACAATCATGCAGTCAGTAGCTTAAGCGAGTGTCTTTGCCTTCTGATCCTGTCCACATACGCTTCCCGATCACACCCAGTGTTGGGGTGTGACACTATATTTAAACTTGAAAATAGAACTTCATGTAGACCAACTTTTATAAAGGTAAAGATTTTCACTTTAGTTTCATTATATATATAAAAACTGATATTACTTGTACATAAAATGAATATAACATTGGTAGTATAAACAGAAACAACAAACAAAATGAATAGAATAGTAGAAGCTGGGATACCCTTCATAGAAATATTGTAAGGAACAAGTTGCAGAAAAAGGCTCTCTATTAAGAGGAATTATTTTTTATAATAAATTGCCCAATTATTTAAGGTTACTAAATAGAAATACATTTAAAAATCAACTAAAGAAGTACTTAGTAGTAAAAGGCATTTATATAAAAGATGTGTTATAGTAACATATAACAGAATTTAAATGATTTTATATGTTACATCATTGATTTATAATTTGAATAATAAATGTTGAGAAAAAAAATGTTGTATGATTGATACATATTAGATTGTGATGCTGCTTGAAAGATGTTGTATGCCTATAGGCAAAGAAAGGTACATTTACATTTGACATGAGCAAAGGTTATATCACTTCATGACGTGTATCTATTTTTCTCCCATGTGCAATTTTTCACTCTATACTTACGTTCATTTAGTCCTGTACTTCTTTCTTTATTTTACATTTGACATGGACAAAGATTATAACACTTCATGACGTGTATGTATTTTGCTGCCATGTGCGATATTTCGCTCTATACTCACGTTCAGTTAGTCTTGTGCTGTATCTTTATTTTATAACTGAGATGAAAAAAGATTATAACACTTCATGGTGTGAATCTATTTTGCTGCCAAGTGTGATTCTTTCCTCTACGTTCACCTACTTTTGTGCACCTTCTGACACTAATATATACTGGTGTTTTTGGATCACTGGAGCTCATACTTCTGCTATATACTGAGTATTCCAGGTCTTTGAATCTCATACTTGTGGAGTTAATATTTTCTGCTGATTTTGGATATTTATAGATGCTTCTTTTATTTCTGTTTTTGCGGCTTTGCTTTTTAGGTGTTGATGAAGTAATTTTATTAACATGTGATAAAATGACTTGCGGAGACATACTTCCCTGATTGGAAGATCTTTTATCAAGGCTACTGCCTAGTAATGAATGGTCTGAACCAGAAGTTTCATTAACAGTAACTTTAGTTTCAGTCAAAAAAGTTTGGTTCCTCATGCTAGAGCAGGGCTTATCTCTCTGCACACCTGCATTAATAGATGGTATTCTGGTAAATAATTGAGCTCAATCTGAGCATTAGGTTTTATGAAAACTGGTGTGTACCATCCAGCTGTCCTAATTACAGGTGTAAGGGCTATCTGTGCTTTATAAGACAATTCTTCATGTATGCCACAATCTTCATTATGAGACAACAAACCCTGGTTTCCTAAGATGAGATAAATCTGACCTACATTTGGCCCAGAGCAGCTAGGCACCAATGCTAGACCATTGTTTGCACTTGGGTTCACAGGCAGAAAGTAGCTAGGCACCAATGCTAGACCACTGTTTGCATTTGGGTTCACAGGCTCAGAGTAGCTAGGCACAAATGCTAGACCATTGTTTGCACTTGGGTTCCCAGGCAGAGAGTAGCTAGGGACCAATGCTAGACCTTTTTTTGCATTTTTTTCACAGCCATAGAGTAGCTAGGCACCAATAGTTCACCAGAGTTTGCAAAAGAACAGCGATGAATACTTTGTTGAGGGTGACAATGTTGTTGGGCTCAAGGACTGCTTCCATTGTATAGTAAACATGGGGCTCGAATGGCCGGGACTGTCTGGAATTGCTGTTGTTGCCTGTTTTGTGAGTTGCTAGGTGTCTGCTGCGACATAGTGGCTGAGAGACGTTCCTCTTGCTGTGGTTTAGCTTGTACCGAATATGGCACATACTGAAGGTTCTCTTGTGAAAGATTTGGCGTGTGTTGCTGCCTGTTCTGTGGGTTGCTAGGAGCCTGCTGCAGCACGGTGGATGCGAGACGTTCCTCTTGCTGTGGCTTAGGGTGTACAGTATATGGTACATGCTGCCGGATCTGTTGTGAAACATTTGACACTTGTTGCTGCCCCTGTCCTTGATAGTTGCTTGCAATTCTCTAAGAAAATTATCTAAATACTTGAATACAGAAGTTCTTTAATTACTATATATATATATATATATACTATGCTACAATAGGTAGCCATCTGAGCTATGGAATTGAGATATGGGGCAGCGCTGGAATTACAAATATAAACAGAGTATTAATATTACAAAAGATGTGCCTATGAACTATATTTAAACTTGAAAATAGAACTTTATAGACCAACTTTTATAAAGGTAAAGATTTTCACTTTAGTTTCATTATATATATAAACTAATATTACTTGTACATAAAATGAATGTAACATTGATAGTATAAACAGAAACAACAATCAAAATGAATAGAATAGTAGAAGCTGGGATACCCTTCATAGAAATATTGTAAGGAACAAGTTGCAGAAAAAGGTTCTCTATTAAAAGGAATTATTTTTTATAATAAATTGCCCAATTATTTAAGGATATTAAATAGAAATACATTTAAAAATCAACTAGAGAAGTACTTTCTAGAAAACGGCATTTATATAAAAGATGCGTTATGGTAACGTATAACAGAATTTAAATGATTTTATATGTTACATCATTGATTTATAATTTGAATAATAAATGTTGAATAAATAGTTTTGTATGATTGATACATATTAGATTGTGATGCTGCTTGAAACATGTTGTATGCCTATAGGCAAAGAAAGGTACATTTACATTTAACAAGAGCAAAGGTTATATAACTTCATGACGTGTATCTATTTTTCTGCCATGTGCGATTTTTCACTGTATACTTACATTCATTTAGTCCTGTAGTTGTTTCTTTATTTTACATTTGACATGAACAAAGATTAAAACACTTCATGACGTGTATCTAGTTTGCTGCCATGTGCGATATTTCGCTCTATACTCACGTTCAGTTAGTCTTGTGCTGTTTCTTTATTTTATATCTGAGATGAATAAAGATTATAACACTTAATGGTGTGAATCTATTTTGCTACCAAGTGCGATTCTTTCCTCTACGTTCACCTATTTTTGTGCAGCTTCCGACACTAATATATACCAGTGTTTTTGGATCTCTGGAGCTCACACTTCTGCTATGTTCTGAGGATTCCAGGTCATTGGATCTCATACTTGTGGAGTTAATATTTACTGCTGATTTTGGATATTTATAGATGCTTCTTTTATTTCTGTTTTTGCGGCTTTGTTTTTTAGGTGTTTATGAAGTAATTTTATTAACATGTGATAAAATGACTTGCGGAGATGCACTTCCCTGATTGGAAGATCTTTTATCAAGGCTACTGCCTTGTAATGTATGGTCTGAACCAGAAGTTTCATTAACAGTAACTTTAGTTTCAGTCAAAAAAGTTTGGTTCCACATGCTAAAGCAGGGCTTATCTGTCTGCACAACTGCATTAATAGATGGTATTTTGGTAAATAATTGAGCTCAATCTTAGCATTAGGTTTTATGAAAACTGGTGTGTACCATCCAGCTGTCTTAATTACAGGTGTAAGGGCTATCTGTGCTTTATAAGACAATTCTTCATGTATGCCACAATCTTCATTATGAGACAACAAACCCTGGTTTCCTAAGATGAGATAAATCTGACCTACTTTTGGCCCAGAGCAGCTAGGCACCAATGCTAGACGACTGTTTGCGTTTGGGTTCACAGGCACAGAGTAGCTAGGAACGAATGCTTGACCATTGTTTTCATTTGGGTTCTCAGGCACAGAGTAGCTAGGCACCAATGCTAGACCATTGTTTGCATTTGGGGTCACAGGCACAGAGTAGCTAGGCACCAATGCTTGATCATTGCATTTGGGTTCTCGGGCACAGAGTAGCTAGGCACGAATGCTTGATCATTGCATTTGGGTTCTCAGGCACAGAGTAGCTAGGCACCAATGCTAGACTAAAAATAGTAGTTACAACTAATAGTAGTAAAACACTTCCCGCATAGTTTATTGCTGGGCATGGACTTCCTTCAGAAACACCAAGCCATTATAAATCTAGGGAACAACATAATAACACTAACACTGCAGAATTCAAAGAAGGTCAAGGTGAGCTGCCAGCGAAAGCGAGAGTGCCCTCTCATGCAAATTACCTTGAAGCAGACGCTGAAGAGACAAAAATTAAAGCAACATGTCAGCAGGACATAGAAATCCTTCCATTTGCAACCACACAGATGTCAAAATACCTTCACTTCCTACGAACACATTACTGGAACCATGCATTAACACTATGCAGAAAAAACACGTTAACATTATACCGGGTCTGTGCAATAATAATCAAAATCAAAAGATACAAGTCCACAATAATACTGCCGCCCCACATGGAATATTTAAAGGGACAACACTAGCACTTGTACACGAAGTTAGGTTAGGGCTCCGGTGTTGTCACATTTTACGCCGGGATCCAAAACCCAAATGTACTGCGATGCCAGCATGCACGGCATAGGCAGTTGCCTCCTTCAAGAACGAGATGGAAAAATGCACCCAGTAGGCTTTGTGTCTAGAAGTCGAAGCAAAGCCGAAAAGAACTATAGCATTTCGGAACAATAGCTGTTAGCAGATGTGTACGGTTTTTCGAAGTTCCGCCAGTACATATATGGTTACCCTGTAACCGTAGTTACAGACCATGCTTGCCTGTGTCACCTAACTAGGTTGAGAGAGACTTCACAAAATTAATTCACATTTCTATTGGATTGGAATGAAAAGGGATATACAAAATTATGTAAGAAGATGCACTTCCTGTCAGCAACGAAAAGGTCCAGTTAATCAGCGACCCGCAGGTTTGACGCAACCCATAAAGGTAAACTATATAGGAGAAAGGTTCTCCATAGATATCTTGGGGCCTTTCCCAAAGTCCTCTAGAGGTAACATACATAATTGCGGCGAGTGATTACTTTTCAAAATATTTGGAATTAAGGGCAATCCCAAAAGCTGCTGTTGAACATGTCACCGAATTTATCTTGGACGACGTCATCTGTGGTCACGGCGCACCAAAATATATTCTGTCGGACAGAGGGTCCGTATTTATGAGCGAAGTAACACAAGAACTGTTTAAGATGATGGGAACAATACCGACTTTCACAACAGCCTACAGACCCCAAACTAATGGCCTAATAGAAAGGGTGAATAGAACTATCGCGCAAGTAATCAGTAACTACGTAAACACACAGCACACAGACTGGGATAATAACCCACGTCAAGTTCGGTTTGCCATAAACACAAGCAAACAGGGGAGTACTAAGTTCACACCCTTCGAATTACTGTATGCACGGAAACCAATATCAACCCCAGACGTTCAATTACAGGGCACCTCACAAAGCCTATTGGTGCAGCAAACACGGGAGGCAATAGTAAAAGCAAGGGCGTTAGTGTCCCAGAACATAGTAAAGAGCCAGAGGAAAAATAAAAAGTTATATGATTCAAAGAGGCGGCACGTCGAGTATAAAGTCGGCGATTTTGTGAAGCTATATACCCCTAAAAGGAGGGTAGGTAGAGCCACGAAACTTTTGATGAACTACACAGGACCGTATAGGGTAATGAAAAAACTGAGCCCCTTGGAATACATAATTAGGGCCAGAAATTCCGTGAAACGGCAGAATGTCCACGTTAGTAGAATTTCACCATATTACGCATAGTGAGTATACACCACATTTGCGATAGACGCACAGCGAGTAAACACAATCTTATTGCCACATATAAATAACACAATAAAAATCGCCAGCGTATCACTCAATGTCTATCAATACACAAGTGTTGACATTTTTACATGACGAAATGCGTTACACAATACCATCCACGCTGCAGTAAGGATGAGGCATACAAACAAACAAAAAGCAGAAAGAAGCTAAAACATTAAACATCAACAATAGTTCTCAAATAGGTTAAGTAATAGGTTACAATGCAAGACGTATATCTTCGGACCTCCAGCTTAAGTTAGGTTAAAAGTGATAATCCACACGATTCACTTTTACTGTTTTAATTCTTTTTACTCTCTCTTTCTCGTGATGAAGAGAAAATATATCTGGAAGTGAAACTATAATGGGAAATCCGAGACGCGACCCTGTTATTCGCTTAATACAGATATCTATGTTCAGATACAGGAATTTGAACAATATATATTATCCCCCCAGGAGTTGAAAGTAGGGCCGAGGGTCACAACAGAGAGCAAGTATAAATGAGTATTGTCATTGTTCTTAAGTTCGGGGAGCAGAGTTAAATAAATAGGAAAGAGAATAGGAAATAAGATTTAGTGGAAGTCGAAAAGTTATTTCATAGTACTGTATTTATATAATTGTTAGTTTAAGATTAATTTAAGATAGGTATTTGATAATGTGTTTTGAGAACTATAGGTTGACGTCAGGAATTCTTTTCTACGCATCTTACACATGCATTAGCGCATAGACAATAGATAATAGTAGAAATAAAAAAAGTCTAATAACGTTCACTCTGGTACGACAACTAAGCGCTATAAAATAAATAAATGTCCATTAACAGACAGGGCGAAGCAAATCAACATGTAAAGTAGTAGATAAATATAACGTGGCAATTAAGCAAATAAAAATCATGAAACAAAATTTCTCTCACAACCAGGGCAAATAATATACGACATGGACCAGGGACATAGAAATTTTGAATCTTGCATCCCGCCTCAGAGTCAACACTAACATAGAGGAAGAAATAAATAAAAAATAAATTAATAAAAAGGGGATGAAGGCAGGAAAGGCACAGGTATCCTCCACGAATTACACAACACAAAATACGTATCACTTTCCACACGCGAATGGGTACAGAAATTCTGTTCACAAACTAAGAAACAGATATCGCCTTCATAAGCATACAATTCTGAATGAAAGGTAAGTGTCGAAAGAGGCAGTCTTGCCATGAATTCCGCTGACACAGGTATTTGTCGCCTCACACACAGAGCTTGACTTTACACCTCTCAGTGGCATACAGCACACTGGGACAGGTATGCGAATAGAGGAAGTGTAAATATTGTTTTTGTTTTGTTGTGTTTCATTGGACACAACTTCTACAATATTAATATTTCTGGGAACTAAAGTAAAAAATTAAGTCTGTTTTAGAGGATGTCCTCAAGCATGCAAGAGAAATGACGAGGGAGGGTCAGTCTACAGCAGCCTCAGCGACCCTCCTCCCCGAGTTACGGAAGCAAGGAAACAGCAAAATGCCCAAAAGCGGCCACCATCTAAACACCGCCTACACACAATGAAACACAAAGTTTTTGTACAGTTACAGACAAAAAATGATTGTATATATGTACATATTTAAATGTTTTTGTTCGAACGAACATACCAAGGCAAGCAGAACTTATGAGTAGTTGCATCACACCTGGAAAACGGGACTTAATGTTTTTTTCTGTCCCGAGGTTTTACTCCTCTTTTTCAAAATTTGAAGAGACAAGGAATCGGCAGGGGTACCCACTCACTTTCTAAATTTACCTTTTCTCTGCTGTGTTTGGTCTCATCCCGTAAAAATTTAAAACCCACTATAATCTTTCCCACCTATCCGAACTAAAATCCATCTTTGAAAAACAACCCTGTTGCTACGCACCAAGAGACAGCCAGAAGAGAAGCAACTAACAAAAAAGACCCAGGTTGAACAGTGCCCACCAGAGTACGAACGCCAGTAACTCACCACGGGAGTCGCTTTGGAGCACCCTTTCTCCGTTATTAACAACAAGCGCCGAAAAGTTATTGCAACAGAAGTAGCACCACCAACAGCTGGTTGTTACTTAGCGATTACCCGTACAGGGGAAGGACAATCATTCGAGATGGTGAACCCTTTTATAATCCAGAAGGGCATTGACTCAATTGCTGGTCCTTCCTGCACTCGCTTACGAAACGGTTCATTGTTGGTTCAGAGTAAGTCCGATCAACAAAGTAAGACCTTGCTGCGCGCCACGCTTCTCCACCTTTATCCTATCCGTGTTGAAAAGCACCGCACCTTGAATTCCTGTCGAGGCGTCGTCACCACTAACAGCCTCGACGGAATTTGAGACGACGAGCTGGTCAAGTATCTTTCCGACCAAAAGGTTACAGCGGTTCATCGAGAGCAGGCTAAACGCGACGGTGTATTGGTACCTACTCGTACCCTGTTTCTCAATTTCGATGGCCTCGATCTGCCCACTAGTATCTCAGCAGGGTAGGAACGTGTTGCTGTGAGGTCCTATATTCCTAAACCGCTGCGTTGTTTTAAATGCCAGCGTTTTGGGCATACGCAAGTCTCATGTAGGTGTGCCGTTACCATCTGTGCAACATGTAGCCACCCCTCACACGAAGGTACCTGTTCAACAGCCCCCGTCTGCGTTAATTGCAAAGGGTCTCATTCTGCTTTATTTGCCGACTGTACGCGGTACTTGGACGAGAAGGCGATTCAAGAGATCCGGGTAAAGGAGAAACTCTCCTTCGCCGAAGCCCGGAGGCGTTACCATGCGCGCCAACCTTCGCTCCTGAGATCGGGAACATTTAGTTCTGTTGTTGCCTCGCCAGTACCCCGGAAGGATGCAGAGACTCAAACTTGGACCATGACTGCATTGACCGCCACTACCGTCCGGCCGTCCATTTCCACTAGTTACCAATCCCTCTAAACCTGGTCCGAAATCTATGAAGTCACAAGCCACTGAGAAGAAATCGAAGCAGAAATTTCGTAGGGAAGATTTTTTGAAGAACCCTCTGCGTGCGCGCGGCAAGACCATTTCACCTTCTCCTCCTCGGAGGTCGCAAACTCAGGATGCTCCTGGGACAAGCCGCGCTCAGCGACCCCTTCTCCCGTTGCCACCCAGAACCGATTCTCGGCGCTTGAATCGGTTTCTGGCTCTGAGCGCTTGGGCCCTCCCTTCGAGGAGGCTATGGAGTCTGACCAACTCCATTCCAAATGCCCGAGCCCAAAGGTTAAGCAAAAGATAATTTTAAGCCGACCTTCTAAGTAGACAGTTTATCCCTTTCTCTTAATGGCTATCCTCAGCTGGAATTTACGTGGTGTGCGATCGCATAGGGCGGAACTGCAACTTTTATTGCGCTCCCATTCACCTATGGTCGTGTGTTTACAGGAGACCAAGCTTCGCCCTCACGACCCTTTTGATCCTCGAGGGTATACTCCGGTTCGCTACGATCTTGAACCGGAGGAGGGTATTCCTGCTCATGAAGGTGTCATGCTATTAGTGCGTAACGACGGTTATTTTCAACCTCTCACTATTACGTCCGACTTGCAAGCTTTTGCCGTTAAACTACAGTTACCTGGCTTTTTATTTTCTGTTTGCTCTGTGTATTCACCTCCATCGTCTCCCCTCGCTCACGCTGACTTTCGAGCTCTCCTATCCGCTCACCAAACACCATTTCTTTTTTTGGGAGATTTTAATGCCCATCACCCCTTGTGGGGTTCCCCAAGGGCTTGTGCGAGGGGAACTCTTCTTTCTGACATTTTTGATCTGTTCAACCTATCTATTCTCAATACAGGCGATCCTACGTTTCTTTCTGATTCTTCCGGTACCTTTTCTCATTTGGACCTTGCCGTTTGCTCACTCCAGCTTGCTAGTCGTCTGCAGTGGAACGTCGTCGCTGACACCTACTCCAGCGACCATTACCCCTGCATCGTTTCTCTTCTGTCTCACCACGTCCACCATTCCAGAGTACCTACCTGGATATTCCAAAAACCGACTGGATATTGTATTCCAGCCTCGTGTCTTTTGCGGACCAGCCCTTCACTGACGTTAACCATATAGTGCAGCACCTTGCGTCTACGATTCTATCTGCCGCCGAACGCGCAATTCCCCGTTCATCTCACCCTCGACGGATTCCTGTTCCTTGGTGGAACGAGGAGTGTCGGGTTGCCGTTGGTGCCCGTAGATCTGCACTTAGGGTGTTTCGGCGAAACCCCACACTTGATACTTTGGTTACCTCTAAACAATCGCGCGCCAGGGCTCGTCGCATTATTCAGGATAACAAGAAGGCATCTTGGACTCGTTTTGTCGAGTCTTTTAATCGCTTCACACCTTCCTCTGTTCTTTGGGATAAACTTCGTCGCTTCTCAGTTAAAGTGTCACATTGTACTATGTCTGGCCTTCAGGTTTCCAATGCCACCATAGTAGATCCGGCTGCCATTGCTAACGCTCTGGGTACTGCATTTGAGGCGGTTTCCAGTTCAGACCATTATTCCGCCGACTTTCGCTCTATTAAAGACCGGCTGGATTCCGCAACATATAATTTTCGGTCTGCTAATAATAAATGTTATAACGAACTTTTCACAATGAGGGAGCTGGAGCACGCTCTTCATTGCTCTCGGCACTCCGCTCCTGGGCCGGGCGGCATTCATGTCCTGATTTTGCAGAGCCTTTCAGCCGACAGTAAACTCTTTCTCTTACAGGTCTATAACCGTATTTGACAAGACGGTATTTTTCCTTCCGTTTGGCGCGAAGCCACCATTGTCCCTATACTTAAGCCTGGGAAGGATCGCCATCTGCCTTCCAGCTACCGCCCTATCTACCTCACCATTTGCATTTGCAAGGTGATAAAGCGCATGATCAACGGGCGGTTGACATGGTGACTTGAGTCTCAGAAACTTCTAGCGGGCGCTCAGTGCGGATTTCGTCGCTATCGCTCTGCCGTCGACCATCTGGTGTCCCTATCGACGCATATTATGAATGGATTTCTGAGAAAGTGCCAAATCGTGTCTGTGTTTTTTGACCTGGAGAAACCTTATGACACTTGTTGGAGGGGCGCCATTTTACGTACACTTCACGCATGGAACATCCGCGGTCGTCTTCCGATATTTCTTCGGGGGTTTATGACGGACCGCGTCTTTCGTGTACGTGTGGGCTCGGTTTTTATCTAGTCGTTTTATTCAAGAGAACGGAGTACCGCAGGGCTCTGTACTCAGTGTCACACCTTTGCAGTTGCTATCAACCCCATTATTGATTGTATTCCACCTGGCATTTCATCTTCCCTTTTTGTTGACGATTTTGCCATTTATTGCAGTTCACGGCGGACCTGTGTACTCGAACGCCGTCTCCAGAGCTGTATCGACCGTCTCTACGCCTGGTGTAAAGCCACGGTTTTAATTTCTCCGCCGAGAAATCGGTCTGTATCAATTTCTGCCGCCGGAAGGCTTTCCCTCCGCCCTTTCTCAATCTTGGGCCGGAGGTCCTCCCGTTTGCAGACGAGGTGAAATCTTTGGGGTTGATCTTTGATCGAAAGCTTAGCTGGACTTCTCACGTTTCCTTTTTAAGAGCACAGTGTGACCGTTCTCTTAGTATTTTACGTGTTTTATGTGCAACATCCTGGGGAGCTGATCGGACCGTCCTTCACCTTTATCGCTCCTTGGTCCGATCCAAGCTTGATTACGGGTGCATTGTTTATTCGTCGGCACGTCCATCTGTGTTACGTCGATTGAATGCCATTCACCATCGTGGCATAAGAGTCGCTACGGGGGCCTTTCCTATCAGCCCTGTTCCTAGTCTTTATGCTGAAGCTGCAGAGCCTCCGCTGTCCTGCCGGCGTGAGATGCTTTTGTGCAGCTATGCCTGTCGACTCTCAAGCTTGCCTGACCACCCGTCTTTCGCGATATTTTACGTGGATTCGCTTGATCGGCAATATTTCGTTAGCTCCTCTGCCTTGCTCTCTCCAGGGGTTCGATTTCGTCAACTTCTTCGGCATTTGGACTTTACGCCAGCGCCGGCCCTTCCAAGGGTGGAATCGCGTTTTGCTGCATGGTTGCGCGCTGATGCCCACTATCACCTTGGTTTATCGTCGATGCCAAAGAATGAGACCCCTTCTGTCTTTAGATCAGCTGTTTTAGAACTTCAGTCGCTATTCGGGGACTTGCCTTTTATATTTACTGATGGATCTAAGACTGATGCTGGAGTAGGATGTGCCTTTATTTCTGATCATCATAGTTTTACCTTTCGTTTACCGGGTCAATATTCGATTTTTACCCCCGAACTTTTTAGTATTCATCAATCTGTTTTATACGTTCAGCGGCGCGACTTGCGGCAGTGTGTGGTTTGTACGGACTCTAGAGTGCCCTTCAGAGTATTAACGTGCTGTACAATTACCACCCTCTCGTACAGCGCATACATGACCTGGTCCACTCGCTTGGTGCCTCTGGCATCCGCGTCTCCTTCATGTGGATTCCAGGTCATGTGGGCATCTCAGGAAACGAGTCTGCCGACGCCGCTGCCAAATCGGCGATTTTATTACCCAGATTTTTTACCTCTGTTGTTGCCTCGTCAGATTCGTGTGTTATTTTACGTCGCCGCATCCTCTCGCTTTGGCGCGATGAGTGGACGGCCCTCCGGTTGAACAAATTGCGGGAGGTTAAACCTCTCCCGTTAGTCTGGTGTACCTCTTCTCGTTCTACACTTCGAGAAGAGGTACTTTTAGCCCGTTTACGAATTGGACATTGCCTTTTTAGTCATACATACGTGCTCAGTGGTGACCCCGCTCCACTGTGTCAGCAGTGCGATGCACCCTTAACGGTGCGTCACATTTTAACTGAGTGTCAAGTTTTAGCTCCACAGCGCGTTCGCGTGGGTTTGCCTGTTGGCATAGCCAACGTTTTGGCAGACGACGCGCATGCTGTAGAATGTCTTTTACGCTTTATAAGTGACATTGGTTTTAATCGGCGCATTGGTGCGCTGAGCGTCTTTTAGCTTTGAGATTTTATTTTGTCAGTTTTAATGGGGCTCCTCCCCGACGGACATAACGCGCTCATGTCCCTTGCATTCTACAGTTCTTGATACGTTGTGTTATTCTTTTAGTGACCATCATTGTAGTGTGTAGATTTTAGTCTTTGGTCTGCTCTGTTTTTTAGTGTTTTTGACCAAGCGGGTTTGTGTGTGGTTTTTTAGTTTTTCAACTTTCCATTTTTATATTTTATACATTTTAAGGGCGCTAATAACCATGGCAGTTGAGCGCCCTTAAGCCCCATCTCATCATCATCACCCAAGCCGGGGTAACGCACGGGAAGTCAGAGCCCGAGGTCGGAGACGGTTGCAATGGTGGAGGATATCTTTCACTATGGAGCACCCTTTCTCCATTAATAACAAGCGCCGAAAAGTCTTTGCAACAGAATTAGCACCACCAACATCTAGTTGTTACTTAGTAATTAGCCGAACAGAGGAAGGCCAATCTTTTGAGGTGAACCCTTTTGTTATTCAAAAGGGGATTGATACTACTGCTGGTTCTGTTCAAGCCTGCACTCGTCTTCGGAATGGTTCTTTGTTGGTTCAGAGCAAGTTTGAACAACAAAGCAAGTCCTTGTTACGCGCCACGCTTCCCCACGGTTATCCTATCCGTGTTGAGAAGCACCGCATCTTGAATTCCTTTCGAGGCGTCGTCACCATTTACAGCCCCGACGGAATATCTGACGATGAGCTGGTCGAATATCTTTCCGACGAAAAGGTTACAGCTGTTCATCGAGTGCAGGCTAAACGCGACGGAGTGTTGGTACCGACTCGTACCTTATTTCTCACGTTCAATGGCGTCGATCTGCCCACTAGTATTTCGGCAGGGTACGAACGTATTGCGGTGAGGCCCTATATTCCTAGACCTCTGCGTTTTTTGAAATGCCAACGTTTTGGGCATACGCAAGTCTCTTGTAAGAGTGCGTTATCCATCTGTGCCTCATGTAGCCAGCCGTCACATGAAGGTACCATTTCATCCGGACCCATCTGCGTTAATCGTAAAGGGTCTCATTCTGCGTCATTTGCCGACTGTCCGCGGTACTTGGACGAGAAGGTGATCCAGGAGATCCGGGTAAAGGAGAAACTCTCCTTCGCTGAAGCCCGGAGGCGTTACCATGCGCCCCAACCTTCGCTGCTGCGATCTGGTACATTTAGTTCAGTTGTTGCCTCGCCAGTACCCCGGAAGGATGCCGAAACACAGACCTGGACCATGACCGCCACTACCATCCGGCCGTCCACTTCAACCACAGTGAGCAAACCATCTAAAGCTGGTCCTAAGGTTCTGAAGTCGCAAGGCGCTGACAAGGAACCGAAACAGAAGCCACGCAAGAAAGATTTTTGAAAGACCCTCCGCGTGCGCGCGGTAAGAAAAGTTCACCTTCTCCTCCTCGAAGGTCGCAGTCCCAGGATGCTCCTGGGACAAGCCACGCTCAGCGGCCACCTTCACCCATTGCCACCCAGAATCGACTCATGGCACTTGAATCGGTTTCTGGCACTGAGCACGTGGACCCTCCCTTCGAGGAAGCTATGGAGTCTGACCAACTCCATACCAAAAGCCCGAGCCCAAAGGATAAGCAAGAGATTATTTTAAGCAGCCCTTCTAAGTAGACGGTTTATCCCTTTCATTCATGGATATCCTGAGCTGGAATTTACGTGGTGTTCGATCGCATAGGGCGGAACTGCAACTTTTATTGCGTTCCCATTCGCTTATGGCCGTGTGTTTGCAGGAGACCAAGCTTCGCCGTCACGACCCTTTCGATCTCCGAGGGTACACTCCGGTTCGCTACGATCTTGAACCAGAGGAGGGTGCTCCTGCTCATGGAGGTGTCATGTTGTTAGTGCGTAACGACGTGCATTTTCAAACTCTCGCTCTTACGTCCGACTTGCAAGCTGTTGCCATTAGACTGCAGTTACCCGGTTTTTTCTTTTCTGTTTGCTCTGTGTATTCACCTCCATCGTCTCCCCTCGCTAACGCGGACATTGGACCTCTCCTGTCCGCTCTCCCAACACCATTTCTCCTGTTGCGAGATTTTAATGCCCATCACCCCCTTTGGAGTTACCCAAGGGCTTGTGCGAGGGGAACTCTTCTTTCCGACATTTTTGATCAATTCTGCCTCTCCATCCTCAATACAGGTGAACCTACTTTTATTTCTGACTCTTCTGATACTTTCTCTCACTTGGACTTTGCCTTTGCTCACTCCAGCTTGCTAGTCCGCAGTGGAACGTCGTCGCTGACACCTACTCCAACGACCATTGCCCCTGCATCGTTTCTCTGTTGTCCCACCACGTTCAGCATTCCAGAGTACCTACCTGGATATTCAGAAAAGCCGACTGGAGATTGTATTTAAGCCTCGTGCATTTTTCCGACCAACCCTTCACCGACGATAACCAAATGGTGCAGCACCTTACGTCTATGTTGCGCTCTGCCGCCGAGCGGGTCATTCCCCGTTCGTCCTCTCACCCTCGGCGTATCCCTGTTCCGTGGTGGAACGAGCAACTTCGGGAAGCCGTTCGTGCTCGTAGAACTGCGCTTAGGGTGTTTCGGCGACACCTTACACTTGATAATATGGTTACGTTTAAACAATCGAACGCCAGGGCTCGTCGCATTATTCTGGATAGCAAGAAGGCGTCTTGGACTCGTTTTGCCGAGTCTTTTAATCGCTTTACGCCTTCATCTGTTGTTTGGGATACACTTCGTCGCTTCTCAGGTAAAGTGTCGCCTTGTACTGTGTCTGGCCTTCGGGTTTCCAATGCCACCATAGTGGATCCGGCTACCATTGTTAACACTCTGGGTGCTGCCTTTGAGGCGGTTTCCAGTTCAGACCATTATTCCGCGGGCTTTCGTTCTCTTACAGACCGGCTGGATACCGCAACATATAATTTTCGGTCTGCTAATAATGAATGTTAAAACGAACTTTTCATAATGAGGGAGCTGGAGCATGCTCTTCATTGCTCTCGGCACTCCGCTCCTGGGCCGGACGGCATTCATGTCCTGATGTTACAGAACCTTTCAGCCGACAGTGAACTCTTTCTATTACAGGTCTATAACCGTATTTGGCAAGACGACTTTTTTCCTTCCGTTTGGCGCGAAGCCACCATTGTCCGTATACTTAAGCCTGGGAAGGATCGCCAACTACCTTCCAGCTACCGCCCTATCTCCCTCACCAGTTGCATTTGCAAGGTGATGGAGTGGATGATCAACGGGCGGTTGACATGGTGGCTTGAGTCTCAGAAACTTCTAGCGAACGCTCAGTGCGGATTTCGTCGATATTGCTCTACCGTCGACCACCTGGTGTCCCTGTGGACGCATATTATGAATGGATTTCTGAGAAAGTGTCAAACCGTGGCTGTGTTTTTTGACCTGGAGAAAGCTTATGACACTTGTTGGAGGGGCGGCATTTTACGTACACTTCACGCATGGAATATCCGCGGTCGTCTTCCCATATTTCTTCGGGAGTTTATAACGGACCGCGTCTTTTGTGTACGTGTGGGCTCGGTTTTAGTTAGTCGTTTTATTCAAGAGAACGGAGTACCGCAGGGCTCTGTACTCAGTGTCACACTTTTTGCAATTGCTATCAACCCCATTGTTAATTGTATTCCACCTGGCATTTCATCTTCCCTTTTTGTTGACGATTTTGCCATTTATTGAAGTTCACGGCGAACCTGTCTACTCGAACGCCGTCTCCAGAGCTGTATCGACCGTCTCTACGCCTGGAGTAACGCCAACGGCTTTAATTTCTCCGCCGAGAAATCGGTCTGTATCAAGTTCTGGCGCCTGAAGGCTTTCCCTCCGTCCTCTGTCCATCTTGGGTTGGAGGTCCTTCCATTTGCAGACGATGTGAAATTTTTGGGGTGGATATTTAATCGAAAACTGAGCTGGAGTTCTCACATTTCCTTTTTAAAGGGAAAGTGTGACCGTTCTCTTAATCTTTTACGTGTTTTAAGTGGAACATCCTGAGGAACTGATCGGACTGTCCTACATCTTTATCGCTCTTTGGTCCGATTCAAGCTTGATTACGTGTGCATTGTCTATTCGTCGGCGCGTCCATCTGTATTACGTCGATTAAATGCCATTTACCATCGTGGCATAAGAGTCGCTACAGGGGCCTTTCCAACCAGCCCTGTACCTAGCCTGTATGCTGAGGCTTCAGAGCCTCCGCTGTCCGTCAGGCGTGAGATGCTCTTGTGCAGCTATGCCTGTTGACTCTCCAGCTTGCCTGACCACCCGTCCTTCCCGATATTTTACGAGGATTCGTTTGATCGGCAATATTTAGTTAGCTCCTCTGCATTACTCCCTCCAGGGGTTCCATTTCGACTGCTACTTCGGCATTTGGACGTTACACCAGCGCCGGCCCTTCCACGGGGGGAAACGCGTTTTCCTCTATGGTCGCGCGCTGAGGCCCACTGTCACCTTGTGTTAACGTCGATGCCGAAAAATGCGACCCCTGCTTCCGTCCTTAATTCCGGTTTTTTAGAACTAGAGGCACAGTTCAGGAACTGTCATTTTATATATACAGATGGGTCTAAGGCTGATGTTGAAGTAGGATGTGCCTTTGTTTTTGGTGCACAGAGTTTTACTTTTCGTTTACATGGACAATGTTCGATTTATACCGCCGAACGTTTTAGTATATATCAATGTGTTTTATACATTCAGCGTCTTACGGCGCTGTGTTGTTTGTACGGACTCTCTGAGTGCCCTTCAGAATATTCACGCGCTGTCCCTTGCGTTCTACAGTTCTTGACACTTCGTTTTACTCTGTTATTTTATTTACCATTGTTTTAATGTGGTGTAATTTAGAATCAAGGTCTAGTTTTTTAGTGTTTTGGACTCAGCGGCTTTGTGTCCCGTATTTTAGTTTTTTATTTTAAATTTTTATACTTTGCAAGGGTGCTGATGACCTTTGATATTTAGCGCCCGTAACCCTATCTCCTCATCTTTATCATGAACACTCTCTATTAATTAGCAAACTAGAATATTACAGTGTTAGGGGAAAATTACTTGAAATAACAAAATCATACCTTATGAATCGTAAGCAGTGTACTGAAATGAACTTCAAAAATGGAAATGTAATTAATAAGAACTCATCAAAATATGATACTGTCAAGTTAGGTGTGTGACAAGGATTTCCTCGGTCCTTTATTATATTTGATTTATGTAGATGACTTACCCGACTCTATAGAATATAAAACAATTACATATGCTGATGATACATCTGTGCTATACTGAAATAAACTAAAGGATCAACTAAAGCAAAACCTACTAAAGCCTACTTCAACAAAACTGAATTATAAAAAAAATAATAATAATCTGTATGTTAATATAAAAAAGAGTAAATGAATTTTGTTTGAATTCCGAACTAGTTTAAAGTTAGATATAATGTAGGAATTGAAGGTAATGACATAGTACAGAAAGAATCTAAAGAATTTCTGAGTATGGAAGTAGATAAAAACTTAAAATTACACAAAAGAGATTGAATATATGTGGTAACAAAATTAGTAGTGGCTTATATCTGTTAAGAAAGTTATCTAAATACTTGAATACTGAAGTGCTGAAATTAGTATATATATATATATATATATATATATATACTATGTTACAATACATAGCCATGTTAGCTATGGAATTGAGATATGGGGCAGTGCTGGAATTACAAATATAAACAGAGTATTAATACTACAAAAGATGTGCCTATGAACTATATTTAAACTTGAAAATAGAACTTCATGTAGACCAGCTTTTATAAAGGTAAAGGTTTTCACTTTAGTTTCATTATATATATAAACTGATATTACTTGTACATAACATGAATATAACATTGATAGTATAAACAGAAACAACAAAAAATGAATACAATACTAGAAGCTGGGATACCCTTCACAGATATATTGTAAGGAACAAGTTGCCATAAAAGGTTAACCGAGGGCAATCGAGAGAGTTATCAAAAGGCAATCGGGGGCAGTTATCAAAGAGTAGCTGTCAGGTCAGTTGTTGAATCCGTCGTCGATACCCCGTACACGACTCGCCAACACAACACCCGGGTGAACTGGTAAGAATGTATCTCTACTAAGTTCTGCTTACTTGTCGGGCTTCAGCCCATTCTGAGTAGCCAATGTAATCACTTAAAGTAATAGTATAATTTATTGGGTCAATGCATCCCCTGTGCTACATTTAAATACCCCCATCCTGGAACGCCACCCTAGCCTGCCTTCCTCCCCAGTTCCGACGCATCCCCTACCTATGAGCCACCAACCCCCTAGTGTAATCACCTACTGAGGGGGTAACCATCCCCCGTGGGGTGTTACAATTTGGTGTAGGTGCCGAGTACAATTTGGCGGAGGTGGCGGCGCCAGACGCAATTGGGGAAAACACCCTTACCTCTTCCAGCCAGGGGATGTAATAATTTTTTCTACCTCTTTATTATTTTTTTCATGGTGTAAAACACATCCCATTTCAGGATAAGCTTTTCCTGAGGTTATCTGGTGAAGGTCCACTCTCCCACCCTTTGTATCATGAGTCACCTACACAGAATATAACTTTTTTAACTTTTCTCAAGTTATGTATATTGTTTTAGTGTAGTATATTTAAGTTATTATGCATGGCTGAACCTGCTCAAAACTCTACTAGTCCTACTACTAAAGAGATTAGGAATCTGTGCGCAGAATTAGCAGCTATACAGGGGGAACAATTTAAATTCCAAGAATTTCTAATCACTGATTTGAAAGGAATTTCACACGAGATCGCGGCACACGCAGAGACGGCAAATCAAATATGTCTCCGCTCTGGCAGGATCATTAACACCTCTAGTCCAAGCACAAGTAGGGTAGAAAAACAGTTAGCCATGAATAAGGGAGAGGAACACACAAATACCATGACTAAAATGGACTCACCTGTTTTAAATAGAATGGTAACTGAAGCACCTCAACTCACGCACGTTAGTCGTCCACCATTGGATCCGAGTAGCTTCGCGGGGAAACCAGGGAAAAGTGTAAGGGACTATCTCCATAAGTTTGAGTTGATAGCGCGCGCCAATAATTGGGACGACCAGCATAAGGCGCAGTATTTACCATGCTACCTCAATAGTACCGCACTAAACTGGTACGAAACCTTTTCCCATTGAAATAGGGACGCCCAATGGAAAACCTTGAAGCAGGGGTTATTAGAAGCCTTCATTCACGCGGCAGAGGAGGAAATGATGGAGGTCAGACTAAGGCAGAGGGTGCAGGACCTTAGTGAGCCCACAGAGCAATACGCTTATGGCATAGCTCTGTGTGATCTAGTCAACCCCGAAATGACAGAGAAAGAACGGGTAAAACACATCGTGAGGGGCCTTAAACCATCACTAATAGAACAGGTACTGCCCTACAACCCACAAACAGTGGACGCTCTCATACAGTTCGCCCGCAGGGTATAATCCGTCCGCTACCTGGCTGGAAAAAGGGTAGACCTAATCGATGCACAGGTCATCCCCCCTACCATGCCAGACGATACCCTCCAGAAGCAGGTATCAGAGATGTCAAAGATGGTGGGTGAGTTAGCAAAACAGGTGCAGTACCTGACAATGAACCCCCGCTTTCCACCCCAGAATTACAATCCACAGCGTCAATCCGTTAGGAATTATGGACAGCCGCCCAGCGGCTATGGGAGCACATATAGTTAGAGAAGAACGGTGTCCGCGAGGCCTGTGTGCGCCTACTGCAAATGGGTAGGCCACGTAATCGCTAATTGCCAGACACGAAGGAGGAATGCAAATTTTCACGCGCAGCCTCGAAGCAATCACCCCCCGTAAGGGCCGCAGTAACCAACATAACAGAAAACATCAACCCGGGAAACACGTTAAAAACTATGGGAACATTAGCAGGGACAAGGATCGACATTCTCATAGACACAGGCAGCTCAGTAAGCATAATCAATGACGACCTGGTAGGTACAGGCAAGCAACCAGCACACCCAAGTATGATTTTGCGAACTGCAAATAACAATTTACTTGCTGCACAATACCAAACTAACACTAACTTCTATATGGGTGACGTGGAATTCAAAGAACAACTAATAGTAGTAAAACACTTCCCGCATAGTTTATTGCTGGGCATGGACTTCCTTCAGAAACACCAAGCCGTTATAGATCTAGGGAACAACATTAATAACACTAACACTGCAGAATTCAAAGAAGGTCAAGGTAAGCTGCCAGCGAAAGCGAGAGTGCCCTCTCATGCAAATTACACTTGAAGCAGACGCTGAAGAGACAAAAATTAAAGCAACATGTCAGCAGGACGTAGAAATCCTTCCATTTGCAACCACACAGATAGACGTCAAAATACCTTCACTTCCTACAAACACATTATTACTGGAACCATGCATTAACACTATGCAGAAAAAACACGTTAAAATTATACCGGGTCTGTGCAATAATAATCAAAATCAAAAGATACAAGTCCACAATAATATTGCCGCCCCACAAGGAATATTTAAAGGGACAACACTAGCACTTGTACACGAAGTTGCATTATTGCAGGCAGACACTTTCACACGTGAGACAGCAAAAGAAATAGACATCAAAGACGCCAAATTTAATATTAATTCACGACTAGAACCAGGACAACACGAACAGCTACGAAATTTACTCGACAGGTACAGACATACTTTCGCCACTAGCGTACAAGAGTTAGGGACGACAAATATTACGGAGTTCAAAATAGAGTTGACAAACACGACGCCAATTAGACAGAAGCCATACACGGTGTCCCATAAACAGCGGGAAATAATAAATCAACAAGTGGAAGAAATGAAAGAGGCAGGGATAATAAAAGACTCGCAGAGTAGCTGGTGCTCACCGGTAATTTTGGTCAAAAAGAAAACAGGAGAATATCGGTTTTGTGTAGATTACAGAAAACTGAATGCACAAACAGCTGCATCCGCCTATCCCTTACCACTGATTGACGACCTACTTAGATATTTAGGAGGTTCAAAATTTTACTGTACGCTTGACCTGCTAAGTGCATACTTCCAAGTACCTCTAGCTCAAGAAAGTAAGAAATATTCGGCCTTTTTACGTCGGACGGACAGTTCGAATTCGAAATCTTGAGCTTCGGGCTCGCGAATGCCCCTAGAGCATTCGCAGAGATAGGAAATAAACTGTTAGGCGACCTGGGATACAAAAAAGCACTCATATCTAGACAATATAATAGTGTTCGCAAATACATTTCAGGACTTATTGGCAAACCTGGAAGCAGAATTTAAGAAATTAGAACAACACACGTTTAAGCTAAAACCCTAAAAATGTTTTTTCGGTATGGACAAAATAAAGCTCCTAGGATACGAAGTATCGGCAGCAAGCATAGAACCTGATAAAGACAAAATTCAAGCTATTACACAGCTCAGAATTCCTAGGAATGTCAAAGAAGTAAGGCAGGTCTTAGGTTTATTTTCATTCTACAGGAGGTTCATTAATAACTTTGCAGCGGTCGAGAGGCCACTAAACGAACTAACAAAGGCAGACCAAAAGTTTGTATGGGGCCAAGAACAGCAAGAAACCTTCCAAAAGCTGAAGGATTTAATGGTTAGGGCTCCGGTGTTGGCACATTTTACGCCGGGAGCCAAAACCCAAATGAACTGCGATGCCAGCATGCACGGCATAGGCAGTTGCCTCCTTCAAGAACGAGATGGAAAAATGCACCCAGTAGGCTTTGTGTCTAGAAGTCGAAGCAAAGCCGAAAAGAACTATAGCATTTCGGAACAATAGCTGTTAGCAGATGTGTACGGTTTTTCGAAGTTCCGCCAGTACATATATGGTTACCCTGTAACCGTAGTTACAGACCATGCTTGCCTGTGTCACCTAACTAGGTTGAGAGATCTAACAGGGAGACTGGCACGTTACAGCTTAATGCTGCAGGAATTTGATTACACAATTCAGCATAAATCAGGGATTAAACATAAGCACGCAGATTGTCTGTCTAGAATGCCAATAGCCCCCCTGAACCCGAAACAGCACAAGAGCAGGAAGACAGAATTACCTGTCTCATAGAACCCATAGAGTTAGCTAAAAAGTAAGAGGAGGATCTCCAGCTAAAACCCCTAATACAAGCCTAAAACTGCCTGGTACAGCGAATGCTAAACTAGCACAAGCTGCAACATACGTGCTGAAATCAAATGTCCTATACCGAAAAAATGCTGGTAGTACAGGGAACATGCACTTGTTAGTAGTATCTGAACACTCAAATATTCAAGGAAAAGTTCACCTCCGGGCATGGAAGTAAGCAACAAGCGGAGAAGAGACAGAGATTTGCAGTAGGCTGCGGTGCGCAGTCGAACACACCCCTAACGTACTCACCAACCCTTAAAAAATTGTCCCTGGTATCCGAGTCTTGGACACCAGTGTACCCCCGAGCATTTCAATTGTATAAGGCTCAAACCATGTTTTTTTTCTTTTTCTATCAACCCTCGTCTGAGTAGACAATTTTAGTACCCCCTAAGATGTTTGCCCTCCTTTTGAATTTTAAATTCCGGGTCGGAATTTGGCGAACCTGGGACCAGGCTGAGCACCGAGTATTACAGCATATGTCGTAAACCAGCGGAAAGTGTGGAAACCGGGCTACCATAACACGCCCACGCTAAGGAACGGCGAGTCAGGTCTTCTGTACGTATTTATACTACAGGGTTTTGACTCGGTCGTGAGAGTTATCAAAGAGCAGTTATCCGAGGGCAATCGAGAGAGTTATTAAAAGGCAATCGGGGGCAGTTATCAAAGAGTAGCTGTCAGGTCAGTTGTTGAATCCCTCGTCGAGACCCCGTACACGAGTCGCCAACGCAACACCCGGGTGAACAGGTAAGAATGTATCTCTACTAAGTTCTGCTTACTTGACGGGCTTCGGCCCATTCTGAGTAGCCAATGTACTCACTTAAAGTAATAATATAATTTATTGGGTCAATGCATCCCCTGTGCATCATTTAAATACCCCTATCCTGGAACGCCACCCTGGCCTACCTACCACCCCAGTACCGACGCATCTCCCCTACCTCTGAGCTAACACCCCCCAAAGTGTAATCACCTACTACGGGGGTAACCACCCCCGTGGTGTGTTAAAATATATTGTAAGGAACAAGTTGCAGAAAAAGGTTCTTTATTAAAAGGAATTCTTTTTTATAATAAATTGCCCAATTATTTAAGGATACTAAATAGAAATACATTTAAAAATCAACTAAAGAAGTACTTAGTAGCAAAAGGCATTTATATAAAAGATGCGTTATAGTAACGTATAACAGAATTTAAATGATATTATATGTTACATCATTGATTTATAATTTGAATAATAAATGTTGAATAAACAATTTTGTATGATTGATGCATATTAATTTGTGATGCTGCTTGAAACATGTTGTATGCCTATAGGCAAAGAAAGGTACATTTACATTTGAGATGAGCAAAGGTTATATCACTTCATGATGTGTATCTATTTTTCTGCCATGTGCGATTTTTCACTCTATATTCACGTTCATTTAGTCCTGTAGTTGTTTCTTTATTTTACATTTGACATGAACAAAGATTATAACACTTCATGACGTGTATCTGTTTTGCTGCCATGTGCGATATTTATGTCAATACTCAACGTTCATTTAGTCTTGTGCTGTTTTCTTTATTTTATATCTGAGATGAATAAAGATTATAACACTTCATGGTGTGAATCTATTTTGCTGCCAAGTGCGATTCTTTCCTCTACGTTCAACTATCCTTGTGCTCCTTCTGACACAAATATATACTGGTGTTTCCGGACCACTGGAGCTCATACTTCTGCTGTATTCTGAGGAGTCCAGGTCATTGGATCTCATACTTGTGGAGTTAATATTTTCTGCTGATTTTGGATATTTATAGATGCTTCTTTTATTTCTGTTTTTGCGGCTTTGCGTTTTAGGTGTTGATGAAGTAATTTTATTAATACGTGATAAAATGACTTGCGGAGACACACTTCCCTGATTGAAAGATCTTTTATCAAGGCTACTGCCTTGTAATGAATGGTCTGAACCAGAAGCTTCATTAACAGTAACTTTAGTTTCAGTCAAAAAAGTTTGGTTCCTCATGCTAGAGCAGGGCGTATCTGTCTGCACACCTGCATTAATAGATGGTATTCTGGTAAATAATTCAGCTCAATCTGAGCATTAGGTTTAATGAAAACTGGTGTGTACCACCCAGCTGTCTTAATTGCAGGTGTAAGGGCTATCTGTGCTTTATAAAACAATTCTTCATGTATGCCACAATATTCATTATGAGACAACAAACCCTGGTTGCCTAACATGAGATAAATCTGACCTACATTTGGCCCAGAGTAGCTAGGCACCAATACTGGACCACGGTTTGCATTTGGGTTCTCAGGCACAGAATAGCTAGGCACCAATGCTAGACCATTGTTTGCATTTGGGGTCACAGGCACAGAGTAGCTAGGCACCAATACTTGACCATTGTTTGCATTTGGGTTCTCAGGCACAGAGTAGCTAGGCACCAATGCTAGACCATTGTTTGCATTTGGGCTAACAGGAACAGAGTAGCGAGGCACCAATGCTAGACCATTGTTTGCAATTGGGTTCCCAGGCAGAGAGTAGCTAGGTACCAATGCTAGACCATTTTTTGAATTTTTGTTCACAGCCATAGAGTAGCTAGGCACCAATGGTTGACCAGAGTTTGCAAAAGAACAGTGATGAGTACTTTATTGTGGGTGACAATGTTGTTGGGCTAGAGGACTGCTTCCATTGTATAGTAAACATAGAGCTCGAAGGGCCGGGACTGTCTGGAATTGCTGTTGTTGCCTGTTTAGTGAGTTGCTAGGTGTTTGCTGCAGCATGGTGGCTGTGAGACGTTCCTCTTGCTGTGGTTTAGCTTGTACCGAATATGGCACATACTGAAGGATCTTTTGTGAAAGATTTGACATTTGCTGCTGTAGCGTGTTTTGCTGCCTGTTCTGTGGGTTGAAATGGAGACTGCTGCAGCACGGTGGATGTGAGACGCTCCTCTTGCTGTGGCTTAGGGTGTACAGTATATGGCACATGATGCCGGATCTGTTGTGAAACATTTGGCACTTGTTGCTGCCCCTGTCCTTGATAGTTGCTTGCAATTCTCTAAATTTAAAAGAAATAAGCAAATATTATTTAGTAGGACACCTAAAGGGCTACAAATAGCAATAAATTAGTGACTAACATGGGATGAACACTGAGCGTCACGTACAGCTGCAATGGAGTTTGAAAAGCTAAAGAATACCATTAAAGAAGGAATGTTAGGGAATGCATTGGTCGGCATTCTGGCTTCTTTATAAACCCTTCATACATGATAGGATTGAAAATGTGCACTCTTGCATATGTATGATATATTTCATGCTTTCCGGGATGAAAACAAATACGTCTGTTATCTAAAAATCATTATTTCGGACCACATGGCAAAAATTCATCCATTTTATTTCTATCCCACAGGGGCTCACCTTATGGGAGTACGCGTTTCGTGTACCCGGGGTGCCCGAGCCTCTAATCACGATCATCATCCCTCCACCCTCGTCCGGTCGAGGTGGGTGCGTCCTCGTAACCGTGGGACTCAAGGTAGGCTCTCGTGCGTTCTTTGCATTTCGTTCCATGCCGCCCCTTGCAATCGTTCTTTCTTGATCTCTCTATTTACGCACATTTCGCACCACGACCGTTCATTCTTACATCTGTTTTCCTTCGTCGGCGGCCTACTTTGCGTGTGAAACGCCCACACCGTTTTGATTTCTTTTTCCTTTTCTTTTAATCCTCCGTGGACCCAGCCTGATGGATACCCCCGCACTGGGTGCGCAGCTGGGTGAGTATGTAATGGCGTCATCCCCATCACCCGGGGTCGTCATGTGGGTTATGTGTTCGTATCCGCTGTTCAACTGCAGTCCCGCGGGGGGCCATTGCATGAGCTGCTGACTTCTGACGGCGATTGGGACCCTCTGTCTATTATCTGGGAGGTGTGACCTTGGGGTGAGATAGGTATAGATAGGCCACTCACCCTAGCCAGGTTAACGCCCGGAAAGTCAGAGCCCGAGATCGGAGACTGTTGCAATGGTGGACGATTTATTTTGCTATGGAGCCCTCTTTCTCCATTATTTCAAATAGGCGCCGAAAAGTTTTGGTAACAGAAGTAGCACCTCCGTCATCTCGTTGTTACTTAGTCATTACGCGAAATGAGGAAGGACAATCTTTCGAGAAGGTGAACCCTTTTATAATTCAGAAGGGCATTGATTCTATTGCTGGTCCGGTTCAGTCCTGCACTCGTCTTCGGAATGGTTCCATATTAGTACAAACAAAGTCCGGTCAGCTCAGCAAAGTAAGACCTTGTTGAGCGCTATTTTTCTCCACGGTTATCCCATCCGTGTTGAGAAGCACCGCACCTTGAATTCCTGTCGAGGCGTCGTCACCCCGCATAGCCTCGATTGTATATCGGATGAGGACCTAGTCGAAAAATCTATCAGATCAAAAGGTGACTGCAGTGCATCGAGTGCGGGTCAAACGCGACGGAGTATTGGCACCCACTAGTACTCTTTTCTAACTTTTGATGGAGTCGATCTGCCCACGAGCATTACAGCAGGGTACGAACGTATTGCGCTAAGGCCCTATATTCTCGATCCAAGCTTGATTACGGGTGCATTGTCTATTCATCGGCGCGTCCGTCAGTGTTACGTCGCCTGAATGCCATTCACCATCGTGCCATAAGAGTCGCTACAGGGGCCTTTCCAACCTGACCTTTACCCAGTCTGTATGCTGAAGCTACAGAGCCTCCGCTGTCCTTCAGGCGTGAGTTGCTTTTTTGCAGCTACGCATGCCGACTCTCTAGCTTGCCTGACCACCCGTCCTTCGACCTATTTTTCGAGGATTCGCTTGATCGACAATATTTCGTTAGCTCCTCTGCATTGTTCCCTCCAGGGGTTCGGTTTCGACAGCTTCTTCGGCATTTGGACGTTACGCCAGCGCCAGCCATTCCCAGGTGGGAAACGCGTTTTCCTCCTTGGTTGCGCGCTGATGCCCTCTGTCACCTTGGGTTAACGTCGATTCCGAAGAATGAGACCCCTTCTTCAGTCCTTAGATCATTGTTTTTAGAACTACAGGCGCAATTCGGGGAATGTCGTTTTATTTATACTGATGGGTCTAAGACTGATGTTGGAGTAGGGTGTGCCTTTATTTATTGTCGGCATAGTTTTACCTTCCGTTTACCGTGGCAATGCTCCATTTTTACCGCCGAAATTTTTAGTGTTTTTCAATTCATTTTATTCGCTCAGCGGCATGACTTGCGGCATTGTGTTGTTTGTACTGACTGTCTGAATGCCCCTCAGAGTATTAAGCGCTGTACAATTACCACCCTCTCGTACAGCGCATACATGAGCTGCTCCACTCGCTTGGTGCTTCTGGCATCAGCGCCACGTTCGTGTGGATTCCAGGTCATGCGTAATCTCAGGCAACGAGTCTGCCGACGCCGCTGAACAATCGGCGATTTTCTCACCCAGATTTTTTACCTCTCTTGTTCCCTCGTCAGATTTGTGTTTTATTTTTCGTCACCGCACCCTCTTGCATTGGGGCGATGAGTGGACGGTCCTAAGGGGAAACAATTTGCGGGAGGTTAAACCTTTTCCGTTAGTCTGGGGTTCCTCTTCTCGTTCTTCTCGTCGGGAAGAGGTACTTTTAGCTCGTTTACGAATAGAGCATTGCCTTTTTAGCCATCGATACCTGCTCAGAGATGACCCCGCACCACTCTGTGAGCAGTGAGATGCGCCCTTAACAGTGAGTCACATTTAACTGACTGTCAAGTTTTAGCTCCATTGCGCGTTTGTGTGGGTCTGCGTGTTGGCATGGCCGACGTTTTGGCAGACGACGCGCGTGCTGTAGAATTGCTTTTACGTTTTATAAGTGACGGTGATTTTAATCGGCGCATTTGATGCGCTGAGTGCCTTTTAGAGTTGTGATTTTACATAGCCTGCTTTAATGGGGGCTGTTCTCCCCGGTGGACATATGGCGCTCATGTCGCTTGCGTACTACAGTTCTTGACATGTCGTTTTACTCTGTTGTTTTATTTACCATTGTTTTAATGTGGTGTAATTTAGAATCAATGTCTTGTTTTTTAGTGTTTTGGACTCAGCGGCTTTGTGTCCCGTATTTTAGTTTTTTATTTTAAATTTTATACTTTGCAAGGGTGCTGATGACCTTTGATGTTTAGCGCCCGTATCCCTATCTCGTCATCTTTATCATGAACACTCTTCATTAATTAGCAAACTGGAATATTACAGTGTTAGGGGAAAATTACTTGAAATAACAAAATTATACCGTATGAATAGTAAGCAGTGTACTGAAATGAACTACAAAAATGGAAATGTAATTAAAAAGATCTCATTAAAATATGATACTGTCAAGCTAGGTGTGTGACAAGGATGTCCTCGGTCCTTTATTATATTTGATTTATGTAAATGACTTACCCCACTCTATAGAATATAAAACAATTACATATGCTAATGATACATCTGTGCTATTCTGGAATTAATTAAAGGATCAACTAAAACAAAACCTACTAAAGCATACTTCAACAAAACTGAAATATATAAAAATAATAATAATCTATATTACGTTGATATTGTAATGAAAAGAAGCTAGAAACAGTGATGTGTATTGAATTTATTTAAAGGTGAGTCGGAATTATTACACTAACATCACTTAAGTTTACTCATTTAACATGTTTCGGGAAACCGTTGTTCCCATCCTCAGAAGGTTAATTCGACTGGCCCGTGTTGTTGGTGTTTCCGTTTTTTGGACTGGATCCTGTGGTGGCATCTTGTGGTGGAGAAATGTACTTCCAGAGAGGATTTGGTGGCGGCAAATCAAAATTCATTAGATGTGTGTTGTGTTTTAGAATGGTGATCTTCTCCCATGCATCTAATTCGGCTGCAAATTTGGCTGGTTTGACTAATGTAATATTGGGTTTGATGTGATTAGTGATCCAAAAATGGTGTGAAACTGCAGATTTGTCCATTTGTTTGTATTTAATACTTCTCATGTGCTCCTTTAGCCTAGTTTCTAGGTTTCTTTTTGTCTTACCTATGTATACTTTATTGCAATCTGAACAATTGATTTTATAGATTCCAGCTTTTTTGTCTTGTGGAATGGGGTCTTTTAACTTGTTACAAAGTAATTTCTCTATGTTAAATTTGTTCTGTGGAGCTAGGCTGATGTTATGTTTCATGAAAATCTTCTTAAATTTGTGAAAAGTTCCTGGGTGGTATGTGAATTTCTTGAACTTTAGCTCTTTATCTTGCTGGCTGAGATTTGTTGTGTTTCTGATGTGCATCTGTCGTTTGAATTTTGCAATTTTTTTGTCAATAGTTGTTTTGTTGTACCCATTATGTATTGCTGTGTCTACTATATGCTGGTATTCTAACTGGTATTCTTTTTTATTTAAGGGGGTATATACCAGTCTATGTGTTAGGCTGTTTAGTACTGCATGTTTGTGTGTGGTTGGATTGAAACTCTTATTTTTTATGTAATTAGTAGAGTGTGTTGGCTTCCTGTATATGCCAAAGGTTAGGTTCTTTTGTTCTCTGATGATTTTTAGGTCTAAAAATGGTAGCATGCCTTCTTTTTCTATTTCTATGGTGAATTTTATTGATTGGTTCTGTAGGTTTAGTAAGGCTAAGGAGTCTTGTATGAACCTGTTAGGGACAACAGCGAAGATGTCGTCAACATATCTGTGCCAAACTTTAAACATGTATGGAAAGGAAGTTGTTATGTGTGTTTCTAAGTAGCTCATAAATAAATCTGCCAAGAAGGGTGAAAGTGGGTTGCCCATGGTTAAACCAGTTGGTTGTTGATAGAACTTCTTATTGAAACTAAAACAATTTTGTGCAATGCATAAATTGGTAAGTTGTATGAGGTTTACTATTTCTTCTTCAAGTAGGTTAGTCTGCTGTAGCCATTTCTTTAATTGACGCAGGAGTTGATCTGTAGGAACACTTGGAAATAGTGCAGTGACATCAAAGGAAACTAATCTGTCTTCTGGTTCGAGTTCCAGGGATTTTATCTTCTGTATTAAATCTTCTGAATTCATTATGTTTTTGCTATTGAATTTTGGTAGTGAAGAGAATCTCTGTACTAACCATTTTGCCAGTTTGTAGGTAGGAGAATCAATATTGCTGACGATTGGTCTCATCTTATTACCCGGTTTGTGTATTTTAGGTAGAGCATACATTCTTGGTAAAGTGGGGTGATCTGGTTTTAATCTAGATTTATCAGTGTCTGTTATAGTTTTGCTTTCCTGGATGGTTTGATTGAAGGCTTTTAAATGTAATTTTAACGGGCCAGTCGAATTAACCTTCTGAGGACGGGAACAACGGTTTCCCGAAACATGTTAAGTGAGTAAACTTAAGTGATGTTAGTGTAACAATTCCGACTCACCTTTAAATAAATTCAATACACATCACTGTTTCTAGCTTCTTTTCATTACAATATCAACGTAATTTAAGACCAACAAGTCACAAGAAGCAAAAGTTATAATTGGCCACCACGTTGGAAAAAATACAAGTCATGGCAGAAAACAAGGTAAGATTAGAAACCCTAAATTTCAATACAGATTTCAGTGGAATAAAAAGTGAAATCAAAAGATACCAAAAAATTGAAGAAAAGAGAAAAAACACATTTGCGGACATCCGTTTTTTAAACCTATGCATACAAAGCAAAGTCACACCAAAGTTTGTAAGGAGAATTGTAAAATATGACAAAAACAGCAAACACCAAACATCAGCCGATAAAAAAGTAATAATAATTGAGAGAAACAACCACTACGCAAAATTACAAAAATTGGAACTGGAATTATATGCTCTTCACCTTAAATTAACGGACACACTCGGCTACCCACTTTGGCAAAACATGCAATCAAAATTCCTCACTATTCTTAGCTACAGGATGAAAACAAAAACGCTGAAATTAAAGAAAAAACTAGACATACCACGCCGGAAGAAACATTCATATAAACCTAACCTAAAAAATGAAAAAACGACGACATACCCAGACGTAATTAATCTTTCAAATGTAACTTTCACCAAAGCAGAATTATCGGTATTAAACCTTGGCCTAAAAACATGTGTTGGCTACACAAAAACAACCGATGAAATAGTCGCAGACATTGAGATTGCTACTTACAACCTAAATGAAAATAGTAAAACCACTATAAAAAAAAGAATGTGAAATGGTTCTCCAAGAAATACAAGCAGATAAACATAACAATTTCCCAACCAAACATGTGATCAAAACATTAAAATCAAAACCAGTAGTATACACAAAAGCTGACAAGGGAAATAAAGTTGTTGTAGTGCAAAAAGATGATTATATTGCCAGAGTAGAAAATATGCTGCAACAAGAAAATTACATACAAATTCAAGAAGACCCATTAAAATTACATTTAAAAGCCTTCAATCAAACCATGCAGGAAAGCAAAACTATAACAGACACTGATAAATCTAGATTAAAACCAGATCACCCCACTTTACCAAGAATGTATGCTCTACCTAAAATACACAAACCGGGTAATAAGATGAGACCAATCGTCAGCAATATTGATTCTCCTACCTACAAACTGGCAAAATGGTTAGTACAGAGATTCTCTTCACTACCAAAATTCAAAAGCAAAAACATAATGAATTCAGAAGATTTAATACAGAAGATAAAATCCCTGGAACTCGAACCAGAAGACAGATTAGTTTCCTTTGATGTCACTGCACTATTTCCAAGTGTTCCTACAGATCAACTCCTGCGTCAATTAAAGAAATGGCTACAGCAGACTAACCTACTTGAAGAAGAAATAGTAAACCTCATACAACTTACCAATTTATGCATTGCACAAAATTGTTTTAGTTTCAATAAGAAGTTCCATCAACAACCAACTGGTTTAACCATGGGCAACCCACTTTCACCCTTCTTGGCAGATTTATTTATGAGCTACTTAGAAACACACATAACAACTTCCTTTCCATACATGTTTAAAGTTTGGCACAGATATGTTGACGACATCTTCGCTGTTGTCCCTAACAGGTTCATACAAGACTCCTTAGCGTTACTAAACCTACAGAACCAATCAATAAAATTCACCATAGAAATAGAAAAAGAAGGCATGCTACCATTTTTAGACCTAAAAATCATCAGAGAACAAAAGAACCTAACCTTTTGCATATACAGGAAGCCAACACACTCTACTAATTACATAAAAAATAAGAGTTTCAATCCAACCACACACAAACATGCAGTACTAAACAGCCTAACACATAGACTGGTATATACCCCCTTAAATAAAAAAGAATACCAGTTAGAATACCAGCATATAGTAGACACAGCAATACATAATGGGTACAACAAAACAACTATTGACAAAAAAATTGCAAAATTCAAACGACAGATGCACATCAGAAACACAACAAATCTCAGCCAGCAAGATAAAGAGCTAAAGTTCAAGAAATTCACATACCACCCAGGAACTTTTCACAAATTTAAGAAGATTTTCATGAAACATAACATCAGCCTAGCTCCACAGAACAAATTTAACATAGAGAAATTACTTTGTAACAAGTTAAAAGACCCCATTCCACAAGACAAAAAAGCTGGAATCTATAAAATCAATTGTTCAGATTGCAATAAAGTATACATAGGTAAGACAAAAAGAAACCTAGAAACTAGGCTAAAGGAGCACATGAGAAGTATTAAATACAAACAAATGGACAAATCTGCGGTTTCACACCATTTTTGGATCACTAATCACAACATCAAACCCAATATTACATTAGTCAAACCAGCCAAGTTTGCAGCCGAATTAGATGCATGGGAGAAAGTCACCATTCTAAAACACAACACACATCTAATGAATTTTGATTTGCCGCCACCAAATCCTCTCTGGAAGTACATTTCTCCACCACAAGATGCCACCACAGGATCCAGTCCAAAAAACGGAAACACCAACAACACGTGCCAGTCGAATTAACCTTCTGAGGATGGGAACAACGGTTTCCCGAAACATGTTAAGTGAGTAAACTTAAGTGATGTTAGTGTAACAATTCCGACTCACCTTTAAATAAATAATCTATATGTTAATATAAAAGAGAGTAAATTAATTTTGTTTGAATTCCGAACTAGTTTAAAGTTAGATATAATGTAGGAATTGAAGGTAAAGACATAGTACAGAAAGAATCTACAGAATTTCTGAGTATGGAAGTAGATAAAAGCTTAAAATTACACAAAAGAGATTGAATATATGTGGTAACAAAATTAGTAGTGGCCTATATCTGTTAAGAAGGTTATCTAAATACTTGAATACTGAAGTGCTGAAATTAGTATATATATAATATATATTCTACTCTACAATACATAGCCATCTTAGCTAAGGAATTGATATATGGGGCAGTGCAGGAATTACAAATATAAACAGAGTATTAATACTACAAAAATGTGCCTATGAACTATATTTAAACTTGAAATTAGAACTTCATGTAGACCAACTTTTATAAAGGTAAAGATTTTCACTTTAGTACCATTGTATATATATATATATAAACTTATATTACTTGTACATAAAATGAATATAACATTGATAGTATAAACAGAAACAACAAACTAATTGAATACAATACTAGAAGCTGGGATACCTTTCATAGAAATATTCTAAGGAACAATTTGCAGAAAAAGGTTCTCTATCAAAAGGAATAATTTTTTATAATAAATTGCCCAATTATTTAAGGATACTAAATAGAAATACATTTAAAAATCAACTAAAGAAGTACTTAGTAGAAACAGGCATTTATATAAAGATGCGTTATAGTAACGTATAACAGAATTTAAATGATTTTATATGTTACATCATTGATTTATAATTTGAATAATAAATGTAGAATAAATAATTTTGTTTGATTGATACATATTAGATTGTGATGCTGCTTGAAACATGTATGCCTATAGGCAAAGAAACGTACACTTACATTTGAGATGAACAAAGATTATAACACTAAATAATGTGTATCTAGTTTTCTGCCATGTGCGATTTTTCACTCTATACTCACGTTCATTTAATCTTGTGTTTCTTTCTATATTTTGCATCTGAGCTGAATAAAGATTATAACACTTCATGGTGTGAATCTATTTTGCTGCCTAGTGTGATGCTTTCCTCTACGTTCACTTATTCTTCTGCTCCTTCTGACACTAATATATTCTGGTGTTTCTGGATCATTGGAGCACATACTTCTGCTATATTCTGGTGATTCCAAATCATTGGATCTCATACTTGATATTTCCTGCTGATTTTGGATATTTGGAGATGCTTCTATTATTCCGGTTTTTGCGACTTCGCTTTTTAAGTGTTGATGAATTAATTTTATTAACATGTGATAAAATGACTTGTGTGGACACACTTCACTGAGGAGATTTTTTTATCAAGGCTACTGCCTCGTAATGAATGGTTTGTACCAGAAGTTTCATTAACAGGAACTTTAGTTTCAGTCAAACAAATTTTGGTTCCTCATGCTAGAGCAGGCCTCATCTGTCTGCACACCTGCATTAATATATGGTATGCTGGTAATTAAATTGAGCTCAATCTGAGCACTAGGTTTTATGAAAACCGGTGTGTAGCATCCAGCTTCTTAATTACAGGTGTAAGGACTATCTGTGCCTTATAAAACAAGTCTTCATGTAAGCCACAATCTTCATCATGAGACAACAAACCCTAGTTTCCTAACATGGGATAAATCTGACCTACATTTGGCACAGAATAGCTAGGCACCAATGCTAACCATTGTTTGCACTTGGGTTCACAGGCACAGAGTAGCTAGGCACCAATGCTTGACCATTGTTTGCATTTGTGTTCTCAGGCACAGAGTAGCTAGTCACCAATGCTAGACCATTGTTTGCATTTGGGTTCACAGGCACAGAGTAGCTAGGTACCAGTGCTAGACCATTGTTTGCACCTGGGTTCCCAGGCACAAAGTAGCTAGGCACCAATTCTAGACCATTGTTTGCATTTGGGTTCACAATCACAGAGTAGCTAGGCACTAATTCTTGACCAGAGTTTGCAAAAGAACAGTGATGAGTACTTTGTTGTGGGTGACAATGTTGTTGGGCTCGAGGACTGCTTCCATTATATAGCAAACATGGAGCTCGAAGGGCAGAGGCTGTCTGGCATTGCTGTTGCTGCTTGTTTTGTGGGTTGCTAGGTGTCTGCTGCAGCATGGTGACTGTGAGGCGTTCCTCTTGCTGTGGGTTATCTTGTACAAAATATGGCACATACTGAAGGATCTGTTGTGAAAGATTTGGTATTTGCTGCTGTAGCATGTGTTGCTAGGAGCCATCTGCAGCACGGTGGATGTGAGACGTTCGTCTTGCTGTGGCTTAGCGTGTACAGTATAGGCACATGCTGCAGGATTCGTTGTGAAACATTTGGCACTTGTTGCTGTCCCTGTCCTTGATATTTGCTTGCAATTCTCTAAGTTCAAAAGAAATAAGCATATATTATTTAGTAGGACATCTAAAGAGCTACAACTAGCAATAAAATAGTGACTAACACGGAATGGCCACTGAGCTTCACCTACAGCTGCAATGGAGTTCGAAAAGCTAAACAATACCATTAAATAAGGAATGTTAGGGAATGCATTGATCAGCATTCTGTCTTCTTTATAAACCCTTCACCCATGTTAGGATTGAAAATGTGCACTCTTGCATATGTATAATATATTTCATGCTTTCCGCGATGAAAACAAATAAGTCTGTTATCTATAAATGATTATTTCTGACCACATGGAAAAGAATTCATTCATTCTATTTTTAATACTACATAGGAGGTTGCAAAAAGCAAGCATTAAAGATCAGTAAGAGAAACCCTATTATTGTAATGAGAAAGGCTGATTTCTGATTCTGTCTCCGTTTGTGGAAAATTAAGCTTTTAGCTACCGCAGTAGCTATATACTATTACAACCTTAATATTTTTTAAAATGACCTGCTACTATTAGACCGGGATAGTCTTGTTCATAAAGCTAATATTTAAACAAATACATACTGGTGAACATTATGCAGTTGTTTTGATACAAAAGTCACCAATACTACCTAGGTAGTTGAAGGCAGCTATATAACTGAAACAAAAACAAATCTGATGTGATACATTCACATGGCCTTCTTTACCCTCTATCTTTATTAGTGGGTATAAAATATATTCCTACTAAAGCTTATTTTTCTATCTACTACATTTAATCCAAATATACCTTTGCAAAAATAGCTGCATTATAGTCGATGCATTTGTAGAAAAAATATATACAGCTTTTGAAAATGGTGACGATTCAATGCACTCTTTGTGAATTAAGTAAAGCTTTCGATAGTGTGAGACGTGATATCTTATTAAATAAAATGGAAAAGTATGGGATCAAAGAAAAAAATTTAGATATATTTTAATCTTACTTAGAAGGTCGTAAACAGCTAGAGATTGAAGGCAATCGAGCATCAAAGAAGTACAAATTGGGGGTTCTGCAGGGCTCGCTACAGTGTCCCCTACTTCTTCTAATAATGATTAATGATTTTAATTTAATATTGTTATTGTATAAACCGTCAGAGCCGTGTTCAAATACTGGCTGTGGCATTGAATTTTTCAGTTGACTCTATAAAAATGATTAATGATATTTAAAAATGTTATCCCTGTTATACTATCCCCCCACAGGGGCTCACCTTATGTGAGTACGGGTTTTGGCGTACCCGGGGGTTCCCGAGGCACTCATCGCCATCTTCATCGCTTCATCCCCGTCCGGTCGAGGTGGGTTCGTTCTCGTGACCGGGGAACTCAAGGTAGGCTCTCGTGCGTTCTGTGCATTTTACTCCATGACGCCCATGCCATCGTTTTTTTATTCTCTCTTCTATTTATGCACATTTCGCAACACGTCCATTCATTTACACATCTATTTTTCTTCTTAGCCGGCCTACCTTGAGTGCGAAATGCCCACAAACATTTAGTATATTTTAACCTTTTATTTTAATCCTCCGTGGACACAGCCTGACGGATATCCGCGCACCGCATGAGGTGCGCAGCTGGGTGAGTGGGTAATGGCGTCATCCCCACCACCCGGGGTCGTCATGTAGGGTTTGTGTTCGTATCCGCTGTTCAACTGCAATCCCGCGGGGGGCCATTGCATGAGCTGCTGACTTCTAACGGCGATTGGATCCCTCTGTCCATGTCCTGCGAGGTGTGACCCTGGGGTGAGATAGGTATAGATAGGCCACTCACCCAAGCCGGGGTAACGCCCGGGAGGTCAGAGCCGGAGGTCGGAGACGGTTGCAATGGTGGAGGATTTATTTCGCTATGGAGCACCCTTTCTCCATTAACACCAACAAGCGCCGAAAAGTTTATGTAACGGAAGTGATACCACCGACAACTGGTTGTTACCTGGACACTTCACGAACAGAAGAAGGGCAAACTTTTGAGAAGGTGAACCCTTTCAATATTCAGAAGGGCATTGATGCTATTTCTGGTGCGGTTCATTCCTGCACTCGTCTACGGAATAGCTCCTTATTAGCACAAACGAAGTCCGATCAGCAAAGTAAGACCTTGTTGCGCGCTACGCTTCTCCACGGCTATCCCATCCTTGTGGAGAACACCGCACATTGAATTCCTGTCGAGGCGTCATTACCACCCATAGCCTCGATCGTATGTCGAACGATGAACTAGTAGACTATCTTTCGGACCAAAAGGTGACAGCAGTGCATCGAGTGCAGGCCAAACGCGAAGGAGCATTGGTACCCTCTCGTACCCTGTTTATAACATTTGATGGCGTCGATCTGCCCACGAGCATTTCAGCAGTGTAGGAACGCATTGCGGCGAAGCCTTATATTCCTAGACCTCTGCATTGTATTTAAATGCCAACGTTTTGGGCATACGCAAGTCTCCTGTAAGAGTGCCGTTACCATCTGTGCCTCATGTAGCCAGCCGTCACACGAAGGTACCTGTTCCACAGCCCCCGTCTGCGTTAACTGCAAAGGGTCTCATTCTGCTTCGTTTGCCGACTGTCCGCGGTACTTGGACGAGAAGGCGATCCAGGAGATCCGGGTAAAGGAGAAACCCTCCTTCGTCGAAGCCCGGAGGCGCTACCATGCGCGACAGGCTTCTCTCCTGCGATCTGGTACATTTAGTTCTGTTGTTGCCTCGCCAGTACCACGAGTAGATGCCGAAACTCAAACCTGTACCATGACTGCATTAACCGCCACTACCATCCGGCCATCCATCTCTGCTATAGTTAGCAAGCCATCTAAAGCTGGTCCTAAGGTACTGAAGTGGCAATCCGCTGAAAAGAAACCAAAGTAGAAACTTCATAGGGAAGATTTTCTAAAGGACCCTCCGCGTGCGCGCGGTAAGAAAAGTTCAGCTTCTCCTCCTCGGAGGTCGCAGTCTCAGGACGCTCCTGGGACAAGCGGCGCTCAGAGGCACCCCTCACACATCGCTACCCAGAACCGATTCTCGGCGGTTGAATCGGTTTCTGGCTCTGAGCGCTTGGCCATCCCTTCGAGGAGTCTATGGAGTCTGACCAACTCCATACCAAAAGCCTGAGACCAAAGGTTAAACAGAAGGTAATTTTGAGCCACCCTTCTAAGTAAGAAGTTTATCCCTTTTCTTTATGGCTATCCTGACCTGAATTTACGTGGTGTACGATCGCACAGGACGGAACTGCAACTTTTATTGCGTTCCCATTCACCTATGGTTGTGTGTTTGCAGGAGATTAAGCTTCGCCCTCACGACCCTTCTGATCTCCAAGGGTATACTCCGGTTCGCTACGATCTTGAACCGCAGGAGGGTACTCCTGCTCATGGAGGTGTCATGTTGTTAGTGCGTAGCGACGTTCATTTTCAAACTCTCGCTCCTACGTCCCACTTGCAAACTGTTGACGTAACTGTTTAATTACCCGGCTTTTTCTTTTCTGTTTGCTCTGTCTATTCACCTCCATCGTCTCCCTTGCTCCCGCGGACATTCGAGCTCTCTTGTCCGCTCTCCCAACACCATTTCTTCTGTTGGGAGATTTTAATGCCCATCACCCACTGTGGGTTTCGCCAAGGGCTTCTGCGAGGGGAACTCTTCTTTCCGACAATTTTTACCAGTTCAATCTCTCCATCCTCAATACAGGTAAACCTACTTTTATTTCTAATTCTTCTGGTACATTCTCACACCTGGACCTTGCTGTTTCCTCACTACAGCTTGTTAGTCGTCTGCAGTGGAACGTCGTCGCTGACACCTACTCCAGCGACCATTACCCCTGCATTATTTCTCTTCTGTCACACAACGTACAGTATTCCAGAGTACCTACCTGGATATTCACAAAAGCCGACTGGAGCTTGCACTCCAGTCTCGTGCATTTTGACGACCAGCCCTTCACCGACATTAACCAACTAGTGCAGCAACATACGTCTACGATTTTCTTTGACGCCGAACGCGCAATTCCCCGTTCTTCCTCTCACCCTTAACGGATTCCTGTTTTTTGGTGGAACGAGGAGTGTCGGGTTGCCGTTCGTGCCCGTAGAACTGCACTTAGGGTGTTTCGGCGTCACCCTACATTTGATAATTTGGTCACTTTTAAACAATCGCGCGCCAGGGCTCATCGCATTATTCAGGATAGCAAGAAGGCATCTTGGGCTCGTTTTGTCGAGTCTTTTAATCGCTTCACACCTTCATCAGTTGTTTGGGATACACTTCGTCGCTTCTCCGGTAAAGTGTCGCATTGTACTGTGTCTGGCCTTCAGGTTTCCAATGCCACCGTAGTGGATCCGGCTGTCATTGTTAACGCTCTGGGTACTGCCTTTGAGGCGTTTCCAGTTCAGCCCATTATTCCGCCGGCTTTCGCTCTAATAAAGACTGACTGGATTCCGTATCATATAATTTTCGGTCTGCTAATAATGAATGCTATAACGAACTTTTCACAATGAGGGAGCTGGAGCACGCTCTTTATTGCTCTCGGCACTCCGCTCCTGGGCCGGCCGGCATTCATGTCTTGATGTTACAGTACCTTTCAGCAGACAGTAAACTCTTTCTCTTACAGGTCTATAACCGTATTTGGCAAGACGGTATTTTTCCTTCCGTTTGGCGCGAAGCCACCATTGTCCCTATACTTAAGCCTGGGAAGGATCGCCAACTACCTTCCAGCTACCGCCCTATCTCCCTCACCAGTTGCGTTTGCAAGGTGATGGAGTGGATGATCAACGGGCGGTTGACATGGTGGCTTGAGTCTCAGAAACTTCTAGCGAACGCTCAGTGCGGATTTCGTCGATATTGCTCTACCGTCGACCACCTGGTGTCCCTGTGGACGCATATTATGAATGGATTTCTGAGAAAGTGTCAAACCGTGGCTGTGTTTTTTGACCTGGAGAAAGCTTATGACACTTGTTGGAGGGGCGGCATTTTACGTACACTTCACGCATGGAATATCCGCGGTCGTCTTCCCATATTTCTTCGGGAGTTTATAACGGACCGCGTCTTTTGTGTACGTGTGGGCTCGGTTTTAGTTAGTCGTTTTATTCAAGAGAACGGAGTACCGCAGGGCTCTGTACTCAGTGTCACACTTTTTGCAATTGCTATCAACCCCATTGTTGATTTATTCCACCTGGCATTTCATCGTCCCTATTTGTTGACGATTTTGCAATTTATTGCAGTTCACGACGGACCTGTCTACTCGAACGCCGTCTCCAGAGCTGTATCGACCGTCTCTAAGCCTGGAGTAACGCCAACGGCTTTAATTTCTCCGCCGAGAAATCTGTCTGTATTAATTTCTGGCGCCGGAAGGCTTTCCCTCCGCACTCTCTCTATCTTGGGCCGGAGGTCCTTCCGTTTGCAGACGAGGTGAAAATTTTGGGGTTGATCTTTGATCGAAAGCTGAGCTGGACTTCTCACGTTTCCTTTTTAAAAGCAAAGTGTGACCGTTCTCTTAATCTTTTACGTGTTTTAAGTGGCACATCCTGGGGAGCTGATCGGACCTTCGTTCTGTCTTTATCGCTCTTTGGTCCGATCCAAGTTTGATTACGGGTGCGTTCTCTATTCAACGCACGTCCATCTGTGTTACGTCTCTTGAATCCCATTCATCATGGTGGTATTAGTGTCGCTACAGGGGCCTTTCCAACTAGCCCCGTACCCAATCTTTACGCTGAAGCTGCAGAGCATCCGCTGTCCTTCAGACGTGAGACGCTCTTGTGTAGCTATGCCTGTCGACTCTCAAGCTTGCCTGACCACCCGTCCTTCGCGATATTTTACGAGGATTCGCTTGATCGGCAATATTTAGTTAGCTCCTCTGCATTGTTCCCTCCAGGGGTTTGATTTCGTTAACTTCTTCGGCTTTTGGACGTTACGCCAGCGCCGGCCCTTCCAAGGGGGGGAACGTGTTTCCCTCCATGGTTGCGCGCTGAGGTCCTCTGTCACCTTGGGTTATCGTCGATGCCGAAGAATGAGACCCCCTTCTTCAGTCTTTAGATCAGCGTTTTTAGAACTTCAGTCGCAATTCGGGGACTTTCATTTTATCTTTACTGATGGATCTAAGACTGATGCTGGAGTAGGATGTGCCTTTTTATGGTGGAAATAGTTTTACTTTTCGTTTACCGGGGCAATGTTCGATTTTTACCGCGGAACTTTTTAGGATTTATCAGTCCCTTTTATACATTCAGCGGCACGACTTACGGCACTGTATTATTTGTTCAGACTCCCTGAGTGCTGTTCAAAGCATTAGCTCGCTGTACAATTACCACCCGCTCGTACAGCACATTCATGACCTGCTCCACTCGCTTGGTGTGTCCGACATCAGCGTCTCCTTCATGTGGAATCTAGGTGATGTTGGCATATCAGGTAATGAGTCTGCCGTCGCCGCTGCCAGGTCGTCGATTGTATTACCCAGATATTTTACCTCTGTTGTTCCCTCCACAGATTTGTATGTTCTTTTGCGTAGCCGCATCGTCCTGCTTTGGAGGGATGAGTGGACGGTCCTCCGAGGGAACGAGTTACAGGAGGTTAAGCCTCTCCCGTTAATCTGGCGTACCTCTTCTCGTTCGTGTCGTCGGGAAGAGGTAATTTTAGCTCGCTTACGAATCGGACATTGTCTTTTTAGCCATGGATACCTGCTCAGTGGTGACCCCGCACCACTCTGTGAGCAGTGTGATGCGCCCTTAACGGTGCGTCACATTTTAGCAAAGTGTCAAGTTTTAGCTCCGTTGCGCGCTCGTGTTGGTCTGCCTGTTGGCCTAGCCAACGTTTTGGCAGACGACGCGCATGCTGTAGAGTGTCTTTTACGTTTTATCAGCGACATTGAATTTACCAGATGCATTTGATGCGCTGAGCGTCTTTTGACTGTGTGATTTTATCTTGTCTTTTTAATGGGCATCTCCTCCCCAGTGGACATGTAGCGCTCGTGTCCCTGGCATTCTACAGTTCTTGACACGTTGTTTTACTCTTTTATTGACCATGGTTTTAGTGTGTTCGTATTTGGAATTTAATGTTTTGTTTTTTATCTTTTGGACATCGCGGGTCTGTGTCCCGTGTTTAATTATGTGGTTTTTTTATCGGACTTTTATTTTTGGACTGTACATTTTATACTTTGTAAGGGCGCTCATGACCTTAGCTGTTTAGCGCCCTTAAACCGCAACTCATCATCATCACGTCCCGTTTTTTACTTATGCGGTTTTTTTACCCGGCTTTTATATTTTGGACTTTATATTTTTATGCATTGTAAGGCCGCTGATGACCTTAGCAGTTTAGCGCCCTTAAACCGCATCTAATCATCATCATCATCATCATATCGTGTATTTTGACGACAAGCTCTTCAACGACATTAACCAAATGTTGCAGCACCTTACGTCTACGATTCTATCTGGCACCGAAAACGCAATTCCCCGTTCATCCTTTCAACCTCTGCGTCTACCTGTTCAGTGGTGGAACGAGGATTGTCGGCACGCACTTCGTACCCGTAGAACTGCGCTTAGGGTGTTTCGGCGACACCCTACACTTGATAATTTGATTACTTTTAACACTCGCGCGCCAGGGCTCGTCGCGTTATTCAGGATAGGAAGAAGGCGTCATGAACTCGTTTTGCCGAGTGTTTTAATCGCTTTACTCCTTCATCTGTTTTTGGGATAAACTTCGTCGCCTCTCAGGTAAAGTGTCGCATTGTACTGTTTTTGGTCTTCAGGTTCCCAATGCCACCATAGTGGATCCGGCTGCCATCGCTAACACTCTGTGTTCTGCCTTTAGGCGGTTTCCAGTTCAGACCATTATTCCACCGGCTTTCGCTCTATCAAAACCGGCTGGATTCCGCAACCTATAATATTTGGTCTGCTAATAATGAGTGTTATAATGAACTTTTCACAACGAGGGAGCTGGAGCACGCTCTTCATTGCTCTAGGCACTCCGCTCCTGGGCCGGACGGCATTCATGTCCTGATGTTAAAGAACCTTTCAGCCGACAGTAAACTCTTTCTCTTACAGGTCTATAACCGTATTTGGCAAGACGGCTTTTTCCTTCCGTTTGGCGCGAAACCACCATTGTCCCCATACTTAAGCCTGGGAAGGATCGCCAACTACCTTCTAGCTACCGCCCTATCTCCCTCACCAGTTGCATTTGCAAGGTGATGGAGCGCATAATCAACGGGCGGTTGACATGGTGGCTTGAGTCTCAGAAACTTCTAGCGAACGCTCAGTGCGGATTTCGTCGATGTCCCTGTCGACGCATATTATGAATGGATTTCTGAGAAAGTGTCAAACCGTGGCTGTGTTTTTGACCTGGAGAAAGCTTATGACATTTGTTGGAGGGGCGGCATTTTACGTACACTGCAAGCACGGAATATCCGCGGTCGGCTTCCCATATTTTTTGGGAGTTTATGACGGACCGCGTCTTTCGTGTACGTGTGGGCTCGGTTTTATCTAGTCGTTTTATTCAAAAGAACGGAGTACCGCAGGGCTCTGTGCTCAGTGTCACACTTTTTTGCAATTGCTATCAACCCCATTATTGATTGTTTTCCTCCTGGCATTTCATCGTCCGTTTTTGTTGACGATTTTAACATTTATTGCAGTTCACGGCTGACCTGTCTACTCGAACGCCGTCTCTAGAGCTGTATCGACCGTCTCTATGCCTGGAGTAACGCCAACGGCTTTAATTTCTCCGCCGAAAAATCCGTCTGTATCACTTTTTGGCGACGAAAGGCTTTCCCTCCGCCGTCTATGCATCTTGGGACACGGATACTTCCGTTTGCAGACGAGGCGAAATTCTTGGGGTTGATCTTTGAAAGGAAGCTGAGCTGGATTCCACACATTTTCTTTTTAAAAGCAAAGTGTGACCCTTCTCTTAATCTTTTACGTGTTTTAAGTGGCACATCCTGGGGAGCTGATTGGACCGTCTTTCTGCATCTTTATCACTCTTTGGTCCGATCCAAACTTGATTACGGGTGCATTGTCTATTTGTCGGCATTTCCATCTGTGTTACGACGATTGAATGCCATTCACCATCGTGCCATAAGTGTCGCAACGGGGACTTTCCAACCAGCCCTGTACCCAGTCTGTACGCTGAAGCTGCAGAGCCTCCGCTGTCCTGCCGGCGCGAGATACTTTTGTTCAGCTATGCCTGTCGACTCTCAAGTTTGCCTGACCACCCGTCCTTCGCGATATTTTACGAGGATTTGCTTGATTGACAATATTTAGTTAGCTCCTCTGCAATGCTCCCTCCAGGGGTTCGATTTCGTCAACTTCTTCGGCATTTGGAAGTTATGCCAGCACCGGCCCTTCCAAGGGGGGAAACGCGTTTTCCTCCATGGTTGGGCGCTGAGGCCCACTGTCATCTTGGGTTATCGTCGATGCCGATGAATGACACCCCTTCTTCAGTCTTTAGATCAGCATTTTTAGAACTGCGGGCGCAATTCGGAGACTTGCCTTTTATGTCTACTGATGGATCTAAGACTGATGATGGAGTAGTGTGTGCCTTTGTTTTTAATCGTCATAGTTTTACCTTTCGTTTATCGGGTCAATGTTCGATTTTTACCACCGAAACGTTTAGTATTTATCAATCGGTTTTATACGTTCAGCGGCGCGACTTACGGCAGTGTGTTGTTTGTACGGACCCTCTGAGTGCCCTTCAGAATATTAACGCGCTGTACAATTTCCACCCTCTCGTACAGCGCATACATGACCTGCTCCACTCACTTGGTGCTTCTGGCATGAGCGTCACCTTTCAGTGGACTCCAGGTTATGTGGGCATCTCAGGGAACGAGTCTGCCGACGCTGCTGCCAAATCGGCGATTTTATTACCCAGATTTTTTTCCTCTGTTTTCCCCTCGTCAGTTTTGTGTGTTCTTTTACGTCGCCGCATTCTCTCGCTTTGGCTCGATGAGTGGACGGCCCTCCGGGGAACAAGTTGCGGGAGGTTAAACCTCTTCCGTTAGTCTGGGGTACCTCTTCTCGTTCTTCTCGTCGGGAAGAGGTACTTTTAGCCCGTCTACGAATCGGAGGTTGTCTTTTTAGTCATAGATATGTGCTTAGTGGTGACCCCGCACCAGTATGCGAGCGGTGTGATGCGTCTTTAACGGTGTGTCACATTTTAACAGAGTATCAAGTTTTAGCTCCATTGCGTGGTCGTGTGGGTCTCCTGTTGGCATAGCCAACGTTTTGGCAGACGACGCGCATGCTGTAGAATGTCTTTTACGTTTTATGAATGGCAGTGATGTTAATCGGCGCATTTGATGCGCTGAGCGCCTTTTAACGTTGTGATTTTATATTGCCTTTTTATTGGGGACTCCCCAGTGGACATATGGCGCTCATGTCCAATGCGTTCTACAGTTCTTGACACGTGGTTTTACTCTTTTATTGTTTTGTCTAACATGTTTTAGTGTGGTGGATTTAGAATTTGTGTGCGTGTTTTTTTTACTGTTTTTGACTTATCGGATTTTTCTGTATTTTAGTTCTTGAATTTTATATTTTACACCTTGTAAGGGCGCTTTTGACCTTTGATGTTTAGCGCCCTAAACCCCATATCATCATTATCATCATCTATCCCTGTTATACAAATGTTTATGCAGATGATACCTCCTTCCTTAACGTTCATAAAGACTTGAGATTGTGACAGTCAGTAAATGTTGCATGCTCAAAGTTGGTTTAACCTAATGGCTTCCTTATGAATCCCAACAAAACTCAAAACATTGTGTTCAATTTAAAGCATATAAATGTTGCCAGTCATAGTATGAAACTTCTTGGTATTATAATTGATAAACAACTATCCTGGAATCCGCATATAGATTTTGTATGCAAAAAATTATCATGCATAGTATTTCTCTTAACAAATTTAAAAAAAGCAGTGCCAAAAAAAATTTGTTCGAAAAGCATATTTTTCATTCTTTCATTCCATCCTAAGATTGGCATTGTATTATTATGGGGCAGTAGTCCACGCATAAAGGAGGTATTAAGAACTCAAAAAAATACAATAAGAATTTTGACCAACTCGAAGAAATGTGAACACTGCAAACCATTATTTATAGAGTTACAAATTCCTAAGTTATTAATTTATATATATACATATAAATATAAACGAGACTTTGCATGAGAGGGAAGTAAGGAGAGACATACATAAACACAATACGCATTAGTAGCAATGAAGTTGATATGCCATACTACGGATTGCAGAAGGCAGTAGGCATAAAACTCTTTAACTCTTTTCCCCTTAAAAGTAACTACTGTAAATCTTCAACTCTATAAAGAAAAATTCCACAAATGGTTAATACAACACTCTTTATATAGTATACAAGAATTTGACCCATTAAGTAAAAGTGATATGTAAATATGTTTATTAGATTTAAGTAATATATAATATATAGCTTTGACCTTTGACAAAGCCTATTGTAATTACCAAATGGTGAATAAATTATTATTATTATTATTAAAAATACAAAGAGAACGTAGTAGTCAAATGTTTAAGAAATGGATGCTATATGCTGACCTTAAAATTCCATACTTTATCCTTGTAATCATAAGAAACAACTGAAAATTGACAGGACTTGAAACGAATGACAAAGTTGAACAATCCTAACCCAAGAAAACAAAAGACCAAAAACAAAACAAAAAAAGTATGAAGTAAATTTGTTTTTAAAAGTCTATTCTTTTGTATTTTCTCTGTTACTTAACATTTACAGTTATATTCATTCATTCATTATCTGTTTACCCTCCTCTTATGTAGGACTTACACCCCCTAGGACTTACAGGCGGGTGCCTGGGGTCAGAGGCCCGTCGAGGAGCAGACACTCATGGATCAGATAGAACATCCAGGATGGGTGATCAGCCCAATGCCTGGTATGGGATGAAGGAAGTAGATGAAACGAAATGTTGGTGAAATGGATGAAAGGAAAGGTGATGATGGAGCAGTTGGTGGAATGAATGGCGGGGGAAGCCGGAGAACCCGGAGAAAACCCGCCCAGACGCCGCTTCGTCCACCACAAATCCCACATGCAGGTCCCTGGGATTGAATCCGGTTCGCCTCGGTGGGAGGCGAGCGGTCTAACCACTCGGACACGGCGCCGCCTTTACAGTTATACAAGATTATAAAAAAATCCCTTCCAAATGAAAAGGACTACGCAGGCTACTCCCAGAAAATTCAAGATATACATTTCATTTGTCCTGTAAATATCTTTAATACGTGGTATTTTAATAAAAATTGTTAGGGCATTTTTGAGAAAACAAAAAGTTTAAGAAAATGCTTGAAGTAAAGAATAGTTTGGGGTAGAGGGATTTTCTTAAAAATCTTCAAGTCGTATCTCTGTTAGTTACTGAACTTAAAGACCAAGTTTGGTATATGTTTTAGTTATGTTGTTCACACTCTTGCCTTTTTTGAAAATGGTTCTTTTTTCAGATTCAAGGTGCTTCAAAACATGCATCTTTGGTGAAAATTCAATATCAAACTTTTGGGTGGAATGCAATACCTTCTCTACCTAATATGTACATAGGTTTGCATGAGCTTCTGACTTCTGACGGCGATTGGGTCCCTCTGCCTATCCCCCCAGGGGCTCACCTTGTGTGAGTACGGGTTAGGCGTACCCGGGGTGCCCGAGCCACTCATCCCCATTATCATCTCTCCACCGCCGTTTGTTTTTGCCACGTCTTCATCCTTACCTATAAGTCTTCCTCTTCTAGGCTTATTTCTTTCATTGTAGCTTTAGTATATTAGATTTATAACCTGTCTCACCAGCAGGGATTTTTACTGTCCCCGTGGTGCTGTCCCACGGTTTCGGCGCAGCTTCCAACTTCTGTGCTCTCCGGAGGTCTCAGGCATGAAGGTTGAGTGGACCCGCCCCACTGCCCCTTTTGTGCGACATTAGGTGCGGAGCCGTTCCGCAGTCATGTACACCCACGTAGCTCCTGAGGGGCCGGGTCCTTTCGGGCACCTCAGCGGCCGCGTGTCGCTGGGATGTACGGGCTGGCCCGACGTGTTACCGCTGTCTGGGATCCGACGTAATCAACCACAAGTCCCCTGAATCCACGTTGCCTCCGTTGAGGCGGCGTGGCCTACAGTGGGGAGCCATCGGTGGTTATGCCGGTGGTAGGGCTATAAAGTCGGGCCTGCCTGTGGTGAGTGTCGCATACCGGTCAGTAGTGGAGGGTGGCGGGTAACTTCTCTGATGTATTCCTCGAGATCGGACCTGTAGTGAGTTCTCCAGGTCGGCACAGACCGGAAGATTTCGGTGTCTTTTCTTTTATCCCCCGGATGGCAGGCTGACGCCGACGGTTCCGGAAGGGGGACCTTTTCACCATGGCTCCTCTGCGCTCCACCTGTTCGACAACCCGATTTTTTGTCATGCGGCTTGTTGCAGATACTAAGACCATGCAGGATATCAGCCCATTATACATTAAAAAAGAGCTTGACAGAATTTGTGGACCTGTGAAGAATACAAACCGCTGTAGAGATGGTACTTTGTTAGTTGAAGTGGCCAATGCCGACCAGCCGGCGAAATTATTAAAGGCGAGTCTTTTGGGTTCTTACCCCGTTAAAGTTGAGCAACACGCGTCGCTCAACCGTACTCGTGGTGAGATGACGACCCCCAGTTTGGATGGCCTTTCAAATGAGGACATAGCTAATTGTTTATGGGACCAGGGTGTTATAACTGCGTGCCGTGTGATTGGGACGAGGGACGACAAGCCGGTTCCGCTTCGAACGGTATTTTTTACCTTTGAGATGAGGGAGCTGCCGTCTTACATCTTCTGCGGTTGTGAGAGAGCTCCCGTTCGTCTCTATGTGCCCAATCCTATGCGATGTTTCCGTTGCCAAAAATTCGGTCATACAAAGCAGCGTTGTTCTGGGTCGCCTGTTTGCCCTAGTTGCGGCCGCGCCTCCCATGATGGGTTTATTGCTCGGCGCAGCTTGCCCACCGTTTGGAGTGGAACGTTTTAGCGGACGCGCACTCAAGCGATCATTTTCCGTGCCTAATTAGTCTCCTTTCGTCAACCGTATATTCCACCGAAAATCCCAAATGGCAGTTTGCTAAAGCCGACTGGTGGCTTTATTCCCGTCTCGCTCATTTTTCTTCTTGCGACTTTTCCAGTGTAGATCTATTGGTGGAGCATTTTACCTTCGTAATCCTCTCTGCTGCCCACCGTTGTATTCCTTGTCGCTCTACCAATTCTAAACGTTTGCCGGTTCCTTGGTGGAACGAGGATTGCGCCAAAGTCGTTCGTGAGCGCCGGCGTGCTTTCAGGGTCTTTCGGCGTCACCCTACGTTGGACAATTTGGTGCGCTATAAACGACAGCGTGCCATAGCTCGTCGGGTTATTCGCCAGAGTAAGCGTGCCTCTTGGGCGCATTTCGTAGACGGCTTCAGTACTTCAACGCCCGACGCTGTCTTTTTGGAAAAGCTTAGGCGCGTCACTGGTAAGGCTGCTCAATCGTATGTCGCCGGTCTCCGCATTGGCCATTGTATGATTGCTGATCCCCATGCTCTCGCCGATACTTTGGGCCGGACATTCGCGGCAATTTCCAGCTCTGCCCATTAACGCCCGGCCTCTCTTGCTCGTAAGGCCGCGGTGGAGGCCCAAGAAATCTCCTTTCGCTCTAGTAACCGCGAGGACTATAACATTCCTTTTACTTTGCACGAACTGGAGTCTGCCTTGGCGTCTTCTGGACCAACGGCTCCCGGTCCTGATGCTGTGCCCGTTTTGCTTCTTCAGCATCTCTCAGAAAATGGTAAGCGCTTTCTCCTTCGGGTGTACAATCGTATCTGGGAGGCTGGTACCTTTGCTAGGGTTTGGCGCGAGGCCACCATTGTCCCGATATTAAAACCTGGCAAGGACCCCCTTCAACCTTCCAGTTACCGCCCGATTTCCCTAACCAGTTGCGTTTGCAAGGTTATGGAACGCATGATCAACGGGCGGTTGACCTGGTGGTTCGAATCTCGGAACCTTCTAGCGAACGTGCAATGTGGTTTCCGTCGGCACCGTTCTACTATTGATCATCCCGTCACTCTCCCGACACAAATTCTCAACGGGTTCCTGAGGGGCTGCCAAACTGTAGCTGTCTTTTTTGATCTGGAGAAGGCCTATGACACTTTTTGGAGCACCGGTATTCTTCGAACCTTACATCACTGGGCTTTTCGTGGCCATCTTCCTGTCTTCCTTCGCCAGTTCATGAAAGACCGGGTTTTTCGTGTGCGTGTGGGATCGATTTTATTTTATTGTTTTACTCAAGAGAACGCAGTTCCTCAAGGATCGGTTCTCAGCGTCACACTATTTGCTATGGCGATTAACCCTATAGTTGACTGTGTTCCACACGGAATTTCTTCGTCGCTTTTTGTTGACGACTTCGCCGTCTACCTTACTTCTCGCCTTACCTGTATCTTGCAACGCCGACTGTAGCAGTGTCTCAACTCCTTTCACTCCTGGAGTATTACAAATGGCTTTCAATTTTCTGCCACCAAGACAGTCTGCGTTAACTTCTGGCGCCGGAAGGAGTTCCCTGCACCTTCTCTCCGGCTCGGTGCAGCACTCCTCCCGTTTGCGGACGAAACGAAATTCCTCGGGTTAATCCTTGATAGGAAGTTGTGTTGGTCGTCACATATAGCCTATCGTAAAGCCAGATGCGAACGTACTCTTTCTGTTTTACGTGTTTTATCTGGCACATCATGGGGTGCAGATCGTATAGTCCTCTTGAGCCTTTATCGCTCACTAGTTGGCTCAATGATTGACTACTGGTTTATTGTGTATTCCGCTGCGCGGCCTTCCATCTTGCGTCGCTTGGACACAATTCACCACCAGAGCATCCGGCTAGCTACTGGTGCCTTTCGCACCAGTCCTGTTGTGAGTCTTTGTGCAGAATCTGACGAACCTCCGCTTTCTTATCCTCGCGACGTTCTTCTTTGCGGCTATGCTTGCCGGTTATCCAGTATGCCTCACCACCCGACTTCGTCGTTCTTCTTTGCGAACTCGCTGGATCGGCACTATGCATCTCGGCTTCTTGCCTTGCTCCCACCAGGGGTTCGTTTCCACCACCTCCTTCGGACTTTGGACGTTGTCTTGCCGGCTATACTCCCAAGAGGTCAACCACATTTCTCCCCATGGCTACCTTCAGACGTCTCGTACCATCTTGACTTGACATCCATGCCAAAGTCCACAACTCCTGGTCCGGTAATCCGTTCGGCTTTTGCCGCAATTCGGTCACGCTTCGGCAGCCATTGTTTTATTTATACCGACGACTCGAAGGATGATCGTGGAGTTGGATGTGCCTTTGTGTGTGGTGTGGAAAATTTTAGCTTTTGTCTTCCTGATCAGTGCTTGATTTTTACTGCTGAACGTTTTGCTCTGGAGCAAGCTCTTTCTTTTATCCAGCGAGGTCTACTGCGTTGTATTTTATGCACGGACTCACTAAGTGCCCTGACTAGCCTTCGTGCGCTGTACGCTTGACATCCCATCGTGCAACGCCTCCAGGATTGCTGCTGCCAGCTTACCACCGCTGGTGCAGCCTTTCCTTTGTATGGGTTCCTGGTCACGTCGGCATTCAGGGTAACGAGAGTGCGGATGCCGCTGCTAAGCGTGCTGTTCTCTCTCCAAGTTATATTAGCTCTTCTGTTCCTGCAAATGATTTTAACCATTTCTTACGGAGGTCTATTCTGTCGTGTTGGTTTAGCGCATGGTCCTCCATCCAGGGTAATAAATTGCGGAAGATTAAACCTGTACCCTCAACCTGGACCACTTCCTCGCGTTCGTCCGAGCGGGAGGAGGTAATTTTATGCAGACTTCGCATCGGGCACTGTCGTTTTAGTCACTGTCACTTGTTGCGCCGTGAGCCTGCTCCCATTTGCGGTTGTTGCAGTGCGCCGTTGACAGTGCGGCATGTTTTAGAGCAGTGCCAGTCGTTTCCTGTCCTTCGCTCATCCCTGCAGATGGGCGCCACACTGCCTGCCATTTTCGCGGATGACGTACAAGCTGTAGAACGTGTTTTCACTTTTATTCGCCGCGGCCATCTACAGAACCGCGTTTGACCGGTTCTTGAGGGTTTTCGTTTTCAGTGTGTCTTTGACCTTTAGTTTTAGCCCCGTGTGTCAGCTCCGTGTTTTACAGCCTCCTGTTTCATTCTTTTAGCTGATTTTATAATGGTGTTATACCCCGGTTTTGCTTTTAGTATGATTTTATGGTGGCCTTTGTTTTAAACTATTGTCTCACCTCGATTTTATCCTTGACGGGCGCTAATGACCTCTCTGGTTTTGCGCCCTTAAACCCCACTTCATCATCTTCAACCTCTGTCTATGTTCTGGGAGGTGTGACCCTGGGGTGAAATAGGTATAGATAGGCCACTCACCCAAGCCGGGGTAACGCCCGGGAAGTCAGAGCCAGAGGTCGGAGACGGTTGCAATTGTGGAGGGTTTCTTTCGCTATGGAGCACCCTTTCTCCATTATAAACCACAAGCGCCGAAACGTTATTGTAACAGGAGCACCGCCAAAGGCTGGTTGTTACTTAGTGATTACCCGTAGAAAGGAAGGACAATCATTCGAGAAGGTGAACACTTTTATCATCCAGAAGGGCAATGACTCAATTGCTGACCGTGTTCATTCCTGCACTCGCCTACACAACGGTTCATTGTTGGTTCAGAGTAAGTCCGATCACAAAAGTAAGACCTTGTTGCGCGCCACGCTTCTCCACGGTTATCCCATCCATGTTGAGAAGCACCGCACCTTGAATTCCTGTCGAGGCGTTGTCACCACGCATAGCCTCGATGGTATACCGGACGAGGACCTGGTAGAATATCTTGCAGACCAGAAGGTGACAGCGGCTCATCTAGTGCAAGCCAAACGCGACGGCGTATTGGTACCCACTCGTACCCTCTTTATAAGATTTGATGGCGTCGATCTGCCCACGAGCATTTCAGCAGGGTACGAACGGATTGCTGTGAGGCCTTATATTCCTAGACCTCTGCGTTTTAAATGCCAACGTTTAGGGCATACGCAAGTCTCATGTAAGAGTGCCGTTACCATCTGTGCATCATGTAGCCAACCCTCACACGAAGGTACCTGTTCAACAGCCCCCGTCTGCGTTAAATGCAAAGGGCCTCATTCATCGTCGTTTGCCGACTGTCGCAGTACTTGGACGAGAAGGCCATCCAGGAGATCCGAGTAAAGGTAAAACTCTCCTTCGCTGAAACCCGACGGCATTACCATGCGCGCCAACCTTCGCTCCTGCGATCTGGTACATTTGGTTCTGTTGTTGCCTCGCCATTACCGCGAGTAGATGCCGAAACTCAGACATGGACCATGACTGCATTGACCGCCGCTACCATCCGTCCGTCGATTTCTGCTATAGTTACTAAGCCAGCTAATGCTGGTCCTAAGGTCATGAAGTCCCAAGGCACTGATAAGAAGTCCAAGCAGAAACTATGCAAGGAAGATTTTTTGAAAGACCCTCCTCGTGCGCGCGGTAAGAGCAGTTCACCTTCTGCTCTTCGAAGGTCGCAGTCCCAGGATGCTCCTGGGAAAAGCCGCGCTCAGCAGCCCCCATCACCCATTGCCACTCAGAACCGATTCACGGCGCTTGAATCGGTTTCTGGCACTGAGCGCTTGGGCCCTCCCTTCGAGGAGCCTATGGAGTCTGACCAACTCCATACACAAAGCCCGAGCCCGAAGGTTAAGCACAAAATTATTTTGAGCCGCCCTTCTAAGTAAGAAGCTTATCCCTTTTATTCATGGCTATCCTGACCTGGAATTTACGTGGTGTACGATCGCATAGGGCGGAATTGCAACTTTTATTGCATTCCCATTCACCTATGGTCGTGTGTTTGCAGGAGACTAAGCTTCGCCCTCACGATTCTTTTGATCTCCGAGGGTATACTCCGGTTCGCTACGATCTTGAACCGGAGGAGAGTAATCCTTCTCATGCAGGTGTCATGATATTATTGCGTAACGACGTTCATTTTCAAGCTCTCACACTTACGTCTGACTTGCAATCTGTTGCCGTAAGGCTTCACTTACCCGGCTTTTTCTTTTCCGTTTGCTCTATGTATTCACCTCCATCGTCTCCCCTCGCTAACGCGGACATTCGAGCTCTCCTGTCCGCTCTCCCAACACCATTTCTTCTGTTGGGATATTTTAATGCCCATCACCCCCTGTGGGGTTCGCCAAGGGCTTGTGCGAGGGACCTCTTCTTTCCGACATTTTTTATCAGTTCAACCTCCTTATCCTCAATACAGGTGAACCTACTTTTATTTCTGATTCTTCTGGTTCCTTCTCTCACTTAGACCTTGCCGTTTGCTCCATCCAGCTTGTTAGTCGTCTGCAGTGGAACGTCGTCGCTGACATCTACTCCAGCGACCATTACCCCTGCATCGTTTCTCTTTTGTCTCACCACGTCCAGCATTCCAGAGAGCCTGCCTGGATATTCAGTAAAGCCGACCGGAGATTGTATTGCAGCCTCGTGTCTTTTGCGTACCAACCCTTCACTAGCGTTAACCAAATGGTGCAGCACCTTGCGTCTACGATTCTATCTGCCGCCGAACGCGCAATTCCCCGTTCATCCCGTCACCCTCGACGGATTCTGTTTCTTAGTGGAACGAGGAGTGTCGGGTTGCCGTTCGTGCCCATAAAACTGCACTTAGGGTGTTTCGACGACACCCTACAATTGATAATTTGTTACTTTTAAACAATCGCGCACCAGGGCTCGTCGCATTATTCAGGATAGCAAGAAGGCATTTTGGACTCGTATTGTCGAGTCTTTTAATCGCTTCACACCTTCATCTGTTGTTTGGGATAAACTTCGTCGCTTCTCCGGTAAAGTGTCGCATTGTACCATGTCTGACCTTTAGGTTTCCAATACCATTATAGTGGATCCGGCTGCCATTGCTAACACTCTGGGTGCTGCTTTGAGGCGGTTTCCAATTCTGGCCGTTATTCCGCCGGCTTTCGCAATCTCAAAGACCGGCAGGATTCGGAGACGTACAATTTTCGGTGTGCTAATACCGAGTGTAATAATGAACCTTTCACAATGCGTGAGCTGGAGCACGCTCTCAATTTCTCTAGACACTCTGTTCCTGGGCCGGACTGCATTCATGCCCTGATGCTACAGAACCTTTCAGCCAACAGTACAATCTTTCGCTTACGGGTCTATAACCGTATTTGGCAAGCCGGCCTTTTTCCTTCCGTTTAGCGCGAAACCACCATTGTCCCTATCCTTAAACCTGGGAAAGATCGTCAACTACTTTCCAGCTATCGCCCTATCTCCCTCACCAGTTGCATTTGCAAGGTGATGGAGCGCATGATCAAAGGGCAGTTGACATGGTGGCTTGAGTCTCAGAAAAATCTAGCGAAAACTCAGTGCGGATTTAGCTGCCACCGCTCTACCGTCGACCATCTGGTGTCTCTGTCGACTCATATTATGAACGGATTTCTGAGAAAGTGTCGAACAGTGGCTGTGGTTTTTGATCTGGAGAAAGCTTATGACACTGGTTGGAGGGGCGGCATTTTACGTATACTTCACGCATGGAATATCCGCGGTCGTCTTCCCATATTTATTCGGGTGTTTATGACGGACCGCGTCTTTCGTGTACGTGTGGGCTCGGTTTTATCTGAACGTTTTATTCAAGAGAACGGAGTACCGTAGAGCTCTGTACTCAGTGTCACACTTTTTGCGATAGCTATCAACCTCATTGTTGATTGTATTCCAGCTGGCATTTCATCGTCCCTTTTTGTTGAGGATTTTGCCACTTATTGTAGTTCACGGCGGACCTGTCTCCTCGAACGCCGTCTCCAGGGTAGTATCGACCGTCTCTACGCCTGGAGTAACGCCAACGACTTTAATTGCTCCGCCGAGAAATCCGTCTGCATCAATTTCTTGCGCCGGAAGGCTTTCCCTCCGCCCTCTCTCCATCTTGGTTCGGAGTTCCTTCCATTTGCAGACAAGGTGAAATTTTTGGGGTTATTTTTTGATCGAAAACTGAGCTGGACTTCTCACGTTTCCTTTTTAAAAGAAAAGTGTGACCGTTCTCTTAATATTTTACGTGTTTTAAGTGGCACATCCTGGTGAGCTGATCGGAACGTTCTTCTGCGTCTTTATCGCTCCTTGGTCCGATCCAAGCTTGATTACGGGTGCATTGTCTATTCGTCAGCACGTCTATCTGTATTACGTCGATTGAATGCCATTCACCATCGTGGCATGAGTCGCTACGGAGGCCTTTCCAACCAGCCCTGTACCCAGTCTGTACGCTGAAGTTGCAGTGCCTCCGCTGTCCTTCCGACGTGAGATGCTTTTGTTCAGCTATGCCTGTCGACTCTCAAGCTTGCCTGACCACCCGTCCTTCGCGATATTTTACGAGGATTCGCTTGATCGGCAATATTTAGTTAGTTCCTCTGCAATGCTCTCTCCAGGGGTTCGAGTTCGTCAACTTCTTCGGCATTTGGACGTTATGCCAGCACCGGCCCTTCCAAGGGGGAAAACGCGTTTTCCTCTACGGTTGCGCGCTGAGGCCCACTGTCACCTTGGGTTATCGTCGATGCCGAAGAATGACACCCCTCTTCAGTCTTTAGATCAGCATTTTTAGAACTGCAGGCGCAATTTGGGGACTTGCATTTTATATTTACTGATGGGTCTAAAACTGATGTTGGAGTAGGGTGTGCCTTAATTTAAGGTCGGCATAGTTTTACCTTCCTTTTATCGGGGCAATGCTCCATTTTTACCGCCGAACTTTTTAGTATTTTTCAATCCATTTTATACGTCAGCGGCACGACTTGCGGCACTGTGTTGTTGGTACTGACTCTCTGATTGCCCTTCAGGTATTAACGCGCTGTACAATTACCACCCCCTCGTACAGCGCATACATAACCTGCTGCACTCGCTTGGTGCTTCTGGCATCAGCGCCTCGTTCGTGTGGATTCCGGGTCATGTGGGCATCTCGGGCAATGAGTCTGCCGACGCCGCTAACCAAATCGGCGATTTTGTCAGCCAGATTTTTTACCTCTGTTGTTCCCTCGTCAGATTTGTGTTTTATTTCATGTAACCGCATTTTCTCGCTTTGGCGTGATGAGTGAACGGCCCTCCGGGGGATCAAGTTGCGGGAGGTTAAACCTCTTCCGTTAGTCTGGGGTACCTCTTCTCGTCCGGAAGAGGTACGTTTAGCTCGTTTACGAATAGATTGCCCATTTAGCCATCGTTACTTGCTCAGTGGTGACCCCGGACAACTTTGTGTGCAGTGTGATGCGCCCTTAACGGTGCGTCACATTTTAACAGAGTGGCAAGTTTTAGCTCCGTTGCGCGTTCTTGTGGGTCTGCCTGTTGGCATAGCCAACGTTTTGGCAGACGACGCGCGTGTTGTAGAATTCCTTTTACGTTTTATAAGTTACAGTGGTTTTAATCGCCGCATTTGATGCGCTGAGCGTCTTTTAGCTTTGTGTGTTCTCTATTTTCTGTTTTAATGGGGCTCTTCTCCCCGGCGGACATATGACGCTCATGTCCTTCGTATTCTACAGTTCTTGACACGTTGCTTAACTCTTTTATTGACCATGGTTTTAGTGTGTTGATTTTAGAAATTGGTGGTGTGTTTTTTAGTTTTTTTTGACATAGCGGGTTTGTGTACCTTGTTTTAGTTTTGGGGTTTTAAATTTTATACATTGTAAGGGCGCTGATGACCATAGGCGTTTAGCGCCCTTAACCCCATGTGATCATCATCATCATCATCACCACTACCCCTCGAATTGCCTAGATTTCACAACCTCATTTCACACTTCAAACTTTCTGATTATTTTCTTCTTATTTTGTTTCATCAACCGTCCTCGTGGTTAGTTTTTACCCGAATGTGTGCTCGGCGTTTCTTTTCTTTTTCACGCCTTTCGCCAAACTTAGAATTTTCCCCCACCTTCCTTATGTTTCGTTCCGTTTTAAGTTCAAACGTATCATGTGATGTATACGCGACCCCCACTTTGACAACTTTCACGTCTGCTTATTACAACTTATTTTGAGTTTAAAATCTTCCCACGAATATTCTTAGATCGTAGATAAGACACGTATACTTTCTGACCCTGCTAAGCTTTGAAACCATTGTAAACTTCACGTCCGAGCCAAAGTACAAAAGCGAAACTTCCGGTAGACTTCTTGTCGCCGATAGCAGTTACATCTGCTTTCCTTTCGAGGAAAACAAAAATTGTTTTTCTTCCTTTCAACAAAACCCATCCGTAGCATGAATTTACAGAGCGGGCGTCTTTTTATTTTGTAAATTGATTCTCTTTATACCCTTTATCTCTTTTCAGCATGTTTTTGTCGTTGTGTTTGATTTCGATAGTATATTATTATTATTATTATTATTATTATTATTATTATTATTATTATTATTATTATTATTATTATTATTATTATTATTATTATTATTATTATTATTATTATTATTCCTGTTTTCCCTCCTGGGTCTCGATAACCGGCTTTAGGTTCTCTTTGGTTTGTCCTCTTGGTAAACTTGCCAGTTATGCACTTTGATGCTAAAGATATCACTGTTTAGGATAACTGCTTATGTAATTCCTGCCAATTTTAAGTACTTTTTTACTTCACTAATCTACTTCACAGTATCTACTTGTGCTTAACTTCTGTTTTCGTAGAATTCCATTATTTGTTTTGTGAGCCGGTTTGAGTTCATTCATTTACTTGTACATTATTATTATTATTATTATTATTATTATTATTATTATTATTATTATTATTATTATTATTATTATTATTATTATTATTATTATTATTATTATTTCGTTTTCTTGCAATAATCAAGAAGCACTTTCATACTTCTCTTTTTTGGTTTTGTATTGTAATTGATAAATTCTTTCATTTAATTTTAAGAAAACATTTTCCCCTGCATGGCTTGACTCCATACCAGAATATCATGCAAACTCAGGCTGCGCATAAGGCACCATGCAGCACAAAGCTATTGAAGCAAACAGACTGAGCCTTTCCCTAAAGTCTGGTAGCACTGGCAGTTCAAGGAAATGGTAAATATGCTCGTTTGATATTTCAGACAGAAGGGCAGAGAGTGGAACAAGTTTGAGCTCTGGTATATCCAACTCGCCTGAATGCATGAGCTCTTATGTTCGAAGGTATGAATGGTAGAAATTAATGACCAAAACTCATTTGTTGGACAGCTCTATTCTAGTTATTAAATTCACGAGAATGCATAAACTTTCACTTCCTTAAGTGAATGCAGTTGTGAGGTATACATAACACTACTCGAAGCCGAGTAGGAATACTGTTTGACATTAATATGCCCATAAGATCACAGCCAGTGTGCTGATAAAAGTCTGTTCTTGGAATGCGGAACGTGACCGTTAAAAGGCTTTGTGATTAGCTTTTTCCACACTCTGTAAATATATGCTTAGATGCTATGAGCATATTAATCACCTTTTGTAAATTATTTCCGTAATAAGGAAAGCTTAATCAATTTAGTAGCTGATTGCATCACTTACATTACAGCGAAGTGCAATAAAATGAAACATAATATTAATAAAGTAATAGTAGTAATACTTAATAATTAAATAATAATATTAATTTATTTAATTTTTTTTATTTCTTGAAATGCACCATTTGATTTCAGTACAAAAATATTGGCTTCATCAACAATACAATTATTAATACAAAAAGAACAGGTCTAATTAGATGTAATACACAAATACACTAATCCTAATTTCTTACTTGAGTTGGAACCTAAACCAAATTTTGGAATTGTAAAACATAGTATATTCCATAAGAAAGCTTATAAACTAATTCATTTCTACACATTCTTCCACTGGATAAAAGCAACCCTGTATTAGTATTTTTTCAAATATTTTTGAAGACTATTAATACAATAACATAAATTATAAACGTAAAGACCAAAAAACAAAATTACAGGGAAAATACAACCTTAATGGTACCTGTAGTACATAATGAAGACTTTTGGTACAAACTCAATTGAAATGTGAAATCAGTAGATATTATTCATGAGAATACATGCATAATAACAAACGGTTAAATACAAGTCTGCTATCTTACAGCTAACATTGATATCTAAAATATTAGAAAAAATTCTTGAGTTCTATAGAAATTATGATTTATAATAAATCTTTTTGTATCTCTTCTGAATTCTTTTAGCCTTACTTTTTATTTTCTCGGTGATTAAGTTGTACATGTGAATACCTTTATGTAAAATGGAGTTAACTCTTTTAGTAAATCTGGAACCCTGTAAATGTATTTTATAGCTGTTCCTTGTTTTATTGTCATGTACTGCATTATTCATCTGAAATTATGAATGTTCTTATTTATGAAACAAACAGTTTCTAAAATATATAAGAAGGACAAGGTTAGTATGTTGTTTTCCTTAAAATAGGTTTTACAGTGAATCATCCTATTTATATCAAACATCTTTTTTATTACTCTCTTTTGTGCTACAAAAAGAGCTTTTATTTGTGTGGCAGAACCCGATATGAAAACTCTATAAGAAAGAGCAGATACTACATAAGAAACATATATCATTTTGGTGTCTGTATATTACAAATATTTTGAATACAGCTATTATATAGTGTCCTTTATTAATTTTTGAAGTAATGTTGTGAATATGCGGTTTCCAGGTTAAGAATTTGTCAATTGTTACCCCCAAAAATTTGGTCTCGTGGACATAAAGTATTTCATCACTATTATATGTAATTTTTGGTGTTACACTTGTGTCATTTCTACCAGATAATGCTATTTGCATGCATTGCATCCCCCAGGGGCTCACCTCCTGCGAGTACGGGTTTGGCGTACCCGGGGTGCCCGAGCCTGTCAACGCCATCATCATCCCCCCCAGGGGCTCACTTCGTGTGAGTACGGGTTTGGCGCGCCCGGGGTCCCGAGCCACTCATCCGCATTATCATCTCTCCACCGCCGTTTGTTTTTGTCACGTCGTCATCCTTACCTATCAGTCTTCCTCTTCCAGGCTTATTTCTTTCATTGTAGTTTAGTATTTTAGATTTATAACCTGTCTCACCAGCAGGGATCTTTGCTGTCTCCGTGGTGCTGTCCCACGGTTTCGGCGCAGCTTCCAACTTGTGTGCTCTCCGGAGGTCTCAGGCATGAAGGTTGAGTGGACCCGCCCCCTACCCCTTTTGTGCGACATTAGGTGCGGAGCCGTTCCGCAGTCATGTACACCAACGTAGCTCCTGAGGGGCCGGGTCCTTTCGGGCACCTCGGCGGCCGCGTGTCGCTGGGATGTACGGGCGGACCCGACGTGTTACCGCTGTCTGGGGCCCGACGTATTCAGTCAAAAGTCCTCTGAATCCACGTTGACTCCGTTGAGGCGGCGTGGCCTATAGTGGGGAGCCATCGGTGGTTATGCCCGTGGTAGGGGCATAAATCGGGTCTGCCTGTGGTGAGTGTCGCATACCGGTCAGTAGTGGTAAGTGGCGGGTATCTTCTCTGATGTATTCCTCGAGATCTGGCCTAGAGTGGGTGCTCCAGGCCGGCACATACCGGAAGATTTCGATGTCTTGTTTTATTCCCCGGTTGGCAGGTTGACGGTTCCGGAAGGGGGACCCTATCGCCATGGCTCCTATGCGCTCCACCCTTTCAACACCCGATTTTTTGTTATGAGGCTTCTTGCGGAGACCAAGTTCATGCAGGATATCAGCTCATTTTCCATACAGAAATAGCACGACAGAATCTGTGACCCTGTAAAGAATATCTCTCGCTGTTGAGATGGTATTTTGTTAATTGAAGTGGCCACTGCCGATCAGCCGGCGAAATTATTAAAGGCGAGTCTTTTGGGTTCTTACCCCGTTAAGGATGAACAACACGCTTCGCTTAACCGTACTCGTGGTGTGGTGACGTCCTCTAGTTTGGATGGCCTTTCAAATGACGACATAGCGAGTTGTTTATCGGACCAAGGTGTTATCAGCGCGTATCGTTTAATTGGGACAAGGGACGGCAAGCCGTTTCCACTTAGAACAGTCTTTTTGACTTTTGAGAGCACGAAGCTGCCATCTTACATATTCTACGGTTATGAGAGAGCTCCCGTTCGTCTCTATGTGTCCGATCCCATGCGATGCTTTCGTTGCCAAAAATTCGGGCATACGCAGCAACGTTGTTCTGGGACGCCTGTTTGCTTTGATTGCGGCTGCGCCGCCCATGATGGGTCGGTGTGTGCTTCCACCCCCACCTGCGTCATCTGTGGGAGTGCGCATTCTTCCAGCTTTAAGGAGTGCCCCCGTTTCCGGGAAGAAAGGGCGATACAGGAAATCAAAGTAAAGGAGCGGTTAACATATCCCACAGCCAGAAGGCGTTTTCGGGATCTCCATCCAGTCACCACCTTGAAGTATGCGAACGCCGTCCGCCAACCTGTACGGATACAGAATGCTGTGATTCAGACTGTCACTTCTTCTCTACCTCGGGTATTTATTGGTAGACAAACTGATGAGGCATCCGACTTTGTTTCACCTCCGCTGCCTAAGGCTGCTTCTTGCACCGTCTCTACAGCTTCAGTTTCAACGTCTGTCCGTCTACTGACCGGATGCCTCGCACATCACCCCATCGTCATCCCTCCGATCGCTCTCGATCTCGTTCCTGTACTAGTACGACGTGCTCTGATACTAGTAGCAGCGAGGGTGATGGGGATGGTTTTCAAGTTGTCAGTCGCACTATACAGGGACGCAGCCCTGCGCGGAAGAAGAAGCTGAAACTTAACCGAACCCCCAGCCGCGACCAGGTGATCGCTTTTGTTAACAGCGCGCGCCTTCCTTTAACCGTTTTATCGCCTTGGTGATGGCTATTCTGCAGTGGAAGATACGTAGTTTAAGCTCCCAACGCGCCAAGCTCGAGCTGTTGTTGCGTTTGCATGTGCCTCTTATATGTTGCTTACAGGAGACAAAGCTTCGCCTTCCAGATTACTTTACTATCCGGCGATACTCTGTGGAGCGCTTTAATCTTCCACCGGAGGAGGGCTCTCCTGCGCATGGCGGTGCGATGATCCTTGTTCGTAACACCATGTGTTATAATCCTGTCCGTCTCAATACTCCCTTGCAAGATGTTGCCGTTCATATTGCACTTCCTGCCTTTTCTTTTTCTCTCTGCAGCATCCATGTTTCTCTTTCTTCCTCCCTTGCTTCCGCTGACCTTCTTTACTTAGTGTCACAGCTCCCCAAACCTTATTTGTTGGCTGGGGATCACAATTCCCATCACCCTTTTTAGGGCTCTCATAGGGCTTGCACAAGGGGAGTCTTACTCGCCGACCTTCTCGATCCACTTCACTTGTCTGTCCTTAATACTCGAGAACCAACTCTTCTTTCTGATTCCACTGGAACCCTTTCCCATTTGGATTTACGTTTCTGCTCGGCGCACTTTTCCCACCGTTTGGTCCCCCAGGGGCTCACCTTATGTGAGTACGGGTTTGGCGTACCGGGGGGTTCCCGAGCCTTTCATCGTTATCATCATCCTTCCACCCTCCTCTTGTCGAGGTGGGTTTGTCCTCGTTACCGGGGGACTCAAGGTAGACTCTCGTGCGTTCTGTGCATTTCATTCCATGACGCCCGTCGCCATCGTTTCTTACTTCTCTTCTATTTACGCACATTTCGCCCCACGTCCAAGTGTTCGTATCCGCTGTTCAACTGCAGTCCCGCGGGGGGAACCATTGCATGAGCTGCTGACTTCCGACAGCCATATGGTCCCTCTGTCTATGTTCTGGGAGGTGTGACCCTGGGGTGAGTCTGGTATAGATAGGCCACCCACCCAAGCCGGGGTAACGCCCGGGAAGTCAGAGCACGAGGTCGGAGACGGTTGCAATGGTGGAGGATTTCTTTCATTATGGAGCCCGCTTTCTCCATTATTTCAAATAATTGCCGAAAAGTTTTGGTAACAGAAGTAGCACCACCGTCATCTGTTTGTTACTTAGTCATTACGCGAACTAAGGAAGGGCACTCTTTCGATAAGGTGAACCCTTTTATCATTCAGAAGGGTATTGATGCTATTGCTGGTCCGGTTCAGTCCTCCACTCGTCTACGGAATGGTTCCTTATTAGCAGAAACGAAGTCCGATCAGCAAAGTAAGACCTTGTTGTGCAGGACAAACGCGACGGAGTATTGGTACCCACTCGTACCATGTTTATAACATTTGATGGCGTTGATCTGCTAAGAGCATTTCAGCAGGGTACGAACGCATTGCGGTTAGGCCTTATATTCCTAGACCTCTGCGTTGTTTTAAATGCCAACGTTTTGGGCATACGCAAGTCTCATGTAAGAGTGCCGTTATCATCTGTGCATCATGTGGCCAGCCCTCGCACGAATGTACCTGTTCAACAGCCCCCGTCTGCGTTAATTGCAAAGGGTCTCATTCTAATTCATTTGCCGACTGTCCGCGGTACTTGGACGAGAAGCCGATCCAGAAGATCCCGGTAAAGGAGAAATTCTCCTTCGCCGTAGCCCGGAGGCGCTACCATGCGCGCCAACCTTCGCTCCTACGATCGGGAAAATTCATTTCCGTTGTTGCCTCGCCAGTACCCGTAAGGACGCAGACACTCAAACTTGGACCATGACTGCATTGACCGCCACTACCACATTGTACTGTGCCTGGCCTTTGGGTTTCTAATGCCAACATAGTGGATCAACCTGCCATTGCTAACACTCTGTGTGCTGCCTTTGAGGCGGTTTCGAGTTCAGACGAGTATTCCGCCGGCTATCGCTCTATTAAAGACCGGCTGGATTCCGCAACATATAATTTTTGGTCTGCTAATAATGAATGTTATAACCAACTTTTCACAATGAGGGAGCTGGAGCACGCTCTTCATTGCTCTAGGCACTCCGCTCCTGGGCCGGCCGGCATTCATGTTCTGATGTTACAGAACCTTTCAGCCGACAGTAAACTCTTTCTCTTACGGGTCTATAACCGTATTTGGCAAGACGGCTGTTTTCATCCGTTTGACGCGAAGCCACCATTGTCCCTATACTTAAGCCTGGTAAGGAACGCCAACTACCTTCCAGCTACCGCGCTATCTTCCTCACCAGTTGCATTTGCAAGGTGATGGAGCGCGTGATCAACGGGGGTTGACATGGTGGCTTGATTCTCAGAAGCTTCTAGTGAACGCTCAGTGCGAATTTCGGCGCTATCGCTCTACCGTCGACCATCTGGTTTCCCTGTTGACGCATGTTATGAATGCATTTCTGAGAAAGGGTCAAATCGTGGCTGTGTTTTTTGAGGTGGAGAAAGCTTATGACACTTGTTGGAGGGGCGGCATTTTACGTACACTTCACGCATGGAATATCCGCGGTCGTCTTCCCATATTTCTTCGGGAGTTTATGACGGACCGCGTCTTTCCTGTAGTGTGGGCTCAGATTTATCTAGTCGTGTTATTCAAGAGAACGGAGTACCGCAGGGCTCTGCACTCAGTGTCACACTTTTTGCGATAGCTATCAACCCCATTGTTGATTGTATTTCTCCTGGCATTTCATCGTCTCTATTTGTTGAGGATTTTGCCATTTATTGCAGTTCTCGGCGGACCTATCTGCTCGAACGTCTTCTCCAGAGCTGTATCGACCGTCTTGCGCCTGAAGTATCGCCAACGGCTTTAATTTCTCCGCCAAGAAATCAGTCTGCATCAATTTCTGGCGCCGGAAGGCTTTCGCTTCGCCCTCTCTCCATCTTTAGTCTGAGATCCTTCATTTTGCAGACGAGGTGAGACTTTTGGGGTTGCGCTTTGATATAAGGCTGAGCTGGACCTCGCACATTTCCTCTTTAAAAGCAAAGTGTGACCGTTCTCTTAATCTTTTACGTGTTTTAAGTGGCACTTCCTGGGGAGCTGATCGGACCGTCCTTCTTCGCCTTTATCGCTCTTCGGTCCGATCCAAGCTTGATTACGGGTGCATTGTTTATTCGTCGGCACGTCCATCTGTGTTACGTCGATTGAATGCCATTCACCATCGTGGCATAAGAGTCGCTACGGGGCCCATTCCAACCAGCCCTGTTCCCAGTCTGTATGCTGAAGCTGCAGAGCCTCCGCTGTCCTTCCGGCGTGAGATGCTTTTGTGCAGCTATGCTTGTCGTCTCTCAAGCTTGCCTGACCACCCGTCCTACGAGTTATTTTTCGAGGAGTCGCTTGATCGCTACTATTTAATTAGCTCCTCTGCATTGCTCTCTACAGGGGTTCGATTTCGACAGCTACTTCGGCATTTGGACGTTACGCCAGCGCCGGCCCTTCCTCGGGGGAAAAGCGATTTCCTCCTTGGTCGCGCACTGAGGCGCACTGTCACCTTGGGTTAGCGTCGATGCACGAAGAATGAGACCCCTTCTTCAGCCTTTAGATCAGCGTTTTTAGAACTACAGGCGCAATTCGGGGAATGTAGTTTTATTTATAATGGTGGTTCTAAGACTGATGTTGCAATAGCGTGTGCCTTTATTTATGGTCGGCATAGTTTTACCTTCCGTTTACCGTGGCAATGCTCCATTTTACCGCCGAACTTCTTAGTATTTATCAATCCATCTTATACGTTCAGCGGCAGGACTTGCGGCACTATGTTTTTTGTACTGACTCTTAGAGTATCCTTCAGAGTATTAACGCGCTGTAAAATTACCACCCCCTCGTAGAGCGCATACATGACCTGCTCCACTCGCTTGGTGCCTCTGGCATCAGAGTCTCGTTCGTGTGTATTCCAGGTCATGTGGGTATCTCAGGCAACGAGTCTGCAGACGCCGCTGCCAAATCGGTGATTTTGTCACTCAGATTTTTTACCTCAGTTTATCCCTCGTTAAATTTGTGTTTTATTTTACGTCACCGCATCCTCTTGCTATGGCGCGATGAGTGGACGGTCCTACGGGGGAACAAGTTGCGGGAGGTTAAACCTCTCCCGTTAGTCTGGGGTGCCTCTTCTCGTTCTTCACGTCGGGAAGAGGTACTTTTAGCTCGCTTGCAAATTGGACATTGCCTTTTTAGTCATAGATTCCTGCTCAGTGGTGACCGCGCTCCACTGTGTGAGCAGTGTGATGCGCCCTTAACGGTGCGTCACAGTTTAACAGAGTGTCAATTTTTAGCTCCGCTGTGCGTTTGCGTGGGTTTACCTGTTGGCATAGCGAACGTTTTGGCAGACGACGTGCATGCTATAGAATGTCTTACGTTTTATAAGTGACAGCGGTTTTAATCGGCCATTTGAAGCGCTGAGCGTCTTTTAGCTTTGTTATTTTATATTTTCAGTTTTAATGGGGCTCTTCTGTCCGACGGACATGTGTTGCTCATATTCCTTGCGTTCTACAGTTCTTGACACGTTTTATTCTTTTATTGACCTTGATTTTATTGCGGTAGTTTTTAGAATTCTATCTGTTGTGTTTTTTAGTGTTTTTGACCAAGCGGGTTTGTGTGTGGTTTTTTTAGTTTCTTTGGCTTTTAAATTTTCTATTTTATACATTGTAAGGGCGCTAATAACCTTAGCTGTTGAGCGCGCTTAAGTCCCATCTCATCATCAGTCCATTCCAGTTTGTGTCAACTGTAGTAAGGATGCCCACGACGGAGCTTGTCCATCTGCTCCTTGCAGTGTGAACTGCCACGGTGCCCATCCGGCGTCTTCCCGCAACTGTCCCCGTTTCTTGGACGGGAAGGCCATTCAGGAGCTGCGAGTGAAAGCGGTTATCTATCGCCGAAGCCCGCAAACGCCATCTTGCTCGACAGCCTTCTATCCTCAAATTTGGTACCATTAGGTCTGTGGTTTCCCACCAGGTACCAAAGCGGGATATAAGTACTCAAACTTCTCTTGTGGTCTCCTCCGCGGTGGCTCCTTCTCGTATTACATCATCTAATCTAGCCAGCTCCACGACCATTCATGTTGCTACAGAAGCACGGAAATTCAAGACCCAACCTAAGCGCCCTGATTTTCTTAAGGCCCTCCTGCCTCTAGCAGTGGACGCTGTACACTCAAAATCGGTTCTCCCGCGTCTCCTAGGTGATCACGGTTTCAGGATGCTAGAGGGCGTAGTCGAGTTAAGCGGTGTTCTCCTCCCGTGTCAACCGGCACCGTTTTGACGGCTTATCCTCCGATTTATGTGACACTGAGTCTCTTCCTTCCCAAGAGCCAATGGAACAAGAGTTATCTTCTTCAAAAAAGCCCTAGTCCCACGCGCAATCAGAAGGGCAGTTTGAGGCGACCGCTTCCGGTAAGATGAACTTAATAGCCAGCATATCTCATTTGCCTCCGGATATCCATACTTCAGTGGAATAAACGCGGTATTCGCTCTCATAGGGCCGAACTACAGTTGCTAACCAAATTGCTATCTCCCAGTATTTTGTGTTTACAGGAGACCAAACTTCGTCCGCAGGACGGTTTTTCATTTTCTGGTTTCATTCCGCGCGTTTGGACCTACCACCGGAACCTGGTACTTCTGCACATGGGGGTGTTATGCTTCTAATTCGTGACGACATTTTTTACAAGACCGCAGGTACTTACCACTACCCTGCAAGCTGTCGCTGTTAGCTTGAATTTACCGGGCTTTTCTTTTACCCTTTGTTCCGTGTATCTACCACCTTGTTCTCCCTTCGCTGTTACGGATTCAGCATATCTAGTATCCCAGCACCCAGCGCCTTATCTTCTTTTGGTAGACTTTAATGCCCACCACCCTCTTTGGGGTTCACCTCGAGCTTGCGCAAGGGGGAACCGTCTTGCTGAGTTTTTCACACAGGCCAACCTTTCTCTCCTAAACACCGATGAACCCACCTTTGTTTCCGATTCTACCGGCACTTTCTCTCATCTGGACTTATATGTTTGCACAGCACAGCTCGCATATCGTTTTCAGTGGAGTGTATTCTCTGACACCTTTTGTAGCGATCATTTTCCTTGCCTTATCAGTTTGCTTTCACACACTGTCCCGTCGCCACGTGTATCCACTTGGCAAATCCACAGAGCAAACTGGAGCCTTTATTCCAGCTTAGCTGTATTCGACAGCCGCCTGTTAGAAGATGTTGACCGGATAGTGGATCACCTAACTTCGGTCATTCTTTCGGCTGCCGAGCGCGCCATCCCTCGTTCAGGTTCCCAACCAAACCCTTTACCGGTCCCCTGGTGGACCGAGGAATGTCGGGCGGCTGTCCGCACACGGAGTGCTGCCCTTCGGGTATTTCGGCACCACCCAACGACTGATAATTTGGTAAAGTTCAAGCAACTGCGCACCAGGGCTCGTCGAATCATTCAGGCAAGTAAGAGGACATCCTCGATCCATTTTATGGAGTCCTTTAATCGCTCCACACCATCATCTGTTGTTTGGAACAAGATTCGTCCTGTGGCTGGCAAAGTGTCACAGTTCACCGTCTCTGGTCTAAGGATTAATAATATCGCCATTTTTGACCCCAGGGCGGTTGGTGACATACTGGGCACTGCTTTTGCGGGAGCTTCCAGCTCCTCTCATTACCACCCTGACTTTTTATAGATCAAGAACCGGGTAGAATACCATAAACTCTATTTTACCTCTCCTAACCGTGACTGCTATAACGCCCTTTTCACAATGCCGGAGCTAGAGCGGGCCCTGGCCTCCCCCAGGCCCACTGCTCCTGGGCCGGATGGTGTTCACGTTTTAGTGCTGCAGCACCTCTCTTCGGCTGGAAAGGGTTTTCTCTTGCAGGTCTATAACCGCATCTAGCGAACCGCCACATTCCCGTCGGCTTGACATAAGGCCACCATCGTCCCAATTTTAAAACCTGGCAAGGATCGCCATCTCCCTTCCAGTTATCGTCCAATCTCTCTCAGCAGTTGCATATGCAAGGTGATGGAGCGCATGATTCACGGGCGCTTGACGTGGTAGCTTGAATCTCAAGATCTGTTGTCTAACGTCCAATGTGGTTTTCGTCGCTTCCGTTCAACGGTCGACCACTTCGTGTCGTTATCTACGCACATCATGGACACTTTTCTACGCAAAATTCAGACGGTCGCTGTCTTATTTGATCCCGAGAAAGCGTATGACACTTGCTGGAGATACGGTGTTCTTATACCCTCCATAAATGGGGCATTCGTGGTCGTCTGCCCCTTTTTATTCAAGAGTTCATGAAGGATAGAGTCTTTCACGTAAGCGTGGGTTCGGCTTTATTCCGCTTTTTAGTCAAGAGAACGGAGTACCGCAGGGCTCCGTCCTCAGGGTCACACTCTTTGCTATTGCTATTAATCCTATTGTTAGTTGTGTTCCACCTGGTGTTTCGTCTTCATTGTTCGTGGATGATTTCGCTATTTACTGCAGTTCTCGGCGCACGTGTCTCTTAGAACGCCGCCTCTAACTGTGTCTTGACCGTCTCTTCACTTGAAGTGTCGAGAACAGCTTTAAGTTCTCTGCCGCAAAATCAGTATGCGTTAACTTCTGGCGCCCTAAGCGGTTTCTTTCGCTTTCGCTTTCGGTCCAGTTCTTTCGTGGAAGAGACGAAATTTTTAAGATTGATTTTTGACAGGAAGCTTAGCTGGTCTTCTCACATCTCATACTTAAAGTCAAGGTGTGAACGTTCACTTAATGTTTTACGCGTTTTAAGTGGCACATCCTGGGGAGCTGATCGGACTGTTCTTTTAAGACACTCACTCCCGTTCCAAACTTGATTACGGCTGCATTGTATATTCCTCTGCGCCACCGTCGATATTGAATCGCCTCAGTCCTGTACATCACCGTGGCATCCGGTTGAGTATTGGCGCCTTTTTAACGAGCCCCGTTATCAGCCTGTGTGCGGAAGCTGTTGAACCCCCACTGTCTTATCACCGTTATGTTCTTCTTTGTCGTTACGCCTGCAGACTCTCTAGCCTACCTGGACATCCGTCTTTTATTTGGTTTTTTAGCGATTCATTGGACCGTCAGAATTCGTCGAGCTCCCTGGCCTTACTTTCTCCTGATGTTCGTTTTCGCTTACTCCTTCGGCTGTTGGACGTCACCTTACCGGCGACATTTCCCAGTGGAGTTTCAGGCTCTCCCCCATGGCTCCAAGCCGAGATCGACGTCAATATGGGGTTGCTCTCCGTTCCGAAGTCGACGGCGCCAGCGTCTGCTATTTGCTCGGCCTTCTTAGAACTTAAAGCGCAGTTTGAACACTGCGATTTTATCTACACTGATGGCTCGAAAGACGTTCGGGGAGTAGGATGTGGTTTTATTAATGGCCGCCGCAGTTTTACATTTCGGATTTTATCGCAGTGCTCGAATTTTACACCCGAGCTTTTTGGTATTTACCAAGCTATTTTATACAGCCAACGGCATGCCTTGCAGCAGTGGGTTGTTTGCTCTGAATCGCTGAGTGCCCTTCAAGGCATACGTTCGCTGTACAGTTACCACCCTCTAGTGCAGCGCGTCCAGGCTTGCCTTCGCTCGCTCGCCGACGTTGGGGTTGTTGTATCCTTTTTGTGGGTTCCTGGACACGTGGGCCTACAAGGAAATGAGGCTGCCGATGCTGATGCAAAGCCGTCACTTATTTCTCCCAGGTGTTCTAGCTCTTGTGTTCCGTCTGATTATTTTAGCACATTTTTAAGTGATCTTATACTTTCACGCTGGACGACTGCCTGGACTGGTCTTCAGAGGAACAAACTTCGGGAGGTGAAACCCCTCCCTATCACCTGGAAGACTTCCTCGCGTGCTTCTCGTCGCGAGGAAGTCATTGTAGCCCGGTTGCGCATCGGGCACTGCCGTTTTAGTCATTATCATTTATTATCTTCGGACCCTGCCCCAGACTGTGATCACTGTTTTGAGCCGTTGACGGTGCGACATGTTTTAATTCAGTGCCAGTTTTTAGTTCCGTTACGTGCGTCCATGGGATTGCCAGCGACACTGTTTGCGGTGCTGGCAGACTCTTCTTGTGCTGCGGATCGTGTCTTGAATTTTATACATCATAGTAGTATGGCCAGCCGTGTTTGATGACTTACTTTTATCATATTGTGCCCTTTTTAGCTGTTAACGCTGCTGCATTTTGCGTTTTATACTCTTTTGCCTTGTGCTTTTACCATTATTTGTTTTAAGTTTTGTTGTTGGTGGCATTATTTAGTGGAGTTTTAATTGTTTCGTTTTAAGCTGAGGAGTTCGTGCCTAGTTTTTCGTTTCTTAATTTAACTTTGCTTGGGCGTTAATAACCGCTGCTGTTGTGCAACCTAAAACCCTACTACTACTACTACTACTACTACTACTACTACTACTACTACTACTACTACTACTACTACTACTACTTCAAGAGTAACAGCACCGCAGAAGTCATTACCCTTGGATGTGTGCTGCCATTCTAATTTCATCCACATTAAAATAAACTATTAATACTTTTTGAGCTTGATTGTATGTCATTACATTTGGGTGATTGCTGCCACTATAACTTTCAACTTAACCATTGCTATATATTTTTTCCAATTAAGTGATTTTATTGTATTTATGCAATACATTCCATGACCGGCAATTTTCTCATTCACCTTTCCATGGGGGTCATTCTTTAGGAATGGCTCACTCTGAGTATAGTACAACTCCAAACTACACCGTCCAACCTGAACAAAAGGGAAGAGCACCTTAGGAAACATTTATGTGGTTTTAACTCCCTGAAACTAATTTGCGCTGAGCAGTGATTAGAAAACTACTTACGGCTTCTTCTCGGAGGCAGTCCCCCCAGGGGCTCACCTTATTTGAGTACGAGTTTGGCGTACCCGGGGGTTCCCGAGTCTTTCATCGCCATTATCATCCTTCCAACTTCTTCCGGTCGAGGTGGGTGCGTCCTCGTAACCGAGGGACTCAAGGTAGGCTCTCGTGCGTTCTGTGCGTTTCATTACAAGACGCCCCTCACCATCGTTTCTTACTTCTCTTTCTATTTACGCACATATCGCCCCACGTCCATTCATTTACACATCTCTTTTCCTTCTTCGCCGGCCTACGTTGCGTGCGAAACGCCCACACACTTTTAGTATCTTTTACCGTCCTATTTTATTCCTCCGTGGACACAGCCTGAGGATAACCGCACAGCTGGGTGAGTGGGTAACTTCGTCATCCCCACCGTCCGGAGTCGTCATGTAGGGTATGTGTTCGTATCCGCTTGTCAACTGCAGTCCCGTGGGGGCATTGCATCAGCTGCTGTTTTCTGACGGCGATTGGGTCCCTCTGTCTATGTTCTGGGAGGTGTGACCCTGGGGTGAGATATGTATAGATAGGCCACTCAACCAAGGAGGGGTAACGTCCGGGAAGTCCGAGCCCGTGGTCGGAGGTGGTTTCAACGGTGGAGGATTTATTTCGCTATGGAGCCCCTTTCTCCATTATTTCGAATAAGCGCCAAAACGTTTCAGTAACAGAAGTAGCACCATCGACATCTGGTTGTTACTCCCCACAGGGGCTCACCTTATGTGAGTACGGGTGTTGGCGTACCCGGGGGTTCCCGAGCCACTCATCGCCATCTTCATCACTTCATCCCCGTCCGGTCGACGTGAGTTCGTTCTCGTGACCGGGGGACTCAAGGTAGGCTCTCGTGCGTTCTGTGCATTTCATTCCATGACGCCCTCGCCATCATTTCTTTATTCTCTCTGCTATTTATGCACATTTCGCACCACGTCCATTCATTTACACATCGCTTTTCCTTCTTCGCCGGCCTACCTTGAGTTTGAAACGCCCACGCACTTTTAGTTTCTTTTAATCCTCCGTGGACACAGCCTGACGGATAACCGCGCACTGGGTGCGCAGCTGGGTGAGTGGATAATGGCGTCATCCCCACCACCCGGGTCGTCATGTAGGGTTTATTTTCGTATCCGCTGTTCAACCGCAGTCCCGCGGGGGGGGGCATTGCATGAGCTGCTGACTTCTGACGGCGATTGGGTCCCTCTGTCTATGTTCTGGGAGGTATGACCCTGGGGTGAGATAGGTTTAGATAGGCCACTCACCTAAGCCGGCGTAACGCCCGGGAAGTCAGAGCCCGAGGTCGGAGACGGTTGCAATGGTGGAGGATTTCTTTTGCTATGGAGCACCCTTTCTCCATTACTCACAACAAGCGCCGAAAAGTCTATGTAACAGAAGTAGCACCGCCGACATCTGGTTGTTACTTGGTCATTTCACGTACAGAAGGACAAAGTTTTGAGAAGGTGAACCCTTTCATTATTCAGAAGGGCATTGACGCTATTGCAGGTGCGGTTCAGTCCTGCACTCGTCTTCGAATTGGTTCCTTGTTGGTTCAAACCGAATCCGAACAGCAAAGTAAGTCCTTGTTGCGCGCCACGCTTCCCCACAGTTATCCTAGCTGTGTCGAGAAGCACCGCACCTTGAATTCCTGTCAAGGCGTCGTTACAGCCATAGCCTCGATGGTATGTCGGACGAAGAACTTGTCGACTATCTTTCTGATCAGAAGGTGACAGCTGTTCATCGAGTGCAGGCTAAACTCGACGGAATTTTGGTACCAACTCGTACCCTGTTTATCACTTTTGACGAGGTCGATATGCCCACGAGTCTTTCAGCAGGGTACGAGCGTATTGCAGTGAGGCCCTATATACCTAGACCTCTGCGTTGTTTCAAATGCCAACGTTTTGGGCATACGCAAGTTTCATGTAAGTGTGCCGTTACCATCTCTGCAACATGTAGTCAGCCTCCACACGAAGGTACCTGTTCAACAGCCCCCGTCTGCGTTAATTGCAAAGGGTCTCATTCTGCTTCATTTGCCGACTGTCCGCGGTACTTGGACGAGAAGGCGATCCAGGAGATCCGGTTAAAGGAGAAACTCTCCTTCGCCGAAGCCCGGAGGCGTTACCATGCGCGCCAGCCTTCGCACCTGCGATCGGGAACATATAGTTCTGTTGTTGCTCTGCAGGTATCCCGGAAGGATGCAGAGACTCAAACTTGGACCATGACTGCATTGACCGCCAATACCATCCGGCTGTCCAGTTCAGCTATAGATACCAAGCCCTCTAAAACTGGTCCAAAGTCTACGAAGTCACATGGCACTGACAAAAAATCGAAGAAGAAATTTCGCAGGGAAGGTTTTTTGCAGGACCCTCCGCGTGCGCGCGGCAAGACAAGTTCACTTTCTCCTCCTCGGAGGTCACAATCCCAGGATGCTCCTTGGACCAGCCGCGCTTAGCGGCCTCCTTCACCCGTTGCCACCCAGAACCGATTCTCGGCGCTTGAATCGGTTTCTGGCTCTGAGCGCGTGGGACCTACCCTCAACGAGGCTATGGAGTCTGACCAACTCCATACAAAAATTTCGAGCCCAAAGGTGAAGCAAAAGATTATTTTAAGCCGCCCTTCTAAGTAGATAGTTTATCCCTTTTTCTTAATGGCTATCCTGACCTGGAATTTACGTGGTGTACGATGGCATAGGCCGGAACTGCAACATTTATTGCATTCCCGTTCACCTATGGTCGTGTGTTTGTAGAAGATCAAGCTTCGCCCTCACGACCCTTTTGATTTTGGAGGTTATACTCCGGTTCGCTACGATCTTGAACCGGAGGAGGGTATTCCTCCTCATGGAGGTGTCATGTTCTTAGTGCGTAACGACGTTTGTTTTCAAACTCTCACTATTACGTCAGACTTGCAAGCAGTTGCCGTTAAACTACAGTTACCTGGCTTTTTCTTTTCTGTATGCTGTGTGTATTCACCTCCATCGTCTCCTCTCGCAAATACGGACATTCGCGATCTCTGGTCCGCTCTCCCAACGCCATTTCTTCTTTTGGGAGAATTTAATACCCATCACTCTCTGTGGGGTTCGCCAAGGGCTTGTGCGAGGGGAACTCCTTTTTCCGACATTTTTTACCAGTTCAATCTCTCCATCCTCAATACAGGTGAACCTACTTTTATTTCTGATTCTTCTGGTACATTCTCACACCTGGACCTTGCCGTTTGCTCACCCAGCTTGCTGGTCTTCTGCAGTGGAACGTCGCTGCTTACTCCTACTCCAGCGACCATTAGCCTTACATCGTTTCTCTTCTGTCTCACAACGTCCAACAATCCAGAGTACCTACCTGGATATTTACAAAAGCCGACTGGATTTTGTATTCCAGCCTCGTGTCTTTTGCGGACCAGCCCTTCACTGACGTTAATCAACTGGTGCAGCACCTTGCGTCTACGATTCTATCTATCGCCGAACGCGCAATTCCTCGGTCATCCTCTCACCCTCGACGTGTTCCTGTTCCTTGGTGGAACGAGGAGTGTCGGGACGCCGTTCGTGCCCGTAGAGGTGCACTTAGGGTGTTTCGGCGACACCCTACACTTGATAATATGGTTACTTCTAAGCAATCGCGGGCCAGGTCTCGTCGCATTATTCAGGATAGCAAGAAGGCTTTCTGGACTCGTTTTTTCGGGTCTTTTAATCGCTTCTCCCCTTCCTTTGTTCTTGGGATAAACTTCTTCCTTTCTCCGGTAAAGTGCCACATTGTACTGTATCTGGCCTTCGGGTTCCTAATGCCACCATAGTGGATCCGGCTTCCATTGCTGCAATCTGGGTGCTGTCTTTGAGGCGGTTTCCAATTCTGCCCATTATCCCGCCGGATTTCGCACTCTCAAACACCGGCTGGTTTCCGCGACCTATAATTTTCGGTCTGCTAATACGCAGTGTTATAATGAACGTTTTACAATGAGGCAGCTGGAGCATGCTCTACATTGCTCCAGGCACTCCGCTTCTGGGCCGGATGGCAATCATGTCCTGATGTTAAAGAACCTTTCAGCCGACAGTAAACCCGTTCACTTACAGGTCTGTAACCGTATTTGGAAAGGCGGCCTTTTTCTTTCTGTTGGGTGCGAAACCACCGTTGTCCCCATACTTAGGCCTGGGAAGGATTGCCACCTACCTTCCAGCTACAGCCCTATCTGCCTCATCAGTTTCATTTGCAAGGTGATGTAGCACATGATCAACGGGCGGTTGACATGGTGGCTTGAGTCTCAGAAACTTCTAGCGAACGCTCAATGCGGATTTCGTCGCCATCGCACTACCGTCGACCATCTGGTGTCTCTGTCGACGCATATTATGAACTCCCCAAGTGCTCACCTTATGTGAGTACGGGTGTTGGCGTACCTGGGGGTTCTCGAGCCACTCATCGCCATCTTCATCACTTCATCCCCGTCCGTTCGAGGTGGGTTCGTTCTCGTGACCGGGACACTCAAGGTAGGCTCTCGTGCGTTCTGTGCATTTCATTCCATGTCGCCCCTAGCCATCGTTTCTTTCTTCCCTTCTACTTCTGCACATTTCGCCCCACGCCCATTCATTTACACATCTCTTTTACTTCTTCGCCGGCCTACCTTGCTTGCGAAACGCCCACACACGTTTAGTTTATTTTATCTTTTTATTTAAATCCTCCATGGACACAGCCGAACGGATACCCGCGCACTGGGGACGCAGCTGGGTGAGTGGATAATGGCGTCATCCCCACCACACGGGGTCGTCATGTAAGGTATGTGTTCGTATCCCCTGTTCAACTGCAGTCCCGCGGGGGGCCATTGCATGAGCTGCTGACTTCTGACGGCGATTGGGTCCCTCTGTCTATGTTCTGGGAGGTGTGACCCTGGTGTGAGATAGGTATATATAGGCCACTCACCCAAGCCGGGGTATCGCCCGGGAAGTCAGAGCCCGAGGTCGGAGATGGTTGCAATGGTGGAGGATTTAATTCGTTATGGAGCACCCTTTCTCCATTAATAACATGCGCCGAAAAGTATTTGCAACAGAAGTAGCACCACCAACATCTGGTTGTTACTTAGTAATTAGCTGAACAGAGGAAGGCCAATCTTTTGAGGTGAACCCTTTTGTTATTCAAAAGGGGATTGATACTATTGCTGGTTCTATTCAAGCCTGCACTCGTCTTCGGAATGGTTCTTTGATGGTTCAGAGCAAGTCCGAACAACAAAGCAAGTCCTTGTTACGCGCCACGCCTCTCTACGGTTATCCTATCCGTATTGAGAAGCACCGCACCTTGAATTTCTGTCGAGGCGTCGTCACCACTCACAGCCTCGACGGAATATCTGACGATGAACTGGTCGAATATCTTTCCGACCAAAAGGTTACAGCGGTTCATCGAGTGCAGGCTAAACTAAACGGAGTGTTGTTCCGACTCGTACCCTGTTTCTGACGTTCGATGGCGTCGATCTGCCCAATAGTATTTCGTCAGGGTACGAACGTATTGCGGTGAGGCCCTATATTCCTAGACCTCTGCGTTGTTTTAAATGCCAACGTTTTGGGCATACGCAAGTCTCTTGTAGGAGTGCCGTATCTATCTGTGCCTCATGTAGCCAGCCAGGAAAGTACCTGTTCATCCGGACCCGTCTGCGTTAATTGTAAAGGGTCTCATTCTGCGTCATTTGCCGACTGTCCGCGGTACTTGGACGAGAAGGCGATCCAGGAGATCCGAGTAAAGGGAAACTCTCCTTCGCTGAAGCCCGGAGGCGTTACCATGCGCGCCAACCTACGCTCCTGCGATCTGGTACATTTAGTTCAGTTGTTGCCTCGCCAGTACACCGGAAGAATGCCGAAACATAGACCTGGACCATGACCGCATTGACCGCCACTACCATCCGGACATCCATTTCAGCCAGAGTTAGCAAACCGTCTAAAGCTGGTCCTAAGGTTATGAAGTCGCAAGGCGCTGACAAGAAACCGAAACAGAAGCTAAACAAGGAAGTTTTTTTGAAAGCTTATGACACTTGTTGGAGGGGCGGCATTTTACGTACACTTCACGCATGGTATATCCGCGGTCGTCTTCCCATATTTCTTCGGGAGTTTATGACGGACCGCGTCTTTCGTGTACGTGTGGGTTCGGTTTTATCTAGTCGTTATATTCAAGAGAACGGATCACCGCAGGGCTCTGTACTCAGTGTCACACTTTTTGCAATTACTATCAACCCCATTGTTGATTGTATTCCACCTGGCATTTCATCGTCCCATTTTGTTGAGGATTTTGCCATTTATTGCAGTTCACGACGGACCTGTCTATTCGAAAGCCGTCTCCAGAGCTGTATCGACCGTCTCTATGCCTGGAGTAACGCTAACGGCTTTAATTTCTCCGCCGAGAAATCTGTCTGTATTAATTTATGGCCCCGGAAGGCTTTCCCCCTGCCCTCTCTCCATCTTGGGCCAGAGGTCCTTCCTTTTGCAGACGAGGTGAAAATTTTAGGGTTGGTCTTTGATCGAAAGCTGAGCTGGACTTCTCACGTTTCCTTTATAGACGCAAAGTGTGACCGTTATCTTAATCTTTTACGTGTTTTAAGTGGCGCATCCTGGGGAGCTGATCGGACAGTAGTTCTGCGTCTTTATCGCTTTTTGGTCCGATCAAAACTTGATTACGTGTGCATTGTCTATTTATCGGCACGTCCGTCTGTGTTACGTCACTTGAATCCCATTCATCATCGTGGTATTAGAGTCGCTACAGGGGCCTTTCCAACTAGCCCCGTACCCAGTCTTTACGCTGAAGCTGCAGAGCCTCCGCTGTCCTTCAGGCGTGAGATGCTGTTGTGTAGCTATGCCTGTCGACTCTCCATCTTGCCTGACCACCCGTACTTCGCGATATTTTACGAGGATTCGCTTGATCGGCAATATTTAGTTAGCTCCTCTGCATTGCTCCCTCCAGGGGTTCGATTTCGTCAACTTCTTCGGATTTTGGACGTTACGCCAGCGCCGGCCCTTCCAAGGGGGGAAACGCGTTTTTCTCCACGGTTGCGCGCTGAGGCCCTCTGTCACCTTGGGTTATCGTCGATGCCGAAGAATGAGACCCCGTCTTCAGTCTTTAGATCAGCGTTTTTAGAACTTCAGTCGCAATTCGGGGACTTTCATTTTATGTTTACTGATGGATCTAAGACTGATGCTGGAGTAGAATGTGCCTTTTTGTGGTGGAAATAGTTTTACTTTTCGTTTATCGGGGCAATGTTCGATTTTTACCGCCCAACTTTTTAGCATTTGTCAGTCTATTTTATACATTCAGCGGCACGACTTACGGCACTGTTTTATTTGTTCAGACTCCCTGAGTGCTCTTCAAAGTATTAGCTCGCTGTACAGTTACCACCCGCTCGTACAGCGCATTCATGACCTGCTCCACTCGCTTGGTGTGTCTGGCATCAGCGTCTCCTTCATGTGGAATCCAGGTCATGTGGGCATCTCAGGTAATGAGTCTGCCGATGCCGCTGCCAGGTCGGCGATTTTATTACCCATATATTTTACCTCTATTGTTCCCTCCACAGATTTATATGTTCTTTTGCGTAGCCGCATCCTCCTGCTTTGGAGGGATCAGTGGACTGCCCTCCGAGGGAACACGTTACGGGAGGTTAAGCCTCTCCCGTTAGTCTGGGGTACCTCTTCTCGTTCGTGTCGTCGGGAATAGGTGGTTTTAGCTCGTTTGCGAATCGGACATTGTCTCTTTAGTGATAGGTATCTGCTCAGTGCTGATCCCGCTCCATTCTGTGAGCAGTGTGATGTGCCCTTAACGGTGGGTCACGTTTTAGAAGAGTGTCAGATTTTAGCTCTATTGCGCGTTCGTGTGGGTCTGCCTGGTTGTTCTAGCCAACGTTTTGGCAGACGACACGCGTGCTGTAGAATGTGTTTTTTACGTTTTATTTGTGACAGTGATTTTAATCTGCGCATTTGATGCGTTAAGCGTCCTTTAGCTTTGTAATTTTATTCTGTCTGTTTTAATTGTGACTACTCCTCAGTGGACATATGGCGCTCATGTCGCTCGCATTCTACAGTTCTTGACACGTTTTAATCTTTTATTGCCTATGCTTTCAGTATGTTGATATTTGGGATTGTTGTATTCTTTTTTTAGCTTTATGGACATCGCGGGTTTGTGTCCCGATTTTTAATTATGCGGTTCTTGTACGCGTCTTTTATGTTTTTGACTTTATATTTAATACATTGTAAGGGCGATTATGACCTTAGCAGTTTAGCGCCCTTAAACAGCATCTCATCATCATCATCATCATCACAAACGCGCCATTCCCGGTTTATCCTCTCACCCTCGGCGTATCCCTGTTCCGTGGTGGAACGAGGACTGTCGCGACGCCGTTCGTGCTTCTAGAACTGCGCTTAGGTGTTTCGGCGACACCCTACACTATATAATTTGGTTACATTTAAACAATCGCGTGCCAGGGCCCTTCGCATTATTCAGGATAGCAAGAAGGCGTCCTGGACTCGTTTTGTCGAGTCTTTTGGTCGTTTCACGCCTTCATCTATTGTTTGGGATAAACTACGTCGCTTCTCAGGTAAAGTGTCGCATTGTACTGCTTCAGGCCTTCAGGTTTCCAATGCCACCATTGTGGATCCGGCATCCATTTGTAACACTCTGGGTGCTGCCTTTGAGGCGGTTTCCAGTTCTGCGAATTATTCCACCGGCTTCCGTACACTCAAAGACCGGTTGGATTCCCTGACCTATAATTTTCGGTCCTCTAATACGGAGTGTTATAATGAACTTTTCACAATGAGGGAGCTGGAGTACGCTCTTCATTGTTCTAGGCACTCCGCTCCTGGGTCGGACGGCATTCATATCCTGATGTTAAAGAAGCTTTCAGCCAACAGTAAACTCTTTCTCTTACAGGTCTATAACCGTATTTGGCAAGACGGTAATTTTCCTTCCGTTTGGCGCGAAACCACCATTGTCCCTATTCTTAAACCTGGGAAGGATCGCCAACTACCTTCCACCTACCGCCCTATCTCCCTCACCAGTTGCGTTTGCAAGGTGATGGAGCACATGATCAACGGGCGGTTGACATGGTGGCTTGAGTCTGAGAAACTTCTGCCGAACCCTCAGTGCGGATTTCGTCGCCATCGCTCTACCGTCGACCATCTGGTGTCTCTGTCGTCGCATATTATGAACGGATTTCTCAGAAAGTTTCAAACAGTGGCTGTATTTTTTGACCTGGATAAAGCTTATGACACTTGTTGGAGGGGCGGCATTTTACGTACACTGCACGCATGGAATATCCGGGGTCGTCTTCCTATATTTCTTAGGGAGTTTATGACGGATCGCGTCTTTGTGTACGTGTGAGCTCGGTTTTTTCCAGTAGTTTTATTCAAGAGAACGGTGTACCGCAAGGCTCTGTACTCAGTGTCATAATTTTTGCGATAGCTATCAACCCCATTGTTGATTGTATTCCACCTGGCATTTCATCGTCCCTTTTTGTTGACGACTTTGCGATGAATTGCAGTTCACGGCGGACCTGTCAGCTCGAACGCCGTCTCCAGAGCTGTATCGACTTACTCTACGCCTGGAGTAACGCCAACGGCTTTAATTTCTCCGCCGAGTAATCCGTCTGCATCAACTACTGGCGCCGGAAGTATTTCCCTCCGCCCTCTCTCCATCTTGGGCCGCAGATACTTCCGTTTTCAGACGAGCTGAAATTTTTGGGGTTTATCTTTGATAGGAACTTTTGTTGGACTTCGCAGATTTCCTTAAAGCAAAGTGTGACCGTTCTCTTAATCTTTTACGTGTTTTAAGTGGCACTTCCTGGGGAGCTGATCGGAGCGTCCTTCTTCGCCTTTGTCGCTCTTTGGTCCGATCCAAGCTTGATTACGGGTGCATTGATTATTCGTCAGCACGTCCATCTGTGTTACGTCGATTGAATGCCATTCACCATCGTGGCATAGGTGTCGCTACGGGGGCCATTACAACCAGCCCTGTTCCCAGTCTGTATACTGAAGCTGCAGAGCCTCCACTGCCTTCCGGCGTGAGATGGTTTTGTGCAGCTATGCCTGTTGACTCTCAAGCGTGCCTGACCACCCTTCCTACGAGTTATTTTTCAAAGAGTCTCTTGATTGCCACTATTTAATTCGCTCCTCTGCATTGCTCCCTCCATGGGTTCGATTTCGACAGCTAATTCGGCATTTGGACGTTACGCCAGCGCCAGCTCTTCCCAGGGGGAAACGCGTTTTACTCCTTGGTCGCACGCTGAGGCGCACTGGCACCTTGGGATAACGTCGATGCCGAAGAATGAGACCCATGCTTCAGTCCTTATATACGCATTTTTAGAACTACAGGCGCAATTCGGGGACTGTCAGTTTATTTATACTCATAGATCTAAGACTGGTGTTGGAGTAGGATGTGCCTTTGTTTTCGGTGCACATAGTTTTACTTTTCGTTTACCTGGACAATGTTCGATTTATACCGCCGAACTTTTTAGTATCTATCAATGTGTTTTATACATTCAGCGGCACATCTTTCGGCGTTGTGTTGTTTGTACGGACTCTCTGAGTGCCCTTCAGAGTATTAACGCGCTGTACACTTACCACCCGCTCGTACAGCTCATTCATGACCTGCTCCACTCGCTTGGTGCTTCTGGCATCAGCGTCTCCTTCGTTTGGATTCCAGGTCATGTGGGCATCTCGGGGAACGAGTCTGCTAACGCCGCTGCCAAAGTGGCGCTTTTATCACACAGATGTTTTACCTGTGTTGTTCCTTCCTCATATTTGTATGTTATTTTACGATACCGTATCCACTCGCGATGGCGCGATGGTTGGGCGGCTCTTAGGGGGAACAATTTGGGGGAGGTTAAACCTCTTCCGTTGGTCTTGGGTACCACTTCTCGCTCCTTTCGTTGAGAAGAGGTGGTTTTAACTCATTTACGTATCGGACATTGTATTTTTAGGCATAGAGACCTGCTCAGTGGTGACCCCGCACCACTGTGTGAGCAGTGTGATGCGCCCTTTACGGTGCGTCACATTTTAACAGAGTGTCAAGATTTAGCTCCGCTGCGCGTTCGTGTGGGTCCGCCTGCTGGCATAGCCAATGTTTTTGCAGACGACGCGCGTGCTGTAGAATTGCTTTTACGTTTTATAGGTGGCAGTGGATTTAATCGGCGCATTTGATGCGCTGAGCGTCTTTTAGCTTTGTGATTTTCTATTGTTAGTTTTAATTGGGATCTTCGCCCCGGTGGACATATGACGCTCATGTCCCTCGCATTCTACAGTTCTTGACACATTGTTTAGCTCTTTTATTCACCATGGTTTTAGTGTGTTAATTTTTAGAAATTGGTGTTTTGTTTTATAGTTTTTTTGATATAGCAGGTTTGTGTACCGTGTTTTAGTTCTTGGGTTTTAAATTTTATACCTTGTATGGGCACTGTTGACCCTAGATGTTTAGCGCCCTTAAATCCTATCACACCATCATCATCATTAACGAACGATGCCGAAGAATGAGACCACTGCTTCAGTCCTTAGATCCGCATTTTTAGAATTACAGGCGCAATTCGGGGACTGTCATTTTATTTATACTGATGGGTCTAAGACTGATGTTGGAGTAGTATGTGCCTTTGTTTTTGGTGCACACAGTTTTACCTTTCGTTTACCCGGGCGATGTTGGATTTATACCGCCGAACGTTTTATTATCTATCAATGTGTTTTATACATTCAGCGGCACGTCTTACGGCGTTGTGTTGTTTGTACGGACTCTCTGAGTGCACTTCAGAGTATTAACGGGCTGTAAACTTACCACTCGCTCGTACAGCGCATTCATGACCTGCTCCACTCGCTTGGTGCTTCTGGCATCAGCGTCTCCTTCGTTTGGATTCCAGGTCATGTGGGCATCTCAGGGAACGAGTCTTCCGACCCCGCTGGCAATTCGGCGCTTTTATCTTCCAGATGTTTACCTGTGTTGTTCCTTCCTCAGATTTTATGTTATTTTACGATACCGTATCCTCTCGCACTGGCGCGATGGTTGGGCGACTCTTGGGGAGAATAAGTTGCGGGAGGTTAAACCTCTTCCGTTGGTCTGGGGTACCTCTTCTCGGTCCTTTCGTCGAGAAGACGTGATTTTAACTCGTTTACGTATCGGACATTGTCTTTTAGGCATAGATAGCTGCTCAGTGATGACCCCGCACCACTGTGTCAACAGTGTGATGCGCCCTTAACGGTGCGTAACATTTTAAGAGAGTGTCACGTTTTAGCTCCGTTGCGCGTTCGTGTGCGTCTGCCTGTTGGCATAGCCAATGTTTTGGCAGACGACGCGCGTGCTGTAGAATTGTTTTTACGTTTCACAAGTGACAGTGGATTTAATCGGCGCATTTGATGCGCTGAGCGTCTTTTAGCTTTGTAATTTTCTATTGTTTGTTTTAATGGGGCTCTTCTCCCCGGCGGACATATGACGCTCATGTCCCTCGCATTCTACAGTTCTTGACACGTTGTTTAACTCTTATTGACCATGGTTTTAGTGTGTTAATTTTTAGAAATTAGTGTTTTGTTTTTTAGTTTTTTGACATAGCGTGTTTGTGTACCGTGCTTTAGTTTTTGGGTTTTAAATTTTATACATTGTAAGGGCGCTGATGACCCTAGATGTTTAGCTCCCTTAACCCCATGTCATCACCATCGCTTTCAAAGACCGACTGCGTTCCGAGACCTTTAATTTTCGGTCTGCTAATAAGTAGTGTTATAATGAACGTTTCTAAATGCGGGGGCTGGATCACGCTCTTCACTGCTCTAGGTACTCCGCTCCTGGGTTGGACGACATTGACGTCCTGATGTTAAAGAACCTTTCAGCCGACAGTAAGCTCTTGCTCTTACAGGTCTATAACCATATTTGACAAGTCGGCGTTTTTCCTTCTATTTGGCGCGAAGCCACCATTGTGCCTATCCTTAAGCCTGGGAAGGATCGCCAGCTACCTTCCAGCTACCGCCCTATATCCCTCGCCAGTTGTATTTGCGAGGTTATGAAGCGCATGATCAACGGGCGGTTGAAATGGTGACTTGAGTCTCAGAAACTTCTAGCGGACGCTTAGTGCGGATTTCGTCGCCATCGCTCTACCGTCGACCACCTGGTGTCCCTGTCGACGCATATTATGAATGGATTTCTGAGAACGTGTCAAACCGTGGCTGTGTTTTTTGACCTGGAGAAAGCTTATGACACTTGTTGGAGGGGCGGCATTTTACGTACACTTCACGAAAATAATTTCGGCTGTCGTCTTCCAATATTTCTTCAGGAGTTTATGATGGATCGCGTCTTTCGTGTACATGTGGGCTCGGTTTCATCTAGTAGTTTTATTCAAGAGAACAGTGTACCGCAGGGCTCCGAAATCAGTGTCACACATTTTGCGATTGCTATCAACCCCATTGTTGATTGTATTCCACCTAGTATTTCATCGTCCCTTTTCGTTGACGATTTTGCCATTTATTGCAGTTCACGGCGGACCTGTCTGCTCGAACGCCGTCTCCAGAGCTGTATCGACCGTCTCTTTTCCTGGAGTAACGCCAACGGCTTTAATTTCTCCGCCGATAATCCGTCTGTATCAGTTTCTGGCGCCCGAAGACTTTCCATCCGCCCTCACTCCATCTTGCCCCGGGGATACTTCCGTTTGCAGACGAGGTGAAATTTTTGGGGTTGATCTTCGATCGAAAGATGAGTTGGACTTTTCACTTTTCCTTTTTAAAAGCAAATTGTGGCCGTTCTCTTAATCTTTTACGTGTTTTAAGTGGCACATCCTGAGGAGCTGATCGGACGGTCCTTCGCCTTCATCGCTTCTTGGTCTGATCCAAGCTTGATTACGAGTGCATTGTCTATTCGTCGGCGCGTCCATCTGTGTTACGTCGATTGAATGCATTTCACCATCGTGACATAAGTGTCGCTACAGGGGCCTTTCCAACTAGCCCTGTACCTTGTCTATATGCTGTAGCTGCAGCGCCTCCGCTGTCCTTAAGGCGTGAGATGCCTTTCTGCAGCCATGGCTATCGACTCTTAAGCTTGCCTGACCACCCGTCCTTCGATTTATTTTACGAGGATTCGCTTGATCGGCAATATTTAGTTAGCTCGTCTGCATTGCTCCCTCCAGGGCTTCGATTTCGACAGCTTCTTCGGCATTTGGACGTTACGGCATCGCCGGCCCTTCCCAGGGGAGAAACGCGTTTTACTCCATGGTTGCGCGCTGAGGCCCACTATCTCCTTGGGTAAACGCCGATGCCGAAGAATGACATACCTTCTTCAGTCCTTAGATCAGCGTTTTTAGAGGTACAGGCGCAATTCGGGGACTTTCGTTTTATATATACTGATGGTTCTAAGACTGATGTTGGAGTAGGATCCTTTGTTTTTGGTGAACATAGTTTTACCTTTCGTTTACCCGGGCAATGTTCGATTTTTACTGCCGAACCTTTTAGTATTTATCAATCTGTTTTATACATTCAGCGGCAAGACCAACGACGCTGTGTTGTTTGTACGGACTCTGTGACTGACTTTCAGAGTATTAACGCGCTGTACAATTACCACCCCCTCGTACAGCACATACATGACCTGCTACACACCCTTGGTGCCACTTTCATCAGCGTCTCTTTTATTTGGATTCCAGGTCATGTGAGCATCTCAGGAAACGAGCCAGCCGACGCCGCTGCCAAATCGGCAATTTTATCACCTAGATGTTTTTCTTCTGTTGTTCCCTCTACAGATTTGTATGTTATATTACGTCGCGGTGTCATGTCGCTTTGGCGCGATGAGTGGACGGCCCTCCGGGGGTACAAGTTGTGGGAGGTTAAACCTCTTCCGCTAGTCTGTGGTACTTCTTCTGGTTCGTGACGTCACGAAGAGGCGCTTTTAGCACGTTTACGAATCGGACATTGCCTTTTTAGTCATAGATACCTGCTCAGTGGTGACCCCGCACCACTCTGTGAGCAGTGTGATGCGCCCTTAACGGTGAGTGACATTTTAACAGAGTGTCATGTTTTAGCTCCGTTGCACGTTCGTGTGGGTGTGCCTATTGGCATAGCCAACGTTTTGGCAGACGCACGTGCTGTAGAGTTGATTTTACGTTTTATAAGTGACAGTGGTTTTAATCGACGCATTTGATGCCCTGAGCGTCTTTTAGATTTTTGTTTTTCTATTGTCTGTTTTAATGGGGCTGTTCTCCCCGGCGGACATATGACGCCCATGTCCCTCGCATTCTACAGTTCTTGACACGTTGTTTAACTCTTTTATTGACCATGGTTTCAGTGTGTTTTATTTTTTTAGAAATTGGAGTTTTGTATTTTAGTTTCTTGACATGGCGGGTTTGTGTACCGTGTTTTAGTTTTTGGGTTTTAAATTTTGTACATTGTAAGGGCGCTGATGACCCTAGATGTTTAGCGCCTTTAACCCCATGTCATCCTCATCATCACTCTCAAAGACCGACTGCATTCCGAGACCTTTAATTTTTGGTCTGCTAATAAGGAATGTTAAAATGAACTTTTCTAAATGCGGGAGATGGAGCACGCTCTTCACCGCTCAAGCTACTCCGCTCCTGGGTTGGACGGCATTGATGTCCTGATGTTAAAGAAGCTTTCAGCCGACAGTAAGCTCTTTCTCTTACAGGTCTATAACCGTATTTGACAAGTCGGCGTTTTTCCTTCTATTTGGCGCGAAGCCACCATTGTCCCTATCTTTAAGCCTAGGAGGAATCGCCAACTATCTTCCAGCTACCGCCTTATATCCCTCACCAGTTGTATTTGCAAGGTGATGGTGCGCATTATCAACGGGCGGTTGAAATGGTGGCTTGAGTCTCAGAAACTTCTAGCGGACGCTCAGTGCGGATTTCGTCGCCATCGCTCTACCGTCGACCACCTGGTGTCCCTGTCGACGCATATTATGAATGGATTTCTGAGAAAGTGTCAAACCGTGGCTGTGTTTTTTGACCTGGAGAAAGCTTATGACACTTGTTGGAGGGGGGCATTTTACGTACACTTCACGAAAAGAATTTCAGCTGTCGTCTTCCAATATTTCTTCAGGAGTTTATGGCGGATCGCGTCTTTCGTGTACGTGTGGGCTCGGTTCCATCTAGTAGTTTTATTCAAGAGAACGGTGTACCGCAGGGCTCTGTAATCAGTGTCACCCATTTTGCGATTGCTATCAACCCCATTGTTGATTGTATTCCACCTAGTATTTCATCGTCCCTTTTCGTTGACGATTTTGCCATTTATTGCAGTTCACGGCGGATCTGTCTGCTCGAACGCCGTCTCCAGAGCTGTATCGACCGTCTCTATTCCTGGAGTAACGCCAACGGCTTTAATTTCTCCGCCGAAAAAATCCCTCGGTATCAGTTTCTGGCGCCGGAAGACTTGCCATCCGCCCTCTCTCCATCTTGCCCCGGGGATACCTCCGTTTGCAGACGAGGTGAAATTTTTGGGTTTGATCTTTGATAGAAAGCTGAGCTGGACTTCGCAAATTTCCTTTTTAAAAGCAAAGTGTGACTGTTCTCTTAATCTTGTACGTGTTTTCAGTGGCACATCCTGGGGAGCTGATCGGACCGTCCTTCGTCTTTATCGCTTTTTGGGCCGATTCAAGCTTGATTACGGGTGCGTTGTTTATTCCTGGGCACGTCCATCTGTGTTACGTCGATTGAATGCAATTCACCATCGTGGCACAAGAGTCGCTACAGCGGCCATTGTAACCAGCCCCCCTACAGGGGCTCATCTTATGAGAGTACGGGTTTTGGCGTACCCGGGCCGAGCCTCTCATCGCCATACTCATCCCTTCATCCCTGCCTGGTTGAGGTGGGTTCGTTCTCGTGACCGGGGACACAAGGTAGCCTCTCGTGCGTTCTTTGCATTACATTCATACCGCACCTCGACATCGTTTCTTTCCTCCCTTGTCAATTTCCGGCCATTTCGCACCACGGCATTTGCACATCTCTTTTTCTTCCTTGCCGGCGTACCTTGCGTGCGAAACGCCCACACAGTTTTATTTATTTTATCTTTTCTTTTAGTCCTCCGTGGAGACAGCCTCCGTGGATACCCGCGCAATCGCTGCGCAGTTGGGTGAATGTGTAATGGCGTCATTCCCACCATCCGGGGTCGTCATGTAGGGTTTGTGTTCGTATCCGCTGTTCTACTGCAGTCCAGCGGGAGGGCCGTTGCATGAGCTGCTGACTTCTGACGGCGATTAGGTCCCTCCGTCTATGTTCTGGGAGGTGTGACCCTGGAGTGAGTCTGGTATAGATAGGCCACTCACCCAAGACGGGGTAACGCCCGGGAAGTCAGAGCCCGAGTTCGGATACGGTTGCAATGGTGGAGGATTTATTTCGCTATGGAGCCCTCTTTCTCCATTATTTCCAACAAGCGCCGTAAAGTTATTGTAACAGAAGTAAAACCGCCGACATTTGGTTGTTACTTGATAGTTTCAAGAACAGAAAAAGGACTAAGCTTTGAGAATGTGAACCCTTTTATAATTCGGAAGGGCATTGATGCAATTGCTGGTGCGGTTCAGTCCTGCACTCGTGTACGGAATGGTTCCTTATTGGCACAAACGAAGTCCGATCAGCAAAGTAAGACCTTGTTGCGTGCTACGCTTCTCCACGGTTATCCCATCCGTGTTGAGAAGCCCTGCACATTGAATTCCTGTCGGGCCGTCGTTACCACGCATAGCCTCGATGGTATATCGGACGAGGACCTAGTCGAATATCTATCCGATTAAAAGGTGACAGCAGTGCATCGAGTGCAGGCCAAACGCGACGGAGTATTGGTACCCAACCGTACCCTTTTATAACCTTTGATGGCGTCGATCTCCGCACGAGGATTTCAGCAAGTTACGAACGTATTGTGGTTCGGCCTTGTATTCCTAGACCTCTGCGTTGTTTCAAATGCTAACGTTTTGGGCATGCGTAAGTCTCATGTAAGAATGCCGTTAACATCTGTGCAACATTTAGCAAGCACTCACACAAAGGTACCTGTTGTAACAGCCCCCGTCTGCGTTAATTGCAAAGGGTCCCATTCTGCTTCATTTCCTGACTGTCCGCGGTACTTGGACGAGAAGTCGATCCAGGAGATCCGGGTAAAGGAGATACTCTCCTTCGCCGAAGCCCGGAGGCGCTACCATGCGCGCCAACCTTCGCTCCTACGATCGGGGACATGAATTTCTGTTGTTGCCTCGCCAGTACACCGGAAGGATGCAGAGACTCAAACTTGGACCATGACTGCATTGACCGCCACTACCATCCGGCCGTCCATTTCAGCTTCAGTTACCAAGCCCTCTAAATCTGATCCAAAGTCCATGAAGTCACAAGGCACTGAGAAGAAATCGAAGCAGGAATTTCGTAGGTAAAATGTTTTGAAAGACCCTCCGCGTTCGCGCGGCAAGACAAGTTCACCTTCTCTTCCCCCTCCTCGGAGGTGGCAGTCCCAGAATGCTCCTGGGACAATCCGCGCTTAGCGGCCCCCTTCACCCTTTGTCACCCAGAACCGATTCTCGGTGCTTGAATCGTTTTCTGGCTCTGAGCGCGTGGGCCCTCCCTTCGAGGAGGCAATGGAATCTGACCAACTCCATACAAAAAGAGAAATCCGACTGTATCAACTTCTTGCGCCGGAAGTATTTCTCATCGCCCTCTCTCCATCTTGGGCCGGAGGTACTTCCATTTGCAGACGAGGTGAAATCTTTGGGGTTGATCTTTGATAGGAAGTTGTGTTGGACTACGCACATTACCTTTTTAAAAGCAAAGTGTGACCGTTCTCTTACATCTTTCACGTGTTTTAAGTGGCACATCCTGGGGAGCTGATAAGACCGTCCTTCTTCGCCCTTGTCGCTTTTTGGTCCGATCTAAGCTTGATTGCGGATGCAAGGTGTACTCGTCGCCACGTCCATCTGTGTTATGTCGATTGAATGCCATTCACCATCGTGGCATAAGAGTCGCTACGGGGACCTTTCCAACCAGCCCTGTTCCCAGTCTGTATGCTGAAGCTGCACAGCCTCCGCTGTCCTTCCGGCGTGAGATGCTTTTGTGCAGCTACGCATCCCGACTCTTAAGCTTGCCTGACCACCCGTCCTTCGAGTTATTTTTCGAGGAGTCGCTTAATCGCCACTATTTAATTAGCTCCTCTGCATTGCTCCCTCCACGGGTTCGATTTCGACAGCTACTTCGGCATTTGGACGTTACGCCAGCGCCAGCCCTTCCTCGGGGAGAAACGCGTTTTCCTCCTTGGTCGCGTGCTGAGGCCCACTGTCACCTTGGGTTAACGTCGATGCCGAAGAATGAGACCACTGCTTCAGTCCTTAGATCCGCATTTTTAGAACTGCAGGCGCAATTCGGGGACTGTCATTATATTTATACTGATGGGTCTAAGACTGATGTTGGAATAGGCTGTGCGTTTGTTTTTGGTTCACATAATTTTACCTTTCGTTTACCCGGGCAATATTCGATTTATACCGCCGAACTTTTTAGTATCTATCAATGTGTTTTATACATTCAGCGGCACGTCTACGGCGTTGTGTTGTTTGTACGGACTCTCTGAGTGCCCTTCAGAGTATTCACGCGCTGCATAGTTATCACCCGCTCGTACAGCGCACTCAGGACCTGCTCCACTCGCTCGGGGCTTCAGGCATCAGCGTCTCCTTCGTTTGGATTCCAGGTTATGTGGGCATCTCAGGGAACGAGTCTTCCGTCGCCGCAGCCAATTCGGCGCTTTTATCACCAAATGTTTACCTGTGTTGTTCCTTCCTCAGATTTTTGTTATTTTGCGATGCCGTATCCTCTCGCGCTGTCGCGATGGTTGGGCGGCTCTTAGGGGGAACAAGTTGCGGGAGGTTAAACTTCTTCCGTTGGTCTGGGGTACCTCTTCTCGCTCCTTTCGTCGAGAAGAGGTGATTTTAACTCGTTTACGTATCGGACATTGTCTTTTTAGCCATAGATTCCTGCTCGGTAGTGACCCCGAACCACTGTGTGAGCAGTGTGATGCGCCCTTAACCGATCCTGGCATTTTAACAGAGTGTCAAGATTTAGCTCTGTTGCGCGTTCGTGTGGGTCTGCCTGTTGGCATAGTCAACGTTTTGGCAGTCGACGCGCGGGCTGTAGAGTTGCTTTTACGTTTTATAGGTGACAGTGGTTTTAATCGACGCACTTGATGCGCTGAGCGTCTTTTAGCTTTGTGTTTTTCTATTGTCTGTTTTAATGGGGCTGTTTTCCCCGGCGGATATATGACGCTCATGTCCCTCCCATTCTACAGTTCTTGACACGTTGTTTTTACTCTTTTATTGACAATGTTTTCAGTGTGTTGGTTTTTAGGTATTGGTGTTTGGTTTGTCTTTTAGTTTTTGACATAGCGGGTTTGTGTACCGTGTTTTAGTTTAGGGGTTTTACATTTCATACATTGTAAGGGCGCTGATGACCCTAGATGTTTAGCGCCCTTAAATCCTATCTCATCATCATCAACCAGCCTTTTACCTAGTCTATATGCTGAAGCTGCAGAGCCTCCACTGTCTTACAGGCGTGAGGTGCTTTTGTACAGCTATGCCTGTCGACTCTCAAGCTTGCCTGACCAGCCGTCCTTAGAGATATTTTATGAGGATTCGCTTGATCGGCAATATTTAATTAGCTCCTCTGCATTGCTTCTTCCAGGGGTTCAATTTCGACAGATTCTTCGGCATTTTGACGTTACGCCAACGCCGGCGTTTCCGAGCGGAGAAACACTTTTTCCTCCATGGTTGCGTGCTGGGGCAATCTGTCACTTTGGATTAACGCCGGTGCCGAAGAAAGAGACCCCTTAGATCCGCGTTTTTAGAACTTCAGTCAGAATTCGGGGACGTGCATTTTATATATAATGACGGGTCTAAGACTGATGTTAGAGTAGGGTGTGCCTTTGTTTTTTGTCAACATAGTTTTACCTTTCGTTTACCCGGGCAATGTTCGATTTTTACCGATGAACTTTTTAGTATTTATCAATCCATTTTATACATTCAACGGAACGACTTGCGGCATTGTGTGCTTTGTACGGACTCTCTCAGTGCCCTTCAGAGAATTACCGCGCTGTACAATTACCAGCCCCTCGTACAGCGCATATATGATCTGCTCCACTCGCTTGATGTCTCTGGCATCAGCGTCTCCTTGATGTGGATTCCAGATCATGTGGGCATCTCAGGTAATGAGTCTGCCGACTCCGCTGCCAAATCGGCGATTTTATTACCCAAATATTTTACCTCTGTTGTTACCTCCACAGATTTGTTTGTTATTTTACGTAGTCGCATCCTCTAGTTTTGGAGGGATGAGTGGACGTCCCTCCGGGGGAAGAAGTTTCGGTAGGTTAAGCCTCTCCCGTTAGTCTGGGGTACCTTTTTTCGTTCGTGTCTTCGGGAAGAGGGACTTTTAGCTCGTCTACGAATCGGACATTGCATGTTTAGTCATCGATACCTGCTTAGTGGTGTCCTCGCACCACTGTGTGGTCACTGTTATATGCCCTTAATGGTGCGTACGTTTTAACAGAGTGTCAAGTTTTAGCTTATTGCGCGTTCGCGTGGATCTGCCTGTTGGAATAGCCAACGTTTTGGCAGACGACGCGCATGCTGTAGAATGTCTTTTACGTTTTATCAGTGACATTGGTTTTAAACGGCGCATTTGAAGCGCTGAGCGCTTTTCAGAATTGTGATTTGATATAGACTGTTTTAATGGGGGCTGTTCCCCCGGCGGACATATGGCGCTCATGTCCCCTGCGTTCTACAGTTCTTGACACGTCGTTTTACTCTGTTGTTTTATTTACCATTGTTTTAATGTAGTGTAATTTAGAATCAATGTCTTGTTTTTTAGTGTTTTGGACTCAGCGAGTTTGTGTCCCGTATTTTAGTTTTTGATTTTAGATTTTATACTTTGTAAGGGCGCTTATGACCTTTGATGCTTAGCGCCCTTAACCCCGTATCATCATCATCATAATTATCATCATGAACACTCTATTTACTATCAAACTAGAACATTACAGTGTTAGGAGGGGAATTACTTGAAATAATAAAATCATAACTTATGAGTCCTAAGCAGTGTACTGAAATGAACTTCAAAAATGGAAATGTAATTAATAAGATCCATCAAAATATGATACTGCTAAGTTAGGTGTGCCACAAGGATGTCCTCGGTCCTTTATTATATTTGATTTATGTAAATGACTTACCTGACTCTATAGAATATAAAACAATTACTTATGCTGATGATACATCTGTACTATTCTGGAATAAATTAAAGGACGAATTAAAACTAAACCTATTAAAGCATACTTCAACAGTACTGAATTATATAAAAAATAATAATCTATATGTTAATATAAAAAAGAGCAAATTAATTTTGTTTGAATTCCGGACTAGTTTAAAGTTAGATATAATGTAGCAATTGAAGGTAATGACATAGTAGAGGAAGAATCTACAGCATTTCTGAGTATGGAAGTAGATAAAAACTTAAAATTACACAAAAGAGATTGAATATATCCGGTAACAAAATTACTAGTGGCTTATACCTGTTAAGACAGTTATCTAAATACTTGAATACTGAAGTGCTGAAATTAGTATATACATATATACTTGCTACAATACATAGCCATCTTAGCTATGGAATTGAGATATGGGGCAGTAGTGGAATTACAAATATAAACAGAGTACTATTACTACAAAAGGTGTGCCTATGAACTATATTTAAACTTGAAAATAGAACTTCATGTGGACCAACTTTTATAAAGGTAAAGATTTTCACTCTAGTTTCATTATATATATTAAAACTTATATTACTTCTAAAAAAATGAATATAACATTGATAGTATAAACAGAAACAACAAACAAAATGAATACAATACTAGAAGCTGGGATGCCTTTCATAGAAGTATTCTAAGGAACATGTTGCAGAAAAAGATTCTCTATTAAAAGGAATTATTTTTTACAATAAATTGCCCAATTATTTAAAGATACTAAATGGAAATACATTTAAAAATAAATTAAAAGGTACTTGGTAGAAGAAGGCATTTATAGAATAGATGAGTTATATTAAGGTATAACAGAATTTAAATTATTTTATGTTACATCATTGATTTATAATTTGAATAATAAATGTAGAATAAATAATTTTGTATGATTGATACATATTAGATTGTGATGCTGCATGAAACATGTTGTATGCCTATAGGCAAAGAAACGTACATTTATATTTACATTTGAGATGAGCAAATATTATATCACTTCATGACGTGTATCTATTTTGCTGCCATGTGCGATATTTCGCTCTATACTCACGTTCATTTAGTTTTGTGCTTCTTCTTTATTTTACATCTGAGATGAATAAAGCTTATAACACTTCATGGTGTGAATCTATTTTGCTGCCAAGTGTGATCCTTTCCTCTACGTTCACTTATTCTTGTGCTCCTTCTGACACTAGTGCGAGTATATTCTGGTGTTTCTGGATCATTCGAGCTCATACTTCTGCTATATTCTGATGATTCCAAAACATTGGATCTCATATCTGTGGGGGTGATATTTTCTGCTGATTTTGGATATTTGGAGATGCTACTTTTACTTTTGTTTTTGCGGCTTTGCTTTTTAGGTGTTGATGAAGTAATTTTATTACCGTGCGATAAAATGAATGGTGGAGACACTTCCCTGAGGAGATCTTGTATCAAGGCCTTGTAATGAATGGTCTGAACCAGAAGTTTCATTAACAGTAACTTTAGTTTCAGTCAAAAACTTTTGGTTCCTCATGCTAGAGCAGGTCTCATCTGTCTGCACAGCTGCCTTAATAGATGGTATTCTGGTAAATAATTGAGCGCAATCTGTGCATTAGGTTTTATGAAAACCGGTGTGTAGCACCCAGCTGTCTTAATTACAGGAGTAAGGACTATATGTGCTTTATAAAACAATTCTTCATGTATGCCACAATCCTCATTATGAGACAACAAACCCTGGTCTCCTAACATGGGATAAATCTGACCTACATTTACACAGAGTAGCTAAGCACCAATACTAGACCATTGTTTGCACTTGGGTTCACAGGCACAGAGTAGCTAGGCACCAATGTTTGACCATTGTTTGCATTTGAGTTCTCAGGCACAGAGTAACTAGGCACCAATGCTAGTCCATTGTTTGCATTTGGGTCCATAGGCACAGAGTAGCAAGGCACCAATGCTAGACCATTGTTTGCAATTGGGTTCCCAGGCAGAGAGTAACTAGGCACCAAAGCTTGACCAGAGTTTGCAAAAGAAAAGTGATGAGTACTTTGTGTTGGGTGACAATGTTGTTGGGCTCGAGGACTGCTTCCATCATATAGTAAACATGGAGCTTGAAGGGCACAGACTGTCTGGCATTGCTGTTGCTGCCTGTTTTGTGGGTTGCTGGGTGTCTGCTTCAGCATGGTGGCTGTGAGACGTTCCTCTTGCTGTGGTGTAGCTGGTACAAAATATGGCACATACTGAACGATCTGTTGTAAAAGATTTGGCATTTGCTGCTGTAGCATGTACTGCCTGCCTGTTGTTTTGGGTTGCTAGGAGCCTGCTGCTGCACGGTGGATGTGAGACTTTCCTCTTGCTGTGGATTAGGGTGTACAGTATATGACACATGCTGCAGGATCTGTTTGAAACATTTGGCACATTGTTGCTGCCCCTGTCCTTGATAGTTGCTTGCAATTCTGTAAGTTCAAAAGAAATAAGCATATATTATTTAGTAGGACATCTAAAGAGCTACAACTAGCAATAAAATAGTGACTAACATAGGATGCGCACTGAGCGTCACCTACAGCTGCAATAGAGTTTGGAGAGCTAAAGAATACAATTAAAGAAGGAATGTTAGGGAATGCATTGGTCAGCATTCTGGCTTCTTTATAAACCCTTCACACATGTTAGGATTAAAAATGCGCACTCTTGCATATGTATGATATATTTCATGCTTTCCGGGATGAAAACAAATAAGTCTCTTATCCAAAAATGATTAATTTTTACCACATGGCAAAATTCATCCATTCTATTTTTATCCCCCAGGGGCTCACATTACGTGAGTACGGGTTTGGCGTATCCGGGGTGCCCGAGTCTCTCAACACCATCATCATCCCTCCACCCTGGCCCGTTGAGGTGGGTGCGTCCTCGTGACCGTGGGACTCAAGGTAGACTCTCTTCTGCGTTCTTTACATTTCGTTCCATGCCGCCCCTCGCCATCGTTCTTTCTTGATCTCTATTTACGCACATTTCGCACCACGGTAACTCATTTTTACATCTGTTTTCCTTCCTCGCCGGCCTACTTTGCATGCGAAACTCCCACACCGTCTTGGTTTCTTTTACCCTTTCTTTTAATCCTCCGTGGACACACCCTGAAGGATACCCGCCCAATGGGTGCACAGCTGGGTGAGTGGGTAATGGCGTCATCTCCACCACCCGGGGTCGTCATGTAGGGTATGTGTTCGTATCCGCTGTTCAACTGCAGTCCCGCGGGGGCCATTGCATGAACTGCTGACCCTGGAGTGAGTCTGGTATAGATAAGCCACTCACCCAAGCCGGGCCCTCCAGGGGCTCACCTTGTATGAGTACGGATTTGGTGTACCCGGGGTGCCCGAGCCACTCATAGACATATTCACCCATTCATTCCCGTCCGGTCGAGGTATGTTCGTTCTCGTGACCGGAGAACACAAGGTAGGCTCTCATAAGTTCTTTGCTTTTAGTTCATACCGCACCTCACCATCGTTTCTTTCTTCCCTTGTCAATTTCTGACCATTTCGCACCACGACGATCGCACATCGCTTTTTCTTTCCTCGCCGTCCTACCTTGCGTGCGAAACGCCCAGACACTTCTTGTTTATTTTCCCATTTTGTTTATTTTAATCCTCCGCGAACACAGCCTGACGGATACCCGCGCAAGGGTGCACAGCTGGGTGAGTGGGTAATGGCGTCATCCCCACAACCCGGGGTCTTCATATAGGGTTTGTGTTCGTATCCGCTATTCAACTGCAGTCCCGGGGGGCCATTGCATGAGCTGCTGACTTCTTACGGCCATTGGGCCCCTCTGTATATGTTCTGGAAGGTGTGACCCTGGGGTGAGATAGGTACAGATAGGCCACTCACCCAAGCCGGGGTGACGCCCGGGAAGTCAGAGCCCGAAGTCGGAGACGGTTGCAATGGTGGAGGATTTCTTTCACAATGGAGCTCTCTTTCTCCATTACCAAAAATAGCACCGAAAAGTTTTTGTAACGGAAGTATAACCACCATCATCTTGTTGTTACTTAGTCATTACGCGAACAGAGGAAGGTGAAACTTTTGAGAAGGTGAACCCTTTCATCATCCAGAAGGGCATTGATTCTATTGCTGGTTCGGTTTAGCCCTGCACTCGTCTTCGGAATGGTTCATTGTTGGTTCAAACCAAGTCCGAACAACAAAGTCTGTTCTTGCTGCGCGCCACGCTTCTCCAAGGTTATACCATCCATCTTGAGAAGTACCGCACCTTGAATTCCTTTCGAGGCGTCGCTACCACCCATAGCCTACATGGTATGTCGGATGACGAACTCGTAGACTATCTTTCAGAATAAAAGGTTAAAGCAGTGAACCGAGTGCAGGCCAAACGCGATGGAGTATTGGTACCCACTAGTAGCCTGTTTATCACATTTGATGGCGTCGATCTGCCCACGAGCATTTCAGCAAGGTACGAACGTCTTGCGGTGAGGCCTTATATTCCTAGACCTCTGCGTTCCCCCCAGGGGCTCACCCTATGTGAGTACGGGTGTTGGCGTACCCGGGGGTTCCCGAGCCAATCATCGCCATCATCATCCTTCCACCCTCATCCGGTCGAGGTGGGTTCCTTTTCGTGACCGGGGGACTCAAGGTAGGCTCTCGTGCGTTCTGTGCATTTCATTCCATGTCGCCCCACGCCATCGTTTCTTTCTCCTCTTTTCTATTTATGCACATTTCTCCCCACGCCCATTCATCTGCACATCTCTTTTACTTCTTCGCCGGCCTACCTTGCGTGCGAAACGCCCACACACTTCTAATTAGTTTTATCTTTTTATTTAAATCCTCCGTGTACACAGCCTGACGGATACCCGCGCACCAGGTGCGCAGCTGGGTGAGCGGGTAATGGCGTCATCCCCACCGCCCGAGGTCTGATGATGATGATGATGATGATGAGATGCGGTTTAAGGGCGCTAAACTGCTAAGGTCATCAGCGCCCTTACAATGTATAAAACAGAAAGTCAAAAATATAAAAGAACCGCATAATTAAAAACGGGACACAAACCCACGATGTCCAAAAGTTTAAAACAACAATAATACCACAATGCCAAAAACGAACACACTAAGAGCGTAGGCAATAAAAGATTAAAACGTGTCAAGGACTGTAGAATGCGAGGGATATGAGCGCCTTTTGTCCACTGGGGATTAGAGTCCCCATAAAAACAGACAGAATAAAATTACTAAGCTAAAAGACGCTCAACACATTAAATGCGCAGATTAAAATCACTGTCATGAATAAAACGTAAAACACAATCTACAGCACGCGTGTCGTCTGCCAAAACGTTGGCTAGGCCAACAGGCAGACCCACACGAACACGCAATGCAGCTAAAACCTGACACTCTGTTAAAATGTGATGCACCGTTAAGGGCACGCCACACTGCCCACAGAGTGGTGCGGGGTCACCACTGAGCAAATACCTATGACTAAAAACACAATGTCCAATCCGTAAACGAGCTAAAATTACCTCTTCCCGACGACACGAACGAGAAGAGGTACTCCAGATCAACGGGAAAGGCTTAACCTCCCGCAATTTGTTCCCCCGGAGGGCCGTCCACTCATCGCGCCAGCGCGAGAGGATGCGGCGACGTAAAAGAACACACGAATATGACGAGGGAACAACAGAAGTAAAAAATCTGGGTAATAAAATCGCCGATTTCGCAGCGGCGTCGGCAGCCTCATTACCTGAGATGCCCACATGACCTGGAATCCACATGAAGGACACGCTGATGCCAGAGACACCAAGCGAGTGGAGCAGGTCATGTATGCGCTGTACGAGTGGGTGGTAATGGTACAGCGCATGAATAGTCTGAAGGGCACTCAGAGAGTCCGTACAAATAAAACAGTGCCGTAAGCCGTGCCGCTGAATGTATAAAACAGATTGATAAATGCTAAAAATTTCGGCGGTAAAAATTGAACATTGTCCAGGTAAACGAAAAGTAAAACTCTGTACACCAAAAAACAAAGGCACATCCTACTCCAACATCGGTCTTAGACCCATCAGTATATATAAAATGACAGTCCCCGAACTGCGCCTGTAGTTCTAATAAGGCGGATCTAAGAACAGAAGCGGGGGCCGCATTTTTCGGCATCGACGTTAGCCCAAGGTGAATGTGGGCCTCAGCGCGCGACCATGGAGGAAAACGCGTTTCCCCTCGGGTAAGGATCGGCGCTGGCGTAACGTCCAAATGTCGAAGTAGCAGTGAAATCGAACCCCTGGAGGGAGCAATGCAGAGGAGCTAACTAAATATTGCCGGTCAAGTGAATCCTCGAAAAATGCCGCGAAAGACGGGTGGTCAGGCAAGCTGGAGAGTCGACAGGCATAGCTACACAAGAGCATCTCACGCCTGGAGGACAGCGGAGGCTCTGCAGCTTCAGCGTAAAGACTGGGCACGGGGCTAGTTGGAAAGGCCCTGTAGCGACTCTAATACCACGATGATGAATGGGATTCAAGCGACGTAACACAGATGAACGTGCCGATGAAAAGACAATACACCCGTAATCAAGTTTGGATCGGACCAAAGAGCGATATAGACGCAGAAGGATGGTCCGATCAGCGCCCCAGGATGTGCCACTTAAAACACGTAAAAGGTTAAGAGAACGGTCACACTTTGCTTTTAAAAAGGAAATGTGCGAGGTCCAACACAACTTGCTATCAAAGATCAACCCCAAAAATTTCGCCTCGTCTGCAAACGGAAGAATCCCTGGCCCAAGATGGAGAGAGGGCGGAGGGAAATACTTCCGGCGCCAGAAGTTGATGCAGACGGATTTCTCGGCGGAGAAATTAAAGCCGTTAGCGTTACTCCAGGCGTAGAGACGGTCGATACAGCTCTGGAGACGGCGTTCGAGTAGAGAGGTCCGCCGTGAACTGCAATAAATGGCAAAATCATCAACAAAAAGGGATGCCAGGCGGAATACAATCAACAATGGGGATGATAGCAATCGCAAAAAGTGTGACACTGAGTACAGAGCACTGCGGTACTCCGTTCTCTTGAATAAAACGACTAGATAAAACCGAGCCCACACGTACACGAAAGACGCGGTCCGTCATAAACTCCCGAAGAAATATGGGGAGACGACCGCGGATATTCCATGCGTGAAGTGTACGTAAAATGCCGCCCCTCCAACAAGTGTCATAAGCTTTCTCCAGGTCAAAAAACACAGCCACGGTTTGACACTTTCTCAGAAATCCATTCATAATATGCGTCGACAGGGACACCAGATGGTCGACGGTAGAGCGATAGCGACGAAATCCGCACTGAGCGTTCGCTAGAAGTTTCTGAGACTCAAGCCACCATGTCAACCGCCCGTTGATCATGCGCTCCATCACCTTGCAAATGCAACTGGTGAAGGAGATAGGGCGGTAGCTGGAAGGTAGTTGGCGATCCTTCCCAGGCTTAAGTATAGGGACAATGGTGGCTTAGCGCCAAACGGAAGGAAAAATGCCGTCTTGCCAAATACGGTAATAGGCCTGAAAAAGAAAGAGTTTACTGTCAGCTGAAAGGTTCTTTAACATCAGGACATGAATGCCGTCCCGCCCAGGAGCGGAGTGCCGAGAGCAATGAAGAGCGTGCTCCAGCTCCCTCATTGTGAAGAGTTCATTATAACACTCAACATTATCAGACCGAAAATTAAAGGTGCCGGAATCCAGCCGGTCTTTGATAGAGCAGAAGCCCTTCACCGACATTAACAAACCAGTGCAATACCTTACATCTACGACTTTCTCTGCTGCCGAACGTGCAATTCCCCGTTCATCCTCTCACCCTCGACGGATTCCTGTTCCTTAGTGGAACGAGGAGAGTTGAGTTGCCGTTCGTGCCCGTAGAACTGCACTTGGTGTTTCGGTGTCACCCTACACTTGATAATTTGGTGACTTTTAAACAATCGCGCGCCAGGGCTCGTCGCATTATTCAGGATAGCAAGAAGGCATCTTGGACTCGTTTTGTCGATTCTTTTAATCGCTTCACACCTTCCTCTGTTCTTTGGGATAAACTCCGTCGCTTCTCCGGTAGAGTGTCGCATTGTACTGTGTCTGTACTTCAGGTTTACAATGCCACCATAGTGGATCCGGCTGCCATTGTTAACGCTCTGGGTACTGCCTTTGAGGCGGTTTCCAGTTCAGACCATTATTCCGCCGGCTTTCGCTCTATTAAAGACCGGCTGGATTCCGCATCATACAATTTTCGGTCTGTTAATAATGAATACTATAATGAACTATTCACAATGAGGGAGCTGGAGCACGCTCTTCATTGTTCTTGGCACTCCGCTCCTGGGCTGGACGGCATTCATGTCCTATTGTTAAAGAACCTTTCAGCCGACAGTAAACTCTTTCTCTTACAGTTCTATAACCGTATTTGGCAAGACGGTATTTTCCCCTCCGTTTGGCGCGAAGCCACCATTGTCACTATACTTAAGCCTGGGAAGGATCGCCAACTACCTTCCCGCTACCGCCCTATCTCCCTCACAATTGCATTTGCAAGGTGATGGAGCGCATGATCAACGGAGGTTGACATGGTGGTTTGAGTCTCAGAAACTTCTAGCGAACGCGCAGTGCGGCTTTCGACGATATCGCTCTACCGTCGATCACACGTTGTCCCTGTCAACGCACATTATGAATGGATTTCTGAGAAAGTGTCAAACGTGGCTGTGTTTTTTGACCTGGAGGAGGCTTACGACACTTGTTGGAGGGGCGGCATTTTGCGTACACTTCACGCATGGAATATCCCCGGTCGTCTTCCCATATTTCTGCGGGAGCTTAAGACGGACCGCCTCTTTCGTGTACGTGTGGGCTCGGTTTTATCTAGTCGTTTTATTCAAGAGAACGGAGTACCGCAGGGCTCTGTACTCAGTGTCACACTTCTTACAATTGCTATCAACCCCATTGTTGATTGTATTCCACCTGGCATTTCATCGTCCCTTTTTGTTGGCGATTTTGCCATTTATTGCAGTTCACGACGGACCTTTCTACTCGAACGTCGTCTCCAGAGCTGTATCGTCCGTCTCTACGCCTGAAGTAACGCCAACGGCTTTAATTTCTCCGCCGAGAAATCCGTCTACATGAACCACTGGCGCCGGAAGGCTTTCCCTCCACCCTCTCACCACCTTGGGTCTGAGGTCCTTCCATTTGCAGACGAGGTGAAATTTATGGGGTTGATCTTTGATCGAAAGCTGAGCTGGACTTCTCACGTTTCCTTTTTAAAAACAAAGTGTGACCGTTCTCTTAATATTTTACGTGTTTTAAGTGGCACATCCTGGGGAGCTGATCGGACCGTTCTTCTACGTCTTTATCGCTCCTTGGTCCAACCAAGCTTGATTACGGGTGCATTGTCTATTCATCGGCACGTCCATCTGTGTTACGTCGCTTGAATACCATTCATCATCGTGGTACAAGAGTCGCTTCAGGGGCCTTTCCAACTAGCCCTGTACCCAGTCTGTACGCAGATGCTGCAGAGCCTCCGTTGTCCTTCCGCCGAGAGATGCTTTTGTGGAGCTATGCTTGTCGGCTCTCAAGCTTGCCTAACCACCTGTCCTTCGATTCATTTTACGAGGATTCGCTGGATCGACAATATTTAGTTAGCTGTTCTGTATTACTACCTCCAGGGGTTCGATTTCGACAACTCCTTCGGCATTTGGACGTTGTGCCATCACCGACCCTTCCAAGGGGGGAAACGCTTTTTCCTCCATGGCTGCGCGCTGAGGCCCACTATCACCTTGGGCTAACGTCGATGCCGAAGACTGAGACCCCTTCTTCAGTTCTTAGATCAGGTTTTTTAGAACGCCAGGCGAAAATCGGGAACTTTCATTTTATATACTCTGATGGGTCTAAGACTGATGTTGGAGTAGGGTGTGCCTTTGCTTTTGGTCAGCACAGTTTTACCTTTCGTTTACCGCAGCAATGTTCGATTTTTACCGCCGAACGTTTTAGTATTTATCAGACACTTTTATACATCCAGCGGCATGATTCACAGCACTGTGTTCTTATCGCAGACTCCCTGAGTGCCCTTCAGAGTATTAACGCGCTGTACAATTAGCACCCACTCGTACAGGGCATACATGACCTGGTCCACTCGCTTGGTGTCTCTGACATCCGCGTATCCTTCATGTGGATTCCAGATCATATTGGCATTTCAGGGAACGAGTCTGCCGACGCCGCTGCCAAATCGGCGATTTTATCCCCTCTTTTGTTCCCTCGTTTGATTTGTTTATTGTTTTACGCCGCGCATACTCTCGCTTTGGAGCGATGAGTGGACGGCCCTACGGGGGAACAAGTTGCGGGAGGTTAAACTTCTCCCGTTAGTCTGGGCTAGCTTTTCCCGTGCTTCTCGTCGCAAAGAGGTAATTTTAACACGCCTTCGTATTGGACATTGCATTTTTAGTCCAAGGTATTTGCTCAGTGGTGACCCCGCACCACTGTGTGGGCAGTGTGATGCGCTCTTAACGGTGCGTCACGTTTTAGAGGAGTGTCAGGTTTTAGCTGCATTGCGTGTTCGTGTGGGTCTGCCTGTTGGCCTAGCCAACGTTTTGGCAAACACGTGCGTGCTGTAGAATGTGTTTTACGTTTTATTCGTGACTGATTTTAATCTGCGCATTTTATGCGTTGAGCGAGCTTTAGCTTTCTAATTTTATTATGTCTGTTTTAATGGGGACTCTACTTCCCAGTAGACATAAGGCGCTCATGTCCCTCGCATTCTACAGCTCTTGACACGTTTTACTCTTTTATTGCCTATGCTTTTAGTGTGTTTTTGGGATTGGTGTATTGTTGTTTTTAGCTTTTTGGTCATCGCGGGTTTGTGTCCCGTTTTTTACTTATGCAGTTTTTTACCCGTCTTTAATATTTTGGACTTCAAATTTTTATCCATTGTAAGGGCACTGATGACCTTAGCAGTTTAGCACCCTTAATCGGCATCTCATCATCATCATCTAATGCGTTCTGTACATTTCATTCCTCGCCATCGTTTCTTTCTTCTCTACTCTATTTCCGCGCATTTGGCCCCACGTCCGTACATTCACACATCAATTTTAATTCTTCGCCGGCCTACCTTGCCTGTGAAACGCCCACACAGTTTTATTTCTTTTACCCTTTTATTTTAATCCTTCGTGGACACAGCCTGACGGATACCCGCGCACTGAGTGCGCAGATGGGTGAGTGTGAAATGGCGTCATCCACACCACCCGGGGTCGTCATGTAGGTTATGTGTTCGTATCCGCTGTTCAACTGCAGTCCCGCGAGGGGAGGCATTGCATGAGCTGCTGACTTCGACGGCTATTGGGTCCTATTGTCTATGTTCTAGGCCCAGGAGCTCACCTTATGTGAGTTCGGGTGTTGGTGTAACCGGGGGTTCCCGAGCCACTCATCGCCATCTTCATCACTTCATCCCCGTCCGGTCGAGGTGGGTTCGTTCTCGTGACCGGGGGACGCAAGGTAGGCTCTCGTGCGTTCTGTGCATTTCATTCCATAACGCCCCTCGCCATCGTTTCTTTCATCTCTTCTACTTCCGCACATTTCGCCCCACGCCCGTTCATTTACACATCTGTTTTACTTCTTCGCCGGCCTACCTTGCGTGCGTAACGCCCACATACTTTTAGTTTCTTTTATCCTTTTATTTAAATCCTCCGTGGACACAGCCTGACGGATACCCGCGCACTGGGTGCGCAGCTGGGTGAGTGGGTAATGGCGTCATCCCCACCACCCGGGGTCGTCATGTAGGGGTATGTGTTCGTATCCGCTGTTCAACTGCAGTCCCGCGGGGGGGCCATTGCATGAGCTGCTGACTTCTGACGTCGATTGAGTCCCTCTGTCTATGTTCTGGGAGGTGTGACCCTGGGGTGAGATAGGTATAGATAGGCCACTCATCCAAGCCGGGGTAACGCCCGGGAAGTCAGAGCCCGAGGTCGGAGACGGTTGCAATGGTAGAGGATTTCTTTCGCTATGGAGCACTCTTTCTCCATTATAAATAAAAAGCCGTAAAGTAGTTGCAACAGAAGTAGCACCACCAACAACTGGTTGTTACTTAGTGATTTCGCGAACTGAGGAAGGTCAAAATTTTGAGAAGGTGAGTACTTTTATTGTACAGAAGGGCATTGACGCTATTGCAGGTGCGGTTCAGTCCTGCACTCGTCTTCGGATTGGTTCATTGTTGGTTCAAACCAAATCCGAACAGCAGAGTAAGTCCTTATTGCACGCCAGCTTCTCCACGGCTATCCTATCCGTGTTGAGAAGCACCGAACCTTGAATTCCTGTGGAGGCGTTGTCACCACGCATAGACTCGGTGGTATATCGGACGAGGACCTGGTGGAATATCTTGCAGACCACAAGGTGACAGCGGTTCATCGAGTGCAGGCCAAGCGCGACGGAGTATTGGTACCCACTCGTACCCTGTTTCTAACATTTGATGGCGTCGATCTGCCCACAAGCATTTCCGCAAAGTAGGAACGGATTTCTGTGAGACCTTATATTCCTAGACCTCTGCGTTGTTTTAAATGCCAACGTTTTGGGCATACGCAAGTCTCATGTAAGAGTGCCCTTAACATATGTGCAACATGTAGCCAACCCTCACACGAAAGTACCTGTTCAACAGCCCCCGGCTGCGTCAATTGCAAAGGGACACATTCGCTTCATTTGGCGACTGCCCGCGGTATTGGGACGAGAAGGCGATTCAGGAGATCCGGGTAAAGGAGAAACTCTCCTTCGCCGAAGCCCGGAGGCGTTACCATGCGCGCCAACGTTCGCTCCTGCGATCAGGAACATTCAGTTCTGTTGTCGCCTCGCTAGTACCCCGGAAGGATGCTAGGACTCGAACTTGGACCGTGACTGCCTTGACCGCCATTACCGTCCGGCCGTCCATTTCACCTACTGCTACCAAGCCCTCTAAACCTGGTCCATAGTCTATGAAGTCACAAGCCACAGAGAAAAAACCGAAGCAGAAATTTCGAAGGGAAGACTTTCTAAAAGACCTTCCGCGTGTTCACAGTAAGCAGAATTCACCTTCTCCTCCTCGGGAGTCGCAGTTCCAGGAAGCTCCTGGGACAAGACGCACTCAGCGGCACCTTTCACAATCGCCACCCAGAGCCGGTTCTCGGCGCTTGAATCGGTTTCTGGCTCTGAGCGCGTGGGCCCTCCCTTCGAGGAGGCTATGGAGTCTGAACAAATCCATACCAAAAGCCCGAGTCCAAAGGTTAAACAAAAGGTAATTTTAAGCCGCCCTTCTAAGTAGATAGTTTATCCCTTTTTCTTATTGGCTATTCTGACCTGGAATGTACGTGGTGTACGGTCGCATAGGGCGGAACTGCAAGTTTTATTGCGTTCCCATTCGCCTATGGCCGTGTGTTTGCAGTAGACTAAGATTCGGCCTCACGATCCTTTTGATCTCCGAGGATATACTCCGGTTCGCTACGACCTTGAACCGGAGGAGGGTACTCCTGCTCATTAGGTGTCATGTTGTTAGTGCGTAACGACGTTCATTTTCAACGTCTCACTTTTACGTCCGATTTGCAAGCTATTGCTATTAGACTGCAGTTCCCCTGTTTTTTCTTTTCTGTTTGCTCTGTGTATTCACCTCCATCGTCTCCACTTGCTCCCGCGGACACTCCAGCTCTCCTGTCCGCTCTCCCAACACCATGTCTTCTTTTGGGAGATTTTATTGTCCATCGCCCCCTGTGGGGTTCGCCAAGGGCTTGGGCGAGGGGAACTCTCCTTTCTGACATTTTTGATCAGTTCAATCTCGCTATTCTCAATACAGGCGAGCCTACGTTTCTTTCTGATTCTTCCGGTACATTGCCTCATTTGGACCTTGCCGTTTGCTCACTCCAACTTGTTAGTCGTCTGCAGTGGAACGTCGTCACTGACACCTACTCCAGCGACCATTATCCCTGCATCGTTTCTCTTCTGTCACACCACGTACAGCATTCCAGAGTATCTACCTGGATATTCACAAAAGCCAACTGGAGCTTGTATTCCAGCCTGTTTGACGACCAGCCCTTCACCGACATTAACCAACCAGTGCAATACCGTACGTCTACGAATTTCTCTGCCACCGAACGCGCAATCCCCGTTCATCCTCTCACCCTCGACGGATTCCTGTTCCTTGGTGGAACGAGGAGAGTCGGGTTGCCGTTCGTGCCCGTAGAACTGCACTTAAGGTGTTTCGGCGACACCCTACGCTTGATAATTTGGTGACTTTTAAACAATCGCGCGCCAGGGCTCGTCGCATTACTCAGGATACCAAGAAGGCCTCGTGGACTCGTTTTGTCCAGTCTTTTAATCGCTTTGCGCCTTCCTCTGTTGTTTGGGATAAATTTCGTCGCTTTTCAGGTAAAGTGTCGCATTGTACTGTTTCTGTACTTCAGGTTTCCAATGCCGCCATAGTGGATCAGGCTGCCATCGTTAACACTTTGGGTGTTGCGTTTGAGGCGGTTTCCAGTTCAGACCATTATTCCGCCGGCTTTCGCTCTATCAAAGACCGGCTAGATTCCGCAACCTATAATTTTCGGTCTGATAAAACGGAGTGTTATAATGCCCTTTTTACAATGAGAGAGCTGGAGCACGCTCTTCATTGCTCTAGGCACTCCGCTCTTGGGCCGGATGGCATTCATGTTCTGCTGTTAAAGGACCTTTCAACCGACAGTAAACTCTTTCTCTTACGGGTCTATAATCGTATTTGACAGGACGGCCTTTTTCCTTCCGTTTGGCGCGAAGCCACCATTGTCCCTATACTTAAGCCTGGTAAAGATCGCCAACTACCTGCCAGCTACCGCCCTATCTCCCTTACCAGTTGCTTTTGCAAGGTGATGGAGCGCATGATCAACGGGCGGTTGACATGGTGGCTTGAGTCTCAGAAACTTCTGGCGAACGCTCAGTGTGGGTTTCGTCGCCATCGCTCTACGGTCGACCATCTGGTGTTTCTGTCGACGCACATTATGAACGGATTTCTGAGAAAGTGTCAAACAGTGGCTGTATTTTTTGACCTGGAGAAAGCTTATGACACTTGTAGGAGGGGCGGCATTTTACGTACACTCAATGCACGGAATTTCCGCGGTCGTCTTCCCAAATTTCTTCGGGAGTTTATGACGGACCGCGTCTTTCGGGTACGTGTGGGCTCGGTTTTATCTAGTCGTTTTATTCAAGAGAACGGAGTACCGCGGGCTCTGTACTCAGTGTCACACTTCTTGCAATTGCTATCAACCCCATTGTTGATTGTATTCCACCTGGCATTTCATCGTCCCTTTTTGTTGACGATTTTGCCATTTATTGCAGTTCGCGGCGGACCTGTCTACTCGAACGCCGTCTCCAGAGTTGTATCGACCGTCTCTACGCCTGGAGTAACGCTAGCGGCTTTAATTTCTCCGCCGAAAAATCCGTCTGTATCAATTTCTGGCGCCGGAAGGCTTTCGCTCCGCCCTCTCTCCATTTTGGGCCAGGGATACTTCCGTTTGCAGACGAGGCGAAACTTTGGGGTTTTATATTTGATAGGAAGCTGAGCTGGATTTCGCACATTTCCTTTCTAAAAGCAAAGTGTGACCGTTCTTTTAATCTTTTACCTGTTTTAAGTGGCACATGCTGGGGAGCTGATCGGACCGTCCTTCTACATCTTTATCGGTCTTTGGTGCGCTCCAAGCTTGATTACGGGTGCGTTGTCTATTCGTCGGCGCGTCCATCTGTATTACGTCGACTGAATGCCATTTACTATCGTGGCATAGGAGTCGCTACGGGGGCCTTTCTAACCAGCCCTGTACCCAGTCTGTATGCTGAAGCTGCAGAGCCTCCGCTGTCCTTCCGGCGTGAGATGCTTTTGTGCAGCTATGCCTGTCGACTTAAGCTTGCCGACCACCCGTCTTTCGAGGTATTTTACGAAGATTCGCTTAATCGGCAATATTTCGTTAGCTCTTCTGCCTTGCTCCCTCCAGGTGTTCGTTTTCGAAAGCTTCTTCGGCATTTGGACTTTACGCCAGCGCCGGCCCTTCCACGGGGGGAAACGCGCTTTCCTCCATGGTTGCGTGCTGAGGCCCAGTGTCACCTTGGGTTGACGTCAATGTCGAAGAATGAGACCCCTTCTTCAGTTCTTAGATCGGCCTTTTTAGAACTTCAGGTGCAGTTCGGAGATTTTCGTTTTATATACTGATGGGTCTAAGACTGATGTTGGAGTAGGGTGTGCCTTTGGTTTTGGTCAGCATAGTTTTACCTTTCGTTTACCCGGGCAATATTCGATTTCTACCGCCGAACTTTTTAGTATTTATCGGTCACTTTTATACGTCCAGCGGTACGACTTACGGCACTGTTTTATTTGTTCAGACTCCCTGAGTGATCTTCAAAGTATTCGCGCACTGTACAATTACCACCCCCTTGTACAGCGCAGACATGACCTGGTCCACTTGCTTGGTGCCTCTGGCATCCGCGTCTCCTTCATGTGGATTCCAGGTCATGTGGGCATCTCAGGGAACGAGTATGCCGACGCCGCTTCCAAATCTGCGATTTTATTACCCAGATTTTTTACCTATGTTGTTCCCTTGTCAGATTCGTGTGTTATTTTACGTCGCCGCATCCTCTCGCCTTAGCGCGATGAGTGGACGTCCCTCCGGGGGAACAAATTGCGGGAGGTTAAACCTCTCCCGTTAGTCTGGGGTACCTCTTCTCGTTCTACACGTCGGGAAGAGGTACTTTTAGCCCGTTTGCGAATTGGACATTGCCTTTTTAGTCATACATACTTGCTCAGTGGTGACCCAGCTCCACTGTGTCAGCAGTGTGATGCGCCCTTAACGGTGCGTCACATTTTAACTGAATGTCAAGTTTTAGCTCCACTGCGCGTTCGCGTGGGTCTGCCTGTTGGCATAGCCAACATTTTGGAGACGACGCGCATGCTGTAGAAAATCTTTTACGTATTATAAGTTACATTGGTTTTAATCGGCGCATTTGGTGCGCTGAGCGTCTTTTAGCTTGAGATTTTATATTGTCAGTTTTAATGGGGCGCTTCTCCCCGACCGACATAAGGCGCTCATGTCCCTTGCATTCTACAGTTCTTGACACATTGTTTTATTCTTTTAGTGACCATGAGTTTAGTTTGTAGATTATAGTCTTTGGTCTGTTGTGTTTTTCAGTGCTTTTGACCAAGAGGGTTTTTGTGTGGTTTTTAGTTTTTCGACTTTTCAATTTTATATTTTATACATTGTAAGGGCGCTAATAACCATAGCAGTTGAGCGCCCTTAAGCCCCATCTCATCATCATCACGTCCATCTGTGTTACGTCGATTGAATGCCATTCACCTATCGTGGCATAAGAGTCGCTACGGGGGCCTTTCCAACCAGCCCTGTTCCCAGTCTGTATGCTGAAGCTGCAGAGCCTCCGCTGTCCTTCCGGCGTGAGATACTTATGTGCAGCTATGCCTGTCGACTCTCGAGCTTGCCTGACCATCCGTCCTATGAGTTATTTTTCGAGGAGTCGCTTGATCGCCACTATTTAATTAGCTCCTCTGCTTTGCTCCCTCCAGGGGTTCGATTTCGACAGCTTCTTCGGCATTTTGACGTTACGCCAGCGCCGGCCCTTCCCAGGGGGCAAACGCGTTTTCCTCCTTGGTTGTGCGCTGAAGCCCACTGTCAGTTTGGGTTAACGTCGATGCCGAAGAATGAGACCCCTTCTTCAGTCCTTAGATCCGCGTTTTTAGAACTTCAGGCAGAATTCGGGGACTTGCGTTTTATATATACTGACGGGTCTAAGACTGATGTTGGAGTAGGGTGTGCCTTTGGTTTTGGTCAGCATAGTTTTACCTTTCGTTTACCCGGGCAATGTTCGATTTTTACCGCCGAAATTTTTAGTATTTATCAATCCATTTTATACATTCAGCGGAACGACTTGCGGCTCTGTGTTGTTTGTAGGGACTCTCTGAGTGCCCTTCAGAGTATTACCGCGCTGTACAACTACCACCCCCTCGTACAGCGCATACATGACATGCTCCACTCGCTTGGTGCCTCTGGCATCAGCGTCTCCTTCACGTTGATTCCAGGTCATTTGGGCATCTTAGGTAATGAGTTTGGCGACGCCGCTGCCAGATCGGCGATTTTATTACCCAAATATTTTACCTCTGTTGTTCCCTCCACAGATTTGTTTGTTATTTTACGTAGCCGCATCCTTTCGCTTTGGAGGGATGAGTGGACGGCCCTCCGGGGGAACAAGTTGCGGGAGGTTAAACCTCTTCCGTTAGTCTGGGGTACCTCTTCTCGTCGCGAAGAGGTACTTTTAGCTAGTTTACGAATCGGACATTGCCTTTTTAGTCATAGGTACCTGCTAAGTGGTGACCCCGCACCACTCTGTGAGCAGTGTGATGCGCCCTTAACGGTGCGTCACATTTTAACGCAGTGCAAGTTTTAGCTCCATTGCGCGTTTGTGTATGTCTGCCTGTTGGCGTAGCCAACGTTTTGGCAGATGACACGCATGCTGTAGAATGTCTTTTACGTTTTATCAGTGACAGCAATTTTAATCTGCGCATTTGAGCGTCTTTTAGTTTTGTGATGCTGTATTGTTTTTTAATGGGGGTTCTTCTCCCCGGTGGGCATACGGCGCTCATGCTCCTCGCATTCTACAGTTCTTGACACGTTATTTTACTCTTTTATTGACCATGTTTTTAGTGTGTTGGTTTTTACAATTTGCTGTTTTGTTTTTAGCGTTTGCGACCCGTATTATAGTTATGGGTTTTAATTTTTATTCATTGTAAGGGCCTTGATGACCCTAGATGTTTAGTGCCCTTAAACCCCATATCATCATCATCATTATCATCCATTTCGAAGCTAAGAGCTAGTTCTGGTCAGCCATTTTTTTACCCAGTTAGTTAATCGAATTCCAATAGATCGACTTGTAATAGTGCCTGGTATTTTTATTTCTTGTTTTTGGATGCGTTGCTTTCTACTCATTTCAAATGTCCTAACCAAACCGGGACCTGTCTACTCGAACGCCGTCTCCAAAGCTGTATCGACCGTCTTTACGCCTGGAGTAACGCCAACGGCTGTAATTTCTACGCCGAAAAATCCGTCTGCATCAATTTCTGGCGCCGGAAGGCTTTCCCTCCGCCCTCCCTCCATCTTGGGCCAGGGATACTTCCGTTTGCAGACGAGGCGAAATTTTGGGGTTGATTTTTGATAGGAAATTGTGTTGGACTTCGCGTATTTCCTTTTTAAAAGCAAAGTGTGACCGTTCTCTTAATCTTTTGCGTGTTTTAAGCGGCACATGCTGGGGAACTGATCGGACCGTCCTTCTTCGCCTTTTCGCTCTTTGGTCCAATCCAAGCTTGATTACGGGTGCATTGTTTATTCGTCGGCACGTCTATCTGTGTTACGTCGATTGAATGCCATTCACCATCGTGGCATAAGAGTCGCTACGGGGGCCTTTCCAACCAGCCCTGTTCCCAGTCTGTATGCTGAAGCTGCAGAGCCTCCGCTGTCCTTCAGGCGTGAGATGCTTTTGTGCAGCTATGCCTGTCGACTCTCAAGCTTGCCTGACCACCCTTCCTTCGCGATATTTTTTTGAGGATTCGCTTGATCGCCAATATACAGTTAGCTCCTCTGCCTTGCTCCCTCCAGGGGTTCGATTTCGAAGGCTTTTTCGGCATTTGGACGTTACGCCAGCGCCGGCCCTTCCACGAGGGGAAACGCGTTTTCCTCCATGGTCGCGCGCTGAGACCCACTGTCACCTTGGGTTAACGTCGATGCCGAAAAATGAGACCCCTGCTTCCGTCCTTAGATCCGCCCTTTTAGAACTACAGGCGCAGTTCGGGGACTGTCATTTTATATATACCGATGGGTCTAAGACTGATGTTGGAGTAGGATGTGCCTTTGTTTTTGGTGCACAGATTTTACTTTTCGTTTACCTGGACAATGTTCGAGTTATAGCTTGGAACGTTTTAGTACATATCAATGTGTTTTATACATTCAGCGGCACGTCTTACGGCGCTGTGTTGTTTTTGCGGCCTCACTGAGTGCCCTTCAGAGTATTCACGCGCTGTATAGTTACCACCCGCTCGTACAGCGCATTCATGACCTGTTCCACTCGCTTGGTGCTTCTGGCATCAGCGTCTCCTTCGTGTGGATTCCAGGTCATGTGGGCATCTCAGGCAACGAGTCTGCCGACGCCGCTGCCAAATCGGCCATTTTATCACCCAGGTGTTTTACCTGTGTTGTTCCTTCCTCAGATATTTGTTATTTTACGTTACCGTGTCCTCTCGCGCTGGCTCGATGAGTGGGCGGCTCTTAGGGGGAACAAGTTGCGGGAGGTTAAACCTCTTCCGTTAGTATGGGGTACCTCTTCTCGTCATTCTCGTCGGGAAGAGGTACTTTTAGCTCGTTTACGAATCGGACATTGTCTTTTTAGCCATAGATACCTGCTCAGTGGTGACCCCGCACCACTCTGTGAGCAGTGTGATGCGCCCTTAACGGTGCGTCAATTTTAGCAGAGTGTCAAGTTTTAGCTCCGTTGCGCGTTCGTGTTGGTCTGCCTTTTTGCATAGCCAACGTTTTAGCAGATGACGCGCGTGCTGTAGAACGTCTTTCACGTTTTATCAGTGACATTGGCTTTAGCCGACGCATTTGATGCGCTGAGCGTCTTTTGACTGTGTGATTTTATATTGTCTTTTTAATGGGGCATCTCCTCCCCAATGGACATCTGGCGCTCGTGTCCCTCGCATTGTACAGTTCTTGACACGTTGTTTTACTCTTTTATTGACCATGCTTTTAATGTGTTCGTTTTTGGAATTTGGTGTTTTGTTTTTTACCTTTGGACATCGCGGGTTTGTGTCCCGTTTTTTAATTATACGTTTTTTTATCGGACTTTTATTTTTGGACTGTAACTGTTATACTTTGTAATGGCGCTGATGACCTTAGCTGTTTAGCGCCCTTAAACCGCATCTCATCATCATCACTCATTTCTATTATGTGTGTTAGCTGTTTATTGTAATAGTTCTAAAACTATTTTGCTGTTTCCCTGCCTTGGATTTTTGTGCTATACATTACAAAATGTATGTTTTTATATTATCATTTTAGCAGGCTTCACACTATTAGTTTAGTCCTATTTGCAATTATGATTTTTGTTTAAATTTTTATTTTTTCCAGTTTTTATATTTCAGAGGTCTGGGCACCCCCCTTATCGATGCAACTACATGGATGATGAGCAAACATCTTGTTTCCTCAAATTTTTTTAGCTTAATGTCCATCTTTTGAAATTGTGGATTTTCTTGTTAAAAAATCTCTTGAGGATTCATTTGTTTCAGTTACACTGACTGATGTTTTTATTTTCTTTGTAACTAAAGAAAATATTTACCAGCCTAAGTGCTAAAATGTTTAAAATGGTTTGTTTCTATGTTTCAGATTGTAACTTTGTAATGTAGTTGTTTCTATTTTCATTGTAAATATTAAATTCTGTTCTTTTTTGTTATGGATTATTTATGTGCAGAATTGGAAATATACTACCAGATTCAATCCCTAAACTGAATGTGACACATCTTCTTGTAGATCTAGTAAATTACCTATCATGTTCCTGTTGAATATGACGAAAATATTGCCCACTTCTCTGAATACTGTACAGAATCTTCCCCACGCACATTCAAATCTATCCTAGGAAGAGAGAGTGATAAATGGGGAAGGAGCTCAAAGGATAAACAAGAGTGAGAGATGACAATAATTATAATAATGTGGTAATTTGTTGTAGAGGCTCTACACATACATACAACTAGGGAGTTAAAGTATGAGGAGCCTAATTTACAATGTTACTCTTAAATGTGTATTATTTATCAAGGATGTATTTATGTTAAGAAATTAAATAAATATCAAATAAATTATTCAAATCTATTGTGTTCCTGTTGAGTATGGTGAAAATATTATGCACATATCTATATCATGCAAGAATCTTTCCCACACTAATTCAAGTCCAGCCTAACACCCACTCCTGAGGAAGCAAACAAATCAGCAGTCATCTGTAGTGGAGAATGAAGGCAACTTGCTTTTGAAACATGTCCTACAATTCTAAGTTTTCCTTACATGAATTTAGAGGGGTATTTTATTCAGTTGATATGATCATTAAAAAGTATTCATTCTATTTCTTCAACCATTTCAAACTGTTTCCATTTAAAATGATATAAACTATTTAAGTATTACACACTAAGTCAAACAGAATTGGACATAAAGTGCCATTTAAACAATCTGAGACACCTGACATTTTATTGCAAGCAGAGAAGTGGGAGAGTTGCATTGCCATGGTGTATTAGACCATGTGTAAGCTGTTCAGCAGTACACTGAATAGCAAACAGCTTGTTGGGATGTAATGCTAACGAATAGTAGTAGACCACACAAACGTAGCAATGTGTTATCCCTCAAAGTTCAGTTTGTAGGCAAAGCGAAAGAAGGGTGGCAGCACCTTACAGGCTAGAGCAACAGTGGAGGGAATGTTGCCATAGAAACCTACCCCTCCAAGAAATGTTAGAAGTCTCATGTTATTTAAATTCTACCATAAAATGTTTCTTTAGATGTATTATCTGTTTGGATTAAAAGTGATCATTTCTCACAGGCATAGCTTGGGGTTGGGTTTGGGGGTTGGAAACCTCCCTTGCTAAAACGAAATGTAAAAATTACTAGCAAAAATAGCTTCATTGAAATAATAGCACCTTTCTAGGTTGATGGAATGAGGTACTTCCTAATTGTATCACTAGTAGCGTTATATTTATGCCACATGTCTTGGGCAATATGACAAAAGGTGACAGCAATAGAAATTGTACTTTAGATGGTATTGGTACATCCATGTTAAGATATCAGGGGCATGTTTTCATTCCAGTGCTAAATTAGTGCAATATCTCCTAGTTTAGAATATAATTAGAAACCTTAATTTGTAGTGAAATAAAATGGCCTGCAGCAGTAATATAAAATACTTCACAGTTGTCAAATCTCATGTCACAATACATTTGCCACTTAGAATACACAAAACATCCTATCCTAATTTTCATACCAATTGCTGCACCTTAATCTGTGAATATAACATTGATTTATTTAAATATTTCTACTCAGAATTAATTCATATTTACCATTTGAATTTACGCAACAAATTGTTTAAAAATGGACCTGTATACGTAACCCTCCCTTAATAATTTTCTGGCTATGCAACTGTTATTCCTAGATTTTCTACTCCTCAAAACTGCAAAGAGTATATTCCTATTTGACCTAGGAAGTAAATTGAAGCTATGAAATTGGGCTATTTTCTGGCCTACAATGTTTAAAATAACATAGACTTCACATTCAAAACCCTCGTTTCAAAAAGCAACACACTCAAAGAGCAACAATTTAGGGAAGACTGGCCACGTAGCTCAGTTGGTAGAGCACCTACTTGCTGTGCAAGGGATTCTGGGTTCGATTCCTGGCTGAGGGGTGGAAATTTTTCTCTAGTCAAGATTATTCCCTATCCTCCCCAGAGTCTGGAAATATGAATGAGAGTGTGAATGTGATCTAATGATTAAAACCCAAAAAGTGCAAGAAACCCCAATGACAAGAGAATATGAGTAAACACCATTGCCAATAGGCAGTAAGTTCCAAAGGAAAGGTTGCTGATAAGAACAATGTAGTTAAAGGCGGTGTATAAATTGAACTAAAACTAAAAGTTTCTTAAAAATAGTAATTGTATTTCAGTTTTTATTGCCATGAATTTTGGAGTATTATGTCATTTATTTTTCTTAGTTTAAATAAAAACATCAGAACATTGGAGTTAATATTTTAAAACCATAATAAGTGTGAAATAAGCCTCAAAAATAAATTTTATACAGCAAATTCTGATATTGCTTGCAACAAAAAGAATAAACTGACTACAAATTTCACTGCTGTAAACTGCTATACTCCTGTCACAAATACTATATATTTGTTAACATTTGGTAAACACTTAGAAAGAATGCTGATAAATGTTTTTTATTGTAAAAGTCTGCTCTCTTGGACAATATGCTTTGCATTACTGATGCAAATATTGTATTTACTGTCAAGCATACATGAAAAATCCCATTTGATAATGGCTGCTCTGAACACTAAACACTTCTTTTAATTATGAAACAATTAATCAAAATAAAATCACTTACTTACCTTAATGAAAGATGGAGTCAAATTAAACACTAAATAGCTTCTATTCACCCATTTATTATGCACTCAGCTGCCTGTTGAACGCTGGGTCAACTCTCAAGGAGTTTTGCTGTAAGCCTGTGGGTCCTCTAGATGAGCTCAAATAAGGGGTTGTCTACTTCTGGCAATTGAAGTTCATAATTCATTTTTCAAATTTATTTGTTTAAATCTTCTCCCATTTTCAAGTTCTTTGGGTTTCTGGACTGGTTTCACTAACTTGATTTTGGTTCCTATTTCATGGTTTTGAGTTCGAGATTGTGAAGAACTGCTGATTTTTCAGTCTGTTTAAATTGGATACAAAGTCAGTGTTCCTTGAAGCAGGTGTGTAATGTTCCTATTAATTTTCCTGATGTAAATCTTCACACAACTTTTACATTGGATCCGGTGGATTCCTGATTGTTTCTTACCAGGGTATGAGATCAGAATTTTCTTCATTTAAGGAGATTGTTAATGCTGTATCTGTTGTAAGCTGCCAGGGTGATACTGTGGTTCTTGAACAATTTCTGAAATTTATGAAAGAGACCCGTATGGTATGGAAATTATCTGAAAATTGGCCTTTTCTGCTGTTTGAGATTGTTGTGACATGTTTGATGCATTTTCATCTTTTGAATTTTGATATTTTTCTATCTACCATCTCCTGGCTGAACCCATTTTGTTCTGTAGATTTGATGATCTGTCATAAATTTCAGAAAATTTTCAAGAACATCATCACCTTGGCACCTTACAACAAATACAGCATCAAGAATCCCATATCCCATACTCAAGGAAAAAAAGTCAGGAATCTATCAGATCCAATGTAAAAATTGCATGAAGGTTTATAACAGGAAGACTAAAAGGATAGGCACCCACTTCAAGAAACACTGACATTGCATCAAATTTAAACAGACTGAAAATTCAGCAATTACTTCAAAATTCTGGACTCAAAACCATGAAATAGGAGCGTACATCAAGTTACAGAAGACAGTACAGAAGTCTAAAGAACTTGAAATATAGGAGATTTATATAAAGAAACCTGAAAACTAGATCATAAACTTCGATTTGTCAGAAGCAGACAATCTCATATTTAAGTTCATCCACAGGCCAACAGAGGACACTCCAGGATTTCAACTCAAGGGTTGACCCCGCAGTCAACAGGCAGCTGACAACATGCGCTTATGCTCATAATAAATGTTCTGCGTAATAAATAGGTGAGTGAATCTATTAAGTGTTCAAGTTGACTCCACCTTTCATAAAATGTCTTTTATTAACTGCTTCCTGTGAATGATTCCAACAAGATTTTGGATCTAAATTTACCTGTTTGTATGTTTATGTGGAGGCACTCATTGTAGCCAGTGGATTGATGGATCATTTACTACCACAACGATCAAAACTTGGCTTTTCTAAAATCATCCTTGACGTGAATAACTAATGTGCTATTTCTACTACCATGTTACCCACAGCAGCAGCATACAACAAATAACGTGCTAAAATTGTGTTTACGTGTCATTTTGTGAAAACTCAGGTACTCTGTCAGTAGAAATGCAATGCATTGTCATGGAAGATTATGAGTAGCATATTGTCCCCCTGAAAGAAAATCTCACACCATTTTTAATAAATTTACGGTGTCCAAAAATTTAATAAAATTTCCCCAGATCAGCACATTTGGATTGACACATGTTTATACAAGCAGGTCTCCACTGCCTCAGCAATCAACACACAACACTCGACACTAAACATAAACAAGTTTAAAAATATGTAATGCAAACATTTTGAGTCATGCATGTAGTTGGAATTCCCATAAACATTCCATCTCCACTGCATTAACAAATAAGGCACAGTGTAAACATAACGTGTTTGCTGATATCAATAATCATATGGATTCTGATTATGAAGATTTAGCCTTTGTGGTCACAATGTGGAACAGGCACAACAATGAAAGAAGAAAGTTATGTGTGCACCTTTTCTAAGCAAAAAAACAATGTAAGTGGCATCTTGTCTGAACTGAAAGCATACTTGGCTTCAAACACTTTCTAAGAATGTTGAAAGAAGGTTTCAATTTGTTGCTGACTATAATTTCACCAGCAATTGCAAAACAGGAAGCAAATATCATATCACTTGAATTAAGATTAGGCTTAACTTATTTTTTTTTTATGTCCTCATAAATATGGGCAAGCTCGCATAAACATTCTGGTTTCTTGATTTTATTTCCTTAGTCTTTTAGAAATATATCGCAGATGACAGTTCTTGCATGAATTTCATTAACTGTACTGCCTTTTCTTAAGTGCATACCATTTTCCTTACTAGAACTAAATGTAATAAGCAATGAATAATATGCATGGGACAATTGTCTATCTGACTGAAGTTAGTCATGTCTGCACAAAGTTATCCAAATACATATCGCAGTCAACACATTTTCCCAAGATATGTTGAATTAACATGTTATACAAGACTTTCTGGTCAGTGGACACACTCGTTTACCACCGACACGTTGAGCTCAATGTGTTCAATCAACATGTTTTGTTGTTAGATGAGGCAGTGGAGACGCACCTTAATACATATATTGGTGTGTATGACTTAGAAATAATATTTTAATATATCATTTTAATTTGCTGAAAAAGCCAATAAAATAGCTATAACACATTTTTGCAAAACATGAAGCTTACAATATTCTGCCTTGCAGTAAACAATGATGCAGTTCTGCACTGCACTGCTCAGCAAATGAAGGTGAGTAGATAGACAAATACTCTATTCATCACAAACATTTACATAATTTCGGTGAAAGTGCAGTAAACAGGTGACTCATCAGTTTAACAGAATTTTGTCTGAATAAAACATTAAAAAATATAATATAAAACTTTCAAAAGCCTTTATAATTACAAATTTACACACACAAATATTTAAATTATTAATTTATGTTTAACTAGTGAACTATCACTATATTTTATTTATGTCTAAATGGTTTTATGCTCCTAAAGGCTTTTTTCCATGTATTCTTTTACTGAATAACATGTTTTTTCTGTGAGGATCTTTTTCAATCTATTGAGAAATACATTTTTGTCTTATTTCTCTATATTTATGTAACAATTTATTATAAATTTTTATTGCAAAATAAAAAGGACTCTTTTCAAGTTATGTGAGTCTGTGGGAAGATAGTTTAAGGCAAGTTTAAGCTCTAGTTTCATGGTTATGTATATTCTGTACATTATAGTATTTATCAAAGATTTCATATGATATCGACTGAACATATGAAAGAGGTGGCCCCTGTGCTGTAGCGTAGAGTTGCTTGTAATGGAAACACTTCATATGGGCTTCATCACCAGTAACTCCATATATGGAGTTTGCATGTGAAATTGATCAACAAAAATAACTCACATTTTTTGTTTCCTTTATAATTTTTCTTATTAATAAGGGGCGCTAATGAAAGGATATTTATAAAATATTAGCATCTAAAACCCAACAGTAGTCAGGTATTGAAACGATAAATTTTTTCCAATCCAGTAATTTTCTTTCAACTTTACTCCCCCCTCCACTTATTTCCCTTCTTGAAGCAGTAGTAGTATTCTTGTGGCAGTAGCCAAGCTGTAAATCTAGTCTCAGGCTGTAAGGAAGGGAGGAATTGATAGGGAAATCATAGAACAATACAGATATATAGAGGCAAGAGTGGGGATTTTGAAAAATTGCATTAATAATTTGAAAAATTATAACATGTCCTTTGACAAAAAGATATTTTATTATTGCTCTGCATTCTTGTTACCCAAAGTTTTCAAAGATTAAATGTTTTAACACTGAAATGTTTTGAGTTTCCATTTTTCTTTGTATATTTGCCTTTGAATTGCTTAATTTTACTTTTCCACTTTGTAATAACATGAAATTTGCTCAAAAATAATATTTTCCTAAATTTTACAATAATTACAATATAAAATTGAATTTCCTGACCTTTTATTCTGGCTGTTATTAAATTTTAGTACTCAGTGTTCCTGCGCAGATTGTTGTTGAGATGTTAACCATGTGCCCCTTACTCCTGAAGAATTATTGCTATCCTTGGATTTGACGATCTTGAAATTCTTCTTGAAATTCTGAGATGTAGTCTCGTGGTTTCTGGTCGTTTCGTCGATATTTTCTTCTCTGACATCACAAATTCTTGTCATCTTCGAAGCCCCTCAGTTGGTCGCCAATTTGTAGGAGTTAATTTTCTTCAAATGCTTTATGTTTAACTGCCCCACGTATGGGAGCCAATTTGAAGATGTTGTTTAGCTCCACGCTTGAGACGCCAAAATTTGAAGAAGTGGGTTGGTTTCGGAGTTGGCTCACATATTATTTTTAGCTGCTTTTTGAGTGGATGCTGTTTTGAGTTAGCCCCATGTATGTGCACTAATTTGAAGATGATTTGCTGCTGTTACGTAATGTTGCATAATAAATGTTTAAGCAAACTTGAAGAGTTATTATATATTAATAGTTGTTTTTAGTGTCGGTTTGAATTTAATGCTTATGCAATATTATTGTTTAAATCTGCCTCGGCTGCGTCAGTCTTAATTTAGTGTCAGAATTCTTATACAGGGTGTGGTAATGGCAATTATTGTAGATGTCACCAAATTAAACTTTTAAATTTTCACTTTTATTTTAACTTCTTGCACATTATTTATAAACCACTACACTTTTAAAAGAACTGTGAGAAACTTATACATATTCACTTAGCGTGTATATCAGTTTTTGCTAATCACCCGTAGAGAACACATTTTTCCATCTACACACCACCACGTCTTGCCAGGAACTGAATAACCTCAACGGTCAAAACCTTAAGCTTTGGTAATGCATGTCTCTGATTGGCTAATTCTAGTCCAATAGAATTTCTGCATTCAGCTTAAAACTTTTTTTTGCTGTTGATTAGCTAATTTTAAAACTGTCACTGAAATTATGTCATCGTCGTTCTAATCATGACCAGTACATTTTTAAATTCCAAACACATTATTGCCACAATTACCTCATTATTATTCATTGTTAGCAACCTAAAATTTACTATTCTCAGAGTTCCTGCACTATTAGAATATATAATGTGTTCACATAACATTAATAAAATATGTTTACAATAAAAATAAGCATTTGCAATGACTGTTACATACAATTAAAATAATTATTACATACATATAGTTTCAAGGCAGGCTGTTATTGAATTTACCTATTTTAAATTACAATTGAAATTATTCAGGTATTAAAATACTGCCTCAAAATGTACATATACATATGGTTATATATATACTCCAGTCAAGTTTTAAAGGATTTACATGCAACTGTGTACAAATCAAGTGCTGGTGCACTGGGAGTCACTACAACTTAAATAAGGGAGGACGATAATTTATGAGTGGTATTTAGGGCCCATTACATGAAAGGACCCAGCATGACACCTGGAATGAAGGGAGCAGTCCTTACCAACAGGAGGGAAGGAAACCAGCTGGAAGGATAAGTGAAAAATGAAAAGTAGAAGGCAGGAAAAATTGTTTTAATGTTTTCTTTTTCCTCATATAAAATAATATGATTTTCCATGAAAAAATGTGGTGTCTCTTTCAAAGTTGAAAGTTAAAGGGGTCATTCCAAGCAAAACAGTGGGTCAAAAAACTTAAAATCTCAGATTTGTTTTATTTTTATGCAGTTAGTTTCTGGTCTTGTGAATACTGACTGGAGTAATATTACGTTCGTGCAAGGTACCATTTCCTTGTTATAAGGCATTGAATTGTAAAGGTTCCCACACACATGTTCATGTACATAGCCTGATAAGGAGGCCTCCTAGAAAATTACTGGTCTTTAACGTCCAATATATAATGCACCACAGCAGTTAAAGAGCATCCATAAGTAAAACTCAATTTAATTTTTTTCATGTACATGTTCAATATTTTTGCTGGTCACAAGAATAATCACAAAGAATGTTTTAAATGGATACCGGGGAGAGAAAAAAGTGGTTTATAAGCACAATAAAATTTAGTATTATACTGAACAAATTTTTTTTACACAAAATAAAGAAAACCTATTTTAAAATAAGATAAATATTATTTGCTCCCTCCCAATTTTAATGATTTTTTCTCCCTAAAACATATTACATATTGTCTATAAAATTGTCTGAGATTCATTTTGCAATGTTAGAAATTAAGGTAGTTATAAATTCATAAAGCACTCACTGTGAAGGGAAGTAGCATGGCTCATTCCCCTCACAACTGTCGGCACCGTTGGAAGTTTTGCCTCTACTGGCCCTTTTGCATCACGCACCGAATTTCAACTTCTTTATCCCCTTGTGGTGAACTGGAATATATTTTAATGGCAATATTTCCAACAGCAATAATAAAATGAACATTACATGTTCCAGCTACTGTCCTTAGACCGGCAAACCTTGTAGAATTTAAAAATTTTGCTTTGTTTTCATTTTCGCGATCTTCTTTAAAGGTAAACACAAACGAAATTCCATTTATGTCTGATTTTGCCCAATCATAAAGTTCAATGGGAGTTATCATTTGTTCCCTGCAAGCTAGTATCAGTGGCTGATTGCTTTATTGTGCCCCCCACAATGTCACAAGGACTTTTGCCATGACCAATTGCACAGAAATGCCATTCAGCAGAGACCAGAAAATCTTGTTGATGGTGTAGCAGATTGAAAAGGTGTTTCCAATTTTTGTATTGTCCGGCCACTTCGTCATTTTTTGGATTTCAGCATGTTTTTGTTTTAGTGATGATGTGAGTTTATTTCAAAAAAGATAAACTCCTGCTACTGTCATTAGTTAAATAATCAGAAATTAATGCAAAACAGAAGTTTGCAAATCATCTTTTTCACTCCTGTAATAAATAACAAACAGGTATATGGTTGCTTGTGAATTGCTCCAGTGACAACCCTGATTACCATCCTAAGTGACAAAAGAATAATTTTCCGATTAATCCCCAATGAAATAAGTTCTCCTGGTTTTATTTAAGTTTTTGACTGCTTCAGTTTGACTGGGCTTTTACAAACCAACAAAAAATACCATCCATTTTGAACTTTTTCAGGCAAAACTATGGACGAAATTTACTGAAGTTATTTCAGCTCTATCTGTAGTACCTACTCCACCTCTTATAAATGATTTCAATTAGATTATGGTCTAAAATTATTTTAATGTTTTTCTTTAGGATTACAGGTTCAGTGCATTGCTTGCATTTATTTAGATAACAGTTCGGTTACATATCATTACATAACAATAATAATAATAATAATAATAATAATAATTTATTTCATCCAGTTTATCATACATCTGATTTTGGACATGTCAAAACAATTACATCTTTACAAATCCTTTAAATCATACAGACATTTGTTTATTAGATACACCGTCAATTTCCTTTTGAATTGCTGTTTAGATACATCAACTACAGATTTGATTTCCAGTGGTAATTTATTAAATAGTGTGATTCCAGAAATATATAAATCCTTTAAAGATACACTTTTTTTTTACACTATGCATAAAGTAGTCCAAGCTTCCTCTTGTATTATGTTTATGAATTTGGTTGTTTTTAATTGGTTTGTACTTATCTATTACATACATTATTATTCTATATGCATAGAGAGAGTAAATAGTAAGCAATTTATTGTTAACAAAGGTTTCCCTACACGATTCCCTTGGTTTTAGGTTAAACATGATTCTGATGCATTTCTTTTGGTATATAAGTAATTTATCCATATGCATTTTTGCAGCAGCACCCCAGATTTCAATCCCATAGAGTATGTGTGGATAAAAACATTATGTATCAGGTCACTGAGACTTTGCCAAACATTTTTACTTTCGTGTTTGAGATTCTGTATAGCCATGAATATTTGTTTTGTGTTTTCACATACACAGGCATTCTGTGTTCCTGGTGCTCTTGCCAAAACGCAGTGCTTAGGTCTTAGTGATGCAAATCTTAAAAATCCTATCTTATGATTACGGTGCCTAATTTTAAATTCTCTGTATGTTTCTTTTAGGTTAGTTAAGAGAAGTCTCTTTTGTTCTTTTACAGATCTCGTATCTTTCATTCTAGCCATTATCCTACTGATGTGATGTCAACTTCTTTAGAGAAACTTCTCACCAGCTTAACGTATCAATAGGGTTGTTTTGTTGATATTTTCTATCTGGAACTGACATGATGCCTTTATTCATTTGTGTTTTTGAAAATTGAAATTGAGTTTTATTTATGGACGCTCTTTAACTGCTATGCTTCTTAGCATTCCATTTCTATATTGGGAGTGAAAGACTGGAAATTTTGCTCAAAGGCCTCTTTACTAAGCTTGAATCCTTTTACTGCCATAAATCTATGGCACAGGACCACTGGCTTTAATTCCTTTCCAAGGGAAGACATGCTAAAAATTTTTACACCTGAAAAAATTCATCATGTTTTTCCGGGTTTAAACCAACAACCTTGGGAACTAGAAGAATTTTACTCAGAGGCCTCTTTATCAGGCTTGAGGTTCTTTTAAGTTCAGTAAATCTATGATACAGGACCACTGACTTTACTTCCCTTCCGAAGGAAGCCATGCTAAGGATTTTACGCCTGATAAAATCCACCACCTTTTGCCAGGTTTGAACCCGCAACCTTGGGAATTATAGGCTAACATGGTACCCCTAGGCATGGAGGATGACTAGTTTATTTATGTCTGTTTTGCTATGCGTGCTATATAATCTGACACTCCAAATTCAGAAATAACTGTGTGCTCAGTCCAAATTTTTGGAATACAAGTTAAAATCATGCATTTTTCATTTGCAGTTTTGATGCTTGTAAATTTTTCTGTAAATTGATTAATCATTTCCTGCCCATCGTCTGTCTCAGCAGCAACATTAAATATACTACCTCGTATTAATTGAGTTACTGTGCTGGCTTTCTTAACTGCTTAAGACTTTACACAGAACGTTTATATTTGGAGACAGGGAATTCACCTATGGAGTTAAAAGCTTATTTAAATTGCTCACATAACCTTCTTCCTTGCATGTTGATCCATCTGAATCAGTTTGTATACACTCTTCTTCCCTCAATCTCCTGGCCTCAGTTGCAGAACCATCACCATTATCACAAATATTAGTACTAAGGTTTAAAATTTTCAGCCAGTAGCTGTGACAAATTGAATCTCCTACAACTAAATTCGGGACCTTTTGACACATATCTTCTGTAACTTTCCTCTTACCAACTAGTTTACAATGTGTTTATAGTCCAAAAGGATTGCAACATCACAATATATTTGACCTTGATTGCTTTTCTTTGGGCACATTGAAAGATATTGCACCTGAATTTAAATACTTGAAGGAACTTTTCAATGCCGATCACATACTGCACTATAAGGTAACTTTAATCTAAACACCTGGGATGTCTCAACTCGCCGAGTCATAGCATGCGACCTTAAGCAACACTGGAGTTCAAGCGATTGTAACCTTATGCGCAAAATTTTCCTATTTTAATATTATTATAATTCCTAATCCACTAACATTTCCACATTTAAACTTTAAATGTGCACAAATCATATATTGAACTTCTTGCAAAAGAAAAACCATACCAATGAATACTTTGAACTAGAACAATAAATAAGTTTTTAGTTAAATGGTTATTTTTACATAATTAGCAAACATTAATATTGCCCCATTGATCGAAAATTTAAACATTTATTTGCAATTATGGTGACACTTCACTGAGTTTTTTATCTACGGACGCTCTTTGATGCTGTGGTCCTCAGCATCCCATTCTATATTGGGACTGAAAGAATGGTAATTTTGCTCAGAGGCCTCTGAGGTTCTTTTACGTGCCATAAATCTATGACACGGGACCACCAGCTTTACTTCCCTTCTGAAGGAAGCCATGCTAACTATTTTTATACTTAAAAAAAACCAATCACCCTTGCCGGGTTAGCTCCTGTGACCTCAGGAACTAGAAGCTAATATGGTAACCACTACACTATGGAGGATGACACGGTGACACTTCGTTTGTGTTTAGGGAACCATTTTGACTCCCTTGACTGATTTTCTATAATTAACATACACATGTGGAACCCTTTAATAAACATAATCGCTAAAGCCATAATATAAGTGATTTGGTTCCCATATTGTTGCATTTAACTATTCATAATAGGGGTAAACATATACTAAGATTAGGAAACATCAAAGTTGTTGACTTCCAAACATCAAGATTTTTCATGGAATAACCCAGAGGTAACCATGGGGGTGATGATGATGATGATGATGATGATATGCGGTTTAAGGGCGCTAAACTGCTAAGGTCATCAGCGCCCTTACAATGTATAAAATATAAGGTCAAAATATAAAAGACAGGTAAAAGAACCGCATAATTAAAAAACGGGACACAAACCCGTGGTGTCAAAAAGCTAAAAATAACAATAATATAACAATAACAATAATAACGATAACAACAATAATAACAATAACAACAAAAATAACAATAACAACAATAATAACAATAACAACAATAATAACAATACAAATATCTGAAAAACAAACACACTAAAAGCATAGGCAATAAAAGATTAAAACGTGTCAAGAACTGTAGAAAGCGAGGGACATGAGCGCCATATGTCCACTGGGGATTAGAGTCCCCATTAAAACAGACAGAATAAAAGTACTAAGCTAAAAGACGCTCAACGCATTAAATGCGCAGATTAAAATCACTGTCATGAATAAAACGTAAAACACATTCTACAGCACGCGTGTCGTCTGCCAAAACGTTGGCTAGGCCAACAGGCAGACCCACACGAACACGCAATGCAGCTAAAACCTGACACTCTGTTAAAATGTGATGCACCGTTAAGGGCACGCCACACTGCCCACAGAGTGGTGCGGGGTCACCACTGAGCAAATACCTATGACTAAAAACACAATGTCCAATCCGTAAACGAGCTAAAATTACCTCTTCCCGACGACACGAACGAGAAGAGGTACCCCAGATCAACGGGAAAGGCTTAACCTCCCGCAACTTGTTCCCCCGGAGGGCCGTCCACTCATCGCGCCAGCGCGAGAGGATGCGGCGACGTAAAATAACACACGAATCTGACGAGGGAATAACAGAAGTAAAAAATCTGGGTAATAAAATCGCCGATTTCGCAGCGGCGTCGGCAGACTCATTAGCTGAGATGCCCACATGAAGGACACGCTGATGCCAGAGACACCAAGCGAGTGGAGCAGGTCATGTATGCGCTGTACGAGTGGGTGGTAATGGTACAGCGCATGAATAGTCTGAAGGGCACTCAGAGAGTCCGTACAAATAAAACAGTGCCGTAAGTCTTGCCGCTGAATGTATAAAACAGATTGATAAATGCTAAAAAGTTCGGCGGTAAAAATTGAACATTGTCCAGGTAAACGAAAAGTAAAACTCTGTACAAAAAAACAAAGGCACATCCTACTCCAACATCAGTCTTAGACCCATCAGTATATATAAAATGACAGTCCCCGAACTGCGCATGTAGTTCTAAAAAGGCGGATCTAAGAACAGAAGCGGGGGTCGCATTTTTCGGCATCGACGTTAGCCCAAGGTGAATGTGGGCCTCAGTGCGCGACCATGGAGGAAAACGCGTTTCCCCTCGGGTAAGGACCGGCGCTGGCGTAACGTCCAAATGCCGAAGTAGCAGTCGAAATCGAACCCCTGGAGGGAGCAATGCAGAGGAGCTAACTAAATATTGCCGGTCAAGTGAATCCTCGAAAAATGCCGCCAAAGACGGGTGGCCAGGCAAGCTGGAGAGTCGACAGGCATAGCTACACAAGAGCATCTCACGCCTGGAGGACAGCGGAGGCTCTGCAGCTTCAGCATACAGGCTAAGAACAGGGCTGGTTGGAAAGGCCCCTGTAGCGACTGTTATGCCACGATGGTGAATGGCATTCAATCGACGTAACACAGATGGACGTGCCGACGAATAAACAATACACCCGTAATCAAGCTTCGATCGGACCAAAGAGCGATAAAGGCGAAGAAGGACGGTCCGATCAGCTCCCCAGGATGTGCCTCTTAAAACACGTAAAAGAGTAAGAGAACGGTCACACTTAGCTTTTAAAAAGGAAATGTGCGAGGTCCAACACAACTTCCTATCAAAAATCAACCCCAAAAATTTCACCTCGTCTGCAAACGGAAGCATCTCCGGCCCAAGATAGAGAGAGGGTGGAGGGAAATATTTCCGGCGCCAGAAGTTGATGCAGACGGATTTCTCGGCGGAGAAATTAAAGCCGTTGGCGTTACTCCAGGCGTAGAGACGGTCGATACAGCTCTGGAGACGGCGTTCGAGTAGACAGGTCCGCCGTGAACTGCAATAAATTGCAAAATCATTTACAAAAAGGGACGATGAAATGCCAGGTGGAATACAATCAACAATAGGGTTGATAGCAACTGCAAAAAGTGTGACACTAAGTACAGAGCCCTGCGGTACTCCGTTCTCTTGAATAAAATGACTAGATAAAACCGAGCCCACACGTACACGAAACACACGGTCCGTCATAAACTCCCGAAGAAATATGGGAAGACGACCGCGGATATTCCATGCGTGCAGTGTACGTAAAATGCCGCCCCTCCAACATGTGTCATAAGCTTTCTCCAGGTCAAAAAACACAGCCACGGTTTGACACTTTCTCAGAAATCCATTCATAATATGCGTCGATAAGGACACCAGATGGTCGACGGTAGAGCGATAGCGACGAAACCCGCACTGAGCGTTCGCTAGAAGTTTCTGAGACTCAAGCCACCATGTCAACCGCCCGTTGATCATGCGCTCCATCACCTTGCAAATGCAACTGGTGAGGGAGATAGCGCGGCAGCTGGAAGGTAGTTGGCGATCCTTCCCAGGCTTAAGTATAGGGACAATGGTGGCTTCGCGCCAAACGGAAGGAAAAACGCCGTCTTGCCAAATACGGTTATAGACCTGTAAGAGAAAGAGTTTACTGTCGGCTGAAAGGTTCTTTAACATCAGGACATGAATGCCGTCCGGCCCAGGAGCGGAGTGCCGAGAGCAATGAAGAGCGTGCTCCAGCTCCCTCATTGTGAATAGTTCGTTATAACATTCATTATTAGCAGACCGAAAAGTATATGATGCAGAATCCAGCCGGTCTTTAATAGAGCGAAAGCCGGCGGAATAATGGTCTGAACTGGAAACCGCCTCAAAGGCAGCACCCAGAGTGTTAGCGATGGCAGCCGGATCCACTATGGTGGCATTGGAAACCTGAAGGCCAGAAACAGTACAATGCGACACTTTACCTGAGAAGCGACGAAGTTTATCCGAAACAACGGATGAAGGCGTAAAGCGATTAAAAGACTCGACAAAACGAGCGCACGACGCCTTCTTGCTATCCTGAATAATGCGACGAGCCCTGGCGCGCGATTGTTTAAAAGTCACCAAATTATCAAGTGTAGGGTGTCGCCGAAACACCCTAAGTGCAGTCCTACGGGCACGAACGGCGTCCCGACAATCCTCGTTCCACCACGGAACAGGCGGTCGCCGAGGTTGAGAGGATGAACGGGGAATTGCGCGTTCGGCGGCAGAGAAAATCGTAGACGTAAGGTGCCGCACTAGTTGGTTAATGTCGGCGAAGGGCTGATCGTAAAAACGCACGAGGCTGGAATACAAGCTCCAGTCGGTTTTGGTGAATATCCAGGTATGTACTCTGGAATGCTGTACGTGGTGTGACAGAAGAGAAACGATGCAGGGGTAATGGTCGCTGGAGTAGGTGTCAGCGACGACGTTCCACTGAAGACGACTAGCAAGCTGGAGGGAGCAAATGGCAAGGTCCAGGTGAGAGAATGTACCAGAAGAATCAGAAATAAAAGTAGGTGCACCTGTATTGAGGATGGAAAGATTGAACTGGTAAAAAATGTCGGAAAGAAGAGTTCCCCTCGCACAAGCCCTTGGCGAACCCCACAGTGGGTGATGGGCATTAAAATCTCCCAACAGAAGAAATGGTGTTGGGAGAGCGGACAGGAGAGCTCGAATGTCCGCGGGAGCGAGGGGAGATGACGGAGGTGAATATACAGAGCAAACAGAGAAGAAAAAACCGGGTAACTGCAATCTAATGGCAACAGCTTGCAAGTCGGACGTAAGAGCGAGAGTTTGAAAATGAACGTCGTTACGCACTAACAACATGACACCTCCATGAGCAGGAGTACCCTCCTCCGGTTCAAGGTCGTAGCGAACCGGAGTATATCCTCGGAGATCAAAAGGATCGTGAGGGCGAAGCTTAGTCTCCTGCAAACATACGACCATAGGCGAATGGGAACGCAATAAAAGTTGCAGTTCCGCCCTATGCGATCGTACACCACGTATATTCCAGGTCAGGATAGCCATGAATAAAAGGGATAAACTGTCTACTTAGAAGGGCGGCTTAAAAGAATCTTTTGCTTAACCTTTGGGCTCGGGCTTTTTGTATGGAGTTGGTCAGACTCCATAGCTTCCTCGGAGGGAGGGCCCACGCGCTCAGTGCCAGAAACCGATTCAAGCGCCGTGAATCGGTTCTGGGTGGTGATGGGTGAGGGGTGCCGCTGAGCGCGGCTTGTCCCAGGACCTTCCTGGGACAGCGACCTCCGAGGAGGAGAAGGTGAACTTTTGTTACCGCGCGCACGCGGAGGGTCTTTCAAAAAATCTTCCCTACGAAGTTTCTGCTTGGGTTTCTTTTCAGCGGCTTGCAACTTCATTAACTTTGGACCAGGTTTATAGGGCTTGGTGACAGTAGCTTTAATGGAGGGCCGGACGGTAGTGGCGGTTAATCCAGTCATGGTCCAGGTCTGAGTTTCGGCATCTACTCGTGGTACTGGCGAGGCAACAACAGAACTAAATGTGCCAGATCGCAGGAGTGAAGGTTGGCGCGCATGGTACCGCCTCCGGGCTTCAGCGAAGGAGAGTTTTTCCTTTACCCGGATCTCCTGGATCGCCTTCTCGTCCAAGTACCGCGGACAGTCGGCAAACGAAGCAGAATGAGACCCTTTACAATTAACGCAGACGGGGGCTGTTGAACAGGTACTTTCATGTGAGGACTGGCTACATGTTGCACAGATGTTAACGGCACTCTTACATGAGACTTGCGTATGCCCAAAACGTTGGCATTTAAAACAACGCAGAGGTCTAGGAATATAAGGCCTCACAGAAATCCGTTCGTACCCTGCGGAAATGCTCGTGGGCAGAGCGACGCCATCAAATGTTAGAAACAGGGTACGAGTGGGTACCAATACGCCGTCGCGTTTGGCCTGCACCCGATGAACTCCTGTCACCCTCTGGTCTGCAAGATATTCGACCAGGTCTTCGTCCGATATGCCATCGAGGCTATGCGTGGTGACAACGCCCCTACAAGAATTCAAGGTGCGGTGCTTCTCAACACGGATAGGATAACCGTGGAGAAGCGTGGCGCTCAACAAGGACTTACTTTGTGCCTCGGATTTGCTTTGAACTAACAACGAACCATTACGAAGCCGAGTGCAGGAAAGAACCGGACCAGCAATTGAGTCAATGCCCTTCTGGATGATTAAAGGGTTCACCTTCTCGAATGATTGTCCCTCCTCTGTACGGGTAATCACTAAGTAACAACCAGCTGTTGGCGGTGCTACTTCTGTTACTAAAGTTTTTCGACGCTTGTTGTTTATAATGGAGAAAGGGTGCTCCATAGCGAAAAAAATCCTCCACCATTGCAACCGTCTCCGACCTCGGGCTCTGACTTCCCGGGCGTTACCCCGGCTTGGGTGAGTGGCCTATCTATACCTAGCTCACCCAGGGTAACACCTCCCAGAACATAGACAGAGGGACCCAATCGCCGTCAGTAGTCAGCAGCTCATGCAATGGCCCCCCCCCCGCGGGACTGCAGTTGAACAGCGGATACGAACACAAACCCTACATGACGACCCCGGGTGGTGGGGATGACGCCATTACCCACTCACCCAGCTGCGCACCAGTGCGCGGGTATCCGTCAGGCTGTGTCCACGGAGGATTAACATAAAAGGTTAAAAGAAAGTAAAAGTGTGTGGGCGTTTCGCACTCAAGGTAGGCCGGCGAAGAAGTAAAAGAGACGTGTAAATGAATGGGCGTGGGGCGAAATGTGCATAAAGAAAAGAGAAGACAGAAGCGATGGCGAGGGGCGAGATGTAATGATATGCACAGAACGCACGAGAGCCTACCTTGAGTCCCCCGGTCACGAGAACGAACCCACCTCGACCGGACGGGGGTGAAATGATGAAGATGGCGATGATTGGCTCGGGAACCCCCGGTTGCGCCAAAAACCCGTACTCACATAAGGTGAGCCCCTGCGGAGATCAAATATGGGGTTACATGTTTATAACATTACATACAATACAAATCAAATGTTCTATGTAACACATAAATTCAGACATAAAACAGTATAAAATATAAAGAAAACTTAAAATGCATGCAAAATTAAGAAATTAGGATGTGATACATTCACATGACTTTCTCCACATTCTATGATTTATTACTGGGTAAACAAATTATTCTTACTCAAGCTTATTTTTCTATCTACTGCATTTTAATCCAATAAACCATTGCAGAAATAGCTACATTACACATTTTGTTATAGATACAAAGAGAAGAGCAACAGTCAATGTTTAAGAACTGGATGCTATACGCTGGCCTTAAAATTCCATACTGTCTGAATATAATTGCGAGAATCAACTGAATGTGGATAGGACTTTAAAAATGACTAAGTAATGAATAAATCGAAGCATTAATAATGAATATCCCAAAAATGGCTTGTCACAAAAATGTTCTTTGAAATAAATTGTGTATTTTAAAGAGATCTGCGTTTATTGTGTAGTAGTCTTCATCTATTACTTAACATTTATCAGTTATACAAGATTATACAAAATTCCTTCCAAATGAAAAGGACTTCACAAGCTATTCCCAAAAAATTCAAGGTATACAATTTATTTGTCAAATAAATATCATTAATATATTTTATTTTAAGCAAAATTCTTACAGCCTTTTTTGAGAAAATAAAAAATTTCAAAAAATATTTCATGTAAGGTTAGTGTGGGGTGGGCGGATTTTCTTGAAAATCTTTGTATCGCATCATTGGAAGGTATTGAACTTAAATATCAAGTTCGGTGTTCATCTGACTTTTAGTTTTTAAGTTATGCTGTTCACACACACGCACGCACGCACGCACACGCACACGCGCACGCACGCACGCACACACACACACTTAGGAAGAAAGGTCCAGCCTAGCTGGGCGATGAAAGGGATGGAGAATCGATATATGTCACCTGAATGGTTGAAACAATAAGCCTCCCAAAGACTGTCCATACTAGTTCCTGAGTAATTCCGGCTCTTATTGGTTCGGCATTGAAGCATTAACATGTGTAACCGAATGAGGGATGGAAGGCACGTGTTAATTATTGATTGCCAACTTAAACCGCGGTTCCTCATATCGGCATGTGTTTTTGCTCCCGACTGTACCTGCTGGACCAATCATTTATGTTGCATTACTTTACTATGTAGTGGGGATGCTTTCTATCAAACAGCACAATTCTTAAGTCAGCATTCTTTCTACGTACTTACAGTAAGTCGAGGAAGTATTGTATTCCACCAAAAAATTCGATGTCGAGATTTCACAGTAAAAATACATGTTGTGATGCCCCCGAACCTAAAAAAGTATGTTTAGAATAATGCTCATCGGAATGAGTGTGTGTGAATAGCATAACCCTAAAACAAAAGTCCGATAAATACCAAACGTGGCACAATTTAAGTTCATTATCTTCCAAAGAGGCCACACAAATATCTTTAAGAAAATCCTCCCACCCACACCTACACCTTGCCAGTAACATTTTTCGAAGTTTTTTAATTTCTCAAAAATTATTCTAAGGATTATGATTACAACACGATATATTCAAGATGTTTACATTACAAATAAAATTCATATCTTGAATTTTCTGGCAGTAGCTGGTGGAGTCCTCTTCATTCGGGAGGAATTTTTTATTATTTTGCACAATGGCCAAAGTATAATAGATATACAAAATCACACTACATAAAGAATGTAGATCCCTTTAAAACACACAATTTATATCAAATATCTCTGTGGCTTCCGCCATTTCCGAGATATTCTTTATTATTGGTTTGATTTATTCAATACATTTGCCATTTTTTAAAGTATTGTCGCTAATGTGTTGTTTCTCCTGATACCTTGGAAAGAGTATGGAATTTTAAGGCCAGCATATAGCATCCAGTTCTTAAACATTTGCCTATCGCTGTTCGGTATGTATGTCTAATGAAATGTGTAATGTAGCTGTTTCTGCAAAGGTTTATCTGGATTAAAATGAAGTTGACAGAAAAATAAGCTTTAGTAAGAATAGTTTATATACCCACTAATAAACGACAAAGGGTGGAGAAAGTAATGTGAATGTAACACATCAGAATTTTTTGCTTTTCTTTCTTCTGCTGTAAATATGACATACAAAGTATTCATGAGTGTGATAGCTAAGTACCTACTTAAAGGAATACACAGAAGAGATTCAAGGTGATTATCAGTGTGGCTTTAGGAAAGCCTGCTCCAATACTGACCATTTACCCCAACTGCGACAAATATTGGAGAAAACATATTAATATAATATAGTGTTGCATCTATTATTCATTGACTCTAAACAGGCATATGACCGCATTAATCAGAGGCACTTGTTTAATGTAATAAGGGAATTTGGTATAGCAGTAAAGCTAGCAAATTTAGTTAAAATAACAGTACAGGAAACCACTAATCAAATACAAATTAATAGAAGATGACCAGAAAGTTTCAAAACAAAGAGTGGTTTGAGACAAGGGGACAAGTTGTTGACTTTATTGTTTAATTAATCTTGGAAAAGGTAGTAAGAGGTATGCAAATTAACCCAGGAGGAACTGTTATGAATAGATCCATACAATATTTAGCCAACGCAGATGACCTGGTAACGATAGCTAGAACTTTATCAGCATTTACAGTGACTAATGAACAAACAACAAATGTAACAAAAGAATAAGGTTTACAAGATAGTGAGGAATAACCTGTATATATAAGACATCTAAAGTAAAACCAAGAAATGAAGATAATGAAATAGTGATAAATGATGTAATAGATGATGAAGTGGATAAATTTAAATATTTAGGTTTACTGGTCACTTTTGATAATGATTGCAGTAAATACATTAAAGAGAAACTGTATGTAATAGATATTTGTTTGCTTTGGCTAAAACTATGAAAATACAATATCTGTCAAAGCAAACTAAATTGCAGATCTATAACACAATAGTTAAGCCTGTTGTCATGTATGGATGTGAAACCTGGGTGATGATAGAAATCACAGTTAAAAAGATGGGAAAGGTAAATATTGAGGAAAATTTATGGACCAATAAAGGATAAAGAGGGGGGAATACACACATATATGGAACTAAACCTGCTATATAAAAACATCTAATTTAGTAACTCTTGTTAAAGCCCAAAGAATTTAATGGGCTGGGCAAGTGATTAGAATGGATGGCAGTAGATCTGTTAAAAAGATCTTTGAAGGAAAACCTGAAGGGAGAAGAGATAGAGGAAGACCAAGATTAAGTTGGCTGGATTGTGTGAAGAGGACTTTCCATAGCATTGGGGATTAGAAGAGGAGGAGAAAGGCAGAAATATGATGCCAGCTAGACCATAAGAGTTGTTTGCCAGAAGAAGAAGAAGATATAAAAATAAGCTTTCATAAGAATAGTTTGTGTGCCCACTAATAAACAATAGAGGGTAGAGAAATTCATTTGAATGTAAAACATTACATTACAAGTTTTTTCATCACTTCAAAACATTTTGAAATATTAAACCCATTGAATCCGGTAACTATAACTTCAAATTTCTTCAGTTTGTGACACCAATGAATTTTATATAATCTGAGAACTCAAAAGAGTTAATGATACAGTTTTGCAAGACCTGCTTCAAAAATAATTTCCTTTTCAGATTCTTCAAACAAGGACATGGAACAAATATACTTTTAATTATTTTGTAAACTATCACATCATTTTTCTTATACCTAATTTTTCTATTTATATAGCAGTTATGTCCAGTGTGTGTGTATAAATAAATTATATAAATGTATAACTTTTTGAGTACTAATATTAATAACCTAGATCTTAGTTCTAGGTATTTTTTTTTTAATTGTCACTTTTAAAGTCCTTTATTAGGTAATTTTTCAAACATTTTTAGGTCATAAAAATCTGGGCCCCGGTGATCACACATATTTTTAATGGTTACACACCCAAACTAAAGACTTTTGGGAAATGAGAATAAAAAATTGCCAGAATTTTATTTATTATTTTTTGGGAAAACATGCTGAAGCTTTTCAGTATATTAAACATTAAATATTATTTTTTAATCACTATAACTTCACATCTTTACCAAAAATATACTGGAGCATGTTTTGAGTAGTGTTGTCTCCATCATTGCTGTGCGTCCTTCTGAGGCTAACAGACAATGTTTCCTGGCTGGATGTACTGTGTGATGAGATCATTTTTATATGGGATAACAAAATTTAACACATTGTGTTAATTTGTATGTACATACCTTTAACAAGAAAGTTAAGCTGGTTTTCGAAACACTTTTAAAAGCTTTGATCTTTCTTTCAACTAATGATCTGCACACCAAAAATACTCTACAGCTGCTGATTTATCAGTCTGTTTATATTCTATTTTTTTGTGTGCTCTTCAATGGAGACTACTCTGAGGATTCTTATGTAAAAAACTACAGTGTTTTCTAAAAAAATCAATCCTGTATGTATAAAGGGTGAGTCACCTTAAAATACCACTGCAAATATCTGTGAAACAAAAATAGGATTTGAAAAACAACTTTCACAGGCATTAAAGTAGAGGAGGAGGTCATTAAAATAAGATATTATGGCATTCAAAAACGTAAGCAAATGTTATTTTTACCATAAACTTACGTTTTTTTTAAATGGAAATAATGTAATTACCTTTGTCACAATTGATAACATGGAGAATAACATTAATAATGATATTTGTAGCATTGCATTAAGTGAATAACATCAAGAAAGTGCAACATAGAGTTGACACTTGAGGATGCAACAAAATGCACCATCTCAGTTGCACATTCTGAGGTTCAATCGTGTCATTGAGTTTCAAGCGCAAACCTAATGTTGCAGTTAATTATGATGTGATTGATGTATTACAATGCAATAAAAGCTGTTCTTGGTGTTATTTTCACATTATTAATTGTGCTGTAAATGGCACATAACTCTTAAACCAATAATAGGATACATTTGCAACTTTAGGAGAATATAATACACAATTGGGAGATTACATTGTTCATTGTTCCTCAGAGCAAATGTTGGAAGTGTCCTCAACCGGCATCCATACATATCTGCACTCATTTCACCATATTCTGTGATGTTCTACAAAGAGTATCCTCACCAATTTAAAATAAAGAGAGTTGGAGGTTGATACACAACTCTCTTTGTTTTAAATTATGACACATTACTGTTACTAGCTTCTCAATCTTCTAAATTAATTAATCCTCACCACTGTTGCTTATTTCGTTACTAATGGATTCACAGAGTTCAGCAGCTGTCCAAGGTCTGTTCTTATGCACACTATTTTTAAGATGCCCCATAAGAAAAGTCTGGCAAGGTTAGGTCAGGTGGGGGGGGCAAAGACTTTGAGATTATTCGATTATCAAAGAAACTGGTTACAAGTTGCATGGAGGAGTTAGATGTATAACACATTGCTCCATCTTGATGCAAACAAACCTTCTGTCAATCCAATATCATCCAGCTGCTCCACAAATGTATTGAAAATGCCCATATAAGCTGCAGTGTCTACAGTTGTATCAAAGAAAATGGGGCCAACAATCCTGGAAGCTGACACCATGTACCATACTCCAACCTTTTCATCATGCAGTGATGTTTTGTGGATGATATGGGGGTTTACAGTAGCCCAATATCTGCTGTTTTATTTTGATGTAGTCTGACAGATGAGAACATGCCTCATCTGTAAACCACGTTATGGAGAGAATGTCTGGAGTGGAATAAGGAAACGCTGAAACCATCGACAATAACACATTCATTTTTCATGATGTGCTTCTTTCTATTGCTGTACCATATGCACTCTGTGTGGTCGTAATCCTGATTTTTTTGCAGCTCTTTGACATGTGCCATATAAATAGCCTGTCTCCTAGCTCAATCGATGCAACAATTTCATTGCTGAGTTCACTAAGTGTCTTTGAACATTATCAACAAACTCTACACTGAATGATGGTCTGTGTTTTCCACTCTCAATGATAAGTACGTCATTTGTTTCCAGCATTCTTACTATAATAAAATAGCGATAAAATTGTTGCCTTTGTTGGAACTTGCATAATTTAATTCTCTTCAAAATTCCCATTGTGAATCAATGAATTTGTCCTCCAATACGTTTTCACAATAAAAACATGCTCTCGAAGTGAGTACTGCATGTTTCTGTTACAACTGCAAACTAAAGACTGTCAACAAGGTCAACAATGCTAGTAATTACCATTGAAATGAACAAAATAGTCAACAAATGGAAGTGGTACTGATTCTCCCAGAGCCACTTAGATCATTAAAACAAATTTAACATTTTTACAAGCTTTCTGAGGGAAATTATGGCCCATTAAAGTAGTTCAGGTTTATATGGATCACACTGTATCTCAAGTTTCAACTTCACATTACAATTTCCCAGGATGTAATTGACTTACTGATCAACTAATACCATTCTTAATGCTATTTTCTATGTTATCAGTTCCATAAAAAATAATAGGGTTTTTATTAACAAAAAAGAAACATTAAGGTTACGTTGAACATCAGGTGTGCTCCCATTCTTGAATGTCCTGTATCAGCTACTTCAATTGGACCCTTTCCAACCTTCCTGCCTATGTCAATTTTCAATTCCTATTTTTGTTTCAGAGATATTTGTGATGGTAGTTTAAGGTGACTCACTCTGTACATAATGTCTTATGTTTCCCTTAGCCAGAATAAGGGCTTTACAGCCAGATATATAGTGTTTGTATTGTGTCTGTGTTTTTATTATGTATGGTATTTTATTATGTATGTCGGCTATTTATAGTAATCCTTCCAAATCAATCATTGTTGTCTGACTGCTAAGTTCCACAAAACACAAAGCAACCTAAAAACAAAGGTTTTGTGTTATTGGTAAGCCAAAATAAATACACTTCCGAAAGAGTATTTTCCAGGTCTGGGATGAGGATGGATTTCGTAAACGTTTAGGATTGTTGAAAGTTGCAATATTTCCTATAACTTATATTACATTTCTGCAGCATAATACCTTCAACATTATTCTTAAACATAGTTTGCATATCGTTTTATTTTCTTTTTTTAACATGAATGATATTAATGTTTGCTTAAATATATTTCAACTGATATTAGTGCCTCTAACCTATTTTGCAAGTAACCTTTATGAAATAACAGCAAAACTTAACCTTATATTCATGTCCTATTTTCCAACTAACCTATAGGAAGTTCAAAGCAAAAATCTATATAAGTTAATACTCCGAAATCATCCAACATATTTCCACACTAATCCACATGAATTTATTAACAGTAAAATCCTGCTTAACATAGGCTTTCCATTTTTTGTTGTTTGTGGCGGGTTTTCTTCTAAACGTAAGCATTTATTAATAACTTCATTCACACCCCACAGTGCATGTTAACAGCGAAACCTATATAATTTAATATTCTGAAATGTTTTAATCAAGTGAAAGGCACGCTCAGACATTATTTATATAATAGGAATAAGATCTCAGAAAAATAAATTCGAAAAGAGGGAAGAGAAAATTGGGAAATGATTCATGATAATGAAAACTGCACTATGGCTCTATTTTCTACCATACGTATACTCCGTAATAAAATATAGCAGCATCACAACCTCTTCCTGAGCTTATGGTCTTTTTTTTAGCACAACACACTTGTAGAAACTGTTTCTTAAATGTAACCATCACATATATCATTTAAGCAGAGTAAGCTTTACGTCTATTACCTCCAGACCATCAAACACCTGGCAGAAATAAAATAAGTATAATACCTGTAAATCAGGTAAGCTATTTCAATTCTGCTTTAATCAGTTTCGAATGCTTTAACAACACTAATAAAATATGTGTTGGCATATGTTAGAATCAAGAGAGACTGCAGGATTCTCTGCTATCAACATGTTCTTTTAGTATATGCAAAACCTATTTTTCCATTAACTTAAACTTTATAGAGAGTGAAATCCCACATAACCTAATACACTGAAATGTCCTAATCTATTTTACACTACCTGCAAGAACTATATTAATGGCATATCATTCTTTTATAAACATGCCAAAACATACTTAACCTATTCCGATGCAAACTAAACTAACAGCATAACCCTCAGAAATGTGCTGCTACCTATCCTATATAAACTTTATATTTTATTATACAAAGAAATCAGATGGCAAACTCAAAAAAATTCAAGTAGAAACTTTATTTTAAAAATCTGATGTTACAAGTCTCTACCTACACGAAAATGTTGCCAACCATAGCAAATTGTTAACAAGTTCCAGGTTAACTATCCTACAATTACCTTGCTTTCGTAATATGGGGCACTCTGTTTAACCAACAAGTAGCAATATCAAGTTAGAAAAACATCAGCTTTTAACTGGAGATCGTAATACAAACCCTATGCAGCTCAAAATCCCTTTCATAAGATACCAAAGCATACTTTAAGTGTGCTTCCTCATAAACAATTTATAATTTCCTGATTTCAATGATTCAGTAAAAAAACTCAAATTGCTTTTAGTGTGTGTAGCCCCCCCCCCCCCCCCCCCCCGCTGCATATTTTATTCCACTAGCTACAGAATCCCTGAATCTCTTCCTCTGCTTCAAGGAATTTGAATGCACTTTCTAATCTCTCTCTTGGTAAATATTCAAACTGTCTTTGCTGAACAATAGCATTCAAAAATTTTTAAAGCAAATTTAGCTTGATTAAGTTTCAGTTGCACCTCTAGCACCATATTTTAGTAAATTAAAATCATTTTAAGGGGAGATAAAGAGCCCTGTCCTGCCAATATTAAATCTGCTAAATTCATGACCCATTATCTCAGAAACTATGTAAGATATCATACAAACTTTTACAGGATGTACATGAATGCCTTATAAGTTCACTTAACTACTTTTATCCATTTTATTTCTTAAGGAAGATGGGATTTTTTCTCAATTATAACAATATTATGATTAAAATTTATCAGCAATTAGTTTTTTAAGAGATAACCAACCATGTTATTAACACCAAAGTAGATCCACAATATCACTTACAGGTTGTTTTTATCCCAAAATTTAATTTAGGTACCTTCAACAGAATCCGAGAAAATGGGTCATTTATACTAAAATTCTGTCACCCACAGAAAAAGCTGTTCAAAGCAAAAACGGAAAAAATAAACTCATGTATATTTGCACAGAGAGAAACCACATGTCTTGAGCACATAGAAACTTCCAGATTTAATAGTAGTACCAGTTTTTAAAGCAAAACTTTCCATAAACAATGGGCTAAAGTTTGCCTCTCTGCTCCAAAGTGTGTTGAAGTTATGATTTTCTTCTCTGAAGTGGTAAAAATAGCAAACGCAGTAAGCTTTTTAGAAATATATTTAAAATATAAATATTTTGTCTATAATGATAAAATACATATCAAATTACAGAAAATTCTATTTAATAAGACTGCACCAAAAACTAAACATGTCACCTTTTGGCCATTTAGTTTCCCCTTAACTGATTTTGATTTGTGAATACTTCCACTTGTTTTATACAACCTTCCATAATTTATCATCAGTTCAGTACAATTTTGTTATACAACTCTCTTATCACACTAACTCAACTACAGTTACCCTGCATGAGAAAGGTCAGAGATGTGTGACACGAAGTAGAGTGCTACTATGTGCTATTTCTGGATGTATTACACCATGAACATTAAGACTGTGCAGACACCTCAATATTAAATTGTTTGAAACCAATTGATTTTACAAAACAGATGCAAAGAAAAAATATTGTTTCTTTTAAACCTTAGGTGCATTCTGGTATTTAAAGGCATCACAACATAAATATGTTTAGAAATTCTAACACAAACTAATTTTTTATTACTGCAAATCTATACTCAAAGAAAGAAGTTAACTAAAATATAATTCAGTACACCATGTATGCGAGATCAAAAAAAGAGACTAAATCCTGTATTAAAGTTTGTTCAAATTCTTTTTAAGCAACTGTTTCATGTAAGATTGTCCTGCACTGTGGCGCTATAGGCTAGAGTGTAGAGCTCTGGTTCTCGGCCATGGAATGTATCCAGGTTCGATCCCACCCATGGAGATCTTAAGTCCCGGGTACAAGACTGGTGCCCACTCAGCATCATGAGAAAATTGAGGAGCTGCAATAGGCAGCAATTCTGGCCATGAAAACCAACATTCCACTTGGAGGATGTGTGATACTGGCCACATTACTTCTCATACTGGTTCATGATCACCCACCTCTGCTGTGTGCACGAGGTTGGCTGTCAGGTTGCTGAGCCCAAGCTCCAAACAGGCTGTAGCAACACATTATCATTATTTCATTTAAGATCAGAATGTTTCTTCACTTGATTTATCCAACCCAGATGAGCCCCCAAATATGAGATCAAACAAAGAAACTAAATTGCTTGCTTAAAGTTTCGCTCAATTTATTTTTAAGGAATAGTTTGCATGTAAGATTACAAGTGTATCTTCCTTGATCTGTTAATTCTTCAAATATGTTTTTTGTCCTAGCAATCACTAAAAGTAACATCCAAACTTCATTCCTCTTCTGCAAGACTGCTAAGCTTGTCCTGATTGGCTAATGCCGATGCTTTGAAAGAGTGGGGATTTTGGCATTTTTTCTTAAAATACCTAAATCCTTCTTAGTATATATGAGTATACCATGAATCAGCCTTTAAGCTAAGCTTAAGCATCTATACCCCCTCCACTCTATATAACAGGAATGTAAAATTGGGGTTACACAGGATTTAAACAATATAGAAGCCAAAATATATATATTGTATTGCAGGAGTTATTTCTCAATCTTATAATCTGTTCTCCATCATTACAGTACATAATTATTTACCTGGGTACTTCCTGAACAATAAATGCCTGACTATTCATCTAAAGGAAAATAAATATGCCAGAGAGCAACATGCAAAGATCTTTATGATTATATAACCTCCTTCATTACATCAACAGTTTTTGGCTTGCAAATCACTTATAACCTGTGTAATGAAAGATTAAACAACAAAATTATGTACACATTGCATGACTTTAATTTATATGTAAAGGAACAAATCATACATTTATAAGTAACTCAAAGGGGTAAAGGGGGGGAGCAAGTTTTTAATAATTGCAACTCCTTTCCTTTCACTGGATGCATCTCAATAATTCCAATCACAAACAAAACAACTGGATATCATTAATATCAATTACATTTAAAAACTCTTGTCTTCACTTAACTTCTGCTGTGCATGCCCCTTTGGCTTTTGAAGTAACATACTATTGTTTTAACATTATAAATGTTGAATAATATATGCTTAAAATATGCATCCAAAGGAAAATTACAGTATAAGCATGTTGATTTTGTATGCTTCACAACTGAAATATTAGCTAGAACAATAAGATGGTTAAATTTATTATGTAAAAAGTTATGCAAATCCAAAACAATGTAAATGTCTCTACAATGGCAAATAAAAACAGTAAATTATTAACATAAAGAAAAACAATTCTTTAAGTAACAGAGGTAAGGAGCATATGCAGCATTTAACTGAGCTGCTTATGACATTGAATAACGTCTTTATGATAAAATGTATAAAACTATAACTAAAATAACTGCTCAAGATAAAATATTCTGCATTAAAAAAAGTTTTGAAGTATTGTGTTGCCAAACAAGGGTGGAATTTTGTAACCTATACTGCACTGTTTAAAATATGTTTTTCACTATATATTTGCTTTATTTGGACTATTTTCATAATATAATATGTTTAGTTCCTTAAAACATAAATTTTAACGGGCAATAAAAGTTAATTTAAGACACAATAAAAACAATTTCCTTAATGTGTAGCAGAAATTTACTCAAAACCTTCCTAGTTTTAAAAATTGTTTTAGACCACTTTGAGCAATTTAACAGTTGAAGCACTCCCTCAAACAATGCTGTTCAAATTTTACTAAAATTGCATTTACGCTTTTGTTCGATGCTGTGGTATAGTCAGAGAAAAATTACCACTGGAAGCTGCATAATGTGATGTCTCATCTTTGAGATGTACAAAGATCAGAAAGGAGTCAGCAGTTCTCCCAGGTACTTTATTCATGGCTGTACATCTATATGCTTGAACAGTTACTGCATTCTCATAGCAATATGTGAACTACAAATCTAAAATTGTTTGTCAAAATTAACTTTATATCTCTGGATAGATAAGGTATGAAATAATAAGATGACTAATATAAGCAAACACTTGCGACCCCAGATTTAATTAGTAAATTAAGCGAGATTAAAGAAATAAAGGCAGTAGTTGCACAATGGAAGAACAAAAGAGAAAACACAGAGTACTTCTCATACACAATATATTGACTGATCTCATGCCCCAACAACTTTGCAGCACAACTTGCGGCCTTGGCTTATGTTTGTTAGTTTCACAATGTCATTGAAGCTGTATCTAGTTTGGTAGTAATTTTTTTGGTTTACATAATTACAAGTACTTTTGATTTTGTGTTCACCACCATACAGGAAAGGATTTTTATATATGATTCATGTGTGACTATTCAGTTTGCAGGGAAGTTAGGGGGCAGTTTTTAACAGAATTCCTTGGTAAGCAACCTCCAAGCACAGAAGCTGTGCAAAAACTTATAAATAAATTTAGGGAAACAGGTTTGGGTTTTGGTAAGTGAATAGTTAGGCAATGTATGCAAAATAAGGATAACAGCGATTACAACATTTTCCTCAAAACTCTGTGATGGCTTATGCAGGAAATTGCATTTCAATGGTCTCAGCATGGTCAGCTACCAAATTCTTAAAATTGAGAACATACAAGATCATTGCTGTTCACAGATTGCTACCACCTGATAATGAGAGTTGGATAAATTTCTGTAACTGTGTTTTGAGGAATATCAATGATAAGAGTAAGTGATACAAATTAAACAAATCTTCTGTGACGAAACATGGTTACATTAACATGGCCACGTTTTGACACAGAATTACTGCAGCTCAGAGTAAACAGATTTAATGCAGGAAACCTCATTGCATGATGAGAAAATCAGGTTATGGTACAAGGGCAAAAGAATACAGGGTAAGAGGGCAATATTTTTTGCAGAAACAATAAATGCACAGGAATGTTGCAGGAATAACATCTCATTCTCTTTGAACAACTGAGTAATACTAAATGTTGGTGGGGATATTTTCAGCACAGCGGAAGTCATTAAATTTTAATCAGGAAATGTTTGAAGTTAAGAGTTGTTAGAAGAAGGTTATGGCTTATAGTATGCATGGTCTCAAAATCTCAGATCATTTGATTTTTAATGAGGGAATTTGAAAAATAAAATGTATAGGTCAAACTCTCCAAATAAATAACTGCAAGAAAATATAAAAATAGAAATTAACCATTTTGGAAGCCGTAAGAAAACTTCCTTAAATGGTACCAGAGTTGTGTGAAATCAGGAAGACATTTCTAACATCTTTTGTGATATTGTACATGCTTATTTTGATTGTACAGTTGAACCTTGATATATTGTTCCAAGAACTATCATTTTCCCACATTCATTGTTCAACTAATGCAGCCTCAGCTGGTTTACATTATAACTTATGTAAATAAAATCTGTATACATAGTTTCTTGAAGTATTGTTTACCCTCATTATTCATAATTCTATCCTCGAACTATAGTCTTTAAGCTGGAATAATTACAGCAGCAATCGTAATTCGCAAGCATTGCCAATATTTTTGGAGCACCCTGTACCAGCCTGACAATGGAATTCAAATAGCAATGCTCATGCTCATTTGGTTACGGGCGTGAACGAATAGGGGTTAGATGAAGTATATGATGAGGTGAGATTAAACAAATGTGTTCAAGTTGAGGTTGAGGGGAGTGAGGAAGAGGGGGAAGATGATGGAACAGCCAAAGCTGTGAGTGCATATGAAACTGTATGGGCATTTATCTATGCTCATGACAGTGATGGAAGCAAGTAACAGAATGTGTTGTGCGTGGAAAGATTATTGTTGTGCTTGAAACAAAATAAAGCAGCTATGAAGCAAATGACAATTTAAAACTGATTTAAAAGAAAGGGACTAACATGTAAAATTGATGCGAAATATTGTGTCTGATTATATATTGACTATTTATTTTTGTTCATAATTAGCGAAATTCCTGTATACATCATTTTTTTTTGCCCCCTGCTCCCTTGGAAAACAATAGATCGAGGTTCAACTGTAATTATGAGAGCCTCAATCATTACAAAGCGGTCTCAGTTTTGGAGACATTTTATTGGAGTGCTCAGGAATAAGAGCTCTGGCTGCTCCAGCCAGAACTGTGACATGACTGGCCAACTTATATGAGAGAAGCCTGCTACATACAAGAATGGACGTGTATGACATGCAAGGTCAAACTCTAACATGGCAAGGTATAGCGTAGCCCTAATTAATAGCTCATCTTGCTTAAAATAGTGTAAATCAAGGGATTTTTTTTTTTTTAGTTTATGGACATTCTTTAACTGCTGTGGTCCTTAGCATCCCATTCTATACTGCGCATGAAAGACCGGAGATTTTGCTCAGAGCCCTCTTTATCAGGCTTGAGGTTCTTTTATGTGCCATAAATCTAGGACACGGGACCACCGGCTTTACTTCCCTTCCAAAGGTAGCCATGCTAAGGATTTTTACACCCTGAAAAAATCCATTTCCCTCCATCGGGTTTGAACCACGACCTCAGGAACTAGAGGCTAGCATGGTAACCACTACACCACAGAGGAAGACTAAATCATGGGATGAATGTAAGTAAATGCGTATAGTGTCTTCATTTCGCTGTGCAATCAGACGTTAGGTTTACCATCAGGATGCTGCCTCCGTGGTCTAAAGGTAACATGTTAACCTCTAGTTTCCGAGGTCATTGGTTCAAACCCGATGGAGAGTGGTGGATTTTATCGGACATAAAAATGCTTAGCATGGCTTCCTTTAAAAGGAAAATAAAGCCAATTGTCCCGTGCCATAAATTTGTGACACATAGAAGAATCTCAAGCCTGATGAAGTGGCCTCCGAGCAAAATTTCCAGTCTATCATGCCAAATGTTGAATGGGACACTAAGAACCATAGTAGTTCAAGAGCATCCATAAATAAACTCATATTAACCTTAATGGCAAATGATTGTAGAAGTATCAGCATTTTAGTATACTATGCAATAAATATGCAAACTGAAGACCAGTACAAAATTATAGCACAATGTATTTTGTATTATAATTCAAAAGCATTATCAGCGTTATGTGTAAGTGCTCTATTGGAATGGTTTGTGCAGATGAATGTGTAACATTATTCTATTAAAATTATGCTGATAGTTTATGTCATATCTGTTTCAGGGAGATCAAAATATTTAAATGTTTCATTGTTTTAACAGCCATGAAGTAACCTTACAAGCATTTATATATACTGTTGTCATTGTTTTTCTTCATTTTCCAATTTTTGAGCAGTGTTTGTGATGTTATTTGAGAGAGATCTCCATTTATTAACAGAGCTACTATAAGGTGTTACCTGATAGTTCTGATATTGATTAAGTTAACTTTCAATTTCAACAAGTTAAACCTGCTACTTGTACTTGCTTGTAATCAATGAGAATTTTATCTGCACTAAACTGGACTAAAGCACAGGACTAGATGGAATGTTGCAAAATTTCTCTGGACAGCAACTGCTATTGCCAACATTTGTATGCAAAACAGTCTTCAAATTGCTGGTGACAGATTCTCATGGTTCACAAATAATTTCACAGCACTGTGAAAGGAAACCATTATGGAAAAAGTATTATTAAAAACATAGGAAAGGCAATTACAACTGAAGTAATTGCAAAACCACAATTATGATTTACCGTTGTAAAAGTTACAAGGAACTCTCAAATGACACCTTATGTTGAAATCAAGTCAGAAGTGCTAGCTAATTTAAGTAGCACAAAATAACTTTTTATGAAACTGTTGTGTGGATGGAAATAATTTTATCACTTCATATAGTGGTCCTATTGGCAGATATTTCAAAAATAAATAACCTTAAGAACTAGAACCATTCATCACATCACATCACATTCACAAGCATACAAAATGTCTAGATCACAATCATCTAAGAATAACAAGGTATTTCTTTAATTATAATTCTCACTAACTTCAGAATCTAAAAATTCAATAAAACTATGCATTTGTATGTACAGTAGAACTTCGATAATTCGAAATTGATTAATTAAAAATCCATCCAAATTCAAAGAATCTTTCATTTCTGAAACCTGAGATATGTTTTCACGTGTTATTTAAATTGCTTAATTCAAAATATTGATAATTCATAATTTGAAGAACAGTGTTAGTCTCATGGCCAAAATTCAACTTTTAATTCAAAATTCTCTTTAAGTTTTTAAAACTACTACTATTTTACAGTGATATTTAAATTCAAAATTTCTCCGTGCCATGAAAGAACACTTTTTCTGGAGCATGCAGGAATAGCTTTCCTCAGTTTCACGTTTACTTACTGTGTGGAATGGCTCAGGCAGTAATATCTGTGGCCCACATTTGGAAGGTCGTGAGTTCGATTTCTGCGGCTGAATTCCTGTGCCATGGGTTTTTTCATGGTTTTCCCTGGGTCGCTAGGCAAATGCTGGGGAAGGACCATTACATACCCCAAATTTTATGTCCCTTCATTTCACCTCTATTCTCGTTTCCCTTCACCTTTCATTTGCTTGGTCTCTTTTAGGGTTGCAAAATTTGGTGTGACGTCTTGGTATGTTTATGGATGGGAAAAAGGATGCTCTGAGTAAACCTTGTGAGTAAAGGATGCTCATCCCCTGGAATGGAATGGTCTTCAGGTCCAGGGGATGTGTAAGCCCACAGGGGGAGAGGGGAGTTGGCTGCACCAGCTGCCATCCGAGGAGTTTAAATCTGTAAATGGTAGGGACACTGCCCTCTATCCCTCCCTCAAGGGGTGCCCCATCAGGGGGGCCTAGGTACAAAAGATTTACATAGGTTGAGGTGCTAAGACCCCCTCTGCTCCTAGTCATATCATATCCCTAACCTTCACTTTCACTTTCGTGTCTCTACAGCATATTTAAGAGTTGCTAAGCTCAAATGAAATCTTTTTCCTCTGTATTTTTGTAGTTATGCAAGAATTGCTTTTCAGTCTGTCAACCGATTACAGTTATTCTTGCAGTTAGTTATTTTACTTAACATTTACTGATTACTTCGCAAAGTTATGCTGATTTAATTTAGGGTACACGTGTTTGTTTTTGTCTTGTGAGATGATTAAGTATCAGTATTCTTCCAAGATACAGATCAAGAAGATGAAAATTATAAGGCAGGTAGACAAAGGAACCCCTTGCCTCCCAAAAAATGAAAGGATTTGGAATTCCTGTGCCCAAGTTTCAAAATTTCCAAAAAGTCAAGAGAACATAGTACTTTAAGAAACCACTGGATCATTAAAACTTTTCGTGGTTTTTAGTTAATGTACAAAGGTATTTATTATGTATTCTTGATATTTGTGTTAAATATATGTTGGAGTCGTTTAGTTTGGTTTGTTATGCTATTTGTTTCCAACTGGCCAGTCCTGTTGGCTCTCCTTTGTAGGTACTTTATTCATTGGATTACTTATATTGCATCCTACATAGTTTTCCTCCTGTCTTTGAATCATGTGTTTTTTCCTGGTGTGAAGTTATGTTTGTCAGTGTACAGTAGTGTTTTATGAGTTGTCCAAAATACAGTTGTATTTGAATAATGCACTTTGTTGGATACATTTCAGAAATATAGTTTCTTCCACAGCATTTGAAAGGTTTAAACCATGAATCAAAGTGATTGCATGAATTCATGAGTCTTAAAATGTTTTGTGAAGCGGCAAGGATTGGCATTTCTGAATTGCATATTGGTGGCAGTTAATTAGAAAACACATAATTTGAAGTATGATATTTGATTCCAACAACTTCGAATTAACGAGGTTTTACTGCAGATTCTTATACTTATCATTTGTTATAAAATTATATATATATATATATATATATATATATATATATATATATATATAATTTTCACAAATTGTAGTGCTAACAAGTCTCATTCATCAGTTTCCTTAAGTTATACACACTTTACACAACATGTTGCTACTTCAATAATTTATCATCCTCTATCACAGTCTGAACTGTCACCACACACATAGCATCAAAGGACACAGCGCTAGTACAACAGCCACTGAGAACTGCCTTCCTCCACTGGTACCACGAGGAGGAGCTGAAAATTTAAAATCAGATTTCAGATTCTTGGAATACTTCTTTAAAAAGCTACAAAATGAAATACAAAAGTAAATAACATTTAAAATAAAAGTGTACAATCACAAGTTCTTCAGGATTAGCTACACTTTTAGAAACTCATGTCTGGAGTGGGATAACGTTAAAATTCTTATTTTACACAATTAATTGCTTAGTAATGGAAAGTGTAACTTTTAATATGGTGGGTGCTTGCAAAAATGGACTAACCATAATTTAATAAGAGCAAAGAAAGGTCAACCTTTGCATATGCCAATAAAACAAGTCACCCATAGATTCCAGCATACAGCCACCTTACACAGTTATGCCATCTGTGCAGTTTCCTGTCTAAAAAGCCAAGTGAACCTATTTTACTACAACAAAACAAAATGGGATTTTTTCAATAAAATATCATACTATTACAAACTTTCTATCTTATAACACAGATTTCCTTAGTCAGCCAAACTCAGACAGGATGTATTGCAGTTTCTGCAGTAGATCAACACATGTTATTCATTTTTTTTAAACTGATTGTTAGCCCATTTTTGCAAGCACCCATTCAATTCAACAAGTACAATACGTTTCCTCATATTTCATAAACATTTTAATGTTTTCTTCATTTATGAGGGAGGACCGAAAATTAATGTTCAACAATATCTAGATTCTTAGTCTGAATCTTGCACTACACATAGCAATGACTCTATCATGTGTCATCCTGGCAGACACATTTTGAATAAATATGGCAAGTGCAAACGTTAAAGGTGCAAGCTGCTGACTGACTGGACTACAGCAACATCTACAGATGGTGCAGGTCCTTTAAAAAGGGCTAAATAAACCTTACTGTAAGTGTGTTCCATCCAAACAGTAACCACTGCAACACCATACAATGTAACAGCATTGCAATAGTGGCAATATGAAAAGCCTGGTGGATCAATCTGCGAACCTTGGCACAGCAATTTGACATTTTGTATCGCATAGAGTATGACATTGTGCATGATACATCACAATTTGACAAAATCAGAGTGTACTGGGTGCCCAATGATGTCAGATGAGCAGAAATGCCAAATAAAGTCTTCCTTTGGTGTGTTATGCTGAAGAAAGTCATGACCAGGGCACGGATTCTGATAACATGTTATCTTTTAATTGTTGCATCATAGACACTGCTAACATGTACACGAATCCTTAACAAGGGTCCCAGATTATGAAAATTTTATTATGTCATTTTCTATTTTTACAGCTTTTTTTCCCGCCTTTCTTTCTTTATTTCATTCTTCCATTTTATGTCATTGTGTTGTAATTTTCTTGCCCTTTGCATCTTTATTAGTCATTTTCTTGCATTAACACATAAAGAGTTTAATATTTTTACATAAGGATAATGTCATAAGTTCATCTTCATTCACTATGAATTTTGTATAACCTGAGAATTAAAACGTTTCGTCAAATCCACCTCAAAAACAATTTCCTTAACTTTCTTTTCAGATTCATCAAACAAGAACACACATTTTTAATTAATTTGTAAATTATCTCATCATTATTCTTATATCTATTTTTACCATTTGTGTAGCAGTTATACCGATGTATAAATTAATTTATAACTTTCTTTCCACTAATTTTAATAAATTAAATAAATCTGAGATTTTAGATAATTTTGTAATTATTGTCATTCTTAAAATTTTTTAGTGATTTTATGGAAATTTTTCAAACATTTTTAAGCTCTGAAAATCCGGGCCTTGGTCATGACTTTTGGAAGGTGTAGTGACTGGCGACATACGTTCGATATACCATAACATGCACAAAACAAAGTACGCCAGTGTGGTATGGAAACATTCTTGGACTCCGACATCAAGGAAATTTCAAATCGCTCAACGGTGAAAAAAAGTTATAGTGACAGTGTTCTGAAATATGCGCAGCATACTCATGGTGGTGCTTTTTTCCAACTGGGACCACTGTGAGTGCCGCAAACTGTGCTAGACCATTGACAAAACCATGTCTTGCTCTGTCCCCCAAATTTCAGACTTCTTCATAACAATGCTTGTCCCCATATGCAGCTTCTGTTCTTGAAACAATTGAGAAATTTTGCTGGGAGGCGCTCAATAGTCCATGCCTCCGAATATCGGATTTTCACCTCTTTGAACCAATGAAGAAATTTCTATAATGAGGTTCCCCTTACTTTACTCTGCATGTCAACAAAAGCATGTGCATCTAGACTTCTCTTATTGGTTGCTGGACTCATAATTGTGTATTGCAATAGAAATTAGTTCTGTGTTTAATACAATACTTTGCCTTTATATATATTCAAAGACTCACAAGAAATTGCAAGCACATGCATGAAATTGTTGCAAAGGTTAACAATAAACCCAGGACTGAAAGTACTTACGACATTGCAAATTGCCATTGGGGTATGTTATCTCAAAAATGCATTTGATATCTCCTTATGGTTTACCGGGAAAAATGTGCGTCAGTTAAGGAATTTAATGTTGTACTGGCATGTTGCCATAGTAACTCGGTTGGTTACAGCAACTGCATAGAAAGCAGAAGATCCATGGTGCAAATTCCAGCTGTGGCATTGAATTTTTCAGTCTGATTTTAACATTACAACATGTATTAAATTTGTGACATGACGGTGCTGGAATTGCTTAGTGGTTTCGTTCATTATATTGTACTGAGGGTCTGTGACTGGGTTCCCAGCTAAGGTTGGCAACTAAAAAGGTACTCCTAATAACACCTTCACCTTTGACTAGCTCATAAGAAGTATACCCAGGGTTCAATGTGGTTCAGAGTCCATGGTAAAAGCTGTAAGTCCCCTCCTTCCATTGCCATCCTACTAGTAGAGGTGAAAGACACCACCCACTGAATGCTCCCAGTTAATAAATGGGTGCACTCATCACTTAATGACAACATGCGTTACTTGGAACTATGTTTTCCATGATGACTGATCAAAAGGGGTTATGGCTAGTGTGATCTCCAGATTTAACTCCACCTGACTTGGCTGCAACTGTTAATTAATTCTATGAGCTTGCTGTAATTGAATTAAAATAATGTTCTGGGGCAATTTTAAAACAACCTCTTGCTTGCCTTTCTAGATCTAGTAGAGGGGATGAGCACAGCATTTTCATATCTCAAAATATGCACAGAGCATGTTCCTTTCTACACTCAAATTGCTAATACTCTTACAATACATAATAGACACCATTTAAATCTTTTTAAATGCAGTATGGCTGGCCTCAGTTCTGTAGGTTTAATACATTCTGCCAGGATTGCAATGCTTATGTCTGTGTGTTTGACTTAAAATACTGTCTGACATATTACTGTACATATCCCTATATTGTGATTACTTTGAGTACCTCACTGAATCATACTACGTGGTCTAAGAGTACCATGCTAGCCACTTGTTCCCGAGGTTGCGGGTTCAAATCTGACAGAGGGCGATAAATATTTTCAGGCGTAAAAATCTTTAGCATCGCTTCCTTCAGAAGGGAGGTAAAGCTGATGGTCCCGTGTCGTAGATTTACAGCACCTAAAGAAACCTCAATCCTGATATAGAGGCCTCAGAGCAAAATTTCCGGTTTTTCACGCCCAATATAGAATGGGATACTAAGAACCAGAGTAGTTAAAGATCGTCCCTAAAAAAAACTGAATTTTTTTGCCCCCTTGCTTTACACGTCATAAGCATAATTCATACATAAATACTTAACATATCTCTGCAAAATTTACATTTTTACTTTCTCTACTTCTTACCTATAGCAAGTAGAAGTACTGCATTCCAACCAAAAGTTTGATACAGAGATTTCACTGGAAATGCATGTTTTAAGACTCCTTGAATCCAAAATAAAGAATTTTTAGAGAGAGACCCATGCAAGTGTGTGTGTACACCATAATTCAAAAACGAAAAGTCAGTTGAATATCAAACTTGGTATTTAAGTTTATCAGCTTCCAAGGATGCAACAAAGATTTTCAAGAAAATCCCCCACCACAAACTACCCTTTACAGGGACCAAAATTTGTTATTTTTTATTTTCTGTAAAATCACTCTTTAACGATTGTTATTAAAATAGCATACGTTTAAGATACTTGTATGACAAATAAAATATATACCTTAAATTTTCTGGGAACAGTCTGTGAACTCTGCATTCTGAATGAATTTTGTACAACTTGTAAACCATAAGAAATAGAGGAAAACTGGCTGCACAAAAAATATATACAGCATTTACTGCCATAATTCCCTCTCCCCTATAATATTAAAAGGCTTTCAAACAACAGTAATTTTCATTGCAAATTTTGTGAAAACTTTTGGACATCTCTTGATCTTCAGAAGTTTCATTTGTTAGAATTCCTGGAACATCCAAACTCCCATATAAGTACCTGAAGTGCCACATACCTGATCTTTAAGTGGTCATTACAGCACATACGTTTCACATAGTAATTGTTATTCTAGTAACGTAGTTACTTATTGCTAGTCTCCTTACATATGTAAGCAACTATCATATTTCAAAATTGTTTTAAACTTCTGGCAGCAGTTCATTCTTTTCCTGTCCTGAAAGCATTAAGCGATTATATGTAGTATGCAATGGAAGAAAGAATATTAGTTACACAGTGAAATTTACACTTCAAGTAATTAATTTTGCACAGAAAAACGGAGTGAAGCATGCGGGAAGAGAGTTTGGCATAGAATCCAAATTAATTAGCTACTGGAGGGATCAGACAGAAAAATTAAAAAGTGCCAAATTGACCTGTCGATTATTTCATGCCCCAAACATGGCAAATATCCCGACATGACCAAGAAGTGTTAGATTATGTTGTGGAACAAGGAAATGATAGCATTACAGTAACATATGAAATGTTACAATTGAAAGCAAGGGAAGAAGCAGAAAAGCATGGTATTGCACTTGTGGAATTCAAACCTAGCCAAATGTGGGTTGCCCGATTTATGCACAGAAAGAGACTTAGTTTGAGAAGATGAACGTCTAGCCCAGCTACTGCCACATGACTACATGAATAAAGCGATCAAGTGTCACCATTTCATAATCCAGCTGGAGCATGAAAATAAATTTTACTATCACAAATAGGGAATGCGGACCAGATACCGGTATTTTTTGACATGCCATCCATGAAATACATCAGTGGATGTAAAGTGTGCTACTGGTATTTTAATTAAAACAGGTGTGGGAAAACTTCGCTGCACAGTGATGCTAGCAATGCTAGCAGATGGAATGAAGCTGCTGCCCTTTGTTATTTTTAAGAGTGTGATATTCTGCTTGGTATAATTGTGAAAGTGAAAAAGAATGGATGTCAGCTGACCTCATGAAGGAATAGCTGAAAATTGTATGGGATTGATGCCCTGGAGCTCTGTTAAGGAAGACGGCATGCTTGTTTTGGACAGTTTTCAGAGCCATTTAGCAGAACCAATAAAAGAACAAATGTTGTGACTGAACACAGTTCCGGCAACAATTCCTGGAGAGCTTATGTCAGAGCTATAACCTCTGGATGCATCAATTAAGAAACCATTTAAAGGTCACGTGTACCAATTGTATGGGTATCAGACAGCATCTAGTTCACTGCCTCTTGCAAAAGGTGGCAACATTAAGGGGACCTCCATTGAACAGATGTGTCAGTGGATAAAAAGTGCATGGAATCTCATCAAACAAGAACGCAACACAAAGAGCTTCAAGAAGACCGACATTTCAAATGCAATGGATGGCTCCGAGGACCATATGACATGGGATGCTGATTCTGATGATAGTGATGATTTATATACGTCATCAGATGAAAGTAGTATAGAGTAAACAAGTAAGTTTATTTTTATTTAGGTATGTAATATATGACTAAGCTTAATGCAGATTCCATTCATCATATTTATCATTGCTCCATGTTTTGGTGTTGCAGGGGTGAGCCAAGGTCATGCTACTGACATGGCTGCATAATAAACAGCAGCATGGCACCTATAGAAATATCACAAGAATGCATCAACTGTTGCATTTCTGTGTATAATTCTTTTTAAAATAAATTTCCGTTTCATTTTTAGGGTACCTACGTATTTGATCTATTTACCACAATTTACTTCTTCTTCTTCTTCTTCTTCTTCTTCTTCTTCTTCTTCTTTTTAATTATTGAGAATCAACTCTACCCCACCCCGAAGTTTGTCTTGAAATTTTGAAGAAAAAAAAGGGGGGAATTATACGAGTAAATACGGTACCTTGTTTAGACACACAAATTATGACAAATTTTTCTTTTTGCATTAACATTTCTAAGATATTCTTTATTACTGGATTAATGGTTTGAACTATCAAAATACTTTATACTTCTTTCTAAGGCTAAGTCGCTATTCATACTCTCTTCCTGGAGAGCATGCAAAGAGAATGGAATTTTAAAGTCACCACATAGCAAGCTGAGTTTTTTAAAAAAATCTAACTATCGCTTTAGCCTACTGTATTCTTATAACTACAACAAATGTGTAAATTCATAATATAAGTTTATCTTGGTTAACAAGAAGTAGGCAGAAGAATAAGCTTCTGTAATAATTAGCAGAAGAGTGGAGAATGTCATGTGAAATCAGATTTTTCTTTTATTAAGTGTTATTTAGCTCAAAAAAAAAAAAAGAAAGCTAAGCATGTTTCTCTTTAACAATGTTGTAAACAAATTAAGAATTATCACAACCAAAAAAAAAACTAAGCAACTTCCAGTACACAGCAACAAAGCAGGTAGAAAAAGTTTAATGTGGAAAGTGTTAGCTGTAACTTGTGTTTTGGAAAGAGAGTTAATTCCATTGAATGAATTTGGATGCTTAATTTAGTATTTATATTACCTGTTATTGGTTTCCAAGGTTTAGTAGGTTCTGGTGGTCATCGACTAGGTATAGTTGGCTGTGGACTGGGACGGTCTCCAAAACAAGATCCTGTAAATGAATTCAGAAAAATTAAAGGAATTTCTAGAATAAAAATTACTTTGAGATTACCACACAGTATCTAGAAGTACTGATTTTACCATGACCACACTGGAAGAAAGTGATATTAAAGAAGCTTCCATATCCAGGAGAAATGCAAGTGGAAAGGATCATGATGTCTTATTAAAGTGCAGGAAGTTCTGCAACAGATAGGCATGGGAAACTCGTGCATTAATAGGGAGTATCAAAGCAAAAGTTTCTGAAGATAAGTACACTTAAGGCTGGAGGATATTGAAACATAGTAATATTCAGTAGTATGAGAGAAAAGAATTCTCTGGTGCTGTACAGAGATAAAAATAAAATGGGCAGGGAAAAATACAGAGAGATATGTGATAAAATGGGTTCAGAAGGATTTGCATGGCTAGAACTGGAGTTATGTATTTAAAAGGTTTGAGATACAACTAGGATTTAGTAACACATTCAATAGGTAAGCTAACAACCACAGATTTCCACTGTTACTATAATGCAGTCATATAAAGTTATAATAGAAACAGACATGACAACATAAATGGAATAATTTAGATGGGGAAATATTAATTAAAAGGATTTTAACTGTAAAAGGATAGAAAAATATAAACATTGTAGAGAACTATTTGGGCAAAGAAAGAAATGGGCAGAAATGATCAAGAGGAAGGTAGATGAGAGGCAATCATAGAAGCATAATAGGCTACATAAATATGAGGTGTGTTTTTAAAGTAAGTGCCATTTTAATATTTTGCCACTGCAGCACAACAGTCAAGATTTTGAGCATGCATGATCACTTCCTCCATCCATTAGGAAGCCAGATGCAGCTGTGAGCAATCATCACTTTGTGTTTTTCTGTTGTTAGTGTGTTTCAAAATGTTCAAAACTATTGAATGACCTGCCAACTGTGAAGCAAGCCAGATCAGTGATTTGTTTTTTGAATGCAAAAAATGTTAAGCTAGCAAACCTTCATTGTCAGTTGTATGAGGTTGATAAGGAAATAATAATGAGTGATAGAATGGTGATGAAGTGGGTTAGACAGTTTAATGAAGGTCGTGAAAATGTGCATTATGAACCATGGAGCAGCTGACCATCTGTGATCATGGACAATTTGGTGGAATCTGTGGAAGAAACCATTCACAAGGACAGATGTTTCAACATATCGGTGTTGTCTTCACATTTTCCACAAATTTCAGGTCAGTCCTCTACAACATTATGAAAGAATGCTTAGGATTTCTGAAATTGTGCTCGAGATGGGTGCCCAAAATCTTACTGATGAGCACAAGAACAAGTGATCTGCTGCAGCACTGACTCTTCTCACACAATATGCTATGGAAATGATGATTTGCTAACGCACATCATTACAAGTGATGAGACATGGGTGTCTTACATTACTCCTGAATCAAAGCAACAATCCATGGAGTGGACGCACACAACATACCCCGTGAAGAAGAAATTCAAACAGACGTTATCCACTTGCGAGATCATGTGGACAGATTTCTGGGACAGACAAGGTGTTTTGCTGGTTGAATTCTTGTCCAGGAATGTGACAATCAACAAAAATGTTCAATTGTGAGACACTAGAAAGCTTCGTCGTTCAATACAGAACAAAAGGCGTGGAATGCTTTCGCATGGAATCTTTTCGATCTATGACAATGCCAGGCCAAGCAGAGCCAAACGAACTTAAGATCTGATCACATCATTTGGTTAGGAAGAATCCTCCCTCCCTTCCTCCTAGAGTCCGGATTTGTCACCAAGCAGTTTTTTTCTGTTTCTTCATCTGAAGAAATTCCTTGGTTGAAAACATTTCAATGACGATGATGTGAAACGAGAAGTGCAGACTTAGCTTTCATCACAGGCGGAATCATTCTTTGACAAAGACCTACAAAAACTGGTTTCCAATTGTGAAAGTGCCTGAATAATGGCGGTGACTATGTGGAGAAGTAGTGTAAGGAAATGATAATGAATAATAATGAAGTATGTGGAAAATAATTTTCTGTTATTTTTTTATTAAATTATCAGTACTTGCTTTAAAAACATGCCTTTATAAATAAAAATATAATAAGGCAATAAAAATTATGGTCACCAATGCACTAATAAAATGGAGTTGCATGTATTAGGACAAATAAGTGTCCGTTAGCATCTGTAGAGAAGAGATACTGAAAGAGATAAGTATGATTAGCTTAGTTTATGATTATATTTTGTAACAGATTGTATAACATAGTAAGTTATGTATCTAATGTTGCAATGATGAAATAAATATCTAGCTATTTATAAGAACTGCATATTTAGTCTAGCATAGCTGATAATAAAACTGATTATCTACTTGCAAGGGAACATCATGATTTGCCATTTCAAATATTTGAGAATGTTTTGCAGGCTTAGTGAATGGTGTGAATGGACCAGGTTTTGCTTTTTATACTTTGCAAATGCTTGGAACACCTATTAATTGATTTCACCTATATGGGTTGTTCTGCATTGCTGGCACCTGGCACATATGCAATTATCTATTTACTCTTCCAAAAACAATGTGTGAGGACCTAATGAGCGAGAGGAGTGGAGAAGGAAACTGCTGGTTGTTACATTCCACTACTGCATGGGATATAAAAATAAATATAAATACATAAAATAAAACACAAATGGAGAGGTTAACCATAATAAATAGATGTCACTAGCATAGACATATAGATGTCACTAGCATAGACATATAGGTCTGCTGATCCAAAGCAGGGGTAAAATGTAGTATGGATGTAAAGAAGGTAACATACACATTAATGACATGAAGCACTTTGTGTTACAGAATTATTATTCCTGTGCATTATAATTTAACTCCAAAACAGCATACATAATGGAGAGGAGCATATCACACCTGCTGCATTCTATAATGTTATCTTATTCACAGTTTGTAGTGCCACTTTCAAACAAGTGATAAAATGTATGTCTAAGACATTCTTGAATACGATTTTGGTATTTTGTGACAGGTATCCAGATGTAATGAATGATCTTCTTGTGATTTACCAGGAAAAATGCAAGTCAATCTGGGAATATAATGTCCATGTTGCCATGGTAGCTCAGTTCGTTAGAGCCAACTGGATAGAATTGGAAGATCCATGACTCAAATCCTAGCTATGGCATATGAGACGGTAATTTGTATCACAAATTACTTTAATGTAAATAATGATAGTAATATGAATATGTATTTTTATGTAACATTGATTTCAGAGGTTTATTAATTGTAAATATTATTGGTAAATAATAATATACGGCTCTACTGAAACTGTCAACAATAACGCAATAATGCAGCGAAGGGATGAGTTGTTTATCATTACCGGGAACCAGGAAGTTACGTAATGTTTTGCGCCTTTTCGGTAAAAAAAGCTTCTAGAACATTTCCTAAAGCAATATGTATTAGTGGTTTTCATTGGATAGTAAAATAGACGCTAATGTTGGCGCGTTTTATTAGCCAATAGCAGTTCATTTATAATCTTTAGGCGTATCTTGAGGCAAGCCTATAAATAGTGTAGGTTCAAGGGAGCGTTCCCCCAGTGCAACAAGATTCTCAACACATTACACATCGCCCCCAGTGCAACAAGATTATCAAAACATTACACATCGTCCCCCAGTGCAACAAGATTCTCAAAACATTACACATCGTCCCCAGTGCAACAAGATTCTCAACACATTACACATCGTCCCCAGTTCTACAAAATTCTCCGTACTCTCCACGTCGGTATCGCAGTTCATTTATTTCGTCAAGTTACGCGCAGCAGAATTACGAGAAATCTTATAAAGTATTCTACAGTTAAATATATAAAGTTGAAGTACGTGAGTTAAAAGTGATAAGAAGTTATTACAAACAGTTTCAGTATGGCGAGTATCCAGATAAATCTGTGAAAGTGTTCGTGAACGTGTTCTGCAATAAAGATTATAAAACCAATTTCTTCGTCAATATCATTTCTAGACAAAAGATTCCTTTCCGCTTCACACCCTGCAAGAGTTAAATGTCTACCTAAATAGCTAGCCGGAGGACAATATACAAAACTTTAAATTCTTTCGAACCCTAATTGATGCAAATTGCTACGCCAGATGGAGTTAAACGAACCAAACAAGGAGTGACGTCACACAAGATGGCAACGCAGAAGTCAACATAACATTAATACCACATCAACATTGGCTCCACAACGTGGTGCTATAAATGTATATACAATATTTGTTCTCTTACAAATTGGCGCCCAACGTGGGGCTTTAAACAAATACAATTTGTAATAGTCGCAAATTGGCACCCATAACGTGGGGCTAGATAACCAGGAAAGGAACAAGAATAACCAAGAAGTAGCAGAATTAACTAGGAATGAAGCAGAGTAACCAGGAATGCAGCGGTGAAATCATCTACAAGACGCAGATTCCAGAAACAAAAGGGACGACAGACTTCGACTGTAATTCCGAGATTACGAGGCAACAAGGAATTCAACGCAAAAACATTGAGACGACGTAGATTCATCACAACACAACGCAGAAGTGACATACAAATCTAGGAGAATGGGGCAGAACGCTGGACATCAAAGTAACAGCAACGGACAGCATTAGTAAGGTTAGAGTATATTAATTTTTTTTTTAGAAAAAAAAAAAAAAAAGTAAATAAATGTTACTGAGGAGCGGTAGGATAATAAAAACAATGGCTACCAATAATACAGAAGAAATAATTATGGAGGGAGATAGTGTAACAGTTAGATGTGATCCAATACAAGTTACAGGAAATAGCCCAGACTTTTTAGGATTTGAAGATGAAAATGTTAGTACAGAAAGTCAGAATAGAATAGCAGGAAATGTTAATTTTGATGCTGGTATGATTATGGAAATGTTTAGAAATTTTGGTGAAAAACTAGATCAGAATAAGAGAGAAATGAGGGAAGATATGGAAAAGAATAGTAAGAAATTTGAACAAAAACTAGATCAGAATAAGAGAGAATTAAGGGAAGATCTTAGTAAGAAAATAGATCAAAACAGGGAAGATATTGATAGGAGTTTAGAACAAAAACTAACTCAGAATAATGAAAAATTAGAACAAAAACTAACTCAGAACATGGAAATGAATAATGAGAAATTAGAAAAGAAAATAGATCAAAACAGGGAAGATATGCAAAAGAGTCATAGGGAATTAAGGGAAAATATTGGTAAAAGCTTAGAACAAAACAGGAAATCAATTGAAAATATTGGTAGGAGTAATGAGAAATTAGAGCAAACAGTAGATCAAAGCAATGAAGAAATTGAAAAGAAAGTTATGAAGTTAGATAGTAGTAGGCCAGAAATGAAAGATGAAAATGAGGAAGTAATAGTAAGTGAGATAGGAGAAATTTCAAAGAAAATGCTAGACATGAGCAAGGAAATAGGTAACAAAGAAAGTGAGGTTAATACTAAAAGTGAGGTTAATGTAGAATGCACAGAGTTAGTAAATCAAGTGAGAAGTATTTCAAGTGAGCTAAGAAAGATAAAAGAGGTTATGAATGTAGATGTAAATCAGGCGCAAGTTAATTTCAGATGGGAGATATCAGAAATACAGGAGTCAGAAATGCAAAGAAATAAATTGTACCAAGATGTTCAAAATGAAAACTCCAGTCCAGTACAGTTTAGTACAGATTTGTCAGAGTATTCTCAAATTAAAGAGATAGTTGAAGAGTTGAAAATGAAAGTTGTTAAAAGATGTATTGTTCAGGAAACTGTAGATTGTTTTCAAATATTATCAGGGAACGAAATGTCAAATGAATACAATAGGTTATTCATGAACAATAATTTGAAGGTTAGGAGAAGGCTACGAGTAATGTTTAGCCACACACAATTTGATCCAGGAGGGTAAATAGCAATGAGATGTAAAGTAAATGCTGGATAGTTAAAGACGACTTGCAGAGAAATGTATTGGAACGTAAGAGGGTTAACTATTTATATATGTCATTTGAAAAGAGAAATAAATTATAAAAAAAAAAAAAGAGAAATGTTTAAATTTTTAGTAACTGTAACAGTATTTGAAAAGAAGAAGGTAATAATTGAAACTTAATATGATATTAAAGTAAAGTACATAAATACTATTCCAAGAACATTGTTAAAATAAAGTACAAAACAAAAATTGGTAAATATAATTAAAAACCAATATTTATGCAGTAAATAGAACATGTGAAACAGTACCTAGATTTAAGAGATGTAAATATATGTAAAGGGTGAATATTTTGGTAAATATGTATAGTAATTACAAAAAAGTTCTTGAATTGATAAATTTTTGGTAACAATATAAGAAAGTAAACCATTTTTTGTAACACTAGTTAAATAATTTAGGGTAAAGTATTTGCTATAAAAAAATTGTAATGTAAGATTAATATCTAAATTAATTAAACCAAAGCCAGTAAGTAGTGGCGAGATAAAACATATATCGTGTGTTAAATGCGTGTGAAGTGTTAAGTGAAAGTGATAACGTGTGTTCCAAGATTTAGGAGACTAAAAACAAAATTATAAAATTTCCTAACAGGTTATAAATATTTATAATTATGTTTCTAGTGGGGCATATGAGACGGTAATTTGTATCACAAATTACTTTAATGTAAATAATGATAGTAATATGAATATGTATTTTTATGTAACATTGATTTCAGAGGTTTATTAATTGTAAATATTATTGGTAAATAATAATATACGGCTCTACTGAAACTGTCAACAATAACGCAATAATGCAGCGAAGGGATGAGTTGTTTATCATTACCGGGAACCAGGAAGTTACGTAATGTTTCGCGCCTTTTCGGTAAAAAAAAGCTTCTAGAACATTTCCTAAAGCAATATGTATTAGTGGTTTTCATTGGATAGTAAAATAGACGCTAATGTTGGCGCGTTTTATTAGCCAATAGCAGTTCATTTATAATCTTTAGGCGTATCTTGAGGCAAGCCTATAAATAGTGTAGGTTCAAGGGAGCATTCCCCCAGTGCAACAAGATTCTCAACACATTACACATCGCCCCCAGTGCAACAAGATTATCAAAACATTACACATCGTCCCCCAGTGCAACAAGATTCTCAAAACATTACACATCGTCCCCAGTGCAACAAGATTCTCAACACATTACACATCGTCCCCAGTTCTACAAAATTCTCCGTACTCTCCACGTCGGTATCGCAGTTCATTTATTTCGTCAAGTTACGCGCAGCAGAATTACGAGAAATCTTATAAAGTATTCTACAGTTAAATATATAAAGTTGAAGTACGTGAGTTAAAAGTGATAAGAAGTTATTACAAACAGTTTCAGTATGGCGAGTATCCAGATAAATCTGTGAAAGTGTTCGTGAACGTGTTCTGCAATAAAGATTATAAAACCAATTTCTTCGTCAATATCATTTCTAGACAAAAGATTCCTTTCCGCTTCACACCCTGCAAGAGTTAAATGTCTACCTAAATAGCTAGCCGGAGGACAATATACAAAACTTTAAATTCTTTCGAACCCTAATTGATGCAAATTGCTACGCCAGATGGAGTTAAACGAACCAAACAAGGAGTGACGTCACACAAGATGGCAACGCAGAAGTCAACATAACATTAATACCACATCAACATTGGCTCCACAACGTGGTGCTATAAATGTATATACAATATTTGTTCTCTTACACATTGAATTTTCAGTCTGATTCTACCTTTCCAATGTATAACTGAGCTAAATGTTAATGGACAATATATGTTAACATATCTGCAAAAAATGTAGAAGTGAATAATGTATAAATCACGTTCAACTGTATTTGCTTCACTATGTGCAGGTTCCAATGTTTTTAAATTTAAATCCATCCTTGCATATCCCCTTTTTTATGGTGAAGCACCTATGCATTAAATACTGCAAAACTATTTCAATTAATTTTTTTGCAAACTACTGACTATTTAATTTAGGTAAATATTAAATGGCACAGAGAACTCCTGGTGCCATTCTAACTTCTGTGGAATGGAGCTGCTAATTACTGTATAAGAGGTTGGCACTCATTTAGCAGGAGCTGAGTGGTTGCAACAACTGGTGGCTGAAAAATTCAAATGTTTGGAGTTTAATTCAAGTAATACATCTTCTCTTTCCATTTCAGCTGCTTGTATCCTGATTGCATGTGTCTAGTGGTTTATCTGATGATCATAATGCAGGCCTTAAGGATTTATCCAATGTGCAACTCTGATTCTGTAAGCTAGGCAGATTGCAGCAGACACTAACTACTGTAGCATGAAATAACCAAGGGACTGCCCATCACTGATTAAGTCAATAAGGTTTTGCAAGTTATACCAACATGATATGGTGAAGGTGCCCATTGGCTTAATTGTGTATTTAGACACACAAGAGACCACACTTCAAAACAGGATAGACATCATGTAACATCAGGTGATCATCACACTGTGAAGCCATAACCTCAGAAGCCTGGAATCTTGTCAACCTGGTTGGTAATTAAGAATATTCCAAAACTCTGTAAGCTGTGTAAAACAAAATTTAAGTTCAGCCACCATTTCTGTATACTTAGGTTAGGTGCTTGTTATTCCCTAATGTGTGACAAAGAAAGTTGTTTCATTTACCCTGCTGTTTCAGAATGTACATTTAAAATATTTCATTACAATATGTATGTATGGCTTAGGTAAGAAGATCAATTTACAACGAAGAAAAGAAATGCAGGGTAAAATAGCAATTAAATTATTAACAAGGTAAAACGAGTATTCATTATTTTCCAAGGGAGTGGTTAAAAACAATGATGAATGCAAGAAAACAATAGATATGCGAAGTGCACAAATCACATACCAAGACACTCAACTGAATCACAAAGCGAAATGAGTGAGTGACGCTACGGAAGAAAGAGGTCCAAGAGGAATATGCATGCACTTTGTTTCTCACATCAACTTCAATAGCCAATGGCATACGTATGTTGCTGGAATCTAACCATGCCCACCACCCCCACCATAAATGAATGGGTGTGAATGTTCCTATTTGAATTCATCACTCCAGAGGTACAGGCTACACCAAAATTATTGGCAATTACATGCAAATTGGGATCACTGCTTCAATTATTTCAGCTTAAGGGGAGACTAAATGCAAAGATTGCCAAGGCATGACATGTTAGTTTTTTGTGAAGGCTTTTTTAATTGGAATTTCCTCTTTAATTTGTTATAATATAATATATTTTATCATTGTAGACACAATACTTATATTTTAAATTTACTTTTAAAAATTGTACTACATCTGCCATTTTGTGCTATGAATTCTACATCACTTCACATAACAAAATCATAACTCTACACACTGTGGAGTAGAGAGGTAAACTTCAGCCCATCCCAATGGTGTGCAAATTGGTAAATATGGCAGCTTCTAGTTGCTGAAAACATGCAATTTCTTTCTCTGCAAATATATGCAAGTTTCTTGTGTCCATTTTTGCTCTGAACAGCGTTTTCTGTGAGTAACATTTTCTGATATAAGTTACCCATCTTCTCAGAGACTACTGAAGATATCTAAATTAAATTTTAGGATGATAAAAACAACCTATAAGTGCTGCTGTGTCTCTACTTTGGTTTTAATAATATGGTTGTTTAGTTTTTTTAAAAAAAGTAATTGCTGATAAACTTTAATCCAAAGATGGTATAGTTAAGACATTAATGCTTTCTTCTTTAATAAACAAACTTATTAGATAAAAGTATATTAGTGAACTTAGAAGGCATGAATCTACATCCTGTAAAAATTTCAGTCTGATATCTTAAATAGCTTCTGAGATAATGGGCCATGAATTTAGCAGATTTAATATTGGCAGGATAGGATTTTTTTAATCTCCCCTTAAAAATGATTGTATGAAGATAGAATTTGTTTGGGACTGAACATTTCTAAAGAATGCAGGAAAATGATACTTTGAGGGATGGTGAATATGGGTTTATTTACATAGATGTAATGTAAACTGACCAGGAGCGCATAAACTGAATGATGAATGTGGAAAAAGAATATTTCCAGGGAAGATAGATCAAGGTTCGACTATGTAAAGATGTTACTTACCAATCCTTGTGAGTTTCATGCCATCATGCAGTGGATCTATATCACGCTGACAGTGCTCTCCAGCTTCTTTTATGTAGAGCTCATTGTCAGAAATAATAGACAAAACAAAACATTCATATGTACCAACATCCTGACGTTGGGTATATGTATATGTGAGTCCACTTTCTTTCCATTGCCCCAAGCAGCAATATTCTCTTTCTGTAAATCAAATATTCATGATTTATGAATAAGTTCTATGCCTGCTTAACCATTGTTGGAATGAGAAACAAATAGCATAAAAACAATGGAGAACTTCAATTATGAGTTATAAAATCAAAATCATGTTTTAATTCAAATTATCGTTATAAGTTCATAAAGCTGTGGCATTCTACATGTAAATGAAGATTGCTTTTATAAATGAATGTGCTTAATAGAACTACAGGTCGTGAGTTTGTGCATTAAATGCAGCTAAGAACAAGTGTCCTTCTGTAACAGATAATTACTCAAGAGCTAAAACTTCTACTGCATTCAGTGAATGCAATTACAATTATGTGCTGTTAAGAAAGCTATTTACTGGTTGACAGACCTATATCTGCTTTTGTATTTTAAAATAATGCAATCACAGAGATTTATGAATGTGTTTTTGTTTAGTATTATATATTATTAATGGGTACTATAATTAAATTTTTGGAATAAAGTGAATCAAAGTATTAACACTAGCAGCATCAGTGGTATTTTTTATTTTGGTAAAAATCAGCTAAAATATTCAGCAACTGCACAATAAAAGCAAAAAATATATTTGGACTGTTTTTCTGCAAGTTAATTTGAATGGATATTGACACAGGTAGAAACTGTATACTTCTGAAGGGGCGATACAGAACAAGCAATGAAGCTCTTCAAGGAAAGTGTAACCTATTAAAGAACTACTCATACTGCACTTGGTGCTTTAAACCTAAAGTGCACTATATCATATAATTACACTGGATGAGTCTCCTAAAACTTTCACTGCAAGTATCTCTGAAACAAAAATAGAAATTGAAAAACAACTTTCTGAGGCATAAAGGTAGGGAAGTAGCTCATCAAAGCAGATGATAGGCCATTCAAAAATGTAAGCAAGTATGATTTCCAAAATAAACTTGTGAGATTTTTAAATGGAAACCCTGTATTATTTTTGGCGCAAGTGATAACATGGAAAACAACATTAAAAGTGGCATTTGCTGGATTACAATATGTCAATTATCACCCAAGAAATAGTAATAACGTGAAGTTGACGCTTAAGATACAATGAAATGCACATCAATTACACATTCTGAGGTTCAACCACAATGTTTATTTTCAAGCACAAACTTCATGTTACAGCTAATCATGAAGTGACTGATGTATTCCAATGTGACAAAAGATGTTTTTAATATTATTTTTCCTGTTATCAATTGGGCTGCAAATGACACAGGTTTCCAGTCACAAAAACATAAAAGGAAAATAAATAAAGGTTTAACCTTTTTTAAAATATTTTTGGGAAACCACAGTGAAGTTTATTTCATACTTGTATGTATAAGTTGAGGATTTTATTATTCTAGCTTCACAGTGAAGCTACAGAAATAAAACTCCCAATTTGTCCACACAAAGGTTCATCTATTTCATTGTATCTCAAGATCAAATTCAAGCTAGAGTACCTCAGATTGCCATTAACCTACTGCATTGCAACAAGTGGTTTCTTAATGCTATTTTTCATATTATTGATTGTATCAAAACAATATGGGGTTTTCATTTTAAAAAAATCACAAGTTTATGTTCAAAATCATATTTGCTTACATTTTTTAACCTACTTTAATGAGTCCTCCCCTACCTTCATACCCGTAAAACTGTTTTTCAATTCTCATTTTTGTTTCAGAGGTATCTGCAATGGAAGTTTTAAGTGACTTGTCCTGTATACTGTTTTTTTTCAGTTTATTCATTGCCAGTATTATGGATATTCATGTGGAAACACTATACTTTCATAGTTGAAAAAGGGGGTTACCTATTAAAGGAATACTATATCTTGAACCTTCCTCTGTCAGATCAGCAAAAATTTATACAACATTTAAGATGCAAGTTATATTTATTGTATACACTTTTTAAGTGTCATTCTTAAGTTTTTCTTAAATAGAGAATCCAAGAATTTAACAAAAGAAAATGCCAAGAAATTGAAAATGCAAAAACTTTTTATATATTTCTCCCAGTCTAACATTCACTGAAAAATATGCTTACAGAAATATGAATTTCTTTACTCCAAGGGGTATTTAATTGTGCTATATCTACCTTTTCTCTCTCCAAGGTCTTCTTATTTTACTGTCTATATCAGTTGTTCAGAGTTAATTGGGGCCAAATGCACTGATAGAAACTTGCTCTTATGCAATGACCTCATCCAGTCAAAATACTTTGCAGAGAAGTCCAAATAAAATTTGAGCACCATATTTATAAATTAAGTGGTAAAGCTTAACAGACATTTATAGTATCAAATAAATTAAAATGAGAAATATATAGAATAGTCTATAATAATTGCTATATGGATCTTTAATCCGAAACAACTAGCACACATTCTTATCTTTTCAAATCCAAAAATTATTCTCAATGCTATGTACCATTGTTCATTTAATGCATATATTTTTATAATGAAATAAGCGACTATAAACATTTAAAATACAAATAACCATGTAGAAACAAGCATATTTGTGCAGATGTGAAAAGGCACAAAAGGATTTTACTACTGTGAGTATTGCCTTAATATTATTGTGCAATAACACATATAATGTAAAAGTACATAAAAAACTTAATTTGTGCACTAAGCATATGAAAACAAAAGGCAGAGGAAGGGATAATACAAAGACATTGTGATCCCTAGCATTCAGTGAGCACACAGTAAAAATTAATGTGCATCCATCTAGGCCAATGCTACCTTGTATTTACTTTATAAATACAGCTAATATCACTTAAAACTACACTATATTAAACAATGTTTGATCTTTCTGTGTCATATCTGCAAAACAATACAATAATAATCAGATAAATGATAAAACAAATTAATGATATGGCTTTCAAAACGTTTACTGCCTATGTGAAGAATCAACAGCAAATGCTCTGCCCCCATCTCCCCAGAATTATTTAGGCTTTGCCATGCCTAACTATTCATTTCCCCCAAACAAACAAACAAACAAACAAACAAACAAACAACCATTACTAAAGACACTTTCTTTTGTTTTAATAAATGTACCTGACACTTACTGCTTCAAAGGAAGAGGTTAAAGACCTGAAACGCAAGAAATATAAATGCACATAATCTTTAACCTATAACAAGCTAAAGCAAAAGTCCTATTCAGGAAGAAACCATGAACTATAAGCTCGATACTAAAGACAGGATCACAAATTCATATTTATTTTCTTAAGTCCACAATGGCATAAATAATAAATTTCTGGTTCTTAAATGAGGGTCAATAACTGAGATACATGTTTTAAAGCTGTTCTTTTAAGACAGGTTTTAGTTGAAGAAATTCTCTTCTTTTTGTTCTAGATGTTATGTTTGATACTGGAACTAATGGAACTGTATGCCTAAAGAACACTAAGAAAATATGTGCAATGTAGAAGAATACAAAAATTAAAAGCACATACTTAACACGCTGCAAGGTTAAAACATAAAAAATTATTTTTTAAGTCTAAGAAATGCTTGTTGCCTCACTAGTTTAAGCTCTTACTTAGAACATATTTCATGGATCGGAAGGTGGAATTACAATGAAAAATTCAATGCCACATACGGGATTTGTACCACAAATCTGTGGCTCTAACCAACTGAACTACCATGGCAACATGCTAATACAACATTAAATTCCCCACAACTGACTCATATGTTTCCCAGTAAACCACAAGGTGTTCTCAGAGTCATTTTGAGATAACATACCCCAATGGGTACTTACAATCTCACAAGTACTTGAAGTCCCAGGCTTCACAGTTAACTACTATTTGGTCAATAAATGATAATTGTTCTTTCACAAATATCACATAACTGAAATATGCTATTAGTAAGAACTAAAAGCAGTGAAGCAATATGTGTTCTTTAACTCGGAATAATTTTTTATATTTATATTTCTTTTTCACTGTGAGAAATTCTGGTTGCTTTAATAGAACAAGCAATTCATTTTAAAAAAATAAAACACATTTTGGACATAGCTTGTAAAAGTTGTTAAGATTTATTTTACATATTAATGTATTTACTTGCCATAAAAACCAGTCAATATGTTGCTCTAGTAATACTATCCCATTGTTCTGTTCTTTATATACTGTTCCCTGAGATTCCAATTTAATTGTTTCGTTTTATCCTCATATAACACTTCAAATCCAGTTGTAGCACACTTTTTTAAACTCAGAGAGGTAACAGTTCCGCTTTAATTAGTATCCATTTAAAATCAGGGCTAAGAAAACTTTTGCTGTATGCAAATTTCAATGTCTATATATACAGAACTTGGAAACCTGCCTCCCCACTCCATAACATAAAGCTAATGACATGATCATCCAACTCCTACTAGAGAGCTTTTCATTTGGATGCATGGCTACATTATGGAAGATTGCTTGTCCTGCATTGTGCTGTTTCTAACCACTTCTGCTCCCCCTCCACTTTCCTACCTCTCTGTGTGCTGGCTAATCAGTAGAAGCAAAGTCTCTGTATAGTGGTTGATACACTGTGAGACCATGTGTTTCAGTGTTATAGTGCATTAAGGCTGTTATAATGTCAAAAGGTCTGTATGCCTTGGCATATAACATTTTTATGTAAGATTCCTATGTGACAACAAACTCTTGTAGAGAAATGAGAATGATTTATACACACATTCGCTGTTTGTGCACTTCTCAGAAAATGGTATGTAATCTTATGAATAAGTTTAGGGAAACAGAATATACTCTTGAATAAAAAAAAAAAATTAAGAAACTACAGTGCTTCAAGGGAGGAAAAACTTTAAGACTTCAGAGAAAAGTTTAGAGTGAAGTCCAAATAAAACTCTGAGAAAGTTTGCAGAGGTATCAGGTATTTTGCAAACTTGGCTTGTAATGCATTTAACTTTTAAAATTAAAACTCTATAACATAAATGTAGTTCAGGAATTGCAACCATGCAATAATGTGAGTAGAGTTAATTTTTGCAATGGGTGTTGGAAAATGTTAATGATCCATCTACTGACCCATTTTTAATTTTTTTTTTGCAGAAGAAACATGGTTTTATTTACATGGCCATGAAGAATTAATGAGTATTAATACAAATTTTCTTAACAGGAGTGAGAGATGTGTGGTAGCCCAAGGACTTCATTTCCAAAACCTTCTACGACAAAGTTATGTGGTTATTGTAGTTATAATTTGCATTAAAACCTATTCACTTGAATCTAAGGGGCTATGAATATCCGACTATGCCAGCAAACAGTGTGCTTCCCAGTGCCGAGAAAATTCCTGTTAGGCCAGCCATACATACAAATGAAAGCTCTGTAGTAATGAGAATTTATATTTTGTCCTTAATTAAATTTCTTTAACAAAAAAAAAAAAGGAATTGAACACTCAAAACTCTGCATGTAAATTTTCCACTCTTCAATAAACTGATTGAATTCTGTGTTGGTGATGTAATTTTGGTAGTGCAAAATGGCAAAGTTATGAGGGCAGTCCCAGAAGTACCCAACCTGACATATAGATAGCGGTTGTTTCAAACAAATGACTATGGTAGAAAGTACCAACCTTATAAAGCTTAAGTTTGAAGCTTGACAATGCTACATTGTTTAGTAATTGTTTGGCAGCCATCAATAGTGAACGTTCTAGGCGAATTTGTAAACATGGATAAAACTGGTCATTGTTATGTGATACAATGCTTTCATTTGAAAGGTCTTAGTACAACTAATATTAAAGCTGAGCTAGATTCTACTCTGGGGTCATCTGCTCCTTCGTTTACAACAGTAAAATATTGGGTGGCAGAGTTTAAGCGAGACCGCACCAACATTGCAGTGGTCAACCAAATGAGGTGACCACACCAGAAATTGTGATGAAATTCCACAAAATGGTATTGGATGACCATTGACTGAGAGTGCACGAGCTAGCAGACATCGTAGTCATTTCAAAAAGTGCTGTACATCGCATACTGACTGAAAATTTGGACATGAGAAAGCTGTGCAAAGATGGGTGTCGAGTTTACTCACAATGGAACAGAAACAGCACCGTGAGGATGTTTCAGTTGAGTGTTTGGCGATGTTTTGCTGCAATAAAGCTTAGTTTTTGCGTCGAGTCATAACCATGGATGAAATATGTGTCCATCACTTAACACCTGAGATGAAGGAACAGTCTAACCAGTGGATTGAAAAGGAAGAATCAGCTCCAAAGAAGGCAAAGACAGTTCCATCTGCACGCAAGGTCATGGCATCATTTTTTTGGAATGCGCAGGGATAATTTTCATTGATTATCTTCAAAAAGGAAAAGGAATCAATGATGAGTATTATGCAAACTTATTGCACTGTTTGGATGATGAAATCAAGCAAAAACGGCCGTGTTTGGTGAAAAAGAAAGTTTTGTTTCATCAAGACAATGCACCAGTTCACACATCCAAAATCAATGAGTTAAAGTTTGAATTGCTTCCTCATGCACCCTATTCGCCAGATTTAGCCCCCTCTGATTATTTTCTGTTTCCAAAGTTCAAGAAATGGCTTGGTGGTAAAAAGATTTGCTAACAATGAAGAGGTGGAGTTTGCAGTTGATGGCTATTTTGCAGCACTCGACAGTTCTCACTATAAACAGGGTATCGAAGCTATTTAACATCACTGGGAGAAATGTATCGAGCTCAAGGGAGACTATGTAGAGAAATAGAGATGTTTTATCACAAAATGTTTATCTTTTCTTTGTTAGTTCAGGTACTTCTGGGACAGCTCTCGTAACTCTTTATGAATGAAAAATTAAGAATTCTCCAAAAACTATATTTACTTATTTTCAGTGTAGCTATTGAATAAAGAATATGTTAACCATCCCATGAATATTTCCCCATGAATATTTCCCATGTCCCACTAATTCTTTAGTCCCTTGAAGAGCGTATTAATGAAGTCATAGTATTTAATGTTAAGTAGATAATATACAGTCTATCTTCACAGTATCATTTGTTCCTAACACATAATTACCTCAAACATTTGTAGCAATTAGAAATGGAACATTAAAAGGTGAAACAAAAAAGGCGGTACTCTTTTCACCATTACAAAAATAAATGCATACTTATTTGAGTTTCATTGTACGCAGTTTGAACAGATGATTTCATTATTCAGAGGGAGGGGAAATGAGAGAACAGAAGTTACTGCCTATAAATACTTAATATTACCTGAACATGGGTAAATGTTATTATTTCTTTTTATATGTTGGCTAGAGAAATGTTAGCAAATGCAACTACCTTGATAAATTTTCTTAGGTTTTAACTAGTAGCCTGCAAAAATTTGTATTGTCAAAGAAAATAAATTAATTAATTTCTACAGCATGGAATCATTAAGTAATCCTTATGTTTTTGTTTTAGGATGAGAATAATTTTCAGCAATGAAAACTTGCTGCTCAATGGTGATTTACAGGCAGCTTCCAATAATGATCTGAGTGAAATGTGGTGTGAAACATTCAACAAATTACATTGCTGAACATATTTATTTTCTCCACGCCACCCTTCAAGATAAAATATATCAACTAATAATTACATCATCCACTCAAACTGACTCAAAGTTAAGTCTGAATAAATTTGATCATCATGTAAATGAATTATTGTGAGGAAAGATTATCTCACTAAGAGATCTTAAGTGTGCTACAACCATTGTCTGACTTTTTAACAAAGTATACTAAAAATAAATCATTTTTCAGAGATACCAATAAGTTTAATACCTACTAAAAAAAATGTATCACAAAGCATGGCATATTGACATCTTAAATCATATCTGCAGAATCTTATTTTCTGTGTGCTACATTTCTTTTAAATTCTTTAGGAATACTGCCAATTCAAGTGATAAGGAACAGGTGTTGAACTACTTGGGACCAAGTTACAAAGTATCACTTAAACATAGTGTGCCTATATTGTTAATAGTATACATACACACAGTCGTTGTTTGGATGCGTGGCCGTATTACAGGTAATTGCTTGCCTGCACTGTGCTGTGCGGTTTTCTAACGGTTTGCTTCCCTCTTCACTTTCGCTCCTCTCCATATGCCAGCTAATCAGTTGACGAAAACCCTTTGTTCAGAGGTTGATACATTTTAAGACCTGTGTTTTGTGTTATAATGCCAAAAAGTCTGTACACTTAACACAAAATCTTTATGTATGATATGTGATAGCAAACTGGCAGATAAGTGAGATGGCGATTTATAGACAGATTCCCTGTTGTTCATACGCCTCACAGAGAAATGGTTTGTAATTTTGTGAATAGGTTTAGTGAAACAGGATATATTCTTGATAAGTAAACAAAAGACAGTCATTGTTCTTACAGAAAAATTAAATTAAACTGAGTTGTATTTATGCACGCTCTATTAACATCCCATTCTATATTGAGCATTGAAAGACTGAAAACTTTGCTCAGAGGCCTCCTTATCAGGTTTCAGATTCTTTTACATGCTGTAAATCTACTACACCAGACACCGGCTTTACTTCCTTTCCAAAGCCATGCTAAAGAATTTTACGGTCGAAAAAATGTATCACCATCTACCGGGTTTGAACCCACGAGCTTCCTATTATAGAGGAAGAACTCTATGACATCATAGAAAAGTTACAATGAAGTCCAAATAAATCGCTGAGAAAGCTTGTACAGAAATCATGAATTTTACAAAGCTCGGCTTGAAATGTCAATACACTGTTAAAATTAAAATCCTATAAGGTAACTGTAGTTCAAGAATTGCAACCATGTATAATGTGAATAGAGTTAATTTCTGGAACTGGGTACTGGATAATGTTAATAATGGCTCTACTGACCTTTTAATGTTTTTTTTTTTAAATGGATGAAGTATGGTTTTAATGGCCATGCAAATTCTCTCAAGAGAGGGAGAGATATGCGGCACCAAAAGGACATTCTTTCCATCATCTTCTATGATAAAGCTATGTGGTTATTGTAGTTATGATTTGCATGAGAAATCTATGTGCTTAGGCACGGCCAGCAGACTGTATCCCAGTGGCAAGAAAATTCCTGTTAGGCCGGCTACGCACCCAAACATAGATGACTGATGATTGTATATTTCCAAGAGTAGACTTTCACTATGCCTGTAAAATACTTTTGTCACTTTTCCCCAAGACCTCCATACCAAATTTCCCCAGCTGATAGTAATATTCTACATGCTTTCCTGCAGTATTTAAAAACAATATACACAGTATTTGTGATTCCACACATAATAAATGAGGATTACAACACTTCATAAAATCCTTAAATCTTGAATGGATGAAACTGATACATAGCATGCAGTGAATTTTCATTTATTGTGAACATGTAATTCTGATTGACATAACAAATTGTTTCAAGAGTGTAGCGCCTATAGCCTGCATTCAGGAGGTCTCGGGTTCAAATCCCATACACTGGCCAATCTGTTTGGGATTTTTTTATGGTTTTTCTCAAGTAAATATGGAACTGGATGCTTCAGTGCCACTGCCCAAAGTTACACAATTCCTTGAAATTTATGGCAACAAAATATGCAGCACACATAGTCAAATATGTAGCCCTCACCACTTTTGAGCAGGTTATTCCAGTAGATAATACAGGAAGGAGACTACAGAACTAAGGCCATTTGTCTAGCATAAATTCACATGTATGCAGCCATAAAGTTTAAAAGTGTGCCTAAAGTCATTCTCTGAGGGAGGGAATCATGGTGTAAGGAATTTTTTTTATTTTTACCGATATACCTAAGAACCTATTACAATTAGAAGATTAAAGTTTTAACATAATGACATGAAATATGATATGATAGTGGTTCAGAATACTACCAGAAAACCAAAACAGTATGTCTTTTGTAAACAGGTTGTCTGGTAATTTCTGTGGTTATACAAGGTGGACCATTTAACTTGAGATTGTACAATATCTCCAAAACTAAGCATTATAAAAAGAAATGTCTTGAATAAAAGTTGCTTGATATTATAGGAGAAAGTAAACGCCATTTCCTGTTTTATTTGCAGGATGTTATGATGGTCATTTTAAAGCCAATTAAATTTTTTAAAATGAGAACTTTCCTTTTTTATGTTGTTTTCTCACTCTTCATAAAAAACTAAAAAACATTTAATTTATTTAAAGGTGAGTCGGAATTGTTACAATAACATCACTTAAGTTTACTCACTTAACGTGTTTCGGGAAATGGTTGTTCCCATCCTCAGAAGCTAATCCGACTGGCACGTGTTGTTAGTGTTTCCGTTTTGTGGACTGGATACTGTGGTGGCATCTTGTGGTGGTGAAATGTACTTCCAGAGGGAACTTGGTGGCGGCAAATCAAAATTCATTAGATGTGTGTTGTGTTTTACAATGGTGATCTTCTCCATGCATCTAATTCAGCTGCAAATTTGGCTGGTTTGACTAATGTAATATTCGGTTTGATGTTGTGATTAGTGATCCAAAAAAAAGTGTGAAACTGCAGATTTGTCCATTTGTTTGTATTTAATACATCTCATGTGCTCTTTCAGCCTAGTTTCTAGGTTTCTTTTTGTCTTACCTATATATACTTTATTGCAATCCGAACTATTCATTTTGTAGAAACCAGCTTTTTTGTCTTGTGGAATGGGGTCTTTAAACTTGTTACAAAGTAATATCTCCATGTGAAATTTATCTGTGGGGCTAGGCTGATGTTGTGTTTCATGGAAATCTTAAATTTGTGATATGTTCCTGGGTGGTATGCGAATTTCTTGAACTTTAGCTGTTTATCTTGCTGGCTGAGATTTGTTGTCTTTGATGTGTTTCTATTGTTAGAATTTTGCAATTTTTTTTGTCAATTGTTGTTTTGTTGTACCCATTATTTATTGCTGTGTCTACTATGTGCTGGTATTCTAACTGGTATTCTTGTTTATTTAAGGGGGTATATACCAGTCTATGTGTTAGGCTGTTTAGTACTGCATGTGTTTGTGTGGTTGCATTGAAACTCTTATTTTTTATACAATTAGTAGTGTGTGTTGGCTTCCTGTATATGCCAAAGCTTAGGTTCTTTTGTTCTCTGATGATTTTTAGGTCTAAAAATGGTAGCATGCCTTCTTTTTCTAGTTCTATGGTGAATTTTATTGATTGGTTCTGCAGGTTTAGTAAGGCTAAGAAGTCTTGTATGTATGAACCTATTAGGGACAACAGCGAAGATGTTGTCGACCTATTTGTACCAAACTTTAAAAATGTATGGGAAGGAAGTTGTTATGTGTGTTTCCAAGTAACTCATAAATAGATCTGCAAGGAAAATTGAAAGAAGGGTTACCCATGGTTAAACCTGTTGGTTGTTTATACAACTTCTTATTGAAACTAAAACATTTTTGTGTAATGCACAAATTGGCAAGTTGTATGAGGTCTTCTATTTCTTCTTCTGGCATGTTAGTCTGCTGGAGCCATTTCTTTAATTGACGCAGGAGTTGATCTGTAGGAACACTTGGAAATAATGCAGTGACATCAAAGGAAACTAATCTGTCTTCTGGTTTGAGTTCCAGGGATTTTATCTTCTGTATTAAATCTTCTGAATTCATTATGTTTTTACTATTGAATTTCGGTAGTGAAGAGAATCTCTGAACTAACCATTTTGCCAGTTTGTAGGTAGGAGAATCAATATTGCTGACGTTGGTGTCATGTTATTACCCGGTTTGTGTATTTTAGGTAGAGCATACATTCTTGGTAAAGTGGGGTGGTCTGGTTTTAATCTAGATTTATCAGTGTCTGTTATAGTTTTGCTTTCTTGGATGGTTTGATTGAATACTTTTAAGTGTAGTTTTAATGGGTCTTCTTGAATTTGTATGTAATTTTCTTGTTGCAGCATATTTTCCACTGTAGTAATATAATTATCTTTTTGAAGTACAACTAGTTTATTTCCTTTGTCAGTTTTCGTGTATACTACTGGTTTTGATTTTGATGTTTTGATCATATGTTTGGTTGGGAAATTGTTATGGTTATCTGCTTGTATTTCTTGGAGAACCATTTCACATTCTTTTTTTATAATGGTTTTACTATTTTCATTTAAGTTGTAAGTAGCAATCTCAATGTCTGCAACTATTTCATCAGTTGTTTTTGTGTAGCCAACACATGTTTTTAGGCCAAGGATTAATACTGATAGTTCGGCTTTGGTGAGTTACATTTGAGAGATTAATTACATCTGGGTATGACATCGTTTTTTCATTTTTTTGGTTAGGTTTATATGAATGTTGCTTCCGGCGTAGTATGTCTAGTTTTTTCTTTAATTTCAGCGTGTTTGTTTTCATCCTGTAACTAAAAATGGTGAGGAATTTTAATTGCATGTTTTGCAAAGTGGGTAGCCGAGTGTGCCCATTAATTTAAGGTGAAAAGCATATAATTCCAGTTCCAATTTTTGTAATTTTGCGTAATCGTTTCTCTCAATTACTATTACTTTTTTATCGGCTGATGTTTAATGTTTGCTGTTTTTGTCATATTTTACAATTCTCCTTAAAAACTTTGGTGTGACTTTGTTTTGTATGCATAGGTACAAGAAACGGATGTCTTCAAATGTGTTTTTCTCTTTACTTTAATTTTTTGGTATCTTTTGATGTCACTTTTTATTCCACTGAAATCTGTATTGAAACTTAGGGTTTCTAATCTTACCTTGGTTTCTGCCATGACTAGTATCTTTTCCACACGGTGGCCAATTATAACTTTAGCTTCTTGTGACTTGGTGGTCTTCAATTACATTGATATTTGAAAAGAAGCTAGAAACAGTGATGTGTTATTGAATTTATTTAAAGGTGAGTTGGAATTGTTACACTAACATCACTTAAGTTTACTCACTTAACATGTTTCAGGAAACGGTTGTTCCCATCCTCAGAAGCTAATCCGACTGGCACGTGTTGTTGGTGTTTCCGTTTTGTGGACTGGATACTGTGGTGGCATCTTGTGGTGTGAAATGTACTTCCAGAGGGGACTTTGGTGGCAAATCAAAATTCATTAGATGTGTGTTGTGTTTTAGAATGGTGATCTTCTCCCATACATCTAATTCAGCTGCAAATTTGTCTAGTTTGACTAATGGAATAATGGGTTTGATGATGTGATTAGTGATCCAAAACATGCAATCAAAATTCCTCACCATTCTTAGCTACAGGACGAAAACAAAAACACTGAAATTAAAGATAAAACTAGACCTACTACGCCGGAAGCAACACTCATATAAACCTAACCTATAAATGAAAAAAACAATGTCATACCCAGACATAATTAATCTCTCAAATGTAACTTTCACCAAAGCGGAACTATCTGTATTAAACCTTGGCCTAAAAACATGTGTTGGCTACACAAAAGATACCAATGAAATAGTCGCAGACATTGAGATTGCTACTTACAACTTAAATGAAAACAGAAAAACCACTATAAAAACAAGAATGTGAAATGGTTCTCCAAGAAATACAAGCAGATCAACCCATGTGTCAATTAAAGAAATGGCTCCAGCAGACTAACATGCTGGAAGGAGAAATAGAAGACCTCATCCAACTTACCAATTTGCGCATTACACAAAATTGTTTTAGTTTCAATAAGAAGTTCTATCAACAACCAACAGGTCTAACCATGGGTAACCCACTTTCGCCTTTCCTTGCAGATCTATTTATAAGTTACTTGGAAACACACATAACAACTTCCTTCCCATACATTTTTAAAGTGTGGCACAGATATGTCGACGACATCTTCGCTGTTGTCCCTAATAGGTTCATACAAGACTCCTTAGCCTTACTAAACCTGCAGAACCAATCAATAAAATTCACCATAGAACTAGAAAAAGAAGGCATGCTACCATTTTTAGACCTAAAAATCATCAGAGAACAAAAGAACCTAAGCTTTGGCATATACAGGAAGCCAACAACCCTCTACTAATTACATAAAAAATAAAGAGTTTCAATCCAACCACACACAAACATGCAGTACTAAACAGCCTAACACATAGACTGGTATATACCCCCTTAAATAAACAAGAATACCAGTTAGAATACCAGCACATAGTAGACACAGCAATAAATAATGGGTACAACAAAACAACAATTGACAATAAAATTGCAAAATTCAAACAACAGAAACACATCAAAGACACAACATATCTCAGCCAGCAAGATAAACAGCTCAAGTTCAAGAAATTCACATATCACCCAGGAACATATCACAAATTTAAGAACATTTTCATGAAACACAACATCAGCCTATACCTACAGACAAATTTTACATAGAGATATTACTTTGTAACAAGTTAAAAGACCCCATTCCACAAGACAAAAATGCTGGAATCTACAAAATCAATTGTTCAGATTGCAATAAAGTATATATAGGTAAGACAAAAAGAAACCTAGAAACTAGGCTAACAGAGCACATTAGATGTATTAAATACAAACAAATGGACAAATCTGCATTTTCACACCATTTTTGGATCACTAATCACAACACCAAACCCAATATTACATCAGTCAAAGCAGCCAAATTTGCAGCTGAATTACATGCATGGGAGATCACCATTCTAAAACACAATACACATCTAATAAATTTTGATTTGCGCCACCACGTTCCCTCTGGAAGTACATTTCACCACCACAAGATGCTACCACAGTATTCAGTCTACAAACGGAAACATGGGCCAGTCAGATTAGCTTCTGAGGATGGGAACAACCGTTTCCCGAAACATGTTAAGTGAGTAAACTTAAGTGATGTTAGAGTAACAATTCTGACTCGCCTTTAAATAAATTCAGTAACACATCACTGTTTGTAGCTTCTTTTCAAGTATCAATGTAAACAACATTTGTATAAATCACTTTGCAATTATTCTTACACTAACGTAAATAACAAACAAAATTCTGAATGGCTGTGTACAAAGAGCAAATGAATGGTTGGGCCAATCATACATAGATGGGTCACCCTCCGTGCTGTAGTGGCTAACATGCTAGCCTCTAGTTCCCAAGGTTGCGGGTTCAAAGGGTGATGGATAGTTTTAGGCATAAAAATCCTTAGCATAGCTTCCTTCGGAAGGGAAGTAAAGTCAGTGGTCCTGTGTCATAGATATACGGCACGTAAAAGAACCTCAAGCCTGATAAAGAGGCCTCTCAGCAAAATTACCGATCTTCCATGCCCAATATAGAATTGGTTGCTAAGCACAACAGTAGTTAAAGAGCGTCCATAAATAAAATTCAATACATGGATGACCATTTGAGGGTCAAGTACGTTTCATAATTACATTTTTTATTTTGTTTCCTTATTCTGCATCACACAATAAACAGCTTTTTATAAACCATTTTACAATGAGAAAAAAACATACAAAATGTAGGTTTCAATTTAAAAATATTAAATTGACCCTAAAATGACCATCATAATGTACTCCAAATAAAACACGACTGATGGCATTTACTTGCCCCCATAATATCAAGCAAATTATGAGAGAGAGAGAGAGAGAGAGAGAGAGAGAGAGGGAGGGAAGGAGGGAGGGAGGGAGAGAGGGAGAGGGAGGGAGGGAGAGAGAGAAGTATTGCTGTGTTACCTGCAGTTACTGGCCTCCACATGTGATGGCCATCCTTGAGCAGGTATTACCCTAAGAGTCAAAGTTTCAAACCCTGAAGTTGCACTTCTGAGGTTGGAATTGCAGGTAGAATCACTGGAGAAGGCCATCAGTACCTGTCCTGTTCCTGCTTCTTCACAGTATAGCTGCAGAAATATAAAATAAGTTATGAACATTTGGAGCATTTTCTATACTTACACAGAATGGGAAGGATATATATTTAAACTATGAAAATAAGGCAGAAGCAGATCCAGGATTCCTTTAGGGAGGGGATAATATATTTTGAAAGATACCTTACCAATGAGGAAAATGCACTCAGCAATATTAGCATTTTCATTTCTAAATTTCCCAACGTCATATGAGTGAATCACAAATTATCCTTTGGAAGCAAAGTTTGATTTAAATTTTGAGAAAACTTATGGTTTATTAAATAAAGATACCTTTCAAATACAATGTTACGTTTAAGTAATTCACTAAGTTTTAAAGTAAGTTAATGATACTCATCATTTGAGAGCTTAATTCTTATTCACAAGTTATTTAACTATAAATGTCAAGCATATTTGATTCGGTCTATTTCTTTCTTTTCTTTTTTTTTCCAAGTTAGTGGAATAGCTTTTGACATATAGTCCACCACTATGATAAATTCACTCATTGACGGTGAACAAATAGATGTCATCTGGTGTAAGTAAATAAAACAGAAATAAAAATGTTGATTTTGACTTTACCAAAGCAACACCATTTGTATATAGTTTCCATAATTAAGAGAGGGGTGACTATAGCTCCTCTTAACCCCTTCCATACAAGGTACATTGAAAAGGGTGCAAAATTCTTCATTGCCTTTGGTCCATCTCCTAACATGGGCACAACTAAATAATTTGCAATGTCATATTTGGCAACATAGCCCACAGAAGTATGTGCCACACTGCCTGCCATGTCAGACGAATGAAGTAAATAGTAATGTTCTTGCTCGGAGGAAGAGGAAGTGTGTATGAAATTTTTGTGTTAAATGCATCTACACTGATATCTAATCACAAATGACTGAAAAAAGTCTGTGTCAAAAGTACATTGTAAAGCAAAATATATGTTCAAGTGAGACACTAATTAACACTTTACATGGGGAAAAACATGAATTGGAAAGGTAGAATCAGACTGAAAAATTTAATGCCATAGCCTGGATTTGAATCACAGATCTTCGCCTTTCTGTGCTGTTGCTGTTACCAAATGAGCTACCATGGCATGCCGACACAACATTAAATTCCGTAACCAACTCACATTTTTACTGGTAAACTAAATGGCATTCTCAAATTGATTTTCAGATAACATATACCAATGGCGACTTAGAATCCTGTAAACACTTTTAAGTCCCAACCTTCATGTTAACCATTATTAGGTCAATCAATGAAAATCATCTGATTCTACTTTTCCAACTTTAGCCTACACATTCATGTGTCGAAGAACAATTCGTTATATTCTCATCTGCGAAAATAGAACCGTTGTAAAAATCCTAAACACTGTATGTTGCAAATCATGCTTCCTCTGCCACTAATATGTTACTATGCCCATGAAAGTATTTGGAAATTATCCAAATTATTATTCACTTTCAGATTTTACTCTCTCAGCAGCAGAATATATTTTTCTGCTTTAAGAATGTTTGGGTGGTGTAGCTTCTAGTGTAGCTACTCACATTTCCTGTTTCTGCACTCAACACCAAGAGATCACCTGGAAAACCTTCTGATAAGAGAATTTAAATCCACACAATTTTAGTTGCATCTCAATTCTGCAACATAATTTCTGAGTATTACTGATATGTGTAAGGTTTCAAAGTTGGAATGTTTATACTAAACTCTGACCCAGTTTCACCTCTGTGCAAAGTATAACCACTGTAAAAACTAGGGTCTGAAGCCTAACATGTACCAGTGGCTCTATGAAGTTGTGGTAAAACCACAAATCACTTACGGAGCATTGGTATTTTGGCCAAAGGCTCTACAAACTAAAACAAAAGAAAAACTAAATAGTCTCCAGAGGTTGGCTAGTTCAGGTAATCTGGAGGTTTTAAAAGCACACCCTCTTTTATTTTGGAAAATTTACTAGGTCTTAGCTGCTGGAACCATGTATTCAAGCTGAGGCTAGACTAGCAGCATACAGAATCATCCAGGTAGAAAAGTGGCGAGAGAACTGCTGTAAAACAGGCCACCCCTCCGTCCTCCACAAAATGGAAGATTGTGTATTATTAATGAAATCTGATTTCATGTCAGAAGTAATTTCAGTTTTCAACCCTTCAAAGCAAGTATTGTTGATAGAAACATTGAATAAAAATCTCATCTAAGGCATAAGAACAATTTGGTAATATATACTAATGTTACACGCATAAATGGGAAAACTGGCACAGGTGTTTATCACAAATCAATGGGCAAATGCTATAGCACAAGCCTAGGAAGATTCCCTTATGTCTTTCAGGCAGAGATACTTGCTACACTTGAAAGTGCATGCGTATGCTGGGAAAAGAGAATTGTAGGAAAATATATCCTTATAAACTCTGACAGCCAGGCTGTACTAAAAGCCCTTAGTTCCCATCACTTTAAATTCCAATTAGTGTGGGAATGTTATCAACATTTATCAAATCTTTCCACCCACAATATAGAAGAATTGTGGTGTGTATCTGAACGCACAGATATAACGGGAAGTGAAAAGGCTGTGTTTAAGAACATAGAAATTGATGTGTGATGCACAAACCATAAAGTTTCGGCCTCAGACACAGAAAGACTGAAATATCTATGAATTCGTTGCATAATAAATTGTAAAATTTAATGTGTATTAATTACTCTACCATCTGTGCCGTTTCCTTTTGGGCTATGATATCTCTAATATTTTGAGACTGCCTTGAAGGCTTACAAGGTTATTTGCATCAGATGAGAAGGTTTAATGTGTGTATGGGTATCTTGCCATGATACGAGGTTCACTCCAAACGTTTTGAGAATGGGCAACAATGAGTAGTGGAAAGCCAAAGCAGTTTTTTCTAACTTCATATTGAAGTTCAGATAGCAACATGTGCAAGTCTGGGCATGCTCCAACAATGTGCATTGTGTATGTATGTATAGCAGGTGAAGCTACGCCATGTGCTAGGATGAATATCAAGCGAGAGCATTTCCATGCTATGATTTTCTATGACTTTAAATTCCGTTTAAGGGAGGAAGAATGCTTTGAAAGACTGCATCATGTATTTGGGGATCTTTGCCCTTTGCAATCCACCATTTATTGATGGTATGCAGAGTTTAGAAGAGTAAGGGATTTCCCTCAAACAAGAAGACCGAGCAGGATGGCCAACTGCAGCAACAATGGATGAAAATGTGGTGAAAATCTGTAGCAGTGAAAACAATCCTGAAAGAAAAACTTGACGTCAGGAAGCTCTGCAGTCGCTGGATCCCCCACCACCTCACAAATGAGCAGAAACAACCATGTGTGCAATGGTGCCAGGAAATGCTTGAAAGATGCAATGGAGGAAGATCCAAAAACATACTTAACGTTGTAACAGGTGATGAAGGCTGGATTTACCAGTATGATCCAGAAACTAAATGACAGTCATTGGTCTGAGTTTTCCCCAGGGAAGATCCCCCAACAAAAAAATAAGCAAATGAGAAGTGTTGGCAAGATGATGATCTGTTCCTTCTTCTCAGCAAGTGGCCACATTGTGATGATTCCGCCTGAGGGACAAAAGACTGTTACTGCCAGATGGTACACCACAAAATTGCTGCCACAAGTGTTCAATGAACTGAGAAAAACATGTCTTAAGACTGGTTTGCATGGAATGTTGTTGCACCATGACAATGCCTCTGCCCACACTGCACAAGAAACAACCCAATTTATGCAGCAGTTAGGAGTCAGATATTTGTCCCATTCTCCAGATCTGACCGCATGCGACATTTTTCTATTCCCCAAAATGAAAGAAAAAGTTTGAGGTCAACGATTTGAGTCGCCTGAAGCCACAGTAGCTGCTTACAAAGAATGTATTTGCACTCTCTCCAAAGAAGAGTGGTGCCCAGCATTTGAAAAATGGTTTGAAAGCATGTATGGAATGCAATGGAGAATATTTTGTAAAGACGCAATGATCAGATCTAAATTTTAAATATTTTATTGCATCCATTCTCAAAACTTTTGGAGTGACCCTATGTGGCTCAAGTGATAAGAGCTTCGGCACAGAGAGCCAAAAATTCATAGTTCGAATCTCAGCTATGGCATGGAATTTTATAAGTCTGATCCCATTTTCCATCTTAGTGCCTGCACATGGCTAGTATGGAAGAGTATTTTTCATAAGCACTAATTAAACATAATATTAAGCCTGGAATTCGAAGTAGAATGCTTATTTGGGTATCTTGCCACTTGAGTAGTAAGATCCATGGTTCAATACTTGGCCATGGCATTGAATTTTTCAAATGATTCAACTTTCCATCTCAGTACCTAAATACACGGCTAATGTGGTAGAACCACTAAAAAAAAAAGTACAATTTAACACAATGCTTAATTATAAAGCTCAGAAATGCAAAGTATTTTAAAGTTTGCAAGTCATTGCGCAGTATACCACCTTTAATACTTCAGATTGCCTTGAATGTTTACCGGGATACTCGAATCAGAAAAGAAGGTTTAATGTTTGTAAGATATTTTATCATATCTCCAGTGCTAAGGGTGATATGCACAGTCATTACCTTAAAGATACCTTAAGGTTTCCTTAGCAGTTTGCACGAATTTCGTATTCAGAGTTAAAATCCTTAAGGAGGCCTTGAGGCTTCCTCAAGGAACAGCGAAGGTTGTCGAAAGCAACCTTGTCGTCTCCTTAAGGATTCCTTCCATTGTATTTTGCACAATGGCGGGTATACTTAACCACGAATTGATCGAGTTTCTCGATTTTATGGAAAATATAGCTTTGGAACATGAGCCACCATTGCAAAGGAGGTATTGGCGAGACCACGAAAACCCTCTAGAGCATTATAGCGATTTACAGTTTTTTAAACGTTACAGATTCTCAAAGAATACTGTAACAGAAGCTATTTTGCCACTAGTGCATTTTCAAGAACAGAGGACACATTGAGGCCTACCACTTCCTCCAATTCATCAAATTCTCTGTGCACTCAGATTTTATGCAACTGGAGATTTCCAGGTAAATAAAGTGTAATTAAAAACCTATTTGTAAAGCTAATTCAGTTATATAAGTGTACTCAAAACATTGGGCGGTATGCACAGATTGTGTCCGTTATATCAGAATAACGTGCAAAAAATGTGCGTCAATTTGATATCTGAGAATGTGATTTTCAGCCCCTTGCATAGTATATAAGTAGTAAAATGGATAGGTGCGAGTGTTAGCGGTAAAATTTTAGGTTAGGTTAGCTTAGCTTAGCTTTGCTTAGTTTGTCTGCTTCCAAATTTACGGCTAATTTATTTTTGGGGGGGAGGGATGTTCACTGCTCATGAGCTGTTTGGCTAAAATGCATGCTTTTAGCCTGGTACAGCCGGTTTTAGTTTAGATATAAAAATATATTCCTAAAATTGTAGTAGTGTAAAAGCTTTCCTTTTACCTTAAAAAGCCTTCTTTAATGTGATTTTAATTGGTTAGTATATTTTTGGCATCGCTCTATTAGTAAATAAGTTTTAATTTATTCTGAAATATGCTCCTAATGTTTTAATGATAGTAATAGTTACAGTTTCATTGTGTTTATACTTAAGATAAACTTATGTTTTAGTTTCATTATTTGTATTTTCAGATTGTTAATGGAGATCTCATAAAGATAAACCAGAGCACAGTGAGCCGCATTATCAAGCGAGTGTCTATTGGTATTGCGCAGAACTTAAGTCAATTTGTGAAATTTCCATTAACGGAACAACAGTACGGCAACAATAGAAACTTATTCTATGAAGTGGCTCAGTTTCCAGGTGTAACAGGTAATAATAATATTTACTAATGACTAAAACAGGGTAGTGGCTTATTACCTATCATTAAGCTAATAAATCATGAGACACTCATGATGATAGTAGATACCAAATTTGAAAATATGGATACAAATGAAAGGGCATAATATAACATTTTCTTAAGCATAGGTGATCACAACTCTATATTGAAGGAGTCTCATAAAATCAGTTGCAACGTGAATGAAAGCCAATAGTAATTTCAAATGCTGCATTTTTTATTTATGTTCATTAAAGGTTTGAGCAACTGTACATTATTTCTATATCTTTTCAGGTGTAATAGACTGCACCCATATTCCTATTCAAAGTCCCAGAGGACAGTTTGCCGAATTGTACAGGAATAGGAAGGGTTGGATGTCTCTTAATGTTCAGCTAATTTGTGGACCTCAGATGGAGATCATGGACATTGTTTCACGTTGGCCAGGATCAACGCATGATAGCAGAATTTTTGACAACTCTGCTATTTGTCAGAAATTTATTGATGGCAGAGTACATGGAATTCTGCTTGGAGACAATGGCTATCCACAACTGCCCTATCTTTACACTCCTATACTGGATCTTCACGTGAGAACCCCAGCAGAACGAAGGTAATTTCCATTTGAATACTTACATGTCATGAGAATGATACCGGTGGGGGGTAAATAAGTGTGAAATATACATGTACGTAATTAACTCTCTGTGCTTCAAAAAGCATAACAGAAATGTAAATTTACTAAAGCTAAATTTTTACAAGAATACACACTGAAATACAATAATTTGTGCCTTTAATTTCAGATACAACAGAGCTCACAAATTCACTAGAAATATCATAGAACGACTGAACGGGGTATGGAAACAAAGATTTCCTTGTCTAAGGAGGAAATTACTTACAAAAGCAATCACCACACAAGCCATAATTGTTACATGTGCTATTTTACACAACATTGGCATTCAGAGGCGAGATTACTTCAAGAATGTGGAAGAAGATCCAGTAGAGGGTATACCTGTGGCCAATGCCAATGCTGTACAGAACCCACGAGCACGCATTCTCAGGCAACAGTTCATACAAAGACATTTTAACTGAGCATTTGTATGTAACAAGGACCAAGGGCAGATCCATATTTCTGAACCATATAAAAATGTACTTTTAACAACAGAGTTGCAATTTTTCTGTTTTTGTTTCTCTTGTTATCTGGGAGTGTACATAGTGTAAATACGTTCTGTGAACCAGATTTAGCCTAAGATTTTGACAGCGGAAATTCTTCCAGCTTTTAAACACGCCAGTATATTTGCTGCCAGTCCTAAGTGGATAAAGTGTGAAGGAAAGCTATTACATGTTACATTTTTGGTAAATCAGCAGGTTATCTATGTCATATCAGCTTTAGGAGATAATTTTGTGTGCTCTTTAGTATGCTAGTATTCTGTAATTACACAAGCTACATTTTTGCAACAATAAAAAATAATGTTTTATATTATTCCTTTCACTTCAGATACAATAGAGTTCACTAATCAATAAGGAACATAATAGAGCGAACGGAGCGTGGAAGAAAAGATTCGCATGCCTAAAAAGGAAACCACTCACCAAAATACTGACAACTCAAGCAAGGTTAACATAACAATATAAAATAAAAACTATTAAAATGTCAGTTGTGCAATATTGTTTATTCAGTGATGGTATGTACAACGGGGTATTCTGTTTTTAACTAGTGTCCCTCTCAGCAATGCGATTAACTGGATAATTTAAATATGCAAACAATTATTAATCCCGAAATGTGTATAAACTTGAGCATCATTTCTATTTCATACATTTATCGTCTGAAATGACCTACATATCAGGTTAACGAATGTTAAACCTCAACAATATATATGTAACCAATTTTGTAATACTGAAAATCAGTGTGTATAAAACAGGCTAATAAACTATTTTATTACACGTTTTTGGTGTATCTATGTTTAACATTTTGTTTTGAAGTAAATGAATTACTTACACCATAATTTAATTAGATATTACATCAAAACTGTAATTAAATTAATAACTATAATAAGTTTGAAACAGTTCTTGGTTTAAAAAGTATAATTCACATGTTAACAGTATTAATATTTTGTTTAGTTTGAATTTGCAAGCAACTAATTTTTTAAAGAAGTAACGAAATGAATTATTTGGTATTATTATAAGTTTGACCATTCTGTTAGCTTATAATTAAACCCATTCTCGAGGATGGAATGGAAAATATTGTAAATACTTAATTTTAATGTTATTTGCACTGATAAATGTTAAAGACTGAAGCTTGAGGAAGTTGTAGCACATTTCTGACAAGTGTTCCTTCAACAAAGCAATTCCAAAGGTATTGAACTTCGAGCTAAACAAGTCTGTGAATACATAATTTGCTTACAAGATTGTGGGACGATGTACAACACAGTTTTCTGCCCTAAATAACACTTTTCTTTTTCAGTTCCAATTGTAGCACATGCATTTCTTCCTTTCTTCTCTCCTCTGCCTCGAATGCCTTTTTCTTCCTTTCCTCCTCCCATTCGAAAGCTTGTCTCCTCCGCTCTTCTTCCTTCCTGGCATTTTCTAACAGTAGTTGGAGCTCTTTCTCCCTGAGGGACTGCAGCTTCAGATCGCACTCCATCTGGAACCTATGCCTTTTCATGCGTTGCTCTAATTCATCCTCCACAAGGCTCTCCCTCGAAAGGCGTTTTTTTGGACGTGGAGTTGATAGTGATGGATGATTTTGACCTATCAAGAAAAAGATTCATTAAATTATTATTTAATGCTTTATGAATAAACAATTATGTTGCAATAAACTGTTATTTGCAGTTGAACAGACCCACTGCCGTATCATTGTTTAAATTACTGTTACCTTCTTCTACTGTGACAGGGGCATCTCTGTCAGTTGATGCATCACATGACTGATCTGTAACATATCAATATAAAATAATCAATGCTGTTTTTGAAACAATAATAAGCTGTAGATAATAATAAAACCACATTACTTATTATATATAATAAATAAAAAAATAATTGTTTCAAATAATACAGTGAATATATATTTTATTAGTTTGTTAAATTACCTTGTGAAGAAGAACCGGCAGTAGTGCTTTCAGTGGCAACAGGAGTACACTGCGAGTCTGAAATAATAATAGTTTCTGCTGTGAATTAACTAAAATTGTTTTATATGTATATATAAGCAAAACGAAATACAATTAATTATTTTGAAATGTTTTGTCCACTTAAGAAAATCTAATTCAGTACTTGAATTATGAGAATGTATCTGAGGTACACAGCTCCATAAGAATGAGTAATGGTAACGTGAACACATTAAAGTTACACAAGGTTACAATTTTTAAAGATTGCGATTGGGAATAAGTAAATCTCTTAGCTAAAGTGGATTAGATCTCATTAGATTAAAACGTTGTTATAACAACTTCAAAATAATTATCATAATTTCTTTTCAAAGCAAGTAATAGATAGCTATAATGGAATTATGAGTTCTCCAATTTGATAGTTTATTTCACATAAAACTTTATATTCAAATAACATATTTAAATTAATTACCTTGCGCATTAAAACTGCTACCCGCAGCTGCAGTGTCAAGCTGGCTACAGGTTGGTGCCGATAAGACTGAAAAATTAAGTAATAAATATTTAATACATAGAAATAGAGCACATTTTCCCTAATAGTTAATATTTAGAAAATCAAGCATTATTTGCTTTACAAGAATGTGTTGTAAGTGCATGATTAGGTACCTGGAAGTGATCTGATAGCACCAGCATCAGAGTCGAACCAGAACCCCATATTGTGACCCAAATGGGGCACTACCAGCTCAAGTTCTGGTGTTGCTGATGCGGTAGGAGGTGGTGGACCACCACCAGTCTTCATAATTAACCTGGACTCGGTTGCCATGTCCCTCTTCCTTTTTGTTTTTATATTATCCCAGCATTTTTTTAGCTGGGTCAAAGTTCGCTGAAATAAACAAAAGAAATTGTGTAACTATTACCATAAATACACCATTGTTTAATTTATATAAAATATTGCAATACAGCAATGCATAATTAATTCAAGTAATAGGGCTGCTTTAAGGATATCTATTTGTGAAATTTATAAAATCCACAATTTTAATTTGATTTATTTGAAATTTAAACAAAAGAACTAGGACTTAATGAGTAGTATATATACCAAATTTCATGCATCTGTTCAAATTATTTCCAGAGTTATTAATAATTTTATTGAATTTTTTAGCATTTCGAAGAATTGCTCAACACGATGCAGTTATTTTTTTTAAAAAAAATATTTTTATTTACACTCTTTAATAGTATTGCAATTAATTTTAAAGATGAACTTTTGATTACCCTGCTAGTTTGGAAGAAAAAAAAATACTTAATATGTCATATGAATATTTTTAACAATTGTCAAAGCATAACAATTATTATTTAATTACATCAGAACTATTCACTTTATACAAAATTCATCTCATCATTATCTTATGTGTTATATCTTAGCATTTACAGCAAAGTGCATACATTTATCATGAAAACTGCATTGTGTGGAGCAATTTACATTTGAAAAAAGTGCTGAAAAACCTAAAAAATGAGAAAAGAGGTTTCAAAATTGCATCATAAAAATAGCAGTGTTTCTGACTTATGAATGTTTTATTTAATAAATGAACTTTGTTCCTGACTAGCCCTATACCCCATGTTGAACTGGGACACAGCAGAAGTTACACAAATTTCCAACTTCTTTTTGGAAACAAATATTTCATGGGGCATTTTGCCCAGATGACATGATAAGCTACTCATTAGCATTTTGTGTCTTGCCTGATCTGCATCTTTAAGAAGCTCATCATTGGCAAGTCTTCGATAAACTGGCAAGATTTTTGTATTATAGTATTTAATAACACGAAAATGAATTTTTGTGAATTTTTTCCTATTGTCACATATGGATATCCTTAAGAAGTGAATATGCATTTACCATATTTTCATGCAGTATTCAAATGAGTAGCTTTGCCATATTGAGTATTATACGTTCGATCCGTGTTTTAAATGAGAGATCGAATTTGGGTTCTCCGCATTACAAACATACACACCATCAATGTTCTAGGAAGGTGGGCTCAATACATATTGAAATGATTTCAATACGGAACTTAAGGTTCCTAATCAGTTATTTTTGGCAAACGTTAAAATACAAATTACTTGGTGTATCGAAATAGTTTTGAATTCGATGCATATTTTTATAACACCAATCCGAATTGAATGGCAGATGCATTAACCTTCACTGACAAATCGTGTTGAGCTTCTATTTAATATAGTAAGTGTATTTAAAAAATTAGAATACTCCATGAAACTGTAGTAATTACATTTGAATAAATTATACCACAAATGCTGTTTGATATTCGCAGTTGTTGTAATACCTACTTAACCAAACTTATTTTCTTACCTTGAACACGGCATTGCTGCTATTAAATTGGTGTTCGATTTCCTCCCATGCTGCCTTCTTCTTAGCAACACTTACAATGTCCGTTCGTTTATCCTCAATAATTCGCTTCTCTTTGATTAGATCAATTAAAATTGACTTTTCCTCTGGAGAAAATATCTTATGAGGAGTTTCACCCGCCATGCTTATTCATGTGCGTCGTGTTTATGTTTATGAATATTTCCTATTGGCTGAAAGTGACGTATTCGTATGAGAATTATGAACACTCAAATAATTTCACGGACATTTTCCGAGTATTTCCGAAGGCGCTCCTCAAGGCATCCTCAAGGCTAAGGAGTCCTTAAGAATCATCTCTGCATACGAAATCATACCTTCGCCTATCCTTTTCCTTTCCTTACGGAAACCTTAAGGTATCTTTAAGGTAATGACTGTGCATATCGCCCTAAGAGTCAGCACAGAGAAAGGAAAATTACTTTTTGCCACTACTTTAAATTTACTTTAAATTTACTTTAAATACATAGTGTATACAATTTCCACTTTACATACTTCACCGAGTTGCTGGTTTTGCCACTATATTACCTGATATACAAATGAGAAAATTACATATCTTAGTTTTGCAAAGGCATATCAATATTAAATAACAAAGCTCTTCAAAATAAAATAATGATAATGAGTAAAATATACCTTACCATGATCTTCAAAGGAGCAACGTCGAATAGGAAGATTTAATCCAGAGCCAGAAGGACAGATGTCCAATTCTGATACAGGATTTGGACACACTATCTTGCTTTCAGAGCCATCATTAACATTGTAAACAAATGTGAAGCGACCACTGATTGGGCAGTATACACGCTGGATATCTTCACCTCCCAAGTCTTTTGTTTCTGAAAAAAGTAGTATGCCTCATAAGTTAATTTATTCACCTATAGGACTTTGAATATTGATACATTCAACTAAAGTATTCCAACCAGGAAAATTTATCGGGGTCTGATAAGGAGGAGAGGTAAAACAAATCTACGTGTCCTTGGGCTGCAACTCACCTGGGCACCACCATTTGTTTACAGACATACAGCTACTTAATTTGTGTAATGCTTTGGTGCTCCTTTGGGTTGCATTTGGAGCAAGAATGTTTTACCGATGTAAAAAAAAACCTTATGTATTACATTTATATGACTTTCTCTCCCCACTGTTGTTTATTTTTAAATATCTTCTACAGAATATTCTTACAAAAGCTTATTTTTCTATCTGCTTAATATCAACCAAGTTAAACCTTTGCAGAAATTGTCGCATTACACATTTTGTTGTACATACAAGGTGGATAGAGGAAGGTGAACTGATAAGTCATATGCTTAAAAGCTGGTATATGCTGGCCTTGAAATTCCAATCTCTTTCCATGGCATTGCAAATAACAACTGAATAGCAACAGTACTTTAAGAAAAAAGGAAGTATTGAACAATTCAAACCAATAATAATGGATATCTCGGAAATGGCTGATGCCACAGAAAGTTACCTCAAATATACTTCAGCACCATCTCCATATTTTCACCAACATCTGTATAAGGAAGGACAAGAAATCTTTCTACAATTCTTAGTGGTGACAGCCATATTGGTTTACATCAAGTTGGAGAAGGCATACCCAATGATAAATGTCAAAAATTCAAGGTAAAACGGCACATTGTCTGGCACCAAATTGTCAGAATAAATGCTATGATGGAATTAAGAGAGATGAGCCCAGATGGTGCAAAATTGCAGATGTGACAAATGGCAGCTTACAGTACTTTCAAAGTTAAGCAAGGTTAGTTGATGTACATATTATAATACTTTACTCAACATCTTGCTAAACAAACATGTCCATTATGTGTAATGTTCACACAAATGACTTGTTTTGATTTTTTAAGCATCATTTTTAAGAGTCACAATTCAAACAGAACAGTGGAGATGGACAGAAGTTGCTAAAAAGAAATGCTGTTCCAAATATTTTTAATGTTAATTGTGAAGTTTCACTGTAGTGAAACAATAACCTGAAAGATTGTTGAGTCGGTTTGTGACTCTAACTTCACTTACTTAAATTTGGTTTCAGGACATGTTTCAAATGCAATTGCTTCTGTCTTCAGCATTGGTCTGACTGTCAACATTGGAGACATGATTACTCGTGTTGGTTGCAAGGCAGTGTCATCTGGTATCTTTGTCATGAAAACTTCTGAGGCCAGGATTTCAAAATGCACTACATACCCAGACCCAAATCTATGCTGTGATAACAACTCAGTCAAAGAAATGGATAACACAAGGACGTAAGTACAACGTGCATTCCCAATTTTTTTTTATTTTAGGTTTATTAGTTTCTTACGTTTCTGATTTACGGGAGGTTAGGTTTTTTTTATAAGCTTAGGTTCCTGATTCACAGGAGGTTACTTTTATTAATGTTTTCAATGAACGCCCAATTAATGCAATGAAGCCGTAACGTGTTATAAAGATGCTGGAAAATCGTGATTAATGAGTTTATTCTAACGATGGGAAACATACCGAAGAGCAACTTAAAATTGTAGAAACAATGTTTCTAATCTTCATTTTGCATCGCAGAACACTTGCGTGTTGATAGAGAATTTCCCTTTCTGATTTCGGAAAAATTCACCATATTCACGGATGGGTACAGAATAGTATGATGATGATGATGATAATGATGGTTTGCAAAATTGAAATGCTTGCAAATATCTCCCACTATTTAAAAAATGTTGATAAACATTGTTCAACGTAATGGTTGAAATATTCCTAAATAAAAACTTTCTGAATAGTTCCATAATAGTGGTTTTATTATTTCATTAGTGATTTGGAGCATATAATTATGGAAATCAACTTAAATCAAACAGTAATAAGTATTAGGATGTTGTATTGTAAGGCCACGCACAAATAACGCCTAGCCTGTTTACCACAGCAGGAGTCAAGGTTATGAGAGACAGGTTCCCCAATTTCGCCTCTTCATCTTCGTTTCTGCCATTGGGTTTTACAACGGTGAGTCCACACTGTTCAACATATCAACAGTTAACATTCAACAATTAACAAAATGTTTCATTCAACATGTTGTAACTGTTAGCCTTTAACATTCCATCCATACCGGTTAACTTGTTGGGACAACAAAGTTCTCGATTCAAACCAAAATGGACTGTAAGAATGATGAAGATTTGGCTATTGCTGTTTGTGTCTGTGCTTGGTGTGTAATGAAACCCAAAAGAAGAATGTGGATGAGGCCCTAGCTGGTTAACGGGCACAGGAGATAAAATATTTTGAATGAGCTTAAAATTGAGGATAGGTTTGGCTTCAACAATTTTTTGAGAATGATTGACAGTATCTTCAACTTTGTTTTGAGTAAGGTAACATCTACAATTCACAAAAAGGACACACATTTGAGAGCAACCATTCCAGCTGCTAGACGAGGCTTTTTTGCATTTCCCAACTGTGTTGTGAGCGGAGTGAGGCTACCTTCTTTTTGATATTGCTTCTGAAAACAATAAATTGCACATAGTTAAGCATAATTGTCTGCCCCTTTCACCTTATCCCTGTACTCTTTGTATGGTACATCCAACAATGACAGCCTCAACATAATATCATTGATTAATGAAAGTGTCTTCCTTTTGTCCATTCCCTAACTTCATGTGGAGCAAACCAAAACAAGGATAAAAGCACAGAACAATACAAGAGAACAGTGATCAACAGAACTAATATGAGGTGACATGTGATGAATAGTACGCAGGAATTGGAATGCGCCACTGCATGGTTACACTCTGGAAACTTCCAAAGCTTGCCCGATCATGTATGAAGAGTAAATTGACTTAATAAGCTTACATCAAAAGTGAAAACACACCCAAAATGCTAAAGGTGCCAACTGCAACAGTCTCAGTTAACATGTTGCACTCAACAACTTTTGTTAAATGTTAATCAGTGTGGACACGGCTTAACACAGGTTTTTCTTGATCTGTCAGCAGTGAGGAAAACTTCCTGCTAAGCAAATGTTGGCCCACTGAAAACCCACCTGCTGGGGCGAGCATGTGCAGGAAGCAAAAATCGCAAAAATGTACACTTCTAGCACTAATTTTTCTTATGACTATACAATTGCCAAAAGATTCACACCCCACTTGGCCTATGACTCTCCATTTTTTCAAATTTATCAAATTGCTTCAGTTTGTTTTGTTGATAAACAACTTACTCCCACTTGTGTGTCATACTGAAATGGCACCATCAGTTCTAGTCATACTTAATGTTTCACTCATGCCCATATTATATAAAGTTAAAAGCTCAGAATATCAAAAGCAAACCACTTCTTAAGGTTGGTTCACAATAAACTAGGAAAAGGAACCAGAATAAGAATAAGAATGGAAAGCAAAATATGTACATTTGGTTCACAAATACAATCAGAGAGAGAGAGATTGTGTGTGTGTTTTCTGTTCATTAGCATTAAAGATCAAACACTTTTCCTTTTGAGAACATAATACTGGTGCTAGCTAATCTAATTCCGGCCGGTATAGCAGGGAGCTTCTGGAATAAAAAATATCTCTGCTGTGCTGCTTCTTATGTATGATAAAACTGCAGAGTTAAGAGGCAATGGTAGCATTTTTGTGCAAAGTAGCAAAAACTTTGGTTTCATAAATTCTATCAAACTGAAGAAAGTGTAACACTAAAATATACAAATATTAACCACTTCATTTTGTAAGTAAAGGCTATATATGCTTAATATAGTCATGTATATTGCGTTTCATGTTCCTTAATTTTGTTTTTCTTTCCTTAAAATATGTATACAAAGCCCAATTTAAATGCCCATTTCTATTATTGGGTAACTGGGGAGAGCCAGTGCAGGGTTGAAATGAATGCCAGGATATGTTTGGAAGATTTTTATTAATTTTTTAAGTAGGATACTACAACGGGTCAAAAAGCATTTCATTTTAATTATTATCTCAAATTTTTGGTCCATTATTGCAATGGATAAACAACATTTAAACAGAAAATTAATAGGTAGTTGTCACGTTTCTCAACGTATAAGCCTGAAATATGGCAATGCATAAGGATACTGTATGCATAGTATAAATCCATTGGGCTGGTTGTGTTATTCCAAAAGAGGGTTTACAGGAAAGCACATATCTGCAGAAATAAGGGTCACTCACCTATCTGAAATTCCAGGGCATTTACACCACGTTGTTTCAGCCACGTACATGTGTACATTTCTTCACCACTGCAACATACATTAACATTTAACTATAGTAACAGTATTTACACTTGAAATTGACATTTTCAAAACAGATATCCTTTGAAAAATGACCCTTCCAGAGTTTACAAATGTGACATGAGCAGAACAATCAAGAGGTTAAAATGCTCTAGGAATAGAAACATCTCAAACCTGTGGTACATATGGTTTTAATGGTTGCTTGAACTTATGATCCTACAGGTGGATGCATTCCCTCAGTCTAACCAATATCAATATTTAAATACAACCATTGTGAGGTTATGACAAACTAAGATACAAATTTATATAAAAACTGAAAAATCCAATGATATCATAGCTAGGAATCAAACAATGAATCTTCAATTCTCAGTGCAAACGCTCTTACAGCTTAAGCTACCATTTTGAGTAGCAGTAGTAGGATAGAGATTTATGACACACGTCTATGATTATTAGCGCCCGATCACTGTATGTAAAATTACCAAACAATAAGAATAAAATGGATTAGGACATAAGTTCCATATAATTCAATAGACCTACAAATAGAAATTAAAAACCAATGTCAGTAAATGCAGAACTTGTAGCTAGAAAACAGGCAAAGACAAAGAAAAGAGACTAGTGGCAGTAAAAAGAGACATAATGACTACTAAAATCAAAAAAGATAAAATGGTGAACACTATATGCAGTGCCCCATACTGCAATGACAAATTAAATATAGTATACAAACTCTATAGCACATAAAGCCATTATATCCTAGCACCTGGGACATAATTGCTGGCAAATACAAAGAGGCACATAACTAGGCTAAAAACTGACACTAAATTTAAGCATGTTGCACAGTCCACAACTCATTACAATGAGCACAAGGAGGTGTGGGGTCGGAAATTAACGGGTGACTCTGGCTAAGAAGACAAGTGTCCAAGAAGCAATTTTATTAAATCATCTCCTCATAATGGGAGGCATGCAAAGAGGTACTCCAGGCGATAGGAGAATTTCAACATCCTGAAGCTTGTTCCCTTGAATACCAGCCCATTCATCAGGCCAGTGCAATAGAACAGTTACACAACACAATGATAAAACCATCACAAAGAACATAAGAACTAAAACATCTGGGAAATGCAATTGCAGGTTAGAAAGCTGTAACAGCCACCTCATTCCCTAGCAAGCCAATATGCCCAAGAACACACACAAAGGACATGCTGATGCTGGCACCAACAAATGAGTGAAGGCAATCCTGGATGAGCTGTACAAGAAGATGATAAGTGTACAGCGACTGAATGCTGTGGAGTGAAATCAAGGAATCGGTACAAATCACACACTGCTCAAGGTCTTGCAACTGGGTATATAAAAGAGCTTGGAGAATATTAAGCAGCTCAGCTGCAAAGCTTGAACACTGCTGTAAAATGCGTAATCTAAAAATCTGTCACAGAGTAAGAGCACAACCTACTCCCCTTCGCTTTTTGACCCACAGCGTAAATAAATTGGCAGTTATCCAACTGCTCTTTAAATGCTATAAATGCTGAACGAATAACTAAACTGGGGTTGTAGACTCCATAGCACATGTCAATTCCAGATCGAAGTGGGTCTCGATGAGGAGATAGAAAATGTGTATCCCCTCTGGTAAAGTGATGTAGAACAGACAAAAGAGCAAACAAAAATGAGCTCCAGGGGGAGTAAAGCCAGGATGATAGCTGTCTACAGACATTCCAATGAATAATTAAAATCACAAATTTTAGGACAGATGTCTGGGCAGGCTAGAGAGACTGCATGCATAGCTACACATGGGGTGGCGTGCACCATGTTGGAGTAAATTGCTTCGGAAGTAACGTTTACTAAAGAAGTCCCCACTACGGGAGCAATTTACTCCGAAAGTAACGTTGGAGAGCTCAATTACAATTTACTCTTTTAGTTACGACTACGGAAGTAAGTGCTCATTACTCCTGAAGGTATTGTTTTGTTTGCGTGATTTACTTGATGCAATCATGAATAAGGTTATGTGCGATAGGAAAAGGGGAGAACATCAGCGAAAGAGATAAATGTTTGTTGGTAAATAAAGAAAATCCATTTAAACGATATGAGGGTAAAAACGAGCGATAACATGCATTACGTTGGTCTTCAAAGCCAGTGAGATACCGCCAACACTCGCAACGTGCGTTCCTAATTACTTTTTATTTTAGGTTTATTAGTTTTTTACGTTTCTGATTTACAGGAGGTTAGGTTAGGGTTAGGTTTTTTTGTTTTTTATAAGCTTAGGTTCCTGATGCAGGGGAGGTTACTTTTATTAACGTTTTCAATGAAGGCCCAAGTAATGCAATAAAGCCATAAGATGCTGGAAGAGAAATGCTGGAAAATCGTGATTGACGAGTTTATTCTAGCGACGGGAAATGTACTGAAGATCAGCTTAAAATTGTAGAAACAATGTTTGTAATCTTCATTTTGCATCGCAGATCACTTGCATGTTGATAGAGAAATATCCTTTCTGATTTTGGAAAAGTTCACCATATTCACGGATGGGTACAAAATAGTAACATGCGTGCAGTCAATTCCACACACAATGTGTGGGAAATCTGTGAAAGTGAAGAAGAATTGCCTTTTACTTTCTTAACACTCGTGTATATTTCTATGTATAGGTACCTTGCTCTTAACCTCAAAAGCGCTATAACAACATAGTGAAATACACGGCCAGCAGACACGTGGTGAACGTTTATTTATAAGATCGCCTGTAATACCGGCATACGATGAACTTTACTTAAGGTAGCATGTAAATGCTGGTAAACTAAAGATATAATTGGCATGCACTTAACATAATGGGAATTACTCTTGATTCATAGTTCTTTTATTACTTCGAGCTAGTACTGGTTGGTTTGCTGATTACCATGTGAAATCAAACTTGACATAACAGGAAGGAAAAGTTTGATGTCAAACTTTTAAGTTACATCGCGTTAAGTCAATTCTATCTATCTCCATTTAATACAGTCTAAGACTGTCACATTACGTTAAATTTATCGTAATGCCGGCTCAAGTTTCTGAAATATTCCGGTACGAAACACTCATAGGACGCATAAAAATAATTGCAATTTGGATTATAGAACTGAATTTGTGTCTGAGTTTTGTCGAAAATGTTCTCCAAGCAGGTTCAAAAGGCGTGTAAAAGATTCTTTCCTAATACCGAAATTTCATTGAACTTTCTTTCTCTCTCTCTCTCTGTATAAGTATCATATGGTTCTCGCATAGCAATATCGCATTTCCGTTTTTTTCCCGTCGAGATCATCAATGTAACCTAAGTAATCTCCGTTTTCTTCATCGAGATCATCAATGTAATCTAAGTAATCCATGAATGCGTCAAAAATATCTTCCTCTTAATACGCTATGGTATTCTAATTGAATCGACAGGTTAGTTACTCCATCCAGGATGAAAGAGTAAATTCTAACCTATATTTGTGCTCTATTTAATTCCGTAGTAACATACTACATGATGGTGCTCTCCAACATTTACTTCTGCAGTAATTTAATCTGGGAGTATCTGAAAGGAGTAAAATTCTTATGAAGTAGTTTGCTCTCGCATGGAAGTCACCGAGTGTTGAACTTGAATAGCAGTTTACTACAAAAGTAGAGCTTACTCCAGGTTGGTGCATGCCACCCAGAAGAACATTGTGTCAAAAAGGTAACAGAGGTTTATCAGCTTCTGCACATAGTAAGATAACTGGCCTTGTGGGAAAGACCAATACCCAGCCTTATACTATGATGATAAATTGAATTTATACAACTTAAATTGGATGGTGGCACCAAAGAATACACAATGTACCCGTAATCAAGTTTCATTGAAGAAAGAGTAAATCGACTTGAGATACTCATTTGCTCCACTAACTACATATTATATGCAGGACATGTTTCGTGAGGCATTCCCCACATCTTCCGCTGCTATGCGTCGACTGACTTTCTTCAATATATTTGAATGCTTCAATTTTTCAAGAAACTCTGAAATCAAGTTTCAGCCATACCAGTGAGCAATACAGTCTTTAAACAATAGTCCAGTCATGAAAAACTTAAGAGTCTGTTCACTCCTCGCTTTTAAGTAGAATATATGAGAACCAGCTGAACTTACTGTCAAAATTCAATATTAAAATTTTTGTCTTATATGCAAAAGGAAGATGATCTAGCCCAAGATGTAGAGAAAGCTCAGGGAATGTGTTCCATCAACAGAAGTTCATGCAAATGGTTTTCTCGGTAAAGTTAAAGCTACTCCAAGTACAGAGGCAGTATCAAGACACTATTGAGGTCGGTGTTCCAAGAGGTAAGTCCAGGGGGAAGTACATTAAATTACAAAATCATCCACTAACAATGAAGATGAAACATCAGGTGGAACACATTCAACAAAAGGGTTGCTGCCAACACCAAAACATGTGACAACTAGTAACGAGCCCTGTGGTACTCTATTGATAAAACAGAGCCCAATCATACCCCAAATTCCACATCCCTCATGAACACTCGAAAAAAGAGGGGAAGACATCTGTGAATGCTCCACTTATGGAGAGTACAAAGAATACCTGAACTCCAGGAACTGTCACACTTTGAGGTCAGGAAAGATTGCAAACATCTGCATACATGATTTGTGTGGATTGCAAAGCTAAGTGGTTGATTGTAGAACTGTAGTGACAAAAACCACACTTGACATTCTGAAAGCAGTTTTTAAGACTCAAGCCACCATGTCAACTGCATGTTAATCATTTGCTCCATCACCTTGCAAATGCAACTGGTGAGGGAGATAGGCAGGTAACTGGATGGTAGATAACAACTGTTCCCAGGTTTCAGTATTGGGATAATGGTGGCATCAAACCAACTTGTAGGATACTTAGCAGTTCACCATACAGTTATAGACCTCTAACAGAAAGACTTTGCCTATGGAAGAGAGCTGCTGCAGCATTAGCACCATCTAGACCATAAGCGGAGTGCCTAGGACGATGATAGGAATTGCTACAGCTCCTGTATGGTGAAAAATGCATTCTAACACTTGTCATTAAAAGACACATGTGATGCATCTCATCTCAACAAAAAGAACATTCCTTTGATGCATACAGGGCCAGCTATCTTATTCAGGCCAGACTGAATGTCGAATGGGTTGACCTTCTGAAAAGACTGAGATTGATTGGTTTATTAATAAATGTGGCCTGGTGCCGGTACAAGTGGCCCGGCTTACAGGCAAAAATTTACATTACATACAGTTATCCTAATTTCTATGAGATTAAGTTTTAAGTAATAAAAAAAAAAAAACCCATACGGCAACCATCCATAAGTTGCCGAGAACAGTTTTTCTCGGTATATAAGTGAGTTTTTTTTTTCTGGTTGGTTTAGAAAGTTTTTTTTTTTTTCACTATTTACAATTAATGATACACACTCACACACACATACACACACAATCACGCACACCCACACACACACCTGGCCATGCTTTACACGTCCCAGGTCAGCACACGATTTCACTATTCACAAAAACTATACACTGCACTATTTACATATTTACAGCCCGCAGTTTGGCTGTGCGGCAGCGTGAATATTGGCGGTGCTTCTGAGGCGAATGATGGGGCCTCTGCCGTAAGGGGTTTTGCCTGGGGCCTTGTGTGCAGGGCGCGCGCAGGGGCGAGCCGACTGTAATCTAAAATTGTCTTATTCTGGCATGTTTTCGGTGCTTTGGCTCGCCCCTGCCAATACCGGAGATGAGGTTGTTTGAGTGTATTCTAATGCGCGCCCATGCAGAGGATGCTCGTTTTGTTATTGAATCAGGGATGGTGGGAATGTTTGCCTCTCTGTGAAGGGTTCGGGTGCTGGTAAGGATGGGAGTTCGCAGGATTTTTCTGAGGGAAAGGTTTTGAAGTTGTTTTTGAGCGGTGTTGGAGGCGTTGGCCCAGGCTACGCAGGCGTAGAGAACCACCGACAAAATAAAAGATTTATACAAAACTAATTTAGACTTAAGTGCTAGTTGTTTGCTGCGAAAGATGGGGGCGCATAACTTTAGTCGCTGCCGCCCTTTGTTGGCGGTATCTTTCAAGTGGGTGGACCACCGCAGCGTGCGGTCCATTGTGACGCCAAGGTACTTGATATGCTGACGGCAGTGCAACCTTTGACCACCGACCGTTAGGTCCATGGCCGGGAGACGCAGCTTTCGAGTAAAATAGATCAGCTGGCACTTGTTAGAATTAATTTCTATTTTCCAATCATGAAGCCATGAGAGGAAGCGGTCAATGTACCGCTGCATTTCTAGAAGGCCGAAACGTGGATTTTTGTGGTGATTGTAGATGGCAGTGTCGTCAGCATACATGGCCACTTTGCATTTGGCGTCCACCGGGAAGTCGTTGGTGTAGAGTATATACAAGAAGGGGGACATGATTGCCCCTTGGGGGACGCCAGCCTGCATAACACGCTCCCGAGATGAGGAGTGGCCCACTTGGACGTAGAAGCGCCGGTTTTCTAAATAATTTTGAAGCAAAAACATGTAATTCCGAAGGCCGGGAAAGTTGTGGTGCAGTTTATAAAGAAGGCCATTGTGCCAGCACCGGTCGAATGCGGCTTCTACGTCCAAAAATAACGCCAACGTTGAAGCCCCATTGTTGAATTGCTCGGTTATGTCATCTGTGAGGCGTAATAATTGTAATTCAGTAGAATGACCTTTTCTAAAACCAAACTGAGATTTTGACAAATCATGAGTTTCCGAAACTTGTTTTTTGAGTCGACAAAGTATAATTTTCTCGAGCAAATTTCCAATATTAGACAGGAGACTAATGGGGCGGTAGTTTTGAGGTTGCCTGGTGCTTTTCCCTTGCTTCGGTAGCATAATTACCTTGGCTCGTTTCCAAGTGTCGGGGAAATGGTTATGCCGCAAACAGGCATTGAAAATCTTGGTGAGTTGCACCAGGGCTTTTCTCGGGAGATGCTTGAGTTCCTCATTAGTCACCCTGTCCGGGCCGGCGGCTTTCCCATTAGGCAATTGCCTAATGAGCTTGTACACTTCCTGCGGCGTGATATGGGTCAGCTGTTGCTCTTGCTTCTGCGCCACCCAGTTTTGTACCCATGATAGTACTTCCCGTTCTTTCTCGGGGTTCGTAGTTGGGTTTTCACAAAATCTGTCTTGGAGACAGTCGGCGAACACCTCGGCTTTCTCCTCACTGGAGAAGTGCAGGCCGAGGGGAGTGTGAAGCGCCTCAGTGCTTGAGTTGACGCTAGAGGAGACCTTAAATGCCCTTAGTAATTTCCATAAAGAATTGTCCGAATGTGTGGTACTTAACATTTTATTTTCCCACTGTTCAATTTTGTTCAGTTGAATTTGTTGCCGAATAGTGTTGCGTAGCCATTTTGCTGCAACTTTGTATTCGGGCTGGCGGGTAAGCCGCCAAAGTCTCATCAGGCGCCGCCTCCTAGCAATGAGCTGCTCCACCTCCGGGTACGTGCAGAAACTGGGTGGACTTGTGGTGTACGTGGTAGCGTTTCTTTTGGCCGTGCATAGCGAGGCAGTAAAGTTTTCAATGGCGGCATCAATGTCTGCCTCGCTGTAGTATGACAGCTTAGGCTGAGCCATCCTGTGCATTTCTAACGTAAATCGCTGCCAATCTGTCTCTGCTCTCTGCGGCGGGCCGCTCCAACCGGCCGTGACTGCGCCGCAGATCTCAAAATGCACAGGTAAATGGTCAGAGTCTAAGCTGTGATACACTGTGATATTTTGTGAAAGAGCCGCATTTTTTGTCAGCACGAAGTCCAAAAAGACTGAGACACTTCCGTTATGTTAATCACAAGGTAATGAGTGGACATTACATTTCATGATGCACTTAGCCATAAAAGAGAGGCTATTAATTATTACCCATGTGCTCCCCATAAATCACAGAGCACAACAAGGGGTTAGCCCATAGGGATGACAGGTTACACTCCCACTGACCCTAGAGTTCAGTTAAAGACACCCTGTCCTGCGCCATCTCATTTTAAAACTCTATAAATATAGCTAATTAACCCAATCACATCATATTTAAATGCCTTCTCTGCTAACCCAGAAATCACATTTAAATCCCCTAGAAATGAGGGCGGTAACACCTTAATCCTTAAAAAAAATAATTTAAAATCAACCAATAAGAGTTTTTGTGGAAAATTTGTCTGCACAATATTAAAAGCATAAACTCACCAGTACTGTTGTCCTAGTATTGCTGTTGTGTGGACAGACCTGAAAACAATCCTTTAAATGAAGAACAATATCACCTCTTTTACTTATAAATGGGGTGTCAAGGCATCGGTCCTTGCTCCAGTACAATTAAATACTTGACTTTTGCAAGAGATATCAAAATAACAATACAGACCCTAACTTCACCTGCCATAGTGTTGGACCATTTTTAATTGTCTTTCAATCTGTCCGATTGTTCAACTGCCTTGTTGCATAAGCATTAGCTTCATAACACATTTTGTCAAACAATGGTTACGCATATTCCGAATAAAATTGAAAGCGCAGATGCCATCTGTGATGCATGCTTGTTCAGTAAATCTTTACAAACACCACTATTTGCAGTAAAAGGATAGAGAACACGATTATTATCAGTTTTAGTCCAATTTCAATCACACTGTTTCCCCTGTGCCATAATACGGCCATGTTTCAAAGGGCCTGGCGTGTCATCATTGGTTTCATAATTATTCTCCTCACTGCTTTCTGCACTAGATTCATTATCACTGTCACTAGAACTTTCTTCAGTCTCTGTTTCATATTCAGAAAAATCACACTTTTACTACCACTCTCTAGTACACTTTGTATCAGTTTTCTCAAACCCTCCTTGTCATCCACATGGATTCTTTTTGCAGCCATATGGATACCGACACGAGCACAGGAAAAACATAAAATTATTTCTTGGTTGAAATACAGTTGTTGAGGTCATATGGCCACAATTACAAACATCACATGTCAGCACTTCATTCGAAATGTATACAAATGACATCTGTGAGAAAGAACCTAAACTACAGTAGTTATGTAGAGCAATGCAGTATCTTGAGCTGAGCTCATCAAATGACTCATATGCAAAAAAAGCGTGTGCGAGCCCTGGTTGTCAAATGATGCGAATGGGTTAATGAAGGCTTTATCATGATCTTAGAAGTCATATACCTGTTTAACATGTGCTGAAGTTCATTATAAGAATGTAAGTAGTTTGTAATTTAAAAGTGATTTACCTCCCTAAGCATGATCAACATACACTAAAAGAGAGAGAGAGAGGGAGGGAGAGAGAGAGAGAGAGCAGAAAAATAATAAAGGAAATTGTTAAGAATTTAATAGAAATTGCAATTTTTAGCATGAATATTTTTTAGAACACGTAAGTTTACACTTAGGAAAGTATGCAGATTTTAGACAGCTTTGCAGCTGGTAATATTAGCACAAAAACATTTCCCATGCATGGGAAACTCCATTATGATTAGGATGTAACAAATACTACGCCGGAAGCAACATCCATATAAACCTAACCTAAAAAATGAAAAAACGATGTCATACCCAGACGTAATTAATCTTTCAAATCTAACTTTCACCAAAGCGGAACTATCTGTATTAAACCTTGGCCTAACAACATGTGCTGGCTACACAAAAACAACTGATGAAATAGTCGCAGACATTGAGATTGCTACTTACAACTTAAACGAAAATAGTAAAACCATTATAAAAAAAGAATGTGAAATGGTTCTCCAATATAGAATTGGTCGCTAAGGACAACAGTAGTTAAAGCGCGTCCATAATCAGAATTCAATTTGATTTAATTTAATACATGGATGGCCATTTGAGGGTCAAGTTACATTTCATAATTGAGATCCAACATTTTTTATTTAGTTTCCTTATCTGCATCACAAAATAAACAGCTTTTTATAAACCATTTTCCAATGAGAAAACAACATACAAAATGTAGGTACCCATTTCAAAATATTAAATTGACCCTAAAATGACATCATAATGTCCTCCAAATAAAACACGACTGATGGCATTTACTTCCCCCCATAATATCAAGCAAATTATATTCAAGACATTTCTTTCTACAATGCTTAGTTCTGGAGATATTGTACAGTCTCAACTTAAATTGTCCACACAGTATCTGACGACTAGAGTTAAAATGTTGGCTACCCTGATATACAGCATCAGTCATCTTTGTTTTTTGGTCACCTGAATAAAGCTGCATTGCCTACACTCCCCTCCACTGCACAAGAGAAAGAGAGAGAGAGTGAGTGAGAAGTATTGCTGTGTTACCTGCAGTTACTGGCCTCCACATGTGATGGCCATCCTTGAGCAGGCATTAACCTAAGAGACAGAGTTTCAAACCCTGAAATTGCACTTCTGAGGTTGGAATTGCAGGTAGAATCACTGGAGAAGGCCATCAGTACCTGTCCTGTTCCTGCTTCTTCACGGTATAGCTGAAGAAATATAAAACAAGTTATGAACATTTGGAGCATTTTCTACACTTATACAGAATGAGAAGGATATATATTTAAACTATGAATATAAGTCAGAAGCAGATCCTCCCTAAAGGAATCCTGGATAATATATTTTGAAAGATATCTTACCAATGAGCAAAATACAGTCAGCAATATTAGCATTTTCATTTCTAAATTTCCCAACATCATATGAGTGAACCACAAATTATCCTTTGGAAGCAAAGTTTGATTTAAATTTTGAGAAAACTTATGATTTATTAAATAAAGATACATTTTAAACATCTACTTTGTAAGGGCGCTGATGACCATAGCTGTTTAGCGCCCTTAAACCGCATATCATCATCATCATTATCATCACCTTTTAAACATAATGTTATGTTTAAGTAGTTCACTAAGTTTTAATTTAAGTTAATGATACTCATCGTTTGAGAGCTTTATTCTTATTCAGAAGTTATTTAACAATAAAAGTCAAGCTTATTTGATTTGGTCTATTTCTTTCTTTTCTTTTTTTTCAAGTTAGTGGAATATCTTTTGACATCTAGTCCACCACTATTATGAATTCACTCAGCGACGGTGAACAAATAGATGTCATCTGGTGTAAGTAAATAAAACAGAAATGAAAATGTTGATTTTGACTTTACCAAAGCAACACCATTTGTATATAATTTCCATAATTAAGAGGGGGTTACAATAGCTCCTCTTAACCCCTCCAATAGAAGGTACATTGAAAAGGGTGCAAAATTCTTCATTGCCTTTGGTCCATCTCCAAACATGGGCACAACTAAATAATTTGCAATGTCATATTTGGCAACATAGCCCACAGAAGTATGTGCCACACTACCTGCCATGTCAGACGAATGAAGTAAATAGTAATGTTGTTGCTCGGAGGAAGAGGAAGTGTGTATGAAATTTTTGTGTTAAATGCATCTACACTGATATCTAATCACAAATGACTGAAAAAAGTCTGTGCCAAAAGTACATTGTAAAGCAAAATATATGTTCAAGTGAGACACTAATAAACATTTTACATGGGAAAAAAACATGAATTGGAAAGGTAGAATCAGACTGAAAAATTTAATGCCATAGCCTGGATTTCAATCACGGATCTTCGCCTTTCTGTGGTGTTGCTGTAATCAAATGAGCTACCATGGCATGCCGACACAACATTAAATTCCACAACCAACTCACATTTTTGTTGGTAAACTAAATGGCATTCTCAAATTGATTTGCAGATTACATATCCCAATGGCAACTTAGATTCTTGTAAGCACTTTTAAGTCCCAATCTTCATGTTTACCATTATTAGGTCAATCAATGTAAATCATCTGATTCTACTTTTCTAACTTTAGCCTGCACATGCATATGTGGAAGAACAATTAATCATATTCTCATCTGCGAAAATAGAACTGTTGTAAAAATCCTAAACACTGTATGTTGCAATTCATGCTTCCTCTGCCACTAATATGTTACTATGCCCATGAAAGTATTTGGAAATTATCCAAATTATTATTCACTTTCAGATTTTACTCTCTCAGCAGCAGAATACATTTTTCTACTTTAAGAATGTTTGGATGGCATAGCTTCTAGTGTTGCTACTCGCATTTCCTGTTTCTGCATTCAACACCAAGAGATCACCTGGAAACCTTCTGATAAGAGAATTTAAATCCACACAATTCTAGTTACATCTCAATTCTGCAAGATGATTTCTGAGTATTACTGATATGTGTAAGGTTTCAAAGTTGGAATGTTTATACTAAACTCTGACTCAGTTTTACCTCTGTGTAAAGTATAACCACTGTAAAAACTAGGATCTGAAGCCTAACATGTACCAGTGGCTCTATGAAGTTGTGGTAAAACCACAAATCACTTATGGAGCATTGGTATGGTGGCCAAAGACTCTACAAACTAAAACAAAAGAAAAACTAAATAGTCTCCAGAGGTTGGCTAGTTTAGGTAATCTGGAGGTTTTAAAAGGACACCCTCTTTTATATTGGAAACTTTACTAGGTCTTACCCTGCTGGAACCATGCATCCAAGCTGAGGCTAGAGTAGCAGTATACAGAATCATCCAGGTAGAAAAGTGGAGAGAGAACTGCTGTAAAACAGGCCACACCTCCGTCCGCCACAAAATGGAAGATTGTGAATTATTAATGAAATCTGATTTCATGTCAGAAGTAATTTCAGTTTTCCAACCCTTCAAAGCAAGTATTGTTGATAGAAACATTGAATAAAAATCTCATCTAAGGCATAAGAACAATTTGGTAACATATACTAATGTTTCACGCATAAATGGGAAAACTGGTGCAGGTATTTATCATAAAACAATGGCCCATTCATCACGCAAGTGCAATAGCACAGAGTTACACAACACAATGATAAAACCATCACAAAGAACATAAGAACTAAAACATCTGGGAAATGCAACTGCAGTTTAGAAAGCTGTAACAGCCACCTCATTCCCTAGCAAGGCGATATGCCCAAGAACACACACAAAGGACATGCTGATGCTGGCACCAACAAATGAGTGAAGGCAATCCTGGATGAGCTGTACAAGAAGATGATTAGTGTACAGCGACTGAATGTTGTGGAGTGAAATCAAGGAATCGGTATACAAATCACACATTGCTCAAGGTCTTGCAATTGGGTATATAAAAGAGCTTGGAGAATATTAACCAGCTAAGCTGCGAAGCTTGAACACTGCTGTAAAATGCGAAATCTAAAAATCTGTCACAGAGTAAGAGCACAACCTACTCCCCTTCGCTTTTTGACCCACAGCGTAAATAAATTGGCAGTTATCCAACTGCTCTTTAAATGATATAAATGCTGAACGAATAACTAATCTGGGGTTGTAGACTCCATAGCACATGTCAATTCCTGATTGAAGTGGGTCTCGATGAGGAGATGGAAAATGTGTATCCCCTCTGGTAAAGTGATGTAGAACAGCAGAAAGAGCAAACAAAAATGAGTCCAGGAGGAGTAAACCAGGGTGCTTGCTGTCTACAGACATTCCAATGAATAATTAAAATCACAAATTTTAGGACAGATGTCTGGACAGGCTAGAGAGACTGCATGCATAGCTACACATGGAATTGCTTCGGAAGTAACGTTTACTAAAGAAGACCCCACTACGGAAGAAGGTTACTACGGGAGCAATTTACTCCGAAAGTAACTTTGGAGAGCTCAATTACAATTTACTATTTTAGTTACGACTACTGAAGTAAGAGCCCATTACTGCTGAAGGTATTGTTTTGTTTGCACGATTTACTTGATACAATCATGAATAAGGTTATGTGAGATAGGAAAAGGGGAGAAACATCAGCGAAAGAGATAAATGTTTGTTGGTAGAAATAAAGGAAATCCATTTAAAAATATGAGGGTAAAAAAACGTGCGATAACCGGCATTACGTTAGTCTTCAAAGCCAGTGAGATACTGCCAACACTCACAACGTGCTTTCCCAATTACTTTTTATTTTACGTTTATTAGTTTTTTATGTTTCTGATTTACGGGAGGTTAGGTATTTTTTCTTTATAAGCTTAGGTTCCTGATTCACTTAAGGTTACTTTTATTAACGTTCTCAATTAAGGACCAACTAATACAATGAAGCCATAACGTGTTATAAAGATGCTGGAAAATCGTGATTGACGAGTTTATTCTAGCGATGGGAAACGTACTGAAGAGCAGCTTAAAATTGTAGAAACAATGTTTGTAAGCTTCATTTTGCATCGCAGATCACTTGCTTGTTGATAGAGAAATACCCTTTCTGATTTCGGAAAAGTTCACCATGTTCACAGATGGGTACAAAGTAGTAGTATGATGATGATGATGATAATGATAATGATGATGATAATAATAATAATAATAATAATAATAATAATAATAATAATAATAATAATAATAATAATAATAATAATAATGGCTTGCAAAATTGAAATGCTTGCAAATTATCTCACACAATTTAAAAATGTTGATAATCTTTGTTCAACGTAATGGTTGAAGTATTCCTAAATTAAAACTTTCTGAATAGTTCCAAAATGGTGGTTTTATTATCTCATTAGTAATTTGGAGCAGATAATTATAGAAATCAACTTAAATCAAACAGTAATAAGTATTAGGATGTTGTATTGTAAGGCCACGCACATATAACACCTAGCCTGTTTACCACAGCAGGAGTCAAGGGTATGAGAGAAAGGTTCCCCAATTTCACCTCTTCATCTTCGTTTCTGCCATTGGGTTTTACAACGGTGAGTCCACACTGTTCAACATATCAACAGTTAACATTCAACAATTAACAAAATGTTTCATTCAACATGTTGTAACTGTTAGCCTTTAACATTCCATCCATACTGGTTAACTTGTTGGGACAACAAAGTTCTCGATTCAAACCAAAATGGACTGTAAGAATGATGAAGATTTGGCTATTGCTGTTTGTGTCTGTGCTTGGTGTGTAATGAAACCCAAAAGAAGAATGTGGATGAGGCCCTAGCTGGTTAACGGGCACAGGAGATAAAATATTTTGAATGAGCTTAAAATTGAGGATAGGTTTGGCTTCAACAATTTTTTGAGAATGATTGACAGTATCTTCAACTTTGTTTTGAGTAAGGTAACATCTACAATTCACAAAAAGGACACACATTTGAGAGCAACCATTCCAGCTGCTAGACGAGGCTTTTTTGCAGTTCCCAACTGTATTGTGAGCAGAGTGAGGCTACCTTCTTTTTGATATTGCTTCTGAAAACAATAAATTGCACATAGTTAAGCATAATTGTCTGCCCCTTTCACCTTATCCCTGTACTCTTTGTATGGTACATCCAACAATGACAGCCTCAACATAATATCATTGATTAATGAAAGTGTCTTCCTTTTGTCCATTCCCTAACTTCATGTGGAGCAAACCAAAACAAGGATAAAAGCACAGAACAATACAAGAGCACAGTGATCAACAGAAGTAATATGAGGTGACATGTGATGAATAGTACACAGGAATTGGAATGCGCCACTGCATGGTTACACTCTGGAAACTTCCACTGCTTGCCCGATCATGTATGAAGAGTAAATTGACTTAATAAGCTTACATCAAAAGTGAAAACACACTCAAAATGCTAAAGGTGCCAACTGCAACAGTCTCAGTTAACATGTTGCACTCAACAACTTTTGTTAAATGTTAATCAGTGTGGACACGGCTTAACACAGGTTTTTCTTGATCTGTCAGCAGTGAGGAAAACTTCCTGCTAAGCAAATGTTGGCCCACTGAAAACCCACCTGCTGGGGCGAGCATGTGCAGGAAGCAAAAATCGCAAAAATGTACACTTCTAGCACTAATTTTTCTTATGACTATACAATTGCCAAAAGATTCACATCCCACTTGGCCCATGACTCTCCATTTTTCAAATTTATCAAATTGCTTCAGTTTGTTTTGTTGATAAACAACTTACTCCCACTTGTGTGTCATACTGAAATGGCACCATCAGTTCTAGTCATACTTAATGTTTCACTCATGCCCATATTATATAAAGTTAAAAGCTCAGAATATCAAAAGCAAACCACTTCTTAAGGTTGGTTCACAATAAACTAGGAAAAGGAACCAGAATAAGAATAAGAATGGAAAGCAAAATATGTACATTTGGTTCACAAATACAATCAGAGAGAGAGAGATTGTGTGTGTGTTTTCTGTTCATTAGCATTAAAGATCAAACACTTTTCCTTTTGAGAACATAATACTGGTGCTAGCTAATCTAATTCCGGCCGGTATAGCAGGGAGCTTCTGGAATAAAAAATATCTCTGCTGTGCTGCTTCTTATGTATGATAAAACTGCAGAGTTAAGAGGCAATGGTAGCATTTTTGTGCAAAGTAGCAAAAACTTTGGTTTCATAAATTCTATCAAACTGAAGAAAGTGTAACACTAAAATATACAAATATTAAGCACCTGATTTTGTAAGTAAAGGCTATATATGCTTAATACAGTCATGTATATTGTGTTTCATGTTCCTTAATTTTGTTTTTCTTTCCTTAAAATATGTATACAAAGCCCAATTTAAATGCCCATTTCTATTATTGGGTAACTGGGGAGAGCCAGTGCAGGGTTGAAATGAATGCCAGGATATGTTTGGAAGATTTTTATTAATTTTTTTAACAGGATAATACAAAAGGCCAAAAAGCATTTCATTTTAATTATTATCTCAAATTTTTGGTCCATTATTGCAATGGATAAACAACATTTAAACAGAAAATTAATAGGTAGTTGTCACGTTTCTCAAAATACAAGCCTGCAATATGGCAAGGCATGAGGATACTGTATGCATAGTATAATTCTATGCTTAAACTTATGATACTACAAGTGGAAGCATTCCCTCAGTCTAAATAACATCAATATTTAAACACAACCATTGTGAGGTTATTACAAACTAAGATGAAAATTTATATAAAAACTGAAAAATCCCATGATGCCATAGCTAGGAATACAACGATGGCTCTTCAATTCTCTGTGCAAACGCTCTTACAGCTTGAGCTACCATTTTGAGTAGCAGTAGTAGGATAGAGTTTTATGAGACATGTCTATGATTATTAGCGCCCGATCACTGTGTGAAAAATTACCAAAAAATAAGAATAAAATGGATTAGGTCATAACTTCAATATAATTCAACAGACCTACAAATAGAAATTAAAACCCAATGTCAGTAACTGCAGAACTTGTAGCTAGAAGACAGGTAAAGCCACAAAGAAAAGAGACTAGTGGCAGTAAAAAGAGACACAATGACTAATAAAATCTAAAAAGGTAAAATGGTGAATACCATATGCAGTGCCCCTTACTGCTACGACAAATTAAATATAGTATACAAGCTCTATAGCACATAAAGCCATTATATCCTAGAACCTGGGACATAATTGCTGGCAAACACAAAGAGGCACATAACTGGGCTAAAAACTGACACTAAATTTAAGCATATTGCACAGTCCACAACTCATTACAATGAGCACAATTAGGTGTGGGGTCTGGCTAAGATGACAAGTGTCCAAGAAGCAATTTTGTTAAGTCATCTCCTCATAATGGGAGGCATGCAAAGAGGTACTACAGGAGAATTTCAACATCCTGAAGCTTGTTCTCTTGAATACCAGCCCATTCATCATGCCAGTGCAATAGGACAGTTACACAACACGATGATAAAACCATCACAAAGAACACAAGAACTAAAACATCTAGGAAATGCAATTGCAGTTTACAAAGTTGTAACAGCCACCTCATTCCCTAGCAAGCCAATATGCCCAAGAACACACACAAAGGACATGCTGATGCTGGCACCAACAAATGAGTGAAGTCAATCCTGGATGAGCTGTACAAGAGGATGATAAGTGTACAGCAATTGAATGTTGTGGAGTGCACTCAAGGAATCGGTACAAATCACACACTGCTCAAGGTCTTGCAACTGGGTATATAAAAGAGCTTCGAGAATATTAAGCAGCTCAGCTGCAAAGCTTGAAAACTGCTGTAAAAGGCAAAATCTAAAAATCTGTCACAGAGTAAGAGCACTACCTACTCCCCTTCTCTTTTTGACCCACAGCGTAAATAAATTGGCAGTTATCCAACTGCGCTTTAAATGCTATAAATGCTGAACGAATAACTAAACTGGGGTTGTAGACTCCATAGCACATGTCAATTCCAGATGGAAGAGGGTCTCCAGATGGAAGTGGGTTATGTGTATCCTCTGTGGTAAAGTGATGTAGAACAGCACAAAGAGCAAACAAAAATGAGCTCCAGGGCGAGTAAAGTCAGGGTGGTTGCTGTCTACAGACGGTCCAATGAATAATTAAAATCACAAATTTTAGGACAGATGTCTGGGCAGGCTAGAGAGACTGCATGCGTAGCTACACATGGGGTGGCATGCACCATGTTGGAGTAAATTACTTCGGAAGTAACGTTTACTAAAGCAGTCCCCACTACGGAAGTAGCTTATTAAGGGAGCAATTTACTCCGAAAGTAACATTGGAGAGCTCAATTACAATTTACTCTTTTAGCTACGACTACGGAAGTAAGTGCTCAGTACTCCTGAAGGTATTGTTTTGCTTGCGCGATTTACTTGATGCAATCTTGAATAAGGTTATGTGCGATAGGAAAAGGGGAGAAACATCACCGAAAGAGATAAATGTTTGTTGGTAGAAATAAAGAAACTTCATTTAAACAATATGAGGGTAAAAATTGAGTGATAACATGCATTATATTGGTCTTCAAAGCCAGTGAGATACCGCCAACACTCGCAAAGTGCGTTCCTAATTACTTTTTATTTTAGGTTTCTTAGTTTTTTACATTTCTGATTTACAGGAGGTTAGATTAGGGTTAGGTTTTTTTTTTTTTATAAGCTTAGGTTCCTAATGCACGGGAGGTTACTTTTATTAACGTTTTCAATGAAGGCCTAAGTAATGCAATAAAGCAATAATGTGTTATAAAGATGCTGGAGGAGAAATGCTGGAAAATCGTGATTGACGAGTTTATTCTAGCAACGGGAAATGTACTGAAGAACAGCTTAAAATTGTGGAAACAATGTCTCTAATCTTCATTTTGCATCGCAGATCACTTGCATGTTGATAGAGAAATATCCTTTCTGATTTTGGAAAAGTTCACCATATTCACGGATGGATACAAAACAGTAACATGCATGCAGTCAATTCCACACACAATGTGTGAGAAATTTGTGAAAGTGAAGAAGAATTGCCTTCTACTTTCTTAACACTCGTGTATATTTGTATGTACAGGTACCTTGCTCTTAACCTCAAAAGCGCTATAACAAAACAGTGAAATACACGGCCAGCAGACACGTGGTGAACATTTATTTATAAAATCGCCTGTAATACGGGCATTACAATGAACTTTACTTAAGGTGGCATGAAAATGCTGGTAAACTAAAGATATAATTGGCATGCACTTAACATAATGGGAATGACTCTTGATTCGTAGTTCTTTTATTACTTCAAGCTAGTACCGATTGGTTTGCTAATTACCATGTGAAATCAAACTTGACGTAACAGGAAGGAAAAGTTTGATGTCAAACTTTTAAGTTACATCACGTTAAGTCAATTCTATCTATCTCCATTTAATACAGTCTAAGACTGTCACATTACGTTAAATTCATTGTAATGCTGGCTCAAGTTTCTGAAATATTCCGGTATACAAAACACTCATAGGACGCATAACAATAATTGCAATTTCGATTATAGAACTGAATTTGTGTCTGAGTTTTGTTGAAAATGTTCTCCAAGCAGGTTCAAAAGGCGTGTATAAGATTCTTTCCTAATACCTAAATTTCAGTGCCCTTTCTTTCTCTCTCTCTCTCTCTCTCTCTCTCTCTCTCTCTCTCTCTCTCTCTCTCTCTCTCTCTCTCTCTCTCTCTCTGTATAAGTATCATATGGTTCTCGCATAGCAATATTGCATTTCCGTTTTTTTCCCCGTTGAGATCATCAATGTAACCCAAGTAATCTCTGTTTTCTTCATCGAGATTATCAATGTAATCTAAGTAATCCATGAATGCGTCAAAAATATCTTCCTCTTAATACGCTATGGTATTCTAGTTGAATCGAAAGGTTAGTTACTCCATCCAGGATGAAAGAGTAAATTCTAACCTATATTTGTACTCTATTTAATTCCTAGTAACATACTACATGATGGTGCTCTCCAACATTTACTTCTGCAGTAATTTAATCTGGGAGTATCTGAAAGGAGTAAAATTCTTCGGAAGTAGTTTACTCTCACATGGATGTCACCGAGTGTTGAACTTGAATAGCAGTTTACTACGAAAGTAGAGCTTACTCCAGGTTGGTGCACGCCACCCAGAAGAACATTGTGTCAATAAGGTAACGGAGGTTTATCAGCTTCTGCACATAGAAAGATACCTGACTTGTGGGAAAGACCACTACCCAGCCTTATACTATGATGATAAATTGAATTTATACAACTTAAATTGGATGGTGGCACCAAAGAATACACAATGTACCCGTAATCAAGTTTCATTGAAGAAAGAGTAAATCGACTTGAGATACTCATTTGCTCCACTAACTACATATTATATGCAGGACATGTTTCGTGAGGCATTCCCCACATCTTCCGCTGCTATGCGTCGACTGACTTTCTTCAATATATTTAAATGCTTCACTGTGTGTAAGTTCCAATTTTTCAAGAAACTCTGAAATCAAGTTTCAGCCATACCAGTGAGCAATACAGTCTTAAAACAATGGTCCAGTCATGAAAAACTTAAGAGCCCGTTCACTCCTCGCTTTTAAGTAGAATATATGAGAACCAGCTGAACTTACTGTAAAAAATCAATTTTAAAAATTTTGTCTTATATGCAAAAGGAAGATGATCTAGCCCAAGATGTAGAGAAGGCTCATGGAATGTGTTCCATCAACAGAAGTTCATGCAAATGGTTTTCTTGGTAAAGTTAAAGCTACTTTCTGTACTCCAAGTACAGAGGCAGTATCAAGACACTATTGAGGTCAGTGTTCCAAGAGATAAGTCCAGTGGTAAGTACATTAAATTACGAAATCATCCACTAACAATGAAGATGAAACATCAGGTGGAACACATTCAACAAAAGGGTTGCTGCCAACACCAAAACATGTGACAACTAGTAACGAGCCCTGTGGTACTCTTTTGATAAAACAGAGCCCAATCATACCCCAAATTCCCTATCCCTCATGAATACTCGAAAAAAGAGGGGAAGACAACTGTGAATGCTCCACTTATGGAGAGTACAAAGAATACCTGAACTCCAGGAACTGTCACACTTTGAGGTCAGGAAAGATTGCAAACATCTGCATACATGATTTGTGTGGATTGCAAAGCTAAGTGGTTGATTGTAGAAATGCAGTGACAAAAACCACACTTGACATTCTGAAAGCAGTTTTTAAGACTCAAGCCACCATGTCAACTGCATGTTAATCATTTGCTCCATCACCTTGCCAATGCAACTGGTGAGGGAGATAAGCAGGTAACTGGATGGTAGATAACAACTGTTCCCAGTTTTCAGTATTGGGATGATGGTGGCATTAAGCCAAGCTGTAGGAAACTAAGCAGTTCACCATACAGTTGTAGACTTCTAACAGAAAGAGTTTGCCTATGGAAGAGAGCTGCTGCAGCATTAGCACCATCTAGACCATAAGCGGAGTGCCTAGGATGATGATAGGACTTGCTCCAGCTCCTGTATGGTGAAAAATGCATTCTAACTCTTGCCATTAAAAGACACACATGATTCATCTCATCTAAACAAAAAGAACATTCCTTTGATGCATACAGGACCAGCTATCTTATTCCGACCAGACTGAATGTCGAATGGGTTGACCTTCTGAAAAGACTGAGACACTTCCATTATTGTAAACACAAGGTAATGAGTGGACAACATTACATTTCATAATGCACTTAGCCATAAAAGAGAGGCTATTAATTTTGTACCCATGTGCTCCCCATCAATCACAGAGCACAACAAGGTGTTATCCCATAGAGATGACAGGTTACACTCCCACTGACCCTAGAGTTTAGTTAAAGACACCCTGTCCTGCGCCATCTCATTTTAAAACTCTATAAATATAGCTAATTAATATTTAAATACCTTCTCAGCTAACCAAGAAATCACATTTAAATCCCCTAGCAATGAGGGCAGTAACAGCTTAATGCTTAAAAAAATCATTTAAAATCAACCAATAAGAGTTTGTGCTGAAAATTTGTCTGCACAATATTAAAAGCATAAACTCACCAGTACTGTTGTCCTAGTATTGCTGTTATGTGGACAGACCTCAAAACATTCCTTTAAATGAAGAACAACATCACCTCTTTTACTTATAAATGGAGTGTCAAGTCATCGGTCTTTGCTCCAGTACAATTAAATACTTGACTTTCACACTTGAGACATCAAAATAACAATACAGGCCCTAACTTTACCTGCCGTAGTGTTGGACCATTTTTCATTGTCTTTCAACATTTTTCTCTCCGATTGTTCAACTGCTTTGTTGCATAAGCATTAGCTTCATAACACGTTTTGTCAAACAATGGTTTCACATATTCTGAATAAAATTGAAAGCGCAGATGCCATCTGTGATGCATGCTTGTTCAGTAAGTCTTTACAAAAACCACTATTTGCAGTAAAAGGATAGAGATCAGGATTATTATCAGTTTTAGTCCAATTTCAATCACAATGTTTCCCCTGTGCCATAATATTGACGTGTTTCAAAGGGCCTGGCGTGTCATTATTGGTTTCATAGTTACTCTCCTCATGGCTTTCTGAACAAGATTCATTATCACTGTCACTAGAACTTTCTTCAGTCTCTGTTTCATATTCAGAAAAATCACACTTTTACTCAATTTTTGAAGATTTAGAAGCTTGTAACAGTGATGTGTCATAATTTAAAATAGAGAGTTGAGGGTTGTTACACTACATCACTATGATAATCTTACTTGAACGCGTTTCGGGAGACGGCTTGTCCCCATCGTCAACTAGTTGAGAGAGAATGCTGACGATGGGGACAAGCCGTCTCCCGAAACGCGTTCAAGTAAGATTATCATAGTGATGTAGTGTAACAACCCTCAACTCTCTATTTTAAATCACACTTTTACTATCAATCTCTAGTACACTTTGTGTCAGTTTTCTCAAACCCTCCTTGTCATCCGCACGGATTCTTTTTGCAGCCATATGGATACCGACACGAGCGCAGGAAAAACATAAAACTATTTCTTCTTGGTTGAAATACAGTTGTTGAGGTCATATGGCCAGAATTACAAACATCACATGTCAGCACTTCATTCGAAATGTATACAAATGACTATGCAGTATCGCGAGCTGAGCTCGTCACATGACTCATATGCCAAAAAAGCGTGTGCGAGCCCTGGCCGTCAAATGATGTGAATAGGTTAATGAATGCTTTATCATGATTTTAGAAGTCATATACCTGTTTAACATGCGCTGAAGTTCATTATAAGAATTTAAGTAGTTTGTAATTTAAAAGTGATTTACCTCCCTAAGCATGATCAACATACACTAAAAGAGAGAGAGAGAGAGAGAGAGAGAGAGAGAGAGAGAGAGAGAGCAGAAAAATAATAAAGGAAATTGTTAAGAATTTAATATAAATTGCAATTTTTAGCATGAATATTTTTTGGAATACATAAGTTTACACTTAGGCCAGTATGCAGTTTTTAGGCAGCTTTGCAGCTGCTAATATTAGCACAAAAACATTTCCCATGCATGGGAAACTCCACTATGATAAGAGAGTACCATCAGCAAGGTTTAATTATTCTTGGAACAAAACAAGGTATATAAATTCTGCTTACCATTGAGTGTGTGCAAATACTGGAATCCTTTCATTTGGACCACGGTTGAATCAAGACAGTGAACTGTGTAAGTTTTGAAGGAAGAATGGTCCTTGTAGGCGAGCGTGTTTGCATCAACAAAAATGTGCTGCCAGTAACCATGTGCCCTGGATGGAAACCTAAGAAATTGACATAAAAATGTATGTAAAAAAGTATAAAAACTGCATTTTTTTATTGACTCATTGTAGATTGTTTATTTTTAACATATAATTATTATATTTATTTTTTAGAATACAGTTTAGGGAAGTCATGTATGCCAATTCATGGAAATCCTGCATTCTCGTAGGTCAGTGTAGGAAAAGATACAAATTTTGGGAAGGAAGCTTTCAGGTCCAGCTTTGGGAAGCCTCCCCCACATTTTCAGGAATGAGGACTGAGGAAAACCTAGAAAAAACCTGTCAGAGAGAACAGTCCTGGTGGGATTTGATTCGCAGACCTCCCATTCACGAGCACACGCCTTAACAATGTAGGCTACCCATGTCAGCTACAACTTTATGACAACAATCATAGATTAACATGAAAAGAAAAAAATTAAATGGACTTTTCTGGACTAAACATTGTCTGCTGATCCAAATGTGATAATGCATTCTTAGCAGCAGTTCTTTAGGATCCACCCATGTACCATGTGCTGTTTTGCTACCAATCTATTCAAACGTTTGTGTCTTGAATAGGTAGATTTACATCTGAATTAGTAAGCATTAGATTCTTCATTTACATTGTATTCTTGTGAAAATGCATGACTCAGGACATTTCACAATAGTCGTTTCTCCAATTCAAAAGCTCTTGTAGTACAAGGGCAACAAAGCAGCCAGTGACAATGATTTCACACCACTTCTGTTTTGATCATTTTAAAGCCTGAAAATAAGTATAACTTCTGTGATGACACAACATTCCAGTACTGAAAACAGTGTAATTGCTAATTCTGTTTATGCATATTTCTGTGGCAGAAGTGTGACAAGGAGATGGCCCGAGATCATCAACTCCATTGCTGCAGCTGGCCAGAAATGAAAATTTCTGAAGCAGCTTCATAACCTCCTAGAGCTGGAAAGGGCAGCAATCCATGTAACAAAGAATGTAATAGAGGAAGAAGCTTATGTAATGCTAGCATTTGTAAGCTAAACCCAACAGCAAGTGAGCTGTTGTGATGTGGGAAGGCTGCTTCAAGACGTGGCATAGATTATGTGAGTAAAGTAGGCGTTGTTTCAAGTATTTAACCATTTGCTTTAGTTTGAAACATGAAAAAAAATTATGAAAAGTGGAACAAGTTGCTATGAGTAGACCCTGACAAAGACAAATTTATGTAGCACCTTCGAATTTTATTTGGACACAGTGGTGTCAGGAGTGGAATTTGAGTACAAGTTTAGGGAGATATTGAAGTAGCTATTGATGAAAATCAACTTTGAAAAGATAGAAATCAACTTAGAATTTAAGGGAAGAGGGATCAGGAATGACAAACAATTTTAAAAGAGTGAAATCTAATTTGGAACTAACATAGGTGCACTGAAATCTAGAGTGATGAAGTGCACAAGAGAAATTAATAGGGGAATTAACAACCTGATTGAGAGCATTCCAAAAGAAGTGAGAGAAATAAGATGTGATATGGCTGGTTCACAATAACCAGGAATGGAAACCAGAATAGAGACAACAAGGTTAAAATACATGTAATACAGTGTAAGCATTCACAACTATTGGAAAGATAACGGAAGCCCAGGAATGGAAAGGAAACCTTGGTCAAGTTTCAATTTTTCCATTCCAATTACCAGGAACAACTTTAGTTATGCTAGAATTTAAGTATGTTGTAGGTTTTATTTAAAGGTGAGTCGGAATTGTTACACTAACATCACTTAAGTTTACTCACTTAACATGTTTCGGGAAACGGTTGTTCCCATCCTCAGAAGTTAATTCGACTGGCCCGTGTTGTTGGTGTTTCCGGTTTTTGGACTGGATCCTGTGGTGGCATCTTGTGGTTGAGAAATGTACTTCCAGAGAGGATTTGGTGGCGGCAAATCAAAATTCATTAGATGTGTGTTGTGTTTTAGAATGGTGATCTTCTCCCATGCATCTAATTCGGCTGCAAATTTGGCTGGTTTGACTAATGTAATATTGGGTTTGATGTTGTCATTAGTGATCCAAAAATGGTGTGAAACTGCAGATTTGTCCATTTGTTTGTATTTAATACATCTCATGTGCTCCTTTAGCCTAGTTTCTAAGTTTCTTTTTGTCTTACCTATGTATACTTTATTGCAATCTGAACAATTGATTTTATAGATTCCAGCTTTTTTGTCTTGTGGAATGGGGTCTTTTAACTTGTTACAAAGTAATTTCTCTATGTTAAATTTGTTCTGTGGAGCTAGGCTGATGTTATATTTCATGAAAATCTTCTTAAATTTGTGAAATGTTCCTGGGTGGTATGTGAATTTCTTGAACTTTAGCTCTTTATCTTGCTGGCTGAGATTTGTTGTGTTTCTGATGTGCATCTGTTGTTTGAATTTTGCAATTTTTTTGTCAATAGTTGCTTTGTTGTACCCATTATGTATTGCTGTGTCTACTATATGCTGGTATTCTAACTGGTATTCTTTTTTATTTAAGGGGGTATATACCAGTCTATGTGTTAGGCTGTTTAGTACTGCATGTTTGTGTGTGGTTGGATTGAAACTCTTATTTTTTATGTAATTAGTAGAGTGTGTTGGCTTCCTGTATATGCCAAAGGTTAGGTTCTTTTGTTCTCTGATGATTTTTAGGTCTAAAAATGGTAGCATGCCTTCTTTTTCTATTTCTATGGTGAATTTTATTGATTGGTTCTGTAGGTTTAGTAAGGCTAAGGAGTCTTGTATGAACCTATTAGGGACAACAGCGAAGATGTCGTCAACATATCTGTGCCAAACTTTAAACATGTATGGAAAGGAAGTTGTTATGTGTATTTCTAAGTAGCTCATAAATAAATCTGCCAGGAAGGGTGAAAGTGGGTTGCCCATGGTTAGACCAGTTGGTTGTTGATAGAACTTCTTATTGAAACTAAAACAATTTTGTGCAATGCATAAATTGGTAAGTTGTATTAGGTCTTCTATTTCTTCTTCAAGTAGGTTAGTCTGCTGTAGCCATTTCTTTAATTGACGCAGGAGTTGATCTGTAGGGACACTTGGAAATAGTGCAGTGACATCAAAGGAAACTAATCTGTCTTCTGGTTTGAGTTCCAGGGATTTTATCTTCTGTATTAAATCTTCCGAATTCATTATGTTTTTGCTATTGAATTTTGGTAGTGAAGAGAATCTCTGTACTAACCATTTTGCCAGTTTGTAGGTAGGAGAATCAATATTGCTGACGATTGGTCTCATCTTATTACCCGGTTTGTGTATTTTAGGTAGAGCATACATTCTTGGTAAAGTGGGGTGGTCTGGTTTTAATCTAGATTTATCAGTGTCTGTTATAGTTTTGCTTTCCTGGATGGTTTGATTGAAGGCTTTTAAATGTAATTTTAATGGGCCTTCTTGAATTTGTATGTAATTCTCTTGTTGCAGCATATTTTCTACTCGGGCAATATAATCATCTTTTTGCAGTACAACTAGTTTATTTCCCTTGTCAGCTTTTGTGTATACTACTGGTTTTGATTTTAATGTTTTGATCAAATGTTTGGTTGGGAAATTGTTATGTTTATCTGCTTGTATTTCTTGGAGAACCATTTCACATTCTTTTTTTATAGTGGTTTTACTATTTTCATTTAGGTTGTAAGTAGCAATCTCAATGTCCGCGACTATTTCATCGGTTGTTTTTGTGTAGCCAACACATGTTTTTAGGCCAAGGTTTAATACCGATAATTCCGCTTTGGTGAAAGTTACATTTGAAAGATTAATTACGTCTGGGTATGACGTCGTTTTTTCATTTTTTAGGTTAGGTTTATATGAATGTTGCTTCCGGCGTAGTATGTCTAGTTTTTTCTTTAATTTCAGCGTTTTTGTTTTCATCCTGTAGCTAAGAATAGTGAGGAATTTTGATTGTATGTTTTGCCAAAGTGGGTAGCCGAGTGTGTCCGTTAATTTAAGGTGAAGAGCATATAATTCCAGTGCCAATTTTTGTAATTTTGCGTAGTGGTTGTTTCTCTCAATTATTATTACTTTTTTATCGGCTGATGTTTGGTGTTTGCTGTTTTTGTCATATTTTACAATTCTCCTTACAAACTTTGGTGTGACTTTGCTTTGTATGCATAGGTTTAAAAAACGGATGTCCGCAAATGTGTTTTTTCTCTTTTCTTCAATTTTTTTTGGTATCTTTTGATGTCACTTTTTATTCCACTGAAATCTGTATTGAAATTTAGGGTTTCTAATCTTACCTTGTTTTCTGCCATAACTTGTATCTTTTCCACGTGGTGGCCAATTATAACTTTTGCTTCTTGTGACTTGTTGGTCTTAAATTACGTTGATATTGTAATGAAAAGAAGCTAGAAACAGTGATGTGTATTGAATTTATTTAAAGGTGAGTCGGAATTGTTACACTAACATCACTTAAGTTTACTCACTTAACATGTTTCGGGAAACAGTTGTTCCCATCCTCAGAAGTTAATTCGACTGGCCCGTGTTGTTGGTGTTTCCGTTTTTTGGACTGGATCCTGTGGTGGAGAAATGTACTTCCAGAGAGGATTTGGTGGCGGCAAATCAAAATTCATTAGATGTGTGTTGTGTTTTAGAATGGTGATCTTCTCCCATGCATCTAATTCGGCTGCAAATTTGGCTGGTTTGACTAATGTAATATTGGGTAATTACTAATGTAATATTCAATACACATCACTGTTTCTAGCTTCTTTTCATTACAATATCAACGTAATTTAAGACCAACAAGTCACAAGAAGCAAAATTTATAATTGGCCGTTTCCCGAAACATGTTAAGTGAGTAAACTTAAGTGATGTTAGTGTAACAATTCCGACTCACCTTTAAATAAATTCAATACACATCACTGTTTCTAGCTTCTTTTCATTACAATATCAACGTAATTTAAGACCAACAAGTCAAAAGAAGCAAAATTTATAATTGGAAACCACATGGAAAAGATACAAGTCATGGCAGAAAACAAGGTAAGATTAGAAACCCTAAATTTCAATACAGATTTCAGTGGAATTAAAAGTGACATCAAAAGATACCAAAAAAAATTGAAGAAAAGAGAAAAAACACATTTGCGGACATCCGTTTTTTAAACCTATGCATACAAAGCAAAGTCACACCAAAGTTTGTAAGGAGAATTGTAAAATATGACAAAAACAGCAAACACCAAACATCAGCCGATAAAAAAGTAATAATAATTGAGAGAAACAACCACTACGCAAAATTACAAAAATTGGAACTGGAATTATATGCTCTTCACCTTAAATTAACGGACACACTCGGCTACCCACTTTGGCAAAACATGCAATCAAAATTCCTCACTATTCTTAGCTACAGGATGAAAACAAAAACGCTGAAATTAAAGAAAAAACTAGACATACTACGCCGGAAGCAACATTCATATAAACCTAACCTAAAAAATGAAAAAACGACGTCATACCCAGACGTAATTAATCTTTCAAATGTAACTTTCACCAAAGCGGAATTATCGGTATTAAACCTTGGCCTAAAAACATGTGTTGGCTACACAAAAACAACCGATGAAATAGTCGCAGACATTGAGATTGCTACTTACAACCTAAATGAAAATAGTAAAACCACTATAAAAAAAGAATGTGAAATGGTTCTCCAAGAAATACAAGCAGATAAACATAACAATTTCCCAACCAAACATGTGATCAAAACATTAAAATCAAAACCAGTAGTATACACAAAAGCTGACAAGGGAAATAAACTAGTTGTACTGCAAAAAGATGATTATATTGCCCGAGTAGAAAATATGCTGCAACAAGAAAATTACATACAAATTCAAGAAGACCCATTAAAATTACATTTAAAAGCCTTCAATCAAACCATCCAGGAAAGCAAAACTATAACAGACACTGATAAATCTAGATTAAAACCAGACCACCCCACTTTACCAAGAATGTATGCTCTACCTAAAATACACAAACCGGGTAATAAGATGAGACCAGTCGTCAGCAATATTGATTCTCCTACCTACAAACTGGCAAAATGGTTAGTACAGAGATTCTCTTCACTACCAAAATTCAATAGCAAAAACATAATGAAGTCGGCAGATTTAATACAGAAGATAAAATCCCTGGAACTCGAACCAGAAGACAGATTAGTTTCCTTTGATGTCACTGCACTATTTCCAAGTGTCCCTACAGATCAACTCCTGCGTCAATTAAAGAAATGGCTACAGCAGACTAACCTACTTGAAGAAGAAATAGAAGACCTCATACAACTTACCAATTTATGCATTGCACAAAATTGTTTTAGTTTCAATAAGAAGTTCTATCAACAACCAACTGGTCTAACCATGGGCAACCTACTTTCACCCTTCTTGGCAGATTTATTTATGAGCTACTTAGAAACACACATAACAACTTCCTTTCCATACATGTTTAAAGTTTGGCACAGATATGTTGACGACATCTTCGCTGTTGTCCCTAATAGGTTCATACAAGACTCCTTAGCCTTTTATTTAAAGGTGAGTCGGAATTGTTACACTAACATCACTTAAGTTTACTCACTTAACATGTTTCGGGAAACCGTTGTTCCCATCCTCAGAAGGTTAACTCGACTGGCCCGTGTTGTTGGTGTTTCCGTTTTTTGGACTGGATCCTGTGGTGGCATCTTGTGGTGGAGAAATGTAACTCCAGAGAGGATTTGGTGGCGGCAAATCAAAATTCATTAGATGTGTGTTGTGTTTTAGAATGGTGATCTTCTCCCATGCATCTAATTCGGCTGCAAATTTGGCTGGTTTGACTAATGTAATATTGGGTTTGATGTTGTGATTAGTGATCCAAAAATGGTGTGAAACTGCAGATTTGTCCATTTGTTTGTATTTAATACATCTCATGTGCTCCTTTAGCCTAGTTTCTAGGTTTCTTTTTGTCTTACCTATGTATACTTTATTGCAATCTGAACAATTGATTTTATAGATTCCAACTTTTTTGTCTTGTGGAATGGGGTCTTTTAACTTGTTACAAAGTAATTTCTCTATGTTAAATTTGTTCTGTGGAGCTAGGCTGATGTTATGTTTCATGAAAATCTTCTTAAATTTGTGAAATGTTCCTGGGTGGTATGTGAATTTCTTGAACTTTAGCTCTTTATCTTGCTGGCTGAGATTTGTTGTGTTTCTGATGTGCATCTGTCGTTTGAATTTTGCAATTTTTTTGTCAATAGTTGCTTTGTTGTACCCATTATGTATTGCTGTGTCTACTATATGCTGGTATTCTTTTTTATTTAAGGGGGTATATACCAGTCTATGTGTTAGGCTGTTTAGTACTGCATGTTTGTGTGTGGTTGGATTGAAACTCCTATTTTTTATGTAATTAGTAGAGTGTGTTGGCTTCCTGTATATGCCAAAGGTTAGGTTCTTTTGTTCTCTGATGATTTTTAGGTCTAAAAATGGTAGCATGCCTTCTTTTTCTATTTCTATGGTGAATTTTATTGATTGGTTCTGTAGGTTTAGTAAGGCTAAGGAGTCTTGTATGAACCTGTTAGGGACAACAGCGAAGATGTCGTCAACATATCTGTGCCAAACTTTAAACATGTATGGAAAGGAAGTTGTTATGTGTATTTCTAAGTAACTCATAAATAAATCTGCCAAGAAGGGTGAAAGTGGGTTGCCCATGGTTAAACCAGTTGGTTGTTGATAGAACTTCTTATTGAAACTAAAACAATTTTGTGCAATGCATAAATTGGTAAGTTGTATGAGGTCTACTATTTCTTCTTCAAGTAGGTTAGTCTGCTGTAGCCATTTCTTTAACTGACGCAGAAGTTGATCTGTAAGAACACTTGGAAATAGTGCAGTGACATCAAAGGAAACTAATCTGTCTTCTGGTTCGAGTTCCAGGGATTTTATCTTCTGTATTAAATCTTCTGAATTCCTTATGTTTTTGCTATTGAATTTTGGTAGTGAAGAGAATCTCTGTACTAACCATTTTGCCAGTTTGTAGGTAGGAGAATCAATATTGCTGACTATTGGTCTCATCTTATTACCCGGTTTGTGTATTTTAGGTAGAGCATACATTCTTGGTAAAGTGGGGTGATCTGGTTTTAATCTAGATTTATCAGTGTCTGTTATAGTTTTGCTTTCCTGGATGGTTTGATTGAAGGCTTTTAAATGTAATTTTAATGGGTCTTCTTGAATTTGTATGTAATTTTCTTGTTGCAGCATATTTTCTACTCTGGCAATATAATCATCTTTTTGCAGTACAACTAGTTTATTTCCCTTGTCAGCTTTTGTGTATACTACTGGTTTTGATTTTAATGTTTTGATCACATGTTTGGTTGGGAAATTGTTATGTTTATCTGATTGTATTTCTTGGAGAACCATTTCACATTCTTTTTTTATAGTGGTTTTACTATTTTCATTTAGGTTGTAAGTAGCAATCTCAATGTCCGCGACTATTTCATCGGATGTTTTTGTGTAGCCAACACATGTTTTTAGGCCAAGGTTTAATACCGATAATTCTGCTTTGGTGAAAGTTACATTTGAAAGATTAATTACGTCTGGGTATGACGTTGTTTTTTCATTTTTTAGGTTAGGTTTATATGAATGTTGCTTCCGGCGTAGTATGTCTAGTTTTTTCTTTAATTTCAGCGTTTTTGTTTTCATCCTGTAGCTAAGAATAGTGAGGAATTTTGATTGCATGTTTTGCCAAAGTGGGTAGCCGAGTGTGTCCGTTAATTTAAGGTGAAGAGCATATAATTCCAGTTCCAATTTTTGTAATTTTGCGTAGTGGTTGTTTCTCTCAATTATTATTACTTTTTTATCGGCTGATGTTTGGTGTTTGCTGTTTTTGTCATATTTTACAATTCTCCTTACAAACTTTGGTGTGACTTTGTTTTGTATGCATAGGTTTAAAAAACGGATGTCCGCAAATGTGTTTTTTCTCTTTTCTTCAATTTTTTGGTATCTTTTGATGTCACTTTTTATTCCACTGAAATCTGTATTGAAACTGTATTTCCTTTGATGTCACTGCACTATTTCCAAGTGTTCCTACAGATCAACTCCTGCGTCAGTTAAAGAAATGGCTACAGCAGACTAACCTACTTGAAGAAGAAATAGTAGACCTCATACAACTTACCAATTTATGCATTGCACAAAATTGTTTTAGTTTCAATAAGAAGTTCTATCAACAACCAACTGGTTTAACCATGGGCAACCCACTTTCACCCTTCTTGGCAGATTTATTTATGAGCTACTTAGAAATACACATAACAACTTCCTTTCCATACATGTTTAAAGTTTGGCACAGATATGTTGACGACATCTTCGCTGTTGTCCCTAACAGGTTCATACAAGACTCCTTAGCCTTACTAAACCTACAGAACCAATCAATAAAATTCACCATAGAAATAGAAAAAGAAGGCATGCTACCATTTTTAGACCTAAAAATCATCAGAGAACAAAAGAACCTAACCTTTGGCATATACAGGAAGCCAACACACTCTACTAATTACATAAAAAATAAGAGTTTCAATCCAACCACACACAAACATGCAGTACTAAACAGCCTAACACATAGACTGGTATATACCCCCTTAAATAAAAAAGAATACCAGCATATAGTAGACACAGCAATACATAATGGGTACAACAAAGCAACTATTGACAAAAAAATTGCAAAATTCAAATGACAGATGCACATCAGAAACACAACAAATCTCAGCCAGCAAGATAAAGAGCTAAAGTTCAAGAAATTCACATACCACCCAGGAACATTTCACAAATTTAAGAAGATTTTCATGAAATATAACATCAGCCTAGCTCCACAGAACAAATTTAACATAGAGAAATTACTTTGTAACAAGTTAAAAGACCCCATTCCACAAGACAAAAAAGCTGGAATCTATAAAATCAATTGTTCAGATTGCAATAAAGTATACATAGGTAAGACAAAAAGAAACTTAGAAACTAGGCTAAAGGAGCACATGAGATGTATTAAATACAAACAAATGGACAAATCTGCAGTTTCACACCATTTTTGGATCACTAATCACAACATCAAACCCAATATTACATTAGTCAAACCAGCCAAATTTGCAGCCGAATTAGATGCATGGGAGAAGATCACCATTCTAAAACACAACACACATCTAATGAATTTTGATTTGCCGCCACCAAATCCTCTCTGGAAGTACATTTCTCCACCACAAGATGCCACCACAGGATCCAGTCCAAAAAACGGAAACACCAACAACACGGGCCAGTCGAGTTAACCTTCTGAGGATGGGAACAACGGTTTCCCGAAACATGTTAAGTGAGTAAACTTAAGTGATGTTAGTGTAACAATTCCGACGCACCTTTAAATAAATTCAATACACATCACTGTTTCTAGCTTCTTTTCATTACAATATCAACGTCCTTAGCCTTACTAAACCTACAGAACCAATCAATAAAATTCACCATAGAAATAGAAAAAGAAGCCATGCTACCATTTTTAGACCTAAAAATCATCAGAGAACAAAAGAACCTAACCTTTGGCATATACAGGAAGCCAACACACTCTACTAATTACATAAAAAATAAGAGTTTCAATCCAACCACATACAAACATGCAGTACTAAACAGCCTAACACATAGACTGGTATATACCCCCTTAAATAAAAAAGAATACCAGCATATAGTAGACACAGCAATACATAATGGGTACAACAAAGCAACTATTGACAAAAAAATTGCAAAATTCAAACGACAGATGCACATCAGAAACACAACAAATCTCAGCCAGCAAGATAAAGAGCTAAAGTTCAAGAAATTCACATACCACCCAGGAACATTTCACAAATTTAAGAAGATTTTCATGAAATATAACATCAGCCTAGCTCCACAGAACAAATTTAACATAGAGAAATTACTTTGTAACAAGTTAAAAGACCCCATTCCACAAGACAAAAAAGCTGGAATCTATAAAATCAATTGTTCAGATTGCAATAAAGTATACATAGGTAAGACAAAAAGAAACCTAGAAACTAGGCTAAAGGAGCACATGAGATGTATTAAATACAAACAAATGGACAAATCTGCAGTTTCACACCATTTTTGGATCACTAATCACAACATCAAACCCAATATTACATTAGTCAAACCAGCCAAATTTGCAGCCGAATTAGATGCATGCGAGAAGATCACCATTCTAAAACACAACACACATCTAATGAATTTTGATTTGCCGCCACCAAATCCTCTCTGGAAGTACATTTCTCCACCACAAGATGCCACCACAGGATCCAGTCCAAAAAACGGAAACACCAACAACACGGGCCAGTCGAGTTAACCTTCTGAGGATGGGAACAACGGTTTCCCGAAACATGTTAAGTGAGTAAACTTAAGTGATGTTAGTGTAACAATTCCGACGCACCTTTAAATAAATTCAATACACATCACTGTTTCTAGCTTCTTTTCATTACAATATTGAGACGGTAATTTGTATCACAAATTACTTTAATGTAAATAATTATTTTAATATGAATATGTATTTTTATGTAACATTAATTTCAGAGGTTTAATAATTGTAATTATTATTGGTAAATAATAATATACGGCTCTACTGAAACTGTCAACAATAATGCAATGAAGGGGTTAGTTGTTTATCGTTACCGGGAACCAGGAAGTTACGTAATATTTCGCGCCTTTTCGGTAAAAAAAAAGCTTCTAGAACATTCTATAAAAGTAATATGTATTAGTGGTTTTCATTGGATAGTAAAATAGACGCTAATGTTGGCGCGTTTTATTAGCCAATAGCATTTCATTTATAATCTTTAGGCGTATCTTAAGGCAAGCCTATAAATAAGCCAGGTCGAGTTAGCGGGTCTCCCAGTGTGCAACGAGATTCACAACACATAACACGTCAGCTCCCAGTTCAACGGAATTCTCAGTACAGTACAGATCGTCAGTCAGTCCTTCATTTCGTCAAGTTACGCGTAGAAGAATTACAAGAAATCTTATAAAGTATTATACAGTTGAATATATAAAGTTGAAGTACGTGAGTTAAAAGTGATAAGCGGTTATTACAAACAGTTTCAGTTTGGGCGAGTATTCAAATTAATTTGTGAAAGTGTTCGTGAAAGTGTTCTGCAATAAAGATTATAAAACACATTTCTTCACTAGTAATTTTTGGATAAAAGATTCCTTTCCGCTTCACAACCTGTAAGAAAAACATGCCTACCAGATCAGATGATAGCTAGCCGGTGGACATTTAAAATTCATGCAAATTGCTAATGCCAGAAGGATCTACGGACCAGACCAAACCAACGAGTGACGTCACACAAGATGGCAACGCAGAAGTCAACATAACATTCTCCCATCATATTGGCTCCCAAACGTGGAGCTAAAATAATGTTACAATAAATACAAAACTAATACCGCCGCAAATTGGCGCCACCAACGTGGGGCGAAGTGACCAGGAATGGAACAAGAATAACCAGGAAGTAGCAGAATTAACTAGGAAAGGATCAACATAACCAGGAATGCAGAGGTGAAATCATCTACAAGACCCAGATTCAAGAAACGACAGGGACGACTGACTTCGATCGTAATTCCGAGATTACGATGCAACAAGGAATTCAACTACAAGAAAACATCGAAACGACGTAGATTCATCACAACACAACGCAGAAGCGACATCAAATCTAGGAGAAAGGGGCAGAACGCTGGACATCAAAGATACATCAGCAGATAGCATCAGAAAGGTTAGAAAAGTATGATTTTAATTTAAAAAAAAAAAAAAAAAGTGTAAAACAAGAAACAATGATGGAAGGAGATAGTGTAACAGTCAGCTGTAAGTCAATACAGGTTACAAAAAAAAGCTCAAACAATGTAGTTTTTGAGGGAGAAAATATTAGTGCAGAAACTAAGAATAGAATAGCAGGAAATATTAATATTGATGCTGGTATGATGATGGAAATGATGGAAATTTTGAGAAATATTAGGGAAGATATACAAAAGAGTTATAGGGAATTGAGGGAAGATATTCGTAGGAGCTTTGAACAAAACAGAAAAGATATTGGTAGGAGTAATGAGGTATTAGAGCTAAAAGTAGATCAAAGCAGTGAAGAAATTGAAAAGAAAGTTACGAAGCTAGATAGTAGTATGCCAGAAATGAGAGATAAAAATGAGGAAGTAATAGTAAGTGAGATAGGAGAAATTTCAAAGAAAATGTCAGATATGAGCAGGGAAATAGGTAACAAAGAAAGTGAGGTTAATACTAAAAGTGAGGTTAATGTAGAAAGTACAGAGTTAGGAAGTCAAATGAGTAGTATTTCAAGTGAGCTAAGAGAGATAAAAGAGGTTAGGAATGTAGATGTAAATGAGGCGCAGGTTAATTTCAGAGGGGAGATATCAGAAATACAGGAGTCAGTAATGCAAAGAAATAAATTGTACCAAGATGTTCAAATTGAAAACTCCAGTCCAGTACAGTTTAGTACAGATTTGTCAGAGTATTCTCAGATTAAAATGATAGAAGAATTGAAAATGAAATTTGTTAAAAGATGTGTTGTTCAAGAAACTGTAGATTGTTTTCAAATGTTATCAGGGAACGAAATGTCATATGAATACAAGAGGTTATTCATGAACAAAAATTTGAAGGTTAGGTTACGGCTACGAGTAATGTTTAGCCACACACAATTTGATCCAGGAGGGTAAATAGCAATGAGATGTAAAGTAAATGCTGGATAGTTAAAGATGACTTGCAGAGAAATGTATTGGAACGTAAGAGGGTTAAATATTTATATATGTCATTTGAAAAGTGAAATAAATTAAATGATAAAATAAAAAAAAAAAAAAATAAAAAAAAAAAAAAAAAAAAAAAAAAAAAAGAGAAATGTTTAAAAAAAAAAAAAAATAAATAAATAAATTTTTAGTAACTGTAACAACATTTAAAAATTAAGAATGCAAAGATTGAAACTTAATATGATATTAAATTAAAAGTACGTAAATACAATTCCAAGATTTAAAAATTAAGAATGCAAAAATTGAAACTTAATATGATATTAAATTAAAAGTACGTAAATACAATTCCAAAAGTATTGTTAAAATAATAATAAATTCATAATTAAAAAAAAAAAAAAAAATTTTTGGGTAAATATAATTAAAACAAATATTTATGTAGTAAATAGAACATGTGAAACAGTGCCTAGATATAAGAGATGTAAATATTTGTGTAGAGGGTGAATATTTTGGTAAATATGTATAGTAATTAAAAAAAAAAAAATTCTTGAATTGATAAATTTTTGGTAACAATATAAGAAAGTAAACCATTTTTTGTAACACTAGTTAAATAATTTAGGGTAAAGTATTTGCTATAAAAAAATTGTAATGTCAGATTAATATCTAAATTAATTAAACCAAAGCCAGTAAGTAGTGGCGAGATAAAACATATGTCATGTGTTAAATACGTGTGAAGTGTTAAGTGAAAGTGATAGCGTGTGTTACAAGATTTAGGAGACTAAAAACAAAATTATAAAATTTCCAAACAGGTTATAAATATTTATAATTATGTTTCTAGTGGGGCATATGAGACGGTAATTTGTATCACAAATTACTTTAATGTAAATAATTATTTTAATATGAATATGTATTTTTATGTAACATTAATTTCAGAGGTTTAATAATTGTAATTATTATTGGTAAATAATAATATACGGCTCTACTGAAACTGTCAACAATAACGCAATAATGCAATGAAGGGGTTAGTTGTTTATCGTTACCGGGAACCAGGAAGTTACGTAATATTTCGCGCCTTTTCGGTAAAAAAAAAGCTTCTAGAACATTCTATAAAAGTAATATGTATTAGTGGTTTTCATTGGATAGTAAAATAGACGCTAATGTTGGCGCGTTTTATTAGCCAATAGCATTTCATTTATAATCTTTAGGCGTATCTTAAGGCAAGCCTATAAATAAGCCAGGTCGAGTTAGCGGGTCTCCCAGTGTGCAACGAGATTCACAACACATAACACGTCAGCTCCCAGTTCAACGGAATTCTCAGTACAGTACAGATCGTCAGTCAGTCCTTCATTTCGTCAAGTTACGCGTAGAAGAATTACAAGAAATCTTATAAAGTATTATACAGTTGAATATATAAAGTTGAAGTACGTGAGTTAAAAGTGATAAGCGGTTATTACAAACAGTTTCAGTTTGGGCGAGTATTCAAATTAATTTGTGAAAGTGTTCGTGAAAGTGTTCTGCAATAAAGATTATAAAACACATTTCTTCACTAGTAATTTTTGGATAAAAGATTCCTTTCCGCTTCACAACCTGTAAGAAAAACATGCCTACCAGATCAGATGATAGCTAGCCGGTGGACATTTAAAATTCATGCAAATTGCTAACGCCAGAAGGATCTACGGACCAGACCAAACCAACGAGTGACGTCACACAAGATGGCAACGCAGAAGTCAACATAACATTCTCCCATCATATTGGCTCCCAAACGTGGAGCTAAAATAATGTTACAATAAATACAAAACTAATACCGCCGCAAATTGGCGCCACCAACGTGGGGCGAAGTGACCAGGAATGGAACAAGAATAACCAGGAAGTAGCAGAATTAACTAGGAAAGGATCAACATAACCAGGAATGCAGAGGTGAAATCATCTACAAGACCCAGATTCAAGAAACGACAGGGACGACTGACTTCGATCGTAATTCCGAGATTACGATGCAACAAGGAATTCAACTACAAGAAAACATCGAAACGACGTAGATTCATCACAACACAACGCAGAAGCGACATCAAATCTAGGAGAAAGGGGCAGAACGCTGGACATCAAAGATACATCAGCAGATAGCATCAGAAAGGTTAGAAAAGTATGATTTTAATTTAAAAAAAAAAAAAAAAAAGTGTAAAACAAGAAACAATGATGGAAGGAGATAGTGTAACAGTCAGCTGTAAGTCAATACAGGTTACAAAAAAAAGCTCAAACAATGTAGTTTTTGAGGGAGAAAATATTAGTGCAGAAACTAAGAATAGAATAGCAGGAAATATTAATATTGATGCTGGTATGATGATGGAAATGATGGAAATTTTGAGAAATATTAGGGAAGATATACAAAAGAGTTATAGGGAATTGAGGGAAGATATTCGTAGGAGCTTTGAACAAAACAGAAAAGATATTGGTAGGAGTAATGAGGTATTAGAGCTAAAAGTAGATCAAAGCAGTGAAGAAATTGAAAAGAAAGTTACGAAGCTAGATAGTAGTATGCCAGAAATGAGAGATAAAAATGAGGAAGTAATAGTAAGTGAGATAGGAGAAATTTCAAAGAAAATGTCAGATATGAGCAGGGAAATAGGTAACAAAGAAAGTGAGGTTAATACTAAAAGTGAGGTTAATGTAGAAAGTACAGAGTTAGGAAGTCAAATGAGTAGTATTTCAAGTGAGCTAAGAGAGATAAAAGAGGTTAGGAATGTAGATGTAAATGAGGCGCAGGTTAATTTCAGAGGGGAGATATCAGAAATACAGGAGTCAGTAATGCAAAGAAATAAATTGTACCAAGATGTTCAAATTGAAAACTCCAGTCCAGTACAGTTTAGTACAGATTTGTCAGAGTATTCTCAGATTAAAATGATAGAAGAATTGAAAATGAAATTTGTTAAAAGATGTGTTGTTCAAGAAACTGTAGATTGTTTTCAAATGTTATCAGGGAACGAAATGTCATATGAATACAAGAGGTTATTCATGAACAAAAATTTGAAGGTTAGGTTACGGCTACGAGTAATGTTTAGCCACACACAATTTGATCCAGGAGGGTAAATAGCAATGAGATGTAAAGTAAATGCTGGATAGTTAAAGATGACTTGCAGAGAAATGTATTGGAACGTAAGAGGGTTAAATATTTATATATGTCATTTGAAAAGTGAAATAAATTAAATGATAAAATAAAAAAAAAAAAAAAATAAAAAAAAAATAAAAAAAAAAAAAAAAAAAAAAAAAAAGAGAAATGTTTAAAAAAAAAAAAAAAAAAAAAAAAAATTTTTAGTAACTGTAACAACATTTAAAAATTAAGAATGCAAAGATTGAAACTTAATATGATATTAAATTAAAAGTACGTAAATACAATTCCAAGATTTAAAAATTAAGAATGCAAAAATTGAAACTTAATATGATATTAAATTAAAAGTACGTAAATACAATTCCAAAAGTATTGTTAAAATAATAATAAATTCATAATTAAAAAAAAAAAAAAAAAAAATTTTTTGGGTAAATATAATTAAAACAAATATTTATGTAGTAAATAGAACATGTGAAACAGTGCCTAGATATAAGAGATGTAAATATTTGTGTAGAGGGTGAATATTTTGGTAAATATGTATAGTAATTAAAAAAAAAAAAAAATTCTTGAATTGATAAATTTTTGGTAACAATATAAGAAAGTAAACCATTTTTTGTAACACTAGTTAAATAATTTAGGGTAAAGTATTTGCTATAAAAAAATTGTAATGTCAGATTAATATCTAAATTAATTAAACCAAAGCCAGTAAGTAGTGGCGAGATAAAACATATGTCGTGTGTTAAATACGTGTGAAGTGTTAAGTGAAAGTGATAGCGTGTGTTACAAGATTTAGGAGACTAAAAACAAAATTATAAAATTTCCAAACAGGTTATAAATATTTATAATTATGTTTCTAGTGGGGCATATGAGACGGTAATTTGTATCACAAATTACTTTAATGTAAATAATTATTTTAATATGAATATGTATTTTTATGTAACATTAATTTCAGAGGTTTAATAATTGTAATTATTATTGGTAAATAATAATATACGGCTCTACTGAAACTGTCAACAATAACGCAATAATGCAATGAAGGGGTTAGTTGTTTATCGTTACCGGGAACCAGGAAGTTACGTAATATTTCGCGCCTTTTCGGTAAAAAAAAAGCTTCTAGAACATTCTATAAAAGTAATATGTATTAGTGGTTTTCATTGGATAGTAAAATAGACGCTAATGTTGGCGCGTTTTATTAGCCAATAGCATTTCATTTATAATCTTTAGGCGTATCTTAAGGCAAGCCTATAAATAAGCCAGGTCGAGTTAGCGGGTCTCCCAGTGTGCAACGAGATTCACAACACATAACACGTCAGCTCCCAGTTCAACGGAATTCTCAGTACAGTACAGATCGTCAGTCAGTCCTTCATTTCGTCAAGTTACGCGTAGAAGAATTACAAGAAATCTTATAAAGTATTATACAGTTGAATATATAAAGTTGAAGTACGTGAGTTAAAAGTGATAAGCGGTTATTACAAACAGTTTCAGTTTGGGCGAGTATTCAAATTAATTTGTGAAAGTGTTCGTGAAAGTGTTCTGCAATAAAGATTATAAAACACATTTCTTCACTAGTAATTTTTGGATAAAAGATTCCTTTCCGCTTCACAACCTGTAAGAAAAACATGCCTACCAGATCAGATGATAGCTAGCCGGTGGACATTTAAAATTCATGCAAATTGCTAACGCCAGAAGGATCTACGGACCAGACCAAACCAACGAGTGACGTCACACAAGATGGCAACGCAGAAGTCAACATAACATTCTCCCATCATATTGGCTCCCAAACGTGGAGCTAAAATAATGTTACAATAAATACAAAACTAATACCGCCGCAATATCAACGTCCTTAGCCTTACTAAACCTACAGAACCAATCAATAACATTCACCATAGAAATAGAAAAAGAAGCCATGCTACCATTTTTAGACCTAAAAATCATCAGAGAACAAAAGAACCTAACCTTTGGCATATACAGGAAGCCAACACACTCTACTAATTACATAAAAAATAAGAGTTTCAATCCAACCACACACAAACATGCAGTACTAAACAGCCTAACACATAGACTGGTATATACCCCCTTAAATAAAAAAGAATACCAGCATATAGTAGACACAGCAATACATAATGGGTACAACAAAGCAACTATTGACAAAAAAATTGCAAAATTCAAATGACAGATGCACATCAGAAACACAACAAATCTCAGCCAGCAAGATAAAGAGCTAAAGTTCAAGAAATTCACATACCACCCAGGAACATTTCACAAATTTAAGAAGATTTTCATGAAATATAACATCAGCCTAGCTCCACAGAACAAATTTAACATAGAGAAATTACTTTGTAACAAGTTAAAAGACCCCATTCCACAAGACAAAAAAGCTGGAATCTATAAAATCAATTGTTCAGATTGCAATAAAGTATACATAGGTAAGACAAAAAGAAACTTAGAAACTAGGCTAAAGGAGCACATGAGATGTATTAAATACAAACAAATGGACAAATCTGCAGTTTCACACCATTTTTGGATCACTAATCACAACATCAAACCCAATATTACATTAGTCAAACCAGCCAAATTTGCAGCCGAATTAGATGCATGGGAGAAGATCACCATTCTAAAACACAACACACATCTAATGAATTTTGATTTGCCGCCACCAAATCCTCTCTGGAAGTACATTTCTCCACCACAAGATGCCACCACAGGATCCAGTCCAAAAAACGGAAACACCAACAACACGGGCCAGTCGAGTTAACCTTCTGAGGATGGGAACAACGGTTTCCCGAAACATGTTAAGTGAGTAAACTTAAGTGATGTTAGTGTAACAATTCCGACGCACCTTTAAATAAATTCAATACACATCACTGTTTCTAGCTTCTTTTCATTACAATATCAACGTCCTTAGCCTTACTAAACCTACAGAACCAATCAATAAAATTCACCATAGAAATAGAAAAAGAAGCCATGCTACCATTTTTAGACCTAAAAATCATCAGAGAACAAAAGAACCTAACCTTTGGCATATACAGGAAGCCAACACACTCTACTAATTACATAAAAAATAAGAGTTTCAATCCAACCACATACAAACATGCAGTACTAAACAGCCTAACACATAGACTGGTATATACCCCCTTAAATAAAAAAGAATACCAGCATATAGTAGACACAGCAATACATAATGGGTACAACAAAGCAACTATTGACAAAAAAATTGCAAAATTCAAACGACAGATGCACATCAGAAACACAACAAATCTCAGCCAGCAAGATAAAGAGCTAAAGTTCAAGAAATTCACATACCACCCAGGAACATTTCACAAATTTAAGAAGATTTTCATGAAATATAACATCAGCCTAGCTCCACAGAACAAATTTAACATAGAGAAATTACTTTGTAACAAGTTAAAAGACCCCATTCCACAAGACAAAAAAGCTGGAATCTATAAAATCAATTGTTCAGATTGCAATAAAGTATACATAGGTAAGACAAAAAGAAACCTAGAAACTAGGCTAAAGGAGCACATGAGATGTATTAAATACAAACAAATGGACAAATCTGCAGTTTCACACCATTTTTGGATCACTAATCACAACATCAAACCCAATATTACATTAGTCAAACCAGCCAAATTTGCAGCCGAATTAGATGCATGCGAGAAGATCACCATTCTAAAACACAACACACATCTAATGAATTTTGATTTGCCGCCACCAAATCCTCTCTGGAAGTACATTTCTCCACCACAAGATGCCACCACAGGATCCAGTCCAAAAAACGGAAACACCAACAACACGGGCCAGTCGAGTTAACCTTCTGAGGATGGGAACAACGGTTTCCCGAAACATGTTAAGTGAGTAAACTTAAGTGATGTTAGTGTAACAATTCCGACGCACCTTTAAATAAATTCAATACACATCACTGTTTCTAGCTTCTTTTCATTACAATATTGAGACGGTAATTTGTATCACAAATTACTTTAATGTAAATAATTATTTTAATATGAATATGTATTTTTATGTAACATTAATTTCAGAGGTTTAATAATTGTAATTATTATTGGTAAATAATAATATACGGCTCTACTGAAACTGTCAACAATAACGCAATAATGCAATGAAGGGGTTAGTTGTTTATCGTTACCGGGAACCAGGAAGTTACGTAATATTTCGCGCCTTTTCGGTAAAAAAAAAGCTTCTAGAACATTCTATAAAAGTAATATGTATTAGTGGTTTTCATTGGATAGTAAAATAGACGCTAATGTTGGCGCGTTTTATTAGCCAATAGCATTTCATTTATAATCTTTAGGCGTATCTTAAGGCAAGCCTATAAATAAGCCAGGTCGAGTTAGCGGGTCTCCCAGTGTGCAACGAGATTCACAACACATAACACGTCAGCTCCCAGTTCAACGGAATTCTCAGTACAGTACAGATCGTCAGTCAGTCCTTCATTTCGTCAAGTTACGCGTAGAAGAATTACAAGAAATCTTATAAAGTATTATACAGTTGAATATATAAAGTTGAAGTACGTGAGTTAAAAGTGATAAGCGGTTATTACAAACAGTTTCAGTTTGGGCGAGTATTCAAATTAATTTGTGAAAGTGTTCGTGAAAGTGTTCTGCAATAAAGATTATAAAACACATTTCTTCACTAGTAATTTTTGGATAAAAGATTCCTTTCCGCTTCACAACCTGTAAGAAAAACATGCCTACCAGATCAGATGATAGCTAGCCGGTGGACATTTAAAATTCATGCAAATTGCTAACGCCAGAAGGATCTACGGACCAGACCAAACCAACGAGTGACGTCACACAAGATGGCAACGCAGAAGTCAACATAACATTCTCCCATCATATTGGCTCCCAAACGTGGAGCTAAAATAATGTTACAATAAATACAAAACTAATACCGCCGCAAATTGGCGCCACCAACGTGGGGCGAAGTGACCAGGAATGGAACAAGAATAACCAGGAAGTAGCAGAATTAACTAGGAAAGGATCAACATAACCAGGAATGCAGAGGTGAAATCATCTACAAGACCCAGATTCAAGAAACGACAGGGACGACTGACTTCGATCGTAATTCCGAGATTACGATGCAACAAGGAATTCAACTACAAGAAAACATCGAAACGACGTAGATTCATCACAACACAACGCAGAAGCGACATCAAATCTAGGAGAAAGGGGCAGAACGCTGGACATCAAAGATACATCAGCAGATAGCATCAGAAAGGTTAGAAAAGTATGATTTTAATTTAAAAAAAAAAAAAAAAAGTGTAAAACAAGAAACAATGATGGAAGGAGATAGTGTAACAGTCAGCTGTAAGTCAATACAGGTTACAAAAAAAAGCTCAAACAATGTAGTTTTTGAGGGAGAAAATATTAGTGCAGAAACTAAGAATAGAATAGCAGGAAATATTAATATTGATGCTGGTATGATGATGGAAATGATGGAAATTTTGAGAAATATTAGGGAAGATATACAAAAGAGTTATAGGGAATTGAGGGAAGATATTCGTAGGAGCTTTGAACAAAACAGAAAAGATATTGGTAGGAGTAATGAGGTATTAGAGCTAAAAGTAGATCAAAGCAGTGAAGAAATTGAAAAGAAAGTTACGAAGCTAGATAGTAGTATGCCAGAAATGAGAGATAAAAATGAGGAAGTAATAGTAAGTGAGATAGGAGAAATTTCAAAGAAAATGTCAGATATGAGCAGGGAAATAGGTAACAAAGAAAGTGAGGTTAATACTAAAAGTGAGGTTAATGTAGAAAGTACAGAGTTAGGAAGTCAAATGAGTAGTATTTCAAGTGAGCTAAGAGAGATAAAAGAGGTTAGGAATGTAGATGTAAATGAGGCGCAGGTTAATTTCAGAGGGGAGATATCAGAAATACAGGAGTCAGTAATGCAAAGAAATAAATTGTACCAAGATGTTCAAATTGAAAACTCCAGTCCAGTACAGTTTAGTACAGATTTGTCAGAGTATTCTCAGATTAAAATGATAGAAGAATTGAAAATGAAATTTGTTAAAAGATGTGTTGTTCAAGAAACTGTAGATTGTTTTCAAATGTTATCAGGGAACGAAATGTCATATGAATACAAGAGGTTATTCATGAACAAAAATTTGAAGGTTAGGTTACGGCTACGAGTAATGTTTAGCCACACACAATTTGATCCAGGAGGGTAAATAGCAATGAGATGTAAAGTAAATGCTGGATAGTTAAAGATGACTTGCAGAGAAATGTATTGGAACGTAAGAGGGTTAAATATTTATATATGTCATTTGAAAAGTGAAATAAATTAAATGATAAAATAAAAAAAAAAAAAATAAAAAAAAAAAAAAAAAGAGAAATGTTTAAAAAAAAAAAAAATAAATAAATAAATTTTTAGTAACTGTAACAACATTTAAAAATTAAGAATGCAAAGATTGAAACTTAATATGATATTAAATTAAAAGTACGTAAATACAATTCCAAGATTTAAAAATTAAGAATGCAAAAATTGAAACTTAATATGATATTAAATTAAAAGTACGTAAATACAATTCCAAAAGTATTGTTAAAATAATAATAAATTCATAATTAAAAAAAAAAAAAAAAAAATTTTTTGGGTAAATATAATTAAAACAAATATTTATGTAGTAAATAGAACATGTGAAACAGTGCCTAGATATAAGAGATGTAAATATTTGTGTAGAGGGTGAATATTTTGGTAAATATGTATAGTAATTAAAAAAAAAAAAATTCTTGAATTGATAAATTTTTGGTAACAATATAAGAAAGTAAACCATTTTTTGTAACACTAGTTAAATAATTTAGGGTAAAGTATTTGCTATAAAAAAATTGTAATGTCAGATTAATATCTAAATTAATTAAACCAAAGCCAGTAAGTAGTGGCGAGATAAAACATATGTCATGTGTTAAATACGTGTGAAGTGTTAAGTGAAAGTGATAGCGTGTGTTACAAGATTTAGGAGACTAAAAACAAAATTATAAAATTTCCAAACAGGTTATAAATATTTATAATTATGTTTCTAGTGGGGCATATGAGACGGTAATTTGTATCACAAATTACTTTAATGTAAATAATTATTTTAATATGAATATGTATTTTTATGTAACATTAATTTCAGAGGTTTAATAATTGTAATTATTATTGGTAAATAATAATATACGGCTCTACTGAAACTGTCAACAATAACGCAATAATGCAATGAAGGGGTTAGTTGTTTATCGTTACCGGGAACCAGGAAGTTACGTAATATTTCGCGCCTTTTCGGTAAAAAAAAAAGCTTCTAGAACATTCTATAAAAGTAATATGTATTAGTGGTTTTCATTGGATAGTAAAATAGACGCTAATGTTGGCGCGTTTTATTAGCCAATAGCATTTCATTTATAATCTTTAGGCGTATCTTAAGGCAAGCCTATAAATAAGCCAGGTCGAGTTAGCGGGTCTCCCAGTGTGCAACGAGATTCACAACACATAACACGTCAGCTCCCAGTTCAACGGAATTCTCAGTACAGTACAGATCGTCAGTCAGTCCTTCATTTCGTCAAGTTACGCGTAGAAGAATTACAAGAAATCTTATAAAGTATTATACAGTTGAATATATAAAGTTGAAGTACGTGAGTTAAAAGTGATAAGCGGTTATTACAAACAGTTTCAGTTTGGGCGAGTATTCAAATTAATTTGTGAAAGTGTTCGTGAAAGTGTTCTGCAATAAAGATTATAAAACACATTTCTTCACTAGTAATTTTTGGATAAAAGATTCCTTTCCGCTTCACAACCTGTAAGAAAAACATGCCTACCAGATCAGATGATAGCTAGCCGGTGGACATTTAAAATTCATGCAAATTGCTAACGCCAGAAGGATCTACGGACCAGACCAAACCAACGAGTGACGTCACACAAGATGGCAACGCAGAAGTCAACATAACATTCTCCCATCATATTGGCTCCCAAACGTGGAGCTAAAATAATGTTACAATAAATACAAAACTAATACCGCCGCAAATTGGCGCCACCAACGTGGGGCGAAGTGACCAGGAATGGAACAAGAATAACCAGGAAGTAGCAGAATTAACTAGGAAAGGATCAACATAACCAGGAATGCAGAGGTGAAATCATCTACAAGACCCAGATTCAAGAAACGACAGGGACGACTGACTTCGATCGTAATTCCGAGATTACGATGCAACAAGGAATTCAACTACAAGAAAACATCGAAACGACGTAGATTCATCACAACACAACGCAGAAGCGACATCAAATCTAGGAGAAAGGGGCAGAACGCTGGACATCAAAGATACATCAGCAGATAGCATCAGAAAGGTTAGAAAAGTATGATTTTAATTTAAAAAAAAAAAAAAAAAAGTGTAAAACAAGAAACAATGATGGAAGGAGATAGTGTAACAGTCAGCTGTAAGTCAATACAGGTTACAAAAAAAAGCTCAAACAATGTAGTTTTTGAGGGAGAAAATATTAGTGCAGAAACTAAGAATAGAATAGCAGGAAATATTAATATTGATGCTGGTATGATGATGGAAATGATGGAAATTTTGAGAAATATTAGGGAAGATATACAAAAGAGTTATAGGGAATTGAGGGAAGATATTCGTAGGAGCTTTGAACAAAACAGAAAAGATATTGGTAGGAGTAATGAGGTATTAGAGCTAAAAGTAGATCAAAGCAGTGAAGAAATTGAAAAGAAAGTTACGAAGCTAGATAGTAGTATGCCAGAAATGAGAGATAAAAATGAGGAAGTAATAGTAAGTGAGATAGGAGAAATTTCAAAGAAAATGTCAGATATGAGCAGGGAAATAGGTAACAAAGAAAGTGAGGTTAATACTAAAAGTGAGGTTAATGTAGAAAGTACAGAGTTAGGAAGTCAAATGAGTAGTATTTCAAGTGAGCTAAGAGAGATAAAAGAGGTTAGGAATGTAGATGTAAATGAGGCGCAGGTTAATTTCAGAGGGGAGATATCAGAAATACAGGAGTCAGTAATGCAAAGAAATAAATTGTACCAAGATGTTCAAATTGAAAACTCCAGTCCAGTACAGTTTAGTACAGATTTGTCAGAGTATTCTCAGATTAAAATGATAGAAGAATTGAAAATGAAATTTGTTAAAAGATGTGTTGTTCAAGAAACTGTAGATTGTTTTCAAATGTTATCAGGGAACGAAATGTCATATGAATACAAGAGGTTATTCATGAACAAAAATTTGAAGGTTAGGTTACGGCTACGAGTAATGTTTAGCCACACACAATTTGATCCAGGAGGGTAAATAGCAATGAGATGTAAAGTAAATGCTGGATAGTTAAAGATGACTTGCAGAGAAATGTATTGGAACGTAAGAGGGTTAAATATTTATATATGTCATTTGAAAAGTGAAATAAATTAAATGATAAAATAAAAAAAAAAAAAAATAAAAAAAAAATAAAAAAAAAAAAAAAAAAAAAAAAGAGAAATGTTTAAAAAAAAAAAAAAAAAAAAAAAAAATTTTTAGTAACTGTAACAACATTTAAAAATTAAGAATGCAAAGATTGAAACTTAATATGATATTAAATTAAAAGTACGTAAATACAATTCCAAGATTTAAAAATTAAGAATGCAAAAATTGAAACTTAATATGATATTAAATTAAAAGTACGTAAATACAATTCCAAAAGTATTGTTAAAATAATAATAAATTCATAATTAAAAAAAAAAAAAAAAAAATTTTTTTGGGTAAATATAATTAAAACAAATATTTATGTAGTAAATAGAACATGTGAAACAGTGCCTAGATATAAGAGATGTAAATATTTGTGTAGAGGGTGAATATTTTGGTAAATATGTATAGTAATTAAAAAAAAAAAAAAATTCTTGAATTGATAAATTTTTGGTAACAATATAAGAAAGTAAACCATTTTTTGTAACACTAGTTAAATAATTTAGGGTAAAGTATTTGCTATAAAAAAATTGTAATGTCAGATTAATATCTAAATTAATTAAACCAAAGCCAGTAAGTAGTGGCGAGATAAAACATATGTCGTGTGTTAAATACGTGTGAAGTGTTAAGTGAAAGTGATAGCGTGTGTTACAAGATTTAGGAGACTAAAAACAAAATTATAAAATTTCCAAACAGGTTATAAATATTTATAATTATGTTTCTAGTGGGGCATATGAGACGGTAATTTGTATCACAAATTACTTTAATGTAAATAATTATTTTAATATGAATATGTATTTTTATGTAACATTAATTTCAGAGGTTTAATAATTGTAATTATTATTGGTAAATAATAATATACGGCTCTACTGAAACTGTCAACAATAACGCAATAATGCAATGAAGGGGTTAGTTGTTTATCGTTACCGGGAACCAGGAAGTTACGTAATATTTCGCGCCTTTTCGGTAAAAAAAAAGCTTCTAGAACATTCTATAAAAGTAATATGTATTAGTGGTTTTCATTGGATAGTAAAATAGACGCTAATGTTGGCGCGTTTTATTAGCCAATAGCATTTCATTTATAATCTTTAGGCGTATCTTAAGGCAAGCCTATAAATAAGCCAGGTCGAGTTAGCGGGTCTCCCAGTGTGCAACGAGATTCACAACACATAACACGTCAGCTCCCAGTTCAACGGAATTCTCAGTACAGTACAGATCGTCAGTCAGTCCTTCATTTCGTCAAGTTACGCGTAGAAGAATTACAAGAAATCTTATAAAGTATTATACAGTTGAATATATAAAGTTGAAGTACGTGAGTTAAAAGTGATAAGCGGTTATTACAAACAGTTTCAGTTTGGGCGAGTATTCAAATTAATTTGTGAAAGTGTTCGTGAAAGTGTTCTGCAATAAAGATTATAAAACACATTTCTTCACTAGTAATTTTTGGATAAAAGATTCCTTTCCGCTTCACAACCTGTAAGAAAAACATGCCTACCAGATCAGATGATAGCTAGCCGGTGGACATTTAAAATTCATGCAAATTGCTAACGCCAGAAGGATCTACGGACCAGACCAAACCAACGAGTGACGTCACACAAGATGGCAACGCAGAAGTCAACATAACATTCTCCCATCATATTGGCTCCCAAACGTGGAGCTAAAATAATGTTACAATAAATACAAAACTAATACCGCCGCAATATCAACGTCCTTAGCCTTACTAAACCTACAGAACCAATCAATAACATTCACCATAGAAATAGAAAAAGAAGCCATGCTACCATTTTTAGACCTAAAAATCATCAGAGAACAAAAGAACCTAACCTTTGGCATATACAGGAAGCCAACACACTCTACTAATTACATAAAAAATAAGAGTTTCAATCCAACCACACACAAACATGCAGTACTAAACAGCCTAACACATAGACTGGTATATACCCCCTTAAATAAAAAAGAATACCAGCATATAGTAGACACAGCAATACATAATGGGTACAACAAAGCAACTATTGACAAAAAAATTGCAAAATTCAAATGACAGATGCACATCAGAAACACAACAAATCTCAGCCAGCAAGATAAAGAGCTAAAGTTCAAGAAATTCACATACCACCCAGGAACATTTCACAAATTTAAGAAGATTTTCATGAAATATAACATCAGCCTAGCTCCACAGAACAAATTTAACATAGAGAAATTACTTTGTAACAAGTTAAAAGACCCCATTCCACAAGACAAAAAAGCTGGAATCTATAAAATCAATTGTTCAGATTGCAATAAAGTATACATAGGTAAGACAAAAAGAAACTTAGAAACTAGGCTAAAGGAGCACATGAGATGTATTAAATACAAACAAATGGACAAATCTGCAGTTTCACACCATTTTTGGATCACTAATCACAACATCAAACCCAATATTACATTAGTCAAACCAGCCAAATTTGCAGCCGAATTAGATGCATGGGAGAAGATCACCATTCTAAAACACAACACACATCTAATGAATTTTGATTTGCCGCCACCAAATCCTCTCTGGAAGTACATTTCTCCACCACAAGATGCCACCACAGGATCCAGTCCAAAAAACGGAAACACCAACAACACGGGCCAGTCGAGTTAACCTTCTGAGGATGGGAACAACGGTTTCCCGAAACATGTTAAGTGAGTAAACTTAAGTGATGTTAGTGTAACAATTCCGACGCACCTTTAAATAAATTCAATACACATCACTGTTTCTAGCTTCTTTTCATTACAATATCAACGTCCTTAGCCTTACTAAACCTACAGAACCAATCAATAAAATTCACCATAGAAATAGAAAAAGAAGCCATGCTACCATTTTTAGACCTAAAAATCATCAGAGAACAAAAGAACCTAACCTTTGGCATATACAGGAAGCCAACACACTCTACTAATTACATAAAAAATAAGAGTTTCAATCCAACCACATACAAACATGCAGTACTAAACAGCCTAACACATAGACTGGTATATACCCCCTTAAATAAAAAAGAATACCAGCATATAGTAGACACAGCAATACATAATGGGTACAACAAAGCAACTATTGACAAAAAAATTGCAAAATTCAAACGACAGATGCACATCAGAAACACAACAAATCTCAGCCAGCAAGATAAAGAGCTAAAGTTCAAGAAATTCACATACCACCCAGGAACATTTCACAAATTTAAGAAGATTTTCATGAAATATAACATCAGCCTAGCTCCACAGAACAAATTTAACATAGAGAAATTACTTTGTAACAAGTTAAAAGACCCCATTCCACAAGACAAAAAAGCTGGAATCTATAAAATCAATTGTTCAGATTGCAATAAAGTATACATAGGTAAGACAAAAAGAAACCTAGAAACTAGGCTAAAGGAGCACATGAGATGTATTAAATACAAACAAATGGACAAATCTGCAGTTTCACACCATTTTTGGATCACTAATCACAACATCAAACCCAATATTACATTAGTCAAACCAGCCAAATTTGCAGCCGAATTAGATGCATGCGAGAAGATCACCATTCTAAAACACAACACACATCTAATGAATTTTGATTTGCCGCCACCAAATCCTCTCTGGAAGTACATTTCTCCACCACAAGATGCCACCACAGGATCCAGTCCAAAAAACGGAAACACCAACAACACGGGCCAGTCGAGTTAACCTTCTGAGGATGGGAACAACGGTTTCCCGAAACATGTTAAGTGAGTAAACTTAAGTGATGTTAGTGTAACAATTCCGACGCACCTTTAAATAAATTCAATACACATCACTGTTTCTAGCTTCTTTTCATTACAATATTGAGACGGTAATTTGTATCACAAATTACTTTAATGTAAATAATTATTTTAATATGAATATGTATTTTTATGTAACATTAATTTCAGAGGTTTAATAATTGTAATTATTATTGGTAAATAATAATATACGGCTCTACTGAAACTGTCAACAATAACGCAATAATGCAATGAAGGGGTTAGTTGTTTATCGTTACCGGGAACCAGGAAGTTACGTAATATTTCGCGCCTTTTCGGTAAAAAAAAAGCTTCTAGAACATTCTATAAAAGTAATATGTATTAGTGGTTTTCATTGGATAGTAAAATAGACGCTAATGTTGGCGCGTTTTATTAGCCAATAGCATTTCATTTATAATCTTTAGGCGTATCTTAAGGCAAGCCTATAAATAAGCCAGGTCGAGTTAGCGGGTCTCCCAGTGTGCAACGAGATTCACAACACATAACACGTCAGCTCCCAGTTCAACGGAATTCTCAGTACAGTACAGATCGTCAGTCAGTCCTTCATTTCGTCAAGTTACGCGTAGAAGAATTACAAGAAATCTTATAAAGTATTATACAGTTGAATATATAAAGTTGAAGTACGTGAGTTAAAAGTGATAAGCGGTTATTACAAACAGTTTCAGTTTGGGCGAGTATTCAAATTAATTTGTGAAAGTGTTCGTGAAAGTGTTCTGCAATAAAGATTATAAAACACATTTCTTCACTAGTAATTTTTGGATAAAAGATTCCTTTCCGCTTCACAACCTGTAAGAAAAACATGCCTACCAGATCAGATGATAGCTAGCCGGTGGACATTTAAAATTCATGCAAATTGCTAACGCCAGAAGGATCTACGGACCAGACCAAACCAACGAGTGACGTCACACAAGATGGCAACGCAGAAGTCAACATAACATTCTCCCATCATATTGGCTCCCAAACGTGGAGCTAAAATAATGTTACAATAAATACAAAACTAATACCGCCGCAAATTGGCGCCACCAACGTGGGGCGAAGTGACCAGGAATGGAACAAGAATAACCAGGAAGTAGCAGAATTAACTAGGAAAGGATCAACATAACCAGGAATGCAGAGGTGAAATCATCTACAAGACCCAGATTCAAGAAACGACAGGGACGACTGACTTCGATCGTAATTCCGAGATTACGATGCAACAAGGAATTCAACTACAAGAAAACATCGAAACGACGTAGATTCATCACAACACAACGCAGAAGCGACATCAAATCTAGGAGAAAGGGGCAGAACGCTGGACATCAAAGATACATCAGCAGATAGCATCAGAAAGGTTAGAAAAGTATGATTTTAATTTAAAAAAAAAAAAAAAAGTGTAAAACAAGAAACAATGATGGAAGGAGATAGTGTAACAGTCAGCTGTAAGTCAATACAGGTTACAAAAAAAAGCTCAAACAATGTAGTTTTTGAGGGAGAAAATATTAGTGCAGAAACTAAGAATAGAATAGCAGGAAATATTAATATTGATGCTGGTATGATGATGGAAATGATGGAAATTTTGAGAAATATTAGGGAAGATATACAAAAGAGTTATAGGGAATTGAGGGAAGATATTCGTAGGAGCTTTGAACAAAACAGAAAAGATATTGGTAGGAGTAATGAGGTATTAGAGCTAAAAGTAGATCAAAGCAGTGAAGAAATTGAAAAGAAAGTTACGAAGCTAGATAGTAGTATGCCAGAAATGAGAGATAAAAATGAGGAAGTAATAGTAAGTGAGATAGGAGAAATTTCAAAGAAAATGTCAGATATGAGCAGGGAAATAGGTAACAAAGAAAGTGAGGTTAATACTAAAAGTGAGGTTAATGTAGAAAGTACAGAGTTAGGAAGTCAAATGAGTAGTATTTCAAGTGAGCTAAGAGAGATAAAAGAGGTTAGGAATGTAGATGTAAATGAGGCGCAGGTTAATTTCAGAGGGGAGATATCAGAAATACAGGAGTCAGTAATGCAAAGAAATAAATTGTACCAAGATGTTCAAATTGAAAACTCCAGTCCAGTACAGTTTAGTACAGATTTGTCAGAGTATTCTCAGATTAAAATGATAGAAGAATTGAAAATGAAATTTGTTAAAAGATGTGTTGTTCAAGAAACTGTAGATTGTTTTCAAATGTTATCAGGGAACAAAATGTCATATGAATACAAGAGGTTATTCATGAACAAAAATTTGAAGGTTAGGTTACGGCTACGAGTAATGTTTAGCCACACACAATTTGATCCAGGAGGGTAAATAGCAATGAGATGTAAAGTAAATGCTGGATAGTTAAAGATGACTTGCAGAGAAATGTATTGGAACGTAAGAGGGTTAAATATTTATATATGTCATTTGAAAAGTGAAATAAATTAAATGATAAAATAAAAAAAAAAAAATAATAAAAAAAAAAAAAAAAAAAAGAGAAATGTTTAAAAAAAAAAAAAAAAATAAATAAATTTTTAGTAACTGTAACAACATTTAAAAATTAAGAATGCAAAGATTGAAACTTAATATGATATTAAATTAAAAGTACGTAAATACAATTCCAAGATTTAAAAATTAAGAATGCAAAAATTGAAACTTAATATGATATTAAATTAAAAGTACGTAAATACAATTCCAAAAGTATTGTTAAAATAATAATAAATTCATAATTAAAAAAAAAAAAAAAAAAATTTTTTGGGTAAATATAATTAAAACAAATATTTATGTAGTAAATAGAACATGTGAAACAGTGCCTAGATATAAGAGATGTAAATATTTGTGTAGAGGGTGAATATTTTGGTAAATATGTATAGTAATTAAAAAAAAAAAAAAATTCTTGAATTGATAAATTTTTGGTAACAATATAAGAAAGTAAACCATTTTTTGTAACACTAGTTAAATAATTTAGGGTAAAGTATTTGCTATAAAAAATTGTAATGTCAGATTAATATCTAAATTAATTAAACCAAAGCCAGTAAGTAGTGGCGAGATAAAACATATGTCGTGTGTTAAATACGTGTGAAGTGTTAAGTGAAAGTGATAGCGTGTGTTACAAGATTTAGGAGACTAAAAACAAAATTATAAAATTTCCAAACAGGTTATAAATATTTATAATTATGTTTCTAGTGGGGCATATGAGACGGTAATTTGTATCACAAATTACTTTAATGTAAATAATTATTTTAATATGAATATGTATTTTTATGTAACATTAATTTCAGAGGTTTAATAATTGTAATTATTATTGGTAAATAATAATATACGGCTCTACTGAAACTGTCAACAATAACGCAATAATGCAATGAAGGGGTTAGTTGTTTATCGTTACCGGGAACCAGGAAGTTACGTAATATTTCGCGCCTTTTCGGTAAAAAAAAAGCTTCTAGAACATTCTATAAAAGTAATATGTATTAGTGGTTTTCATTGGATAGTAAAATAGACGCTAATGTTGGCGCGTTTTATTAGCCAATAGCATTTCATTTATAATCTTTAGGCGTATCTTAAGGCAAGCCTATAAATAAGCCAGGTCGAGTTAGCGGGTCTCCCAGTGTGCAACGAGATTCACAACACATAACACGTCAGCTCCCAGTTCAACGGAATTCTCAGTACAGTACAGATCGTCAGTCAGTCCTTCATTTCGTCAAGTTACGCGTAGAAGAATTACAAGAAATCTTATAAAGTATTATACAGTTGAATATATAAAGTTGAAGTACGTGAGTTAAAAGTGATAAGCGGTTATTACAAACAGTTTCAGTTTGGGCGAGTATTCAAATTAATTTGTGAAAGTGTTCGTGAAAGTGTTCTGCAATAAAGATTATAAAACACATTTCTTCACTAGTAATTTTTGGATAAAAGATTCCTTTCCGCTTCACAACCTGTAAGAAAAACATGCCTACCAGATCAGATGATAGCTAGCCGGTGGACATTTAAAATTCATGCAAATTGCTAACGCCAGAAGGATCTACGGACCAGACCAAACCAACGAGTGACGTCACACAAGATGGCAACGCAGAAGTCAACATAACATTCTCCCATCATATTGGCTCCCAAACGTGGAGCTAAAATAATGTTACAATAAATACAAAACTAATACCGCCGCAAATTGGCGCCACCAACGTGGGGCGAAGTGACCAGGAATGGAACAAGAATAACCAGGAAGTAGCAGAATTAACTAGGAAAGGATCAACATAACCAGGAATGCAGAGGTGAAATCATCTACAAGACCCAGATTCAAGAAACGACAGGGACGACTGACTTCGATCGTAATTCCGAGATTACGATGCAACAAGGAATTCAACTACAAGAAAACATCGAAACGACGTAGATTCATCACAACACAACGCAGAAGCGACATCAAATCTAGGAGAAAGGGGCAGAACGCTGGACATCAAAGATACATCAGCAGATAGCATCAGAAAGGTTAGAAAAGTATGATTTTAATTTAAAAAAAAAAAAAAAAAGTGTAAAACAAGAAACAATGATGGAAGGAGATAGTGTAACAGTCAGCTGTAAGTCAATACAGGTTACAAAAAAAAGCTCAAACAATGTAGTTTTTGAGGGAGAAAATATTAGTGCAGAAACTAAGAATAGAATAGCAGGAAATATTAATATTGATGCTGGTATGATGATGGAAATGATGGAAATTTTGAGAAATATTAGGGAAGATATACAAAAGAGTTATAGGGAATTGAGGGAAGATATTCGTAGGAGCTTTGAACAAAACAGAAAAGATATTGGTAGGAGTAATGAGGTATTAGAGCTAAAAGTAGATCAAAGCAGTGAAGAAATTGAAAAGAAAGTTACGAAGCTAGATAGTAGTATGCCAGAAATGAGAGATAAAAATGAGGAAGTAATAGTAAGTGAGATAGGAGAAATTTCAAAGAAAATGTCAGATATGAGCAGGGAAATAGGTAACAAAGAAAGTGAGGTTAATACTAAAAGTGAGGTTAATGTAGAAAGTACAGAGTTAGGAAGTCAAATGAGTAGTATTTCAAGTGAGCTAAGAGAGATAAAAGAGGTTAGGAATGTAGATGTAAATGAGGCGCAGGTTAATTTCAGAGGGGAGATATCAGAAATACAGGAGTCAGTAATGCAAAGAAATAAATTGTACCAAGATGTTCAAATTGAAAACTCCAGTCCAGTACAGTTTAGTACAGATTTGTCAGAGTATTCTCAGATTAAAATGATAGAAGAATTGAAAATGAAATTTGTTAAAAGATGTGTTGTTCAAGAAACTGTAGATTGTTTTCAAATGTTATCAGGGAACGAAATGTCATATGAATACAAGAGGTTATTCATGAACAAAAATTTGAAGGTTAGGTTACGGCTACGAGTAATGTTTAGCCACACACAATTTGATCCAGGAGGGTAAATAGCAATGAGATGTAAAGTAAATGCTGGATAGTTAAAGATGACTTGCAGAGAAATGTATTGGAACGTAAGAGGGTTAAATATTTATATATGTCATTTGAAAAGTGAAATAAATTAAATGATAAAATAAAAAAAAAAAAAATAATAAAAAAAAAAAAAAAAAAAGAGAAATGTTTAAAAAAAAAAAAAAAAAAATAAATAAATTTTTAGTAACTGTAACAACATTTAAAAATTAAGAATGCAAAGATTGAAACTTAATATGATATTAAATTAAAAGTACGTAAATACAATTCCAAGATTTAAAAATTAAGAATGCAAAAATTGAAACTTAATATGATATTAAATTAAAAGTACGTAAATACAATTCCAAAAGTATTGTTAAAATAATAATAAATTCATAATTAAAAAAAAAAAAAAAAAAAATTTTTGGGTAAATATAATTAAAACAAATATTTATGTAGTAAATAGAACATGTGAAACAGTGCCTAGATATAAGAGATGTAAATATTTGTGTAGAGGGTGAATATTTTGGTAAATATGTATAGTAATTAAAAAAAAAAAAAAATTCTTGAATTGATAAATTTTTGGTAACAATATAAGAAAGTAAACCATTTTTTGTAACACTAGTTAAATAATTTAGGGTAAAGTATTTGCTATAAAAAAATTGTAATGTCAGATTAATATCTAAATTAATTAAACCAAAGCCAGTAAGTAGTGGCGAGATAAAACATATGTCGTGTGTTAAATACGTGTGAAGTGTTAAGTGAAAGTGATAGCGTGTGTTACAAGATTTAGGAGACTAAAAACAAAATTATAAAATTTCCAAACAGGTTATAAATATTTATAATTATGTTTCTAGTGGGGCATATGAGACGGTAATTTGTATCACAAATTACTTTAATGTAAATAATTATTTTAATATGAATATGTATTTTTATGTAACATTAATTTCAGAGGTTTAATAATTGTAATTATTATTGGTAAATAATAATATACGGCTCTACTGAAACTGTCAACAATAACGCAATAATGCAATGAAGGGGTTAGTTGTTTATCGTTACCGGGAACCAGGAAGTTACGTAATATTTCGCGCCTTTTCGGTAAAAAAAAAGCTTCTAGAACATTCTATAAAAGTAATATGTATTAGTGGTTTTCATTGGATAGTAAAATAGACGCTAATGTTGGCGCGTTTTATTAGCCAATAGCATTTCATTTATAATCTTTAGGCGTATCTTAAGGCAAGCCTATAAATAAGCCAGGTCGAGTTAGCGGGTCTCCCAGTGTGCAACGAGATTCACAACACATAACACGTCAGCTCCCAGTTCAACGGAATTCTCAGTACAGTACAGATCGTAAGTCAGTCCTTCATTTCGTCAAGTTACGCGTAGAAGAATTACAAGAAATCTTATAAAGTATTATACAGTTGAATATATAAAGTTGAAGTACGTGAGTTAAAAGTGATAAGCGGTTATTACAAACAGTTTCAGTTTGGGCGAGTATTCAAATTAATTTGTGAAAGTGTTCGTGAAAGTGTTCTGCAATAAAGATTATAAAACACATTTCTTCACTAGTAATTTTTGGATAAAAGATTCCTTTCCGCTTCACAACCTGTAAGAAAAACATGCCTACCAGATCAGATGATAGCTAGCCGGTGGACATTTAAAATTCATGCAAATTGCTAACGCCAGAAGGATCTACGGACCAGACCAAACCAACGAGTGACGTCACACAAGATGGCAACGCAGAAGTCAACATAACATTCTCCCATCATATTGGCTCCCAAACGTGGAGCTAAAATAATGTTACAATAAATACAAAACTAATACCGCCGCAATATCAACGTCCTTAGCCTTACTAAACCTACAGAACCAATCAATAAAATTCACCATAGAAATAGAAAAAGAAGGCATGCTACCATTTTTAGACCTAAAAATCATCAGAGAACAAAAGAACCTAACCTTTGGCATATACAGGAAGCCAACACACTCTACTAATTACATAAAAAATAAGAGTTTCAATCCAACCACACACAAACATGCAGTACTAAACAGCCTAACACATAGACTGGTATATACCCCCTTAAATAAAAAAGAATACCAGCATATAGTAGACACAGCAATACATAATGGGTACAACAAAGCAACTATTGACAAAAAAATTGCAAAATTCAAACGACAGATGCACATCAGAAACACAACAAATCTCAGCCAGCAAGATAAAGAGCTAAAGTTCAAGAAATTCACATACCACCCAGGAACATTTCACAAATTTAAGAAGATTTTCATGAAATATAACATCAGCCTAGCTCCACAGAACAAATTTAACATAGAGAAATTACTTTGTAACAAGTTAAAAGACCCCATTCCACAAGACAAAAAAGCTGGAATCTATAAAATCAATTGTTCAGATTGCAATAAAGTATACATAGGTAAGACAAAAAGAAACTTAGAAACTAGGCTAAAGGAGCACATGAGATGTATTAAATACAAACAAATGGACAAATCTGCAGTTTCACACCATTTTTGGATCACTAATCACAACATCAAACCCAATATTACATTAGTCAAACCAGCCAAATTTGCAGCCGAATTAGATGCATGGGAGAAGATCACCATTCTAAAACACAACACACATCTAATGAATTTTGATTTGCCGCCACCAAATCCTCTCTGGAAGTACATTTCTCCACCACAAGATGCCACCACAGGATCCAGTCCAAAAAACGGAAACACCAACAACACGGGCCAGTCGAATTAACTTCTGAGGATGGGAACAACCGTTTCCCGAAACATGTTAAGTGAGTAAACTTAAGTGATGTTAGTGTAACAATTCCGACTCACCTTTAAATAAATTCAATACACATCACTGTTTCTAGCTTCTTTTCATTACAATATCAATGTTGTAGGTTATTTATTTGTAACTGTATACTTATTGCAGATAAGTAAATCCACAGAACTCCTGAAGTAAGCAAACATAATTTCCGTGGATGACAGCAATTTGTTCATGTCCCCTGCCCTAATTGTTTCAAGAGGGTAGAGCTTATAGCTTGCATTCAGGAGCTCTCGGGTTCAAATCCCATACACTGGCCAATATGTTTGGGATTTCTTTTTATGGTTTTTCTCAAGTAAATATGGAACTGGATGCTTCAGTGCCACGGCCCAAAGTTACACCATTCCTTGAAATTTATGGAAACAAAATATGCAGCACACATAGTCAAATATGCAGCCCTCACCACTTTTGAGCAGGTTATTCCAGTAGATAATACAAGAAGGAGACTACAGAACTAAGGCCATTTGTCTGGCATAAATTCACATGTATGCAGCCATAAAGTTTAAAAGTGTGCCTAAAGCCATTCTCTGATGGGGGGAATCATGGTGTAAGGAATTTTTTTTATTTCTACCGATATACCTAAGAACCTATTACAATTAGATGCTTAAAGTTTTAACATAATGACATGAAATATGATATGATAGTTGTTCACAATACTACCAGAAAACCAAAACAGTATGTCTGGTAATTTCTGTGGTTATACAGGGTGGACCATTTAACTTGAGATTGTACAATATCTCCAAAACTAAGTGTTGTAAAAAGAAATGTCTTGAATAAAAGTTGCTTGATATTATGGGAGAAAGTAAATGCCATTAGTCCAGTTTTATTTGGAGGACGTTATGATGGTCATTTTAAAGCCAATTAAATTTTTTAAAATGGGAACCTTCCTTTTTTATGTTGTTTTCTCACTCCTCATAAAAAACTAAAAAACATTTAATTTATTTAAAGGTGAGTCAGAATTTTTACACTAACATCACTTAAGATTACTCACTTTACGTGTTTCGGGAAACAGTTGTTCCCATCCTCAGAAGCTAATCCGACTGGTCTGTGTTGTTAAGTGTTTCCGTTTTGTGGACTGAATACTGTGGTGGCATCTTGTGGTGGTGAAATGTACTTCCAGAGGGGACTTGGTGACGGCAAATCTAAATTCAATAGATGTGTGTTGTGTTTTAGAATGGTGATCTTCTCCCATGCATCTAATTCAGCTGCAAATTTGGCTGGTTTGACTAATGTAATATTGGGTTTGATGTTGCGATTAGTGATCCAAAAAATGGTATGAAACTGCAGATTTGTCCATTTGTTTGTATTTGATACATCTCATGTGTTCTTTTAGCCTAGTTTCTAGGTTTCTTTTTGTCTTACCTATACATACTTTATTGCAATCCGAAGAATTAATTTTGTAGATTTCAGCTTTTTTGTCTTGTGGAATGGGGTCTTTTAACTTGTTTTACAAAGTAATTTCTGTATGTTAACTTTGTTTTGTGGGGCTAGGTGATGTTGTGTTTCATGAAAATGTTCTAAAATTTGTGATATGTTCCTGGGTGGTATGTGAATTTCTTGAACTAGAGCTGTTTATCTTGCTGGCTGAGATTTGTTGTGTCTTTGATGTGTTTCTGTCGTTTGAATTTTGCAATTTTTTTGTCAATTGTTGTTTTGTTGTACCCATTATTTATTGCTGTGTCTACTATGTGCTGGTATTCTTGTTTATTTAAGGGTGTATATACCAGTCTATATGTTAGGCAGTTTAGTACTGCATGTTTGTGTGTGGTTGGATTGAAACTCTTATTTTATATGTAATTAGTAGAGTGTGTTGGCTTCCTGTATATGCCAAAGGTTAGGTTCTTTTGTTCTCTGATGACTTTTAGGTCTAAAAATGGTAGCATGGCTTCTTTTTCTATTTCTATGGTGGATTTTATTAATCGATTCTGCAGGTTTAGTAAGGATAAGAAGTCTTGTATGAACCTATTAGGGACAACAGCGAAGATGTCGACATATCTGTGCCAAACTTTAAAAATGTATGAGAAGGAAGTTGTTATGTGTGTTTCCAAGTAACTATAAATAGATCTGCAAGGAAAGGTGAAAGTGGGTTACCTATGGTTAGACATGTTGGTTGTTGATAGAACTTCTTATTGAAACTAAAACAATTTTGTGTAATGCACAAATTGGTAAGTTGTATGAGGTCTTCTATTTCTTCTTCCGGTGTGTTAGTCTGTTGGAGCCATTTCTTTAATTGACGCATGGGTTGATCTGTAGGGACACTTGGAAATAGTGCAGTGACATTAAAGAAAACTAATCTGTCTTCTGGTTCGAGTTCCAGGGATTTTATCTTCTGTATTAAATCTTCTGAATTCATTATGTTTTTACTATTGAATTTTGGTAGTGAAGAGAATCTCTGAAGTAACCATTTTGCCAGTTTGTAGGTAGGAGAATCAATATTGCTGACGATTGGTCATTTCTTATTACCTGGTTTGTGTATTTTAGGTAGAGCATACATTCTTGGTAAAGTGGGGTGGCCTGGTTTTAATCTAATTAATCAGTGTCTGTTATAGTTTTGCTTTCTTGGATGGTTTGATTTAAGGCTTTTAAGTGTAGTTTTAATGGGTCTTCTTGAATTTCTAAGAAATTTTCTTGTTGCAGCATATTTTCTACTCTGGTAATATAATCATCTTTTTGAAGTACAACTAGTATATTTCCTTTGTCAGCTTTCGTGTATACTACTGGTTTTGATTTCAATGTTTTGATCACATGTTTGGTTGGGAAACTGTTATGGTTATCTGCTTGTATTTCTTGGAGAACCATTTCACATTCTTTTTTTTATAATGATTTTACTATTTTCATTTAAGTTGTAAGTAGCAATCTCAATGTCTGCAACTATTTCATCAGTTGCTTTTGTGTAGCCAACACATGTTTTTAGGCCAAGGTTTAATACTGATAGTTCTGCTTTGGTGAAAGTTAGATTTCAGAGATTAATTACATCTGGGTATGACATCGTTTTTTCATTTTTTCAGTTAGGTTTATATGAATGTTGCTTCCGGCGTAGTATGTCTAGTTTTTTCTTTAATTTCAGCGTGTTTGTTTTCATCCTGTAACTAAGAAAGGTGAGGAATTTTAATTGCATGTTTTGCCAAAGTGGGTAGCCTACTGTGTCCATTAATTTAAAGTGAAAAGCATATAATTCCAGTTCCAATTTTTGTAATTTTGCGTAATGGTTGTTTCTCTCAATTACTATTACTTTTTTATCGGTTGATGTTTAGTGTTTGCTGTCATGTTTAGTGTTAGTGTTGTCATATTTTACAATTCTCCTTAAAAACTTTGGTGTGACTGTTTTGTGCACATAGGTTCAAAAAACGGATGTCTGCAAATGTGTTTTTAATCTTTTCTTCAATTTTTTGGTATCTTTTGATGTCACCTTTTATTCCACTGAAATCTATATTGAAACTTAGGGTTTCAAATCTTACCTGGGTTTCTGCCATGACTCAAATCCTTTGCACATGGTGGCCAATTATAACTTTTGCTTCTTGTGACTTGTTGGTCTTTAATTAGATTGATATTTGTAAAGAAGCTAGAAACAGTGATGTGTTATTGAATTTATTTAAATGTGAGTCGGAATTGTTACACTAACATCACTTAAGTTTACTCACCTAACATGTTTCAGGAAACGGTTGTTCGCATCCTCAGGAGCTAATCCAACTGGCCTGTGTTGTTGGTGTTTCCGTTTTGTGGACTGGATACTGTGGTGGCATCCTGTGGTGGTGAAATGTACTTCCAGAGGGGACTTGGTGGCGGCAAATCAAAATTCATTAGATGTGTGTTGTGTTTTAGAATGGTGATCTTCTCCCATGCATCTAATTCAGCTGCAAATTTGGCTGGTTTGACTAATGTAATATTCGGTTTGATGATGTGATTAGTGATCCAAAACCTGCAATCAAAATTCCTCACCATTCTTAGATACAGGATTAAAACAAAAACACTGAAATCAAAGAAAAAACTAGACATACTGCGCCGGAAGCAACATTTATATAAACCTACAGGAAAAAATGAAAAAACATCATACCCAGACGTAATTAATCTCTCAAAAGTAGCTTTCACCAAAGTGGAACTATCTGTATTAAACCTTCGCCTAAAAACATGTGTTGGCTACACAAAAACAACTGATGAAGTAGTCGCAGACATTGAGATTACTACTTACAAATTAAATGAAAACAGTAAAACCATTATAAAAAAAGAATGTGAAATGGTTCTCCAAGAAATACAAGCAGATAACCATAACAGTTTCCCAACCAAACATGTGATCAAAACATTGAAATCAAAACCAGTAGTATACACGAAAGCTGACAAAGGAAATATACTAGTTGTACTGCAAAAAGATGATTATATTACCAGAGTGGAAAATATGCTGCAACAAGAAAATTTCTTAGAAATTCAAGAAGACCCATTAAAACTACACTTAAAAGCCTTAAATCAAACCATCCAAGAAAGCAAAACTATAACAGACACTGATTAATTAGATTAAAACCAGGCCACCCCACTTTACCAAGAATGTATCCTTTACCTAAAATACACAAACAGGGTAATAAGATGAGACCAATCATCAGCAATATTGATTCTCCTACCTACAAACTGGCAAAATGGTTAGTTCACAGACTCTCTTCGCTACCAAAATTCAATAGTAAAAACATAATGAATTCAGAAGATTTAATACAGAAGATAAAATCCCTGGAACTCGAACCAGAAGACAGATTAGTTTCCTTTGATGTCGCTGCACTATTTCAAAGTGTCCCCACAGATCAACCCATGCGTCAATTAAAGAAAGGCTCCAGCAGACTAACACGCCGGAAGAAGAAATAGAAGACCTCATACAACTTACCAATTTGTGCATTAAACAAAATTGTTTTAGTTTCAATAAGAAGTTCTATCAACAACCAACATGTCTAACCATGGGTAACCCACTTTCACCTTTCCTTGCAGATCTATTTATTAGTTACTTGGAAACACACATAACAACTTCCTTCTCATACATTTTTAAAGTTTGGCACAGATATGTCGACGACATCTTCGCTGTTGTCCCTAATAGGTTCATACAAGACTTCTTAGCCTTACTAAACCTGCAGAATCAATCAATAAAATTCACCACAGAAATAGAAAAAGAAGCCATGCTACCATTTTTAGACCTAAAAATCATCAGAGAACAAAAGAACCTAAACTTTGGCATATACAGGAAGCCAACACACTCTACTAATTACATATAAAATAAGAGTTTCAATCCAACCACACACAAACATGCAGTACTAAACAGCCTAACACATAGACTTCTATGTACACCCTTAAATAAACAAGAATACCAGCACATAGTAGACACAGCAATAAATAATGGGTACAACAAAACAACAATTGACAAAAAAATTGCAAAATTCAAACATCAGAAACACATCAAAGACACAGCAAATCTCAGCCAGCAAGATAAACAGCTCAAGTTTAAGAAATTCACATATCACCCAGGAACATATCCCAAATTTAAGAAGATTTTCATGAAACACAACATCAGCCTAGCCCCACAGAACAAATTTAACACAGAGAAATTACTTTGTAACAAGTTAAAAGACCCCATTCCACAAGACAAAAAAGCTGGAATCTACAAAATCAATTGTATAGATTGCAATAAAGCATATATAGGTAAGACAAAAAGAAACCTAGAAACTAGGTTAAAACAGCACATGAGATGTATCAAATACAAACAAATGGATAAATCTGCAGTTTCGCACCATTTTTGGATCACTAATCACAACATCAAACCCAATATTACATTAGTCAAACCAGCCAAATTTGCAGCTGAATTAGATGCATGGGAGAAGATCACCATTCTAAAACACAACACACATCTAATGAATTTTGATTTGCCGCCACCAAGTCCCCTCTGGAAGTACATTTTGCCACCACAAGATGCCACCACAGTATTCAGTCCACAAAACGGAAACACCAACAACACGGGCCAGTCGGATTAGCTTCTGAGAATGGGAACAACCGTTTCCTGAAACATGTTAAGTGAGTAAACTTAAGTGATGTTAGTGTAACAATTCCGACTCAACTTTAAATAAATTTAATAACACATCACTGTTTCTAGCTTCTTTTCAAATATCAATGTACACAACATTTGTATAAATTACTTTGCAATTATTGTTACACTAACGTAAATAACAAAGAAAATTGTGAATGGCTGTGTACGAAGACCAAATGAATGGTTGGGCCAATCATACATAGATGGGTCGCCCTCTGTGGTGTAGTGGCTAACATGCTAACCTCTAGTTCCCAAGGTTGCGGGTTCAACCTGACAGAGGGTGGTGGATAGTTTTAGGCATAAAAATCCTTAGCATAACTTCCTTCGGAAGGAAAGTAAAGTCGGTGGTCCTGTGTGATAGATATATGGCATGTAAAAGAACTTCAAGCCTGGTAAAGAGGCCTCTGAGCAAAATTACTGATCTTCCATGCCCAATATAGAATTGTTCGCTAAGGACAACAGTAGTTAAAGAGCGTCCATAAACAAAATTCAATTTGATTTAATTTAATACATGAATGGCCCTTATAGGGTCAAGTTACGTTTCATAATTGAGATCCAACATTTTTTATTTTGTTTCCTTATTCTGCATCACAAAATAAACTGTTTTTTATAAACCATTTTCCAATGAGAAAACAACATACAAAATGTAGGTTCCCATTTAAAACTATTAAATTGACCCTAAAATGATCATCATAATGCCCTCCATATAAATCACGACTAATGGCATTTACTTCCCCCCATGATATCAAGCAAATTATATTCAAGACATTTCTTTCTACAATGCTTAGTTCTGGAGATATTGTACAGTCTCAACTTAAATTGTCCACACTGTATCTGACGACTAGAGTTAATATGTTGGCTGCCCTGATATACAGCGTCAGTCATCTTTGTTTTTTGGTCACCTTAATAAAGCTACACTCCCTACACTGCACAAGAGAGAGAAAAGTATTGCTGTGTTACCCACAGTTACTGACCTCCACATGTGATGGCCATCCTTGAGCAGGCATTACCCTAAGAGTCAGAGTTTCAAACCCTGAAGTTGCACTTCTGAGGTTGGAATTGCAGGTAGAATCACTGGAGAAGGCCATCAGTACCTGTCCTGTTCCTGCTTCTTCACGGTATAGCTGCAGAAATATAAAACAAGTTATGAACATTTGGAGCATTTTCTATACTTATACAGAATGAGAAGGATATATGTTTAAACTATAAATATAAGGCAGAAGCAGATCCTCCCTAAAGGAATCCTGGATAATATACTTTGAAGGATACCTTAGCAATGAGCAAAATGTAGTCAGCAATATTAGCATTTTCCTTTTTCTAAATTTCCCAACATCATATGAGTGAATCACAAATTATCCTTTGGGAGCAAAGTTTGATTTAAATTTTGAGAAACCTTATGGTTTATTAAATAAAGATACCTTTCAAACATAATGTTACGTTTAAGTAGCTCACTAAGTTTTAATGTAAGTTAATGATACTCATCGTTTGAGAGCTTAATTCTTATTCACAAGTTATATAACAATAAATGTCAAGCATATTTGATTCGGTCTATTTCTTTCTTTTCTTTTTCTTTTTTTCAAGTTAATGGAATATCTTTTGACATATAGTCCACCACTATGATAAATTCACTCATTGACGGTGAACAAATAGATGTCATCTGGTGTAATTAAATAAAACAGGAATAAAAATTTTGATTTTGACTTTACCAAAGCAACACCATTTGTATATAATTTCTATAATTAACAGAGGGGTCACTATAGCTCCTCTTAACCCCTCCCATAGAAGGTACATTGAAAAGGGTGCAAAATTCTTCATTGCCTTTGGTCCATCTCCAAGCATGGCCACAACTAAATAATTTACAATGCCATATTTGGCAACATAGCCCACTGAAGTATGTGCCACACTGCCTACCATGTCAGACGACTGAAGTAAATAGTAATGTTCTTGCTCGGAGGAAGGGGAAGTGTGTATGAAATTTTTGTGTTAAATGCATCTACATTGATATCTAATCACAAATGACCGAAAAAAGTCTGTGTCAAAAGTACATTGTAAAGCAAAATATATGTTCAAGTGAGACACTAATTAACACTTTACATGGGGAAAAAACATGAATTGGAAAGGTAGAATCAGACTGAATAATTCAGTGCCATAACCTGGATTTCAATCACGGATCTTCGCCTTTCTATGCTGTTGCTGTAACCTAATGAGCTACCATGGCATGCCGACACAACATTAAATTCCGCAACCAACTCACATTTTTACTGGTAAACAACATGGCATTCTCAAATTGATTTTCAGATAACATATCCCAATAGCGACTTAGAATCTTGTAAGCACTTTTAAGTCCCAATCTTCATGTTAACCATTATTAGGTCAATCAATGAAAATCATTTGATTCTACTTTTCCAACTTTAGCCTACACATGCATATGTGGAAGAACAATTCATTATATTATCATCTGCGAAAATAGAACTGTTGTAAAACTCCTAAACACTGTATGTTGCAAATCATGCTTCCTCTGCCACTAATATGTTACTATGCCCATGAAAGTATTTGGAAATTATCCAAATTATTATTCACTTTCAGAATTTACTCTCTCAGCAGCAGAATACATTTTTCTACTTTAAGAATGTTTGGGTAGTGTAGCTTCTAGTGTTGCTACTCACATTTCCTGTTTCTGCATTCAACAACAAGAGATCAACTGGAAAACCTTCTGATAAGACATTTTAAATCCACACAATTTAGTTGCATCACAATTCTGCAAGATAATTTATGAGTATTACTGATATGTGTAAGGTTTCAAAGTTGGAATGTTTATACTAAACTCTGACCCAGTTTCACCTCTGTGCAAAGTATAACCACTGTAAAAACTAGGGTCTGAAGCCTAACATGTACCGGTGGTTCTATGAAGTTGTGTTAAAACCACAAATCACTTACGGAGCTTTGGTATGGTGGCCAAAGACTCTACAAACTAAAACAAAAGAAAAACTAAATAGTCTCCAGAGGTTGGCTAGTTCAGGTAATCTGGAGGTTTTAAAAGAACACCCTCTTCTATTTTGGAAACTTTACTAGGTCTTACCCTGCTGGAATCATGCATCCAAGCTGGGCTAGACTAGCAGCATACAGAATCATCCAGGTAGAAAAGTGGAGAGAGAACTGCTGTAAAACAGGTTACCCCTCCATCCTCCACAAAATGGAAGATTGTGTATTATTAATGAAATCTGATTTCATGTCAGAAGTAATTTCAGTTTTCCAACCCTTCAAAACAAGTATGGTTGATTGAAACATTGAATAAAAATCTCATCTAAGGCATAAGAATAATTTGGTAATGTATACTAATGTTTCAGGCATAAATGGGAAAACTGGTGCTGGTATTTATCACAAATCAATCGGCAAATGCTATAGCACAAGCCTCGGAAGATTCCCTTCTGTATTTCAGGCAGAGATACTTGCTACACTTGAAAGTGCATGCGTATGCTGGGAAAAGAGAATTGTAGGAAAACATATCCTTATAAACTCTGACAGCCAGGCTGTACTAAAAGCCCTTAGTTCCCATCACTTTAAATTCCAATTAGTGTGAAAATGCTATTAACATTTAATAAAATTTTCCACCCACAATACAGAAGAATTGTGGTGTGTATCAGGATGCGCAGGTATAACGTGAAATGAAAAGGCTGACTCCTTAGCAAAGAAGGGAGCATCTCTCCCTTTTATAGGACCAGAACCCGCCTTGGAAAAGCATGCTAAATGTGAAAAACAGACTTTGGGTTCACAAAGCAATCCAAAGTAATGGAAAACCATGCCCAAAAACAACCTTATAAGTGATTAATTAATAAACCTAGAGAAAAATTAAGTAATTTACTTACTAAGCTTAATAAACCCTCACTCAGAAGAGTTATAAGCTTCACAACTGGACAAAAAAAGAATCAGAAAACACTGAAGCCAATGGGATTATACCACATGGAACCCATTAGCCATCTATGTCTACAAGCCGATGAAGCGGTGAAACACATGTGTATTAATTACTCTACCATCTGTGCCGTTTCCTTTTGGGCTATGATATCTCTAATATTTTGAGACTGCCTTGAAGGCTTACAAGGTTATTTGCATCAGATGAGAAGGTTTAATGTGTGTATGGGTATCTTGCCATAACACGATGTTCACTCCAAAAGTTTTGAGAATGGGCAACAATGAGTAGTGGAAAGCCAAAGCAATTTTTCCTAACTTCAGATTGAAGTTCAGCAACATGTGCAAGTCTGGGAATGCTCCAACAATGTGCATTGTCAGCACTGTGTATGTAGGTATAGCAGGTGAAGCTACGCTATGTGCTAGAATGGATATCAAGCGAGAGCATTTCCGTGCTATGATTTTCTATGACTTTAAAGTCCGTCTAGGGGAGGAAGAATGCTTTGAAAGACTGCAGCATGTATTTGGGGATCTTTGCCCTTCGCAATCCACCATTTATTGATGGTATGCAGAGTTTAGAAGAATAAGGGATTTCCCTTAAAGATGAAGACCGAGCAGGATGGCCGGCTTTAGCAACAATGGATGAAAATGTGGTGAAAATCAGCAGTGAGAACAATCCTGAAAGAAAAACTTGACGTCAGGAAGCTCTGCAGTCGCTGGATCCCCTACCACCTCAAAAATGAGCAGAAACAACCATGTGTGCAATGATGCCAGGAAATGCTTGAAAGATGCAATGGAGGAAGATCCAAAAACATACTTAACGTTGTAACAGGTGATGAAGGCTGGATTTATCAGTATGATCCAGAATCTAAATGACAGTCATTGGTCTAAGTTTTCCCCGGGGAAGATCCCCCAACAAAAAAATAAGCGAATGAGAAGTGCTGGCAAGATGATGATCTGTTCCTTCTTCTCGGCAAGTGGCTACATTGTGACGATTCCGCTTGAGGGACAAAAGACTGTTACTGCCAGATGGTACACCACAAAATTGCTGCCATAAGTGTTCAATGAACTGAGAAAAACATGTCCTAAGGCTGGTTTGCATGGAATGTTGTTGCACCATGACAATGCCTCTGCCCACACTGCACAAGAAACAACCCAATTTATGCAGCAGTTAGGAGTCAGATATTTGTCCCATTCTCCAGATCTAACCGCATGCGACATTTTTCTATTCCCCAAAATGAAAGAAAAAGTTTGAGGTCAACGATTTGAGTCGCCTGAAGCCGCAGTAGCTGCTTACAAAGAATGTATTTGCACTCTCTCCAAAGAAGAGTGGTGCCCAGCATTTGAAAAATGGTTTGAAAGCATGTATAGAATGCAATGGAGAATATTTTGTAAAGACGCAATGATCAGATCTAAATTTTAAATATTTTATTGCATCCATTCTCAAAACTTTTGGAGTGACCCTATGTGGCTCAAGTGATAAGAGCTTCGGCACAGAGAGCCAAAAATTCATAGTTCGAATCTCAGCTATGGCATGGAATTTTATAAGTCTGATCCCATTTTCCATCTTAGTGCCTACACATGGCTAGTATGGAAGAGTATTTTTCATAAGCACTAATTAAACATAATATTAAGCCTGGAATTCGAAGTAGAATGCTTATGTGGGTATCTTGCCACTTGAGTAGTAAGATCCGTGGTTTAATACTTGGCCATGGCATTGAATTTTTCAAATGATTCAACTTTCCATCTCAGTAGCTAAACACACGGCTAATGTGGTAGAACCACTAAAAAAAAAAGTACAATTTAACACAATGCTTAATTATAAAGCTCAGAAATGCAAAGTATTTTAAAGTTTGCAAGTCATTGAGCAGTATACCACATTTAATACTTCAGATTGCCTTGAAGGTTTACCGGGATACTTGAATCAGAAAAGAAGGTTTAATGTTTGTAAGATATTTTATCATATCTCCAGTGCTAAGAGTCAGCACAGAGAAAGGAAAATTACATTTTGCCACTATATTACCTGATATACAAATGAGAAAATTACATATCTTAGTTTTGCAAAGGCATATCAATATTAAATAACAAAGGTCTTCAAAATAAAATAATGATAATGAGTAAAATATACCTTACCATGATCTTCAAAGGAGCAACGTCGAATAGGAAGATTTAATCCAGAGCCAGAAGGACAGATGTCCAATTCTGATACAGGATTTGGACACTCTATCTTGCTTTCAGAGCCATCATTAACATTGTAAACAAATGTGAAGCGACCACTGATTGGGCAGTATACACGCTGGATATCTTCACCTCCCAAGTCTTTTGTTTCTGAAAAAAGTAGTATGCCTCATAAGTTAATTTATTCACCTATAGGATTTTGAATATTGATACATTTAACTAAAGTATTCCAACCAGGAAAATTTATCGGGTCTGATAAGGAGGAGAGGTAAAACAAATCTTCGTGTCCTTAGGCTGCAACTCGCCTATGCATTTGGAGCAAAAAAAAAACTTATGTATTTCATTCATATGAGTTTCTCTCCCCGCTGTTGTATATTTTTAAGTATCTTCTACAGAATATTCTAACAAAGGCTTATTTTTCTATTCACTTAATTTCAACCAAGTTAAACCTTTGCAGAAATTGACACATTACACATTTTGTTGTAGGTACAAGGGGGATAGAGGAAGGTGAACTGATAGTCAGATGTTTAAAAGCTGGTATATGCTGGCCTTGAAAATCCAATCTCTTTCCATGGCATTGCAAATAACAACTGAATAGCAACAGTACTTTAAGAAAACAAGGAAGTATTGAAAAATTCAAACCAATAATAATGGATATCTCGGAAATGGCTGATGCTACAGAAAGTTACCTCAAATAAACTTCAGCACCATCTCCATAGTTTCACCAACATCTGTATAAGGAAGGTCAAGAAATCTTTCTACAATTCTTAATGGTGACAGCCATATTGGTTTACGTCAAGTTGGAGTAGGCAAACCCAATGATAAATTTCAAAATTTCAAGGTAAAATGGCACATTGTGTGGCACCAAATTGTAAGAATAAATGGTATGATGAAATTAAAGTATTATGATTCCCAAGAGATGAACTCACATGGTGCAAAATTGCAGATGTGACAAATGGCAGCTTACAGTACTTTCGAAATTATGCAAGGTTAGTTGATGTACATATTATAATACTTTACTCAACATCTTGCTAAACAAACATGTCCATTATGTGTAATGTTCACGCAAATGACTTGTATTGTTTTCTTTAAGCATCACTTTTAAGAGTCACAATTCAAACAGAACAGTGCAGATGGACGGAAGTTGCTAAAAAGAAATGCTGTTCCAAATATTTTTAATGTTAATTGTGAAGTTTCACTGAAGTGAAACAATAATCTGAAAGATTGTTGAGTCGGTTTGTGACACTAGCTTCACTTATTTAAATTTGATTTCAGGACATGTTTCAAAAGTAATTGCTTCTGTCTTCAGCATTGGAGACATGATTACTGGTGTTGGTTGCAAGGCAGAGTCATCTGGTATCTTTGTGATGAAACTGCTGAGGGCAGAATTTCAAAATGCACTGCATGTTCTTTCCTTTTTATGATGTGGATGTTTTCTCAAACTTTTAATATAGCAGACATATTGACATTCCTCAATAATGTCACTCTCAATTGATGTCACGGTTGGCAGACCAAAAATGGTTTGCTACAGTGAATTTTTCTATTTGTTTATTGGTAATACAACGGAAATGTTCTTTCCTTCTGGTTTCAATGTTTCTTTTTGTTTTACCTACATACAACTTATCACTCAACAAAGAAGAATATCTGCAGGAATACAACCACATCCTTTCTATAGCACAACAGAATGGTTTCAAATAAGCATAGTGCATTATAAGGTTGCAAAATTTTAGAAACAAGAAAAACATCAGAAACACCATTACCCTCGATACACAAGAATCATGTCAAAAATTTGTAAAGTTCACCTATCATCCTAGTATTAACCACAGCTTCAACTAAATTTTCAAGATACAGCATACCTTTGGCTTCACAGAACAAGTATACCACTCACAATCTGCTTGCTTCTCCTCTGAAAGACTGAATACCACTATAACATGTAGGTAAAAAACATTAAAACCAAAAGGAAAGAACATTTCAGTTGCATTACCAGTAAACAAATAGAAAAGTGTGCTGTAGCAAACCAGTTTTGGACTGCCAACCATGACATCAATCCAAAAGTGTCTTTATTGAGGAAGGTCAGCATTTCTGTCTAACTAAAAGTTTCGGAAGACATCCACATCATAAATAGGAAAGAACAAGTGAGGAGTTTTGATGTCCCACCCTCGAAAAACCTCAGAGTTTCATCACAAGGATACTAGATGACGCTACCTCTGCAAACCAACATCAGTAATCATGTCTCCAGTGTTGCCAGTCAGATCAAGGCTGAAGATGTAAGCAATTGCTTCTGGAACCTGTTACAAAATTGAATTTAAGCAGGTGAAGTTAGTGTCATAAACCGACTCAACAATTTTTCAGGTTATTTTAATGTGCTAAAACTACTGAAATCTCTACACTGTAAAAGGATACCTGTTAAGGAAAGAACGTTGCCCTTTCTATGACTTTTAACAGTTCTTTCACAGTCGTAATGAGTGAAGTTTTGAGCCCTGAGCAACAAGGAATGCAGTCTCCTGCTGAGGAGTGTTATGCAATAAATAAAAATTCTCCTGCTGTACCACCAAGATATTTGCATTCGTAAAAAAATAAATACCTAACATTTTTCTAAGGAAAGGAATTCAATTGATTGCGCTCAGAGACATCACATTATGTTCAAACCAACCTTAAATAGTTTGCTGAAAAACTTGTTGAAAAAAGTTATGAAGTTTATTATGTCTTCTGCTTTATTATTTTCGTAGTTTTGATTTTGGAGCCATAGGTATTCCCTATGAAAATTTTCCAACTTAATGAACTTTATAAGTTCCTGACACAAGACAGCATAATGACATCCAACAATCGCTATTCAATCTGTAATTTTAAAGCAGCCCTATGCAAGCCATTGTAGCAAGTGCATTCATTTGGTCATTTACCAATTTGAGGCTAGAAACTAAGGAGAGTAAGAATAAGTATTGTAGTTACATTAAGTATTGCTGGTTTAGGTTTGCAACACTTCCACATATGTAGCTAGAGGGAAAGATTGTTGGCATGAGTAGCTTAAACTTCATTCATTACATTATGTTGCAAAAATCAACAGCAGACAGACAGCCAGTCAGGTATAAAAAGGCCAGCGTATTGTGGAAATAAGGTAGTTCAGGAGGACAGTACAATGAGATAGTTCATGCCGGAAGTTTATTGGCAGCCAGCCATGTAAGCATCATTAGCTAGCAGTTCATAACAATTAGTTGATAAAGAGCAGTTTATGGGCAGTGAGAGTAAATAGCATTATCAGCAACCTGTGTGTTGGAAAAGAAACAGTGCTTGGACAAGTCATTTGCTATGTCAAAAAGAAATTTACTTATCACTACTGCTACCTAATACAAGTATTATATTTGCTCTTTTCTTACTTTAGGGTGATGCCCCTTATCATGGACAGTGCCAACAGCTCAATTTTTTTTTAAAAAAAAATCTGATTTAGATGCTTCTTGACTCCATAAATCCAGTTATCTTTGGTAAAATCAAGAATTCAAGCTTTCTATAATGTTCTTTCCATGGTATCTTGTTTACTTTACTTTTCAGTTACACAGAAGGAGACTGGTCATTACAAACATCAAATATTCACAATAACTGAGAATGGAAACCTGAATGAAAACAAAAAAGGTAAAATGCATGTATTGAAATGAGCATTGAAAATTAACAGGAAGCTTTCCTCCGCCTTGTGAACAAGAAACAAGACTTGAAGTTTTAAATTTCTTGTTTTGACTCCCAGGGATGGCATATTAGACTCCTCTCTGTAGAAATTATTTAAGGTGGCTGTGATATTAAACAGCCATTAGAGCTCTCTCCAGTCACAAACTGGATAAATGAAAATAGAAGAATTTCCAGCAAATGTGCATCTTGACTACCTCAGATCCATCAAGCATTGGTTCTTCTAGTGAAAGTGTCATTTGTAGTCTAAACTGGCTATTGCTTGAATAAACAAATAGAAAAAAATACAAACAACAAAAACCAGTAGAAATTAACAAAGAATTCAATGTATGCTATTAATAAAGGAATAAAGCTTGGTAGTGGTATCAGAAATAGTAATGGATCTGCATTTACAAAATGTTTACTACTGAATTTTGATGACAGCTTATCTCCATTACTTTGGCTGAATTGGAAGCATGTGAAATAATATCATTGATCAGCTACAAGTGATGACACCCCAACTGATGTTACTACTTCGATATTGGATTATGGTGAAAATAGAAGCTTTTAACTTACAAAATCGGAGATTTTTGCCATCCAGAGCAGTCCTTGGTAATAAGGAAGGTTTTGGTGTAATAGATGTTACTCTGGTGGTAATGTAATGCCTGCCCACCCACCCACACTATTATGTGACCGTTCTTATATAGTCGTTTTTGGCGGCTTTTAGAAAAAAGAATTGCTTTCAATGTGAATCATTCGATTTTTAGATGCGCAGATCCCTCAGCTATGCCCTGTTGTCATTTTGCAGTTACGGCCTTTGTCTGCAACTGCTTCACTCCTCTTCTAAAAGACATCCCTCGGCTGCACTTTGAGGCAGAGGGCCCTCAAATCCCTTGGCTATGCCTTGCAGCTTAAGGTCCTCAATCGTGTTTTCAGCTATGTTGGGATTTCAAATGTTGGCAGCAGCAAGACAACCAACCAATGTTCCCATGTCATGGGTGAGATGCATGCGATGCGACTTCTGATAGTCAGTAATATGGAACAAAAGTGACAAAATATGCCATATATTCATGAAAATAACAAAAGCACCATGTAGTTTGTTCTTTATTACATGTGTATAGTGATACCGGCCATAATCTAATATCAAAGCTTATCCTAATTGACTTTCCACTTTGCTATTGATATGTATTCCAGTTCCTGTAACCAGGGTATTATGAATTAAAATGCTATGTTCTCTTGCTTCCTGTTCTCAGGTTATTGTTAACCAGTCCTTTACACTCTCTTTTAAATTATGTTGCCATGATGACTAGCAGGAAGTTCTTAATAAATCTGTTCACCAATACACACCATTTCTTAAATAATGGATTGAATTAACAAAATCTATATTGGAATATTACTAATTCAATCATCACACTATGCACATCAGCATTATGCTTCTGCAGTATAATGAAGATATTAAATGTTGAACTTTGTAGTAAATACATATACACTCACTGTAAAGCAGTATTTCTTTGGATCGGTCATTTTCATCAGGACATCTGGCTTGTGCTGCATCCTGATTTGTGTAGCATTTATCCAGTCCTTCAGTTCGCACTTGTAGAACATTTCTTGAACGAAGGACTATATGGAAACACCGACTGCAATTGGCTCCACCAGAACTGTTCAAAATGAAAATTGAACACATTTTATATAAACCAATGGTTTGGGAACCATTTATTTATTCATTCACATGGTATACTACAGTATAAAGTTGCAATGTATAAAATTTACCATTTCAAATTTACAGGTTCCCATTTAGAAATATTAATTTTTAAATGGGAACCTACAATTAGGGTCCATCACAACGTTCCCCAAATAAAAGACGACTAATGGCATTTACTTTTCCCCTTAATATCAAGCAAACTTTATTAAAGACATTTCTTTCTACAACACTTAGTTTTGGAAATATTGTACAGTCTCAACTTAAACGATCTACCCTGTATAAAGGTACTCGTCCATAATGCGACTTAAATGGCTTGCAACTTTGAACTGCGCAAGAAAAGTGGAGTTTCACCGTGTAAACTGCCAAGCAAGTAGGAAAATTGCATGAGCAACTCAAATTCAGTGCAACTGCTAAGTGGCGTTCAACTTAGGAAGTTGCTTTGTGTACGCAGCGAAAAAAACAAAGTTGCGCCATCTGAAAGTGGCTTCAACAGTTTAGAAAATTCTTGTGGCATATTCCGTGCAACTTTGTTATGTCGTCTGCTCTGATAGTAAATAGCTGTTTGAGAGGTAGGTACAAAGATAATAATTTGTGTTACACTAAATACAGAATTAAGACACATACGTGCATTTTATTTCCGTAACAATATAAACAATTTATTGTAGTATGGTGACAATTTATTTTTTATAGCTAATAATGTCCATAACAATAAATGAATGAGGGAAATGACAAAGAAGTTAATTGAACTGATTGAGACCAAAGATTGCTTGTGGAGAGTAGACACTGCGGACTACAGAAATAAACAAAAGCAACAAAATGCATTACATGATATAGGAGTAGAGTTCAATATGTCAACAGAGGAAATTAAAGTAAAAATCCACAGGTTGAGAAAACAGTTCACCAACGAAAGGAACAAAATGAAGGCAGGGAAATCTGGAAGTGGTGCAAAAGACAAGTATAAAACAAAATGGGAATTTTACGATGCACTCCAGTTTCTTTTACCACACCAGCACCAATAATGATGCAGTAGATTCTTTGGTAACTACCAACACACTCACTTTAAATATAACGATACTGCCATGGAACCTCTTCTTCAGGGCAAAAAATACTTCTTGAATTCCTAACATTTTTTGCTGCAGTATGGGGATTTATACTTACAGTTCTTTGCAACAGCACAAAGTCATAGTTCTTGTTGTGCCAAGTACTCGAAATAAATACATCTGTGACTGATAGCTGCTGCCTAAAAAAATCACATTGATTATATAGTTATAAATAATGACAGGAGAATGTGTTATATATTAAACTCGGTAACATTGATGCTCCATTACTTCAAGCCGAATTACCTGTGGCTAGAAATTTCAGTGCAAACACAAGACGTTCTGTTGGTGGTATTGACTTTCTCATTATCGTGTCTTGCTTTTGTATTATAGGTGCACTTTTTTTCTAAGCAAATAATTAAAAGCAACCGGTGATATGCGAAGGAAATTCCTAAAGAAATTTTTATCTCCCTCATAGAAGTCTTACAGCAGGTTGCTTACAACCCCATAATATTGGCAAATTAGAATTCACTCTCTTACCCAACATTTTCTTGCCACCCTTTACGTTTTTGTCTATGTTGACAAAGTAAAATAAGAGACAAACATGCTGCGGACAAAACTTCATTTCAGATGACATATTCGCCACACGAAGAACACAGCTGACTAGAAAATGGCATGCACAAAAATTTCCGCCACAAATATAGCATCGTGTGAATGCTCGTGCAACATTTCTGTGGAAGATGCCACATTTCTAGTGGTGCAACACAAAATTGTGCAACTTTGCGTGCTGAGTGTAAACAGAAAGTGTCACAATTGTGGCCCGCAAGAAAAGTGGCATGCCATAAAACTGGCATCGTGGATGAGTACATTAAGAACTAATATGTACATTATTCATTCAATAGGTTATGTTCAGAGTAAAAACTGGAGGGACAAATTTGGATACAGCCATTGTTAATGATTAGGAGCTAATGAGCTGTCAACTGCCAGGGTCTTCTCACATGATGGCAGAGGCAGGTCCAGAGAGGGACTGAGGGGGTTCCAGGCCGCCCCCCACATATCACATTTAAATTTACAGCATTGTTTTTGTTTAATGAAATTACACTACTAAATAAATGGTTTTATTTCCGCCTTAAATACATGTGTCATCAAGGTGTTCACTAGCAATAGCCAGAGAACTGGCAACAAAAATCCGCATATCGGCATGTGTCGTTTACCATACGAGTCCAGTGCTTCACAACACTGGATCATATCAGCATTGCATGTGTGCCTGAATTTTGTCTACCAAGAAGTCTTTAACATTCCAGTATACGTGTAACTACTTACATGAAACTGTCACACTTAAGTGCCATTGTTTTGACCTGGGATCAAACTCATAGCCTGAGGCACAGAGAGCCAATGCTAAACCAAATGTGTCACTTTCGGCAACCTTAGGGTTTATGATACAATGCTTGAAAACTTGTCATAAGACTAAATCCCACTGCAGAGGTGCGTATTTCTTTTTACAAATGTTGATGTCATGTACCTATCAAGTAAATAATATAAAATGCACTGAGTATTGAGGAAACACCACCAGCAAGAAAAAAATCTCAACATTCTCAATGAAAATGCCTTGAGTTCAACATACCTTGCTTACTTCTACTCCCTCTGCAATATGGAATATTCTTATGGGATAATTCTGTACACAGTTAGAAAGAGTCTGTGCTACAAAAAGAGCTGTGTGAATCCTTTGTGGTTTTGAGCCTTGTCATTCTTGTGGGGCAGAGGTGGCAAAAACGGGATTCACGAGTGATTTTGACTCATAGGCATCGTTCCCTCTCTGCCACAGTTCATTTGATTTTTACAGCGTGATGCAGTGCATGTTGCGTTGCATATTTGGTAACTCATGGAAGGAAGGCGTTTTTTCCACCCTTGCTGTAGGACATTTAAAATTCTCACCTGTGCTGGAGAGAATATTAATTCAGCTTGCAAATAATTATGATAGCTTTACATTTGCACGACCTTAACACTAGGCAAACAGGTGATCTACACGGGCCAGTAAACACTTTAAAACTATTCCAAAACCGATATTACTATTCCATAATAAAAGTTTATAATCAATGTTTTTTTTTAAATTGTTTGGCAACCCTATATAGCATAAAGTCTTCAAAAAAAGAATTACGGACATCATTCCTTAACCAGGTAGTACAACACTTACAACATGTCCACTCTCACATGGCGGTCGACAAGGACGTTTTTTCAATTTAAGAAAAACAAGGTATTTGCGAATTATTTTGCGGCAAAGTTTCCATAGTTATGGCTCGTCGAACTGGCTTAAATTAGCCAAAGAAAAGCGAATAATTTACCTTGTGAGTAAGTTTAGAAGTAGATGTGGCCTCTTCAATAGCTTGTGCCCGCCTACCCACCCTTCGATGATGTTTTACTTATATATGTGAATCGCGTACGAAACAAAACAAACGTAGCCATTTTTTCGTTGAAGAAGAGGTATAGTGGGAACTGCCAACATAAATGAAAATCCACCAGAAATGCGATGCGCAGTTGTTAGTAGTGTTTTTTCTTCTTCTTGTTTTTCTTCGTGTGTTATTCCCGCTGAGAAAACGTAACGCATCCAAAGACTGTCTGCACCGTGCACTAATTGAAAGCAGCAAAAGAATATGCACCAAAGTTTTAAGGTTGTAATAGTTTTTGTCAAATTATAATTTATTAAGAGGTTATTTCGATTGTAATAACAGTGTAATAAAGAAGTTGCTTTACCGTAACAGTGGTAGATAGTTAACGCAAGCTTACATAAAAATAACCGCTAACCTTCCCTGAATTCAGAAACGTAAGCTGATATAAAAACCAGTAATCCTATCCTAACCTAACCTATCGTGAACCAGAAACGTAAAGTTAGGAACGCGGTTTCATGTAACCACTGATAACTAATTCAAACAAGCTTATATAAAAAAAACTAAACCTAACCTAACCTCCCATGAACCAGAAGCGTAAGCTTAGGAACGCACGCTCGCTTCGCTCGCGTGCTTTGATGTAACCACTGGTAACTAATTAAAACAAGCTTATATAAAAAAAAAAACTAAACCTAACCTAACCTCCCGTGAACCAGAAGCGTAAGCTTAGGAACGCACGCTCGCTTCGCTCGCGTGCTTTGATGTAACCACTGTTAACTAATTAAAACAAGCTTATAAAAAAGACTAAACCTAACTTAACCTATAAAAGTATATCAGAAGCCTAAGCTTATATTAAAAGAAAAGTAACCTAAACTTCCGTGAATTCAGAAACGTAAGGTTATATGAATAAAAAAAACGTAACCTAAACGTAATCTTCCGTGAATTCATAAACCTAAGGTTATATATCCCTCGGCTACGCTCTGTGGTCGAAGTTGCGGCGCTTTGGTGGCATCAATTATTCATATGTTGGCAGTATTGTGTTAGTCAAGCTTGTGACATAGAGTGACATCTGCTGAGCTAGTGTTTTGCATAGAGTGACATCTGTTGGAAATATACGACATCGTCGTCATCGCTGTGCGGGCCACACTTAAAGCAAAATGTCGGACAATGAAATGAGACAGAAATGGTGCATAGTAATTCGTGTACTAACAGCAGCAGGTCTTATTTTTTCTTCCAATCAATGAAGTATTGATTAGTTCAGCTCTTCAGTCAGTACTATACAAGAAGTTCAGTAAATGTACATTTTATTGCTGTATATTGTGTTACAATTAGTTAGTTTAGAAGTTTTAACATCTTACTGTCACTTAATATTGGGTTCATTATATATCACTACCCTCCGAATTTTCGAATGCGTTAATAGTGCTAAAATAACACCGATATAGACTGAAGGTTTTATAACTTTTATATTCAACGCACAATTCATTATTAATCCCTCAGTGTTTACAACTTCGACCATAAAGGTTTACAAGCTACCTTAACCTCCAAATGTCACAATGACTTACCACAAAGAACTTTCGAAGGAATTTTGTCTTAACAAGATAAGTAATCCTAAACCAACACAAATATACTGGAGATTTCTTTCTAACTTAAATAATATATCTACAATTCGTAGCTATTACTTCTTCATCGGTTACACATGCATATAACAATCACAATGGGCAATGTTTATCTTATGTATGACTCACAGAACACAAAAGTATGACTATCGTAATTCGTATGATAGAGCGACACTAGTGGCAGTATATGCAAACGTTCAGGAATGAAAATGCCATCTAGTATGCAATGTTTTAGAGCAAAAAGCTACCATTGATCCTGCTGCTATCTGTCAAACAGCGTTTACTCCTTTCTGTAGTAGCTTTTGCGGTAGTAAATCTGCCAAATACGAAATTACTATGATTGAATAAAGCGATGATTTATTGATAAAGTATATAAAACAGACAAGAGGAAAAATTCAAAATTCACAGAAATTGGCATTACAATTCGAATAGGACCTAATAAGTGCCTGTAAAACTCAATGAATTCCCAGATAAAGAGATAAAATAGGTCAAATAACATTAAAAAAGCACACAAAGTATAATTGTATATACTTCAGTGAAATGCAAATTAAGCTTTTTCAAAGTTATAAAATTGCTTAGGAGATGCGGCTGCTATTTTAGAGCAGCTTGTATTTCAGAAGTATAGCTGCTTTTTGAAAATTCATATGATTCCATACATTTAAAAGAATTCAAGTATGATAATTGTGGGGCAAAAACGGGAGAAATTGACTATAAAAGTCGGTTTCAAACATATGTAAAGAAATATGGCACGAAAGCATAAAACAGGCAGGTTTAGGCACAAAGTATGCCTCTAAGACTTTCGGTGGAAGAACCGAGCAAGGTGGCGCCGGGGTATCGTGTGTGAATCGTATTCCTAAGGTTCCAGGTTCGATCCCCGGTGACCGTTCACTCTGACCCATGTGGTTTTCGTGGTATCCCCGGATCTGTAGGCGAATTTTATGATGGTTGCTCTTCTCCACGGCTTTCCTCCCTCATTTCTTGTACCCATCATCTCCTTCATTTTCATCTGTTTCAGGCTTGTAGGATCAGGCGACGATGTGCGCCTTGTAGGGGTTTCTTCCCTGGCATCGTTGCGGGATTGCTCAGTTAGGTCCCGCCTCTGAGTGGGCCCCACCAGGGTGGGCCGTCGGGGTTCTGGAAGCTTGTGGATGGGCCCGGCGGTGGCGGATTCGTTCCATTTGCAAACGTTAGGGACCCCGTCCAAGCAGGCCCGTCGTCATCCAGAACTGGTCGCCCTTCAAGTCTCTCCCCTCATCCCTCCCTCCCAGGGTCCACGGTAGAAGCAAAAAGACCGTTACGGTGCTCAGCCCCGGTTGCAGCGGACCGCCCGTACCCTCACCTCTACCTTTTTCGGTGGAGCAGTATGGATTTATAAACTAATAGCCTAGGTCGCTGAATAAAGGCATAAAATAAGCAATTGCCCCCAGGGAAAAGGAGGCGTGGGTCATGAACACGAGACATATACTCCGATCATCTCTTGCAATATTTGTGCAATTTAAAATAGAAAGTGGTGAAGTTCGGAATGAGTTTTCATCAGAAACTAACAGAAACACATACCGTGCGAAGTGGTGCCGCGGTAACGTGTGCGACTTGCATTCGGGAGGTCCCGGGTTTGATCCCCGGCTACCACCCACTCTGACCCATGGGTTTTTCGTGGTTTCTCCTGACCGACAGGTGAATGCAGGGGTGGTTCCTCTTTTAACACGACTTTCCTGCCTCTCATTTCCTGTATCCATCATCTTCTTTCATTGTCATCTGTTTCAGGGTTGTAGGACCAGGCGGTGGTGTTAGGTGGGTTGCGGCTGGACGGGAGATGTGCGCTTTGCAGAGGTTTCTTCCCTGACGTCGTTTGGAACTGCTCAATTAGGACCCGCCTTCGAGTGGACCACACCAGGGGGGGACCGCCGGGGTCAGGAAGCTTGTGGGTGAGCCCAGGCGGCGACGGATGCGTTCGAACTGGAAACGTTGGGGACCCCGTTCATGCTTTCGCCCATTGTCATCAGGATCTGATCGACCTTCGGCTCTCTCCTCTCATCCCTCCCTTCCAGGAGTCACTGTAGTAACAAAAAGGGCCGTTCCGGTGTTCTGCCCGGGTTGTGGGTCCCCTCCTTTACCTTCACCTAACAGAAACACATGGCTGGGACCTTGGCATGCGCACACAGTCAAGCATGTACAGTCGAATGCAAAAAAAGTGCCGTTGCTTTTGGTTACTTTTAGTGTTTTCCATTCTTGAATGTTGGCAGAATCTGCTCATCATTTGTGCTCTGCACCTGCCTTAGGTGAGCTATCCTCTAATTGGTTTTAGCTCAAGTCTGATATGCTACCATTACCTTATGAAGAAAGGTCCAGCCTAGCTGGGCGATGAAAGGGATGGAGAATCGATATATGTCACCTGAATGGTTGAAACAATAAGCCTCCCAAAGACTGTCCATACTAGTTCCTGAGTAATTCCGGCTCTTACTGGTTCGGCATTGAAGCATTAACCTGTGTAACCGAATGAGGGATGGAAGGCACGTGTTAATTATTGATTGCCAACTTAAACCGCGGTTCCTCATATCGGCACGTGTTTTTGCTCCCCACTGTACCTGCTGGACCAATCATTTATGTTGCATTACTTTACTATGTAGTGGGGATGCTTTCTATCAAACAGCACAATTCTTAAGTCAGCATTCTTTCTACGTACTTACAGTAAGTCGAGGAAGTATTGTATTCCACCAAAAAATTCGATGTCGAGATTTCACAGTAAAAATACATGTTTTGATGCCCCCGAACCTAAAAAAGGATGTTTAGAATAATGCTCATCGGAATGAGTGTGTGTGAATAGCATAACCCTAAAACAAAAGTCCGATAAATACCAAACGTGGCACAATTTAAGTTCATTATCTTCCAAAGAGGCCACGCAAATATTTTTAAGAAAATCCTCCCACCCACACCTACACTTTGCCAGTAACATTTTTCGAAGTTTTTTAATTTCTCAAAAATTATTCTAAGGATTATGATTACAACACGATATATTTAAGATGTTTACATTACAAATAAAATTCATATCTTGAATTTTCTGGCAGCAGCTGGTGGAGTCCTCTTCATTCGGGAGAATTTTTTTATTATTTTGCACAATGGCCAAAGTATAATAGATATACAAAATCACACTACATAAAGAATGTAGATCCCTTTAAAACACACAATTTATATCAAATATCTCTGTGGCATCCGCCATTTCTGAGATATTCGTTATTATTGGTTTGAATTATTCAATACATTTGCCATTTTTTAAAGTATTGTTGCTAATGCGATGTATCTCCTGATACCTTGGAAAGAGTATGGAATTTTAAGGCCAGCATATAGCATCCAGTTCTTACATTTGCCTATTGCTGTTCGGTATGTATGTCTAATGAAATGTGTAATGTAGCTGTTTCTGCAAAGGTTTATCTGGATTAAAATGAAGTAGACAGAAAAATAAGCTTTAGTAAGAATAGTTTATATACCCACTAATAAACGACAAAGGGTGGAGAAAGTAATGTGAATGTAACACATCAGAATTTTTTGCTTTTCTTTCTTCTGCTGTAAATATGACATACAAAGTATTCATGAGTGAGATAGCTAAGTACCTACTTAAAGGAATACACAGAAGAGATTCTAGGTGATTATCAGTGTGGCTTTAGGAAAGCCTGCTCCACTACTGACCATTTACCCCAACTGCGACAAATATTGGAGAAAACATATTAATATAATATAGTGTTGCATCTATTATTCATTGACTCTAAACAGGCATATGACCGCATTAATCAGAGGCACTTGTTTAATGTAATAAGGGAATTTGGTATAGCAGTAAAGCTAGCAAATTTAGTTAAAATAACAGTACAGGAAACCACTAATCAAATACAAATTAATAGAAGATGACCAGAAAGTTTCAAAACAAAGAGTGGTTTGAGACAAGGGGACAAGTTGTTGACTTTATTGTTTAATTAATCTTGGAAAAGGTAGTAAGAGGTATGCAAATTAACCCAGGAGGAACTGTTATGAATAGATCCATACAATATTTAGCCAACGCAGATGACCTGGTAACGATAGCTAGAACTTTATCAGCATTTACAGTGACTAATGAACAAACAACAAATGTAACAAAAGAATAAGGTTTACAAGTTAGTGAGGAATAACCTGTATATATAAGACATCTAAAGTAAAACCAAGAAATGAAGATAATGAAATAGTGATAAATGATGTAATAGATGATGAAGTGGATAAATTTAAATATTTAGGTTCACTGGTCACTTTTGATAATGATTGCAGTAAAGACATTAAAGAGAAACTGTACATAATAGATATTTGTTGGCTTTGGCTAAAACTATGAAAATACAATATCTGTCAAAGCAAACTAAATTGCAGATCTATAACACAATAGTTAAGCCTGTTGTGATGTATGGATGTGAAACCTGGGTGATGATAGAAATCACAGTTAAAAAGATGGGAAAGGTAAATATTGAGGAAAATTTATGGACCAATAAAGGATAAAGAGGGGGGAATACACACATATATGGAACTAAACCTGCTATATAAAAACATCTAATTTAGTAACTCTTGTTAAAGCCCAAAGAATTTAATGGGCTGGGCAAGTGATTAGAATGGATGGCAGTAGATCTGTTAAAAAGATCTTTGAAGGAAAACCTGAAGGGAGAAGAGATAGAGGAAGACCAAGATTAAGTTGGCTGGATTGTGTGAAGAGGACTTTCCATAGCATTGGGGATTAGAAGAGGAGGAGAAAGGCAGAAATTAGAGAAGAATGGGCTATAATCATGCCAGCTAGACCATAAGAGTTGTTTGCCAGAAGAAGAAGATATAAAAATAAGCTATTATAAGAATAGTTTGTGCGCCCACTAATAAACAATAGAGGGTAGAGAAATTCATTTGAATGTAAAACATTATATTACAAGTTTTTTCATCACTTCAACACATTTTGAAATATTAAACCCATTGAATCCGGTAACTATAACTTCAAATTTCTTCAGTTTGTGACACCAATGAATTTTATATAATCTGAGAACTCAAAAGACTTAATGATACAGTTTTGCAAGACCTGCTTCAAAAATAATTTCCTTTTCAGATTCTTCAAACAAGGACATGGAACAAATATACTTTTAATTATTTTGTAAACTATCACATCATTTTTCTTATACCTAATTTTTCTATTTGTATAGCAGTTATGTCCAGTGTGTGTGTATAAATAAATTATATAAATGTATAACTTTTTGAGTACTAATATTAATAACTTAGATCTCAGTTCTAGGTATTTTTTTTTTTAATTGTCACTTTTAAAGTCCTTTATTAGGTAATTTTTCAAACATTTTTAGGTCATAAAAATCTGGGCCCCGGTGATCACACATATTTTTAATGGTTACACACCCAAACTAAAGACTTTTGGGAAATGAGAATAAAAAATTGCCAGAATTTTATTTATTATTTTTTGGGAAAACATGCTGAAGCTTTTCAGTATATTAAACATTAAATATTATTTTTTAATCACTATAACTTCACATCTTTACCAAAAATGTACTGGAGCATGTTTTGAGTAGTGTTGTCTCCATCATTGCTGTGCGTCCTTCTGAGGCTAACAGACAATGTTTCCTGGCTGGATGTACTGTGTGATGAGATCATTTTTATATGGGATAACAAAATTTAACACATTGTGTTAATTTGTATGTACATACCTTTAACAAGAAAGTTAAGCTGGTTTTCGAAACACTTTTAAAAGCTTTGATCTTTCTTTCAACTAATGATCTGCACACCAAAAATACTCTACAGCTGCTGATTTATCAGTCTGTTTATATTCTATTTTTTTGTGTGCTCTTCAATGGAGACTACTCTGAGGATTCTTATGTAAAAAACTACAGTGTTTTCTAAAAAAATCAATCCTGTATGTATAAAGAGTGAGTCACCTTAAAATACCACTGCAAATATCTGTGAAACAAAAATAGGATTTGAAAAACAACTTTCACAGGCATTAAAGTAGAGGAGGAGGTCATTAAAATAAGATATTATGGCATTCAAAAACGTAAGCAAATGTTATTTTTACCATAAACTTACGTTTTTTTTAAATGGAAATAATGTAATTACCTTTGTCACAATTGATAACATGGAGAATAACATTAATAATGATATTTGTAGCATTGCATTAAGTGAATAACATCAAGAAAGTGCAACATAGAGTTGACACTTGAGGATGCAACAAAATGCACCATCTCAGTTGCACATTCTGAGGTTCAATCGTGTCATTGAGTTTCAAGCGCAAACCTAATGTTGCAGTTAATTATGATGTGATTGATGTATTACAATGCAATAAAAGCTGTTCTTGGTGTTATTTTCACATTATTAATTGTGCTGTAAATGGCACATAACTCTTAAACCAATAATAGGATACATTTGCAACTTTAGGAGAATATAATACACAATTGGGAGATTACATTGTTCATTGTTCCTCAGAGCAAATGTTGGAAGTGTCCTCAACCGGCATCCATACATATCTGCACTCATTTCACCATATTCTGTGATGTTCTACAAAGAGTATCCTCACCAATTTAAAATAAAGAGAGTTGGAGGTTGATACACAACTCTCTTTGTTTTAAATTATGACACATTACTGTTACTAGCTTCTCAATCTTCTAAATTAATTAATCCTCACCACTGTTGCTTATTTCATTACTAATGGATTCACAGAGTTCAGCAGCTGTCCAAGGTCTGTTCTTATGCACACTATTTTTAAGATGCCCCATAAGAAAAGTCTGGCAAGGTTAGGTCAGGTGGGGGGGCAAAGACTTTGAGATTATTCGATTATCAAAGAAACTGGTTACAAGTTGCATGGAGGAGTTAGATGTATAACACATTGCTCCATCTTGATGCAAACAAACCTTCTGTCAATCCAATATCATCCAGCTGCTCCACAAATGTATTGAAAATGCCCATATAAGCTGCAGTGTCTACAGTTGTATCAAAGAAAATGGGGCCAACAATCCTGGAAGCTGACACCATGTACCATACTCCAACCTTTTCATCATGCAGTGATGTTTTGTGGATGATATGGGGGTTTACAGTAGCCCAATATCTGCTGTTTTATTTTGATGTAGTCTGACAGATGAGAACATGCCTCATCTGTAAACCACGTTATGGAGAGAATGTCTGGAGTGGAATAAGGAAACGCTGAAACCATCGACAATAACACATTCATTTTTCATGATGTGCTTCTTTCTATTGCTGTACCATATGCACTCTGTGTGGTCGTAATCCTGATTTTTTTGCAGCTCTTTGACATGTGCCATATAAATAGCCTGTCTCCTAGCTCAATCGATGCAACAATTTCATTGCTGAGTTCACTAAGTGTCTTTGAACATTATCAACAAACTCTACACTGAATGATGGTCTGTGTTTTCCACTCTCAATGATAAGTACGTCATTTGTTTCCAGCATTCTTACTATAATAAAATAGCGATAAAATTGTTGCCTTTGTTGGAACTTGCATAATTCAATTCTCTTCAAAATTCCCATTGTGAATCAATGAATTTGTCCTCCAATACGTTTTCACAATAAAAACATGCTCTCGAAGTGAGTACTGCATGTTTCTGTTACAACTGCAAACTAAAGACTGTCAACAAGGTCAACAATGTTAGTAATTACCATTGAAATGAACAAAATAGTCAACAAATGGAAGTGGTACTGATTCTCCCAGAGCCACTTAGATCATTAAAACAAATTTAACATTTTTACAAGCTTTCTGAGGGAAATTATGGCCCATTAAAGTAGTTCAGGTTTATATGGATCACACTGTATCTCAAGTTTCAACTTCACATTACAATTTCCCAGGATGTAATTGACTTACTGATCAACTAATACCATTCTTAATGCTATTTTCTATGTTATCAGTTGCATAAAAAATAATAGGGTTTTTATTAAAAAAAAAGAAACATTAAGGTTACGTTGAACATCAGGTGTGCTCCCATTCTTGAATGTCCTGTATCAGCTACTTCAATTGGACCCTTTCCAACCTTCCTGCCTATGTCAGTTTTCAATTCCTATTTTTGTTTCAGAGATATTTGTGATGGTAGTTTAAGGTGACTCACTCTGTACATAATGTCTTATGTTTCCCTTAGCCAGAATAAGGGCTTTACAGCCAGATATATAGTGTTTGTATTGTGTCTGTGTTTTTATTATGTATGGTATTTTATTATGTATGTCGGCTATTTATAGTAATCCTTCCAAATCAATCATTGTTGTCTGACTGCTAAGTTCCACAAAACACAAAGCAACCTAAAAACAAAGGTTTTGTGTTATTGGTAAGCCAAAATAAATACACTTCCGAAAGAGTATTTTCCAGGTCTGGGATGAGGATGGATTTCGTAAACGTTTAGGATTGTTGAAAGTTGCAATATTTCCTATAACTTATATTACATTTCTGCAGCATAATACCTTCAACATTATTCTTAAACATAGTTTGCATATCGTTTTATTTTCTTTTTTTAACATGAATGATATTAATGTTTGCTTAAATATATTTCAACTGATATTAGTGCCTCTAACCTATTTTGCAAGTAACCTTTATGAAATAACAGCAAAACTTAACCTTATATTCATGTCCTATTTTCCAACTAACCTATAGGAAGTTCAAAGCAAAAATCTATATAAGTTAATACTCCGAAATCATCCAACATATTTCCACACTAATCCACATGAATTTATTAACAGTAAAATCCTGCTTAACATAGGCTTTCCATTTTTTGTTGTTTGTGGCGGGTTTTCTTCTAAACGTAAGCATTTATTAATAACTTCATTCACACCCCACAGTGCATATTAACAGCGAAACCTATATAATTTAATATTCTGAAATGTTTTAATCAAGTGAAAGGCACGCTCAGACATTATTTATGTAATAGGAATAAGATCTCAGAAAAATAAATTCGAAAAGAGGGAAGAGAAAATTGGGAAATGATTCATGATAATGAAAACTGCACTATGGCTCTATTTTCTACCATACGTATACTCCGTAATAAAATATAGCAGCATCACAACCTCTTCCTGAGCTTATGGTCTTTTTTTTAGCACAACACACTTGTAGAAACTGTTTCTTAAATGTAACCATCACAAATATCATTTAAGCAGAGTAAGCTTTACGTCTATTACCTCCAGAGCATCAAACACCTGGCAGAAATAAAATAAGTATAATACCTGTAAATCAGGTAAGCTATTTCATTTCTGCTTTAATCAGTTTCGAATGTTTTAACAACACTAATAAAATATGTGTTGGCATATGTTAGAATCAAGAGAGACTGCAGGATTCTCTGCTATCAACATGCTCTTTTAGTATATGCAAAACCTATTTTTCCATTAACTTAAACTTTATAGAGAGTGAAATCCCACATAACCTAATACACTGAAATGTCCTAATCTATTTTACACTACCTGCAAGAACTATATTAATGGCATATCATTCTTTTATAAACATGCCAAAACATACTTAACCTATTCCGATGCAAACTAAACTAACAGCATAACCCTCAGAAATGTGCTGCTACCTATCCTATATAAATCATAATATTAACATGTATGCTTTTTTATGTTCCTGAATGCATCCATCAGAAATGATCCACATTACTCATGAAATTCCTCAAACTAATTTGGTTAAACTTTATATTTTATTATACAAAGAAATCAGATGGCAAACTCAAAAAAATTCAAGTAGAAAGTTTATTTTAAAGATCTGATGTTACAAGTCTCTACCTACATGAAAATGTTGCCAACCATAGGAAATTGTTAACAAGTTCCAGGTTAACTATCCTACAATTACCTTGCTTTCGTAATATGGGGCACTCTGTTTAACCAACAAGTAGCAATATCAAGTTAGAAAAACCTCAGCTTTTAACTGGAGATCGTAATACAAACCCTATGCAGCTCAAAATCCCTTTCATAAGATACCAAAGCATACTTAAGTGTGCTTCCTCATAAACAATTTATAATTTCCTGATTTCAATGATTCAGTAAAAAAACTCAAATTGCTTTTTGTGTGTGTAGCTCCCCCCCCCCCCTTGCTCCATATTTTATTCCACTAGCTACAGAATCCCTGAATCTCTTCCTCTGCTTCAAGGAATTTGAATGCACTTTCTAATCTCTCTCTTGGTAAATATTCAAACTGTCTTTGCTGAACAATAGCATTCAACAATTTTTAAAGCAAATCTAGCTTGATTAAGTTTCAGTTGCACCTCTAGCACCACATTTTAGTAAATTAAAATCATTTTAAGGGGAGATAAAGAGGCCTGTCCTGCCAATATTAAATCTGCTAAATTCATGACCCATTATCTCAGAAACTATGTAAGATATCATACAAACTTTTACAGGATGTACATGAATGCCTTATAAGTTCACTTAGCTACTTTTATCCATTTTATTTCTTAAGGAAGATAGGATTTTTTCTCAATTATAACAATATTATGATTAAAATTTATCAGCAATTAGTTTTTTAAGAGATAACCAACCATGTTATTAACACCAAAGTAGATCCACAATATCACTTACAGGTTGTTTTTATCCCAAAATTTAATTTAGGTACCTTCAACAGAATCCGAGAAAATGGGTCATTTATACTAAAATTCTGTCACCCACAGAAAAAGCTGTTCAAAGCAAAAACGGAAAAAATAAACTCATGTATATTTACACAGAGAGAAACCACATGTCTTGAGCACATAGAAACTTCCAGATTTAATAGTAGTACCAGTTTTTAAAGCAAAACTTTCCATAAACAATGGGCTAAAGTTTGCCTCTCTGCTCCAAAGTGTGTCGAAGTTATGATTTTTTTCTCTGAAATGGTAAAAATAGCAAACGCAGTAAGCTTTTTAGAAATATATTTAAAATGTAAATATTTTGTCTACAATGATAAAATACATATCAAATTACAGAAAATTCTATTTAATAAGACTGCACCAAAAACTAAACATGTCACCTTTTGGCCATTTAGTTTCCCCTTAACTGATTTTGATTTGTGAATACTTCCACTTGTTTTATACAACCTTCCATAATTTATCATCAGTTCAGTACAATTTTGTTATACAACTCTCTTATCACACTAACTCAACTACAGTTACCCTGCATGAGAATGGTCAGAGATGTGGGACACGAAGTAGAGTGCTACTATGTGCTATTTCTGGATGTATTACACCATGAACATTAAGATTATGCAGACAGCTCAATATTAAATTGTTTGAAACCAATTGATTTTACAAAACAGATGCAAAGAAAAAATATTGTTTCTTTTAAACCTTAGGTGCATTCTGGTATTTAAAGGCATCACAACATAAATATGTTTAGAAATTCTAACACAAACTAATTTTTTATTACTGCAAACCTATACTCAAAGGAAGAAGTTAACTAAAATATAATTCAGTACACCATGTATGCGAGATCAAAAAAAGAGACTAAATCCTGTATTAAAGTTTGTTCAAATTCTTTTTTAGCAACTGTTTCATGTAAGATTGTCCTGCACTGTGGCGCTATAGGCTAGAGTGTAGAGCTCTGGTTCTCGGCCATGGAATGTATCCAGGTTCGATCCCACCCATGGAGATTTTAAGTCCCGGGTACAAGACTGGTGCCCACTCAGCATCATGAGAAAATTGAGGAGCTGCAATAGGCAGCAATTCTGGCCATGAAAGCCAACATTCCACTTGGAGGATGTGTGATACTGGCCACATTACTTCTCATACTGGTTCATGATCACCTACCTCTGCTGTGTGCACGAGGTTGGCTGTCAGGTTGCTGAACCCAAGCTCCAAACAGGCTGTAGCAACACATTATCATTATTTCATTTAAGATCAGCATGTTTCTTCACTTGATTTATCCAACCCGGATGAGGCCCCAAATATGAGATCAAACAAAAAAACTAAATTGCTTGCTTAAAGTTTCGCTCAATTTATTTTTAAGGAATAGTTTGCATGTAAGATTACAAGTGTATCTTCCTTGATCTGTTAATTCTTCAAATATGTTTTTTGTCCTAGCAATCACTAAAAGTAACATCCAAACTTCATTCCTCTTCTGCTAGACTGCTAAGCTTGTCCTGATTGGCTAATGCTGATGCTTTGAAAGAGTGGGGATTTTGGCATTTTTTCTTAAAATACCTAAATCCTTCTTAGTATATATGAGTATACCATGAATCAGCCTTTAAGCTAAGCTTAAGCATCTATACCCCCTCCACTCTATATAACAGGAATGTAAAATTGGGGTTACACAGGATTTAAACAATATAGAAGCCAAAATATATATATTGTATTGCAGGAGTTATTTCTCAATCTTATAATCTGTTCTCCATCATTACAGTACATAATTATTTACCTGGGTACATCCTGAACAATAAATGCCTGACTATTCATCTAAAGGAAAATGAATATGCCAGAGAGCAACATGCAAAGATCTTTATGATTATATAACCTCCTTCATTACATCAACAGTTTTTGGCTTGCAAATCACTTATAACCTGTGTAATGAAAGATTAAACAACAAAATTATGTACACATTGCATGACTTTAATTTATATGTAAAGGAACAAATCATACATTTATAAGTAACTCAAAGGGTAAAGGGGGGGCAAGTTTTTAATAATTGTAACTCCTTTCCTTTCACTGGATGCATCTCAATAATTCCAATCACAAACAAAACAACTGGATATCATTAATATCAATTACATTTAAAAACCCTTGTCTTCACTTACCTTCTGCTGTGCATGCCCCTTTGACTTTTGAAGTAACATACTATTGTTTTAACATTATAAATGTTGAACAATATATGCTTAAAATATGATTCCAAAGGAAAATTACAGTATAAGCATGTTGATTTTGTATGCTTCACAACTGAAATATTAGCTAGAACAATAAGATGGTTAAATTTATTATGTAAAAAGTTATGCAAATCCAAAACAATGTAAATGTCTCTACAATGGCAAATAAAAACAGTAAATTATTAACATAAAGAAAAACAATTCTTTAAGTAACAGAGGTAAGGAGCATATGCAGCATTTAACTGAGCTGCTTATGACATTGAATAACGTCTTTATGATAAAATGTATAAAACTATAACTAAAATAACTGCTCAAGATAAAATATTCTGCATTAGAAAAAGTTTTGAAGTATTGTGTTGCCAAACAGGGGTGGAATTTTGTAACCTATACTGCACTGTTTAAAATATGTTTTTCACTATATATTTGCTTTATTTGGACTATTTTCATAATATAATATGTTTAGTTCCTTAAAACATAAATTTTAACGGGCAATAAAAGTTAATTTAAGACACAATAAAAACAATTTCCTTAATGTGTAGCAGAAATTTACTCAAAACCTTCCTAGTTTTAAAAATTGTTTTAGACCACTTTGAGCAATTTAACAGTTGAAGCACTCCCTCAAACAATGCTGTTCAAATTTTACTAAAATTGCATTTACGCTTTTGTTCGATGCTGTGGTATAGTCAGAGAAAAATTACCACTGGAAGCTGCATAATGTGATGTCTCATCTTTGAGATGTACAAAGATCAGAAAGGAGTCAGCAGTTCTCCCAGGTACTTTATTCATGGCTGTACATATATATGCTTGAACAGTTACTGCATTCTCATAGCAATATGTGAACTACAAATCTAAAATTGTTTGTCAAAATTAACTTTATATCTCTGGATAGATAAGGTATGAAATAATAAGATGACTAATATAAGCAAACACTTGCGACCCCAGATTTAATTAGTAAATTAAGCGAGATTAAAGAAATAAAGGCAGTAGTTGCACAATGGAAGAACAAAAGAGAAAACACAGAGTACTTCTCATACACAATATATTGACTGATCTCATGCCCCAACAACTTTGCAGCACAACTTGCAGCCTTGGCTTATGTTTGTTAGTTTCACAATGTCATTGAAGCTGTATCTAGTTTGGTAGTAATTTTTTTGGTTTACATAATTACAAGTACTTTTGATTTTGTGTTCACCACCATACAGAAAAGGATTTTTATATATGATTCATGTGTGACTATCCAGTTTGCAGGGAAGTTAGGGGGCAGTTTTTAACAGAATTCCTTGGTAACCAACCTCCAAGCACAGAAGCTGTGCAAAAACTTATAAATAAATTTAGGGAAACAGGTTTGGTTTTTGGTAAGTGAATAGTTAGGCAATGTATGCAAAATAAGGATAACAGCGATTACAACATTTTCCTCAAAACTCTGTGATGGCTTATGCAGGAAACTGCATTTCAATGGTCTCAGCATGGTGAGCTACCAAATTCTTAAAATTGAAAACATACAAGATCATTGCTGTTCACAGATTGCTACCACCTGATAATGAGAGTTGGATAAATTTCTGTAACTGTGTTTTGAGGAATATCAATGATAAGAGTAAGTGATACAAATTAAACAAATCTTCTGTGACGAAACATGGTTACATTAACATTGCCACGTTTTGTCACAGAATTACTGCAGCTCAGAGTAAACAGATTTAATGCAGGAAACCTCATTGCATGATGAGAAAATCAGGTTATGGTACAAGGGCAAAAGAATACAGGGTAAGAGGGCAATATTTTTTGCAGAAACAATAAATGCACAGGAATGTTGCAGGAATAACATCTCATTCTCTTTGAACAACTGAGTAATACTAAATGTTGGTGGGGATATTTTCAGCACAGCGGAAGTCATTAAATTTTAATCAGGAAATGTTTGAAGTTAAGAGTTGTTAGAAGAAGGTTATGGCTTATAGTATGCATGGTCTCAAAATCTCAGATCATTTGATTTTTAATAATGAGGGAATTTGAAAAATAAAATGTATAGGTCAAACTCTCCAAATAAATAACTGCAAGAAAATATAAAAATAGAAATTAACCATTTTGGAAGCCGTAAGAAAACTTCCTTAAATGGTACCAGAGTTGTGTGAAATCAGGAAGACATTTCTAACATCTTTTGTGATATTGTACATGCTTATTTTGATTGTACAGTTGAACCTTGATATATTGTTCCAAGAACTATCATTTTCCCACATTCATTGTTCAACTAATGCAGCCTCAGCTGGTTTACATTATAACTTATGTAAATAAAATCTGTATACATAGTTTCTTGAAGTATTGTTTACCCTCATTATTCATAATTCTATCCTCGAACTATAGTCTTTAAGCTGGAATAATTACAGCAGCAATCGTAATTTGCAAGCATTGCCAATACTTTTGGAGCACCCTGTACCAGCCTGACAATGGAATTCAAATAGCAATGTTCATGCTCATTTGGTTACGGGCGTGAACGAATAGGGGTTAGATGAAGTATATGATGAGGTGAGATTAAACAAATGTGTTCAAGTTGCGGTTGAGGGGAGTGAGGAAGAGGGGGAAGATGATGGAACAGCCAAAGCTGTGAGTGCATATGAAACTGTATGGGCATTTATTTATGCTCATGACAGTGATGGAAGCAAGTAACAGAATGTGTTGTGCGTGGAAAGATTATTGTTGTGCTTGAAACAAAATAAAGCAGCTATGAAGCAAATGACAATTTAAAACTGATTTAAAAGAAAGGGACTAACATGTAAAATTGATGCGAAATATTGTGTCTGATTATATATTGACTATTTATTTTTGTTCATAATTAGCGAAATTCCTGTATACATCATTTTTTTTTTTTTGCCCCCTGCTCCCTTGGAAAACAATAGATCGAGGTTAAACTGTAATTATGAGAGCCTCAATCATTACAAAGCGGTCTCAGTTTTGGAGACATTTTATTGGAGTGCTCAGGAATAAGAGCTCTGGCTGCTCCAGCCAGAACTGTGACATGACTGGCCAACTTATATGAGAGAAGCCTGCTACATACAAGAATGGACGTGTATGATATGCAAGGTCAAACTCTAACATGGCAAGGTATAGTGTAGCCCTAATTAATAGCCCATCTTGCTTAAAACAGTGTAAATCAAGGGATTTTTTTTTTTTTTTTAGTTTATGGACATTCTTTAACTGCTGTGGTCCTTAGCATCCCATTCTATACTGCGCATGAAAGACCGGAGATTTTGCTCAGAGCCCTCTTTATCAGGCTTGAGGTTCTTTTATGTGCCATAAATCTATGACACGGGACCACTGGCTTTACTTCCCTTCCAAAGGTAGCCATGCTAAGGATTTTTACACCCGGAAAAAATCCATTTCCCTCCATCGGGTTTGAACCACGACCTCAGGAACTAGAGGCTAGCATGGTAACCACTACACCACAGAGGAAGACTAAATCATGGGATGAATGTAAGTAAATGCGTATAGTGTCTTCATTTCGCTGTGCAATCAGACGTTAGGTTTACCATCAGGATGCTGCCTCCGTGGTCTAAAGGTAACATGTTAACCTCTAGTTTCCGAGGTCATTGGTTCAAACCCGATGGAGAGTGGTGGATTTTATCGGACATAAAAATGCTTAGCATGGGTTCCTTTAAAAGGAAAATAAAGCCAATTGTCCCGTGCCATAAATTTGCGACACATAGAAGAATCTCAAGCCTGATGAAGTGGCCTCCGAGCAAAATTTCCAGTCTATCATGCCAAATGTTGAATGGGACACTAAGAACCATAGTAGTTCAAGAGCATCCATAAATAAACTCATATTAACCTTAATGGCAAATGATTGTAGAAGTATCAGCATTTTAGTATACTATGCAATAAATATGCAAACTGAAGACCAGTACAAAATTATAGCACAATATATTTTGTATTATAATTCAAAAGCATTATCAGTGTTATGTGTAAGTGCTCTATTGGAATGGTTTGTGCAGATGAATGTGTAACATTATTCTATTAAAATTATGCTGATAGTTTATTTATGTCATATCTGTTTCAGGGAGATCAAAATATTTAAATGTTTCATTGTTTTAACAGCCATGAAGTAACCTTACAAGCATTTATATATACTGTTGTCATTGTTTTTCTTCATTTTCCAATTTTTAAGCAGTGTTTGTGATGTTATTTGAGAGAGATCTCCATTTATTAACAGAGCTACTATAAGGTATTACCTGATAGTTCTGATATTGATTAAGTTAACTTTCAATTTCAACAAGTTAAACGTGCTACTTGTGCTTGCTTGTAATCAATGGGAATTTTATCTGCACTAAACTGGACTAAAGCACAGGACTAGATGGAATGTTGCAAAATTTCTCTGGACAGCAACTGCTATTGCCAACATTTGTATGCAAAATAGTCTTCAAATTGCTGGTGACAGATTCTCATTGTTCACAAATAATTTCACAGCACTGTGAAAAGAAACCATTATGGAAAAAGTATTATTAAAAACAAAGGAAAGGCAATTACAACTAAAGTAATTGCAAAACCACAATTATGATTTACCGTTGTAAAAGTTACAAGGAACTCTCAAATGACACCTTATGTTGAAATCAAGTCAGAAGTGCTAGCTAATTTAAGTAGCACAAAATAACTTTTTATGAAACTGTTGTGTGGATGGAAATAATTTTATCACTTCATATAGTGGTCCTATTGGCAGATATTTCAAAAATAAATAACCTTAAGAACTAGAACCATTCATCACATCACATCACATTCACAAGCATACAAAATGTCTAGATCACAATCATCTAAGAATAATAAGGTATTTCTTTAATTATAATTCTCACTAACTTTAGAATCTAAAAATTCAATAAAACTATGCATTTGTATGTACAGTAGAACGTCGATAATTCGAAATTGATTAATTAAAAATCCGTCCAAATTCAAAGAATCTTTCATTTCTGAAACCTGAGATATGTTTTCACATGTTATTTAAATTGCTTAATTCAAAATATTGATAATTCATAATTTGAAGAACAGTGTTAGTCTCATGGCCAAAATTCAACTTTTAATTCAAAATTCTCTTTAAGTTTTTAAAACTACTACTATTTTACAGTGATATTTAAATTCAAAATTTTTCCATGCCATGAAAGAACACTTTTTCTGGAGCATGCAGGAATAGCTTTCTTCAGTTTCACGTTTACTTACTGTGTGGAATGGCTCAGGCAGTAATGTCTGTGGCCCTCATTTGGAAGGTCGTGAGTTCGATTTCTGCGGCTGAATTCCTGTGCCATGGGTTTTTTCAGGGTTTTCCCTGGGTCGCTAGGCAAATGCTGGGGAAAGACCGTTACATACCCCAAATTTTATGTCCCTTCATTTCACCTCTATTCTCGTTTCCCTTCACCTTTCATTTGCTTGGTCTCTTTTAGGGTTGCAAAATTTGGTGTGACGTCTTGGTATGTTTATGGATGGGAAAAAGGATGCTCTGAGTAAACCTTGTGAGTAAAGGATGCTCATCCCCTGGAATGGAATGGTCTTCAGGTCCAGGGATGTGTAAGCCCACAGGGGGAGAGGGGAGTTGGCTGCACCAGCTGCCATCCGAGGAGTTTAAATCTGTAAATGGTAGGGACACTGCCCTCTATCCCTCCCTCAAGGGGTGCCCCATCAGGGGGGTCTAGGTACAAAAGATTTACATAGGTTGAGGTGCTAAGACCCCCTCTGCTCCTAGTCATATCATATCCCTAACCTTCACTTTCACTTTCGTGTCTCTACAGCATATTTAAGAGTTGCTAAGCTCAAATGAAATCTTTTTCCTCTGTATTTTTGTAGTTATGCAAGAATTGCTTTTCAGTCTGTCAACAGATTACAGTTATTCTTGCAGTTAGTTATTTTACTTAACATTTACTGATTACTTCGCAAAGTTATGCTGATTTAATTTAGGGTACACGTGTTTGTTTTTGTGTTGTGAGATGACTAAGTATCAGTATTCTTCCAAGATACAGATCAAGAAGATGAAAATTATAAGGCAGGTAGACAAAGGATCTCCTTGCCTCCCAAAAAATGAAAGGATTTGGAATTCCTGTGCCCAAATTTCAAAATTTCCAAAAAGTCAAGAGAACATAGTACTTTAAGAAACCACTGGATCATTAAAACTTTTCGTGGTTTTTAGTTAATGTACAAAGGTATTTATTATGTATTCTTGATATTTGTGTTAAATATATGTTGGAGTCGTTTAGTTTGTTTTCTGGTTTGTTTTGTTGTGCTATTTGTTTCCAACTGGGCAGTCCTGTTGGCTCTCCTTTGCAGGTGCTTTATTCATTGGATTACTTATATTGCATCCTACATAGTTTTCCTCCTGTCTTTGAATCATGTGTTTTTTCCTGGTGTGAAGTTATGTTTGTCAGTGTACAGTAGTGTTTTATGAGTTGTCCAAAATACATTTGTATTTGAATAATGCACTTTGTTGGATACATTTCAGAAATATAGTTTCTTCCACAGCATTTGAAAGGTTTAAACCATGAATCAAAGTGATTGAATGAATTCATGAGTCTTAAAATGTTTTGTGAAGCGGCAAGGATTGGCATTTCTGAATTGCATATTGGTGGCAGTTAATTAGAAAACACATAATTTGAAGTATGATATTTGATTCCAACAACTTCGAATTAACAAGGTTTTACTGCAGATTCTTATACTTATCATTTGTTATAAAATTATATATATATATAATTTTCACAAATTGTAGTGCTAACAAGTCTCATTCATCAGTTTCCTTAAGTTATATATACTTTACACAACATGTTGCTACTTCAATAGTTTATCATCCTCTATCACAGTCTGAACTGTCACCACACACACACAGCATCAAAGGACACAGCGCTAGTACAACAGCCACTGAGAACTGCCTTCCTCCACTGGTACCATGAGGAGGAGCTGAAAATTTAAAATCAGATTTCAGATTCTTGGAATACTTCTTTAAAAAGCTACAAATTGAAATACAAAAGTAAATAACATTTAAAATAAAAGTGTACAATCACAAGATCTTCAGGATTAGCTACACTTTTAGAAACTCATGTCTGGAGTGGGATAACGTTAAAATTCTTATTTTACACAATTAATTGCTTAGTAATGGAAAGTGTAACTTTTAATATGGTGGGTGCTTGCAAAAATGGACTAACCATAATTTAGTAAGAGCAAAGAAAGGTCAACCTTTGCATATGCCAATAAAACAAGTCACCCATAGATTCCAGCATACAGCCATCTTACACAGTTATGCCATCTGTGCAGTTTCCTGTCTAAAAAGCCAAGTGAACCTATTTTACTACAACAAAACAAAATGGGATTTTTTCAATAAAATATCATACTATTACAAACTTTCTATCCTATAACACAGATTTCCTTAGTCAGCCAAACTCAGACAGGATGTGTTGCAGTTTCTGCAGTAGATCAACACATGTTATTCATTTTTTTTTAAACTGATTGTTAGCCCATTTTTGCAAGCACCCATTCAATTCAACAAGTACAATACGTTTCCTCATATTTCATAAACATTTTAATGTTTTCTTCATTTATGAGGGAGGACCGAAAATTAATGTTCAACAATATCTAGATTCTTAGTCTGAATCTTGCACTACACATAGCAATGACTCTATCATGTCATCCTGGCAGACACATCTTGAATAAAGATGGCAAGTGCAAATGTTAAAGGTGCAAGCTGCTGACTGACTGGACCACAGCAACATCTACAGATGGTGCAGGTCCTTAAAAAAGGGCTAAATAAACCTTACTGTAAGTGTGTTCCATCCAAACAGTAACCACTGCAACACCATACGATGTAACAGCATTGCAATAGTGGCAATATGAAAAGCCTGGTGGATCAATCTGCGAACCTTGGCACAGCAATTTGACATTTTGTATCGCATAGAGTATGACATTGTGCATGATACATCACAATTTGACAAAATCAGAGTGTACTGGGTGCCCAATGATGTCAGATGAGTAGAAATGCCAAATAAAGTCTTCCTTTGGTGTGTTATGCTGAAGAAAGTCATGACCAGGGCACGGATTCTGATAACATGTTATCTTTTAATTGTTGCATCATAGACACTGCTAACATGTACACGAATCCTTAACAAGGGTCCCAGATTATGAAAATTTTATTATGTCATTTTCTATTTTTACAGAATTTTTTTTTCCCGCCTTTCTTTCTTTCTTTATTTCATTCTTCCATTTTATGTCATTGTGTTGTAATTTTCTTGCCCTTTGCATCTTTATTAGTCATTTTCTTGCATTAACACATAAAGAGTTTAATATTTTTACATAAGGATAATGTCATAAGTTCATCTTCATTCACTATGAATTTTGTATAACCTGAGAATTAAAACGTTTCGTCAAATCCACCTCAAAAACAATTTCCTTAACTTTCTTTTCAGATTCATCAAACAAGAACACACATTTTTAATTAATTTGTAAATTATCTCATCATTATTCTTATATCTATTTTTACCATTTGTGTAGCAGTTATACCGATGTATAAATTAATTTATAACTTTCTTTCCACTAATTTTAATAAATTAAATAAATCTGAGATTTTAGATAATTTTGTAATTATTGCCATTCTTAAAATTTTTTAGTGATTTTATGGAAATTTTTCAAACATTTTTAAGCTCTGAAAATCCGGGCCTTGGTCATGACTTTTGGAAGGTATAGTGACTGGCGACATATGTTCGATATACCATAACATGCACAAAACAAAGCACGCCAGTGTGGTATGGAAACATTCTTGGACTCCGACATCAAGGAAATTTCAAATAGCTCAACGGTGAAAAAAAGTTATAGTGACAGTGTTCTGAAATATGCGCAGCATACTCATGGTGGTGCTTTTTTCCAACTGGGACCACTGTGAGTGCCGCAAACTGTGCTAGACCATTGACAAAACCATGTCTTGCTCTGTCCCCCAAATTTCAGACTTCTTCATAACAATGCTTGTCCCCATATGCAGCTTCTGTTCTTGAAACAATTGAGAAATTTTGCTGGGAGGCGTTCAATAGTCCATGCCTCCGAATATCGGATTTTCACCTCTTTGAACCAATGAAGAAATTCCTATAATGAGGTTCCCCTTACTTTACTCTGCATGTCAACAAAAGCATGTGCATCTAGACTTCTCTTATTGGTTGCTGGACTCATAATTGTGTATTGCAATAGAAATTAGTTCTGTGTTTAATACAATACTTTGCCTTTATATATATTCAAAGACTCACAAGAAATTGCAAGCACATGCATGAAATTGTTGCAAAGGTTAACAATAAACCCAGGACTGAAAGTACTTACGACATTGCAAATTGCCATTGGGGTATGTTATCTCAAAAATGCATTTGATATCTCCTTATGGTTTACCGGGAAAAATGTGCGTCAGTTAAGGAATTTAATGTTGTACTGGCATGTTGCCATAGTAACTCGGTTGGTTACAGCAACTGCATAGAAAGCAGAAGATCCATGGTTCAAATTCCAGCTGTGGCATTGAATTTTTCAGTCTGATTTTAACATTACAACATGTATTAAATTTGTGACATGACAGTGCTGGAATTGCTTAGTGGTTTCGTTCATTATATTGTACTGAGGGTCTGTGACTGGGTTCCCAGCTAAGGTTGGGAACTAAAAGGTACTCCTAATAACACCTTCACCTTTGACTAGCTCATAAGAAGTATACCCAGGGTTCAATGTGGTTCAGAGTCCATGGTAAAAGCTGTAAGTCCCCTCCTTCCATTGCCATCCTACTAGTAGAGGTGAAAGACACCACCCACTGAATTCTCTCGGCTAATAAATGGGTGCACTCATCACTTAATGACAACATGCGTTACTTGGAACAGTGTTTTCCATGATGACTGATCAAAAGGGGTTATGGCTAGTGTGATCTCCAGATTTAACTCCACCTGACTTGGCTGGAACTGTTAATTAATTCTATGAGCTTGCTGTAATTGAATTAAAATAATGTTATGGGGCAATTTTAAAACAACCTCTTGCTTGCCTTTCTAGATCTAGTAGAGGGGATGAGCACAGCATTTTCATATCTCAAAATATGCACAGAGCATGTTCCTTTCTACACTCAAATTGCTAATACTCTTACAATACATAATAGACACCATTTAAATCTTTTTAAATGCAGTATGGCTGGCCTCAGTTCTGTAGGTTTAATACATTCTGCCAGGATTGCAATGTTTATGTCTGTGTGTTTGACTTAAAATACTGTCTGACATATTACTGTACATATCCCTATATTGTGATTACTTTGAGTACCTCACTGAATCATACTACGTGGTCTAAGAGTACCATGCTAGCCACTTGTTCCCAAGGTTGCGGGTTCAAATCTGACAGAGGGCGATAAATATTTTCAGGCGTAAAAATCTTTAGCATCGCTTCCTTCAGAAGGGAGGTAAAGCTGATGGTCCTGTGTCGTAGATTTACAGCACCTAAAGAAACCTCAATCCTGATATAGAGGCCTCAGAGCAAAATTTCCGGTTTTTCACGCCCAATATAGAATGGGATACTAAGAACCAGAGTAGTTAAAGATCGTCCCTAAAAAAAACTGAATTTTTTTGCCCCATTGCTTTACACGTCATAAGCATAATTCATACATAAATACTTAACATATCTCTGCAAAATTTACATTTTTACTTTCTCTACTTCTTACCTATAGCAAGTAGAAGTACTGCATTCCAACCAAAAGTTTGATACAGAGGTTTCACTGGAAATGCATGTTTTAAGACTCCTTGAATCCAAAACAAAGAATTTTTAGAGAGACACCCATGTAAGTGTGTGTGTACACCATAATTCAAAAACGAAAAATCAGTTGAATATCAAACTTGGTATTTAAGTTTATCAGCTTCCAAGGATGCAACAAAGATTTTCAAGAAAATCCCCCACCACAAACTACCCTTTACAGGGACCAAAATTTGTTATTTTTTATTTTCTGTAAAATCACTCTTTAACGATTGTTATTAAAATAGCATACGTTTAAGATACTTGTATGACAAATAAAATATATACCTTAAATTTTCTGGGAACAGTCTGTGAACTCTGCATTCTGAATGAATTTTGTACAACTTGTAAACCATAAGAAATAGAGGAAAACTGGCTGCACAAAAAATATATACAGCATTTACTGCCATAATTCCCTCTCCCCTATAATATTAAAAGGCTTTCAAACAACAGTAATTTTCATTGCAAATTTTGTGAAAACTTTTGGACATCTCTTGATCTTCAGAAGTTTCATTTGTTAGAATTCCTGGAACATCCAAACTCCCATATAAGTACCTGAAGTGCCACATACCTGATCTTTAAGTGGTCATTAGAGCACATACGTTTCACATAGTAATTGTTATTCTAGTAATGTAGTTACTTATTGCTAGTCTCCTTACATATGTAAGCAACTATCATATTTCAAAATTGTTTTAAACTTCTGGCAGCAGTTCATTCTTTTCCTGTCCTGAAAGCATTAAGCGATTATATGTAGTATGCAATGGAAGAAAGAATATTAGTTACACAGTGAAATTTACACTTCAAGTAATTAATTTTGCACAGAAAATCGGAGTGAAGCATGCGGGAAGAGAGTTTGGCATAGAATCCAAATTAATTAGCTACTGGAGGGATCAGACAGAAAAATTAAAAAGTGCCAAATTGACCTGTCGATTATTTCATGCCCCAAACATGGCAAATATCCCGACATGACCAAGAAGTGTTAGATTATGTTGTGGAACAAGGAAATGATAGCATTACAGTAACATATGAAATGTTACAATTGAAAGCAAGGGAAGAAGCAGAAAAGCATGGTATTGCACTTGTGGAATTCAAACCTAGCCAAATGTGGGTTGCCCGATTTATGCACAGAAAGAGACTTAGTTTGAGAAGATGAACGTCTAGCCCAGCGTCTGCCACATGACTACATGAATAAAGCGATCAAGTGTCACCATTTCATAATCCAGCTGGGGCATGAAAATAAATTTTACTATCACAAATAGGGAATGCGGACCAGATACCGGTATTTTTTGACATGCCATCCATGAAATACATCAGTGGATGTAAAGTGTGCTACTGGTATTTTAATTAAAACAGGTGTGGGAAAACTTCGCTGCACAGTGATGCTAGCAATGCTAGCAGATGGAATGAAGCTGCCCTTTGTTATTTTTAAGAGTGTGATATTCTGCTTGGTATAATTGTGAAAGTGAAAAAGAATGGATGTCAGCTGACCTCATGAAGGAATAGCTCAAAATTGTATGGGATTGATGCCCTGGAGCTCTGTTAAGGAAGACGGCATGCTTGTTTTGGACAGTTTTCAGGGCCATTTAGCAGAACCAATAAAAGAACAAATGTTGTGACTGAACACAGTTCCGGCAACAATTCCTGGAGAGCTTATGTCAGAGCTATAACCTCTGGATGCATCAATTAAGAAACCATTTAAAGGTCACGTGTACCAATTGTATGGGTATCAGACAGCATCTAGTTCACTGCCTCTTGCAAAAGGTGGCAACATTAAGGGGACCTCCATTGAACAAATGTGTCAGTGGATAAAAAGTGCATGGAATCTCATCAAACAAGAACGCAACACAAAGAGCTTCAAGAAGACCGACATTTCAAATGCAATGGATGGCTCCGAGGACCATATGACATGGGATGCTGATTCTGATGATAGTGATGATTTATATACGTCATCAGATGAAAGTAGTATAAAGTAAACAAGTAAGTTTATTTTTATTTAGGTATGTAATATATGACTAAGCTTAATGCAGATTCCATTCATCATATTTATCATTGCTCCATGTTTTGGTGTTGCAGGGGTGAGCCAAGGTCATGCTACTGACATGGCTGCATAATAAACAGCAGCATGGCACCTATAGAAATATCACAAGAATGCATCAGCTGTTGCATTTCTGTGTATAATTCTTTTTAAAATAAATTTCCGTTTCATTTTTAGGGTACCTACGTATTTGATCTATTTACCACAATTTACTTCTTCTTCTTCTTTTTAATTATTGAGAATCAACCCTACCCCACCCCGAAGTTTGTCTTGAAATTTTGAAGAAAAAAAAGGGGGGAATTATATGAGTAAATACGGTACCTTGTTTAGACACACAAATTATGACAAATTTTTCTTTTTGCATTAACATTTCTAAGACATTCTTTATTACTGGATTACTGGTTTGAACTATCAAAATACTTTATACTTCTTTCTAAGGCTAAGTCGCTATTCATACTCTCTTCCTGGAGAGCATGCAAAGAGAATGGAATTTTTAAGTCACCACATAGCAAGCTGAGTTTTTTAAAAAAATCTAACTATCGCTTTAGCCTACTGTATTCTTATAACTACAACAAATGTGTAAATTCATAATATAAGTTTATCTTGGTTAACAAGAAGTAGGCAGAAGAATAAGCTTCTGTAATAATTAGCAGAAGAGTGGAGAATGTCATGTGAAATCAGATTTTTCTTTTATTAAGTGTTATTTAGCTCAAAAAAAAAAGAAAGCTAAGCATGTTTTTCTTTAACAATGTTGTAAACAAATTAAGAATTATCACAACCAAAAAAAAAACTAAGCAACTTCCAGTACACAGCAACAAAGCAGGTAGAAAAAGTTTAATGTGGAAAGTGTTAGCTGTAACTTGTGTTTTGGAAAGAGAGTTAATTCCATTGAATGAATTTGGATGCTTAATTTAGTATTTATATTACCTGTTATTGGTTTCCAAGGTTTAGTAGGTTCTGGTGGTCATCGACTAGGTATAGTTGGCTGTGGACTGGGACGGTCTCCAAAACAAGATCCTGTAAATGAATTCAGAAAAATTAAAGGAATTTCTAGAATAAAAATTACTTTGAGATTACCACACAGTATCTAGAAGTACTGATTTTACCATGACCACACTGGAAGAAAGTGATATTAAAGAAGGCTTCCATATCCAGGAGAAATGCAAGTGGAAAGGATCATGATGTCTTATTAAAGTGCAGGAAGTTCTGCAACAGATAGGCATGGGAAACTCGTGCATTAATAGGGAGTATCAAAGCAAAAGTTTCTGAAGATAAGTACACTTAAGGCTGGAGGATATTGAAACATAGTAATATTCAGTAGTATGAGAGAAAAGAATTCTCTGGTGCTGTACAGAGATAAAAATAAAATGGGCAGGGAAAAATACAGAGAGATATGTGATAAAATGGGTTCAGAAGGATTTGCATGGCTAGAACTGGAGTTATGTATTTAAAAGGTTTGAGATACAACTAGGATTTAGTAACACATTCAATAGGTAAGCTAACAACCACAGATTTCCACTGTTACTATAATGCAGTCATATAAAGTTATAATAGAAACAGACATGACAACATAAATGGAATAATTTAGATGGGGAAATATTAATTAAAAGGATTTTAACTGTAAAAGGATAGAAAAATATAAACATTGTAGAGAACTATTTGGGCAAAGAAAGAAATGGGCAGAAATGATCAAGAGGAAGGTAGATGAGAGGCAATCATAGAAGCATAATAGGCTACATAAATATGAGGTGTGTTTTTAAAGTAAGTGCCATTTTAATATTTTGCCACTGCAGCACAACAGTCAAGATTTTGAGCATGCATGATCACTTCCTCCATCCATTAGGAAGCCAGATGGAGCTGTGAGCAATCATCACTTTGTGGTTTTCTGTTGTTAGTGTGTTTCAAAATGTTCAAAACTATTGAATGACCTGCCAAATGTGAAGCAAGCCAGATCAGTGATTTGTTTTTTGAATGCAAAAAATGTTAAGCTAGCAAACCTTCATTGTCAGTTGTATGAGGTTGATAAGGAAATAATAATGAGTGATAGAATGGTGATGAAGTGGGTTAGACAGTTTAATGAAGGTCGTGAAAATGTGCATTATGAACCATGGAGCAGCTGACCATCTGTGATCATGGACAATTTGGTGGAATCTGTGGAAGAAACCATTCACAAGGACAGATGTTTCAACATATCGGTGTTGTCTTCACATTTTCCACAAATTTCAGGTCAGTCCTCTACAACATTATGAAAGAATGCTTAGGATTTCTGAAATTGTGCTCGAGATGGGTGCCCAAAATCTTACTGATGAGCACAAGAACAAGTGATCTGCTGCAGCACTGACTCTTCTCACACAATATGCTATGGAAATGATGATTTGCTAACGCACATCATTACAAGTGATGAGACATGGGTGTCTTACATTACTCCTGAATCAAAGCAACAATCCATGGAGTGGACGCACACAACATACCCCGTGAAGAAGAAATTCAAACAGACGTTATCCACTTGCGAGATCATGTGGACAGATTTCTGGGACAGACAAGGTGTTTTGCTGGTTGAATTCTTGTCCAGGAATGTGACAATCAACAAAAATGTTCAATTGTGAGACACTAGAAAGCTTCGTCGTTCAATACAGAACAAAAGGCGTGGAATGCTTTCGCATGGAATCTTTTCGATCTATGACAATGCCAGGCCAAGCAGAGCCAAACGAACTTAAGATCTGATCACATCATTTGGTTAGGAAGAATCCTCCCTCCCTTCCTCCTAGAGTCCGGATTTGTCACCAAGCAGTTTTTTTCTGTTTCTTCATCTGAAGAAATTCCTTGGTTGAAAACATTTCAATGACGATGATGTGAAACGAGAAGTGCAGACTTAGCTTTCATCACAGGCGGAATCATTCTTTGACAAAGACCTACAAAAACTGGTTTCCCATTGTGAAAGTGCCTGAATAATGGCGGTGACTATGTGGAGAAGTAGTGTGAGGAAATGATAATGAATAATAATGAAGTATTTGGAAAATAATTTTCTGTTATTTTTTTATTAAATTATTAGTACTTGCTTTAAAAACATGCCTTTATAAATAAAAATATAATAAGGCAATAAAAATTATGGTCACCAATGCACTAATAAAATGGAGTTGCATGTATTAGGACAAATAAGTGTCCGTTAGCATCTGTAGAGAAGAGATACTGAAAGAGATAAGTATGATTAGCTTAGTTTATGATTATATTTTGTAACAGATTGTATAACATAGTAAGTTATGTATCTAATGTTGCAATGATGAAATAAATATCTAGCTATTTATAAGAACTGCATATTTAGTCTAGCATAGCTGATAATAAAACTGATTATCTACTTGCAAGGGAACATCATGATTTGCCATTTCAAATATTTGAGAATGTTTTGCAGGCTTAGTGAATGGTGTGAATGGACCAGGTTTTGCTTTTTATACTTTGCAAATGCTTGGAACACCTATTAATTGATTTCACCTATATGGGTTGTTCTGCATTGCTGGCACCTGGCACATATGCAATTATCTATTTACTCTTCCAAAAACAATGTGTGAGGACCTAATGAGCGAGAGGAGTGGAGAAGGAAACTGCTGGTTGTTACATTCCATTACTGCATGGGATATAAAATAAATATAAATACATAAAATAAAACACAAATGGAGAGGTTAACCATAATAAATAGATGTCACTAGCATAGACATATAGATGTCACTAGCATAGACATATAGGTCTGCTGATCCAAAGCAGGGGTAAAATGTAGTATGGATGTAAAGAAGGTAACATACACATTAATGACATGAAGCACCTTGTGTTACAGAATTATTATTCCTGTGCATTATAATTTAACTCCAAAACAGCATACATAATGGAGAGGAGCATATCACACCTGCTGCATTCTATAATGTTATCTTATTCACAGTTTGTAGTACCACTTTCAAACAAGTGATAAAATGTATGTCTAAGACATTCTTGAATACGATTTTGGTATTTTGTGACAGGTATCCAGATGTAATGAATGATCTTCTTGTGGTTTACCAGGAAAAATGCAAGTCAATCTGGGAATATAATGTCCATGTTGCCATGGTAGCTCAGTTCGTTAGAGCCAACTGGATAGAATTGGAAGATCCATGACTCAAATCCTAGCTATGGCATTGAATTTTCAGTCTGATTCTACCTTTCCAATGTATAACTGAGCTAAATGTTAATGGACAATATATGTTAACATATCTGCAAAAAATGTAGAAGTGAATAATGTATAAATCACGTTCAACTGTATTTGCTTCACTATGTGCAGGTTCCAATGTTTTTAAATTTAAATCCATCCTTGCATATCCCCTTTTTTATGGTGAAGCACCTATGCATTAAATACTGCAAAACTATTTCAATTAATTTTTTTGCAAACTACTGACTATTTAATTTAGGTAAATATTAAATGGCACAGAGAACTCCTGGTGCCATTCTAACTTCTGTGGAATGGAGCTGCTAATTACTGTATAAGAGGTTGGCACTCATTTAGCAGGAGCTGAGTGGTTGCAACAACTGGTGGCTGAAAAATTCAAATGTTTGGAGTTTAATTCAAGTAATGCATCTTCTCTTTCCATTTCAGCTGCTTGTATCCTGATTGCATGTGTCTAGTGGTTTATCTGATGATCATAATGCAGGCCTTAAGGATTTATCCAATGTGCAACTCTGATTCTGTAAGCTAGGCAGATTGCAGCAGACACTAACTACTGTAGCATGAAATAACCAAGGGACTGCCCATCACTGATTAAGTCAATAAGGTTTTGCAAGTTATACCAACATGATATGGTGAAGGTGCCCATTGGCTTAATTGTGTATTTAGACACACAAGAGACCACACTTCAAAACAGGATAGACATCATGTAACATCAGGTGATCATCACACTGTGAAGCCATAACCTCAGAAGCCTGGAATCTTGTCAACCTGGTTGGTAATTAAGAATATTCCAAAACTCTGTAAGCTGTGTAAAACAAAATTTAAGTTCAGCCACCATTTCTGTATACTTAGGTTAGGTGCTTGTTATTCCCTAATGTGTGACAAAGAAAGTTGTTTCATTTACCCTGCTGTTTCAGAATGTACATTTAAAATATTTCATTACAATATGTATGTATGGCTTAGGTAAGAAGATCAATTTACAACGAAGAAAAGAAATGCAGGGTAAAATAGCAATTAAATTATTAACAAGGTAAAACGAGTATTCATTATTTTCCAAGGGAGTGGTTAAAAACAATGATGAATGCAAGAAAACAATGGATATGCGAAGTGCACAAATCACATACCAAGACACTCAACTGAATCACAAAGCGAAATGAGTGAGTGACGCTACGGAAGAAAGAGGTCCAAGAGGAATATGCATGCACTTTGTTTCTCACATCAACTTCAATAGCCAATGGCATACGTATGTTGCTGGAATCTAACCATGCCCACCACCCCCACCATAAATGAATGGGTGTGAATGTTCCTATTTGAATTCATCACTCCAGAGGTACAGGCTACACCAAAATTATTGGCAATTACATGCAAATTGGGATCACTGCTTCAATTACTTCAGCTTAAGGGGAGACTAAATGCAAAGATTGCCAAGACATGACATGTTAGTTTTTTGTGAAGGCTTTTATAATTGGAATTTCCTCTTTAATTTGTTATAATATAATATATTTTATCATTGTAGACACAATACTTATATTTTAAATTTACTTTTAAAAATTGTACTACATCTGCCATTTTGTGCTATGAATTCTACATCACTTCACATAACAAAATCATAACTCTACACACTGTGGAGTAGAGAGGTAAACTTCAGCCCATCCCAATGGTGTGCAAATTGGTAAATATGGCAGCTTCTAGTTGCTGAAAACATGCAATTTCTTTCTCTGCAAATATATGCAAGTTTCTTGTGTCCATTTTTGCTCTGAACAGCGTTTTCTGTGAGTAACATTTTCTGATATAAGTTACCCATCTTCTCAGAGACTACTGAAGATATCTAAATTAAATTTTAGGATGATAAAAACAACCTATAAGCGCTGCTGTGTCTCTACTTTGGTTTTAATAATATGGTTGGTTAGTTTTTTTAAAAAACGTAATTGCTGATAAACTTTAATCCAAAGATGGTATAGTTAAGACATTAATGCTATCTTCTTTAATAAACAAACTTATTAGATAAAAGTATATTAGTGAACTTAGAAGGCATGAATCTACATCCTGTAAAAATTTCAGTCTGATATCTTAAATAGCTTCTGAGATAATGGGCCATGAATTTAGCAGATTTAATATTGGCAGGATAGGATTTTTTTAATCTCCCCTTAAAAATGATTGTTTGAAGATAGAATTTGTTTGGGACTGAACATTTCTAAAGAATGCAGGAAAATGATACTTTGAGGGATGGTGAATATGGGTTTATTTACATAGATGTAATGTAAACTGACCAGGAGCGCATAAACTGAATGATGAATGTGGAAAAAGAATATTTCCAGGGAAGATAGATCAAGGTTCGACTATGTAAAGATGTTACTTACCAATCCTTGTGAGTTTCATGCCATCATGCAGTGGATCTATATCACGCTGACAGTGCTCTCCAGCTTCTTTTATGTAGAGCTCATTGTCAGAAATAATAGACAAAACAAAACATTCATATGTACCAACATCCTGACGTTGGGTATATGTATATGTGAGTCCACTTTCTTTCCATTGCCCCAAGCAGCAATATTCTCTTTCTGTAAATCAAATATTCATGATTTATGAATAAGTTCTATGCCTGCTTAACCATTGTTGGAATGAGAAACAAATAGCATAAAAACAATGGAGAACTTCAATTATGAGTTATAAAATCAAAATCATGTTTTAATTCAAATTATCGTTATAAGTTCATAAAGCTGTGGCATTCTACATGTAAATGAAGATTGCTTTTCTAAATGAATGTGCTTAATAGAACTACAGGTCATGAGTTTGTGCATTAAATGCAGCTAAGAACAAGTGTCCTTCTGTAACAGATAATTACTCAAGAGCTAAAACTTCTACTGCATTTAGTGAATGCAATTACAATTATGTGCTGTTAAGAAAGCTATTTACTGGTTGACAGACCTATATCTGCTTTTGTATTTTAAAATAATGCAATCACAGAGATTTATGAATGTGTTTTTGTTTAGTATTATATATTATTAATGGGTACTATAATTAAATTTGTGGAATAAAGTGAATCAAAGTATTAACACTAGCAGCATCAGTGGTATTTTTTATTTTGGTAAAAATCAGCTAAAATATTCAGCAACTGCACAATAAAAGCAAAAAATATATTTGGACTGTTTTTCTGCAAGTTAATTTGAATGGATATTGACACAGGTAGAAACTGTATACTTCTGAAGGGGCGATACAGAACAAGCAATGAAGCTCTTCAAGGAAAGTGTAACCTACTAAAGAACTACTCATACTGCACTTGGTGCTTTAAACCTAAAGTGCACTATATCATATAATTACACTGGATGAGTCTCCTAAAACTTTCACTGCAAGTATCTCTGAAACAAAAATAGAAATTGAAAAACAACTTTCTGAGGCATAAAGGTAGGGAAGTAGCTCATCAAAGCAGATGATAGGCCATTCAGAAATGTAAGCAAGTATGATTTCCAAAATAAACTTGTGAGATTTTTAAATGGAAACCCTGTATTATTTTTGGTGCAAGTGATAACATGGAAAACAACATTAAAAGTGGCATTTGCTGGATTACAATATGTCAATTATCACCCAAGAAATAGTAATAACGTGAAGTTGACGCTTAAGATACAATGAAATGCACATCAATTACACATTCTGAGGTTCAACCACAATGTTTATTTTCAAGCACAAACTTCATGTTACAGCTAATCATGAAGTGACTGATGTATTCCAATGTGACAAAAGATGTTTTTAATATTATTTTTCCTGTTATCAATTGGGCTGCAAATGACACAGGTTTCCAGTCACAAAAACATAAAAGGAAAATAAATAAAGGTTTAACCTTTTTTAAAATATTTTTGGGAAACCACAGTGAAGTTTATTTCATACTTGTATGTATAAGTTGAGGATTTTATTATTCTAGCTTCACAGTGAAGCTACAGAAATAAAACTCCCAATTTGTCCACACAAAGGTTCATCTATTTCATTGTATCTCAAGATCAAATTCAAGCTAGATACCTCAGATTGCCATTAACCTACTGCATTGCAACAAGTGGTTTCTTAATGCTATTTTTCATATTATTGATTGTATCAAAACAATATGGGGTTTTCATTTTAAAAAAATCACAAGTTTATGTTCAAAATCATATTTGCTTACATTTTTTAATCTACTTTAATGAGTCCTCCCCTACCTTCATACCCGTAAAACTGTTTTTCAATTCTCATTTTTGTTTCAGAGGTATCTGCAATGGAAGTTTTAAGTGACTTGTCCTGTATACTGTTTTTTTTTCAGTTTATTCATTGCCAGTATTATGGATATTCATGTGGAAACACTATACTTTCATAGTTGAAAAAGGGGGTTACCTATTAAAGGAATACTATATCTTGAACCTTCCTCTGTCAGATCAGCAAAAATTTATACAACATTTAAGATGCAAGTTATATTTATTGTATACACTTTTTAAGTGTCATTCTTAAGTTTTTCTTAAATAGAGAATCCAAGAATTTAACAAAAGAAAATGCCAAGAAATTGAAAATGCAAAAACTTTTTATATATTTCTCCCAGTCTAACATTCACTGAAAAATATGCTTACAGAAATATGAATTTCTTTACACCAAGGGGTATTTAATTGTGCTATATCTACCTTTTCTCTCTCCAAGGTCTTCTTATTTTACTGTCTATATCAGTTGTTCAGAGCTAATTGGGGCCAAATGCACTGATAGAAACTTGCTCTTATGCAATGACCTCATCCAGTCAAAATACTTTGCAGAGAAGTCCAAATAAAATTTGAGCACCATATTTATAAATTAAGTGGTAAAGCTTAACAGACATTTATAGTATCAAATAAATTAAAATGAGAAATATATAGAATAGTCTATAATAATTGCTATATGGTACTTTAATCCGAAACAACTAGCACACATTCTTATCTTTTCAAATCCAAAAATTATTCTCAATGCTATGTACCATTGTTCATTTAATGCATATATTTTTATAATGAAATAAGCGACTATAAACATTTAAAATACAAATAACCATGTAGAAACAAGCATATTTGTGCAGATGTGAAAAGGCACAAAAGGATTTTACTACTGTGAGTATTGCCTTAATATTATTGTGCAATAACACATGTAATGTAAAAGTACATAAAAAACTTAATTTGTGCACTAAGCATATGAAAACAAAAGGCAGAGGAAGGGATAATACAAAGACACCATTTGTGATCCCTAGCATTCAGTGAGCACACAGTAAAAATTAATGTGCATCCATCTAGGCCAATGCTACCTTGTATTTACTTTATAAATACAGCTAATATCACTTAAAACTACACTATATTAAACAATGTTTGATCTTTCTGTGTCATATCTGCAAAACAATACAATAATAATCAGATAAATGATAAAACAAATTAATGATATGGCTTTCAAAACGTTTACTGCCTATGTGAAGAATCAACAGCAAATGCTCTGCCCCCATCTCCCCAGAATTATTTAGGCTTTGCCATGCCTAACTATTCATTTCCCCCAAACAAACAAACAAACAAACAAACAAACAAACAAACAAACAACCATTACTAAAGACACTTTCTTTTGTTTTAATAAATGTACCTGACACCTACTGCTTCAAAGGAAGAGGTTAAAGACCTGAAACGCAAGAAATATAAATGCACATAATCTTTAACCTATAACAAGCTAAAGCAAAAGTGCTATTCAGGAAGAAACCATGAACTATAAGCTCGATACTAAAGACAGGATCACAAATTCATATTTATTTTCTTAAGTCCACAATGGCATAAATAATAAATTTCTGGTTCTTAAATGAGGGTCAATAAATGAGATACATGTTTTAAAGCTGTTCTTTTAAGATAGGTTTTAGCTGAAGAAATTCTCTTCTTTTTGTTCTAGATGTTATGTTTGATACTGGAATTAATGGAACTGTATGCCTAAAGAACACTAAGAAAATATGTGCAATGTAGAAGAATACAAAAATTAAAAGCACATACTTAACACGCTGCAAGGTTAAAACATAAAAAATTATTTTTTGAGTCTAAGAAATGCTTGTTGCCTCACTAGTTTAAGCTCTTACTTAGAACATATTTCATGGATCGGAAGGTGGAATTACAATGAAAAATTCAATGCCACATACGGGATTTGTACCACAAATCTGTGGCTCTAACCAACTGAACTACCATGGCAACATGCTAATACAACATTAAATTCCCCACAACTGACTCATATGTTTCCCAGTAAACCACAAGGTGTTCTCAGAGTCATTTTGAGATAACATACCCCAATGGGTACTTACAATCTCACAAGTACTTGAAGTCCCAGGCTTCACAGTTAACTACTATTTGGTCAATAAATGATAATTGTTCTTTCACAAATATCACGTAACTGAAATATGCTCTTAGTAAGAACTAAAAGCAGTGAAGCAATATGTGTTCTTTAACTCGGAATAATTTTTTATATTTATATTTCTTTTTCACTGTGAGAAATTCTGTTTGCTTTAATAGAACATGCAATTCATTTTAAAAAAATAAAACACATTTTGGACATAGCTTGTAAAAGTTGTTAAGATTTATTTTACATATTAATGTATTTACTTGCCATAAAAACCAGTCAATATGTTGCTCTGGTAATACTATCCCATTGTTCTGTTCTTTATATACTGTTCCCTGAGATTCCAATTTAATTGTTTCGTTTTATCCTCATATAGCACTTCAAATCCAGTTGTAGCACACTTTTTTAAACTCAGAGAGGTAACAGTTCTGCTTTAATTAGTATCCATTTAAAATCAGGGCTAAGAAAACTTTTGCTGTATGCAAATTTCAATGTCTATATATACAGAACTTGGAAACCTGCCTCCCCACTCCATAACATAAAGCTAATGACATGATCATCCAACTCCTACTAGAGAGCTTTTCATTTGGATGCATGGCTACATTATGGAATATTGCTTGTCCTGCATTATGCTGTTTCTAACCACTTCTGCTCCCCCTCCACTTTCCTTCCTCTCTGTGTGCTGGCTAATCAGTAGAAGCAAAGTCTCTGTATAGTGGTTGATACACTGTGAGACCATGTGTTTCAGTGTTATAGTGCATTAAGGCTGTTATAATGTCAAAAGCTCTGTATGCCTTGGCATATAACATTTTTATGTAAGATTCCTATGTGACAACAAACTCTTGTAGAGAAATGAGAATGATTTATACACACATTCGCTGTTTGTGCACTTCTCAGAAAATGGTATGTAATCTTATGAATAAGTTTAGGGAAACAGAATATACTCTTGAATAAAAAAAAAAAATTAAGAAACTACAGTGCTTCAAGGGAGGAAAAACTTTAAGACTTCAGAGAAAAGTTTAGAGTGAAGTCCAAATAAAACTCTGAGAAAGTTTGCAGAGGTATCAGGTATTTTGCAAACTTGGCTTGTAATGCATTTAACTTTTAAAATTAAAACTCTATAACATAAATGTAGTTCAGGAATTGCAACCATGCAATAATGTGAGTAGAGTTAATTTTTGCAATGGGTGTTGGAAAATGTTAATGATCCATCTACTGACCCATTTTTAATTTTTTTTTTTGCAGAAGAAACATGGTTTTATTTACATGGCCATGAAGAATTAATGAGTATTAATACAAATTTTCTTAACAGGAGTGAGAGATGTGTGGTAGCCCAAGGACTTCATTTCCAAAACCTTCTACGACAAAGTTATGTGGTTATTGTAGTTATAATTTGCATTAAAACCTATTCACTTGAATCTAAGGGGCTATGAATATCCGACTATGCCAGCAAACAGTGTGCTTCCCAGTGCCAAGAAAATTCCTGTTAGGCCAGCCATACATACAAATGAAAGCTCTGTAGTAATGAGATTTTATATTTTGTCCTTAATTAAATTTCTTTAACAAAAAAAAAAAGGAGTTGAACACTCAAAACTCTGCATGTAAATTTTCCACTCTTCAATAAACTGATTGAATTCTGTGTTGGTGATGTAATTTTGGTAGTGCAAAATGGCAAAGTTATGAGGGCAGTCCCAGAAGTACCCAACCTGACGTATAGATAGCGGTTGTTTCAAACAAATGACTATGGTAGAAAGTACCAACCTTATAAAGCTTAAGTTTGAAGCTTGACAATGCTACATTGTTTAGTAATTGTTTGGCAGCCATCAATAGTGAACGTTTTAGGCGAATTTGTAAACATGGATAAAACTGGTCATTGTTATGTGATACAATGCTTTCATTTGAAAGGTCTTAGTACAACTAATATTAAAGCTGAGCTAGATTCTACTCTGGGGTCATCTGCTCCTTCGTTTACAACAGTAAAATATTGGGTGGCAGAGTTTAAGCGAGACCGCACCAACATTGCAGTGGTCAACCAAATGAGGTGACCACACCAGAAATTGTGATGAAATTCCACAAAATGGTATTGGATGACCATTGACTGAGAGTGCACGAGCTAGCAGACATCGTAGTCATTTCAAAAAGTGCTGTACATCGCATACTGACTGAAAATTTGGACATGAGAAAGCTGTGCAAAGATGGGTGTCGAGTTTACTCACAATGGAACAGAAACAGCACCGTGAGGATGTTTCAGTTGAGTGTTTGGCGATGTTTTGCTGCAACAAAGCTTAGTTTTTGCATCGAGTCATAACCATGGATGAAATATGTGTCCATCACTTCACACCTGAGATGAAGGAACAGTCTAACCAGTGGATTGAAAAGGGAGAATCAGCTCCAAAGAAGGCAAAGACAGTTCCATCTGCACGCAAGGTCATGGCATCATTTTTTTGGAATGCGCAGGGATAATTTTCATTGATTATCTTCAAAAAGGAAAAGGAATCAATGATGAGTATTATGCAAACTTATTGCACTGTTTGGATGATGAAATCAAGCAAAAACGGCCGTGTTTGGTGAAAAAGAAAGTTTTGTTTCATCAAGACAATGCACCAGTTCACACATCCAAAATCAATGAGTTAAAGTTTGAATTGCTTCCTCATGCACCCTATTCGCCAGATTTAGCCCCCTCTGATTATTTTCTGTTTCCAAAGTTCAAGAAATGGCTTGGTGGTAAAAAGATTTGCCAACAATGAAGAGGTGGAGTTTGCAGTTGATGGCTATTTTGCAGCACTCGACAGTTCTCACTATAAACAGGGTATCGAAGCTATTTAACATCACTGGGAAAAATGTATCGAGCTCAAGGGAGACTATGTAGAGAAATAGAGATGTTTTATCACAAAATGTTTATCTTTTCTTTGTTAGTTCAGGTACTTCTGGGACAGTTCTCGTAACTCTTTATGAATGAAAAATTAAGAATTCTCCAAAAACTATATTTACTTATTTTCAGTGTAGCTATTGAATAAAGAATATGTTAACCATCCCATGAATATTTCCCCATGAATATTTCCCATGTCCCACTAATTCTTTAGTCCCTTGAAGAGCGTATTAATGAAGTCATAGTATTTAATGTTAAGTAGATAATATACAGTCTATCTTCACAGTATCATTTGTTCCTAACACATAATTACCTCAAACATTTGTAGCAATTAGAAATGGAACATTAAAAGGTGAAACAAAAAAGGCGGTACTCTTTTCACCATTACAAAAATAAATGCATACTTATTTGAGTTTCATTGTACGCAGTTTGAACAGATGATTTCATTATTCAGAGGGAGGGGAAATGAGAGAACAGAAGTTACTGCCTATAAATACTTAATATTACCTGAACATGGGTAAATGTTATTATTTCTTTTTATATGTTGGCTAGAGAAATGTTAGCAAATGCAACTACCTTGATAAATTTTCTTAGGTTTTAACTAGTAGCCTGCAAAAATTTGTATTGTCAAAGAAAATAAATTAATTAATTTCTACAGCATGGAATCATTAAGTAATCCTTATGTTTTTGTTTTAGGATGAGAATAATTTTCAGCAATGAAAACTTGCTGCTCAATGGTGATTTACAGGCAGCTTCCAATAATGATCTGAGTGAAATGTGGTGTGAAACATTCAACAAATTACATTGCTGAACATATTTATTTTCTCCACGCCACCCTTCAAGATAAAATATATCAACTAACAATTACATCATCCACTCAAACTGACTCAAAGTTAAGTCTGAATAAATTTGATCATCATGTAAATGAATTATTGTGAGGAAAGATTATCTCACTAAGAGATCTTAAGTGTGCTACAACCATTGTCTGACTTTTTAACAAAGTATACTAAAAATAAATCATTTTTCAGAGATACCAATAAGTTTAATACCTACTAAAAAAAATGTATCACAAAGCATGGCATATTGACATCTTAAATCATATCTGCAGAATCTTATTTTCTGTGTGCTACATTTCTTTTAAATTCTTTAGGAATACTGCCAATTCAAGTGATAAGGAACAGGTGTTGAACTACTTGGGACCAAGTTAAAAAGTATCACTTAAACATAGTGTGCCTATATTGTTAATAGTATACATACACACAGTCGTTGTTTGGATGCGTGGCCGTATTACAGGTAATTGCTTGCCTGCACTGTGCTGTGCGGTTTTCTAACGGTTTGGTTCCCTCTTCACTTTCGCTCCTCTCCATATGCCAGCTTATCAGTTGACGAAAACCCTTTGTTCAGAGGTTGATACATTTTAAGACCTGTGTTTTGTGTTATAATGCCAAAAAGTCTGTACACTTAACACAAAATCTTTATGTATGATATGTGATAGCAAACTGGCAGAAAAGTGAGATGGCGATTTATAGACAATTCCCTGTTGTTCATACGCCTCACAGAGAAATGGTTTGTAATTTTGTGAATAGGTTTAGTGAAATAGGATATATTCTTGATAAGTAAACAAAAGACAGTCATTGTTCTTACAGAAAAATTAAATTAAACTGAGTTGAATTTATGCATGCTCTATTAACATCCCATTCTATATTGAGCATTGAAAGACTGAAAACTTTGCTCAGAGGCCTCCTTATCAGGTTTCAGATTCTTTTACATGCTGTAAATCTACTACACCAGACACCGGCTTTACTTCCTTTCCAAAGCCATGCTAAAGAATTTTACGGTCGAAAAAATGTATCACCATCTACTGGGTTTGAACCCACGAGCTTCCTATTATAGAGGAAGAACTCTATGACATCATAGAAAAGTTATAATGAAGTCCAAATAAATCACTGAGAAAGCTTGTACAGAATCCATGAATTTTACAAAGCTCGGCTTGGAATGTCAATACACTGTTAAAATTAAAATCCTATAAGGTAACTGTAGTTCAAGAATTGCAACCATGTATAATGTGAATAGAGTTAATTTCTGCAACTGGGTACTGGATAATGTTAATAACAGCTCTATTGACCTGCTTTTAATGTTTTTTTTTAAATTAATTTTTTTAAATGGATGAAGTATGGTTTTAATGGCCATGCAAATTTTCTCAAGAGAGGGAGAGATATGTGGCGCCAAAAGGACATTCTTTCCATCATCTTCTATGATAAAGCTATGTGGTTATTGTAGTTATGATTTGCATGAGAAATCTATGTGCTTAGGCACGGCCAGCAGACTGTGTCCTAGTGGCAAGAAAATTCCTGTTAGGCCAGCTACGCACCCAAACATAGATGACTGATGACTGTATATTTCCAAGAGTAGAGTTTCACTATGACTGTAAAATACTTTTGTCACTTTTCCCCAAGACCTCCTTACCAAATTTCCCCAGCTGATAGTAATATTCTACATGCTATGCTGCAGTATTAAGCAATATACACAGTGGAATTAATTGTTCTTTCACACAAGCCGTGTGTTGGACAGGGTTGGAAAGTTAGAATCAGATGAAATCATTGAAATTTTCAGTCATATGATTCTACCTTTCCAATATACACAGTATTTGTGATTCCACACATAATAAATGAGGATTACAACACTTCATAAAATCCTTAAACCTTGAATGGATGAAACTGATAGCTCGCAGTGAATTTTCATTTACTGTGAACATGCAATTCTGATTGACACAAAAAAAATGCAAGTCAGAGCAGAAGAGCTCAATTTTTGGGTACAAAAAAGCAAAGATGTGGTTGAAGGGCAGAAAAGCATGTATTTGCAAACAAAGAGCATGCTACAAAAATGTTTGTGCAAGTAGGCATACAAAGTGGGGAAAAAGTGCTGCTGTTAAAGCTACCTTCATTTTTAAATGATACAGATGTTCTTGCAACAGCATTGGGCCTCTCATCCCATCTGGAGTTCCATGAACCAAGGAATATGCACCGGTTGACCAGCTGGTGAGTGGTCATTGTAACGATTTCCTGGCTGATTGGAGTTCATATTCCAGGGAATAGGTCTTTCTGTACCACGATCTCCTTTCCAACCCATAGGTACCCTTCGATTTGTTTCTGTACTCCGCTGCATGGGATTTTCTGTACCCTTATGACCAACATTAACCGTATTAGTCCTTGAATGGAGCTCAGTATTAAAAGGCAAATGCCTTTCTGTTTTACTTGGTCCTGTAAAGCCAATATTTGACTTATGAGATGATTCTGTACTCCAGTCAGAAATGCTCTTTGGTGTTAAATCTGGTGTTCGTGTATACACAGAAGTTTCAGTGTTCCAGTGCCGGAAACCTCCACCTTCCCGATGACCTGCTGAAGCAGAATTAGTATGATAAGCAAATTTAGGGTCATATTGAGGTCTTGCATTACCACTAGTTTGTTGATATGATTCTGTGCCCAGTAAGGTTGCTCTCTGATGAATGGCTTAATGGGATCTGTTACTCTTTTATTGTACACATGTGAAGATGTTTCACTTGTTCTTTGTGCTGTATAACCTGGACTAGTTGGCTGTTAAGGTTCTGTACTCCAGTGCACTGGCCTTTCAATTCCTCTTATATTCACTGGATCTGAATTTATTTATCGATGTGGTTCTCTATTCAAACTTGGAGGACTTGTGCTTCTCTTTTATGTTGTACATTTATAGAACTGACATAAGAGATGGAGTCTGTATTTACTAAACGAAATCCCTCAGTATTCTTTTGACCTTTTGGATAATATATTCTTGGTCTGATAACTTTCTGTGCTCCAATAAGATGGTCTGTCGCTCACCTGGTGTGTATTATGGTTTCCATATTTCCAAAGATTTCTATCTTTACTTGGATCTGTAGGGTTTTCTGGTCTTTCCAATGTTGGCTTTAACCCACTTTGATAAACTTCTGTACTATAGTATACATTACTCCTACCTGGTTCTACATAATGAGGATTTGTGTGCTAATATGGTTCTGTAGGCTAAAGGGGGTATCCTGACATAGCACTCTGACCCCTATGAATTCCATCTACCCAGTAATGTGAACCACTGGTTCTATATAAATTGCTGTCCACATTGCTTCTATAGTCAGGATATCTACTCCAATTCTGATTTCTTGCATGTGCGGCAGGTTTCTAGTAAACAGGAGGATCTGCTCCCTGTGCATTTCTGTCAATCACAGGATGGTTGTTATGATGATATTAATGAGTGTTTTGTGGCTGTTGGGTCCAAGAGTTCCGATTCTTTGAATCTGAAAGGCTAGGAGGATGCTATCCATGTGTTTTAGAAAATGCCCAAGGATCATACTCCCCCTCCTCTTCATATCTGCTAGTAGTAGTAGTGGCAGTGGTAGTAGTACTTGCTGAAGGAGAAGGGGTGGAGGAACGAGGGTTACTGATGCGAAAAATCTGAGATTCTGTTTGACAATGCTTCCTTCCACATCTACTGTGGCCTAAAATTTAATTAAGATTTCAGCAATACACTCAAAAGATTACTAACAATATTTACATTAACTCAGCATTTAAAAATCCAATATTAAAGCACCACTATTTCACTAGTATGTACATATCAACAAGAGATCTATGTTACACTCATTAAAATTAAAGGACCTAGCTTAGAAAAGAAATGTGATCATTGCTGCAGAAGTTGACTGGCTTTTGTTTTGGCTTTTTACAAAATACTCTGTTCCTCACATCAGAGGAACAAATTAAATCGCACAATTTACAAAGATATTCAGCTTGGAAGCGCTTTACATTCATTAAAAGCATTCAGATCATCTCTTACAGGAATACACATCATCAGTCATCCACTGGCAGTTGAAATGTGTCGTACTTCAGTTAACTGGATAAAAAACTGTGCAATATACCTGGAGGAAGAGATATAGATGTCAAACTTTTACCAGAGAGAAACCTTGATAAGTGAATTGAAAAAGTTCATGAGCATTTTACTTTTATTTTTCACGACTTTTACAAAGAGGAGACACTTGGCATGTACATGTTTCACCTTGCAGATGAATAAGAATACACATTGGTGGGATAGATCAAATTTGCCTCACAAAAGAAGTAGAGGTGAGATTCCAAAAAGGGATGTGTGTTTACAAGAACACATATCATTATTACAGTTCTTTAACAATGGCCAAGCATAGCAAAAGGGTTGGAAAGAATAAGACTTGAGAAATAGTCAGACTGAAGGTTTGAGTCACTAGAGCAGGAATTTTATATGAACATTTTTTTAAACTGAATTCAGGCTGCTGATTTGCCTGTTGATTGTAACTCATTTTGCAAAAATACTATTTTGTCATGAGCGATTGCTTCATATTGTCACATATAATGTTGAGGAATGCTTAGAAACCCATTACATTTCAGGCATTTATTTTGATGGACATTTCTTTATTTTTGGATTGAATCATATAAATTGTATTTCTTAGCTGATAGTTGATAGATTCATATTTTTACATACATTCTTAGTTTATGGAGCTTATTAATTTACAGCATGTAACATGGTAAGACGGTTTACCACTTCCTATGAGAAATCCTATGGATTTTACCATGACATTCGTTTCCGTGGGAGTACATGTAGGTTTGCAGAAACTTAGCTGCACCCTGGACTGTCATACGTCACTAGGAATGTTTGAGAACAATTTGAATACTGAATGCTGATTGGTTGCTAGGGCATAAGCCTTAGGCAGTGGCTTGCCTTATTTGGCATAACTTCTGTCGTAATGATGGAGGCCCCTGCAGGAAGTGATCACCTATATAATGGGCCCTAGAGCTCAGCTGCAGGGGGAACATCTTCTGATACTTGCGCTGGGGCAGTCATTTTGACTGCCGCTCTAAGGCTCTTCATCACGCACCTCACATCATATGTGACAATGCCATGACAGGAATGTTAATACATGTGATTTGTATTAGTAGTGTTAAACACCCATTCTTATAATTCACATTAACAATATTTCATACGGTTTTCCTTTTTTGGGTAGTTTACCATACTTTAATTACATCATATCGGATGGTGAATGAACGAAATGATTGAAATGGTGCACTAAAGGACCAAGAGACCCTAGAGCTTACAGTTACCTGGCATTAATCTTCTCAGGATAAAGGAAAACCCCAGAAAAATCTTATCCAAGTAACTCACCCTAACTGAGATTCCAACTCAGGACCTTCTGAATGTGAGGCAAACATACTAACTCCATAACACAGAGGTGGGCTTCATGAAATTATTGCAAAATTTTGATATTAACTCAAAAAATGCAAGTATTCAAAACTGAGATGCAAATTTTTTAAAAAATTATTACCAATAAAACACACTCATATCTACATTATAATAGGCATTACAAAGTTATTCTTCAATCCACATCATGTAATTCATGATACACCAGCCTAGAAATGATTTCAAACTGGGCATACAATATGTGGATATTCATCAGAGCACAGAGAAGAAAATACTGAAGTCCTAGCCATAGAGGAATGAGTTACTCCTCCATTGTGCAGAAAGAAGAATAAAAAATGTTCAATATCTTCCGTTAGATAATACAGTTATATTTTGAAAAATGTAATCAAATCATGGAATGATCTGAAAATGCCTAATGCTATGAAAAAAATTATTTGATAATTAACTGTTCTTCCACACGAGCCATGTGTAGGCTAAAGCTGGAAAGGTAGAATCAAACTGAAAAATTCAATGCCACAGCCAGAATTTGAACCACAGTTCCATTGTATTGCTTCAACAACTCAGCCACAATGGTAAAATTCTTGCATGACATTAAATTCCCAAACTGACTCGCAATTCCTTCCAGTAAAATGCAAAGCATTCTCAAATTCATTTAGAGATAACACACCCAAATGGTGACTTATAAACTTTGCAGTTAACCACTACCAGGCCAATTACGAGATTGTAAGTCGTCACTGGGGCATATTATCTCAAAATGAATTTCAGAATGCCGTGTGGTTTACAGGGAAAAATGAAAGTCAGTTGAGGAATTTCATGTTGTGCCAGATGTTGCCATGGTAGCTCAGTAGTAGAGCAACATCATAGAAAGCTGAACACCCAAGGTTCGAATCCTGGCTATGGCACTGAATTTTTCAGCCTGATTCTACTAAAAAAATTACTCGATAACAAACTGCATATTTTCTGAAGTTTAAAAGCAATCAGAATAAAGGGGACTTCAGAAGCTATTGATGGAAAATATGCAATATAATTTTATTCCTTGCGGCCATAAGTCAAAAATATGCTATTATAAATAAAATCATTAGAGCTGTTTTTGAAAAAAGAATAAAATAATTTTTTCCATATAAAGAGCAGTATGATATTGAGGGATTTTTGCAAAAACCTCTATGTTGCAACTTTGAAAGATGCTGGACTTGAATCACTTGTTTGCTCATTCACAGGCTGGATATTTTTGTAAAACTGATTTGTTTTTGGGGGGTTTATTGAACATCAAAACACATACCATATATATATATATATATATATATATATATACAACACTCCATGCAGGACTCACAAAATATGAAAGTGTGAGAACCGCTTGCGTTGGTGAAAGAAAAGTATCTCAGGTAATCACTGTGAGATAATGTTTGAGGGTATATCGCTTGACAAATGGACTGGCAGAGTTTTGTAAACATGTAGAGAAGGTAGAAAATTATTACAGGGAGAATGGTATACTGAAAAGCAACAACAGCATTGTTGTTTCGCTGAGAGCAAGAATTCACTTTCCATTTGCTCTTCCAGCAAAAGTGAGCAGCCACACCTCTTGTTTGAATTAAGACTTTTGCTTATAACTTAAACGCATTACATCAAATGAATAGCTTTTAACTTTAGGTTTCTTGATCATTTAGCTGCCTCTTTGCTTCAATCTAGCAAGAATATATACTCCAAGGTTGACATTACTTCCATAAGTTTATCTATAAGAGCGAGTCCAGCATCAAGTATCATAATGTAGCCATAACTGTTTATTGAATGACCGACTGACTGCACTTCTGTCACGAACCACGAGATGGTGGACACAGCAGATACGAAATATGGATGTGTAGCTATGAGTGAAATGTGTCAATTGAAAGCTTAGCTATAACCAAGGAACTATGCATCATGGGCTTCAAAGCTAACTGGGGCTGGCTAACAAAACTTTTAATTGCAATGGAATAGGCTTCCAAAGGAAAACTAGCAGTGCTTAATGCCTTCCAGATATTTACAAAGAAAAGATAGTGAACTTCCATTGCTACATAATCATTTACACCAAGAACATTCACAAATGCTATCCACAAATTGGCAATGCGGGTCAAATGCAGCTACATTTTGAAATACCACTCGCCATCACTGTCACCAGGAAGGAGCAATGCGGTTTAATGAAAAGAACTGGCAGCAGTGAAAAACAAAGGTGTTCAGTCAAGTTTTATATAACCGGAAATGGATGAAAGCTACCATATTGTGTGATATTTGAAAGAAAATTGGTTCTGAACATTATCAGTGGAAGGCATACTGGTAAGAGCTAATCCAAAGGAAGAATGGTCAATGACTCCATGTTTGACTGAGTGTTGCATGTTTGGCAATGACGCTTAGGTATGTTAGTTGAGAACATGCTGACGATGGGAACAAGCCGTCTCCCGAAACACGTTCAAGTAAGAATATTTTAGTGATGTAGTGTAACAACCCTCAACTCTCTTTATTTTAAAAAACTTTTTATTTGTTTATTTTTATTTTATTGCATTTCGTTGTTTTTTTTATTTGTTATTCATGTTCCGAGTTTGTAGCATTTCTTGGTAAGGTAAAAGGGAAGACAATTTTAACAGCAGCAAAAAGTAATACAAAATATCACTGGAAGAAGATAAGAAACCAGTTTCATGAAAATATTACCTACTCATACAAAATTGAACTTTATCACTTGCATTAATCAGTTTGTACAGCAAATATCTGTAACATTAGTTGTTTTTCTTTTTGGAAAAACTAAATAAAATGAAAATAAAATTGCATGTAAACTAAATATATTAGAAAATATGAAGTTGTTTCAGATAATATACCACTACTACCACAATGACAACTTCTTGCTCATGTGTCCCGGAATCAAAGAAGCAAAAGATGGCAACCCAAATACCCATGTGCACATTCATTTCCACTTTGTGGACACATACCTGTATTTATGTCAAAAAAAGGCACTTCCTATTGATGAATCTTCTTTTATTCTGCAAACAGTTCCTTCACTTGATCCTAAACATGCTCAAATGTTTCCTGGCAGGCATCCAGGATGATTGCAGCAGCTTTCTCTTCAGTCAGCTGTTTATACTGGTCTTCCGCTAAACAAGAGGGACCATTTTATTCTCAATTACATTTTATTTAAATGTAAACATACTCTACAACTGATTAATACTGCACGTTTACTTCTGGATCCATCTGCCAGCTTATTCATTCATAAGGTTTAGCATTACAGCAACTATTAAGCCCCTTGGAAAACATGAAAAATATGAATATACAAGTGATACCACATTCTATCAATGCAAGGGAAAGTTCTCAGAAAAAAGCTAACATGAATACCCTCTTTTGAGAATCACAAGATCCTGCAATGGGAAGAGTTACGTACACATGTATGTATTGAACATTACTTCCTCTCCTAAGTCAATAAGAAGTTGTGTATTTTCACACATTTTAACTTTATATTCACTATACATACATGAAGTAATATTATAATTGTTTAACAGGCTAGATGTGAGTAAAACTAACAACATGAGCACTACACTATAGAGGAAATACAAATTTTCATATTCAGTCACACAGATTAGAAATGTACAAAATTAAACCTACTGCTGCAGCTCATGAACTGTATAATAAGTTCCCGGTCTATTTGAAATGTATTAATAACTTTAATATATTCAAGAAACAATTAAAGAAATTTTGTCTAGAAGGATGTTATTATTCACTAGATGAATACCTTGGATAACTACTGTTTACATAAATACTATTCTTACAATATAGTTGTATAAAGTATAGCAAGTGATTTATTATTGTAAACATGCTATTTTAAAATTCATCTATGAATATTCTACAGGGAGAGCCAAAAACTACGAACCGCCTGCGTGGTGTTTTTCCTGTCCGCGTGCTCGACGCTTGTTGCCGTCTGCCGTTATCATAGAAAGGCGCAGATGAAATCATACACAGATGTAACACTGTGCAGCCAGTTCATAGGTTTTTGGCTCTCCCTGTATTTTGTGATATTATTTATGTATATATTTTTGAGCATGTAACCATTTGTTTAACCTGACGATACTATAAATTGTTTGTATTCTTTAATTGGATAATAAATGAATGAATACTGATTAAATACTAGAGTCCATTACAATATTATGCTGCAACACCATAAACTGTCTCCCGAGGTATTAGCAGTAAACCAAGGATATATTGAAAAGTTACCAATAGTGCTTTTTCCAGCTGATAACTTTTACTTTAATAATTTATGACTGTTCTGAAATGAATCCACGTCGTGACTGTTCTGAAATGAATCCACATCATGACTTCTTTTTGACAGTTCTTTCCAAACTTTGTCCTATGCATGGCTAATGTTAAAGAACAATTAGATCCTTTAAGGCCAAGGATCTCCTACTTACATAGGGGTCACTCAGTTATTTTCACATGGGGAGCCAGTCTGCACGAGTTTAAGCGATTTGCCTCTTTAGAGGCCCTAGCTTTAGAATAACGGGGTTGTAAGTCCTTCGTTTCCGCCCATGACCTAATTGCTTATTCACTTCCTTTGCTAGTTCTGATGTGATCTAATTTACTTATGGTACTAGTATAATAATAGGGATGGGACCTCAATATCTTGATACTCGGTGGTATCAAATTATGTGTAATACTTTGAGATAAACCTTCAATGCTTTTAAATTTTTAAGTTCTGCATTATTGAAAGTTATTGCATTCAACTTTATGCTAGATAAGGAATGAATGGAGTCGAGACTTCACATTATTGCCTCACAGATGTCCCCAAAAGAGTTTCTGGATTATAGTTCTTGATAGACCTTGACTGCATTTCCTGTGGGTGAATGTATGCAACATTCCATGAATGAAAGATCAAAACAATGGACAAAGGAGTAGAGGTACTCATGTAACATGCAGCATTAACTGAATTGTGAATGAAGCTGACTTAGCCAACGCACTAAATCACGTTTCTGTAATAGCCTGGCTTGGTGACTCATTTTCAGGTATTACATTTACCTACTCTGGTGACCTCTGTGAATTCAGCAGAAACAAATCGGAACTTAGGGTGTGAAATAATGCAGTGCATGGAAATATTTCTTTCCTTCCATCTATTAGTGTGTGTTTACACAGGTCAAACCTTTGTACTAAACATGTATATGCTAATGTATGAAAGTGAGTAGTAGAGAAGTTAAATCCACAAACTTACTATGTTTGAGTGTTATGTGGCTAATTACTTATTGCCTGATGAAAAAATACATATGTTATGCAGTAGTTGTGAATAGTGGTAGAATGGTGTAACACATACATTATTTTTAGTTCCTTGAGTTTCACGTAAAATATACCTTATAGTCTGTTCAGAGGCTTTTGAGACAGTGGAAAGGGGAGATAAGAAATTTGTGAGGCAGCATGGTAGCCATAAGCTGCCACATGAACCCAACCCTGCTGCAATTAACCGGTTTTCTACCTGTGCCTACTGCTGTCTCAAAAGATTCTGAACAGACAATGGTTTATGTTTTCAAGATTACAGAATAAAGAATAATTGCTAGTATGTGTGTTTTTCTATGGATAGAAAATCCTTTAAAAGAAAGGTTTCAGCACAAAATATACTTGCATAAAAAGGGAAGCAAAGAAATTATTATTATAATATGGATAGAAAATCCTTTAAAAGAAAGGTTTCAGCACAAAATATACTTGCATAAAAAGGGAAGCAAAGAAATTTTTATTAATATTATTATTAACCTTGCCTAACAATAGAGGGTATGTAACTTGTGGCATTATCAAGATAAAAGAAATTGCTACCATTTGGAGAATGTCAAACAAGAACAATTTCAGAATTAGCATACAATACAAAATTGGTTAAATGCGTTTATACACACAAAACTACTAATAAGAACATAAGCGATGTTCAGAGAACAAACTCTCGCCTTTATAGCCTTTTATAAAATATCGAGTATCGGTGGTCAAAAATCAGTATTGGTATCGAGTATCGAGAAATAGTGGCATCATCCCATCACTATATAATACTAATCTAACACTGTGTGTGTCTTTAATTCTTTGGATTGTTACACACAGAGATGGCTCATGGAGGGTCATGCCATGTCACCGCCCAGGGTAGCGGGTTTTAGGGGTGGTAAAACTTAAAACATGAACAAGATGCTAGAATATAGGACTTTCATGCTTAAATTCTTTCAACTTTCTGTAGATTTTTTGTTATGAAGCTGGTGGCAAATGAAGCGCCAGAGTTGGTCACTTTGGATGTTACACTCATTGATGATTATCATCTAAAAGTCCCATACGCAGCAGGTGTTTGACAGTAAGCATCACGTTTATAAACAGGAAGGTTTCAAACCACTGTAGATTTATCCCTTCCTTCTGTGGGTGGTAGCTGCAACAAATATCTCGTATGTCATAGTATGCGAGGTATCTCCCTTCGTTGTATTCCCTTCAATAAGGATGATCACTAGCCAGTGCAGTCGACCGTCAAGTATGTTTTCATGTTGTGTATGTTTTTAGTCTTATTGTCTCTGGATGAAGCAGTAAACCTGAAATATTTGACATTTTTAGTGTGACCTGGCCTATTTTTATCCTTCACTCAGAACAATTTTGCTTTTTCACCATTTAATATATCTCTTGAGTTTATTTATTGATCACCCATACAAATATATATATGCATTATATGAGAACGCATGTCATGGAGGATTGACATTGCAGATAAAAGTGTGAGGGAAGATGGCACTTGGAATTATCACATGGGGCAGCAAACCTCCTGGAGCTGGCGCTGGTCACACATATACACTGCCACCTTATGATGTAACATTTTGACTTTCTAATTGTCTTGCAAGCTCTCTCCACACACTCCTATTTCTGGCGATGGTAGACCAAGGACTTCCTACACTTTCACTGAAGGTGTTGGTCCGTCTGCATTTCGTCTGCCTCTTTTCTCCTTGCCTATGTACATATCCCACAACGTGGTCCACTGTGACCATTTGCCCTCGCTGTGTCTTACCACATGTCATACCCATTTCCACTTGGCCCTCATATGTCGTTTGTTGCTGCCATTCTCTGAAGAGTCATGCTGGAAACGTCTTTGATGGAGATGTCTAGTATCTTGCATATCATGCTCCTCTGGCATACCTGGATGGTTTTACTCTGTTTACTTGTGAAGGATCAGTTTGGCATCCATAAAGTAGCACTGGGTAGATACAGGGTTCTAGTACTTCCAGTCTGAGACGCCTGCTTAGTGATCAATCCAAAAAGATGAACTTTAGCGACCAGAAGGCCTTCCATGCCTGTGAGACTCCTCTCTTTATTATATTTTCCGCTTTGTTCTTGAAGGATACAAGTTATCCCAAGGTATATGTACTCGGAGATGTATGTTAAGTCCATGCCATCGATTAGTACTGGGATTTCTGAGCCATCCGTCATTATCTAAGTCTACATTTGTTCATAGTGAGGTCCGCTCTTCTGCTGTGGTCGCTAAGTTCTTGTATCAGTCTTTGCAGTTTGCCTGGTATATGGAAAATAATATTACGCTATCTGTGAATCTCAAGTTTGTTAGTCTGGTTACAAAAGAACAATTACAGCAATAAAATTAGCTTATAAATTAAAAACATGGATGTAAATGCTCTCATAGCATTTTGAGTCACCTCTTTAAATTTCTTCCTGTAGAATTTGTGATGATAACCTTATTGACATACAAAATAACAATTGCAGGTAGTTTAATATATGTAACTCTTATACACATGGCAGTGAAGCATTATATTCATATTTTGTTTAAAAAAAATGTTGTATTGAGTTAAATATGCAACAGCTTACGGAATCTATATTAAAAAAAACTTTTTTAGACATTCAATTCAAATAGCCAAAACTTAAAAAAGTGAAAATGAATCAGATTATCTCACCAAATTGTTCTACCTTTCTGGCTAAAAAAAAAAAAGTAAAATTTGGCTCATACAGACTGAACCACAGTTTCTAGCAAGGGACCTCCTGAGCAAACCTTTCTCAAGTACACCATTCACAGATCTGAACACGCACGTAAAAGCAGAATTTGAAAAATCAGAAGGTTGGAAAGTAACAAACTTCTAACTGAACTTGAATTGGGAGGTAAGATAACAAGACAGCTCAAACGATGGCTTTCTGTGCACTATTTTTGTGCAGTGATTGCCCATGAATTTATGCTTAATAGTAGCATCTTCCACAGATACCTTAAATAACCCGCTAACACAGGTGACAGAATGTTGAAACATTCTATTCCTGTGCAATGTTTATCAGCCATACAATATCTACATCGCAATGCCAAGCTACCTGCACCACAGACTGCCTGGCTTTTGTACCTAGAATGGCAGACAGAACATCTTTCACAGTCGATCAACATGCTTAGAGCACTAATTCATTTCATTCTAAATCAAAACCATCTTGCTGTAGAATCTAGCAACCAGGAGAGGAGGGGGTGATCTATATCTATACTGGTATCACTTCAGATATCATAAAAAGGTGTGTGGCACCTTGCTCATTTACTACCATTCCTTCTGCTGACTAAGAAATGTTTCGGCATCTCACTTTGACTCCTAACTAGAGATGGTACATAGTGGCATGACAAAGATCAAGTCTTGTCATTAACCAATTATTGATCATTCCTCTGGTAAACACTACTTAGTTGACACAGGAACAGATATATCTGCATTCCAGCTACTGCACAAGGCAAGTGATGTAAGTGTAAATGCCTACTGTATGCTGCAAAAGGAGCATCAATTTAGCCTAGAGCAAACATCTAATGCAAACTGATTTTGGCTTAAGATGATATTTTTCTGGTCGCCCATGATAGCTGATGTTCAACAACTTTAAATTGGGGCCGACTTCCTCAATAATTCTGGATTGCTGATTGACATCAAACACAGCTGCCTCATTGATAGCATTACCAAATTGTTTACACTTGCAGTTCCATGCAGTGTTCAGTGTAAAGGTTGGGCGAGTAGTCCCCGTACACCATACCCCTGTGAGCATCAAATGTTATTATACAGGTTGGTAGTATCAAATGTTGTTATGCTATGCAGCTATGTTACTTCTTATCAATTGTCGAACCAATTGTTGGAATTCATGTTTTTGCAGTCAAGTTTTAATTTGTAGCCACAGTAGATGTGAGCAGTCATAGTTACACTATTGAGGAGCACTTAGTGACAAGTGTGTGAGTGCACGAATGACAACACAGAGGGCAGACAATGAGACAGATTATAGGAGCATTCCAAGAAACATTTAATAAGGCTACACCATGAAAAGCAACACTTCTGGATTGGGAAAGATGTGCTTTTGCTTTTGCAGTGTTAAAGACAGGCCGCAAAGTGGAAAGAAAAACGAGAAGAAACACATGCGGGAGTCTCTGCTTCAATTGAACAATCTCCTATGAATCAACACGTAAACTTGCTTCAGAACTCGATATAAGGATAACAATGCAAGATCACATGAAAAAAGACCATTTCGACTGACCTTCATAAACGAGTTATTGGATAGAGACTGGAATGAGTGCATTTTACCATGCTGTGCTTTATTAACTCAATTTCCAAATGCAGTGAACCATGCCAAGGTTATGTTTTCAGATGAATGTGTGATTTATCACAGCTCACATACCAGAAATATTGTCTTTTGGGCCAAAGAGAATCCTCATGACACAGTCGAGTTAGAAAGGAACCCGCCTCATGTAATGATATGGGCAGCCATGACATCAGAAAATCTACTTGGACCATACTTTTTTGAAGGGACTGTGAATGGCACAAATTATTTACACATGTTACAAACATGGTTAATAACTCAGCTTGAGGAAAGGGGCCTCACAGAACGCATATGGTTGCAACAAGATGGAGCACCTCTTCACTATGCTCTTGCAGTGCGCAAGTTCCTAAATGAACACTTTCCAGGATGATGGATAGGTTGTGGTTCATCAGCAACACCAGCTCTCTTGAAATGTCCACCAAGAAGTCCTGACCTCACCACAACTGACAACTCGTTATGGGGAGTCATTAAGGTGCATGCATCTGCACATAGTTATGCTACAAATGAAGAACTGCGCAATGCTGTTGAGGATGCATTTTGCAGTATAACACTGGACATGCTCAAGAATATGTCAAGAAGAACATGGATGTGTATGGAACTGCGTTTACAGCATAATGGGAAACATACAGATATATTGGACACTTAATACGCAAGTATTTGTGCTAAAATAAATCAATTAGCATTCGATATTAGGGGAAATGGGGACTTCTCGCCCACCCTGTACAATAGGATGCACTTAACTGGATTCCAAGAATAAATATACTGCAGAATTATCCAACCTTATTGCAGAATAATCCAACCTTCTGTTCACAAATATTAAGTTTTTTTCACACAATTTCAAGAGTAGGTCTTCTAATTTAAACTAAAGCTAGACTACAGCCTCCAGACAAACTAGCTCAAGTACAAATCCAATTCCACAAGATGACGGAATTATGAATCTGTAGACCTCCCAAGAGACCTTGGTCCAGCCCTCTTCATTTGGTGAAAAAAGCTGATGGCTCCTGACGACAATCTGGAGTTACAAGCTCTTAAAAGCATTACTACACCAGACTGATAACCCATTCTTCATTTACAAGATTTTAACAGCTGCTTATTGGGGAAAATAATATTTCAAAACATTGACCTAGTTAGAGCATTTCATCACATTCCCATCACATATGATGTGCCTAAGACTTCTGCTGTAACACAATTTGATTTGTTTAAACTTCTTAAATTTCAGAAAGCTGGTCATTCATTTCAAAGATATATTGACTCCATTCTTAAGGAATTCTTAATTTTATTTACTGCTACCTAGATGACATCCATAGTATCTAAAGATAATGTGGAGAATGACCATCACTTCAAAGTTCTACTCGAGCTAAATATTGCATCATTGTGAACCCATAAATGTGCATTTTTGATGATACCCTGTAACATCAAAAGGAATTTTAAACTTCTAGGCCCCAATGCAACTTTAGTTTCCCTACATCAAATTCATGGAGTACTAGAACCATGAAGATGCTATTCAAAAACTTTTAAGTGACACACAGAAGAGATACAGCACCCATGACGGAGTTAGTAGCAGCATATTCTACAACCAAGCTCTTTCATCATTTGTTTGGAAGGCAGACAATTTACCCTATTCACTGATCACAAGCCTCTCATGTTTGCCTTTCAGCAGTTCTCAGATAAAGCATCACCAAGCTTCAACAATTACAATTCATCAGCTAGTTGACCACTGACTTGAACTACTTTTCTGGCAATGACAACATTCCAGGTGATTTCTGTTCTCGTATCTCTCTCATTTCAATACCATCACAACTATCCTTTGATGAGGTGAACAAAGCACAAGCATCTGATGAGGAGCTTCATCACCAACAACCAGATAGCACACCACTTACTTGAAAATAATCATTTTACTAACAGGAGATGATTTAGTGGTAGATACCTCTACAGGAATATGTTGTGTGGTGGTGTAATGCATAGATGCATTACACAACATAGCCCATTCAGGTATTAATGGTTCCATCACACCTACCCAACAATGATGTGTGGCCATCAGACAAGATATCAGATTTTGGGCTATAACTTGCGTAGCCTGCCAAGGTTACCAAACACAGTCAGTGCTGTTGGTAGTTATGCTTCACTAGATCACTATTTTTCCCTTAAACACATAGACACAGTCGGTCCTCTTCCTCCACCCAAAGTATATACTTATCTGCTGATTATTACTGATTGCTTCTCTAGTTGGCCAGAAGCTTACCACTAAAAATATCACACATAAGACACTTACTCCTGCTCTCGGTGAGTGTACTACTCGCACTTTCATATATATACGCGTATAGTGCAACCACCAAACACAGACATGTCGTTCTTCCTAGCATGATAACTTCATGATGTTGAAACTCCACCACCTGAAAGAGACACCTATTAAACACTAACACCATCAGGCTTCATCATTTTAGCTCTGATAAAATGTGTACAGCATGGTACAGAACTTCCAAATTAGCTTTATGATTTGTTCCCCTACTTAGGTTCTTTAATGTTACACGCCTTATATTACAACCTGCAGCTGAGGATACCAAATTCATTTTGCAAGTACTGAAGTTCCTCCATTCTCACTGCTGAAGTTATATCCAAACTTAGTCACTCCCTTTTCCATTCAACGATACAGTATATGTGCAATGATCATGTTAGAACATTCCCAAAGTGCTGGAACATTATGGATTTTCATCTGGCCTTCCCTAACTCTTTTAAATGTTGGCAAACAATTGCCCATCCACACATACCTGGAACGCCCTAGGTTGAAATGTAGAATCAGACTGAAAAATTCAATGTCATTGCCCGGATTTGAATCACGGATTTTGGGGTCTACGTGTCGCTGCTCTGACCAACTGAGCAACCATTCTAGCATTCCGACACCACAGTAAATTCTCCAACTCGCTCGAATTGTTTCTGGTAAGCCGCAAAGAAGTGTTTTCTTGAATTTTAGACGACATTCTTGAAAGGCCGATTACAATATAGGATGCGCTCCACGTCGCAGGCATCATAGATAACCACTAATCTGTCAATCAATTATAATTAGATATGGGGAAGAATGTTTACCACTCATGGTTAACACTGGAAGTGCTGTATACATTATATAGCCTAAACGTTTCATCGGAATCTAGTACCATTAGATGAATATACTAGCCATTTTTCTGAAATGTATTTACACACAAACTAGCATCATTACAGCTGCGGTGTTATTAACTATCTTTTCTTTGCTGATTGAAAACTCGACGTTGCGGAGAAATAAGGATCAGCAATACCGAAGTTGTGGTTGTACGGATTTCATCTACGAAATACCCCATGACCTTGCTATCATCACATAATATTTTAACGTAAAACCTAACTCCTTTTTCATTATATGGCTGATTTGTGATCTATTCTGATGAATTTCAACATCTACCTTAAAGTTGTATAGCCAAGAAAGCGTTTCAATTGTTATCATGGTATATTTTTTCAATATTTTCTGAATGGTGCACCTGTAACGTTTTATTACCTTAACAGAGCATTTCTTATAAACAAATTCTGCACATCGATTACATTTCATATTGGTTTTATTACCATTGCACTTAATTATGTGGCAGTTACTTCTCATTTTCTTTGTTGTGGCACAACCCAAACTCTTATGCATAACTTAAGGTCTATATACTTTTCGTTTAAGCCAACTTGCACAACTGATGTCCTACATATTAGTTGTGTACATTGTACTTCGAACGATTGATACTAAATATAACAACATAAAAATAGATCCAGACAAGTGTGCCAGGCAACAAAGTGCTTTACCAAATGCATCAACAATTCATGATTTTAACAAAAATATTCTAGATACGAATCTGAGACTCCTGATTAAACATGTTACAATACCGCGAATATTCAGGTCCAGGGTGGTGTAAAAAGCTTTAAAAATTCAAAATGATTTTTTCTTTCAATATTAATACAAGTACCATAACACCGCCTTTATCAACACAGTAATGGTTTCGAATTCCTAGATTTTATGAAAAGGTAGCAATAAACAGTAAAAGGTTTTAAATGCGACAAATTGACCTCAACTGCGACATTGGTACGAGCTATCAGCCCGGCAAATCTATTCTGATGAATTTCAACATTCTACACAAAAATAGTTTGTCCAGGAAAGCATAGCAACTGTTATCACGGCGTGCTCTTTCAATCTTTTCTAAATTTTGCAGCAAATCTCACGTTGGATTACTTTACCGGTGCATTTCTTATAAGCATATCTTGCGCACTAATTATACTTCATATTGATATTAATACCATTACACTTCATTATTTGGGAGTGGCTTCTCGTTTTCCTTGTAATGGCACAAACCAAACTCTCATCAGTAACTTACGCTCTAAATAGGTTTTCCATGGAATTACCTTCCACAACTGATGTTCTACATATCCTTTTTGGACATTATACTTCAGCAGAATTCATGCTATATGTAGCAATGTAAAAACAGCTTCAGACACGTGTACGATGCAACACTATGCTTTTCCAAACACAACAACAGTTCAAGGTGCTGCAAACATATTCTACAGAGAAATCTAATGGGTAAACTATGACAAACCCGCAGCTCCAGGAAGGAGTAAAGAGGCTTTAAACACTGAAAATGATTTATTCCTTTCAATTTAAGGATAGTACTATAACACCGCATTTGTGAGAACAGTAGTAGTTTCAAGTTGCTAGCCTTTCTAAAAAGGTAATGCTAAGCAGTAAACCGTATAAATGGGACAAACTGAGCCCAACGGCGATTCTAGTATGAACTATCAATCCCGTCAGTTAGGTACTAATGAGATTCTAATTAGCCATATAGGTATGTTATTTCAAGCTGAATTGGGGAACACGTTTTCGGCGCACATTAAATAAAACTTTAAACTAAATACGCATGAACATATAACTTCTTGCACGTTAAGTACGTACTTGTTCTCTGCTTAAATTGATTCTAACCCGTTTCTTTATGTGCTCACTTAATTCCCACGCGCCAGTTATTTAAAACCAAGATTTTGTCACTATTAAAATCGCAATTTAGATTTGGAATCGTTTGCCGCCATGTTAAATATCCCTGCTTAAATTAAAATAAATCCGGCTCAGTCACATAAAAAGGACAAACATTAATGCAACCTCCAGAGCTATAAATTTACGCTGTGTATAACTCATTAGCAAGGCGCTACGTAACGCTCGTCTTTCCGGCTGTTAGGAAAACCATTAATGCATCCTTAAAAGCTCTCATTCTGACAGGTATAGGAAACTGGGGCATATCACTATGTAGAATACATGTGCGTCATCCTGGAATTATCTGAAGTAAATTGACAAGCTAGGGAAATGCTGTTATCTCCATTTCAATTATTTGTAACCTCATCCCACAAACTCCGCTCTTGACTGTAAGGCACTTTCTACACTGGAGGTTTATCTCCTGGTACTTCGAGAGGAACTAACTTCTTTTTGCACAATTTGGAGACCACAAATCCCCATCAGATTGTATGGCGCTACACCAATTTGAAACAAATGCATCAACCTTCTCACCGCATACTTCAGAAACACAAAGAGAAGGAAATATGCGGTGGATGGGTAACAGGCTGGATGCGGAGATTGCCGTGCAACCCTAATTGGAGATGTGAGTTTGGCTTCTGGTAGAATCTTACGGAAAGGTTTTAAGCCAAAACATGACTCGCAAACCACTGAAGATATGGGTCGGGACCACGGTAGCGCCAAGCCCTGTACCTACTGAAGTAGGAGCATGGGGTAGAAAAAGCTGAGCTTACATTGCAGTAAACAACACCACCGAACTGCCTAGACAGGATGCACATGAGTCAATGGGATCAACCAGCTATTTACATTCGTTCGGAACGTCCACAAACTACTTAAATGCCACGTTTGCCTTTCAAGGTAAGAAATCGCAGCCTATTCAGCTGAAAGTTACATATTTATCGTACTTAAAACTATACGCGTGCTTAATGTCTTTAGATACTAACTGCAGGTTTTATGGTGTAATAACCTGGTTGACCAGATGGTTTATAATCACTAGATAGCCGGGACAGCCTTAGCTCATAGAACACACTCTGTGATTACATGCATTGCGAAAAAACAAATTACATTTTCCCTGGAAATAAACCCCAGTTGTTCACATGACAGAATTGGCACCCACAATGGTCCACAGTGTTTCAACTAAACGTTGTAGTCTTAGGCTCGGTGACGAAGAACCTATCGTGACGACTTACTCCGCCGAAAAAATACAAACTTTGTTTTAGATCTTTTATGAGTGGAAATTACTTCCTCACAGGTAGGTAGAGCTCCGTTTTTGTATCACTAATTCGATTCAAACACATGAAGCAAAGGTTTTTTTAATTACTCTCCGAAGTTCTGCTCAGGAAACATTGCGTGGGAACCTCCCATCTAGCATAAAGTAACAAACAGGGCAAGAGATTCACATTACCTGTTGGAGCAAGTAAGGGTATGACAGCCATATTTGGCAAACATTAGAACCACCAAACAGAAAAAGCTACTAGGCGTACTTTAAGAACGAGGATGTGTGATTTTCCAGCACGAAAGTTACTCTATTGAGCTCTCTAAATAATTCCTTGATTATGTATTTTAAACACAAATTTAAACTATTTTTAAAACTATCTTGAAAGCAATTTTCACAACTATTAATTACTTGAAACGCACTTCGATCTCCTCCTCTATTTTTCGGCTCCTCAGACGTTAGTTGTCCTTGGAGAGTCACTTATAGCTGACAGATGTCGGTTTCAGGATAATTGAGGAAGTAAGATCTTATGTGGCGAACAACTAAGGAAAACATCACCTTCTCTTTTGCACTACTTATTTCTTGTAGCCCATATTTGTTGTTATTAATGCTTCTTTGTCTTTCTAACACCAAAACAGTACAATAGTCCTCATACTACCCAGGGAAATGCCCCATTTTCAGTCCGTTTAACTTATGCGCCCTTAAAATAGAACGGAAAAACGTCTTCACCTCGCGCTACCATACATGCCGTAGCCTCTCCTCTAACGCACGCAAGCTGCAAATATATTGTGTTTGCTAACGTTCAAATGTTCTTCCTACTTAACCAAAACTGTAATTTAAAGTTAGAACGAGTGTCGCCTTTTGAAGCCGTTTACTTTAAGTGCTTCTGATGCCGTTGTTGTATCTGCTGCCCTGATCTCTTAGATCGTTCAGTTGTCTAGTGCGCCAGTTGTCCGGTGATAACCTATGAGTCCTTTCTCTCAAGATATGCGTGGGCAAATTGTTAAAGGATAACACCAGTTAAACTGAAAGAGAAATTTAATGTGATCTCATACTTGAGCTTGTGAGTGAGCTACCGACCGTTTGTAGATAAAGCATGAATTTTATTATGAATTGTAGCACTCGCAATTATAACAACTGCATTTGCTAACTTCTGGTGTATTAAACTTACGGTTAGAAATAAATGTTTCCGCAATAAAAGAAAGTAGAAGTGTAACTTGGCGTGACTCGCTATAATGCTTGTCTGCGTGATCACTCGCAATAGCGAAGTAATCCTACTCACAAAAGCGTGTCACTAAGCGCTTAAAAATCACACCAGCAGTACGCATTCAAGACGGTACCAGAGTCAAAATATGCACAAACGATTGCATGAAGGTGAGTACCAACAAACGTATGTACCAGTGCAGGTATCAGAGTAACTCTCTGATTTAATTACATGCCTCTTTATTTATTGTAGCTGTGTCTATAAATTTTCCCCTTCCAAAGTTCTTTCGCATTCGGGCATATATTCGACACTCTTCATGGGCGTCTATGGCGTTACTAACTCAGGCTTTCGCTTTCTTCAGAATTTTTTTTAGGTCACTAACTTATTGAATTGACTTAAGCGCCTCCAAACGTACTGAACTTAACTCTATGCTGGATTCTCAGAAGCTTTAACCTAATATGTTCTCCTTTCCGTTGCTACGTGACTTTCTTACATGGGTCGCTGATGACCGCCTTTCTTTCCGGACAAATCGTTCACTCAAGCTTAGTACATTAATCATCAATTAAACATACGGAAATTATTTATTGAAATTAATTCCCATTTTAACTGCTGTTCACTTATTTAATTATTTATTCATCCCCGTCAATCATTCACACTAAAATGTTGGAATTAAATGTTCTTCCACACAAGCCGTGTGTTTGACAAGGTTAGAAAGGTAGAATCAGACGACTGAAAAATTCAATGCCATAGCCGGGATTTGAACCACGGATCTCTCTCTCTCTACTAAAATTTCGTATGATTGCGTGCTCAGAAATTCACAGCTGTATGCAAGCAAAAGATAGGATGTCAGCCGCGCAAAATACTTACGTAATACGTGAATTAGCTCATAATTTGTGCGGAATAGCAACTTGAGCGAGAAAACCGGTTGTTCCCTTCACTTTTCTATTCACAAATGACTGATTATTATTAATTACAATTTCTTATGTTCCCCTAGGGACTGGGCTTTGGTTTTGGCATGCGTGAAGAAACCTAGCGTATCTGTCCAGTTCGACCTAATTCGACATATCCAGACCAGCCTTAGAGGTATGTTCCAGGATCCGGAACTCTATCACCAACAACTGTTGAGCTCTGAATAAAGCCTTTTCAGCCAGAACCTGGATATTTTCCTGCAATTCGGATGCCATTTCAGAAAAATTATAGTTTCATGTAATGGAATTAAGAAAATAAGACACAGCCAATATACATAGCACAGTAGTATACCATCGTTAACACAGTGGAAGCCAAGATAACTCAAAGCAACCACAATTGTCTCACTCGAAGCTTTCAATCTTCATTCCATTATAACGTTCTGCAGTAGATTAATCCCCAGGGCTATGATATAATTTGAATTTGAATTCTTTAAATTAAACGACATAAAGAACCCAAATTCCAACTATATCACAGGTCCTGCTTACATGTCTTCACCCGCCATCCTGAGAATAGTTGTGTGCTAAAATGGAGAAAAATATGTTACTTACACCCTGAAAAAATCTGTATAGGCCACTCACAAAATTATTACTATGAAGCGTCTTCGGCTTTGACCAAACACCAGGTCTCGTGTTATTTTCTGTAATGAATAAAAACCAAGAAACTGCTTGCAATGTAAAACACCCTCAAACACAGTAAACACTACTCCAGTAACATCAAGCTATGTGGCGTAAGAAACCCTGCTGTTATTAAAACCTCATCTGGTATTTCAGCACAGTTCAATCCTATCCAACAACTAGAATTTTTAAAGAACGAACTCATCTATTGCTCCCGAATTGTGAAATTGGTTTCCGTGGGCTTGCCACCTGGTAGTCGAAGAGGCCCGTATCAATTATGAGATTGCAATAGGAAGAGTTTCTCCTCCTGCTAATAATCGGTAAATGTGATTAACTGTGATGCAACACAGAAGAAAATATGGGAAGTTTGGTGTATAAAGATACATGCAGCCATCACTAATGCACACTAACATATTTACCTAATTATGAAACATAAAGCTGTTGCTTAGAAACATAATAAAGCACTGAAATCATCTGTATATCAGCATAGGATTTGACACACATTTATGAATGGTGAGTGTACTACTCGAACTTTCATATATACGCGTATAGTGCAACCACCAAACACAGGCATGTCGTCCTTCCTAGCATAATAAATTCATGATGTACAAACTCCACCACCTGAAAGAAACACCTATTAAACACTAACACCATCAGGCTTCATCATTTTAAGCTCTGATAAAATGTGTACAGCAAGGACGTGTAAAGAAAGCGATGGTACAGAACTTCCAAATTAGCTTTATGATTTGTTCCCCTACTTAGATTCTTTAATGTTGCACGCCTTATATTACGACCTGCTGCTGAGGATACCAAATTCATTTTGCTAATGCTGAAGTTCCTCCATTCTCACTGCTGAAGGTTTATCAAACTTTTTCGCTCCCTTTCCCATTCAACGATGCAGTATATATGCAATGTTCATATTTCAACAAAGTGCTGGACGATTATTGATTTTCATCTGTCCTTCCCTAATTCTTCTAAATGTTGGTAAACAAATGCCTTTCCACACACTTCTTCAACGGCTTAGGTTGCAAATGTAGAACCATTCAATGCCCTTGGCAGGACTTGAGTCGCGGATCTTCGACTTTACGTGTCGCTGCTCTGACCAGCTGAGCTACCATGGTAACATTCCGGCCCCACATTAAGTTCCCCAACTCGCTTGCATTTTTTCTGGTATACCGAAAAGAAGTGTTTTATTGAATTTTAGGTGATATGCTCCAATGGGTGATTACAATATAGGAAAGTGCTTCACGTCCCAGGCTTCATAGATAGCCACTACTCTGTCAATCAATTATCATAAAATATGGGAAAGAACGCTTATCACTCATGACCTAAAAATGGTTAACACTAGAAGTGCTGTATAAATCATATAGCCTAAACGTTTCATCGGAATCTATTGCCAGTAGATGAATATACTAGGCAATTTCCTGAAATGTAGTTATACACAACGTAACAACTAGCATCATTACATATATTATGGCCGACTAAGTCAAACACCTTTCTGAGATCAACAAATATTGCAATTGTCTTTTCATTCTTTTCTATCCCTTCAATGGTATTTTGTATGAATTTATAGAATGTATGTGTAGTTGACTTATTTTTCCTAAACCCATTTTGAGTGTTTAATACATATTTCTCAAGAAATGGCGCAATTCAATTATACATAACTGTTTCCAATATTTTAAAGAAACCAGATAAAATAGAGATTGGTCTATAATTATTTACATCCTGTCTATCATCCTCCTTGAATAATGGAATTATTTTTGCAATTTTAAATAGATCAGGAAAGGTGCCTATTATCATTGATAGGTTACAAATCTCTGTCAAAGGCTTTGCTATATATGTACTATATAATTTAATTAAATATTCTGGTATTTCATTTATACCTGCAGATAAGCTTTTCTTTTGTGCTTTAATTACGTTTATTATCTCATTCTCAGTAGTTGCATTTAGGTAGGTACTACTACAGAGTTTATTTGTCTTGATTTCTTTATAGTGGTATTATTTTTAATGGTGCCATTCTACTGGCTATTGAATTAAAATGACAATTAAATATATCTGCTATGATTGATGGATTGTTTATTACAGTGTGTTTGTTTTTAGAACAACGTTGTTCATTATCTTAGGCTTAGAATTGCCACTTTCTTTCTTTATTATACTCCACATGGTTTTTGCTTTGTTTTCAGAACTAAGTAACGGGTCTTTCCTATCTTTAGCATGTGATAGCTGCCATTGTTATTGAGTTACAGCAGTCGTTTTTTTCATGTGATTACAGTTGTTATTGACAAATAGCCTTGGAACGTTACAGCATTCAGCAACGCATAGAAATTTTGAAAATTTATTATCAAAATGGATCATCTGTTCGCCAAACCTTCCGTGTATTGCATGAAGTTTACGCTGTGCATAATCATCCCTGCGAGAGAACGATTTGGCGTTTGATCAATAAATTTTAAAGAAATGGTTCTGTCAGCGATCAAAAAACACCTGTACGTAATCGACGTAAGCGCTCCAACGAAAACATAGGCGCCATTCGTGAGAGTGTACGCGAGAACGGAAACAAATCAATTGCTCATTGAGCGCAAAAATTGCGGGTTTCACTGACCACAACTTGGCAAATTCTGCATCTTGACTTGAAGTTTCACACTTTCAAAATGGTGTTAACTCAAGAACTAAAGCCCAACGACCATAGGTTGCGCCGTGTATTCGCTGACTGGGCTATGGAACAATTGGAAGCTGACCCGGATTTTTGTCGAAAAATCATCTTCAGCGACGAAGCCCACTTTTGGATGGATGGTTGTGTTAACAAACAAAATTGCCACTATTGGAGCAGTCACAATCCAATGCAGATTCAAGAACGACCACTACATCCCCAAAAGGTTACTGTGTGGTGTGGATTTTGGTATGGTGGAATCATTGGTCCATATTTTTTCCAAGATGAAGATGGCGAAGCTCTAACTGTCAATGGAGAAAGACACCAGGCTCTCATAAGGGACTATTTTTGGCTTCAATTGGTTGGTATAGATCTCGGAAACATCTGGTTCCAGCAAGATGGTGCCACATGTCATACTGCTCTTGAAACAATCAATCTTTTGAAGGAGAAGTTAGGAGGTTTCATTATTTCCCATGGTGGTGATGTTAATTGGCCCCCGAGGTCATGTGATTTAATGCCGTTGGATTACGTCTTGTGGGGTTATGTTAAATCTCGAGTTTATGTCAACAAGCCAGAAACAGCAAATGATCTTGTGAATAACATCACGCGTGTTATTCCTGAAGTTGGACCTAATTTACGTTCTTCTGTCATTGAAAATTGGGTCAACCATATACGCGCAATCCAACAAAGTCGTGCCAGTCACTTAACTGATGGTCTTTTGCACATTAATGACATTAATTATATTCTAAAATAAAAAAAGAAATAAACCTCTATCATTTATAGAACATGTTTTATTTAAGCTCAAAGATAGGACACTCTTGTTGAAAGACCCTATATATGGTTCTCTATATATTTTGTTTTAGCAGTTTTAATAGCTTTATTACATGCTTTTCTATATATTTTAAAATAATTTTAACTAAAATATTTTTAGTGGTTTTATTAATGCTCAAAAGATATTGCAGTTTCCTATATGAGGTTTGAATACCTTTGCTGATCCACACTTTGTTTGTGTTTATTTTTTTATGTAGCTTTACTGTTTTGTAAGGAAATGCTATTTTGAAATAATACTTAAAGATGCTCATAAAAGCACTGCATTTTGAATCTACTGTGATGAGTTATGTACTTTTTCCCATGACTCTTTACTAATTAATGACATAAAATAGTTATTTTTAGAGCCAGAATAGCTTCTTTTGTGAGTAAATTGTGGTAAATTGGTCCTTCCGCATTTGGATATTTCTAAATTTAGTTCTAACAAGAGACTATTGTAATCAGAGAAACCTGTATCAAAGTTTGATAATTTCTATTCGCCTATGCTACTGTTTATTATTATATAATCGATAGCTGTTTTTGTGTTTGGTACTATTCTCATTGGGCTACTGATGTAGTTTGACATATTAAAAAATATTAGAACATTTGTCATCCTCTGTTGTTGTGTTCTGGTTTTTAAAGAAATTTAAATCTCTACATAATACGTACTACTTTCCTATTTTCTTTACAATAGGCCTGCAACATAGATTCAAATTTATCTATAAATCTACCAAAATCTCCACATGGGGAGCGATATACACATATGATAATTAATGCATAGTTATTTCAGAAACAGTATGTTCAAATATTTTTTCTTCATTAAGATGTAAAGTATTGGTGTGCCATTTGAATTTTAAACTTTTATGTACAGTAATCATACAGCCTCCATGATTATACCTGTCCCTATAATAAATGTCTGATGCTATAAAATCATTAAGTAGATTATTACCTTGATCAAGTCCGTGTTTTACCCAATTTTCAGTTAGACAAATTACTTTTGTGGTATTTAAATGATTAATGAGAATTTCCATGTCTATAAGCTTATTATTAATACATTGCACATTTTGATAAAAAATATTAAAAGTATTTAAACAACGATTGCCCTCATATTTTTTGCTAGCTATTAAGTCATTGGTCTCTTTGGTTTCCCTTAGTTTACCATCCTCCATTGTAATCCTAGTATATTGGCTATTCAGTTTTTTGGGTCAGAATTAGTATTCTTGCTTTGCTTTACAGCATCTAGGTAAGCTTTACAAATGGTTTCCCCCAAAGTTCTCTTGCCATGCTTGTTGAAGTGCATGCCATGCCTGGTGAACATGTTTCTTGATGCATTTGAAGCCTTGATTAATTTAAAATGGTTATACTTTTTGCAAAGCTCAGCTAGATTACTGTTGATTTTAATAACCTCTCTGTGAATTGCAGAAGTTTTATGCATGTCATGTCTTACGGGCAGGTTCACAACAATTGCATTAGTGTTTGATAATTCTGGAAGTAGTTTCTCAAAGCGCTTGTTTATATGTTCAGAATTACCACTGTCCACATCATTTGAGCCACCATTAATCACTACACAGTCGTTCTTGTTAAAGTTTTGCGTACTAACACTGGCTTTGTTTATCACTTCACTTAACTTTGCACCAGGTTTCACTAATCCTTTTGTTTCTGGACTGTTGAAGTTTTCTTCTGCTCTTGCTGCAATTCCTCTTCCATGACTATAGCTGAATATTTGCATTCGCCCAATGTCTTTTTTAAATTAATTAGTCCTATAATATCTGCCTCACATATAAATAAAAAATTACACACAATTGTAAATAGCATGGTTCTTTATTGTTTCCCCTATGTACAATGCACAATCCAAAAATTTTGTTGTAATAGAAGCAAAATGAATGCATTCATTTATACACTGTAATATCTTATTTATGGTGTCAAAACTATACTAAGTTTATAAAAAGAGAGAGGAAAGAGTTTGGGGTTTTTCTTCCTCTTTCTTTTTATGCTTGCTCTTCATATGGCACCATAGGCATTGACACCAGTGATACGTGAAATGAAATGATAATTGGGAAAGGAAATGTTCCGTGCCTAAGTTTAGGATACCTGGCCAGTTATGAGGACCGAGGAAAACCTGGAAGAAACCTCAGTCAGGAAGGATGGTCATGACAGAATTTGTGTATGTGCACATGCATGTGTGTATGTGCGCATTACTAATCACCTGCTTGAGAAATATTAAAATAAGAGTTACTTAGAAACAAGATAAATCTGTATTTGATTATATAACTTGATATCAGAATGATCCTTTGCTTTTGACTTTCAGAAAAAGCGTGAATTGCTGGAAATTGAGGATGAACTCTTCCTCAAGTATATTATGTGTAAAGCAGCTGAAGTCCAGTATATTTGTCAGAAAATAAAGCTTAACAATTTGCTTGTGAAGTCCTTGGTAAGTACCATTTTGTAAATCATACGGTGCCTTAAATAAGTACAAAAACTTGAGAATGTGGCAATAAAGAAATGCACCCTGAAGTTTTGTATGTTTCTAAAGCAAGCATTAGCTAATAACACAACTTCGCTATCCCAAACTTAGCTTATAGAAGCACAAAGTTACTGGAAACTTAATACACTGAGGATGGATAATGTAAATGTGCATTTTAGCACTTGTTTTACATCCAACTAATATAGACTTCTCTTATATGTAGCAGATGTTATTTTGCTGTGTGAAACAGAACTCATGTATTTGCTTATGTGTCGTAGAGAAAATTTCATTCTTATAATCATCTATGCAGTAAACAATAAGAAGTGATTTTTCTCATGACTTCATTGTAATTGATGTTCATTTCTTTTACCAAAACACAAGCAACAATGGTTTTTGAATGGAGAAATTTTGTAATTGAAAAAGGGATTATGGCACACTTTTCCCTACAGTTAATCAGAGATGGTGGTGACAGCTTTGATGGTGGTGCATTTCTTTATTGAAAAGTTCCAATAAAAGTGACAGAAACCTCACAAGTCTGAAAGTAGCGACATAGATAAAAAATCTGATGTGTTACATTCACATGACTTTCTTAACCTGTATCATTTATTAATGGATATGAAAACAATTCTTATGAAAGCTTATTTTCTATCTACTTCATTTTAATCAAGATAAACATTTGCAGAAATAGCCGCATTACACATTTCATTATAAATGCAAAGGAAATAGATACAGTCAAGCGTTTAAGAATGGGATGGTATATGATGGCCTCACTCTTTCTGTGCAATTACAAGAAACAACTGAATGTCAACAGGACTTTAAAAGGATGACAAAGTATTGAACAATTCAAACCATTAGTAATGGATATCTTGGAAACAGGTTATGCCACAAAAAGGTTATTGTAAATAAATTGTGTGCTTTAAAGAGATCCATATTTTTTGTACAGTGTGTTTACATCTTATCACTTAATATTTACCAGTTATACAAAATTCCTTCTGAATGAAGAAGACTTCGGCTGTTCCCAGAAAATTTAAGATAGGCATATATTTTGTTTGTTACAAAAATATCTTTAATATATGGTATTTTAATCAAAATCATTAGAGCCATTTTTAAGAAAAGAAAAAAATTTCATAAAATGTTCCATGTAAGGGTAGTTGGGGTGGTAGATTTTGTTGAAAATCTTTGTGTCACATCTTTGGAAGATACTGGACTTAAACACCAAGTTTGTGTTTGGTACCTATCTGACTTTTCGTTTTTGGATTATGCTTTCACACACACATGCGCATGCACGCACACCTGTTTGTAAATCTGCTTTTTTGGGTTCAGGGGGCCTCGCAACATGCATTTCTGGTGAAATCTTGACATCAAATTTTTGGGTGAAATACAATGTTTTCTTTACTTACTGTAAGTAGGAGGCCCCATGTAGCTGCAGTTCCTGGAGCATCTGACTCCAGCACTCTGTGAAACAAAGGGTCATGGGTTCGAATCCCCTCTATGGCCATGAGTATTTTTGTCCGTGAGTTCCCATATTGGGTATAAGGACAGCACAAAAGACTTCCAATGATCGACATTCAAGGGTCTCTGAATTCTCAAACATCCCTCAGCATACTCTACTCTGCTCTACTGTAAGTACATATTAGAGAAAATAAAAATGATGAAATACTTATTTTAGGATCATTTATGGAAATTAAGGGTTAAAGCAAATTTGTCTGACCCAAGAAAATGTGCCAGAAGTCATAAACCTGTTTTATTAGAAACAATCTATTTGGAGTCCACAGGAGAATCTGTATCAGATACAAACTTAGTTCACCCTACACTTTCATTTCAGGTCCATATAAATACCATTTGGAAATCTGCAGACTCTCGGGTGATATTCAAAACTATGTGTTGGAGAAAATTATGAACAAATGAATAAGGTTAAAGAGAGTAATATTGGGACAAAGAGTAATAATGGGTTAGGGGCAGAATGGCCTAAAGAGTACATTTATGTTTTGTCTCAGTATTCCTTATGCTCCTCTTCTCTTTAACTCCCAACTGTATCCAGTTTAGAAGCCCATAATGCATCACGCACAAATAAACAATTGAAAAAAACAATTTGCGGTAGCTCAGTGGTTTTATATGCAGCTCTAGTGCTGAGGGTCTGTGGTGCAATTCCCAGCTATGGGGTGGTGATTTTAAGTTGGCCCTATCAAGTCTTCACCTCTGACTAGCTCATGAATCTCCAAGATTCAACATGGTTCAGAGTTCACATTGAAAAATGAAGGTCCTCTCATTGCATCACCATTTACCATGATCAATATTCTTAAAGCAGCATACTTTGGCATCATTTACCCACATCTAACATATGGTATTGAAATTTTTTTTGGGGGGGGGGAACAAGTAAAACCAATATGAACAGATTATTAAAAATACAAAAAAAGTGCGTAAGAACTGTGTTCAACCTTCGGTTTCGGCAATCCTGCCGTGAAACATTTATAACACAAAACATCCTAACTGTAGTTTCACTGTATGTGTTTAAAACCATTATATTTGTTAAAAATAGAAAGCAATTTAACATACTCAATAAAGACTGTCATTCATACGATACGAGAAGAGCAAACGATTACCATAGGGTGAGCACAAATAAAAGTCAAACAAATAAGGACCCACATAAAATGGGAGCTATAATATATAATAAATTACCATCTGCAATTAAGAATACCAGAGATTCAAAATTTAAAGCTGTACTAAAATCATTCCTGATAGAGAAATGCTTGTATAATATTACTGAATTATAATGGATAGGTGTACTTATGTAAATATTATTAAGTCAACTGTATTAATCATTCCTGCTAGAGAAATGCTATTACTGAATTATAATTGATATATGTACGATGCTCTTGTAAGAGTCTATTGACTGCAATAAAGTTATTATTATCTATCTATTATTATCACCCCCTCATTGGAGATAATGGACAGTTCATAAATGATGTCCATACATTGCTTGGTGGAATAAGGCTTCTCCAGGGGCCATCTACTATATGGGGAGCATTGCCAACCAACCAACCAATTGCCCCCCCCCAAAAAAAAGTCTGGAAGATTTAGTATGTGCACTCCCAAAATTTTGGCTAGTAAAATTTGGAGATCATATACATATGAATTTTTTAACTGTACATTACGAAAATCTGCTTAATAATTAATCCTTGGAAACAAGTGTGCTAAAGGCAGTTGCTGTAAGACTAACACATATGTTTCTGTCAGAAATTTTGTGGCTAAAATTACATTGATAATAAAGAGAATATGTCAGTTTCTCATTCCGGGCCTGGTTTATCAAAAAAAAGGTTGATGTGTAAGTTGGAAAAAAATTCAATAAAATTAAAATAACCATAACATGTAAGTAAATTTAAAATGAGTTTTGTAATATTAGTGACAGTAGTAATAGTCCCGGATGAGCCAATTGGTTTAACGATAATCCTGCCGCTAGGGGCGCTAGTGTCGCTGCGTGCGACGGCGGCGGCGGTAAGTTTGAAAAGCGCCCTGAGCGGGAGGATTATCGTTATTGCAATTGGTTCATCCGGGACGAGTTAAAAGAATTGTTAACGATAATCCTACCGCTAGGGGCGCTAGTGTCGCTAGTGTCGCTGCGTGCGACGGCGGCGGCGGTAAGTTTGAAAAGCGCCCTGAGCGGGAGGATTATCGTTATTGCAATTGGTTCATCCGGGACGAGTTAAAAGAATTGAGGATTAGGGTAAGGTGAAGGAAAAAGAGGAAGTGACGTGGAGTGTTTTGATTGGTTCGTTAATTCGTGTGGAAGATGAAGGAAGGAAGATGAAAGAGTATGGAGGTCACGTGATGGAGAGGAGCGGGGTGGCGAGGTGTTGTCTGTGCGGAGGTCGGGACTGAAAGAGGGAAAAGATGGGGAGCGAGGGATAAAAAGTATAACAGAAAGTGACGTGTGAAGTTGTGATTGGTGGGAATAAGAAGTGATGTTATTGGTGGAAAGGAACAAATGAAAGTTGTTGATTGGTAAGAATAAGAGAGATGATTGGTGGAAAGAAAAAGGTGTGGGAGTGGGGTATGTTGGAGGTGATGGGAAAGGTAAGTTTTGCTAGCAACAAGATTTGCAAAAGCCTTTCGAGAACTGATCAGCAATTTTTTGAACGTTGGATGGTAGTTTTCTTGAGTGGATAGAGAGATGGGGCGATATGAGATGCGGTGGCGAAAATGGGAACTAAACAAGATGGTTGAGACAAGAGGTTTAAGGACGAGGAAATTTGGAGGTTAGTGGTGAACATGGCGGTCGCAAGAGGTGGGGGGCAAGGAGACGCGGTGGTGAGAATGGGAACTAAAAGAAGATGGCGGTAGCAAGAGCTTAGAAGAGCAGATTTTGAGGTTAAAATAGTGGGAACTAAAACTGGCGGAGGGTCTGCGACAAGGAGATGCGGTGAGAACTAAACAAGATGGCGGACGCAAGAGGAGGGTAAGGAGATTTGAGGTTACAGTACCAAAACACGAAAGGATATATTCCTACGCCAAGCAGGTCCGAAAAATAATTATGCGTGTGGTACTTACCTGTTACTGGTGTGGATGCGTCACCAAAAGAGCGGCAGCTTCACGCGATGCGAAAAAATAAAAGCAAACTGTTTTTGAAAATGCTTAACCAGCTTTAAGATCAACCAACATCACTACGCACTGATATACCTAGGTTTTTAAAGCGGTACAGACACCCTTTGCAGAGGCGTAATTTAACTATACCAAAAACCTGGTACTGGACCATCGTGATGGTCGCTAGCGTACGTAGGAGCAGGGTTCTCATAGCCGGTCGAAAGCGGTCAAAAAGTGTACGACGTAAGTGTTCACAGTAGCTGCTGTCGAGTCAAACGTCGAGGTGTGAATGAACGAGATCTGTTCTTGCCGGCAATCTGGTTGGGAGATGAGAGGCGCGGTGGTAAAAATGGGAACTAAATAAGATGGCGGAGGCATGAAGTTGAGGTTAAGGAGCGGTGAGGTGTTGTCTGTGCGGAGGTTGGGGCTGAAAGAGGGGAAAGATGGCGAACGAGGGATAAGAAAATATAACAGAAAGTGACGTGTGAAGTTGTGATTGGTGGGAATAAGAAGTGATGTTATTGGTGGAAAGGAACAAATGAAAGTTGTTGATTGGTAAGAATAAGAGAGATTATGATTGGTGGGAAGAAAAAAGGTGTGGGAGTGGGGTATGTTGGAGGTGATGGTAAAGGTAAGTTTTGCTACCAACAACATTTGCAAAAGCCTATCCAGAATTCATCAGCAATTTTAAATAACTAGTGTTTCGGGGTTTTCTCTGGCTGGTAGACGAATGCAAGCTGTTTCTGCTTTTTTCATAGGTTTTCCCAAAATTGAAAATGCATATATTGTAACACAAATGTGTGCAGTGCAAAAGAAAATAAAAATTAAATAGGCACACACACACACACACACACACACACACGTTGCAGTTGCCATACTTATATTATTCGTCTTTTCCTTTTTTTCTTTTTTTTTAAAAAATAACTAGTTTTTGGGGGTTTTCTGCGGTTGGTAAACGAATGCAAGCTCTTTCTGCTTTTCATAGGTTTTCCCTGGTTGGTAGGCGTTTTCTGTAGTGGTTGACGAAGCCGTTTCTAATTTTCGAGGTTTTCTCAGTTTTTTTTAGTGGTTGTCCCTGCCCGGTAGGCAAATGATGAAGTTTTACCTTGTCGGCGCACGGATACTAGGCACATACTCGCACACACACACATTTAATAGTAGCGTGTAGCAAACTGTTTTTGAAAAATGCTCAACCAGCTTTAAGATCAACCAACATCACTACGCACTGATATACCTAGGTTTTTTAAAGCGGTACAGACACCCTTTGCACAGACGTAATTTAACTATACCAAAAACCTGGTCGCTAGCGTACGTAGGAGCAGGGTTCTCATTGCCGGTCGAAAGCGGCAAAAAAGTGTACTATCTTGTTTTCATGGGTTTTCCAGATCGGTAAGCGTTAGAATACTCTTAGAGCTTTTTTCAGGTTTTTCGCGGTTGTCCCTGTCCGGTAGGCAAATGATAAAGTTTTTCTATAACGTCGTCGTTTTGGCTTGTGGCGCACGGATACTAGGCACATACTCGCACACACACACACACACACATTTAATAGTAGCGTGTAGCAAACTGTTTTTGAAAAATGCTTAACCAGCTTTAAGATCAACCAACATCACTACGCACTGATATACCTAGGTTTTTTAAAGCGGTACAGACGCCCTTTGCACAGACGTAATTTAACTATACCAAAAACCTGGTCGCTAGCGTACGTAGGAGCACGGTTCTCATTGCCGGTCGAAAGCGGCAAAAACGTGTACTATCTTGTTTTCATGGGTTTTCCAGATCGGTAAGCGTTAGAATACTCTTAGAGCTTTTTTCAGGTTTTTCGCGGTTGTCCCTGTCCGGTAGGCAAATGATAAAGTTTTTCTATAATGTCGTCGTTTTGGCTTGTGGCGCACGGATACTAGGCACATACTCGCACACACACACACATTTAATAGTAGCGTGTAGCAAACTGTTTTTGAAAAATGCTTAACCAGCTTTAAGATCAACCAACATCACTACGCACTGATATACCTAGGTTTTTTAAAGCGGTACAGACACCCTTTGCACAGACGTAATTTAACTATACCAAAAACCTGGTCGCTAGCGTACGTAGGAGCAGGGTTCTCATTGCCGGTCGAAAGCGGCAAAAAAGTGTACTATCTTGTTTTCATGGGTTTTCCAGATCGGTAAGCGTTAGAATACTCTTAGAGCTTTTTTCAGGTTTTTCGCGGTTGTCCCTGTCCGGTAGGCAAATGATAAAGTTTTTCTATAACGTCGTCGTTTTGGCTTGTGGCGCACGGATACTAGGCACATACTCGCACACACACACACACTAAAATAGTAGCGTATAAAAAAAATTTAACAAACCGTAGATTTTCAAGAAAATTCCCACACCGCAAACTACCCGTTTAGCGGAAGAAAGTTCGTTATTTTTATTGTCTTAAAATGGCTCTAACCCTTTTGATTACGGTACGGTATGTTTAAGATATCTGCATGACAAATAAAATGTATAACTTCAATTTTCTGGGAATAGCTGTGAAGTAGTCTCATTGTGAATGTCTTTTGTACAACTGTTAAACCGTAGGAAACGAAGCCTTACTGTACAAGAACTGTACAAGAACGTTAAAGCACACAATTTATGTGTATTATTATTATTATTATTATTATTATTATTATTATTATTATTATTACTTTGTGGCGTTGTCTATTTACAAAGTTTCCATGTTGATTTTAATGTTTAAAAGCTTTAGACCTTTCTCACTAAAACTCGTCATTCTTTTATCTTTTCTTTTTTCATTTTCATACAAAGAGAACGGAATTTCACAAGTGAAACAGTACTGTGATAACGATACCAACAAACTAATTATTATTCACCCACTGAAACACATAAAAACAATAAGTAATAATCACAGACCCAGTTTGTGGGTATTTAAATGAAACATCATGCACAATATAAGCCAATTATGTAATAAGTTGAAATGTGCAAATCTATAGATGTATTTCTGGTGAAATCCCGGTATGGAATTTTTGAGTGCAATGCAATTTCTCCTGTATCTGCTATGTACCTGGTAGAGAAAGTAAAAATAGTTACAGTGACTATACAAATGTAACAATAGAGAAACCCACTTGAAGAAAAAACGGAATAAAAATAACAAGGCGTCAGACTCAACTTTTGCGCCATTCTCCGAATATCTGAGAATATTCTTAATATGAGACAAGCATTTTACCTTAAGCAAGTAGTTTTAATCTTACTTTTATGAAAATCAGAGTTTTCTCTATATCGTTTATTTGTGACAACAACGCTAAGTTTCGAGCTAGCTATACTCACTTTTCTTGCAACTATATACGTTTAAACTAATATTAACAAATTTCTCGTAATCCCAGAATTTATTAATCATAGCTGTAATATTTTTCACAACTGCATGTAATAATATTGATTTAGGGGCTTTCTCTACCACGTAAAATAGTAGGTAGAGGAGGTATGCATTGCATCCAAATATTCAATATTGAGATTTCACTGGAAAACTAAATACTTGTTTTGAGGTCCCCTGAATAAAAAACATTTTTAGAAAATTCTGTGTGTATGTGTCAGAGCAGCATAACTCAAAAATGAAAAGTCGGATAAATACTAAACTTGGTATTTAGGTTGAGTACCTTCCAAAGATACGACACAGGGTTTTTCAAGAAAGTCCCTCTACCCAAAACTACCCTTTACATGAACTATTTTCCGAAATGTTTTATTTTCTAAAACTGTCTCTGACGATTTTAATTACAACACCATATATTAAAGACATTTATATGAAAAATAAAATGTATATCTTGAATTTTGTGGAAATAGCCTGTGAAGTCCTCTTGATTCGGAAGAAATTTTCTATGATCTTGTATAACTGCTAAGGTTTGAGAAAAACATACAATACAAAAAATTTAGATCTCTTTAAAAACACACACAATTTATTTGAAATAACTTTTTTGTGACGTCAGCCATTTCCGAGATATCTGTTATAAATGGTTCGAATTGTACAATGCTTAGCCATTCTTTTTTAAAGGCATGTCGCTTTTCAGTTCTTGCTCGCCATGTTGATGGAAAGAATTTAGAATTTTAAGGCCAGTGTATAGCGTCCCTTTGGATGTATAACGGATGTGCAATGCAACCATTTCCCGAAAAGTTTATCTGGATTAAAATTAAGTGGATATGAAAATAAACTTTCGTACTCACCTATAAGAGATAGAGGGTAGAGGTCATACGAACGTAACACTTGAGAATTTTTATTCAACAGTTGGTGTTACTCCTTAGAAAGGAAGTATCTGCTGTTTCTATTTAATTCTTACATTTTACATAACACGTATGCACGGCACAACACAAAAACACTACACACGACACTCATAGTTTTAAATATTGCACTGATGCGGGTGTGCAAACGTTACAACGCTGCTCGCTCCAGCCATTCCCACGTCTGGCACTACGCGCAAAGAACGTGTGCTGATGTAAGTGAAAATCGAGCGTGAGAAAGGATGTTCGTCAGCGTTAAAATGCAGCCTTATTGCCGATGGTAGGGATCGCGCAGTGGCGGATCGTGACAGGATGACTGCGTTTTTACAACTTGACAATTTTGTGGCGAAATGAGGCATTTAACTCGACGCGCATGTTGTAATTGCGGTTGCGATAAGCGAGCTTATAAAAACCCGGTGCCAAGAGCAAACGGCCGTAGTGAGAAACGGGAGCGATAGTGGGTTTTTCTACAAAATCGTTCTATTTGACGAAAAATAGTTTAAAATAAAAACAAAATAGCAGCAGCACTTTGCAGGGAAAGAGCGATCGGTGCATTCGGACGATAAGATGGAGCCGCAACCCGGGAGAAGTCGCGATGGCACCTTGCAGCCTACGTTCGAAATTATAGGACACAAGCAGAGAAGGCTGCCAAAGCTTTTTTCCGGCTTTACAGTCGCAAATTACCGTAAACCCGGTCCCCAGAGATGTTAACCCGGAGCAATGGGTATCGCATTTGTTTAACGATATTCTAAACTTTGCGAAAGAGAACCTGTTAGAAAACGAACCCGGATATTTAGGCATATCCATAACAGACGAAAAGGAGACGTCCAAAGCCTTCAACATGAGCGTGAGGCGCGTAGACCAATTGAATGCGGATGTCATTGTTGGAAGCATCGAAAAAGTAATACAAAGTAACCAACAATTCTTGCTAAGTGGGCCTCTTCATGTGACGTTTGTGTGGACCAAGGAGGTCTCGGGTTCGTGCCACCAACCTTGCGATGCCTGTAGGGACAATAAAGGCATTGTCGAAATAGCCAACAAAGACAACTTGTGTTTAGCAAGAGCCATTGTTGTAGTTAAAGCCAAAGTGGATCGCGACGTTAACTATAGAACGATGACGCGCTCCGACTATCTGCAAAAATCGAAGGCCGTAGCCTTGTGCGCGAGCATCGGTCAAGGCCACGACAGCTGCACGATAGATGACGTCAGACGCTTTGACGCTGCGTTAAAGGGCTACGCTGTGACGGTGTTTGGCGATCGTACGGGGAAGCACGTGCTGTACGCGTCGGATAAGAAATGCGATAAATACATCGACGTCATGCTCCACGCCGGGCACTTTAATGCTATCGCGAACCTTCACAAGTGCTTTAAATGCAAATGGTATTGCCGCCGGTGTCATCATCCCTCGGCACACAAAAAAGAATTTCACAGGTGCGACGCCAGGTGTGCTAAATGCCATCAGCAGTGCGATGCGCGATTTGACGCCTACATACGCTGCGCCGAGTGCAACAGAGATTTTAAGGGACCGACATGCTTTGCAAACCACGCAAAGAAAGGCGTGTTTTACCCAAAGGCGCTGTCGGTGTGCGATGTAGAAAAGGTGTGCACGTCTTGCAATAAGCTCGTGAATGCGAGGTACAGAAAAACCGCGCACGAGTGCGGGGAAAAGTACTGCTATCATTGCAAGACACACGTGAATTCTAGCCACATGTGCTATATGCAGCCGTATGCCGCAAAGAACAAAAGAAACCGGTACGTGTTTATGTTTATCGACTTTGAATGTACGCAAAACATTCCATATACCGGCAAAAAGGACACATACGAGCATGTACCTAACTTGTGCGTGTTGTACCAAGCCTGCCCGCACTGCATCGACGAACGCCGCAAGACGGCATACTGCACCGAATGCGGTTGCAAAGAATGGGTGTTCATGGACGAACCCGTGAAGCAGCTTTTCGAACACATCGCGCAGGCGAGGTTCGAAGCCTGGGACGTCTACGTCGTGGCGCATAACCTCAGAGCTTACGACGGGCAGTTTCTATTAAAGTACATGGTGGCGCACTTAGACTGGGTGCCGGAGCTCATCATGAACGGGAGCAAGATCTACAGGATGAGGTACGGTGACGTCACATTTCTAAACTCGCTCAACTTCATACCCATGCCACTCTCCCGCTTTTCAAAGACCTTCGGATTGAAGGAATGCAAAGGTTATTTCCCGTACCTGTTTAACACGAAGGAAAACGAGCAGTACGTGGGTTCGATTGCCGACAAAAGGCATTACTGTCCAGAGGGCATGTCGGAGAAGGGTCGGAAAGCCTTCGAGCAGTGGCACGAAGAAGAGGCGTCCTCCGGGTACGTCTTCGACATGAGGGCGGAAATGGTGGCGTATTGCAAGATGGACGTATTTCTACTCAGTCAGGGAGTTTCCAAATTCAGAAGGGAATTCTTGGACGAGAACGGAATAGACCCGTTCAGAGAATGCGTCACCATCGCGCAGGCGTGCATGTGCGTGTATAGAAAGCGCTTCATGCCGCTTAAAAAAATTGCCCTCTTGCCAGCGGGCGGGTATCGACTAGCGGACCGTCAGTCTCGCGCCGCATGCATATGGCTAACTTGGCTAGAGATGCAAAACCGCATCGTCATCCAGCACGCCATGCGAGGACGCGAAGTCAAAATCGCGGGGCACAAGGTGGACGGGTACAGAGAGGCTGAAAAAACCGCGTACTTCTTCCACGGCTGCTTTTACCACGGCTGCAGGCGGTGCTTTCACAATCGCCATGCGGTGATATATAACTCGGGACACGAAACCATGGCCTCCAGGTTAGAGAGCACCGAGAAGGTCACGGCCAAGATCAAGGCCGCCGGCTGCGCCGTGGTGGAAATGTGGGAGTGCGAGTTCAACGCCGCGATGAAGGCCAACCAGGACCTCGCGCGCCACGCAAGGGACTTTCCGGTACCCGAACCCCTGAACCCCAGAGACGCCTTCTACGGAGGTCGCACCAACTGCACCAAGACGTACTGCGAGGCGAAGGGGGATAGCAAGATCTACTACTACGACATATGCAGCCTGTACCCGTACGTGAACAAGACGAAACCCTACCCCGCGGGCCACCCCAAGATCCACGTTGATCGATTCCCGCGCTTGGAAGACGTGGTGGCGGGTTGGTGAAGTGCGAGGTTCTACCGCCGCAACACCTGTACCACCCGGTGCTATCGGCGCGCATCGGCGGCAAGCTCATGTTCCCGCTATGCCGCGCTTGTGCGGAGGCGCAGAACCAAGACTAGTGCCACCACGGAGAGCGCGAGAGGGCGTTGTCGGGTACCTGGGTGATCGACGAGATGAAGATCGCCCTGGAGGAGGGGTACCGCCTCCTCCGGGTCCACGAGATGTGGGAGTACGACGTGGTGCGGCACGAACCGACCACCGGAGCCAAGGGTCTCTTCGACGACTACGTGAATCAGTTCTTGAAGATCAAGACCGAAGCCTCCGGCTGGCCCTCGGATTGCGACGAACCTGCCGCAAAGCAGCAGTACGTGGAGCAATTCTTCGAAAACGAAGGCGTCGCCTTGGATCCCAGGCCGTCGCCACCAACCCCTGCAGGCGGGAGCTGGCCAAGCTGATGCTCAACAGCTTCTGGGGCAAACTGGGGCAGAAGGACAACCTCCCCACGTGCGAGCTGGTGGACCGGTACGACCGCCTCCTGGAGCTGCTCAACGACCCGGGCGTGGAAGTGCAGACCTACGTGCCCGTCACCGACCGGATCGTGTACGCGGTGTGGAGGTACTGCGAGAGTGCCGCAAGGTCAACCCCACCGCCAACGCCGTCCTGGCGGCCTACACCACGGCTCACGCGCGCCGGGTGCTCTACTCCTACCTCAAGAGGCTGGGAGAACGCGTCTGCTACTTCGACACCGATTCCGTCGTCGTCGCCGCCGCTCCGGTCGACTGCACGCTGTCCGTCGGACGCCTCCTGGGGGACATGACGGACGAGTTGGAGAAGTACGGGAGAGGCTCTTACATCGCCCTGTTCGCCTCCGCGGGGCCCAAGAGCTACTGCATGGAGATCGTTTGCCCCGAGACGGGCAAGACCTTCTTGGTGTGCAAGGTGAAGGGGGTCACGCTCAATTCGGGCAAGCTGGAGCTGGTGAACGCGGAGGTGATTCGCGACGTGGTGCTCAGGGACAACGACCGCGCGGTGAAGCTGGCGGGCACGCAGATTTCGCGGAAACCGTCTTGGACGGTCGTCACCGAACCCAGCTCGAAGACGATTAGGATGGTGGTCAACAAGCGCGTGCTCGCCGGCGATCACGATTCCTATCCCTACGGGTTCAAGAGGAACGCATAAATGAGACGTCTACAGCCGCGCCAAAGTCATTTCGAACCGGGCGCCCTGAGGAGACGATGCCCGATCCCCGAGACCTGGGGCGATTCGAGTTTCCCAGCACGATGCTCGTGGCGGGGCCGTCGCGCTGCGGCAAGTCGACCTTCGTGAAAAACCTGTTACGCCACGCGCACCGGATGTTCGACGTGCGCCCCAGGAGGGTGCTGAGTTGCCACCCTCCGGAGTATTCGCCGAGACTCGAACCCTCGGCTCTGCGTTGCGAGACCCACGCGGGCATACCCGAACTTGCTTCGGTGGGCGAGAACGACCTCGTTGTCCTCGACGATCTGATGCTGGAAGGTGGCGGGAAGGACGTGTCCAATTTTTTCACCAGAGACTCCCATCATAAGCGCTTCGGCATCGTCTACATCCTGCAGAACGTATTTCCGCAGGGTCAGAAATATCACAACATCTCTCTGAATGCAAACTACGTCGTGGTCTTCAAGAACAACCGGGACAAGATGTAGATCGAGAGACTGTGCCAGCAGATCGAACCCAGGAACTCTAGGTTTCTCTTGGAGGCCTTCGAGAAGGCCACCGAACGCCCTCACGGGTATCTCGTGTTGGACTGCACCCAGTACACGCCCGCCCGATACAGGTATCGAACCGGCGTGCTGCCGGGGGAAAACCTCTCTTATTTCGTACCCAACTGAGACCACCGAGAGGAATCGGGTTCGTTTCGTTCTATATCATCCCGGCAGAGTCTTGCCCGATTGAGGCCGTCGAGTCTAAATAAAAAGTACCGCTTTCGGAGCGAACATCATTATCGCGCAAGCATGGCTAGAGGTAGGTCAAGGCTCGTGACGCTGACCAGTCCTCGCATAGCGAGACAGCACGGTAATTTGGCGGCTCTGGCCAAGGCGAAGGCCTCTCTGCGCAAAAAGTTGTTAAAAAATGCCGACGGCGATCTGATCAAGGCCATTAGCGAATGCATGCTCAACGTGTGCAGAGGTCACGTGCAACTTCCCTCAAAGTGCTTGGCTCGCCTAAAGAAGCACAAGGCTTCTTGGAGGAAGTTGACGGATAAACGGGTTCCTCTGAAGAAGAAGAAGAGCATCTTGGTTCAAAAAGGAGGTTTTTTGCCGGCATTCCTCCTACCCGTCTTGGTCTCGCTCGGCGGCGCGCTAGTGTCGAAATTAACAGGATGAAGTACGGCAGGCAGATCCTCGTTGCACCGCAACCGAAGACCGTCGACAAGCTTCACGCTGTAGACCGCACCATATCCAGATTGGCTAAAGAAATTCGGAACCTGCAGAGCGCAAAGCTCTCTGCCGACGAAAAGTGGCGGCTCGTAAAACATAAATTGGACAACTACCTCGATCTCGTGGCACAAGTCAGAAAGCCCTTCCTCGGCGACGACGACGACGACGACGATTACGAAGACGTGCACGAGCGCGTGCCGGTGAAGCAGGAGGTCGAACCCCGAACCATAAATGTCAACCTCCTCTCGCCTCGCAAAAAGAAGAGGGCGAACCCTGCCACTCCGAAAAAGAAATCGAAATTGCCTTCCGCGTCGTACCATTTTCGCAAGCGCGTCTGGCAGCCCCTGTACAAGTAAAGCATGAAGGAATGGAAGGCGCTAAGGCGATACTATGCCAGACCGGAACACTATGCCGGTTTGGGCACGGTCAAGCCCCTTCGAGAGGCCACGGGCGCGTCTAAGGCGAACATCGAGTCCTTCCTTCGAACCCAAGACAGTTACACTCTGCACAAACCGGTCAGAAAGCGGTTCCCCACCAGATGTTATCACGTGACGAATATGGACGATCTTTGGGAGGCCGATCTAAACGTCATGAACAGCGTGAGGGAACATAACAAACATTACGTGTACATTCTGACCGTTATCGACGTATTTTCCAAATATGCTTGGGCCGTACCCCTGAAATCGAAGCTGGGTACCGAGGTCGCGCAAGCGTTTCGCTCCATATTCTCCCAACGCGTCCCCAGGGTCCTCCAGACGGACAAGGGAACAGAGTTTACTTTTCGCGACTTTCTGAAGAAACACGACGTGAAACATTACACGACCAAAAATAACGTTAAAGCCAGCGTCGTGGAGCGCTTCAACCGCACCTTAAAAACCAAGATGTGGAGGTATTTCACGCACAAAAACAGTTACAGATACCTGGAAGTCCTTCCGGCCTTACTCGAGTCGTACAATAGCTCGCATCACAGGTCCATAAAAATGGCTCCGAAGGACGTGAACGAATCTAACATTTTACGAGTGTACCGCAATCTCTACGGAAATAGGACCCTACCTCGCGCAGGGAAACCCACATTTTCCGTCGGCGATCACGTGCGCATCTCTAAAGAAAAAATGAAATTCGACAAGGGCTACGAGCAGAATTGGACGGACGAAATATTTCGGATAGCCGAGGTGGTGCGCGGTCGGCCGGTGGTATATAAGTTGAAGGATCTGGCCGGAGAAGCCATAGACGGCACATTTTACACCCAGGAGCTACAAAAGGTCGCGCTACCTCGGACGTTTAAGATCGAGCGCGTTTTACAGACCAAGGGCCGAGGGCGCCGCAAGCAGGTCTTGGTAAAGTGGAAGGGGTATCCGGCAAAGTTTAACTCGTGGGTTCTGGCATCGACCGTCGATTCGACATGATTAAAACCGAGCCCTTCTCCATCACTCTCGTGAGCAACGCTTCCATGGAACACTTTACCGACAACACCACGGCCAGATTTTCTAACATCTTCCCCGAGAGAATCGTTCTGCAGGGAGAATGGGAGGTCGCCCTGCAAAAGGTCAGGTATCCGGTGAAATTTTATAACCTTTCGCCAGACGATGCCCGTCTGGCGGGCGCCAAGTACACCATGACGCTCCTCCCCACGCATTCCAAATTCAGTTTGCAAATGCCGCAAGGCATCGTGCACAATCCCAAAGACTTGGTGAACCTCGTCAACGTCGTTCTACTCGAACACTTGCACGTGGAAAACTTCTTCCTCTTCGACGAGCGCAAGCAGACGGTGGGCGTGAATGCCGCCGTCGCCCATCCCGAACCACTACCCGACATTCCGTTCGACGGGTTTGTGGAAAATGTCGCGCGCACGGTCGTACCGTACGTGGTCGGCGAATACGAAGCTCTCAACGATGCGCCCCACCAGAGACCCAAGCCGAAACCGAAACCGAAGCCCCGGGCTTCGGGGCAGCAGAAAACCGCGGCGGCTCGTTCCGTCAGACCCAAACGAGACGTTTCAAAATCGGAGGACCCTCCGGGACCTCTACACCGCATCCACAGTTTGCTCTTAACGGCCGCTATGGCAAAAATGTTGGGTTTCGAGCCCTACGTCAACGTCGTTCTCGAAAAAGGTGCTAAACACCCCGTAGATTCTTATATGGGGTTTCCTTACGAAATGTTCGTCTATTGTAATCTAGTGTCCGCGCAAGTCGTGGGCGACACCTTCGCCCAAGTCATAGAGAGCGCGGCCGTGGAATACGAAAGAAGCAACAACACTTACATGAGCGACGAAAAGACGTTTTTTCCCCAAAATTGGGTACCCTTGATTCAGCAAGACTTCAAGACGGTCAACATAGATTTAAGGAACGGTTACGGCGATCTCTTGCCATTCGCCGACGGATTTTCCTCTACTGTAGTTCTCGCTTTTCGTCCGAAACAGGCGTAATGGACGTGCACGCCGTAACGCGGTACTACCTCAATCAGACCGGCGGAGCGTTCCACCATCGCGATTTCACTCTCTACAGGGGCAAGCGCTACCAAAGAGGCAGCGGTCTGTTTTCAGCCCTCGGAGGACTCTTCAGAAGGTTGCTACCGTTTTTAAAGAGCGGAGCAAAAGCAGTCGGAAAGGAGGCCTTAAAGGCGGGCGCTCACGTTCTGTCCGATGTGACTGTGGCGGGAGCAGCGCTGAAGCAAGCGCTCCAGCGGAGGCTCAAGGAGTCCGGATACAATTTAAAGCGAAAAGCCGACGAAAAGCTCGATGCCATGCTCGGTTCCGGCGCCAGGCGTCTCAAGAGAATAAAACCGAGCAAATCCAGAAAGAGCAAGCAGTCCAAGCTGAAACGCGGTAGGCGCAAGGTGCAAGACGTATTTTCGTAATGGCAGACGCGACCGTCCACATGAGTTCCGAACTGGACCTCTTTACAGAGGTGCCGGTTCAGATGAGCATCGAGGAGTCACGGTTCCTATACCTAAACCCTCAAAACACTTTAATGAAAAATGCCCCCATCACCTTTCATTATTGCGGAAATGCGGACGATTACCTAGACCTGACCTACGTCGTACTCGAACTCATGGTGCGCATTGTAGATGACAAAGGAGAGGCCTTAAACGCTGACGCTAACGCCACTCTGGTCAACAACGCCTTAAATTCCCTGTTTCAACAGATGGAGGTAACCCTCAATAACGTCATCGTCTCCATGCCGCAAGCCGGTTACCCCTATATAACCTACCTCGAGACGCTTCTCAATTACTCCGAAGATGCCATGAACACCAAACTAGAATCTACCCTCTGGAGAAAGGACACGGCAGGCATCATGGACACTTTTATCGCCAATGCGGGTTTTCAGTGGCGTCAGGGGTTTACCAAAGGGAGCAACGTCGTGCAGCTCATCGGTCCTCTGTCCAACGCTCTTTTTAGACAGGAGAAGCTGCTTTTGAACAACGTTAGCATGACCGTCAAGCTCACTCCCGCCTCTCCCCAGTTTTATCTGTTTTCCGACGTAGATACCTTTAAGGGGTACGCCGACATCGTGTCTGCCACGCTGCGCTTAAAATCGGTGCGGCCCTCGCCGACCATAAAGCTCGCGCACCAGGCCGTGCTCCCAAAGGGCAACGCAAAGTACCATCTCAAAGACGTCAGCTTTCACGCTCTCAGCATCCCCAAGGAGTCCAGGGCAATGGCGTTTAGCGACGTGTGCGTAGGGCAAGTTCCAAGGAGAGTGGTAGTAGCCATGGTCACCGACAAGGCCTATTCCGGCCATTTTAACTCAAATCCGTACAACTTGAAACATTTTAAAATGAACTTCTTTCAGCTCTACGTGAACGGGCAACCCGTTCCCTCCCAACCTCTGCAACCCGACTTTACAAAGGGACACTATTTGCAATGCTTTCAAACCCTGCAGGACGGCCTAGGCATTCATTTCAAGGACGAGGGACACTCCATCTCCAGAGAAACCTACCCGCAAGGGTATACGATAATGGTTTTCGATCTCACTGCAGACATGAGCGCTAACGACTCTCACATCTCGGGTCAGCGCCACGGAACCGTCTCTATAAGCATCGGTTTTGCCGATAAATTGACAGAACCGGTCATACTTCTGCTGCTAGCGGAAATACATCGCACGGTCGAAATCGACGCCAACCGATCCATTTTGGTATCATGAACACCTTTCAAATTCAACGGTTTCTATCGACATGCCCCTCTACGCGCTCTCACTTTTTAGGCGTCTACCCCTGCGATAAACTACCCGTACTTCACGGCATTCGAACGCCTCCCTTGGCGCTAGTGGCTAACACCGACCCCAGCACCAAATCAGGGCAACACTGGGTTTGCATCTTTGTGGACAAAAACTCGCATGGAGAATATTTTGACAGTTACGGCATAGGACCGCTTTCGCCCCATTTTCTCCGGTTCTTAAATTCGGTCTGCGGGACGCGTTGGTCCGCCAATGCCAGAAGGCTGCAAGGTTTCGACAGCACCACGTGCGGTCATTACGTCATCCCCTACCTCACCACCGCTGCTCCGGCTTGCCTAAGCATACATTCTTCTCAAAATTTCACGTCAGCAATCACGCGCATAATGATGTCGTCATTCGCAAAACGTTCAAAAACGCATGCCGCGCAAAGTGCTCTGACGCTCAGTAAACTTGTCAACCCTTGAAGGTGAGTACGTGTGTGTGTGTGTGTCACTATTCAGCACATCTAAGCTAATCCATCGTCTTGCACGTGCTTTCAGAAGACGCTCCTGCTCATATAAAAAGCAACGTCACGGTGCCGCTCGCCTCATTCAGAGTGTACCATGCAGCGCGCGGATACAGTCCTGCTGCCATGCAGCACGCCGACCAGGTAGGTCCGCACCTATGTATTAGCTTGCTTTTTTCTATCCCGTTTATCTCTCTATCCCTCACATTATTATTATTGTTTTGTGTGTTCCAGTATAACCGGATGTCAAACCCCGACCACCTCAAAACCCGGGGAATAAAGGAAACTACCCATCTTCGACCTCCAGCAGCATCCCGACAGCCCTGCTCCGCCAGCACAGTTCCAACACAGTGCAGTTGTGGGTCCTCTGGCGGATATCTACTTCCTCAACCCGCAACAAACTAAATTCGTCAGTGTGGGATTCTCCCCCCGGCCGCCGCACCACTCGTCGTCACCATTGCCAAATGTGGACAGCACAACGCAGTCGTCATGAGTTCCTCGCAGTGGCACAAACTCGTCGAAGCCATCCCCATCATTCACAAACGCTTGAATGACCCGCAGGGACGTCTACAGCAATTTCAGTTCAGCGACAGCGTCACCATCGTGTTTAAGTTTGTGTTCGGAAAGCTAAAGCTCGTTTTCAAAGAACCGCAAGGCGCATCCGTTACGCTCAACCAACAAGAATGGCACGTGTTGCATACCCTGCAGCGCATCATTACCGACATCATCTATCACAAAAAGAAGGAAGAGACGGACGTGCAAAATCAAATCATGGCATACCACAAGTACATGCTTCACAACCATGCCTCCAACGTTCCCTTACATGACATGAATTTCACGCAGTTCACCAAGTACATACGGTGCGCCAATTTTAGAACATTCCTCGAGGTTCATCATTTCCTCAACACCCATTTCGCACTGCGCATCTCACAAAATAGTCCTTAGTGCGCATGTATTTCTACCAGCGTTCCAACCGCACCTCACCCAAACATCTCGCGCCCTTCGCTCCCGCATCATGGGTTACAGAAATTACCTGTCGGTGTACTACCATGACAGTAAGATGTTTAAAAACTACGAGGTGGACGGTCACCCCTATAAAAATACACCTTATGCACTTCGCTTCGTCGACAGCACCTACGACGGAAAATCCGTCTCCGCCAGAGTTCACAGCTGCGAAACCAAAATTCATTTTGTGCTATCTAACATGTGCTTCAACGATATCCAGTTCAAAGCAGATAAAGAAGACGTACAACATCAGTGGTTCCAATTTGTGCCCGCAAGAGGTTTATACATCGTTTTCTACGAACAGCAATACATTTCCACAGACAAAATGCAGCAAATGTTAAACGAAAACCCCATGTGCTACGGCACGTGCTTAGCGGCGCATTTGGGTTGCGAAGCATCCTATATCATACCCGATCACATTCACGGCGTTTGCATGTTCAGCACCGTTCAAAACAGAGTTCTCCTCCAAGTCGAAAACCGTTAAATCAACGGACACAGTGTTTTTCCTGCGGATGTTGTGCAATAATCGCTAAGCGCTTCCGGCGGATGTAGTGAACCTCCAACGAACGTTTCCCCACCAGTGCTTCTCCTGATCTGGTAATTCTCCAACCAACTTTTCCCCCACCAGTGCTTCCCCCTGATGTGGTCGTTTGCATGTTCAGCACCGTTCAAAACAGAGTTCTCCTCCAAGACGAAAACCGTTAAATCAACGGACACAGTGTTTTTCCTGCGGATGTTGTGCAATAATCGCTAAGCGCTTCCGGCGTATGTAGTCAACCTCCAACGAACGTTTCCCCCACCACTGCTTCCCCCTGATGTGGTGTTTCTCCAACGAACTTTTCCCCCACCAGTGCTTCCCCCTGATGTGGTAAATCTCCAACGAACTTTTCCCCCACCAGTGATTTCCTGCTTCCGGCAGTTGGGTTATATTTATGCACGCGCATTCTTTTCCCCTTCATTCGGTGCTAGCCAGCCTTGGGGAATGCCAGGACCGTCGTGTAAAGACTTCCACTGCTCGTTTTGCTTTCACCAAACGTGCAGCTGCGAACTTAAGCACCGTCTCACCCGCCTGTGCACGCAGTGTCAACTCGGTTTCTACGAAGACCTCGATCATCTCAACAAGCAAATTCAACAATTCCTTCGAAGGTACTCCGCTAGAAACACCACATGAACTGCTTCATCGTGCTCTTTTGGTATCTCGATAACGGACGAAGAATCCACCTGCTACTGCCCAGGGAACGCCAAGTGCTGCTGTAGAACGGCATATACATCTTCGAACGTTATCCCCCAAGCGACGTCGACCTTGTGTGGAACCAACTTCCCACAGACGCACAGGTAGTTTGCGCACCTTATCGCAGGTGTAAACAACACTACAACCTTCCACATCAAACCACTCATATAGACGGTCCTCCCCCGTTTATCAAAAACTGCCATCTGTGCCGTCATAATGTCACAGGACGTCCTTAAAGAGCTAGAAGAACTTTCCAGCAGCGCCCACACTCTCAGCGTATCTACGCTTCAACAGCACGTACCATATCGTGTCGTCGGCGTCAAAACAATCGACACCGTTCACGGTACAAAGCTCGTTGCCAAACTCGACAACGACACAGAAGTTTTCCTACCAACAAGATTTGCAAAAGCCTCTCCAGAACTCATCAACAAACTCAACTCTACCTCATTCTGCATCATATACGCAGGCGAGGAAAAACTACGCAGCGGTTTCAAACGTCACATCGTCACGTTCTCCCCATATAACCCTAAATAATGTCCGACGAAACCTATCCCGTCCCCGTGGGGAACAATCTTAACCTACAACTCATTCTCAACGCAGCTTCACCTATCCGTATCCTCTGCATCTCCAACTCCTATTTCCGCAACAGCAGAGTTGTCACCATCACACTCGACGTCCAAGGGGCTCACGCCGTCCACGTCAAATATGTACCTACCAAAGTGCACCAGCATAAACAAGACGCACTATGCATCATATACCTCGGCAACAGCAACATTCCTGCTCTAACCAACAAACTCACATCCACAGGATGCTTCTCAACCAGCCATTACAACGAATTTACCATCCCCATCTATATACCAACCTTCACCGAGTTCGTCAACGAAAGTTTCTCTCACCTGCTCGTCACCTGCCACACCAAACCTATCCACCAATTTACCGCCGATAGCAGCAGCAGCGATGACGAGGACTCAAAGTGCACCACGTACTTTAAAATCATTGTTGTGCGCTAAATCTGTGTGTCCTAGTGCCTCAACAAACTATGAATTTTAATGTGCTTCTTTTTCTCCTAATATTTCTTATATTGTCCATTTATTGTATTCATATGTTAATCTCCTGTAATCAAATAATCCATTATGTTATTCTCAAACTATGTATTCATATGTTAAGCAAATAATACATCATGTTAATCAAAACTATGTATACATATCTTTATCCAATGTACTGTATTCAAATTATAAATAAAGAAAACAGTCCCGGATGAGCCAATTGCAATAACGATAATCCTCCCGCTCAGGGCGCTTTTCAAACTTACCGCCGCCGCCGTCGCACGCAGCGACACTAGCGACACTAGCGCCCCTAGCGGCAGGATTATCGTTAAACCAATTGGCTCATCCGGGACTATTACTACTAGTGACCATATTCCACCTGTAGAAAAAGAGGAATTTTCCCCACAAGTTTATTCAAATCACTCCAAGGAAATTTTCATACTAAGGTTCTTAATTCTAAATACTTATGCATGCTCTTGGGTTATATTATTCAGATTTAAGAACAGGGCTGTAGTTAGGACAGTACAGGGTGGTATGTTATACCACCTAAAAGCCGGGCACGTTGCCAGTGTACCTGCAAAACTTTGGCTTTCAATAATATAAAATAATGCAAAATGAAATCTTTTAAAGAACAATATGGAAATATATACTTTGCTAAGTTGAATGATAACATATTTTACAGTTATCATAAAAAGGGCTTATAGTCAAGTAAAGTTTTGATTGTAGACCACAATTAATGCTACCTATGATGATGAATGACATCTCTCATCATTTACCCATGTTGATGACTGAAACTCTGAACAAAAAGAACAGCAAAAAGAGGAACACACTGTTGGTAAAGCAAACCAATATACTAATTCTTTGTAATCCCCAACTATACTATGCGTAATCTTGGCTCAAATCTGGAAGATGATCAGCAGACGAAATAGCATGTAGGGAATGTGACAATACAGACGATGACCAATATGAGTCCATCCGAAATCTCAACTGAATTTATAAGCACCACCTAAATTTTTTTCCAACTACAGTACTGTATAACAAAGACATAATACAAAGGTTTAAGAAAGTACAGAACTGAGTGCAATTAAGGAAATACTATTTGCTTGAAACAACAATATCAAAGTAAGTACAGAGAGTAACAACAGGAAGAGGTCAAAGGGCACTCAGTATAACCATTAAACAAATTTTGTTGTCTTTTCTGTATTTTCAGTATTCAATTTCTTAATTGCTGGAAAGGGAGCTTGCCCAATTGAAATTGAAATTTTATTCCTAATCCCATAAAAGAGTACATTTGTCGAACTTCCAGAAGTCCACCCTTTAATATCTAACATATGAATTTGCATCATACCAATTTATTTAATTTCTTTATGGAAGTGTACATACTTTGGAGTCCCATTCACTACTAACACCTTTTGCTCAAATAAGAACAAATGCAAATCCTGAATCATAGAAGGTCTCTGTAAGAGGCAAGAAAAATAAGGGAGAGGCTTTCTGGAAGTGATAATGCAGAAGGATAAATGAAATTGTAGTATATGGGTTCCAACAAAACCTGTAGCACACAGTTTACGTAAACATCCAGAGGAGATCATTCATATTCTGTAAATGAAGTAAGATAAAACTCCACAAGCAGGATAGCTCATGATAATGTTTGAAGTGTGCATTTGGGAGATCGCAGGTTTAATTTCTGTTGGATTGGCCACCTTAAGCTTTTTATCCCCTCAAGTCAGTAGGCAAATGCTGGGGTGAGTTATATATTCCTACACATTTTCCTATCCTTTGCACTTCATTTCCTTTCATCCTGTTGGTTAGCATGGTTAGGCAGGGTGGACAGTGGAATGCAGTGAATATGCTTTGAAGAGAGAATAGTTTCTGTCATAGCATGTAACTTTCTACCTGAAATTGTCTGTGAGGAGAGGGGGAATGTCAAATGCGTGGTTGGGTAATGTTCAATCTAGGACCCTGCTGTGCTGCATCAGCCATCATCCTGTTTACTCTCTTACCTCATCCCTTCTTCTTGGAGATTTAGTAGGCCCAATAGGTCTAGCTGTGGCCAAAGTGGGGAACTTTGTTACTAAAGGCTGGTTCACAATAATTCAACAATGGGAATGCATACACTGGCCAGCATTGATTCTGCACTGTAAAGGAAAATATGTGACTTTAATGGAAATCAGTGCCGTGATTTCAAAAATGAAGTCTTTTTTGGCTATCACATCCAGTTTTTATGATACGTGCATGTATGTCTATGGTGCTAATTTCATTCAGCTTATACAGCTTACTGCTACGTTTCATTATGTTATGGTAAATATGTTGTTGATTTTCTTCCTAATCGACTTACTTCCGTCTTCTCTTATCACCCAGATGTTTATGTTTATATTCCTAGCACTTATCAGTTTTGTTCTATGGGTCTTGTCTGTCTTCTTTTGAGGCATTTATGTTTACATTCACAGCTATCATAGATCTCAACTTCAGTTGAGCTGAAAGCTTGTGTTAATACACATTATTGTCTTCTATATGTGTAGTACTAAATTATAAGTTTGAGTATGACTTCTACATCAGGATTACGCAGGAGACAGTGTCTACAAAGTCCTCAGAAATTTTGTTACATTTGTGGGTGTTAAGTGTTTTACAGGAAGGTACATAAAATAGACTCACAAACAAAGACACTATATTACTCATATTTCAAAGAGAAAGTTGGTGATTAGGATAAATCGTTCACGCTTCATACTGCATGCAACAGTTGTGTTGAAAGATTATGTTAATTGTATGAAGGACAACAGAAGGCAATGCTGTTTTCCAAACCAATGATATGGATAGAGGAGCAGAATCGCCATGATGATTGTTACTTTTGCATTTGCAAAGTTGCTGGCTACAACAAAAAAAAAAAAAAAAAAATAATGCAGGAATTAAATATCCAAATCTGAACTCAGCTACACGGCCTATTCCTCATGGACCCCGATTACCCTACCTACACCACCAGCAGATCTCAATTTTAGTGAATCTGAAAGCAGCTCCATGACTTACGACAATGAGTTGGTTTCTGGTCCAGAAGAATTTGACAATTCACCACAACAGTTTAATCAATTTGAGCTAAATGATTTAGTGAGGGATTTAGACCTCACAAAACAAAAACGTGAATTACTGGGCTGAAGACTTCAGGTGAAGAATTTGTTATCACCTGGCGTTACATTTTTGTGGTATAGGAATTGCAAAATACAGTTCCACAAGTACTACACAGAAGAAGATCAACTTATGTTTTGTGTGGATGTGTGTAATCTTATTCAACAGTTGGGCAGGGAAGCATATGATGAGCCAAATAACTGGCTCTTTTTATTGATTCTTCCAAACAAAGTCTTAAGGCATGTTACTTCATAATGGCAACAAGTTAGCTTCAATACTGCTTGCACATTCTACGAATCTAAGAGAATTTTTTGGAACTCTAAATCGAATGCTTGAGAAAATTAAGTACCTAGACTATGATTGGCAAATATGTGATGACTTGAAGATCATTGGTCTGTTACTAGGACAACAGGGAGGATACACAAAATTCCCTTGTTGTCTTTGCAAATGGGATAGCAGGGCGAGGGATAAACAGCAGAACTGAAACCTGAATCAAAATATGTTACTAATGTGTGTCTTGTTGATTTTTACAAAATTCTACTCCCTCCATTACACACAAAACTTGGCATGATGAAACAATTCGTGAAAGCACTTGACAAAAGCTGCCCTTGCTTCCAGTACGTATACACAAAGTTTCCACATTGTCCTCAAAGAGGGAGTATTTGATGGACCACAGATAAGGAAATTGATGAAAGATATTAATTTTACCAGCCCTATGAATGAAGTTGAAAAATATGCGTGAAATGACTCAGAGAGGTTGTTAAGAAATTTCTGGGCAGTGTGAAAGACCCTCAACACAAAGAAATTGTTGAAGTATGCTGGAAAATTTCAGACTGCTTGGCTGTAATATGAGTTTGAAGCTTAATTTCCTCAAGTCACATCTTGACTACTTCCTGTTGCATTTAGGAGTTGTCAGTGAAGAGCAAGGTGAAAAGTTTCACCAGGACTTGAATGATGATGAACGATGTTATCAGGGACGTTGGAATGTGCATATGCTGGCCGATTACTGCTGGTGTCTTGCATGCGATAAACCTACCAGAGAAGAATTGAGAAAACCATGTACACTGAAAAGTTCCATGGGAAAAGAAAAGAGGGTGCACAAGATAACTAACATAAATTCTCAAATTCGGGTATGCTTTCATGTTATTATTATTCTTTATTTTCTTCAAAAGTTATATATGAGTGTGTAGTATTTTTGCAAATTTTACAATTATGTTTTCATTGAACATTGTCATATTGCTAAAATGAGATGTGCTACAGAAAAGCAGAATGCATTTCTGAATTCTGTGCACCCAAATTAGTAAAAGTCACCAATTTTTAATTGTACTGCAGAAAAAAAAGTTTTCATTTGTAACCTAGTGATATATTGATGACCATATCAATAACAAAGTGGAAAGTTGATTTTGCATATTGGGACATCATTTCTTTATAGCAGACCAATGATATTTTTTCACCTGCTTCCATTTCACTCAGCATAATGGAGGTTAACCAACATCAAGATTCTATAGAGTAAACATTTTCTAAGTGTAATTCCACCACTATTTCCAATTTCTCTAGTCGCATCAAGCTTCACTCCTTTATTAATAGAGAACATTATAGTTAGTTGTTCTTTATTAATTTCTATCAGTTTTTTTCTGTTCTTTGTAGTTGTTTTGAGGTAATATAGTTTTGGGTTGCATATAAGCAAACTACTGTTTCCGATTCCTCTCGTGGTACCAAGCTTCATTCCTATATTAACAGCATACATTAAGTTATTTGTTGTTCTTTGTTAATTTCTACTGGTTTTTGCAGTTCTGTGTAGTTTTTCGAAGCAATAGCCATAGCCAGTTTTGAGTTGCATATAAACAAACTACAGATGACATTTTTGCTAGAAGAACCAATGCTCAATGGATCTGAGGGAGTCAGGATCTGTAGTCAGAATGCACATGTGCTAGAATTTCTTCCAGTTTTATTTTCCCAGCTTACAACTAGAGTGAGCTCTTAACTGTTGTGTATATCACTGCCACTTTGAATAGTTTCTACAGTGAAGAGTCTAATATGCACAATATGGATCTAATATGCTGTGCCCAGGAATGACAACAAGAAAGTAAAAATTTGACCAAGTCTTATTTCCTGTTCCCGGGACCTGGAAAAGCTTTCTGTTAATTGTGAATGGTCATATAATACACATATGTTAACTTTGTCATTCTCATTTCTGTTCTCAGTTATTGTGAACCGGAGGGCGATGGATTTTTTTGTCTGTAAAAATCTTTAGCATGACTTCCTTCAGAAGGGAAGTAAAGCCGGTGGTCCTGTGTCATAGATTTATGGCACGTAAAAGAACCTCAAGCCTAATAAAGAGGCCTCTGTGCAAAATTACCAATCTTTCATGCCCAATATAAAATGGGACGCTAAGAACCATAGCGGTTATAGAGTGCCAAAAAACAAAAAAAAAGCCTTAATCGATATATCTGTATTGCTAACATTGAGAGTAAGTGAATTTATATTTTATAATTAACGAATGAGAAGATTATTTTTCTTGATGGCTGCAGACTGTGTGTCTTTTCCAAAGAGGTTAACTTGGTGACCTGGGAGTGTAGAATCTTCATATTCACCAGTTTCATCTCTATGTTGTTGTATAGGTATATGTTAAGGGTTTTGTACATTATGTGAAAGTTTTGTAGCCTTTAGTTTATTAAATAATTGGAGTGCTAATTGAGCAGGGAAAGAGCAAGTTTGTGCTAGTAAGGAGCTCTGTGGCTGAAGAGGAAAAGTGATGTAAGGGACAATGGGAGTTGCAATTAGATTATACAGAATGAGAATTGGACTGTTTATGGCAAAAAAGGTTATTAAATGTAAAATTGATAAAAACATGTTGATGAATTGGTTGACAACAGGAAGTGTGATACTTATGCTCCTAGTGATCGGAGGGATTGAATTAAATCCAGGTCCAAAGAATATGCAAGAAATGATGGAGGATCTCGTAGAAAAATCAACAACCTGAACGGAATGGAACAACGCATAAAAGATGATTTAAACAAAGTGGCTGAAGAAATAAAAGAAAATGTTAGTAAAGATGTGCAAGGAATAAGTATAAAAGTTGATAGAATCAAAGAGAGATTGGAAAGAATAGATGAAAGGAGGAGACTCAATTTGGTATTCACAGGAGTTGAAGAAAGAAGGGGTATCTGCCCATATGAAGAAATAAGAAAAATTTTAACAAATACACTAGAAATGGATTTAATAAGATGGGAGATTGTGGAAGCATACAGGATGGGTAGGGAAGACAGGAAAGGACCAAAAATAATACAATTTGCAACATCCAATATAATTTACGAAATTTTAGGAAGTTCAAAAATGCTAAAAGGAAGTAATATATTTATAAACAAAGACTTGAATCCAGCCCAGAGGGACCTCAAAAGAAGCCTAATACATAAGATGAAGAAGGCAAGATCAGAAGGCAAACGAGCATTCATTCGAAACTTACGGCTTTGGATAGATGATGAGGATGTAACATATACCAGCAAAACGGATCTATGGTGGAGAGAACCAGAATGGAAGGAAACAAGTCAGCAAAATAGCGGCGAACGAACTAAATTAACACCAGTGGCAGCCAGCGGAAGTATAAAGTCCAGAACAGAGCTGAGAAAAGGAAAGAAGATAGATCCAACATGAAAGGAAAATGACGTAAATGTAACAGGTGAAGGTACGTCACAACATATATATGAAGCAATAACACCAAGCCAGAGGGGAAGGAGAAGCCCAGTAACGTCATGGCATACGTCATCGCCAAAGAAGATAGGGTCACTGGGGCAAGAGGAGAGGGAAGCCGCACGTGTCCTTGCAGAGAAGGGGAAAGAGGCGTGGCAACAGTGAGCAGTGCAACAAAGCATATAGCGGGGAAGGGAAGGGGAGAGAATCGTTGGAAAAGTGGGGAGTATTCGGAGGAAGAAGGGGAAGAAAACATTATATCATCTCCGCATGGAAGTATATTGGTGCTCCAGAAAGAAATGCAAAAATCAGTGGAGGGAAGTAAAAAAAAACTTTAGAGAGGTTTACACCTTTCCATAACAGAATGGGATCGCAATAGCGGCCAATAAGGAGATTGGGATTTTGGAATTGTGAAGGCCAAACCGGTTGCTTCACAATTTCACAATCTTGGACTGTACCATCTTTTAGAGAAAGATATATAAATGTTAAAGGATAAAAATACGAACATAGACGTCATAATAATGGAGACTTTAACGTAAGAATAGTGGAAAGAGACAAGCAGAGAAAGTAACTAAAATTATTAGAGAAAATAATGTGAGTAAAATATGGAAGGGTATAAAATTATGTATTTAAAGAAATAGACATTAGGAAAAAAGAAAGTTCATAGTATGGAATGAATAGGAATATATGGATATGGATGGTTAAAAGAAGAAAATAATGTAAATTCAAATAAATATAACAATTACTAATTGTATTAACATGTAATAGTAATCGGAGAAGACATCTAATATGTAATAACTTAATGCTCAATAGATTAATATATTATTATGACCAAAGGAGGGGAGATGACTATAAAATGGCCAGGGCCAGAAGCAGTCACTCCCAATATGATTGTAATTATTTTGGCACTCAATAAATGTTACATATATATATATTAAATAATTATGGGGCTAAAGAGAAGATCTAAAGTTTTAAAATTTCACCTACTGTAACTATCTAAAAAAATATTTCATCATTCTAACTGCCAAAAGGTACTTATAGGCTATGCAGCATTTCTAGAACTTAAAATACTTTCTGGGAGAAGGTTAAGGAAGCCAGGCATTCTGCTAATGTTTCATATCCTTTTGTTTGAACATCAGGGCATTTTTCATCTGTTATTATTTATTTATCTTGGTATGAGTTGCGGCCATGAGGCCTTCTTTTCCACTCTACCAGACAATACTATACAACATAATAGAAATATAAATATACAAAGTTCTAACAAAAAATGTTAATGAATTAATTGACCTAATAGAGGTTAAACTATTAAGCCCGGGACTTAGTACTTACAGCATCGAAAGTCGCCATTGGGGTATGTCATCTCAAAACAATTTAAGATCTCCTTGTGGTTTACCAGGAAAAATGTGAGTCAACTGGAGAATTTAATGCCCCTCTGGCATGTTGCCATGGTAGCTCAGTGGTTAGAGCAACCGGACGGAAACTGGGAGATCCATAGTTAAAATCCTGGCTATGGCAGTGAATTTTTAAGTTGTCTGATTCTACCTTTCCAAAAAATATTAAGATTAGGAAAAGAAGAATACAATACAATACAACATAATAAAAACAAACACACACAAGGTCCCACAGAGATATTAAAATCAAGAAAGTAAAAACATCATAACAAAAGAGCTTTTAAGCAGAATATTAATATAGGTAAAGACATTACTCCAAATTGTTTAATATCTAAATCTGAAATATTAGTTGCTACTACATAAAATAATAATAATAAATAAATGTTGCAAGGTATTTATCACTATAATAGAGCAGCAGATTAGATTGGATTATAAATGTCTCTTGAACTGCATAAAATTTCGACAGTCCCTTACGTCTTCTGGCAGGGAATTCCAAAGACGAGCTAACACTATGGTGAATGATGATGAATAGAAGGTTGTGTTATGAGAAGGTATAGCAAGAATGAGGGAGTTTTGTGAGCGAGTTTCTCAATTATGACGGTTGGAAAGATATATAAAGCGAACATTTAGATAGTTTGGGATGCAAGACTGAAGGAGTTGGTGGAGAAGTGATAAAGAATGTAAAGTTCTTCGTTCCCTAAACTGGAGCCAATGCAGTAATTTGAATGATGGTGTAACATGGTCAAATTGACAGAGATTGCATACAAAGTGTACACACTATTTTGAGCCCACTGAAGTCTTGGAGTCAAAATTTCAGTTAGGTTATTAAAAAGAGAGTCACAATAGTCAAAATGGGGCATCATAAGTATTTGTATTAATATTTTTTTAATTGAAGTTGATAGAAAGTCATTCATATGTTTTAAAGGATAGACTATTAGGAATACTTTTTTGCATACATGTGTAAGCGTGTTCCAGTTTAAATTTTGATCCATATAAACTCCAAGATTTTTTACTGTATTTTGAAATGGGATTTCAAAATTATTTAATGCAAGGTGTTCTATGTTATCCAAATTCAGAGTTCCCATTAACTGCTCATATCCCATAATGATTGCTTGTTTTTTGTAGGTTTAACTTTTGTCCATGTTTTAATGAACAGGTCGATAGTTAATTTACGTCTTCATTTACAGTCTTAATAGAGTCATTGAAATTACTAGAGTCTGTATTGTGTAAATACAGCTGCAAGTCATCAGTGAAAAGATGATGTTTACAATGTGTTATACTGTCTGTAGTGTCATTTATGTAGATAGCGAACAACAGAGGTCTGAGCACTGGTCCTTGTGGTACACCAGCTTTTATTTCTTTCCAGTTTGTTCTATTAACACCTACAAGGAGTTGCTGACGAGAAGCGAGAGGAGGAAGACGTGCCGAACGCGCGCTCGGCAGAACTGCGAAATGGGAGTGCAACTAGAAGTTTATAGAGCCAGAATAGGTCTATTTAATTCAGCAAGAGGTAATTTGGGTGGAAAATGTTCGGGAGAACAGAGTGGAAGGACGGCGTGGTATGCATTGGTGTTGATGGTGCTACTAATAATTGGAGGAGTATAGTTAAACCCGGGACCGGATACAGAACAAATTATGGGAATGCTGAAATGCATCGCGGAAGAAATGACTAATTTTAAAGGAATGAAAGGAGAATTGAAGAGAAGTTGACAAAACAATTCGAGGAGATGAAATCGGTATGGAGTAATTTTGAATACGAGGTGGACAAAGGATTCGTGGAATGTAACAGACGAATAACAAATCTGGGGAGAGCAGAGAAAAGGAGCAGAAAAAGGAACTTGATAATATTTGGAGTAGAGGAAACAAGAGAGAAACGAGTATGGGAACAAATAGAGGAAATTTGTCAAGATAAACTAGGAATAAAGTTAACAGGCTGGGAGATAATTGATATCTTCAGAGTGGGCAGAAGAGGCTCGAACCCAAGACCGATAATCGTCAAGTTAGCGACGGTGAAAATGAAATGGACAATGCTATCTAATGCTAAAAAATTAAAAGGGACAAGAATATTCCTTGAAAATGATTACGGGAAGAAAGAGAGAGAAATAAGAAGTTTGTTGTTAAAAAAAATGAGAAGTGCAAGAGCTAGAGGCGACAAAGTCTACGTGAGAGGATTGGATTTGTGGATAGAAAACAGGATATTCATCAGCTGAATTGGAGAAGATCACCGTCACCGGGAAATGCAACACGTGGTGAAACCAAGGACAGGTGGCAGAGAAGGGGTAGCATGGTAAACGGAGAGGGGAGAAGGGGAGGAGCACGACAAACATCATCGGTCAGAGGAGAAGAACGGAGGGGAGGACTGCAGCAAGCGTTATCAGTCGGAGGAGAGGAACGGAGGGGAGGAGTGAAGCAAACGTCACCAGTTAAACAAGTAACACCAGAAAGTCAGCTGATTGAAGATTCGCGCAGAATGGCCTTGGGAGCAGCGGCGGGGATTGACGTCTGGAAGGATACTGCGCTTAGCATAATTTCATCGCCAGGGGGAAGTATTTTGCAGGTGGAAGAGGGAGCAGTGGGGAACGAACCTGTGGGTAGGCCAAGACTGACCAGGAGTAAAGCAAAATTGCAGGAATTTAGGTTTGAGAGGAAGGGATCTGTATAGGAAAAGGCATTGGGGGTGGGAGCATGGAACATACAAGGGCTGTTTGAAAAGTTAAAACATGAGGAAATAATGGAGATCTTAAAATTAGGCGATGTGATAGGTGTGGTAGAGACATGGGCAACAAAGGATATTCCAGTGGATGTGTCAGATTTTTACTTTTATGGTAAAGCTGGAGTAAAAAAGAAAGAAAGAGGTCGTGCATCAGGTGGATTAGGGTTATTTGTTAGGAAGAGTTTGCAAGTCAAAGTGAAAATGTGTAGTGAAAGAGGGGAAAATTCAGTTCTGTGGTGTGTTGTAAATGGGATAGGGGACAAGCTAAATGTGTGTGTTGCAGTGGTATATAACCCTCCAAGTGCCTCGGAATTTTATAATCCCAATCTATTTAATTTGTTAAGACAAGATATGGAAGAATTATCAAATAGATATTTAAATAATTGTTTTATTATAATGGGGGATTTCAATGCAAGGGTAGGGGTAAGTAAAATAAATGTAATAGATGTTGAGTATGAGTTAAGAGGGGATGAGAATGAGATAGTACGAAGAAGGAGCAAAGACAAAGTTTTGAATTGCAAAGGTAAGAAGTTAATAGAATTTTGTGAGGAGTTCAACTTAATGATGTGTAATGGGGTGAAGGGGAAAGATGACATGGGGGAATTTACCTTTGTGAATGAGAATGGTCAGAGTGTGGTAGACTATATGATATATTCAGTAGAGTTGGATCCGTATATCATGGATTTTGAAGTGGTGAATTTAGTGTGTTCCAGTAATCATTTTCCAATAAGGGTAAAATTCCTAAGTACATATAAGGGAAGTGGCAAAGCAAGGCAACAAGAGGGAACTAGAATTGAAAGATATAAATGGAGGGAGGAGGAAGCAGAAGTATTTTTAAAGAAACTGGGGACAGATATAGGGAGAACAAGGAAAGCAGGTGTAGATGAGATGCTGAAAGAAAACAGAATTGAAGAAGCTGTATTAAAACTAGAAATGTTACGTTGATATTGTAATGAAAAGAAGCTAGAAACAGTGATGTGTATTGAATTTATTTAAAGGTGAGTCGGAATTGTTACACTAACATCACTTAAGTTTACTCACTTAACATGTTTCGGGAAACGGTTGTTCCCATCCTCAGAAGTTAATTCGACTGTCGAATTAACTTCTGAGGATGGGAACAACCGTTTCCCGAAACATGTTAAGTGAGTAAACTTAAGTGATGTTAGTGTAACAATTCCGACTCACCTTTAAATAAACTAGAAATGTTATTGAAATATGCGGGTTCAAGAATGAAAATGAAAGAGGATTGGGTCAATAAGAAGAAGGGATGGTATGATGAGGAATGTAGGGTGGCAAAACAAAGAGTTTTAAGGGAGCTGAGAAAATGGAGGCAAACAGGTGATGAAAAGGAAAGAGCGGATTACATGGTTGAAAGGTGGGGGTATAAAAGTTTGTTGGAAGTAAAGAGGAGGGTATGGGGGGGGAGAAAATGAGTAAAAAATTGCACGAGGCAGCAGCAGCTAATGATTGTAAAACAATTTGGTCCTTAGTGAAGAGTATGTATAAGACAAGAGCGAGAGAGAATAGTATAGGTGTAAATGAATGGCTTAATTATTTTAAAAATCTTTTGGGAGCAGAGCAACAAACGAAGCAAATTGTACGGATAGTGGCAAACTGTGACTATATTGAGAAATCAGACAGTAGGATAGAAATAGGGGAAGTAAGAGATCAAATTATAAGACTAAAAAGAAACAAAGCAAGCGGTATTGATGGTATACCAGGCGACTTCTGGAAAGCATGGTGTCTAGATGAGAATAGATTGGAGATGCTAGTTAGGGTACTAAATTCAGTTTTTGAAGTGGGTATTGTACCCAGGAGTTGGAAAACTGCAATTGTGGTGCCAATTTTTAGGAACAAAGGAGATGTGAGTAACCCAGCAAACTATAGGGGGATTAGTTTGTTAGCAGTGTTAGGAAAAATTTACACTGGGGTTCTGGCAGAAAGGGTGCAATTCTGGGCAGAGGAGCAGGGTAAGTTATCAGATTTCCAAGCAGGCTTTAGAAGAAAAAAGAGAGTAACAGACAACATTTTTGTGATATCCACAATGGTCAGTAAATATTTAGCTAACAAAAGGGGAAGGTTGTATATGTTATTTGTGGACTTTGAAAAAGCGTTTGATACAATTAATAGGGAAGCCTTATGGGCTAAATTGAGCAAGATAGGAATGAGTATCAGGTTCATAGAAACATTACAAAGAATATATGCAGAGAATGACTTTTGTATAAGGGTCTCAAATAATATAATGACAAATGTTATTTCAAATAATATAGGGTTAAGACAAGGATGTAAGTTAAGTCCTATTTTATTTAACTTATTCATTGACAATATTTTAGAGGCAATTAAGGTAGAAAATGGGCATCTGCCAGTAATTGGAAATAAAGAAATACCGGGTTTGTTGTTTGCGGATGATTTAGTTGTAGGAGCAATAACCAATATCGGGTTAACTAAAGCAATTGGAGCAATAGAAAAGTTTTGTAATAAATGGAGTCTCAGAATAAATACAAGGAAAACAATAATAATGGTGTTTAAAAAGGAGAATAAGTTGAGGAAGAATGAAATATGGTGGTGGCAAGGAAATGAAATCGAGGTGGTTAGGAAATTTGACTATCTAGGAGTACGATTAAATAGTAATGGGAGTTGGAATGAGCAAAAGAAAATGATACTAACAAAAGGAAAACTGGCAATGAAAGCTATTAGAGCTTGCCTAGATAAAATACCAGAGATACAAATAAAATGTTTTGAGAGAATATACGGAGCAGTAGTAGAGGCTAAAATGCTTTATGGAACCGAGATTCGGGGTTTAAAGAGAGGGTGGGAAAATGTAAACAAGGTGCACAGAAATTTCTGTAAATTAATTTTAGGTCTACCAAGGGCTTCACCCAATGGTGTTGCCCAAATAGAGTTAGGGAGGTTTGGTAGCAACGCAAAAATTGTGGAAAGGGTATTAAAATATTGGTATAGAATTAAGGAATTGGAAAATAATAATTTGTTAAAACAGTGCCTAGAAGTGCAGTTAAAACTCAACAAAGAGGATACTTGGTGTAAGTATATAGAAGGAACCCTGAATGAAATAGGTTATGGAGATATTTGGAGAGAGGGGCAGGTACTGGAGAAAGGGTTCTGGAGAAGGGTAAAATTGAGAATTGAAGATATTGAAAGACAAGAAATTCTAGGTAGTTTTAATTTTAAATCTTCTTTATGTATATATGCAGATTTAAAAATGGTGTGGGAAAGAGAAAAATATGTCGATATATGTGATAGATCAGCACGAGAAGGTTTTGCATGGGCGAGGACAGGAGTGATAATGTTAAAAGGCTTAGGGGAAAGAGAGAATCAAGGAAAGTGTCCGCTATGTAATAGAAAGTATAATAACTATTGGCATTAAATTCTAGAATGTGAAGGAACTAAGGAATCGAGGGAAAGATTGCAGAAAAAGAAATGGGACAATTTACTAATTGAGATTATAGGTAGAAAGATGCTGAGTGTTAAATACAAGGGGAACATATTAGAAGTAGGAAAATATTTAGGTTTAATTACAAAGAGATGGCTGAAGAATTATAGGAATAAGGAGTAAGGAGTAAGAAGAAAAGTAGGTATTGAAAAGTAGATTAATAACATATTTATTTATTCAGTCAAGTAGGGCCCATTGACTCGGTAACCACAGTGTTGGAGGATAGGGGCCCTACGAAACCAGCAACTTGGTGAAGTATGTAAAGTGGAAACTGTATACACTATGTATTTAAAGAAATATCCATCCATCCATCCATCCATCCATCCATCCATCCGTCCATCCGTCCATCCGTCCATCCGTCCATCCGTCCATCCGTCCATCCGTCCGTCCGTCCGTCCATCCGTCCATCCATCCATCCATCCATCCATCCATCTGCCTGCCTGCCCGCCCGCCCGCCCGCCCGTCTGTCACCTACAAAGTTGTAAATTCTAAGGAGGCTGTGCATAAATTACCTTTCATTTTCTTCCTATTTCAACCAAATTCAAAACATATTGACAAATGTTTGTCTTTTTGTTTGCATAAGATTTTTGACAAAGTGAAACAAAAGTATTGAGTCCCATTCACAATGAAAACTAAGAAAACTAAGTACAGATGCAGCATAAATGCAAGACTGCACCCATGTTATTTAAAGGAAGCAGTCACATAGAGTCAATGCTCTATGTAATGCAAGAGAGTTCAAACCTCAAACTTTTTGCTTGCATTGCATGCATAGAGAAAGAATTCTGCAATTCTCTATCTGTGCATTGCCAGCCCATGAGCAACACACAGTTGTGATGCAAGATTTTACCCATGTACTTTACAATCGTGGTGTTCTTCCATTTGGCTGTGCCAGGCCATTTTAAAATTCTGATGCCAGACACTCCTCTGTTGTTTAGTTGGTGCAATACCATTTATGTCCTATTTTTTTATAAAGACTGCACCAATTTTCTTATTGGATGTTATTAGTTATGTCAATTGCTTCAACTTGAAGCTTATAGTGCACTCGGGAGATATCTGCGTGCAATTTACAGATCTAGAAACCCATGCCAACTTCTTGCATTAAATTTACAGCTGCATTGTGTGTAGCCTTACCTCTCGCATGCCCTTATGCTGCTGTATGTTAATGTTACCTCTTCATTGCAAATGGGGTCTTGAACCCCTTCCAGAACCAAATGTCTATGCCAAGGAATGAAGAACATGTTTCAAAAACTGTTGCTCAGGTACTGGTCGACTGGCTTGATGAACATCAGATAAAAGTGCTACAACTTTGAAAATTTGTGTTTATGAGCATAGGAAAATCATTAATTCATCTATTTATCATTAAGAATTTCTGAATATATATTTTTGGCTTAATGTTTTTCAGATTAACAGGAAAGCAATTTCAGTTGTCCTTGGATTGTATGCTAAAAGCTCTATTTTGTTACAGATTAAGGGCATTGAAGTGAAGACAAAAAAGCAAGTGGATCTAATGAGCCTTCTTGATGATGTATCAGAAATTGAGGAAGTCTATAGGTATGTTGTTTGTTTTGGTTTCAGTGCTGCTAGTTTAATTTCCCTGTTAAATGTAAAGATATTTGGCAACACTTAAATGAGTAAAATGATGATGCAAATGAGCTCAGAGTTCTTTAGTGTCTGAAATTATCTGGCATTGTTTTCTTCAGAGTAAGGTAAAATGACGTAAAAATCCTTAATCAGGCAACTTGTCCCACTTAGGAATAGAATCCAGAAATAGGCCCAGTGACTCCCTGCATTTAAAATTGTTAACCTTTTGACTGTTACATACTTCACAAAACCAATGACTGTGCGGTCATTGCCAACCTTGTTTTCTGTATACTGGATGCTTTCTGTGCAAGAATGCAATTGAGACTGCAGTTTATATTACTTGTCTCAGTTTTGCTGATCAGCTTGTTATAAGACCCTTATTGACTTTCAGTGAATGCAGGGCAGGGCAAACAGGCTGTGCATTTATACAACACCAATAGAGCCATGTCAACATTCAATAGAGCTAACAGGCTTATAGGTAAATGTAAGTGAAACAAGAAATGTATACACAATGAATTTTGACAAGTGCTCTGAACATTTCAGACGCCACTAAATTATTGATAGCTGAGCCTGCTGTAGCTCAGCTGGTTGCTGAACATGACTGGCTCTGGGCAACTAGGCTGCCATGAAAGAAAGCATATTGTGAAATGTATGGTAGTTATCTCTCTCAGAAGATGCTGGAAGCATTCTCCCTCAGCTTGTAGGTACTATTAATATCTGTGAATAAAATTTCCCATTGACTTACAAATAACCAATTACTGCACTCATATTGAAACATAATTATAATAAATGAGAACACCAGTTACTGTGTAAACACACTTTATCTATCATTAGGCACTTAACGTAACACAAATGTTACACTTGAGTCACTTTGGCACACACTTGAATACAACACAACTGATCCATCGAATCAAATGAACTGCTGAACTGCACGACTCACAATTGACTGCTGAGTTACAGCTCATAATTAAACTGTACTGTCACTTCTAACAGAACTCAACACTCAACTCAATTAACACTAGCTAGTCCTGCTGCCAGCAGTCCCTTATATAGACCTCACATACAAAGCGGAACTTTCAAGAGTGAGAACCTACCAGATAGGGCCAAAAGGAATCCTCTGGAGCATGGAAGTGGCACATAATGGCTATTGTTCCAAGTGCTCATTGTTCTAGTGAGTGGCTGGCCATTAACCTAACCCGCAGCTGGTAGATGGGTTTGGAGGCACTTGCACTGCCATCTCGTCTATAGGAACTTAGCGTGCGCTGTCACAGTATTTTTCTTATGTCATCTGTGTGCTCTAAGAGGTGCATATTCTAAAAATGGGTTGTTTATTTTCAAATGCAAGTACCCTAAAATGAGTTAAGAATATCTTGGAACATATAGGGAACATAATATGTTACTGAAGAGCAGGGACAGGACAACGCTGATGGATAACTGATAAGAAGATAGTGGAGGCTCATTTTGCACTCTCTCCTGCCATGAATACATAGGATATTAACCTAGCTTCTGTTGCCTTGCGTTTCTTTAAAGAATCAGGTATGAATACTGTTAATGTGTTGGAGTTTGTGTTGCATTATTTTCAAGAACATGGTTTTTGTTCAGGCATAATACGTTTGGAAGAAATTACAATTAGCTGGAATGTTATTAAATTGTTAGAAACAAATTCTACAGCTGTTGGTGTTACTCAGAAACAACTCTAGATGTAGAAGAAGATAGTTATAGTGGTGACTTTTCATCTTCATTCTCTGCATGTGAAATTCACTCTCCCAGCACAAGCAATGTAACAGAACCACGTTCTAGCCCCATATTGAAATCTAGTGACTCTAACAGTTAAAACTGTTCTTCAGCATAGTCCAGTAATTCTATCTAAGTTTGTAGTCCACAGAAGATAAGATAAGATAAGATAAGATGCTTTATTGTCACAAAACGCTTACATATCAGATGAGCAAAGCTCAGTAAACAGGTGACTCGTCAAGTATAATAAATACATTAATTAAATAAACATTACAAACCTTAGAGAGTACTATTTATAAAACTAATTCTATTGTTACATTCTACTATTTACATGGTTATGTATTCAGTTACTGAATAGTAAGCCTTATCTATTAAGAAGCTTTTCAATGTCCTGTTAAATAAACCTTGGTCCTTTATGGCTTTAATTTGGTTTCGTAGTTTGTTATACGCTTTTACACCTGCATAAAGTGGGCTATTTTCATACAGTTTAAGCCTATGCATGGATGGTTTTAAATTGTTTTTTGTTCTGGTTCCATAATTATGTTGATATTGTAAGTAGTGCAAGTTATCATAATTAGTATGGATATATTTGTTTAATTCATATAAATATTGAGATGGTAGTGTTAGTATTTTAAGCTTTTTAAATAGCTTTCTGCATGGTTCTTTTGATCCAACTTGAGACATTATACGTATGATTCTTTTTTGGCATTTGAAAATGGTGTTCCATCCCACTGCGTTACCCCAGAGTATGATTCCATATGTCATTATAGAGTGAAAATAACTAAAATAAACAATTTTTCTAGTTTCTAAGTCAGTAACCTGGGCTATGCAACGCATGTTGAAGCAAGCTATGTTTAATTTTTTGTTAATGTAATGAATATGATCGTCCCATTTTAATTGTTTATTTAGATACACTCCTAATATTTTTGCAGTGTCTGTCTGGTTGATTGGTAGGTTATAAGCCATCCCTTTGTCTCAATTGCAGAGATGCATAAAACATGTTTTTGAAGTGTTTAATTTTAAGCCATTGCTGCTGAACCATTTCTTTAACTGAGTTAAGGTTACTGTTGCATTTTGTAGAAGATGTCCATTGTTTATGCCTTTCAATAGGATGGACGTATCATCTGCATACATGACTGTTTTAGAATTAATGCAATTTGGGAGATCATTGGTGTATATTATATATAATAGGGGGCCTAACACGCTTCCTTGTGGTACACCAGTGGTTATTCCTTTCCAGTTAGATTGGACTGTTCTTGTTGAATTATTCAGAATGACCCTCTGTTTCCGGTTTTTAAAATAGTTTTTAAACCAGACTAATGCAGTATTCTTTATGCCATAAAATTCCAATTTATTCAATAATATGTCATGACTCACGCAGTCGAAAGCTTTGGAATTATCACATATAAGTACTGCAGTATGTTGTTTCTCATCTATCATTTGTGAGACATCATTTACTAGATTTGTTAATGCAGTTATTGTTGAATAGTTAGCTCTAAAGCCATGTTGAGAATTATTTAATTTGGAGTAGTGTTCTAAGTAAGTAATAAGTTGAGAATGAACAATTTTTTCAAATATGATTGCAAATGTTGGGAGAATCGAAATTGGCCGAAAATTTTTTGGTTCAGTATTTCCACCTTTATATACAGGTTTCACCACCGCATACTTCATTCTTTCCAGAAAGAGACCCATGGATAAAGATTGATTAATTATTTTGCTGAGTGGCACACTTATTTCATGTTTTATTTCCTTTATAAGGAACGGGGGTAATTCATCCCAACCGTTTGAGGTTTTCCCTTTTAACTTTGTTATTACATTTATTACTACATCCGGTGAAACACTAGAAAAATTGAACAGAGGTGTTAGCAGCCTACAGCCATTTTTTAAGAGTGCAAAATTAGAGTCTTGGACAGATGGAAATTCCTCACGAGTATGCATAGCTATATCCACAAAATAATTATTTAATGCTTCCGCAGTTACATTATCTACAACATTGAGTTTATCATTTTTGGTGTTACTTAATCCCAGTTCCCCTTTTATTACACTCCATGTTGCCTTGCATTTATTTTCAGCATTTTTAATAAACTTATCTATGGCTAGCTGTTTCGCCTTTTTAATTACGTGTTTATAAATTTTACAGTATGTTTTGTAATACTGGATAAAGTTTGTGTTGGTTGTAGTTTTATACAATTTATGCAGAAATCTTTTGCGGGCACTGGATATTCTTATGCCTTGAGTGCACCAATCTAGTGAATATTTTTTAATTGATTGTGAAACTTGGATTTTGGGAAACATTTCATTATAACTATTTAGTAATTCCCTGAGGTAATTATTGTAATTGGTGTCGACAGTATCTGTGAGGTTAAATGACCAATTTGTGTTACGTAATTTATCTTTGAATTTTGCAATGGTTTCTGTGCTGTAGATACGCCTAGAAATTGCTTTTTTTACTTTGTTTGTTTTGTGTTTGACTGGCATCTTTGTATATACTGCTTTGTGATCAGAGAGACCCATTTCTTGCACTATACATTCTCCATCTTCATACGTTTTGTTGGTTAATATGTGGTCAATACATGTAGTAGAGAATTTTGTAATCCTAGTTGGATACTTATGTGTGAATTGAAACCCATAACTCTATACTATACTGCTGTAAAGGTTATGAATGTGATTGCCATGATACTCGTCATTAGCATTTGTGCTTGAATTTGCATTGAACAGATCAATATTGCAGTCCATGGCTATAATGCCTTTTTGTTTTTTATTATTTTGTATTTTATTAAACAGACATTCTAATTTGGTAAGGAATATTTTTAGTGTGTGATAGTAGGGTACCCTGTATATAGAGATTACCAAGGTGTTCAAACAATCGATATTCACTGCTGACAATTCGAAACTTTTTTCAGTGCTTAAGGCTTTTAGATCATGCCTGATTTTAGTATATGGTAACAGGTGGTCACGAACTAGAATACAAGATCCACCTCGTGTCGATTCCCTCCTAGTATAATGGTCTGCTAGGGAAAACCCCTTTATTTTATTTAAAGCTACAGTTTCTTCTTGTCCAAGCCAGTGCTCATTTAAACATATTACTGCTAAGTGTAACTCTAATCCTTCTATAAATAAACTAAATTCATCTATTTTAGACAATATGCCTTGAATATTGAGGTGCAAAAGCCAATCAGCAGCCTGGTCAAATTGATTTTTTCTATTGATGCCGTCGTGTTTTCATTACCCAAAATTGTTTTCGTTTTATTTTCTGAGTCACCAATTGTTACTACACTTAGTTTTCCTGCACTTTGTGTCTTGTTACAACATTTACAACTTTGTTCAGAACCTGACCTAACCTCCATGTACCTTTTCTATTAAGGTGTAACCCATCCCTTCCTAAGCAAGTCTGGTCTAAGTATTTATCTACATCTACATATAATGCTTTCAAGGATTCACAAGCCCATCTAATATTTTCATTCACGCTTTGGATGAAATCCTGACTTACATCTCGCCTTTTAATTATACTATTTACAGAAATAACTGCTTTCCTTTGCAGTTCTTATAGCACTGTACACATCACCCATAACTTCTTCTGGTCTCTTTGCCCCTCTTAAGTCATTAGTACCCACATGTATCATTACAACTTCCGCATCATCCGGGAAATTTTCGCATTTACACTGGATTTTCATTTTAGAGCATAATTGAGCAGCTTTTATGACCCTAAACACTCTTTTGTCTGCATTCTTAACTGTTACATTTGCAATCATTGAGTCACCGAGTACTAGCACTTTTGAAGCTGCTGTCGACATATCACTCGCGGCTCCAGTAGGGTTTAGAACTTCATTATCCTCTTTCTTCTTTTCGCTGCTTTGATCTTCTTTTGCAGATTCAATGAATGCCAACAAATTGCTCTCCTTTACAGCGTCCACTATAACACCATTCCGGCTAGTTGCAGCTTTATCTTTTTTCTTCTCTTCCTTATTCTTTCCTTTTTGTATAGTTTCTTCCATTTTTTTCGGTTTATTAATTATCTTGTATGTTGATTTTACAAATCTTTGCGTTTGGGTACTTATTGCTTCTGTTTTGGTTTCATTTTCCTGGTTTCTTAATACTTCAAAGCGATTTGAGATTTCGGTGCTTTGCAAGCCTAGTCGCTCCACATTCCGGATCCTTTTTGTTACTGCGCAATATGAATTATCTTCACTTAAAATATGTATCTTTACTTTTAATTCCTGGTTTTCTTGTTTCAACTGTGTTGTTTCATCGGCTGCTTTTTTGAGATCCTTGTTCAACATTTCTATTACCAAATGTAGCGTCGCTATTGTTTCCTCTTCCCGTGATTTGAGTGCCGTTCTTCCATTATTTGTCATAGCACTTTTCTCAGCTTCTATATAATTTTGATGCACACCTTCACTTTCCCAGCAATAATTTTCACTATACTTCACCATGTCACTTTCTTTTTTATAGTTTTCCTCCCTTTGGATGCTCTTTTGCCTTGTTTTTTGAGCCATACTTCTCGTCAAGACTGCACCCGCGGCCGCCATCTTGACTCATGAGAATATTAGCAATGAATATAAGAGAAATGCTGTATCTTTCTGGTTAAATGAAGGTGGGAAGAAGCATCTTTCACTCTCTAATGTTTGCAACAAATTTCATTTGGAGACATCAGTGAAGCATTATATACTTGGGGGGGGGGGATGGAAATCATGCTCTTAAATCCCACTGATCATAAAAAATATATATGTATGATGAAGTATTTGCTCACCTTGTAGAAGTAGGAAAGCATTTAAAAATGTAACCAATGAAGATTTGAGGCTTGGAAATTTCAAAGAATAATTTTTTGGGAAATGTAGATTTTAGTTTATCCTCCGCTTGTGTCTCTTGTTTCAAAATGATTCATAAAATTAAAAGCAGGAAGGTTTTTCATGGGCATTCATAAAGGGAAAACAGGAAGAAAAAAGATAAAGTGGTGGAAAGATTTTTTGGATATATCTAGAGAGTAACTATCAAGTTATCCCTTTCTTGTAGTTATAACATTAATCAGAGTGGTTCTGAGTACAAAATGAGAGTGAAAAGACCTTCTCTTTTGTTGGGGACTTAAAAACTGTATGCACAATCTATTAGTGCATTGATCCATTCATACTCTTATTATGTCCACTATTAGTATGAATAGGCCTATTTTTCATAAATTATTTATTGTACTGCTGGAAAATATAGGCAGTTTCAGGCCTAAATTTTCAAGTCGGGTGTGTAAGGCAGGGCATTTAATTGTGAAGGCAAAAAATCAGGAAAAATGGGGAAAAGGGAGTTGAGATTCTAGTTTATTAAGTCCTTTTTCCCCTGCTTTGTAAATATGCTATACTTTTGGATTTGTGGAAGTTATGTTATAATGATACTACATATCTTAAAGATATTCCTTCCAGAAAAACCATTGAAGTCTTGCAGATTCCTCCTGATACCATGGGGAAACTTCCATCTTTGGATTAATTTTTCTTCTGGCAGTGGAAATCTCTTCATAGTTGTGTAACTGAAATTTTTACAACAAATGGAAACATTGTTCATGAGATTTTTCAGCGACATAGTATTTTGAAAATGCAGCCATTTATCCATTACCGAATTTCTTCCCTGAAATTCTGGGACATGATTAAATATTCATGGTTCATAACCAAATTTACAAGAGACGTTCACTGTACTAGTTAAATTCTGTCTAGAAGCAAGTATGAGAATATGTGAAGAAGAATGTCAAAATTATGCAATTATGTATTTATTTATTTAGTTTGCTGTTCAGTACAGTGTCGAAACATAAAAGAACAATGTCAAGATCATACAAAATACAGTAATATGTTTATACATATCACTCACACCCATTCACCCACCCACCTACACACACAAAAATCAGATGCATGCACACTCCACTCACAGAAGAACCATTACTACTAGTTGTTATTTACAAATTCGTCAATATTATAAATGCTTCTTCTATTAGAAACTGTTTAGTATTGTTTTAAATTTATTCTTATTGCACAATTTGATGTCATTTGGGAGAACATTGTAAATTTATTCCCTGAAACTAGGCATCTTTTCAAAGAAGTATAGTCCATGACTGGTGTTTGCTAGGTCATCTTTATGTCTAGTATTGTGGTTGTGTCTATCATAGTTGGTTTCTAGGAGGAAGTTGAAATTTTTAAATGCAGGATAGTTTGATAGATATAAAGGCTAGGGAGAGTTAGGGTTTTTAACTGTGAAAATGTTTTGCAACAAGACTCATTGTATTTAAGATTACCAAGATATCTGACTGCTTTCTTCTGTAATACAAAGATTTTATTAAAGTTGGCTACTGTTGTGTTTCCCCGTAGTTCAACTCCAAATGAAAGATGTGAATGGATTAAAGAATAATAAATAATTTTGAGAGTATCTTTGGGTACGTATGTATTTCACCAAGTATTTGAGAACAAATAGGATTTTACTGATGCTATTTCCTAGCTTATCAATTTGGTTTGTGAATGAGAGTGTTTTGTCATGTGAGACACAATAGTTTTACTTCATTTGCTATTTTACTGGGCTTTTGCCAATGTTTATCTGAAAATTAGTGTTTTTAGTTCCAAATAACATTAATTCACTTTTGCTGGAGTTCACAAACATATTCAGATCTCTAAAATATTGCTGTAATTTATTTGTAGTGTCATTTAAAGTGGTATCTGGTACAGTAACATCTTTATGACATACAGTGATTGTAGTGTCATCTGCATATTGAAATAATTTGGCACCTGCAGGTATGAAGCGATTAATGTCATGCATGTAAAGAATAAATAATAAAGGTCCTAAAATGGATTCTTGTGGTATGCCGTGAGTTAGTATTTGCTTATTTGGTATAAATTCACCATGTTCTGTTTTTAAAATTATGGATTGCTTTCGGTTAGTCATATATGATTTTAGGATTTTTTGTGCATGGCCTCTAATGCCAAGGCCATAGAGTTTGTCCATTAATATAGATTTATCTATGCAGTCATTGGCTTTGTTATGTCTAACAGGATACCTGCTGTGTAATTACTTGAATCAATGTTGACTATTCTGTCTTCAGTGCAATCCGATATACATTTTATGGTAGAGCTATATTTCACAAATCCATATTGATGTTTAACATAAGTTAAAGATAAGATAGATAAGATTCTTTTATTCATCCTTTAAATACAAGATTTCAAGGACATGTCAAAAACAAGTTTATATACATAAATACAGGTTTTACGTATCCCAATACTTAAATTCTTCTACACTATAAAATGCATTCATTATTAAGAACTTTTTTATTTCTTTTAGTCTATATTCTGTTTTATTGATTTTTTTTTATTTCAATGGGTAACTTGTTATAAAGCTCTTTACCCATGCTTATACTGCAATGATTGTTTACTGATCCCCTATATACTGATCTAAAATAATCCTCATTATTTCTTAAACTATGCTTATGTATACACTGATTTTTTGGTTCTTTTTCTTATAAATTAATTTTTGTTGTTTCATATATATATATATATATATATATATATATATATATATATATATATGGATGGAACAGTTAAAATACCGAACATTAATCTACATGTATCCTACTATTTATTTTCCCAATTATTCGAATAGCTTTTTTTTTTTTTTTTTGTAACTTGAAAATGTTTTTTACTTCTGTTGCAGTAATGTTTCCCCATAGAGTTATCCCATATTTTATGTGTGAGTAAATGAATGCATAGTACACTTGTTTTAATGTTTCATAATTCATATTCTTTCTTAATTGCCTCATTATAAATGGACCTTTATTTATCTTTTTGATTATGTGATATATATATATATATGGCTTCCATTTTAGTTGTTTGTCTATTATTACCCCTAAGATTTTAGCATGCTGTATTTCCGGTATTATTTCTCCATCTGTTGCAATGCTTATGTTATTTTTACTCTAATTTCCTAGTTCAAAATTTATCCAACTGTTTTTTGGGTGTTTAATATCATGTTTAAATTTAAGTAGTGCTGTTTTATTATTTTAATTAATTCATTTGCTTTAGTTTCCACCTCTGTTGCTGACTTGCCTCGCCTCTAATTATTATTGTCATGTCATGTGCATATCCAATTGCCAAACTTCCATTTCTTTGTATTATTTCAAAAATATCATTTACATAAGCTAAAAATGGCCCTTATTTAGAACCTTGCGGGACTCCTCGTTTTACCGTTTGAAAATGAGATTTAATTTTTTCTATCATACCCGAGCTATGTCTATGATTTATTTCCATGCACTGTGCTCTATTTTTTAAATATGATATATCCACTTTTTTGCCAATCCTCTAACCCCATGATTTTTCAATTTATTTGAAAGTATATCTAAATTTACACAATCAAATGGTTTTGATAAATCTAAAAATATAGCTATTACACATTCGCAATTATTTAGTGCATTAATTATATTGTCATTTACTTTATTTATTGTGTTGTCGATTTCTTTTCTTGGAATCCATTTGCCATTCCAATATTATATTAAGCTTTATAAAGTACAGTTGCAATTGCTTTAGGAATACCCCTTCTGTTATTTTTGAGAACGTAGAACATAAAGTTACAGCCCTATAATTTTCCATATTTGTCGTACTTCCTTTTTGCTTATATAGAGGTCTTACAATTAGTTCTTTAGCATATCTGGGAAAATACCCTGAATCAATTATGCATTCGTAATATGTGTCATATTGGGCAGTAAATCGTACATTCCAGATAATTCATGATTCTTTTGTAGAGAATGCCTTCAAATATTTTACAGAAGTCAGGTAAGATAGATATAGGCCGGTAATTATGTATGTCCTCTTTGTTCCCTGTTTTGAAAACGGGTATAATTTTAGCAATTTTCCAAATATATATCGGGGAAGACCCCATTTTCCAAACATGAGTTTATAATTGCTGCAAAGGGATCTGCAATCATTGTTCAACATGCTTTTAACAGGGACATAGGAATATTATCATTACCAATACTGTTATGGGTTTTCAAAGATTTGATTACATTTGATACTTTTGTACTATCTGTAGGATAGAGGTACATACTAGATGTGGATTTCAATTTTCCTGATAGTCCTATACTACTGCAGGTACTGATTATGGGACACTTATTCTTTTTAAATTAGCTGCAATGGATACGAAATGGTTGTTAAATATATTAGCCACTTGTGTTGGTTCTTTGGTAGCGTCATTTTGGGTTTCCGAAAATTTTTCATTATTTGCCAACTCGTTTTGCATATATTATCCAAGTTTATTATTTTATTATTGATGCTATTCTGTTTAGCAGCTGTCACTAGTTGGTCATAAGTGTGTTTTATTTGTTTAAAACTAGCGAGGTTGAAAGACTTATCTGTGCTTTTGTGATCAGTTGCAAATTTAAGAAGTGTTTAATTTGAAGTGTCTTCCAATTGTCATGACCAGTGTGTTTTGGGATGCCTTTTTTATAAGTCTCCGAGGACAATTAAGATTGATATAATAGTATATAATAATATTATAAAAGGCATTTAGTTTTACATTTGGATCTTGTTCAGAGTAAACGCTGTCCTGTTTTTCTTAAGTTAGGGCCATGTTTAGCATCTTCAGGTTTGATTCATTATAGGAATTTACAAGTTTGTAGTTATATTTCCAGGTTGTTCTTGCAGAATAATGCATTGTGCTGTGTAGTCAGATATGCATGAGTGAAGAACACTTGTATGATACTGTGGGTTATCAACGTTAGTGATAATGTTATCAGTAACGGTACTGGTGTAGCTATAATTCAAGTTGGTTCATTAATTGTTGCCTTCAGGTTGTATTCATTTAATATGTATTGGAGTTTTAGTTTATCATTAAAGTTCTGTAGGAAATCGATGTTAATGTCTCCCATAATTATGATTTTACAATCAGGATTGGTTGTAATTTGGTCTAAAAGGTGTGTTAATTTATCAAAAAAGATGTTGATGTCTCCACTGGGTGGCCTGTAAAGTCCAATAACAGTTATCCTTGCTTTGAGGAGGTTCACTTTGGTTCCAGTGAACTCTACATGACCTTCAATGAATAAATTTTGAAAACGCAATTCAATGAATTGCTTAAAGATTTTGGGATTTGTTAAGATGCAGACTTCACCCCATTTTTTAAGTTTGCAACAAAAGATTAGAGGTTAGGTTCATGCTAGGAGTTAAGTTAAAAGAGGATTGGTGCTCATGTAGGCCATGCTCCGAGAGAATCAGTACATCGGGTTTTTCTTCTAGAGGATTTTGTTGTGCATGTTGCCAAGAAAATTTTGTTTTATCAACAGCAATCACTTGTGTTTTGCTTTCACCCCTGCCAGACATAATAGGGACAGTTGATCATCTCTGTGCACCCAGCTGCAGATAAGTGATCTCCACCTCCTACTCTTCTACTGCTTTGACCCAACATTTTTCAGATTCAATTTTGGGTGCCTGCAGTTGAAAACTGCAGCTCATTTTTGGAACATTGGGTTCTTATAGCACATAGATGACAGAGGAAAACTTTTCAGATATGTTTTTATATAAGAGTAATGATTGGTTCCCTGTCAGCAGTGTTCATCTTCAGAAATTAACAAAATTTCATGGCTCATATAGCTCATGAAAGTAAGAAAGTTTTATTTGAAGTTTTTAAGTATACAGTTATTACAGCTAACCTACGACCAGCCTGCTCCCTTCACCTCACCCCTTGTTACTTTTAACTTTGGGGAAGCTCAAAGATATGGTTACAGATTAAACCTGCACAGTGAGAAAGAATTGAAACAAAACATTTGCCATGAATTATGTTGATTTCTGAAGACAAACCAAGTCAATGGAAACTTATCTGCCCATGTCATCAGTGTATGCAGGCTAAGGGAAAATACTTCCAGCACCTTCTGTAACAGGTAAACACCATACATTCAAAGTATGCTTTCTTTTATGTTGGCCCACCAGCCCATAGCCAGTTATGCTTTGTAGGCAGTTAGGCTGTGACAGGTTCGTCTGCCAGTTAGCAGCGTCTGAAATGTCCAGGGCATTTTCCAAAATTGACCATGTGTGCACTATATGTAAACTTTATTGGTGAATACTTCATTATGCTTTATTATATGAATAGCAAAATTCTGAATTGCATCCAAAATAAAAGTCATAAACAGAGATCGTTCATAAAATAGACAATACATACCAGAGCGTTCAGATGTAGCCAGAACCAAAATGTAGCTGATGAACTATCATGAAAGAAGCTATATCTATCAGTTGTTAGCTTTCAGGGGACAGAATTCTTGTGACTGGTGTAGTGATCATTAGCAGTAAGGTCATAAACTCTGTCCACCTGACGTATTGATTGTTAGTAGTAAAAGGGTTAAATGCATAACCCTCAAAGATGAAGATTGTCCTCTCTTTGAGTAATTTATAGCTGATGCATGAGATCAAAAGTCAGATGCAATGAAGATGATGTCAACATGCACAGACTGAGAGGCAGTTGGGATCCTTCAGTAGACTACTTGACAGTCACAGTGAAAGCCATCTAAGTATCTAAAGTGCTAGCATATGAACGTATGTTTCAGCAGTAGCAATATTTCCTAATTACAAATTGAAATTACTCTTAGCAATTAGTCCACTTGTGTATGCCACCAATATTCGGAAGCAAAATGCAAAGCTGGAAAAATTATTACTTAATGTTGTGCCAGCATGTTGCCATGATAGCTCAGTTGGTTAAAGCAGTGGTATGTTAAGCCAAAGATCCATGTTTCAAATCCTGGTTATGGCATTGGATTTTTCAGTCTGATTTTACTACCTTTCCAACTTTAGCCTACAAACAGCATGTATCAAAGAACAATAAATTAGCCTTCATTGACCTTATAGTGGCAATCTTTAAATCCTGGGACCGAAAGTACTTGTAAACACTATTGGCATATGTTATCTCAAAATGAATTTGGAGTGTCTTGTGGTTTACTGGGAAAAAGCTGAGTCATTTGGGAAATTAAATACTGTGCTGAGATGTTGTCATGGTAGCTCAGTTCGTTAGAGCAGTGTCACAGTAAGCCGAAAATTCATGGTTCAAATTCTGGCTTGGCATTGAATTTTTCAGTCTGATTTTGTCTTTTGAACACTGCATTCATATTCATTATACAGCATTTACTAAGTTTTCACTCAGAACATGTTTCAAAGACGTTCGTTTCCATCGTCAGCTGCATGTCCACTGGCATCTTGAAGGGGATCCCCTAATTTAGTGTCGATTGTACTGCCATCTAGCTGTCTAGGCTGACACTAAACTAGAGGATCCCTTTCCAGATGTTTATGTAGAAATCATACAGAAAATACCAAGTGGGATGCCTCAGGTGCAACTTGCATATGGGAGATTCCAGGTTTGATTCCAGTTGAACCGATCACCCTACATTTGGATATTTTTTATGGTTTTTGCAGGTTGGAATGCAAATCCTGGCATGAATAATATATTACCACAAATTTTCCTGTCTCTCATTTCCACCTTCATCTCTCAGGGTGCAGTGAATGGTGGTGCATGCCATATGTGATGGATGTGCTTTGAGGAGAGAACTATTTCCTCCCTGACATAGAACCTTGTGCCCAAACCTGTCCATACGGATAGTGGGGGCATCAAAGGGGTGGCCAGGGATATCAATCTGGAAGCATTAGGGACCCCACTGTGCTGCACCTGCTGCCATCAGATCTTTTTCTTTTTTTAATGGTTTTTAATGCCCACTATTACTTCATATGACCCCATAGGCAGTGATACTGGGGATGCATGAAATGAAATGATAATTGGGAAAGAAAATTTGTGGAGGAAACATTCCAGGCCCAAGTTTAGGGTATCTCCTTGGCATTTGCCAGTTATGATGAAAACCTGGAAAAAAACCTGTCAGGGAGGATAGTCCTGGTGGGATTTGAACTGCAGACCACTTATTTACGAGTCCATGCCTTAACAACTTCAGCTACCCATGTTGGTCCCTCAGATCTGGCCACCCTTCATACTCTCGCACTTCATACCTTCCACCCGGAGGTTTATCAGGCACAAAAGGCCTAACATTGGTCACCTCTTTGCTAAGGTGTTAATTGGCAGGATTTTAAAATTTATCAGTCTTTGTGTTTCCATATTAAGATGTGTTTTCACGTGAGTTCATTGTAGCCCATCATGCTTTTTAGTAATTTCAGATTTGGGTCTAGGCTATGGTTTTCATTCAAAAGTGAAATGCTACTTTGACTTGTCTTCTTGTTTTAACTTAACATCCTGTACTGTTTTTTGGTTCTGGTTACAAATTAAAGTATCAGTGACGTAGTGTTACAAACTGACTCGACAAATAATAAGTATATTGTAGTCCAACACTTATTTTAAAATACACTTGAATAAATATTCTGGCAAGAATTTGAAAAGAAATACATAGTCTAAAGCAAAAATGGAATTTAAAATAGCCAGGACATAGTATATTTTATTTTAGGTAACATAGGTATATTTCCAAAAAAGCAAAAACCTATAAAACATATTGTGGCCATTATTTATTTGTGCTAGCAATCTTACTTAGAATATGGCTATACATCAGCCCAAGCTGTTATCTTGCCATATTCTACCCATATTACACTCTTTAATTATTACATAAAAAATGATGATAATAATAAATAATAGTAATGATACCAAAATAATAATCTTATAATACTAATATAATAATAATAATAATAATAATAATAATAATAATATAATTACATAACTAAACATCACATGATGAAATTAATTTACATCTCTTTTTATTGTCCATAACCATTTCTTTTTTACTTTGGACAGGTACTCTCCTACCTTTTTACTATCCTTGTTACAAATGTTGCTTAAAGCTACTTTCCTGTCCAGTTTGAACCATTTCCCATTTATAGGTTCCTTTCTCCAATGCTGTGTACCTTTACAGTCAAAAATGATATGTTCTAAATCTTCTCTTTCCCCACATATTGGACACTGGTTCTGTGGGAACCCATTTCTCATTCCTATTAGTCTCCATACACCTGCTCGTACCCAGGCTATACTTTCTCTTTGTTCCTTATTTGAGTTATCCACATACTGTTTTCTAGCCCATACATTTTTTATTAATATATATGATTCTACGGAACTTTTCTTCCCAATGTTACTAAATAAATTTTGTATCTCTATATCTTCAAACCTCTGCCTACCTTCTTTTCAAAAACCCTTAACATTATTTTCCCTCCTTCTCCAAATTTCTCCCAGCCCACTATTTTCCAAATTAGTTTGTATACTATAACTCCACCCATTTTTCTTTAAGCTCCTTTCTTGGAATTCCAAGCACTGCCTCAACAAGTTCTTCTCTTCTAAATTTAATAGTCTGTACCAATATTTAAGAGCTCTCTCCATTATTACCCCTTCCCCCGCCACTCTCTGCATTTCAATTAGAGCAAATTCCTTAACTGTAGCATTTGGCAGGCCTAAAACTTCTCTACAAAAACTCCTATGTACCATATCTATCTCTTCCCAGCCTCGTTCTACTCCCCATATTTCACTTCCATATAACATTTTTGCTTCAACTACTGTGTTATATATTTTCTCTAGCCATTTAACATTTATATCTGGTATTCTATATTTGCACCCTCTAATCGCTGACATTGCCCCTTTCCCCTTTGTCAATACCAGTTTCTTCTGTTTCTCCCATTTTCCACCCCCATCCATTTTAACCCCTAAATATATACAATCTCTGACCACTTTATATTCCTTCTCTCCATTCTTCCACTTTCATACTTGCCCAGTTTGGCACCTTTCTTAAACACTATAATTTGAGTCTTCTCTTGATTTACTTTCAGATTCCATTCATCACAGTATTTATTCATTTGCTGTAGGGACTGCTTCAGACCAATCGTTGAAACTGATCCTATCACTTAATCATCAGGGAATAATAACCCAGGGATTGATACCTTATTTATCACAGGCAACCAATTATTATTCCTTCCTATCTCAGTGAGGATATCATCAATATACAGATTAAATAACACTGGAACTTAACTTACATCCTTGTCGTAACCCCTTCCTTTGGTTTACTTCTTTTGTCACCAATCCTACTCCTACTTTCACACAAAATGTGTTCTCCTTGTATAGAGCTTTAAATAAATTCACCATCTGTTGGCTTTTTCCCTTCCTCAAGAGTTTGTGCCACAGCAAATTTAAATCAATGCGGTCATACGCTTTCTCCAAATCAACAAATGCCATGTATAATTTTCCCCTTTTTTCTTTTAAATACTTATCCACCAGAATTTTAATTATGAATAAGTTATCTACCATTCTTCTCCTCTTACGAAAACCCATTTGAAACTCCGAGAGGATATTATATTCCTCTACCCAGTTTTGTATCCTACTAGCTAAAATCCCTGTAAAAATCTTTCCAACATTTGAAAGTAATGCTATTCCCCTGTAATTATTGGGCTTATCAACGCTCTCCTTACCTTTTTATATATATATATATATATATATATATATATATATATAGGATGAATTATTGCTTTCCTCCAATGCTCCAGTACATACCCCTTGGTTTTTATTACATTAAACAAATCAGTAAACATCTTTACTCTAGTCTCATCACTACACCATTCTTTGATAAACTCAGGAGGAAATTCCATCAACACCCGTTGCCTTATTATTTTTCATTGCCTTCACTTGTTTCACTACCTCCTCATCTCTTACTTCACTATCTAGTATCCCACTCCAAAATCTGCCACTGGTTTCATCTAATAAAACCCTCCTCCTCGAATTACATTTTAAAATACTCCATACAAACTGCTGAAGTGATATTTGGTTTAACTAACCATTTATTATACGTGGATTTTAACATTCTCCACACCTTACTGTAATTGTTCTCCCTTAATACTTTAATCAGATTACTTTGTTCTTTATTTCTCCATTCTTGTTTCTTTTCTTGTAATAGTGCATTATATAAATTCCTACTCTTTAGGTATTCCTTCTTATCTTCCTCATACCCTCTCTTTTTCCATCTTACTAATGCCTGTTTCACCACCTTTTTTGTTATTTTGCATTCCTCATCATACCACACCATTTGCTTTATTACCCTGTCCCTCCCCCTTCTCATCCCTTCCCCTGCGCTTTGCATTACACATGTGAGAAGAAACATGTTTGCCATCTCTTCTACACCTTTGTTTGTTTTAGAATCCTTCCATTTTAACTTGTTAAATGCTCCAATTCTTGCTCTATACTCATCAATACCAATTCCCATGGTTACTTGAGCCCTTCTTTCTTCCACTCCAGGAGCTTCCTCCTCACACATCCACTCTCTTCCACTGCTTGCTTAGCATTGGGGCCATTATAACAGCAGTCTGCCTTTGGTTGGTGGATTAAATAATTTCTGTGTTGTAGATTGTAGATTTATAATCGTTTTTTGGATAAATGTGTACTAAACAGTGCACAAAATTTACTTGGAGGTAGCTTAAAACAGTGAAGCAGTTAAATAAATGAATTTATGTATTTTGAAAGAAGCTAGAACAATGATGTGTTTTATATTAACAAATGAGTCGACAGTTAAGAAACACAAACATCACTTACTATTATTAACTTAAAATTTTTCGAGAGCCAACCAAATATACATCAGAATTGGATACTTGATGAAAAATCTTCATCGTTAAACTGCTTCATTTTTAATGGATTACCCTGCTTTTTGTAGGACTTACACCCCCAAGAACTTACAAGCCAATGCCTCTAGTCAGTAGCCTATCGAGGAGCAAGCAAGCTCTGGATTATAGCATATCCAGGATGGGTGATCAGCCCATGCCAGGTATGGCAGTGAAGAAGGAAATAAAATGTGGTGATGAAAGGAATGATAGGAAAATCCACAGATCAAATTATCCAACCCAGCATTTGCCTAGTGACAAAGAAAACTGTGAAAAAGCCTTCAGTCAGGTTGGTCGGCCCCAGGCATTTGAATCTGGGACCTCCCGAATGTGGGCCACAGATGTTACTGCCTGAGCCATTCTGCTCGTTTCATCATTAAACACTAGTTTCAATTAATGAATTTTGATTTGCCACCATGAAGTGCACTCTGGAAATACATTTCACCACCACAAGATGCTGCCACCTTCAACAGCACCACAAACCAGTTGTAAAACCTCTGATGATGGGAGCAGGTGACTCTTGTAACATGTTAAAATAATGATAATAGATGATGCTTGTGTTCCTTAACTGCCAACTCATCTTTAAAGTTAATAAATAAATTGAAATCTGGAGTTGCATTGATGACACAGTTGCTCCTTTTACTGTCTTTTTTTAAAGCAGGCGCACATCGTGATCACCACAATGCCACTAAAGTTAAGGATGAAAGCAAAATCTTTTCAAACATGTCATGCTTTTAAGAACAATTAAGTAAAGTGGTTGCATCAGCAGTTTGTCTCCAAGTTTTAATTTAATGTACAAAATTCTCATCTTAAACTTCTGCAGCTATCAAACGTATTTCAATACCAGCATTTCTATTTTCAGACAGTCTCATTAGTAAAGGCATTTGATTTTGTAGCAATGGAAACAGGTCATGTTGTCTTCTTTTTTATGTGGGTAAAATACTTTATAATGTTTATCAGCAACAATCGTGAGAAGCCTGTGGGTATTTAAGTTAACTGTCTAACATATTCACTGAATTTTTGCACATCTATTGTGCCACAGTTAGCCATTTCTTCATGAAAAGAAATATATTTCATAACTGCAACATTTAAAATACAATTACAGTGTTATTATAACTTCATTTTTTTTCAGGTCGAGGATAGCATACCATGCAGTACAATGTTTGTTTTGGATGTAACTGAGTTTGGTTCTTAAAGACAATCGTTAAAATCACATTACTAGAGCATATTTATATTGGAATTCTTTCAGTTTTGAACATGAAAAGATACTATGTTAATTTAAAGCATTTTAAGACAAGAAGTACTAGTGTTAAAAATATTTATACAGAAAGTTTTGTAAAACAAATGTTGTCTTTCAAAGTTGAACTTGTATTTTGCATAAATACACTGAACATGCCATATCATATTTATGTATTTTGCCATTTTCTTACATAATAAATAATATGAATTAATGAGTTCATTTCTTCTTCATCAAATATACATTTACAAATACACATTTACAAATAGTTATATATGATATGTTTAGCCCAGAATTATAAACAGCACTTTAACGGGGGGTGAAGTTAATCCCAACTGAGAGTTTAACTGTAAGCGCTTTATTACAATGCTTTGGTTAAGTTAAACCACAGCCTCCAATGATTTTGTGTATGTTCGTATAACCGCTATGTGAAAAAAGATGATCTGTTTGATGCTAGTTTTGTTGATTATTGGAGAGAAAATGGCTAAATACAGATACTTTAAGACAATGTAAAAATGTTTCAAATAAAGAAGTGGAATTATTAATTAATTTAGTAAAAAGGTACAGCGCAACAGTAGAGTGTAAAAAGATATATTATGCAACATGGAGATAAAAGGAAGAAGATGCGAATGGTTGTCATTTACATTTCCCCTGTTTTATCTATAAAATAGTAGAAAAACACCGCCCAGCCGGGAATATTGTTCGTAAAATACCCCTCCGGGGTAAGTTAAAGCATAAAGTGTACTAGACAAACCCACACACTCTGGAAGAATTAAAACAAAATATCCGACAGGATATTTCTCAGCGTGAACTACGGCGAGTGGTGGATACTTTCGAAAAGAAGTGCCAAAATCGTATAGACAACGACGGTGGCCAGTTTCAGCATCTCCTTTCGTAAAGTTGGTAAGTAAAGCCTTTAAAAGTAGTTTTAAAACTGCTGTATGGTTTCATCCGCACCTTTCTATGATAGCGGCAGACGGCAACGAGCGCCAAGAACGCGGACAGGAAAAACACCGCGCAGGCGGTTCGGAGTCTTTTGGCTCACTCTGTATTATTATTAATTATTATTATATTAACTAATCTTTTAAATCAATTAATGTTTTTCTCTCTGAAAAGTCATTAAAACTCCTTTGGTTTATATTGTTTTTCATTATACGCTATCACTTACTTTGCTCCCCCCCCCACCACAATCCACCAAACCTGGATCCCAGGTTATGCCCATGACTAGGTGCAGGACAGTACTTCATAGGATACCAACTTCATATGTTTACGTATAGACACTATGATCTTTATCCATTTAGGTTAAGTGACACTTGTATCTAATAGCTGCAATAATCCCGTATTCTTGGCTTACTTCACAACAAAGAGAACTGTTCTTAAATGACACGTTGGATCACCCACCCTCCTAAAGTGTAGCTAACCAATAGCGTTGTTGCATGATGACCAGGTAAGCCAGTTATTCGCCGTAGTGAACAGGTATGTAGGTGTGTCTCTGCTGACAAAGCCATTCCTGCAATCATTATCCCTTCCACGCTCCAGGTAGCTTCGGGGACACAAACAGGTTTTGTGTACCCAACCTATAATCCGAAACCTGACGAGAACCAATAGCAAAGCTGCTAGAGGTGCAATATGGTGCTTATGCTTACCTAATGTTTATTTTCCTTTTTAAAACAGGTACAAGTCAATAATTGAAATAAAACAAGAAATATTAGAATAAAACAGCTCCAAGTAAGATTAAAATTATAACTAAGTACTTAATCATACGATTGTATTTCTCTCACCTCATCCCTCCTTCCTGTATATTTAGTAGATGCAGTAGGCATAACGTGAAATCTTCCTCCGTTTCTAATATCTTTCCCTAACAAACATGTACAAAACTCTATGGTCCATTCCAAACCAGAGTGCCTATCACAGAAAACAAACCCTTTGTATTATTCGCGCCAAAGTAGTTCGCAATCCCCGCCCATAATGTCTGCTCGTTCCCCTCCCACGCGCTTGTTGAACACTATTTAATCTATAAAAAGGCGCCGTGCTTGAGAATCACAGTTTAAAATGCAACCTGAGGTAACAATCGACTATATAAGTTTTCGGCAATGAACATTCTACTTACGTTAATCACAATCCTCGGGCAATAGTGCAACACCCAAATCCGAATCCTGCGAAAATGACTCAGCTGCCGTATCAGAATCAGAACTACTCTCCAAAATAATGACAAGCTTATCCACAGCACTGTCGCACTTAAAACAAGTTCCCACATTTTATCCTCTTCTATGTTGTATTATGTCTGTTTATATTCTGTGCTCGCTTTCGTTACACTCCTCACTGAAACGCCTGTAAAATCCGATATTAGTTTCCTAATATGCAATAATCCAAGTGTCGAGTATTTTTGTAATAGTGAGTTGAATAGATGAAGTATTGTTTGTTTTTAGCCACTTTTTAAATGTTTCCTGCTTCTGTGTTTGAACAGTTTATACGCACTGTGTTCGCACTGCACGCATCTTCCTCTGCCATGTGAGCTCAAATACCAACTGACTAAATCACAAGATTTGACCTGAGCTGAGCATGTGCGTTAGTGTATTATGAATGACTGTTCGCTTATTATATATCCTGTGTTACGCAAAGTGTTTATTCAGTACTCAGATAGCACCTCTGGGAATTCATTGCTGCATTTCTTGTGTATGTAAGAGAATGGCAGTCGTGCATGTCGGTTGGTATTAACAAGCAAGATGCTCTCTGCGTTAGCGCAACAGCACACGAAAATCATATTTTGTAATCTCTTAACAGCTAGTATATATCCATTACCTTTAACGATGAGTTCTTATGATAACAGCAATAAAATATGCAGTTCTATACCTTTCCTGCTCTAATATTTCATAATACATGTATTAAGGAACTACTTACGTCGGCGTAAGAGCATATTCTTGGGTTCGTGACAAGCCGAAGCACGTGCTTCTGTTTACATCAGACGGAACTCTGGTTTGGAATGGACAATATAACTCTAATTTCTGTTGCCGACTTGCACAAACTGGCAAAGCATTTATAAATTCGGCTTAAAAAACCTAACTCTCTTTTATTTCTGTAACACTATTCAAGGTCAATGAATGAAATAAGATGAGACAAATTATAGACTATTTTAGTTAAATCCATAATGGTGCATGTATTGTTCTCAAAATTACTTACGATCTATTGTACAAAATCACACACAGCATTAGTGGTGCTACGCCTTTAATAAAACTCAAATTCGGTTTCATAAAATAAGTTTTTGGTATTAAAAAAGCATTTGTTTTTATCACAGACTGCTATATTTTGCTAAACACGGGCATTAAGGAAATGCGTCAAGGGTTACCAGAATTTCACTATTGCCAGATTGATACCGTAGTTATTGACGGAAAGATATAAATAATTAAAAAAAAGAAATGATTGCCATAAATAATTTCCATGCATTAAATCAATGTTTAATGTAATAAGCCTGAATTGAGAGAGTTGTCCGGAAAGAAATAGGTAATTAGCAAGTCATGTAAGAAAGTCATTAGTAACAGCCGATTAGCGAATGCGCTAGAATAAAAGTTCCTGGAATCCAGTTAGATTGGATTCAGTATGTTTGCAAAGTCACGTATGCAACGATTCTGTAAATTATAAAGGGGAATGAAATTCTGAGCTTCGAGGAGGTTCCGCATAGCAACAAGGTAAGATACGCATACTTAGAGTTTTAAGATTGGACCGCAAGAGAAGGGACATTGGTAGGGGTAGCGGTAGGTAGGCTGATCTTATGTTAAGTGAAGAGCGTGCATTCTAAATCAGAATCACGTATTTACTTACTGTGACATATTCGTTTGATGACCCTTGTGAATGTGAGTTCCATTGTAAGTAGTGTAGCTCCTAGTGACGCGCTTGAGTAAGATTTAGCGGCTATTGCGAGTGATCTTTCGGAAAAACATCTTTGCGACTTACGGCAACTGACGATTCGCTTAATTATTGCTATAGAAATAATTAATTCGTAATTGCAACAGTCGGCGACTCTTCTCATACCGAACATTTTAAGTCAACATTACAATTTCTCCGGTAGCTGAACTCGTGTTATCCTTTCACAATACACTCACGCATACCTTGAGCTAAAGAACTCATAGCGATACCACTAGAGGAGCTGGCGCACGAGAAAACGCAGAACGAGGTACGAGATGAAGATATCATAAAACTCATTAACAGGTAACATTAAACACTATAAAAATTTGAAGCATGAAGTGGCATCAAGGCTGTCGCTCCGAGAACGGCTTATACAGGCTGAGCTACGAACCGGCTGCGCGGTATTTTTCCTGTCCGCGTCCTCGGCGCTCGTTGCGGTCTGCCGCTATCATAGAAAGACACGGATGAGACCACACAACATTTTTAAAACTACTTTTAAAGGCTTTACTTACCAACTTTATGAAAGGAGATGCTGAAACTGCCCACCGTCGTTGTTAATACATTTTTGGCAACTCTTTAGGAAACTACCTCTTTAGGAAACTATCCATCCCTCGCTGTAGTTCATGTTGAGAAATGCTGGCGATTTCATGGCGGATGTTTTGTTTTAATTCTTCCAGCGTGTGTGGCTTTGTCTTGTAAACTTTGTTTATGTTTCCCCATAGATAGAAATCGCAGGGGTTTGGTCGGGGGACCGACGGGCCACAAATCTCTAGTAATAATTCTGTCCTCAAACGCACTTTCAATTGCGCTCATCGAAATATTGGCCGTATGAGCTGTTGCAGAGTCTTGTTGAAAATGCAAAATCATGCTCCCTGGCTGTTAATTCTCTAAAAAAAATAGGGGCAACATTGTATTCACATATGTACGGGCGTGAACTGTTGACTAGAAAAAAAATTAGCGAGTGATGGATAGTTTCCTAAACAGGTGCCAAAATGTATGCATAAGGACGGTGGCCAGTTTCAACATCTCCATTTATAAAGTTGGTAAGTAAAACCTCTAAAAGTAGTTTTAAAAATGTATGGTTTTATCCGCGCCTTTCTATAATAGCGGCAGACGGTAACGAGCGCCGAGGACGCGGACAGGAAAAACAGCGCGCAGCCGGTTCGTAGTTTTTTGGCTCTTCCGGTGTATTTAAAATTTGGAGACAGATCGGAAGGATTTAAACAACTGTGAAGTAAAATACTTGCGTCCAAGCATAGTTATACACTGAACGAGTGATAGTACAATAGTTGAGAATACACTTTTAAGGAAGCAGTTACACTTATAATATATGCCATATACTGTATACGTATTACATTTGAAGAACATCGTGACAAGCAATCAATTTCTATTTAAAACCAACATTTTACGTGTGGTGAGTTTCCGGATAGCGTTAGACTGTGGTTCGATGTCGACGTTTCGCTCATCGTGTAGTGAACTTCTTCAGGGCTGTTGTGCAGCCAGGCATAATTTGACACGACCTTCTCCAGAAGCTAAGCACATGGGTCGTGGAAGCCTACGCACCTACAAACTAACATTTGTTTTGGAGCAGCTAATAAAGAAATAATTGGTGCTCCGAGTGTTTGACAATACCTTTGGAACACGTATTAAAATAATTAGAACTTACATCAAAGCTACTGTTGGACAACGAGAAGGCGAGCGGGGTTCTGTAACTGTTTATCTGCTCACGTACTGTCGATTGTTTACTACGTCTACTACGAAATGTGTTTATGTGTGCAAATAAACCACCCATGCTGCCAGATCTTCTCAGACTTGGATCTTGCACGACCGCTATTGGACTTCTAGCCATGGGTGAGTAGTACTTGACAACACTGTATAGTTTATAACCTCCTAAAATGCTTATCGTATCCACACGGCGAGCGTAAATATGATACGCACGCAGGAAAGTGTTGATGTTACACATTCCTCTCGCTTGCCTTCTTCTCGTGGTCTATCAGTACTTTGCGGTCCAAATCTCTTGACGTTTAGTGACAACCAATACGGAGTGGCCGCGCGGTTGACAAACTTCACTTCGCTTCGTCAGAACGTGACGCGTTTGTTATAAATGCTATCGCAATGTTCTCTTAAACACTACAAGAAACCAAGAAGAGACACGCTAATGGAAATGTAATACACAAATAGAGAAATAAATCGCCCTCGATATCACGTTTATCATAAAATTAAAAACAATGCGCCATACATCAAATTCGATCGTCCAGGTTGTCACTCTCTTAGGTAAGCGTATATGCTTTCTCGGCGATGTAAATAATTGCGCTTCCCTACACACACGTGAAACAGTTGTACTTACTGAGCACGCCTCAGCAGTAAGTTCTTCACATTTCGACAAGTTAAGATTTTTACGGTTTTCTTCGTTGGCATACTTTTTAAAGAAATTACACACACTGAAGACAACAGCCCTAACCTTACTGCTATATCCACTGGCACTACAGGGCTTACTAAGCGACATTTTTATGAGAGTTAACTTTATAAACGCTAGGACAATCCTATCACTGTAAGAAGGGAGTACAACATAGATAATTCACTACTGAGTCACAAGCGTGCTATAAAAAGTACACCAGCAGTGGTTTTTCTTTATCATGTTTGTTTTAACCTTGAGTATCGCGTCAATGGTCAATGAATTCCATTGTTGATGCTTCCTCGAGAACGTGATAGCACTTTCTGATTTAAGTTCTGTTGGCTTATGCTTTATATGGATTATTATTATTATTATTATTATTATTATTATTATTATTATTATTATTATTATTATTATTATTATTATTTGGGGGTAGTGCATTCCAAGTAACGAGATGTTGAATGTTCTAAAAAGCTTATAACACGCTCATCTCACCTAACGGATACGTTTTTGATTTTAGGAATCTGCATCATGCAGAAGTAAGCATAATAACCATTAAAATACACTTAATTATTGGTTTGCCAATGGTATTATTCTGTGAAACAAAACCATACATGACGCTATATATTAAAAAAAAAGTTATGTATGATTTTGTAGAGCTGCGCCATAGGGCTTCGAAAGGATTTTCATTACCACGTAGCTGTATTAGAAAACCTCGTGGAATAAATATTTCTGAATTTATTTAGGACATGGAGAATTGCACATTATTAAGTGATAATTATGTCTATTACATAACAATATATAAAGTAACTACGACAGCAATGGATTTATTACTATTACAAGCATGACTACGACCACAAGTCCCCACTTAAACAACACGAAAGATAAAATTACAAATTAATGGCGAACCATTGGGTGTAAAAATACGATTCTTTTTTGTACTTGTTCAGGAAAATGTCGCCTTTTATTCTAACTATTTGTTGCTTTCCTGAAATATCAAATACGCATGCGCGCACATGATATTCCAATTAAGAGTTTTCCAGCGGCGAGCTGTACCGTCCGTATGAGGCAACGCCGCACTGCTGCTATTCGCTGGTGTGGCATAATATTGACGTTTAGAATCATTAGCGTTTGTACTATTTCTTATAGGTATCCTCACAGCTTTGCATTATTATTGAACAAGTTGTATATGGGCCGTATTCATACAGAGTCTAGCAACGCCACATGAGATATTAGTTATAATACGGTTTATTGGCGCCTTGATAAACTCAGTAGTGTTTTGTTGATACCCTTCTCTGGCATAATACGGAAATGCTTTTAGCATTTGCCTACCAACTGAGATACTCAAGCCTCAAATTTAAATTGAGTTTTTATTTATGGACGCTCTTTAACTGCTGTGGTCCTTAGCGGCCCATTCAACAGGGAGAGCCAAAAAACTACGAACTGCCTGCGCGTTGTTTTCCCTGTCCGTGACCTCGGCGCTCGTTGGCGTCTGCCGCTATCATAGAAAGGCGCGGATGAAACCATACATTTTTTATTAATCTACTTTTAAAGGCCTTATTAACCAACTTTATAAAAGGAGATGTTGAAACTGGACGCCGTCGTTGTCCATGCATTTTTGGCACCTCTTTAGTAAACTATCCATCACTCGCTAGTTTTTTTCGACTCAACAGTTGAAGCCCGTACATATATGAATACAATTTTGCCCTTTTTTTCAGAATTAACAGTCAGGAAGCGTGATTTTGCCTTTTTTCAACAAGACTCTGCAACAGCTTATACCGCCAAATATTTTGATGAGAAAAATTGAAAGTGTTTGAGGACAGAATTATTAGTACAGATTTGTGGTCCCCTCGGTCCTCCGACCTAACCCCCCGCGATTTCTATCTCTGGTGTAAATTAGTTTTAAAAATGTTGTATGGTTTCATTCGCACCTTTCTATGATAGTGGCAGACGGCAATGAGCGCCGAGGACACATACAGGAAAAACACCGCGCAGCCGGTTCGTAGTTTTTTGGCCCACCCTGTATATTGGCCTGTAATTTTGCTCAATGGCCTCTTTATAAGGCTTGAGGTTCTTTTACGTGCCGTAAATCTACCACCGGCTTTACTTCCCTTCCGAAGGAAGTCATGTAAGGATTTTTACGCCCGAAAAAATCCATCGCCCACCGCCGGTTTGAACTAGAGGCTAGCATGATAACCACTACACCACGGAGGACGACTACTCAAGCCTCGGTTATCGTCTCTGTCATATAGGTTAGGATAAATCAGTTTTGTCAGCCTTCTAATGTTTGCTTTACTAAACCTGTATTTGTTTGGAACTTTAGGTCGTCAAACTTTCCAGTTATGTCTAATCTTGGTAGATAGTTTTACTCCACTGTCTCATTTCGCGAATTCTACGCACAGCAGCCATGCCCATCACTCCATAGTCATCCATTTTGTAAATGTGATCTGCCTTTAATCTACCCCTCTGAGGTAGATGAAAATTTGGTCCGGACCAAGGTGTTTGATCCCCGAACCAAAGCAAGTCCTGATCTATGAATAAAAAAATCGATGGTCTCTGTAAATCCACCGGAAGTAGAGAGTTGTTCCGGCTCAAGATCGACTATGAATCCCGCCCTATAAATCTAGCATTAGAATCATTCCTAGCATTGTTCAATGATATTTTATATTATTGGCCGATAGGCAGAACATGTTAACCTCCTTTTTTTAAATGTGATCTTTAACTTGAATAGGAAACCGTTACCAGGAGTTACATTCCAGCAAAACATCGTGATAAAATACTCACCATAGGAACAGTTAAAGGCTGGTGTATTTTTATCTTAAGAACAAAACAATGAATTTAATACTAAAAAATCTGATGTGTTACTTTCACATGACCTTCTCTAACCTCTATTGTTTATTGGTGGGTATACAAACTAATTCATACTAAAGCTTATTTTTCTAACTACTACATTTTGATAAAAAAAAAATCTATGCAGAAATAGAACCATTATACATTTCGTTATTTATACAAAGGGAAAAGCGATAGCCAAATGTTAAGAACTGGACGCTATATGCTGGTCCTAAAATTCCATACTGTTTCCATGAAATCGCAAGAAACAACTGAATGTTGACAGGACTTTAAGAGAATGACCAATAAAGGAACAATCTGAACCACTAATAATAACGGATGTCTAAAAATGACTTATGTCACAAAAAAACTTAATTGAAATAAATTACGTTTTAAAGAGATCTACTTTTTTGTGTAGTACGTTTTCGTTCATCGCTTAACGCTTACCAGTTATACAAAATTCCTTCCGAATGAAAAGAACTTACAGGTATTTCCATAAAATTCAAGATACCTATACATTTTATTTGTCATGTAAATATCTTTAATGCGTGGTATTTTAATTAAAATCGTTATAGCCAATTTTTGGGAAAATCAAACATTTCGGAAAATGTTCCATGTAAAGGGTAGTTTTGGGTGGGAGGATTTTCTTTAAAATCTGTCGCATCTTTCGAAGATACTGAACCTAAATTCCAAGTTTGGTATTTATCCGACTTTTTACTTTTGAGTTATGCTGTTCACAGGCACACTCACGAACCTTCATCTAAAAATAACTTTTTTTGGATTCAGGGGTCCCCAAAACATGAATTTCGGTGAAATATTGGCGTAGAACTTTTGGGTGGAATGCAATACCTTCTCTATTTAATATTTACGTGGTAGAAAAAGTAAAAAAGAGCTCAAAAATATAAACACTACCACATTCTTACTTTCTCTACTAGGTATAGTAACAACTAATAGTACTGCATTGCACCCAAAGATTCGACACCGAGATTTCACCGGAAATACATATTTTGAGGCACCTGAATCCCCCCCCCAAAAGCCTTTTTAGAATAAAGTTCCGTATGCGCGTCTGCGTGTATGCGTGCCGGTGAACAGCATAACTCAAAAACGAAAAGTAGGATAAACACCAAAGTTAGTATTTAGGTTCAGTATCTTTCAAAGATGCAACACGAAGATTTTCAAGAAAATCCTCCTACCCCAGGCTAAATTTACCATGGAAAATTTTGATTTTCTCAAAAATGGTTCTAACGATTTTAATTAAAATATCATATGTTTAAGATATTTTCATGACAAATGAAATGTTAATCTTGAATTTTCTGGGAATGTGCCCAAAAGTCCTCGTCATTGTGAATGGCTTTAGCACGACTAGTAAACCGTAAAAGATAGATAACATTTTGTACACAAATCATGTAGATCTCGTTAAAACACTCAATTTATGTCATATGCATTCTTTTTGTGGAGTGAACCATTTCCGAGATATTCCTTATTATTTGTTTCAGTTTACCAATACTTAAGAGAATGGAATGCTCCACATAGCAATCAGCTCTTAAAAGCTTTGACTATCACTTAAAGCCTACCATATTCCCCTTAAGAAAATTAGCAATAGGATTAACATATCGATATCTCGATTAACATGAAGCATATGGAGAATAAGCGTATGCAAAAATAGTTTGTACAGGAGTAGTGAAAGTCATGTGAGTGTAACACATCAGATTTTTATCCTAAGTGTTGTCCCAAAGCAACGCAACAGGTAAAAATTGTGGCTCTTATTATGTTTATTGTGCATATTTCCTCTTAAGGAAATTGATTACCTTTTTAGAATTTTTATAGCTACAGGCATTTAAAACGAATCGTTTTAATATTACCTATTGTGAGTAACTATACATAAAATTATAACAATAATATGAAATTCTTGGCATCCCTATTTCTGCCATCCATTGTTGCATAAACGTTACGTGTCAATGAACAGTTGCAATGATTTTATGATTTTTTTATTGTTCTATAAATTCGTCATCAAAGGCCTCATTTAGGGGAAGGAGGAGCGCATTTGTTTCCCCCCCCCAGGTTGCGAGAAATTATTCGGCTACTGGTTATTCTTACTCCACCAAAAGAAAAATGACAACTGTAGCTTTAATACAAATATTTTACATTTGAGAAGTAAAAGATTATTTTCTTAAAGGTTATAGGTATATGTCGTTAAAATTCACACAAAAATTTTGGAAACTGCTTTAGGCAATCTTGCCCTCACTAAGCAGAATCTGAAATGCTCCTGCTCTACATGATAATTTTTTTTTAAAAATATGGAAAAAGAAATCTTGTTTAAGAATGTTTGCCATTCTTCCTTTGATGTATTATCACAGCTCAAAACTATCTATGTTGTTAACCTTAAGCTATTGTAGAGCTATGTCCTGTATACCAAATTGGTTACGTTTATTAATAATTCTAAATTCCATATTAGACAGCCATAGATGTTCTTAAGATAAATATAACTACTTGATAAATATTTTAAAAACACACATATGTTTTGTGAATATTTATCAGAACATGCAATTACCAACCTAGGCTAAATAATTCATAATAAATCAACTTAAGAACCTTTGTAGGTTTCAAGAAAAAACTGTGCTACATACCTATAACAAATGCAGTGCTGTAAAATTAACTGACGAGTCAAAAGAAAAATAGCTATTTTCTCCCTGCATAATATAATTAGTCGCTTAAAACTTTTAGCCTAAATAGCATAATTTAATCGGCGATTTAGCTATGCTGTATTATGTTCCTATCATGAGACATGACATGTCATCAACGTGTGAACTAATCATAAGGTCGACTTTCAGGTGTATGCACTCGAAGTGTATGATTTTTGACACAAATATTTGGTCAGTTTTAACATATTTACTTAAAGAATTTCAGTAAATTTCATATTTCAATATCATATATATTTGAGGCACGGTGTTGTTACTTAGCAACAACATACCTTAATCCATTACAATTTTATATTAAATAAATTATTCTTTTACAATATTTAAATATTATGGAATTATCTAATCAGTTATGATATTTAGAATGTCTTAATGAGGTTTAACTTCTGCAAACAAAATATGGGTAGTTTTAGGCGCCAATTATATCTAGCCTTTGTTCGTTAAATAAAGCCTTTTTAAAGATACCATCTAGCCATTATTTGCGAGGAAGTGTTGGCAACACTAATCACTACGTTTCCATGGGGAGTTGAAAACGATTTGAGTCCAATTCCATACTGAATACGAGCCGTGTTTCCTTGTTAAATTTAATACGTATTGAGATCGATCTGGATACACAAAGTTCGAGAATAAAATAATTCAAGCTTTTATGTTGGTCACTTGGATTTAGGTTGCCGAACGATTTAAACACATGTTAATTTGTTTTTCTGTATATTTTAATTGGTTTTTGAGGTTAGTGAACGTTTTTGAGAAGAATAAATTGCGAATTATGGAAGCGATAAAAGTGGCTTTGTTGCGTGTTTTATTACACGCGTGATTAACGATTTCCGCTAATAAAAACAAATGACGAGCGTGTAGCTTATTACGTGTTCAGTAGAAGATAGTATCTTTGGTGTATGTAAAACGATTTGAATACGGTGGGTGTTTCCGTGCAACAACTTTCGATCCGATCCTACTTGCTATGAGGATCGGATCCAAGATTCAAAACGATCTCAATACGATCCAGAACCGCGTTTCCATGCAGTATTCAATACGGAAAGTCTGCTCAAATCGATTTCAGTTCGCCATGAAAACGTAGTAATAGAGTCCGCAAGGAAGTAATACACTCAATGGCGTAGCTTGATACTGTGTTCTGGGTATACTAGATTTCAAAATTTTAATTTAGAATTTTTTAAATAATGCACAAATTCCCATACATTAGTGTTTCATATAATAGTGTGAATTCTCCACATCGATTATTATTTTTGTTAATATAATTATTATTATTATTATTATTATTATTATTATTATATTATTATTTAAATGCTGAAATTGACTGAACATAGATACACTTTAAACTAAACTAGATTAAAAAATATAGCGTTAGGTGTAACTTTACAAAATGTAAATCATGAAAACAATGAAGGTTAGGTACTCACTTAGATTTTCTTGTGTATAAGCTCCAGTCGGCGATTTTTCTTCTCCATGAAGATGTCCATCACACATTTCACTTAATAACTGAAATTGAGTTTTATTTATGGACGCTCTTTAACTGCTATGGCACTTAGCGTCCCATTCTATACTGGGCATGAAAGATCGGTAATTTTGCTCAGAGGCCTCTTGAGGTTCTTTTACGTGCCGTAAATCTACGACACGGAACCACCGGCTTTACTTTACTTCCCTTCCGAAGGAAGCCATGCCAAGGATTTTTACGCCCGAAATAATCCATCGTCCTCCGCCGGGTTTGAACCCGCGACCTTGGGAACTAGCACGGTACCACTAGTCCACGGAGGACGACACTTAATACCTGTTTATCATTTGCTAAACATAAGAGTCTTGGTTTGTCATAGAGTTCCTCAAATAAGTTTTAATTCTTTTAAGCATGCTTATACTACGTTCACTGCTGGCTGTGGTGACAGGCGATGTTAGCACCAGTCGCAATCATACTGTGTGTATACGGTATCCAAATTAGTTCACCATTCATCAAGTAACTCCAATCTAATAACTCTAAAAAAAATTGCCTTTGTTGCCGAGTTTTTAATACGTAATCCACTAAATCGATGGAATTGTCCATATTTCTAAAAGCATAAATGAAACATGCACAATTAAAGCAATACACAGGTTTACGTAAAATTAACACTGACTGCACTGCACACACATAATGCTGGTTCACTAATAACCGAGGAATGAAATGTTTGTTACTTGCCTTTCCCTCCTCTTGCCACCAACCACTATTGTCCTGTTTCTGGACCTTCCAGAGAGCAGGTATACAGAAACCAAACACCTCATTAAACGTGATAAAGTCTCTGCTGCTGCCTTTGTACCCTTAATTTGCAACAAAATACAGGCAGGTCTTCCTACAACTAGAGGTTGAAATTTATTGGGAAAAGCTATTTAACTCCCCTTTTGATGAGACTTGCACTAGTTCAAGCATCCTAGCCTCTACTCCAGTGTTGCCAACAGTAAAACATTTCTTCAACCAAATTTGGCGTAGAAAAAAGACTAAAAATGGCCTCAAAAGAACTAGATTTCTATTATTAATTCTATATCTTAAAAATAATACGTCACAGGCCATTGCATTGAATTAGAAGCCATAAAATAATATCCCTTACCTAAAAATTGAGAACATCAAGATCATGGACCAATGACGTCATAGTCCTCATCCTCGGAAGGACAAATTGTGGAAGTTGAAGTTAGAGCGGGTGGTGAAGATGCAGTAGATGTTGATGATCTAGATTTATATGCTTACACTCCTATTTTTTTTTTAGAACGGTTGTAGGAAGTTCATAATTTTTGCAGCATCTTTTATTTCTGAGAAGACCTGCACGAATTTTCAGTATAGCATTCACAATTTTTGTGCGCATTCGATTCCTTGTTTTCGTTTTCACCAGATTTAATTGGCTGAATATCCTTTCAACTTCGGCATTTGACCAAGGAAGCACCATCTTAGATAAAGCAAAGTCTGCAAGTTCTTAAAAAGGATTTTCGCCACTAGCATCACGATATTTGAATACCTCACAACAAAAATTGACGGAATTATTGACATTATTGCATTGTATAATGGTCAACTTTTGCCACTATAATTCTACTTTCGCGATTCTTTCGCTATCCAATTGTGATGTTTCTAATAGGGGAATTAACGGTTCCTTTACCACAACAGGAGGCTTTGAGACAGCAAGAAGAGACAGTTTCCTTAATATTTCAATATTATCAGACAATCTCTGCTGTAGCTGTTTGAAGAGCAAAGAAACAAATTTTACACACCTTTCTCTAACAGTTTTTTTCTTCTTGTTCTGTTATTTTATTTCTAATTTCTGTAAGTTTACTTTCAAACAAATAACTAGATACGGATTTGAATCTACTGTCCATTCCAAACCAGAGTGCCTTTCACTGAAAACAAACTCTTTGTATTATCCGCGCGAAAGTAGTTCGCAATCCCCGCCCCTAATGGCTGCTTCTTCCCCTCTCATGTGCTTCTTGAACACTATTTAAATCTATAAAAACGCACCCTGCGTGAGAACCATAGTTCAAAATGCAACCTGAGGTATCAGTCGATTTTACAAGTTTGCGGCAATGAACATTTTACTTACGTTAATCACAATCCTCGGGGAAAAGTGCAACACCCAAAACCGAATCCTCCGAAGATGACTCAGCTGCCATATTGGAATCAGAACTACTCTCCAAAATAATGACAAGCTTATCCACAGCACTGTCGCACTTAAAACAAGTTCCCACATTTTATCCTCTTTTATGTTGTATTATGTCTGTTTAGATTCGTTACACTTCTCACTGAAACGCCTTTAAAATCCTATATTAGTTTCGTAATATGTAATAATGCAAGTGTCGGGTATTTTTGTAATAGTGAGTTGAATATATGAAGTATTGTTTGTTTATAGCCACTTTTTAACCGTTTCCCGCTTCTGTGTTTGAACAGTTTATTCGCACTACACGCACCTTCCTCTGCCATGTGAACTCAAATACCAACTGACTAAATCAAAAGATTTGACCTGAGTTGAGTATATGTGTGTTAGCGTATGACTGTTCGCTTATCATATATATCTACTGTGTTACGCAAAGTGTTTATTCGGTACTCAGATACCACTTCTGGGAATTCATTGCTGCATTTCTTGTATGTGTAAGAGAGTGGCATACGGTTGGTATTAACAAGAAAGATGCTCTCGGCGTTAGCGCAATAGCAGGCGAAAATCATAGTTTGTAATCTCTTAACAGCTAGTAGATATCCATTACCTTTAGCAACGAGTTCTTATGATAACCGCAATAAAACGTGCAGTTCTATACCTTTCCTGCCCTAATATTTCATAATACATGTATTAAGGTACTATTTACGTTGGCGTAAGAGTGTGTTCTTGGGTTAGTGACAAGCAGAAGCACGTGCTTCTGTTTACATTAGAGGGTACTCTGGTTTGGAATGGACAGTACATGTTTCTCGAAATCAACATCAAGAATTTTTTTTCAGCACTGGATTGGTGGGACTGACAATTACTTTAAGAAGATATTGAATAAGAACTATCAGATCATCTAATAGTTTGCACGGGTCTACATCATTTGCCTCGTAACTTTTGTTGGCTCCTTGAAGATCAGATAGAATATGTTTAAAAAACAACAAATATACTAAATTGAGCTCATCACTTAACATAGAGTATAGCATTTCAGTTAAGTAACATTTTTCACTGAGCCTAACAATTTCAAAATGAGCCCTTAATTCTAACCATTGATCAATTATTCTACATACTATAGCTGAATAGATAACCACCTCGTGTCACAAGCCTGGGGGATTTTAGTACAGAGAGAGCCAAAAAGCTACGAACCGGCTGCGCGGTGTTTTCCTGTCCGCGTCCTCGGCGCTCGTTGCCATTCTGCCACTATCATATAAAGGCGCGGATGAAACCATACAATATTTTAACACTACTTTTAAAGGCTTTACTTACCAACTTTATGAAAGGAGATGCTAAAACTGACCACCGTCGTTGTCCATACATTTTTGGCACCTCTTTAGGAAACTATCCATCACTCGTAGTATAATTGGCGCAAAAGTTCTAGACATGTGAAAATCTTAATGACAGCTATGAAGCGAGTTGCTTACCAGATCAGCAGGTGACCGTCGTCTGCATGCTGCAAGAGTGCGTGGGACAGTCATTGTCAAATATCCGCACACAGGTTATGCACTGCACTGATAAACTTATAGTTGTATACAGTATATTTAAATCCACCGCTGTAAAAAGCGCTTAATATAAAAACCTGTCAATCATCTGCTTCCAATTCTTCCACACCTAACAGCCCTTCCTCTTCTGCGGAATCACTCACATCATTGCCGTCATCACTGCTGTCGTTACTTTCTGCACCATTATCCTGGATGATAATTCTTTCTAATTGATTTCGTTTTCTTCCACTTGAACCCTGAACCTTTTATACTTTTTGCTGAGATTTGTAGCACCAGCTTGAAAATTTATGCTGTCTTTCAGCTTAATGAGCAATCTGCTTATTGTTAGCACAGTTTTTTCTTCCACATAGAAGTTGTGAATCGTGCGCCGAATGAGCGTATCGTCTATTTCTGTAATACGTTTAGGGACCTTATGTTTCTTCCTAGGTGTGTCCAATTATACTCTTTCATCCATATGTTTTTTTGTTATCTTTGAGAAATCTGGAAACGGAACTCAGTGAAACACCAATTGCTTTGGCTACTCTTTATTTCATTCTCTTAAGGCTTTTGCGGAATTCGGATGAACATATATTTTCTTCCTTCATCTCTGCTTCTTGCTTCATGAAGTCGAGGACATTTGCAATGTTTTCCTGCTTTGACTGTGTAATACCTTACACCTAACATTGAAAACGTAGGAGCCATGGTTATAAATATAACAAATATAAAATAAGCACTATTTAGGTACTCCTTTCTTTGAAATTACAACCACGTGCGGACACTTTCTACGCAGACTGTATGTGTTACGCACTGTGAGTAAGCAAAGGTATTATATCGCTTTCGTTGATTAAGCTAAACATAAACCATTCCTAGTTTCGGCAGCTGGGGTGGCAATCAAGATCACGATTTCTGAAGTTTTGCGCCAGTTATAGTTCACGTTGAGAAATGCTGGCTATTTCCTGGCGGATATTTCATTTTAATTCTTCCAGGGTACGTGGATTTGTCTTGTATACTTTGTTTTAATTTACCCCAAAGATAGAAATCGCAGGGGGTTAGGTCGGGGGACCGAGGGGGCTACAAATCTCTACTAATAATTATGTTCTCCAGCTCACTTTCATAAATTTGTTAAGTAAAGCTTTAAAAGTAGATTTAAAAATGTTGTATGGTTCCATCCGCGCCTTTCTATGATACCGGCAAACGGCAACGAGCGCCGAGCACGCGGACAGGAAAAACACCGCGTAGACGGTTCGTAGTGTTTTGGCTCTTCCTGTAGTTCATCCCCATCATTGAGAATGGAAAAAAATTGGCAGTAAGGAGTTGCCGCGTAGAAGACCCAGAAGACCCATTGTAAGTTTCTCTAACTAGAAAATCTAAATTTTTTGGAAGAGATTCTGCAGTTGCTGCAGAGGTTGCCAATTGGATAGAATGCAACACACACCTTATAAGTATCAAGTGTGGGACCTCCTTTTTAAGTATTTGATATACCACATTATTAATCCCCAACATCACACTAGCATTGTCTGTTCCAATGCCTCGCAATTTTTACAAATCTAAATTAATTTCTTTCAAGGCCTCTAATTCCAGACGCACTTCTTTAAAATTAGAGATACGTTGAAACAATCCTGTCAGATGTTTTACTGTGATACACAATAGCTATTGATAGAAGCTTAGTGACGCTAATGTCAGTTCATTCGTCCACTAAGATACTATACATGGAATCACCAAAATCACTTCTCAAATCATTTGCAAAATACGCCCCAAGAACATTCTTAATAACATCACTGCATTTCGTGCGATGTAACTTAATCTGACTCGCAGCTACACTATCTCTGAATCTGTTTCTACACATTTCCCTTGTTTTACCCAGTTTATAATGTGTTTTTTTACTGTTTTCGTAACCGCTTATCACCGCAATTACACAACACATAGATACACACAAACACAATGCCCAAGGCGGGACTCGAACTTGCGACCCTCAGCTTGGCGGAGCGCCGGAGCTATACACTCCAGCGACCACGGCTACGAGGGCCGGCATCGCTTAAATGATCGCATGACATTATGGCACAATGTGCGGACACGAACAGAGCAAGTGATGCTTCGGCACTGTTGCGTTCTAAGGACACACTAATGTGTGTCTGTCTTTCGAAGGAAAATGCAGAAGCTGCACATTTGTGCTTTTTTGTTTCCGCATGATTTTCTAAGTCTGCTAACCGAGCTCTTATGCTACAATGACACACTTAGCAGAACGCTTTGGTATTATCACCTACAGGCCGAGAAAACCATTTTACAAATAATTTATTTTTCAACCACTCTTCTCGAAACTTTTGAGTACAATGTGGTTTTATTTTGCCCACTTTTAGTGTTAATCGAAAAACTATACAAGTTTGTCACTACGAGAGAAGCACATGCACCTAATAATGAAACACGTCGTGAGGTGAGAGACGGCAGTACTATGTCACATAAGCAGAGCTGATTTTAACTGCCAATATAAACATCAGCGACTAAACTATATTCACTCTTAGGTTGATCCGCGGCAAAACAAACCCACGTGGTCAGTGCATCGTGGTGCAACACGGTAGCAATGCGCGCAGTAAAGTAGTCCATGCTAATACTCTGAATTTTAGAATGAATTTATCCTTAAATCGTATAATATTCTATACAAATACCTAAGGTTATATTTAATGCTGATTTATACCGTAAAACATAGCTACAAGTCCGATGATGCAATTCGTATAAGTCACCTGACATCCGGGTAGGCGCAGAATATTGTTTACAGCCAGAAACCAGCAGTTGTGTAGTATCATGCAGGACGATGAATTTGCTCTTGGGGTTTCGTCGAATTACGTAAAGCATTAGCCGCGCAAGCCATTGACTAGTGGTGAAAAAACAATAGTATTGAATCTTTATTAGAAGTTATGTAGAAATGTCCAACACTTTCCGCGAAATAAATGGTGAAATTAACTTCTGAGTTCAGCTGTGTTTCGAGTACAAGTACAAACAGTGCTTGCGCAGAAAAATCTGAAACGAGAAAATTGATTACACCCGGGAAAAAAAACACTATCAATCTTTTTTGCACTACGTGCCGCTTGTACTGGGCACATGGCTGAAAACCTGACAGTATTTCTAGTGCGAATTGCGGAAGGATACATTATAGCGGTGCACTGGTCACCTGGGGTTTGTTTTGACGCGGATCAACTTAAGAGTGAATACAGAGTAGCGAGTAGTTATAAACAAAATTTACAAAATAGCATGCCGCCTACTTAGATTATCGCGAACAATAACATCATTGTTACAGGCAGCTACTGTAAAGAAAGTAGGCTTGAGGGACCTCGCAAATGTTCGGGTTATAAACAGAAATCATGAACACGTAGCTAGCATAACGTTTATTATTACGCGAAACAAAGTGAATAAACACAAGTCAACAAAATCATATTACGATGACGCAATCCAAATGGTATATTTTTCCCTGTATGAACATCGGATACATCAAGCCACGCAACGGACAAAGTGGTCCCTAAATCGGTTTAAAAAATGTAATAACTACAGAGAGCCAAAAGACTACGAACCGGCTGCGCGGCGTTTTTCCTGCTCGCGTCCTCAGCGCTCGTTGCCGCCTGCTGCTATCACAGAAAGACGCGGATGAAACCATACAACTTTATGAAAGTGTGTTTGAGGACAGAATTATTAGTAGAGATTTGTGGACCCCTCGATCCCCCGACCCAACCCCCAGCGATTTCTATCTCTGGGATAACTTAAAACAAAGTATACAAGACAAACATATGCACCCTGGAAGAATTAAAACAAAATATCCGCCAGGAAATTGCCAGCATTTTTCAACGTGAACTACGGCGAGTGATGGATAGTTTCCTAAAAAGGTGCCAAAAAATGTATGGACAACGACGGTGGCCAGTTTCAGCATTTCCTTTCACAAAGTTGGTAGTAAGCCTTATAAAGTAGTTTTTAAAATGTGTGGTTTCATCCGCGCCTTTCTATGATAGCGGCAGTCGGCAACGAGCGCTGAGGACGCGGACAGGAAAAACACCGCACAGGCGGCTCGTAGTTTTTTGGCTCTCTCTGTACATGAAACCATATGATTTGAAAAAAACAGATGATTTTTTAAAAGAACTAGATTTCCCCACTAGGAACTAAGAGATTAATTTTCTAACTAGGCAGTCGTTCAGAAAGACTAGATTTAGTTGTAAAACATAACTAAATTAGCAACTCTGCGAGTCTACTCGACTTCGCTGCCGCATCGTGAGATTAGCACTACGCAGCACTACAATCTGACACGAAGTAACAGTAGGGGTTGGGGCCTTGGGTAAGCAGAGGTGAAGGTGATTGAATTAATTAGTTTTTCATCACTTTTTTCAAGCTATCTTTATTTGTATGTTTGACAATTTACTTATTTTCTTGCAATTTGTTTAAGTAGACTTAGTCTACCATTACGCAACGCCGCTACTTACAGTGCAGTAAAAATCCTTAAAACAGCACAAAGAAAATTCGATAAATGCTGGAAACCAGTATTTTAAAGCGGAGGGAAAACAAGAGTCTCTCTCAGAAGGTCATAAACATTTAGTATACTGGTGGGTTTATGGTCAGGCTTCAAAGCTTTCCTTTCGCTTTGTGGCCGGTTGGGGAAAGGATGCCCGCGACTAGTTTATACAATGAACCATGGCCAAGTTATCGCCCGGATACACAATGCTAGCGAACGACTGTCCCAGGTCAGAACCTTAAGAAATCGCTTGGGACATGCTTGAAGGCCTACTATTCAATTTTAACCGGAAGTAGTCTGTGCCTTATCATTAGATCTAACAACCCACAGGAGGCAACACTACCAAGCTAAGTGAACTCAAGCGGCGAGAATCGTCTACCAAAAGCATAAACTGAAATAAATATTTAAAGGTGCAATGCTGAAAGTAATTCCATATATCCATCACAGTTTGCAGATGTTTACCTTAGATTAAGGGGACAAGGTAGTCTGAATTGATGGAAATTACGTCTTAAAGGCTCACCCCAGCCCGTAACGGTTCTATATGTGACTGACCTTAAAAACAATACCGGGCAAAAAGAGTAACCAATGAATGATGTTTATAATCTATATGAAATGGAGGGGCGGTTCGCATACCACCTCTACTAAAAAGTTTCGCTACAATTGGTACACAAGAAAAGCCTAAATCAATTACAATATAATTCGGCCTTCAAGAGGAATGGGTGAAGAATCATTTACATCTGTGATTAAAATAAATAACAGCTACGATATACACTACGTGATCAAAAGTATCCGGACACCTCGTTGAAAATGACGTACAAGTTCGTGGCGCCCTCCATCGGTAATGCTGGAAGTCAATATGGTGTTGGCCCAACCTTAGCCTTGATGACAGCGTTCACTCTCTCAGGCATACTTTAAATCAGGTGATGGAAGGTTTCTTGGGGAATGGCAGTCCATTCTTCATGGAATGCGGAACTGAGGAGAGGTTTTGATGTAGGTCGGTGAGGCCTGGCACGAAGTTGGCATTCCAAAACATCCCAAAGGTGTTCTATAGGATTCAAGTCAGGACTCTGTGCAGGTCAGTCCATTACAGGGATGTTATTGTCGAGTAACCACTCCGCCAAAGCCCCTGCAGTATGAACAGGTGCTCGATCGTGTTGAAAGATGCAATCGCCATCCCAGAATTGCTCTTCAACAGTGAAAAGCAAGAAGGTGCTTAAAATATCAATGTAGGTCTGCTCTATGATCGTGCCACGCAAAATAACAAGGGGTGCAAGCCCCCTCCAGGAAAAACACGACCACACCATAACACCACCACCTCTGAATTTCTCTCTTGGCAATACACACGCTGGCAGATAACGTTCACTGGGCATGCGCCATACCCACACTCAGCCATCGGATCGCCACATTGTGTACCGTGATTCGTCACTCCACACAACGTTTTTCCACTGTTCAATCGTGTAATTTTGACGCTCCTTACACCAAGCGAGGCGTCGTTTGGCATTTTCCTGTGTGATGTGTGTGGTTTATGAGCAGCCGCTCGACCATGGAATCCAAGGTTTGTCACCTCACGCCTAAGTGGATCCTGATGCAGTTTGGAATTCCTGTGTGATGGTCTGGATAGATGTCTGCCTATTACTCTTTACGACCCTCTTAAATGTACGCGGGCTCTGTCGGTCACAGACGAGGTCGGCCTATACGCTTTTGTGCTGTACATGCCCCTTCACGTTTCCACTTCGCTATCGCATCAGAAATAGTGGACCTAGGGATGATTAGGAATGTGGAAATCTCGCGTACAGACTTCTGACACAAGTGACACCCAATCACCTGACCTCGTTCGAAGTGCGTGAGTTCCACATAGTGTCCCATTCTGCTGTTTCACGATGTCTAAAGACTACTGAGGAAGCGGATGAGTACCAGGCAGTAGGTGGCAGCACAATGCACCTAAGATGAGAAACGTATGTTTGTGTGGGTGTCCGCATACTTTTGATCACATAGTGTATGTGTGTGTATATATATATGACAGTTTTTATCAGCGACATGGAGACGAAGGTTAAGTTTTTGCTGCTACTAAATGGCAACAAGAAAACGGTAGTGTAACATAAAAATGTACGGTTTAAGTTTTAATGCTACCTTTCGCAGTTCGGCCATACTTTTGGGGAAGGTAAAGTACCCTACCAATTATGCCGAAAAACTGGGGCTAGATGCTTTCAGTACAACATAAACAATTGCGTTCCACTATGGGCCATATTTTATGTACCCCAATATACATTTCTAAAGCAAGACAATTATACCATAATGTATCCAACTATGCAAAAATATAAAACATGTATCATATTCTGAACTGGTAAAGCTTACTTTAAGCATATCAGTAGATAAGATTTCTCTGTTATGCTGAGTATACAAGAAAATAAATGGCTGTCTCATGATACCATTGAATCTAAGATAATTATTGGAAATTATGTATCCAGCTAAATATCTCTGATGTTAGACTTAAGACTAAAATTTATATTTTGTGGTGATTGTTCATTGGAACGTAATTTATTATTTTGAAACCAATATTTCACTTCATGTATTGCTAAAACAGCAACGTAATTTAATTTCTATAGTAATCAGGCGTGATCCGCATAGATTAAACTTTTTTTAAAATTACTGAATGTAGAAGCATTTATGTTAAACAGAAAAAAAACTGGTACTGAACAGGATGGCTCAAGGAGTAACGTCTGAGGCTTGCATCCGGAGGTCTAAGTTCGCTTGTCTGTGCAGATAAAGGGAGACATTGTACGGGCGGCGGGGGATGCTTAGTCCGGAAACATTAGGGACCCGCCTACTACCATCGGATCTGGCCCCGTTTATTTCTCTCACCTCATCCCTCCTTCTGGAGGGTTAGTAGATGCAATAGGCCTAACGTGAAATCTTCCTCCGTTTCTAATATCTTTCCCTAACAAACATGTACAAAACCCTTCTCGTATAACTCTAATTTCTAGTTGCCGACTTGCACAGACTGGTAAAGAATTCATAAATACGCCTTTAAAAACCTAACTCTCTGTAAAATCTGTAACACTATTCAAGGTCAATGAACAAAATAAGAGGAGACAAATTATCGAGTATTTTAGTTAAATCCCTAATAGTGCATGTATTGTTCTCAAAATTACTTAGGATCTATTGTACAAAATCGCACACAGTATTATTGGTGCTACGCTTTTACAAAACACAAATACGGTTTCATAAAATAAGTTTTTGGTATTAAAAAAGCATTTGTTTTTATGACAGGCTTAAATATTTTGCTAAACACGGGCATTAAGGAAATGCGTCAAGGGTTACGAGCATTACGGCAACTGACGATTCGCTTAATTATTCCTCTAGAAATAATTAATTCCTAATTGTAACAGTCGGCGACTCCTCACATACCGAACATTTTAAGTCAACATTAAAATTTCTCAGGTAGCTAAACTGGTGTTATCCTTTCACAATACACTCACGCATACCTTGAGGTAAAGAACTCATAGCTATACCACTAGAGGAGCTGGCGCACGAGAACACGCAGAACGAGCTACGAGATGAAGACATCATAAAATTCATTAACAGGTAACATTAAATACTATAAAAATTTGAAGCAGGAAGTGGCATCAAGGCTGTCGCACCGAGAACGGCTTATACAGGCTGAGCTACGAACCGGCTGCGCGGTGTATTTCCTGTCCGCGTCCTCGGCGCTCGTTGCCGTCTGCCGCTATCATAGAAAGACACGGATGAAACCACACAACATTTTTAAAACTACTTTTAAAGGCTTTACTTACCAACTTTATGAAAGGAGATGCTGAAACTGGCCACCGTCGTTGTTAATAAATTTTTGGCACCTCTTTAGGAAACTATCCATCGCTGGCTGTAGTTCATGTTGAGAAATGCTGGCGATTTCATGGCGGATGTTTTGTTTTAATTCTTCCAGCGTGTGTTGCTTTGTCTTGTAAACTTTGTTTATGTTTCCCCATAGATAGAAATCGCAGGGGTTTGGTCGGGGGACCGACGGGCCACAAATCTCTAGTAATAATTCTGTCCTCAAACGCACTTCCAATTGCTCTCATCGAAATATTGGCCGTATAAGCTTTTGCAGTCTTGTTGAAAATGCGAAATCATGCTCCCTGGCTGTTAATTCTCTAAAAAAAAAAATAGGGGCAACATTGTATTCACATATGTACCGCGTGAACTGTTGACTAGAAAAAAAATTAGCGAGTGATGGATAGTTTCCTAAACAGGTGCCAAAATGTATGGATAACGACGGTGGCCAGTTTTAACATCTTTTATAAAGTTGGTAAGTAAAACCTCTAAAAGTAGTTTTAAAACTGTATGGTTTTATCCGCGCCTTTCTATAATAGCAGCAGACGGTAACGAGCGTCGAGGACGCGGACAGGAAAAACACCGCGCAGCCGGGTCGTAGTTTTTTGGCTCTTCCTTTGTATTTAAAATCTGGAGACAGATTGGAAGGATTTAAACAACTGTGAAGTAAAATACTTGCGTCCAAACATAGTTATACACTGAACGAGTGATCGTACAATAGTTGAGAATACACTTTTAAGGAAGCAGTTACACTTATAATATATGACATATACTGTATGCGTTTTACATTAGAACATCGTGACAATCAATCAATTTCTATTTAAAACTAACATTTTACGTGTGGTGAGTTTCCGGAGATAGCGTTAAGACTGTGGCTAGATGTCGACGTTTCGCTCATCGTGTAGTGAACTTCTTCAGGGCTGTTGAGTCAGCCATAATTTGACACGACCTTCTCCAGAAGCTAAGCACATAGGTCGTGGAAGCCTACGCACCTACAACTAACATTTGTTTTGGAGCAGCTAATAAAGAAATAATTGGTACTCCGAATGTTTGACACTGTACCTTTGGAACACGTATTAAAATAATTAGAACTATTACTCGCGCAAAACTTCTGGAATCGTGACCTTGATTGCCATCCCAGCTGCCGAGCCTAGGAATGGTTTATGTTTAGCTTTATCAACGAAAGCGATATAATACCAATGCTTACTCACAGTGCGTAACACATACAGTCTACATAGAAAGTGTCCGCATCTGGTTGTAATTTTAAAGAGAGCTGCAGTATCTAAATAGTACTTATTTTATATTTGTTATATTTATAACCATGGCTCCTATGTTTTCAAAGTTAAGTGGTAAGGTGTTACATAGTCAAAGTAGGGAAATAATTGCAAATGTCATCGACTTCATGAAGCAAGAAGCAGAGATGAAGGAAGAAATTATATCCGAGTTCCACAAAAGCCTTAAGAGGGTGAAAGAAAGAGTAGTCAAAGCAACTGGTGTTTCACCGAGTTCCGTTTCCAGAGTTCTCAAAGATAAGAGAAAAAATCATATGGATGAAAGAGTACCATTTGACACACCTGGGAAGAAACCTAAGGTCACTAAACGTATTACAGAAATAGACGATTTCGAATGCGTCATTCGGCGCACGATTCACAATTCCTATGTGGAAGAAAAAACTGTGCTAACAATAAGCAGATTGCTCATCCAGCTGAAAGACAGCAGAAACTTTCAAGGTGGTGCTACAAATCTCAGAAAAATTATTAAAGATTTAGGGTTCAAATGGAACAAACCGAAAACAAATAGAAGAGTTCTAACAGAAAAGCAAAATAAATAAATAAAATAAAAAAATAATAATAATAAAATAAAAAAATAAAAAGTAAATGTTGCCATGATAGCTTAGTCGGTTAGAGCAACGGCACGGAAAGCCTAAGATCCGTGGTTCAAATCCCGGCTATGGCATTGAATTTTTCAGTCTGATTCTACCTTTCCAAATGACTATCATTTTATATGTACTTATATCAGTGTGCACTTATATCAGCAGTCATACAGCATCTAAAAGTTGGAGTGACGATAGCGAATTAGGTTTGCAGGCACCTGTTGCCAAAGGGCAAATACTTATTATCGTTCGTGCTGTTGGAAAGATCGGCTTCGTTTCCAAATGCCCTACTTTTAAAAGTCGCAACAAACAACAGGAGATTTTCATCAAGAAATGAATACAGAAAATTACATGAAGTGAATCAACGCCATGTTGATACCTAATATGCCTGCTGGGTCTGTTCTGGTCATCGACAATGCTTCACAATGCGTCAACACTCAAATTCACAAACCATCTACCTCAACTTCCTTGAAAGAAGAACTGAGAGCTTGGTTACTTACACATAATAAAGCTTTAGATGAAAGCATGAGTAAAACAAAGCTATATAACTTAATTAAAGCCAACAAACAGCTTCAGAAGTCATACATACTTGACCAGATAGTAATACAACATCGCCATAATGTACTTAGACTGTCATTGTATCGCCCAAATCTAAACCCAATCGAATTAATCTGGGCTGATGTCAAAAAATGGGTGGCATGCAGAAATATCACTTTTAAATTAAAATATGTGGAGCAGTTATAACGCCAGCAATTTGCTGAAATTGGAAGGCCAGAATGGGAAAATGCATGGCGACATGCTGAATAAATTAAGAATCATTATTCCGAAAAATACGGAATTGCAGAAAATCAAACAGAAGTAATTCTCATGCAGGATAATGGTGCTGAAAGTAGTGACAGCAGTGATGACGTCAATAATGTGAGTGATTCCGCAGAAGAGGAAGGGTTGTTAGATGTGGAAGAATTGGAGGCAATGATTGAAAGCGTTTTTTATATTAAGCGCTTTTTACAGCGTGGATTTTAATATACGGTATATAACTACGTTTATCAGCGCAACACAGTGCATAACCGTTGTGGATATTTGACGATGACTGTCCCACGCACTCCTGCAGCATGCAGTCGATCGGTCACCACCTGATGTAAGCAACTCGCATCATAACTCTCATTAAGATTTTCACGTGTCTAGAACTGTTGCGCCGATTATAACATCAGTTGGACAACGAGAACAAGGCGAGCGGGGTTCTGTAACTGTTTATCTGCTCACGTACTGTCGATTGTTTACTACGTCTACTACGAATTGTGTTTATGTGTGCAAATAAACCACCCATGCTGCCAGATCTTCTCAGACTTGGATCTTGCACGACCGCTACTGGACTTCTAGCCATGGGTGAGTAGTACTTGACAACACTGTATAGTTTATAACCTCCTACCATGCTTATCGTGTCCACACGGCGAGCGTAAATATGGTACCCACGCATGAAAGTGTTGATTTTACACATTCCTCTCGCTTGCCTTCTTCTCGTGGTCTATCAGTACTTTGCGGTCCAAATCTCTTGACGTTTCGTGACAACCAATCATACATCTTATTCGATCGTCCAGGTTGTCACTCTCTTAGGTAAGAGTATATGCTTTCTCGGCGATGTAAATAATTGCGCTTCCCTACACACACGTGAAACAGTTGATATACTTACTGACCACGCCTCAGCAGTAAGTTCTTGACATTTCGACAAGTTAAGATTTTTACGGTTTTCTTCGTTGGCATACTTTTTAAAGAAATTATACACACTGAAGACAACAGCCCTAACTTTACTGCTATATCCACAGGCACTACAGAACTTACTAAGCAACATTTTTATGAAAGAGTTAACTTTATAAACGCTAGGACAATCCTATCACTGTAAGAAAGGAGTACACCATAGATAATACACAACTGAGTCACAAGCGTGCTATAAAAAGTACACCAGCAGCGGTTTTCCTTTATCATGTTTGTTTTAACCTTGAGTATCGCGTCAATGATGCAATGAATTCCATTGTTGATGCTTCTTCGAGAACGTGATAGCACTTTCTGATTAAAGTTCTGTTGGCTTATGCTTTATATGGCTTATTATTATTATTGTTGTTGTTATTATTTGGGGGGTAGTGCATTCCAAGTAACGAGATGTTGAATGTTCTAAAAAGCTTATAACACGCTCATCTCACCTAACGGATACGTTTTTGATTTTAGGAATCTGCATCATGCAGAAGTAAGCATAATAACCATTAAAATACACTTAATTATTGGTTTGCCAATGGTATTATTCTGTGAAACAAAACCATACATGACGCTATATATTAAAAAAAAAGTTATGTATGATTTTGTAGAGCTGCGCCATAGGGCTTCGAAAGGATTTTCATTACCACGTAGCTGTATTAGAAAACCTCGTGGAATAAATATTTCTGAATTTATTTAGGACATGGAGAATTGCACATTATTAAGTGATAATTATGTCTATTACATAACAATATATAAAGTAACTACGACAGCAATGGATTTATTACTATTACAAACATGACTACGACCACAAGTCCCCGCTTAAACAACACGAAAGATAAAATTACAAATTAATGGCGAACCATTGGGTGTAAAAATACAATTCTTTTTTGTACTTGTTCAGGAAAATGTCGCCTTCTATTCTAACTATTTGTTGCTTTCCTGAAATATCAAATACGCATGCGCGCACATGATATTCCAATTAAATAGTTTTCCAGCGGCGAGCTGTACCGTCCGTATGAGGCAACGCCGCACTGCTGCTATTCGCTGGTGCCGCATAATATTGGCATTTAGAATCATTAGCGTTTGTACTATTTCTTATAGGTATCCTCACAGCTTTGCATTATTATTCAATAAGTTGTCTATGGGCCGTATTCATACACAGTGAGCTAAAAGACTCCGAACAGCCTGCGCGGTGTTTTTCATGTCCGCGTCCTCTGCGCTCGTTGCCATCTTCTGCTATCATAGAAAGGCGCGGATGAAGGCTTACAACATTTTTTAAACTACTTTTAAAGTCTTTACTTACAAACTATATGAAAGGAGATGCTGAAAATGGCCACCGTCGTTGTCCATATATTTTTGACACGGTAATTAGAAGCAATCGGCTTGAAGCAGTAGCATGAAGTAATAAAAGAACAATCAATCCAGATTTATTTCCGTTACGTTATGTGCATCGTAATTAAAGCTTTGCTTTAGCAGTATTTCTTAACTTCGCGTTACGTCCCGTCATGTTACGTAAAGTTCATCGTAATCCAGGTTTAAGGAAGGGAAGTCTAGCAATGCCACATGAGATATTAGTTATAATACGGTTTACTGGCGCCTTAATAAACTCAGTACTGTTTTGTTGATACCCTCATCTGGCATAATACGGAAATGCTATTAGCATTTGCCTACCAATTGAGATACTCAAGCCTCAAAATTAAATTGAGTTTCTATTTATGGACGCTCTTTATAATCGGCGCAACAGTTCTAGACACGTGAAACTCATAATGAGAGCTATGATGCGAGTTGCTTACCACATCAGGTGGTGACCGATCGGATGAATGCTGCAGGACTGCGAGGGACAGTCATCGTCAAATATCCAATACGGTTCTGCACTGTGTTGCGCTGATAAACGTAGTTATATACAGTATATTAAAATCCAGGCTGTAAAAAGCGCTTAATATAAAAAACGCTGTCAATCATTGCCTCCAATTCTTCCACATCTAACAACCCTTCCTCTTCTGCGGAATCACTCACATTATTGACGTCATCACTGCTGTCACTACTTTTGCACCATTATCCTGCATGAGAATTATTTCTGTTTGATGTTCTGCAATTCCGTATTTTTCGGAATAATGATTCTTAATTTATTCAGCATGTCGCCATACATTTTCCTATTCTGGCCTTCCAATTTCAGCAAATTGCTGGCGTTATAACTGCTCCACATATTTTAATTTAAAAGTGGTATTTCTGCATGCCACCCATTTTTTGACATCAGCCCAGATTAATTCGATTGGGTTTAGATCTGGGCGATACGATGACAGTCTAAGTACATTATGGCGATGTTGTATTACTATCTGGTCAAGTATATATGACTTCTGAAGCAGATTGTTGGCTTTAATTAAGTTATATAGCTTTGTTTTACTAATGCTTTCATCTAAAGCTTTATTATGTGTAAGTAACCAAGCTCTCAGTTCTTCTTTCAAGGAAGTTGAGGTAGATGGTTTGTGAATTTGAGTGTTGACGCATTGTGAAGCATTGTCGATGACCAGAACAGACCCAGCAGGCATATTAGGTATCAACATGGCGTTGATTCACTTCATGTAACTTTCTGTATTCATTTCTTGATGAAGATCTCCTGTTTTTTGTTGCGACTTGTAAAAGAAGGGCATTTGGAACGAAGCCGATCTTTCCAACAGCACGAACGATAATAAGTATTTGCCCTTTGGCAACAGGTGCCTGCAAACCTAATTCGCTATCGTCACTCCAACTTTTAGATGCTGTATGACTGCTGATATAAGTGCACACTGATATAAGTACATATAAAATGATAGTCATTTGGAAAGGTAGAATCAGACTGAAAAATTCAATGCCATAGCCGGGATTTGAACCACGGATCTTAGGCTTTCCGTGCCGTTGCTCTAACCGACTAAGCTATCATGGCAACATTTACTTTTTATTTTTTTATTTTATTATTATTATTTTTTTATTTTATTTATTTATTTTGCTTTTCTGTTAGAACTCTTCTATTTGTTTTCGGTTTGTTCCATTTGAACCCTAAATCTTTAATAATTTTTCTGAGATTTGTAGCACCACCTTGAAAGTTTCTGCTGTCTTTCAGCTGGATGAGCAATCTGCTTATTGTTAGCACAGTTTTTTCTTCCACATAGGAATTGTGAATCGTGCGCCGAATGACGCATTCGAAATCGTCTATTTCTGTAATACGTTTAGGGACCTTATGTTTCTTCCCAGGTGTGTCAAATGGTACTCTTTCATCCATATGTTTTTTTTCTCTTATCTTTGAGAACTCTGGAAACGGAACTCGGTGAAACACCAGTTGCTTTGACTACTCTCTCTTTCACTCTCATAAGGCTTTTGTGAAACTCGGATATAATTTCTTCCTTCATCTCTGCTTCTTGCTTCATGAAGTCGATGACATTTGCAATTATTTCCCTACTTTGACTATGTAACACCTTACCACTTAACTTTGAAAGCATAGGAGCCATGGTTATAAATATAACAAATATAAAATAAGTACTATTTAGATACTGCAGCTCTCTTTAAAATTACAACCAGATGCAGACACTTTCTATGCAGACTGTATGTGTTACGCACTGTGAGTAAGCAAAGGTATTATATCGCTTTCGTTGATAAAGCTAAACATACTGTCAGTGACTCAGGAGATTGACTTTGTCCTTGAACTGCAAGCGTGCAGTGGGCTGGGAGCTTCTTGCGTAAGGTGTAGATAGTGCAACACCAACAGTTCAAAAATATTGTCAACAAGTGCAGCCTTACTGCAGGCAGTGTCAGTGGATGCTACAGTGTTAAACGCGTTGTATCGCGAGTGTCGAATTAATATAATTCATTAGTGAAATGGCTAACTTTCGGAAAAAGGGAAAAACCATTCCTAACGAGGCTCGCGAAATAGTAAACCATGTAAACGAGCAATGCAAAAAGGAAGCAGAGCAGAAACAACTAATTCTGCCAATTTCGCGAGGGATGAGAGAACAGACAATTACTGCGGTGTGTCTGTGGGAACAATTAAGAATATAATACAAGAAATTGCGAAGAGAACAGAAGGAAGCCCTTTACGCACTGCAGGCAAGACAAGACCTCCAAATCCAGAACGAAATATAAATATAGGCGATTTCGACATGTGCTCATTAAGCGGACAATAATGGACTTCTACGTCAGTAGGTTATTTATAAAAGAGCTGGCACAGTTTTTTGCGTTTATATGGGAAAGGATAGGGAAAACGAGGCTGGATGCGGAGGGCGAAGGAGGAAAATGCGTTTATATGGGCGAGATAGGGAATACGAGGACTGACACTAGGCTAGACAGCGGCAGAAGGAGGGGGATGCGCTTTATATGAGACAGATAGAGAATACGTGGAGAGGTGCTAGGCTAGACAGAGGCTGAGAGTAGAGTATGCGTTTATATGTATGAGAGGTATAGGAGCAGGAGGAGCGGTGCTAGGCAAGACAGAGGTTGAGTAGAGTATGGGTTATATGAGAGAGGTAGGGAACAGGAGGAGAGGTGTTAGGCTAGCCAGAGGTTGAGGAGTAGAGTATGGTCTATATGAGAGATATAGGAAAACGAGGAGGGGTGTTACGCCAGACAGAGGTTGAGGAGTGGAGTATGGTTTATATGAGAAGTATAGGAAAACGAGGAGAGGTATTAGGTTAGGAAAATTGAGTATGTGTGTATAAGAAGATACGAGAAAACGGAGAGATCCTATTATAGGATAGACAGGTGTTAAAGGTAGAATGTGTTTTATATGAGCGGTATAGGAAACCAAAGAGAGATGCTCAGCTAGACAGGGATCAGGAGAGGAATGCGCTTTATGAGAGGTAGGGGATACGGGGAGTGGTGTTAGGCTAGACAGAGGTTGAGAGTAGAGTATGCGTTTATATGTATGAGAAGTATAGGAACAGGAAGAGGGGTGTTAGGCTAGACAGAGGTTGAGGAGTAAAGTATAGTTTATATGAGAGGTATAGGAAAACGAGGAGAGGTGTTAGGCTAGACAGAGGTCGAAAATAGAGTATGGTTTATATGAGAGGTATAGGAAAACGAGGAGAGGAGTTAGACTAGACAGAGGTCGAGGAGCAGAGTATAGTTTATATGAGAGGTATAGGAAAACGAGGAGAGGTGTTAGGCTAGACAGAGGTCGAAAATTGAGTATGGTTTATATGAGAGGTATAGGAAAACGAGGAGAGGAGTTAGACTAGACAGAGGTCGAGGAGCAGAGTATGGTTTATATGAGAGTCATAGGAAAACGAGAGAGGTGTTAGGCTAGACAGAGCTAGAGGGGTAGAGTATGGTTTATATGAGAGGTATAGGAACAAGAGGAGAGGTGTTAGGCTAGACAGATACTAAAGGAGTAGCAATATGGGTTAATATACAGGAGAGATAGGGAATAGGAGGTGCTAGACCTTGAAAGCGACTTTAGACGTGAACTTCATGGAAATCTGTTTCATGTCAATGTTCTAGACATGTCCATCACGTAACCCATTCAGGGAAAAGGTGACCAGCAAAGGGAAAAAGGTGACCAGCAAAGGGAAAAATGTGACCAGCAAAGGGAAAAAGGTGACCAGTAACGGGAAAAGGTGACCAGCAAAGGGAAAAACGTGACCAGCAAAGGGAAAAAGGTGACCAGCAAAGACAAAAAGGTGACCAGCAAAGGGAAAAAGGTGACCAGCAAAGGGAAAAAGGTGATCAGCAAAGGGAAAAAGGTGACCAGCAAAGGGAAAAACGTGACCACCAAAGGGAAAAACGTGACCAGCAAAGGGAAAAACGTGACCAGCAAAGGGAAAAGGTGACCAGCAATGGGAAAAACCTGACCAGAAAAGGTAAAAAGGTGACCAGTAAAGGGAAAAATGTGACCAGCAAAGGGAAAAAAGGTGACCAGCAAAGGGAAAAACGTGACCAGCAAAGGGAAAAACGTGACCAACAAAGGGAAAAAGGTGACCAGCAAAGGGAAAAATGTGACCAACAATGGGAAAAAGGTGACCAGCAAAGGGAAAAACGTGACCAGCAAAGGGAAAAATGTGACCAGCAAAGGGAAAAACGTGACCAGCAAAGGGAAAAAGGTGATCCACAAAGGGAAAAGGGTAGGGGAAAGGTGACCCTCTCACGGGAAAAGCTAACCCACTCACACTAACAGGTAAGTAATTCAGTTAGTATCACAGGGTAGGAGAGATCCCGGGAAGCGGATATAGCATAATTCCGTATGATGTTACAGATAATTCAGAGAGTATCGTAGGTATTTAGGATAATTCAAGTAACATAGGTGTTTAGAGTCCCTCAGCTAGTATCACAGGAGGCTAGTTTCCTGGGGCAGGACGTATCATAGCTGCATATTTTTCACAGGCAATTCAGCTAGTATCGGGGGGCATTTAAGCTAATTCAGCTAGTATCACATGAGGTCAGATTCCAGAAGCTAACTGCATCATAGCTGTGCATGATTTCACAGGTAATTCCGTTAGTATCGTAGGTATTTAGGCTAATTCAGCTAGTATCACAGGAGGATAGATTCCAGGGTTGGGTATAGCATAGTTTCGTATTTCACAGGTAATTCAGAGAGTATCCAAAGTACTTTAGTGTTTCAGGATATGAGGTTAGATTTTTTACCAACTTATCCAAGCTTGTACTGAGGAAACGGAAGCTGTCCACAAATCGAAGCTTTATATCTCCTACATACTTGGTGAATGAGATATAGCTTGAGAATTGACATTTCTTTCGCACTTAATATGCATGGAATGCAATTAATATGGTAATTAGCCCCCCTCCCACTAATTGTCCCCGCTCTCAATTACCTACTACTGATTAATCGCTTATATCTCCTGAATGAAAAGAGATAGAACAATGGTATAAAAACTAATCAATTCTTTGGAATGCGCCGCGTCCTTGAGATATTAATCCGAGTTGACCGGGATGCTTGGGTTCGAATCCTACGAGTGATTACAAATTCATCTTCTAATAACTCAGAGACTAATTAAGATAAAGACATCAAATAAATTTTATTACATTAATGTTATTAGGTAGTTTCTACTGAATGTATATGTGGGTACCTGTTGTCCTGGGTTCGATTCTTAATTTTTAAATCTCCATTATCTCGGAAACTAAGAGAGGTAGAGGGGTGTACCAAAGCGTTATTGATAGCTGTTATGATGCGTAATTAATACTGTATATAATTTTCAATCAGTTGTCCCTAGTTCGAATCCCGATCTTTAAATGATTTCCTTAATTTTTCTCTGTATACTAGAATATATCACTTAGATTGATTGCGTAACTGTATACAACTCTTTTTAACATAGCAAACTAATTTTATAAATAATTTTGTTTCTGGTGTTCTGGGTTCGAATACCGATAAAATGTAATTTAATTATAAATTTAATAACTCCTAAACTACTTAAGATAAAGACGTCAAGTAAACTTTATTACATTAATATCAATAGGTAGTTTCTTGCGGATCTATATTTGGGGATCTGGTGTCCTGAGTTCGATTATTAATTTTAAATCTTCATTATCTCGGAAACTAAGAGAGATAGAGGGATGAACCAAAGCATGATTGATAGCTCTTATAATAGGTAATTAATGCTGTATATAATTGTCAATCAGTTGTGCTTGGTTCGATTCCCCCATCTTTTAATGCGTTCCTTAATTTTCCTCTGTACACTAGAATATATCACTTAGATTGATAGCGTAACTGCACACAGCTTTGTTTAACATGTCATGCTAATATTATAGATTATTTTGTTCCTGGTGTTCTGGGTTCGAATACTGATTTAATGGAATTTACTTGCAAATTTAATAACTCGTAATTTAGTTTAGATAGATGCGTCAAGTAAACCGTAAACAGAGTACCTAGTCTCTAAATATAGTTATTATGACAAAAAGTACTTTAAAGTACTCGGATCGAATCCCGAAGGGGTGATTTCATATATCTTCAAGCCTATGAATCCTATCAGGGTAGAGTAAAGATTAAATGGTAGATGCTGATGCGAGGGAGCTAAATTACTAAAAATACATTTATTAAAACTATTACCGGGTTCGATTCTAGAAGCTTAGAATCTGTGAAACTCTGGAAAAATTGCTTTGCTCGTTATTGTAGTGAAATGTAATGGTCTTTCTAGAAGAAGATGGAAAGGAAGAATTGAAAAGGGAATGAAAACATGAAATAATGTAGTATATACACACATTTAAGTAAATAAGGGGGAAGATCTTCTACGTTACCTTTTAAGCCTTTACTTTTAAGTATTTTGATAATAGAGATTGTACTAGCTTTGGTGTAATGGGTGATGGTAGGCTTTGAATGGAACATTTGACTGAATGAGCGTGTGGGAATACTTCTCTTGTTGGTGTGACAGCACATACAGGTAGTTACGAGACGAGTTTAAACGTGTTTGATACTGCCAGACATCCTGTCTCTGGGTGTGACGTCATAAACATCCTGACTCTGGGGGGTGAGGTTAATATGTGTGGAGCAAACATATACAGCTAGTTATGGAGCGAGTTTATGATTGATCTAAAAGGCTCGTGCTCCCTCTATAAATACGGTGATCTAGGGCATTGGAGTTCATTGTGCTAATTAGTCTTGAGGTGTTAACATTGTGTTCTCTCCAAGAATAATCAGCTTTCTAAGTGATATCAAGGTGAAGAGGTCTACATTTCATTGATCAGTGATTAATACGTTATTACATCAAGAATAAAGATGAATAACTCAGCGTATAAGGATATTAATCCAAGCGCTACTGGATATGCATGCGGAAAATGTGGGAAGAAGTTCCTCCGAGGTTATGACAAGAGAAGACACGAGATGAGCTGCAAGAAGCTCTTTAAATGTAAACATTGTAGCTTGACCTTCAATGATGGTTATAAGGGGCAGCGACACGAAGATATATGTGAAATAAGCATCCCTCAGAAGAAAAGAAGATTGGAGCCAACTAAACATCAGATACTGTCAACAATGGAGGACTGTGATATGAAAGAATACGAAACTTCATTCGAAGGACGATTGAAATCGTATTTTATACGATGCGAATCACCTAAGGACCTGAATATGTATCTGCATGAAGCAAAACAACGCATAATCCAGGCTGTGCATAAAGAGCTTGGTATTCACAAGAGTGTTAAAATTAATCTGCTTGCTGAGTGTCGATTTGTTAACAGTATTGGAGAAACCTGTGACAAAACATTTAAAACAAGGAATCATCCTGTTTTCCTAGAAACAGACCTGGACTCGACACTGGAAGCGAAATTCAAGAAATTGGTGACTGAAATGGAGGAGTCTCAGCTTAAGGGTAGCAGCTGGGCTTTGCTTGCTGTGGAAGGAGTTCGACTTCGTATCAACAAGTACAACCGTTACGAGGAAGTAGCTACATACCACTACCGTCATCTGTTGAAGCAAAGAAAGCATGTATAAACATTCAGAACTTTAGCGACGAGAAATGTTTCATGTACTCCGTATTAGCTAAATTCATAGGGAACAATGCACAGCGTGTGAACAAATACAAACAACTTCAAGACAAGTACGACTTCAGCTGTGTTTCCTACCCTACTCCACTTTCTCAAATACCTAAATTTGAGAAGTTTAACAATATGTCTATTAACGATTTCGGACTGGATGAGAAGCATGAAGTGTATCCAATAAAGGTTGCTGATATTGAACTACCTGAACACTGCGACCTGCTACTATTGAGTGATAGTAGTGGAAAACATCACTACGTATATATAAAGAATTTTGAGAAACTCATTCGATGCCAGAAAACTAAATGTAATGGACGGGTTTATACTTGTAAGCGCTGCTTTACACATTTTGATGATCGATATGGACGAAGTGGACTGGAAAAACTACAAGAACATGCAACCGTCTGTATTCAACATGGTGTTGCAAGGGTAGTTATGCCTACCAAGGAGAAAGCAATTGTACAGTTTAAAAATGTTGAGAGGATGCTGAAAGTACCTAATGTCATCTATGCGGATTTTGAGAGTATTCTCACTCCATGCCATACGTGTATACCCAATCCTGAAACTTCCTATACAACCCCTTATCAAGAGCACACACCAATGAGCTTCTGTGTTTACGTGAAGCCTACATCCAGTGTTGAACATATTGAAACTGGTCTTCCTAGGCATCCCTATGTGTATCGTGGTGCTGATGCTGCTCAGAAGTTTATGTTGTACCTGACATCTCTTGCAAAAATTATTGATGACATATACAAATCTGCTAAGCCTCTGAAACTCACGGATCAACAGCAAAAGGATTTTGAGTCTTCTACGACATGCTACTTGTGTGGAAAACCCTTTACAGAAGAGAACTATAAAGTACGCGATCATGATCACATCAGCGGTGAATATCGTGGAAGTCTTCATAATGAATGTAATTTAGCCTGTAAAACACCTAAATATATACCAGTCTTCATGCATAACCTTAGCGGATATGACTCTCATTTCATTGTTAAGGAGCTGGGTTGTACAAGTGAACGTGTGGAGGTAATTCCTAACTCTGAAGAAAGCTATATCTCATTCACCAAGTATGTAGGAGATATAAAGCTTCGATTTGTGGACAGCTTCCGTTTCCTCAGTACAAGCTTGGATAAGTTGGTAAAAAATCTAACCTCATATCCTGAAACACTAAAGTACTTTGGAGAAGACAAATTGAAGTTGATGACCCGTAAAGGCGTATTTCCCTATGATTACGTCACTTCCTGGGATGTTTTGAACGAGACCTGCTTGCCTCCTAAGGACTCCTTCTACAATAGATTAAATGAAGAAGATATTAGTGATGCTGACTACGATCATGCTAGAAATGTATGGGAGCTGTTTAATGTAAGAAACCTGGGAGAGTACAGCGATCTCTACTTAACCTCAGATGTACTACTCCTAGCCGATGTCTTTGAGACGTTCAGAGAGCAAACCCTTAAAACACACAAAGTCGATTCTTCCCATTATTTAACCTCTCCAGGACTTACATGGGACGCCATGTTGTTGTATACAGGAATTAAGCTGGAGCTGTTACAAGATTATGATCAACTACTCATGGTGGAATCAGGTATAAGAGGAAGTTTATGTCAAGTTTCCCATCGGTATGCTGAGGCTAATAACACGTATATGGAGAAGTTTGATCCATCGAGACCGACCCAATTTATCACATATGAGGACGCCAATAACCAATATGGGTGGGCAATGTGTCACGCCCTTCCTTTTGGTGGATTTCAGTGGGTTTCGCCTGAAGAAATCAACTTAGAAACACTACAAGAAGATGATCCTCATGGGTACATATTAGAAGTTGATATCGAATATCCTGCAGAACTTCACGATCTACACAACGATTTACCTTTCCTGCCTGAGTGTATGAAACCATTGGAAGCATCTACAAAGAAACTGATACCTCATCTTGGACCTCGAATGAAGTATGTAGTGCATTACATGGCTTTGAAGCAGGCTCTTAGTCATGGACTACGGCTAACAAAAATCCATCGTGTGCTACAATTCCTACAGTCTCGGTGGTTGAAACCTTATGTGGAATTTAACAACAGGCTACGACAACAAGCTGCAAATGACTGCGAGAAGGATCTCTACAAGCTCTTTAACAACGCCATGTTTGGAAAAACTATGGAGAACCTGCGTAGCCGTGTGGATATACGACTGGTGACCAATGAGAAGACTCTAGAGAAGTTGATCGCCAAGCTTACGTTTATCGACAGGACGATATATGCTGCTAATCTAGCTGCTGTACATATGGCCTCTCGTCAGATTGTGTTCAACAAGCCCATATACATTGGAATGAGTGTGTTGGACATCTCCAAGACATTAATGTATAACTACCATTACGACGTGTTGTTGCCTTATTATGGAGCTGGAAACCTGAAGCTTATGTATATGGACACTGATTCATTCATTCATCGTGTAACAACTGAAGATGTGTACAACGACAAGCTACGTTTTCTTGAGCATCTGGATACAGCCGATTACCCTGTCAATCATATATGCCACTCTACTCAGAACAAGAAGGTATTGGGAAAATTTAAAGATGAGGCTAATAGCAAAATCATCCTACGCTTTGTTGGACTACGACCTAAGATGTATGCCTTAGATATTCAAGGCTCAATGATAAAAAAGATTAAAGGTATAAAACGTAGCGCTATTAAGCAGTACATTTCGTTTGACAGCTATACAGACTGTCTTAAAACCTGTGAAATCATCAGAACACCCATGAATCTAATCCTATCACGAAAGCATGCTGTTACCACGGTGCAAGTGAATAAAATTGCATTGAATCCCTTTGATGATAAAAGAATTATTGCTGAGGACGGTATAACGACATGCGCCTATGGACATTACAGCATTACAAGTAGTGCATAAGAGAATGTAAGTTGAATATGAAGATTTTTCTCGTGAGTCTACAATCTCAAAAATGAAGTTTATCCGTGTGCTGTGTATGCAACTAGCAGACGCCTGATGAAGAAAGAAGATGGAAGGGAAGGTGGTAACCCTGCCATTAGGAGCAATCCTAGTGCTAGTCTCAAGCCTAGATAAAAGGGGAGAGACATCTACAACGAACTTAAATAAAGGTATGTTGACGCAAAGCTTTTCAATTTGTGAACCAATATGCAGTTTATCCCTCTCCGCATCGTACAATAACTGTTTAACATATAATAAGTTTGCAAGATTTAGAAAAAAGTATATAAATTGTTGTAACGTAGGATGAGAAATGTTTATAATCTAATTACTCTCTATATTACCATGAGTACCTGTGACACTAGTTGAATTACCTGTTAAAATGACTTAAATACCTGTTATACTAGTCGAATCATGTGAAATTACCTTAACTAGCTCTGATACGAATTTCTGCTCTAAATTAGCACCAGCACCTGTGATACTATCTGGTTTGCTCTAAATATCAATGATACTAGTTGAATTACCTGTTAAAATGACTCAAATACCATTGATACAACCTGAATCACCTGCAATTATCTTAAATAGCTGCAATACAAATCTCTGATCGAAATTATCACGAGTATCTGTGAAACTATACTGATTACCCAAATACTTACGATATTACCTCAACTATCTGTGAAATACGAAACTACATTATAACCGACTCCTGAAACCTGCCCTCCTGTAATGCTAGCTTAATTACTCTAAACACCTATGATACTTGAATTATGCTAAATACCTACGATACTCTCTGAATTACCTGTGAAATACGAAACTATGCTATACCCAACCCTGAAATCTATCCTCCTGTGATACTAGCTGAATTAGCCTAAATACCTACGATACTAACTGAATTACCTGTGAAATCATGTACAGCTATGATGCAGTTAGCTTCTGGAATCTGACCTCATGTGATACTAGCTGAATTAGCTTAAATGCCCCCCGATACTAGCTGAATTGCCTGTGAAAAATATGCAGCTATGATACGTCCTGCCCCAGGAAACTAGCCTCCTGTGATACTAGCTGAGGGACTCTAAACACCTATGTTACTTGAATTATCCTAAATACCTACGATACTCTCTGAATTATCTGTAACATCATACGGAATTATGCTATATCCGCTTCCCGGGATCTCTCCTACCCTGTGATACTAACTGAATTACTTACCTGTTAGTGTGAGTGGGTTAGCTTTTCCCGTGAGAGGGTCACCTTTCCCCTACCCTTTTCCCTTTGTGGATCACCTTTTTCCCTTTGCTGGTCACGTTTTTCCCTTTGCTGGTCACATTTTTCCCTTTGCTGGTCACGTTTTTCCCTTTGCTGGTCACCTTTTTCCCTTTGTTGGTCACATTTTTCCCTTTGCTGGTCACGTTTTTCCCTTTGCTGGTCACGTTTTTCCCTTTGCTGGTCACGTTTTTCCCTTTGCTGGTCACCTTTTTTCCCTTTGCTGGTCACATTTTTCCCTTTACTGGTCACCTTTTTCCCTTTTCTGGTCACGTTTTTCCCTTTGCTGGTCACCTTTTTCCCTTTGCTGGTCACGTTTTTCCCTTTACTGGTCACCTTTTTCCCTTTGCTGGTCACGTTTTTCCCTTTGCTGGTCACCTTTTCCCTTTGCTGGTCACGTTTTTCCCTTTGCTGGTCACGTTTTTCCCTTTGCTGGTCACCGTTTTCCCTTTGCTGGTCACCTTTTTCCCTTTGCTGGTCACGTTTTTCCCTTTGCTGGTCACCTTTTTCCCTTTGCTGGTCACCTTTTTCCCTTTGCTGGTCACATTTTTCGCTTTGCTGGTCACCTTTTCCCGTTACTGGTCACCTTTTTCCCTTTGCTGGTCACCTTTTTCCCTTTGCTGGTCACATTTTTCCCTTTGCTGGTCACCTTTTTCCCTTTGCTGGTCACCTTTTCCTTGAATGAGTTACGTGATGGACATGTCTAGAACATTGACATGAAACAGTTTTCCATGAAGTTCACGTCTAAAGTCGCTTTCAAGGTCTAGCACCTCCTATTCCCTATCTCTCCTGTATATAAACCCATATTGCTACTCCTTTAGTATCTGTCTAGCCTAACACCTCTCCTCCTGTTCCTATACCTCTCATATAAACCATACTCTACCCCTCTAGCTCTGTCTAGCCTAACACCTCTCTCGTTTTCCTATGACTCTCATATAAACCATACTCTGCTCCTCGACCTCTTTCTAGTCTAACTCCTCTCCTCGTTTTCCTATACCTCTCATATAAACCATACTCTATTTTCGACCTCTGTCTAGCCTAACACCTCTCCTCGTTTTCCTATACCTCTCATATAAACTATACTCTGCTCCTCGACCTCTGTCTAGTCTAACTCCTCTCCTCGTTTTCCTATACCTCTCATATAAACCATACTCTATTTTCGACCTCTGTCTAGCCTAACACCTCTCCTCGTTTTCCTATACCTCTCATATAAACTATACTTTACTCCTCAACCTCTGTCTAGCCTAACACCCCTCTTCCTGTTCCTATACTTCTCATACATATAAACGCATACTCTACTCTCAACGTCTGTCTAGCCTAACACCACTCCCCGTATCCCCTACCTCTCATAAAGCGCATTCCTCTCCTGATCCCTGTCTAGCTGAGCATCTCTCTTTGGTTTCCTATACCGCTCATATAAAACACATTCTACCTTTAACACCTGTCTATCCTATAATAGGATCTCTCCGTTTTCTCGTATCTTCTTATACACACATACTCAATTTTCCTAACCTAATACCTCTCCTCGTTTTCCTATACTTCTCATATAAACCATACTCCACTCCTCAACCTCTGTCTAGCCTAACACCCCTCCTCGTTTTCCTATATCTCTCATATAGACCATACTCTACTCCTCAACCTCTGGCTAGCCTAACACCTCTCCTCCTGTTCCCTACCTCTCTCATATAACCCATACTCTACTCAACCTCTGTCTTGCCTAGCACCGCTCCTCCTGCTCCTATACCTCTCATACATATAAACGCATACTCTACTCTCAGCCTCTGTCTAGCCTAGCACCTCTCCACGTATTCTCTATCTGTCTCATATAAAGCGCATCCCCCTCCTTCTGCCGCTGTCTAGCCTAGTGTCAGTCCTCGTATTCCCTATCTCGCCCATATAAACGCATTTTCCTCCTTGACCCTCCGCATCCACCCTCGTTTTCCCTATCCTTTCCCATATAAACGCAAAAAACTGTGCCAGCTCTCTTCTAAATAACCTACTTACGTCAATAAAAAGATAGTTCCGACATGCAGAAAGTTACTTCCTGTAATTAGAAGTAAGATACAATTTCCTTGGGGGGAGAGTTAAGGAGAGTTATTCGGAAATTGGGATTTAGATGGCGCAAGTGCCGAGGAAAGCGAACAATCTTAATCGAAAAACCAAGAATTGTTGAATGGAGATGCAAATACTTGGCTGAGCTAAGGGAATACCGAAGTCAAGGCAGGGATAACGTTTATTTGGATGAAATGTGGATGGACAATAATTTAACATTCAAGAAATGTTGGCAAGCTGATGGGATCACAGGGGTGCTTACTGATGGTAGTGCAGGAAACACTCATTGACCAAGAGAAAAGGTATTTAAGATTGACCGCATCCTTAATGCACATGGACACTCCACTCTATCTGCCGCCTTACAATTGCGATGTTAATCCCATTGAGGTTGCATGGGCGACAGTAAAGCACTTCATAAGGGAGCGCAACGTTACTGGGGAATTTTCGTTATTTCGTTTATTGATCTTAACCAACGAAGGAATCTCTGCGGTACCTGCAGAACACTGGGTAGGATATCACCGGCATGTTAGAAAATTAGAAGATGGTTACTGTCCATGGATCGTGTGGTTTCTGATGTGATCGATCAGATTATTATTTCAAATGCAAACGACAGTTCTTCTGATGAGCAAGAGGGGATATGATCCGATGACTCGGACTCCGAATCATCAGCATCGATCTTGCATACCCTTTGGATTAATGAGGTTAGTAAAATAATATTCCACATGTATAGTGTCGTAAATATACTGTTTTACATGTATACACGCTTTACAGGTTCACTTATTGAAATTATGATCATAATTGTTTTGTTTGATGCGGTAATAATGTAATATTGATGTTACTTCGCCTAATATTTGTTGTGGCGGAAAGAAAGGATAAGTACCTTTGGAACAGGGTGTAAACAATAAAGCGATAGGAAAGAATAACACAACCCTCTCTCAGGTTCGCTTACGTCAACCTCAAGGACAAAGCTAAACTCCTGAGTCACAGACAGTAAACCATTCCTAGGCTCGGCAGCTGGGTTGGCAATCAAGGTCACGATTCCAGAAGTTATGCGCGAGTAATAACTGCTGTGTCCATAGCGTCCCATTCTACAGGGAGAGCCAAAAAACTACGAACTGCGTGCCCGTTGTTTTCCCTGTCTGTGTCCTCGGCGCTCGTTGGTGTCTGCCGTATCATAGAAAGGCGCGGATGAAACCATACATTTTTAAATCTACTTTTAAAGGCTTTATTTACCAACTTAAAAAAGGAGATGCTGAAACTGGACACCGTCGTTGTCCATGCATTTTGGCACCTCTTTAGGAAACTATCCATCACTTGCTAATTTTTTTCGAGTCAACAGTTGAAGCCCGTAGATATGTGAATAAAATTTTGCCCCCTTTTTTTTTAGAGAATTAACAGCCAGTAAGCGTGATTTTGCCTTTTTTCAACAAGACTCTGCAACAGGTTATACCGCCAAATATTTTGATGAGAAAAATTGAACGTTTTTGAGGACAGAATTATTAGTACAGATTTGTGGCCCCCTCGGTACTCCGACCTAGCTCCTTGCGATTTCTATCTCTGGGGTAACTTTGTGTTAAAAATGTTGTATGGTTTCATTCGCACCTTTCTATGATAGCGGTAGACGGCAATGAACGCCGTGGACGCAGACAGGAATAACACCGCACAGCCGGTTCGTAGTTTTTTGGCCCACCCTGTATATTGGCCTGTAATTTTGCTCAAAGGCCTCTTTATAAGGCTTGAGGTTCTTTTACGTGCCGTAAATCTACCACCGGCTTTACTTCCCTTCCGAAGGAAGTCATGTAAGGATTTTTACGCCCGAAAAAATCCATCGCCCACCCCCGGGTTTGAACTAGAGGCCAGCATGATAATCACAACACCACGGAGGACGAATACTCAAGCCTCGGTTATCGTCTCTGTCATATAGGTTAGGATGAATCAGTTTTGTCAGCCTTCTAACGTTTGCTTTACTAAACCTGTATTTGTTTGGAACTTTAGGTCGTCAAACTTTCCAGTTATGTCTAATCTTGGTAGATAGTTTTACTCTACTGTCTCATTTCGCGAATTCTATGCACAGCAGCCATGCCCATCACTCCATAGTCATCCATTTTGTAAATGTGATCTGCCTTTAGTATACCCCTCTGAGGTAGACCAAAATTTGGTCCGGACCAAGGCGTTTGATCCCCGAACCAAAGCAAGTCCTGATCTATGAATAAAAAAAATCGATGGTCTCTGTAAATCGACCGGAAGTAGCAAGTTGTTCCGGTCCAAGATCGACTATGAATCCCGCCCTATAAATATAGCATTAGAATTATAACTAATATGATTTTCCGGGCTGTTATGCCGTGGTCTGCTGAAGAAAGATTTCCCAGACGTTTCGTCCACAACTGCGGTGGACATCTTCAGTGGCGCGGACGAAGTCTTCTCGGTGAAAGTATCGCAGCGTCTGATGCGTTGGCCGTTAGTGCCGCTGTCTTTATAGTGTGGGCGCTCTCTGCTGATTGGCCCGCTGGTATGAGGGGGCTGGCGCCGGCTGTGTTGTTGCTCTCTTCTGATTGGCTCGCAGTGTTTTTCTTTTTGTTAAAAAAAAAACTCACCCTACACCTAAGACCACTTAATCCAAAAAAAAACCACCGCCAAACCACCGCCCTTTACCCTAATCCCATCATCCTACCAGCATAGGACAACTGTCCTGGAATGGTCCCAGTCGGGAGACACCACCTGATTCAGGTGGTTCGCTCTCCCAACGACACCCTCCTGAAGTGCAGTGTTTTTCGGTTTTGTATGACCTTTCTTGTTTTTGATGACTAGATGCCAGTTACTGTTGAGTTTCAATGCTTCTTCTTTCCTATTGAAATTATTGGGATGTTTATAAATCTCTATTGCTTCGCGTTGTAGCCGGGTATGGTAATGCTTTATGGAGGAAAGAATTTTGGTGTCCTGAAATCTAATAATGTGTTCGCCCTCGGCGAACATGCCATTGAAGCCGAGGGCGAACACATTATTAGATTTCAGGACACCAACATTCTTTCCTCCATAAAGCATTACCATACCCGGCTACAACGCGAAGCAATAGAGATTTATAAACATCCCAATAATTTCAATAGGAAAGAAGAAGCATTGAAGCTCAACAGTAACTGGCATCTAGTCATCAAAAACAAGAAAGGTCATACAAAACCGAAAAACACTGCGAGCCAATCAGAAGAGAGCAACAACACAGCCGGCGCCAGCCCCCTCATACCAGCGGGCCAATCAGCAGAGAGCGCCCACACTATAAAGAGAGCGGCACTAACGGCCAACGCATTCCGGCCTTAGATGGCATACAGGAAACATCAGCTCCAGCTTCGAGATTTCTACGAGGTCCGCCACTTTTTCGGCAGCAGCTTCGCCAGACCGCCGGAGATTTTCTACGCGGTCCGTCACTCTGCCGGGGTCTTGTGCTTCATTTCTTCTGAAATTTTGAGCAGTACACACCACTTTCACTGCTTTTATTAAAGCAGTGAGCAACTTTAATACATCTCAGCCAGCTGAAATAACAAGTAGCGGGCGAACAACAAGGCCACAGCCATCTTGCCGCAAGGTAAGGTACGGCGCACTTAAAGTTTAAGTGTCCGGCCCGCTGTTGTCACGCCGTGGGCCCCCGCTGCCTGTAGGTAAGTGGTAACTAAGTGAGATAGGAGTGCACTGCACACTAGTGTGCAGTGCACTTGTACCTACCCTTGCTTTCTCCCTTCCTACACTATGAAACCCGCTCCCAGTAGCGAGGCTACCAGCGGCCCTGCCTTGAAGGAGCAGGAGCCAACACCCAGCACCAGCACTGGTGTAACCAACGCCTCTTCCCGGGCCTCCGGGTCGGGAAAGGCTAGAAATCCCAGGAGATCCCGAAAACGCGCAAGCGGTCAAGGGGACCTCACCCATTCATCATCTGAAGAGTCTGACAACGGCATCTCACGCGAGCGTTCGCCGCTGAGATTAGGCAAAAGTGTCGAGTCTGAGGACTCGGAATGTGACAGTGACGTCACAAGCTATTCGGCATATTCGGATAAGGCTTCGGTCTTTTCCGTACACTCCTCCATTATGGGAGGCGACGAGGATGGTCCCACTGCCCCCCCGGGGAGCAGTGGCGACGGCTTTCGTGTAGTGGGCAAGAGGGGAAGGCCAATGCCTACAGCCAGTCAGAGCCACCAGGTATCTGACAAACCCGCTGCGAGCGGACAACAACGGCGCCATATTCCTCCAGTCGTTGTGGACTCCTTCCAGGGAGTGGTGGGCTTCCTCAGAGAAGTTATGCCTGCTCTTTGCCAGGAGTGTACAGTGACTCGCAGGAAGAGCCGCTACGTCTTCCAGCCTAGGACCTCGGAGGACTACGCGTTCTTACTGAGTGCCCTAAAGAAGAAGAATATCCCTCACTTCACCTTTGGCCTCGACAAGACCAGAGACCTAAAGCGTGTTATCAGAGGCCTACCTGTGGACACACCAGTGGGGGACATAGAGTATGACCTCACCCGTCAGGGCATTAAGCCCCGCCTTGTGAAGCAGCTCACAAAACCCGCTCCAACCGGGCAGCAGCCCAACAGAATCCCCATCCCCCTCTTTTTAGTAGTGGTGGAGCGGGCAAATGACCCGGAGATTAAGATTGATCGAGTCACTTCGATCTGTTATCTCCGGGTAACAGTAGAAGCCTCCCGACGCCCTGACGGCCCTGCACAATGCCATCGTTGCTTGGGGTTCAACCATTCAAGCAACTACTGCCACCGTCTACTGCGCTGCCTTAGGTGCGGTGGCATGCACCCTAAAGACGTCTGCCCTAGGCCCCTCACAGATGTGCCCACCTGCGCAAACTGCAAGGGTGACCACATCGCTTGCTATGGAGGATGCTCAACACGCCTCAAGGTGATGGCCTCCATGCGCTCGACGCGTGGGCAGCCTGACCAGGCACCGAGAGAGCGCACAGTACCACAACCCAGGAGGGTTGGAGACTCAACATAGGGAGGCAACCACGGCTACCCAGCAACCATCCAGATCAACAGCACGACAGGCGCCAAGACCAGCGCCTCCACCAACACCACCACCTAGGGGCGTCTCATACGCGCAGAAGGTCTCTGGTCGGGGTACCACACAGAACACCCCCAACAATACAACACAAGACCAACCACCAAAACAGAAACCTCCACCCAGTCAGAAGAGGAGAAGGCCGAATCCTGGGACCGACTCGGACCGGGGGGAGCCTGTGGCTGCAGGTCCTGCGCCTCAGCCATCACGCGCCTCCGGGGCCGAGGAGGATGGGGTTCGTCCATCGCCTCTTCCATCCCCTGTACCAGCTCCAAACCCAACCACACCAACCACCTCTGGTGTTGATCTCATGGGCCTGGCCCGGTGGCTGCAGCTATTACTGCAGGACCACGGTCGTCGGGTGCAGGAGCTCATCACCAAGTTCCTTCAGGCCACAGACCCATCCAGCAAGGCGATGATCCTCTTTGAGGGACTCACCTTTTTGCTCTCCCTTGCACCATTGCCCCAGAATGGCGGACGGAACTAGGTCTCGTACCTCCTTCCGTTTCGTCTTTTGGAACGCAAATGGCGTAGGGAATCATAGGGATGAGCTCCATCGCTTTGCCAACCTCTATGCTTTGGACCTCATTTTGGTCTCCGAGACACATTTGCGTCCCGACATCCCTTTCCGTCTACCTGGCTACGTTTGCCACCACAGTGACCGAGTACCTGGCCCAGGAGGCGGTACCGCGGTGCTTGTGAGGCAAAACGTAGTCCATAAACCCATCCCTCTCCCACCCCTGCAAACCCTTGAAGCGACGGCGGTGTGTGTTGAACTGGGCGGCACGGAGGTTATAATAGCTTCCATTTACCACCCACCTGCTAGACTGTTCGTACCAGCTGACTACCAATCCATATTAGCCCTTCATCCTTGCGTGATCCTCGCGGGGGACTTCAATGCCAAACATCAGCGTTGGCATTCAGGCCCTCGAGCGGATGCAAGAGGCAACGCACTGATTCGCATGATAGATAGTGACCCTCAACTTCGAGCTATGGGTCCCTGGCAACCCACCCACCATCCGCAAGGTCGAGGACGACCCTCTGTCATCGACTTTGCGATCATCAAGCATTACCCCTTTCATCTCACGCTCACATCACTCTCAGCGCTTCATTCCGACCACAACCCCGTGTTGACGGAGATCAACACAAGGGTTGCCAGTAACGATTTTTCTGGACACACCAGAGAAATTGATTGGAACTGCGTAAAGGGTTGCCTTCACGCAACAATCCCGCCTAACCCCAGGATTACAGACATCCCATCCCTAGAGACAGCAGTCAAATCCTTCACATCCACAGTGGTACGAACGGTTCATAACCTCACCATCTTATCACCACCCCCACCTCACCCTGACGTCCTACCACTGGACCTAGAACTGCTCATCCGCCGCTCATGGGCAGCCCGAAGGCTATACCAGCGCCGCCGAACGCCCCACAATCGAGAGCTCCTGCGGCAACTCCGCCGAGAGGTTCGTGACCGACTGCGCGAGCACAGAGTGCAAGCGTGGGAGGCCACGATTGCTCGTCAGAATCTCGATGGTGGAGACGTTTGGCGGATAGCTAAAAACCTCCGTCGCCAACGCAACCAATACCACTCCCCGCTTCAAGGTAACCAAGGCCTTGTTTACGAACCCTTAGCAAAAGCAAATGTGCTCGCTGACCATATTGAGAACACCTGCAGGCCCAGAGATGACCCTCAGGACGCCGACTTTACTGCCCGCGTCCATCAGGAGGTGGATCATTATTTGCGGTTACCTCCTGATGGAGCGGAGAATCCCCTCCCAGTCATCCGCCCGAGTGAGGTCCAAGGCGCACTCCGGCGTCTCGACAAGAAAAAGGCTTGTGGACAAGACGGTTTGACCCCCGCCATGCTCCACAACCCTCCCTTCAGAGCTGTACTTTTCCTCACGAAGGTTTTTAATATGTGCATCACCTTGGGACACTTTCCGCGTGAGTGGCGGGTGGCCCGGGTGGTGTGCATCCCGAAGCCTGGTAAGGATCCGGCTCTTCCCTCCAGTTACCGTTCCATTAGCCTCCTACCCATCCTCTCAAAAGTTTTTGAGAGGCTCATACTACGCCGCTTGTCACCACTCCTGGCTGACATTCAAGCAATCCCAACCCATCAGTTCGGTTTTCGTCCTGGGCACTCCACCGCCCAACAGCTGCTGCGGGTAGTGGAGGCCGCTGCCCTGGGCTTCCAGGACAGGGCTTTCACTCCTGCGGTGTCTCTGGACGTGGAGAAGGCCTTCTCTACGACCTGGCATGAGGGACTCCTTTTTAAACTAATTCACCTTGGTCTACACAATCAGATTATCCACATTATACACAGCTTCCTACACCAACGTACATTCATTGTAGCAGTTGCGGGTAAAACATCCACACAACACCCACTACGAGGCGGAGTCCCCGAAGGCTCTGTATTATCCCCCACACTGTTCAGTCTGTACATGGCAGACTTTCCAGTGGCACAGGACGTCAAAATGGCCCAGTATGCTGATGACGTCCTGTTATACACATCCAACAGACACATTCTCAGAGCCTTCAACCCCATACAACGACACCTCCGTCTCATTGAACTCTGGTGCAGGCAGTGGCGGATGTCCGTTAATCCGGGCAAAAGTCAAGCTGTCCTGCTCACCAAGAGAAGAATTCCCGCAAACAGACCACACTTCACCTATCGAGGCCAACAGATAGAGTGGGGAAATTCTATCCGATATTTAGGTGTCACTCTAGACAAGGGCCTAACTTTTCGTGAACACGTGCAGGGAACAACGAACAGGGCTAAGGGGGCGGTAGCCGCCTTATACCCGGTTCTGGCTTCCAATATGCCGGTTCACCTAAAGTTACGCCTTTACAAGGCGCTTATACTACCTCTGATGCTCTACGCCTGTGAGGTGTGGGGCATGGCAGCGGATAGCTGGCTTCTCTGGCTCCAGCGAATACAGAATAGGGGACTTCGGTCCATCTATTCTGTCGGTATTGCCTTTCCGATCAGACTACTGCACGAGGCCTCGGCCATACCATATGTGGAGGAGGTGATTAGACACCGGGCAACTAAATTTTACGGAAAGTTGATTTACCATGAGAACGCCCTTGTCAGATCTCTGGGGGACTACGTACCTCAAGAACGCCAGTTCAGAAGTTACCGGGTTCCTCGCATGGCATGCGGGCATCCCCGGTAACGAAGGCTTTAAACCAGCCAACAGCAAGAATATGCTGACAACAAGTACTCCCCCCCCTCCCTCCTTAGGGAGAGGTCATCAAAATTTCATCATCAAACAAATTTTAAAACAAAAACAAACAACAGCGGAGCAGGGTATTGGGCTCTGTTCCTGAAAAGGCAGCCAATGAGGAGCCTATAAAAACTTAGCGCTACCTCCCATCACACCTTCTACATCAAAACCAAACCGCCACCCTAAAAATTTCCTTTCTACCTATGGTTAAGCCCTTCAAAGGGTAGGTACATGGAAAAATCCACTTAGGTTCACCACGAACCTACCAGATGCACTCGGCCAACGCATCAGACGCTGCGATACTTTCACCGAGAAGACTTCGTCCGCGCCATTGAAGATGTCCACCGCAGTTGTGGACGAAACGTCTGGGAAATCTTTCTTCAGCAGACCACGGCATAACAGCCCGGAAAATCATATTAGTTATAATTGTGACACCGGCCGTGAAAACCTACGTTCATAGCATTAGAATCATTCCTAGCATTGTTCAATGATATTTTATATTATTGGCCGATAGGCAGAACATGTTAACCTCCTTTTTTTAAATGTGCTCTTTAACTTGAATAGGAAACGGTTACCAGGAGTCACATTCCAGCAAAACATCGTGAAAAAATACTATCCATAGGAACAGTTAAGGCTGCTGTATTTTTATCTTCAGAACAAAACAATGAATTTAATACTAAAAAATCTGATGTGTTACTTTCACATGACCTTCTCTAACCTCTATTGTTTATTGGTGGGCATGCAAACTATTCTTACTAAAGCTTATTTTTCTAACTACTACATTTTGATAAAAAAAAATCTATGCAGAAATAGCTACATTATACATATCGTTATTTATACAAAGGGAACAGCGATAGCCAAATGTTAAGAACTGGACGCTATATGCTGGTCCTAAAATTCCATACTGTTACCATGAAATCGCAAGAAACAACTGAATGTTGACAGGACTTTAAGAGAATGACCACTAAAGGAACAATCTGAATCACTAATAATAACGGATGTCTAAAAATGACTTATGCCACAAAAAAACTTAATTGAAATAAATTATGCTTTAAAGAGATCTACATCTTTTGTGTAGTACGTTTTAGTTCATCGCTTAACGCTTACCAGTTATACAAAATTATACAAAATTCCTTCCGAATGAAAAGAACTTTACAGGCATTTCCATAAAATTCAAGATACCTATACATTTTATTTGTCATGTAAATGTCTTTAATGCGTGGTATTTTAATTAAAATCGTTATAGCCAATTTTTAGAAAATCAAACATTTCGGAAAATGTTCCATGTAAAGGGTAGTTTTGGGTGGGAGAATTTTCTTTAAAATATTCCTGTCGCATCTTTGGAAGATACTGAACCTAAATACCAAGTTTGGTATTTATCCGACTTTTTGTTTTTGAGTTATGCTGTTCACAGGCTCACTCACGGACCTTTATTTAAAAATAACTTTTTTTTGGATTCAGGGGTCCCCAAAACATGTATTTCGGTGAAATATTGGCGTAGAACTTTTGGGTGGAATGCAATTCCTTCTCTACCTAATATGTACATGGTAGAAAAAGTAAAAAAGAGCTCAAAAATATAAATACTACCACATTTTTACTTTCTCTACTACGTATAGCAACAACTAATAGTATTGCGTTCCACCCAAAAATTCGACACCGAGATTTCACCGGAAATACATATTTTGAGGCACCTGAATCCCCCCCCCCAAAAAGCCTTTTTAGAAAAAGTTCCGTATGCGCGTCTGAGTGTATGCGTGCCTGAGAACAGCATAACTCAAAAACTAAAAGTCGGATAAACACCAAAGTTAGTATTTAGGTTCAGTATCTTTCAAAGATGCATCACAAAGATTTTCAAGAAAATCCCCCTACCCCAGACTAAACTTACCATGGAAAATTTTGATTTTCTCAAAAATGGTTCTAACGATTTTAATTAAAATATTATATGTGTAAGATATTTTCATGACAAATGAAATGTTAATCTTGATTTTTCTGGGAATGTGCCCAAAAGTCCTCTTCATTGTGAATGGCTTTAGCACGACTGGTAAACCGTAAAAGATAGATTACATTTTGTACACAAATCATGTAGATCTCGTTAAAACATTCAATTTATGTCATATATATTCTTTTTGTGGAGTGAACCATTTCCGAGATATTCCTTATTATTTGTTTCAGTTTACCAATACTTAAGAGAATGGAATGCTCCACATAGCAATCAGCTCTTAAAAGCTTTGACTATCACTTAAAGCCTACCATATTCCCCTTAAGAAAATTAGCAATAGGATTAACATATCGATATCTCGATTAACATGAAGCATATGGAGAATAAGCGTATGCAAAAATAGTTTGTACAGGAGTAGTGAAAGTCATGTGAGTGTAACACATCAGATTTTTATTATAAGTATTGTCCCAAAGCAACGCATCAGGTAAAAATTGTGGCTCTTATTATGTTTATTGTGCATATTTCCTCTTAAGGAAATTGATTACCTTTTTAGAATTTTTATAGCTACAGGCATTTAAAACGAATCGTTTTAATATTACCTATTGTGAGTAACTATACATAAAATTATAACAATAATATGAAATTCTTGGCATCCCTATTTCTGCCATCCATTGTTGCATAAACGTTACGTGTGAATGAACAGTTGCAATGATTTTATGATTTTTTTATTGTTCTATAAATTCGTCATCAAAGGCCTCATTTAGGGGAAGGAGGAGCGCATTTGTTTCCCCCCCCCCAAGTTGCAAGAAATTATTCGGCTACTGGTTATTCTTACTCCACCAAAAGAAAAATGACAACTGTAGCTTTAATACAAATATTTTACATTTGAGAAGTAAAAGATTATTTTCTTAAAGGTTATAGGTATATGTCGTTAAAATTCACACAAAAATTTTGGAAACTGCTTTAGGCAATCTTGCCCTCACTAAGCAGAATCTGAAATGCTCCTGCTCTACATGATAATTTTTTTTTAAAAATATGGAAAAAGAAATCTTGTTTAAGAATGTTTGCCATTCTTCCTTTGATGTATTATCACAGCTCAAAACTATCTATGTTGTTAACCTTAAGCTATTGTAGAGCTATGTCCTGTATACCAAATTGGTTACATTTATTAATAATTCTAATTCCGTATTAGACAGCCACAGATGTTCTTAAGATAAATATAACTACTTGATAAATATTTTAAAAACACACATATGTTTTGTGAATATTTGTCAGAACATGAAATTACCAACCTAGGCTAAATAATTCATAATAAAGCAACTTAAGAACCTTTGTAGGTTTCAAGAAAAAACTGTGCTACATACCTATAACAATGAAGTGCTGTAAAATTAACTGACGAGACAAAAGAAAAATAGCTATTTTCTCCCTGCAAAATATAATTTGTCGCTTAAAACTGTTCTTGCTTTTAACCAACGACAAGCCACTCTACTACTGTGCAGATAAAACTGAGTCAAAATGAAGAAAGTTCCTTGCTTTATTACATTATTTTTCATAAACTTGGCCGAAGTTGTTCGTGAACAGGAGGTCAGCGTTTAAAACCGTTCTCAACGCCACACGGTATTTACACACTGAAGAAACGCAATCAGCAGGTAAGCAAAATAGTACAGACTGTTTATATAAGATAATTTAAGGTAACAGCGATATCACTACCAGTGTTACCAACTTAGCTATTTTATGGCCAAATCTAGCATTTTTACAGCAGCATTTAGCCATGTAAAATGCTCATAGCCTGAAATCTAGCCTATTTAACAAACCCCTTATCCAAAATGTAGCCTAAATAGCATAATTTAATCGGCGATTTAGCTATGCAAAAGAATCCCCACTACCTGTGTAGCTGTATTATGTTCCTATCATGAGACATGACATGTCATCAAAGTGTGTACTATTCATAAGGTCGACTTTCTGGAGTATGCGCTCGAAATGTATGATGTTTTACACAAATATTTGGTCAGCTTTTACAAATTTTACCTACAGAATTTCAGTAAATTTCATATTTCAATATCAGATATATTTAAGGCACGGTGTTGGTACTTAGCAACAATATACCTTAATCCATTACAATTCTATATTAATTAAATTATTCTTTTACAATATTTAAATACCATGGAATTATCTAATCAGTTATGATATTTAGAATGTCTTAATGAGGTTTAACGTCTGCAAACAAAATATGGGTAGTTTTAGGCGCCAATTATATCTAGCCTTTGTTTGCTAAATAAAGCCTTTTTAAACATACCATCTAGCCATTATTTGCGAGGAAGTGTTGGCAACACTAATCACTACGTTTCCATGGGGAGTTGAAAACGATTTGAGTCCAATTCCATACTGAATACGAGCCGTGTTTCCATGTTAAATTTAATACGTATTGAGATCGATCTGGATACACAAAGTTCGAGAATAAAATAATTCAAGCTTTTATGTTGGTCACTTGGATTTAGGTTGCCGAACCATTTAAACACATGTTAATTTGTTTTTCTGTATATTTTAAGTGGTTTTTGAGGTTAGTGAACGTTTTTGAGAAGAATAAATTGCGAATTATGGAAGCGATAAAAGTGGCTTTGTTGCGTGTTTTATTACACGCGTGATTAACGATTTCCGCTAATAAAAACAAATGACGAGCGTGCAGCGTATTACGAGTTCAGTAGAAGTTAGTATCTTTGGAGTATGTAAAACGATTTGAATACGGTGGGTGTTTCCGTGCAACAACTTTCGATCCGATCCTACTTGCTATGAGGATCGGATCCAAGATTCAAAACGATCTCAATACGATCCAGAACCGCGTTTCCATGCAGTATTCAATACGGAAAGTCTGCTCAAATCGATTTCAGTTCCCCATGAAAACATAGTAATAGAGTCCGCAAGGAAGTAATACAATCAATGGAGTAGCTTGACACTGTGTTCTGGGTATACTAGATTTCAAAAATTGAATTTAGAATTTTTTAAATAATGCGCAAATTCCCATACATTAGTGTTTCATAAAATAGTGTGAATTCTCCACATCGATTCGATTATTATTATTGTTGTTAATACTATTATTATTATTATTCTTATTATTATTATTATTATTATTATTATTATTATTATTATTATTATTATTATTATTCGTTGTTATTCTTTAGTAGTCATTAGCATCACTACTAATTGCTGAAATTGGCTGAACATACACTTTAAACTAAACTAGATTATAAAATATAACGTTAGGTGTATCTTTACAAAATGTAAATCATGAAAACAATGTAGGTTAGGTACTCACTTAGATTTTCTTGTGTATAAGCTCCAGTCGGCGATTTTTCTTCTCCATGAAGATGTCCATCACACATTTCACTTAATAACAGAAATTGAGTTTTATTTATGGACGCTCTTTAACTGCTATGGCACTTAGCGTCCCATTCTATATTGGGCGAGAAAGATGGGTAATTTTGCTCAGAGGCCTCTTGAGGATCTTTTACGTGCCGTAAATCTACGAAACGGAACCACCGGCTTTACTTCCCTTCCGAAGGAAGCCATGCCAAGGATTTTTACGCCCGAAATAATCCATCGTCCTCCGCCGGGTTTGAACCCGCGACCTTGGGAACTAGAGGCTAGCACGGTACCACTAGTCCACGGAGGACGACACTTAATAACTGTTTATCAATTGCTAAACATAAGAGTCTTAGTTTGTCATAGAGTTCCTCAAATAAGTTTTAATTCTTTTAAGCATGCTTATACTACGTTCACTGCTGGCTGTGGTGACAGGCGATGTTAGCACCAGTCGCAATCATACTGTGTGTATACGGTATCCAAATTAGTTCACCATTCATCAAGTAACTCCAATCTAATAACTCTAAAAAAAAATTGCCTTTGTTGCCGAGTTTTTAATAAGTAATCCACTAAATCGATGGAATTGTCCATATTTCTAAAAGCATAAATGAAACATGCACAATTAAAGCAATACACAGGTTTACGTAAAATTAACACTGACTGCACTGCACACACATAATGCTGGTTCACTAATAACCGAGGAATGAAATGTTTGTTACTTGCCTTGCCCTCCTCTTGTCACCAACCCCTATTGTCCTGTTTCCGGACCTTCCAGAGAGCAGGTATACAGAAACTAAACACCTCATTAAACGTGATAAAGTCTCTGCTGCTGCCTTTGTTCCCTTAATTTGCAACAAAATACAGGCAGGTCAACTTCTTTACTGCCAATTTTTTTCCATTCTAAATGTTGGGGATGAACTATAGGGACAGCCAAAAGACTACGAACCGGCTACGCGGTGTTTTTCCTGTCCGCATCCTCAGCGCTCGTTGCCGTCTGCTGCTATCACAGAAAGACGCGGATGAAACCATACAACATTTTTAAAATTACTTTTAAAGGCTTTACTTAACAACTTTATGAAAGTGTGTTTGAGGACAGAATTATTAGTAGAGATTTGTGGCCCCCTGGATCCCCCGACCTAACCCCCTGCGATTTCTATCTCTGGGATAACTTAGAACAAAGTATACAAGAGAAACCCACGCACCCTGGAAGAATTAAAACAAAATATCCGACAGGAAGTTGCCAGCATTTCTCAACGTGAACTACGGCGAGTTATGGATAGTTTCCTAAAAAGGTGCCAAAAAATGTATGGACAACGACGGTGGCCAGTTTCAGCATTTCCTTTCACAAAGTTGGTAGTAATCCTTTAAAAGTAGTTTTTAAAATGTGTGGTTTCATCCGCGCCTTTCTATAATAGCGGCAGACGGCAACGAGCGCTGAGGACGCGGACAGGAAAAACACCGCGCAGCCGGCTCGTAGTTTTTTGGCTCTCTCTGTACATGAAACCATATGATTTGAAAAAAAAACCAGATGATTTTTTAAAAGAACTAGATTTCCCCACTAGTAACTAAGAGATTAATTTTCCAAGTAGGCAGTCGTTCAAAAAGACCAGATTCAGTTGTAAACTAAATTAGCAACACTGCGAGTCTACTCAACTTCGCTGCCGCATCGTGGGATTAGCACTACGCAGCACTACAATCTCACACGAAGTAACAGTAGGGGTTGGGGCGTTGTGTAAGCAGAGGTGAAGGTGATTGAATTAATTAGTTTTTCATCACTTTTTCAGGCTATCTTTATTTATATGTTTCACAATTTACTTATTTTCTTGGCAATTTGTTTAAGTAGACTCAGTCTACCATTACGCAACGCCACTACTTACAGTGCAGTAAAAATCCTTAAAACAGCACAAAGAAAATTCCATAAATGCTGGAAACCAGTATTTTAAAGTGGAGGGAAACCAGTGTCTTTCTCAGAAGGTCATAAACATTTAGGTATACAATGAACCATGGCCAAGTCATCGCCCGGATACACAATGCTAGCGACCGACTGTCCCAGGTCAAAACCTTCAGAAATCGTATGGGACATGCTTGAAGGCCTACTATTCAATTTTAACCGGAAGTAGTGTGTGCCTTATCATTAGATCTAACAACCCACAGGAGGCAAGACTACCAAGCTAAGTGAACTCAAGCGGCGAGAATCGTCTACCAAAGCATAAATTGAAATAAATATTTAAAGGTGCAATGACTGAAAATAATTCCATATATCCATCACAGTTTGCAGAAGTTTACCTTAGATTAAGGGGACAAGGTAGTCTGAACTGATGGAAATTACGTCTTAAAGGTGTTAAACTACCACTGCTCTTAAATTTCTCAATGGTTTTTCCTGAAATTTTTATGAATTACTCCATAAATTATGGCAATTATATCAAGTGGTGGTTTGCATTGATAGCTTATGTAGTTGAGTCGTAAAAATTACTTCATTCAGCAGAAAATTAATAAAATTTACTCTTAAAACATGTGAATTCATGTACCTTTTTCTCTTAAACTACTTGCAATACAGAATCACACTTTCGCATACTTGTTTTTAGTATAATCAGCTATCTTCTTAACCTCCGCTATTTAGTTATGTATGTAAGTTCACTAGAAGTTGAAAAAAATTAATTGCAAAGTAAAAATGTGGAAAATTTGCAATGAATTTGCTTTCTTAATATAACTAATATACGTTATAAAATTATTATTGTGGTTCGGGATGTGTAACTGTATGGTGTATACATGTACCGAAAATTTCAGCTCTATACATTTCATTCTTTCTGAGAAAAAGGTACATAAGTATCCAAAAATTTTGTTCAGAGAAAACTGAATTTAAAGTTTGAACGTTAAAATTTTGACACACTTCAGTACATTTCAGGGTCATTATCATCTGCTCCTTCATTCCTGGTATACTGAAGCTTTTTTGATTGCCTTCTCTTGGTCCTGGCCTCTTTTGTTAATTGCTAAACTGCTCGTTGGGTATGATATACATGTTCGTTGTTGAAAGATACAAAAATGTTCCAAAAAGGGGCGTTGCATGACAGCTTTAAAGGAATGCAGACTAGCATTTAAATGGTATTTAAGTGTTTTAAAAAGCTCTTAACTCCCCAAAAAAGTATGTATTTTCTGAAATTGGAAATAATAGATATTTTATTGGTGCCTAAGACAAAAAAATGTGATTTTTGACCATTTCAGAGTACCCTGTCCCCTTGACACAAGAATATTATGACTTAGAATATACACCCCCTCAAGAAACTATTGGTCTCCACTTTAAAATATTCTAGCAGCCAAATGAATGGAGAGAAAAATCTAATTCCTTTTCTGGACATAAAGATCACATGATAATACAGTTTCTGTTTGGGCGGTTTTTCAGATCCTTCATTTTATCAGTTTTAAAATGTTTGAAAAATATGCCAAAACTGTAACTCTTTTGTACGTGGTGTTTTCAAAACTATCATACATGCATTGAGTAGAGCAATTTTTTTGTGTATTACTTGATTTTGCGGTGAAAATGGGATTTTATTTGACGGAGAAATAAAATGTTAATTTTGAGAATTTTCACGTTTTTGCCTTAATTCCTCATTTTCGGCTCACTTTTTACGACTTTGTGAATTTATGTCTCCACCAGTTTAAGTTACATGTCGATGAAAGTATGTGGGTGTATGCACAAAAAATGCTCTACCCAATGCAAGAATGATAATTTTGAAAACACCACCCTACAAAAAGTTGCAATTTTGGCATATTTTTAAAAAGTGTATAAAATAATAGAATGAACGATATGAAAAACCGCCAAAACACGAAAACTGTATTACCAAAATAACAAAATTTTTCCCTCCATTAATTTAGCTGCTGGAATTTGTTAAAGTACAGACGAATACTTTCTTGTGAGGGTGCATGTGCAGGTAATTAATTGAAGTATACAGCAAATGGGAATTAGTGTATAATTTTGAAAAAAAAAAATATGTCAATAAGAGGAGAGAAACAAGATTTGAAAATTGAAGATAAAGAAGTTATTGCACAATGTGACGTGTACAATTATTTGGGTATTAAAATTCAAGTTATGGAAGAAATTATCGTGAGTTTAAATAGTGAATAAGGAAAAGGAAAATCTCTCACATTTGAATGGTATATGCAAACAGGATAACAAGAGATACAAAAATAAACATTTACAACTCTACTGTTAAAAGTAAAACTTCATATGGTTTAGAAATATGGCAATTCAAAAAGTCTAGTAACACAATGTTTTGTTTTGGAAATGGATTATTGGCGGCGCTCATCTCGAATATCTAGAAGAGATAGAATTACAAATGCGGGAATAAAGAAATGGACATTAAGAAATATATATTATTGTCGTATGCCTCACTTATTAGTATTATTTAACTTCAGAGGAGAGCTACTCGCTTATGGGAGGGATCGTTAATCAAACAAAGAACGTTAATTTAAGAGGCAACGACGAGGGACGCAGCTAAGTTATCTCTCTAAATAATTAATACACCAACACAATTTCTGGCTGAAGGGAGAGGAAAGGAACTCTATTATACCATAATTAAAAGTTAAAAGGCGTGGATGGCACACAATTTATTGGATGAAGTTAGTTACATACCTTTGCCCATTGCCTGCCGACGAGGACATCGTGTGTTAGCAGGTGCCGGACTGACTTACCCGAAACCTACTCACAGAATGAATCTACGCCAAGTTGGCGTCAGTAACGCCATATCCCCCCCAATGACACACTACTTCCCCTGAATCGCCCCTACTCACAGATAAACTGCAACGCTTCGGCGTCCAGAGAGCGTATTACCATTAATATAATCTGTGCACATGCCACATCTCCCCCTGGCCACCGAAGTCGACGTCCTCGTCGACATAAGGAAAATAAATATAATAAACATGAAAAGAACAAAACAAAATGACATACACATGTGTGATGAACCAAAATATAACAACAATATACATGTGTGGTAAGCACCCAGCCGACGATACAATATTGCTGGGCGATAACGAGAGAGGAGAGACGTAAGTGCTGTCGACTAGTATTGTTAATGCACTTATCTTTAGCATCCCGCACACGCACACACCACGCTGCCTCAGTTCACAGGCACACTACACTGCGCAAAATATCGCTGGTCTGCCGTAACTGTTTGTGGGTGAGTTTAGACAGTGCCCACAACGACGATTTGTCCTGGTGTAGAATTATCACCGCAGGTCTCTGGTGATGACAACAGGGTGGGCAGTCGCTGGCTTGGACTGCCCCCCGACATGGTGGCTCCTTATGCCACGGCAGTGTAGTGGCTGCCCGACAGCTTCCCTGTGGTGTTTCTTGACTTCTGGTGTGCCCCGGGGATGCTCTTGAATTTTCTCGCTCTCCGCCACAGCGAAATACTAAAACAAAACCACCACACAATAAACAGGGTGCTCCCACAAGCAATCACACATAAAAGAATGGTATGTCATGTACAATTAAAGATTTTAAAGGTTAAAAAGTTTACACTAAAAATTCTTTTGACATGGGGCAAAGAAAGAGAAAAAAAATTAGTACAAATTGGCATAAGAACGAAATTTTACAGAGTTGCCATCCAAAATTTAACTTACAATGCTTCACAAACCAAATAAAACAGTACAACAGACTCAGAATACATGAACATGACAGAAATGAAACAACCTTATTTTGGGATCCCAATATTACATCTTAATAACCAGCTGGTATCACTAACAAAAGAAAGTAAGTGCACTTACAAGACAATCACACATGACAATGAAATGAACTCATTCACACTGACCATGGCCCAAATTACACACAACACTGACTTAACTATCTACTCAAACTAGTGTATGCATCACTACAAACTACATCCACAATACATCTCTAAACTACGCCATGTGACATGCTTTCAACTACTATTGTCCTACTCTTGTCACTAATACAACTTCTCGTCCACATCACTATCTTTCTCATCTCATTATGATCAACATCTTTCATAATCATCATCAGTAATAATGCAATCTCGATCATTACTTCAATCATCATCATCATCTTTCAATTTTCTCTTCAAAACAAAACATCTGCACTTACGTGTCTCATTTAGCATGCTGCAAATTCAAAACATCTAACATAGGCATAACCTTCAAGAAATCACATTAACAATTCAGGAATGACACAAATAACATGACACTATACTGTTGCATCCACATCCTCCAAATGAAAATTAAGCTGGAAAACAGGTGGTATTAAAATTTGCTATCTAAGATGGTAATAAACTTGTTGCATAAACAGAGAGAAAAAAAAATTATTTTCATTACATTCACTTCCATCCATTTAATCTCTCGTGTGAATTCATCACACACGCTATACTGGGCACGTTACAGCAACACCAATAAGCAAAATCTTTGAAAACATACAACAACTGTCGGGGTTACACTGTGGCACTTCCACCGAAGCTGACATCATCTCATCTCTTCTCATCTCTCCTCATCTCATTAACACCGTCGGGGTTACTCTTTGGCACTTCCACCGAGGCAAATCTCACATATATCACATAACCTCAAATACACACTATTCATGCAACAATTTTCTGCAAATAAAAATCACAGCATCATTATGAAACCCAAAGTCAAATCGAGTCAAATCAAATCAAATCGAATGCAACAAAACAACATCACATCATTACTCAAAACAATATTGTCACATAACATTCCTGAAAATGAAAGCTCAATTAAGCACATAGTACACCTGAAACACATTCCTGCAGCATAATACAACAAACAAATGATTTGCAGTTCCCAAAACATAATTCAAAATTTATGTTACGCCCAAAATAATAATACACTTTTAATTTAGCAGAGACAGTCATAGCACATATTCCTGAAAAGCAAAGCTTAATTAAGCATCAGTCAGTGAAACAATAAATTTAGCATACCTGTGTGAGTCGTAAAACTGTTTCATTCGTCCAAACTTTAGCACTCACAATGTTTACATACTTACAGGTTATGGTTTTTTTTTCTTATTCTTTTTACCACAAAATTCCAGTGCAAATTTACCAAAATCTGGTAACACACGTACAGCTGGTTCATCAACATCCACATCGTACTGGTCCATATTAGAAGCACATCAAACCTAATTAGGTGCAGATACTGGCAAGGCTGGTAGGCTCCTGAAACTTTTACTTACATGAGTAATTATGAAGCATTTTTCCCCTAAAAATATGCATTGCGTAATTAAATAAACCAAACTTGGTAACGGTGAAGCAAAATTATCAGCATTATCATTTCCTTAATTTTTCCGCGAGTGTACAACGCACAAAATTTTTCAATATATATACGTGACCTCTTTCATTTTATTACTTTAAATTCTAAACAAATGCACCACACTTTTTATACACACGCAAATTTTAAACACGCAACACACGAATTTTGAACTAATTTGTTGTACTTTCGAGTCGTTAATACTTTCAATATGACGCAATCTAGAATGCAATGTTACGTAAATCAGCTCACACACGCAAACACATTATCAACGACACAAATATCACCCAATTTTCACAATTCACTTTTCGCAATTTGCAAAACTTTATACTTCAAAATGACCAGCACGAAGAACTTAACACAGTGATATAATTTAAAGGAAATGAAGCCAAAACAAGGGGAAAATGGAGTCAGAAGCTTTAGCGTCACGCCGGCAGACAATGGGAAAATGCAAAAAGAGCTCAAAATTAAAATTTCGAAACCAGACTTTCAGATATGATAGAAACAAAATTTAGAAGAAGAGAATCACAAATTAAAGCATAAAAATCCTTACCCTTAAGCCAGAAACAACTTTACATTTTTCGCGACCACGTGGAGAAACACAAACCGTTACATTTGGAGGGAAAACAAAATTTGCACTTAAAATCTCAAAACAAATCAAACCAATTACTCGGCGCCACCGCCAATTACCCGGCGACTCACGCCAATTACCCGGCGACTCACGCCAATTTGTCGTATGCCTCACTTATTAGTATTATTTAACTTCAGAGGAGAGCTACTCGCTTATGCGAGGGATCGTTAATCAAACAAAGAACGTTAATTTAAGAGGCAACGACGAGGGACCCAGCTAAGTTATCTCTCTAAATAATTAATACACCAACACAATTTCTGGCTGAAGGGAGAGGAAAGGAACTCTATTATACCATAATTAAAAGTTAAAAGGCGTGGATGGCACACAATTTATTGGTTGAAGTTAGTTACATACCTTTGCCCATTGCCTGCCGACGAGGACATCGTGTGTTAGCAGTTGCCGGACTGACTTACCCGAAACCTACTCACAGAATGAATCTACGCCAAGTTGGCGTCAGTAACGCCATATCCCCCCAATGACACACTGCTTCCCCTGAATCGCCCCTACTCACAGATAAACTGCCACGCTTCGGCGTCCAGAGAGCGTATTACCATTAATATAATCTGTGCACATGCCACATTATATATTTCAACCAAACAATTGACATGTGATGCCTAAGGTTCAAGGTGAGCTACCGTAGACTATTCAGCGGGATGGCTCAAGTGGTAACGTCTGTGTCCTGTATTCGGGAGGTCGTGGGTTCGATTTCCACGGCTACTTTCCTGACCCAAGGGTTTTTGGGTTTCTCCGGGTCGCTTGGCGAATGCTGGGAAGGTTCATTACATCTCCCGTATATCCTGTCCCTCCATTTCACCTCCATTCTCATTTCACTACACTTTTCATCTGCTTTGTGTGTTTCAGGGTTGAAAGTGTCGGCGGGAGTCTCGGCGTTACATGATAGAGGAAAAGGATGCTCTATGTAACCCTTCGTCCTCCGGATTGGAGCGGGTCTCTGAGTCCCATGTCTCCCAGTGAGATGTGCAAGCCTGCAGAGGGGAGCCGGCTGCATCAGTTACCATCCGGGAGTTTCAGTATGTAAAAGGTAGGGACCCTGCCATGCCTCCTGATCTGGCCTGTCTCCTCTTACCTCGCCCCTCTCCTCTGAGGGTACCATGTCAGTCTCATAGGCACAAACGATCTTGTAGATCGAGGTGTTAAATTCGCCTCCGTACCTGTCGTCCTCCGTAGTCTAGAGGTAGTATGCTAGCCTCTAGTTCCCATACCTTTTTCGGGCTTAAAAATCCCTAGCATGGCTTCTTTCGGTAGGGAAGTAAAGCCGGTGGTCCCGTGTGTAGATTTACAGCACGTAAAAGAACCTCAAGCCTGATAAAGAGGCATCTGAGCAAAATTACCGGTCTTCCACACTCAATATAGAATGGAAGCTAAGAAGCACGTCAGTTAAAAAGCGACCATAAATAAAATTCAATGAAAGTTTTCCCTTCCGTACCTAGTCCTACTCGTACTCCCTACCGAAGATTGCTTTAAATGGTTGAACATCGAGTAAACGAAAAGGAGGGCGACCTCCAGAAAATGGAAACATGGAGTTATGGAAACCATGAAAGAGAGACAACTGAGAGAAGGGCAATGGATAGATAGGAAAGAATGTTTTTGTCAATATGAAAGGATGTCTGGTTTAATGTGCATTAGGCTGTCAGAAGATGTAAACTTTGAAAAATATAACTAAATGACAAGAATACCTACCATTAGCATATAAGAAATAAAACACGGGTTATGTGCTCAAAAGTGAGCTAAATTGTCAAGTGACTAGCAGTTTGAAGTTGGAGGGAACTGATTTGCCATAATCAGAAACACTACAAATTCTAATCTCGACGAAGATGGATTATTGTCGTCATCTCGCCACCCATTTTAGGGAATGTTAGCCATCAAGATCCAAATTTTCTGGTCGAGTTACACTGAGTGTAGTTTCATTTTGAGATGGATGTTTCACTATTGTATAAGTTTCCGGCATGCAAAGTAAATTACCTGTCCAATAATACCTTAGAAACCTCTCTACAGGGTCTAAACTACAAAGTTAGACGCAATATGTACTTAGGGAAGTGTGAGAAAATCATAAAAAGGTGATGTCTAAAACCTAAAGGTGAGTCCACAGTGCTCAATATGTCAATAGTAGACATTTAACAATAATTAACAAAACGGTCTAAATATCTGCAACATGTTGTAAGTGTGAACTTTTAACATTTCATCCACGCCGTGAATTGCTGGGGCAACCAAATTTCTTAACTAAAAGCAAAATAAGACTCCAGTGATGAGGATTTGCCTGTTAGTACAGAGTCAGCCAAAAGACTCCGAACCGCCTGCGCCGTGTTTTACCTGTCCGCGGCCTCGGCGCTCGTTGCCGTCTGCCACTAATATAGAAAGGTGCGGATGAAACCATACATTTTTAAAACTACTTTTAAAGGCTTTACTTACCAACTTTACGAAAGGAGATGCTGAAACTGGCCACCGTCGTTGTCCATACATTTTTGGCACATCTTTAGGAAACTATCCATCACTCGCAGTAGTTCACGTTGAGAAATTTCCTGGTAGATATTTTATTTAATTCTTCCAGGGTGTGTGGGTTTGTCTTGTACACTTTATGTTTTAAGTCACCCCAAGGGGTATTTTATGAGGAATATTACCGGCTGGGCGGTGTTTTTCCACTGGGCGTGTGGAAATATGATAAAAACATGATAATGTACTGCTACTATAAACAAAGTCAAGCTGTTGTGGCTTTGCTGTGCAGTGTGAAGTGCAGTTTTGAGTTGACGGTGATGTGATGTGGTTCAGTTATTATGAGTTATTCATCATTTTGTCCTGTACATAGTCATAAAATATATTATAACTCAGAATATAGTTTCTACTGCACAGTATGTATTTATTTATGATTCGTATGTGATAACTCGGCCAGCTCGCCAAGTGAAGGTACGATTTGCAGAAGGATTTCCAGGTGTAAAAGTTCCAGCCGTACAACAATCCAGGAACTTTACAGCAAATTTCAGCCACAGGAAGTGTTCAGGTTAAGAAATCTAAAAGATGGCGTTCGGTTCTTACCGAAGAAACATTAGACGACATCGTTCACCGTTTGGAAAATTCGCTCCAAAAATTTCATGTTGGATAGTTTCCTAAAGAGGTGCCAAAAATGTATGGACAACGATGGTGGCCACTTTGAGCATCTGCTTTCACTAAGTTGGTAAGTAAAGCCTTTAAAAGTAGTTTTTAAAATGTATGGTTTATCCGCGCCTTTCTATGATAGCGGCAGACGGCAACGAGCGCCGAGGACGCGCAGAGGAAAAACACCGCACAGCCGGTTCGTAGTTTTTTGGCTCTCTCTGTACATGACACCATATGATTTGAAAAAAAAAAACCAGATGATTTTGTAAAAGAACTAGATTTCCGACTAGGAACTAAAAGATTAATTTTCCAATTAGGTAGTCGTTCAAAAAGACCAGATTTAGTTGTAAAACAAAACTAAATTAGCAACACTGCGAGTCTACCCGACTTTGCTGCCGCATCATGAGATTAGCACTACGCAGCACTACAATCTGACACAAAGTAACAGTAGGGGTTGGGGCGTTGGGTAAGCAGAGGTGAAGGTGATTGTATTAATTAGTTTTTCGTCACTTTTTTCAGGCTATCTTTATTTATATGTTTGACAATTTACTTATTTACTTGGCTCAGCCTACCCTTGCACTACGCCACTACTCACATTGCAGTAAAAATCGTTAAAACAGCACAAAGCAAATTGGATAAATGCTGGAAACCAGTATTTTAAAGCGGAGGGAAACCAGTGTCTTTCTCAGGTCATAAACATTTAGGTATACAATGAACCATGGCCAAGTCATCGCCCGGGTACACAATGCTAGCGACCGACTGTCCCAGGTCAAAACCTTCAGAAATCGTATGGGACATGCTTGAAGGCCTACTATTCAACTTTAACTGGAAGTAATGTGTGCCTTATTATTAGATCTAACAACCCACAGGAGGCAAGACTACCAAGCTAAGTGAACTCAATCGGCGAGAATCGTCTGCCAATAGCATAAACTGAAATAAATATTTAAAGGTGCAATGACTGAAAATAATTCGATATATCTATTACAGTACGCAGATGTTTACCTTAGATTAAGGGGATAAGGTAGTCTGAACACATGGAAATTACACCTTAAGAGGGTTAAACTACCACTGCTCTTAAAGTTCTCAATGGTTTTTCCTGAATTTCTTATGAATTACTCTATAAATCATGACAATTATTTCAAGTGGTGATTTGCATTGATAGCTTATGTAGGTGAATGGTATATGCAAACAGGATAACAAGAGAAACAACAATAAACATTTACAACTCTACTGTTAAAAGTACAACTTTATATGGTTCAGAAACATGGCAATTCAATAAGTCTAAAGACACAATTTTTTGTTTTGGAAATGGATTATTTGCGGCGCTCATCTCGAATATCTAGAAGAGATAGAATTATAAATATGGGAATAAAGAAATGGGCATTAAGAAATATATATTATATGATATTTCAACGAAACAATTGACATGTGATGCCTAAGGATCAAGGTGGGTTACAGTAGACTATTAAGCGGGATGGCTCAGGTGGTAACGTCTGTGTCCTGTATTCGGGAGGTCGTGGGTTCGATTTCCACGGCTACTTTCCTGACCCATGGGTTTTTCGGGTTTCTCCGGGTCGCTTGGCGAATGCTGGGAAGGTTCATTACATCTCCCGTATTTCCTGTCCCTCCATTTCACTACACCTTTCATCTGCTTGGTCTGTTCCAGGGTTGAAAGTGTCGACGGGAGTCTTAGCGTTACATGATAGAGGAAAAGGATGCTCTATGTAACCCATCGTCCCCCGGAATGAGGCGGGTCTCTGAGTGCCATGTCTTCGAGTGAGATGTGCAAGCCTGCAGGGGGGAGCCGGCTGCACCAGCTACCATCCGGGTAGTTTCAGTATGTAAGAGGTAGGGACCCTGCCATGCCTCCTGATCTAGCCGCACTGTTTCCTCTGACATCACCCCTCTCCTCCGAGGGTACCCCGTTAGTGTCTTAGGCACAAACGATCTTGTATTTCGATGTGCTAAGTCTGCCTCCGTAACTGCCGTGCTCCGTGGTCTAGGGGTACCACGTAGTCTAGTTCCCGAGGTCGCGGGCTCAAACCCGGCGGAGGCATATTGTTTCAACAATTCAGGTGACATTTATTGATTCTCCACTCCTTTCATTGCCCAGTTAGGCCTGACTTTTCTTCATAGGGTAATGTCAAGGTATCGGACTTCAGCTAAACCCAATTAGAGGACAGCTCACCTAAGGCAGGCCGGAACACAAACGATAAGGAGATTCTGCCAACATTCAAGAATGGAAAACACTAAAAGTAACCATAAGCATCGGCACTTTTTTGCACTCAACTGTACCTACATCGTTGCTATGGTTACAGTCCGGAAACCCTCGAAGCTCCCGATCACATATGAAGAGTGATTAACTATAGCTGTTTTCACGTCATGAAGGCACAATGGCTCTTATGGAGAATCCGCGCAGTGTTGCCACGTATGTTAGCCGCCACAAAAACCGCGCTTTCGTTCACAACCAGGTTTATTATTACTATTATTTATTCACCAGAATCTTTATTGTACTATCTATTACCGTTTTATTAGTTTAATGATTATTATACATTCTTCATTTAATTCCTAAATGATTTTGATTTATGCGGCCAATTTATTACATTCTCTTAATAACCGTCAGCAGTTTACTATTTTATCCAAATATAATACGCTTAATAAATTAATGTTACCTTAATCGGATATGGGTTCAACACCCAAAGAGGAGTCCAAGTTGGCCTTTTCACTGCCCTTGCAAGAACTGCAGTCATTGCTGGAGGAATGCTGGTTAACGTAATGATTAGAAGTTCGATGTCATCCTGCAGCTATTCTGCTTCTCACATAACGTCTTATATCCGTTCAAAGTATTGGCAGTAATTTAACCACTGATCTTGGGTGACTGATTCAAAAGCATTTTCCAATAAAAATACCGCCTCCTTTTGCTTAAATACAATGTTATGTCGCCCAACGTGTCCCTTTACCTGACTCCATACCATTTCTATAGGGTTTAGTTCGCAATGCTATGGTGACAACCTAAAAATATTATTCATGTTCTTCTGCAAACGGGTCCATAATAGTGGCACTAAATTTATCTCGTACATAATTTACGATGGTCAGCAATTCTCTTTTAAAACAATCGTCTGGATAGGGGATATGTTATGATACCAGTCAATTACGTGTTTTTGAAGTGGTTTTCTACCATGGTACGACGCATTGTACGTAACAACGCCCGTTCTTGGTTCTATATTGAGCAATGGTTGGTTCCTGAACCACTGCTCAAATTTTGTCCGGATAATCAGCATTTGTTTCGCCAAGTAAACAACTTTTGCACCCTGTACAAATCCTATCGTACCACCGGCATGTAATATTACAAGTCGTGGTCCGAGAGCCGTAGGTGGTCTGAGACCAGTGAATGACCCGTCCAAAAGCGCTTCTTAAGGAGTTTTTATAGTCTTATCCTTACAAACTTTTGACATACTGTGCCCTACATTTACCTAACTTTCATCAAGGTAAACAATTTTCCTTTCCTCCCTCTCCTGATTTTCTTTTCTTTTCCGTAAGTAGGAATGTCTTTGTTTCCTCTCTGTTCAAAATCAAATTCCATTTCTTTCACCAAGCGATAAAAAGTTGAATATTTAAATTTTGGTAAATCTACACCATCATTGGCATTTTTTCAACACTGATAAAATTGTAGGGGGTATATTTTGAAATAGAAATTCATTAGCTTTGCGTCGTACAACATTTCACCCCCCTGGTTTTGTATGCATGTCCCGTGTGTCTTTCCTTCTGTGGTGTAGTGACAGGAATCTTTTTTACATTCTTTTCTTATCTAAAAAATGTAGGCCTACTCACGCCAGTCACCATGCAATGGATGAGTCATTACGTCCGGGGTTCTATTCCTTTAAATAATCAAGCGCTCTTAGAATTGTTTTCCCTCGCCACCTTTAATAATTTCGCCCTTTTTTTCTGCGATCCATTGCACTCTGGTTACTTAACTGCAGTTCACATGATTGCCAGAGGATTTGTAAAAATCACATACGTTCAGATTCTCGAAAGCTAGAGGCTGAAACCCTCCACTAAGTATGACCTATTATTGCCCCCTGAACTGCCATACCACATCTGGTTTTATCGTCTCCAGGACAAGAGAAACAGGTTTGTTGGAACTGTCTGCCTTGCGCGCTGAAAACATTTACATTAAACTGTTAAATCATGGATGTATTGGTTCCGGAAACCTTCTGTATGTAGATAAAAAATAATTTAATTATTTCCTTGACAACTTTGTTGTTGGAAGTTTTTACATGGACTTACAGAACTAGAATTAGCCAGTGACGACATTTTCCACTGCATAAACCAAGGGCCCTGACACTTTGTTCTAAAGTCTATTTCTTTTAAGAAATATATTTAGATGTGTTGATAAAATCTAAATACCAACCTGGCCTATGAAAACAAACTAATAATCCAGAGTTTTTTCATTGCAATTATTTCGGTTTAAAGACGTGCTTTAACGTTCGGAGCGGGAAAGATGTTAGAAATCTACTTTCAAAAAAATATTAAATTTTGTTATTTTAAAAAAATGTATAATTAAATTAAGGGTTTTTCGTACATACCATCCTGTTCAACACATTTCATACCAAAATACACGTTCCTATTTTACCTAAGTCGCGTTTGAAAACACACACATTTGGCAACAGCGCACATGATTCTTCCATAAGAAAAGCATGGTCCATAAGAGCCCGTTGTGCCTTCATGACATTAAAACCTCTATACTATGGTTCTTAGCATCCCATTCTGTATTGGACGTGACGGACCGGAAATTTTGCTCACAGGCCTCTATATCAAACTTGAGGTTCTTTTACGTGCCGTAAACCTACAGCAAGGCACTACCGGCTTTACTAACCTTCTGAAGGAAGCTATGCTAAGCATGTTTACGCCCGAAAAAATCCATCGCCCTCCGAAGGGTTTGGACCCGCGACCTCGGGAACCAGGGGCTAGCATGGTAGTTCTATACCACGGAGGATCATAAGAGCGAATTGACTTGAGTTTTCCATCGAGAGCGGAAAACATTCAACATGTTAAATAGTGATCGGACGTTACCACTACTTCTCGATACTCAATATCGATACTGACTTTTGAGCACTGATATTCGATACTCGATACTCACTTTATAAAAAACTGTAAAGGCGATAGCTTGTACACTGAATTAACATCTTTTTAGTTTTTTCTGTGTATAAACGCATATAACCAATTTTGTATTGTATGGTAATTCCGAAATTGTTCCTGTTTGACATTCTCCAACCGGTAGCAATTTTTTATGTTGATAATGCCACAGTTATACATCCCCTATTGTTAGTCATGGCTAATAAATAATAATAATTTCTTTGCTTCTCTTTTTATGTAACAATATTTTGTGCTGAAAACACATTTTAAAGGATGTTCGACCCATATTATGGAAATTAGTCGTACAATATAACTATAAGCTACGATCGTGACCCGAGTTTGACTTGCGTAAACACAAACTAACAGATGGAAGGAAAGAATAAATATTTCTATGTGCTGTATCATCTCACGTCTTAAATTCTGACTTGTTTCTGCTGGATTCATAGGTTTTGGTCACCGGAATATGTAGGGATATGTAATAGCTGAGAATAAGTTACCAAGCCAGGCTATTGCAGAAACGTGATTTAGTTCGTCGGTTGATCAGCTTTTCACAACTCAGTTAACGCTGCATGTTACATGAGTACCTCTACTCTTTCCCCCATTGTTTTACATGGTTTCATTTAGACACACAAATCATTGAAATGTTTCATTGATTCACCCATATGAAATGCAGTTAAAGTCTATCAAGAACTATAATTCAGCAATTCTTTGGGGACACGTGCGAGGCAATAACGTGAAGTCTCTCATTCCTTATCTAGCATAAAGGTAAACACAACAACCTTCAATAATGCAAAAGTTATAAACTTAAAAGTATTGAGGAAGTATCGAAGGTTAATTTCACCGTATAGGTATCGACAGTATCGAGGTCCCATCCCTAATGTTTAAATTGCCCAGGGTAACACTCTCAGTTAGCTCGTAAAGCCAATCCTGAGATCGAAATTCGGCCAACATGAAATGTTAACATGTTGCACTTTATAGGTTTTGTTAAATGTTAATCAGTGTAGACGCGGCTTAAGATATCCGCTAAAGCGATGATGAACCGTGGGTGGAAAGTATATATTTGTTTTCTGATACAATGGTTAAGAATAAATGAAGTTTATAAATACTTTTTACTTTCTCTACTACGTATATTAAGTAGGGGAAGTATTGTATTCCACCCAAAAATTCGATACCGAGATTTCACCGGAAATATATGTTTTGAGACTCCCTGAATTCAAAAAAAGCATTTTTGCAAACATGTCCGTGTGTGTGTCTGTGAACAGCATAACTCAGAAACGAACAGTCGGATAAACACCAAACTTGGTATTTAGCTTCAGTATCTTCCAGAGATGCGACACGAAGGTTTTAAAGAAAATTCCCCCATCCCAGACTACCCTTTACGTAGAACATTTTTCGAAAATGTTAATTTTCTCGAAAATGGCTCTAACGATTTTGATTAAAATATCATATGTTTAAGATATTTTTACGACAAATAAAATGTATATCTCGAATTTTCTGGGAATGTCTCCAAAAGTATTCTTCATTGTGAACGACTTTTGCATAACTGGTAAACCATAAGAGATACACAAAATTTTACTGCACAAAAAATGTAGATCGCGTTAAAATACACAATTTATGTCATACGCATTTTTTTAGTTGAGTGAACCATTTTCGAGATATTGCTTGTTATTCCCTTAAATTTTCCAGTTCTTATACTTTTTCTCAAATTCGTTATTCATTTTTTTATGTCCTGGATATGCAGACAGAATGGAATGCTCCACATAGCAACCAGCGCTTAAAGGATTTGACTATCGCTTAAAAGCTACCATATTCCCCTTGCATCTACAAGAAAATTAGCAATAAGATTGACATCTCGATAAACCTGAAGCATATGGAGAATAAGCGTTTGTAAAAATAGTCTGTACAAGAGTAGAGAAAGTCATGTGAGTGTAACATATCAGATTTTTTTTTATAAAGTTCCCTTGTACCCAGTTTATGCTACTGTGTTTTACTGTTTTCATACCGCTTATTTCCCAACACACATACACACACACACACACAAACACTCATGCCCGTGGCGGGACTCGAACCCGCGACCCTCAGCTTGGCGGAGCGTCGGAGCGACCACTCCAGCGACCACGGCTACGAGGGCCGGCAAATTATTGACTTGGCTATTAATTTTCTGGAGGAAACCGCCCCTGATCAACTAAAAGGTTTATATGAATAAAAATGAGTATATGGTATATGCTTCACTTTTTCAAGTAAATACTCAGTTTGGTAAGAATAAAACCTTTCGAGTATCTACTTCATTTTGAGAACATACTCAAGTAATGGAAGCAGAGTAGAACATCTCAGCCATCCATCTTACAAGAGTATGTACACATACTTGGTATGAATAACAGCTAGTATATTCTCAGTTTTATGAGTTCGTTCTCCTCCCACTTTGAGCATGGTTAGATGCATACTCACTTCTAAGCATATAACGATGTTTTTACTATTTAAAGCTAAGTATGAAGGGAATGGCACAATTTATGAGTATATAGTACTCGTGGAAAGGTTACAAAGAAGTTTCAAAACCCTACATTGTTTCATAAAAACATAACCTTGAAGAAGCTTTATTAATTAACCTTACTATGTAAAGTGTTAACTTCAAAACCCAGATACGTACTCATAACTTTATAAGAAAACTGTTTCATAGTATACCTAAATAGTGTAAATATCCTGAGATTCTAAAAACAGTCGGAAGAGTTCACCCAGCACCTCATGAGTTATGACTAGACTTCGGATTTTTAGGTCCTAAAAATGTGATTTTAGGCGCCTAAAATGGTCTTAAAAAGTAGGTAAATAGGTCTTTAATAGGCATAATAAATAAACAAATTTTATACATCACGCCACGCAAAACACAGTGATTAATGTTTTATTTCAAAACGCACTTAAATACAGTAGGATATAACATAATATAGTAATTGAACAACCATTCTATAAAAAATCTGTGTCTCTGTCAGTTAATAAAATTATAAAGGATAGAATCATGTCTTAAGTGAATTTTAAATCCACAATAAATAACAAGAAGCATTTCCAGATGATGTGGGGTAAGTTTATGTCTTTTGTGGGTCAGAATTAGCTTAAATGCTGTAAAAGATCTCTCAACGTCTGCGGTGGTGACTGGAACATATTTGAAAAGAGAAACCATAAGCGGATTAAATCCTGTAGGGAGATCTGCCCCACGTCCGCTTAAAATATCTTGTACTCCTTTCCGAACCGTATATCCAGGATCTGTTGTACTGTTAGACCCAGTATTGGACTTAATAAAATCCATCAAACAAATTTGGGATTATTTTCAGATAGAAGAAAAAGTCATTCGGTCAAACATGGTCTAAATGTGAATAATAAAAATGACAAAAAATAAAGTAAAAAGCTTACATCTTTATTGCAGACCTGACCGAAGATTATTTTTCCATCTGTTGTATTTATAAGACTGGAAATCCGAAATCCAAGTTCTTATTAATGCACTTCTGGTAGATTCGTTCTTAGGCATTTTGCAGCACTAGCAGAAAAATTATCACAGCAACCAAAGAGTTTAACACCGTTATTTATGAACACGAACCGACACTTTGTCTTATTTTCAAATAACTATTTCTGAGAACCAGACGTGGGCCAATTGTTGTTATTGTATGCCATTGCCGAAGTTCCGATTTCGCATGCGGCACTTTAAAGATTTCACCAATTGTTGCTTTATTTATTGTTGCGGTAAGCCTTTTAAAAACGACACCATGCCGCATTTTATCAAACAGAAATCAAATAAGTATCCAGTCAATGAAAGGTTTGTTGTTGATTAAATAATTATTTATTGAATACAACAGTGTAGTGAATAAATTCATTGGAATTTTAAAAAAAGGCATTTATGTTGAAATAGGTGCCTATAGGAACTATAAAAGTTGGTTAATATCTTTTTAGGTCAATTATATGTGCAATTAGCTATGTTAGGCTCAATAGGCTGCAAAGGAAAGCAATAGGTATAAACCTAATATCGAAGTCTAGTTATGATTTTCCAATCCATAATCATTCCCTTGTTTTGCTTATAACCATTTTATTTGTTGGTTTTCTAACTTTGCCATGAACATTCAAGGAGTTTCAAAATCCTGTATTGCTGCATGAAAACATAACCTAGAAGTATCATTGAAAGTCAGATTTATTAATTAAGCTTCCTATGCAAAACCCTAACCATAAAATTCAGTTGCTTAAGGAGTTAGGTTACTTGTAACTAGACTTCGGATATTTAGGTTTTTACCTATTGCTCCAATTCCGCCAAGACCATCCTCTTTTATCTGAGGATGGTCTTATTTTTTTTTTTTTTTGTCCTTTACCAATAATCGTTTAATTTGAGATATTCTAAATATTCAGTACCTGCAGTGCCACAGGCTTTAAAACGGGTGTTAAACACTGAAAAAAGCCAAGACATTCATTATATGAATTTAATCCTCTAAATGAAAACTTATTTGATGGAATATGAACCTTCTTAACGACACACATAGGTGAAAATTGAGCGAAATTCTTCAAAATGTCCAGTTCTTGTTTATAGGCCTCTTATTACAAATGGATCATCTAGTTTCGTTATCTTATTTGTTGCCTATTACTTATGATTAGAAGTAATTTTAAAATGTGGCTGCACAAAGGTCAGATAGCCTTTTAGAATTTAAAAGCTGTTTTTGTAGCTTTCCATTTTTTTCTACATTTTTACACGTTCAAAATGTTCCACACGATGTAATTTTTTATGAAATTCCTAAAAATTTTGTAGAGAAACACCCAAAACTATAAGTACAAAAATATTTGGAGTGATTTTTGTTTATCGCCTATCATTGAAGGAATATTACATATAATATTTAATTAACATATTAAAATTAGAGAAAAATATCGTTTCTCACACGTTTATGATTTTTTCTCAAGAACAAAAACCAAAATAAAACATCTGTTTCCAACATGCTTTCGCAAATATTCGTTAGTCAATATATATTATTATTAAAATTTTTATCTTTCCACTGAATGGTTCATTTTTGCTTACCATTAATGTTAACTAGCAACTGTGAGACACGGTCGTTTACTCATTGCCTTTTTTTTTTTTTTTTTAAAGGGGCGGCCCCACACCCGCCGCCCCCGGTGACGATCATTCTCCCCATGCTGTTAGTTCTAACAGCCCAAAACGGGACTGCTGGTCATAAAAGAGGAAACTTTCTAACGTCCTCAGAAGGATTTATGGCTAGGGACCCGACGACTGTCGCCCTTTCATCTCGTTTCGTGCTGGCAGCAACTGAAGACTTTTGACAGACATAAGGCAAAGGAAAACCAGACCTTTTCTTTTCAGAATTACAGAGACGTTTCTCAGATTTCTATATTTTCAGCATTTACAGTGTTATAAACGATACAGATTCTTTTAATTTCCTTCATAATTTCAAAAAAAGGTACTCTAAAATCCATGCAAATAAAAATTTAAGTGATTTCAAGTGAAATTAATGCAATGTTTATATTTTATTTAATTATCTACTACAAAAACACACTAAAATTCACATTTTTAAAATGCTATACGTTCAGAGACCAAAACGAAATAACAAATATGCTTTCGAACTTCTTTCCGTAGCATTCATTTACGTGAGTATTAATATTAATGGAATGTTATTTTTGTACATCGTGTTGAAAGCTTTTTGTGCGTATACTATTCTTTTCATATACCTATTATGCTTTGTGTTAATTACACAAAAACCTGTACGTTTCAGTTGTAAAATTTACACTGCACACCTTCCTCGGCCGATGCGGGTAGCCGAGATGTTAAGGGATGCATTCATAATCAGGAGGTCTACACTTCAAATCGCGCCAAATCCCGTTCTTTTGGTGACTTCAAAAATTAATTTAATTATTCGTTTTTGTAGGACTAAAGGTTTATTTGTATCAGGGATGTTTCCCCACGGTGGATAATTACATGTTTTGAGACCTACGAAATCCAGAAAAGAGCCTGTATAGAAAGAAGTTTGAACTGCATTAAAAAAAATATCGGATAAATACCAACCTTGTCATTTAAGTTCAGTGTCTTCCAGCCGTATGAAACTAAGCTTTTCAAGAAACCCAACCCGCAACCTACGCTCTGTATGTAAATTTTCCAAAATGTTTATTTTATCAAAAGTAGTTGTAACGATTGTAATTAAAATATCTATATGACATATATCTTAAATCCTCTCCGAATAGTACATAAAAAATGTACACCTTGTTAAAACAGAATAAGAAATTTCCATGAAAAATAAACTGTATATCTTAAATTTTCTACAAACTTCCCATGAAGACTTCTTTATTGTGAATTAGTTTTACATAAACTGTGAGCCATATTGGATAGGCAAGAAATTCGTACACAAAAATGCACATTTCCTTGAAGCAGACTCAATAAAGTATTTTCCTGGCATTTATCATTTTCGAAATAGTCTATAACCCAAAACGTTACGCAAGTTTTGGGTAGATTATGGCCTAGATAAACGCCTACTTTATTAAATAGCAATCATGGCTATAGATGATCAATTCTCATCCTCAGAAATCATTTATATTTAATATAATATAATATGGACACACCGTTTTACAAGCCATTGAAATTACTCGTACTATACTTTTATTTATTTTAACTGCATAATAGGATTGTTTTATACTACCTTTAAGTTTCGATTTAAATTCATTTACATTTATATTTTAAGTTGATTTTCATTATTTTGATATGTTAACTATAAATCGTCTTTATTGTTGTTAATTTCAATTTTAAATTTGTTAATTGTATAGGTATACATTGCTATATGGCAGGCCCCAATTAAGGAAAGTGTTAATAAATAAATAAATACCTGGAATTTCCAAGCACTTATAATTTTTCAATTACTAAGTGATTCATAATTAATATAATTATATTATTATATTAGTATTGTTATATAAGTATAATTAATTCGTTGTATTCTAGTGGTCATGGAAAGAGAAGGGAATTTTAAAGCTAACACATAGCGACCCGCTTTAAAAATATTTCGCTTAGCCTATTGTATTCCCCCTGTAACTACCACGAAATGCAAAACCATTTCTGCAAATGTTTATCTCGATAACTATGAAACAGGTAGAAGAAATAAGCTTTTATAAGAATATGCTTTAGAAAAGTGTGTACAGATAATCGTGAATATAATACACTTACTTTACTTATAGAAAGAGAAAATACTGCATTCCATCCAAAAAGAAAAATCTGATGTAATAGTCACACGACCTTCTCTACCCTCTGTGGGTTTTTTACTGGGTATACAAACTATTGTTACTAAAGCTTATTTTTCTATATACTTCTTTTTAATCCAAATAAACCTTTGCAGAAATAACTACATTACCTACACATTTCGTTATACAGGGAGGACCATTTAAGTTCAGACTGTACAATATCTCCGAAACTAAGCGATGTAGAAAGAAATGTCTTGATAAAAGTTGCTTGATATTATGAGGAAAGTAAATGCCATTAGTCGTGCTTTATTTAGAGGACGTTGTGATGGTCATTTTAGGGTCAATTTAATTGTTTATAAATGGTAACCTGCCTTTTTATGTTGTTTTCTCACTCCTCATAAAAAACTAAACAACATTTGTATAAACCACTTTGCAATTGTTCTTACACCAACGAATAACAATGAAAATTCTGAATGGCTGTGTACGAAGAGCGCAATGAATGGTTGGACCATCCATGGATGGTCAGTTGAGGGTCAAGTTACGTTTCATAAAAGGGAACCAACATCTTTTATTTTGCTTCTTTATTCCACATCACAAAATAAACAGTTTTTTATAAACCATTTTTATAAGACAAAATATAGGTTCCCATTTAAAAAAAAATTAATTGGCCCTAAAATGCCATCACAACGTCCTCCAAATAAAACAAGACTAATGGCATCTACTTTCCCCCATAAATTTTATTAGACATTTTCTACAGCGCTTAGTTTTGGAGATATTGTACAGCATGGGTGGCGAAAATGCCTTCCTTCCACGAGTCACTGCATCACTCAGCAGCATGTGAAAAACAAAGGGATAGTAGCAGAGAGGGAGAACGGCACCTACGAGTCAAAATGACTAGCGAGTCCCGTTTTCGCCATCTCTGTTGTACAGTCTGTTGTACGCTGTCTAAAAATTCCATACTGTTTCCATGCAATCGCGAGAAAACACTGAATGTTGAAAGGAACTTAAAAGGGTAACCAAGTAATGAACAACTCGAACCATTAATAACGGATATCTCGGAAATGGCGTATGCCACAAAAAAGTTATTTGAAATAAATTCTGTGTTTTAAAGGGATCAACATTTCTTGTGTAGTACGTCTTTCGGCTATCGCTTAACGCTTACAAATTATACAAGATTATACAAAATTCCTTCTGAATGAAGAGGACTTCAAAGGCTATTACCAGAAAATTCAAGATATACATTTTATTTCTCATGTAAATATCATTAATAATGTGGTATTGTAATCAAAATCGTTAGAGTCATTTTAGCAAATTAAAAATTACGAACAATGTCCAATGGAAAGGGTAGGGTGAAATCTTCATGTTGCATCTTTAGAAAGCATTGAACCTATACACAAAATTTAGTGTTTATCAGACTTTTCATTTTTAGGTTATGCTGTTCACAGACACACTGACACTTCCACAAACGGACCTTTTTCTAAAAATGTTTTTTTTCGGATACACCTCAAAACATATATTTCCGGTGAAATCTCGGTATCGAATCTTGGGGTGGAATGCAATACCTGGTATACGTGGTAGAGAAAGTAATAAAATACAGAGATGTTTTGTGTCCCCCTGATTCCAAAAATAGCATTTTTAGAAGCAGGTCCGTGTCTGTCTTTGAACTGCATTTCAGGTAAATACAAACCTTGGTATTTAAGTTCAATGTTTTCCAGCGATGTCAAACGAAGACTTTGAGGAAGATCCCCAAACTCAAAATACTCCTTAATTGTAGACGGAAAAATCTTCCGTTTTTTATTTTCTCAAAAATAGATCCAACGATTGTAATAAATGTACCCCACGCTTGAGATATTTCCATGAGAAACAAAATACATATGTCAAATTTTCTCCAAATTGTCCGTGAAGTGTTCTTCAATATGAATTAATTTCTCGGAAATTGTAACCCATATGAGAAAGGCAAAAGCTTAAGACACAAAAAATGTACATCTGGTTAAAAGTGACTAAAGATACTTCTATGAAAAATAAATATCTTAATTCTTCAACAAATCTCCCTTGAAGTCTTCATGATGAATTATTTTTTCGTGAATTGTAAAGTATGTGAGATAGGCAAAAATGCATTCGTTAAAACAGAGCATTTACGTCAAATACATGTTTTTGTTGCATTTACTATTTCCGAAATATTCTTCATTATTTCCTGGAATTTTTAAGTACTTCTATTGCTAAATCGCTATTGGTTATTCGCTTGTAGTCATACAAGGGGATAGAATCTCAAATCCAACACATAGCAACTGCCTTTGAAAAGATTTGATTATTGCTTAAACGTACATCATTTTGTGAAGTTGTGCTTATTTCTCTCGTGCTTCTTCTTATAGCTCTACGTTTGTTGACATCTAGTAAAGAAGAAGAAAATTATTACCAGAGGAAGATTACTAACATTTCAGTGGAAACGAAGTTGAGATTCTGAATTTCAAAGTCTTCGATTGCCGCTTCTCGATAGATGGCTCTGCTTCTAAAAAATTCTGGTCATCTGTAGGCTTCAAGAAATGGCAGCACACGTTTAATTTTTCAACATAGTAAGAAAATGTGTAATTTTGGGAAACGGGAATAACTTTAATAAATCGTACAGTAAGAAATGAAGTACATCATTTTGAAAATCAAAGACCAAAGTGTGCTGATACACCATAAAGCTTACGAACATGCCGGTATTTGTTTCGTGGGATTCGATATTATTGGTAATGAATGCCAGCAGGGAGGTACATAAAACCGAAGAAAATCTTATTTCGCTATACCAAAGGAACCAGGAAACCGTGATCATGAAGGCGGTTTCCCCAGGGAGAGGCCCTTCCATTGTACTGCGGATGAGCTGACCCCTGCGATTGCCCCGAATGGGGTGTATCGTGTGCATAATTTTTGCGTGTGGGGGCTGCGTTCCCGTGGCCCCTGAAAATTTCTCTCTAATTCAGTGTGTCTTCACTTTGTGCTAAGTGTGGAGCAACGTCTTACGAGCTTGCTTTTCGTCGTAATTATTACATTCCCACCAGGAATCATTTCGAGAAGCATGGCTGGCTTGTAAACCTTCTATTAGAGGAAGACGTGATTATGTCGCTTGACGAGAAAATGACAAAGTCAAGGAAGCAACATTTGTGCAATGTTTGACCATTATTTAAACCGCGGAAAACTTACTGCAGTTGTTCAAAAAGTTTCCCATTTACTTGGATACATTTTTCCCAATGTTGTTCTACATTACTAGCCCAATGTTTTTACAATTCTTTGTTAATCTTCACACTTGCGCTTCAATTCTTTTTCGAAAACTGCTCTCATATGTTCCAAATTTGTAGGCCTTTCCGAAGAAACATAATTTCTCAAAATTCCTTACACTGACAAGTCTAATGGGGTTAGAACCCATGACCTTGGGGATCAACCAGTTCTACCATGTCTTCTGCTACGCTCAGAGAGTTTCATTCACTTGCCGGTAAAGTGTAATGAGTCTGTTTTTTTTGCCTAACATCGACCAGTCTGTTTAAAGTTTTTCAACAACCTATAAACTCTGGATTTGTTAGAAACGGTGACACGAGGGGATTACTGCATCAATTCACGCTGACAATCCACACACCGCTGTGTTGAAGGAAAGTTAACTTAATAAACACAGTGTTCTCTAATATACCCATAACTACACACAAAAAAATACAATCAACAGACAGCTTCTCATAACGTTATTCCCAGTATACACTATTTCGAAATTAGACTGAACTGCAAATGCCGTTACCCTCCGTAGCCACGTGAACGAGGTTGACGCAGAGGGAGGTCATTCAACCCGATACCTAGGATTCAGACACCCACTCCGTCATTCAAGATAAACTGGCTATTAAAATTCAGTTTCAGTTTTTGCTAATGGAGAACAGTATAAATAACTTGCAATATATTGCACAATTAAATTAATATTGAAATAATTGGTCAGAGTTCAAAGCTGAAAGGCAAAAAAGAGTCTCGAAATGCTTATGTTAAATTTGTTCAAAACTTAAGGCTAATCGAAAACTATTTCACTACTGAAATTAATTCGAAGTATTTTATTTATTCTATATTATCTGATAATTTAATGCCTGGTTCAATGTAAACCTAATATAATTTGTTCCCCTTAGAGCCCTTGTAAGCACAGTGTACTAACAATTCTATCGTTGGTTCAATATGCCTGGTAGTGGTTTTTTCCAAACTTGTTCAAGTCACGCATTTCTTCTCCCGGGCTCTCGCGTGGGCAGAGGTTTACAACGTATGTTTATGATTCTATGAAATATGCTTCTACGTAAAACGAACTGCCCTGACTTTTAAAACCGCCAGCTTCAAAGAATACACGTCATTTCGCCTCTCCCTGGCAATAACATTAAACATCCAATATCCGGATCAGCTGGTGCGCACGCAGTAAGTTTTTGCCGAGTGGCAGAAAAGAAAAATATCTGATGTGTTACACTCACGTGACTTTCTCTACTCTTGTACAAACTATTTTTACAAACGCTTATTCTCCATATACTTCATGTTAATCGAGATAAACATTTGCAGAGTCTATCTTATTGCTAATTTTCTTGTAGATGTAAGGGGAATATATATTTACAAGGGCAATTTGGAAATACAGTAGCCTTTAAGCACATACATATCTCTTAATAGCTGGTTGCTAGGTGCAGCATCATTCCATTTCCCACAGATTAATACTCTTTGCATATCCAAGACAAAAAAAAATGAATAACGAATCCCCATTTGAGAAAATAAGTATTGAAAAATTTAAGGGAATAACAAGCAATATCTCGAAAATGGTTCACTCAACAAAAAAAATTTATATGACATAAATTGTGTATTTTAACGCGATGTACATTTTTTGTGTAATAAAATTTTGTCTATCTCTTATGGTTTACCAGTTATGCAAAAGTCGTTCACAATGAAGAATACTTTTGGGGACATTCCCAGGAAATTCAAGATATACATTTTATTTTTCATAAAAATATCTTAAACATATGATATTTTAATCAAAATCGTTAGAGCCATTTTTGAGAAATTTAAAATTTTCGAAAAAATCTTCCATGTGAAGGGTAATCTGGGGTGGGGGGATTTTCTTGAAAACCTTTGTGTCGCATCTTTGGAAGATACTGAACCTAAATACCAAGTTTGGTGTTTATCCGACTGTTCGTTTCTGAGTTATGCTGTTCACAGACAGACACACACACGGACATGTTTCCAAAAATGCCTTTTTTTTGTATTCAGGGGATCTCAAAACATGTATTTCCGGTGAAATCTCGGTATCGAATTTTTGAGTGGAATACAGTACTTCCCCTACTTACTATACGTAGTAGAGAAAGTAATAAAAGTGGGAGAGCGACTCACTCGTATAATGTAGCATGTAACATTGCAATGAAATAAGGGGAACTTTTTAATTTCTGTTACTCATGAATGAAAACAATTCCAGGACCAAATGCGTTGCAGTGTGGTCAAGTGTATTTTCATTTTGTATGTATTTTTAGTCTCCTGATGAAGGGATAAACACAAAATATAGAACATTCTTATTCTGTGACTTTGGGTGTTCAACCTTTCAATCAGAATAATCTCGTTCTTTTATACACCACCAGGTGGTCCACAGAAACCGCGGATGCCAAAACATTTGCCTATGCAGAACTGCAGAGGGGACTTCATACCGACAGTGAGGTGACTGTTAAATGAATGACCAATGATTGAAAACGAACACTTTAACTCGTATTACTGGTCCCAGAGCTCATTCGGTAGAGAAACTGCCTGATATAAGGTGTTCCGGGTTCGATTCCCGGCTGGGCTCCAGAAAGTTATCTTTAAACAAAAACATTTCACGATATGCCCAGAGTTTGGTGTTTGAATGTGAGGGCACCTATCTGTGAATGTGGGGGGGGGTGTTATGAGTTATTTAATACGCAATTCGCTCATTAGCAAGAATTCAGGATGTTAAGTCATTTAGTTCCGTGACAGTTAATCTAAAATGTAACGAAAAAATTCAATAACCAGATTCGCCCCAAATACACGTTTTTAGACCCCTTAGTCCAAAGAAAGCATTTTTACCTTCTCAATGCGCACTTGCAATAAGTAGAGCAAGTGTGGTATTCCACCCAAAAATTCAATTACAAGATTCACCGAAAATACACGCTTTGAGACCCCTATATATAAAAAAAAAGCATTTTAACCTTCTCAACCACGCGCTTAGAGAAAGTTGGCGATGTATTATATTCGACCAAAAAATTCAATAATGAAATTCATCGGAAATACACGCTTTGAGACACCCCTGAATCCAAAGAAAGCCTCTTTACCTTCTTAACCACGCACTTACATGAAGTAGAGCAAGTAATGTATTCCACCCAGAAATTCAACAGCGAGATTCACCTGAAATACACGCTTTGAGACGCCTCAAATCCAAAGAAAGCATTCTGAAGTTCTCAAAAACGCGTTTATATTAACTAGAGCAAGTATTGTACTACACCCAAAAATCCAATAACGATATTCACCGGAAATACACCTTTTATAGACCCCCTGAATCCTAAAAAGGTATTTTTACATTCTCTACCACACACTTACAGTAAATAGACGAAGTATTCTGTTCCAACCAAAAATTTCAAAATGTGATTCACGCAAATACACGTTTTGACACCTCCTGAATCCAAAGAATGCATTTTTTTTCTTTTCCACTACGTAGATAAAATAAGCAGAGGAAGGATTGCATTACAATAAAAAAATTAAATAACGCTATTCTCTGGATATACACATTTGAGACACCCTAAATCCAAAGAAAGTGTTTTTGCCTTCTCAACCACGAGGTTACATTAAGAAGAGCAGGTGTTGCACTCCACCGACAAAATTCAATAATGAGATTCACCGGAAATACACGTTCTGAGCCACCCCCCCCCGAAACCAAAGAAAGCAATTTTACCTTCTCAACCACGCACTTTAATAAGTAGGGCAAGTGTTGTGTTCCACCCAAAAATTCAATATCGAGATTCACCTGAAATACACGTTTAGAGACCCCTCGAATCCAAAAAAGCATTTTTACCCTCGCTACCACGCACTTACAGTAAATAGAAGAAGTATTGGGTTCCAACCAAAAATTCCAAAATGCGATTCACCGGAAATACACGTTTTGACACCTCTGGAATCCAAAGAATGCATTTTTACTTTTCCTACTACTAGATACAATAAGTAAAGGGAGCATTGTATTACACTAAAAAATTAAACAAAGCTATTCACTGGAAATACACATTTGAGACATCCTATATCCAAAAGGAGTGCTTTTACATTCTCAACCACGAGGTTACATTAAGAAGAGCAGGTGTTGCACTCCACCGAAAAAATTTAATAACGAGATTCACCATAAATACACGTTCTGAGAACCCTGAAACCAATGAAAGATTTTTACCTTCTCAACCACGCACTTACAATACGTAGAGCAAATGTTGTGTTCCACCCAAAAATTAATAACGAGATTCAACGGAATTACATGCTTTGAGACACCCCTGAATCCAAAGGAAGGCTTTTTACGTTCTCAACCACGCACTTACATTAAGTAGAGCAAGTGTTGTTTTCCACCCAAAAATATAATATCGAGATTCTCCGGAAATGCACGTTTTGGGACACCTCGAATTCAAAAAAAGCAGTTTCACCATCTCAACCACGCACTTACATTAAATAGAGCAGTCTTGTATTCCATCCAAAAATTCAATAACGAGATTCACAGGAAATACACGTTTTGAGACTCCTTTATCCGAAGAAAGTGATTTTACCTTCTCAACAACGCACTTACAGTAAGAAGTCGAAGTATTGTATTTAACCCATAAAATCCTTAAGGAGATTTACCGGAAATACACGTTTTAAGACACCCTGAATCCAAAAAAGTAGTTTTAGCTTCTCAACCATGCACTTACAGTAAGTAGACCAATTGTATTCCACCCAAAACATCAATAATAATGATATTCTACCTAAATACACGTTTTGAGACACCCTGAATACAATAAAGCATTTTACCCACCTCAACCAGGCACTTACATTAAGTAGAGCAATTTCAGTATTCCACCCAAAAATTTAATAACGAGATCCACCGTAAAAACTCGCTTTGGGATCCCCTGAATTCAAAGAAAGCGTTTTTTCCCTGTCAACGACGTGCTAATATTAATTAGAGCGTTTGTTGTATACCACCCAATAATGGAAATACCTGCTTCATAGGAAATACACGTTTTGACACCCCCTGAAACCAAAGTAAGCATTTTTGCTTTCTCTACCAAGCCCTTACAATAACTAGACGAAGTATTCCACCCAAAATTTCGATAACGAGTTTAACAGGAAATACACGTTCTCAGACACCTTAATCCAAATAAAGCAGTTTACCTTCTCAAATGCGCACTTTCGTTAATTAGGGCAAGTGTTGTAAAATAGCAAACAATTGAATAACGAGATTCACGGGAAATACACGTTTTTGAGACACCTCGATACCAATGAATGCATTTTTACCTTCTCAACCACGCGGTTACATTAAGAAGAGCAAGTGTTGTACTCCAACGAAAAAGTTCAATAACCAAATTCGCCGCAAATACACGTTTTTAGACCTCTTAGTCCCAAGACAGCATTTTCAACTTCTCAAATACGCACTTACAATAAGTAGAGCAAGTGTGGTATTCCACGCAAAAATTCAATTACAAGATTCACCGAAAATACACGTTTTGAGACCTCTTAGTCCAAAGACAGCATTTTCAACTTCTCAAATACGCACTTACAATAAGTAGAGCAAGTGTGGTATTCCACGCAAAAATTCAATTACAAGATTCACCAAAAATACACGTTTTGAGACCCCTGAATCCAAAAACAGCATTTTAACCTTCGCAACCACTCACTTAGAGAAAGCAGACGATATTTTATATTCCACTAAAAAGTTCAATAAAGAAATTCATCGGTAATGCACGTTTTGAGACACCCCTGAATCCAAAGAAAGCCTTTTTACCTTCTTAAACACGCACTTACATGAAGTAGAGCAAGTATTGCATTCCACCCAAAGGTTCAATATCGAGATTCACCTGAAATACACGTTTTGAGACCCGTCGAATCCAAAGAAAGCATTTTGACCTTCTCAACCACGCACTTATAATGAGTAGAGCAAGTGTTGTAATACACCCAAAAATTCAATATCGACATTCACCTGAAATACACGTTTTATAGACCCCTGAATCCAAAAAAAAGTATTCTTACCTTCTCTACTGCGCACTTACAGTAAAGAGACGAAGTATTCTGTTCAAACCAACAATTGCAAAATGCGATTCACCGTAAATACACATTTCGGGACCTCCTGAATCCAAAGAATGCATTTTTACCTTTCCCACTATGTAGATACAATAATTAGAGGAAGCATTGTATTACACTAAAAAATTAAATAGCGCTATTCACTGGAAATACACATTTGAGACGCCCTATATCCAAAGAAAGTGCTTTTATCTTCTCAACCACGCGGTTACATTAAGAAGAGCAAGTGTTGCAGTCCAACGAAAAAATTCAATAACCAGATTAGCCGCAATTACACGTTTTTAGACCCCTTAGACCAAAGAAAGCATTTTTACTTTCTAAAATACGCACTCACAATAGGTAGAGCAAATGTTTTATTCCACCCAAAAATTCAATTACGAGATTCGCCGGAAATCCACGTTTTGAGACCCCTCAAATCAAAGAAACCATTTTGACCTTCTCATACACGCTCTTATATTAAGCAGAGCAAGTGAGGTAATACACCCAAAAATTAAAAAACGATATTCACCGGAAATGCACGTTTTATGAACCCCGCGAATCCAAAGAAAACATTTTTACTTTCTCAACCACACACTTACAGTATCTAAGTAGACAGTAAGTAGAATTCAATAACTTGTTTCATAGGAAATACACGTTTTGAGCACCCTTAAATCGAAACAAAGCATTTTTACTTACTTAACTACCAACTTACGGTTACTAACTAAGCATTGTATTCAACCCCTAATTTCAATGAAGAAGTTACAAAGAATACACGTTTTGAGACCCACTGAATCCAAAGAAAGCATTTTGACCTTCTAAACCGCGCACTTAAATTATGTAAGAGCAAGTGTTGTATTACATCCAAAAATTCAATAACGATATTCACAGGAAATACACGTTTTATAGACCCCTGAATCCAAAGAATGCATTTTCACCTTTCCCACTACGTAGATACAATAAGTAGAGGAAGCATTGTATTACACTAAAAAATTAAATAGCGCTATTCACCGGAAATACACGTTCTGAGACCCCCTGAAAAAGCAAGCATTTTTACCTTCTAAGCCACGCACTTACAATAATTAGAGCAAGTATTGTGTTCCATCCAAAAATTCAATAAAGAGATTCAACGGAATTACACGTTTTGAGACACCCCTCAACCCAAAGAAAGACTTTTTACAATCTTAACCACGCACTTACAATATGTAGACGAAGTATTACATTCCACTCAGGAATTTAATAACGTGATTCACTGGAAATACACGTTTTGAGACACCCCTGAATCCAAAGAAGGTTTTTTTATCTTCTAAAGTACGTACTTACATAAAGTAAAGCAAGTATTGTATTCCACCCAAAAAGTCAATAACAAGATTCACCGTAAATCCACGTATTGAGACCCCTCAAATCAAAACAAACCATTTTGACCTCATACACTCTCTTATATTAAACAGAGCAAGTGAGGTAATACACCCTAAATTTCAAAAACGATATTCACCGGAAATACAAGCTTTATGGATCCCCTGAATCCAAAGATAACATTTTTACTTTCTCAACTACACACCTACAGTAAGTAGACGAAGTATTCTAGTCCAACCTAAAATTCAATATTTTGATTCACAGGAAATGCACGTTTTGAGAACCTTCGAATACAATGAAGCATTTTTACTTTCTCAACAACACACCTACAGTAAGTGGACGAAGTATTATATTCCACCTAAAAATTCAATAACGCCATTAACAGGTAATACAAAACTTTAGACTTCCTGATTCCAAAGAAAGCATTTTTACTTTCCCCACTACGTAGTTAGTATAACTAGTAGAGGTATTGTATTACACCAAAAAATTAAATAACGCGATTCACTGGAAATTCACGCTTTGGTTCCCCCTAAATCCAAAGAAAGCATTGTTATTTTCCCTACGACGCAGTTACATTAATAAGAGGAAGTGTTATATTCCAACCAACAATTCAATAATGAGATTCACAGAAAATACACGTCTTGAGACAGCCTAAATCCAAAGAAATACTTGCATGACGTAGAGCAAGTATTGTATTCCACCCAAGAATTCAATATCACACGTTTTTAGACCACTGAATACAAAGAAACCAATTTTACTTTCTCCATCACCACTTACACTCGACTTCGTCTTGTATTTTCAAATTCTTCCTTGTTCTCCAATAATACATGTTTATACACTATTTAAACTATTCCAAATGTCTGAGAGTAAAAAAGATTTTCCTGCAAGTTAATATATTAAAAGTAGGCGTTTAACTTTTATGTCAAGTAAATAAACTTTCTAGTGTAATGGTATGAATAGCTTTTGAGAAAATAAATCCAATATTTGTCTTCAATCAAAGTTGCAGACGAAACCTGCATATCAGTAGCAACATTCAACTTATCAGCAATTTCAGAAAAAATAATTTTCGTATGTACATAGAAGATTCGCCTGCTATAAATAATTACTGTCAGAAATTAAATAAAGTGGTCTGTACTCCTAATATTAACATTGGTGTGTGTATTTTATACCATGGGCAAACGTAGTAATATAATGTTACCTATAAAAGGTTGTAATTTTGTAAACACAATGTTATTATTAATTCTCTGTTTTACCTTAAGATAACTTCCCCTTCTTAGTTCATATGCAGAGGGACAGACAGAGAACCATCTTCACATTTAACGCAAAAACGTGATTAGAGCCGCGGATTTTGTTAGTTTTATAATGTTTAAACTCCAGTCGTGAGTTGACGTATGCAGACAAAGAGACGGACTGATAGATGATTTTCCTCTTAATTATGCTAGTGTCTACATACTTAAAATTCTAACCACTTATAAATATCTATAATTAAAACTTACTGCTTGAGAGCCTGCTGAATCGGGAAGAAAAAATCACTTGTGGACTCAGGACAACTGTATCAGAAATGCACTGCACACAGTGACAACTACTACTGAAGTGAACAAACAAGTGGTAGAAACCTTAAGGTAACGTTTGTTTTATTGTTGTTCTTTTTCCATTGTTGCCCATTCTCCAGCCAAGCGCCGAAGTAGGATATATAGAGGATTTCTGGCGCAGTTTTTTGGGCATATATGGGAAAGGATAGGGAAAACGAGACTGGATGGGGCGGTCCAAGGAGGAAAATGGGTTTATATGGGAGAGATAGGGAATACGACGACCCATACTAGGCTAGACAGGGTTGAAGGAGGGAAGTAGGTTTATATGGAAGAGATAGCCGAGAGTTGTTAAGATAGACAGAGGTTGAGGAGTAGAGTATGGTTTTTATGAGAGGTATAACAAATCGAGGAGAGGTATTAGGCTAGGAGAATTTGAGTATGTGTTTATAAGGAGAGATGAGAAAACGGAGAGAGATCCTATGCTAGGATAGACAGGTGTTAGAGGTAAGTTTATATAGGTTAGATAGGAAACCAAGGAGAGATACAGCTAGAACTAGACAGGGGACAGGAGGGGAATGCGCTTTATATGAGACAGATAGGGAATACGTGGAGAGGTGCTAGGCTAGACAGAGGCTGAGAGTAGAGTATGCATTTATATGTATGAGAGGTATAGGAGCAGGAGGAGAGGTGCTAGGCTATACAGAGGTTGAGTAGAGTATGGGTTATATGAGAGAGGTAGGGAACAGGAGGAGAGGTGTTAGGCTAGCCAGAGGTTGAGGAGTAGAGTATGGTCTATATGAGAGATATAGGAAAACGAGGAGGGGTGTTAGGCTAGACTGAGGTTGAGGAGTGGGGTATGGTTTATATGAGAAGTATAGGAAAACAAGGAGAGGTATTAGGCTAGGAGAATTTGAGTATGTGTTTATAAGAAGATACGAGAAAACGGAGAGATCCTATTATAGGATAGACAGGTGTTAGAGGTAAGTTTATATAGGTTAGATAGGAAACCAAGGAGAGATACAGCTAGAGCTAGACAGGGGACAGGAGGGGAATGCGCTTTATATGAGACAGATAGGGAATACGTGGAGAGGTGCTAGGCTAGACAGAGGCTGAGAGTAGAGTATGCATTTATATGTATGAGAGATATAGGAGCAGGAGGAGAGGTGCTAGGCTATACAGAGGTTGAGTAGAGTATGGGTTATATGAGAGAGGTAGGGAACAGGAGGAGAGGTGTTAGGCTAGCCAGAGGTTGAGGATTAGAGTATGGTTTATATGAGAGATATACGAAAACGAGGAGAGGTGTTAGGCTAGACTGAGGTTGAGGAGTGGGGTATGGTTTATATGAGAGTCATAGGAAAACGAGAGAGGTGTTAGGCTAGACAGAGCTAGAGGAGTAGAGTATGGTTTATATGAGAGGTATAGGAACAGGAGGAGAGGTGTTAGGCTAGACAGATACTAAAGGAGTAGCAATATGGGTTTATATACAGGAGAGATAGGGAATAGGAGGTGCTAGACCTTGAAAGCGACTTTAGACGTGAACTTCATGGAAAACTGTTTCATGTCAATGTTCTAGACATGTCCATCACGTAACCCATTCAGGGAAAAGGTGACCAGCAAAGGGAAAAAGGTGACCAGCAAAGGGAAAAATGTGACCAGCAAAGGGAAAAAGGTGACCAGTAAAGGGAAAAAGGTGACCAGCAAAGGGAAAAACGTGACCAGCAAAGGGAAAAAGGTGACCAGCAAAGGAAAAAAGGTGACCAGCAAAGGGAAAAACGTGACCAGCAAAGGGAAAAAGGTGACCAGCAAAGGGAAAAAGGTGACCGGCATCGGGAAAAAGGTGACCAGCAAAGGGAAAAAGGTGACCAGTAAAGGGAAAAAGGTGACCAGCAAAGGCAAAAACGTGACCAGCAAAGGGAAAAAGGTGACCAGCAAAGGGAAAAAGGTAACCAGCAAAGGGAAAAAGGTAACCAGCAAAGGGAAAAAGGGGACCAGCAAAGGGAAAAACGTGACCAGCAAAGGGAAAAACGTGACCCGCAAAGGGAAGAATGTGACCAGCAAAGGGAAAAACGTTACCCGCAAAGGGAAAACGTTACCAGCAAAGGGAAAAGGTGACCAGCAAAGGGAAAAACGTGACCAGCAAAGGGAAAAACGTGACCAGCAAAGGGAAAAATGTGACCAGTAAAGGGAAAAATGTGACCAGCAAAGGGAAAAAAGGTGACCAGCAAAGGGAAAAACGTGACCAGCAAAGGGAAAAACGTGACCAGCAAAGGGAAAAAGGTGACCAGCAAAGGGAAAAAGGTGACCAGCAAAGGGAAAAATGTGACCAACAAAGGGAAAAAGGTGACCAGCAACGGGAAAAAGGAGAGAAGCAAAGGGAAAAAGGTGACCAGCAAAGGGAAAAAGGTGTCCAGTAAAGGGAAAAATGTGATCAGCAACGGGAAAAAAGGTGACCAGCAAAGGGAAAAACGTGACCAGCAATGGGAAAAACGTGACCAGCAAAGGGAAAAAAGGTGATCAGCAAAGGGAAAAATGTGACCATCAACGGAAAAAAGGTGACCAGCAAAGGGAAAAGCTAACCCACTCACACTAGCAGGTAAGTAATTCAGTTAGTATCATAGGGTAGGACAGATCCTGGGAAGCGGATATAGCATAGTTCCGTATGATGTTACAGGTAATTCAGAGAGTATCTTAGGTGTTTAGGATAATGCAAGTAACATAGGTGTTTAGAGTCACTCAGCTAGTATCACAAGAGGCTAGTTTCCAGGGGCAGAACGTATCATAGATGCATATTTTTCACAGGCAATTCAGCTAGTATCGGAGGGTATTTAAGCTAATTCAGCTGGTATTACAAGAGGCGGACTGCATCATAGCAGTGTATGATTTCACAGGTAATTCAGTTAGTATCGTAGGTATTTAGGCTAATTCGTCTAGTATCACAGGAGGATAGATTCCAGGGGTTGGGTATAGCATAGTAACTCAGCTAGTATCGTAGGTATTTAGCATAATTCAAGTGTCATAGGTGTTTAGAGTAGTTAAGCTAGCATTACAGGAGGGTGGGTTCCAGGGTCGGTTATAACGTAGTTTCGTATTTTACAGATAGTTCAGGTAATATCGTAAGTATTTGGGTAATCAGCATAGTTTCACAGATACTCGTGATAATTTCGATCAGAGATTTGTATCACAGCTATTTAAGGTAAATGCAGGTGATTCAGGTTGTATCAATGGTATTTGAGTCATTTTAACAGGTAATTCATCTATTATCATTGATATTTGGGGCAAACCAGATAGTATCACAGGTGATCGTGCTAATTTGGAACAGGAATTCGTATCAGAGCTAGTTAAGGTAATTTCACATGATTCGGCTAGTATGACAGGTATTTAAGTCATTTTAGCGGGTAATTCAACTAGTATCACAGGTACTCATGGTAATATAGAGAGTAATTAGATCATAAACAGTTCTCATCCAACGTTACAACAATTTATATACTTTTTTCTAAATCTTACAAACTTATTATATGTTAAACAGTTATAAACTGCAGAGATAAACTGCATATGGTTCACAAATTAAAAAGCTTTGCGTCAACATACCTTTATTTAAGTTCGTTGTAGGTGCCTCTCCCCTTTATCTAGGCTTCAGACTAACACTAGTATTTGCTCCTAATGGTAGGGGTACCGCCTCCCCCTTCCATCTTCCCCTTTCTTCACTATTTGTCTGTTATGTGCATACACAGCACATGAGTAAACTTAGTTATTTAAATTGTAGACTCGCTGAGAAAATCTTCATCTTCGGGTTACATTCTCTTAAGTACTGTTTGTAATACTGTAATGTCCATACGCATAGGTAGTTATTCCATCCTCAGCAATAATTCTTTTATCATCAAAGGGATTCAATGTAATTTTATTCACTTGCACCGTGGTAACAGCATGCTTTCGTGATAGGATTAGATTCATGGGCGTTCTGATGATTTCACAGGTTTTAAGACAGTCTGTATAGCTGTCAAACGAAATGTACTGCTTAATAGCGCTACGTTTTATACCTTTAATCTTTTTATCATTGATCCTTGAATACCTAAGGCATACATCTTAGGACGTAGTCCAACAAAGCGCAGGATGATTTTGCTATTAGCCTCATCTTTAAATTTTCCCAATACCTTCTTGTTCTGAGTAGAGTAACATATATGGTTGGCAGGGTAATCAGCTGTATCGAGATGCTCAAGAAAACGTAGCTTGTCCTGGTACACATCTTCAGTTGTTACACGATGAATGAATGAATGAATGAATCAGTGTCCATATACATAAGCTTCAGGTTTTCAGCTCCATAATAAGGCAACAACACGTCGTAATGATAGTGATACATTAATGTCTTGGAGATGTCCAACACACTCATACCAATGAATATAGACTTGTTGAATACAATCTGACGAGAGGCCATATGTACAGCAGCTACAATGATAGCAGCAATGGATCCTGCAGCTACAGAAACATCACCCGCAGCCTGGACAATAGCTGTAACAGAAGCAAATACAATAGCTACCGTAGCAGATACAGCAGCTGTACGACAATAGATGTAACAGATCTTACAGCTGTAGCAACATCTGCTACAATAACAGCAGCGACAAACACCAGTTACATAACAGCTGTAGGAGCAGCAGCAGGAAAGATTTAGCACTCTTAACAATAGCAAGCATCACAGCAAAGATATTCCAGCTGTAGCTTCACCCACCACAGCAACAGCAGTCATCACTCCAGCTGTAACATCAAATACGGAGCTGAAGTAGTAGATACAACACTGTAACATCAGCTACAGCAATAACAGTATCAGATCAGGTAGCTGTAACAGCATTAGACATAGTCAGCACAATACCTATAGCAGAAGCAAATACAGCAGCTATCGTAGCAGATACAGAGACTGTACAACAATACCTGTAACAGATCCCACAGCTGTAGCATCATCTGCCTTAACAATAGCAGTAGCCGTCGCATTACATAACAACTGCAGCAGCAGCTAGAGATTTAACAGTGTTTAGCAATAGCAAGCATCACAGCAATGATATTCCAGCTGTAGATTCCCCTACCACAGCAACAGCAGTCATTACAACAACATCAACAGTAAATACGACAGATGTAGTAGCAGATACAGCATCTATAGCAACAGCAGCTACAACGATAGCAGCAATAGATCCTGCAGCTGTAGCAGCATTAGCCACAATCAGCAGAATAGCTGTAGCAAAAGCAAATACAATTACTATCGTAGCAGATACAGCAGCTGTACAACAATAGATGTAACAGATCCTACAGCTGTAGCAACATCTGATACAATAATAGCAGCGACAACAACCGGTTACATTACAGCTGTAGCAGCAGCAGCAGCTAATCCATTTTCAGTTCAAATGTAGCAGCTTTATCAGTTAAATCAATGCTTCATTAAACAAGGATTGTAAGGGTAGACGTCTCTTCCCTTTATATAGGCCTGAGACTAACACTAGTATTTGCTCCTAATGACAATGGTTACCGCCTCCCCTTCCATCTTCTCCTTTCTTCACCATTTGTCTGCTATGTGAATACACAGCACATGAGTAAACTTTAATTTTTTAACATTGTAGACTCGCGGAGATCATCAAAGGGATTCAATGTAATTTTATTCACTTGCACAGTAGTAGCAGCGTGCTTTCATGATAAGATTAGATTCGTAGGCGTTCTGATGATTTCACAGGTTTTAAGACAATCAGTATAACTCTCAAATGTAAAGCACTGCTTAATAGCTCTACGTTTATACCCTTAATCTTTTTTATCATTGAACCGTGGATATCTAAGGCATACATCTTAGCTCGTAGTCCGACAAAGCGCTGGATGATTTACCATTAGCCTCATCTTTAGATTTCCCAAGCACTTTGTTTAGAGCTGAATAGCATATATAGTTGACAGGGTAATCAGCTGTATCCAGATGCTCAAGTAAACGTAACTTGTCCTGGTACACATCTTCAGTCATCACACGATGAATGAACGAATCAGTGTTCATATACATGAGCTTCAGGTTTTCAGGTCCATAATATGGCAGCAACACATAATGATAGTGGTACATTAATGTCTTGGAGATATCCAACACACTCATACCGATGTATATAGGCTTGTTGAACACGATCTGACGAGAGGCCATATGCACAGCAGCTAGATTGACGGCATATATTGTTCGATCGATAAACGTAGGCTTGACGATCAGCTTCTCTAGATGATTCTAATTTATCACCAGTTGTATATCGATACGATTACGCAGGTTCTCCATAGTTTTCTCAAACATGGCGTTGTTAAAGAGCTTGTAGAAGTCCTTCTCGAAATCATTTGCAGCTTGTTGTCGTAGCCTGTAGTTAAATTCTACGTAAGGCTTTAATTACTGTGACTGTTGGAATTGCAGCACACAATGGATTTTACTCAAACGTAACCCATGATTAAGAGCTTGCTTCAAAGCCATGTAATGTACTACATACTTCTTTCGAGGTCCAAGACGAGGTATCAGTTTCTTTGTATATGATTTCAATGGTTTCGTACACTCAGGCAGGAAAGGTAGATCGTTAAGTTCTATAGGATGCTCGATGTCTATGACGTCACACCCAGAGACAGGATGTCTGGCAGTATCAAACACGTTTAAACTCGTCTCGTAACTACCTGTATATGCTGTCACACCAACAAGAGAAGTATTCCCACACGCTCATTCAGTCAGATGTTCCGTTCAAAGCCTACCAACACCCATTACACCAAAGCTAGCACAATCTCAAAGGCTTAAAAGGTAGCGTAGAAGATTTTCCCCCTTATTTACTTAAATGTATGTATATACTACATTATTTCATGTTTTCATTCCCTTTTCAATTCTTCCTTTCCATCTTCTTTCAGAAAGACCATTACATTTCACTACAATCACGAGAAAAGCAATTTTTCCAGAGTTACAGAGATTCTAAGCTTCTAGAATCGAACCCGCTAATACTTTTAATAAATGTATTTTAGTAATTTAGCTCCCCAGCATTTAATCTTTACTCGAACCTGATAGGATTCATAGGCTTGAAGATATGTGAAATCACCCCCTAGGGATTCTATCTAAGTACTTTAAAGTGCTTTTTATAACAATGACGATATTTAGGGACTAGGTACTCTGTTTACGGTTTACTTGACGTGTCTATTTAAGTTAGATTACGAGTTATTAAATTTATAAGTAAATTTCATTAAATCGGTATTCGAACCCAGAACACCAGGAACAAAATAATTTATAATATTAGCTTGACATGTTAAACAAAGCTGCATGCAGTTACATCATCGATCTAAGTGATATATTCTAGTGTACAGAGGAAAATTAAGGAACTCATTAAAAGTTGGGGAATCGAACTAAGCACAACTGATTGACAATTATATACAGTATTAATTACCTATTATAAGAGCTATCAATCATGCTTTGGTCCACTCCTCTACCTCTCCTAGTTTCCGAGATAATGAAGATTTAAAATTAAGGATCGAACCCAGGACATCAGGTATCTAATTACACATCCTTGAGATACTACCTAACAACATAAACGCAACAAAGTTTATTTGGCGTCTTTATCTTAATTGGTTTAGGATTTATTAAATTTATAATTAAATTACATTTTATCGGTATTCGAACCCAGAACACCAGAAACAAAATTATTTATAAAATTAGTTTGATATGTTAAAAAGAGTTGTATACAGTTACGCAATCAATCTATGTGATATATTCTAGTATACAGAGAAAAATTAAGCAAATCATTTAAAAATCTGGATTCGAACTAGGGACAACTGATTGAAAATTATATACAGTATTAATTACGCATCATAACAGCTATCGATAATGCATTGGTCCACCCGTCTACCTCTCTTAGTTTCGGAGATAATAGAGATTTAAAAAGTAAGGATCGAACCCAGGACACCACGTACCCAAATATAAATCCAAAAGAAACTACCTAACGATGTTAATGTAATAAAGTTTATTTGACGTCTTTATCGTAATTATTTCCTGAGTTATTAGAAGTTGAATTTGTAATCACTCGTAGGATTCGAACCCAGGCATCCCGGCCAACTCGGATTAATATCTCAAGGACGCGGCGCGTTCCAATGAATTGATAAGTTTTTATCCCATTGTTCTATCTCCTTTCATTCAGGAGATATAAGCTAATAATCAGTAGTAGGGATTTGGAGGTGGGGGTTAATTAGTGGTGGCGGGGCTAATTAATATATTAATTGCATTCCATGCATAAATTAAGTGGGCCAGAAACCCCAAATCCCTACTACTGATTAATAGCTTATATCTCCTGAATGAAAGGAGATAGAACAATAAGATAAAAACTTATCAATTCTTTGGAATGCGCCGCGTCCTTGAGATATTAATCCGAGTTGGCCGGGATGCCTGGGTTCGAATCCTACGAGTGATTACAAATTCAACTGCTAATAACTCAGGAACTAATTAAGATTAAGACGTCAATTAACTTTATTACATTTACATCGTTAGGTGGTTTCTTTTGCATTTGTATTTGGGTACCTTGTGTCCTGGGTTCGATCCTTAATTTTTAAATCTCTATTATCTCGGAAACTAAGAGAGGTAGAGGGGTGGACCGAAGCATTATTGATAGCGGTTATGATGCGTAATTAATACTGTATATAATTTTCAATCAGTTGTCCCTAGTTCGAATCCAGATTTTTAAATGATTTGCTTAATTTTTCTCTGTATACTAGAATATATCACTTAGATTGATTGCGTACTGTATACAACTCTTTTTAACATATCAAACTAATTTTATAAATAATTTTGTTTCTGGTGTTCTGGGTTCGAATACCGATAAAATGTAATTTAATTATAAATTTAATAAATCCTAAACCAATTAAGATAAAGACGCCAAATAAACTTTGTTACTTTTATGTTGTTAGGTACTATCTCATGGATGTGTAATTAGATACCTGATGTCCTGGGTTCGATCCTTAATTTTAAATCTTCATTATCTCGGAAACTAGGAGAGGTAGAGGAGTGGACCAAAGCATGATTGATAGCTCTTATAATAGGTAATTAATACTTTATATAATTGTCAATCAGTTGTGCTTGGTTCGATTCCCCAACTTTTAATGAGTTCCTTAATTTTCCTCTGTACACTAGAATATATCACTTAGATCGATGATGTAACTGCATGCAGCTTTGTTTAACATGTCAAGCTAATATTATAAATTATTTTGTTCCTGGTGTTCTGGGTTCGAATACCGATTTAATGAAATTTACTTATAAATTTAATAACTCGTAATCTAACTTAAATAGACACGTCAAGTAAACCGTAAACAGAGTACCTAGTCCCTAAATATCGTCATTGTTATAAAAAGCACTTTAAAGTACTTAGATAGAATCCCTAGGGGGTGATTTCACATATCTTCAAGCCTATGAATCCTATCAGGTTCGAGTAAAGATTAAATGCTGGGGAGCTAAATTACTAAAATACATTTATTAAAAGTATTAGCGGGTTCGATTCTAGAAGCTTAGAATCTCTGTAACTCTGGAAAAATTGCTTTTCTCGTGATTGTAGTGAAATGTAATGGTCTTTCTGAAAGAAGACGGAAAGGAAGAATTGAAAAGGGAATGAAAACATGAAATAATGTAGTATATACATACATTTAAGTAAATAAGGGGGAAAATCTTCTACGCTACCTTTTAAGCCTTTGAGATTGTGCTAGCTTTGGTGTAATGGGTGTTGGTAGGTTTTGAATGGAACATCTGACTGAATGAGCGTGTGGGAATACTTCTCTTGTTGGTGTGACAGCATATACAGGTAGTTACGAGACGAGTTTAAACGTGTTTGATACTGCCAGACATCCTGTCTCTGGGTGTGACGTCATAGACATCGAGCATCCTATAGAACTTAACGATCTACCTTTCCTGCCTGAGTGTACGAAACCATTGAAATCATATACAAAGAAACTGATACCTCGTCTTGGACCTCGAAAGAAGTATGTAGTACATTACATGGCTTCGAAGCAAGCTCTTAATCATGGGTTACGTTTGAGTAAAATCCATTGTGTGCTGCAATTCCAACAGTCACAGTAATTAAAGCCTTACGTAGAATTTAACTACAGGCTACGACAACAAGCTGCAAATGATTTCGAGAAGGACTTCTACAAGCTCTTTAACAACGCCATGTTTGAGAAAACTATGGAGAACCTGCGTAATCGTATCGATATACAACTGGTGATAAATTAGAAGACTAGAGAAGCTGATCGTCAAGCCTACGTTTATCGATCGAACAATATATGCCGTCAATCTAGCTGCTGTGCATATGGCCTCTCGTCAGATCGTGTTCAACAAGACTATATACATCGGTATGAGTGTGTTGGATATCTCCAAGACATTAATGTACCACTATCATTATGTGTTGCTGCCATATTATGGACCTGAAAACCTGAAGCTCATGTATATGAACACTGATTCGTTCATTCATCGTGTGATGACTGAAGATGTGTACCAGGACAAGTTACGTTTACTTGAGCATCTGGATACAGCTGATTACCCTGTCAACTATATATGCTATTCAGCTCTAAACAAAGTGCTTGGGAAATCTAAAGATGAGGCTAATGGCAAATCATCCAGCGCTTTGTCGGACTACGAGCGAAGATGTATGCCTTAGATATCCACGGTTCAATGATAAAAAAGATTAAGGGTATAAACGTAGTGCTATTAAGCAGTGCTTTACATTTGAGAGTTATACTGATTGTCTTAAAACCTGTGAAATCATCAGAACGCCTATGAATCTAATCTTATCATGAAAGCACGCTGCTACTACTGTGCAAGTGAATAAAATTACATTGAATCCCTTTGATGATCTCCGCGAGTCTACAATGTTAAAAAATTAAAGTTTACTCATGTGCTGTGTATTCACATAGCAGACAAATGGTGAAGAAAGGAGAAGATGGAAGGGGAGGCGGTAACCATTGTCATTAGGAGCAAATACTAGTGTTAGTCTCAGGCCTATATAAATGGAAGAGACGTCTACCCTTACAATCCTTGTTTAATGAAGCATTGATTTAACTGATAAAGCTGCTACATTTGAACTAAAAATGGATTAGCTGCTGCTGCTGCTACAGCTGTAATGTAGCCGGTTGTTGTCGCTGCTATTATTGTATCAGATGTTGCTACAGCTGTAGGATCTGTTACATCTATTGTTGTACAGCTGCTGTATCTGCTACGATAGTAATTGTATTTGCTTTTGCTACAGCTATTGTGCTGATTGTGGCTAATACTGCTACAGCTGCAGGATCTATTGCTGCTATCGTTGTAGCTGCTGTTGCTATAGATGCTGTATCTGCTACTACATCTGTCGTATTTACTGTTGATGTTGTTGTAATGACTGCTGTTGCTGTGGTAGGGGAATCTACAGCTGGAATATCATTGCTGTGATGCTTGCTATTGCTATACACTGCTAAATCTCTAGCTGCTGCTGCAGTTGTTATGTAATGCGACGGCTACTGCTATTGTTAAGGCAGATGATGCTACAGCTGTGGGATCTGTTACAGGTATTGTTGTACAGTCTCTGTATCTGCTACGATAGCTGCTGTATTTGCTTCTGCTATAGGTATTGTGCTGACTATGTCTAATGCTGTTACAGCTACCTGATCTGATACTGTTATTGCTGTAGCTGATGTTACAGTGTTGTATCTACTACTTCAGCTCCGTATTTGATGTTACAGCTGGAGTGATGACTGCTGTTGCTGTGGTGGGTGAAGCTACAGCTGGAATATCTTTGCTGTGATGCTTGCTATTGTTAAGAGTGCTAAATCTTTCCTGCTGCTGCTCCTACAGCTGTTATGTAACTGGTGTTTGTCGCTGCTGTTATTGTAGCAGATGTTGCTACAGCTGTAAGATCTGTTACATCTATTGTCGTACAGCTGCTGTATCTGCTACGGTAGCTATTGTATTTGCTTCTGTTACTGCTTTTGTCCAGGCTGCGGGTGATGTTTCTGTAGCTGCAGGATCCATTGCTGCTATCATTGTAGCTGCTGTACATATGGCCTCTCGTCAGATTGTATTCAACAAGTCTATATTCATTGGTATGAGTGTGTTGGACATCTCCAAGACATTAATGTATCACTATCATTACGACGTGTTGTTGCCTTATTATGGAGCTGAAAACCTGAAGCTTATGTATATGGACACTGATTCATTCATTCATTCATTCATCGTGTAACAACTGAAGATGTGTACCAGGACAAGCTACGTTTTCTTGAGCATCTCGATACAGCTGATTACCCTGCCAACCATATATGTTACTCTACTCAGAACAAGAAGGTATTGGGAAAATTTAAAGATGAGGCTAATAGCAAAATCATCCTGCGCTTTGTTGGACTACGTCCTAAGATGTATGCCTTAGGTATTCAAGGATCAATGATAAAAAGATTAAAGGTATAAAACGTAGCGCTATTAAGCAGTACATTTCGTTTGACAGCTATACAGACTGTCTTAAAACCTGTGAAATCATCAGAACGCCCATGAATCTAATCCTATCACGAAAGCATGCTGTTACCACGGTGCAAGTGAATAAAATTACATTGAATCCCTTTGATGATAAAAGAATTATTGCTGAGGATGGAATAACTACCTATGCGTATGGACATTACAGTATTACAAACAGTACTTAAGAGAATGTAACCCGAAGATGAAGATTTTCTCAGCGAGTCTACAATTTAAATAACTAAGTTTACTCATGTGCTGTGTATGCACATAACAGACAAATAGTGAAGAAAGGGGAAGATGGAAGGGGGAGGCGGTACCCCTACCATTAGGAGCAAATACTAGTGTTAGTCTGAAGCCTAGATAAAGGGGAGAGGCACCTACAACGAACTTAAATAAAGGTATGTTGACGCAAAGCTTTTTAATTTGTGAACCATATGCAGTTTATCTCTGCAGTTTATAACTGTTTAACATATAATAAGTTTGTAAGATTTAGAAAAAAGTATATAAATTGTTGTAACGTTGGATGAGAACTGTTTATGATCTAATTACTCTCTATATTACCATGAGTACCTGTGATACTAGTTGAATTACCCGCTAAAATGACTTAAATACCTGTCATACTAGCCGAATCATGTGAAATTACCTTAACTAGCTCTGATACGAATTCCTGTTCCAAATTAGCACGATCACCTGTGATACTATCTGGTTTGCCCCAAATATTAATGATAATAGATGAATTACCTGTTAAAATGACTCAAATACCATTGATACAACCTGAATCACCTGCATTTACCTTAAATAGCTGTGATACAAATCTCTGATCGAAATTATCACGAGTATCTGTGAAACTATGCTGATTACCCAAATACTTACGATATTACCTGAACTATCTGTAAAATACGAAACTACGTTATAACCGACCCTGGAACCCACCCTCCTGTAATGCTAGCTTAACTACTCTAAACACCTATGACACTTGAATTATGCTAAATACCTACGATACTAGCTGAGTTACTATGCTATACCCAACCCCTGGAATCTATCCTCCTGTGATACTAGACGAATTAGCCTAAATACCTACGATACTAACTGAATTACCTGTGAAATCATACACTGCTATGATGCAGTCCGCCTCTTGTAATACCAGCTGAATTAGCTTAAATACCCTCCGATACTAGCTGAATTGCCTGTGAAAAATATGCATCTATGATACGTTCTGCCCCTGGAAACTAGCCTCTTGTGATACTAGCTGAGTGACTCTAAACACCTATGTTACTTGCATTATCCTAAATACCTACGATACTCTCTGAATTACCTGTAACATCATACGGAACTATGCTATATCCGCTTCCCAGGATCTGTCCTACCCTATGATACTAACTGAATTACTTACCTGCTAGTGTGAGTGGGTTAGCTTTTCCCTTTGCTGGTCACCTTTTTTCCGTTGATTGTCACATTTTTCCCTTTGCTGATCACCTTTTTTCCCTTTGCTGGTCACGTTTTTCCCATTGCTGGTCACGTTTTTCCCTTTGCTGGTCACCTTTTTTCCCGTTGCTGATCACATTTTTCCCTTTACTGGACACCTTTTTCCCTTTGCTGGTCACCTTTTTCCCTTTGCTGCTCTCCTTTTTCCCGTTGCTGGTCACCTTTTTCCCTTTGTTGGTCACATTTTTCCCTTTGCTGGTCACCTTTTTCCCTTTGCTGGTCACGTTTTTCCCTTTGCTGGTCACGTTTTTCCCTTTGCTGGTCACCTTTTTTCCCTTTGCTGGTCACATTTTTCCCTTTACTGGTCACATTTTTCCCTTTGCTGGTCACGTTTTTCCCTTTGCTGGTCACCTTTTCCCTTTGCTGGTAACGTTTTCCCTTTGCTGGTAACGTTTTTCCCTTTGCTGGTCACATTTTTCCCTTTGCGGGTCACGTTTTTCCCTTTGCGGGTCACGTTTTTCCCTTTGCTGGTCACCTTTTTCCCTTTGCTGGTCACCTTTTTCCCTTTGCTGGTTACCTTTTTCCCTTTGCTGGTCACCTTTTTCCCTTTGCTGGTCACGTTTTTCCCTTTGCTGGTCACCTTTTTCCCTTTACTGGTCACCTTTTTCCCTTTGCTGGTCACCTTTTTCCCTTTGCTGGTCACCTTTTTCCCTTTGCTGGTCACCTTTTTCCCTTTGCTGGTCACCTTTTTCCCTTTGCTGGTCACGTTTTTCCCTTTGCTGGTCACCTTTTTCCCTTTGCTTGTCACCTTTTTCCCTTTGCTGGTCACGTTTTTCCCTTTGCTGGTCACCTTTTTCCCTTTATTGGTCACCTTTTTCCCTTTGCTGGTCACATTTTTCCCGTTGATGGTCACATTTTTCCCTTTGCTGATCACCTTTTTTCCCTTTGCTGGTCACGTTTTTCCCATTGCTGGTCACGTTTTTCCCTTTGCTGGTCACCTTTTTTCCCGTTGCTGATCACATTTTTCCCTTTACTGGACACCTTTTTCCCTTTGCTGGTCACCTTTTTCCCTTTGCTGCTCTCCTTTTTCCCGTTGCTGGTCACCTTTTTCCCTTTGCTGGTCACCTTTTTCCCTTTGCTGGTCACCTTTTTCCCTTTGCTGGTCACCTTTTTCCCTTTGCTGGTCACCTTTTTCCCTTTGCTGGTCACGTTTTTCCCTTTGCTGATCACCTTTTTCCCTTTGCTGGTCACGTTTTTCCCTTTGCTGGTCACGTTTTTCCCTTTGCTGGTCACCTTTTTTCCCTTTGCTGGTCACATTTTTCCCTTTACTGGTCACATTTTTCCCTTTGCTGGTCACGTTTTTCCCTTTGCTGGTCACCTTTTCCCTTTGCTGGTAACGTTTTCCCTTTGCTGGTAACGTTTTTCCCTTTGCTGGTCACATTTTTCCCTTTGCGGGTCACGTTTTTCCCTTTGCGGGTCACGTTTTTCCCTTTGCTGGTCACCTTTTTCCCTTTGCTGGTCACCTTTTTCCCTTTGCTGGTTACCTTTTTCCCTTTGCTGGTCACCTTTTTCCCTTTGCTGGTCACGTTTTTCCCTTTGCTGGTCACCTTTTTCCCTTTACTGGTCACCTTTTTCCCTTTGCTGGTCACCTTTTTCCCTTTGCTGGTCACCTTTTTCCCTTTGCTGGTCACCTTTTTCCCTTTGCTGGTCACCTTTTTCCCTTTGCTGGTCACGTTTTTCCCTTTGCTGGTCACCTTTTTCCCTTTGCTTGTCACCTTTTTCCCTTTGCTGGTCACGTTTTTCCCTTTGCTGGTCACCTTTTTCCCTTTATTGGTCACCTTTTTCCCTTTGCTGGTCACATTTTTCCCGTTGATGGTCACATTTTTCCCTTTGCTGATCACCTTTTTTCCCTTTGCTGGTCACGTTTTTCCCATTGCTGGTCACGTTTTTCCCTTTGCTGGTCACCTTTTTTCCCGTTGCTGATCACATTTTTCCCTTTACTGGACACCTTTTTCCCTTTGCTGGTCACCTTTTTCCCTTTGCTGCTCTCCTTTTTCCCGTTGCTGGTCACCTTTTTCCCTTTGTTGGTCACATTTTTCCCTTTGCTGGTCACCTTTTTCCCTTTGCTGGTCACCTTTTTCCCTTTGCTGGTCACGTTTTTCCCTTTGCTGGTCACGTTTTTCCCTTTGCTGGTCACCTTTTTTCCCTTTGCTGGTCACATTTTTCTTTTTACTAGTCACATTTTTCCCTTTGCTGGTCACGTTTTTCCCTTTGCTGGTCACCTTTTCCCTTTGCTGGTAACGTTTTCCCTTTGCTGGTAACGTTTTTCCCTTTGCTGGTCACATTTTTCCCTTTGCGGGTCACGTTTTTCCCTTTGCTGGTCACGTTTTTCCCTTTGCTGGTCACCTTTTTCCCTTTGCTGGTCACCTTTTTCCCTTTGCTGGTTACCTTTTTCCCTTTGCTGGTCACCTTTTTCCCTTTGCTGGTCACGTTTTTCCCTTTGCTGGTCACCTTTTTCCCTTTACTGGTCACCTTTTTCCCTTTGCTGGTCACCTTTTTCCCTTTGCTGGTCACCTTTTTCCCTTTGCTGGTCACCTTTTTCCCTTTGCTGGTCACCTTTTTCCCTTTGCTGGTCACGTTTTTCCCTTTGCTGGTCACCTTCTTCCCTTTGCTGGTCACCTTTTTCCCTTTGCTGGTCACGTTTTTCCCTTTGGTGGTCACCTTTTTTCCTTTACTGGTCACCTTTTTCCCTTTGCTGGTCACATTTTTCCCTTTGCTGGTCACCTTTTTCCCTTTGCTGGTCACCTTTTCCCTGAATGGGTTACGTGATGGACATGTCTAGAACATTGACATGAAACAGTTTTCCATGAAGTTCACGTCTAAAGTCGCTTTCAAGGTCTAGCACCTCCTATTCCCTATCTCTCCTGTATATAAACCCATATTGCTACTCCTTTAGTATCTGTCTAGCCTATCACCTCTCCTTCTGTTCCTATACCTCTCATATAAACCATAGTCTACTCCTCTAGCTCTGTCTAGCCTAACACCTCTCTCATTTTCCTATGACTCTCATATAAACCATACCCCACTCCTCAACCTCAGTCTAGCCTAACACCTCTCCTCGTTTTCGTATATCTCTCATATAAACCATACTCTAATCCTCAACCTCTTGCTAGCCTAACACCTCTCCTCCTGTTCCCTACCTCTCTCATATAACCCATACTCTACTCAACCTCTGTATAGCCTAGCACCTCTCCTCCTGCTCCTATACCTCTCATACATATAAATTCATACTCTACTCTCAGCCTCTGTCTAGCCTAGCACCTCTCCACGTATTCCCTATCTGTCTCATATAAAGCGCATTCCCCTCCTGTCCCCTGTCTAGCTCTAGCTGTATCTCTCCTTGGTTTCCTATCTAACCTATATAAACTTACCTCTAACACCTGTCTATCCTATAATAAGATCTCTCCGTTTTCTCGTATCTTCTTATAAACACATACTCAAATTCTCCTAGAATTATAGAATAGAATACCTCTCCTCGTTTTCCTATACTTCTCATATAAACCATACCCCACTCCTCAACCTCAGTCTAGCCTAACACCCCTCCTCGTTTTCCTATATCTCTCATATAGACCATACTCTACTCCTCAACCTCTGGCTAGCCTAACACCTCTCCTCCTGTTCCCTACCTCTCTCATATAACCCATACTCTACTCAACCTCTGTATACTAGCATAGGATCTCTCTCCGTTTTCTCATCTCTCCTTATAAACACATACTCAAATTCTCCTAGCCTAATACCTCTCCTCGATTTGTTATACCTCTCATAAAAACCATACTCTACTCCTCAACCTCTGTCTATCTTAACAACTCTCGGCTATCTCTTCCATATAAACCTACTTCCCTCCTTCAACCCTGTCTAGCCTAGTATGGGTCGTCGTATTCCCTATCTCTCCCATATAAACCCATTTTCCTCCTTGGACCGCCCCATCCAGTCTCGTTTTCCCTATCCTTTCCCATATATGCCCAAAAAACTGCGCCAGAAATCCTCTATATATCCTACTTCGGCGCTTGGCTGGAGAATGGGCAACAATGGAAAAAGAACGTTACCTTAAGGTTTCTACCACTTGTTTGTTCACTTCAGTAGTAGTTGTCACTGTGTGCAGTGCATTTCTGATACAGTTGTCCTGAGTCCACAAGTGATTTTTTCTTCCCGATTCAGCAGGCTCTCAAGCAGTAAGTTTTAATTATAGATATTTATAAGTGGTTAGAATTTTAAGTATGTAGACACTAGCATAATTAAGAGGAAAATCATCTATCAGTCCGTCTCTTTGTCTGCGTACGTCAACTCACGACTGGAGTTTAAACATTATAAAACTAACAAAATCCGCGGCTCTAATCACGTTTTTGCGTTAAATGTGAAGATACTTCTCTGTCTGTCCCTCTGCATATGAACTAAGAAGGGGAAGTTATCTTAAGGTAAAACAGAGAATTAATAATAACATTGTGTTTACAAAATTACAACCTTTTATAGGTAACATTATATTACTACGTTTGCCCATGGTATAAAATACACACACCAATGTTAATATTAGGAGTACAGACCACTTTATTTAATTTCTGACAGTAATTGTTTATAGCAGGCGAATCTTCTATGTACATACGAAAATTATTTTTTCTGAAATTGCTGATAAGTTGAATGTTGCTACTGATATGCAGGTTTCGTCTGCAACTTTGATTGAAGACAAATATTGGATTTATTTTCTCAAAAGCTATTCATACCATTACACCAGAAAGTTTATTTACTTGACATAAAAGTTTAACGCCTACTTTTAATATATTAACTTGCAGGAAAATCTTTTTTACTCTCAGTGAAACAGAATTTATTTAAAATTTGGACGTTTACATTTCAATAGGGACTTTTTAATAAATTAACATAGCCAACTGTATCTTTTAATAGCTTGTCGCTATGTGGTGCATTCCATTCTCCTTATATGTCCAGGGCATATAAAACATTAATAACGAATTCCCATTTGAGAAAAAGCATAAGTATTGGAAAATTCAAACAGATAACAAGGAATATTGGAAATAATTCACTCGAAAAAATAATGTATATGACATACATGGTGTGTTTTAACGACCTCTAAATTTTTTTGTAGTAAAATTTTGTCTATCTCTTACGGTTTACCAGTTATGCAAAAACCATTCAGAATAATGCGGACTTTTGGGCATTTTCAGAAAATTCAAGATATACATTTTATTTGCCACAAAAATATCTTAAACATATGTACTTTAATCAAAATAACCAGAGCCATTTTTCAGAAAATCAAAATTTTCGCAAAAAATCTTCCATGTAAAGGGTAGTTGAGGTGGAGGAATTTTCTAGAAAATCTTCGTGTTGCATCTTTGGAAGATAGTGAACCTAAATTCCAAGTTTGGTGTTTATTCGACTTTTCGTTTTTGAGTTATTTTGTTCACAGACAGACACACGCACGCGAGCGCACGGACCTTTTTCTAAAAATCTGATGTGTTGCACTCACGTGACTTTCTCTATTGTTGTACAAACTATTGTCACAAACGATTATTCTCCACGTACTTTATGTTAATCGAGATAAACATTGCTAATTTTCTTGTAGGTGTAAGGGGAATATGGCAGGCTTTAAGTGATAGTCAAATCTTTAAAGAGCTTGTTGCTATGCGGAGCATTCTGTTCTCTTTGCATGTCCAGGACATATTTAAAAAAAATAAAATTAAAAAAAATAAGGAATTCCTAATTGAGAAACATTGGAAAATTTAAACAAACAGCAAGGGATATGTCGGAAATGGGTCACTGGACAAAAAAGGTATGAGAGGAAATCTACATTTTTCGTGTGGTAAAATTTTGTTTATCTCTTACTGTTTACCATTTATGCGAAAGTCATTCAGCATGAAGAGGACTTTTGGGGACATTGCCAGAAAACTCAAGGTATACATTTCATTTGTCATAAAAGTATCTTAGAAATATGATATGTTAATCAAAATCGTTAGAGCCATTTTTGAGAAAATCAAATTTTTCGAAAAATGTTACATGTAAAGGGTAGTCTAGGGTGGAGGTATTTTCTTGAAAATCTTCGTGTGGCATGCTTGGAAGATACTAAACTTAAATATCAAGTTTCGTATTTATTCAAATTTTCGTGCTTGAGCTATGCTGTTTACAGACACACGGACATGTTTCCAAAAATGCTTTATTTGGATTCAGGGCACCTCAAAACATGTATTTCCGATGAAATCACGATTCCGAATTTTTGGGTGGAATGTAATACAGCCCCTACTTACTCTACGTAATAGAGAAAGTAAAAATGCTTGTTTTAGATTCAGGGGACTCAAAACATGTATTTCCGATGAAATCTTGATATAGAAATTTTGGCTGGAATGCAATACCTTCTCTACCTACTAGGTACATAGTAGGGAAAATAAAAAAGAAGTCTAAATTAACGAAAATATGAATATATAGCGTGGAAAAGTCAAATGTAGCTTATTTTCGTGAAAACGGTTATTTTATGTAAGTGAAAAGTTTGATAGTGGATACTTTCTAAGAAAAGTTAATCTAAAACGTTTAACAGTGTAGACATAGCATTGTAATTTACCTTTAAATGCCAATAATTGTCAAAATCTGAACGCAAGTAAGCAGTAATACAACATTTTAAATCCAGTATCGGCCAGCGCGTGGATAAGTATTCGTTAAGTTGAAAGTAAATATTTGCAAAAAGGGCTTCATTGAGTGGATACAAAGGAAATACACATTTTTTAGACTGAAGACATAGTTCAGCTGTTTAAAAGCAGGTGCCAGTCATGCTAACCATAATGCTACAAATTATCCGCGGAAGCTCATGAGAAAGGAAGGAACGTGAATTGTAAATGTAAGATGACAATTGAACAACTGTAATTATTTTGTAAATGTTTACATAATCATCATCATTGTCGTCTTTTGTGGCCTAGGGGTACCATGCTAGCCTCTAGTTACTAAGGTTCAAACTCGGCGGAGGGCAGTGAATATTTTCCGGAAGAAAGCGGTGGTCCCCTGTCGTAGATTTACGGCACGTAAAAGAAGTCTGATAAAGAGGCCTCTGAAAAACATTTCGGGTCTTTTATGCCCAGCATAGAATGGGACGCCAAGAACCATAGTAGTTAAAGAGCGTTCATAAATAAGGATAGCACTAGAAGCGGATGGAGACATAGCCCTCGACCTACACAGATCTTTTGTGTCTAGGCACCTGACGGGGCGCCCCCGGGAGGGAGGGATGAGGTGAGAGGGGCCAGAGGGCGGCCGGACCAGGAGGCACCACAAGCAGAGGGCAGGGTCCCTACCATTTACAGATGGTACAGCCGGCACCCCTCCTCCTGTGGGCTTACACATCCCCTGGGAGCCAGGGACCCGTAGACCACTCGCAGTCCGGGGGTTTCCTCAGAGCATATTTTTCCCCTCCCATGCACACGCCGAGACCTCCCGCCGACACTTGCAACCCTAAAAGAGACCAAGCAGTTGAGAGGTGAAGTGAATTGAGAATGTAGATGAAATGGAGGGACAGGAAATTCGGGGGATGTAGTGATCCTTCCCAGCATTCGCCTGGAGACCAGGGGAAACCCCGAAGAAACCCATGGATCAGGAAGATCGGCCATGGGAATCGAACCCAAGACATCCGGATTGCGGGCCATACACATTACCACCTGAGCCATCCCTCTCGGAGTCTTAACAAAACTAAATAAAAAAAATGAAGGTTTGGGCCTTTTTCAACACACGCTCCATCCGATTAATGAAATTCTTCTCTCCATCTCCGCGTTAACCTTCCTTAATTCCTTTTCTCTGATGATTCGTACTGTATTAATAGTTTAGAAATCTCCTCTTATTTACACTTTGAACATGATGTCTCTATTTTTTTTATTCTGGATAATTCTTTTTTTAAGCTTAAGTATACTTTATTCGTCTGTTATGTGCTGGCTCCTTTTTCAGTCCAGTAAAAGTATCCCAGCAAGAGATCGTAAAAAATTCATTTCTGACGATTCGATTCCTCTTTTAGGGCCCAAGTTTCGTTTGAATATAAGAGTACAGTAGCTATTATGTGTCTCCTTCCTTGTCGGACTTAATATGCTTCTTATTGTGCAGCATATACCTAAGGTTAAATTTATGGAGTTTATCGTCTGTTTCTTCTACATAGCCCAAGTATCTAAACATTGGAGCTTGTCTGATGATTTCATCATTCATTACGACATTGTTTCTAGCAAGTTGTTTACATTTAAATGTTAACATTTTTACTTTGTTATTTAATATTTTCAATTTCTAGTTCCTCAATAATTTTGTCAACACTGATACCTTAGTTTGTAGATTATCTTCTGATTCCGTAATTAATATTTTGCCAATAACGTATTAATAGTGTTCATTTTTGGTCCATTGTTTTTTAAAGCTTGTTAAGTCTATTTTGGGAATTAAAAAGGACTTCGTCTATATGAATTAAATAAGGACCATTTTGTTTAACTTCCTTATTTATACATATTCTGCAACAGGTAATGAACACTTATTTTAATTATTTTATATACATTTCTTTTATTTCTTCCACTAGATTTGCTGACACTTCTTTCATTGTCCAAAACTGTTTAATATGATAACTAAAAATCTTATTTTACACAAATTATATATTTTGAAGAGATAGAATCTTCAGCAGCAAGTTTCTGTGTTGGAAAGGTAGTATCACACTGAAAAATTCAATAACAGCTGGGATTTCAACCACGGATCTTCGGCTTTCCGTGCCGCTGCTATAACCAAACGAGCTACCATGGTAACATGTCGGGGCGATATACTGCCCAAAATGTCTCTCATTTTTCCTGGTAAACCACGAGACGTTCTCAATTTCATTTTGAGATAATATATCCCTATGGTGACTTACACTTTAAGACAAAAAAGTCTGATGTGTTACACTCACATAACTTTTCTACTCTTGTAAAACTATTTTTAAGAACGCTTATTCTCCATCTCTCTTATTGTCAATTTTCTTGTAGGTACAAGGGGAATATACTAGGCTTTAAGCGATAGTCAAATCTTTTAAGAGCTGGTCGCTATGTGGAGCATTCCTTAACGAATTCCCATTTGAGAAAAATTATAAGTATTGGAAAATTCAAACAAACAACAAGGAATATCTCGACAAAAAAATGTATATGACATAAATTAGGTGTTTCAACGAGATCTACATTTTTTGTGTAGTAAACTTTTGTCTATCTCTTACGGTTTACCAGTTATACAAAAGTTATTCAGAATGAAGAGGACTTTTGGGGACATTCCCAGAAAATTCAAGATATACATTTCATTTGTCATGAAAATATCTTAAACATATGATATTTTAATCAAAATCGTTAGAGCCATTTTTGAGAAAATCAAAATTTTCGAAAAATGTTCCACGTAGACGTTAATCTGTGGTGGGGGATTTTTTTGAAAATCTTCGTGTGGCATCTTTGAAAGATATGAACTTAAATACCAAGTTTAGAGTTATGCTGTTCACAGACACACACACGGATCTTTTACTAAAAATGCTTTTTTTTTGGATTCAGGGGGCCTCAAAACAAGTATTTCCGGTGAAATCTCGGTATCGAATTTTTTAGTGGAATGCAATACTCCTACTTTTCAACTAGTAGAGAAACTAAACATGCGTAGCAGGCTCTCGAAGCGTGTGTTGTTCCCGCGATGGGTTCACAATGGTGTCTGGGGACGCATACCTTTAGCTTCGGTCTGTTGTCACCTTTAATATTGAGTCCGCTACCAATATGCGCTGACAGCTGAGCGGTTACAAGAGGTAGGTACAAAGTACGTAATAATGAGGCTTACCGAGGTTCGTATGCCGAACAAAACTTTGTTGTTTTTATTCCAGAAAAACGCAATATTTATTACGTACAGGTACCTACTCTAATATAATTGCCAATTGCTAAGGCAATTTCTTATGCTCACATAAAAAAAAAACCGAAGCAACTCTCCTTTACGTTTCCAAACTATATAAGAAATAAGTATTACAGTCCTAAATGAAAAATCTGATGTGATACATTCACATGACTTTCTCTACCCTCTATCGTTTATTAGTGGGTATAAATACTTCTTACTAAAGCTTATTTTTCTGATTACTTCATTTTAATCCAAATAAACTTTGCAGAAGTAGCTACATTACATATTTAGTAATAGATGCAAAGGGAACCGGGATAGTCAGATGTTTTAGAACTCTTATGCCAGTTATTTTGAAAACGAAAAGAGTAATTCGTTTATGTTTTTGTGCATAAATGTCTTAAAATTAATAGATATCTTATGCATGGAAAACATACGGCAATGCCATATAATTCATTCATTATCTGTTTACCCTCCACTTATGTAGGACTTAAACCCCCCAGGACTTACAAGCGGGTGCCTGGGGTCAGAGGCCCGTTGAGGAGCAGACACTCATGGATCAGACAGAGCATCCAGAATGGGTGATCAGCCCGATGCCTGGTATGGGATGAAGGACGCACTTTTACAAATAGTCTTATAATACCTTACTGCTTATGTTTATATTTCTTTTTTGTTCATAACATAAATTTTCAGCCTTAAATGAACATTTTATGACCTTTAGAGTAACATTCCTCATCACTTTAAAACCAAAATTCCATTTTAAAATAAAAGTAATTTTTAGTCAACGGGAGATATGGCGCAGGATTGTTTTGTCATACTTAATGATACATAACTGGTTAACAGGTTCATACATGGCATTTTAGTTTCCTATTTTCTATTCTTCCACATGCAGAGCACTTATCTGAATACACTAAACATGTTTCATGAAACCATCTCACACATTTTACACATTGTATCCAATCTGAACTGGATGTTGTCTTCTCATAGTCTTCTAGGCATTCAACACATTCGTTTTCGTTTTCATACTGTGCCAAGGAATCACTGTTGTCATGTAAGGAAATTAAAGATTCCGCTGAAGAAGATGATGACAATGGAGAGGGAGTACGTTTCCTATTAGGCCTCCGCTTTGAACTTTTATTTTTCTTCTCTGTATTAGATTTCATTCGCTTGGTTTGAACAAATGCTGCTTCTGTGATGATTTCTCCTGATTGCTTTCTTTTAGAAGCTTTTGATTTTGGTATGACAGGAACTGGAGAAAGTATTCGTAAAGCTTTGCTTGGCGTAATTGCTTGATTTGTAGAAGTGGTAGCAGTAGAAGTACTTGGCTCAGGTGTTTCAGGTCGCCTTGCTGGCTCTTCTGGCAGAACATCAGATGAAGAGATATCTGATATAGCATAAGCATGATCAGGTATTGCAAGTCTGTCAAGAGGAAATATACCTGTAGCCTTAAATGCAGATATTCCATTCCCTGTGGTTGCTGCAAGTTGCCATGCCCGGCGTAAAAGGCTACCAGATTGAAAGCGTGTGATCTTTCTATTCTGATTTTTCAGTATCCAAGACTGGCAGGCCTGATAAAAGTAGGTTTTCAATGGCTTGAAAAATGAGCGATCCAGTGGTTGTAGGTAATGAGTTGTATGACTTGGAATGCAAAGTAGGATAATGTTGTTTTCCACGGCAAAATCCAGCATTTTTATAGAATTCATGTGGCTACCATGTCCATCTAAAATAAGCAAAACTTTTCCAAGTGGTTTTCTTGGAGGAAAATGATTCTTTAACCAATCCAAAAATATTTCTCTATTAATATAAGCTGATTTTCTGTTCATAACAATCTTTGAACCAGGAGGCAGACCATCGGCATATTCTGGTTTCATATTGACTCCCTTGAAGATACAGAAAGGAGGTATAAACTGACCTTCTGCATTGCAACATGCCACTACAGTTACCGTTTCACCTTTTTCTCCAGATGTAGCCAGATGAACATCTTTGCTGCCCTTTTTGGCAGTTACCTTACCAGGTTTATTATTGAGTTGGAAGCCGGATTCATCAACATTGAATATGCTGCTTGGTTTATCGAATAGGTTATTTTCTTTGACAGTATGTTCAAGTAGCTCAAAGTACTTGGATACTTCTTCCCTGTTCATTCCCTGGACCCTTGCTAAGGAAATTCCCTCGACTTTTCAGAATGAGAGATCAGGATTGCGATCCATAAATGATGTTACAAAATTACGCCCAGCAATTTGTTTTTCTTCATTGAATTTATGTTTTAATCCCATTGCATTAGCTAATTGAAACGCAAGAGATTGCAGTACCTGTCTAGTAGGAGCGAAACCTGCTGTTAGCAGTTTCTGGATTGCTGCACCAGTTTCCGCTCTGCATCATTACCCAAACATGATGATGATCCTAATCCACTCTTGTCTAATTTCTTTGAAAGCAGACGTCTGCGAAGAGTTGATTCAGGCATATTGAAGTTTCTGGCTGCTTCCCTCACGGACTTGTTATCATCAATAACAGAATGTGCTGCATTCAGTAAATCCTCTTGAGAACATGCAGCTCGTTGGGTTGTCCGTTTGTGCTTTCTGGGCATCGTATCCTATAAATAACCATATTAAATATATAGTACAAATGTATTCACAGTTAACATACAGCATCTATGCATGTAGCAGTTTAATATTGAAACTATCGCGCCATAAGGTATCGCGCGATCATTCCCCACCTCCAGTGCGCCATCTCACCCCATTCTGTATAGCTACCTATTTTCCTGATTGCTCATAAGATGGCAATGTTGAACTAAATATTTCATATGTCAAAATGCTGGATACACATCAGGTTTTCCGCATCGACTTTCAATACGACATAATTACAACTTATATTAACTCTATAATACAAAATATATAACACTAATAAATTTTTCTACTTACCAGATATCGTCTGATAGTATAACCTTCGCTCTTGGGCTTCATTAAACAGTTGAAATCGCAAGAGAACAATACACTCCTTATTGTTATAGTGTTATCACTAAGCCCCGGATTTTTAGGTTTTAAAAAGTTAAAATTAGGTTCTATGTATTAGGATTTTATAGGATCTTATATGTTGAATTTAGGAATTTATAGGATCTTATATATATTATATAATATATATATTCATGCAAATCACTGGGCACTTTGTTTAAAACACTAACTTTAAATTGTAAAAAGTTAAATTAACTGTAACTTTAGTATGTTTTTGAAAGTACCAAATTAAAAAATGTCGTGTTAGAAACTCCCTATAACGGAAGAAGCAATAATGCATACTACTCAACAGCACTATTAAAATGTTTGCCTCTGTTTTCACCTATTGTTGCGGCATGTAAACATCACACGTTTCAGAAATGCCGCGTGCCACTGACCACCTCTTTCGACTATAGCTAGAAAACGATAACTGAAGGCGGCGAACGTTTTAATTACTTTATTATTGTGGCGGACGGTTTAATTAAAGTTTATTATTGTAAGGTACTGCGCAAGATTTCATAATCTAATTATTTAATAGTTTCCTTATTCGAACGGTCTCCCTTCGTTTTAAAAATACTTTTATAATCATAAATCTACTCTTATTTGCTTATATAACCGAATTAGGCACTTTTAGGTTCTATCACGAAAAATAGGTTTTATTAGGTCCTAACGTAAAATTAGGTCAATTTAGGCTCTATAAAATTGAAGTATATTACTCGTTGTAAACTAAAACATTAAAATAAACCGAAGTTTGGAATGTAGGAGGTCAGCAATAAAATAGGTCAGAACCTAAGAATCCGGGGCTTAGTTATCACTTCCACAGAGAAAGCCAGCCGTCTTCCCCTTCTTTGCAGGTCAGTCACGTGGTGCGCCATCTATCCCCCCTTTACCCTACAATTTCGTAACTATTTAAAGTCTCGGGGTTCATAGTTAACCCCTATTAGGTCAATCAGTATTAATGTTTTTTCACACAAGCGTGTTTAGACTGAAGTTGGAGGGGTAGAATCGCACTGAATCCACCCCTTATTTTTAAATAAGGATATCGCTATGGCAATCTTCCATTATTTATTTATGCACCTAAAATGTTGCCTACATAATTTTGAAATTTATAAATGCTTCTATATTAAGGAGTCACCGCATGTAATAACTCAAAATTATTTATAATTCCCATTACTTTTCTTCTTGTTATGTTTAATGCTTCTCGTAATTCCTTAATTTCACTAGTAATAACTATCATTTATATGCTATAAGTTTGGTATTTTTGTGATCTCATTTCTTTTAAAAAGTGATAATATATTCAACATTTTTGAATTTTCCAAATGAAATCCTATAAAAGGCAATTGCATTGGAGTTTTTTTTTCACCTTAATTTTTGAGATCATATCAGGAAATCTTTAGGATTTTATCCTAGTAATTCTCTTATGCCTGTCACATTACCTAGATACGAGGCGAGCATCTCCTTGTGGTTTACCGGGAAAAATGCGAATCAGTTGGAGAATTTAATGTCATGACGGCATGTTGCCATGGTAACTCAGTAGTTAGAGCACCCGGACGGAGATCGGGAGATCCGTGGTTCAAATCCCGGCTACGGCATTGAATTTTTCAGTCATCTGATTCTACCTTTCCAACCCTGTCCAACACACGGCTTGTGTGAAACAGCAATTAATTACATTAATTGACCTAATAGTGGTTGTAACTATAAAGCCCAGGACTTAAGTACTTACAAGGAATGTAAGTCGCCATTGGGGAATGACATCTCAATACAATTCGAGATCTCCTTGTGGTTTACCGGGAAAAATGCGAATCAGTTGGAGAATTTAATGTCGTGTCGGCATGTTTCAATGGTAGCTCAGTGGTTAGAGCAACCGGACGGAGATCGGGAGATCCGTGGTTTAAATCCCGGCTACGGCATTGAATTTTTCAGTCATCTGATTCTATTATTATTAGTTAAAGTTTTTGCCACATAAGTGAAATTAGGCACATTAACTCAGATGTTATGGGCTGTTAACGATTATGAACATAAAAATGCTCCATCAACCTCCATTTTCTTGTAAATCATTAAAATATATTTTAAGGAGACAAGATAGTCTGATCACATAGAAATTGCACCTTAAGTGTGTTAAATTACCACTGCTCTTAAACTTCTCAATGGTTTTTCTTGGAATTTTTATGAATTATTTTATAAATCATTACAATTATTTCAAGTGGTTGTTTGCACTTATAGCTTATGTAGTCGAGTCCGTAAAAATTATTTCATTCAGCAGAAAAATAATAAAATTTACTCTTAAAACATGTGAATTCATGTATCCTTTTCTATGCTAATACTACTAGCAATACAGAATCACACTTTTGCATGCTTGTTCGTAGTATAATCAGCTATCTTCTAAACCTCAATTATTTAGTTATGTATATCAGTTCACTAGAAATTGAAAAAAAAAATATTTGTAAAGTCAAAAAAGTAAAATCGTGGAAATTGTGCAACGTTGTTGCTTTCTTAATATCACTAATATACATTATAAAATTACTATTGTGGTTCAGAAAGTTTAATTACGTGTTGTATACATGTACTGAAAATTTCAGCTCTCTACTTTCATACTTTTTGACAAAAAGTACATAAGTACACAAAAATGTTGTTTTGAGAAAACTGAATTTAAAGTTCGAAAATTAAAATTCTGACACATTTCAGTACATTCCAGGGTCATAATCATCTGCACCTCATTCCTGGATTGCTTCAGCTTTTCTGATTGCCTTCTCTTGGTCCTGGCCTCTTTTGTTAATTGCTGAACTGCTCGCTAGGCATGATATAGTCGTTCGTTGTTGGAAGATACAAAAATGTTCTAAAAGGGGGCGTTGCATGACAGCTTTAAAGGAATGCAGATTAGCATTTAAATTATATTTAAATGTCTTAAAAACCTCTTAACCCCGAAAAAGTATATATTTTCTGAAACTGGAAATAATAGAGATTTTATTGGTGCCTAAAACAAAAAATGTGATTTTTGAACATTTCAGAGTAGGTATCTTGTCCCCTTAAAGCAGTATAACTTGACAAAAATCTAAGTAAACCATGACCACCCTATAAATGTTCCAGATGTTTTCTAAACCACCTTTCACAAATATATCTTATCTTTTCTAATGTTTAGGGTTCAGACTTAATAATAACAACCTAGTTTGCGGTTTGCTAAGGGAGAGGGATGACTGATTTATTGCTTTACTGCTCTCGACGCCAGACCAGCAGGAAATAACAAAGGATGGGGTATCACATTTTGGGTTCAGGTCAAAACTTGTCTTGCTTATGAAAAGCGGCTTTAAGTGGTTTTTGTCGTCTGTAATATATTTTATCTGCACTAAAGGAATCCCGTCGTGCTTGTATAAATTCGCCCAACAATTTCTGTTACGTGTATGGGCAGTTTACTGTCAAACGTAAGCAACAATCTGACAAAAACTTTAAAAGGAGCATATTTCAATTACTTTGGCTGTCATGTTGGAGATGAAGACAAACGAGTGGGCTCCTCATGTGTGTTGCATAAGGTGTTATTCCAATCTCATTGAATGGATGAGTGGTGACAAAACTCGCACTATGCATTTCACAGTGCCAATGGTCTGGCGCGAACAATTTGTTATTTCTGCCTAATAAAAACTGGGGGACATTCAAAAAGAACAAAATATAAATTAAGTATCCTAATGTTCCCTCCGCAATAAAACCTGTTCCACATAGACCTTAGCTTCCAGTTCCCAGGCCACCCTCACATTTAGAAGGAACTGCTTCAGGAAATAAGCAAGTTGTTGAGCCCATCCTGTCCAGTTTCTTTGATGCAGAATATTGCCCAGAACTTGCAAATAAACCCTTCTGATGAATCAGTCCAGATAAATGATTTAGTGAAGTATATGAATCTCACAACACAGCAATCTGAGGTGCTGGGTTCACGACTACAAGAATGGAATTGACTAGCTCCCAATACCAGAATTTCAGAAAGGAGCATGAACAGTTTTCCAACTACTATGCTGTGAAAAATTCCTTTTGTGCATGCACAGATATAGATGATGAATGGGCTAGGATTTCAACACATCCCAAAATAATGGAGATTGTTTATTGACTCTTGTGAGCCAAGCCTCAAAGCAGTGTTGCTCCACAACGAGAATACTAAACCATCAATACCACTGGTCAGTAGAAATGAAGGAATCGTACGCATGTATGACCATTCTATTAAATAGATTAATTACAGCAAGTACGGCTGGCAAATATGTGGAGATTTAAAGGTCATTACCATTTATTAGGGCTACAAGGGGCATTTACAAAGTATGTTGTTTTCTATGCTTTGGAATAGTACGGGTACTGGATAACACTACACAGTAAACTAGCTTTCAAGAGAAACTCAAACGCCAGGACAACACAATGTCAAGTATGTTCCATTAGTAAACCCAATTTAAGTATTCCTACCTCCTCTGCATATAAAACTAGGCCTAATGAAGAATTTCGTTAAGGCTATGGAGGAAAATGAAGAGGCCTTTGTTTACCTCAGAAGCCAGTCTCCAAATTCAGCGATGCAAAAGTAAAAGAAGGAATCTTCTTTGGCCCCCAAATTCGGAGCTTTAAAAGATAAGAAGTTTGAAAGAGCGTTAAGTGCTTAGGAACTAGCGGCCTGGAAAGCTTTTCGCGAAGTAGTGAAAGGATTTCTGGGAAATAATAAAGCAGAAAATTATAGACAGATAGTTCAAGAACTGCTGCACAGTTACCAAAATCTAGGATGTCCCTCAAAATGCACTTTCTCCATTCACACCTGAATTTCTTCCCCGAGAACTTATGAGCTGTGAGTGACGAACACAGTGAAATATTCCATAGGATATTCAGAGAATAGAGCGCAGGTACCAGGGTAGAGAGGTTCCCCGTATGATGGGCTAAAATGGCACATGTTACAAAAGGAAGAAATAAAGCTGTAAGCGTTAAAATAACCCTCCTACTTAAGATATATTTTATTATAGGCGCACATTTCAGCAGTTTACCATTACAGGATTTGTTTTTGTTTAGTTGTGATACTACTCGTATTTTACTTTGCTTTTGGCCCCATTTTAAAGTTTCTTAGTGAGATAAAACAGGTTCTAAAACTAAAGTAAAAACTATAATTTTATTAAGAAATGGAAATATAGGCCATTTCTAAGAGAGGTATCAGTTTATTTTACTATGTTTTATCCTCTATGTAACATTAGAGCATTTTATGTACAGGGTGAGTAGTTTTAAATGAATATTAATTACATTATTAGAATCATATGCTAAATATTTTGTTACTTTTGTAAGAATCCGCCTCGATTCCGTCACACAAAAACATTACGATTTACGAAGTTTTTACTGTCATTTTCATATTCAGAAGCTTAGATTTAGTTGAAGTGACCTCTTTTTCTTCATGAGGCAGACAAAAAGTTGACGTTTGTTGACTAGTGTTTATTGAATTTTGTTGAGGCCATTTTTGTGAAAATAAAAATATGCACAAATTTTACATGCAAAGGGTGGTTTGAGCTGGTATAATTTTCTTGAATATCTTCGTAGGGCATCTATGGAAGGTATTGAGCTCAAATACCAAGTTTGGTATTTATGCGAAATTTCGTTTTTGAGTTATGCTGTTCACACGCACGCGCGCGCGCGCACACACACACACACACACACACACACACACATGGACCTGTTTCTAAAAATTCTTTCTTTTTATTCTGCTCAAAACAAATATTTCCGGTGATATCTCGATAGGTATCGAATTTTAAGTCCTACCTACCTACTAGGTGTACGTGGTAGTGAAAGTTAAACAATCAAGAACTGGTTTATAATGCAGGACTGCATACAGCCTTCAGGTTGATTGAACTCATCTCCAGTTGTTAGTTTTTTTGTTTATTCCTGCATCAATTTAAATTACCTCAATAGGTAGGTATCTGTGAAATTGTTAGGTATTATAAAACATCGCTCTACTAAACGCATATAGCACCAGCGTATTAACACCACACGTAAGAGCTGAAAACTCATAGCGATTTACAAAACACTTATAAAACTAATAAATGAAAAACCGTGAAAGTTGTCAGAACACGTAAACCCTAATATCGTTTGTGCTTCCTACAAATTAAAAATTAAAGAGTTAATTTGGCTGTAAGAATGGCAATTACTTTCTAGACACTGTATAGCGTTTGTTATAATCATCTAAGAAAGTTCATAAACGTTGTATGTGCTTATAAAAATAGTGTTTTTTTTACAGCAACAGTATTTGAATTAGTAAAATATTAGGAACAGTTTACATTGAAAGACCTACAATATAAAAAATTATTAAAGAGGTCATATGCAGTTAATCAAACGTGTCACTAACAATTAAACTAATTTAATTGATAACGCCAGACGGTTTCTATTGAAAAAATATATTTGTTTAGTATTATAGGCCTTACGTGAAAAACGTAATCAACATGCAGAGCTCGCTTGTTTGTGCTACGTATGTCTTACGCTGCATATTTGCTCAGCGGAAACAAATGAATATTTAGGGATTATGGCTTTGGTACGTACTGAGGGTAAAAAATGGACAAGATATGTTCACGATTATAGCGTCGCGACATAGTGACTCCAAGCCCTGCAGCAATTCTCAACACTGTCCAAAGGCGAGTCACTATATTTAATTGGTAATATTCAATTCAGAACTCTAAGAAACCATTCTCTGGGAAAAACGCGATTTGTTGTCAAGACAACAGCCTTTTTACCAGTAAATCTTATTTATTAATTATTATTATTATTATTATTATATACATTTATTTAATTCTCTTTAGCTGATAAAATAACTATTTGCATGTAATATGTGAGTTTTATTTTTTGCTGCTTGCTGTACGATTACTATTTCCTTTTTTGCCATTCTTCTGTTTGTTTTGTATTTGCATTTTTACGTTTACAACACGTATATTTACAGGGACACAAAACACACTGCTCGAAGCTGGGGTTGATCCGAAGATCCTCCAGGCGGAATACTGACCAATAGCTTCAGTAACCATGCTCACCATCATCCTCTGTTTTCTGACGCTTGCTCTGCTACTTTTTCTACTGATTTTTCCTGTAAGAATTATTATTATTATTATTATTGTTATATTATTATTATTTTTATCCTCTTTCTCCGATACACTAATTCTTTGCATGTAATATGTAGGTTTTATTGTTCCTGCTTGCTGTATGATTAGTTTTTCCTATTATGCCACTGTTCTTTTTTTACCCTTACAACATACATATTTACAACGACACAAAATACCCATGCCCTAGGCCAGGCTAGATCCCACGATCCTCCGCGTGACGGATAACAAATCTAAAATCTTCAGTAACTATGGCCAGGAATATCTGCCCCCTCTATGCTCTAGTGGGTAGCATACTAGCATCTAATTCTCCCGGTTAGGCTGCTGGCTAGAGGGAGAGTGCGAGCTCACTGTCACTAGAGACGTTGTCTTTGGTGTTATCCTCTAGTATTCTCTTCCGCCTTGAACATTTGGGCTGCCCCGTAGCTCAGTCGGTAGAGCACCTGCTTGCTGTGCTAGGAGTCCCGGGTTTGACCCCGGCTGGGGGTTGGAACTTTTAAAAAAACCTGCCCTCCTAGCCATGTTCGCTGTAGCGTGCTGCTTTGGCGCTCCGCCAAGCTTAGGGCCGCGGGTTCGGGTCCCGACATGAGCATGGGTGTTTGTGCGTGTTGTTTGTGTAATTACGGTAATAATCGGTAGACTAAACAGTAAAACACAGTAATCATAAACTGTGTAAACAAGGGAAGTTAAAAACAAATTCACCCATTCACCCTTCTTTCCACTGCATGTTATAGCAAAACATTTCTTTCTATGTACTGGCTCAGAAAATTCTTTTCCCTTCCTGATGCGAAATACCATTGCTCTCCTTTCACTCGGACTTTCTAAAACAGTTTTTATTGTTTTTTCAGTGTCCACTTCACTGAAACCATTCTGCTGCTCCATATTCGCATTTCAAAATCTTGTATCATTTTCCCATACTTTGTCACAATTTCCAAGTTTTCACACTACACAAATAACTTCATTATTCTCTTCCTTAGTTCTCTCACCAAGGTTCAACACAAGCGGATTCTTTTCAGTCAGAAGTTTTTCTTTGCCATTGCTCTCTTCTCTTTAGCTTCTTGGCAGCAGCTTAAATTTCTGTTTAGCGTACTTATCAAGTATCTGAAGGTCTCCGTTAGATTCACTGTCTCCTCATCAAGTCATGCCTTGTGTATTTTTGCTAGGAAAATTGAATGTGGTGTCTTCCCGTTGCTTTCCACACACCCATCTCCTGCTCTTGCTCTCTTTTATTCTCATCTTAAGATCCCAGGAAGGTAGAACGTGGAGGAAGCAGTTCTTCTGACTTTTGGTCCCTGTGGACTTCATTAAAATTCAGTCGTTTCACCAGAGATTCTGTTCCCTTCCAGAACATAAAAATCCCACTTTTCCTTAATTACTCTCTATATATCGTTAGACCGTTATCAGCCAACTGAATGCTTTGTGACGTCAGCGAGCAAGTCTCTCGTTGCTGCCGGTTCTCAGTTAGGAACTGAGGAACTTAGGGTAAGGTGAATGCATGTTGTGTTTTGTACTCACATGGTTGTAAGGTACAAAGCCTGCCCTTCCCTTTCCTCCCCAACCCTTACCAACAAATCCCCGAAAACGATGTTACGTCACATAGCTATGATATGTAAACTTAGTTGAGTTCACTGACTCTAAATTACGTTTTGAAAATATGAATAAATGAATATATTTACTTAAATAGCAGTATACGCACAGAGATCTATATTAATCGCACGGGTCTACAGATATAAGTGCTGTTATAATACAAAAAATACTAAGCAAGATTAAAATACGACAAAAAATAGAAGGAAAGACAAAAGATACCGCTACAAGAAAACACCATTGCAGGAAATAAGACGAACATATTGAAATATAGCATATTAACCATAAACAACTCTCAGAACAACGTTAAACCGTATTCCGATACATTATTATGCTCTATTACAGTAATCAAAGAACAGTTAGAGAAATAAATAAACACAACACATTAACAACAGCTGAAAAAATGACTTAAATAAAGCACTAACCCCAACATTTAGCTCTTCATTCACCCCCCTTCCCCTGCTATCAGCCTTCTCAAATCTTAGCTGTCTCGCTTTAAATAGAAATTTACCCTTTCCGTCCGTCATCCCTGCCTGCCAGTAGTGTCCAACACTCCCTTAGCTCTCCATTAAAGGTGGTAAAGGATTGCGGTAAATATTTCCCCCCCATTCCTCCGGACACCTACAGCTTTTGTCAAGATATGCACCCACGATTCTTCCTAATCGCAAATGAGGCAGATTCTACTACCATTGTGATTAGTAATTTTTATCATTCGCCATGCTCCCAATCTAAGCCACACGAGCCCCTGTCTAATGAGTTTGGTGCCTGTTTTACGCATTGCTCCACACCCCACTCAAATTTTAGCACATATTGTACTTCCAACGGAACCTTCTCCGTGCATTGTTGCCTGTCAATATGATAAAGGCAGTTCTTAATCTTTCTCCACACACTCCGTCTATTTCCCTGACCCACATCCAAATGTAGCCCATACCTAAGGTTTTTTTTTTTAATTTTGATGTCCATGTCGAATTTCCTTGCATTCTCAACTGTTCAAGGTAGAAAACGCTATTATTATAAATTGGTCTCTATGAACGATTCTCATCCAATATTTAACTGCTCTGATTTTGCACTCTATCGTCTCAATATACGCCCCAAATTCCCTCATTACTCCGCAGTTGGCTGTACCCCTCCCTTACCCTAGAATTTATTTCAAAAATCGGGTCCTAACTTGGGCCAAATTTCCTTTTTCTTCCCACTCCCACATTTCTACCCTGTCACCGTGGATCTGTCTGCCCATATACGGCCTCCAAGAACGCAACGGATACTCGTATCTGGAATTCTGCTACGTATCTGGAGAGCCCCTGCTATTTACACCCTTGGCTTGTGTTTCTTGACGTCAATATGTTTCGTCCATTTTCCGATCATCGTAAGCGTAAATCCTAAGTACATGAACCTTTAACGTTTTCCAGCATCTGTCGACCATTAATCAGGGTTTTTCTGTAACGTTTTGTTAAGGATTAGTTACGCGCTATTGGGCATTCTGTAAATTCGTAGCAAAACAAACCTTTGTTAAGTATAAATATTGATTTTTGAACCCAGCAAACCACAAGACCCTCTTGTTAAGGCGTTTGTTACACAACACATTTGCACAGACGTCGTTTTAATGCTGCTGTAAGAGGAAAAACATGATAGAAATTTGACATTTTATCAAATATTAATTTATTTGTTGTAGCATAAAAAATAAATGTTACGGATTACGCTTGAGTAAGCAATGTTCCGTGTGATAGCATTGGTAAATGATGATCTCAATATAACTTATAAAGGACGAGTTTTAATAGCAAAACAAATGTTGTGTAATCTCATATCGCAATAAAAAGTAACAGTTATTGATTTAAGAATTTTTGGTTCGAATAGTGATAAATCTTGTGTTGATTTGCATGGTTGACGAATATATTTGCCCCATTTTTAGGCTAAGATTAGGAACTGTGCACTTTTGAAAGCTGTAGGATAGTACAACGTTACGTTTTCCTTCCCAGTATCATCTTAAGATACTTTTCAAGCTGGTAAAAGTGGCTAGCAGAAAGCTATTTACCAGTTTCTCTTAACCATAGAAAATTGAATTTCTACTGATGCTGGTGGAAGAGGAAGAACATAACACAAAGCAGTCAGTTGGGTTATAAAGTGGTAGTTTATACTTAATAAATTTGCGTAGGAAAAATAACCGGAAATGAAATGCATTTAGCTGCAACACTCCTAAGATAATACAACTAGTGAAACTAACCTTTCTTTTCACTACTACATTTCACTTAACGAATACCTAAAATAATATTGGGTTATCACCAGATACCAATAATGAATTTCATTCAAGGATTGTTAAGATGCGAAACATTTCCAATAAACTGAATTAAAGCTGAACATTCCCAATCATGAATAAAAAATAGTACCTATTTATGCTTGATGGTATGCATTAAAGTTTGAGAAAAATCTGCATGACAACTGGCATCTTTAGAGAATATAATTCAAACTCAAAATCCATAAAGAAGGTTAAGCAATAATGCGGGTTGATATGAATTAGTGAAACTTGCATCTCAACAATATGAAACTGCTCTGCTATTTCTTTTGTCTGACTTTCCTAACCTAAAATTCAAACTCATTTTACAGGGGCACTGCCACAGCTGTTCACCAGCTAGGTGACTTTTGGGGGGTCACAAGAAACAGTAAAATTGTTATTGTGAGGAATGGGTGCGAATTTTGAAAATACACATATATATTTTTCGTGTGAGGTTTTCACAGAATGCTTTGTCTCCATCTCGGCAAGGTAAAGCAATAAAATCGCTCGCTAGTCGTTATTCCCGCGCTGGTGGCATGAGAAAGCAAAACGTTATCGCAGAGTGCACGAATTTTCGATTAGTATCTTCACTTGGATAACAAACCGCGAGAAAACAAATACCGCTATAACGAACGAGTTACAGAAGGTCAAATAGAGGCACATATGTTATAATTGTAGTCGCCCTGTTAACAACGAAGCTACAGAATAGCCCTGAATGTCAATAATATAAACCAAATCTTTGATAGCGAGGTCCATTTCTGTGCAGTGGTTTATATATCACACACATTTATATAATATGTTAAATTTATGTGTTTTCTACAATTTTAGCCTCACAATATACACCATTGGAAAGCCCTTACAAAATACGAGAGACTGATTTTTTTTCACAGTATTTATTACTCCATTTCAATGTTGACATGATATTTTTCAAAGTAGTCCCCTTCTACTTGAATGCACTTTTTATAACGTCTCTGCCAGTCCTCGAACACATGGTACAGGCCATTCTTTGTCAGGTCTTTGAGAATCGCCTCACTTTTCCTCAGCACGCTTCAGTGCTCTCAAATCGAATGCCCCGGAGCTTTGCCTTTAGTGATGGGAATAAAAAAGAAATCAAAGGGGGCAAGATTGGGGTTATATGGCGGATGCAGTACGCAGGTGATGTTCAATTCCTGGACTTGATTTGCGACGTGAGGCCATGCGTTGTGATGAAGTCGCCACCCATTCTGATGAAGTTCTGGATGTTTCCTTGCAATGTGCTTCCTCAGTGTAGCCAATACTGGCGCGTAGTACAATGTTTCTTTGTTTCTCTGCTTCTTTGTTTTTACCCCACTTTATTTTTATGGTAAATTAATAAGCTAAAGTATTAGTAGATATGATCTTAAAACTTAAAGAATTTGGGGGTCTCAAAACGTGAATTTCCAGTGAATCGCGTTATTGAATTTTTTGGTGTAATACAATACTTTTGCTAGTTATAGTTACTATGTAGTGGGGAAAGTAAAAATGCTTTCTTTGGATTCAGGAGTTCTCAAATGTTGTACTACCTTTGAATCACGTTACTGAATTTATAGGTGGAATAGAATACTTCGTCAACTTACTGTAGGTGAGTGGTTGAGAAAGTAAAAATGCTTCTTAGTATTCGAAGGTTCTCAAAACGTGCATTTCCTGTGAATCACAATATTGAATTTTTGGTTGGAATATAATATTTCGTCTTCTTAATGTAAATTCGTGGATGAGAAAATAAAAATTCTTTCTTTGGATTCAGGGGTCTATAAAACGTGTATTTCCGGTGAATATCGTTATTGCAGTTTTGGGTGTTCTACAACACTTCCTCTATTTATTGTAACTATGTAACGGAGAAAGTGAAAATGTTTTGGGTGGATTATGGCCTAGATAAGCGCCTACTTTATTAAATAGCAATCATGGCTATAGTTGATCAATATTCATTCTCGGAAATCATTTGTGTTCAATATAATATCGATACACCGCTTTACAAGTCATTGTAATTATTATATATTTATTTATTTTAACTGCATAATAGAAGTTTCGATTTAAATTCATTTATATTTATATTTTAAGTTGATTTTCATTATTTTGATATGTTAACTATACATCGTCTTTATTGTTGCTAATTTAAATTTGGTAATTATACCTATATTTATACTTTGTCTACATGGCAGCCCTCAATTAAGGGAAGTGTTAATAAATAAATAAATACCTGGAATTTCCAAGCACTTAAAATTTTTCAAATACTAAGTGTTTCATAATTAATATAATTATATTTATATATAATTATATTAATATTATATAATTATAATTAATTCGTTGTATTCTAGTGGTCACGGAAAGAGAAGGGAATTTTAAAGCTATCACATAGCGACCCGCTTTAAAAATATTTCGCTTAAGCCTATTGTATTCCCCCTGTAACTACCACGAAATGCAACACCATTTCTGCAAATGCTTATCTCGATAACTATGAAACAGTAGAAGAAATAAGCTTTTATAAGAATATGCTTTAGAAAAGTGTGAACAGATAATCGTGAATATAATACACTTACTTTACTTATAGAAAGAGAAAATACTGCATTCCATCCAAAAAGAAAAATCTGATGTAATAGTCACACGACCATCTCTACCCTCTGTGGGTTTTTAGTGCGTATACAAACAATTCTTACTAAAGCTTATTTTTCTGTATACTTCATTTTTTTCATTCATTCATTATCTGTTTACCCTCCTCTTATGTAGGACTTACACCCCCACAGGACTTACAAGCGGGTGCCTGGGGTCAGAGGCCCGTTGAGGAGCAGACACTCATGGATCAGACAGAGCATCCAGGATGGGTGATCAGCACGATGCCTGGTAGGGGATGAAGGAAGTAGATGAAACGAAATGTTGGTGAAATGGATGAAAGGAAAGGTGATGATGGAGCAGTTGGTGGAATGAATGGCGGGGGAAACCGGAGAACCCGGAGAAAAACCCGCCCAGACGCCGCTTCGTCCACCACAAATCCCACATGCAGATCCCTGGGATTGAACCCGGGCCGCCTCGGTGGGAGGCGAGCGGTTACCCACTCGGCCACGGCGCCGCCTATACTTCATTTTAATCCAAATAAACCTTGCAGAAATAGCTACATTACCTACACATTTCGTTATACAGGGAGGACCATTTAAGTTCAGACTGTACAATATCTCCAAAACTAAGCGATGTAGAAAGAAATGTCTTGATAAAAGTTGCTTGATATTATGGGGAAAGTAAATGCCATTAGTCGTGCTTTATTTGGAGGACGTTGTGATGGTCATTTTAGGTTCAATTTAATTGTTTTTGAATTGTAACCTACCTTTTTTATGTTATTTTCTCACTCCTCATAAAAAACTAAACAACATTTGTATAAACCACTTTGCAATTGTTCTTACACCAACGTAAATAACAATGAAAATTCTGAATGGCTGTGTACGAAGAGCGCAATGAATGGTTGGACCATCCATGAATGGTCATTTGAGGGTCAAGTTAGTTTCATAATTGGGAACCAACATCTTTTATTTTGTTTCTTTATTCCACATCACAAAATAAACAGCTTTTTATAAACCATTTGTATGAGAAAACATACAAAATATTGGTTCCCATTTAAAAAAAAAGAATTAATTGACCCTAAAATGATCATCACAAGGTCCTCCAAACAAAACATGACTAATGGCATTTACTTTCCCCCATAATATCAAGCTACTTTTGTTATACATTTTCTACAACGCTTAGTTTTGGAGATATTGTACAGCATGGGTAGCGAAAACGCCTTCCTTCCGCGAGTCACCAAATGTTTTGTGTCCCCCTGATTCCAAAAATAGCATTTTTAGAAGCAGGTGCGTGTCTGTTTTTGAACTGCATTACACAAAAACGAAATCTCAGGTAAATACCAATCTTGGTATTTAAGTTCAAAGTTTTCCAGCGATGTCAAACGAAGACTTTGAGGAGGATCCCCAAACCCAAAATACTCCTTAATTGTAGACGGAAAAATTGTTCTGCTTTTTATTTTCTCAAAAATAGATCTAACGATTATAATTAATGCTTGAGATATTTCCATGAGAAACAAAATACATATGTCAAATTTTCTCCAAATTGTCCGTGAAGTGTTCTTCATTATGAATTAATTTTTCGGAAATTAAAACCCATATGAGAGGCAAAAGCTTAGGACACAAAAAATGTACATGTGGTTAAAAGTGACTAAAGATACTTCTATGAAAAATAAATACCTTAATTCTTTTACAAATCCCCCTTGAAGTCTTCATGATAAATTATTTTTTCGTGAATTGTAAAATATATGAGATAGGCAAAAATGCATTCGTTAAAACAGAACATATATGTCAAATACATGTTTTTGTTGCATTTACTATTTCCGAAATATTCTTCTTTATTTCCTGGAATTTTTAAGTACTTTTGTTGCTAAATCGCTATTCGTTATTTGCTTGTGGTCATAGAAGGTGATAGAATCTCAAATTCAACACATAGCAACTGGTTTTAAAAGATATGACTATTGTTTAAACGTAAGCATTTTCTTTGTACACAGAGCGCCAAAGGAAATCTTTGGCGGAATTTATATCGTTTTCTGGGGTGTTTTGAGGCCTGTCCTTCATCTTACGTATCGCAGAGCGTGGTGGGTTAAATAAATCGGTGGTACGGCATGCCTGGATGGTGAAAGGGCAGGTAGAAGCTGGTAGGTTTACTGAAATAAATTACAATATAAGCTCAAACTGACAAACAAAGCTCATGCATGTTTGAAAAAGGGGCATGGCACGGTTGCACTGCTAAGGGTTTTCAATTTTTGAATGCATTTAAAAGTGGAAAAATAAACAAAGTACAAACGGGCAAGTATTCAATTGTGTTTTGTTCAACGTGGTTTCAGAGCATACTTGTCCCCGATTTACTTCAGTGGAAACTATTTATTTCTTTTATTCACTAGAACGCAACTCTTTGACCGCAAAAGCGAAAGTAAAAGCTAATACTTCTTTTTATTCAGTTCAACCATTCGTGTGTATGAGTTATACAGCAACATATTAGCGTTAGCTTTTAGGTACGTTCGTCACATTAGCGTCGCTTCGTCTGTCTGTCCGCCAACGGCTGCATAACGGAGTCGAGACTTGGAGTTGGAAGGGAATTTGTTGTCCTTGACTGCCTCGTAATTACTAAAAAATGTTCATAAATAATATACCATAGGTATGTTCTGAGATTCATGACCATTACACGAGAAGTAGCTCTAATGTTTACATTAATGAGGGTCCTCTAATGCTGATGTGTGTGCTAGCTAGAGCCAAGAATTCACAACTGATTAATTGAGATAAGGAGAGAAAAAATTTAGTATATTCTCCAACGGGGGTTGCTTAACTACCCATCTTTGTAACTGTGGCCCCGATGCCTACCCTATCATTGCAAGGGCGCTACACCCAGTAACCAATCATGTTTGTAGTGGTGTTTTAGCCTGTGAATACCCTATAATTATGCAGAATATCAACGCCATACTTGCAACTGGTGTCTACACTATTAATTGTAGCAACCCTTGGGAGGTTACCCCAGGAGATGATTACAACCAGTAGGACGGTAACGTCAAACGGTAGAGCTGGTGGTCCGGGGCATGGCGGGATTAACGAGGTAGCTGGTGAGCTGGGGAGGAGGCATCGAATAATACCCCGGGGGTGGTATAAAAACTAACTGGTACATTTGTATTCAATTTGCATGGTTAGCGGGGGAGGGTAGATAGGCAGACAGACTGATAGATCGTACGAACAGGAGCTTATCACTAGTGCATCTTATATGTGTTAAGGTAGTCTTAAGGTTCACACTGACAAAAGTTATGGTGAAGGTTGAAAGCCAGAACTTGGCCGCACGAGAATGTCGAACAGAAATTAGTGAGCGTATGATGTGGCCGTTAAATACTCTTTTGTTTGCTGACAGGACAGCCCGGTGTCCCACAACGTCGTGTCTCATCGTTTCATCATCTTACTCAATATTGGCAATACACACGCAACATTTGATTCCCTGTTCGAGCCTTCTCTATAACTAGCTACATTATAGTAAAATCCAAAATTCTCTTCACTTAATTTATTTAATACGCCTTTTAATAATACTAAACTCGTTCTTTTGAATCTTTTAAGTAGTCAGTGAAGCACAATTTGCTGTGAAATCCCCTTTTTGTCTCAATTAATATTTACAAATATTTTTACATTTTTGTACTTTACATTGCTATACAAAGTAATCGTTTTGCCAAATAATCTGCTTGCCTGCCTGCCTATATTATGTAGTATTGAGGCAATATGGGGAAAGCACATAAATTTAGGGTCTGCCAGGTAGAAAGATAGATTCTTGAAGAACACGAGGAATCTCCCTATGTTGAATCACCTCTGCCTCTACCTATGGCCGTAAAAGTTATTTTCTCTTTAATATTTCAATTAAGTTAATCCAATTTTGCTGCAGATAAGGCCTAAGGCCTAAGGCAAAAATAAAAACAAGAACAGATGTTTTAGCGTTAAATACATGAGAAAGGAATGGCTCGACGATTAACATTTTACTTACATGTCGGTAAAGGTTAATGCCAGAAATTATGTTTATACTAAGAATTAATTTCAATCATATAGAAATTCCGAGTTCACGAAACTAAGATTTCCCATGGCAGAGCAAGATGACGGAAACCCTCTGAGTTCAACGTGTAACACACATGTTTATGGAGACATCTTGCCAAAATAAATGATAATTTAGCAATGTGCAAGAGGTGATGAATTCCATTGGTAAATATCAGATTTATAATGTTTAAACAAAATGTCCTGCCTATTACCAATTCACTCTGTAATAACGTTGTACCTTTCATTTAAAGTGTTTTTTCCCTAGCAGGATAAATGTTTTCTTGGAATGGTCTCAAACCATACCAGCGTTCCCGAGGTCGCGGGTTCAAACCCGGCGGAGGGCGATAGATTTTTTTCGGGCGTAAAAATCCTTAGTATGGCTTCCTTCGGAAGGGAAGTAAAGCCGGTGGTCCCGTGTCGTAGATTTACGGCACGTAAAAGAACCTCAAACTTGTTAAAGAGGCGTCTGAGCAAAATTTTCGGTCTTTGACGCCCAATATAGAATGGAACGCTAAGGACCACAGCAGTTAAAGAGCGCCCATAAATAACATCTAAAAAAAAAGTGGTTAGGGCAACCGGACGGAAACCGGGAGATCCATGAATCAAATCCTGGAGATGGCATTGGATTTTTCAGACGTCTGATTCTACCTTTCTAATATTTGATAACTGTAAGGTATCCTATAATTTCTTCCTGTACTAAAACATGAATAATCACAATGTTCTAAAATCAATAAAACAATGTGGTTTTTAAGGCATGGAGTTGAAAACAGAGGTAGTTTTCAACATATATAAGGCTGTTTACAATTTTTACTGGCTCATAAGACTTAATAAACCTAGGTCCTCTCCAGATTGGCCAGACGGTGGTATTTGTAGATCGGGATTGGTAAGGTAGGGGTAGTTTTTGGGAGTTATAAGTAAATCAACATGGATATAATTTGTCATGTTCTAAAGTGTAAGTGACCAATACTGATATCTAAGATATCCTGTATTTATCGTAGAGTCCTAAAGTCCAAAAGTCAAGTCCCAAATTTGTCCAGAATGTGTCAAATATTACATCAAGCTCAGGATTTTACACCTTTAATGTCTTCGTCTTTATCCCTTAGATCTGAAATGTTATAAACCATCCTCATATTTAATAAAAATTACGTAAATTGAGCAACCCCTAATTTTCTAATATTACAATTCTCTCTAAATAGCTTGTATCCTATATTAATGGCCTTAGGCTGTGATTTTAGTGGTGAAAAGAACTCCAAAATATTACATAATAAGTATAAATTTCGCCACAAAATATGTGTACAAATCATAACACAAAAACCCTAAGTTACAGAAAAATTTGGATTACATAAAAATGTTGCATGTTGCATAAATCCCAAAGCAAGATTCAAATTCCACACACAAATCTCCGTTTTGATTCTTACTGTTTTATTCCATAATAGTTTACTAAATAAAAATTGACTAACGAACTATTTGCTGTTTACTTGCCAGTGGTGGGTGTTTGTTCCACCAAAAACACATATCAGAATTTTACCAGAACTAGAAGTCATGAAGTGTCATGAACACCATACATCATTAGAAAAAGCTTCAATGAGTATGCATTGATAGCATTATGTGTGCTTTAATAAATAACATTACTGAAAAACCCAGAGTAAGTCATTAACTTTGTATTAAGTGCTGAAATACACAAGGCGAAGATTATTACAGAATGTTCCCCACAAGAAACAACTCTGAGTGTAAATCATTTCTTTTTGTATTTTATTTTCTCAAAAAACGAGTAAAGTTTCGATTAAAACATCATATATTTTACGTTATTGGTATGAGTAATAGAATACACGTCATGAATTTGTTGGAAGTAGCCTGAGAGGTTATTTTTGTTAAATTTTAAGTAAAATAGAAAACCATAAGATATAGACAAAAATTTACTAAGGACTTATTAAAATACGTAATTTTGTCGCGTTATAACAATATATAAACTTGTATAATATATACCTTTATAAATTCATTTATGCCGTAAGTGACACAGTGGAACTTCTAGAATTCCGGAGACGCGTCGAACTGCGATTGGGGTGAGCTCCCTAATTATACGGTGATGTCATAGAAATAGCCTTGTGTTATCGCATTTGCAGGCAGGCTGTGCGCATTCATTCATCAGTGGTTTGGTGGAGAGGAAGCAACTCTAGTGTCACTTTTTATTTTCTCTTGTGGCTTTAAGGCAGTATACAGTTTGGAAAATTGAGGTGAGTAAACTGAAATCACATTCAGAATTATAAAACAATGTTACTTTGTTTCTCTGCTTCTTTGTTTTTACCCCACTTTATTTTTATGGTAAATTAATAAGCTAAAGTATTAGTAGATATGATCTTAAAACTTAAAGAATTTGACGGTATTATAGTCTACCTAGAGGAGTCTGTTATTTAATTGATAATCCGCATTGGGTTAGAAGGGAAGATAGGTATAATTAAAATTATTGATGTAAGGATTATTAAATTTTGAATCATAATTATTTACACCTCATTGATATTTCACTTCACATGTTGAGTTATACTTCATTTGAATTTTTGAAGACACCAGGCACAGCAGACATGTATATACATGCCTCGAGATTTAAGTAATCTTGTGAGCGATTTTCAGCTTTGAGTCTCACAGTACTTTGTGAATACATGTAAATAATTTTTCCGAATTTCTGGCACTTAATTTTAACGTTAACAACGGGTGATGCAAGAAAAATAGCGTTGGTCTATTAATGCCAAAAGGGGGAGGGCAGCAAGCATTTATGCACGTTATTGCCCTAACTGTGGAGGACCTCAGGACCCTTTGGGGGACCACACCTCAAAATGAAGACGTAACGTTAACATAACGTGGCAAAAACTTAGCATGCTTCTGTAAATCCGTAAATTGTATACGGAAATCTTCACAGCGTACATCAGCTTCCAAACTGAATACCGTAACTAACAAAGCTCAATAACATAACGCATACAATTTTTTATAAATAACTACACACATAGGGATGTTGAACCAAACAAACCACAAAGCAGCCTCTTCACTTAAAATGACGCGGCTAGGCCAAAAGGAATGGCCACGATATGTATGTATGTCGTCCTCTGTTGTCTAGGAGTGCCATGCCAAGCCTCTAGTTCCTGAGGTCGCGGGTTCAAACCCCGCGGAGGACGATGGATTTTTTTCGGGCGTAAAATCCTCAGCGTGGCTTCCTTCGGAAGGGAAGTAAAGCCGGTGGTCCCCTGTCGTAGATTTACAGCACATAAAAAGATCCTCAAGCCTGATAAAGAGGCCTCTGAGCAAAATTTTCGGTCCTTCACGCCCAATATAGAATGGGGTGCTTAAGAACCCTATAGTAGCCAAAGAGCGTCCATAAATAACACTCAATTTCAATGAGGCAGTATGTATGGGTTGTAGATGGCGCAAAATCTCGCTTGCGATTGTGTGTGTTGAAAAATGGGCAATACATGGAGGAAGAAACGCAGAATTCTTCCTCTGTACACGCAACGCAAGCTTAAAGTTTGGAGTTACGTAGTGCGTTACGTGACTTTCTGTCAATACTTCCATTAAATAAAATGGGTGCAAAGTCTTGTGTGTATGCTACGTCGACCTTACTTTACATTCTGATTTTAAAGCATGCAGGTGTGCTGCGGTTCGCGAAGAGTATTCAGTGTTTTGTTGCTTTAACATATGCCAATCGATCATGGTTCAATTAATAAGATCAGTGCACCTAACCTAAGGGGTTATATAAATAAAACTGAGTATATAGTATATGCTTCACTTTTTCAAGTAAATACTTAGTTTGGTAAGAATAAAACCTTCCAAGTATCTACTTCATTTTGAGAACATACTCAAGTAATGGAAACAGAGTAGAACATACTAAGGCTTCCATCTTACAAGAGTATGTACTCTTATTTGGTATGAATAAAAGCTAGTATATTCTCAGTTTTATGAGTTTATTCTCCTCTCAAGCTGAGCTTAGATGCATGCTCACTTCTGAGTATATATTGATTTTTTTTACTTAAAACTAAATATGAACAGAATGGCACAGCTTATGAGCTGTATAGTACTCGCGGAAAAGTTACAAACATAGCCATATCTATTAAAGAAGTTTCAAAATCCTACATTTTTTCAGAAAAACATAACCTAGAAATAACATTGAAAGCCAACTTTATTAATTAACCTTACTATGTAAAGTGTTAACTTCAAAATCCAGATACCTACTCATAACTTTATAAGAAAACTGGTTCATAGTATATTTAATAGTATAAATATCCCGAGATTCTAAAAACAGTCGGATGAGTTCACCCAGCACCTCATGAGTTACGACTTTCTAATCCACAATTATTCCTTTAATTTTGCTTATAGGCATTTTATTTATTGGTTTTTTAACTTTGCCATGAACATACAAGGCGTTTCAAAATCCTGTATTGTTGCATGAAAATATAACCTAGAAGTATCATTGAAAGTCAGATTTATTAAGCTTACTAAGTAAAATCCTAACCCCAATTCAGTTGCTTAAGAAGTTAGGTTACTTATAACAAAACTGTGTCACAGAAAAATAGTGTAAACATCCCGGATTCTAGAAACAGTCTGATTTGAATTTGCATCTGGCACCTTATAATTATGACTTTAGAATCCGTGAATATTTTCTTTTTGTCTGATTTACCTACTGATAATAGACTTTCTTTAACATTTCTGCCGAAACTTGTTATAAAACACTGGATAATTGCTGAGCAATTGAGATGGAACAGAACCAAATACAACAAAATCTACTCCTCTAATTCAGAATAACAAATAACACAACACCACAAACTCAACGAAGCTAGTATATGGTCAAAGAGTGTAGATGACATGGGTTTATACATACATTTAAGTGAACAAGATGGCTGTGGGGATAAGTATATACTCGTATGAGGTAGTAGGATTTTATTGTTATGAAAACGAGTATGCTCTCAATGAGCTGAGTATGCAATCACAGAAAGTGTTCATACTCATGAGTATAAACTTTGAATAAGTAGATACTTGATTTTTATTCTTATGACCCAAGGTTACGCACAAAGCATATCCTCCCTAGAACAGGGCTGTAAACTGCCGCGCCGTCCTCGGTGCCTCGCTCCCGCCGCTCATGGTTGGAAACGTGACGGTTGCTATCAGACCACTTGCATACCGGTACATAACGATCAGTGACTGTACTCGCGTGCATAAAATGTGGCCCATAATAGAACGGAGCTGTTTATGTTGGTAGTGGAAAAATCTAGCCCCACCCCCTACCAGCGTCACCACCTGTATTTTTCAAGGATAATGCTAGCCACCAGATTGGTAGGATACTTTACCTCCCCCCAAAGTATGGCCGACCTGCCGAAGGGTAAAATTACAACTTAAATCTTATATTTTCATGTACACTACTGTTTGTTTAATGCCAGTTTTCTTATTGCCGTTTAGTAGCAGCTACAACTTTAACCTCCGTCTCTATGTCACTGATGAAAGCTCTCATATATGTAAATGTCGTAGCTGACTTAAGTTTAACCTCAAATGCAAATCATTCTTCCACCCCTTCCTCTATAAGGCCGAATTATACTCTTAATTGGTTTAGCCCTTCCTTATGTACCAATCGTAGCAAAACGTTTTAACAAAGGTTGTATCCGAATCACCCCTACATTTCAGATAAGTTATAAGCATCCTAGGTTAGTATTTATACCCGCGAACTGCTTTTCAGGCCAGTCACATAGAGATCTGATACAGCTTTTAATGCAAGACAGTGTACATGCCATGAGATGATTGAAAACCGGTAATAAAGCTATGTTTTCTTTAGTGTTAATAACAATTAAGACTAAAGTAAAATGTGCAACATTACATAAACTGTCTCTCTTCCTTATACTTGCAAACCAATCAGATATAGGCTGTTTCTGTGGTATCAGACTTGGTACACTATATATAGTAACATTCACATGACTTTCTCTACCCATCTCCGTGGTGTAGTGGTTATCATGCTAGCCTCTAGCTTCGGAGGTCGCGGGTTCAAATCCGGCGAAGGGCGATGGATTTTTTCGGGCATAAGCATCCTTAGCATGGCTTCCTTCGGAAGGGCAGTAAAGCGTGTGGTCCCGTGTCGTAGATTTACAAAGCCAAAAGATCCTCAAGCCTGACAAAGAGACCTCTGAGCAAAATTACCGGTCTTTCACGTCCAATATAGAATAGACCACAGCAGTTAAAAGAACATCTATAAATAAAAAACTCAATCAATTAATTGCTCTGCCCACTTCTACAAAAAATTCTTACGAAAGCTTATTTTTCTCTCCACTTCATATTCATCGATATATGCCTAGGTTCGGAAGTGGTTTCATTAATATTTCGTTGTAGGTAAAGGAAAATACCCCGTAGGGGCCTCCGAAACCGAGGCAGAGAAACGTACGTAAGCCAATATGACCCTTTGCGCTTCAAACGCGACCCTTGGATGGGAGGGATGATCCGGGAGATAGTATGCGCAAACACAGGCGGTGTCCCTAACGATTCCAGATTGAACTCATCTGACGCCATTAAAGCCTGTCCAAAAGCCCCGAGCCTCCCTCGCCTGGTCCCTCAACCCTGAAACACATGATGTACGAAATGATCGCCTATCAACTTGTTGAAACCACGAAAAATTCATGGTCAGAGTGGGTAATCGCCGGGAATCGAACCCGGGACATCCCGAATGCGACTCTCACACGTTATGGAGCCATCTCACTCAGCTTCCGTTGCAGGTACAGGGGGAATAGAGAAAACCGAATCGATAGTCAGATGTTTAAAAGCTGGCAGCTATATACTGGCCTTGAATTCCATTGCCTTTCCATGACATTGCGAGAAACAACTGAATAGTGACAGCACTTTAAAAAATGACAAAGTATTGAAAAACTGAACAAATAATAACAATGGATGTCTTGGAAATGGCTAATGGCACAGGAAAGTTATGTCAAAGAAATGTGTTTCACGTTTTTTGTGTAGTACGTTTTTGTCTAGCTCTTGAACAAAATTGTACAAAATTCCTTCTGAATGAAGAGGTCTTCTGAATCGTTTCCCAGAAAATTCACGATAAACGTTTTATTGGCAATGTGAATGTCTCAAATATGTGGAATTTTAATCAAAATCATTATAGCTATTTTTAACAAAACCAATATTTCTAAAACATTTTTATGAAAATGCTTATGGCGCCCACGTATTCGTTTTGCGCCGATGACCAGTTTCCATTAGTCACCCGGCTAATGAGGTTCATTAGGAAGCAGTTGTCAGTCAATGTGGTTTAAGGAAAAATTACCCGATTAGGCAACTATGACCACAAGTACAAGGAAGGAGGGGATTAAACAAATCTTCACAAAACATTAGCATGCCTATATATTTGGGCAAAATTTTATGTGATATATACGTACATGCATACCAACATATAAACTACATGCAGGGGAAATTAGGGAAAATAGTTGAAGATTCAACTTGTTTTAGTTAATATTAATAGTTATTCTTTAGGCACAGTTTTGTATAAATAAATTTATCTCAATGAATTTGAAATAACAGTCTCAAACATCTGTGATGATGTTACTGAGAGACGTGGTAGGCAATTTGTACGTTTCTCGAAAACTCTACCGCTCATCTATCCCGTATTTGCTAAACGATTGTTCCAAAGTTCCTGTTTGCATGTTGTACTGTTTATGGATACCTATATATAGCTTAAAAACAATGTTCTCAGGAATTGTATTTCAGAATTTTTCGCACTTAAAATGCTGCTTACAATGCAGCATATCAGTGCGACATTTTTGCTTTCTCTGCAGCCTACCTATTGCTTTTCCTAAAAATGGTTCATCAAAGTTTCAGATATTAGATTGGGAAATAAAACGCGTATCTTGAAATTTCTAGGAATAACCTAGAAAATCATATTTACTCTATGTGAATTTAATGTAACCCAAAACCATAAGGAATAGTCAAAAACCTATTATATAAAAACATTTGATCTCAAGAAAATATTCAAAATATTTTTTTTCTCTAAGATTATAGAAATATTTCGCGTCGTATGTTTACAGTTCCCACATGTAAGTATATCTGAACAAGGATCCTTTAAAAGTATGCGATTCTTCTTTTCTTTCCACCCAATAATTTCATCAAAACAAGAAATATGATGCGGTACATTCACATGACTTTCTTATTCCTTACTATTTCACAGATATTTACTATTCATACAAAATGGAATTCTCCCATTTCCTTACATTCACTACGATAAAATATTTGGGTGGAAATGATTTCAAGTTTAGGGGAATTAATAATTTCTACATGCTCACTACAATGCAATGAGCTGTTACAACTCTCTCCCTCTCTCTGTTTTTGCCATAAGATCACGGAGGTAAAAAAATGAACAGACGTGAATTTTTAATCTATTTCTGCCAAATGTACTTAACTTGACAAAATATAAATATATTATACTATGAATTATTTCCAAAACTGTTGATACTAGAAAAAACGTTATTTTGGGCCAGATATGTATTTTAATGAGCTCTACGCTTTTCAAATATATGTTTTTGCCTATCTCCAACGGTTTCTCAGTTAAATGCAGTTTTGTAATATTCACAAACATATAGTAGCTCGTACTTTAATAAAAATCTTTAACATCCGTTTTTAACAAAATAAAAAGTAATTAAAATTCTTCCATGTAAAAAGTAGTGGATGGAATTTCGCGAAAACTTTCGTGTCACATCCTTGTATAACGTAGAACTTAATTAACTCAGGGGACTTCAAAACGTGTATTTTCCAGCGAAAACTCGTCTAAGGTAGGCTGTAGAGAAAGCAAGTTGACCTTCTTGCATAAGCAAGGGCATGGAGAAATAAATACAGCAAAGTCATGTAGCTTCATTTGAAATCATTTCTAGCCTAACATTTTGAGCCAAATATTAATATGCAAGGACAATGCAACGTTTGGTTGGAATACAATACTTTCTTATCTACCATGTAGAGGAAGCAAAAACTGCAATGTTAACTGTGTAACAATTCCTAAGTTTTTCTGAAAGTTTAATTTAAGGGGACAAGGTAGTCTAAACACATGGAAATTACACCTTAAGGTATGTTAAATTACCACTGCTCTTAAAGTACTCAATGGCTTTTTCCTGAAATTTTTATGAGTTATTCTATAAATCATGAAAATTATTTCAAGTGGTTGTTTGTATTGATAGCTTATGTAGTTGAGTCCGTAAAAATTATTTCGTTCAGCATAAAATAATGGAATGTACTCTTAAAACATGTGAATTCATGTACCTTTTTCTCTGACACTATTTGCAATACAGAATCGCACTTTTGCATGCTTGTTCTTAGTATAATCAGCTATCTTCTGAACCTCAATTATTTAGTTATGTGTATCAGTTCACTAGAAATTGTTAAAACAGAGATTACTAATAACAAATTTAACAATCAATTCGGAAAATATTTACTAAATCGAATTAATAAATATACTCCAGCTGTAACTAAAGTTGAAGAATGAACTAAAGCTGAAACAGGAGTAGGAGCAGCTATTGCTGCTGGTAATCAAGCTGAAAAAGGAATTTGTGCACTTTTTGTTATCCTTACTAAAATAACTAAAAACGAAATTAAATACAATTCATATTTTTTATTAAACAATCCAAATAAAAAATATAGCTAATTTAATCTCGCTATTAATAAAGCAACATCACCAACACAATTAGATAAAGCAGTTAATATTCCACCATTATAGGCTTTCACATTTAGACAATAAATAACAAGACAATAAGAAATTAAACCTAATCCATCTCAACCCAGTAAAACTCTAATTAAATCTGGACTAATAATTAAAAACATTATTGATAATACAGGTATTAAAACTAAAAAATAAATCGATCTAATGAAATATATCCTATCATATAATCCTCAGTATATAAAATTACTAAAGATGAAATTAATATAACAAAACTTATAAATATCAAAGATATTCAATCCAACAATAATGTTATAACAATTGAAGAAGAATTTAATCTATCTAATAATTTTTCATTCAACAAAACAAATTAAATTATTTATTTTAATACAATATATACCAAATATAAATCTTAACAAAGAAAGTAATATTAACAAAAGTTTAATAAAATATATTGATAAATAAATCATAACCTAATATAATTTAATTCATTACATCTATGATAGCACAAATCAAAATTTTATTATAAACTACTCAACTAATAACATTTAAAATCAAATTAATACAAAATCTCTTTTAAAAATTAATAAATTTAAAGGTAATCAATGTAATATTAATAATAAATATTCACGACAATATCCACTTACTCTTCTATAAATTCCAGAATAATAAATTCAATGTTGACTATATGAATATAAATATAAAGTATAAGCAGCTCTAAAAGCAGAAATAAACATAAGAAATAATATTACTATTTATATTCAACTCATTATACTATTAAATAAACCAATCTCTTCTAATAAATTTAAAGAGGGAGGAGCTGCTATGTTAAATGACGAAAGTAAAAGTCATCATAGTGTTATTTCTGGTATTAAATTTAATAAAACTTTATTAATTAATAATCTTCGTCTTCCTAAACGTTCATAACTAATATTAGCTACACAAAACAAACCAGGATGAACACAAACCATGAGCAATTATTAAAACAAAGGTTATATAGAATCCTCAGATCTTTAGTGTTATTAAACCTCCAAAAATTAATCCTATATGAGCCACAGATGAATAAGCAATTAATGCTTTTATATCCACTTGACGTATATTAAACTAAATAAAAACCCTCCAATTAATCTAATAGATAATCAAAATACATTAATTAATATCCCAATTTCCATTAAATATTCAAAACTCTGTAATAAAGCATAACCAGGTAGGTTTACTAAAACTCCAGCTAAAATTATAGAACCTGACACTGGAGCTTCCACATGTGCCCTAGGTAATCATAAATGCACTAAATATGTAGGTATTTTAACTAAAAATGCAAAAAAGTATTCTAAGATGTAAATAAAAATTTATAAAATCATTCTTATAAATCAATGAAAAAACTAAATAATTTAAATTATTATAAACATATATTATTCTTAATAATAGTGATAGTGAAACAAATAAAGTATAAAATAATAAATAAATTCCAGCTTGCAATCGTTCAGGTTGATATCCCCAACACAAATTAAAAATAAAGTCGGAATTAAACTTCCCTAAAAAAATAAAATTAAATTAAATTTGTTCTACCATAAGTACAATTCAACATTAACAATAATATTAAAATCATAAAGAAAAATAAGCTATTATAAAACTTATACTGAACCACAGAATAGTAGCTAAAATTATTAAAATACAAATTCAAAAGCTTAATATAATTAAATCATACGTCAAATAATCATATCCAAAAATACATCTTAATCTCATTCAAAAAAAAATCTATATTAATTAATAATATCAATGATATAAAAACCATAGATTTTGAATTAGTCATCAACTTTTACTTATAAAACAGAATGGAATTAATATATCTTAACATTGTAACAAACCAAATGAATTAAAATAATTATTTCCATGTGTTCGAATTATTGAAACTAAAACACCTAATACACCTTCACAAACTATAAATGACAAAAATTGTTACATACAATTCCCCTCTTATTATAATTAAATAAAAGTATAAATCAATGAACAATAGTAAAACAATAATAGGACTAATTCTCTTTCTTCAAACATTATGTATAAGTTTAATTAGAGGATTTATATCATTAAAATTTTGATTCTCCTATGTACTACTTTTAATTTATTTAGGAGGAATATTAATTCTATTTGTATATGTTACCAGCCTTGCCTGAAATGAAATATTTTTCTATTCAAATATAATATTATTAGTAATTATTTTTACCAGATATTTTTATATTTATTATATAAACTTTACTTATGCTATAAATTTACATGAAAATATAGAAATTAGATTAAATTTAACCCTTATATCAAATAACTTCTTATTGAAAATATATACTCAACCCACTAATATTATTACAACCTTAATGGCTTCTTACTTATTTTTAACTTTAATTTCCGTAGTTAAAATTATTAATATTTATAAAGCGCCTTTACTATAAATAAATTAATGTATAAACGTTTAGTAAAATCATCCAGTAATTAAAATTTGTAATAATGCATTAGTAGATTTCCCAACACCTTCAAATATTACTGCATGATGAAATGCAGGTTCTCTCCTAGATTTATGTTTAATTATTCAAACATAACAGGATTATTTTTAGCTATACATTATTCAGCTCATATTGATTTAGTCTTCTCTAGAGTAGTACACATTTGTCGAGACCTAAATATGGATGACTTTTATGAACTTTACATGCCAATGTTGCTTCTATATTTTTTATCTGTGTTTAACTTCATAGTGGACGAGGATTATATTATGGTTCATAAAAATTTTATTATGCATGAATAATTAGAGTTATAATTTTATTTTTAGTAATAGCAACAGCTTTTATAGGTTATGTTCTACCATGAGGGCAAATATCATTCTGAGGTGTTACAGTAATTTATTATCCGCTATTCTGCTAGTACAATGAGTATGAGGAGGTTTTGCAGCAGATAATGCAACTTTAAATCGATTTTGCACATTTCAATTTGTACTTCCATTTATTGTAACGGCCATTATTATGATTCATTTATTATTTCTTCATCAAACACGATCAAACAACCCCTTAGGAACAAATAGTAATATTCATAAAATCCCTTTTCATCCCTACTTTAAATTTAAAGATATTTTAGGATTGAGCATTTTATTTACATTCTTATCTTTTTTGTCTTTAAAAGAGCGTTATATACTTGGAGATCGTGATAACTTTATTCCAGCTAATCCACTTGTCATCCCAGTACACATTCAACCAGAATGCTATTTTCTATTCGCTTATGCTATTTTACGCTCTATTCCTAATAAATTAGGAGGAGTATTTGCTTTAGCAATATCTATTGCTATTTTATTTTTATACCCTTAATAATTAATTACAAATTCACGAGAATTACCATATTACCCAATTAATCAACGCATATTTTGATTCATAGTAAAATCAGTAATTCTTTTAACATGACCAGTAGAAGATCCTGATATCTTAACAGGACAAATTGTTACTATCTTATACTTTATTTATTATATTTTAAATATCTTAATTATTAAAATGTGAAATAATACTCTTTATTTTTAAGTAAAATAAATAAATAAGTAATAAACCTATTGATAAGATTATGTCTTGAAATCGTTATAAAGGTTTAATTCCCTTATTAATATTTTACATACCTAAACCTTTAAAAGAAAATTTTTAATCCCAAATAAACAAATAAAAATTTTTAAGACAAAGTCAAAAAACATTTTAATTCCAAATATATTAATTTATTCTATCTATAACGTGGCAAAGTTCCTCGAACTGAAATATATATAAAAGCAATAAAAATTAGTTTTAAATACAATATAAATGAATTTAAATAAGAACCAAGAAAGATAATACATACTAATACACTTAAGATTAATATTCTTGAATGTTCACCAAAAAAAAAGCAAAACCTCCTCTTCCATATTCAATATTAAAACCTGAAACTAATTCTGATGCTCCTTCAGCAAAATCAAAAGGACTAGGAATTGTTTCACCTAAAAAAGATACAACCCATACATTACATAAACGTAGACATAAAAACAAAAATGAAATTCTCATTTCATAATAAAAAAATATAGTAATGAATAACTTCTAATTCAAAAAACAAAAGAACAAAATTAATGCCAATCTTAGCTCTTAGAAATTCTTGGTGCAACAGCCCGTAAGCCACCTAATAAAGCATAATTAGAATTAGATGATTAACTTTTAACGTTACATTCTACTATTGGTTTTAATACTTAAGAGCCCACCCCCGCCCAAAATGTGACGCCTTGGACTGTAATGTCATTGATATATGTTGCTCGATGTATTAAAAATTAATACTCTTGCATGTGGTTTCTGAACAATATTACGTAGCAAAATCATTAACAAATGTCTAAAATGCATGGGAAACTTAGAGGCAAATTAATTATTTGTTTTAATAAACGCGTAGCAAGTAGAGAACATTTTACGTCAAATACAACTTTGAGTTATCTAACGCTAATTACATAATGATGTTATAGAAATAGCTCTGCGTTATCGCATTTGCAGGCACGCTGGGCTCCCTCATTCTTCACTTGTTCGTTAGAGAGGAAGTGTCACTTTATTTCTCTTGTGGTTTTAAGGCAGGATACATATTGGAAAATTGAGGTGAGCATGCTGAAATGATATTCAGAATTGTAAAAACAATGTTTCTTTATTTCTCTGCTTCTTTATTGTTAGCACACTTACTGCTTAAATAGCTATAAGTTGCAATAATTTCACCTCATTGATATTTCACTTCACATGTTGAGATATACTTTATTTGAATCTTTGAAGGCATGAGACACACCAAACATGTATCCAAGATATACCTGCCTCGAGATTTAAGTAACCTTGTGAGCGATTTTCAGCTTTGCGTCTCGAAGTACTTTGTAAATACGTGTAGATATTTCTACCGAATTTCTGGCACATTATTTTTAATGTTAACAACGGGCGATGGAAGAAAAATAGCATTGATCGTTTAATGCCATAAGTCCATGAAATATACGAAGTATGGAATTTATCCTACTTTTCGCTTTTTATGCGGTTCAAAAACATACAAATGGCTGGCCCCGTAGCTCAGTCGATAGAGCACCTGCCTGCTGTGCAACGAGTCCCGGGTCGGTTCCTGGCTGGGGGGTGAGAATTTTTCTCTAGCCAGGATTATTCCCTATTCCCTAGGGTCTGGAAATATGAACCAGAGTGTGAATGTGCGTGTAATCTAATAATTAAAACTCCAAAAGTGCAAGAAACCCAACGACAAGAGAATACGAGCTAACACCACTGCCAATGGGCAATAAGTTCCAAAAGAAAGGCCACCGATAAGACCAATGTAGCTAAAGGCACGGTAGAAAACTTACAGATGTTATAAACAACGGAATATGTTGTTGTTCTAGGCTCTTCCGGTGTAGGCCGCGTCATAAAGGCGTTGGTTGCCGACGTTTCCCAGGTCGGTGAAACGTCGGCACACAATGCTTTTATGACGCGGCCTACACCGGAAGAGACTACAACAATCAACAATAATGGACACCGGCCTTGGAAACCTTCGTAAACATCTAAAGGAATATTTCTAAAAGGTTTTCTTTTTGTGGTGCTGGAAATTCGTGTTTGCGTTAAAACCCAATATCGAACTTATGAATAGAACAAAATATGCCCTCTTGTTACCATAAGTGAGTGGCAGAAAAGTAATATTAATTTAACTTAAAAACCAATTTTTAGTAACTTAAATATGCAATTGTGTATGATTAAAATATTTTAGTGATAGATATGTAATGTTCTTTAAGCTGAAAAGCATTTCAGTAACAATGTGCACATTTAGCTATAATTAAGAGACCAAAGGTTATATCTGTAAATCGTGTTATTTTAAACATAAAAATCCTTGCCTATACTTAAATATACCAATTCTGAAATAAATAAGTGAACCCTCAGCATGAGGTGTGATTTGATAGGGCAGTGAATATATGACACAAATATGTACCTTCAAGACTCAGCTCAAATACATTTACTTAAGTAAGTTTTGTTTTCGAAATCGTCAAGTATTCCGACCTGCTGGCAACTGGACACAGTCACTGCCTTAGTAATCGTTAATAACCAGGAATGTGCAACATTACAAATGTTCTAGAAGGCAATTAGAAATACGGTTGAGTCACATTCACATGACTTTCTCTACCCAATATGGTTTATTTCTGTATAGCTTGTGCAACTTATTTTTACGGAAGCTTGTTTTTTTACCTACTTCGTGTTAATGAAGATAAACGTTTGCAGAAATAGTTTCATTACTATTCTTTTGTAGGTACAAAGGGGGGGAGGAGGACACCGAATTACTAGTCTGAAGTTTAAGCACCTTGGTAGAGATCGCAGGGTAGTTTTACGCTTTTTCGCAGTTGAAAGAAATCCAGTTTTTTCTAGAATTACGCCATCTAGGACAATGAATTTTTTACTGGTTATTAAAGAAGGTTTTCTGAATATACTGGTATCAAGCTTTTATGCTAGCTTCATATCTTCTAATTATAAATATTTAAATACTGTAAAATAATTTATAAAACATTTCAATTTAATTTAAGGTACACTTTTCTGTGAAAATACAAATCACAACTCTACCAATTTTTATTAGTAGCTTATGACAGCTGGTTAACCATTTCTCCGTTTGAGGGATTAATTTAATTTTAAAAATATAGTCGCAAGAAAATAATTTTTTAATGTAGCTCTTTTGTAATTTTGTGGACGCCGTGTAATTTAGGATCAAATGTTTTAACCTACTAAATGCTGCTGAACATTATGTACAATTAATTAACAATTCATTTAATTGTTAACGTTCTTTTCTTATTTCTAAATCACCTTTTATCTCTAGGATACGGTCAAAAGGACTACGATTTGTTTGAGCTAAACAAGATACAAACCATACATTACATAAAGGTAGACATAAAAACAAAAATCAAATTCTCATTTGATAATAACAGAAATATAATAATGAATAACTTCTAATTAAAAAACTAAAAGGTAACAAAGTTAATGCCAATCTTACCTCATAAGAAATTGTTTGTGTAACAGCCCGTAAGTCACCTAATAAAGCATAATAAGAATTACATGATCTACCAGCCAACATTACAGTATATACTCCCATGCTTGCACACACTAAAAAAAACCCAAATTAAGAGATAATAAACATCTTATATGAGGAATTAATATTCATAAAATTAAAAATAAAAATAAAGAAAATACTGGACTCACATAATATAATAAATAATTTGAAACTAAAGAATTTACATGTTCTTTACAAAATAATTTAATAGCATCACCAAAAGGCTGTAAAATTCCTATAAATCCAACCATAATAGGGCCTTTACGAAGGTGAATATAACCCAAGACTTTCCGTTCTAATAAAGTAAAAATGTCAACTCCAACCATAACAAAAATAATTAAAACTAATCCTACTAATATTATTATAAATATTTCCTTTCTTAACATTTACTATCTATGATTATTTATCATATATACAGATTATAAACCTATTGCACTTCTTCTTTTCTGCCAAAATAGTTCTATTAATAAAATTTGAACCAAAAAAGGATTGTTATAAATACTTGGTCCTCTCGTGCTAAAATATTTAACGAAATTAAAGATAGAAACTAACCTGGCTCACGCCGGTTTAGATCTCAGATCATGTAAGATTTTCAAGTTCAAACAGACCTAGTTATTAAACATCTACATCCAAAATTAATCTTATTCCAACATCGAGGTCACAATCTCTTTCTTCAATATGAACTCTCAAAATGAATTATGCCGTTATCCCTAAGGTAATTTAACCACTTAATCATTAAATATGGATCTCAAAATTAATTATAATATCAAACCTAAAGAAGAGTTTATTTTATCTTCAAATCACCCTAATTAAATATTATTCCATAATAAAGAAAAATTTATTCTTAACTTAATTAGTTGCTTTAAATATTAAACTCTATAGGATACTGTTGTCCCTTAATTTAATTTAAGTATTTTTACTTAAAATCTAAATTGAACTAAATTAATATAAAACAGTATTTACCTCTTCCAACCATTCACACCAGCCGTGAATTAAGAGACTAATGATTATGCTACCTTTGCACAGTCAAAATACTGCGGCCCTTCAAAATATTTTCAGTGGACAGGTTAAATCTCTTAATTTTATTCAAGAAACCATTTTCTTAATAAACATCTAAGTAAATTATTTGCCTAATTCTTTATATTAACATTACATTTCATCAATATAACGATTCATATTTTACTAATTAAATAAAAATTAAAAATCATAATTAAAATAAGAGTTAAAATTTAACATCATTAAATTAATAACAAGTTCTAAATTTACAAAACTATTCACAGCAACAAATTACTGTAAACATACTTTAAAAGGTACCCTTTAAGGTTAAGAAAATAAAATATTCACATACTTAAACATTAAATAAATTAGAATTAAAAATTATAATTAATTTCAGTATACTCTGATACATAAGATAGAACAAAATAAATTGACTTTGATTTATCATATAAAAATTTATCTTCCTTCACAATACTAATATACTATAGTGAAAATTATTGCATCAATTTATTGTACAAACACAAAATTTTACTTAATTTACATACAAAAAATTAATTAACATAATTTTTTTTATTAATTTCAGATAACATCGAATTCACGATATTGACTTCAGTGAAAATCAAAATCTTAACTTTAAGTTTATTCTGTTAACATTGTCTTTAGGTACACCTTCCGGTACACCCAGTTTGTTACGACTTATATCATCTTAATAATGAGAGTGACCGGCGATGTGTACATATTATAGAGCTATTAATCCTTTTTATAATCTTCATAAAATTACAATTAAGCCCACCTTTAAATTATTTTATAGCAATTATTCATAATAAATACAATTTATTGTAGCCCATTATATTACTGTACTTTGACTTGAAATATTAATTATTATTACATTCAGAAAAATATCTAAAAAATATATTCTTAAACAGCTGTATACACGGATTAACATAAGTAAGGTTTAACGTGGATTATCGATTACGTAACAGACTCCTCTATATAGATTATAATAGCGCCAAATTCTTTAAGTTTTAAGATCATAACTACTAATAAACTAGCTTATAAATTTACTATAAAATAATAGTGTATCTAATCCTAGTTTATACTTTTAACATCATAATGGTCACACTAATTATATATATACATTTATTAACAAATTTAAAATACTTAAACTATTATATACTTAATCAATATCAATTACTTAAAAACCAATAATTTTTATTTAACCTTATTGTATAACCGCGGAAGATGGCACAAACTTCACCAAACTTTTATAACATTTACCAGATCTAAATTAACTAAATATAAATAATGTTATCGACTGCATAATCAAATTACAACTATCTTTAAGAAAACTTAATATTACATAAATTTGCACATAGTTTAATATTAAAACCAACAAATTCAAGCAAGAATAAAACTTAAAATATAATTTAATTAATAAAATGAATCAACGCAGCATATAAAATGTTAAATATATTCACTTAACTAATATATTAAATAAAATTTTATAAAATGGATCAGCACAATTTTTTTTAAAAATCAATAAAAATTTAAATTTGAGTAAAACTGCCCAAAATCATTTTCTCCCGAAAAAGGGGAATTTACCCAATTCGATTTAAATAATCTTTCAAAGCACTTGTTCTACTAAAGTACTTTCTTCTTACAAATAGACAGATTCCATGTTTTCTTATCTTATAATAGTATATAATGATATATTTATTGGAATATACTTATCTTATTGAATTTACTAAATATAATTGTAAGGATCACACTTATGTATTTATTATTAAAACGCCTATTTATTTTTTCCCATATAGGTTATTATACCTACACATATAAATATAGATGATAATTAATACGAATAATGTAAGTAAATCTTCTTTGATAAGATCTTATATATTTAAAAGATTATACTTATAATCATGTCTTTGTTATATTCTGAACAGAGTTTACTCAATTTAACAGACAAAAATAAGTAATCAATAAAATTCATTATTAAACCAATAAATTTAAAATTTATTTAAATGAAAAAGTAAAATGCCTGATTAAAAAGGACTATATGGATAGGATAAACCATGTAAATTATTACTTTTACTAATTATTTTGCATTTAACAGAATTTAACAGTATCTTAAAATATAAAACATTTTTGTGCAACCTACACTAAAATGTAGAAAAGTAACGATTAAATAAAGAAGTTAATATTCCAGTATTATAGGATTTCACATTTTGATAATAAATAGCAAGAAAATAAGAAATTAAACCTAATCCATTACAACGCAGTAAAATTCTAATTAAAATTGGACTAACAATTAAAAATATTATTGATAATACACGTATTAAAACTAAAACAATAAATTTGATTTAATGAAATATCTCCTCTCATATAATCCTCACTATACAAATTTATTAAAGATGAAATTAATATAACAAAACTTATATATAACAAAGGTATTCAATCCAACAATAATATTATAACAATTGAAAAAGAATTTAATCTAATAACTCCTGCATTCAGCAAAATAAATTAAATTATTTATAATACAATATATAACAAATATAAATCTTAACAAAGAAAATAATATTAAAAAAAACTATAATGAAACACAATGATGAATAAATCATAACCCAAGATAATTTCATTTATTATTTCTATGATACCACAAATCGCAATGTTATTATAAACCACTCAAGCAATAACATCTAAAATCAAATTAATACAAAATCTAATTTTAAAATTAATACATGTGAAGGTAATCAATATAATATGAATAATAAATATTCACGACAATATCCACTTACTCTTCTATAAATTCCAGAATAATAAATTCCATGTTGACTATATGAATATAAATATAAGGTATAAGCGGCTCTAAAAAAAGAAATGAAAATAATAAATAATAATACTATTCACATTCAACCCATTATACTATTAAATAAACCAATCTCTCCTAATACATTTAATGAGCGAGGAGCTGCTATATTAAGTGACGAAAGTAAAAATCATCATGAGATTATTCCTGGTATTAAATTTAATAAACCTTTATTAATTAATAATCCTCGACTTCCTAAACGTTCATAACTAATATTAGCTAAATAAAACAAACCAGATGAACATAAGTCATCAGCAATTATCAAAACAAACGTTATATAGAATCATGTTAAACTAACTTAAGAACCTCCTATTAATCTAGTACATAGTCAAAATACATTAATATACCAATTTCCATTAAATATTTACAAACAGGTAATAAACAATAACAAGCTAGTTTTAATAAAACTCCAGCTACAATTATAGATCCTGAAACTGGAGTTTCCACATGTGCCCTATGTAATCGTAAATGCACTAAATATATAGGTATTTTAACTAAAAATGCCAAAATTATTCTAAGATATAAATAAAAATTTATAAAATCATTCTTCTATATCAATGAAAAAAGTAAATGATTTAAATAATTATAAAGATATATTATTCTTAATAATATTGGTAGTGAAGTAAATAAAGTATAAAAAATGCACAAATTCCTGCTTGCAATGGTTCAGGTTGATATCTCCAACCAACAATTAAAAATAAAGGTGGATTTAAACTTACCTTAAAAAAAAGGAATTAAGTTAAATTAAATTTATTCTACAAAAGGTACAAATCAACATTAACAATAATATTAAATTCATAAGTAGAAATAAGGTGTTATAAAATTTATACTGAACCATAGAATAACTAGCTAAAATTATTAAAATACAAACTCAAAAGCTTAACATAATTAAACCATACGACAAATAATCATATCCAAAAATACATCTTAATCTCATTCAACAAAAAAATTTATATTAATTAAAAATAGCAATGATATATAAAACAGAAAATTTGGAATTAATCAACTTTTATTTATGAAACATAATGAAATTAAAATACTATATATGCAATATATCTTAACATTGTAACAAATCAAATGAATTAAAATAATCATTTCCATGATTTCGAATTTTGATTTAGCCTTCTATAGAGTAGTACACATTTGTCAAAACGTAAATTATGAAAGACTTTTACGAACTTGACACGCCTATGGTGCTTCTATATTTTTTATCTGTATTTATATTCATATTGGACGAGGCTTATATTATGGTTCAAATACATCTTATTATACACATATAATTGGAGTTATAATTTTATACTTAGTAATAATAACAGTTTTATGGGTTATGTTCTACTATGAGGACAAATATCATTCTGAGGTGCTACAGAAATTACTAATTTATTATGCGTTTTTCCTTACTTAGGAAATGAATTAGTACATTGAGTATGAGGAGGTTTTGTAGTAGATAATGAAACTTTAAATCGATTTTTCACATTTCATTTTGTACTTCCATTTATTGTAACAGCCTTTATTATAATTATTTGTTATTTATTCATCAAATAGATCAACCAATCACAAATAGTAATATTGATAAAATCGCTTTTCAGTCCTACTTTACATTTAAAGTTATTTTAGGATTTAACATTTTGTTTATATTCCTATCTTATTTGTCTTTATAAGAACCTTAACCTGATAATTTTATTCCAGCTAATCCACTTGTCACCACAGTAACATTCAACCAGAATGCTATTTTCTATTCGCTAATGCTATTTTACGCTCTATTCCTAATAAATTAGGAGGAGTAATTGCCTTAGTAATATCTATTGCTATTTTATTTTTTATATCCTTAATAATTACAAATTCACGACGATTATCATATTACCCAATTAAGAAATTCATGTTTTGATTCATAGTAATAATAGTAATTCTTTAACGTGAATTGGAGCTTAACCAACAGAATATCTTTATATCATAACAGAACAAATGCTTACTACTTTATGCTTTCTTTATTATATATTAAATATCTTAATCATTAAAATATGAGATAATACTCTGTACCTTTAAGTAAAATAGATAAATAAGTTACAAACTTAATAATAACATTATGTCTTGAAATTATAATAAAGGGTATAATTCCCTTATTAACTTTTTACTTACTTAAACCTTTCAAAGAAAATTTTAATCCCATATTGAAAAATAAAAAATTTAAAGACAAAGGGAAAAATATCTTTCATGCCAAATATATTAATTTAATATATCGATAACGCGTTAAATTTCCAAGAACTCAAATATATATAAAAGCAATAAAAATTAGTTTTAAATAAAATATAAATGAATTTAAATCAGAACCAAGAAAGATAATACATATTAATATACTTATGAACAATTTTTTGAATATTCACCCAAAAAAAGGCAAAACCTCCTCTTGCATATTCAATATTAAAACCTGAAACTAATTCTGATGCTCCATCAGGAAAATCAAAAGGACTAGGAATTGTTTCACCTAAAAAAGATACAAACCATACATTACATAAAGGTAGACAAAAAAACAAAAAACAAAAGAAATTCTCATTTGATAATAAAAAATTTAATAATGAATAAGTTCTATTTAAAAAAAATAAAGGATAACAAAATTAATGCCAATCTTACCTCATAAGAAATTGTTTGTGCAACAGTCCGTAAGCCACCTAATGAAGCATAATTAGAATTAGATGGTCAACCTTTAACGTTGCATTTTACTATTGCTTTTAATACTTAAGAGCCCACCCCCGCTCAAAATGTGACGCCGCGGGCAGTTATGTCATTTAAATATGTTGCTTGATCCTAGGTATTTATATTAATACTCTTGCATGTGTTTTCTGAACAATATTACGTAGCAAAATCATTAACAAATTTGGTGCAAATTAATTATTTATTTTAATAAACGCGCAGTAAGTATTGGGCATTTTACGTCAAATACAAAATGGAGTGATCTAGTGCTAATTCCATAATGATGTCATAGCAATACCGCTGCGTATTCGCAGTTGCAGACACGCTGGGCTCACTCATTCTTTAGTTGTTCGTTAGAGAGGAAGCAACTCCAAGTGGCAGTTTTTGTTTCTCTTGTGGTTTTAAGACAGTATACATATTGGAAAATTGAGGTGAGTATACTGAAATGATATTCAGAATTGTAAAACAATGCTTCTTTATTTCTCTGCTTCTTTATTGTTGTGCAGCATTACAAATGTTCTAGAAGGCAATTAAAAATATGGTGGAGTCATATTCACATGACTTTCTCTACCCAATATGGTTTATTTCTGTATAGCTTGTGCAACTTATTTTTACAGAAGCTTGTTTTTTACCTAGTTCGTGTTAATCGAGATAAACGTTCGCAGAAATAGTTTCATTACTATTGTTTTGTAGGTACAAAGGGGGGGGGACACCGAATTACTAGTCTGAAGTTTAAGCACCTTGGTAGAGATCGCAGGGTATTTTTATGCTTTTTCGCAGTTGAAAGAAATCCAGTTTTTTCTAGAATTACGCCATCTAGGACAATGAATATGTTACTGCTTATTAATGAAGGTTTTCTGAATATACTGGTATCTAGCTTTTATGCTAGCTTCATATCTTTTAATTATAAATATTTAAATACTGTAAAATAATTTATAAAACATTTCACTTTCATTTAAGGTACACTTATCTGTGAAAATACAAATCACAACTCTACCAATTTTATTAGTAGTTTATGACAGCTGGTTAACCATTTCTCCGTTTGAGTGATTAATTTAATTTTAAAAATATAGTCGCAAGAAAATAATTTTTAATGTAGCTCTTTTGTAATTTTGTGGACGCAGTGTAATTTAGGATCAAATGTTTTAACCTACTAAATGCTGCAAATAATTAACAATTCATTTAATTCTTAACGTTCTTTTCTTATTTCTAAATCACGGATACATACGGTCACGGATACGGTCAAAAGGACTACGATTTGTTTGAGCTAAACAAGATACAAACCATACATTACATAAAGGTAGACATAAAAACAAAAATCAAATTCTCATTTGATGATAACAGAAATATAATAATGAATAACTTCTAATTAAAAAAAACTAAAAGGTAACAAAGTTAATGCCAATCTTACCTCATAAGAAATTGTTTGTATAACAGCTCATAGGCCACCATATAAAGCATAATAAGCATTAGATGATCAACCAGCCAACATTACAATATATACTCCCCTACTTGTGCACACTAAAAAGAAAACAAATTAAGAGTTAATGAACCTCTTATATGAGGAATTAATATTCATAGCATTAAAGATAAAAATAAGGAAAATAGTGGACACACATAATATAATAAATAATTTGAAACTAAAGGATTTACATGTTCTTTACAAAACAATTTAATAGCATCACCAAAAGGCTGTAAAATTCCTATAAATCCAACCCTGTTAGGGTCTTTACGAAGATGAATATAACCCAAGACTTTCCGTTGTAATAAAGAAAGGCAACTCCAACCATAAAAAAATAATTAAAACTAATCCTACTAATACTATTATAAATATTTCCTTTCTTATGATTATTTATCATATATACAGATTCTAAACATTTTGCATTTCTTCTTTTCTGCCAAAATAGTTCTATTAATAAAAGTCGAACCCCCCAAAAATTGTTTTAAATATTTGGCCCTCTCGTGCTAGAATATTTAACAAAATTAAAGATAGTAACCAATCTGGCTCACACCGGTTTAGATCTCAGATCATGTAAGATTTTAAAGGACGAACAGACCTAGTTATTAAACATCTAAATCCAAAACTAATCTTAATCCAACATGAAGGTCAGAATCTCTTTTGTAATATGAACTCTCAAAAAGAATTATGCTGTTATCCCTAAGGTAATTTAACCTTTTAATCCTTAAATGTGGATCTTAAAATTACTTATAATATCAAACTTAAAGAAGAGTTTATTTTATCTTCAAATCACCCTAACTATATATTATTCCATAATAAAGAAAAATTTATTCTTAACTTAATTAGTTACTTTAAATATTAAACTCTATAGGATATTCTTGTCCCTTAATTTAATTTAAGTATTTTTACTTAAAATCTAAATTGAACTAAATTAATATAAACAGTATTTACCTCTTCCAACAATTCATACCAGCCCTGAATTAAGAGACTAATGATTATGCTAGCTTTGCACAGTCAAAATACTGCGGCCCTTCAAAATATTTTCAGTGGACAGGTTAAATCTCTTAATTTTATTCAAGAAACCATTTTCTTAATTAACATCTAAGTAATTTTTTTTGCCTAATTCTTTATATTAAAATTACATTTAATCAATATAACAATTCACATTTTACTAATTAAATAAAAATTGTAATTAAAATAAGAGTTAAAATTTAACATCATTAAATTAATAACAAGTTCTAAATATACAAAACTATTCACAGCATCAAAATACTATAAACCTACATTAAAACGTTTTTCCCGTTTAAGGTTAAGAAAATAAAATATTCATATACTTAAACATTAAATAATTACATTCCCTAAATTAAAATCATTTATTAAAAATCTAGATATCCTTGAAAGCGATTAATATTTGATTACAAATTAAAATGTTTTAATATTTATGACACAATAATTAAAACATGTAATTAAATCTTTCAAATTCAAGAAAAAAAATCTGATGTGTTACACTCACATGACCTTCTCTACTCTTGTACAAACTATTTTACAAACGCTGATTCTCCATATGCTTCATGTTAATCGAAATAAACATTTGCAGACTCTATCTTATTGCTAATTTTCTTGTAGAGGTAAGGGGAATATATATTTACAAGGGTAATATAGAAATACAGTAGCCTTTAAGCATATACATATCTCTTAATAGCTGGTTGCTAGGTGCAGCACCATTCCCTTTGCCACAGATTAATACTCTTTGCATATCAATGACAAAAAAATGAATAAGGAATTCCCTTTTAAGAAAATAAGTATTGAAAAATTTAAGAGAATAACAAGCAATATCTCGAAAATCGTTCACTCAACAAAAAAAAATGTATGACATAAATTGTGTATTTTAACGCGATCTACATTTTTTGTGTAGTAAATTTTTCTCTATCTCTTATGGTTTACCGGTTATGCAAAAGTCGTTCACAATGAAGAACACTTTTGGAGACATTCCCAGAAAATTCAAGATATACGTTTTATTTGTCATGAAAATATCTTAAACATATGATATTTTAATCAAAATCGTTAGAGCCGATTTTGAGAAAATTAAAATTTTCAAAAAATCTTCCATGTAAAGGGTATCCTGGGGTGGGGGGATTTTCTTGAAAACTTTCGTGTCGCATCCCTGGAAGATACTGAACCTAAATATCAAGTTTGGTGTTTATCCGACTGTTCGTTCCTGAGTTATGCTGTTCACAGACACACAGACAGACAGACACACAGACAGACAGACATACAGACAGACAGACAGACATACAGACAGACAGACATACAGACAGACAGACAGACACACAGACAGACACACAGACACACAGACAGACACACAGACACACACGGACATGTTTCCAAAAATGCTTTTTTTGGATGCAAGGGATCTCAAAACATGTATTTCCGGTGAAATCTCGGTATCGAATTTTTGAGTGGAATACAATACTTCTCCTACTTACTATACGTAATAGAGAAAGTAAAAATTATAATTAAATTCAGTATACTCTTATACATAAGATACAACAAAATAAATTGACTTTGATTAATCATATAAAAATTTAACTTCCTTCACAATACTAATATACTATAGTGAAAATTATTCCATTAATTTATTGTACAAACACAAAATTTTACTTAATTTACTCACAAAAAATTAACTAATATAAACAATTTTATATCAATAATTATTTTCATTAATTGACCTAATAGCGGTTAAAACTAAAAGCCCGGGACTTAAGTACTTACAAAGAATGTAAGTCGCCATTGGGGTATGACATCTCAATACATTTGAGATCTCCTTGTGGTTTACCGGGAAAAATTCGAGTCAGCTGGAGAATTTAATGGCATGCCGGCATGTTGCCATGGTAGCTCAGTGGTTAGAGCCACCGGTCGAAGATCGGCAGATCCGTGGTTCAAATCCCGGCTATGGCATTGAATTTTTCAGTTGTCTGATTCTACCTTTCCAACCCTGTGCAACACACGGCTAGTGTGAAAGAACAATTATTTCCAAAAAAATCGATATTAATTAAAAATAGCAATGATATATAAAACAGAAAATTTGGGATTAATCAACTTTTATTTATGAAACATAATGAAATTAAAATTCTATATATGCAATATATCTTAACATTGTAACAAATCAAATGAATTAAAATAATCATTTCCATGATTCCGAATTTTGAATTAGCCTTCTCTAGAGTAGTACACATTTGTCAAAACGTAAATTATGAATGACTTTTACGAACTTGACACGCCTATGGTGCTTCTATATTTTTTATCTGTATTTATATTCATATTGGACGAGGCTTATATTATGGTTCAAATACATCTTATTATACATATATAATTGGAGTTATAATTTTATACTTGTAATAGAAACAGTTTTTATGGGTTATGTTCTACTATGAGGACAAATATCATTCTGAGGTGCTACAGATATTACTAATTTATTATCCGTTTTTGCTTACTTAGGAATTGAATTAGTACAATGAGTATGAGGAGGTTTTGCAGTTGATAATGAAACTTTAAATCGATTTTTCACATTTCATTTTGTACCTCCATTTATTGTAACAGCCTTTATTATAATTCATTTGTTATTTATTCATCAAATAGTATCAAACAATCACAAATAGTAATATTGATATAATCCCTTTACAGTCCTGCTTTACATTTAAAGATATTTTAGGATTTAGCATTTTCTTTATATTCCTATCTTATTTGTCTTTAAAAGAACCTTAACCTTATAATTTTATTCCAGCTAATCCACTTGTCACCGCAGTAACATTCAACCAGAATGCTATTTTCTATTCGCTAATGCTATTTTACGCTCTGTTCCTAATAAATTAAAGAGGAGTAATTGCTTTAGTAATATCTATTGCTATTTCATTTTTTATATTCTTAATAATTACAAAATCACGACGATTATCATATTACCCAATTAATAAAATCATGTTTTGATTCATAGTAATGATAGTAATTGTTTTAACGTGAATTGGAGCTTAACCAACAGAATATCTTTATATCTTAACAGAACAAATGCTTACTACTTTTTGCTTTCTTTATTATATTTTAAATATCTTAATCATTAAAATATGAGATAATACTCTGTACCTTTAAGTAAAATAGATAAATAAGTTACAAACTTAATAATAACATTATGTCTAGAAATTATAATAAAGGGTATAATTCCCTTATTAACTTTTTACTTACTTAAACCTTTCAAAGAAAATTTTAATCCCATATTGAAAAATAAAAAATTTAAAGACAAAGGGAAAAATATCTTTCATGCCAAATATATTAATTTAATATATCGATAACGCGTTAAATTTCCAAGAACTCAAATATATATAAAAGCAATAAAAATTAGTTTTAAATAAAATATAAATGAATTTAAATCAGAACCAAGAAAGATAATACATATTAATATACTTATGAACAATTTTTTGAATATTCACCCAAAAAAAGGCAAAACCTCCTCTTGCATATTCAATATTAAAACCTGAAACTAATTCTGATGCTCCATCAGGAAAATCAAAAGGACTAGGAATTGTTTCACCTAAAAAAGATACAAACCATACATTACATAAAGGTAGACAAAAAAACAAAAAACAAAAGAAATTCTCATTTGATAATAAAAAACTTTAATAATGAATAAGTTCTATTTAAAAAAAATAAAGGATAACAAAATTAATGCCAATCTTACCTCATAAGAAATTGTTTGTGCAACAGTCCGTAAGCCACCTAATGAAGCATAATTAGAATTAGATGGTCAACCTTTAACGTTGCATTTTACTATTGCTTTTAATACTTAAGAGCCCACCCCCGCTCAAAATGTGACGCCGCGGGCAGTTATGTCATTTAAATATGTTGCTTGATCCTAGGTATTTAAATTAATACTCTTGCATGTGTTTTCTGAACAATATTACGTAGCAAAATCATTAACAAATTTGGTGCAAATTAATTATTTATTTTAATAAACGCGCAGTAAGTATTGGGCATTTTACGTCAAATACAAAATGGAGTGATCTAGTGCTAATTCCATAATGATGTCATAGCAATACCGCTGCGTATTCGCAGTTGCAGACACGCTGGGCTCACTCATTCTTTAGTTGTTCGTTAGAGAGGAAGCAACTCCAAGTGGCAGTTTTTGTTTCTCTTGTGGTTTTAAGACAGTATACATATTGGAAAATTGAGGTGAGTATACTGAAATGATATTCAGAATTGTAAAACAATGTTTCTTTATTTCTCTGCTTCTTTATTGTTACCTAAACTTGCTGCTTAAGTAGCTATACGTTGCAATAATTTCACCTCATTGATATTTCACTTCACATGTTGAGATATACTTTATTTGAATCGTTGAAGGCATCAGACACACCAAACATGTATCCAAGATATACCTGCCTCGAGATTTAAGTAACCTTGTGAGCGATTTTCAGCTTTGCGTCTGGAAGTACTTTGTAAATACATGTACATAATTCTTCCGAATTTCTGGCACATGACTTTTAATGTTAGCAACGGGTGAAGCAAGAAAAATAGCATATGATCGTTTAATGCCGTAAGGTGGGGCAGTAAACATTTCTGCACGTTATTGCCCTAACTGTGGAGGTTTTCCTTCTCTCCCTCTGGGAGACCATAGTTCACAATGAAGACGTAACGTTAACTGTTCCTGTGGTATTTTTATCGAAATTTTCATATCCGGTTTTGAAAAATAAGTACTAAACAAAATACTTCAATATAAATCACTGTTTCGTGGGAAAGTTCATGAAAATCTTTGAAAAATATCCATCAAATAACATGGACTTATATACGAAGTTAGGAATTTATCCTACTTTTCGCTTTTTATGCCGTTCATAATCATACAAATGGCTGGCCCCGTAGTTCAGTCAGTAGTGTACCTGCCTGCTGTGCGAGGGGTCCCGGGTTCGGTTCCAAGCTGTGGGGTGGGAATTTTTCTCTAGCAAAGATTATTGTCTATTCCCTAGGGTCCGGAAGTATGAACGAGAGTGTGAATGTGTGTGTAATCTAATGATTAAGAGCCCAAAGGTGCAAGAAATCCACCGACAAGAGAATAAAAGCTAACACCATTGCCTATAGGCAAAGGTTACAAAAAAAGGCCACCGATAAGACCAATGTAATTAAAGGCGGGGTATAGATTGAACTAAAGAAAATATACACATGTTATAAACAAAGGAATATTTCTAAAAGGTTTGCTTTTTGTGGTCCCGTAAACCCGTGTTTCCATTAAAACCCAATATCCAACTTATGTATTAAACAAAATATGCCCTCCAGCTACCATAAGTGAGCGAGAAAGTAAAATTAATTTTACTTAAAAACCAAATTTTAGTAACTTAAATATGCAATTGTGTGTGATTAAAATAGTTTGGGGATATGTAATGTTCTTCAAACTGAAAAGCATTTCTGTAAAAATGCACACATTTACCTATAGGTAATTAAGGGACGAAAGGTACATATATCTGTAAATCGTGTTATTTGAAAAATAGAAATCTTTGCCTATATTTAAAAATACCAATTCTGAAATAAATAAGTGAACCCTCAGCATGAGGTGTGTTTTGATAGGGCAGTGAATATATGACACAAATATGTACCTTCAAGACTCAACTCAAATACATTTACTTAAGTAAGTTTTGTTTTCGAAATCGGAAAGTATTCCGACCTGCTGGCAACTGGACACAGTCACTGCCTTCGTAATCGTTAATAACCAGGAATGTGCAACATTAGAAATGCTCTAGACGGCATTTAAAATACGGTTGAGTCATATTCACATGACGTTCTCTACCCAATATGGTTTATTTCTGTATAGCTTGTGCAACTTATTTTTACGGAAGCTTGTTTTTTTACCTACTTCGTGTTAATAGAGATAAACGTTTGCAGAAATAGTTTCATTACATATTCTGTTGTAGATACAAGGGGGGGGTAGAGTACACTGAATTAATAGTATGAAGTTCAAGCACCTTGTTAGACATCCCAGGGTATTTTTACGCTTTTTCGCAATTGAAAACAATTCAGTTTTTTCTATAATTACACCATCTATATCCATGAACGTTTTAGTGCTTATTAAAGATTTTCTGAATATACCAGTATCCAGCTTTTTTTTTTAGCTAGCTTTAAATCTTTTAATTCAAAAATATTTAAATAATTTAAAATCATTTCTAAAATGTTTTCACTTTCATTCAAAGTACACTTTTCCGTGAAAATACAAATCAGAACTCTACCAATTTTTTAATATGAGTTTTAATAAGTAGCTTAAGACAGCTGGTTAACTATTTCTCAGTCTGAGGGACTAATTTAATTTTAAAAGAATAGTCGCAAGAAACTAATTATTAATGTAAGTCTTTTGTGTTTTCGTGGAAGCCGTGTAATTTAGGATCCAATTATCTCAATAACAGCTTCAATGTTATACTCCATATAAGATATTTGAATAAATAACAAAAGATATAATCATGATTAAATTAATAGAAAACAACTAATTAAGATTTTAAGTCATTATATTGAAATCATTGATATAAACCACTTAACTTCATTAAAATATAATATATGTTTTGTGCTCCAAAGTATTCTCTTCAACCTAAATCAATATATTTAATTGAGTTATAACCAATTTGCAAAGATAGTTCTCCTACTCCTTTAGTAAATATTAAAGGTATATATCACAATGAACTAAAAAAATTATTTCATAATATTTGTATAATTTAAAATAATAATTCAATCTAAATTCAAAAAAATTCTTCCTAATCATAAACCAATAAATCTCACTATTGTATTGTATTAACAATAAATTTAATACATTATATACCAAATATAAATCTTAACAAAGAAAGTAATATTAACAAAAAATCTAATAAAACATATTGATAAATAAATCATAACATAAGATAGTTTAATTTATTATATCTATTATACCATAAATCAGAATTTTATTATAAACTACTCAAGTAATAACATTTAAAATCAAATTAATACATAAATTCTTTTGAAATTAATAAATTTAAATGTAATCAATGTAATATTAATAATAAATATTCACGACAATATTCACTTACTCTTCTATAAATTCCAGAAAAATAAATTCCATGTTGACTATAGGAATATAAATATAAAGTATAAGCAGATCTAAAAACAGAAATGAATATAAGAAATAATACTACTGTTCATATTCAACTCATTATATCTACTATTAAATAAACAAATAGCTCCTAATAAATTTAAGGAGGGAGGAGCTGCTATATTAGATGACGAAAGTAAAAATCATCATAGTGTTATTCCTGGTATTAAATTTAATAAACATTTATTAATTAATAGTCTTCGTCTTCCTAAACGTTCATAACTAATATTAACTAAACAAAACAAACGAGATGAACATAAACCATGAGGAGTTATTAAAATAAAAGTTATACAGTATCCTCAGATATTTAATATTATTAGACCTCCAACAATTAATCCTATATGGGCTACAGATGTATAAGCAATTTATGCTTTTATATCTACTTGACGTAAACATATTAAACTAACTTAAATCCACCAATTAATCTAATAGATAACAAAATACAGTAATTAATAATCCAATTTTTATTAAATATTCCAAAACATGTAATAAACCATAATCACCTGATTTTAATAAAACTCCAGCTAAATTTATAGATCCTAAAACTGGAGCTTCCACATGTGCCGTAGGTAATTATAAATGCACTAAATATATACTTATTATAACTAAAATTCCGAAATTGTTCTAAGATATATATATAAATTTTTTTAAAACTAATGTTATAAATCAATGAAAAAAATAAGTAATTTAAATTATTGTAAAGATATATTCTTCTTAATAATAGTAGTAGTGAGGCAAATAAGGTATAAAATAATAAATAAATTCCAACTTGCAATCATTCAGGTTGATATCCCCTACCAAAGGTTAAAAATAAGTTTGGAATTACGCTTCCCTAAAAAAAAAGAAAAAGGTACATTTATTCTACAAAAGGTACAAATCAACAGTAACAATAACATTAAAATCATAAATAAAAATAAGTTATTATAAAACTTATACTGAACCACAGAAGAGCTAGCTAAAATTATTAAAATACAAACTCAAAATCTTAATATAATTAAACCATACCACAAATAATCATATCCAAAAATAAATCTTAAAAATTAGTCAACAAAAAAAGAACTATATTAATTAAACATATAAATGGTATAAAAAACAAAACAAAAATGAATTAATCATCAACTTTTACTTATAAGACACAATGGAATTAAAATACTATATATACAACATATCTTAACATTGTAACAAATCAAATGGATTAAAATAAACATTTTCATAAGTTAGAATTATTGAAACCAAAATTGATAATCCTAATACACCTTCACAAACTGCAAATGACAAAACAGTTATAAATAATTGACAAAAGTTATATAAATTCCCCACTTATCATAATTAAATAAAGGTATTAAAACAATGATAATACTAAAACAATAAATTCCAAACTCAATAAAGTTATTAGTAAATGTTTACGCTTGGAAGAAAAAAGTCTATTCATTAAACTAATATATTAAATGACAATTTAGACAATGGCTCAACATAATGTTTTTTAAAAACAACAAATAATACAAATTTCAGTTAAATTCCCCAAAAATAATTAAAACCCTTACTGCATTTGTTTAAACAACGCTGTTACCATGTGTCAACTTTCGGTGTTTCATTTATCTAATGGTATCTCAGCCTCTAGCTCCCGAGGTTGCGTGTTCAAACCTGGCGGAGGGTAATGGATTTTTTTGAGCGTAAAATCCTCAGCATGGCTTCCTTCACAAGGGAACTAAAGCCGGTGGTCCCGTGTCGTAGATTTACGGCACATAAAAGAACCTCATGCCTGATTAAAGAGACCTGTGAGCAAAATTTCCTGTCTTTCACGCCCAATATAGAATGGGACGCAAAGAGCTACTAGTTAAGGATCACCATAAATAAAACTCAGTATTTAATTTATTTTCATTTTTATATCTTTGGAAAGGGATTTTCCCCTCTTGCCAAAGTATTCGACGTAGTGCAAGCATTTCACTTGTTTACATAATATGTGTATTTAGTCAATCTTGAACTTTGCCAGGGTAAATGCCTTGAACGTAACCCAGAGTATCAAATATTATTTTCCATTGTGTTACTGGTACCTACTATTCCATGTAATTCCATTGCAGAAGAGATAATGAAATTACATATTTCTTTAATAGTTATTTTCTCGTGCTCCGCATTTTTCATTTTTATATTTTACCAGTATTCAGCCATTGTAACCTTACAGGAGAATTGAATTCCAAAATCTATATCTTGGAAAGTAAAAATGAGTTTTCAAATAACGTTTATGGGTGGCTTGAAACCCGATTGTGAAAATCATCATTTCAATTTATGTTCACTATGGACGGTGCAGTGGTCACAATGTTCACTTTATGGGGTAATCAACAACAGATCAAGTCAAGATGTTTTTTTTAGGATAATAAAGATTAACTAGCAGTTGTAAGGAGTTGCTATCAATACATAATGATACTGCATATCTGAAATTTATAGCAAGCAGTGATAATACATTGATGCTCGACGTAACTATGCAGAATAATTGGCTATTGTAAAATAGTACAGGCTCACTCGGACTGCTTCAGCCTTAATTGAGCCAGAAGTGGCGAATGTGCCCTTATGAAGATGTGAAGTCCTACACAAAGGGTACAAATACAATCTCGTCCTTATGAAACGGTGAAGTTGACGCTGACCTTTGACACATCTGTGTTGTTCCTTGCTGTCGCTTCAGGTGACTCAGAGTCCCGGGTTCGATTTTTAGATGGCAGGGATTAGGAACTTGTTCTGGTAGAGTTGAGGATCTGGCTTTCAGGGGTGGTGACACTGCCTTGAAAATATTAATAATGCTGCCGGCGAAGATTGATTTATTACTTTATTTTGTTACGAATATTCCTATCTGGTCGACCCGCCACCTTCGTTGTCTAAACCACTGTTATTATTGTCGTCACTTTCGAAGTCGCTACTTATGTGGCCCTCTGACTAGCCCTCGAATTGCCTAGATTTCACAACTTCATTTTCACACTATAAACTTTCTGATTATTTTCTTCTTATTTTGTTTCGTCAACCGTCGTCGTGGTTAGTTTGTACCGGAATGCGTCTCGGCATTTCTTTTATTTTTTCACGCCTTTCGTCGAACTTAGAATTTCCCCCCCACCTTTTCTTATGTTTCGTTCCGTTTAAGTTCAAACGTATCATGTGATGTATACGCGATCTTTGATTGGCTATCATTTTTGTTTCATGATTTTATTATTGGCTACCCCCACTTTGACAACTTTCACGTCTGCTTCTTACAGTTTATTTTGAGTTTTAAAATCTTCCCACGAATATTCTTAGATCGTAGATAAGACACGTATACTTTCTGACCCTGCTAAGCTTTAAAACCATTGTAAACTATACGTCCGAGCCAAAGTACAAAGCGAAAATTCCGGTAGACTTCTTGCGCCGATAGCAGGTAGATACATCTGCTTTCGTTTCGAGGAAAACAAAAATTGTTTTTCTGCCTTTTCAACAAAACCCATTCCTAGTATGAATTTACAGAGCGGGGGTCTTTTTATTTTATAAATTGATTCTCTTTAATCCTTTATCTCTTTTCAGCACATTTTTGTCGTTATGTTTGATTTCGATCGTATATTATTATTATTATTATTATTATTATTATTATTATTATTATTATTATTATTATTATTATTTCTCCTGGGTCTCGATAACCGGCTTCAAAGTCCTACTCAAAGGGTAACAAAGATCATTTTTATCTGCAAATGTTAGTTATTCCTATTTCATACGAGTTGTTTGAGAACATCATTTTATTCCAAATGCAGTAGGAAAGGAAGAGAGATTGTGCGCCCGCATGAACCGTAAATCGATTGTATGAGCAATGTGCTCTAAATGCTATGTTAGATTATGCAGTGATTGTTTCATCCCTTTACATTCATACTAACTATAAGACATATGTTGGTTCATCCAGTAATGCATTTACTCCATGATTACTTATGTATGCTTAGTTTTCCTCATTATATTATTGTGTGACGTTCAAATCCCTCTTTTGTATTCCGATCTACAACCACACCACCTATATTAGCTAATTCTAAGTTTAGGGAATGAATATTGAAAGCCCTTATTTATAGTTATTATGCTTTGGCATAACATTTGTAAACGTCCAAAATGTGTTCCTCTAAGTGCTTAGCTGACACTTTCAAAATTTAACACAGATAATTGTTTACAATTTTGGGTTCTCATATTACTGAAGGACACAATCCTGTAGAAGTTATAATTTAAAAAATAAGAATTCAGGCATTAACAGATTAAGGAGAATTCTTCCAACTCTCCGCTGAGTCTGGAAGCAAAATATGAGAGTAAAGTGACTATATTGGGCGTAAAATAAAATAATATAAGCTTGATGCAAAAACACTATGTGCGCGAGTTAATATCACGTGATAGTTTCTGATGTCAAAACCACCGATATCAACATAAGTTGAAGTAAATTATATTTAGGAGTTGAATACATAAGATGTTTAGCAATCATATGGCGTGCTATTCTAAAATTACCATACTTGAATTTAATCATACGAATACTTTCCAGGAATCTTTTTCAATATATTATTATAGGCAAAAACCCACATAGAGAATGTGAGGTCGACAGTCTACAGTTAAAAAGCTAGTCAAATATGAAAGTCATGATATTTGATACTCCTCGTATAGGATAATGAGGAACAAACGAATGGGTATTATACTTTATAAGGTGGATTGCTTAAAACATTGGAAAATTGAACGAAACAGATGAAAATATGTGGGAAACAGCTGGCACAAAGACTTAACTATTTGACCCAAATGACATACTTTAATTAACTCTAAATTTATTTTTCTATAACAGCTCTTTGTCTCTTTATTATTACACAGTCTAATAGACTTGAGAGAATTTCACAGTCTAATCAAGAAGCTTCTAGATATATTTTAATTAAAACCACTTAAGCAATTTTAAAAAGAAAAAATAATGGAAATATTCTATATAAAAGATTGTTTGGATGGAGGGAAATTCTTTGAAAAGCTTCACTTCCATCTTTGAGGGATGCTAGAAATAAATACGAAGGTTCATATTCATCAGACTTTTCGTTTATAGGTAATGTTATTTTCTCTCTTTCTCTCTCTCTGTCTCTCTCTCACACTCTCTCTCTCTCTCGCACGCTCACTCACTCCAACAAGCCCAAAATCACACACACACTCTCTCTCTCTGAAATATTCTTATCTGCTATTATTAATTTTACCCTTTTCTTTGGATGGTATTCCCGTCTGGCTATAGTACTTCACAAATCTAAAGGAACAATAATGATTGATAATTTTGAGGTCTCGAAACTCAGCTAAGTACCATGATATAGTTTCCGACAAAAAATTAAGCAAAGTCAGCATTATGTTGACACCTATATAGGTAATTTATTTTTAATCCCAGGGTTCCACAAATATTCTGAGATTCCCTAAACCCTTTACTTGTTTTAAAAAAGGTCAATTTTCAGATGCGTTTCTTAATCAAAGGATTGTGTAATTGTATGTATGATAAAACTTATAATGAAGCATTGCATGTCAATAGTTTGGATTGCATGTGTAAAACTTTGAAAAAATTTCAACATATTTTAAAGTTGGTTCAAAGAAGTATAAAATTAAGTATAGTTTATAGAGAAAACCTCCAAAATATTGCGTTTTTTATGTTACACCCGGAAATGTTCGTAATAAGCTGTAGCATTGCTACAGTATTATTTTCGCCGCAAAAAGAGAACATTGAAGTTCTATGCATATGCGCACTAACTACCTTGTTTTTTTTTGTTTCCCTGTCCTTTTTCACCTGCCTTCATCCATTTGATTAACTGTAATATGATGGGCGAAACCCATAGGTTAGTAAAATCCACATACGTCAATCTTAAGATCACTACTTGATGCTTACTTTGCTATATTATATCTGACTAACAAAGCGGTACGGAATGACATGTTTCGACATATCATGTCTGCTTATCCCTACAATTGTCATCTCCTTAGCATTTGTTGTTTATCACTTTTTAGTAGTTGTTATCTTGTTTATTTAGTTAAGATATATTATAGCTTCTGCTGTTTGAGATTTTGGATAGGTACGTAATGTTTGAATGAAAGCGAAATGGTACAAATAAAACCTTCTTGATGAGTAATAATTCATAGTGTTCAATGAACATTGTATAGTTGGCACAAATGGTAACATAAGAAGAACTCGTTATAACACCCACACTACAGCCATCTAGTGGAACATTTATTAAGATGATATGGTAAAATAATAGGTACATTTTCAAAGAAGTTTAGTGTTTTATTGAGCCAATTAATATTTTACTGCATTTATTTCTTCTGGTCTGTATATGCTTTCCACTAATTGTGAAATAGACAATTAAGTCTAAACGTTTTTTTTATTTTCTCTAGATATAACAAAAGCTCCAGTGAGTTTACCATTGATAAAATGTTAATGATTCAATATATTCATATAGGTATCTTCAGAAATGTCGGTGCCCGCTGAGAACACAGATGGAGACATTGCCTCAAATCAGGCAAATATCAGCCGCTGTGGAGTATCAGGTGATCTGGGCCCTCCAAACATTCCAGCCTTTAAATCTTCAGGATCCCAGGAATGTCCGGCTAATGCAACGGTTTCTGCAGCTCCTGAACAATCACATACTCCATTTTCATTTGTACCTCAACAGATAAAAGCTGCAAATGTGGGAGCACATGTGGAACCCCAACATCAAAATTGTGGAATTGGAGTACAAGCAGAACCCCAACAGCAAGATTCTGGAAATGGGGGAGCATATGTGGAACCTAAACAGCACAAATCTGGGAATGGGGAGAAGATTTTGATCATTTTTTTCAAAAATATTCAAATGGGGGACCACTTGTTGAACATCCACAGAAAAAATGTGGAAACGGGGGAGGACATGTTTAAACTCTACAAAAATCCGGAAACAGGAGATGACGTGTTCAACTTCTGCAAGAAAAATCTGGAATTGGGGGGGCACATCTTGAAGCTCCATTGCAAAAATCTGGAAATGGGGTTCCAGATTTTGACCCTCTACAACAAAAACGCTAGGCGTGAGCACCTGTTGAACCTCAGAAAACAAAATCTGGAAATGAATCACATGTTTAACGTCAATTGCAAAAATATGGAAATAGGGGAGGACGTATTGAATCTCAAACGAAAAAATCTGGAAATGGGGGATGACATGTTGAACCTCAACAGTAAATATATGAAAACAGGGGAACACATGATGAATATCAACCGCAGAAATATGGAAATAGGGGAGCAGATGTTCAACCTCTACAAAAAAAATCTGAATATAGGTCATTACGTGTTGAACCTCAATAACAAAACTATGGAAATGGGGGACCAGATGTTGAATCTCAACAGCAAACATCTGGGAATGGGGCAACACCTGTTGAAACTCCACGAAAAACATCTGGAAATAGGGGAGCAGTTGTTGAACTCCACCAGCAAAAATCTGGAAATGGGGGAGGATATGCTGAAGATAAACGCAAAAATTATGGAATTGGGGGAGTACACGTTGAACGTCTACTACAAAAATGTGGAAATTGAGGAGCACTTGTTGGATCTGCTTCGTCAACCAGATGATTAGCTTCCACGGAAAAGGATTCCATTTTCGGGCAACAGTCGTAATATAAAATCAGGTAAGTAGCCACAGCATGATCTACAGCAGACATTTTTTTAACTTTCTGTTGGCAAAAATTACAAAAATTTTGCAGAAATATGATAAGAAATATTTGCTCACATAGCTTAAACATTACGTTACAGTGACACCTATGTCTGTATCCAAGGAAAATTCGATATTCATTCCCAAAAATTCAGGCCAATATAAAAACTCTGAAATATTCTTAAAATCCCCAGTTAGCTTACATGTACGTTAGTATAGCTACAGGCTGTAATTAAAAGGCATTACTATGTTGCCATCATTAATATAAGTATACCATCTCCAATATATGATAAATTTCTGTGTCACCTATGTTCAGATTTCTCTTCAGAGGAAACGAAAGTAATATCTTGGCATTATTAAATTATAATGATCCGTATACTTTGAAATTGTAAAACCATCGTTTTATTTGATGGCTGACCGCAGCCAGCAGCGGGTAATATTTCAAGCTATGAGATAATAGCCTTGTACAGAGAGAACCAAAAATTATGAACCGGCTGCGCGGTGTTTTTCCTGTCCGCGTCCTCGGCACCGATTGCCGTTTGCGGCTAACATAGAAAGCCGCGGATAAAACCATACATTGAAACTCCTTTTAAAGACTTTACTTACCAACTTTATGAAAGGAGATGCTGGAACTGGCCACCGTCGTTGTCCACACATTTTTGGCAGCTCTTTAGGAAACTATCCATCACTCGCCGTAGTTCAAGTTGAGAAACGCTGGCAACTTCCTGGCGGATATTTTGTTTTAATTCTTCCAGTGTGTGTGGGTTTGTCTTCTACACTTTATGTTTTAAGTTACCCCAGAGATAGAAATCGCAGGGGCTTAGGTCAGAGGACCGAGGGGGCCACAAATCTCTACTAATAATTCTGTCCTCAAACACACTTGCAATTGTTCTCATCAAAATATTGGCCTATGGGCTGTTGCAGAGTCTTGTTTGAAAAAACACAAAATCACGCTCCCTGTATGTTAATTCTCTAAAAAGGGTGGGGGGCAAAATTGTATTCACCTATGTACTGACGTCAACTGTTGATTGGGTAAACATTCGCTCTATAACTCTTTCTCCGATCATGGCGCATCATACACCAATTGTTTCGTCATGAGCAATATTAGTTTTGTCATTAACGATTATTTTGTGTACACCTATATCCATGAAGTTGGAACCAAGCCGCGTCCGCTAAAATATTGAATGTGGGTCTATTTCGCCATTGTGTACACTATTGAGACTCCACTCACAAAATGTGCGTCTAATTACAGGAACACCTGGTTGAAGAGCATGTGCCACAGTTATTTTATATCATTTTAACTTCAGCAATTTGGTTGCTCTTCGCGCAGAGCCATAAGAAAAGCCTGTCTGTTGTGAAAGACGCCTAAATGATTTGGCGGGGGGGGGGCATTCTCCAAACGATGACCGATGTCGTCTAATGTTTCTTCGGTAAGGACCGTACACCGTCTTTAAGATTTCTTAGACTGAACACTTCCTGGGGCCTGAACCTTATTGTAAAGTTAATAAATATTTTTTATGGCCTGGAACTTTTACACATGGAAATCTTTCTGCAAATCGTACTTTATACTTGGCGAGCTGACTGAGTTAACACATACGAATCATAAATAACTACACGCCGTGCAGTAGAAAACATGTACCGAGTCATTGACGCAGCCACGGTACGTCCTCCAACAACTGAAGCAATACCTTTGCCTCACGATTGCTGCGTTTCTCCTCCTAGTTGTTTTATTTATACTTTGCCACGGCTGCTCGAGCATGAGATCTTAATCACTGGGTATGCGTGAGTGTATGTACATAGCCTCATCAATCGTCGCCGCCTAGCAATGAGCTGCTCCACCTCGGGGTACGTGCAACCCGGCGGAGAGCGATGGATTTTTTCGGGCGTAAAAATCCTTAGCACAGCTTCCTTCGGAAGGGAAGTAAGCCGGTGGTCCCGTGTCGTACATTTACGGCACGTGAAAGAACCTCAAGCCTGATAAAGAGGCCTGTGAGCAAAATTACCGGTGTTTCACGCCCAATATAGAATGGGACGCTAAGAACCATAGTAGTTAAACAGCATCCAAAAATAAAACTCAATTTCAATTTCCAGGTTTGATCCCGACGATCGCCCACTGCACTCGCGGGTTTTCCAAAGTTTCCCCGGTCGGCAGGCGAATGCTGGGTGGTTCATCCTTTAACACGACTTTCCTGCTTCTCATTTCCTGTACTTATCATCTTCCTTGCGTCTGTTTCAGGGTTGTATGAATCGACGGGTTACGGCTGGGCGGTAGCTGTGCGTTTTGTAGAGGTTTCTTCTCTGGCATGGTTGCAAGCAGTGATAATGTATCAAATAACCATAAGTTATATAGAGCCAGTTGCAAAAATTCAATGTCATAACCGGGATTTAAACATGGTTCTTCCGCTTTCTCTGTGGTTGCTCTAACCATTGAGCTACTATGACAACATGCCAGTACGACATTAGTAGCTCAATGGTTAGAGCAACCGCACGGAAAGCGGGAGAACCGTATTCAAATTCCGGCTATGACATTGAATTTTTCAGCTCGCTCTATATCACATTCCCAAGCCGGTCAGGCCGTTAAAACTATAATTAATAAATTTTATTACTTGTACATAATAAAGTAATGATGTAATGATAGGTTGTTCGTGGAACATGTTTAAAGAGGACTGTTCTATGGACTTTAGCATCAGAAGTAATAAGCAGTTCAGATCCACAATATACTCATTTACAGCTAATTCTTTTTTCTGTATCAGGTCAACCTTCAGAATATGTCATATTAAGAAATGTGGAGAACCAGCTTTCTAAGGAAAGCAAAAACCATGATGCAAGCTGCCATTCGTCTCAAGGTCACCAATTAATCAGCAACTACAACTGCATGCCATGGACTAGGACCAAGAGTCTCCGGCTTCATGAGCAGAAATTCTACGACTGTGCTACCCAAATGGAGGTTCCTAAATATCCTTTGAACACTTTTCATCTATTTCATATAATCTATTGAAAACCATATACATTTTAGTAGTGCTTCATTCAGACGCACTAAACTGCAAAACCAGAGTTTCATTTATCAATTATGTAACCACATTAATGTGTTCAATATTAGCTATAAAATCTCATGACAAATACAGTGACGCCTTTCTACTAAAATATTACTGTACGATATTGAGATATATTTCTGTATTGAAAATTATTAAATACAAAAGTGTTTAAAAATCCACTTCTGTTTTATGCATTACATATAGTAATAATCCTTTACCAGAGCACTGGCTCACACCATTCTGATAAAAGTGAACTTATCTGTGCAGGAAATGAAACTATATGGCGATATATTTTTTTTATAAATGTTTTAGTTTTAAAGATATTGTCCTTATCATACGTATTATTTTCCTGGATTACTGCATAATCTAATGATAATAATATTAGAAATACCCGATATCTGTGGATGCGTCTGAAAGTGCATGTGCGAGTCTTTCTGTGCGCATATGTGCGCGCGCGTGTGTATGTGTGCAGAGTGAACTAAAAAATAACTAAACCAATTTGAATAATTTTATCATAAATGAAAAGTATTCTTCATCCTGAGAGACAGAGGTTACATTTTTTTTCAAAATTTTTAAAATTGGGCAGTTTTGTGATTTTTTTCATTCTTATCACTAAATTTCAGTAGCATTTTTTTAATAATACTAGCATAAATTGAGGTAGTAGTATTGCCTAGCTATGGCAATAATCTTAGGAATAGAATTATTATAGGTAATAAAATTGTTAGCGGTAATTAAAAATATTTAGATATGCTTTTATGGGGTAAAATAGTAAAAATAATGTAAGATTTTTGCAACCAAATACTAAAATGTTGGCGATAATGTCAAAAGGCGCTCTAGAAGGGTAACATTCTAGTGAAGGAACCACGTCTTACATTGCTATGTGGGTGCAACACTATTGTTATTGTGTCAGGGGAAACTGCTATTCTTCCGTCGTATTAGTTCAGTTATTTAATCACGGGGTGAAAAGTGAATCGGCGTCCGAAATCAAGAGGCTTCAGTAAACGTTTTAAATAAAAGTCACATGGTATAGGAAAAAGCCAATAAGATGCCTGTAATAAGATAACGCGAAAATAGACGCTTAGAAAGGCGTGGAATTGTAGCCAATAGTAATAATAAAGTGGTGTGACGTAGATAGTTTAACTTTTACTATACGAAGCCGAAAAAAGTAACGTCGGGTCACTTTTTCCCAGTTTCTTGTATCATACGTAGCATTCGGCGCAAGAATTTTACACGCGAAATTAACTGTCGCATCGAAAGACTTCTTTTAGTCGCCAACAAGTGTAGTTTACAAGTGTGATGGCTTTCAGGGAATGTACTGTGTGTGTCAAGTGTTAAAAGGCAGATATTTATCGAGTACATAAAGTACCAGAGTGTGGAACTAGTTGAACAGTATATAAACAGGATCGCTGACAAATTGATCATGAACAATAGCAAGCATTGGATGTGGTAAAATTGTGAATTAAACTATTATTATTTGTTGTCCTTCCGGTAGCATAACCTGGGATCATCGTGCCACGCACACGCACCAATAATAAATATAATCGAACGATTCCAGCAACTACATTATGTTCATACAGTTCAGAGAGCAAACACTGTGAAAGGGGATAAACACACACACACACACACACACACACACACACACACACACACACACACACACACAAAATCAATATTAAACAAGAATTGTACATAAAATGTAATTCACCAAGAAAGATGTTAGAATATTTAGCAACCAAGAATTGTACAAAAGCAGATTGTAACTTAGATAAGTAAGGAACGGGCGAGCTAGCTAATTCCAGGTAAAAGATAATTCTGGGTAGAGCCCACCTTTCACCAATCTAATTAACAGGGAACTACGAAAGGAAAGAGACAGAGATATTGGATCTGCTTCCGGACGCGTCACTAGAACACATATGCAAAACTTTTGGAGCAGAATATTCTCATACATAATAAGGTAACGCGGTCTGAGGGCCAATCACAAAGGTCGTTACATTTTGAGGCGCTGAGGTAAGCGTCACTAAGCTTAGTATAAAAAGGGGAAGAAAGCCCCAGATTTTCACTTTCTTATAGAATCTCGTCGACACACAGTGTTACTCTCTGGGTGAAAAATGCACGTGTTGGGGTGGGAAGACGTGTGCAGTTAGACTAGACTCCTAATTTATTATAATGGGAAAAGCTAGCCGCCCATAAATATTTATTGGATAATAAACCACAGGGAAATGCAGTGTGTTTTAATTTTCCTCACCTACGAAAAACCTAAGACCGTTGAAATTAGCAAGATAGGTAATGATTAGGATGGAGAATACAGCAGCCGACGAGCAGCAATAGCCGGAGACAAGAACACTGCAGCAGAGGGCATCAACCAGAGGAACAACGTTTTCCTGCTACAAATGATTCACAACGATTTCCCGCTACAACTGAATTATCGGCAAATGATCCGTCTTATAGTTCTGAATTGTCAAATCAGATAACATTGCCACAAGATTTCATTGCTTTTTTCTGAAATCTTGTTAGTCTGTTTGTCAAATCAAACATAATTGTTCACTAGATCCAAAACCTTCAGTGTTTCTTTTAGTTGCTCTTAAAATACTTACTTGCTTTAATTTAGGGGTACTAATTTTTTCCAAAATAATTTGGGCTGCTTTGTGCCCCCGTTGAAGCTTAAAGTACTTATTAAGTTGATTATTAAATGCAATACTTACTACATTTCACATCTCCACCAATGGATAAGAAATTAAACCGTGCTAATCGTGATCTTCCGACAATTCTTCCGCAGTAACCAACAGGAATTTCAACAGCTATGTCAGTTCTCACTGTCTTAACACTGTTTTTAATGTATATGTGAATGTAGAATACAAGTCTAACCCAGCACTGCATGGAGTTGCACGAGACGGTGTGAACGCTCTTCCTGTAAATTTAGTAAAATGCAATATCGTTGCCATTTTCTGAAAAGAACACAATTTTTAAAACATCACTCCGAAGCTGTCAAAGACAAATTATAAACCCCTGCAGTTGATGTTCCAAGGTATGTAAGTTTGGCAATTAGCGTCCCATGATTTGTTTTCTCAACGTGTAAATCAGAAAATGCATCTGTATATTTTCTAGGAAAATATACAATGACAGCTACATCTTTGTAATTTTCTTTTAATGTCAGCAATACATTACTTCCGTACTTCGTTTAAAACGTTTTCAGATTTAATTGTTGCATATTGAAAGTTAAGTTTCAAGTCCTTTATGCTAATTAACTTCTGGTTACCAAGCATTTAAAATTTCTTTGCTAGCTCCAGTATCTGCAAGCAACGGTTTGTTTAAATATTTTGTTTTAAAGCTAAGAATAATGCAATTACAAATACTGAACAAGTTATGCTTACCTAGGCAACTCCGGCCGATGGTTTCTGCTCGTGGTTTTTATCTAGGCGTATTCGACTACATCCTTTAGTCAAACCTGCCCTTGAAATTATCTATCAGAAAGGCGTGTCTTTGCTATAAAAAACGCAATACTGCAAGGAAAATCATCAACCTTTTACGTATTGCAAGAGAGCTTTCATCGCAGTGTTATCCACAATGCAAGTAAAGGTTTTAAATATATTAACTAATTATACCTACATATTTTACAATCATTATGCTGAAAAGCTTTATCTGTTTTAAAAAATATAGAAAACATAACAATCTTAAAGCAAGAAAGAAAACAGTATCCTTATTTTAATTCTCAGGATCCTCGTTATCTTATCAAAATAAATCCCTTCCAGAAAATCAAAATCCTGTAAATTATTTTGAAAATTCTTTACTACAATTAATAAATAAACTATTAGAAAAAAATTATCGTGGTAGATTTTTTAATTGAACATGACTATGTAGAGGTACATACCCCCCTTTACCCCACTTTTTGGTACCGCACAGGTCAATTTGACTCTGAGGTTTTGGACTTCGTTTTAACAAATAAAAGCGGCAATCTCACAAATTTTCAATGTCTATCATAGCCTGGACTCCTACCATCTTCCAGAGCATTTCGAAATCTGTGGTGCCATCACAGCTCAGGCACCCAGATCTGCAAAACGCGCAGAAATAAATTGGGATAAATACACAGTCAAAATGCACAGGATGACGAAGCCCAGGCTATCATACCGCAGCGAAGCGGAAATTGACGCCGCCATAGAAAACTTTACCGCCTCACTACACACAGGCAAGCGAAGCGCTACCGCATAGACCTCAAGCCCACCCAGCTTCTGCACGTACCCCGAGGTGGAGCAACTCATTGCCAGGCGGCGACGCCTGATGAGGCTCTGGAGGCAAACCCGCCAACCCGAGGTCAAAATGCCAGCAAATTGACTACGCAACACCATTCGGCAACAAATTAGTTTAACAAAATTGAACAGTGGGAAAACAAAATGCTGAGTACCACCCATTCGGACAATTCTTTGTGGAAATTATTAAGTGCATTTAACACCTCCACAATCGTTAACACTGGCACTGAGGCACTCCACACTCACCTCGGCCTGCACTTCTCCTCCGAGGAGAAAGCCGAGCTGTTTGCGGTTGTCTAGAAGACGGATTTACCGTGCACAACCCCAACCCAACACAAGAGCAATAAGTGCAAACCTGGGTACAAGCTTGGGTGGCGCGGAACACGAGCAACCGCTAACACACATCACACCTCAGGAAGTTTTCAAACACATTAGGCAGCTGCCTAATGGAAAAGCCGCCGGCCCGGACAGGGTGACTAATGAAGAGCCTAAACACCTCCCGAGAAAAGCCCTGGTACACATTACAAAAATTGCCTGCCTTAGAAGCAGTTACTTCCCAAAAACTTGGAAACGAGCCAAGGTTATTATGCTCCCAAAGCCAGGGAAAAGTACCAGGCACCCTCAAAATTACAGGCCCATTAGTCTTCTGTCCAACATTGGAAAATTGTTCCCAAGACTTTTACTTTTTCGGCTGAAAAAAATAATCTCAGAGCTACTTGAAATTTGTAATGCTCAATTTGGATTTAGAAAAGGTCATTTCATTGATTTACAACTATTACGACTTGTTGTGACGTCAACGAACAATTCAACAATGGGGCTTCAAAGTTGGCTTATTTTTGGACGTAGAAGCCGCATTCGATCGCTGCTGGCACGATGTCCTGATCTACAAACTGCACCGCAACTTTCCCGGCCTCCAAAATTACCTGTACTTGATTTACAGCTTTTTAGAAAATCGGCACTTCTACATCCAGGTGGGTCGCTCTTCATCACGTGAGCGAGCTATGCGGGCAGGCGTACCACAAGGGGCATTCATCTCACCCCTCCTTTACATCCTTTTCACAAACGACTTCCCTGTGGACGCCCGATGCAAGGTCGCCATGTACGCTGACGACACTGCAATTTACAATCACCATCAGAATCCAAGGGGGTCTCTTCCCGCACCGTTTTCGCTTGTACTGGTTTCGGTCAGCCTGCTGCATGACGTCATTGAGAGTGAAGTTTTAGCTAGCCAGTATTCTGCACCGTACTTTTCGGCATGAAAGTTCGGATAATATTCTCGTTATACGATCTGTTTCGATCCTATACTACTTGAAACAAAATCGCATCTATAACTAGACTTAGTCTTGGAAATAATAAACACAAACCTGTCTTTTTACAGCTAAATACCCAACTGGCGCCAATTTCATTTCTCCTTGAAGTATTCACTAAAAACTCACCCTTTGAATGTGGATTTGATACAATTAGATCTTCACGACTGCTATTTTCCTTACAATTATTCTTAATTGCCATTATTTTTTTAATTTTTGACGTAGTAATCGCCTTAATTTTACCAGTAACTGTTATTCGTTTTAAATCAAATATATTAACTTGAATTACTACAAGAATTTTATTTCCACTAATTTTAACAGTCGGTTTATTCCATGAATGAAAAGATCCCTTGAATGAGCATCTTAAATTATTACTAGCCTTATAGTTAATCATAACATTTGATTTGCACTCAAAAAGTATCGAATTATCAATTTTCCTTAAAATAAGTAAGAAGCAAATCAATTGTAGTCAGTTTCGACATGATAATAAGATATAATTATATTCTTATTTTTTATATTAATTGAAACCAAATTAGAGGTATATCACTGTTAATGATAAAATTGTATTGTATTCCAATTAAGAAGATGTGTTGATCGAATAAAAGTTGCTAACTTGTTATTCAAGTGGTTTAAATCCATTTACATCTTTATTTTAATTTATATAATTTAAAACAATACATTACATTTTCATTGTAGAAAATTAATAAATTTCAAGTTTATATATATATATATATTATCTCAATAACTGCTTCAATTTTATAACCTGTATAATATGTTTTAATAAATAACAAAAGATATAATCATAATTAAAGTAATAAAAAACTGCTAAATAATATTTTAAGTCTCTATGTTGAAATCATTGATTTAAACCACTTAACCTCATTAAAATATAGTATACGTTTTGTGCTCCAAATTATTCGCTTCAACCTAAATGAATATATTTAACTAAGTTAAAACCAATTTTCAAAGTTCGTTCTCTTACGCATTTAGTAAAAATTAAAGGTATATATGATATTGCACCAAAAATAATTATTTCATTATATGTATATTTATTATAAATATATATAATTTAAAATAATAATTCAATCTATGTTTAAATATAATTCTTCCTAATCATTAACCAATAAATCTCACTAATAGAGGTATTATTTTTATATATAATTATAAATAATTAAAATAAGAGGTTAAAAAGATATTCAATTCAATACTCCTCCACCAGCTACAGCAAAAATTATTAACCTAATATTCCATAAATTATTATTCAATTTTCTTCTCTTAAATGCTTTCCTTCTCTTCAAATACCTATAGGTACCAAATTAAAATCCCCTCACAAAACAATAAAAAAGTCGAAAGGAATAACATACTCTTAAACCAGTAGATAAAAAATATAAAAAAATATAAACATATTTAAATTTCTTAAAGAAACTAATTCTAAAATTATATCTTTTGAAAAGCATTTAGCCAAAAAAGGTATTCCACATAAAGCAAATTTGACACTATAAAACAAAATGAAGTAAAAGGTATAAAAATTGATCATTTCCTATAAAACGAATATGCTAACATTTCTTTACATTATGAATTACTTTTCCTGCACTTATGAACAGTAGTGCGTTAAACAATGCATGAGTTAATAAATGAAAATATGCTAAATCAGCAAATCCTAACCTAAAATTCTTATAATTAATCTCAACTGTCTCAAAGTTGTTAAACCATAATTTCTTTAAATCGTATTCAAAATTTGCACCTAATCCTTTAATAAATATTGCAAAAACAGAGATTACTACTAAAAAATTTAACAATCAATTCGAGAAAGGTTTACTAAATCGAATTAATAAATATGAATTACTAAAAAAGGAATTTGTGCACGTTTTGTTATCCCTGCTAAAATAACTAAAAACGAAATTAAATACAATTCATATTTATTTATTAAACAATCCAAATAAAAATATAATTTCATCTTCCAAAGTTTAATAGTCGTGCAATCGCTATTAATAAAGCAACATCACCAACACGATGAGATAAAGCAGTTAATATTCCAGCATTATGGGATTTCACATTTTGATAATAAATAACAAGAGAATAAGAAATTAAACCTAATCCATCTTAACCCAGTAATATTCTAATTAAATATCAACTAGTAATTAAAAACATTATTGATAATACAAATGTTAAAACTAAAACAATAAATGATTTAATGAAATATCTCTTATTATATGATTCCCACTATATAAAATTACTAAAGATGGAATTAATATAACAAAACTTATAAATAACAAAATTATTCAATCCAACAATAGTGTTATAACAGTTGAAGAAAAATTTAATCTAATAATTTCTCATTCAACAAAATAAATTAAATTATTTATAATACAATATATGCCAAATATAAATCTTAACAAAGAAAACAATATTAACTGAAAATCCAATAAAACATAATGATAAATAAATCATAACCTAAGATAATTTATTATTATGTATTTTACCACAAATCAAGGGATTATTATAAACTACTCAAGTAATAACATTTAAAAATCAAATTAATACATAATCCCTTTTTAAAATTAATAAATTTAAAGCTAATGAGTGTAATATTAATAATAAATATTCACGACAATATCCACTTATTTTTCTATAAACTCCAGAATAATAATTCAATGTTGACTATATGAATATAAATATAAGGTATAAATGAATATAACAAATAATATTACTATTTATATATTTAACCCATTATACTATTAATAAACCAATCTGTCCTAATAAATTTAAAGAGGGAGGAGCTGCTATATTAAATTACGAAGGTAAAAATCATCATAATGTTATTAAATTTAATAAACCATTACCAAACAATGATCTTCGTCTTCCTAAATGTTCATAACTAATATTAGCTAAACAAAACAATGCAGATGAACATAAACCATGAGCAATTATTAAAACAAAGGTTATATAGAATCCTCGGATATTTAATATTATTGGACCTCCAACATTTAATCCTATATGAGCTACAGATGAATAAGCAATTAATGCTTTTATATCTACTTGACGTAAACATATTAAACTACCTAAAGACCCTCCAATTAATCAAAAATAATCAAAATACATTAATTAATATTTCAATTTCCATTAAATATTAAAACTCGCGTAATAAAGCATAACCACCTAGTTTTAATAAAACTCCAGCTAAAATTATAGATTCTGAAACTGGAGCTTCCACATGTGCCCTACGTAATCATAAATTCACTAAATATATAGTTATTTTAACTAAAAATGCCAAAATTATTCACAAAACAAAAATTTATAAAATCATTCTTATAAATCAATGAAAAAACTAAATAAAAACAAAAATCAAATTCGGAATTTGATAATAAAAAATCTAATAAGGAATAACTTTAATTAAAAAAATAAACGATAATAAAATTCATGCCAATCTTACCTCATAAGAAATTCTTTGTGCAACAGCCCGTAAGCCACCTAATGAGGCATAATTAGAATTAGATGGTCAACCTTTAACGTTGCGTTTTACTATTGCTTTTAATACTTAAGAGCCCACACCCACCAAAAATGTGACGACGTGGCCAGTACTGTCGTTTTAATATGTCGCTTGATCCATCGTATTTATACTAATACTCCTTGTATGTGGTTTCTGAACAATATTACGTAGCAAAATCATTAACAAATGTCTAAAATGCATGAGAAACATGAGTGCAAATTAATTATTTGTTTTAATAAACGCGCAGTAAGTAGTGAAAATTTTACGTCAAATACAACTTGGAGTGATCTAGCGCTAATTACATAATGATGTTATAGAAATAGCGCTGCGTTATCGCATTTGCAGGCTAACTCATTCTTCAGTTGTTTGTTAGAGACGAAGCAACTCGAAGTGTCAATTTTTATTTCTCTTGTGGATTTAAGGCAGTATACATAGTGGAAAATTGAGGTGAGCATACTGAAATGACATTCAGAATTGTAAAACAATGTTTCTTTATTTCTCTGCTTGTTTATTGTTACCACACTTGCTGCTTAAGTAGCTATAAGTTGCAATAATTTCACCTCAATGTTATTTCACTTCACATGTTGATATATACTTTATTTGAATCGTTGACTGCATCAGACACACTAAACATGTGTCCAAAATATATACCTCCCTCGACATTTAAGTATCTTTGTGAGCGTTTTTCAGCTTTGCGTCTGGAAGTACTTTGTAAATACATGTAGATAATTCTTCTGAATTTCTGGCACATGACTTTTAATGTTAGCAACGGGTGAAGCAAGAAAAATAGCATTGATCATTTAATACCATAAGGTGGGGCAGTAAGCATTTCTGCAATAGCCCTAACTGTGAAGGTTTTCCTTCTCTCCCTCTCGGAGACCACCACTCACAATGACGACGTAACGTTAACTGTTCGTGTGGTATTTTTTTCGAAATTTTCATATCCAGTTTTGAAAAATAAGTACTAAACAAAATACTTCAATATAAATCACTGATTCGTGGGAAAGTTCATGAAAATCTTTGAAAAAAGTCCATCAAATAGCATGGATCTATATAGGAAGTTTGGAATTTATCCTACTTTTCGCTTTTTATGCCGTTCATAATCATATAAATGGCTGGCCCCGTAGTACAGTCGGTAGTGTACCTGCCTGCTGTGCGAGGGGTCCCGGGTTCTCTTCCAGGCTGTGGGGTGGGAATTTTTCTCTTGACAAGATTATTGTCTATTCCCTAGGGTCCGGAAGTATGAACGAGAGTGTGAATGTGTGTGTAATCTAATGATTAAGAGCCCAAAGGTGCAAGAAATCCACCGACAAGAGAATAAAAGCTAACACCATTGCCTATAGGCAAAGGTTACAAAAAAGAAGTCCACCGATAAGAGCAATGTAATTAAATGATGATGATGAGATGGGGCTTAAGGGCGCTCAACTGCCAAGGTTATTAGCGCCCTTACGATGTGTAAAATATAAAAGGAACAGCCAAAAAAGTAAAAAACCCCATACAAACCGCTTGTTCAAAAACACTAAGAAAAACACAGACGGAATACTAAAATCCACACACTAAAATCATGGTCAACTAGAGAATAAAACAACGTGTCAAGAACTGTAGAATGCGAGGGACACGAGCGCCAGATGTCCTCTGAGGAGGAGTGCCCCATTAAAAGATAATGTAAAAGCAAACAGCTAAAAGGCGCTCAGCGCATCAAATGCGACGGCTAAAACCAATAGCAGTGATAAAACGTAAAAGACATTCTACAGCATGCGCGTCGTCTGCTAAAACTTTGGCTACGCCAACAGGCAGACCAACACGAACGCGCAACGGAGATAAAACTTGACACTCTGTTAAAATGTGACGCACCGTTAAGGGCGCATCACACTGCTCACACAGTGGTGCGGGGTCATCACTGAGCAGGTATCTATGACTAAAACGACAATGTCCGATTCGTAAACGAGCTAAAAGTACCCCTTTCCGAAGAGAAGAACGAGAAGAGGTACCCCAGACTAACGGATGAGGTTTAACCTCCCGGAACTTGTTCCCCCTAAGAGCCGCCCACTCATCGCGCCAGCGCGAGAGGATACGGTAACGTAAAATAACATAAAAATCTGAGGAAGAAACAACACAGGTAAAACATCTGGGTGATAAAATGGCCGATTTGGCAGTGGCGTCGGCAGACTCATGAATGCGTTGTATGAGCGGGTGGTAACTATACAGCGCGTGAATGCTCTGAAGGGCACTCAGAGAGTCCGAACAAATCACACAGCGCCGTAAGACGTGCCGCTGAATGTATAAAAAACATTAATATATACTAAAACGTTCGGCGGTATAAATCGAACATTGTTCAGGTAAACGAAAAGTAAAACTCTGTGCACCAAAAACAAAGGCACATCCTTCTCCGCCATCAGTCTTAGACCCATCGGTATATATAAAATGTCAGTCCCCGAACTGTGCCCGTAGTTCTAAAAAAGCGGATCTAAGTGCGGCAGCAGGGGTTGTATTTTTCGGCATTGACGTTAACCCAAGGTGACAGTGGACCTCAGCGCGCGACCAAGGAGGAAAACGCGTTTCACCCCGAGGAAGGGCCGGCGCTGGCGTAACGTCTAAATGCCGATGGAGCTGTCGAAATCGAACCCCTGGAGGGAGCAATGCAGAGGAGCTATTCAAATAGTGGCGATCAAGCGACTCCTCGAAAAATAACTCCAAAGACGGGTGCCCAGGCAAGCTTGAGAGTCGACAAGCATAGCTGCTCAAAAGCATCTCACGCCGGAAGGACAGCGGAGGCTCTGCAGCTTCTGCGTACAGACTGGGTACAGGGCTAGTTGGAAAGGCCCCTGTAGCGACTCTTATGCCACGATGGTGAATGGCATTCAATCGACATAACACTGATGGACGTGGCGAAGAATAAACAATACATCCGTAATCAAGCTTGGATCGGACCAAAGAGCGATAAAGGCGAAGAAGGACGGTCTGATCAGCTCCCCAGGATGTGCCACTTAAAACACGTAAAATATTAAGAGAACGGTCACACTTTGCTTTTAAAAAGGAAACGTGAGAAGTCCAGCTCAGCTTCCGGTCAAAGACCAACCCCAAAAATTTCACCTCGTCTGCAAATGGAGGGACCTCCGACCCAAGATGGAGAGAGGGCGGAGGGAAAGCCTTCCGGCGCCAGAAGTTGATGCAGACGGATTTCTCGGCGGTGAAATTAAAGCCGTTAGCGTTACTCCAGGCGTAGAGACGGTCGATACAGCTCTGGAGACGGCGTTCGAGTAGACAGGTGTGATGATGAGGTGGGGTTTAAGGGCGCTCAAATACTAGGGTTATTAGCGCCCTTTCTATGTGTAAAATATAAATGCAAAAGTCAAAAAAGTAAAAAATCCCACACAAAACGCTTGGACAAAAACACTAAAAAACACAACAGACCAAATACTAAGCTCTACACACTAAACTCTTGGTCAACAGGAGAATAAAACAACGTGTCAAGAACTGTAGAATGCGAGGGACACGAGCGCCAGATGTCCACTGGGGAGGAGTGCCCCCATTAAAAGATAATGTAAAATCAAACAGCTAAAAGGCGCTCAGCGCATCAAATGCGACGGATAAAACCAATGTCACTTATAAAACGTAAAAGGCATTCTACAGCATGCGCGTCGTCTGCCAAAACGTTGGCTATGCCAACAGGCAGACCCACGCGAACGCGCAGTGGAGCTAAATCTTGACACTCAGTTAAAATGTGGCGCACCGTTAAGGGCGCACCACACAGCTGACACAGTGGAGCGGGGTCATCACTGAGCAAGTATCTATGACTAAAAAGGCAATGTCCAATTCGTAAACGGGCTAAAAGTACCTCTTCGCGACGTGTAGAACGAGAAGAGGTACCCCAGACTAACGGGACAGGTTTAATTTCCCGCAATTTGTTCCCCCGTAGGGCCGTCCACTCATCGCGCCAAAGCGAGAGGATGCAGGGACGTAAAATAACACACGAATCTGACGAGGGAACAACAGAGGTAAAAAATCTGGGTAATAAAATCGCCGATTTCGCAGCGGCGTCGGCCGACTCGTTCCCTGAGATGCCCACATGACCTGGAATCCACATATAAGAGACGCTGATGCCAGAGGCACCAAGCGAGTGGACCAGGTCATGTATGCGCTGTACGAGGGGGTGGTAATTGTACAGTGCGCGAATACTTTGAAGAGCATTAAGGGAGTCTGAACAAATAAAACAGAGTCGTAGGTCGTACCGCTGGACGTATAAAAGTGACTGATAAATACTAAAAAAGTTCGGCGGTAAAAATCGAACATTGCCCGGGTAAACGAAGTGTAAAACTACGATTATCATCAACAAAGGCACACCTTACTCCAACATCAGTCTTAGACCCATCAGTATATATAAAACGAAAGTACCCGAACTGCGACCGAAGTTCTAAAAAGGCCGATCTAAGAACTGAAGAAGGGGTCTCATTCTTCGACATAGACGTCAACCCAAGGTGACACTGGGCTTCAGCGCGCAACCATGGAGGAAAGCGCGTTTCCCCCCTGAGAAGGGCCGGCGCTGGCGTAAAGTCCAAATGCCGAAGAAGCTTTCGAAATAGAACCCCTGGAGGTAGTAATGCAGAGGAGCTAACGAAATATTGTCGATCAAGCGAATCCTCGTAAAATAAATCGAAGGACGGGTGTTTAGGCATGCTTGAGAGTCGACAAGCATAGCTGCACAAAAGCATCTCACGCCGGAAGGACAGCGGAGGCTCTGCAGCTTCTGCGTACAGACTGGCTACAGGGCTAGTTGGAAAGGCCCCTGTAGCGACTCTTATGCCACGATGGTGAATGACATTCAATCGACGTAACACAGATAGACGTGGCGAAGAATAAACAATACACCCGTAATCAAGCTTGGATCGGACCAAAGAGCGATAAAGGCGAAGAAGGACGGTCCGTTCAGCTCCCCAGGATGTGCCACTTAAAACACGTAAAATATTAAGAGAACGGTCACACTTTGCTTTTAAAAAGGAAACGTGAGAAGTCCAGCTCAGCTTCCGGTCAAAGACCAACCCCAAAAATTTCACCTCGTCTGCAAATGGAAGGACCTGCGACCCAAGATGGAGAGAGGGCGGAGGGAAATACTTCCGGCACCAGAAGTTGATGCAGATGGATTTCTCAGCGGAGAAATTAAAGCCGTTGGCGTTACTCCAGGCGTAGAGACGGTCGATACAGCTCTGGAGACGGCGTTCGAGTAGACAGGTCCGCCGTGAACTGCAATAAATGGCAAAATCTTCAACAAAAAGGGACGATGAACGTCATGAACTCCCGAAGAAATATGGGAAGACGACCGCGGATATTCCATGCGTGAAGTGTACGTAAAATGCCGCCCCTCCAACAAGTGTCAGAAGCTTTCTCCAGGTCAAAAAACACAGCCATTGTTTGACACTTTCTCAGAGATCCATTCATAATATGCGTCGACAGGGACACCAGATGGTCGACGGTAGAGCGATAGCGGCGAAACCCGCACTGAGCGTTCCCTAGAAGCTTCTGAGACTCAAGCCACCATGTCAACCGTCCGTTAATCATGCGCTCCGTCACCTTGCAAACGCAACTGGTGAGGGAGATAGGGCGGTAGCTGGAAGGAAGTTGGCGATCCTTCCCAGGCTTAAGTATAGGGACAATGGTGGCTTCGCACCAAACGGAAGGAAAAAAGCCGTCTTGCCAAATACGGTTATAGACCTGTAAGAGAAAGAGTTTACTGTCGGCTGAAAGGTTCTTTAACATCAGGACATGAATGCCGTCCGGGCCAGGAGCGGAGTGCCTAGAGCAATGAAGAGCGTGCTCCAGCTCCCTCAGTGTGAAAAGTTCATTATAACACTCATTATTAGCAGACCGAAAATTAAAGGTGTTGGAATCCAGCCGATCTTTGATACAGCGAAAGCCGGCGGAATAATGGTCTGAACTGGAAACCGCCTCAAAGGCAGCACCAAGAGTGTTAGCGATGGCAGCCGGATCCACTATGGTGGCATTGGAAACCTGAAGGCCAGAAACAGTACAATGCGACACTTTACCTGAGAAGCGACGAAGTTTATCCCAAACAACAGATGAAGGTGTAAAGCGATTAAAAGACTGGACAAAACGAGTCCACGACGCCTTCTTGCTATCCTGAATAATGCGACGAGCCCTTGCGCGCGATTGTATAAAAGTCACCAAATTAGCAAGTGTAGGGTGTCGCCGAAACACCCTAAGTGCAGTTCTACGAGCACGATAGGCGTCCCGACAATCCTCGTTCCACCACGGAACAGGCGGTCGCCGAGGTTGACAGGATGAATGGGGAATTGCACGTTCGGCGGCAGAGAAAATCATAGACGTAAGGTGCTGCACTAGTTGGTTTATGTCTGTGAAGGGCTGATCGTCAAAATGCACGAGGCTGGAATACAAGCTCCACTCGGCTTTTCTGAATATCCAGGTAGGTACTCTGGAATGCTGGACGTGGTGAGATAGAAGAGAAACGACGCAGGGGTAATGGTCGCTGGAGTAGGTGTCAGCGACGACGTTCCACTGCAGACGACGAGCAAGCTGGAGTGAGCAAACGGCTAGGTCCAGGTTAGAGAATGTACCAGAAGAATCAGAAATATAAGTAGGTTCACCGGTATTGAGGATGGAAAGATTGAGCTGGCAAAAAATGTCGGACAGAAGGGTACCCCTCGCACAAGCCCTTGGCGAACCCCACAGTGGGTGATGGGCATTAAAATCTCCCAACAGAAGAAATGGTGTTGGGAGAGCGGACAGGAGAGCTCGAGTGTCCGCGGGAGCGAGGGGAGACGATGGAGGTGAATACACAGAGCAAACAGAAAACAAAAAGCCGGGCAAGTGAAGGCGAACGGCAACAACTTGCAAGTCGGATGTAAGTGTGATAGTTTGAAATTGAACGTCCTTACGCGCCAAAATCATGACACCACCATGAGCAGGAGTACCCTCCCTCGGCTCAAGGTCGTAGCGAACCGGCGTATATCCTTGGAGATCAAAAGGATCATTAGGGCGAAGCTTGGTCTCCGGCAAACACACGACCATAGGTGAATGGGAACGCAATAAAAGTTGCAGTTCCGCCCTATGCGATCGTACACCACGTACATTCCACCTCCCATTAAGAAAATGGGGATAAACTGTCTACTTAGAAGGGCGGCTTAAAATTATCTTTTGTTTTACCTTTGGGCTCGGGCTTTTTGTATGGAGTTGGTCAGACTCCATGGCCTCCTCGAAGGGAGGCCCCATGCGCTCAGAGCCAGAAACCGATTCAAGCGTCGTTTAATGACCTCCGAGGAGGAGAAGGTGAACTTTTCTTACCGCGCGCACTGAAACATCTGTGTATACATGACTACCAGATTTAACACCAAAGAGCATTTCTGACTGGAGTAAAGAATCATCTCATAAGTCAAATACTGGCTTTACAGGACCAAGTAAAACTGAAAGGCATTTGGCTTTTAATACTGAACTATTTTATCCAGCGGCCTTATGTTTGGTAAAAAATATTAACTTACTATTACTACAATGTATGTTATAGATAATGTATAGATGCTTTTTCATTCAACGGACCCCGAAACATGTATTTACTGTTACATCACTATATCGAATTCTTAGCTGGAATGTTACCTTCTCTAGCTACTATACATGTGATGGAGAAGGTTGAAACGGTTATTAGTTTAAGGTACCTCAAAACATATACTTAGGCTGAAACCAATGTATCGAAATCTTAGCTGATGTGTCACCCTCTCTAACTACTATACATGTCATGGAGAAGGTATAAGTGCTTTATTATTTAAAGGGACCTCAAAACGTGCATTTATAGTGAAAATTCCTTATCGAATTCTTCGATAGAATGCAATAACCACTCTACCTACTATACATGTGGTACAGAACGTATGAATGATTCGTTATTTCAAGAGCCTTCAAAACGTGTATTTACTGTGAAATCTCTGTATGGATTTCTTAGCAGGAATGCAATACCTTTTCTAATAACGTTGTATGTGATAGAGAAGGTATAAGTGCTTTAGTAGTTCAAGGGACCTCAAAACCTGTATTTACGGTGAAATCCTTGTATCGAGTTTTAAGCTGAAATGCAATACCTTCTATATCTACATTGTATGTTATAGAGAAGTTATAAATGAGTTTTCAGTTCAAGGGACCTCAAAATATGTATTTACTGTGAAAAAATGATATCAAACTCTTAGCTGGAATGTTACCTTCTCTAGATACTATTCATGTAATGGAAAGGTATAGGTGCCCTTCTAGTTCAAGGTACCTCAAAACGTGTAATTACAATGAAACCTCTGTATCGAACTCTTAGCTCGACCGCAATACGTACTCTACCTTCTATATAGTACAGAGAAGGTAAAACTGCATTGTTAGTTGAAGGTACCTCAAAACATATATTTGGGGTAAAACCAATATATCGAAGTCTTAGCTGGTATGTCAGTTTCTCTAGCTACTATACATGTCATTGAGAATGCATAATGGATTTATTACTTCAAGGGACCTCAAAACGTGTATTTATGATGAAAACTCCATATCGAATTCATCGCTAGAATGCCATAACCACTCTACCACTATACATGTGGTACAGAAGGAATAAATGCTTGGTTATTTAAATGGACCTCAAAATGTGTATTTACGGTGAAATCCCTATATCGATATCCTAGCTGGAATGCAATACCCTCTATAGTTACTATACATGTCATGGAGACGGTATAAGGGCTCTAATAGTTCAAGGGACCCCAAAACGTGCATTTACAATAAAACCTCTGTATCGAACTCTTAGCTGAACCGCAATACGTACTATACCTAATATATGGTGACAGGGAATATAAGATTGGATAGTCAGTTCAAGGGACCTCAAAAAATGTATTTACTGTGAAAGCACTATATCGAAATCTTAGCTGAAATGTTACCATCTCTAGCTACTATACATGTAATGGAAAGGTATAAGTGCCCTGTTAGATCAAGGTACCTCAAAACGTGTATTTACAAAGAAAGGTCTGTATCGAACTCTCAGCGCGAATGCAATAAATCCTTTGCCTGCTATATGGTGACAGTGTGGTTAGAAATGTTTTATTAGTTACAGGGTCCTCAAAATGTGTATTTCCACTAAAATATTTATCGAAGTTTATGCTGGAAAGAAACTCCTTGTCTACCTGCTACATATGTGCTGGATAAGTTATAAATAATTTATTTGTTCAAGGGAACTCAAAACGTGTTTTTACGGTGAAATTTTTGTATCGAGTTTTAAACTGGAATTAATTACCTTCTATTACTACATTGTATGTTATAGAGAAGGTATAAACGCTTCTTCAGTTCAACGGACCTCAAAACACGTATTTACTGTGAAACCACTATATGACACTCTTAGTTGGAATGTTACCTTCTCTAGCTACTATTCATGATGGAGAAGATATAAGTGCTTTGTTAGTTCAAGGGACCTCAAAACGTGTTATTAACAATGAAATATCTGTATCGAACTCTTAGGTGGACCGCAGTACGTACTCTACCTGCTATATAGTGACGGAGAAGCTAAAAATGCAGTCAGTTCAAGGGACCTCAAAACATGTATTTACTGTGACACCATATATCGAAGTCTTAGCTGGAATGTTACCTACACTAGCTACTATACATGTCATGGAGAAGGTTGAAACCCTTTATTAGTTTAAGGGACCTCAAAACATATATTTAGGGTGAAAACAACGTATCGAAATTTTAGCTGGTGTGTCACCTTCTCTAACTACTATACATGTCATGGAGAAGGTATAAGTGCTTTATTAGTTAAAGGTACCTCAAAATGTGTATTTATAGTGAAAATTCCTTATCGAATTCTTCGATAGAATGCAATAACCACTCTACCTACCATACATGTGGTACAGAACGTATAAATGATTCGTTATTTCAAGAGCCTTCAAAACGTGTATTTACTGTGAAATCTCTGTATGGATTTCTTAGCAGGAATGCAATACCTTTTCTAATAACGTTGTATGTGATAGAGAAGGTATAAATGCTTTATTAGTTCAAGGGACCTCAAAACGTGTATTTACGGTGAAAACCTTGTATCGAGTTTTAAGCTGAAATGCAATACCTTCTATATCTACATTTTATGTTATAGAGAAGTTATAAATGAGTTTTCAGTTCAAGGGACCTCAAAATATGTATTTACTGTGAAAAAATGATATCGAACTCTTAGTTGGAATGTTACCTTCTCTAGATACTATTCATGTAATGGAAAGGTATAGGTGCCCTTCTAGTTCAAGGTACCTCAAAACGTGTAATTACAATGAAACCTCTGTATCGAACTCTTAGCTCGACCGCAAAACGTACTCTACCTTCTATATAGTACAGAGAAGGTAAAACTGCATTGTTAGTTGAAGGGACCTCAAAACATGCATTTACTTAGAAACCAGTATATCGAAATATTAGGTGGAATGTTACCTTATCTAGCTAGTATGCTTCTGATGGAGAAGGTATAAGTGCTTTATTAGTTAAAGGGACCTCAAGACATATTTTTTGGGCGATACCAATGTATCGAAGTCTTAGCTGGGTTGTCAGTTTCTCTAGCTGCTATACATGACATGGAGAATGTATAAAGGATTTATTAGTTCAAGGGACCTCAAAACATGTATTTATGATGAAAACTCCATATCGAATTCATCGCTAGAATGTCATAACCACTCTACAACTATACATGTGGCACAGAAGGAATAAATGCTTCGTTATTTAAATGGACCTCAGAATGTTTATTTACGGTGAAATCCCTATGTCGATATCCTAGCTGGAATGCAATACCTGCTATAGTTACTATACATGTCATGGAGACGGTATAAGTGCTCTAATAGTTTAAGTGACCCCAAAACGTGCATTTACAATAAAACCTCTGTATCGAACTCTTAGCTGACCCGCAATACGTACTATGCCTAATATATTGTGACAGAGAAGGTAAGAATGCAGTGTCAGTTCAAGGGACCTCAAAACATGTATTTACTGTTAAAACACTATCGAAATCTTACCTGAAATGTTACCTTCTCTAGCTACTATACACGTAATGGAAAGTTATAAGTGCCCTACTAGATCAAGGTACCTCAAAACGTGTAATTACAATGAAACATCTGTGTCGTACTCTTAGCTCGACGCATTACGCACACTACCTACTATATAGTGACTGGGAAGGTAAAAAGACATTCTGACTTTAAGGGACATCAAAACATGCATTTACTGTGAAACCACTATATCGAAATCTTAGCTGGAATGTTACCTTCTCTAGCTACTATGCTTTGATGGAGAAGGTATAAGTGTTTTATTAGTTCAAGGGAACTCAAAATATTTTTTTTTTGGTTGAAACCAATGTATCGAAGTCTTAGCTGGTATGTCAGTTTCTCTAGCTACTAAACATGTCATGGAGAATGTATAATGGCTTTATTAGTTCAAGGGACCTCAAAAAGTGTATTTATAGTAAAAACTCCATATCGAATGCATCGCTAGCATGCCATCACCTCTACCACTATACATGTGGTACAGAAGGAATAAATGCTTCGTTATTTCAATGGACCTCAAAATGTGTATTTACAGTGAAATCCGTATATCGATATCCTAGCTGGAATGCAATACCTTCTATAGGTACTATACATGTCATGGAGACGGTATAAGTGCTCTAATAGTTCAAGGGACCCCAAAACGTACATTTAAAATAAAACCTCTGTATCGAACTGTTAGCTGTACCGCAATACGTACTATACCTAAAATATAATGACAGAGAAGGTAAGAATGCATTGTCAGTTCAAAGGACCTCAAAAAATGTATTTGCTGTGAAAACACTATTTCGAAATCTTAGCTGAAATGTTACCATCTCTAGCTACCATACATGTGATGGAAAGGTATAAATGCTTTATTAGTTCAAGGGACCTCAAAACGTGTATTAAAGGTAAAATGCTTGTATCGAGTTTTAAGCTGAAATGCAATACCTTCTATATCTATATTGTATCTTATAGAGAAGTTATAAATAATTTTTCATTTCAAGGGACCTCAAAACATGTATTTACTTTGAAATCTCTATATCGAAATCTTAACTCAAATGTTACCTTCTCTAGCTACCATACATGTGATGGAAAGGTATAAGTGCCCTATTAGTTCAAGGTACCTCAAAGCGTGTATTTACAATGAAAGCTATGGTTTGAACTCTTAGCTGGAATGCAATAGGTTCTCTATATGCTTAATATTGACAGCGAAGCTATAAATGTTTTATTAGTAACAGGGACCTCAAAATGTGTATTTCCAGTAAAATTGAGCATCGAAGTTAAAACTGGAATGCAACTCCTTCTCTTCCTGCTATATATATGCTGCAGAAGGTATAAATACTTCATTAGTTTAAGAGAACTCAAAGCATGTATATACGGTGACGTCTGAATTGAATTTTAAGCTGGAATGCATTACCTTCTATTACTACATTGTATGTTATAGAGAAGGTAAAAATGCTTTTTCAGTTCAACGGACCTCAAAACACGTATTTACTGTTAAACCACTGTATCATACTTTTAGATGGAATGTTACCTTATCTAGCTACTATACATGATGGAGAAGGTATAAGTGCTTTGTTATTTCAAAGGACCTCAAAACGTGCATTTACAATGACACCTCTGTATCGAACACTTAGTTGGACCGCAATACGTACTCAACCTACTATATAGTGACAGGTTAAATGCATTGTTAGTTCAAAGGACCTCAAAACATGTATTTACTGTTAAACCACTATATCGAAATCTTAGCTGTAGCGTTACCTTCTCAAGCTAGTATACGTGTGATGGAGAAGGTTTAAATGCTTTATCAGTTCAAGGGACCTCAAAACATGTATTTACTGTGAAACCACTGTTCTGGATTCTTAGCTGAAATGTTACCTTCTCTAGCTACTATGCATCTGAAGGAGAAGGTATAAGTGTTTTATAAGTTCAGAGGACCTCAAAACGTGTATTTAAAATGACACCTCCGTATCGAACTCTTAGCTGTACCGCAATACGTATTCTACCTACTATATAGTGACAGAGAAGTTAAAATGCATTGTCAGTTCAAGGGACCTCAAAACATATATTAACTGTGAAACCATTATATCGAAATCTTAGCTGGAGTGTTACCTTCTCCATCTACTATGCCTCTGATGGAGAAGGTATAAGTGCTTTATTAGTTCAAGGGACCTCAAAACGTGTAGTTACATTGAAACCTCTGTATCGAACTCTCAGATCAACCGAAATACGTACTTACCAAACATATAGTGAGAGAGAAGGTAAAATGCATTGAAAGTTCAAGGGACCTGAAAACATGTATTTAGTGTGGAACCACTATATCGAAACTCGGCTGGACTGTTACCTTCTCTAGCTACTAAACATGTGATGGAAAGGTATAATTGTCCTATTAGTTCAAGGTACCTCAAAACGTGCATTTACAATGAAAGCTCTGCATCGAACTCTCAGCTAGAATGCAATATCTTCTCTACATGCTATATGGTAAAAGGTAATGTATAGATGCTTTATTAGTTACACGGTCCTCAAAATGTGTATTTCCATTGAAATTGTGTATCGAAGTTTGAGCTGAAATGCAACTCCTCTACCCGCTATATATGTGCTGGAGAAGGTATAAATACTTTATTAGTTCAAAGGTACTCAAAGGTGTATTTACGGTGAAATCTTTGTATCGGAATCTGAACGGGAATGTTACCTTCTCTTGCTCCTATACATGTGATGGAGAAGGTATAAATGCTTTATCACTTCAAGGCACCTCAAAACATGTATTTAGGTTGAAACCAAAGTATCGAAGTCTTTGCTGGTATGTCACATTCTCTAGCTACTATACATGTCCTGGAGAAGGTATAAGTACTTTGTTACTTGAAGGGACCTTAATACGTGTATTTATAGTGAAAGATTCATATCGAATTCTTCGCTAGTATGCACTAACCACTCTACCATTATACATGTGGTACTGAAGGTATAAATGCTTCGTTATTTCAAGGGACCTCAAAACATGTATTTTCTGTGAACCCACTATATTGAACTCTTAGCTGGAATGAGGAAGGTATAAGTCCTTTATTAGTTCAAGGGACCTCAATACGTGTATTACCGGTGAAATCTCTGTATCGATTTCTTAGCTGGAATGCAATGCCTTCTCTATTAAAATTGAACGTGATTGAGAATGTATAAATGCTTTATTAGTTCAAGGGACCTCATAAAGTGTATTTACGGTGAATTCCTTGTATCGAGTTTTAAGCTGGAATGCAATACCTTCTATAGCTACATTGTATGTTATAGAGAAGGTATAAATGGTTTGTCAGGTCAAGCCACCCCAAAACATGTATTTACTGCGAAACCACTGTATCGAATTCTTAGCTGGAACGCAAAACCTTCTCTAGTTAAATTGTATGTGATAGAGAAGGTATAAATGCTTTATTAGATTAGGGGACATCAAAACGCGTATTTGCGGTGAAACATCTGTATCTAACACTCAGCTGAAATGCAATACCTTTTTACCTACTATACGAGTAATAGAGGAACAATGAATGTTTTATTAGTTTAAGGGACCTTCAAACAAGTGTTTACAGTGAAACCTCTGTATCGAACTCTTGGTGGAATGCAATACCTTCCCTACCTACTATACATCTGGTACAGAAGCTATAAATGATTCATTAATTCAAGGGACCTCAAAACGTTTATTTACGTGAAATCTTAGAATCGAGTTTTAAGCCGGAATGCAATACGTTCTCTACCTACTATACATATGGTAGAGAAGGTACAAAGGCTTTATTAGTTCAAGGGATTTTATAACGTGGATTTAGGGTGAAATATCATTATCGAATTCTTAGCCGGAAAGCAATACCTTCTATAGGTATACTCTATGTGCTAGAGAAGGTAAAAATGCGTTATCATTTCAAGGGGCTTCAAAACCTGTTTACTATGAAATGGCTGTATTGAATTTTATGCTTGTACGCAATACCTTTTACAACTACTATACATGTGACGGAAAAGCTATAAATGTTTTATTAGTTACAGGGTCCTCAAAATGTGTATTTCCAGTATATTTGTGTATTGAAGTTTAAGCTGAAACTCAACTCCCTCTGTACCTGCTATATATGTGCTGGAGAAGGTATAAATATTTTATTAGTTCAATGGAACTCAATACGTGTATTTACGGTGAAATCTTTGTATCGGGTTTTAAGCTGGAATGCATTGCCTTCTATTACTACATTGTATGTTATAGAGAAGGTATAAGTTCTTTTTCAGTTTAAGGGACCTCGAAACATATATTTACTGTGAAACCACTATATCGAACTCTTAGCTGGAATGTTACCTTCTCTAGCTACTATGCATCTGATGGAGAAGGTATAAGTGCGTTATTAGTTCAAGGGACCTCGAAACGTGTAATTACAATGAACTCACAGAATCGAACACTTAGCTCGACCGCAATACGTTCTCTAGCTATTATATAGTGACAGGGAAAGTAAAAATGCATTGTCATTTCAAGGGACCTCAAAACATGTATTTACTGTGAAATCACTATATCGAAATCTTAGCGGAATGTTACCTTTTCTTGCTCCTATACATGTGATGGAGAAGGTATAAGTTCTTTGTTACTTCAGGAACCTCAATACGTGTGTTTATAGTGAAAACTCCATGTCGAATTCTTAGCTAGAATGCGCTAACCACTCTACCACTATACATGTTGTACTGAAGGTATAAATGCTTCGTTATTTCAAGGGACCCCAAAACGTGTATTTACGGTGCTAACTCTGTATCAATTTCTTAGCTGGAATGAAAATATCCTCTAATAACATTGTACGTGATTGAGAAGGTATAAATAATTTATTATTTCAAGGGACCTCAAAGCGTGTATTTACGGTGAAATCCTTTATCGAGCTTTAAGCTGGAATGCAATACCTTCTATAGCTACATTGAATGTTAAAGAGGAAGTATAAATGGTTTGTCAGGTCAAGGCACCCCAAAACATGTATTTACTCTGAAACCACTGCATCGAACTCTTAGCTGGAATGTTACCTTCTCTAGATACTATTCATGTAATGGAAAGGTATAAGTGCCCTATTCGTTCAAGGTACCTCAAAACATGTATTTACAATGAAACTTCTGCATCTAACTCTTAGCTGGAGTGCATTACGTTCTCTACATGCTACATAGTGACAGAGAAGATAGAAATGTTTTATTAGTAACAGGGTCCTTAAAATGATTATTTCCAGTAAAATTGTGTATAGACGTTTAAGCTAAATGCAGCTCCATCTCTACCTGTTATATATGTGCTGGGGAAGGTATAAGTGCTTTATTAGTTAAAGTGAACTCAAAACGTGTGTTTACGGTGAAATCTTTTAATCGAGCTTTAAGCTGGAATTCATTACCTTCTGTCACTACATTGTATGTTATAGAGACGGTTTAAATGCTTTTTCAGTTCAAGGGGCCTCAAAACATGTATTTACTGTAAAACCATTATATCGAACTCTTAACTTGAATGTTGCTTTCTCTATCTACTACGCATAAGATGGAGAATTTATAAGTGCTGTATTAGTTCATGGTACCGCAAAACGTGTAATTAGAATGAAACTTCTGTAGCAAACTCTTAGTTCGACCGCATTACGTACTCTACCTACTATATAGTGACAGGGAAGGTAAAAATACATTGTCAGTTCAAGGGACCTCAAAACTTGTATTTGCTTTGAAACCACTATATGAAATCCTGGCTGGAATGTTACCTTCTCTAGCTACTACACAGGTAATGGAGAATGTTTAATTGGTTTATCAGTTCAAGGGACCACAAAACATATATTTAGGGTGAAACCAATGTATCGAAGTCTTAGCTGGTATGTCACCTGCTCTAGCTACTATACATGTCATGGAGAAGGTATAAAGGCTTCACTAGTTTAAGTTACCTCAAAACGTGTTTTATAGTGTAAATTCCTTATTGAATTCTTTGCTGGATTGCAATAATCACTCTACCGCTATACATGTGGTACAGAAGGTATAAATGCTTCGTTATTTAAAGCGAACTAAAAACGTGAATTTATAGTGAAATCTCTAAATCGATTTCTTAGCTGGAATGCAATACCTTCTCTAATAACATTGTATGTGATAGAGAGGGTATAAATGCTTTATTAGTTCAAGGGACCTCAAAAAGTGTATTTTCGGTGAACTCCTTGTATCGAGTTTTAAGCTGGAATGAAATAACTTCTATAGCTACATTGTATGTTATAGAGAAGGTATAATGGTTTGTCAGGTCAAGGCACCCCAAAACATGTATTTACTGTGAAACCACTGTATCGAACTCTTAGCTGGAATGTTACATTCTCTAGCTACTATACATGTGATGGAAAGGTATAAACGCCCTATTAGTACAAGGTACCTCAAAACGTGTATTTACAATGAAACCTCTCTATCGAATGCTACGCTGGAATGCAAGACGGTCTCTACATGCCATATAGTGAAGGGGAAGGTATAAATGTTATATTAGCTACAGGGTCCTCAAAATGTGTATTTCCAGTAAAATTGTGTATCGAAGTTTCACCTGGAATGCAATTCCTTCTCACCTGCTAAATATGTGCTGGAGAAGGTATAAATACTTTATTAGTTCAAGGGAACTCAAAAGGTTTATTTACGGTGAAATCCTTATGTCGATTTTTATGTTCGATTTCATTACCTTCTGTTACTACATTGTATGTTATAGAGACGGTACAAATGCTTTTTAAGTTCAAGGGACCTCAAAACATGTATTTATTGTGAAACAGTTTAATCGAACTCTTAGTTGCAATGTTATTTTCTCTAGCTACTACGCATCTGATGGAGCAGGTATAAGTGCTTTATTAGTTCAAGTGACCACAAAACGTGTAATTACAACGAAACCTTGTATCGAACTCTTAGCTGGATCGCAATACGTACTCTACCTACTATATAAAGATAGAGAAGGTAAAAATGCAATGTCAGCTCAAGGGACCTCAAAACATGTATTTAATGTGAAACCACTATATAAAATCTTAGCTGTTATGTCAGCTTGTCTATCTACTATACATGTCATGGAGGAGGTATAAAGGCTTTATTAGTTCAAGGGAACTTAAAACGTGTATTTACGGTGAAACTTTGTATGGTGTTTTAAGCTGGAATTCATTACCTTTTATTACTACATTGTATGTTATAGAGAATATATAAATGCTTTTTAGGTTCAAGGGACTTCAAAACATGCATTTACTATGAAACCAGTATATCGAGCTCTTAGCTGTAATGTCACGTTCTCTAGCTACTATGCATTTGATTGAGAATGTATAAGTGCTATTTTAGTTCAAGGGAACTCAAAACGTGTAATTACAATGAAACCTGGGTAGCTTGTATTTGGGGTTTCTAGCACAAGAACGACACAAGTAACATGTCTTTAATTGGGTTTAATTGATTTTAATTGGGTTTAATTGGTGTTTCGTGCAAAGCCGACCCAAGTAGCATGAGTCTTCTAGCACAGGTCACGTGATCTTTGGTATTGGAAGGGTCTTTAATTGTTTCAATTGGTCTTTCAGGCAAAGCCGACCCAAGTAGCATGAGTCTTCTAGCACAGGTCACGTGATCTTTGGTATTGGAAGGGTCTTTAATTGGTCTTTCAGGCAAAGCCGACCCAAGTAGCATGAGTCTTCTAGCACAGGTCACGTGATGTTTGGTATTGGAAGGGTCTTTAATTGGTTCAATTGGTCTTTCGCGCAAGACCAGGCCTAAAGTGGATGAGAGTTCACCATCAAAACAAGGATACTGGCGAGTTGACAGTTTGTCATTCCCGGCCACGTGGAGGGCTTTACTTGAAGAAACATTTAAAAAGTCTCCTCCTCGGCTTTGGGGTGGGAGGAGGTAATCAAAATAATGTCTGCATTTCCAGTCAGCTATGAGACATGATTCACCCACTATAAAGTACACAGCGTTAATTCTAATCATATACATCAAATAAAAAAATACAAGTTTAAATTTTTGTGGCGAACGCTCCTAACAACTGTAGATGTTTAAAAAAATCGAAAGGTTTAATTTTCACCATCCTACCGGGACTTGTTGCTTTGAACGGGTCGATAACACTCTAGTGTTATCCGATAAAATGCAACAGGAGGTTTCTGAAAGGGATCGTAGAATGGTTAGTATGCGATGTTCGCTAACTAAAGCATACCTCTTTATTACAATGAGAAATTTCGCAAATTAGAATCACAAGCGATGAAAAAATATTGGAATATTTAGCTTTAAAGGTTAACAAGCGTCACTCTGTACTTAAATACCCTGATAAGAACGCTAAACCTTCTGTAAGCGGTATAGAAGAATAAATTCTGTATACCAATTTTTGGAGCACAGACTATACAGCCCCGCATGCTATTGCCTGGAGAGGGAGAACCCTTATAGCAGTCTCCCCTTCTGTATACAATTTAGCTGCTATTGACTCACCCTTCGCATAAGCGGGGAATGAATTCACGGTATTGATTTTTTCCCTCTCATATAAGGACTCCCACACCATTGTAAAAGTTCGCTTTATCTACGCTAGATGCCATAAGGTTACAGAACTAACATTTCTAATTCATATCTGGCACTATAGAGGCCGACAGAATCCGATCCGCTTTTGATTTTTTCATTAAAACTACATGAGATTCAAACACATTAGCTAATTACAGTGTTACAAGCTGTATGTACAGTGAAATAAAAACGAATCGCATTTAAAAAAAATTCTCATATGTTACACTCACATGACTTTCTCTACTCTTGTACAAACTTTTTCTTACAAATGCTTATTCTGCTTGATTTTACTAGCTGCAATAGGAATACGGTAGGCTTTAAGCATTAGTCAAATATTTTAAGAGCGGTTGCCATGTAATGCATTCCATTCTCTTTACATGCCTAAGACATAAAAAAATGAATAACGAATTCGAGAAAAAATATAATTATTGGGGAATTTAAGGGAATAACAAGCAATATCTCGAAAATAGTTCTCAATAAAACAGGGGGCCTCAAAACATAAATATCCGGTGAAGTCTCGTTATCGAATTTTCGGGTGGAATACCATACTTCCCTTACTTACTCTTCATAGTAGAGAAATTTAAAATACTTAGTTATAACAACGGGAAAGATGTCTTATATCTTTTCCCACGAGGTGTATGATTCATACAATAAACAGTAATTGAACAATGTCTTTATTACTTAATTAACAGCACATCCAAAGGCAGCTGCAACCATCAATAAGTTCCCTCCCTTAAGTTACTTAAGTTCATGATGATTTACAATTTCCTGTCTAAGGGCAATTTATCTTAATATTTCCCGCAGATGTATGATTCATACAATAAAGAGTAATTGAACACTTCCTTTATTAATTCATTAACAGTACACGAGAATATATTACTTAATACACGGCGTCAAATACATTTATAACTTCATCAGATGTGATTAAAGATCCTGGGGAAAAGAAACGTGAATCATTAGACAAGGATAGATATAGCCAGCTAATATTGTTTAACCAATCAAAACACTCGATTACGGAGTGGATTCTTCTGCGCATTCTTTCTGGGAGAGGGAGAATGAACTTCAAAGTCTATATAAGAAGAAAGCAGGAGCGTTAAAGTTCATTCTTAAAGGAATAACGTCTGTGATTGTGATAGCGGGTGTTAGTGCAAAGATCTTCAAGTACTTAATTCATTTTAGATTTCAATTCGCAAGGTAAGTGCATATACTAGATTTCATACAGGAAATTCGTGTGATGTATTCTTAAAAAGTCGAGTGAAGATACTGAAAGTCAAAATCACATTTAAAAAAAAACGTGTGATCACCTAGCTTCGTAAAGTTTGTCTTGCAATAATGTAGCAGGGTCAGTGTCTAGATGTCTATTTAAACTTATATATCACTAATCAATGCCTAAACATCACACAAAAAACTTTAAAGACAATACTGTAACAAAAAATAACAGGGCTTAAGCAAGCTAAAACATAATACATTCTATCTGAACAATCTCATACGCAAATATTCAGTTTTCAGAACGCTAAAGTACGATTGAAAAGGAATATATATGTTAAATCAACTTCCATTTCCACGTAACGGATTACGACAAAACTAGAAGAGAAAGACAAAAGTAGACCAAAAAAGACAGTGCAAGCGCAAATAGTAGTAGTTATTTGGGGCCTTTAGCTACTTTCAACTGCAACTTATTTTAACTCAAGCAACCTTAAGACAGGGCTTCTATTAGCTAATTTTATAATTAATAAAACAATTAATGTTTGAAAATACTTCATTAACATACTAATTAACAAAAAATTAACTTAACTCTGAATTTTTCGTTGAAACTCTGTAATCTGCTATAAAATAGCTTGCATAATATATAAAAAATACTCTTACGACATGCAAAAAGCTTAACATACTTAAAGCTTAACCTCGAATGTCAACAACTGAAAAAAAAATTGAAAAGCGGTAATATGCCAGAAAATGGAGTATAGAATATAGGGAAATTATCCTTTTCTTCATTCATCAAGTTTACATGCCTAAATTATTATTTTCCAGTGAAGATGCAATCGAAGACAAACAAATTGAGTCTGGCAGGACGTGTCCGCCGCTCACCTGTCCCGGCACAGGCCGCTCCTGAGTCCAGCACTCTACCGTCGCCACCACCACTATCACCATTGATAGACGACGGGGCAGCTGCGTGGCTTGATGCGGATAATGCGGGGGACTTCATCATCCCACCTCCGCCAGGTTTCGGAGATGTTGAGAATTTCAGCGTCGTCCAAAATAACGACAGGGAGGATACACCCATGGAGGGAATTTGTACATGCGCTAACTGCGGGTACAAGACCGCGCTCATCGAGTTGCTTCAGTCATTCCAAGGTAAGTCTTTCACTTCTTTTAACATTAATATTGATGCAATTTATTCCCATGTCTTCTACTAGAAGACTGCCTGCTTGATTGTCACAGATGCTAACAATGTGATGCTCCTATTGTTACAGATCTTGAACCTCTACACCCCGAGCCAGAGCCTCAGGCGAATGAGGCTTTGAGAAACGGTGTCAAGAGACTTCGTGAAGCAGAAGAGGAGCGTGGTTCTGAAGAAGCAACGTGCAGCAGCCAACCCTCCCGCAAATTAAACCATCAGGTGTACGCACCACATGTTAACGGACCCGCGGCAACAACGTCCAGACCATCCCAGACAATTGATTCATCCTCACCATCACCGGCAAAAAGGGTATGTCGAAATGATTATGATGACCTAGAATGTAGGGTAATAGAGTCTGCATTCAAAGGTCGTATTTTCAATAGGAAAATTGAAAATACGGCTGGGATAATTGACCCCAGTGAGTTTCTCGAGGCATGCAGGGGTCTTGTTATTAAGGAAATCGAGTCCACTCTAAAGAAGAGGATGTCTGGGATAAAGATGAGTTGTTCATTGAACGTCTCATACTTAATCCAGACACCAGATCATGAAAAAGTGGAATCGATATTTCTCAATTCCAAGACAAAGGAGATCCAGCAATCATCTAACCTCGATGTCATCTTTCATGCAATGAAAAACGAAATTTTAGAAAATCTAGCCTGTTTTGAAGGCCAATCTAGTTCAAAGACACTGTTCGCAATCCACTCGCTGATAAATAGCGCAGCAAACTATAATCCCCTTCGTGCTTCAGGATTCATAGAGTTGTCAGCATGCATCAAGCGAAAGAAGGCAGTAGTTAATATTCAGAATGACGATCATTTCTGTTTCGCTTGGTGCATGCTAGCTTCCAGATACCCTGCACAACATAATAGCCAACGACCATCATCATATCCTAGAGAACTGCTTCTTAAGGAATTCAATTATGATGGAATTACATTCCCGTTTTCCGTCGATCAGATTGAACGCTTTGAGAAGCAGAATCCAGATGTATCTATAGCTGTATTTGCTCTGAATGCCAACGACTCAGTGGAGTCTATTCGCAAACCATCTGAGAGGAAGGCTAGACAAGTAAACCTCTTAATGGTTGAAGAGGATGACAAGTCTCACTACTGCCTCATCACCAACTTATCGAGGCTTATTAGAAGTCAGGTAACTAAGCATAAAGGAAAAATGTGGCTATGCGAGACATGCATGACAAGGTATTCTAATGAGGATGCCTTGAGAGTGCATAAACTGAAATGCAATAAATGTCAGATCCTCAAAATGCCAAAGCAGGATGAGGTTCTGGAATTTAATGCATATTCAAAGGGTGCCCCTGTACCTTTTGTGATTTATGCAGATATCGAATCTGTTTTGAGGAAGGTCCACTCATGTAAACCCTCTGACGCAGAGAGCTGGACCCGAGCCATACAGGAACATGAAGCGATATCGATAGCGTTGAAGGTTATATGTAGACATGATCAGTCCTTGTCGAGATTCAAGCTCTTCAGAGATGACAATGCACTCAATGACTTCTTCAGCGAACTTAGAAAGATTGCTGATGAAGTAATTGAGATATATGGGCGAATACAGCCCATGCATATGTCGCCTCAGGATATCCTGGATTTCAACAATGCTAATCACTGTCACATATGCAGGAGAGATTTTGCTATAGATGATGTTAGGGTGAGGGACCATTGTCATATCACTGGAGCATATCTTGGAGCGGCTCATAATGCTTGCAATTTGAATAGAAAATTGCCGAATTTTATTCCAATTTTCTTTCATTGCTTAAGCAATTATGACAGTCACTTCTTGATCAGGCACATGGCATATGATAATGCTCCTATTTCATGTATAGCACAATCATCTGAACGTTATCTGGCATTTACTAAATGGTACAAGGGCATTAATTTCAGGTTTCTCGACAGCTACAAGTTTCTCGATGACAAGTTATCTAGCTTGGCAGACATGCTAAGCGCTGATGACTTCAAGGTCACTAATGCCGAGTATTTTAATCCAGAACATCTGGAACTAATGAAGTGTAAGGGCATATTCCCCTATACATATCTGGATACCATCGAGAAGCTCCAAGAAGAGGAGCTCCCGCCGATAGAGCTTTTCGACGGTGTCACAGAGGAGGGATATGCTCATGCACTTAAGGTATGGAGCACATTCAACATAAAGAATCTCGGGGAATATAGTGACCTTTACCTAAAGACCGATACTCTGCTTTTAGCAGATGTATTCGAGAAGTTTAGAGACTTGTCGCTGGGGATGTATAACCTGGACCCAGCATGGTACTATACTCTGCCATCACTAGCCTTCGATGCCATGCTTAAGACAACGAAAGCAAGGCTCCAGCTAATAAGCGATCCCAGCATGTTAGAATTTTTCGAGGAAGGAATTCGCGGTGGGTTTGCACGGTATCAAAGCGGTACTCCAAAGCCAACCACGAATACCTTGCAGACTACAAATCTGATGAACCTCGAAACTTTTTATCATACTGAGACATCAACAACTTGTACGGCAAGAGCATGGCGTCCCCAATGCCGTATGGGAACCTCAGATGGCTTGATAGGGATGAAATAGACACCATCGACTTCGCTGCGATCCCTGAGGACTCCAAGACAGGATATGTCCTAGAGGTGGATTTGGAGTATCCTGACCATCTCCATGATGCACACAATGATCTACCTCTCTGTCCCCGGAGTGAGATAGCACCCGGCAGCCAATACAAGAAACTGATTGCAAGTCTTGAGAACAAAAGCAAATATGTCTTGCATTATAAAATCTTGCAACAGTGCCTAGATCTGGGGCTGCTATTGAGACATATTCATCGGGTGGTATTGTATGACCAAGCTGAATGGCTTAAGGTCTATATTGACCTTAACGCCGAGAAGCGAGTCAGGGAAACTTCCAAGTTTGGTCAAAACCTCTGGAAGAAAATGAACAACGCTGTGTACGGTAAGTTCATTGAAAATGTTCGAAAGTACAGAGATTTCCGTATTGTACCTACCTGGGAGCAAGCACGGAAATTGACGGCTCGTCCAACATATGTATGTAGCCACATTTTTGATGAAAACTTAGTCGGCATAGAGTTGGCTCGAGAGGAGATCCTCATGAACAAACCAATCTATATTGGCCATGCAATTCTCGATCTTTCAAAATTTATTATGTATGATTTTTTTTATAAAGTAATGAAACCCCAACTGAATGACCTGGTCCTGAATTATATGGATACAGATTCATTCATTTTCGAAACTTCTACAGACATTTACAAATTCATGAAAACCAATCCCCAGCATTTTGATACATCAAATTATAAGCAAAATAATGTGTATGACATAAAGCAGGCCAACAAGAAAGTGATTGGGTTGTTTAAAGATGAGCTGGGTGGCATGGTGATGACTGAGTACGTTGGACTTAGGGCAAAGCTCTACAGCTATAAATATAACAACAGCACCATCATGAAAGCAAAGGGGATTACCAAAGGTGGAATGCGAGCGATCACCTTTGAGAAATATTTCGAGTGTCTAAAAGATTTAAATAAAAATTTTTTGGCTAAACAAATTTGCTTCAGGAGTACAAAACATAAAGTCTCGACTGTGGAAATTAACAAAATTGCATTGCATGGAGGAGACACGAAGCGCAAGATGATTGATGGCTCTCATGCAACTCTCGCGTGGGGCCATTATTCACTTAGGGCCTCGTAATCCATTCCGACTTCCCTGGATGTCACATCCCCATCTCATGTATTATTTTGTATATAGATTATTTATTGACTAATTTATTAATTGTATATATTGTATTTAATTATTTTTACTGTTTTTTTAATTATTTTATATAATACAATGTTAATGGTACATTGTTCAGTTAAATGTATCAAAGGAGGAAATCAAATTACTGTAAATAAAACACGAGGTACTGCATTTAAGACTCTTTATTTCAGTATTAGCTACAATAAATCCTTTCCATCAATCCATTGGCTATTAGGGAATCCATACCATTTCACTAGAATCCTCTCTCCTTGCCTACGCAAAATCTTCTCCACTAAATAAGTGTTAGGGAATAGTGTAGAATGTAGTTCATGTCCATAAAATGCTCCTTTTATATGATCTCCATCATTATCCTTTATGATGTATGTGGTAGGATTGGTTCGTTTCACATGAGCCACTTGGAAAATTTCAACACTCCAGTTGGGTTCAAAGCCCTTTTCGAAATGTCCTTTATTCTTAGATATCCTCACATAATCTCCGACACTAAACCTCCTTGCACTCCTCTTCTCTCTTTTGGGATGGTTATACTTGTAAACAGTCAGAAGAAGGTCATTGTTCCTCACTTCACTGGGTTTCATTTTGATGGTTGAGTGGTAAGTGTCATTGTACTCTGCAACGATTTTAGGTAGAAGATCTAACCACTTATATGATCCTTGAGCTAGATACTCCCGATACATCATATTCTTTAAAGTTCTGATTAAACGCTCAACAGCTGCAGCCTTCACATTAGTATAGGTACTGTAGTGATTGATATTATACTTTGCCATTAGATTTTTAAAGTGCTTGTTATAAAATTCTTTTCCGTTGTCACTCTGTATATTCTTGGGTGGCGTTTCCATGTCCTTTAGTATATCCTCCATGGCCTTTGCAACCTGTAGTCCTGACTTGTCCTTTAATGGCCTTGCATAGGCCATTTTAGAGTAGAAGTTGACTGCAATCAGGATATATTTGAAATTCTTGTTGAGATTTGCATGGCGGATCATCTCAACCAAGTCGATTTGCATCAGATCATGCAGACCTTTGCTAACGATCTTTCGACGCAAGAAGTTTCTTCGGGCGGGAGCATGGAGCTCTCTTGCTATATCTTGCTTCACCGTCATGCTATAATCCTAGCCGATTTCAGTTCTTGAATAATTTCTTCAATTTCTTGTGTGTGATTATTATTTCCGGCGTCTCTGGATGCAATGAGAAGCCTCAGGCGATTCACCAGGTCGTTAGGGTCGTTCCAGTAGATGTATTCTTGCCTCGTATCAGGGCGATGCTCCTTCCACTGCAAACCTAAACCCTTGTGTTTCGTTACTAGAGGGCGTATAATGCTTTTATACTTGTAGGAATTGCCTGATCTCAGCTGCCCATGCTTGCTGAAGTTTCTTCGATGAACATGTGTTGCTTTCAATATTCTGCTATATGTATCCAGATCCCCTTCTGTATATACATGCATTTCAGGTATCCTCTTGAAGATGAGTTCGCTCATTCCAGGTGTCACCTTGTACGCTTCATCACCTACTCGTACTTTATTGTTGAGGAAGTCAATGATCTTGTTCCCCAGCATATAGCTTCCATCTTCGTATCTCACACCGTAGGCATTATCTATTTCATTCTTATCATTCCTTCGAACTTTCTGCAGGAATCTTAAGATATTCTCATCTTTCTCCTCTTTAAGTGGATCACTCTTTTTCTGACTCTCCTCATTGTTTGAAGTAACACTATTGTTTTTCTGAATTTGTAGTATATCATGTAACGGTTCTGCTACTGGCTGAAGAGCTTCACTCATTACTCTCTGGGTCTCAAACTTTTGTCCTTTTAGTGCACGTAACTTTTCCCTTATAGCCTTTGTATGCCTGGCTACAGATTCTTTAAGTCTTATGCTCTCGCTGTCCATCTTGAAATGATCTTGAATTTTGTTATTCACCTCAATATATAGCTGTTCTATTCTGTTGGCCTCAGTTTATATGCTATACTCATTTCGATATTTAGAATATGGCCATCTTTTGCTCGATTGGCCGGAGCAGTAAAGGTGAGTGTATCTCCATTTGCAATAGGAGTAGGGAAGGTTCTGACTATGTTATTGTTTATAGCAAATAATGTATCTGCTCTTACAAAAGGAGGAGTTGACGATGTCATATAGCATGCAACGACCTCTCCGTTTACAGGTGCTCTGTAGTATTCGAGACCCGATGTTAATGTGTATCTTAGTGAATTCCCTCTGAAAGGCTTCGTCTGCAGGCTGAAAACGTGGTGACCTTTCATTTGATCTAATAGCGCATTTATAACATTCACTTGTGATTTAAGAATATTCACATTATTCATAGCTATTGTCAAGTGCTTATCCATGGAACTCTGTTGGTTCGCCATAGTTTCCATATGTTTCACTACTGTTTCGGTGATATCATTTCCAATAGAGGCTAGTCTCCTGTTTAGAGCTTGCTGTGCTTCATTGTGCTTTTTACCAATAATATGTTTAACAAACTTTTTACTAGCTGCATCACTGTCATCGATGGGATCTGCTATCTCTCTTATTCTTCTTTTTTGAAAGGAAGCGTTCCCATCTGAATCGATCGCTGGTGTTCTTGAATTAACATAGTCTGATACATATTTCCTATTCGGTACATCGTAGTCCTCCTGAGGTGATAATATTATCTTCATTCTTATTGTATCTAGAATAATGTTGTTTCCAGCGTCTCGTTTAAGTGCATGTTTGTCCAGGTATTTCATTAGAGACTCATATTGCCCATCTAGCGATTTCTGGATGTGATTCCTTATCATAGTTTCAAGTTCACCCATACGCTGATATGCCACTTTTTCGGTGAATTCCTGCATTCGATTTTCGGTAGAAGTCGTAAGGGTGTCAACATAACGTTTAGTGCTTGCGTCATTGTCTTCCTCGGGATCATGAACAATGCATAGTCTTTTGTTTTTAAATTGATAGTTTCCTTTTCCATCTCGGTTTATGATGAATTGATGAAGTGCTCTTTTAACTGGAGCAGTCCTCTGTGAACCGAACCTGTCAATACTCATTTCGATCTATGAATGATCCTTTTCTTTCTTTTCTACTTTAATATATACATCGAAACCGTTCCTATATCGACCCTCATTCATAGGGAATTCAGGAACTATCACTACAAATGGTCTTCCTTCCGAGACACTTTCCCAAACACCCTTGCACAGGTCTTTAAATTCAGTATATGACATGTCAGTGTTCACATAATCCTCATATATATGTTTCAAGTTTAAATTATCCTGCTTGAAGAGAATAATCATGTTCGTGTTGTCTCTTATTAGATGTTTAGGCACTTTAGCATACGACTGTGCTAAATATATAGAGTCCACATTACGGTGTCTGCCCATGCTGTAAAAAGAGGCGATCTTCCCCTGCTTTTCAGTGATTACGTCATCAAATATAAATATGGAGTTTTCTTTAACTTCAGAGGGATGTAAGACACTTTCTCCATCTTCATAGGTGTTCACTTCTATCCCTTCAATGTTTTCGAGTAGATTGATGAGATATTGATACTTTGGCTGGTAAAGGGACTTTGAATAGATGTACAAGTTTTCAAAACGTAAACCATTCACATGAAGCAGCATATTCAGTAATACATTAGTTTTTCCGGCGCTTGAGCTGCCTAGAATAAGAGCTCTGACATTAGACGGAAATAACTTTCCGTGTCGATTGCATCTAAAATCACTTTCGAAGTCTAGCACCTGAATGGGCAGGGAGCAATCTTGCTTCACGAGCTCCATCTTAATAACTAAATATAAAAAAGCATGCTTAGTGTATATATACATATATACCAGGTGCGCCTGGATTTCAGTTTGTAGCCTGAGAGTATAAAAGTCCAATACTATTTTAAAGTCAGCTAGTCTATCATGGGAGCTAGGAGGATCAAGATCTCCAGAGGCTCTGGGTTAATTAACTCTCTTATTAATTGGCTACCCTTTGAAGCACATTTACCGGGCTACAGATATTGCGGTCCGGGTACGAAGTTGGAAAAACGCCTACAGAGAGGAGACCCCGGAATTAACCCATTAGACGAAGCCTGTAAGCAGCACGACATCGCCTACGCTGAGCACAGGGACTCTGCTACGAGAAATATAGCCGATAAGATCTTAGCCGAGAAGGCGTGGAAAAGAGTACAGGCATCAGACGCTACTTTAGGAGAAAAGTTGGCCGCCAGGCTAGTTACAGCAATTATGAAGGGCAAGGTGGCTGTAGGTGCTGGCTCCAGGAAGAAAAAGCATGGAGGATTTCTGCCTCTCATTCCTATTATTGCAGCCCTAGGTGCTGCAGCTGGAGGAGCAGCTCAAATCGCCACAGCAGTGAATAAGAAAAAGGCTGCAGATAAACAGCTTGCAGAAATGGCAAGACATAACAGAGAGATAGAAGCAAAAGGAAAAGGTCTTCAAATGAAGAAGAATAAGACGAGAAATGTCAAAAAGAATAGACGCAACAGCAAGAATGGAAATTCAAAAAACTCTGGAAGAGGACTGTACTTGTCCCGGAAAAAGCCTTGAGTAACATTGATCTCGACATGTATGCTAGACGTTTAAAGATTCCGCATTTTAGAGGTGTATATATGATTGATGAGTTGCCTACAAAGTCTCATCACCATGAGAGGATTATCGTGAATCTCGATTCTTCAGAGAATGAAGGTACCCATTGGGTTGCTGTAAGGAAGGAGGGTATCATTGCATTTTATTTCGATAGCTTTGGGAACCTAAAGCCTCCTAAAGAGATAGAAAGGTATCTTAGAGGTGTTAGGTTAATGTATAATACTGAGAGGTTTCAGAGTTTTAGCTCAGTCATCTGTGGGCACTTGTGCTTACAATTTCTATCACAATGAGTTACACTATTGCCGTTAGCGGTAATGAATCTGTTCTGACAACACACCTGAATCCTCCTCTGAGGATCGATCCTAAAGGATATTATGAGATCGCTCTTTTGAATTTTGAAACCTTCTATTCTATTCCCAATGTGGATCATAGCAATAATCAGTTTCATTACATTTACAATGACAATCTTAAAGTCATTGATATACCTCATGGAACTTATGAGATTACTGATATTAATGCATACATCAAAGATAAGCTTCAATTGGATGAGGATGTCTTCTTTATTCGGCCTAATAATAATACAATGAAGGCTGAAATTAAATGTCCTTTTCCTATGGATTTTTCAAGGGAATGCTCTATTGGATCCCTTTTAGGCTTCAGTGAAAGCAAAGTCATTCCTGCTAATCAAGTGACTGAATCTGATTTCCTAGTAAACATATTTAAGGTGAGCATAATACGAATCGAGTGTAGTATTGCAACAGGCTCTTTCATCGACGGTAAAAGCGGACACTCGATCTATGAGTTTTTCCCTTCTGTTCCGCCAGGATATCACATTTCGCAAGAGCCTTCAAATCCCATTTACCTGCCTATCATAGACACTAACTTTATCGATCAAATCACTCTTCGAGTAGTCGACCAGAACGGTCATCCCATCAACTTTAGAAACGAGGATATAAGCATAAGACTTCACATACGTCGTAATGGGAATAGATTTTAGCAGAAGAAGACGCCTACGAGGATATAATAAGCCTGCGCATCGTCGTATACATCATACTCTACCTGCGACACTCAGTGTGTTAACATCGAGCAATAGGAGGTTCCTTGAAGCATTGGGCTTCAGAATTCTGTGATGGACATCTTCAATGTGACGGAATCACCTACATTTGAGGACAAGATTGCTAAAGAAGAGGAGCATGTGTTTTTACCGTACAATACATCGGCTCTGGATGCGAATGATGAAATTAGAATCCCTTGTCAAGCTGAAGATTTATATACTCTACCTAACCGGAGTTATCTCTACATTGAGGGATCTGTTACTAAACCTAATGGAACAACTACTACAGCAAGGCTCACCAATAATGCTATTGCATTTATGTTTGACGAGATTCGATTGGACATGAATGGATCGACTATAGACAGAACAAGAAATCCAGGGATTACATCAACTATGCGCAACTATGCTGCACTCAACTCTATGGAATCCAACCGTTTACTCAATGCTGGATGGTGCTACCCTGGAGAAGATGTGGATATTGTGCATCCTGCAAGTGGAGCATTCAACGCTATAGTACCGCTGTCAATGCTTCTGGGATTTCCAGATGATCACAAGGACCTCATACTCAACAGCAAGTTTGAGCTGGTCCTCATTCGATCCAAGGACTCTAAAAACTGTATTCTGGCAACCGAAGGAGAAGAAAATGCTATTGTTAAACTTACACGTATCGAGTGGCGGATGCCTATAATACGCCTTTCTGATGGTGAAAAGGTGGAGATCCTTAAGATTGTCAAGTCAGACAGGCCATTACACATAGCCTTTCGAAGTATGGATCTGCATACTCAACCTGCGATACCTCAAACTAGATCATTTACATGGAACGTTGCAACAACATCGAGACCCGAGAAACCAAGATTTGTTATTGTGGGAGCGCAGACTTCGAGAGTAAATAATGCAACTAAAGACTGTTCCGAGTTTGATCATTGCAACATAACCAATTTGAGACTGTACCTCAATAGTGAATGTTATCCCTACCATGATATGAATTTGGACTTTGGAAACTCTAGATTTGCCTCGTTATATGAAATGTATTCAAAGTTCCAAAGCTCCTATTATTCGAGAGAGAATTACCCCTTATTGAGGAGAAAAGATTTTCTTAAACATGCACCGATATTTGTCATTGACTGCTCACATCAGCCTGAGGAGGTTGTAAATGGAGCTGTCAATATTAGACTGGAAATTCAAACTAGTGCAAATATTCCTGCACAGACATCTTTGTATTGCTTGATAATTCATGACAAAGTATTTACATACAAACCCCTGTCTCACGTGATGCAGTCTTTAATTTAAATGTAGTTATTTTATGCTTGATATAAGGAAGTGTAAGGGGGGATTTTCGTGAATAAAAGCAAGTTATAAAAGATATATTTACTTCTTTATTTTCTTATTATACATTTCCAGCGCCTTCTGCCTCCAGCTCCTTGTCCCTACATATGTGTCTTCATTTACAATACATAGGTTCTGCAAATGTCTATCTATATAGGATTCGAGTCTTTTTATTAGTGATAGTACATCATAATTCAAATGAATTTCACCGTAATTTAAAGACGTATTAAAAAGTGTAATTTTTCCACTTTCCATAAACACCGTGATATTATAGGAGAATACAACATGTTCACTGTACTCTCTGTTCGGACACTTCTTCACTTTCAGATATGTTTCGAATTCTGCGAGACTTTTTTGAATTATCTGCCAATCATATTTTGTCATATACACGAAATTATTATTGTCTGTTTCTTTTATGAGGAGCACTGGGGTTTCATAATACAATCCTATATTGACACTACTGCTTCTTGAGGTGTAGCCGCCTTGGAGCACGAGTGCGGGTGCTTGCATCTCTCTTCGGGGTGTTAGCGCAGGTAATTCGCTCTTCCAATAGCGCCAACCTCCTATGGAGATCTTCAAAGGTTTTATTGTTCTTCCTCCTGGTGGGCTTCTTGGTAGCGGACCTGAAACATTACATATTGCGTCTATTAGAAAAATCATTTTTTTAAATAAATTCGCAGGTCTCCTGAAAGGAATTGCACATGTTAGACACCAGGAATGGGAGCGATGTAGTTTTATTTAAAGCATGCGTGTTCTTCCATAGATTTGAAATTAATACTCACTGTATTGCTTTGTGTAATTCTGCTCGTTTCCTGGGTGAATGTTCAGGAGTCACCTGGAGCATATCGCCATCTACTTGCAAATTGTTTGGCCTCTCTTGGTCATCCAAAGTCATCAAAAGCTGCGGTACATTCGGGAAATCTACTTCATCTATGTCCTCTGAAGGAATAGGCGTTGTCTGACGATTTCTGGAACAATTTTAATTATTTTTAAAACATTAGATATTCTACAACCCCGTGCAGGGTAAGAGCATCTAGATATTTTCAATGCCACTTACCTTAAGCTTCCCCGCCTGAGTAAGAATACAGCGCAGTTTTCATCACACAGGAAGTACGATTTCATTTGATCGTGCACCTCTGGCTTCTCGCATAGGGTTGCATGCGTATCACCATTACAAAATTCAGAATGATGTTGGACTGCATGGGTGGTTACAAGGACATCGACATCATTCACGCCTCTGTGTTGTTCCTCATCTGCATCCCCTCCTCTGGAAGAACGAACATATTTCAAATTCGTTACTTTCTTTAAAGATTAGATATAGCATAGTATTTCCTAGAAAGGAATAAAAAGAGGGTCTACTTACAGGTACCTTCTTCTGTAGACTGGGCAGTTCTCTGTGCATATTTCTCTTGAAGACATCTGGTCATGATATGAAGGCATGTTACAGACAATTGAATGTATGAACCCATTGCACTCCTCCTTGTGGTAGTAGGTGTAGTGGTACGCTTCCTCTCCACACTCACTCCAAAAATCTCCCATTCCTGCCATACTAATAACGTTCAGATTGAGAAACTCTTTCTACAAAAAACCTTCAAATAATACTTTCAGGGTGATAGCCCTGAGACCTTATATAGCAGTGGTATAATGGTGGGGGATAATTGCAGAAGGATAGGGCGGCGCATGCGCGGTCATAGGGTTTGAGGGCGGAGCTTGAAGCGAAGAATAGCCGTCTATTAGCTTTCACGAATGCGGTCCATTAATTTTTAAATTTGCAACTGTACCGGATTTGAAAGATTTATTAGACAACATGGGGAAAGCGGTGTAGCAATGGTTCTCACGCTCGGTGAATCATGTTTCATCCTTAAAGTAATTACCTCACCCGCCCCTAGCCTGTACTTTCCTTGAGGAGGGATTTAGGTCGGGTCTTGCGCGAAAGACCAATTGAACCAATTAAAGACCCTTCCAATACCAAACATCACGTGACCTGTGCTAGAAGACTCATGCTACTTGGGTCGGCTTTGCCTGAAAGACCAATTAAAGACCCTTCCAATACCAAAGATCACGTGACCTGTGCTAGAAGACTCATGCTACTTGGGTCGGCTTTGCACGAAACACCAATTAAACCCAATTAAAATCAATTAAACCCAATTAAAGACATGTTACTTGTGTCGGTCTTGTGCTAGAAATCCCAAATACAAGCTACTAACCTGTGTATCGAACTTTTAGCAGGACCGCAATACGTGCTCTACCTATTAGATAGTCACAGGGAAGGTAAAAATGCATTGTCAGTTCAAAGGACCTCAAAACATGTAATTACAGTGAAACCAGTATATTGATATCTTAGCTGGAATGTTAACTTCTCTAGCTACTATAAATGTGATGAAGGATTAAATGCTTTATCAGTTCAAGGGTCCTCAAAACATGTATTTAGGGTGAAACCAATGTATCGAAGTCTTAGCTGATATGTCACCTACTCTAGCTACTATAGGTACATGTCATGGAGAAGGTATACGTGCTTTATTAGTTCAAAGGACGTCAAAACGTGTGTTTATAGTGAAAACTCCTTATCGAATTCTTCGTTAGAATGCAATAAACACTCTGCCACTATCCAGGTGGTACAGAAGGTATAAATAATTTGTCAGGTCAAGTCACCCTAAAACATGTATTTAATGTGAAACCACAGTATCGACCTCTTAGGTGGAATGTTACTTTCTCTAGCTACTATTAATAAAATGGAAAGGCATAAGTGCCGTACAAGTTCAAGGTATCGGAAAACCTGTACTGACAATGAAACCTCTGTATCGAACTCTTAGCTCGACCGCAATACGAACTCTACCTACTATATAGTGACAGTTAAGGTAAAAATGCATTATGAGTTCAAGATACCTAAAAGCATGCATTTACCGTGAAACCCACATATCGAAATCTTGTCTAGAATGTTACCTTCTCTAGCAACTACACATGTGATGGAGAAGGTTTGCATGCTTCATCAGTTCAAGGACCTCAAAATATGTATTTAGGGTGAAACCAATGTATCGAAATCTGAACTGGTAGTTACTTTTTCTAGCTACTACACATTTCATGGAGAAGGTATAACACCTTTGTTAGTTCAAAGGACCTCAAAACGTGTATTTATAGTTAAAACACCTTATCGAATTCCTTGCTAGAATGCAATAACCACTCTACCACTATACATGTAGTACAGAAGGTATAAATGCTTGGTTATTTCAAGGGTCCTCAAAACGTGTATTTACGGTGAAATCACTGTAACGATTTCTTAGCTGGAATGCAATACCTTGTCTAGTAACATGATAAGTGATAGAGAGGGTATATATGCTTTATTAGATCAAGGGACGTCAAAACGTGTTTTTAAGCTAAAATCCTTGCATCCAGTTTTAAGCTGGAATGCAATACCTCTATAGCTACATTGTATGTTATAGAGAAGGTATAAATGTTTTGTCAGGTCAAGGCACCCCAAAACATGTATTTACTGTGAAACCACAGTATCGACCTCTTAGCTGGAATGTTACATTCTCTAGCTACTATACATGTGATGGAAAGGTATAAGTGCCCTATTAGTTCAAGGTATCTCAAAACGTGTATTTACAATGAAAAACTGTACCGAACTGTCAGCTGGAATGCAATACGTTGTCTACATGCTCTATGGTGGCAAGGAAGGTATGAACATTTTATTAGCTACAGGGTCCCCAAAATGTGTATTTCCAGTAAAATTCTGTATCGAAGCTTAAGGTGGAATATACCTCCTTGTATATCTGCTATATATGCGCTGGAGAGGGTATCAATACTTTATTAGTTCAAGGGACCTCAAAACGTGTATTTACGGTGAAATCTTTATATCGAGTTTTAAGCTGGTATGCAATACCTTCCATTACTACATTATATGTTACAGAGAAGGTATAAATGCCTTTTTAGTTCAAGGGACCTCAAAATATGTAATTACATTGTAACCTTTCTATAGAACAATTAGCTCGACAGCAATACGTACTCTATATATTATATAGTATAGGGAAGGTAAAAAAGCATTATCAGTTCAAGGGACCTCAAAAGATGTATTTACTGTGAAACCACTATATTGAATCCTTAGCTGGAATGTTCCCTTCTCTAGCTACTATAAAAGTAATGGAGAAAGTTTAAATGCATTATCAGTTCAAGGGTCCTCAAAGCATGTATTTAAGGTGAAACTAATTTATCGAAGTATTAGCTGGTATGTCACCTTCTCTAGCTAATAAGCATGGCATGGAGAAGGAATAATACCTTTATTGGTTCAAGGGACTTCAAAACGTGTATTTATAGTGAAAATTCCTTATCGAATTCTTCGCTAGAGTGCAATAACCACTGTACCACTATACATGTGGTACAGTAGATATAAATACTTCGTTATTTCAAGGGACCTCAAAGCGTGTATTTACGGTGAAATCTCTGTATCAATTTCCTAGCTGGAATGCAATACCTTCTCTAATAACGTTGCATGTTATAGAGAAAGTATAAATGCTTTATTAGTTTAAGGGACCTCAAAACGTAGTATAAATGTTTTATTAGTTACAGGGTCTTCAAACTGTGTATTTCCAGTAAAATTGTGTATCGAAAATTAAGCTGGAATGTAACTCCTTCTCTACCTCTATATATGTGCTGGAGAAAGTATGAATACTTTATTAGATCAAGGGAACTCAAAACGTGTATTTACGGTGAAATATTTGTATCGAGTTTTAAGCTAGAATGCATTACCTTCTATTACCACATTCTATGTTATAGAGAAGGTATAAATGTTTTTTCAGTTCAAGGGACCTCAAAACATATATTTACAGTAAAACCACGATATTGAACTCTTAGATGGAATGTTACCTTCTCTAGCTACTATACATAATGGAGAAGATATAAATGCTTTATTAGTTCAAGGGACCTCAAAACGTGTATTAACAATGAAATCTGTGTATCGAACTCCTAGCTAGACGGCAGTAAGTACTCTACGTGCTATACAGTGATGGAGAAGGTAAAAATACACCTTTAGTTCAAGGGACCTCAAAACATGTATTTACTGTGAAACCACTGTATCGAAATCTTAGCTGGAATGTTACCTTTCTTAGCTACTATACACGTGATGATAAAGGTTTAAAGGCTTTATTAGTTCAAGGGACCTCAAAACATATAAGTAGGATATATAGGACAGACCTGGCGCAGTTTTTTGCGGTTATATGGGAAAGGATAGGGAAAACGAGGGTATATGCGGAGGTTCACGGAGGAAAATGCGTTTATATGGGGAAGATAGGGACTACGAGGATCGATGATAGGCTAGATAGAGGTTGAAGGAATGAGGATGTGCTTTATATGAGAGATACGTGGAATACGAGGAGAAGTGTTGGACTAGATAGGGGTTGAGATATGGAATATGCATTTATATGGGGAAAGATAAGGAAAACGTGAACAGAGGCTAGGATAGACAGATGCTGAAGCAGTGGGAATATGAACATATTTACAGGAGAGATAGGGGATACGTGGAGAGGTACTAGACTATTCAGGGTTTGAAGGGTAGAGTATGACTTTTTATATGAAGAGACGAGGAAAACGGGGGTATATGCTAGGTTGAGAGAACCTTCAAGGAGGAAAAAATGCGTTTATATGGGAGAGATAGGGAAAACGAGGAGAGTTCTGAGGTAGAGCAGGGACTGAAGGAGGGAGAGATATGCTTTATACGACAGAGATAGGGCATGCGAGGGGAGGTGCTAGTGCAGACAGAGGTTAAGGAGTATGGTATACGTTTATATGAGGAATATATGGAAAACGGGGACAGGCGGTATGATAGACAGAAGCTGGACCACTTTTGCGTTTATATGGGAAAGGATAGGGAAAACGAGGGTAGATGCGACAGTTCAAGGAGGAAAATGCGTTTATAGGGGAGAGATAGGGAATACCAGGGCTGATGCTAGGCTAGTCAGATGCTAAAGGAGGGAGGGATATGCTTTATACGAGAGAGATAGGGAATACAAGGAAAGATGTTATACTAAACAGGACTTGAAGGGTAGAATATGACGTTTTATATGAGCGAGATAGCAAACCGAGGAGAGGTATTAGGCTAGGAGTTTTGAATGATAGAGTAGGAGTTTATATGCGAGAGATAGGGTATACGAGGGTCGATGCTAGGCTAGACAGGGTTGAAGTAGGGAATGCGTCTTATATGAGAGAGGTAGGGGAATATGAGGAGAGGTGCTAGTCTAGACATGTGTCGAGGAGCAGAGTATACGTTTATATGGGAGAAATATTGAAAACGGGAGAGATACAAGGATAAACAGGGGTTGAAGGAGGAGGTATGTAGGTTTATACGGTAATATAGGGAGTAATTCGATTATAAAACTTTTATCATCCAACGTTACAACACTTTTATATACTTTTTCTAAACCTTACAAACTTTATATATGTTAAACTAGGGCGTGAAACGGAGAGAGACAAACTGTATATCGGTTTACAGTGAAGTATACGTCCTAACCTATGCCCACCTTGTATGTTCGACATCTTCTCATTGTCTATTCATTCCTAACATAATCACGTAATAAGACGTAACCAACAAACGTAACCACGTAACAAGACGTAACACAACGTAACATAACGGCATGACAAGACGTCACACTAAGTAACATAAGCACGTATCCTCATAACATCACGTGAACATCACGTAACCAGAAACGTAAACGTAACAACACGTAGCAACTATGTAACCATGTAACAAAACGTAAGAACAACACGTAACCAGCCCATTGCTAAAGCGATCTAAACTAATTCATCCTTCATAACTTAGACAATAAGTACGAGAACCTAGCCTAGATTAACCCGACCAATCCTAAACGTTCCTCTCATCATCCATTCTAGTCAGGCATCGACTAACCTAATCTGGCTAACCAAAGATAACCTCAACTTTCTTTTAGTGAAATTGCAATGTTTTATTCGAGAGTTTTAATTGAAAAGTTTACGTCAACATACCTTTATTTTAGTTTGTTGTAGGCGTCTCTCCCCTTTTTATCTAGGCTTGAGACTAGCACTAGGATTGCTCCTAATGGCAGGGTTACCACCTTCCCTTCCATCTTTTTCTTTCTTCATTGGACGTCAGCTAGCTGCATATACAGCACACGGATAACCTTCATTTTTTTAAGATTGTAGACTCACGAGAAAATCTTCATATTCAACTTAAATTCTCTTATACACTACTTGTAATGCTGTAATGTCCATAGGCGTATGTCGTTATTCCGTCCTCAGCAATAATTCTTTTATCGTCGTATGGTGTCAATGTAATTTTATTCACTTGTACTGTGGCAAGAGCATGCCGTCGCGACAGGATCAGATTCATGGGTGTTCTGATAATTTCTCTGGTTTTAAGGCAGTCAGTATAGCTCTCGAACGTGACGTACTGCTTAATAGCACTACGTTTTATGCCTTTAAACTTTTTTATCATTGAACCGTCGATATCTAGGGCATACATTTTAGGTCGTAGCCCTACAAAGCGCTGAATGATTTTACCATTAGCCTCATCTTTAAATTTCCCAAGTACCTTCTTGTTCTGAGTAGAGTAACATATATGGTTGACAGGATAATCAGCAGTATCGAGATGCTCAAGAAAACGTAACTTATCCTGGTACACATCTTCAGTTGTAACACGATGAATGAACGAATCAGTGTCCATATACATAAGCTTCAGGTTTTCAGCTCCATAATACGGTAGCAACACATCATAGTGATACAGGTACATTAATGTCTTGGAGATATCAAACACACTCATACCAATGTATATAGGCTTGTTGAATACAATCTGTCGGGAGGCCATATGTACTGCAGCTGGATTAGAAGCATATATCGTCCTGTCGATAAACGTTGGCTTTGCAATTAACTTTTCCAGAGTCTTCTCATTTGTCACCAGCCGTATATCCATATGATTACGCAGGTTCTCCATAGTTTTTCCGAACATAGCATTGTTGAACAATTTGTAGAGATCCTTCTCAAAATCATTTGCAGCTTGTTGTCGTAGTCTGTTGTTAAATTCCACAAACGGTTTTAACCATCGAGACTGTTGGAATTGTAGCACACGATGGATTTTTGTTAACCGTAGTCCATGATCAAGAGCTTGCTTCAAAGCCATGTAATGCACTACATACTTATTTCGAGGTCCTAGATGAGGTATCAGTTTCTTTGTAGGAGAGTCCTTAGGCGTCATACACTCAGGCAGGAAAGGTAGATCGTTGTGTAGATCGTGAAGTTCTGCAGGATACTCGACGTCGACTTCTAATATGTAACCGTAAGGATCATCTTCTTGTAGTCTTTCTAAGTCAATTTTTTCAGGTGATACCCACTCAAATCCACCATAAGGGAGAGCGTGACTCATTGCCCACCCATATTGGTTGTTGGCGTCCTCATAGGTAATAAATTGGGTTGGTCTCGACGGATCATACTTCTCCATGTAGGTGTTATTAGCCTCTGCGTAGCGGTGGGAAACTTGACATAAACCTCCTCTTATACCCGATTCCACCATGAGTAATTGATCATAATCCTGTAACAATTCCAGCTGAATTCCAGTGTACAGTAACATGGCATCCCATGTAAGTCCTGGAGAGGTGAAATAATGTGCAGGGTCGACTTTGTGTGTTTTGAGTGTTTGCTCCCTAAATGTCTCAAAGACATCAGCTAGGAGAAGCACATCAGAGATTAAGTAGAGGTCGCTGTACTCGCCCAGGTTTCTGACATTAAACAGCTCCCATACATTTTTAGCATGATCGTAGTCAGCATCACTAATTTCCTCTTCATTTAATTTATTGTAGAAGGAGTCCTTAGGAGGTAAGCAGGTTTCGTTCAAGACGTCCCATGAAGTGATGTAATCATAGGGAAATACACCCTTACGGGTCATCAACTTCAACTTGTCTTCTCCGAAGTACTTCAATGTTTCAGGATACGATGTTAGATTTTTTACCAGCTTATCCAAGCTTGTACTGAGGAACCGAAAACTATCTACAAACCGTAGCTTTATATCTCCTACATACTTGGAGAATGATATATAGCTTTCTTCAGAGCTAGGAATTACTTCCACCCGCTCACTTGTACATCCCAGCTCCTTAACAATGAAGTGTGAGTCATATCCACTGAGGTTGTGCATGAAGACAGGGATATATTTAGGTGTTTTGCAGGCTAAATTACATTCATTATGCAGACTCCCCCGATATTCACCACTGATGTGATCATGGTCGCGTACTTTATAGTTCTCTTCTGTAAAGGGTTTTCCACACAAGTAGCATGCTGAAGAAGACTCAAAATCCTTTTGCTCTTGATCCGTAAGTTTCAGAGGCTTAGCAGATTTGTATATGTCATCAATCATTTTTGCAAGAGATATCAGGTACAGCATAAACTTCTGAGCAGCATCAGCACCACGATACACATAGGGCTGCTTAGGAAGACCAGTTTCCAGATGTCCAACGTTGGTTGATGGTTTAACGTAAACACAGAAGCTCATTGCTGTGTGCTCTTGATAAGGGATTGTATAGGAAGTTTCAGGACTGGGAATACACGTATGACATGGAGTGAGAATACTTTCAAAGTCTGCGTAGATGACGTAAGGTAGTTTCAACATCCTTTCAAACTTTTTATACTGTACAATTGATTTCTCCTTTGTAGGCATAACTACCCTTGCAACACCATGCTGATTACAGATGGATGCATGTTCTTGCAGTTTTTCCAGCCCACTTTGTCCATATCGATTGTCAAAATGTGTAAAGCAGCGCTTGCAGGTATATATCACTCCATCATGCTTAGTTTTCTGGCGTCGAACGAGCTTCTCAAAATTCTTTATATACACGTAGTGATGTTTTCCACTACTGTCATTCAATAGTAACAGGTCACAGTGTTCAGCTAGTTCAATGTCAACAACCTTTATCGGATACACTTCATGCTTCTCATCCAGCCCGAAAACGTTAATAGACATCTTGTTAAGCTTCTCAAATTTAGGTATTTGAGAAAGTGGAGTAGGGTAAGAAACACAGCTGAAGTCGTACTTATCTTGAAGTTTCTTATATTTGCTTACCCGTTGTGCATCCTTCTCAACGAATTTGGCCAATACAGAGTACATGAAACATAGCTCATCAGTTAAATTCTGGATGTTAATGCAAGCTTTTCTTGCTTCAACAGAGGGAGGTAGGGGTATGTAGCTACTTCCTCGCAACGGGTTGTACTTGTTGATACGAAGGCGCACCCCTTCCACAGCAAGCAGGGACCAATTGCTTCCCTTAAGCTGAGGCTCCTCCATTTCAGTCACCAATTTCTTGAATTTCACTTCCATCGCTGACTCCAGATCAGTTTCCAGGAAAACAGCTTGATTCCGTGTTTTAAATGTTTTGTCACAGGTTTCACCAATACTGTTAACAAATCGACACTCAGCCAGCAGATTAATTTTAACACTCTTATGAATGCTAAGCTCTTTATGGACAGCCTGGATTATCCGTTGTTTTGCCTCTTGCAGATACATATTCAGGTCCTTAGGTGACTCGCATCGTATAAAATACGATTTCAATCGCCCTTCGAATGAAGTTTCGTATTCTTTCATATCACAGTCCTCCATTGTTGACAGCAACTGATGTTTAGTTGGCTCCAATCTTCTTTTCTTCTGAGGGCTGCTTATTGCACATACATCTTCGTGTCGCTGCCCCTTATAACCATCTTTGAAGGTTACATTACAATGTTTACATTTGAAGAGCTTCTTGCAGCTCATCTCGTGTCTTCTCTTGTCATAACCTCGGAGGAACTTCTTCCCACATTTTCCGCATGCATATCCAGTAGCGCTTGGAATAATATCCTTATACGCTGAGTTATTCATCTTTATTCTTGATGTAATAACGTATTAATCACTGATCAATGAAATGTAGACCTCTTCACCTTGATACCACTTTAGAAAGCTGATTATTCTTGGAGAGAACACGATGTTAACACCTCAAGACTAATTAGCACAATGAAGTCCAATGCCCTAGATCACCATATTTATAGAGGGAGCACGAACCTTTTAGATCAATCATAAACTCGTTTCATAACCAGATGTATATGATCGCTCAACGTGTATTAACCCCCCAGCCATATAACCTCAAGTCCAGAGACAGGATGTTTATGACGTCACACCCAGAGACAGGATGTCTGGCAGCATCAAACACGTTTAAACTCGTCCCATAACTACCTGCTTATGATGTCGCACCAGCAAGAGAAGTATTCCCACACGCTCATTCAGACATATATTTCAAATTCAAGCCTATCACCACTACCACCACCATCACCACCTATTGTACCAAGGTTAATTCAAGCTGTATTATCACAATACTTAAAAGTAAAGCTTAAAAGGAAACCTAGAAGATTTTTCCCTTATTTACTTAATTATTTCATGTTTTCATTCCCTTTTCAATTCTTCCTTTCCATCTTCCCACCGAAAGACCATTACATTTCACTGCAATCACGAGAAAAGCAAACGCTCATTCAGGCATATATTTCAAATTCAAAGCCTATCACCACCACCACCAACACCACCACCACCACCACCACCACTACCATTACCTATTGTACGAAGGTTAATTCCAGCTGTATTATCACAATTCTTAAAGTAAAAGCTTAAAAGGTAACGTAGAAGATTTTCCCCCTTATTTACTTAATTATTTCATGTTTTTATTCCCTTTTCAATTCTTCCTTTCCATCTTCCCACAGAAAGACCATTACATTTCACCGCAATCACGAGAAAAGCAAACGCTCATTCAGGCATATATTTCAAATTCAAAGCCTACCACCACCACCACCAACACCACCAACACCACCGCCGCCACCACCACCACCACCACCATTACCTATTGTACGATGGTTAATTCCAGCCGTATTATCACAATTCTTAAAGTAAAAGCTTAAAAGGTAACGTAGAAGATTTCCCCCCTTATTTACTTAATTATTTCATGTTTTTATTCCCTTTTCAATTCTTCCTTTCCATCTTCTCACAGAAAGACCATTACATTTCACTACAATCATGAGAAAAGCAATTTTTCCAGAGTTACACAGATTCTAAGCTTCTAAATCGAACCCGGTAATACTTTTAATAAATGTATTTTAGCTCCCCAATATCAGCATCTACCATTTAATCTTTACTCGAACCTGATATGATCCATAAGCTTGTCTGCTGGCTAATGCAGTAGCGGTATTTGCTATCACGATTCCCTTTCAACCATTTTATTTGTATTTTTTCACGTGAATTTCTAGGTTTCAGGTGGTTTTAAAAGAAATTTAAAAATAGATTGCAAGACATTATCTATAACAAAGGAAGACTTAAAAATGAAAATATAGCAATCTTTATACTAAATACAAATAACGATCATGGCAGCTTTAAAATGTAGATGCTTTAACCTAAAAAATACAATACATTTATTAAAACATTTCCTAATTCGATTCTACAAGCTACACATCTGAGTAAATCTGAAAAAAAATTATTGCTCGTAATTACGGACAAATGCATCGGTTTTAAAAATAAACGGACATTAAAACGTATAAAAATGCGTATTGTACACTGATTTTTGACGAATGAGAGGAAGAAATTATTGAAAAAATCACTAAATAATAGGGTATATACATGAATTTAATTAAATAAGGGCGGAAAAACTTCTACACTATTTCCAAAGTATTTCAACGATGAAATTTTAGATTATCTTTGCGAGCGTAGTGAGTACGCTGGTATGAAACTTCTGTATATGAGATGTCTAAAATATGCATGTCCCGACATGGCTGCAACAGTCAAACTGTCCCCGACTGTGACGTCATATGGTGAAAGTTAACGTGCTTAAGCATGACGAGTGCTAATGAGGTCTGTTTTTACTGTATCAGTTGTCTCTAGTTCGAATCCCGATTTTTAATGACTTCCTTAATTTTTCTCTGTACACTAGAATATATCACTTAGATCGATGATGTAACTGTATACAGATTTGTTTAACATGTCAGACTAATATTATAAATTATTTTGTTCCTGGTGTTCTGGGTTCGAATACCGATTCAATGAAATTTAATTGCAAACATTTAATAACTCGTAATTTAATTTAGATAGACATGTCAAGGTAAACGTAAACAGAGTATCTAGTCCTTAAATATCGTTATCGTTATAAAAATTACTTTAAAGTACTTAGATAGAATCCCAAAGGGGTGATTTCATATATCTTCAAGCTTATGGATCATATCAGGTTCGAGTAAAGATTAAATGGTAGATGCTGATATTGGGGAGCTAAAATACATTTATTAAAAGTATTACCGGGTTCGATTTAGAAGCTTAGAATCTGTGTAACTCTGGAAAAATTGCTTTTCTCATGATTGTAGTGAAATGTAATGGTCTTTCTGTGAGAAGATGGAAAGGAAGAATTGAAAAGGGAATAAAAACATGAAATAATTAAGTAAATAAGGGGGAAAATCTTCTACGTTACCTTTTAAGCTTTTACTTTAAGAATTGTGATAATACGGCTGGAATTAACCATCGTACAATAGGTAATGGTGGTGGTGGTTGTGGCGGCGGTGGTGTTGGTGGTGTTGGTGGTGGTGGTGGTAGGCTTTGAATTTGAAATATATGCCTGAATGAGCGTTTGCTTTTCTCGTGATTGCGGTGAAATGTAATGGTCTTTCTGTGGGAAGATGGAAAGGAAGAATTGAAAAGGGAATAAAAACATGAAATAATTAAGTAAATAAGGGGGAAAATCTTCTACGTTACCTTTTAAGCTTTTACTTTAAGAATTGTGATAATACAGCTGGAATTAACCTTCGTACAATAGGTAATGGTAGTGGTGGTGGTGGTGGTGGTGTTGGTGGTGGTGGTGATAGGCTTTGAATTTGAAATATATGCCTGAATGAGCGTTTGCTTTTCTCGTGATTGCAGTGAAATGTAATGATCTTTCGGTGGGAAGATGGAAAGGAAGAATTGAAAAGGGAATGAAAACATGAAATAATTAAGTAAATAAGGGAAAAATCTTCTAGGTTTCCTTTTAAGCTTTACTTTTAAGTATTGTGATAATACAGCTTGAATTAACCTTGGTACAATAGGTGGTGATGGTGGTGGTAGTGGTGATAGGCTTGAATTTGAAATATATGTCTGAATGAGCGTGTGGGAATACTTCTCTTGCTGGTGCGACATCATAAGCAGGTAGTTATGGGACGAGTTTAAACGTGTTTGATGCTGCCAGACATCCTGTCTCTGGGTGTGACGTCATAAACATCCTGTCTCTGGACTTGAGGTTATATGGCTGGGGGGTTAATACACGTTGAGCGATCATATACATCTGGTTATGAAACGAGTTTATGATTGATCTAAAAGGTTCGTGCTCCCTCTATAAATATGGTGATCTAGGGCATTGGACTTCATTGTGCTAATTAGTCTTGAGGTGTTAACATCGTGTTCTCTCCAAGAATAATCAGCTTTCTAAAGTGGTATCAAGGTGAAGAGGTCTACATTTCATTGATCAGTGATTAATACGTTATTACATCAAGAATAAAGATGAATAACTCAGCGTATAAGGATATTATTCCAAGCGCTACTGGATATGCATGCGGAAAATGTGGGAAGAAGTTCCTCCGAGGTTATGACAAGAGAAGACACGAGATGAGCTGCAAGAAGCTCTTCAAATGTAAACATTGTAATGTAACCTTCAAAGATGGTTATAAGGGGCAGCGACACGAAGATGTATGTGCAATAAGCAGCCCTCAGAAGAAAAGAAGATTGGAGCCAACTAAACATCAGTTGCTGTCAACAATGGAGGACTGTGATATGAAAGAATACGAAACTTCATTCGAAGGGCGATTGAAATCGTATTTTATACGATGCGAGTCACCTAAGGACCTGAATATGTATCTGCAAGAGGCAAAACAACGGATAATCCAGGCTGTCCATAAAGAGCTTAGCATTCATAAGAGTGTTAAAATTAATCTGCTGGCTGAGTGTCGATTTGTTAACAGTATTGGTGAAACCTGTGACAAAACATTTAAAACACGGAATCAAGCTGTTTTCCTGGAAACTGATCTGGAGTCAGCGATGGAAGTGAAATTCAAGAAATTGGTGACTGAAATGGAGGAGCCTCAGCTTAAGGGAAGCAATTGGTCCCTGCTTGCTGTGGAAGGGGTGCGCCTTCGTATCAACAAGTACAACCCGTTGCGAGGAAGTAGCTACATACCCCTACCTCCCTCTGTTGAAGCAAGAAAAGCTTGCATTAACATCCAGAATTTAACTGATGAGCTATGTTTCATGTACTCTGTATTGGCCAAATTCGTTGAGAAGGATGCACAACGGGTAAGCAAATATAAGAAACTTCAAGATAAGTACGACTTCAGCTGTGTTTCTTACCCTACTCCACTTTCTCAAATACCTAAATTTGAGAAGCTTAACAAGATGTCTATTAACGTTTTCGGGCTGGATGAGAAGCATGAAGTGTATCCGATAAAGGTTGTTGACATTGAACTAGCTGAACACTGTGACCTGTTACTATTGAATGACAGTAGTGGAAAACATCACTACGTGTATATAAAGAATTTTGAGAAGCTCGTTCGACGCCAGAAAACTAAGCATGATGGAGTGATATATACCTGCAAGCGCTGCTTTACACATTTTGACAATCGATATGGACAAAGTGGGCTGGAAAAACTGCAAGAACATGCATCCATCTGTAATCAGCATGGTGTTGCAAGGGTAGTTATGCCTACAAAGGAGAAATCAATTGTACAGTATAAAAAGTTTGAAAGGATGTTGAAACTACCTTACGTCATCTACGCAGACTTTGAAAGTATTCTCACTCCATGTCATACGTGTATTCCCAGTCCTGAAACTTCCTATACAATCCCTTATCAAGAGCACACAGCAATGAGCTTCTGTGTTTACGTTAAACCATCAACCAACGTTGGACATCTGGAAACTGGTCTTCCTAAGCAGCCCTATGTGTATCGTGGTGCTGATGCTGCTCAGAAGTTTATGCTGTACCTGACATCTCTTGCAAAAATGATTGATGACATATACAAATTTGCTAAGCCTCTAAACTTACGGATCAAGAGCAAAAGGATTTTGAGTCTTCTTCAGCATGCTACTTGTGTGGAAAACCCTTTACAGAAGAGAACTATAAAGTACGCGACCATGATCACATCAGTGGTGAATATCGGGGGAGTCTGCATAATGAATGTAATTTAGCCTGCAAAACACCTAAATATATCCCTGTCTTCATGCACAACCTCAGTGGATATGACTCACACTTCATTGTTAAGGAGCTGGGATGTACAAGTGAGCGGGTGGAAGTAATTCCTAGCTCTGAAGAAAGCTATATATCATTCTCCAAGTATGTAGGAGATATAAAGCTACGGTTTGTAGATAGTTTTCGGTTCCTCAGTACAAGCTTGGATAAGCTGGTAAAAAATCTAACATCGTATCCTGAAACATTGAAGTACTTCGGAGAAGACAAGTTGAAGTTGATGACCCGTAAGGGTGTATTTCCCTATGATTACATCACTTCATGGGACGTCTTGAACGAAACCTGCTTACCTCCTAAGGACTCCTTCTACAATAAATTAAATGAAGAGGAAATTAGTGATGCTGACTACGATCATGCTAAAAATGTATGGGAGCTGTTTAATGTCAGAAACCTGGGCGAGTACAGCGACCTCTACTTAATCTCTGATGTGCTTCTCCTAGCTGATGTCTTTGAGACATTTAGGGAGCAAACACTCAAAACACACAAAGTCGACCCTGCACATTATTTCACCTCTCCAGGACTTACATGGGATGCCATGTTACTGTACACTGGAATTCAGCTGGAATTGTTACAGGATTATGATCAATTACTCATGGTGGAATCGGGTATAAGAGGAGGTTTATGTCAAGTTTCCCACCGCTACGCAGAGGCTAATAACACCTACATGGAGAAGTATGATCCGTCGAGACCAACCCAATTTATTACCTATGAGGACGCCAACAACCAATATGGGTGGGCAATGAGTCACGCTCTCCCTTATGGTGGATTTGAGTGGGTATCACCTGAAAAAATTGACTTAGAAAGACTACAAGAAGATGATCCTTACGGTTACATATTAGAAGTCGACGTCGAGTATCCTGCAGAACTTCACGATCTACACAACGATCTACCTTTCCTGCCTGAGTGTATGACGCCTAAGGACTCTCCTACAAAGAAACTGATACCTCATCTAGGACCTCGAAATAAGTATGTAGTGCATTACATGGCTTTGAAGCAAGCTCTTGATCATGGACTACGGTTAACAAAAATCCATCGTGTGCTACAATTCCAACAGTCTCGATGGTTAAAACCGTTTGTGGAATTTAACAACAGACTACGACAACAAGCTGCAAATGATTTTGAGAAGGATCTCTACAAATTGTTCAACAATGCTATGTTCGGAAAAACTATGGAGAACCTGCGTAATCGTATGGATATACGGCTGGTGACAAATGAGAAGACTCTGGAAAAGTTAATTGCAAAGCCAACGTTTATCGACAGGACGATATATGCTTCTAATCCAGCTGCAGTACATATGGCCTCCCGACAGATTGTATTCAACAAGCCTATATACATTGGTATGAGTGTGTTTGATATCTCCAAGACATTAATGTACCTGTATCACTATGATGTGTTGCTACCGTATTATGGAGCTGAAAACCTGAAGCTTATGTATATGGACACTGATTCGTTCATTCATCGTGTTACAACTGAAGATGTGTACCAGGATAAGTTACGTTTTCTTGAGCATCTCGATACTGCTGATTATCCTGTCAACCATATATGTTACTCTACTCAGAACAAGAAGGTACTTGGGAAATTTAAAGATGAGGCTAATGGTAAAATCATTCAGCGCTTTGTAGGGCTACGACCTAAAATGTATGCCCTAGATATCGACGGTTGAATGATAAAAAAGATTAAAGGCATAAAACGTAGTGCTATTAAGCAGTATGTCACGTTCGAGAGCTATACTGACTGCCTTAAAACCAGAGAAATTATCAGAACACCCATGAATCTGATCCTGTCGCGACAGCATGCTCTTGCCACAGTACAAGTGAATAAAATTACATTGACACCATACGACGATAAAAAAATTATTGCTGAGGACGGAATAACGACATACGCCTATGGACATTACAGCATTACAAGTAGTGTATAAGAGAATTTAAGTTGAATATGAAGATTTTCTCGTGAGTCTACAATCTTAAAAAAATGAAGGTTATCCGTGTGCTGTATATGCAGCTAGCTGACGTCCAATGAAGAAAGAAGAAGATGGAAGGGAAGGTGGTAACCCTGCCATTAGGAGCAATCCTAGTGCTAGTCTCAAGCCTAGACAAAAAGGGGAGAGACGCCTACAACAAACTAAAATAAAGGTATGTTGACGTAAACTTTTCAATTAAACCTCTCGAATAAAACATTGCAATTTCACTAAAAGAAAGTTGAGGTTATCTTTGGTTAGCCAGATTAGGTTAGTCGATGCCTGACTAGAATGGATGATGAGAGGAACGTTTAGGATTGGTCGGGTTAATCTAGGCTAGGTTCTCGTACTTACTGTCTAAGTTATGAAGGATGAATTAGTTTAGATCGCTTTAGCAATGGGCTGGTTACGTGTTGTTCTTACGTTTTGTTACATGGTTACATAGTTGCTACGTGTTGTTACGTCGTGTGACGTTTCTGGTTACGTGATGTTCACGTGATGTTATGAGGATACGTGCTTATGTTACTTAGTGTGACGTCTTGTCATGCCGTTATGTTACGTTGTGTTACGTCTTGTTACGTGGTTACGTTTGTTGGTTACGTCTTGTTACGTGATTATGTTAGGAATGAATAGACAAAGAGAAGATGTCGAACATACAAGGTGGGCATAGGTTAGGACGTATACTTCACTGTAAACCGATATACAGTTTGTCTCTCTCCGTTTCACGCCCTAGTTTAACATATATAAAGTTTGTAAGGTTTAGAAAAAGTATATAAAAGTGTTGTAACGTTGGATGATAAAAGTTTTATAATCGAATTACTCCCTATATTACCGTATAAACCTACATTCCTCCTCCTTCAACCCCTGTTTATCCTTGTATCTCTCCCGTTTTCCATATTTCTCCCATATAAACGTATACTCTGCTCCTCGACACATGTCTAGACTAGCACCTCTCCTCATATTCCCCTACCTCTCTCATATAAGACGCATTCCCTACTTCAACCCTGTCTAGCCTAGCATCGACCCTCGTATACCCTATCTCTCGCATATAAACTCCTACTCTATCATTCAAAACTCCTAGCCTAATACCTCTCCTCGGTTCGCTATCTCGCTCATATAAAACGTCATATTCTACCCATCAAACCCTGAATAGTGTAGTACCTCTCCACGTGTCCCCTATCTCTCCTGTAAATATGTTCATATTCCCCCTGCTTCAGCATCTGTCTATCCTAGCCTCTGTTCACGTTTTCCTTATCTTACCCCATATAAATGCATATTCCATATCTCAACCCCTATCTAGTCCAACACTTCTCCTCGTATTCCACGTATCTCTCATATAAAGCACATCCTCATTCCTTCAACCACTATCTAGCCTAGCATCGATCCTCGTAGTCCCTATCTTCCCCATATAAACGCATTTTCCTCCGTGAACCTCCGCATATACCCTCGTTTTCCCTATCCTTTCAAATATAAACGCAAAAGACTGCGCCAGGTCTGTCCTATATATCCTACTTATATTTTTAGGGTGTAACTAATGTATCGAACTCTTAGCTGGAATGTCACCTTCTCAAGCTACTATACATGTGATGGAAATGTGCCCTATTCGTTCAAGATAACTCAAAACGTGTATTTAAAATAAAACCTCTCTATCGAACTCTCAGCTGGAATGCAATACTTAGTCCACATGCTTAATACTGACAGGGAAGGTATAAACGTTTTATTTGTTACAGGGTCCCCAAAATGTGTATTTCCAGTAAAATTCTGTATCGAAGGTTAAGATGGAATGCAACTCCTTTTATACCTTCTATATATGTGCTGGAGAAGGTATACATACTTTATTAGTTCAAGGAACTCAAAACGTGTCTTTACGGTGAAATCTTTGTATCGAGATTTAAGATGGAATGCATTACCTTCCATCACTACATTGTATGTTATAGAGACGGTATAATGCTTTTTCAGTTCAAGGGACCTCAAAATATGTATTTACTGTGAAACCAGTATATCGAACTCTCAGTTGGAGTGTTACCTTCACTAGCTACTATGCATCTGATGGAGAAGATATAAGTGCTTTATTAGTTCAAGGGACCTCAAACCTGTATTTACAATGAAACTTCTGTATCGAGCTCTTAGGTGAACCACAATACGTAATCCACCTACTATATAGCGACAGAGAAGAAAAAATTGCATTGTCAGTTCAAGGGACCTAAGAGTATGTATTTACTGTGAAACAACTATATCGAAATCTTAGCTGGAATGATACCTTCTCTAGCTACTATACATCTGATGGACAATGTATAAGTGATTTATTTGTTCAAGGTACCTCAAAACGTGTATTTCAATGAAACCTCTGCATTGAACTCTTCGCTCGACAGCAATACGTACTCTATCTACTATATAATGAAAGAGAAGCTAAAAGTGAATTTTCAGTTCAAGGGACCTCCAAAGATGTATTTACTGTGAAGCCACTATATCAAATCTTGCTTAGAATGTTACCTTCTCTAACCGCTATGCATGTGATGGAGAAGGTATAAGTGCTTTATTAGTTCAAGGGACCTCAAAACGTGTAATTACGACGAAACGTCTCTATAGATCTCTAAGATCAACCGCAATACGTACTCTACCTAATATATAGTGAGAGAAGGTAAAAATGCATTGAAAGTTCAAGGGACCTCAAAATATGTATTTAATGTGGAACCACTATATCGAAATCTTAGCTGCATTGTTACCTTTTCTAGCTAACATACATGTCATGGAGAAGATATAGGTGCTTGATTAGTTCAAGGGACCTCAAAACGTGTATTTATAGTGAAATGGCGTTATCGAACTCTTCCCTAGAATGCAATAACCACTCTACCTACTATACATGTGGTACAGAAGGTATAAATGCTTCGTTATTTCAAGGGTCTTCAAAACGTGTATTTACGGTGAAATCAGTGTAACGATTTCTTAGTTGGAATGCAATACCTTGTGTAGCAAGATTGTATGTGATAGAGAGGGTATAAATGCTTTATTAGTTCAAGGGAATTCAAAACGTGTTTTTACGCTGAAATCCTTGCATCTAGTTTTAAGTTGGAATGCAATACAGTCTATAACTACATTGTTCATTATATAGAAGGTATAAATGGTTTGTCAGGTCAAGGCACCCCAAAACATGTATTTACTGTGAAACCACAGTATCGACCTTTTAGCTGGAATGTTAGCTTCTCTAGCTGCTATACAAACATGTAATGGAAAGGTATAAGTGCCCTACTAGTTCAAGGTACCTCAAAACATGTAATTACATTGTAACCTTTCTATCCAACTCTTAGCTCGACAGCAATACGTACTCTACATACTATATATTATAGAGCAGGTAAAAATGCATTGTCAGTTCAAGGGACCTCAAAAGATGTATTTACTGTGAAACCGCTATATTGAATCCTTAGCTCGCATGCTCCCTTCTCTGGCTACTATACATGTGATGGAGAAGGTTTAAATGCTTTATCAGTTCAAGGGTCCTCAAAGCATGTATTTAGGGTGAAAAGAATTTATCGAAGTCTTAGCTGGTATGTCACCTTCTCTGGCTAATATGCATGTCATGGAGAAGGAGTAAGTACGTTATCTCTTCAAGGGACCTCAAAACGTGTATTTATAGTGAAAATTCCTTATCGAATTCTTCGCTAGAGTGCAATAACCAATGTACCACTATACATGTGGTACAGTAGGTATAAATACTTCGTTATTTCAAGGGACCTCAAAGCGTGCATTTACGGTGAAATCTCTGTATCAATTTCTTAGCAGGAATGCAATACCTTCTCTAATAGCGTTGCATGTTATAGAGAAAGTATAAATGCTTTATTAGTTTAAGGCACCTCAAAACGCGTATTTATGTTGAAATCCTTGTATCTAGTTTTAAACTGCAACGCAATACCTTCTATAGCTACATTGTATGAAATAGTGAAGGTGTAAAGGGTTTGTCAGGTCAAGGCACCCCAAAACATGTATTTACTGTAAAACCACTGTATCGAACTCTTATCTGGAATGTCACCTTCTCAAGCTACTATACATGTGATGGAAATGTATGACTGCCCTAATCGTTCAAGGTACCTCAAAACGTGTATTTACTATAAAACTTCTGTATCGAACTCTCAGCTGGAATGCAATACGTTCTCCACATGCTTAATACTGACAGGGAAGGTACAAATGTTTTATTTGTTACAGGGTCCCCAAAATGTGTATTTCCAGTAAAATTCTCTATCGAAGATTAAGATGGAATGCTACTCCTTCTATACCTTGTATATATGTGCTGGAGAAGGTAAGTAGTTGTATATTGGGGTTTCTATATCAATTTATGGCTTTTTAGTTGGCTTAATTGATTTAAATTGGTCTTTCATGGAAGCCCGACCTAAAGCACATGTGGTTTCTGTATCAATTTATGGCTTTTTAATTGGTTCACTTGGTTCAATTGGTCTTTCATGGAAGCCCGACCCAAGTAGCATGAGTCTTCTATATCAATTTATGGCTTTTTAATTGGTTCACTTGGTTCAATTGGTCTTTCATGTAAGCCCGACCTAAGTAGCATGAGTCTTCTGTATCAATTTATGGCTTTTTAATTGGTTCACTTGGTTCAATTGGTCTTTCAGGCAAAGGGGACCTATAGTGCATGAGTCTTCTGGATATATTAATGGTTACTGCTGGAGTTGGTAATTGCGAGGGTCGCTTACATGTCCACGTGGTGACATTTACTTGAAGAAACATTTAAGGGCCCCCCTCCTCCTCGGCTTTGGGTGGGAGGAGGTAATCAAAATAATGTCTGCATTTCCAGTCAGCTATGAGACATGATTCACCCACTATAAAGTACACAGCGTTAATTCTAATCATATACATCAAATAAAAAAATACAAGTTTCAATTTTTGTGGCGAACGAGTTAAAACCTTTTAAAAATCAAAAGGTTTAATTTTCAGCATCCTACCGAGACTTGTTGCTTTGAACGGGTCGATAACATGCTAGTGTTATCCTCTAAAATGCAACAGGAGGGTTCTGAAAGGTATCGTAGAATGGCTAGTATTCGGTGTTCGCTAACTAAAGCACACCTCTTTATTACAATGAGAAATTTTGCAGAGTGGAATCACAAGCGAAGAAAAAATATTGGAATATTTAGCTTTAAAGGTTAACAAGCGTCACTCTGTAATTAAATACCCTGATAAGAACGCTAAACCTTCTGTAAGCGGTATAGAAGAATAAGAAATTCTGTATACCAATTTTTGGAGCACAGACTATACAGCCCCGCATGTTATTGCCTGGAGGGGGAGAACCCTTATAGCAGTCTCCCCTTCTGTATACAATTTAGCGGCTATTGACTCACCCTTCGCATAAGCGGGGAATCTATTCACGCTATTGATTTTTTCCGTTAGCTTCCCTCCCATATAAGGACCCTCACACCATTGTAAAAGTTCGCTTTATCTACGCTAGATGCCAGAAGGTTACAGAACTAACATTTGTAATTCATATCTGGCACTATAGATGCCGACAGAATCCGATCCGCTATGGATTTTTTCATTAAAACTACATGAGATTCAAACACATTAGCTAATTACAGTGTTACAAGCTGTATGTACAGTGAAATAAAAACGCATCGCATTTAAAAAAAATTCTCATATGTTACACTCACATGACTTTCCCTACTCTTGTACAAACTTTTTCTTACAAATGCTTATTCTGCTTGATTTTACTAGCTGCAATAGGAATACGGTAGGCTTTATGCATTAGTCAAATATTTTAAGAGCGGTTGCCATGTGATGCACTCCATTCTCTTTATAGGCCTAAGACATAACAAAATGAATAACGAATTCGAGAAAAAATATAATTATTGGGGAATTTAAGGGAATAACAAGCAATATCTCGAAAATAGTTCTCAATAAAACAGGGGGCTCAAAACATAAATATCCGGTGAAATCTCGTTATCGAATTTTCGGGTGGAATACCATACTTCCCTTACTTACTCTTCATAGTAGAGAAATTTAAAATACTTAGTTATAACAATGGGAAAGATGTCTTGTATCTTTTTTCCCACGAGGTGTATGATTCATACAAGGTAATTGAACAATGTCTTTATTACTTAATTAACAGCACACCCAAAGGCAGCTGCAACCATCAATAAGTTCCCCTCCCCTTAAGTTACTTAAGTTCATGAAGATTTACAATTTAATGTCTAAGGGCAATTTATCTTAATATTTCCCACAGATGTATGATTCATACAATTAAGAATAATTGAACACTTCCTTTATTAATTCATTAACAGTACACCAGAATATATTACTTAAGACACGGCGTCAAATACATTTATAACTTCATCAGATGTGATTAAAGATCCTGGGGAAAAGAAACGTGAATCATTAGACAAGGATAGATATAGCCAGCTAATATTGTTTAACCAATCAAAACACTCGATTACGGAGTGGATTCTTCTGCGCATTCTTTCTGGGAGAGGGAGAATGATCTTCAAAGTCTATATAAGAAGAAAGCAGGAGCGTTAAAGTTCATTCTTAAAGGAATAACGTCTGTGATTGTGATAGCGTGTGTTAGTGCAAAGATCTTCAAGTACTTAATTCATCTTAGATTTCAATTCGCAAGGTAAGTGCATATACTAGATTTCATACAGGAAATTCGTGTGATGTATTCTTAAAAAGTCGAGTGAAGATACTGAAAGTCAAAATCACATTTAAAAAAAACGTGTGATCACCTAGCTTCGTAAAGTTTGTCTTGCAATAATGTATCAGGGTCAGTGTCTAGATGTCTATTTAAACTTATATATCACTAATCAATGCCTAAACATCACACAAAAAACTTTAAAGACAATACTGTAACAAAAAATAACAGGGCTTAAGCAAGCTAAAACATAATACATTCTATCTGAACAATCTCATACGCAAATATTCAGTTTTCAGAACGCTAAAGTACGATTGAAAAGGAATATATACGTTAAATCAACTTCCATTTCCACGTAACGGATTACGACAAAACTAGAAGAGAAAGACAAAAGTAGACCAAAAAAGACAGTGCAAGCGCAAATAGTAGTAGTTATTTGGGGCCTTTAGCTACTTTCAACTGCAACTTATTTTAACTCAAGCAACCTTAAGACAGGGCTTCTATTAGCTAATTTTATAATTAATAAAACAATTAATGTTTGAAAATACTTCATTAACATACTAATTAACAAAAAATTAACTTAACTCTGAATTTTTCGTTGAAACTCTGTAATCTGCTATAAAATAGCTTGCATAATATATAAAAAATACTCTTACGACATGCAAAAAGCTTAACATACTTAAAGCTTAACCTCGAATGTCAACAACTGAAAAAAAAATTGAAAAGCGGTAATATGCCAGAAAATGGAGTATAGAATATAGGGAAATTATCCTTTTCTTCATTCATCAAGTTTACATGCCTAAATTATTATTTTCCAGTGAAGATGCACTCGAAGACAAACAAATTGAGTCTGGCAGGACGTGTCCGCCGCTCACCTGTCCCGGCACAGGACGCTCCTGAGTCCAGCACTCTACCGTCACCACCATCACTATCACCATTGATAGACGACGGGGCAGCTTCGTGGCTTGATGCTGATATTGCGGGGGATTTTATCATCCCACCTCCGACAGGTTTCGGAGATGTTGAGAATTGCAGCGTCGTCCAAAATAACGACAGGGAGGATACACCCATGGAGGGAATTTGTACCTGCACTAACTGCGGGTACAAGACCGCGCTCATCGAGTTGCTTCAGTCATGCCAAGGTAAGTCTTTCACTTCTTTTAACATTAATATTGATGCAATTTATTCCCCATATCTTCTACTAGAAGACTGCCTGCTTGATTGTCACAGATGCTAACAATATGATGCTCCTATTGTTACAGATCTTGAACCTCTACACCCCGAGCCAGAGCCTCAGGCGAATGAGGCTTTGAGAAAAGGTGTCAAGAGACTTCGTGAAGCAGAAGAGGAGCGTGGTTCTGAAGAAGGAATGTGCAGCAGCCAACCCTCCCGCAAATTAAACCATCAGGTGTACGCACCACATGTTAACGGACCCGCAATAACTTCGTCCAGACCAGAACAGACAATTGATTCATCCTCACCATTTACCGGCAAAAAGGGTATGTCGAAAAGATTATGATGACCTAGAATGTAGGGTAATAGAGTCTGCATTCAAAGGGCGTATTTTCAATAGCAAAATTGAAAATACGGCTGGGATAATTGACCCCAGTGAGTTTCTCGAGGCATGCAGGGCTCTTGTTATTAAGGAAATCGAGTCCACTCTAAAGAAGAGTATGTCTGGGATAAAGATGAGTTGTTCATTGAACGTCTCATACTTAATCCAGACACCAGATCATGAAAAAGTGGAATCGATATTTCTCAATTCCAAGACAAAGGAGATCCAGCAATCATGTAACCTCGATGTCATCTTTCATGCAATGAAACGCGAAATTTTAGAAAATCTAGCCTGTTTTGAAGGCCAATCTAGTTCAAAGACACTGTTCGCAATCCACTCGCTGATAAATAGCGCAGCAAACTATAATCCCCTTTGTGCTTCAGGATTCATAGTGTTGCCAGCATGCATCAAGCGAAAGAAGGCAGTTCTTAATATTCAGAATGCCGATCATTTCTGTTTCGCTTGGTGCATGCTAGCTTCCAGATACCCTGCAAAAGTCAACCAAAATAGACCATGCTCATACCCGCAGGATTTGCTATTCAATGCGTTCAATTATGCTGGAATTACATTCCCGTTTTCCCTCGATCAGATTGAACGCTTTGAGAAGCAGAATCCAGATGTATCTATAGGTGTATTTGCCCTGAATGCCAACGACTCAGTGGAGTCCATTCGCAAACCATCTGAGAGGAAGGCTAGACAAGTAAACCTCTTAATGGTTGAAGAGGGTGACAAGTCTCACTACTGCCTCATCACCAACTTATCGAGGCTTATTAGAAGTCAGGTAACTAAGCATAAAGGAAAAATGTGGCTATGCGAGGCATGCATGACAAGGTGTTCTAATGATGATGCCTTGAGAGTGCATAAACTGAAATGCAATAAATGTCAGATCCTCAAAATGCCAAAGCAGGATGAGGCTCTGGAATTTAATGCATATTCAAAGTGTGCCCCTGTACCTTTTGTGATTTATGCAGATATCGAATCTGTTTTGAGGAAGGTCCACTCATGTGAACCCTCTGACGCAGAGAGCTGAACCCGAGCCATACAGGAACATGAAGCGATATCGATAGCGTTGAAGGTTATATGTAGACATGATCAGTCCTTGTCGAGATTCAAGCTCTTCAGAGGTGACAATGCACTGAATGACTTCTTCATCGAACTTAGAAGGATTGCTGATGAAGTCATTGAGATATATGGGCGAATACAGCCCATGCATATGTCACCTCAGGATATCCTGGATTTCAACAATGCTAATCACTGTCACATATGCAGGAGAGATTTTGCTATAGATGATGTTAGGGTGAGGGACCTTTGTCATATCACTGGAGCATATCTTGGAGCGGCTCATAATGCTTGCAATTTGAATAGAAAATTGCCGAATTTTATTCCAATTTTCTTTCATTGCTTAAGCAATTATGACAGTCACTTCTTGATCAGGCACATGGCATATGATAAGGCTCCTATTTCGTGTATAGCACAATCATCTGAACGTTATCTGGCATTTACTAAATGGTACAAGGGCATTTATTTCAGGTTTCTCGACAGCTACAAGTTCTCGATGACAAGTTATCTAGCTTGGCAAACATGCTGAGCGCTGATGACTTCAAGGTCACTAATGCCGAGTATTCTAATCCAGAACACCTGGAACTAATGAAGTGTAAGGGCATATTCCCCTATACATATCTGGACACCATCGAGAAGCTCCAAGAAGAGGAGCTCCCGCCGATAGAGCTTTTCGACGGTGTCACAGAGGAGGAATATGCTCATGCACTTAAGGTATGGAGCACATTCAACATAAAGAATCTCGGGGAATATAGTGACCTTTACCTAAAGACCGATACTCTGCTTTTAGCAGATGTATTCGAGAAGTTTAGAGACTTGTCGCTGGGGATGTATAACCTGGACCCAGCATGGTACTATACTCTGCCATCACTAGCCTTCAATGCCATGCTTAAGACAACGAAAGCAAGACTCCAGCTAATAAGCGATCCCAGCATGTTAGACTTTTTCGAGGAAGGAATTCGCGGTGGGCTTTGCACGGTATCAAAGCGGTACTCCAAAGCCAACCACGAATACCTTGCAGACTACAAATCTGATGAACCTCGAAACTTTTTATCATACTGGGACATCAACAACTTGTACGGCAAGAGCATGGCGTCCCCAATGCCGTATGGGAACCTCAGATGGCTTGATAGGGATGAAATAGACACATCGACTTCGCTGCGATCCCTGAGGACTCCAAGACAGGATATGTCCTAGAGGTGGATTTGGAGTATCCTGACCATCTGCATGATGCACACAATGATCTACCTCTCTGTCCCCGGAGTGAGATACCACCCGGCAGCCAATACAAGAAACTGATTGCAAGTCTTGAGAACAAAAGCAAATATGTCTTGCATTATAAAATCTTGCAACAGTGCCTAGATCTGGGGCTGCTATTGAGACATATTCATCGGGTGGTATCGTATGACCAAGCTGAATGGCTTAAGGTCTATATTGACCTTAACGCCGAGAAGCGAGTCAGGGAAACTTCCAAGTTTGGTCAAAACCTCTGGAAGAAAATGAACAACGCTGTGTACGGTAAGTTCATTGAAAATGTTCGCAAGTACAGAGATTTCCGTATTGTACCTACCTGGGAGCAAGCACGGAAATTGACGGCTCGTCCAACATATGTATGTAGCCACATTTTTGATGAAAACTTAGTCGGCATAGAGTTGGCTCGAGAGGAGATCCTCATGAACAAACCAATCTATATTGGCCATGCAATTCTCGATCTTTCAAAATTTATTATGTATGATTTTTTTTATAAAGTAATGAAACCCCAACTGAATGACCTGGTCCTGAATTATATGGATACAGATTCATTCATTTTCGAAACTTCTACAGACATTTACAAATTCATGAAAACCAATCCCCAGCATTTTGATACATCAAATTATAAGCAAAATAATGTATATGACATAAAGCAGGCCAACAAGAAAGTGATTGGGTTGTTTAAAGATGAGCTGGGTGGCATGGTGTTGGACTTAGGGCAAAGCTCTACAGCTATAAATATAACAACAGCACCATCATGAAAGCAAAGGGGATTACCAAAGGTGGAATGCGAGCAATCACCTTTGAGAAATATTTCGAGTGTCTAAAAGATTTAAATAAAAAATTTTTGGCTAAACAAATTTGCTTCAGGAGTACAAAACATAAAGTCTCGACTGTGGAAATTAACAAAATTGCATTGCATGGAGGAGACACGAAGCGCAAGATGATTGATGGCTCTCATGCAACTCTCGCGTGGGGCCATTATTCACTTAGGGCCTCGTAATCCATTCCGACTTCCCTGGATGTCTCATCCCCATCTCATGTATTATATTGTATATAGATTATTTATTGACTAATTTATTAATTGTATATATTGTATTTAATTATTTTTACTGTTTTTTTAATTATTTTATATAATACAATGTTAATGGTACATTGTTCAGTTAAATGTATCAAAGGAGGAAATCAAATTACTGTAAATAAAACACGAGGTACTGCATTTAAGACTCTTTATTTCAGTATTAGCTACAATAAATCCTTTCCATCAATCCATTGGCTATTAGGGAATCCATACCATTTCACTAGAATCCTCTCTCCTTGCCTACGCAAAATCGTCTCCACTAATTAAGTGTTAGGGAATAGTGTAGAATGTAGTTCATGTCCATAAAATGCTCCTTTTATATGATCTCCATCATTATCCTTTATGATGTATGTGGTAGGATTGGTTCGTTTCACTTGAGCAACTTGGAAAATTTCAACACTCCAGTTGGGTTCAAAACCCTTTTCGAAATGTCCTTTATTCTTAGATATCCTCACATAATCGCCGACACTAAACCTCCTTGCACTCCTCTTCTCTCTTTTGGGATGGTCATACTTGTAAACAGTCAGAAGAAGGTCATTGTTCCTCACTTCACTGGGTTTCATTTTGATGGTTGAGTGGTAAGTGTCATTGTACTCTGCAACGATTTTAGGTAGAAGATCTAGCCACTTATATGATCCTTGAGCTAGAAACTCCCGATACATCATATTCTTTAAAGTTCTGATTAAACGCTCAACAGCTGCAGCCTTCACATTAGTATAGGTACTGTAGTGATTGATATTATACTTTGCCATTAGATTTTTAAAGTGCTTGTTATAAAATTCTTTTCCGTTGTCACTCTGTATATTCTTGGGTGGCGTTTCCATGTCCTTTAGTATATCTTCCATGGCCTTTGCAACCTGTAGTCCTGACTTGTCCTTTAATGGCCTTGCATAGGCCATTTTAGAGTAGAAGTTGACTGCAATCAGGATATATTTGAAATTCTTGTTGAGATTTGCATGGCGGATCATCTCAACCAAGTCGATTTGCATCAGATCATGCAGACCTTTGCTAACGATCTTTCGACGCAAGAAGTTTCTTCGGGCGGGAGCATGGAGCTCTCTTGCTATATCTTGCTTCACCGTCATGCTATAATCCTAGCCGATTTCAGTTCTTGAATAATTTCTTCAATTTCTTGTGTGTGATTATTATTTCTGGCGTCTCTGGATGCAATGAGAAGCCTCAGGCGATTCACCAGGTCGTTAGGGTCGTTCCAGTAGATGTATTCTTGCCTCGTATCAGGGCGATGCTCCTTCCACTGCAAACCTAAACCCTTGTGTTTCGTTACTAGAGGGCGTATAATGCTTTTATACTTGTAGGAATTGCCTGATCTCAGCTGCCCGTGCTTGCTGAAGTTTCTTCGATGAACATGTGTTGCTTTCAATATTCTGCTATATGTATCCAGATCCCCTTCTGTATATACATGCATTTCAGGTATCCTCTTGAAGATGAGTTCACTCAATCCAGGTGTCACCTCGTACGTTTTATCACCTACTCGTACTTTATTGTTGAGGAAGTCAATGATCTTGTTCCCCAGCATATAGCTTCCATCTTCGTATCTCACACCGTAGGCATTATCTATTTCATTCTTATCATTCCTTCGAACTTTCTGCAGGAATCTTAAGATATTCTCATCTTTCTCCTCTTTAAGTGGATCACTCTTTTTCTGACTCTCCTCATTGTTTGAAGTAACACTATTGTTTTTCTGAATTTGTAGTATATCATGTAACGGTTCTGCTACTGGCTGAAGAGCTTCACTCATTACTCTCTGGGTCTCAAACTTTTGTCCTTTTAGTGCACGTAACTTTTCCCTTATAGCCTTTGTATGCCTGGCTACAGATTCTTTAAGTCTTATGCTCTCGCTGTCCATCTTGAAATGATCTTGAATTTTGTTATTCACCTCAATATATAGCTGTTCTATTCTGTTGGCCTCAGTTTATATGCTATACTCATTTCGATATTTAGAATATGGCCATCTTTTGCTCGATTGGCCGGAGCAGTAAAGGTGAGTGTATCTCCATTTGCAATAGGAGTAAGGAAGGTTCTGACTATGTTATTGTTTATAGCAAATAATGTATTTGCTCTTACAAAAGGAGGAGTTGACGATGTCATATAGCATGCAACGACCTCTCCGTTTACAGGTGCTCTGTAGTATTCGAGACCCGATGTTAATGTGTACCTTAGTGAATTCCCTCTGAAAGGCTTCGTCTGCAGGCTAAAAACGTGGTGACCTTTCATTTGATCCAATAGCGCATTTATAACATTCACTTGTGATTTAAGAATATTCACATTATTCATAGCTATTGTCAAGTGCTTATCCATGGAACTCTGTTGGTTCGCCATAGTTTCCATATGTTTCACTACTGTTTCGGTGATATCATTTCCAATAGAGGCTAGTCTCCTGTTTAGAGCTTGCTGTGCTTCATTGTGCTTTTTACCAATAATGTGTTTAACAAACTTTTTACTAGCTGCATCACTGTCATCGATGGGATCTGCTATCTCTCTTATTCTTCTTTTTTGAAAGGAAGCGTTCCCATCTGAATCGATCGCTGGTGTTCTTGCATTAACATAGTCTGATACATATTTCCTATTCGGTACATCGTAGTCCTCCTGAGGTGATAATATTATCTTCATTCTTATTGTATCTAGAATAATGTTGTTTCCAGCGTCTCGTTTAAGTGCATGTTTGTCCAGGTATTTCATTAGAGACTCATATTGTCCATCTAGCGATTTCTGGATGTGATTCCTTATCATAGTTTCAAGTTCACCCATACGCTGATATGCCACTTTTTCGGTGAATTCCTGCATTCGATTTTCGGTAGAAGTCGTAAGGGTGTCAACATAACGTTTAGTGCTTGCGTCATTGTGTTCCTCGGGATCATGAACAATGCATAGTCTTTTGTTTTAAATTGATAGTTTCCTTTTCCATCTCGGTTTATGATGAATTGATGAAGTGCTCTTTTAACTGGAGCAGTCCTCTGTGAACCGAACCTGTCAATACTCATTTCGATCTATGAATGATCCTTTTCTTTCTTTTCTACTTTAATATATACATCGAAGCCGTTCCTGTATCGACCCTCATTCATAGGGAATTCAGGAACTATCACTACAAATGGTCTTCCTTCCGAGACACTTTCCCAAACGCCCTTGCACAGGTCTTTAAATACAGTATATGACATGTCAGTGTTCACATAATCCTCATATATATGTTTCAAGTTTAAATTATCCTGCTTGAAGAGAATAATCATGTTCGTGTTGTCTCTTATTAGATGTTTAGGCACTTTAGCATACGACTGTGCTAAATATATAGAGTCCACATTACGGTGTCTGCCCATGCTGTAAAAAGAGGCGATCTTCCCCTGCTTTTCAGTGATTACGTCATCAAATATAAATATGGAGTTTTCTTTAACTTCAGAGGGATGTAAGACACTTTCTCCATCTTCATAAGTGTTCACTTCTATCCCTTCAGTGTTTTCGAGTAGCTTGATGATATATTGATACTTTGGCTGGTAAAGGGACTTTGAATAGATGTAAAAGTTTTCAAAACGTAAACCATTCACATGAAGCAGCATATTCAGTAATACATTAGTTTTTCCGGCGCTTGAGCTGCCTAGAATAAGAGCTCTGACATTAGAGGGAAATAACTTTCCGTGTCGATTGCATCTAAAATCACTTTCAAAGTCTAGCACCTGAATGGGCAGGGAGCAATCTTGCTTCACTAGCTCCATCTTAATAACTAAATATAAAAAAGCATGCTTAATGTATATATATACATTTATATCAGATGCGCATGGATTTCAGTTTGTAGCTTGAGAGTATAGAAGTCCAATACTATTTTAAAGTCAGCTAGTCTATCATGGGAGCTAGGAGGATCAAGATCTCCAGAGGCTCTGGGTTAATTAACTCTCTTATTAATTGGCTACCCTTTGAAGCACATTTACCGGGCTACAGATATTGCGGTCCGGGTACGAAGTTGGAAAAACGCCTACAGAGAGGAGACCCCGGAATTAACCCATTAGACGAAGCCTGTAAGCAGCACGACATCGCCTACGCTGAGCACAGGGACTCTGCTACTAGAAATATAGCCGATAAGATCTTAGCCGAGAAGGCGTGGAAAAGAGTACAGGCATCAGACGCTACTTTAGGAGAAAAGTTGGCCGCCAGGCTAGTTACAGCAATTATGAAGGGCAAGGTGGCTGTAGGTGCTGGCTCCAGGAAGAAAAAGCATGGAGGTTTTCTGCCTCTCATTCCTATTATTGCAGCCCTAGGTGCTGCAGCTGGAGGAGCAGCTCAAATCGCCACAGCAGTGAATAAGAAAAAGGCTGCAGATAAACAGCTTGCAGAAATGGCAAGACATAACAGAGAGATAGAAGCAAAAGGAAAAGGTCTTCAAGTGAAGAAGAATAAGACGAGAAATGTCAAAAAGAAGAGACGCAACAGCAAGAATGGAAATTCAAAAAACTCTGGAAGAGGACTGTACTTGTCCCGGAAAAAGCCTTGAGTAACATTGATCTCGATATGTATGCTAGACGTTTAAAGATTCCGCATTTTAGAGGTGTATATATGATTGATGAGTTGCCTACAATGCCTCATCACCATGAGAGGATTATCGTCAACCTCGATTCTTCAGAGAATGAAGGTACCCATTGGGTTGCTGTAAGGAAGGAGGGTATCATTGCATTTTATTTCGATAGCTTTGGGAACCTAAAGCCTCCTAAAGAGATAGAAAGATATCTAAGAGGTGTTAGGTTAATGTATAATACTGAGAGGTTTCAGAGTTTTAGCTCAGTCATCTGTGGGCACTTGTGCTTACAATTTCTATCACAATGAGTTACACTATTGCCGTTAGCGGTAATGAATCTGTTCTGACAACACACCTGAATCCTCCTCTGAGGATCGATCCTAAAGGATATTATGGGATCGCTCTTTTGAATTTTGAAACCTTCTATTCTATTCCCAATGTGGATCATAGCAATAATCAGTTTCATTACATTTACAATGACAATCTTAAAATCATTGATATACCTCATGGAACTTATGAGATTACTGATATTAATGCATACGTCAAAGATAAGCTTCAATTGGATGAGGATGTCTTCTTTATTCGGCCTAATAATAATACAATGAAGGCTGAAATTAAATGTCCTTTTCCTATGGATTTTTCAAGGGAATGCTCTATTGGATCCCTTTTAGGCTTCAGTGAAAGCAAAGTCATTCCTGCTAATCAAGTGACTGAATCTGATTTCCTAGTAAACATATTTAAATTGAGCATAATACGAATCGAGTGCAGTATTGCAACAGGCTCTTTCATCGACGGTAAAAGCGGACACTCGATCTATGAGTTTTTCCCTTCTGTTCCGCCAGGATATCACATTTCGCAAGAGCCTTCAAATCCCATTTACCTGCCTATCATAGACACTAACCTTATCGATCAAATCACTCTTCGAGTAGTCGACCAGAACGGTCATCCCATCAACTTTAGAAACGAGGATATAAGCATAAGACTTCACATACGTCGTAATGGGAATAGATTTTAGCAGAAGAAGACGCCTACGAGGATATAATAAGCCTGCGCATCGTCGTATACATCATACTCTACCTGCGACACTCAGTGTGTTAACATCGAGCAATAGGAGGTTCCTTGAAGCATTGGGCTTCAGAATTCTGTGATGGACATCTTCAATGTGACGGAAACACCTACATTTGAGGACAAGATTGCTAAAGAAGAGGAGCATGTGTTTTTACCGTATAATACATTGGCTCTGGATGCGAATGATGAAATTAGAATCCCTTGTCAAGCTGAAGATTTATATACTCTACCTAACCGGAGTTATCTCTACATTGAGGGATCTGTTACTAAACCTAATGGAACAACTACTACAGCAAGGCTCACCAATAATGCTATTGCATTTATGTTTGACGAGATTCGATTGGACATGAATGGATCGACTATAGACAGAACAAGAAATCCAGGGATTACATCAACTATGCGCAACTATGCTGCACTCAACTCTATGGAATCCAACCGTTTACTCAATGCTGGATGGTGCTACCCTGGAGAAGATGTGGATATTGTGCATCCTGCAAGTGGAGCATTCAACGCTATAGTACCGCTGTCAATGCTTCTGGGATTTCCAGATGATCACAAGGACCTCATACTCAACAGCAAGTTTGAGCTGGTCCTCATTCGATCCAAGGACTCTAAAAACTGTACTCTGGCAACCGAAGGAGAAGAAAATGCTATTGTTAAACTTACACGTATCGAGTGGCGGATGCCTATAATACGCCTTTCTGATGGTGAAAAGGTGGAGATCCTTAAGATTGTCAAGTCAGACAGGCCATTACACATAGCCTTTCGAAGTATGGATCTGCATACTCAGCCTGCGGTACCTCAAACTAGATCATTTACATGGAACGTTGCAACAACATCGAGACCCGAGAAACCAAGATTTGTTATTGTGGGAGCGCAGACTTCGAGAGTAAATAATGCAACTAAAGACTGTTCCGAGTTTGATCATTGCAACATAACCAATTTGAGACTGTACCTCAATAGTGAATGTTATCCCTACCATGATATGAACTTGGACTTTGGAAACTCTAAATTTGCCTCGTTATATGAAATGTATTCAAAGTTCCGAAGCTCCTATTATTCGAGAGAGAATTACCCCTTATTGAGGAGAAAAGATTTTCTTAAACATGCACCGATATTTGTCATTGACTGCTCACATCAGCCTGAGGAGGTTGTAAATGGAGCTGTCAATATTAGACTGGAAATTCAAACTAGTGCAAATATTCCTGCACAGACATCTTTGTATTGCTTGATAATTCATGACAAAGTATTTACATACAAGCCCCTGTCTCATGTGATCGAGTCTTTAATTTAAATGTAGTTATTTTGTAAGGGGGGATTTTCGTGAATAAAAGCAAGTTATAAAAGATATATTTACTTCTTTATTTTCTTATTATACATTTCCAGCGCCTTCTGCCTCCAGTTCCTTGTCCCTACATATGTGTCTTCATTTACAATACATAGGTTCTGCAGATGTCTATCTATATAGGATTCGAGTCTTTTTATTAGTGATAGTACATCATAATTCAAATGAATTTCACCGTAATTTAAAGACGTATTAAAAAGTGTAATTTTTCCACTTTCCATAAACACCGTGATATTATAGGAGAATACAACATGTTCACTGTACTCTCTGTTCGGACACTTCTTCACTTTCAGATATGTTTCGAATTCTGTGAGACTTTTTTGAATTATCTGCCAATCATATTTTGTCATATACACGAAATTATTATTGTCTGTTTCTTTTATGAGGAGCACTGGGGTTTCATAATACAATCCTATATTGACACTACTGCTTCTTGAGGTGTAGCCGCCTTGGAGCACGAGTGCGGGTGCTTGCATCTCTCTTCGGGGTGTTAGCGCAGGTAATTCGCTCTTCCAATAGCGTCAACCTCCTGTGGAGATCTTCAAAGGTTTTATTGTTCTTCCTCCTGGTGGGCTTCTTGGTAGCGGACCTGAAACATTACATATTGCGTCTATTAGAAAAATCATTTTTTTTAAATAAATTCGCAGGTCTCCTGAAAGGAATTGCACATGTTAGACACCAGGAATGGGAGCGATGTAGTTTTATTTAAAGCATGCGTGTTCTTTCATAGATTTGAAATTAATACTCACTGTATTGCTTTGTGTAATTCTGCTCGTTTCCTGGGTGAATGTTCAGGAGTCACCTGGAGCATATCGCCATCTACTTGCAAATTGATTGGCCTCTCTTGGTCAACCAAAGTCATCAAAAGCTGCGGTACATTCGGGAAATCTACTTCATCTATGTCCTCTGTAGGAATAGGCGTTGTCTGACGATTTCCGGAACAATTTTAATTATTTTTTAAAACATTAGATATTCTACAACCCCGTGCAGGGTAAGAGCATCTAGATATTTTCAATGCCACTTACCTTAAGCTTCCCCGCCTGAGTAAGAATACAGCGCAGTTTTCATCACACAGGAAGTACGATTTCATTTGATCGTGCACCTCTGGCTTCTCGCATAGGGTTGCATGCGTATCACCATTACAAAATTCAGAATGATGTTGGACTGCATGGGTGGTTACAAGGACATCGACATCATTCACGCCTCTGTGTTGTTCCTCATCTGCATCCCCTCCTCTGGAAGATCGAACACATTTCAAATTCGTTACTTTTTTTAATATTAGATATAGCATAGTATTTCCTAGAAAGGAATAAAAAAGAGGGTCTACTTACAGGTACCTTCTTCTGTAGACTGGGCAGTTCTCTGTGCATATTTCTCTTGAAGACATCTGGTCATGATATGAGGGCATGTTACAGACAATTGAATGTATGAACCCATTGCACTCCTCCTTGTGGTAGTAGGTGTAGTGGTACGCTTCCTCTCCACACTCACTCCAAAAATCTTCCATTCCTGCCATACTAATAACGTGCAGATTGAGAAACTCTTTCTACAAAAACCTTCAAATAATACTTTCAGGGTGCTAGGCCTGAGACCTTATATAGCAGTGGTATAATGGTGGGGGGATAATTGCAGAAGGATAGGGCGGCGCATGCGCGGTTATAGGGTTTGAGGGCGGAGCTTGAAGCGAAGAATAGCCGTCTATTAGCTTTCACGAATGCGGTCCATTAATTTTTAAATTTGCAACTGTACCGGATTTGAAAGATTTATTAGACAACATGGGGAAAGCGGTGTAGCAATGGTTCTCACGCTCGGTGAATCATGTTTCATCCTTAAAGTGAATGGCACCACGTGGACATGTAAGCGACCCTCGCAATTACCAGCTCCAGCAGTAACCATTAATATATCCAGAAGACTCATGCACTATAGGTCCCCTTTGCCTGAAAGACCAATTGAACCAAGTGAACCAATTAAAAAGCCATAAATTGATACAGAAGACTCATGCTACTTAGGTCGGGCTTACATGAAAGACCAATTGAACCAAGTGAACCAATTAAAAAGCCATAAATTGATATAGAAGACTCATGCTACTTGGGTCGGGCTTCCATGAAAGACCAATTGAACCAAGTGAACCAATTAAAAAGCCATAAATTGATACAGAAACCCCATGTGCTTTAGGTCGGGCTTCCATGAAAGACCAATTTAAATCAATTAAGCCAATTAAAAAGCCATAAATTGATATAGAAACCCCAATATACAACTACTAAGGTATACATACTTTATTAGTTCAAGGGAACTCAAAACGTGTATTTAAGGTGAAATCTTTGTATCGAGGTTTAAGCTGGAATGCATTACCTTCCATCACTACATTGTATGTTATAGAGACGGTATAAATGCTTTTTCAGTTCAAGGAACCTCAAAATATTATTTACTGTGAAACCAGTATATCGAACTCTTAGATGGAATTTTACCTTCTCTAGCTACTATACATAATGGAGAAGATATAAATGCTTTATTAGTTCAAGGGAACACAAAACGTGTAATAACAATAAAATCTGTTTATCGAAATCTTAGCTAGACCGCAGTAAGTACTCTACGTGCTATACAGCGATGGAGAAGGTAAAAATACACCTTTAGTTCAAGGGACCTCAAAACATGTATTTACTGTGAAACCACTGTATCGAAATCTTAGCTGGAATGTTACCTTCCCTAGGTACTATACATGTGATGGAGAAGGTTTAAAGGCTTTATTAGTTCAAGGGACCTCAAAACATATATTTAGGGTGAAACTAATGTATCGAACTCTTAGCTGGAATGTCACCTTCTCAAGCTACTATACATGTGATGGAAATGTATAAGTGCCCTATTCGTTCAAGATACCTCAAAACGTGTATTTACAATAAAACCTCTGTATCGAACTGTCGGCTGGAATGCAATACGTTGTGCACATGCCTAATACTGACAGGGAAGGTATAAATGTTTTATTTGTTACAGGGTCCCTAAAATGTGTATTTCCAGTAAAATTCTGTATCGAAGGTTAAAATGGTAGGCAACTCCTTTTATACCTTCTATATATGTGCTGGAGAAGGTATACATATTTTATTAGTTCAAGGGAACTTAAAACGTGTGTTTACTGTGAAATCTTTGTATCGAGGTTTAAGCTGGAATGCATTACCTTCCATCACTACATTGTATGTTATAGCGACGGTATAAATGCTTTTTCATTTCAAGGGACCTCAAAATGTGTATTTACTGTGAAACCAGTATATCGAACTCTTAGCTGGCATGTTACCTTCACTAGCTACTATGCATCTGATGTAGAATATATAAGTGCTTTATCAGTTCAAGGGACCTCAAAACCTGTATTTACAATGAAACTTCTGTATCGAGCTCTTAGGTGAACCACAATACGTACTCTACCTACTATATAGTGACAGAGAAGGTAAAAATGCATTGTCAGTTCAAGGGACCTCAAAACATATATTTAATGTGAAACCATTATATCGAAGTCTAAGCTGGAATGTTTCCTTCTCCAACTCCTATGCCACTGATGGAGAAGGTACAAGTGCTTTATTAGATCAAGGGACCTCAAAACGTGTAATTACATTGAAACTTCTGTATCGATCTCTCAAATCGACCGCAATACGGTCTCTACCTAAAATGTAGTGAGAGAGAAGGTAAAAATACATTGAACGTTCAAGGGACCGCAAAACATGTATTTACTCTGGAACCACTATATCGAAATCTTAGCTGGAGTGCTACCTTCTCTAGCAACTATACGTGTGATGGAGAAGGTTTAAATGCTTTATTGGTATAAAGGACATCCAAAAGTGCATTTATGCAGAAAAGTCCTTATGGAATTCTTCGATACAACGCAATAACCACTTTACCTACTATACATGTGGTACAAAAGGTATAAATATTTCATTATTTCAAGGAACCTCAAAACGTGTATTTACAATGAATTCCCTGCATCGATTTCTAAGCTGGAATGCAATACCTTCTCTAATAACATTGTATGTCATAGAGAAGGTATAAATGCTTTATTATTTCAAGGGACCTCAAAACGTAGATTTACGGTGAAATCCATGTATCTAGTATTAAGCTGGAATACCATACCGTCTATAGCTACATTGTATGTTTTGTCAGGTCAAGGCACCCCAAAACATGTATTTACCGTGAAACCACAGTATAGACCTCATAGCTGGAATGTTACCTTCTCTAACTACTATTCATGTAGTGGAAACGTATAAATGCCCTACTAGTTCAAGGTACCGCAAAACGTGTAATTACAATCAAACCTCTGTATCGAACTCTTACTTCGACCGCAATACGTACTCTACCTACTGTATAGAGACAGGGAAGGTAAAAATGCATTGTTAGTTGATGAGACCTCAAAACATGCATTTACTGTGAAACCACTATATCGAAATCTTAGCGGGAATACTACCTTCTCTAGCTACTATACATGAGATGGAGAAGGTTTAAATGCTTTTTCAGTTCAAGGGACCTCAAAACATGTATTTACTGTGAAACCACTATTTTGGATTCTTAGCTGGAATGTTACCTTCTCTAGCTACTATTCATGTAGTGGAAAGGTATAAATGCCCTACTAGTTCTAGGTACCGCAAAACGTGTACTTACAATGAAACCTCTGTATCGATCTCTTAGCTGGACCGCAATACGTACTCTAGCTACTGTGTAGAGACAGGGAAGGTAAAAATGCATTGTTAGTTGATGAGACCTCAAAACATGCATTTACTGTGAAACCACTATATCGAAATCTTAGCGGGAATACTACCTTCCCTAGCTACTATACATGAGATGGAGAAGGTTTAAATGCTTTTTCAGTTCAAGGGACCTCAAAACATGTATTTACTGTGAAACCACTATTTTGGATTCTTAGCTGGAATGTTACCTTCTCTAGCTACTATGCATCTGATGGAGAAGGTATAAGTGCTTTGTTAGTTCAAGGGTCCTCGAAACGTGTATTTACAATGAAAGCTCTGTATCAAACTCTCAGCTGGAATGCAATACGTTTTCTACATGTTATATGGTGACAGGGAAGGTATAAATGTTTTACTAGTTATAGGGTCCTCCAAATGTGTATTTACTGTGAAACCACTATATCGAAATTTTAGCTGAAATGTTACCTTCTCTAGCTTCTGTACATGTGATGGAGAAGGTTTAAATGTTTTATAAGTTCAAGGTACCTGGAAACATGTATTTTGGTTGTAACAAGTATATCGAAGTCTTAGCTGGTGTGTCACTTTCTCTAGCTACTACACATGCCATGGAGAAGGTATAAGTGCTTTATTAGTTCAAGGGACCACAAAACGTGTATTCATAATGAAAACTCCTTATCGAATTCTTCGCTAGAATTCAATAACCACTCTACCTACTATACATGTGGTACAGAAGGTATAAATGTTTCGTTATTTCAGGGGACCTCAAAATGTGCATTTACGGTGAAATCTCTGTATCGATTTTTTAGCTGGAATGCACCACCTATGTACGTGATAGAGATGGTAAAAATGCTTTTTTATTTGTTCAAGGGACTTCAAAGTGTGTATTTCCGGTGAAATGTCTGAATCGTTTTGTTTAGTGGAATGCAACGTAAATGTATTGTGATTGTAGGTTTAAATGGAATAGAGAATGCTGAATCTATAGTCAGCTGTTGTAGTATCATTATTGTAGCCCCACGTTGTGGTGGCCAATTTGTAATGGTATTACTTACAAATGTTTGTGTGTGTGTGTTTACTCAACATGTTGAAGCCATCTTTTGACGTCATTCATTTGTTCGGTTTGTAGCTCCATCTGGTGTTAGCAATTTGCAGCAGTGTTAGTGTTCGTTTGAAAGAACGCTAGTTATCTTAATTAATTTTGGTTTACTGTCCTCCGGCTAGCTATTATTTCTCGGTCGAACATATCTCTTGATCAGGGTGTGTAAACAGAAAGGAATCTTTTATCCAAAGATAACACTGATGAAAGAATTTCTTTTATACTTTTATTGTGGAACACTTTCACTATCACATTTACACATTGATCTAGACACTCGCCAAACTGAAACTGTTATAATAACTTCATTACTGATATTTCTTAATTCGCGTACTTCAACTTTCTGTATAATTAACTTCATAACACTTGAGAATTTTCATAACTCTGTTACGCGGAACCTGCAAATACTTTCGACGAACTGACGGGAATGCGACGTGTAGTATACAAAGAATTTTGACGAACTGACCGACTGACGGCGACGTGTAGTGTATAAAGACTTTTGATGAACTGGGGGCGATCTACCTCTGACTTGGCTTTTTATACTCCCACTCCCCGATATGCCTAAAGATTATAACTGAACTGCAATTGGCTAATAAAACGCGCCAACATTACGTAACTTCCTCGTTTCCAATAATGATAAACAGCTCACCCCCTCGCTGCATTATTGCGCGCTATTATTGTCAGTTTCAGTAAGGCAGTATAAACTTACTTCCCCACAATAATTACAATCAATAAACATCTCAAATCAATGTCACATAAAAATGCATATTCATATTACAATCATTATTTACATTTAAGTAATTTGTGATACAAATTACTGCATCATATACCCCACTAGAAACATAATTATAAATATTTACAGCTTGTTTGGAAATTTTATAATTGGGTTTTTAGTCTCCTAAATCTTGGAACACACGCTATCACTTTCACTTAACATTTCACACGTATTTAACACACGACATGTTTTTCCTCTATCTTGCCACTACTTACTGGCTCTGGTTTAATGTGTTTAGACTTTAATCTGACATTACAAATTTTTTTTATAGCAAATACTGTACCCTGAATTATTTAATTACTGTTACAAAATTGCTTACTTTCTTAAGTTGTTAACAAAAATTTGTGCATTTAAGAATTTTGTAATTATTAAACATATTTACCAAAAATATTCATCCTCTACATAAATATATTTACATCTCTTAAATCTAAGTACTGTTTCACATTTTCTGTTTGCTACATAAGTATTTGTTTTAATTATTTTTACCCAATTTGTTTTGTTCTGAATTTATTATTTTTTTATTATTATTGTTTTGTTCTGAATTTATTTCTGTTTTCTCATGACATATATAAATAATTAACCCTCTTACGTTCCAATACATTTCTCTGCAAGTCATCTTTAACTATCCAGCATTTACTTTACATCTCATTGCTATTTACCCTCCTGGATCAAATTGTGTGTGGCTAAACATTACTCGTAGCCGTATCCTAACCTTCAAAAATTTGTTCATGAATAACCTCTTGTATTCATATGAAATTTCGTCCCATGATAACATTTGAAAACAATCTAAAGTTTCCTGAACAACACATCTTTTAACAATTGTCATTTTCAATTCTTCTACTATCTCTTTAATCTGAGAATACTCTGACAAGTCTGTCATAAATTGTACTGGATTGGAGTTTTCATTCTGAACAGCTTGGTACTTGTTAATTTCAGAAGTTAGCTTTTGATTATTTACAGGCAAAACTTTAACTTCTTCGTACAATTTATTTCTTTGCATTTCTGACTCATTCTGTATTTCTGATATCTCCCCTCTGAAATTAACTTGCGCCTGATTCACATCTACATTCATAACCTCTTTCATCTCTCTTATCTCACTTGAAATAATACTCATTCTACTACCTGACTCTGTACATTCTACATCAACATGTTCTATTTTATTATTAACCTCACTTTTTTGGTTAGATATTTCCCTGCTCATGTCTACCATTTTCTTTGAAACTTCCCCTATCTCATTTGCTATCATTTCCTGATTTTCATTTCTCATTCTCATCATACTACTATCTAGCTCCATGAATTTCTTTGCAATTTCTTCCCTGTTTTGTTCTAAGCTTTTACCAATATCTTCCCTTAATTCCCTATGACTCTTTTGCATATCTTCCCTGTTTTGATCTATTTTCTTTTCTAATTTCTCATTATTCATTTCCATGTTCTGAGTTAGTTTTTGTTCTAATTTTTCATTATTCTGAGTTAGTTTTTGTTTTATACTCCTATCAAAATCTTCCCTGTTTTGATCTAACTTTTCACCAAATTTTCTCAACATTTCCATAATCATACTAGTATCAGAATTAATATTTCCTGCTGTTTTATTCTCACTTCCTGCACTAACATTTCCTCCCTCCAATACTACATCGTTTGAGCTATTTTCTGTAACCTGTATTGAATTACAGCTAACTGTTACACTATCCCCCTCCATAATTATTTCTTCTGTATTATTAGTGGACATTGTTTTCTTTATCCTACCACTCCTAAGGTACATTAAAAAAATTTTTTACCCTTTTTTTTAGAATAAAAATCACACGTTTCTAACCTTTCTGATGGTATGTGCTGATGTTGCTTTGATGTCCAGCTTTCTGCCCCTCTCTCCTAGATTATATGTCGCTTCTGCGTTGTATTACGATGAATCTACGTCATTTTGGTGTTCCGTATTTGAATTCTCCTGTTGCCTTTTAATCTCGGAATTACGATGTCCAATCATCCGCGTAGTCTGTCGTCCCTTTTGTTGTTTCTGGAATCTGCGTCTTGTAGTTCAGTTCACTTCTCCATTCGCCCCTTCCTGGTCATCTCACTTCTTCCTGGTTACTTCTGCCCCTTCCTGGTTATTCTGATCCTTTCCTGGTCATCGTGTTCCTTTCTTGGTCACTCTGCCCCACGTTGGGCGCCAATTTGTAGTAGTATTTATGTTGTATTTAACATTATTTTAGCCCCACGTTGTGGTAGCCAATTTCTAACGGTAACATTTTTGTAGTTGTAGCCCCACGTTGGGCGCCAATTTGTAGTATCATTATTGTAGCCCCACGTTGTGGTGGCCAATTTGTAACGGTATTACTTACAAATGTTTGTGTATGTGTGTTTACTCAACATGTTGAAGCCATCTTGTGACGTCATTCATTTGTTCGGTTTGTAGCTCCATCTGGTGTTAGCAATTTGCAGCAGTGTTAGTGTTCGTTTGAAAGAACGCTAGTTATCTTAATTAATTTTGGATTACTGTCCTCCGGCTAGCTATTATTTCTCGGTCGAACATATCTCTTGATCAGGGTGTGTAAACAGAAAGGAATCTTTTATCCAAAGATAACACTGATGAAGGAATTTCTTTTATACTTTTATTGTCGAACACTTTCACTATCACATTTACACATTGATCTAGACACTCGCCAAACTGCAACTGTTATAATAACTTCATTACTGATATTTCTTAATTCGCGTACTTCAACTTTCTGTATAATTAACTTTATAACACTTGAGAATTTTCACAACTCTGTTACGCGGAACCTGCAAATACTTTCGACGAACTGACGGGAATGCGACGTGTAGTATACAAAGAATTTTGACGAACTGACCGACTGACGGCGACGTGTAGTGTATAAAGACTTTTGATGAACTGGGGGCGATCTACCTCTGACTTGGCTTTTTATACTCCCACTCCCCGATATGCCTAAAGATTATAACTGAACTGCAATTGGCTAATAAAACGCGCCAACATTACGTAACTTCCTCGTTTCCAATAATGATAAACAGCTCACCCCCTCGCTGCATTATGGCGCGCTATTATTGTCAGTTTCAGTAAGGCAGTATAAACGTACTTCCCCACAATAATTACAATCAATAAACATCTCAAATCTATGTCACATAAAAATGCATATTCATATTACAATCATTATTTACATTTAAGTAATTTGTGATACAAATTACTGCATCACTGTTTAAAACCGATTCACTATATGCTGTATTTCAAATTGCATACTCTCACCATGACATCGCGGTACCATTTTAAAAGATTACAAACTATTGATAGATTCAAGCGAGTATTAAAAAATAAATTAATAAATAGCATTGTTTTAAATATGTGTACAACGTTACGAAGACAAAAGGTACTTCTTACTCTAAAACTATTGTCAGCACAGAATGGCAGACATAAGTAGGTTAAAATACATGAATTTAAACTTACCAGTACTGCAGAATTAATGTATTTCAGGAACGCCAAACCACTGAAAACTGTTTTGTGTTCACTCGATCATGTGCCATCATCGCCGCGAGTATTCAAAGCTATTATGTTAATTGTGTCATGTATGACGTTGCCAACTTAAAACTTTTGGACTGCGTGGATGTATAATAGGATATGTGGATGTATATAACAGGAGGATTGCTTACCATGTACAACGTACTGAAAATAAGTGCCGTCGTCTAGTATTCCGCCACCATTATGGACCAATACGTCAGGGAATGCGATAATGAATAGTATAGTTTCATATGCACCCCGTCAAGAAAGTATTCGCATGCACTTTTAAACATTCTAGCAGCCAAATTAATGGAAGGGAAAACATCTAACTTTTTTGAACATAAAGGTCAAATGGTAATACAGTTTACGTGTTTCGCGGTTTTTTAAATCGTTCATTTTATCAGTTTGATAATTTTTTCAAAAATTTGCCAAATTACAGCATTTTTGTACGTAGAGTTTTCAAAATTAATTTTCGTGCATTGGTTAGAGTTTGTTTTTGTACATACATCCACATACTTGTATTGACGTGTGGCTTAAAGTGGTGTAGACATAAATTCGTGAAGTCGTAAAAAGTGTGCCGAAAATGAGGAATTAAGAAAAAACGTAGAAAATTCCCAAATTTGACATTTTATTCCTCCGTGAATTAAAATTTTACTTTCTCCGAAAAATGAAGTAATAATACACATAAAGTTGCTCTACTCAATGCATGTAAGATAATTTTGAAAACACTTACAAAAGAGTTGTCGTCCTCCATGATGTAGTGGTTACCATGCTAGCCTCTAGTTCCCCAGGTCGCGGGTTCAAACCCGACGGAGGGCGATGGATTTCTTCGGGCGTAAAAATACTTAGCACGGCTTCCTTCGGAAGGGAAGTAAAGCCGGTGGCTCCGTGTCGTAGATTTTCGCATCGTAAAAGCACCTCAAGCCTGATAAAGGGACCTCTGAGAAATATTACCCGTCTTTCACACCCAATATCAAATGCGACTCTAAGAACCAAAGCAGTTAAACAGCGTCCATAAATAAAGCTCAATTTTCAATGTATATGGAAACATATTAAGGAACACAACAAAAGCAAGAAAATCACTATTTGTCAATACTTACACTTTGGACACGAGTAAGTAACATGAATGTATTTTATCGTTTTTCACACAAGACGATAATTTTGTTGTCTATGCTTGATGGGCAGATTTATCAACGCGCACGTTTTACAGATTTGCTTTAAGTTGTACCTTCTGAAACTGTTGCTGTGGAGGGGGCCAATTACCATATTAATTGCACATTCCTGCATATTAAGTGTGCCGGCGTCCGCATTTCCCATTACTGTTTAATCGCTTATATCTGCTGAATGAAAACAGATAGAACAATGAAATAACAACTAGGTAATTCCTTGGAATGCGTTGCGTCCATGGCGTATTGTTTGAAGTTGACCGGAATGCCCGGGTTGAATCCTAGGAGTGAATACAAATTCATCCTCTAATAACTCCCGAAATAATTAAGATAAAGACGCGAAGTAAACGCTACTACATTTTCTCATTTGATGGGTTCTTTTGAATGTATATTTGGTTACATGGTGTCCTGGCGTTGGTTCTTAACCTTTAAATCCCATTATCTCAGAAACTGAGAGAGATAGAGGGGTAGACTAAAGCACGAATGATAGAACCTATAATGGGTATTTAATACTGTATATAGGTAATTGTCAATGAGTTGTCCTTAGATCGAATCCCGATCTTTTATAGACTACCTTAATTTTCCTCTATATTCTAGGATATGTCACTTAGGTTGATAGCGTAACTGCATATAGCTGTGTTTAACATACCAAACTAATATTATAAATAATTTTGTTCCTGGTGTTCTCGGTTCGAATACCGAGCTGGAATGTTACATTCTCTAGCTACTATACAAGTGATGGAATGTTATAAGTGCCCTATTAGATTAAGGTACCTCAAAACGAGTACTTACAATGAAACATCTGTATCGAAATCTTAGCTGGAATGAAATACGTTCTCTTAATTGCTATATAGTGACAGGGGAGGTATAAATGTTTTATTAGTTACAGGGTCTTCAAAATGTGCTTTTCCAGTAAAATTGTGTATCGAAATTTAAGCTGGAATGCAACTCCTTCTCTACCTCTATATATGTGCTGGAGAAGGTACGAATACTTTATTGAATCAAGGGAACTCAAAACGTGTATTTACGGTGAAATATTTGTATCGAGTTTTAAGCTAGAATGCATTACCTTCTATTACTACATTCTATGTTATCAAGAAGGCATAAATGCTTTCTCAGTTCAAGGGACCTCAAAACATGTATTTACTGTGAAACCACGATATCGATCTCTTAGATGGAATGTTACCTTCTCTAGCTACTATACATGGAGAAGATATAAATGCTTTATTAGTTCAAGGGACCTCAAAACGTGTATTAACAATGAAACCACTGTACCGAAATCTTAGCTGGAATGTTACCTTCGCTAGCCACATTACATACGATGGAGAAGGTTTAAACGCTTTATTAGTTCAAGGGACCTCAAAACATATATTTAGGGTGAAACCAATATATCGAAATCTTAGCTGGTGTTTCACTTTCTGTAACTACTATACGTGTCATTGAGAATGTAAAAGTGCTTTATTGGTTCAAAGGACCTCAAAACGTGTATTTATTGCAAAACACTATGTCGAACTCTTAGCTGTAATGTTACCTTTTCTAGCTAATATACATGTCATGGAGAAGATATATAAGTGCTTTTTTAGTTCAAGGGACCACAAAACGTGTATTTATAGTAAAATGTCGTTATCGAATTCTTCCCTAGAATGCAATAACCACTCTACATAGCATGTGGTACAGAAGGTATAAATGCTTCGTTATTTCAAGGGTCCACAAAACGTGTATTTACGGTGCAATCACTGTAACGATTTCTTAGCTGGAATGCAATACCTTGTCCAGTAACATTGTATGTGATAGTGAGGGTATAAACGCTTTATTAGTTCAAGGGACCTCATAACGTGTTTTTACGCTGGAATCCTTGCATCTAGTTTTAAGTTGGAATGCAATACCGTCTATAACTGCATTGTTCATTATATAGAAGGTATAAATGGTTTGTCAGGTCAAGGCACCCCAAAACATGTATTTACTGTGAAACCACAGTATCGACCTTTTAGCTGGAATGTTAGCTTCTCTAACTGCTATACAAACATGTAATGGAAAGTTATAAATGCCCTACTTGTTCAAGGTAACTCAAAACATGTAATTACATTGTAACCTTTCTATCCAACTCCTAGCTCGACAGCAATACGTACTCTACATACTATGTAGTATAGAGAAGGTAAAAATGCATTGTCAGTTCAAGGGACCTCAAAAGATGTATTTACTGTGAAACCGCTATATTGAATCCTTAGCTGGAATACTCCCTTCTCTAGCTACTATGCATGTGATGGAGAAGGTTTAAATGCTTTATCAGTTCAAGGGTCCTCAAAGCATGTATTTAGGGTGAAACAAATTTATCGAAGTCTTAGCTGGTATGTCACCTTCTCTGGCTAATAAGCATGTCATGGAGAAGGAATAAGTCCTTTATTTCTTCAAGGGACCTCAATACGTGTATTTATAGTGAAAAGCCCTTATCGAATTCTTCGCTAGAGTGCAATAACCAATGTACCACTATACATGTGGTACAGTAGGTATAAATTCTTCGTTATTTCAAGGGACCTCAAAGCGTGCATTTACGGTTAAATCTCTGTATCAATTTCTTAGCTGGAATGCAATACCTCCTCTAATAACGTTGCATGTTATAGAGAAAGTATAAATACTTTATTAGTTTAAGGCACCTCAAAACGTGTATTTATTTTGAAATCCTTGTATCTAGTTTTAAACTGCATTGCAATACCTTCTATAGCTACATTGTATGAAATAGTGAAGGTGTAAAGGGTTTGTCAGGTCAAGGCACCCCAAAACATGTATTTACTGTAAAACCACTGTATCGAACTCTTATCTGGAATGTCACCTTCTCAAGCTACTATACATGTGATGGAAATGTATAAATTGCCCTAATCGTTCAAGGTACCTCAAAACGTGTATTTACTATAAAACCTCTGTATCGAACTCTCAGCTGGAATGCAATACGTTCTCCGCATGCTTAATACTGACAGGGAAGGTATAAATGTTTTATTTGTTACAGGGTCCCCAAAATGTGTATTTCCAGTAAAATTCTGTATCGAAGGTTAAGACGGAACGCTACTCCTTCTATACCTTCTATATATGTGCTGGTGAAGGTATACATACTTTATTAGTTCAAGGGACCTCAAAACGTGTATTTATAGTGAAATGTTATAGAATTCTTCCCTAGAATGCAGTAGCCACTCTACCTACTATACATGTGGTACAGAAGGTATAAATGCTTCGTTAATTTAAGAGTCCTCAAAACGAGTATTTACGGTGAAATCACTGTAACGATTTCCTAGCTGGAATGCAATAACTTGTCTAGAAACATTGTATATGATAGAGAGGGTATAAGTGCTTTATTAGTTCAAGGGACCTCAAAACCTGAAATCCTTACATCTAGTTTAAAGTTACAATGCAATACCGTCTATAACTACATTGTTCACTATATAGAAGGTATAAATGGTTTGTCAGGTCAAGGCTCCCCAAAACATGTATTTACTGTGAACCCACAGCATCGACCACTTAGCTTGAATGTTACCTTCTCTAGCTACTATACGTGATGGAGAAGATACAAGTGCTCTATTAGTTCAAGGGACTCTAAAACGTGTATTTATAATGAAACTTCTGTGTCGAGCTCTTAGCTGGACCGCAATACCTACTCTACCTACTATATATTGACAGGGAAAGTAAAAATGCATTGTCAGGTCAAGGGACCTCAAAACATGTATTCAGGCTGAAACCAATGTATACAAGTCTTATCTGGTATGTCACCTTCTCTAGCTACTACACATGTCATTGAGAAAGTAAAAGTGCTTTATTGGTTTTAAGGACCTCAAAACATGTATTTATAATGATAACCCTTTATCGAATTCTTCGCTAGAATGCAATAACCACTCTAACTACTATACATGTGGTACAGCAGGTATAAAGGTTCCGTTATTTCAAGGCACCTAAAAACGTGTATTTACGGTGAAATCTCTGTATCAATTTCTTAGCTGAAATGCAACACCTCTAAAAACATTGTATCTGACAGAGAAGTTATAAAATTTTATTAGTTCAAGGGAACCCAAAATGTGTATTTACGGTGAAATCTCTGTATCGATTTCTTATGTGGAATCCAATAGCTTCTCCTTATTAATATTAAATATAATAGAGACGGTAAAATTGCTTTTTTAGTTCAAGGGACCTCAAAACTTACAATGAAACCTCTGTATCTATCTCTTAGCTGGACCGCAATACGTACTCTACCTACTATATAGTGACAGAGAAGATAAAAATGCATTGTCAGTTCACGGAATCTCAAAACATGTTTAATCTGTGAAACCACTATATCAAAACCTTACCTAGAATGTTACCTGCTCTAGCTAATATACATGTGATGGAGAAGGTTTAAATGCTTTATCAGTTCAAGGGACCTCAAAACATGTATTTAGGTTGAAAAAACTGTATCAAACTCTTAGCTGGAATGTTAGTTTCTCGATTTACTATACATGTGATGGGAAGGTATAAGTGCCCTATTAGTTCAAGGTATCTGAAAACGTGTATTTACAATGAAAAACATTACCGAACACTCAGATGGAATGCAATACGTTGTCTACATGCTCTATGGTGACAAGGAAGGTATGAATATTTTATTAGCTACAGGGTCCCCAAAATGTGTATTTCCAGTAAAACTCTCTATCGAAGCTTAAGCTGGAATATAACTCCTTGTATATCTGCTATATATGCGCTGGAGAGGGTATAAATACTTTATAAGTTCAAGGGACCTCAAAACGTGTATTTACGGTGAAATCTTTATATCGAGCTTTAAGCTGGTATGCAATACCTTCCATTACTACATTGTATGTTACAGAGAAGGTATAAATGCTTTTTCAGTTCAAGGGAGCTCAAAACATGTATTTACTGTGAAACCAGTATATTGAACTCACAGCTGGAATGCTACCTTCTCTAGCTACTATACATCTGATGGAGAAGGAATAAGTCCTTTATTTCTTCAAGGGACCTCAAAAAGTGTATTTATAGTGAAAATTCCTTATCGAATTCTTCGCTAGAGTGCAATAACCACTGTACCACTATACATGTGGTACAGTAGGTATAAATACTTCGTTATATCAAGGGACCTCAAAGCGTGCATTTACGGTGAAATCTCTGTATCAATTTCTTAGCTGGAATGCAATACCTTCTCTAATAACGTTGCATGTTATAGAGAAAGTATAAATGCTTTATTAGTTTAAGGCACCTCAAAACGTGTATTTATGTTGAAATCCTTGTATCTAGTTTTAAACTGCATTGCAATACCTTCTATAGCTACATTGTATGAAATAGTGAAGGTGTAAAGAGTTTGTCAGGTCAAGGCACCCCAAAACATGTATTTACTACAAAAAAACACTGTATCGAACTCTTATCTGGAATGTCACCTTCTCAAGCAACTATACATGTGATGGAAACATATAACTGCCCTAATCGTTCAGGGTACCTCAAAACGTGTATTTACAATAAAACCTCTGTATGGAACTCTCAGCTGGAATGCAATACGTTCTCCACATGCTTAATACTAACAGGGAAGATATAAATGTTTCATTTGTTACAGAGTCCCCAAAATGTGTATTTCCAGTAAAATTCTGTATCGAAGTTTAAGATGGAATGCAACTCCTTCTATACCTTCTATATATGTGCTGGAGAAGGTATACATACTTTATTAGTTCAAGGGAACTCAAAACGTGTATTTAAGGTGAAATCTTTGTATCGAGGTTTAAGCTGGAATGCATTACCTTCCATCACAACATTGTATGTTACAGAGACGGTATAAATGCTTTTTCAGTTCAAGGGACCTCAAAATATGTATTTACTGTGAAACCAGTATATCGAGCTCTCAGCTGGAATGTTACCTTCCTTTGCTACTATGCATCTGATGGAGAAGATATAAGTGCTTTATCAGTTCAAGGGACCTCAAAACATGTATTTACTGTGAAACCAGTATTTTGGATGCTTAGCTGGAATGTTAGCTTCTGTAGCAACTATGCATCTGATGGAGAAGGTATAAGTGCTTTATTAGTTCAAAGGATCTCTAAACGTGTATTTAAATGAAACCTCTGCATTGAACTCTTTGCTCGACAGCAATATGTACTCTATCTACTATATAATGACAGAGAAGCTAAAAATGAATTGTCAGTTTAAGGGACCTCAAAAGATGTATTTACTGTGGAACCACTATATCGAAATCTTAGCTGGATTGTTACCTTTTCTAGCTAATATACATGTCATGGAGAAGGTATAAGTGCTTTATTAGTTCAAGGGACCTCAAAACATGTATTTACTTTGAAACCATTATATCGAAATACTAGCTGGAATGTTACCTTCTCTAGCTACTATGCCTATGATGGAGAAGGTATAATGCTTTATTAGTTCAAGGGACCTTAAAACGTGTAATTACGATGAAACCTCTGTATCGATCTCTCAGATCAACCGCAATACGTACTCTACCTACTCTATATGGACAGGGAAGGTAAAAATGCATTGTCAGGTCAAGGGACCTAAAAACATGTATTCAGGATGAAACCAATGTATCGAAGTCTTATCTGGTATGTCACCCTCTCTAGCTACTACACATGTCATTGAGAAAGTAAAAGTGCTTTATTGGTTCAAAGGACCTCAAAACGTGTATTTATATGAAATGTCGGTATCGAATTCTTCCCTAGAATGCAATAACCACTCTACCTACCATACATGTGGAACAGATGGTATAAATGCTTCGTTATTTCAAGGGTCCTCAAAACGTGTATTTACGGTGAAATCACTGTACCGATTTCTGAGCTGGAATGCAATACCTTGTCTAGTAACATTGTATGTGATAGGGAGGGTATAAATGCTTTATTAGTTCAGGGGACCTCAAAACGTGTTTTTACGCTGAAATCCTTGCATCTAGTTTTAAGTTGGAATGCAATACCGTCTATAACTACATTGTTCATTATGTAGAAGGTATAAATGGTTTGTCAGGTCAAGGCATCCCAAAACATGTATTTACTGTGAAACCATGGATTCGAACTTTTAGCTGGAATGTTAGCTTCTCTAGCTACTATGCATCTGGTGGAGAAAGTATAAGTGTTATTAGTTCAAAGGATCTCAAAACGTGTTTTTAAAATGACACCTCTGTATATTAATCTTAGCTGGAACGCAATACGTACTCTACCTACTATATAGTGACAGGGAAGGTAAAAATGCATTGTCAGTTCAAGGGACCTCAAGACATGTATTTAATGTGAAACCACTATATCGAAATCTTAGCTGGAATGTTTCCTTCCCCAACTCCTATGCCTCTGATGGAGAAGGCATAAGAGCTTTATTAGATCAGGGGACCTCAAAACGAGTAATTACAATGAAACATCTGTATCGATCTCTCATATCAACCGCAATACGTGCTCTACCTAAAATGTAGTGAAAGAGAAGGTAAAAATACCTTGAAAGTTCAAGGGACCTCAAAACATGTATTTACTGTGGAACCACTATATCGAAATCTTAGCTGGATTGTTACCTTTTCTAGCTAATATACATGGCATGGAGAAGATCTAAGTGCTTTATTAGTTCAAGGGACATATAAACGTGTATTTATAGTGAAATCACTGTAACGATTTCTTAGCTAGAATGCAATACCTTGTCTAGTAACACTGTATGTGATAGGGAGGGTATAAATGCTTTATTAGTTCAGGGGACCTCAAAACGTGTTTTTACGCTGAAATCCTTGCATCTAGTTTTAAGTTGGAATGCAATACCGTCTATAACTACATTGTTCATTATGTAGAAGGTATAAATGGTTTGTCAGGTCAAGGCATCCCAAAACATGTATTTACTGTGAAACCATGGATTCGAACTTTTAGCTGGAATGTTAGCTTCTCTAGCTACTATGCATCTGGTGGAGAAAGTATAAGTGTTATTAGTTCAAAGGATCTCTAAACGTGTTTTTAAAATGACACCTCTGTATATTAATCTTAGCTGGAACGCAATACGTACTCTACCTACTATATAGTGACAGGGAAGGTAAAAATGCATTGTCAGTTCAAGGGACCTCAAGACATGTATTTAATGTGAAACCACTATATCGAAATCTTAGCTGGAATGTTTCCTTCCCCAACTCCTATGCCTCTGATGGAGAAGGCATAAGAGCTTTATTAGATCAGGGGACCTCAAAACGAGTAATTACAATGAAACATCTGTATCGATCTCTCATATCAACCGCAATACGTGCTCTACCTAAAATGTAGTGAAAGAGAAGGTAAAAATACCTTGAAAGTTCAAGGGACCTCAAAACATGTATTTACTGTGGAACCACTATATCGAAATCTTAGCTGGATTGTTACCTTTTCTAGCTAATATACATGGCATGGAGAAGATCTAAGTGCTTTATTAGTTCAAGGGACATATAAACGTGTATTTATAGTGAAATCACTGTAACGATTTCTTAGCTAGAATGCAATACCTTGTCTAGTAACATTGTATGTGACAGAGTGGGTATAAATGCTTTATTAGTTCAAGGGACCTCAAAACGTGTTTTTACGCTGAAATCCTTGCTTCTAGTTTTAAGCTGGAATGCAATACCTCTATAGCTACATTGTTCATTATATAGAAGGTATAAATAGTTTGTCAGGTCAAGGCACCCCAAAACATGTATTTATTGTGAAACCACAGTATCGACCTTTTAGCTGGAATGTTAGCTTCTCTGACTGCTATACAAACATGTAATGGAAAGGTGTAAGTGCCCTACTAGTTCAAGGTACCTCAAAACATGTAATTACATTGTAACCTTTCTATCGAACAATTAGCTCGACAGCAATACGTACTCTATATACTATATAGTATAGAGAAGGTAAAAATGCATTATCAGTTCAAGGGACCTCAAAAGATGTATTTACTTTGAAACCACTATATCGAATCCTTAGCTGGAATGTTCCCTTCTCTAGCTACTATATATATGATGGAGAAAGTTTAAATGCTTTATCAGTTCAAGGGTCCTCAAAGCATGTATTTAGGGTGAAACTAATTTATGGAAGTCTTAGCTGGTATGTCAGCTTCTCTAGCTAATAAGCATGTCATGGAGAAGGAATAAGTCCTTTTCTAGTCAAGGGACTTATAAACGTGTATTTATAGTGAAACTTCCTTATCGAATTCTTCGCTAGAGTGCAATAACCACTGTACCACTATACATGTGGTACAGTAGATATAAATACTTCGCTATTTCAAGGGACCTCAAAGCGTGTATATACGCTGAAATCTCAGTATCAATTTGTTAGCTGGAATGCAATACCTTCTCTAATAACGTTGCATGTTATAGAGAAAGTATAAATGCTTTATTAGTTTAAGGGACCTCAAAACGTGGTAGAATGTTTTATTAGTTACAGGCTCTTTAAACTCTGTATTTCCAGTAAAATTGTGTATCGAAAATTAAGCTGGAATGCAACTCCTTCTCTACCTCTATATATGTGCTGGAGAAAGTATGAATACATTATTAGATCAAGGGAACTCAAAACGTGTATTTGCGGTGAAATATTTGTATCGAGTTTTAAGCTAGAATACATTACCTTCTATTACTACATTCTATGTTATAGAGAAGGTATAAATGCTTTTTTTCAGTTCAAGGGACCTCAAAACATATATTTACAGTAAAACCACGATATTGAACTCTTAGATGGAATTTTACCTTCTCTAGCTACTATACATAATGGAGAAGATATAAATGCTTAATTAGTTCAAGGGACCTCAAAACGTGTATTAACAATGAAATCTGTTTCTCGAAATCTTAGCTAGACCGCAGTAAGTACTCTACGTGCTATACAGCGCTGGAGAAGGTAAAAATACACCTTTAGTTCAAGGGACCTCAAAACATGTATTTACTGTGAAACCACTGTATCGAAATCTTAGCTGGAATGTTACCTTCCCTAGCTACTATACATGTGATGGAGAAGGTTTAAAGGCTTTATTAGTTCAAGTGACCTCAAATCATATATTTAGGGTGAAACTAATGTATCGAACTCTTAGCCGGAATGTCACCTTCTCAAGCTACTATACATGTGATGGAAATGTATTTGTTACAGAGTCCCCAAAATGTGTATTTCCAGTAAAATTCTGTATCGAAGTTTAAGATGGAGTGCAACTTCTTTTATACGTTCTATATATGTGCTGGAGAAGGTATACATACTTTATTAGTTCAAGGGAACTTAAAACGTGTATTTACGGTGAAATCTTTGTATCGAGGTTTTAGCTGGAATGCATTACCTTACATCACAACATTGTATGTTATAGTGACGGTATAATTGCTTTTCCATTTCAAGGGACCTCAAAATGTGTATTTACTGTGAAACCAGTATATCGAACTCTCAGCTGGCATGTTACCTTCACTAGCTACTATGCATCTGATGGAGAATATATAAGTGCTTTATTAGTTCAAGGGACCTCAAAACCTGTATTTACAATGAAACTTCTGTATCGAGCTCTTAGGTGAACCACCATACGTACTCCACCTACTATATAGTGACAGAGAAGGGAAAATTGCATTGTCAGTTCAAGGGACCTCAGAATATGTATTTACTGTGAAACAACTATATCGAAATCTTAGCAGGAATGTTACCTTCTCTAGCTACTATACATGTGATGAAGAACGTTTAAATGCTTTATCAGTTCAAGGGACCTCAAAACATGTATTTACTGTGAAAGCAGTATTTTGGATGCTTAGCTGGAATGTTACCTTCCCTAGCTACTATGCATCTGATGGAGTAAGTATAAGTGCTTTATTAGTTTAAAGGACCTCAAAACGTGTATTTAAAATGAAACCTCTATATATAAATATTACCTGGAACCCAATACATGCTCTACCTACTATATAGTGACAGAGAAGGTAAAAATGCATTGTCAGTTCAAGGGACCTCAAAACATATATTTAATGTGAAACCATTAAATCGAAGTCTAAGCTGGAATGTTTCCTTCTCCAACTCCTATGCCTCTGATGGAGAAGGTATAAGTGCTTTATTAGATCAAGGGACCTGAAAACGTGTAATTACAATGAAACCTCTGTATCCATCTCTCAGATCGACCGCAATACGGTCTCTACCTAAAATGTAGTGAGAGAGAAGGTAAAAATACATTGAACGTTCAAGGGACCGCAAAACATGTATTTACTCTGGAACCACTATATCGAAATCTTAGCTGGAATGCTACCTTCTATAGCAACTATACGTGTGATGGAGAAGGTTTAAATGCTTTATTTGTATAAAGGACACCAAAAAGTGCATTTATACAGAAAAGTCCTTGTCGAATTCTTCGATACAACGCAATAACACCTCTACCTACTATACATGTGGTACAAAAATAATAAATGCTGCATTATTTCAAGGAACCGTAAAACGTGTATTTACAATAAATTCTCTGCATCGATTCCTAAGCTGGAATGCAATACCTTCTCTAATAACATTGTATGTCATAGAGAAGGTATAAATGCTTTATTATTTCAAGGGACCTCAAAACGTAGATTTACGGTGAAATCCATGTATCTAGTTTTAAGCTGGAATACAATACCGTCTATAGCTACATTGTATGTTTTGTCAGGTCAAGGCACCCCAAAACATGTATTTACCGTGAAACCACAGTATAGACCTCATAGCTGGAATGTTACCTTCTCTAACTACTATTCATGTAGTGGAAAGGTATAAATGCCCTACTAGTTCATGGTACCGCAAAACGTGTAACTACAATCAAACCTCTGTATCGAACTCTTACTTCGTCCGCAATACGTACTCTAGCTACAGTATAGAGACAGGGAAGGTAAAAATGCATTGTTAGTTGATGAGACCTCAAAACATGCATTTACTGTAAAACCACTATATCGAAATCTTAGCGGGAATACTACCTTCTCTAGCTACTATACATGTGATGGAGAAGGATTAAATGCTTTATCAGTTCAGGGGACCTCAAAACATGTATTTACTGTGAAACCACTATTTTGGATTCTTAGCTGGAATGTTACCTTCTCTAGCTACTATGCATCTGATGGAGAAGGTATAAGTGCTTTGTTAGTTCAAGGGTCCTCGAAACGTATATTTACAATGAAAGCTCTGTATCAAACTCTCAGCTGGAATGCAATACGTTCTCTACATGTTATATGGTGACAGGGAAGGTATAAAGTTTTATTAGTTATAGGGTCCTCCAAATGTGTATTTACTGTGAAAGCACTATATTGAAATTTTAGCTGAAATGTTACCTTCTCTAGCTTTTGTACATGTGATGGAGAAGGTTTAAATGTTTTATAAGTTCAAGGTACCTCGAAACATGTATTTAGGTTGTAACAAGTATATCGAAGTCTTAGCTGGTGTGTCACTTTCTCTAGCTACTACACATGCCATGGAGAAGGTATAAGTGCTTTATTACTTCAAGGGACCGCAAAACGTGTATTCATAATGAAAACTCCTTATCGAATTCTTCTCTAGAATTCAATAACCACTCTACCTACTATACATGTGGTACAGAAGGTATAAATGTTTCGCTATTTCAGGGGACCTCAAAATGTGCATTTACGTGAAATCTCTGTATCGATTTTTAGCTGGAATGCAACACCTATGTACGTGATAGAGATGGTAAAAATGCTTTTTTATTTGTTCAAGGGAATTCAAAGTGTGTATTTCCGGTGAAATGTCTGAATCGTTTTGTTTAGTGGAATGCAACGTAAATGTATTGTGATTGTAGGTTTACATGGAATAGAGAATGCTGAATCTATAGTCAGCTGTTTAAAACCGATTCACTATATGCTGTATTTCAAATTCCATACTCACATCATGACATCGCGATACCATTTTAAAAGATTACAAACTATTGATCGATTGAAGCGAGAATTAATAAATAAATTAATAAATAGCATTGTTTTAAATATGTGTACAACGTTACGAAGACAAAAGGTACTTCTTACTCTAAAACTATTGTCAGCACAGAATGGCAGACATAAGTAGGTTAAATACATGAATTTGAACTTACCAGTACTGCAGAATTAATGTATTTCAGGAACGCCAAACCACTGAAAACTGTTTTGTGTTCACTCGATCATGTGCCATCATCGCCGCGAGTATTCAAAGCTACCATGGTAATTGTGTCATGTATGACGTTGCCAACTTAAAACTTTTGGACTGCGTGGATGTATAATAGGATATGCGGATGTATATAACAGGATTGCCTACCATGTACAACGTACTGAAAATACGTGACGTCGTCTAGTATTCCGCCACCATTATGGACCAATACATCAGGGAATGCGATAATGAATAGTATAGGTTCATATGCACCCCGTCAAGAAAGTATTCGCATGCACTTTTAAAAATTCTAGCAGCCAAATTAATGGAAGGGAAAACATCTAACTTTTTTGAACATAAAGGTCAAATGGTAATACATTTTACGTGTTGCGCGGTTTTTTAAATCGTTCATTTTATCAGTTTGATAATTTTTTCAAAAATTTGCCAAATTGCAGCATTTTTGTACGTAGAGTTTTCAAAATTAATTTTCGTGCATTGGTTAGAGCTTGTTTTTGTACATACATCCACATACTTGTATTGACATGTGGCTTAAAGTGGTGTGAACATAAATTCGTGAAGTCGTAAAAAGTGTGCGAAAATGAGGAATTAAGACAAAAACGTTGAAAATTCCCAAATTTGACATTTTATTCCTCCGTGAAATAAAATTTTAGGCGGCGCCGTGGCCGAGTGGTTAGACCGCTCGCCTCCCATCGAGGCGGCCCGGGTTCAATCACAGGGACCTGCATGTGGGATTTGTGGTGGACGAAGCGGCGTCTGGGCGGATTTTCTCCGGGTTCTCCGGTTTCCCCCGCCATTCATTCCACCAACTGCTCCATCATCACCTTTCCTTTTATCCATTTCACCAACTTTTCGTTTCATCTACCTCCTTCATCCCATACCAGGCATCGGGCTGATCACCCATCCTGGATGCTCTGTCTGATCCATGAGTGTCTGCTCCTCGACGGGCCTCTGATCCCAGGCACCCGCTTGTAAGTCCTGAGGGGGTGTAAGTCCTACATAAGAGGACGGTAAACAGAAAATGAATCAATGAATGAATTAAAATTTTACTTTCTCCGAAAAATGAAGTAATACACACAAAGTTGCTCTACTCAATGCATGTAAGATAATTTCGAAAACACTTACAAAAGAGTTGTCGTCCTCCATGATATAGTGGTTACCATGCTAGCCTCTAGTTCCCCAGGTCTCGGGTTCAAACCCGACGGAGGGCGATGGATTTCTTCGGGCGTAAAAATACTTAGCACGGCTTCCTTCGGAAGGGAAGTAAAGCCGGTGGCTCCGTGTCGTAGATTTTCGCATCGTAAAAGAACCTCAAGGCTGATAAAGGGACCTCTGAGAAAAATTACCCGTCTTTCACACCCAATATAAAATGGGACCCCAAGAAGCAAAACAGTTAAAAAGCGTCCATAAATAAAGCTCAATTTTCAATGTATATGTAAACTAATTAAGGAACACAACAAAAGCAAGAAAATCACTGTTTGTCAATACTTACACTTTGGACACGAGTAAGTAACATGAATGCATTTTATCGTTTTTCACACAAGACGATAATTTTGTTGTCTATGCTTGATGGGCAGATTTATCAACGCGCACGTTTTACAGATATGCTTTAAGTTGTACCTTCTGAAACTGTTGCTGTGGAGGGGGCCAATTACCATATTAATTGCACATTCCTGCATATTAAGTGTGCCGGCGTCCGCATTTCCCCTTACTGTTTAATCGCTTATATCTCCTGAATGAAAAGGGATAGAACAATGAAATAACAACTAGGTAATTCCATGGGATGCGTTGCGTCCATGGCGTATTGTTTCAAGTTGACCGGGATGCCCGGGTTTGAATCCTAGGAGTGAATACAAATACATGTTCTAATTTCTCCCGAAATACTTAAGATAAAGACGCGAAGTAAACGTTACTACATTTTCTCATTTGATGGGTTGTTGTGAATGTATATATTTCGTTACCTGGTGTCCTGGCTTTGGTTCTTAACATTTAAATCCCATTATCTTAGAAATTGAGAGAGATAGAGGGGTGTACTAGAGCACGAATGATAGACGTTATAATGGGTAATTGATACTGTATATAATTGTCAATGAGTTGTCCTTAGATCGAATCCCGATCTTTTATAGACTACCTTAATTTTCCTCTATATTCTAGGATATGTCACTTAGATTGATAGCGTACATGCATATTACTGTGTTTAACATACCAAAGTAATATTGTAAATAATTTTGTTCCTGCTGTTCTGGGTTCGAATACCGAGTTGGTATGTTACATTCTATAGCTACTATACAAGTGATGGAATGTTATATGTGCCGTATTAGATCAAGGTACCTCAAAACGAGTACTTACAATGAAACCTCTGTATCGAAATCTTAGCTGTAATGAAATACGTTCTCTTAATTGTTATATAGTGACAGGGGAGGTATAAATGTTTTATTAGTTACAGGGTCTTCAAAATGTGTTTTTCCAGTAAAATTGTGTATCGAAATTTAAGCTGGAATGCAACTCCTTCTCTACCTCTATATATGTGCTGTAGAAGGTACGAATACTTTATTGGATCAAGGGAACTCAAAACGTGTATTTACGGTGAAATATTTGTATCGAGTTTTAAGCTAGAATGCATTACCTTCTATTACTACATTCTATGTTATCAAGAAGGTATAAATGCTTTTTCAGTTCAAGGGACCTCAAAACATGTGTTTACTGTGAAACCACGATATCGATCTCTTAGATGGAATGTTACCTTCTCTAGCTACTATACATGGAGAAGACATAAATGCTTTATTAGTTCAAGGGACATCAAAACGTGTATTAACAATGAAACCACTGTATCGAAATCTTAGCTGGAATGTTACCTTCGCTAGCTACTATACATGTGATGGAGAAGGTTTAAACGCTTTATTAGTTAAAGGGACCTCAAAACATATATTTAGGGTGAAACCAATGTATCGAAGTCTTAGCAGGTGTGTCACTTTCTCTAACTACTATACGTGTCATTGAGAAAGTAAAAGTGCTTTATTGGTTCAAAGGACCTCAAAACGTGTATTTATAATGAAAACCCCTTATCGAATTCTTCGCTAGAATGCAATAACCACTCTACCTACCATACATGTTGTACAGAAGGTATAAAGGCTTCGTTATTTCAAGGGACCTCAAAACGTGTATTTACGTTGAAATCTGTGTATCGATTTCTTAGCCGAAGTGCAACACTTTCTCTAATAAAATTGTATGTGATAGAGAGGGTATAATGTTTTATTAGTTCAAGGGACCTCAAAACGTTTATTTACGGTGAAATCTCTGTATCTGTTTTTTAGCAGGATTGCAATACCTACTCTAAAAAATTGTGTGTGATAGAAAGGGTATAAATGATTTATTAGTTCAAGGGACCTCAAAACGTGTATTTATATTGAAAACCCTTTATCTAATTCTTCGCTAGCATGCAATAACCACTCTACCTACTATACATGTGGTCCAGAAGGTATAAAGACTACGTTATTTCAAGGGACCTCAAAACGTGGATTTACGGTGATGTCTCTGTATCGATTTCTTAGCTGAAATGCAACACCTTCTCTAAAATCATTGTATCTGACAGAGAAGATATAAATGTTTTATTAGTTCAAGGGACCTGAAAACGTGTATTAACTAAGAAATCTCTGTATTGATATCTTAGTTGGACTAATAAAAGTTTATTAGTCAAGGGACCTCAAAAGATGTATTTACGGTGAAATCTCTATATCGATTTCTTATCTGAAATCCACTACCTTCTCTTTATTAATATTAAGTATGATTTAGAGGGTCTAATTGCTTTATTAGTTCAAGGGATCTCAAAACGTGTACTTACAATGAAACCTCTGTATCGATCTCTTAGCTGGACCGCAATACGTACTCTACCTACTATATAGTGACAGAGAAGATAAAAATGCATTGTCAGTTCAAGGTATCTCAAAACATGCTTTTTCTGTGAAACCACTATATCGAAATCTTAGCTAGAATATTACCTTCTCTAGCTAATATACATGTGATGGAGAAGGTTTAAATGCTTTATCATTTCAAGGGACCTCAAAAGATGTATTTAGGGTGAAAAACTGTATCGAACTCTTAGCTGGAATGTTAGCTTCTCTAGCTACTATACATCTGATGGACAATGTATAAGTGCTTTATTAGTTCAAGGGACCTCAAAACGTGTATTTAAATGAAACTTATGCATTGAACTGTTTGCTCGACAGCAATACGTACTCTATCTACTATATAATGACAGAGAAGTTAAAAATGAATTGCCAGTTCAAGGGACCTCAAAAGATGTATTTCCTGTGAAGGCACTATATCGAAATCTTGGTAAGAATGTTACCTTATCTAACCGCTATGCATGTGATGGAGAAGGTTTAAATGCTTTATCAGTTCAAGAGACCTCAAAACATGTGTTTACTGTGAAACCACTATATCGATCTCTTAGCTGGAGTCTTAGCTTCTCCAGCTACAATGCATCTGATGGAGAAGTTGAAGTGTTTTTTTAGTTCAAGGAACCTCAAAATATGTAATTACAATGATACCACTGTATAGATCTCTTAACTCGAACACAATACGTTCTCTACCTACTATACAGCGACAGAGAAGGTATAAAAGCATATTCAGTTCAAGGGACCTCAAAATATGTATTTACTGTGAGACCCCTATATCCAAATCTTAGCTGGAATGTTACCTTCTCTAGCTACTATGCATCTGATGGAGAAGTTATAAGTTCGTTATTAGTTCAAAGGACCTCAAAACGTGTATTTACAATGACATCTCTGAATCGAACTCTTAGCTTGACCGCAGTACGTACTCTACCTACAATATAGTGACAGAGAAGGTAAAAATGCATTGAAAGTTCAAGGGACCTCAAAACATGTATTTACTGTGAAACCATTATATCGAAATACTAGCTGGAATGTTACCTCCTCTAACTACTATGCCCCTGATGGAGAAGGTATAAGTGCTTTATTAGTTCAAGGGACCTCAAAACGTGTAATTACGACGAAACCTCTGTATCGATCTCTAAGATCAACCGCAATACGTACTCTACCTAGTATATAGTGAGAGAGAAGGTAAAAATGCATTGAAAGTTCAAGGGACCTCAAAAAATGTATTTACTGTGGAACCACTATATCGAAGTCTTAGCTGGATTGTTACCTTTTCTAGCTAATATACATGTCATGGAGAGGATATAAGTGCTTTATTAGTTCAAGGGACCTCAAAACGTGTATTTATAGTGAAATGCCCTTATCGAATTCTTCGCTAGAATGCAATAACCACTCTGCCTACTATACATGTGGTACAGAAGGTATAAATGCTTCGTTATTTCAAGGGTCCTCAAAATGTGTATTTACGGTGAAATCACTGTAACGACTTCTTAGCTGGAATGCAATAACGTGTCTAGTAACACTGTATGTGATAGAGAGGGTATGAATGCTTTATTAGTTCAAGGGACCTCAAAACGTGTTTTTACGCTGAAACCCTTGCATCTAGTTTTAAGTTGGAACGCAAAACCGTCTATAACTACATTGTTCATTATATAGAAGGTATAAATGGTTTGTCAGGTCAAGGCACCCCAAAACATGTGAAACCACAGTATCGACATTTTAGCTGGAATGTTAGCTTCTCTAGCTAACGTTGCATGTTATAGAGAAAGTATAAATGATTTATTAGTTTAAGGAACCTCAAAACGTGTATTTATGTTGAAATACTTGTATTTAGTTTTAAACTGCAACGCAATACCTTCTATAGCTACATTGTATGTAATAGTGAAGGTGTAAATGGTTTGTCAGGTCAAGGCACCCCAAAACATGTATTTACTGTAAAACCACTGTATCGAACTCTAATCTGGAATGTAACCTTCTCAAGCTACTATACATGTGATGGAAATGTATAAGTGCCCTAATCGTTCAAGGTACCTCAAAACGTGTATTTACAATAAAACCTCTGTAACGAACTCTCAGCTTGAATGCAATACATTCTCCACATGCTTAATACTGACAGGGATGGTATAAATGTTTTATTTGTTACAGGGTCCCCAAAATGTGTATTTCCAGTAAATTTCTGTATCGAAGGTAAAGATAGAATGTAACACCTTCTATACCTTATATATATATATATATATATATATATATATGTGCTGGAGAAGGTATACATACTTTATTAGTTCAAGGGAACTGAAAACGTGTATTTAAGGTGAAATCTTTGTATCGAGGTTTAAGCTGGAATGCATTACCTTCCATCACTACATTGTATGTTATAGAGTCGGTATAAATGCTTTTTCAGTTCAAGGGACCTCAAATAATGTATTTACTGTGAAACCAGTATATCGAACTCTCAGCTGGAATGTTACCTTCACTAGCTACTATGCATCTGATGGAGAAGATATAAGTGCTTTATTAGTTCAAGGGACCTCAAAACGTGTATTTACAATGAAACTTCTGTATCGAGCTCCTAGTTGGCCCACAATACGTACTCCACCTACTACATAGTGACAGAGAAGAAAAAAGTGCATTGTGAGCTCAAGGAGCCTCAAAATATGTATTTACTGTGGTAACAACTATATCGAAATCTTAGCTGGAATGCTACCTTCTGTAGCTAATATACATGTGATGGAGAAGGTTTAAATGCTTTATCAGTTCAAGGGACCTCAATACATGTATTTAATGTGAAACCACTGTATCGAAATCTTAGCTGGAATGTTACCTTCTCTAGCTAATATACATGTGATGGAGAAGGTTTAAATGCTTTATCAGTTCAAGGGACCCCAGAATATGTATTTACTGTGAAACCAGTATTTTGGTGGCTTAGCTGGAATGTTAGCTTCTCTAGCTACTATGCATCTCATAATGAAGGTATTAGTGCTTTATTACTTCAAAAGATTTCAAAACGTGTATTTAAAATGACAACTCTGTATATTAATCTTAGCTGGAACGCAATACGTACTCTACCTACTATATAGTGACAAAGAAGGTAAAAATGCATTGTCAGTTCAAGGGACCTCAAAACATGTATTTAAAGTGAAACCTCTATATCGAAATCTTAACTGGAATGTTTCTTTCCCCAACTCCTATGCCTCTGATGGAAAAGGTATAAGTGCTTTATTAGATCAGGGGACCTCAAAACGTGTAATTACAATGAAACCTCTGTATCGATCTCTCATATCGACCGCAATACTTACTCTACCTAAAATATATGGAGAGAGAAGGTATAAGTACATTGAAAGTTCAAGGGACCTCAAAACATGTATTTACTCTGGAACCACTATATCGAATCTTGGCTGGACTGTTACCTTTTCTAGCTACTATAGATGTCATGTAGAAGGTGTAAATGCTTTATTAGTTCAAAGGACCTCAAAACGTGTATTTATACAGAAAAGTCTTTATCGAATTCTGCGATAGAACGCAATAACCACTCTACCTACTATATATGTGGTACAAAAAGTATAAATGCTTCATTATTTCAAGGGACCTCAAAACGTGTATTTACATTGAAATCTCTGTGTCGATTTCTAAGCTAGAATGCAATACCTTCTCTAATAACAATGTATGTGATAGAGAAGTTAAAAATGCTTCATTATTTCAAAGGGACCTCAAAACGTAGATTTACGGTGAATTCCCTGTATCTAGTTTTAAGCTGGAATGCAATACCGTCTATAGCTACATTGTATGTTATAGAGAAGGTATAAATGTTTTGTCAGGTCAAGGCACCCCAAAACATGTATTTACTGTGAAACCACAGTATCGACCGTTTTGCTAGAAAACTTAGCTTCTCTATCTGCTATAAAAACATGTAATGGAAAGGTATAAATGCCCTACTAGTTCAAGGTAACTCAAAACGTGTAATTACAATCAAAGCTCTGTATCGAACTCCTACTTCGATCGCAATACGTACTCTACCTACTGTATAGAGACAGGGAAGGTAAAAATGCATTGTTAGTTAATGAGACCTCAAAACATACATTTACATGAAACCACTATATCGAAATCATAGCTGGAATGCTACCTTCTCTAGCTACTATACATGTGATGGAGAAGGTTTAAATGCTTTATCAGTTCAAGGGACCTCAAAACATGTATTTACTGTGAAACCACTATATCGAAATCTTAGCTGGAATGCTACCTTCTCTAGCTATTATGCTTCTGATGGAGAAGGTATAAGTGCTTTGTTAATTCAAGGGTCCTCGAAACGTGTATTTACAATGAAATCTCTGTATCAAACTCTCAGCTGGAATGCAATACGTTCTCTTCATGGTATATGGTGACAGGGAAGGTATAAATGTTTTATTAGTTATAGGGTCCTCCAAATGTGTATTAAGTGTGAAACCAATAATTCGAAATTTTAGCTGAAATGTTAGCTTCTCTAGCTTCTATACATGTGATGGAGAGGGTTTAAATGTTTTATAAGTTCAAGGTACCTCGAAACATGTATTTAGGTTGTAACAAGTATATCAAAGTCTTAGCTGGTGTGTCACTTTCTCTAGCTACTACACATGCCATGGAGAAGGTATAAGTGCTTTATTAGTTCACGGGACCGCAAAACGTGTATTCATAATGAAAACTCCGTATCGATTTCTTCGCTAGAATTCAATAACCACTTTACCTACTATACATGTGGTACAGAAGGTATAAATGTTTCGTTATTTCAGGGGACCTCAAAATGTGCATTTACGGTTGAAATCTCTGTATCGATTTTTTAGCTGGAATGCAACACTTATGTACGTAATAGAGATGGTAAAAATGCTTTTTTATTTGTTCAAGGGACCTCAAAGTGTGTATTTCCGGTGAAATGTCTGAATCGTTTAGTTTAGTGGAATGCAACGTAAATGTATTGTGATTGTAGGTTTAAATGGAATAGACAATGCGGAATCTATAGTCAGCTGTTTAAAACCGATTCACTATATGCTGTATTTCAAATTCCATACTCACATCATGACATCGCGATACCATTTTAAAACATTACAAACTATTGATCGATTCAAGCGAGTATTAATAAATACCTGGGAAATGGCTAAGGGCACAAAAAAAGTTACTTACAAAAATTGTGTGCTCTAATAAGAGCAAACTACAAATAGAATGTGGCATTAAAAATACCACCAAAGAACAATTATAAAAAAGTGTGGCCGACGTAATGTTGTCATAATTTTAACATCACAGCCCATTGACATTGTGACGCGAGGAGAACATATTGCTGATACAACTTTACGCCGGATTCGTAATGAAGCCCAACTGACGTAATTCCGTTGTCTCCGTATTCAAACCTTAGCCGGCCCTCGTAGCCGTGGTCGCTGGAGTGGTCTCTCCGGCGCTCCGCCAAACTGAGGTTCGCGGGTTCGAGTCCCGCCTCGGGCATGGGTGTTTGTGTGTGTGTGTGTGTGTGTGTGTTGTGGAAATAAGCGCTGTAAAACAGAAAAACACAGTAGTATAATCTGGGAACGACAAGGGAACTTTTAAAAAAAAAAAAAAAAAAAAAAAAAAACCGAAACGCGGAAATAAACAACGCCTGTTTGTAGTAAATTTAGCTTCCCAGCTCTCTGGGTTTCTTGGTGCGTAGTTTTAAACAACAAACATTGACAGATATTACTGAAATATTCCAAAACATTCCTCTAGCAAGCCAAACGAGCCAAATTTCTGTGCACACACCTGAAATTTAGCTGGACTTTCCTACGTAGAAAATGGAAAGGTTATCCATTGTTTTAAATTTGTGTACAACGTTACGAAGAGAAAACGTACTTCTTACTCTAAAACTGTTGCCAGCATAGAATGGTACACAAAAGTAGGTTAAAATACATGAATTTAAACTTACCAGTACTACAGAATTAATGTATTTCAGGAACGCCAAACCACTGAAAACTGTTTTGTGTTCACTCGATCATGTGCCACAATCGCCGCGAGTTTTTAAAGCTACCATGTTAATTGTGTCATGTATGACGTTGCCAACTTAGATCTTTTGGACTGCGTGGATGTATAATAAGATATGTGGATGTATATAACAGGAGGATTGCTTACCATGTACAACGTACTGAAAATACGTGCCGTCGTCTAGTATTCCGCCACCATTATGGACCTATACGTCAGGGAATGCGATAATGAATAGTATAGTTTCATATGCACCCCGTCAAGAAAGTATTCGCTTGCACTTTTAAAAATTCCAGCAGCCAAATTAATGGAAGGGATAACATCAAACTTTTTTGAACATAAAGGTCAAATGGTAATACAGTTAACGTGTTTTGGCGGTTTTTTAAATCGTTCATTTTATCACTTTGATAATTTGTTCTAAAATTTGCCAAACTGCAGCACTTTTGTACGTAGTGTTTTCAAAATTATCTTTCGTGCATTGGTTAGAGCTTATTTTTGTACATACATCCACATACTTGTATTGACATGTTGCTTAAAGTGGTGTAGACATAAATTCGTGAAGTCGTAAAAAGTGTGCCGAAAATGAGGAATTAAGACAAAAACGTTGAAAATTCCCAAATTTGACATTTTATTCCTCCGTGAATTAAAATTTTACTTTGGCCGAAAAATGAAGTAATACACACAAAGTTGCTCTACTCAATGCATGTAAGATAATTTTGAAAACACTTACAAAAGAGTTGTCGTCCTCCATGATGTAGTGGTTACCATGCTAGCCTCTAGTTTCCCAGGTCGCGGGTTCAAACCAGACGGAGGGCGATGGATTTTTTCGGGCGTAAAAATACTTAGCACGGCTTCCTTCGGAAGGGAAGTAAAGGCGGTGGCTCCGTGTCGTAGATTTTCGCAACGTAAAAGAACCTCAAGCCTGATAAAGGACCTCTGAGAAAAATTACCCGTCTTTCACACCCAATATAAAATGGGACCCTAAGAACCAATGCAGTTAAACAGCGTCCATAAATAAACCTCAATTTTCAATGTATATGTAAACATATTAAGGAACACAACAATAGCAAGAAAATCACTGTTTGTCAATACTTACACTTTGGGCACGAGTAAGTAACATGAATGCATTTTGTCGTTTTTCACACAAGACGATAATTTTGTTGTCTATGCTTGATGGGCAGATTTATCAACGCGTACGTTTTACAGATTTGCTTTAAGTTGTACGTTCTGAAACTGTTGCTGTGTAGGGGGCCAATTAGCATATTAATTGCACATTCCTGCATATTAAGTGTGCCGGCGTCCGCATTTCCCCTTACTGTTTAATCGCTTATATCTCCTGAATGAAAAGAGATAGAACAACAACATAACATCTATGTAATTCCTTGGAATGCGTTGCGTCCTTGGCGTATTGCTTCAAGTTGACGGGGATGCCCGGGTTTGAATCCTAGGAGTGAATACAAATTCATCTTCTAATAACTCCCGAAATACTTAAGATAAAGACGCGAAGTAAACGTTACTACATTTTCTCATTTGATGGGTTCTTGTGAATGTATACTTGGGTACCTGTTCTCCTGGCTTTGGTTCTTAACATTTAAATCGCATTATGTCAGAAACTGAGAGAGACAGAGGGGTAGAATAGAACATGAATGATAGCTCTTATAATGTGTAATTAATACTGTATATAATTGTCAATGAGTTGTCCTTAGTTCGCATCCCGATCTTTTATAGACTTTCTTAATTTTCCTCTATATTCTAGGATATGTCACTTAGGTTGATAGCGTAACTGCATACAGCTGTGTTTAACATACCAAACTAATATTATAAATAATTTTGTTCCTGGTGTTCTGGGTTCGAATACCGATTCAATGAAATTTACTTACAAATTTAATTCCTCGTAATCTGATTTAGATAGACACGTCAAGTAAAACCTAAACAGAGAACCTAGTCCCTAAATATCGTTATCATAACAAAAATTACTTTAACGTACTCAGATCGAATCCCGAAGGGATGATTTCGTATATCTTCAAGTCTATGGATCATATCAGGTTCGAGTAAAGATTAAATGGTGGATGCTGACGCGGGGGAGCTAAATTACTAAAATACATTTATTAAAAGTATTACTGGGTTCGATTTTAGAAGCATGGAATCTGTGTAACTCTGGAAAAATTACTTTGCTCGTTATTGCCAAATTCTTCAGCACCAAGCCTCAACGCGTCAGCAAATACAAACAACTTCAACATAAGTATGACTTCAGCGGTGTTTCCTACCCTACTCATCTGTCTTAAATATCTAAATTTGAGAAGCTTACAAGATATCTATCGATGTTATCGGGCAGGATGAGAAGATGAAGTGTATCCAATAAAAGTTACTAGCACTGCACTACCTGAACATCGTAACCTGCTACTATTGAGTGACAGTTGTGGAAAACATCACTATGTGTATATAACGAAATTTGAGAAACTTGTTTGACGTCAGAAAACTAAACGTAATGGACGTGTATATACCTGTAAGCGCTGCTTTACACATTTTGATTATCAGAGCGGGCAAAGTGGACTGGAAAAACTACAAGAACATGCAGCCAGCTGTATTCAACATGGTGTTGCAAGGGTAGTTATGCCTACCAAGGAGAAATCAATTGTACAGTTTAAGAATGTTGAGAGGATGCTGAAAGTACCTTATGTTCATCTATGTGGAATTTGAGAGTATTCTCACTCCATGTCATACGTGCATACCCAATCCCGAAACCTCCTATACGACCCGTTATCAACAACACACACCAATGAACTTCTGTGTTTACGTGAAGCCGCCATGCAGTGTTGAACATCTCGAAATTGGTCTTCCTAAGCAACCCTATGTATATCATGGTTATGATGATGCTCAGGAGTTTATGCTGTACCTGACATCTGTTGCAAAAATGATATACAAATCTACTAAGCCTCTGAAACTTACGAATCAACAGCAAAGGATTTTGAGTCTTCTGTAGTGTGCTACTTGTGTGGAAAGCCCTTTACAGAAGAGAACTACAAAGTACGCGACCATGATCACATCAGTGGTGAATATCGTGGAAGTCTACGTAATAAATGTACTTTAGCCTGAAAACCTCTAAATATACTCCAGTCTTCATGCATAACCTTAGAGAATGTGACTCTCATTTCATTGTTAAGGAGTTGGGGTGTACAAGTGAACGTGTGGAGGTAATCCCTAACTCTGAAGAAAGCTATACCTCATTCACCAAGTATGTAGAAGATATAAAGCTTCGGTTTGTGGATAGCTTTCGATTCCCCAGTACAAGCGTGGATAAGTTGGTAAAAAATTCATCCCCATATCCTGAAACAGCAAAGTGCATCTGATGGAGAAGGTATAGTTGAACTTAGTTCAAGGGACCTCAAAAAGTGTATCTACGCTGAAATCTTTCTTTCGAACTTTAACCTGGAATGCAATAGCTTCTATAGCCTTTCATTGTAGGTTATAGACAAGGTATAAATGTAAAGTCAGGTCAAGGCACACCAAAACATTTATTTAATGTGAAACCACTGTATCGAACTCTTAGCTGGAATGTTACCTTCTCTAGCTACTATACAAGTGATGGAATGTTATAAGTACCCTATTAGTTCAAGGTACCTCAAAACGAGTACTTACAATGAAATCTCTGTATCGAAATCTCAGCTGGAATGAAATACGTTCTCTTAATTCCTATATAGTGACAGGGGAGGTATAAATGTTTTATTACTTACAGGCTCTTCAAAATGTGTCTTTCCAGTAAAATTGTGTATCGAAATTTAAGCTGGAATGCAACTCCTTCTCTACCTCTATATATGTGCCTGGGAAGATACGAATACTTTATTAGATCAAAAGAACTCAAAACGCGTATTTACGGTGAAATATTTATATCCGGTTTTAAGCTGGAATGCATTACCTTCCATTACTGCATTGTATGTTATAGTGAAGGTATAAATGATTTATTAGTTCAAGGGACCTCAAAAAAGTATGTACTGTGAAACCACGATATCGAACTCTTAGATGGAATGTTAACTTCTCTAGCTACTATACATGATGGAGAAAATATAAATGCTTTATTAGTTCAAGGGACCTCAAAACGTGTATTAACAATGCATCTCTGTATCGAACGCTTAGCTGAACCGCAATACGTACTATACCTACTATATAGTGACAGAGAGGGTAAGAATGCATTGTCAGTTCAAGGGACCTCAAAACATATATTTACTGTGAAAACTCTATGTCGAAATCTTTGCTGAAATGTTACCTTCTCTAGCTACTATACATGTGATGGAAAGGTATCAGTGCCCTATTAGTTAAAGGTACCTCAAAACGTGTACTTGCAATGAAACCTCTGTATCGAAATCTTAGTTGGAATGCAATATTTTCTGTTAATCGCTATATAGTGACGGGGAAGATATAAATGTTTTACTAGATACAGGGTCCTCAAATGTGTATTTCCAGTAAAATTGTGTATCGAAGTTTAAACTGAAATGCAACTCCTTCTCTACCTCTATATATGTGCTGGAGAAGGTACAAATACTTTATTAGATCAAGGGAACTCAAAACGTGTATTTGCGGTGAAATATTTATATCCGGTTTTAAGCTGGAATGCATTACCTTCCATTACTACATTGTATGTTATAGTGAAGGTATAAATGATTTATCAGTTCAAGGGACCTCAAAACATTTATTCAGGTTGAAATCAATGTATCGAAGTCTTAGCTGGTATGTAAACTTCTCTAGTTACTGTACATGTCATGGAGAAAGTATAAATGCTTTATTAGTTCCAGGGCCCTCAAAACGTGTATTTACAATCAAAGGTCTGTATCAAACTCTCATCCGGAATGCAATACGTTCTCAACGTGCTATATGGTGACAGGGCGGCTATAAATGCTGTATTAGTTATAGGGTCCTCAAAATGTGTATTTACTGTGAAACCACTATATCCAAATCTTAGCTGAAATGTTACCTTCTCCGGCTTCCATACATGTGCTTGAGAAGGTTTAAATGTTTTATCAGTTCAAGGGAACTTAAAAAACATATGTTTAGGGTGTAACGAATATATCGAATTCTTAGCTGGTGTGTCAGCTTCTGTAGCTACTACACATGTCATGGAGAAGGTATAAGTGCTTTTTTAGTTCACAGGAGCTCAAAACGTGTATTCATAGTGAAAACTCCTTATCGAAGTCTTCGCCAGAACTCAATAACCTCTCTACCTACTATAAATGTGGTACACTAGGCATAAATGTTTTATTAGTTCAAGGGACCTCAAAACGTGTATTTACGGTGAAATCTCTGTATCGATATCCTAGCTGGAATGTAACACCTTCTATAGCTAATATACATGTGATGGAGACGGTATTAAGTGCTCTGATACTTCAAGGGACCCCAAAACGTGCATTTACAATAAACCATCTGTATCGAACTCTTAGCTGAGCCGCAATACGTACTATACCTACTATATAGTGACAGAGAAGGTAAGAATAAATTGTCAGTTCAAGGGACCTCAAAACATGTGTTTACTGTGAAACCACTATATCGAAATCTTAGCTCAAATGTTACCTTCTCTAGCTACTATACATGTGATGGAAAGGTATTTACTGTGAAAACCTCTTATAGATTTCTTAGCTAGACTTCCATAACCACTCTACCTACTATACACGTGGTACAGAACGTATAAATGCTTCGTTATTTCCCCGGACCTCAAAAGTTTTATTTACGGTCGAAATCTCTAAATAGATTTCTTAACTGGAATGCAATGCCTTCACTAATAACATTGTATGTGATGGAGAAGATGTGTTAATGTAATAGTTCAAGGGACCTCAAAACGTGTATTTACGGCGAAATCCTTGTGTCGAGGTTTAAGCTGCAATACATTACCTTCTATTACTACATTGTATTTTACGGAGAATGTATAAATGTTTTTAGTTTAAGGGACCTCAAAACCATGAAATCACTATATGGAACTCTTAGCTGTAATGTTACCTTCTCTAGCTGCTATGCATTTAATGGAGAAGGTATAAGTGGTTTACTAGTTCAAGGGATCTTAGTACGTGTAATTGCAATGAAACCTTTGTATGGAACTATTAGCTGGAACGAAATAGGTACTCTACCTACTTTATAGTGACAGAGAAGGTAAAAATGCATTGTTAGTTCAAGGGACCTCAAAACATGCATTTACTGTGAAACCACTATAGCGAAGTCTTAGCTGGAATGTTACCTTCTCTAACTACTATACATGTGATGAAGAAAGTTTTAATCCTTAATCAGTTCAAGGGACCTCAAAACCTGTATTTACTGTGAAACCACTATTTTGGTTTCTTAGCTGGAACGTTACCTTCTCTAGTTACTATGTTTCTGATGGACAAGGTATAAGTGCTTTATTAGTTCAAAGGACCTTAAAACGTGTATTTACAATGGCATCTCTGTATCGAACTCTTAGCTGAACCGCAATACGTACTATACCTACTATATTGTGACAGAGAGGATAAGAATGCATTGTCAGTTCACGGGACCTCAAAACATATATTTACTGTGAAAACTCTACATCGAAATCTTTGCTGAAATGTTACCTTCTCTAGCTACTATACATGTGATGGAAAGGTATCAGTGCCCTATTAGTTCAAGGTACCTCAAAACGTGTACTTGCAATGAAACCTCTGTATCGAAATCTTAGTTGGAATGCAATATTTTCTGTTAATCGCTATATAGTGATGGGGAAGATATAAATGTTTTATTAGATACAGGGTGCTCAAAATGTGTATTTCCAGTAAAATTGTGTATCGAAGTTTAAACTGAAATGCAACTCCTTCTCTACCTCTATATATGTGCTGGAGAAGGTACAAATACTTTATTAGATCAAGGGAACTCAAAACGTGTATTTGCGGTGAAATATTTATATCCGGTTTTAAGCTGGAATGCATTACCTTCCATTACTACATTGTATGTTATAGTGAAGGTATAAATGATTTATCAGTTCAAGGGACCTCAAAACATTTATTCAGGTTGAAATCAATGTATCGAAGTCTTAGCTGGTATGTAAACTTCTCTAGTTACTGTACATGTCATGGAGAAAGTATAAATGCTTTATTAGTTCCAGGGCCCTCAAAACGTGTATTTACAATCAAAGGTCTGTATCAAACTCTCATCCGGAATGCAATACGTTCTCAACGTGCTATATGGTGACAGGGCGGCTATAAATGCTGTATTAGTTATAGGGTCCTCAAAATGTGTATTTACTGTGAAACCACTATATCCAAATCTTAGCTGAAATGTTACCTTCTCCGGCTTCCATACATGTGCTTGAGAAGGTTTAAATGTTTTATCAGTTCAAGGGAACTTAAAAAACATATGTTTAGGGTGTAACGAATATATCGAATTCTTAGCTGGTGTGTCAGCTTCTGTAGCTACTACACATGTCATGGAGAAGGTATAAGTGCTTTTTTAGTTCACAGGAGCTCAAAACGTGTATTCATAGTGAAAACTCCTCATCGAAGTCTTCGCCAGAACTCAATAACCTCTCTACCTACTATAAATGTGGTACACTAGGCATAAATGTTTTATTAGTTCAAGGGACCTCAAAACGTGTATTTACGGTGAAATCTCTGTATCGATATCCTAGCTGGAATGTAACACCTTCTATAGCTACTATATATGTCATGGAGACGGTATTAAGTGCTCTGATACTTCAAGGGACCCCAAACGTGTATTTACAATAAAACATCTGTATCGAACTCTTAGCTGAGCCGCAATACGTACTATACCTACTATATAGTGACAGAGAAGGTAAGAATAAATTGTCAGTTCAAGGGACCTCAAAACATGTGTTTACTGTGAAACCACTAAATCGTAATCTTAGCTCAAGTGTTACCATCTCTAACTACTATACATGTGATGGAAAGGTATTTACTGTGAAAACCTCTTATAGATTTCTTAGCTAGACTTCCATAACCACTCTACCTACTATACACGTGGTACAGAACGTATAAATGCTTCGTTATTTCAACGGACCTCAAAAGTTTTATTTACGGTCGAAATCTCTAAATAGATTTCTTAACTGGAATGCAATGCCTTCACTAATAACATTGTATGTGATGGAGAAGATGTGTTAATGTAATAGTTCAAGGGACCTCAAAACGTGTATTTACGGTGTAATCCTTGTATCGAGGTTTAAGCTGCAATACATTACCTTCTATTACTACATTGTATTTTACGGAGAATGTATAAATGTTTTTAGTTCAAGGGACCTCAAAACCATGAAATCACTATATGGAACTCTTAGCTGTAATGTTACCTTCTCTAGCTGCTATGCATTTAATGGAGAAGGTATAAGTGGTTTACTAGTTCAAGGGATCTTAGTACGTGTAATTGCAATGAAACCTTTGTATGGAACTATTAGCGGGACCGCAATACGTACTCTACCTACTATATAGTGACAGTGAAGATAAAAACACATTGTCAGTTCAAGGGACCTCAAAACATGTATTTATTGTTAAACCACTATATCGAAATCTTAACTGGCATGTTACATTCTGTAGCTACTATACATGTCATGGAGGAGGTATAAGTGCTTTATTACTTCAAGGGACCTCAATACGTGTATTTATATTCAAAACTCAATATCGAATACTTCGTTAGAATGTAATAACCACTCTGTCTCTATACATGTGGTACAGCATGTATAAATGCTTAGTTATTTCAAGGGACCTCAAATCGTGTATTTACCGTGAAATCTCTGTAACGATTTCTTAGCTGGAATGCAATACCTTCTTTAATAACGCTGTATGTAATAGAAAGGGTATAAATGCTTTAATAGTTCAAGGGACCTCAGAACGTGTAATTACAATGAAACCTCTGTATGGAACTATTACCTGGACCGCAATTCGTACTCTACCTACTATATAGTGACAGAGAAGATAAAAATGCATTGTCAGTTCAAGGAACCTCAAAACATGTATTTACTGTGAAACCACTATATCGAAATCTTAGCTGGCATGTTACCTTCTGTAGCTACTATACATGTCATGGAGAATGTATAAGTGCTTTATTACTTCAAGGGACCTCAAGACGTGTATTTATAGTGAAAACTCCTTATCGAGTTTTTCGCTAGAATATAATTACCTCTCTACCACTATAAATGTGGTACAGAAGGTATAAATGCATAGTTACTTCAAGGGACCTCAAAACGTGTATTTACGGTGATATCTCTGTATCGATTTCTTAGCTCAAAATGCAATACGTTCGCTAACAACATTTAATGTGATAGAGAGGGTATAAATGCTTATTATAACATTAAAATCAAAAAAGAGTTTATCTTAACTTTTAATCACCCCAATTAAATACGTTTTCAAAAAAAAATTAATTAATTTTAACCTAATTAATTATATATATATATATATATATATTAAACTCTATAGGGTCTTCTCGTCAAGGGTGCTCAAAATGTGTATTTTCGGTAAAATCCTTGTATCGAGATTTGAGCTGAAATGCAATACCTTCCATAGCTACACTGTATGTTATAGGGAGGGTATAAATGGTTTGCCAGGTCAAGGCACCCCAAAACATGTATTTACTATGAATACACTCTATCGAATTCTTAGCCGGAATGCAAAACCTTCTCTAGTTACATTGTATGTATTAGAAAAGGTATAAATGCTTTATCACTTCAAGGGACCCAAAACGTTATTTACAATGAAACCTCTGTATCGAACTTTTAGCTGGACCACAATAATTACTCTCCTACTCTATAGTGACATAGAATGTAAAAATGCATTGTCAGTTCAAGGGACTTCAAAACATTTATTTACTGTGAAACCACTATATCGAAATCTTAGCTGAAATGTTACCTTCTCTAGCTACTATTTATGGGATGGTGAAGGTTTAAATGCTTTATTAGTTCCAGGGACCTCAAAACACATATATAGGGAGTAACCAATGTATCGAAGTCTTAGCTTGTTTGTCACCTTATCTAGGTACTATAAATGCATGGAGAACGTATGAGTGCTTTATTATTTCAAGGGACCTCAAAACTTGCATTTATGGTGAGAACCCGATATCGAATTCTTCGCTAGAATGCAATAACCACTCTACCACTATACATGTAGTATAGAAGGAATAAATGCTTCGTTATTTCAAGGGACCTCAAAATGTGTATATACGGTGAAATCTCTGTAACGATTTCTTAGCTGGAATGCAATACCTTCTCTAATAACACTGTATGTATTAGAAAGGTTATAAATGCTTTAATAGTTCAAGGGACCTCATAACGTGTAACTACAATGAAACCTTTGTATGGAACTATCACCTGGATCGCAATACGTACTCTACCTACTATATAGTGACAGAGAAGATAAAAACGCATTGCCAGTTCAAGGGACCTCAAAACATGTATTTACTGTGAAACCACTATATCGAAATCTTAGCTGGCATGTTACCTTCTGTAGCTACTATACATGTCATGGTGAAAGTATAAGTGCTTTAATACTGCAAGGGACCTTAAGACGTGTATTTATAGTGACAACTCCTTATCGAGTTTATCGCTAGAATATAATTACTTCTCTACTACTATACATGTGGTACAGAAGGTATAAATGATTAGTTATTTCAAGGGACCTCAAAACGTGTATTTACGGTGATATCTATGTATCGATTTCTTAGCTCAATATGCAATACCTTCGCTAACAACATTTAATGTGATAGAGAAATTATAAATGCTTATTATAACATTAAAATCAAAAAAGAGGTTATCTTACCTTTAATCACCCCAATCATATATATTTTCTAAAACAATAAATTCATTACTTTTAACCTAATTAATTATATATATATATATTAAACTCTATAGGGTCTTCTCGTCAGGGGTGCCCAAAATGTGCATTTTCGGTGAAATCGTTGTATCGAGATTTAAGCCGGAATGCATTACCTTCTATTACTACATTGTATTTTACGGAGAATGTATAAATGTTTTAGTTCAAGGGACTTCAAAACCGTGAAACCACTATATCGAACTCTTAGCTGTAATGTTACCTTCTCTAGCTGCTATGCATTTAATGGAGAAGGTATAAGTGGTTTACTAATTCAAGGGATCTCAGTACGTGTAATTGCAATGAAACCTTTGTATGGAACTATTAGCTGGACCGCAATACGTACTCTACCTACTATATAGTGACAGAGTAGATAAAAACGCATTGTCAGTTCAAGGAATCTCAAAACATGTATTTACTGTGAAACCACTATATCGAAATCTTAGCTGGCATCTTACCTTCTGTAGCTACTATACATGTCATGGAGAAGGTATAAGCGCTTTATTACTGCAAGGGACTTCCAGACGTGCATTTATAGTGAAAACTCCTCATCGAGTTTTTCGCTAGAATATAATTACCTCTCTACCACTCTACATGTGGTACAGAAGGTATAAATCCTTAGTTATTTCAAGGGACCTCAAAACGTGCATTTACGGTGATACCTCTATATCGATATCTTAGATCAAAATGCAATACCTTCGCTAACAACATTTAATATGATAGAGAAGGTATAAATGCCTATTGTAACATTAAAATCAAAATATATATATATATATATATATATATAAAAGTCAATAGGGTCTTCTCGTCAAGGGTGCTCAAAATGTGTATTTTCGGTGAAATATTTGTATCGAGATTTGAGCTGAAATGCAATACTTTCCATAGCTACATTGTATGTTATAGAGAGGGTATAAATGGTTTGTCAAATCAAGGCACACCAAAACATGTATTTACTGTGAATACACTCTATCGAATTCTTAGCCGGAATGCAAAACCTTCTCTAATTACAATGTATGTGATAGAGAAGGTATAAATGCTTTACCATTTCAAGGGAGTTCAAAACGTGTCTTTATAGTGAAAACTCCATATCGAATTCTTCGCTGGAATGTAAAAACCGCTGTACCTACTATACTTGTGGTACAGAGTGAATACATGCTTCGTAAATAAAAGGGACCTCAAAACGTGTAATTACGGTAAAATCTCTATCGATTTCTTAGCTGGACTGCAGTACCTTATCTAACAACATTGTATGTAATAGGGAAGGTAAAAATGCATTGTCAGTTCTAGGGACCTCAAAACATGTATTTGCTGCGAAACCACTATATCCAAATCTTAGCTGGAATATCACCTTCTCTAGCTACTATACATATCATGGAGAAGGTATAATCCTTTGTTAGTTCAAGGGACCTCAAAACGTGTATTTATAGTGAGAACTTCTTATCGAATTCTTTGCTAGAATGCAATAATCACTCTACCTACAATACATGTGGTACAGAAGGTATAAGTGCTTCGTTATTTCAAGGGACCTCAAAACGTGTTATACGGTGATATATCTGGATCGATTTCTTAGCTGGAATGCAATACCTTGTCTAAATACTTTGTACGTTTTTGAGAAGGTATAAATGATATTTTAGCTCAGGGGACCACAAAAAGTGTATTTACGGGGAAACCCTTGTATCGAGTTTTAAGCCGGAATTCAATAGCTTCTATAGCTACAATGTATGTTATAGAGAAGGTATAAATGCTTTATTAGTTCAAGGGACCTCAAAACGTGTATTAACAATGAAATCTCTGTATGGAACTCTTAGCTGGATCGCAGTACGTACTCTACCTGCTATACATTGACGGAGAAGGTAAAAATACACTGTCAGTTCAAGGGAACTCAAAACATGTATTTACTGAAAAACCACTGTATCGAAATCTTAGCTGGGATGTTAGTTTCTCTAGCTACTATACATGTGAAGGATAAGGTTTTTACATGCTTTATCAGTTCAAGGGTCCTCAAAGCATGCATTTAGGGTGAAACAAATTTATCGAGGTCTTAGCTGGAATGTTACCTTCTCAAGCTACTATACGTTAATGGAAAGGTATAAGTGCCCTATTAGTTCAAAGTACCTCAAAACGAGTATATACAATGAAACCTCTTTATAGAAATCTTAGCTGAAATACAATACGTTCTCTACATGCTATATAGTGACAGGTAAGGCATAAATGTTTTAACAGTTACAGAGTCCTCAAAATGTATATTTCCAGTAAAATTGTGTATGGAAGTTTAAGCTGGAATGCAACTCCTTCTCTACCTGCTATATATGTGATGGAGAAGGTATAAATAATTTATTATTTCAAGGGAATTCTAAACTGGTATTTAAGGTGAAATTTTGTATCGAGTTTTAAGGTGGAATGCATTGCCTTCTGTTACTATATTGTATGTTATTGAGAAGGTATAAATGCTTTTTAAGTTCAAGAGGCAATGAGACTAACAAATGCATTGTTAGTTCAAAGGACCTCAAAACATGCATTTACTGTTTAACCACTGTATCGAAATCTTAGCTGGAATGCTACCTTCTCTTCCTACTATACATGTGATGGAGAAGGTTTAATCGCTTTATTAGTTTAAGGGACCTCAATACATATATTTAGGGTGAAACCAATGTATCGAAATCTTAGCTGGTGTGTCACCCTCACTAACTACTATACATTTCATGGAGAAGGTATAAGTGCTTTATTAGTTAAAGGGACCTCAAAACGTGTATTTATAGTGAAAATTCCTTATCGAATTCTTCGCTAGAAATCAATGACCACTCTACCTACTATACATGTGGTAAAAAAAGTATAAATGTTACGTTATTTCGAGGGACATCTAAACGTGTATTTAAAGTGAAATTTCTGTATCGATTTCTTAGCTGCAATGCAATACCTTCTCATGTAACATTGTATGAGATAGAGAAGGTACAAATGCTTTAATAGTTCAAGGGAACTCAAAACGTGTTTTACGCTGAAATCCTTGCATCTAGTTTTAAGTTGGAATGCAATACCGTCTATAACTACATTGTTCATTATATAGAAGGTATAAATGGTTTGTCAGGTCAAGGTACCCCAAAACATGTATTTACTGTGAAACCACAGTATCGACCTTTTAGCTGGAATGTTAGCTTCTCTAGCTACTATGCCTCTGATGGAGAAGATATAAGTGCTTTATTAGTTCAAGGGACCTAAAATGTGTATTTGTAGTGAAATGTCCTTATCGAATTCTTCCCTAGAATGCAATAACCACTCTACCTACTATACATGTGGTACAGAAGGTATAAATCCTTCGTTATTTCAAGGGTCCTCAAAACGTGTATTTACGGTGAAATCACTGTAACGATTCCTTAGCTGGAATGCAATACCTTGTCTAGTAACATTGTATGTGATAGAGAGGGTATAATTTCAAGGGACCTCAAAACGTGTTTTTACGCTGAAATCCTTGCATCTAGTTTTAAGTTGGAATGCAATGCCGTCTATAACTACCTTGTTCATTATATAGAAGGTATAAATGGTTTGTCAGGTCAAGGCACCCCAAAACATGTATTTACTGTGAAACCACAGTATCGACCTTTTAGCTGGAATGTTAGCTTCTCTAGCTGCTATACAAATTATGTAATAGAAAATATAAGTGCCCTACTAGTTCAAGGTACCTCAAAACATGTAATTACATTGTAACTTTCTATCGAACTCTTAGCTCGACAGCATACGTACTCTACATACTATATAGTATAGAGAAGGTAAAAATGCATTGTGAGTTCAAGGGACCCCAAAAGACGTATTTACTGTGAAACCACCATATCGAACTCTTAGATGGAATGTTCCCTTTTCTAGCTACTATACATGATGGAGAAGATATAAATGCTTTATTAGTTCAAGGGACCTCAAAACGTGTATTAACAATGAAACCACTGTATCGAAATTTCAGCTGGAATGTTACCTTCTCCAGCTACTATGCATGTGATGGAGAAGGTATAAACGCTTCGTTATTTCAAGAGCCTTCAAAACGTGTATTTACGCTGAAATCTCTGGATGGATTTCTTAGCAGGAATGCAATACCTTTTCTGATAACGTTGTATGTGATAGAGAAGGCATAAAGGCTTTATTAGTTCAAGGGACCTCAAAACGTGTATTTAGGGAGAAATCTTTGTATCGAGTGTTAAGCTAAAATGCAATACCTTCTATATCTACACTGTATGTTATAGAAAAGGTATAAATGATTTTTCAGTTCAAGGGACCTCAAAACATAGGTATTTGCTGTGAAAAAACAATATCGAACTCTTAGCTGGAATGTTAACTTCTCTAGCTACTATTCATGTAATGGAAAGGTATAAGTACCCTACTAGTACAAGGTACCTCAAAACGAGTACTTACAATGAAACCTCTGTAGCGAACTCAGCTCGACAGCAATACGTGCTTTACCTACTATATAGTGACAGGGAAGGTAAAAATATATTGTTGGTTCAAGGTACCCAAAACATGCATTTACTGTGAAACCACTATATCGAAATCTTAGCTGGAATGTTTCCTTCTCTAGCTACTATACATGTCATGGAGAAGGTTTAAGTGCTTTGTTAGTTCAGGGGACCTCAAAACGTGTAATTATACCTACTGAAAACTCCTTATCCAATTCTTCGCTAGAATGCAATAAGCACTCTACCTACTATACATGTGGTACAAAAGGTATAAATGCTTCGTTATTTCAAGGGACTTCAAAACGTAGATTTACGGTAAAATACCTGTATCTAGTTTTAAGCTGGAATGCATTACCGTCTATACATACATTGTATGTTATAGAGAAGGTATAAATGATTTGTCAGGTCAAGGCACCCCAAAACATGTATTTACTGTGAAACCACAGTATCGACCTTTTGCCTGGAATGTTACCTTCCTTAGCTACTATTCATGTAATGGAAAGGTATAAGTGCCCTACTAATTCAAGGTACCTCAAAACGTGTAAGTACAATGAAACCTCTGTATCGAACTCTTAGCTCGACCGCAATACGTATTCTACCTACTATATAGTGACAGGGAAGGAAAAAATGCATTGTTAGTTCATGGGACATCAAAACATGCATTTAGTGTGAAGCCACTATATCGAAATCTTAGCTGAAATGTTACCTTCTCTAGCTACGATACAAGTGATGGAGAAGTTTTGAATGCTTTATCAGTTCAACGGTCCTTAAAACATGTATTTACTGTGAAATCCTTTTTTTGATTCTTATCTGGAATGTTTCCTTCTCTAGCTTCTATGCATCTGATGGAGAAGGAATAAGTGCTTTGTTAGTTCATAGGACCTCAAAACTTGCATTTACAATCACACCTCTGTATCGAACTCTTAGCTGGACCGCACTACGTACTCTACATGCTATATAGTGACAAAGAAGGTAAAAATGCATTGTCAGTACAAGGGAACTCAAAACATGTACCTACTGTGAAACCACTATATCGAAATCTTAGCTGGAATGTTAACTTCTCTAGCTACTATGTCTCTGATATGGAAGGTATAAATGCTTTGTTTGTTCAAGGGACCTCAAAACGGGTAATTACAATGAAACCTCTGTATCGATCTCTCAGATCCACCGCAATACGTACCCTACCTAACATATAGTGAGAGAGAGTAAAAATGCATGTAAAGTTCAAGGGACCTCAAAACATATATTTACTGTGGAACCACTATATAGAATCTTACCTGGATTGTAATCTTTTCTGGTTACTATACATATCATGGAGAAGGTATAAGTGCTTTATTATTTCAAGGGACCTCAAAACATGTATTTACTGTGGAACCACTATATAGAATCTTCCCGGGATTGTAATCTTTTCTAGCTACTATACATATCATGGAGATGGTATAAGTGCTTTTTTATTTCAAGGGACCTCAAAACGTGTATTTATAATGAAAAGTCCTTATGAATTCTTCGCTAGAATGAAATAACCACTGTACCTACTATACATGTGCTACAGAAGGTATAAATGCTTCGTTATTACAAAGGACCTCAAAACATGTATTTACTGTGGAACCACTATTTCGAAATCTTAGCTGGAATGTTACCTTCTCTCGCTACTATGCATGTGATTGAAAGGTATAAGTGCCCTATTAGTTCAAGTTATCTCAAAACGTGTATTTACATTGAAAAACTCTGTATCGAACTCTCAGCTGGAATGCAATACGTTCTCCACATGCTATATGGTGACAGGGAAGGTATAAATGTTTTATTAGTTTCAGAGTCCACAAAATTTGTTTTTCTAGTAAAATTCTGTATCGAAGGTTAAGCTGGAATGCAACTCTTTCTAAGCCTTCTATATATATATGCTGGAGAAGGGATAAATACTGTATTAGTTCAAGGGAACTCAAAAGGTGTATTTCCGGTGAAAGCTCTGTACCGAGTTGTAAGCTGGAATACATTACCTTCCATTACTACATTGTATGTTATGGAGAAGATATAAATGCTTTTTCAGTTCAAGGGACCTCAAAATATGTATTTACTGTAAAACCAGTATAGCGAACTCTCAGCTGGAATGTTACCTTCACTAGCTACTATGCAAATGATGCAGAAGGTATAAGTGCTTTATTAGTTCAAGGGACCTCAAAGCAGTGTATTAAAAATGAAACTTCTGTATTGATCTCTTAGCTGGACCGCAGTACGTACTATACCTACTATATAGTGACGGAGAAGTAAAAATGCTCTGTCAGGTCAACGGTCCTCAAAACATGTATTTACTGTGAAACTACTATGTCCAAGTCTTAGCTGGAATGTTACCCTCTCTAGCTACAATACCTGTGATGGAGAAGGTTTAAATGCTTTATCAGTTCAAGGGACCTAAAAACATTTATTTACTGTGAAACCACTACATCGAAGTGGTTTCACAGCCACAATGTTACATTCTCTAGCAAGTATGCATGTGATAGAGAAGCTATAAGTGCTTTATTAATTCAAGGGACCCCAAAACGTGTATTTATAATGATACTTCTGTATCGAACACATATCTGCACCGCAAAACGTACTCTACCTGCTATATATTTACAGAGAAGGTAAAAATGCATTGTCAGTTTAAGGGACTTCGAAACATATATTCAGGGTGACACCAATGTATCGAAGTCTTATCTGGTATGTCACCTTCTCTAGCTACTATACGTGTCATTGAGAAGGTGAAAGGGCTTTATTGGTTCAAAGGACCTCAAAACGTGTATTTATAATGAAAATTCCTTTTCGAATTCTTCGCTAGAGTGCAATAAGCACTCTACCTACTATACATGTGGTACAGAAGGTATAAAAGCTTCGTTATTTCAAGGGACCTCAAAACGTGTATTTATGGTGAAATCTCTCTATCGATTTCTTAGCCGGAATACAATACCTCCTCCAATAACATTTTATGTGATTGAGAAGGTATAAATGTTTTATTAGTTCAAGGGGCCTCAAAACGTGTATTTACGGTAAAATCCTTATATCGATTTTAAGCTGGAATTCAATATCTTTCTATAGCTACATTGTATGTTATAGAGGAGGTATAAACGTTTTGCCAGGACAAGGCACACCAAAACGTGTATTTACTGTGAAACCACTGTAGTGAACTCTTAGCAGGTATGTTACTTTCCCTAGCTACTATACATATGATGGAAAGGTATAAGTGTCCCATTAGTTTAAGGTACCTCAAAACGTGTATTTACAATGAAAGCTCTGTATAGAAATCTCAGCTGAAATGCTATACGTTCTCTACATGATATATGGTGACAGGGTAGGAATACATTTTTTGTTAGTTATAGGGTCCTCAAAATGTGTATTTCCAATAAAATTGTGTATCGAAGTTTAAGCTGGAACGCAACTCCTTCTCTACCTTATATATATGTGCTGGAAAACGTATAAAAATACTTTATAAGTTCAAGGTAACTCAAAACGTGTATTTACGGTCAAATTTTGTATATAGTTTTAAAGTAGAACGTATTACCTTCTATTACTACGTTGTATGTTATAGAGAAGGTATAGATGCTTTTTCAATCAAGAGACCCCGAAACATGTATTTACTGTGAAACCACTATATCGAAATCTTAGCTGGAATGTTATCGGTTCTAACTACTATGCATCTGATGGAGAAGATATAAATGCTTTATTAGTTCAAGAGACCTCAAAACGGATGTATTTACTGTGAAACCACTATATCGAATCCTTAGCTGGAATGTTCCCTTCTCTAGCTACTATAAATGTGATGGAGAAAGTTTAAATGCTTTATCAGTTCAAGGGTCCTCAAAGCATGTATTTACGGTGAAACAAATTTATCGAAGTCTTAGCTGGTATGTCACCTTCTCTAGCTAATATGCATGTCATGGAGAAGAAATAAGTTCTTTATTAGTTCAAGGGACCTCAAAACGTGTATTTATAGTGAAAATTCCTTATCGAATTCTTCGCTAGAGTGCAATAACCACTGTACCACTATACATGTGGTACAGTAGGTATAAATACTTCGTTATTTCATGGGACTTCAAAGCGTGTATTTACAGTGAAATGTCTGTATGAATATCTTAGCTGGAATGCAATACCTTCTCTAATAACGTTGCATGTTATAGAGAAAGTGTAAATGCTTTATTAGTTTAAGGGACCTCAAAACGTGTATTTATGTTGAAATCCTTGTATCTAGTTTTAAACTGCAACGCAATACCTTCTGTAGCTACAATGTATGTAATAGTGAAGGTGTAAACGGATTGTCTTGTCAAGGCACCCCAAAACATGTATTTACTGTAAAACCACTGTATCGTACCTTTATCTGGAATGTCACCTTCTCAAGCTACTATACATGTGATGGAAATGTATAAGTGCCCTAATCGTTCAAGGTACCTCAAAACGTGTATTTACAATAAAACCTCTGTATCGAACTCTCAGCTGGAATGCAATACGTTCTTCACGTGCTTAATACTGACAGGAAAGGTATAAATGTTTTATTTGTTACAGGGTCCCCAAAATGTGTATTTCCAGTAAAATTCTGTATCGAAGGTTAAGATGGAATGCAACTCCTTCTATACCTTCTATATTTGTGCTGGAGAAGGTATATATACTTTATTAGTTCAAGGGAACTCACCACGTGTATTTACGATGAAATCTTTGTATCGAGGTTTAAGCTGGAATGCTTTACCTTCCATCGCTACATTGTATGTTATAGAGACGGTATAAATGCTTTGTCAGTTCAAGGGACCTCAAAATATGTATTTACTGTGAAACCAGTATATCGAACTATCAGCTGGAATGTTACCTTTACTAGCCACTATGCATCTGATGGAGAAGATATAAGTGCTTTATTAGTTAAAGGGACCTCAAACGTGTATTTAGAATGAAACTTCTGTATCCAGCTCTTAGGTGGACCACAATACGTACTCCACCTACTATATAGTGACAGAGAAGAAACAATTGCATTGTCAGTTCAAGGAACCTCAAAATATGTATTTACTGTGAAACAACTATATCGAAATCTTAGCTGGAATGTTACCTTCTCTAGCTACTATACATGTGATGGAGAAGGTTTAAATGCTTTATCAGTTCAAGGGACCTCAAAACATGTATTTACTGTTAAAGCAGTATTTTGGATGCTTAGCTGGAATACTAGCTTCTCCAGCTACTATGCATCTGATGGAGAAAGTGTAAGTGCTTTATTAGTTCAAAGGATCTCAAAACGTGTATTTAAAATGACACCTCTGTATATAAATCTTAGCTGGAACGCAATACATACTCTACCTAGTATATAGTGACAGAGAAGGTAAAAATGCATTGTCAGTTCAAGGGACCTCAAAACATGTATTTAATGTGAAACCACTATATCGAAATCTTAACTGGAATGTTTCCTTCCCCAACTCCTATGCCTCTGATGGAGAAGGTATAAGTGCTTTATTAGATCAAGGGACCTCAAAACGTGTAATTACAATGGAATTTCTGTATCGATCTCTCAGATCGACCGCAATACGTAATCTACCTAAAATATAGTGAGAGAGAAGGTAAAAATACATTGAAAGTTCAAGAGACCTCAAAACATGTATTTACTCTAGAACCACTATATCGATTCTTAGCTGGACTGTTACCTTTTCTAGCTACTATACATGTTATGGAGAAGCTGTAAATGCTTTATTAGTTCAAAGGACCTCAAAGCGTGTATTTATACAGATAAGTCATCGAATACTTCGATAGAACGCAATAACCATCTACCTACTATACATGTGTTACAAAAGGTATAAATGCTTCATTTTTTCAAGGGACCTCAAAACGAGTATTTACAATGAAATCTCTGTATCGATTTTTAAGCTGGAATGCAATACCTTGTCTAATAACATTGTATGTGATTGAGAAGTTATAGATGCTTTATTATTTCAAAGGGACCTCAAAACGTAGATTTCCGGTGAAATTCCTGTATCTAGTTTTAAGCTGGAATGCAATACCGTCTATAGCTACATTGTATGTTATAGAGAAGGTATAAATGTTTTGTCAGGTCAAGGTACCCCAAAACATGTATTTACTGAAACCACAGTATCGGCCTCTTAGCTGGAATGTTACCTTCTCTAGCTACTATTCATGTAATGGAAAGGTATAAATGCCCTACTAGTTCAAGGTACCTCAAGACGTGTAATTACAATCAATCCTCTGTATCGAACTCTTACTTCGACCGCAATACGTACTCTACCTACTGTATAGAGACAGGGAAGGTAAACATGCATTGTTAGTTGATGAGACCTCAAAACATGCATTTACTGTGAAACCACTATATCGAAATCTTAGCTGGAATGCTACCTTCTCTAACTACTATACATGTGATGGGGGTTTAAATGCTTTATCAGCTCAAGGGACCTCCAAACAAGTATTTACTGTGAACCCACTATTTTGGATTTTTATCTGGAATGTTACCTTCTCTAGCTACTATGCATCTGATGGAGAAGGGATAAGTGCTTTGTTAGTTCAAGGGTCCTCGAAACGTGTATTTACAATGAAAGCTCTGTATCAAACTCTCAGCTGGAATGCAATACGTTCTCTACATGCTATATGGTGACAGGGGAGGTTTAAATGTTTTATAAGTTCAAGGTACCTCAAAACATGTATTTAGGTTGTAACAGGTATATCGAAGTCTTAGCTGGTGTGTCACTTTCTCTAACTACTACACATGCCATGGAGAAGGTATAAGTGCTTTATTAGTTCAAGGGACCGCAAAGCGTGTATTCATAATGAAAACTCCTTATCGAATTCTTCGCTAGAATTCAATAACCACTCTACCTACTATACATGTGTACAGAAGGTATAAAGGTTTTGTTATTTCAGGGGACCTCAAAATGTGCGTTTACGGTGAAATCTCTGTATCGATATTTTAGCTGGTATACAACGCCTATGTACGTGATAGAGATGGTAAAAATACTTTTTTATTTGTTCAAGGGACCTCAAAGTGTGTATTTCCGGTGAAATGTCTGAACTGTTTTGTTTGGTGGAATGCAACTTAAATGTATTGATTGTAGGTTTAAATGGAATAGAGAATCCTGAATCTATAGTCAGCTGTTTAAAACCGATTCACTATATGCTGTATTTCAAATTGCATACTCTCACCATGACATCGCGATACCATTTTAAAAGATTACAAACTATTGATCGATTCAAGCGAGTATTAATAAATAGCTGGGAAATGGCTAATGGCACAAAAACAGTTACTTACATAAACTGTGTGCTCTAATAAGAGCAAACTACAAATAGAATATGGCATGAAGAACACCACCAAAGAACAATTATAAAAAAGTGCGGCCGACATTGACATTATGACGCGACGAGAACATTTTGCTGATACAACTTTACTCTGTATTCGTAATGAAGCCCAACTGACGTAATTCCGCTGTCTCCGTATTCATACCGAAAAGCGGAAATAAACAACGCCTGTTTGCAGTAAATTTAGCTGCCCAGCTCTCTGAGTTTCTTGGTGTGTAGTTTTAAACAACAAACATTGACAAATATTACTGAAATATTCCAAAACATTCCTCTAACCAAGCCAAACGAGCCAAATTTCTGTGCACACAACTGAAATTTAGTTGGACTTGCTACGTACAAAATGGAAAGGTTATGCATTGTTTTAAATTAGTGTACAACTTTACAAAGAGAAAACGTACTTCTTACTCTAAAACTATTGTCAGCACAGAATGGCAGACATAAGTAGGTTAAAATACATGAATTTAAACTTACCAGTACTGCAGAATTAATGTATTTCAGGAACGCCAAACCACTGAAAACTGTTTTGTTTTCACTCGATCATGTGCCACCATCGCCCCGAGTTTTCAAAGCTACCATGTTAATTGTGTCATGTATGACGTTGCCAACATAGAACTTCTGGACTGCGTGGATGTATAATAAGATATGTGGATGTATATAACAGGAGGATTGCTTACCATGTACAACGTACTGAAAATACGTGCTGTCGTCAAGTATTCCGCCACCATTATGGACCAATACGTCAGGGAATGCGATAATGAATAGTATATAGTTTCACATGCACCCCGTCAAAAAGGTATTCGCATGCACTTTTAAAAATTCGAGCAGCCAAATTAATGGAAGGGAAAACATCTAACTTTTTTGAACATAAAGGTCAAATGGTAATACAGTTTACGTGTTTTGGCGGTTTTTTAAATCGTTCATTTTATCAGTTTGATAATTTTTTCAAAAATTTGCCAAATTGCAGCATTTTTGTACGTAGTGTTTTCAAAATTATCTTTCGTGCATTGGTTAGAGCTTGTTTTTGTACATACATCCACATACTTGTATTGACATGTGGCTTAAAGTGGTGTAGACATAAATTCGTGAAGTCGTAAAAAGTGTGCCGAAAATGAGGAATTAAGACAAAAACGTTGAAAATTCCCAAATTTGACATTTTATTCCTCCGTCAATTAAAATTTTACTTTCGCCGAAAAATGAAGTAATACACATAAAGTTGCTCTACTCAATGCATGTAAGATAATTTTGAAAACACTTACAAAAGAGTTGTCGTCCTCCATGATGTAGTGGTTACCATGCTCGCCTCTAGTTCCCCAGGTCGCGAGTTCAAACCCGACGGAGGGCGATGGATTTCTTCGGGCGTAAAAATACTTAGCACTGCTTCCTTCGGAAGGGAAGTAAAGCCGGTGGCTCCGTGTCGTAGATTTTCGCAACGTAAAAGAACCTCAAGCCTGATAAAGGGACCTCTGAGAAAAATTACCCGTCTTTCACACCCAATATAAAATGGGACCCTAAGAACCAAAGCAGTTAAACAGCGTCCATAAATAAAGCTCAATTTTCAATGTATATGTAAAGATATTAAGGAACACAACAAAAGCAAGAAAATCACTGTTTGTCAATACTTACACTTTGGACACGAGTAAGTAACATGAATGCATTTTATCGTTTTTCACACAAGACGATAATTTTGTTGTCTATGCTTGATGGGCAGATTTATCAACGCGCACGTTTTACAGATTTGCTTTAAGTTGTACCTTCTGAAACTGTTGCTGTGGAGGGGGTTAATTAGCATATTAATTGCACATTCCTGCATATTAAGTGTGCCGGCGTCCGCATTTCCCGTTACTGTTTAATCGCTTATATCTCCTGAATGAAAAGGGATAGAACAATGAAATAACAACTAGGTAATTCCTTGGAATGCGTTGCGTCCACGGCGTATTGTTTCAAGTTGACCGGAATGCCCGGGTTTGAATCCTAGGAGTGAATACAAATTCATCCTCTAATAACTCCCAAAATACTTAAGATAAAGACGCGAAGTAAACGTTACTACATTTTCTCATTTGATGGGTTCTTGTGAATGTATACTTGGGTACCTGTTCTCCTGGCTTTGGTTCTTAACATTTAAATCGCATTATGTCAGAAACTGAGAGAGATAGAGGGGTGTACTAGAGCACGAATGATAGAACTTATAATGGGTATTTGATACTGTATATAATTATCAATGAGTTGTCCTTAGATCGAATCCCGATCTTTTATAGACTACCTTAATTTTCCTCTATATTCTAGGATATGTCACTTAGGTTGATAGCGTAACTGCATATAGCTGTGTTTAACATACCAAACTAATATTATAAATAATTTTGTTCCTGGTGTTCTGGGTTCGAATACCGAGCTGGAATGTTACATTCTCTAGCTACTATACAAGTGATGGAATGTTATAAGTGCCCTATTAGATCAAGGTACCTCAAAACGAGTACTTACAATGAAACCTCTGTATCGAAATCTTAGCTGGAATAAAATACGTTCTCTTAATTGATATATAGTGACAGGGGAGGTATACATGTTTTATTAGATACAGGGTCTTCAAAATGTGCTTTTCCAGTAAAATTGTGTATCGAAATGTAAGCTGGAATGCAACTCCTTCTCTACCTCTATATATGTGCTGGAGAAGGTACGAATACTTTATTGGATCAACGGAAGTCAAAACGAGTATTTAAGGTGAAATATTTGTATCGAGTTTTAAGCTAGAATGCATTACCTTCTATTACTACATTCTATGTTATCAAGAAGGTATAAATGCTTTTTCAGTTCAAGGGACCTCGAAACATGTATTTACTGTGAAACCACGATATCGTTCTCTTAGATGGAATGTTACCTTCTCTAGCTACTATACATGGAGAAGATATAATTGCTTTATTAGTTCAAGGGACCTCAAAACGTGTATAAACAATGAAACCACTGTACCGAAATCTTAGCTGGAATGTTACCTTCGCTAGCTACTATACATGTGATGGAGAAGGTTTAAACGCTTTATTAGTTCAAGTGACCTCAAAACATATATTTAGGGTGAAACCAATGTATCGAAGTCTTAGCTGGTGTGTCACTTTCTCTAACTACTATACGTGTCATTGAGAAAGTAAAAGTGCTTTATTGGTTCAAAGGACCTCAAAACGTGTATTTATAATGAAAACTCCTTATCGAATTCTTCGCTAGAATGCAATAACCACTCTACCTACCATACATGTTGTACAGAAGGTATAAAGGCTTCGTTATTTCAAGGGACCTCAAAACGTGTATTTACGTTGAAATCTGTGTATCGATTTCTTAGCCGAAATGCAACACCTTCTCTAATAACATTGTATGTGATAGAGAGGGTATAAACGTTAATTTAGTTCAAGGGACATCAAAACGTGTATCTACGGTGAAATCTCTGTATCTATTTTTTACCAGGATTGCAATACCCTCTCTAATAAAATTGTGTGTGATAGAAAGGGTATAAATGATTTATTAGTACAAGGGACCTCAAAACGTGTATTTATATCAAAAACCCTTTATCTAATTCTTCGCTAGAATGCAATAACCACTCTACCTACTATACATGTGGTCCAGAAGGTATAAAGACTACGTTATTTCAAGGGACCTCAAAACGTGGATTTACGGTGAAGTCTCTGTATCGATTTCTTAGCTGAAATGCAACACCTTCTCTAATATCATTGTATCTGACAGAGAAGTTATAATGGTTTTATTAGTTCAATGGACCTCAAAACGTGTATTAACTAAGAAATCTCTGTATTGAACTCTTACTTGGACCGCAGTACGTACTCTACCTGCTATATAGTGACGGTGAAGGTAAAAATGCACTATCAGTTCAAGCGACCTCAAAACATGTATTTACTAAGCAACCACTATATCGAAATCTTAGCTGGAATGTTATATTCTCTAGCTACTATACATGTAATGGAGAAGGTTTAAACGCTTTATTAGTTCAGGGGACCTCAAAATATTTATTTAGGGTGAAGAAAGGTATCGAAGTCTTACACCTGGTATGTCACTTTCTCTAATTACTTAACATGTCATGGAGAAGGTATAAGAACTTTATTAGTTCAAGGGACCTCAAAACGTGTATTTATAGTGAAAATTCCTTATCGAATTCCTCAATAGAATGCAATAACCACTCTACCTACTATACATGTGGTACAGAACCTATAAATGCTTCATTATTTCTAGGGACTTCAAAACGTAGATTTACGGTAAAATACCTGTATCTAGTTTTAAGATGGAATGCATTACCGTCTATAGATACATTGTATGTTATAGAGGAGGCATAAATATTTTGCCAGGACAAGGCACACCAAAACATGTATTTACTGTGAAACCACTGTATTGTACTCTTAGCAGGTGTGTTACTTTCTCTAGCTGCTGTACATGTGATGGAAAGGTATAAGTTTTCCATTAGTTTAAGGTACCTCAAAACGTGTATTTACAACGAAAGCTCTGTATAGAACTCTCAGCTGGAATGCTATGCGTTCTCTACATGATATATGGTGACAGGGTAGGTATAAAAGTTTTGTTAGTTATAGGGTCCTCAAACTGTGTATTTCCAATAAAATTGTGTATCGAAATTTAAGCTGGAATGTAACTCCTTCTCTAGCTGCTATATATGTGCTGGAAAATGTATAAAAATACTTTATAAGTTCAAGGTAACTCAAAACGTGTATTTACGGTCAAATTTTGTATATAGTTTTAAACTAGAACGTATTACCTTCTATTACTACATTGTATGTTATAGAGAAAGTATAGATACTTTTTCAATCAAGGGACCCCGAAACTTGTATTTACTGTGAAACCACTATATCGAAATCTTAGCTGGAATGTTATCGTCTCTAACTACTATGTATCTGATGGAGAAGATATAAATGCTTTATTAGTTCAAGGGACCTCAAAGCGCGTATTTAAATGAAACCTCCGAATCGAACTCTTAGCTCGGCCGCAATATGTACCTACTCTACCTGCTATATAGTGACAGGGAAGGTAAAAATGCATGTCAGTTCAAGTGACCTCAAAGCATGTATTTATTGTGAAACCAGTACTGCGAATTTCTTAGCTGGAATGTTATCTTCTCTAGCAACCATGCATGTGATGGAGAAGGTTTAATACTTAATCAGTTCAAGGGAACTCAAAACGTGTATATACGCTGAAATCTCTATATCGATTTCTTAGCTGGAATGCAATACCTTCTCTAATAACATTGTATGTGATAGAAAGTGTATAAATGCTTTATTAGTTCAAGGGACCTCTATAGGTGTATTTATAGTGGAAACCCCTTATCGAATTCTCCGATAGAATACAATAACCACTCTAACTACTATACATGAGGTACAGAAGGTATAAATGCTTGGTTATTTCAAGGGACCTCAAAACGTGTATCTACGGAGAATCTCTGAATAGATTTCTTAGCTGGAATGCAATACCATCTCTAATAACATTGTATGTGATAGAGAAGATGTGAATGCTTTATTAGTTCAAGGGACCTCAAAATGCGTATTGACGGTGAAATTCTTGTATTGAGGTTTAAACTGGAATGCACTACCTTCTATTACTACATTGTTTTTATTGAGAAGGTATAAATGCCTTTTCAGTTCAAGAGACCTCAAAACATGTATTTACTGTGAATACACTATGTCGAACTCTTAGCTGTAATGTTACCTTCTCTAGCTACTACGCATGTGATGGAGAAGATATAAGTGCTTTATTAGTTCAAGGGATCTCAAAACGTGTAGTTACAATGAAACCAATTTATCGAACTCTTAGCTGTATCGCATTAGGTACTCTACCTACTATATAGTGACAGAGAAGGTAAAAATGCTTATTCAAGGTACCTCAAAACGTGTAAGTATATGAAACCTCTGTATCGAACTCTTAGCTCGACCGCAATACGTACTCTACTTACTATATAGTGACAGGGAGGGTAAAAATGCATTGTTAGTTCAAAGGACCTCAAAACATGCATTTACTGTGAAACCACTATTTTGGACTCTTAGCTTGAATGTTACGTTTTCTAGGTAGTATGCATCTGATGGAGAAGGTATAAGTTCTTTATTAGTTCAAAGGACCTCAAAACGTGTATTTACAATGACACCTCTGCATCGAACTCTTACCTGGACCGCAATACGTACACTGCCTTCTATATAGTGACAGACAAGGTAAAAATGCACATGTCAGTTCAAGGGACCTCAAAACATGTATTTACTGTGAAACCACTATATCCAAATCTTAGCTGGAATTATACTTTCTCTAGCCACTATTCCTCTGATGGAGAAGCTATAAGTGCTTTATTAGTTCAAGGGACCTCAAAACGTGTACTTACAATAAAACATCTGTATCGATCTCTTAGCTGGACCGCAATACGTACTCTACCTACTATATAGTGGCAGAGAAGATAAAACTGCATTGTCAGTTCAAGGTATCTCAAAACATGTTTTATCTGTGAAATCACTATTTCGAAACCTTACATAGAATGTTACATTCTCTAGTTAATATACATGTGATGGAGAAGGTTTAAATGCTTTATCAGTTCAAGGGACCTCAAAACATGTGTTTACTGTGAAACCACTATATCGATCTCTTAGCTAGAGTCTTACCTTCTCCAGCTACAATGCATCTGATGGAATAGTTGAAGTGCTTTTTTAGTTCAACGGGCCTCAAAATATGTAATTATAATGAAACCACTGTATCGATTACTTAACTCGAACGCAATACTCTCTCTACCTACAATATAGTGACAGAGAAGGTAAAAATGCATATTCAGTTCTAGGGACCTCAAAATATGTATTTACTATGAGACCACTATATAGAAATCTTAGCTGGAATGTTACCTTCTCTAGCTACTATACATCTGAAGGACAATGTATAAGTGCCTTATTTGTTCAAGGTACCTCAAAACGTGTATTTAAATGAAACCTCTGCATTGAACTCTTTGCTCGACAGCAATACGTACTCTATCTACTATATAATGAAAGAGAAGCTAAAAGTGAATTGTCAGTTCAAGGGACCTCAAAAGATGTATTTACTGTGAAGCCACTATATCGAAATCTTGGTTAGAATGTTAGTTTCTCTAACCGCTATGCATGTGATGGAGAAGGTTTAAATGCTTTATCAGTTCAAGAGACCTCAAAACATGTGTTTACTGTGAAACCACTATATCGATCTCTTAGCTAGACTCTTACCTTCTCCAGCTACAAATCATCTGATGGAATAGTTGAAGTGCTATTTTAGTTCAACGGGCCTCAAAATATGTAATTACATTGAAACCGCAGTATCGATCTCTTAATTCGAACGCAATACGCTCTCTACCTACAATATAGTGACAGAGAAGGTAAAAATGCATTGAAAGTTCAAGGGACCTCAAAACATGTATTTACTGTGAAACCATTATATCGAAATGCTAGCTGGAATGTTACCTTCTCTAGCTACCATGTCTCTGATGGAGAAGGTATAAGTGCTTTATTAGTTCAAGGGACCTCAAAACGTGTAATTACGATGAAACCTGTGTATCGGTCTCTAAGATCAACCGCAATACGTTTTCTACGTAATATATAGTGGGAGAAGGTAAAAATGCATTGAAAGTTAAACGGACCTCAAAATATGCATTTACTGTGGAACCACTATATCGAAATCTTAGCTGGATTGTTACCTTTTCTAGCTAATATACATGTCATGGAGAAGATATAAGTGCTTTATTAGTTCAAGGGACCTCAAAACGTGTATTTATAGTGAAATGTCGTTATCGAATTCTTCCCTAGATTGTAATAACCACTCTACCTACTATACATGTGGTACAGAAGGTATAAATGCTTCGTTACTTCAAGGGTCCTCAAAACGTGTATTTACGGTGAAATCACTTTACCGATTTCTTAGCTGGAATGCAATACATTGTCTAGTAACATTGTATGTGATAGAGAGGGTATAAATGCTTTATTAGTTCAAGGGACCTCAAAACGTGTTATTACGCTGAAATCCTTGCATCTAGTTTTAAGTTGGAATGCAATACCGTCTATAACTACATTGATCATTATATAGAAGGTATAAATGGTTTGTCAGGTCAAGGCACCCCAAAACATGTATTTACTGTGAAACCACAGTAGCGACCTCTTAGCTGGAATGTTGCCTTCTCTAGCTACTATACGCGATGGAGAAGATATAAGTGCCCTATTAGTTCAAGGGACTCCAAAACCTGTTTTAATAATGAAACTTCTGTGTCGAACCCCTAGCTGAACCGCAATATTTACTCTACCTACTATATATTGACAGGTAAGGTAAAAATGCATTGTCAAGTAAAGGGACCTCAAAACATGTATTCAAGCTGAAACCAATGTGTCGAAGTCTTATCTGGTATGTCACCTTCTCTAGCTACTACACATGTCATTGAGAAAGTAAAAGTGCTTTATTGGTTATAAGGACCTCAAAACATGTATTTATAATGAAAACCCTTTATCGAATTCTTCGCTAGAATGCAATAACCACTCTAACTACTATACATGTGGTACAGAAGGTATAAAGGTTTCGTTATTTCAAGGCACCTAAAAACGTGTATTTACGGTGAGATCTCTGTATCGATTTCTTAGCTGAAATGCTACACCTCTAATAACATTGTATCTGACAGAGAAGTTATAAAATTTTATTCGTTCAAGGGACCTCAAAACGTGTACTTACAATGAAACCTCTGTATCGATCTCTTAGCTGGACCGCAATACGTACTCTACCTACTATATAGTGACAGAAAAGATAAAAATGCATTGTCAGTTCAAGGTATCTCAAAACATGTTTTATCTGTGAAACCACTATATCGAAACCTTACCTAGAATGTTACCTTCTCTAGCTAATATACATGTGGTTGAGAAGGTTTAAATGCTTTATCAGTTCAAGCGACCTCAAAACATGTATTTAGGTTGAAAAAAACTGTATCAAACCCTTAGCTGGAATTTTAGTTTCTCTAGCTACTATACATGTGATGGAAAGGTATAAGTGCCCTATTAGTTCAAGATATCTCAAAACGTGTATTTACAATGAAAAACTGTACCGAACTCTCAGCTGGAATGCAATACCTTGTCTACATGCTCTATGGTGACAAGGAAGGTATGAATATTTTATTAGCTACAGGGTACCCATTATGTGTATTTCCAGTAAAATTCCGTATTGAAGCTTAAGCTGGAATATAACTCCTTGTATATCTGCTATATATACGATCGAGAGGTTATAAATACTTTATTAGTTCAAGGGACCTCAAAGCGTGTATTTACGGTGAAATCTTTACATCGAGTTTTAAGCTGGCATGCAATACCTTCCATTACTATATTGTATGTTACAGAGAAGGTATAAATGCTTTTTCAGTTCAAGGGAGCTCAAAACATGTATTTACTGTGAAACCAGTATATTGAACTCTCAGCTGGAATGTTACCTTCTCTAGCTACTATACATCTGATGGACAATGTATAAGTGCTTTATTAGTTCAAGGGACCACAAAACGTGTATTTAAATAAAACCTCTGCATTGAACTCTTTTCTCGACAGCAATACGTACTCTATCTACTATATAATGACAGAGAAGCTAAAAATGAATTGTCAGTTTAAGGGACCACAAAAGATGTATTTACTGTGAAGCCACTATATCGAAATCTTGGTTAGAATGTTACCTTCTCTAACCGCTATGCATGTGATGGAGAAGGTTTAAATGCTTTATCAGATCAAGTTACCTCAAAACATGCGTTTACTGTGAAACCACTATATCGATCTCTTAGCTGGAGTCTTACATTCTCCAGCTACAATGCATCTGATGGAGAAGTTGAAGTGCTTTTTTAGTTCAAGGGACCTCAAAATATGTAATTACAATGAAACCACTGTATCGATCTCTTAACTCGAACGCAATACGTTCGCTACCTACTATACAGCGACAGAGAAGGTATAAACGCATATTCAGTTCTAGGGACCTCAAAATATGTATTTACTATGAGACCACTATATAGAAATCTTAGCTGGAATGCTACCTTGTCTAGCTACTATACATCTGAAGGACAATGTATAAGTGCCTAATTTGTTCAAGGTACCTCAAAACGTGTATTTAAATGAAACCTCTGCATTGAACTCTTTGCTCGACAGCAATACGTACTCTATCTACTATATAATGACAGAGAAGCTAAAAGTGAATTGTCAGTTCAAGGGACCTCAAAAGATGTATTTACTGTGAAGGCACTATATTGAAATCTTGGATAGAATGTTACCTTCTCTAACCGCTATGCATGTGATGAAGAAGGTTTAAATGCTTTATCAGTTCAAGAGACCTCAAAACGTGTTTACTGTGAAACCACTATATCGATCTCTTAGCTAGAGTCATACCTTCTCCAGCTACAATGCATCTGATGGAATATCAATTTGTTAACTGGAATGCAATACCTTCTCTAATAACGTTGCATGTTATAGAGAAACTATAAATGCTTTATTAGTTTAAGGGACCTCAAAACGTGGTATAAATGTTTTATTAGTTACAGGGTCTTCAAACTGTGTATTTCCAATAAAATTGTGTATCGAAAATTAGACTGGAATGCAACTCCATTTCTACCTCTATATATGTGCAGGAGAAAGTATGAATACTTTATTAGATCAAGGGAACTCAAAACGTGTATTTACGGTGAAATATTTGTATCGTGTTTTAAGCTAGAATGCATTACCTTCTATTACTACATTCTATGTTATAGAGAAGGTATAAATGCTTTTTTCAGTTCAAGGGACCTCAAAACATATATTTACAGTGAAACCACGATATTGAACTCGTGGATGGAATGTTACCTTCTCTAGCTACTATACATAATGGGGAAGATATAAATGCTTTATTAGTTCAAGGGACCTCAAAACGTGTATTAACAATGAAATCTGTGTATCGAACTCTTAGCTAAGGCGCAGTAAGTACTCTACGAGCTATACAGTGATGGAGAAGGTAAAAATACACCTTTAGTTCAAGGGACCTCAAAACATGTATTTACTGTGAAACCACTATATCGAAATCTTAGCTGGAGTGCTACCTTCTCTAGCAACTATACGTGTGATGGAGAAGGTTTAAATGCTTTATTAGTATAAAGGACATCAAAAAGTGCATTTATACAGAAATGTCCTTATCGAATTTTTCGATACAACGCAATAACCACTCTACCTACTATACATGTGGTACAAAAGGTATAAATGCTTCATTATTTCAAGGAACCTCAAAACGTGTATTTATAATGTAATCTGTGCATCGATTTCTAAGCTGGAATGCAATACCTTCTCTAATAACATTGTATGTCATAGAGAAGGTATAAATGCTTTATTATTTCAAGGGACCTCAAAACGTAGATTTACGGTGAAATCCATGTATCTAGTTTTAAGCTGGAATACAATACCGTCTATAGCTACATTGTATGTTTTGTCAGGTCAAGGCACCCCAAAACATGTATTTACTGTGAAACCACAGTATCGACCTCTTAGCTGGAATGTTACCTTCTCTAGCTACTATTCATGTAGTGGAAAGGTATAAATGCCCTACTAGTTCAAGGTACCGCAAAACGTGTAATTACAATCAAACCTCTGTATCGAACACCTACTTCGACCGCAATACGTACTCTACCTACTGTATAGAGACAGGGAAGGTAAAAATGCATTGTTAGTTGATGAGACCTCAAAACATGCATTTACTGTGTAACCACTATGTCGAAATCTTAGCGGGAATGCTACCTCTTCTATCTACTATACATGTGATGGAGTAGGTTTAAATGCTTTATCAGTTCAAGGGACCTCAAAACATGTATTTACTGTGAAACCACTATTTTGGATTCTTAGCTGGAATGTTACGTTCTCTAGCTACTATGCATCTGATGGAGAAGGTGTAAGTGCTTTGTTAGTTCAAGGGTCCTCGAAACGTGTATTTACAATGAAAGCTCTGTATCAAACTCTCAGCTGGAATGCAATACGTTCTCTACATGTTATATGGTGACAGGGAAGGTATAAATGTTTTATTAGTTATAGGGTCCTCCAAATGTGTATTTACTGTGAAACCACTACATCGAAATTTTAGCTGAAATGTTACCTTCTCTAGCTTCTGTACATGTGATGGTGAAGGTTTAAATGTTTTATAAGTTCAAGGTACCTCGAAACATGTATTTAGGTTGTAACAAGTATATCGAAGTCCTAGCTGGTGTGTCACTTTCTCTAGCTACTACACATGCCATGGAGAAGGTATAAGTGCTTTATTAGTTCAAGGGACCGCAAAACGTGTATTCATAATGCAAACTCCTTATCGAATTGTTCGCTAGAATTGAATAACCACTCTACTTACTATACATGTGGTATAGAAGGTATAAATGTTTCGTTATTTCAGGGGACCTCAAAATGTGCATTTACGGTGAAATCTCTGTATCGATTTTTTAGCTGAAATGCAACACCTATGTACGTGATAGAGATAGTAAAAATGCTTTTTTTTTGTTCAAGGGACTTCAAAGTGTGTATTTATAGTGAAATGTCTGAATCGCTTTGTTTAGTGGAATGCAACGTAAATGTATTGTGATTGTAGGTTTAAATGGAATAGAGAATCCTGAATCTATAGTCAGCTGTTTAAAACCGATTCACTACATGCTGTATATCAAATTGCATACTCTCACCATGAATCGCGATACCATTTTAAAAGATTACAAACTATTGATCGATTCAAGCGAGTATTAAAAAATAGCTGGGAAATGGCTAATGGCACAAAAACAGTTACTTACATAAATTGTGTGCTCTAATAAGAGCAAACTACAAATAGAATGTGGCATGAAGAACACCACCAAAGAACAATTATAAAAAAGTGCGGCCGACGTAATGTTGTCATAATTTTAACATCACAGCCCCTTGATATTGTGACGCGCGAAGAACATTTTGCTGATACAACTTTACGCTGAATTCGTAATGAAGCCCAACTGACGTAATTCCGCTGTCTCCGTATTCATACCGAAAAGCGGAAATAAACAACGCCTGTTTGCAGTAAATTTAGCTTCTCAGCTCTCTGGGTTTCTTGGTGCGTAGTTTTAAACAACAAACATTGACAAATATTACCGAAATATTCCAAAACATTCCTCTAGCCAAGCCAAACGAGCCAAATTTCTGTGCACACAACTGAAATTTAGCTGGACTTTCCTACGTAGAAAATGGAAAGGTTATCCATTGTTTTAAATTTGTGTACAACGTTACGAAGAGAAAACGTACTTCTTACTCTAAAACTATTGTCAGCACAGAATGGCAGCCACAAGTAGGTTAAAATACATGAATTTAAACTTACCAGTACTGCAGAATTAATGTATTTCAGGAACGCCAAACCACTGAAAACTGTTTTGTGTTCACTCGATCATGTGCCACCATCGCCGCGAGTATTCAAAGCTACCATGTTAATTGTGTCATGTATGACGTTGCCAACTTAAAACTTTTGGACTGCGTGGATGTATAATAGGATATGTGGATGTATATAACATGAGGATTGCTTACCATGTACAACGTACTGAAAATACGTGCCGTCGTCTAGTATTCCGCCACCATTATGGACCAATACATCAAGGAATGCGATAATGAATAGTATATATTTTCACATGCACCCCGTCAAAAAAGTATTCGCATGCACTTTTAAAAATTCGAGCAGCCAAATTAATGGAAGGAAAAACATCTAACTTTTTTGAACATAAAGGTCAAATGGTAATACAGTTTACGTGTTTCGCGGTTTTTTAAATCGTTCATTTTATCAGTTTGATAATTTTTTCAAAAATTTGCCAAATTCCAGCATTTTTTTACGTAGAGTTTTCAAAATTAATTTTCGTGCATTGGTTAGAGTTTGTTTTTGTACATACATCCACATACTTGTATTGACACGTGGCTTAAAGTGGTGTGAACATAAATTCGTGAAGTCGTAAAAAGTGTGCCGAAAATGAGGAATTAAGACAAAAACGTTGAAAATTCCCAAATTTGACACTTTATTCCTCTGTCAATTAAAATTTTACTTTCGCCGAAAAATGAAGTAATACACATAAAGTTGCTCTACTCAATGCATGTAAGATAATTTTGAAAACACTTACAAAAGAGTTGTCGTCCTCCATGATGTAGTGGTCACCATGCTAGCCTCTAGTTTCCCAGGTCGCGGGTTCAAACCAGACGGAGGGCGATGGATTTTTTCGGGCGTAAAAATACTTAGCACGGCTTCCTTCGGAAGGGAAGTAAAGGCGGTGGCTCCGTGTCGTAGATTTTCGCAACGTAAAAGAACCTCAAGCCTGATAAAGGACCTCTGAGAAAAATTACCCGTCTTTCACACCCAATATAAAATGGGACCCTAAGAACCAATGCAGTTAAACAGCGTCCATAAATAAACCTCAATTTTCAGTGTATATGTAAACATATTAAGGAACACAACAATAGCAAGAAAATCACTGTTTGTCAATACTTACACTTTGGACACGAGTAAGTAACATGAATGCATTTTATCGTTTTTCACACAAGACGATAATTTTGTTGTCTATGCTTGATGAGCAGATTTATCAACGCGCACGTTTTACAGATTTGCTTTAAGTTGTACCTTCTGAAACTGTTGCTGTGGAGGGGGCCAATTAGCATATTAATTGCACATTCCTGCATATTAAGTGTGCCGGCGTCCGCATTTCCCCTTACTGTTTAATCGCTTATATCTCCTGAATGAAAAGAGATAGAACAATCAAATAACAAGTAGGTAATTCCTTGGAATGCGTTGCGTCCACGGCGTATTGTTTCGAGTTGACCGGAATGCCCGGGTTTGAATCCTAGGAGTGAATACAAATTCATCCTCTAATAACTCCCGAAATACTTAAGATAAAGACGCGAAGTAAACGTTACTATATTTTCTCATTTGATGGGTTCTTGTGAATGTATATTTGGTTACCTGGTGTCCTGGCTTTGGTTCTTAACCTTTAAATCCCATTATCTCAGAAACTGGGAGAGATAGAGGGGTGGACTAGAGCACGAATGATAGACATTATAATGGGGAATTAATACTGTATATAAATATTAATGAGTTTTCGTTAGATCGAATCCCGATCTTTTATAGACTACCTTAATTTTCCTCTATATTCTAGGATATGTCACTTAGGTTGATAGCGTAACTGCATATAGCTGTGTTTAACATACCAAACTAATATTATAAATAATTTTGTTCCTGGTGTTCTGGGTTCGAATACCGAGCTGGAATGTTACATTCTCTAGCCACTATACTAGTGATGGAATGTTATAAGTGCCCTATTAGATCAAGGTGCCTCAAAACGAGTACTTACAATGAAACCTCTGTATCGAAATCTTAGCTGGAATGAAATACGTTCTCTTAATTGCTATATAGTGACAGGGAAGGTATAAATGTTTTATTAGTTACAGGGTTTTCAAAATGTGTTTTTCCAGTAAAATTGTGTATCGAAATTTAAGCTGGAATGCAACTCCTTCTCTACCTCTATATATGTGCTGGAGAAGGTACGAATACTTTATTAAATCAAGGGAACTCAAAACGTGTATTTACGGTGAAATATTTGTATCGAGTTTTAAGCTAGAATGCATTACCTTCTATTACTACATTCTATGTTATCAAGAAGGTATAAATGCATTTTCAGTTCAAGAGACCTCAAAACATGTATTTACTGTGAAACCACAATATCGATCTCTTAGATGGAATGTTACCTTCTCTAGCTAATATACATGGAGAAGATATAAATGCTGTATTAGTTCAAGGGACCTCAAAACGTGTATTAACAATGAAACCACTGTATCGAAATCTTGGCTGGAATGTTACCTTCGCTAGCTACTATACATGCGATGGAGAAGGTTTAAAAGCTTTATTAGTTCAAGGGACCTCAAAACATATATTTAGGGTGAAACCAATGTATCGAAGTGTTAGCTGGTGTGTCACTTTCTCTAACTACTATACATGTCATTGAGAAGGTAAAAGTACTTTACTGGTTCAAAGGACCTCAAAACGTGTATTTATAATGAAAACCCCATATCGAATTCTTCGCTAGAATGCAATAACCACTCTACCTACTATACATGTGGTCCAGAAGGTTATAAAGACTACGTTATTTCAAGGGACCTCAAAACGTGGATTTACGGTGAAGTCTCTGTATCGATTTCTTAGCTGAAATGCAACACCTTCTCTAATATCATTGTATCTGACAGAGAAGTTATAAATGTTTTATTACTTCAAGGGACCTCAAAACGTGTATTAACTAAGAAATCTCTGTATTGAACTCTTAGTTGGACCACAGTACGTACTCTACCTGCTATATAGTGACGGAGAAGTTAAAAATGCACTATCAGTTCAAGGGACGTCAAAACATGTATTTACTAAGAAACCACTATAACGAAATCTTAGCTGGAATGTTATATTCTCTAGCTACTATACATGTAATGGAGAAGGTTTAAACGCTTTATTAGTTCAAGGGACCTCAAAACATATATTTAGGGTGAAACCAATGTATCGAAGTGTTAGCTGGTGTGTCACTTTCTCTAACTACTATACATGTCATTGAGAAGGTAAAAGTACTTTACTGGTTCAAAGGACCTCAAAACGTGTATTTATAATGAAAACCCCATATCGAATTCTTCGCTAGAATGCAATAACCACTCTACCTACTATACATGTGGTCCAGAAGGTTATAAAGACTACGTTATTTCAAGGGACCTCAAAACGTGGATTTACGGTGAAGTCTCTGTATCGATTTCTTAGCTGAAATGCAACACCTTCTCTAATATCATTGTATCTGACAGAGAAGTTATAATGGTTTTATTACTTCAAGGGACCTCAAAACGTGTATTAACTAAGAAATCTCTGTATTGAACTCTTAGTTGGACCACAGTACGTACTCTACCTGCTATATAGTGACGGAGAAGTTAAAAATGCACTATCAGTTCAAGGGACGTCAAAACATGTATTTACTAAGAAACCACTATAACGAAATCTTAGCTGGAATGTTATATTCTCTAGCTACTATACATGTAATGGAGAAGGTTTAAACGCTTTATTAGTTCAGGGGACCTCAAAATATTTATTTAGGGTGAAACAAGGTATCGAAGTCTTACCTGGTATGTCACTTTCTCTGATTACTTAACATGTCATGGAGAAGGTATAAGTACTTTATTAGTTCAAGGGATCTCAAAAAGTGTATGTATAGTGAAAACTCCTTATCGAATGCCTCAATAGAATGCAATAACCACTCTACCTACTATACATGTGGTACAGAACGTATAAATGCTTCGTTATTTCAAGGGACTTCAAAACGTAGATTTACGGTAAAATACCTGTATCTAGTTTTAATCTGAAATGCATTACCGTCTATAGATACATTGTATGTTATAGAGGAGGCATAAATATTTTGCCAGGACAAGGCACACCAAAACATGTATTTACTGTGAAACCACTGTATTGAACTCTTAGCAGGTGTGTTACTTTCTCTAGCTACTATACATGTGATGGAAAGGTATAAGTGTCCCATTAGTTTAAGGTACCTCAAAACGTGTATTTACAACGAAAGCTCTGTATAGAACTCTCAGCTGGAATGCTATGCGTTCTCTACATGCTATATGGTGACAGGGTAGGTATAAAAGTTTTGTTAGTTATAGGGTCCTCAAACTGTGTATTTCCAATAAAAGTGTGTATCGAAATTTAAACTGGAATGCAACTACTTCTCTACCTGCTATATATGTGCTGGAAAATGTATAAAATACTTTATAAGTTCAAGGTAACTCAAAACGTGTATTTACGGTCAAATTTTGTATATAGTTTTAAAGTAGAACGTATTACCTTCTATTACTACATTGTATGTTATAGAGAAGGTATAGATGCTTTTTCAAACAAGGGACCCCGAAACATGTATTTACTGTGAAACCACTATATCGAAATCTTAGCTGGAATGTTATCGGTTCTAACTACTATGCATCTGTTGGAGAAGATATAAATGCTTTATTAGTTGAATGGACCTCTAAACGTGTACTTACAATGAAACCTGCGTATCGAACTCTTAGCTCGGCCGCAATATGTACTCTACCTGCTATATAGTGACAGGGAAGGTAAAAATGCATGTCAGTTCAAGTGACCTCAAAGCATGTATTTACTGTGAAACCACTATACCGAATTTCTTAGCTGGAATGTTATCTTCTCTAGCAACCATGCATGTGATGGAGAAGGTTTAATACTTTATCAGTTCAAGGGAACTCAAAACGTGTATATACGCTGAAATCTCCATATCGATTTCTTAGCAGGAATGCAATACCTTCTCTAGTAACATTGTATGTGATAGAAAGAGTATAAATGCTTTATTAGTTCAAGGGACCTCTATAGGTGTATTTACCTATAGTGAAAACGCCTTATCGAATTTTACAATAGAATGCAATAACCACTCTAACTACTATACATGTGGTACAGAAGGTATAAATGCTTGGTTATTTCAAGGGACCTCAAAACGTGTATCTACGGAAAATCTCTGAATAGATTTCTTAGCTGGAATGCAATACCATCTACTAATACCATTGTATGTGATAGAGAAGTTGTGAATGCTTTATTAGTTCAAGGGACCTCAAAATGCGTATTTACGGTGAAATTCTTGTATTGAGGTTTAAACTGGAATGCACTACCTTCTATTACTACATTGTTTTTATTGAGAAGGTATAAATGCCTTTACAGTTCAAGAGACCTCAAAACATGTATTTACTGTGAAAACACTATGTCGAACTCTTAGCTGTAATGTTACCTTCTCTAGCTACTACGCATGTGATGGAGAAGATATAAGTGCTTTATTAGTTCAAGGGACCTCAAAACGTGTAGTTACAATGAAACCAATTTATCGAACTCTTAGCTAGAACGCATTAGGTACTCTACCTACTATATAGTGACAGAGAAGGTAAAAATGCTTATTCAAGGTACCTCAAAACGTGTAAGTATATGAAACCTCTGTATCGAACTCTTAGCTCGACCGCAATACGTACTCTACCTACTATATAGTGACAGGGAAGGTAAAAATCCATTGTTAGTTCAAAGGACCTCAAAACATGCATTTACTGTTTAACCACTATATCGAAATCTTAGCTGGAATGCTACCTTCGCTAGCTACTATGCATGTGATGAAGAAGGTTTAAATGCTTTATCAGTTCAAGGGACCTCAAAACATGTATTTACTGTGAAACCACTATTTTGGACTGTTAGCTTGAATGTTACGTTTTCTAGGTAGTATGCATCTGATGGAGAAGGTATAAGTGCTTTATTAGTTCAAAGGACCTCAAAACGTGTATTTACAATGACACCTCTGCATCGAACTCTTACCTGGACCGCAATACGTATACTGCCTTCTATATAGTGACGGAGAAGGTAAAAATGCATTGTAAGTTCAATGGACCTAAAAACATGTATTTACTGTGAAACCACTTTATCGAAATCTTAGCTGGTATTATACTTTCTCTAGCCACTATACCTCTGATGGAGAAGCTGTAAGTGCTTTATTAGTTCAAGGGATCTCAAAACATGTTTTTTCGGTGAAACCAATGTATCGAAGTCTTAACTAGTATGTCAGTTTCTCTAGCAACTATACCTGTCATGGAGAATGTATAATGGCTTTATTATTTCAAGGGACATCAGAACGTGTATTTATGTTTAAAACTCCATATCGAATTCAACGCTAGAATGCCATAACCACTCTACCACTGTACATCTGGTACAGAAGGAATAAATGCTTCGTTATTTAAATGGACCTCAAAATGTGTATTTACGGTGAATTCCCTATTTCGATATCCTAGCTGAAATGCAATACCTTCTATAGCTACTATACATGTCATGGAGACTGTATAAGTGCTCTAATAGTTCAAGTGACCCCAAAACGTGCATTTACAATAAAACCTCTGTATCGAACTCTTCACAGACACGCAATACGTACTATACCTAATATATTGTGACAGAGAAAGTAAGAATGCAGTGTCAGTACAAAGGACCTCAAAACATGTATTTACTGTGAAAGCACTGTATCAAAATCTTAGCTGATATGTCACCATCTCTAGCTACTATACATGTGATGGAAGGGTATAAATGCTTTATTAGTTCAAGGGACCTCAAAACGTGTATTAAAGGTAAAATCTTTGTATCGAGTTTTAAGCTGAAATGCATTGCCTTCTATAGCTACATTGTATCTTATAGAGCAGTTATAAATAATTTTTCAGTTCAAGGGACTTCAAAATATGTGTTTACAGTAAAAAAATTATATCGAGCTCTTAGCTGGAATGTTACGTTACCTAGGTACTATTCATGTAATGGAAAGGTATAGGTGCCCTTCTAGTTCAAGGTACCTCAAAACGTGTAATTACAATGAAACCTCTGAATCGAACTCTTCCCTCGACCGCAATACGTAATCTACCTACTATATAGTGACAGGGAAAGTAAAAATGCATTGTTAGTTTTAAGGACCTCAAAACATGCATTTACTGTTTAACCACTATATCGAAATCTTAGCTGGAATGCTACCTTCTCTAGCTACTATGCATGTGATGGAGAAGGTTTAAATGCTTTATCAGTTCAAGGGACCTCAAAACATGTATTTACTGTGAAACCACTATAATGGACTCTTAGCTTGAATGTTACGTTTTCTATGTATTATGCATCTGATGGAGAAGGTATAAGTGCTTTATTAGTTCAAAGGACTTCAAAACGTGTATTTAGAAAGAAAGGTCTGTATGGAACTCTCAGCACGAATGCAATAAATCCTTTGCCTGCTATATGTTGACAGTGTAGTTATAAATGTTTTATTAATTACAGGGTCCTCAAAATGTGTATTTCCACTAAAATTGTTTATCGAAGTTTATGCTTGAATGCAACTCTTTCTCTACATACTATATATGTGCTGGATAAGCTATAAATAATTTATTTGTTCAAGGGAACTCAAAACTTGTATTTACGGTGTAATTTTTTATCGAGTTTTAAACTGGAACTCATTACCTTCTATTACTACATTGTATGTTATAGAGAAGGTATAAACGCTTATTCAATTCAACGGACCTCAAAACACGTATTTACTGTAAAACCACTATATGAAACTCTTAGTTGGAATGTTAACTTCCCCAGCTACTATTCATGATGTAGAAGATATAAGTGTTTTGTTGGTTCAAGGGACCTCAAAAGGTGTTATTAACAATGAAATCCCTGTATCGAACTCTTAGGTGGACCGCAGTACGTACTGTACCTGCTATATAGTGACGGAGAAGCTAAAAATGCAGTCAGTTCAAGGGACCTCAAAACATGTATTTACCGTGACACACTATATCAAATTCTTAGCTGGAATGTTACCTTCTCTAGCTACTATACATGTGATGGAGAAGGTTGAAACGGTTTATTAGTTTAAGGGACCTCAAAACATATATTTGGTGTATAACCAATAGTAGGTATATATAGAGAGAGCGAGGCCACTTTTTTGCGTTTATATGGGAAAGGATAGGGAAAACGAGGCTAGATGCGACGGTTCAAGGAGGAAAATGCGTTTATATGGGCGAGATAGGGAATACGAGGACTGACGCTAGGCTAGTCAGATGCTAAAGGAGGGAGGGATATGCTTTATACGAGAGAGATAGGGAATACAAGGAAAGATGCTAGGCTAGACAGAGGCTGAGTAAAGTATGGTTTATATGAGCGGTATAGGATAACGATGAGAGGTGTTAGACTAGACAGGGCTTGAAACGTAGTGCATGGTTTATATGAGAGATATAGGAAAACGAGGAAAGGTGTTAGGCTAGACAGAGGTCGAGGAGTAGAGTATGGTTTATATGAGAAGTATAGGAAAACAAGGAGAGGTATTAGGTTAGGAGAATTGAGTATGTGTTTATAAGGAGAGACGAGAAAACGGTGAGAGATCCTATGCCAGGATAGACAGGTGTTTAAGTTAGGTTAGATAGGAAACCAAGGAGTGATACTCAGCTAGAGGGGGGGCAGGAGGGAATACTCTTTATGAGAGGTAGGGGATCAGGGGAGTGGTGTTAGGCTAGACAGAGGTTGAGAGTAGAGTATGCGTTTATATGTATGGGAAGTATAGGAAAACGCGGAGAGGTGTTAGGCTAGACAGAGGCCGAGGAGTAGAGTATGGTTTATATTAGAGGTACAGGGAAACGAGGAGAGGAGTTAGGCTAGGCAGAAGTCGAGGAGTAGAGTATGGTTTATATGAGAGGTATAGGAACAGGAGGAGAGGTGTTAGGCTAGACAGATACTAAAGGAGTAGCAATATGGACTTATATACAGGAGAGATAGGGAATAGGAGGTGCTAGACTTGAAAGTGACTTTAGACGTGAACTTAGTGGAAAACTGTTTGATGTCAATGTTAGACCGCTAATTCTAGACATGCCCATCACGTAACCTATTCAGGGAAAAGGTGAGTTGTTTCAGGGGAAAAAGGTGACTGCTCAGGGAAAAAGGTAACCCACAAAGGGAAAAAGTCGACCAGTAAAGGGAAAAACGTGAGCAGCAAAGGGAAAAAGGTGAGCAAAAAAGGGAAAAAGGTGACCACCAAAGGGAAAACGGTGAGTCATAAAGCGAAAAAGGTGACTGCTCAGGGAAAAAGGCGACATGCAACGCGAAAAATGTCACCAGCAAAGGGAAAAAGGTGAGCAACAAAGGGAAAGAGGTGACCACCAAAGGGAAAACGGTGAGCCATAAAGGGAAAAAGGTTACCTGCAACGGGAAAAGCTAACCCACTAACACTAACAGGTAAGTAGTTCAGCTAGTATTGCAAGAGGTTGACTGGATCATAGCAGTGTATGATTTCACAGGTAATTCAGCTAGTATCGTATGTATTTAGGCTAATTCATCTAGTATCACAGGATAGATTCCAGAGGCTAACTGTATCATGGCTCTGCATGATTTCACAGGTAATTCAGCAAGTATCGTAGGTCTTTAGGCTAATTCAGCTAGTATCACAAGAGGATAGATTCTAGGGTAGGGTATAGCATAGTTTCATATTTCACAGTTAATTCAGAGGGTATCGTAGGTATTTAGGATAATTCAAGTAACATAGGTGTTTAGAGTAATTAAGCAAGCATTACAGGAGGGTAGGTTACAGGAGTTGGTTATAACCTAGCTTCGTATTTCACAGATAGTTCAGGTAATATCGCAAGTATTTGAGGTAATCGACATAGCTTCACAGATATTATTGATAAATTCGGTCAGAGATTTGTATCACAGCTATTTAAGGTAAATGCAGGTGATTCAGGTTGTATCAATAGTATTTGAGTCATTTTAACAGGTAATTCAGATAGTATCACGGGTGATCGTGCTAATTTAGAGCAGGACTTCGTATCAGAGCTAGTTAAGGTAATTTCACATGATTCGGGTAGTATCACAGGTATTTAAATCATTTTCACAGCCAATTCAGCTAGTATCTTGAGCATTTAAGCTAATTCAGCTAGTATCACAGGAGACTAGATTCCAGAGGCTAACTGCATCATAGCTATGCATGATTTCACAGGTAATTCAGCTAGTATCGTAGGTATTTAGGCTAATTCAGCTAGTATCACAAGAGGATAGATTCTAGTGTAGGGTATAGCATAGTTTCATATTTCACAGTTAATTCAGAGGGTATCGTAGGTATTTAGGATAATTCAAGTAACATAGGTGTTTAGAGTAATTAAGCAAGCATTACAGGAGGGTAGGTTACAGGAGTTGGTTATAACCTAGCTTCGTATTTCACAGATAGTTCAGGTAATACCGTAAGTATTTGAGGTAATCGACATAGCTTCACAGATATTATTGATAAATTCGGTCAGAGATTTGTATCACAGCTATTTAAGGTAAATGCAGGTGATTCAGGTCGTATCAATGGTATTTGAGTCATTTTAACAGGTAATTCAGATAGTATCACGGGTGCTCGTGCTAATTTAGAGCAGGAATTCGTATCAGAGCTAGTTAAGGTAATTTCACATGATTCGGGTAGTATCACAGGTATTTAAATCATTCACAGCCAATTCAGCTAGTATCTTGAGCATTTAAGCTAATTCTGCTAGTATCACAGGAGGCTAGATTCCAGAGGCTAACTGCATCATAGCTATGCATGATTTCACAGCTAATTCAGCTAGTATCGTAGGTATTTAGGCTAATTCAGCTAGTATCACAGGAGGTTAGATTCCAGGGTTGGGTATAGCATAGTTTCATATTTCACAGGTAATTCAGAGGGTATCGTAGGTATTTAGGATAATTCAAGTAACATAGGTGTTTAGAGTAATTAAGCAAGCATTACAGGAGGGTAGGTTCCAGGGGTTGGTTATAGCCTAGTTTCGTATTTTACAGATAGTTCAGGTAATATCGTAAGTATTTGGGTAATCAGCATAGTTTCACAGATGCTCGTGATAATTTCGATCAGAGATTTGTATCACAGCTATTTAAGGTAAATGCAGGTGATTCAGGTTGTATCAATGGTATTTGTGTCATTTTAACAGGTAATTCAGATAGTGTCTAGGTATTTGGGCGATTCAAGCATCATAGGTGTTTAGAGTAACTCAGCTAGTATCACAGGAGGCTAGATTCAATGATCAGGGTTTCGTATCAGAGCTATTTAATGTAATTTCACTTGATTCGAGTAGTATCACAGGTATTTAAGTCATTTTAACGGGCAATTCAACTAGTATCACAGGTACTCATGGTAATATAGAGAGTAATTAAATTATAAAACATTTCTCATCCGACGTTACAACAATTTATATACTTTTTTCTAAATCTTACAAACTTATTATATGTTAAACAGTTATTGTACGATGCGGAGAGGGATAAACTGCATATTGGTTCACAAATTGAAAAGCTTTACGTCAACATACCTTATTTTAGTTCGTTGTAGATGTCTCTCCCCTTTTATCTAGGCTTGAGACTAGCACTAGGATTGCTCCTAATGGCAGGGTTACCACCTTCCCTTCCATCTTCTTCTTTCTTCATCAGGCGTCAGCTATCTGCATATACAGCACACAGATAACCTTCTTTTTTAAGATTGTAGACTCACGAGAAAATCTTTATCTTTAACTTACATTCTTTTAAGCACTGTTTGTAATGGCGTAATGTCCATACGCATATGTCGTTATACCGTCCTCAGCAATAATTCTTTTATCATGAAACGGAGTCAATGCAATTTTATTCACTTGCACTGTAGCAAGAGCATGCTTTCGTGATAGGATCAGATTCATAGGTGTTCTGATGATTTCACAGGTTTTAAGACAGTCTGTATAGCTGTCAAACGAAATGTACTGCTTAATAGCGCTACGTTTTATACCTTTAATCTTTTTTATCATTGACCCTTGAATATCTAAGGCATACATCTTAGGACGTAGTCCAACAAAGCGTAGGATGATTTTGCTATTAGCCTCATCTTTAAATTTTCCCAATACCTTCTTGTTCTGAGTAGAGTAACATATATGGTTGGCAGGGTAATCAGCTGTATCGAGATGCTCAAGAAAACGTAGCTTGTCCTGGTACACATCTTCAGTTGTTACACGATGAATGAACGAATCAGTATCCATATACATAAGCTTCAGGTTTTCAGCTCCATAATAAGGCAACAAAACGTCGTAATGATAGTTATACATTAATGTCTTGGAGATGTCCAACACACTCATACCAATGTATATAGGCTTGTTGAATGCAATCTGACGAGAGGCCATATGTACAGCAGCTAGATTATCAGCATATATCGTCCTGTCGATAAACGTAGGCTTGGCGATCAGCTTCTCTAGAGTTTTTTCATTGGTCACCAGTCGTATATCCATACGATTACGCAGGTTCTCCATAGTTTTTCCGAACATAGCATTGTTGAACAATTTGTAGAGATCCTTCTCAAAATCATTTACAGCTTGTTGTCGTAGTCTGTTGTTAAATTCCACATACGGTTTTAACCATCGAGACTGTTGGAATTGTAGCACACGATGGATTTTTGTTAGTCGTAGTCCATGACTAAGAGCTTGCTTCAAAGCCATGTAATGCACTACATACTTTTTTCGAGGTCCAAGATGAGGTATCAGTTTCTTTGTAGATGATTCCAATGGTTTCATACACTCGGGCAGAAAAGGTAGATCGCTGTGTAGATCGTGAAGTTCAGCAGGATACTCGATGTCGACTTCTAATATGTACCCATCAGGATCATCTTCTTGTAGTGTTTCTAAGTTGATTTCTTCAGGTGACACCCACTGAAATCCACCAAAAGGAAGAGCGTGACACATTGCCCACCCATATTGGTTATTAGCGTCCTCGTATGTGATAAATTGGGTTGGTCTCGACGGATCAAACTTATCCATATAAGTGTTATTAGCCTCAGCATACCGATGGGAAACTTGGCATAAACCTCCTCTTATACCTGATTCCATCATGAGTAGTTGATCATAATCTTGTAACAGCTCTAACTTAATCCCAGTATACAGTAACATGGCGTCGCATGTAAGACCTGGAGAGGTAAAATAATGGGCCGGATCGACTTTATGTGTTTTGAGGGTTTGCTCTCTGAACGTCTCAAAGACGTCAGCTAGATGAAGTACATCCGAAGTTAAGTAGAGATCGCTGTACTCTCCCAGGTTTCTCACATTGAACAGCTCCCATACATTTCTAGCATGATCGTAGTCAGTATCAGTAATTTCTTCTTCATTTAATCTATTGTAGAAGGAGTCCTTAGGAGGCAAGCAGGTCTCGTTCAGGTCCTCCCATGACGTAACAAAATCATATGGAAATACACCCTTACGGGTCATCAACTTCAATTTGTCTTCTCCAAAGTACTTTAGCGTTTCAGGATACGAGGTTAGGTTTGTTATCAACTTATCCAAGCTTGTACTGAGGAATCGAAAGCTATCCACAAATCGAAGCTTTATATCTCCTACATACTTGGTGAATGAGATATAGCTTTCTTCAGAGTTAGGAATTACCTCCACACGTTCACTTGTGCACCCCAACTCCTTTACAATGAAATGCGAGTCATATCCTCTAAGGTTATGCATGAAGACTGGTATATATTTAGGTGTTTTACAGGCTAAATTACATTCATTATGAAGACTTCCACGATATTCACCGCTGATGTGATCATGGTCGCGTACTTTATAGTTCTCTTCTGTAAAGGGTTTTCCACACAAGTAGCATGCTGAAGAAGACTCAAAATCCTTTAGCTGTTGATCCGTAAGTTTCAGAGGCATAGCAGATTTGTATATATTACCAATCATTTCTGCAAGAGATGTAAGGTACAGCATAAACTTCTGAGCAGCATCAGCACCACGATACACATAGGGTTGCTTAGGAAGACCAGTTTCGAGATGTTCAACAATGGATGTAGGCTTCACGTAAACACAGAAGCTCATTGGTGTGTGCTCTTGATAAGGGGTTGTATAGGAAGTTTCAGGATCGGGTATACACGTATGGCATGGAGTGAGAATACTCTCAAAATCCGCATAGATGACATAAGGTACTTTCAGCATCCTCTCAACATTTTTAAACTGTACAATTGCTTTCTCCTTGGTAGGCATAACTACCCTTGCAACACCATGTTGAATACAGACGGCTGCATGTTCTTGTAGTTTTTCCTGTCCACTTCGTCCGCTCTGGTCATCAAAATGTGTAAAGCAGCGCTTACAAGTATAAACCCGTCCATTATGGTTAGTTTTCTGGCGTCGAACGAGTTTCTCAAAATTCTTTATATACACGTAGTGATGTTTTCCACTGCTGTCATTCAATAGTAGCAGGTCGCGATGTTCAGGTAGTTCAATGTCAGCAACCTTTATTGGATACACTTCATGCTTCTCATCCAGCCCGAAAACGTTAATGGATATCTTGTTAAGCTTCTCAATTTTAGGTATTTGAGAAAGTGTTGTAGGATAGGAAACACAGCTGAAGTCGTACTTATCTTGAAGTTGTTTGTATTTGCTGACGCGTTGAGGCTTGATGCTCACGAATTTGGCCAGTATAGAGTACATGAAACATTTCTCGTCGCTAAAGTTCTGGATGTTTATACACGCTTCTTTAGCTCCGACAGATGGTGGTAATGGTATGTAGCTACTTCCTCGCAATGGATTGTACTTGTTGATACGAAGTCGAACTCCTTCCACAGCAAGCAAAGCCCAGCTGCTACCCTTAAGCTGAGACTCCTCCATTTCAGTCACCAATTTCTTGAATTTTGCTTCCAGTGTTGAGTCCAGATCTGTTTCTAGGAAAACAGGATGATTCCTTGTTTTAAATGTTTTGTCACAGGTTTCTCCAATACTGTTAACAAATCGACACTCAGCCAGCAGATTAATTTTAACACTCTTATGAATGTTAAGCTCTTTATGCACAGCATGGATTATACGTTGTTTTGCCTCTTGCAGATACATATTTAGGTCCTTAGCTGATTCGCATCGTATAAAATACGATTTCAATCGTCCTTCGAATGAAGTTTCGTATTCTTTCATATCACAGTCCTCCATTGTTGACAGCAACTGATGTTTAGTTGGCTCCAATCTTCTTTTCTTCTGAGGGCTGCTTATTTCACATATATCTTCGTGTCGCTGTCCCTTATAACCATCTTTGAAGGTTACATTACAATGTTTACATTTGAAGAGCTTCTTGCAGCTCATCTCGTGTCTTCTCTTGTCATAACCTCGGAGGAACTTCTTCCCACATTTTCCGCATGCATATCCAGTAGCGCTTGGAATAATATCCTTATACGCCGAGTTATTCATCTTTATTCTTGATGTAATAACGTATTAATCACTGATCAATGAAATGTAGACCTCTTCACCTTGGCACCACTTTAGAAAGCTGATTATTCTAGGAGAGAACACGATGTTAACACCTCAAGACTAATTAGCACAATGAAGTCCAATGCCCTAGAGCACCATATTTATAGAGGGAGCACGAACCTTTTAGATCAATCATAAACTCGTTCCATAACCACCTGTATATGATCGCTCAACGTGTACTAACCCCCAGCCATGTACCTCAAGTCTAGAGACAGGATGTTTATGACGTCACACCCAGAGACAGGATGTCTGGCAGCATCAAACATGTTTAAACTCGTCTCATAACTACCTGCTTATGCTATCACACCAGCAAGAGAAGTATTCCCACACGCTCATTCAGACATATATTTCAAATTCAAGCCTACCACCACCATCACCACCTATTGTACCAAGGTTAATTCAAGATGGATTATCACAATACTTAAAAGTAAAAGCTTAAAAGGAAACCTAGAAGATTTTCCCCCTTATTTACTTAATTATTTCATGTTTTTATTCCCTTTTCAATTCTTCCTTTCCATCTTCTCACAGAAAGACCATTACATTTCACTACAATCACGAGAAAAGCAATTTTTCCAGAGTTACACAGATTCTAAGCTTCTAAATCGAACCCGGTAATACTTTTAATAAATGTATTTTAGCTCCCCAATATCAGCATCTACCATTTAATCTTTACTCGAACCTGATATGATCCATAAGCTTGAAGATATATGAAATCACCCTTCGGGATTCGATCTGAGTACTTTAAAGTAATATTTGTCACGATAACGATATTTAAGGACTAGATACTCTGCGTTTACCTTGACATGTCTATCTAAATTAAATTACGAGTTATTAAATGTTTGCAAGTAAATTTCATTGAATCGGTATTCGAACCCAGAACATCAGGAACAAAATAATTTATAATATTAGTCTGACATGTTAAACAAAGCTGTATGCAGTTACATCATCGATCTAAGTGATATATTCTAGTGCACAGAGGAAAATTAAGGAAGTCATTAAAAGATGGGGAATCGAACTGGGCACAACTGATTGGCAATTATATACAGCATTAATCACACAGTACAGAACCTATCAATCATGCTTTGGTCCACTCCTCTACCTCACTTAGTTCCCGAGATAATGAAAATTTTAAAATTAGGATCGAAACCAGGATGTCAGGTATCTAATTACACATCCACAAGATACTACCTAATAACGTAAACGCAATAAAGTTTATTTGGTGTCTTTATTGTAATTAGTTTAGGAGCTATTAAATTTATAATTAAATTACATTTTATCAGTTTTCGAACCCAGAACAACAGAAACAAAATTATTTACAAATTAGTTTGATATGTTAAACAAAGCTGTATGCAGTTACATCATCGATCTAAGTGATATATTCTAGTGTACAGAGGAAAATTAAGGAAGTCATTAAAAATCGGGAATCGAACCAAGCACAACTGATTGGCAATTATATACAGCATTAATCACCCAGTACAGAACCTATCAATCATGCTTTGCTGCACTCCTCTATCTCACTTAGTTCCCGAGATAATGAAAATTTTAAAATTAAGGATCGAACCCAGGACGTCAGGTACCCAAGTATACATCCACAAGATACTACCTAATAACGTAAACGCAATAAAGTTTATTTGGCGTCTTTATCTTAATTAGTTTAGGAGTTATTAAATTTATAAGTAAATTCCATCGAATCAGTATTCGAACCCAGAACACCAAGAACAAAATAATTTATAATATGAGTTTGGTATGTTTAAGGGTGCTGTATGTAGTTACAGCATCAATCTAAGTGATATTTTCTAGAGTATAGAGAAAAATTAAGGAAGTCATTAAAAATAGGGATTCGAACTAGAGACAAGTGATTAAAAATTATATACAGTATTAATTACACTTCATATGAGCTATCAATCATGCTTTAGTCCATTCCGCTAACTTTCTTAGTTTCCGAGATAATAGAGATTTAAAACTTAAGGATCGAACCCTGGACACCAGGTACCAAAATATACATTTACAAGAAACCACCTAACAACATTAATGTAATAAAGTTTATTTGGCGTCGTTATCTTAATTAGTCTCTGAGCTATTAGAAGATGAATTTGTAATCACTCGTAGGGATTCGAACCCAGGCATCCACGTCAACTTGGAACAATACCCTAATGACGCGGCGCATTCCAAAGAATTGACTAGTTTTTATCCCAAAGTTGTATCTCTTTACATTCAGGAGATATAAGTGATTAAACAGTAGTCATAACATGGGCGGGGCATGCCGACATCTGATAAAGTTCTTTTGATCTAGAAAATATCACTTAGATTGATGCTGTAACTACATACAGCACCTTTAAACATACCAAACTCATATTATAAATTATTTTGTTCTTGGTGTTCTGGGTTCGAATACTGATTCGATGGAATTTACTTATAAATTTAATAACTCCTAAACTAATTAAGATAAAGACGCCAAATAAACTTTATTGCGTTTACGTTATTAGGTAGTATCTTGTGAATGTATACTTGGGTACCTGACGTCCTGGGTTCGATCCTTAATTTTAAAATTTTCATTATCTCGGGAACTAAGTGAGGTAGAGGAGTGCAGCAAAGCATGATTGATAGGTTCTGTACTGGGTGATTAATGCTGTATATAATTGCCAATCAGTTGTGCTTGGTTCGATTCCCGATTTTTAATGACTTCCTTAATTTTCCTCTGTACACTAGAATATATCACTTAGATCGATGATGTAACTGCATACAGCTTTGTTTAACATTTCAAACTAATTTGTAAATAATTTTGTTTCTGTTGTTCTGGGTTCGAATACTGATAAAATGTAATTTAATTATAAATTTAATAGCTCCTAAACTAATTACAATAAAGACACCAAATAAACTTTATTGCGTTTATGTTATTAGGTAGTATCTTGTGGATGTGTATTTAGATACCTGACGTCCTGGTTTCGATCCTAATTTTAAAATTTTCATTATCTCGGGAACTAAGTGAGGTAGAGGAGTGGACCAAAGCATGATTGATAGGTTCTGTACTGTGTGATTAATGCTGTATATAATTGCCAATCAGTTGTGCCCAGTTCGATTCCCCATCTTTTAATGACTTCCTTAATTTTCCTCTGTGCACTAGAATATATCACTTAGATCGATGATGTAACTGCATACAGCTTTGTTTAACATGTCAGACTAATATTGTAAATTATTTTGTTCCTGGTGTTCTGGGTTCGAATACCGATTCAATGAAATTTACTTGCAAACATTTAATAACTCGTAATTTAATTTAGATAGACATGTCAAGGTAAACGCAAACAGAGTATCTAGTCCTTAAATATCGTTATCGTGACAAATATTACTTTAAAGTACTCAGATCGAATCCCGAAGGGTGATTTCATATATCTTCAAGCTTATGGATCATATCAGGTTCGAGTAAAGATTAAATGGTAGATGCTGATATTGGGGAGCTAAAATACATTTATTAAAAGTATTACCGGGTTCGATTTAGAAGCTTAGAATCTGTGTAACTCTGGAAAAATTGCTTTTCTCGTGATTGTAGTGAAATGTAATGGTCTTTCTGTGAGAAGATGGAAAGGAAGAATTGAAAAGGGAATAAAAACATGAAATAATTAAGTAAATAAGGGGGAAAATCTTCTAGGTTTCCTTTTAAGCTTTTACTTTTAAGTATTGTGATAATACATCTTGAATTAACCTTGGTACAATAGGTGGTGATGGTGGTGGTAGGCTTGAATTTGAAATATATGTCTGAATGAGCGTGTGGGAATACTTCTCTTGCTGGTGTGATAGCATAAGCAGGTAGTTATGAGACGAGTTTAAACATGTTTGATGCTGCCAGACATCCTGTCTCTGGGTGTGACGTCATAAACATCCTGTCTCTAGACTTGAGGTACATGGCTGGGGGTTAGTACACGTTGAGCGATCATATACAGGTGGTTATGGAACGAGTTTATGATTGATCTAAAAGGTTCGTGCTCCCTCTATAAATATGGTGCTCTAGGGCATTGGACTTCATTGTGCTAATTAGTCTTGAGGTGCTAACATCGTGTTCTCTCCTAGAATAATCAGCTTTCTAAAGTGGTGCCAAGGTGAAGAGGTCTACATTTCATTGATCAGTGATTAATACGTTATTACATCAAGAATAAAGATGAATAACTCGGCGTATAAGGATATTATTCCAAGCGCTACTGGATATGCATGCGGAAAATGTGGGAAGAAGTTCCTCCGAGGTTATGACAAGAGAAGACACGAGATGAGCTGCAAGAAGCTCTTCAAATGTAAACATTGTAATGTAACCTTCAAAGATGGTTATAAGGGACAGCGACACGAAGATATATGTGAAATAAGCAGCCCTCAGAAGAAAAGAAGATTGGAGCCAACTAAACATCAGTTGCTGTCAACAATGGAGGACTGTGATATGAAAGAATACGAAACTTCATTCGAAGGACGATTGAAATCGTATTTTATACGATGCGAATCAGCTAAGGACCTAAATATGTATCTGCAAGAGGCAAAACAACGTATAATCCATGCTGTGCATAAAGAGCTTAGCATTCATAAGAGTGTTAAAATTAATCTGCTGGCTGAGTGTCGATTTGTTAACAGTATTGGAGAAACCTGTGACAAAACATTTAAAACAAGGAATCATCCTGTTTTCCTAGAAACAGATCTGGACTCAACACTGGAAGCAAAATTCAAGAAATTGGTGACTGAAATGGAGGAGTCTCAGCTTAAGGGTAGCAGCTGGGCTTTGCTTGCTGTGGAAGGAGTTCGACTTCGTATCAACAAGTACAATCCATTGCGAGGAAGTAGCTACATACCATTACCACCATCTGTCGGAGCTAAAGAAGCGTGTATAAACATCCAGAACTTTAGCGACGAGAAATGTTTCATGTACTCTATACTGGCCAAATTCGTGAGCATCAAGCCTCAACGCGTCAGCAAATACAAACAACTTCAAGATAAGTACGACTTCAGCTGTGTTTCCTATCCTACAACACTTTCTCAAATACCTAAAATTGAGAAGCTTAACAAGATATCCATTAACGTTTTCGGGCTGGATGAGAAGCATGAAGTGTATCCAATAAAGGTTGCTGACATTGAACTACCTGAACATCGCGACCTGCTACTATTGAATGACAGCAGTGGAAAACATCACTACGTGTATATAAAGAATTTTGAGAAACTCGTTCGACGCCAGAAAACTAACCATAATGGACGGGTTTATACTTGTAAGCGCTGCTTTACACATTTTGATGACCAGAGCGGACGAAGTGGACAGGAAAAACTACAAGAACATGCAGCCGTCTGTATTCAACATGGTGTTGCAAGGGTAGTTATGCCTACCAAGGAGAAAGCAATTGTACAGTTTAAAAATGTTGAGAGGATGCTGAAAGTACCTTATGTCATCTATGCGGATTTTGAGAGTATTCTCACTCCATGCCATACGTGTATACCCGATCCTGAAACTTCCTATACAACCCCTTATCAAGAGCACACACCAATGAGCTTCTGTGTTTACGTGAAGCCTACATCCATTGTTGAACATCTCGAAACTGGTCTTCCTAAGCAACCCTATGTGTATCGTGGTGCTGATGCTGCTCAGAAGTTTATGCTGTACCTTACATCTCTTGCAGAAATGATTGGTAATATATACAAATCTGCTAAGCCTCTGAAACTTACGGATCAACAGCAAAAGGATTTTGAGTCTTCTTCAGCATGCTACTGGTGTGGAAAACCCTTTACAGAAGAGAACTATAAAGTACGCGACCATGATCACATCAGCGGTGAATATCGTGGAAGTCTTCATAATGAATGTAATTTAGTCTGTAAAACACCTAAATATATACCAGTCTTCATGCATAACCTTAGCGGATATGACTCGCATTTCATTGTAAAGGAGTTGGGGTGCACAAGTGAACGTGTGGAGGTAATTCCTAACTCTGAAGAAAGCTATATCTCATTCACCAAGTATGTAGGAGATATAAAGCTTCGATTTGTGGATAGCTGTCGATTCCTCAGTACAAGCTTGGATAAGTTGATGACAAACCTAACCTCGTATCCTGAAACGCTAAAGTACTTTGGAGAAGACAAATTGAAGTTGATGACCCGTAAGGGTGTATTTCCATATGATTTTGTTACGTCATGGGAGGCCCTGAACGAGACCTGCTTGCCTCCTAAGGACTCCTTCTACAATAGATTAAATGAAGAAGAAATTACTGATACTGACTACGATCATGCTAGAAATGTATGGGAGCTGTTCAATGTGAGAAACCTGGGAGAGTACAGCGATCTCTACTTAACTTCGGATGTACTACTTCTAGCTGACGTCTTTGAGACGTTCAGAGAGCAAACCCTCAAAACACATAAAGTCGATCCGGCCCATTATTTTACCTCTCCAGGTCTTACATGGGACGCCATGTTACTGTATACTGGGATTAAGTTAGAGCTGTTACAAGATTATGATCAACTACTCATGGTGGAATCAGGTATAAGAGGAGGTTTATGCCAAGTTTCCCATCGGTATGCTGAGGCTAATAACACTTATATGGATAAGTTTGATCCGTCGAGACCAACCCAATTTATCACATACGAGGACGCTAATAACCAATATGGGTGGGCAATGTGTCACGCTCTTCCTTTTGGTGGATTTCAGTGGGTGTCACCTGAAGAAATCAACTTAGAAACACTACAAGAAGATGATCCTCATGGGTACATATTAGATGTCGACATCGAGTATCCTGCTGAACTTCACGATCTACACAACGATCTACCTTTTCTGCCCGAGTGTATGAAACCATTGGAATCATCTACAAAGAAACTGATACCTCATCTTGGACCTCGAAAGAAGTATGTAGTGCATTACATGGCTTTGAAGCAAGCTCTTAGTCATGGACTACGACTAACAAAAATCCATCGTGTGCTACAATTCCAACAGTCTCGATGGTTAAAACCGTATGTGGAATTTAACAACAGACTACGACAACAAGCTGGAAATGATTTTGAGAAGGATCTCTACAAATTGTTCAACAATGCTATGTTCGGAAAAACTATGGAGAACCTGCGTAATCGTATGGATATACGACTGGTGACCAATGAAAAAACTCTAGAGAAGCTGATCGCCAAGCCTACGTTTATCGACAGGACGATATATGCTGATAATCTAGCTGCTGTACATATGGCCTCTCGTCAGATTGCATTCAACAAGCCTATATACATTGGTATGAGTGTGTTGGACATCTCCAAGACATTAATGTATAACTATCATTACGACGTTTTGTTGCCTTATTATGGAGCTGAAAACCTGAAGCTTATGTATATGGATACTGATTCGTTCATTCATCGTGTAACAACTGAAGATGTGTACCAGGACAAGCTACGTTTTCTTGAGCATCTCGATACAGCTGATTACCCTGCCAACCATATATGTTACTCTACTCAGAACAAGAAGGTATTGGGAAAATTTAAAGATGAGGCTAATAGCAAAATCATCCTACGCTTTGTTGGACTACGTCCTAAGATGAATGCCTTAGATATTCAAGGGTCAATGATAAAAAAGATTAAAGGTATAAAACGTAGCGCTATTAAGCAGTACATTTCGTTTGACAGCTATACAGACTGTCTTAAAACCTGTGAAATCATCAGAACACCTATGAATCTGATCCTATCACGAAAGCATGCTCTTGCTACAGTGCAAGTGAATAAAATTGCATTGACTCCGTTTGATGATAAAAGAATTATTGCTGAGGACGGTATAACGACATATGCGTATGGACATTACGCCATTACAAACAGTGCTTAAAAGAATGTAAGTTAAAGATAAAGATTTTCTCGTGAGTCTACAATCTTAAAAAAGAAGGTTATCTGTGTGCTGTATATGCAGATAGCTGACGCCTGATGAAGAAAGAAGAAGATGGAAGGGAAGGTGGTAACCCTGCCATTAGGAGCAATCCTAGTGCTAGTCTCAAGCCTAGATAAAAGGGGAGAGACATCTACAACGAACTAAAATAAGGTATGTTGACGTAAAGCTTTTCAATTTGTGAACCAATATGCAGTTTATCCCTCTCCGCATCGTACAATAACTGTTTAACATATAATAAGTTTGTAAGATTTAGAAAAAAGTATATAAATTGTTGTAACGTCGGATGAGAAATGTTTTATAATTTAATTACTCTCTATATTACCATGAGTACCTGTGATACTAGTTGAATTGCCCGTTAAAATGACTTAAATACCTGTGATACTACTCGAATCAAGTGAAATTACATTAAATAGCTCTGATACGAAACCCTGATCATTGAATCTAGCCTCCTGTGATACTAGCTGAGTTACTCTAAACACCTATGATGCTTGAATCGCCCAAATACCTAGACACTATCTGAATTACCTGTTAAAATGACACAAATACCATTGATACAACCTGAATCACCTGCATTTACCTTAAATAGCTGTGATACAAATCTCTGATCGAAATTATCACGAGCATCTGTGAAACTATGCTGATTACCCAAATACTTACGATATTACCTGAACTATCTGTAAAATACGAAACTAGGCTATAACCAACCCCTGGAACCTACCCTCCTGTAATGCTTGCTTAATTACTCTAAACACCTATGTTACTTGAATTATCCTAAATACCTACGATACCCTCTGAATTACTTGTGAAATATGAAACTATGCTATACCCAACCCTGGAATCTAACCTCCTGTGATACTAGCTGAATTAGCCTAAATACCTACGATACTAGCTGAATTAGCTGTGAAATCATGCATAGCTATGATGCAGTTAGCCTCTGGAATCTAGCCTCCTGTGATACTAGCAGAATTAGCTTAAATGCTCAAGATACTAGCTGAATTGGCTGTGAAAATGATTTAAATACCTGTGATACTACCCGAATCATGTGAAATTACCTTAACTAGCTCTGATACGAATTCCTGCTCTAAATTAGCACGAGCACCCGTGATACTATCTGAATTACCTGTTAAAATGACTCAAATACCATTGATACGACCTGAATCACCTGCATTTACCTTAAATAGCTGTGATACAAATCTCTGACCGAATTTATCAATAATATCTGTGAAGCTATGTCGATTACCTCAAATACTTACGGTATTACCTGAACTATCTGTGAAATACGAAGCTAGGTTATAACCAACTCCTGTAACCTACCCTCCTGTAATGCTTGCTTAATTACTCTAAACACCTATGTTACTTGAATTATCCTAAATACCTACGATACCCTCTGAATTAACTGTGAAATATGAAACTATGCTATACCCTACACTAGAATCTATCCTCTTGTGATACTAGCTGAATTAGCCTAAATACCTACGATACTAGCTGAATTACCTGTGAAATCATGCATAGCTATGATGCAGTTAGCCTCTGGAATCTAGTCTCCTGTGATACTAGCTGAATTAGCTTAAATGCTCAAGATACTAGCTGAATTGGCTGTGAAAGTGATTTAAATACCTGTGATACTACCCGAATCATGTGAAATTACCTTAACTAGCTCTGATACGAAGTCCTGCTCTAAATTAGCACGAGCACCCGTGATACTATCTGAATTACCTGTTAAAATGACTCAAATACCATTGATACAACCTGAATCACCTGCATTTACCTTAAATAGCTGTGATACAAATCTCTGACCGAATTTATCAATAATATCTGTGAAGCTATGTCGATTACCTCAAATACTTGCGATATTACCTGAACTATCTGTGAAATACGAAGCTAGGTTATAACCAACTCCTGTAACCTACCCTCCTGTAATGCTTGCTTAATTACTCTAAACACCTATGTTACTTGAATTATCCTAAATACCTACGATACCCTCTGAATTAACTGTGAAATATGAAACTATGCTATACCCTACCCTAGAATCTATCCTCTTGTGATACTAGCTGAATTAGCCTAAATACCTACGATACTAGCTGAATTACCTGTGAAATCATGCAGAGCCATGATACAGTTAGCCTCTGGAATCTATCCTGTGATACTAGATGAATTAACCTAAATACATACGATACTAGCTGAATTACCTGTGAAATCATACACTGCTATGATCCAGTCAACCTCTTGCAATACTAGCTGAACTACTTACCTGTTAGTGTTAGTGGGTTAGCTTTTCCCGTTGCAGGTAACCTTTTTCCCTTTATGGCTCACCGTTTTCCCTTTGGTGGTCACCTCTTTCCCTTTGTTGCTCACCTTTTTCCCTTTGCTGGTGACATTTTTCGCGTTGCATGTCGCCTTTTTCCCTGAGCAGTCACCTTTTTCCCTTTATGACTCACCGTTTTCCCTTTGGTGGTCACCTTTTTCCCTTTTTTGCTCACCTTTTTCCCTTTGCTGCTCACGTTTTTCCCTTTACTGGTCGACTTTTTCCCTTTGTGGGTTACCTTTTTCCCTGAGCAGTCACCTTTTTCCCCTGAAACAACTCACCTTTTCCCTGAATAGGTTACGTGATGGGCATGTCTAGAATTAGCGGTCTAACATTGACATCAAACAGTTTTCCACTAAGTTCACGTCTAAAGTCGCTTTCAAGTCTAGCACCTCCTATTCCCTATCTCTCCTGTATATAAGTCCATATTGCTACTCCTTTAGTATCTGTCTAGCCTAACACCTCTCCTCCTGTTCCTATACCTCTCATATAAACCATACTCTACTCCTCGACTTCTGCCTAGCCTAACTCCTCTCCTCGTTTCCCTGTACCTCTCATATAAACCATACTCTACTCCTCGACCTCTGTCTAGCCTAACACCTCTCCGCGTTTTCCTATACTTCCCATACATATAAACGCATACTCTACTCTCAACCTCTGTCTAGCCTAACACCACTCCCCTGATCCCCTACCTCTCATAAAGAGTATTCCCTCCTGCCCCCCCCTCTAGCTGAGTATCACTCCTTGGTTTCCTATCTATCCTAACTTAAACACCTGTCTATCCTGGCATAGGATCTCTCACCGTTTTCTCGTCTCTCCTTATAAACACATACTCAATTCTCCTAACCTAATACCTCTCCTTGTTTTCCTATACTTCTCATATAAACCATACTCTACTCCTCGACCTCTGTCTAGCCTAACACCTTTCCTCGTTTTCCTATATCTCTCATATAAACCATGCACTACGTTTCAAGCCCTGTCTAGTCTAACACCTCTCATCGTTATCCTATACCGCTCATATAAACCATACTTTACTCAGCCTCTGTCTAGCCTAGCATCTTTCCTTGTATTCCCTATCTCTCTCGTATAAAGCATATCCCTCCCTCCTTTAGCATCTGACTAGCCTAGCGTCAGTCCTCGTATTCCCTATCTCGCCCATATAAACGCATTTTCCTCCTTGAACCTTCGCATCTAGCCTCGTTTTCCCTATCCTTTCCCATATAAACGCAAAAAAGTGGCCTCGCTCTCTCTATATATACCTACTACCAATGTATCGAAATCTTAGCTGGTGTGTCACCTTCTCTAACTACTATACATGTCATGGAGAAGGTATAAGTGCTTTTTTAGTTAAAGGGACCTCAAAACGTGCATTTATATTGAAAATTCCCTATCGAATTCTTCGATAGAATGCAATAACCACTCTTCCTACTATACATTAGGTACAGAGCGTATAAATGATTCGTTATTTCAAAAACCTTCAAAACGTGTATTTACTGTGTAATCTCTGTATGGATTTCTTAGCAGGAATGCAATACCTTTTCTAATAACGTTGTATGTGATAGAGAAAGTATAAGTGCTTTAGTAGTTCAAGGGACCTCAAAACTTGTATTTACGGTGAAATCCTTGTATCGAGTTTTAAGCGGAAATGCAATACCTTCTATATCTACATTGTATGTTATAGAGAAGTTATAAATGAGTTTTCAGCTCAAGGGACCTCAAAATATGTATTTACTGTGAAAAATTGTTATCGAACTCTTAGCTGGAATGTTACCTTCTCTAGATACTATTCATGTAATGGAAAGGTATAGGTGCCCTTCGAGTTCAAGGTACCTCAAAACGTGTAATTACAATGAAACCTCTGAATCGAACTCTTAGCTCGACCGCAATACCTACTCTACCTTCTATATAGTACAGAGAAGGTAAAACTGCATTCTTAGTTGAAGGGACCTCAAAACATTCATTTACTTAGAAACCAGTATATCCAAATATTAGGTGGAATGCTACCTTCTCTAGCTTGTATGCTTCTGATGGAGAAGGTATAAGTGCTTTATTAGTTTTCAAGGCACCTCAAAACATATTTTTTGGGTGAAACCAATGTATCGAAGTCTTAGCTGGTATGTCAGTTTCTCTAGCTACTATACATGTAATGGAGAATGTATAATGGATTTATTAGTTCAAGGGACCTCAAAACGTGTATTTATGAGGAAAACTCCATATCGAATTCATCGCTAGAAAGCCATATCCACTCTACCACTATACATGTGGTACAGAAGGAATAAATGCTTCGTTATTTAAATGGACCTCAAAATGTGTATTTACGGTGAAATCCCTATATCGATATCCTAGCTAGAATGCATTACCTTCTATAGTTACTGTACATGTCATGGAGACGGTATAAGTGCTCTAATAGTTTAAGGGACCCCAAAACGTGCATTTATAATAAACCCTCTGTATCGAACTCTTAGCTGAACCGCAATACGTACTATACCTAATATATGGTGACAGAGAAGGTAAGATTGGATTTCAGTTCAAGGGACCTCAAAACATGTATTTAATGTTAAAACACTATATCGAAATCTTACCTGAAATATTACCTTCTCTAGCTACTATACACGTTATGGATAGTTATAAGTGCCCGACTAGATCAAGGTACCTCAAAACGTGTATTTACAATGAAACATCTGTGCAGTACTCTTAGCTCGACGCAATACGCACACTATCTACTATATAGTGACTGGGAAAGTAAAAAGACATTCTTATTTTAAGGGACATCAAAACATGCATTTACTGTGAAACCACTATATCGAAATCTTAGCTGGAATGTTACACTTTCTAGCTACTATGCTGTGATGGAGAAGGTATAAGTGCCCTATTAGTTCAAGGTACCTCAAAACGTGTATTTACAATGAAACCTATGTTTCAAATTGTTAGCTGGAATGCAATATGTTCCCTACATGCTTAATTCTGACAGGGAAGCTATGAATGTTTTATTAGTAAGAGGGTCCTCAAAACGTGTAGTTCCAGTAAAATTGTGTATCGAAATTTAAGCTGAAATGCATTACCTTCTATTACTACATTGTATGTTATGGAGAAGGTATAAATGCTTTTTCAGTTCAGGGGACCTCAAAACATGTATTTACTGTTAAACTTCTATATCGAACTCTTAGGTGGAATATTACCTTCTCTCGCTACTATAACATGAGAAGGATAGGTATAAGTGCCCTATTAGATCAAGGTACCTCAAAACGTGTATTTACAAAGAAAGGTCTGTATCGAACTCTCAGCACGAATGCAATAAATCCTTTGCCTGCTATATGGTGACAGTGTAGTTATAAATGTTTTATTAGTTACAGGGTCCTCAAAATGTGTATTTCCACTAAAACTGTTTATCGAAGTTTATGCTGGAATGAAACTCCTTTTCTACCTCCTACATATGTGCTAGATAAGCTATAAATAATTTATTTGTTCAAGGGAACTCAAAACGTGTTTTGTACGGTGAAATTTTTGTATCGAGTTTTAAACTGGAATTCATTACCTTCTAATACTACATTGTATATTATAGAGAAGGTATATACGGTTTTTCAGTTCAACGGACCTCAAAACACGTATTTACTGTAAAACCACTATATGATACTCTTAGTTGGAATGTTACCTTCTCTAGCTACTATTTATGATGGAGAAGATATAGGTGCTTTGTTAGTTCAAGGGACCTCAAAACGTATTATTAACAATGAAATCTCTGTATCGAACTCTTAGGTGGACCGCAGTAGGTACTCTACGTGCTATATTGTGACGGAGAAGCTAAAAATGCAGTCAGTTCAAGGTACCTCAAAACATGTATTTACTGTGACACCATATATCGAAGTCTGAGCTGGAATGTTACATTCTCTAGCTACTATACATGTGATGGAGAAGGTTGAAATGCTTTATTAGTTTAAGGGACCACAAAACATATTTTTAGAGTGAAACCAACGTATCGAAATCTTAGCTGGTGTGTCACCTTCTCTAACTACTATACATTTCATGGAGAAGGTATAAGTGCTTTATTAATAAAGGTACCTCAAAACTTGTATTTATAGTGAAAATTACTTATCGAATTCTTCAATAGAATGCAATAACCACTCTACCTACTATACATGTGGTACAGAACGTATAAATGATTCGTTATTTCAAGAGCCTTCAAAACGCGTATTTACTGTGAAATCCCTGTATGGATATCTTAGCAGGAATGCATACCTTTTCTAATAACGTTGTATGTGATAGAGAAGGCATAAATGCTTTATTAGTTCAAGGGACCTCAAAACGTGTGTTTACGGTGAAATCCTTGTATCGAGTTTTAAGCTGAAATGCAATACTTTCTATATCTACATTGTATGTTATAGAGAGGTTATAAATGTGTTTTCAGTTCAAGGGACCTCAAAATATGTATTAAATGTGTAAAATTGATATCGAACTCTTAGCTGGAATGTTACCTGCTTTAGATACTATTCATGTAATGGAAAGGTATAGGTGCCCTTCTAGTTCAAGGTGCCTCAAAACGTGTAATTACAATGAAACCTCTGTATCGAACTCTTAGCTCGACCGCAATACGTACTCTACCTTCTATATAGTACAGAGAAGGTAAAACTGCATTGTTAGTTGAAGGGACCTCAAAACATGCATTTACTTAGAAACCAGTATATCGAAATATTAGCTGGAATGTTACCTTCTCTAGCTACTATGCTTTGATGGAGAAGGTATAAGTGTATTATTAGTTCAAGGGACCTCAAAATATGGTTTTTGGTTGAAACCAATGTATCGAAGCCTTAGCTGGTATTTCAGTTTCTCTAGCTACTAAACATGAAATGGAGAATGAATAAAGGCTTTGTTAGTTCAAGGGACCTCAAAACGTGTATTTATAGTAAAAACTCCGTATCGAATGCATTGCTAGGATTCCCATACCTCTACAACTATACATGTGGCACAGAAGGAATAATGCCTCGTTATTTAAATGGACCTCAAAATGTGTATTTACGGTTAAATCCCTATATCGATATCCTAGCTGGAATGCAATACCTTCTATAGGTATTATGCATGTCATGAAGACGGTATAAGTGCTCTAATAGTTCAAGGGACCCCAAAACGTGCATTTAAAATAAAACCTCTGTATCGAACTCTTAGCTGTACCGCAATACGTACTATACCTAAAATATAGCGACAGAGAAGGTAAGAATGCATTGTCAGTTCAAAGGACCTCAAAAAATGTATTTGCTGTGAAAACATTATTCCGAAATCTTAGCTGAAATGTTACCATCTCTAGCTACCATGCATGTGATGGAAAGGTATAAATGCTTTATTAATTCAAGGGACCTCAAAACGTGTATTAATGGTAAAATCCGTGTATCGAGTTTTATGCTGAAATACAATACCTTCTATATCTATATTCTATCTTATAGAGAAGTTATAAATAATTTTTCATTTCAAGGGACCTCAAAAATGTATTTACTGTGAAAACACTATATCGAAGTCTTAGCTGAAATGTTACCTACTCTAGCTACTATACATCTGATGGAAAGGTATAAGTGCCCTATTAGTTCAAGGTACCTCAAAGCGTGTATTTACAATGAAACCTATGGATCGAACTCTTAGCTGGATTGCAATACGTTCTCTATATGCTTAATATGAAGTCTGAATCGAATTTTTAGCTGGAATGCATTACCTTCTATTACTACATTGTATGTTATAGAGAAGGTAAAAATGCTTTTTCAGTTAAACGGACCTCAAAACACGTATTTACTATTAAACCACTATATCATACTTTTAGATGGAATGTTACCTTATCTATCTACTATACATGATGGAGAAGGCATAAGTGCTTTGTTATTTCAAAGGACCTCAAAACGTGCATTTACAATGACACCTCTGTATCGAACACTTAGCTGGACCACAATACGTATTCTGCCTACTATATACTGACAGGGAGGGTAAAAATGCATTGTCAGTTCAAGGGACCTCATAACATGTATTTACTGTGACACCACTATATCGAAGTCTTAGCTGGAATGTTACCTTCTCTAGCTACTATACATGTAATGGAGAAGGTGTAAACGCTTTATTAGTTTAAGGGACCTCAAAACATATATTTAGGGTGAAACAAATGTATCGAAATCTTAGCTGGTGTGACAGTTTCTCTAACTACTATACATGTCATGGAGAAGGTATAAGAGCTTTATTAGTTCAAGGGACCCTAAAACGTGTATTTATAGTGAAAACTCCTTATCGAATTCTTCGATAGAATGCAATAACCACTCTACCTACTATACATGTGGTACAGAACGTATAAATGCTTCGTAATTTTAAGAGCCTTCAAAACGTGTGTTTACTGCGAAATCTCTGTATGGACTTCTTAGCAGGAATGCAATACCTTTTCTAATAACGTTGTATGTGATAGAGGAGGTATAAATGCTTTATTTGTTAAAGGGGCCTCAAAAAGTGTATTTACGTTGAAATCCTTCTATGGATTTTTAAGCTGAAATGCAATTCCTTCTATATCTACAATGTATGTTATAGAGAAGTTATAAATGATTTTTCAGTTCAAGGGACCTCAAATTATATATTTACTGTAAAAAAATAAAATCGTATTCTTAACTGGAATCTTACCTTCTCTAGCTATTATGGATCTGAAGGAGAAGGTATAAGTGTTTTATTAGTTCAAAGGACCTCAAAACGTGTATTTAAAATGACACCTCCGCATCCAAATCTTAGCTGTACCTCAATACGCATTCTACCTACTATATAGTGACAGAGAAGTTAAAATGCATTGTCAGTTCAAGGGACCTCAAAACATATATTAACTGTGAAAACATTATATCGAAATCTTAGCTGGAGTGTTACCTTCTCCAGCTACTATGCCTCTGATGGAGAAGGTATAAGTGCTTTATTAGTTCAAGGGACCTCAAAACGTGTGGTTACAATGAAACCTCTGTATCGAACTCTCAGATCAACCGAAATTCGTACTGTACCTAACATATAGTGAGAGAGAAGGTGAAAATACATTGAAAGTTCAAGGGACCTCAAAACATGTATTTACTGTGGAACCACTATATCGAATCTCGGCTGGACTGTTACCTTCTCTAGCTACTAAACATGTGATGGAAAGGTATACGTGCCGTATTAGTTCAAGGTACCTCAAAACGTGCATTTACAATGAAAGCTCTGTACCGAACTCTCAGCTAGAATGCAATATCTTCTCTAAATGCTATATGGTAAAAGGTAATGTATAAATGCTTTATTAGTTACACGGTCCTCAAAATGTGTATTTCCATTGAAATTGTGTATCGAAGTTTATGCTGAAATGCAACTCCTTCTCTACCCGCTATACATGTGCTGGAGAAGGTGTAAATACTTTATTAGTTCAAAGGTACTCAAAACGTGTAATTTCGGTGAAATCTTTGTATCGAGTTTTAAGTAGGAATGCATTACCTTCTATTACTACATTGTATGTTATAGAGAACGTATAAATGCTTTTTCGGGTCAAGGCAACCCAATATATGTATTTACTGTGAAAGCACAGTATCAACCTGTTAGCTGGAATGTTACCTTCTCTAGCTACTATACGTGATGGAGAAGATATGTGCTCTATTAGTTCAAGGGACTCCAAAACGTGTATTTAGAATGAAACTTCTGTGTCGAACCCCTAGCTGGACCGCAATACCTCCTCTACCTACTATATATTGACAGGGATGGTAAAAATGCATTGTCAGGTCAAGGGACCTCAAAACATGTATTCAGGCTGAAACCAATGTAACGAAATCTTATCTGGTATGTCACCTTCTCTAGCTACTACACATGTCATTGAGAAAGTAAAAGTGCTTTATTGGTTCTAAGGACCTCAAAGCATGTATTTACTGTGAAATCACTATATCGGAATCTGAACGGGAATGCTACCTTGTCTTGCTTCTATACATGTGATGGAGAAGTTTTAAATGCTTTTTCACTTCAAGGCACCTCAAAACATGTATTTAGGTTGAAACAAAGGTATCGAAGTCTTAGCTGGTATGTCACATTCTCTAGCTACTATACATGTCCTGGAGAAGGTATAAGTACTTTGTTACTTGAAGGGACCTTAATACGTGTATTTATAGTGAAAGCTTCATATCGAATTCTTCGCTAGTATGCACTAACCACTCTGCCACTATACATGTGGTACCGAAGGTATAAATTCTTCGTTATTTCAAGGGACCTTAAAACATGTATTTTCTGTGAAACCACTATATTGAACTCTTTGCTGGAATGGAGAAGGTATAAGTCCTTTATTGGTTTAAGGGACCTCCAAACAAGTATTTACGGTGAAACCTCTGTATCGAACTCTAGGTGGAATGCAATACCTTTCCTACCTACTATACATCTGGTACAGAAGCTATAAATTATTCATTAATTCAAGGGACCTCAAAACGTTTATTTACGTGAAATCTTAGAATCGAGTTTTAAGCCGGAATGCAATACGTTCTCTACCTACTATACATATGGTAGAGAAGGTACAAAGGCTTTATTAGTTCAAGGGATTTTATAACGTGGATTTAAGGTGAAATATCTTTATCTAATTCTTAGCCGGAATGCAATACCTTGTCTAGTAACATTGTATGTGATAGAGTGGGTATAAATGCTTTATTAGTTCAAGGGACCTCAAAACGTGTTTTTACGCTGAAATCCTTGCTTCTAGTTTTAAGCTGGAATGCAATACCTCTATGGCTACATTGTTCATTATATAGAAGGTATAAATAGTTTGTCAGGTCAAGGCACCCCAAAATATGTATTTAGTGTGAAACCACAGTATCGACATTTTAGCTGGAATGTTAGCTTCTCTAACTGCTATACAAACAAGTAATGGAAAGGTGTAAGTGCCCTACTAGTTCAAGGTACCTCAAAACATGTAATTACATTGTAACCTTTCTATCGAACAATTAGCTCGACAGCAATATGTACTCTATATACTATATAGTATAGAGAAGGAAAAAATGCATTATCAGTTCAAGGGACCTCAAAAGATGTATTTACTGTGAAACCACTATATCGAATCCTTAGCTGGAATGTTCCCTTCTCTAACTACTATATGTGTGATGGACAAAGTTTAAATGCTTTATCAGTTCAAGGGTCCTCAAAGCATGTATTTAGGGTGAAACTAATTTATCGAAGTATTAGCTGGTATGTCACCTTCTCTAGCTAATAAGCATGTCATGGAGCAGGAATAAGTCCTTTATTAGTTCAAGGGACTTCAAAACGTATATTTATAGTGAAACTTCCTTATCGAATTCTTCGCTAGAGTGCAATAACCACTGTAGCACTATACATATGGTACAGTAGATATAAATACTTCGCTATTTCAAGGGACTTCAAAGCGTGTATTTACGGTGAAATCTCTGTATCAATTTGTTAGCTGGAATGCAATACCTTCTCTAATAACGTTGCATGTTATAGAGAAAGTATAAATGCTTTATTAGTTTAAGGGACCTCAAAACGAGGTATAAATGTTTTATTATTTACAGGGTCTTCAAACTGTGTATTTCCGGTAAAATTGTGTATTGAAAATTAAGCTGGAATGCAACTCCTTCTTTACCTCTATATATGTGCTGGAGAAAGTATGAATACTTTATTAGATCAAGGGAACTCAAAACGTGTATTTAGGGTGATATATTTGTATCGAGTTTTAAGCTAGAATGCATTACCTTCTATTACTACATTCTATGTTATAGAGAAGGTATAAATGCTTTTTTCAGTTCAAGGGACCTCAAAACATATATTTATAGTGAAATCACGATATTGAACTCTTAGATGGAATGTTACCTTCTCTAGCTACTATACAGAATGGAGAAGATATAAATGCTATATTAGTTCAAGGGACCTCAAAACGTGTATTAACAATGAAATATGTGTATCGAACTCTTAGCTAGACCGCAGTAAGTACTCTACGTGCTATAAAGTGATGGAGAAGGTAAAAATACACCTTTAGTTCAAGGGAGCTCAAAACATGTATTTACTGTGAAACCACTGTATCGAAATCTTAGCTGGAATGTTACCTTCCCTAGCTACGATACATTTGATGGAGAAGGTTTAAAGGCTTTATTAGTTCAAGGGACCTCAAAACATATATTTAGAGTGAAACTAATGTATCGATCTCTTAGCTGGAATGTCACCTTCTCAAGCTACTATACATGTGATGGAAATGTATATATGCCCTATTCGTTCAAGATACCTCAAAACGTGTATTTACAATAAAACCTCTGTATCGAACTCTCAGCTGGAATGCAATACGTTGTCCACATGCTTAATACTGACAGGGAAGGTATAAATGTTTTATTTGTTACAGGGTCCCCAAAATGTGTATTTCCAGTAAAATTCTGTATCCAAGGTTAAGATGGAGTGCAACTCCTTATATACCTTCTATATATGTGCTGGAGAAGGTATACATGCTTTATTACTTAAAGGGAACTTAAAACGTGTATTTACGGTGAAATCTTTGTATCGATGTTTAAGCTGGAATGCATTACCTTCCATCACTACATTGTATGTTATAGTGACGGTATAAATGCTTTTTGAGTTCAAGGGACCTCAAAACATGAATCTACTGTGAAACCTGTATATCGAACTCTCAGCTGGCATGTTACCTTCACTAGCTACTATGCACCTGATGGAGAAGATATAAGTGCTTTATTAGTTCAAGGGACCTCAAAACCTGTATTTACAATGAAACTTCTGTATCGAGCTCTTAGGTGAACCACAATACGTACTCCATCTACTATATAGTGGAAGAGAAGAAAAAATTGCATTGTCAGTTCAAGGGACCTCAAAATATGTATTTACTGTGAAAACCCTATATAGAAATCTTAGCTGGAATGTTACCTTCTCTAGCTACTATACATGTGATGAAGAACGTTTAAATGGAATTAATTGTTCTTTCACACAAGCCGTGTGTTGGACAGGGTTGGAAAGGTAGAATCCCGGCTATGGCATTGAATTTTTCAGTCATCTGATTCTACCTTCCCAACGTTTAAATGCTTTATCAGTTCAAGGGACCTCAAAACATGTATTTATGGTGAAATCTCTGTATCTATTTTTTAGCAGGATTGTAATACCTTCTCTAATAAAATTGTTTGTGATAGAAAGGGTATAAATGATTTTTTAGTTCAAGGGACCTCAAAACGTGTATTTATATTGAAAACCCTTTATCTAATTCTTCGCTAGAATGCAATAACCACTCTACCTACTATACATGTGGTCCAGAAGGTATAAAGACTACGTTATTTCAAGGGACCTCAAAACGTGGATTTACGGTGAAATCTCCGTATCGATTTCTTAGCTGAAATGCAACACCTTCTCTAATATCATTGTATCTGACAGAGAAGTTATAAATGTTTTATTAGTTCAAGGGACCTCAAAACGTGTATTAACTAAGAAATCTCTGTATTGAACTCTTACTTGGACCGCAGTACGTACTCTACCTGCTATATAGTGACGGAGAAGGTAAAAATGCACTATCAGTTCAAGCGACCTCAAAACATGTATTTACTAAGAAACCATTATATCGAAATCTTAGCTGAAATGTTATATTCTCTAGCTACTATACATGTAATGGAGAAGGTTTAAACGCTTTATTAGTTCAGGGGACCTCAAAATATTTATTTAGGGTGAAACAAGGTATCGAAGTCTTACCTGGTATGTGACTTTCTCTGATTACTTAACATGTCATGGAGAAGGTATAAGTACTTTATTAGTTCCAGGGACCTCAAAACGTGTATTTATAGTGAAAACTCCTTATCGAATTCCTGAATAGAATGCAATAACCACTCTACCTACTATACATGTGGTACAGAACATATAAATGCTTCGTTATTTCAAGGGACTTCAAACCGTAGATTTACGGTAAAATACCTGTATCTAGTTTTAAGATGGAATGCATTACCGTCTATAGATACATTGTATGTTATAGAGGAGGCATAAATATTTTGCCAGGACAAGGCACACCAAAACATGTATTTACTGTGAAACCACTGTATTGAACTCTTAGCAGGTGTGTTACTTTCTCTAGCTACTATACATGTGATTGAAAGGTATAAGTGTCCCATTAGTTTAAGGTACCTCAAAACGTGTATTTACACCGAAATCTCTGTATAGAACACTCAGCTGGAATGCTATGCGTTCTCTACATGATATATGGTGACAGGGTAGGTATAAAAGTTTTGTTAGTTTGACGCTGACCTCTGACGCATCAGTGTTGTTCCTGGCAGTTGCTTCAGTGGACTCAGAGTCCTGGGTTCGATGGTTGGATGGCAGGGATTTGGAATTTGTTTTGGTAGAGCTGAGGTTCTTGTTTTTCAGGGGTGGTGACACTACCTTGATGATATTAATAATGCTGCCGGAGAAGTTTGAGTTATATCTTTATTTTGTTACGTAGATTCCTATCTGGTCAACCCGCCACCTTCGTCGTCGAAACCACTGTTATTCTTATCACTTTCGAAGTCGCTACTTATGTGTTTCTCCGACTAGCCCTCGAATTGCCTAGATTTCATAACTTCATTTTTACACTATAAACTTGCTGATTATTTTTTTCTAATTTGTTTCGTCGACCGTCCTCGTGGTTAGTTTGTACGGGAAAGTGTCTCGGCCGTTCTCATGGTTAGTTTGTACCGGAATGTCCCGGCGTTTTCTTTCCTCCTTCACGCCTTTCGCCAAACGTAGAATTTTCCCCCTCTCCCCTTCTTAAATTTCGTTCTGTTTTAAGTTCAAACGTATCATGTGATGCCTACGCGATCTTTCGATTGGCTATCATTTTGTTTCATGATTTTTATTATTGGCTACCCCCACGTGACAACTTTCACATCTGCTTCTTACAGCTTATTTTGAGTTTTAATATCTTCCCACGAACATTCTTAGATCGTAGATAAGGCACATATACTTCCTCACCCTTTTAAGCTTTGAAACCGTTGTAATCCCTGTCCGAGCCAAAAGTATAAAGGGGAGACTTCCGGTATGCAGGTTCGTTGACCATCGCAGGTAAAATACCTCTGCTTCCAGGAAACAAACTTTGTTTCTCTGTCTTCCCTACAAACCCATTCCTAATATGAATTCAGCACATTTTCGTCGCTATGTTCGATCGTATATTATTATTATTATTATTATTATTATTATTATTATTATTATTATTATTTCTCCTGGGTCTCGATAACCAGCTTCAAGTTATAGGTTCCTCAAACTGTGTATTTCCAATAAAAGTGTGTATCGAAATTTAAGCTGGAATGCAACTACTTCTCTACCTGCTATATATGTGCTGGAAAATGTATAATAATACTTTATAGGTTCAAGGTAACTCAAAACGTGTATTTACGGTCAAATTTTGTATATAGTTTTAAAGTAGAACGTATTACCTTCTATTACTACATTGTATGTTATAGAGAAGGTATAGATGCTTTTTCAAACAAGGGACCCCGAAACATGTATTTACTGTGAAACCACTATATCGAAATCTTAGCTGGAATGTTATCGGTTCTAACTACTATGCATCTGATGGAGAAGATATAAATGCTTTATTAGTTCAAGGGACCTCAAAGCGCGTATTTAAATGAAACCTCCGAATCGAACTCTTAGCTCGGCCGCAATATGTACCTACTCTACCTGCTATATAGTGACAGGGAAGGTAAAAATGCATGTCAGTTCAAGTGACCTCAAAGCATGTATTTATTGTGAAACCAGTACTGCGAATTTCTTAGCTGGAATGTTATCTTCTCTAGCAACCATGCATGTGATGGAGAAGGTTTAATACTTAATCAGTTCAAGGGAACTCAAAACGTGTATATACGCTGAAATCTCTATATCGATTTCTTAGCTGGAATGCAATACCTTCTCTAATAACATTGTATGTGATAGAAAGTGTATAAATGCTTTATTAGTTCAAGGGACCTCTATAGGTGTATTTATAGTGGAAACCCCTTATCGAATTCTCCGATAGAATACAATAACCACTCTAACTACTATACATGAGGTACAGAAGGTATAAATGCTTGGTTATTTCAAGGGACCTCAAAACGTGTATCTACGGAGAATCTCTGAATAGATTTCTTAGCTGGAATGCAATACCATCTCTAATAACATTGTATGTGATAGAGAAGATGTGAATGCTTTATTAGTTCAAGGGACCTCAAAATGCGTATTGACGGTGAAATTCTTGTATTGAGGTTTAAACTGGAATGCACTACCTTCTATTACTACATTGTTTTTATTGAGAAGGTATAAATGCCTTTTCAGTTCAAGAGACCTCAAAACATGTATTTACTGTGAAAACACTATGTCGATCTCTTAGCTGTAATGTTACCTTCTATGCATGTGATGGAGAAGTAATAAGTGCTTTATTCGTTCAAGGGACCTCAAAACGTGTAGTTACCTTGAAACCAATTTATCGAACTCTTAGCTGGAACGCATTAGGTACTCTACCTACAATCTAGTGACAGAGAAGGTAAAAATGCTTATTCAAGGTACCTCAAAACGTGTAAGTATATGAAACCTCTGTATCGAACTCTTAGCTCGACCACAATACGTACCTACTCTACCTACTATATAGTGACAGGGAAGGTAAAAATTCATTGTTAGTTCAGAGGACCTCAAAACATGCATTTACTGTTTAACCACCATATAGAAATCTTAGCTGGAATGCTACCTTCGCTAGCTACTATGCATGTGATGAAGAAGGTTTAAATGCTTTATCAGTTCAAGGGGCCTCAAAACATGTATTTACTGTGAAACCATTATTTTGGACTCTTAGCTTGAATGTTACGTTTTCTAGGTAGTATGCATGTGATGGAGAAGGTATAAGTGTTTTATTAGTTCAAAGGACCTCAAAACGTGTATTTACAATGACACTTCTGCATCGAACTCTTTCCTGGACCGCAATACGTACACTACCTAATATAGTGACTGGGAAGGTAAAAAGTCATTCTTATTTTAAGGGACATCAAAACATGCATTTACTGTGAAACCACTATATCGAAATCTTAGCTGGAATGGTACCTTCTCTAGCTACTATGGTTTGATGGAGAAGGTATAAGTGTTTTATTAGTTCAAGGGACCTCAAAACAGGTTTTTAGGTGAAACCAATGTATCGAAGTCTTAGCTGGTATGTCAGTTTCTCTAACTACTATACCTGTCATGGAGAATGTATAATGGCTTTATTAATTCAAGGGACCTCAGAACGTGTATTTATGATGAAAACTCCATATCGAATTCATCGCTAGAATGCCATAACCACTCTACCACTATACATGTGGTACAGAAGAAATAAATGCTTCGTTATTTCAATGGACCTCAAAATGTGTATTAACGGTGAATTCCCTATATCGATATCCTAGCTGGGATGCAATACCTTCTATAGTTACTATACATGTGATGGAAAGGTATAAGTGCCCTATTAGTTCAAGGTACCTCGAAACGTGTATTTACAATGAAACCTATGTATCAAAATGTTAGGTGGAATGCAATACGTTCTCTACATGCTTAATACTGACAGCGAAGCAATAAATATTTTATTAGTAAGAGGGTCCTCAAAACGTGTATTTCCTATAAAATTGTGTATCGAAATTTAAGCTGGAATGCATTACCTACTATTATTACATTGTATGTTATGGAGAAGGTTTAAATGCTTTTTCAGTTCAGGGGACCTCAAAACATGTATTTACTGTTAAACTTCTATACCGAACTCTTAGGTGAAATATTACCTTCTCTCGCTACTATAACATGAGAAGGATAGGTATAAGTGCCCTATTAGATCAAGGTACCTCAAAACGTGTATTTACAAAGAAAGGTCTCTATCGAACTCTCAGCACGAATGCAATAAATCCTTTGCCTGCTATATGGTGACAGTGTACTTATAAATGTTTTAATAGTTACAGGGTCCTCAAAATGTTTATTTCCACTAAAATATTTATCGAAGTTTATGCTGGAATGAAACTCCTTGTCTACCTGCTACATATGTGCTGGATAAACTATAAATAATTTATTTGTTCAAGGGAACTCAAAACGTGTTTTTACGGTGAAATTTTTGTATCGAGTTTTAAACTGGAATTCATTACCTTCTATTACTACATTGTATGTTATAGAGAAGGTATAAACGGTTTTTCAGTTCAACGGACCTCAAAACACGTATTTACTGTAAGACCACTATATGATACTCTTAGTTGGAATGTTACCTTCTCTAACTACTATTCATGATGGAGAAGATATAAGTGCTTTGTTAGTTCAAGGGACTTCAAAACGTATTATTAACAATGAAATCTCTGTATCGAACTCTTAGGTGGACCGCAGTATGTACTCTACCTGCTATATAGTGACGGAGAAGCTAAAAATGCAGTCAGTTCAAGGGACCTCAAAACATGTATTTACTGTGACACCATATATCGAAGTCTTAGCTGGAATGTTACCTTCTCTAAATACTATACATGTCATGGAGAAGGTATAAGTGCTTTATTAGTTAAAGGTACCTCAAAACGTATATTTATAGTGAAAATTACTTATCAAATTCTTCCATAGAATGCAATAACCACTCTACCTACTATACATGTGTTACAGAACGTATAAATGATTCGTTATTTCAAGAGCCTTCAAAACGTGTATTTACTGTGAAATCTCTGTATGGATTTCTTAGCAGGAATGCAATACCTTTTCTAATAACGTTGTACGTGATAGAGAAGGCATAAATGCTTTATTAGTTCAAGGGACCTCAAAACGTGTATTTACGGTGAAATCCTTGTATCGAGTTTGAAGCTGAAATGCAATACCTTCTATATCTACATTGTATGTTATAGAGAAGTTATAAATGAGTTTTCAGTTCAAGGGACCTCAAAATATGTATTTACTCTGAAAAAATGATATCGAACTCTTAGCTCGAATGTTACTTTCTCTAGATACTATTCATGTAATGGAAAGGTTTAGGTGCCCTTCTAGTTCAAGGTACCTCTAAACGTGTAATTAGAATGAAACCTCTGTATCGAACTCTTAGCTCGACCGCAATACGTTCTCTACCTTCTATATAGTACAGAGAAGGTAAAAAGTCATTCTTATTTTAAGGGACATCAATGCATGCATTTACTGTGAAACCACTATATCGAAATCTTAGCTGGAATGTTACCTTTTCTAGCTACTATGCTTTGATGGAGAAGGTATAAGTGTTTTATTAGTTCAAGGGACCTCAAAACATGTTTTTAGGTGAAACCAATGTATCGAAGTCTTAGCTGGTATGTCAGTACTCTAGCTACTATACATGACATGGTGAATGTATTATGGATTTATTAGTTCAAGTGACCTCAAAACGTGTATTTATGATGAAAACTCCATATCGAATTCATCGCTAGAATGTCATAACCACTCTACAACTATACATGTGGCACAGAAGGAATAATGCCTCGTTATTTAAATGGACCTCAAAATGTGCATTTAGAGTGAAATCCCTATATCGATATCCTAGTTGGAATGCAATACCTTCTATAGTTACTATACATGTCATGGAGACGGTATAAGTGCTCTTATAGTTCAAGTGACCCCAAAGCGTGCATTTACAATAAAACCTCTGTATCGAACTCTTAGCTGACCCGCATTACGTACTATACCTAATATATTGTGACAGAGATGGTAAGAATGCAGTGTCAGTTCAAGGGAGCTCAAAACATTTATTTACTGTTAAAACACTATATCGAAATCTTACCTGAAATGTTACCTTCTCTAGCTACCATACACGTAATGGAAAGTTATAAGTGCCCTACTAGATCAAGGTACCTCAAAACGTGTAATTACAATGAAACATCTGTGTCGTATTCTTAGCTCGACGCAATACGCACACTACCTACTATATAGTGACTGGGAAGGTAAAAAGACATTATTATTTTAAGGGACATCAGAACATGCATTTACTGTGAAACCACTAAATCGAAATCTTAGCTGGTATGTTACCTTCTCTAGCTACTATGCTTTGATGGAGAAGGTATAAGTGTTTTATTAGTTCAAGGGACCTCAAAATATGTTTTTGGTTGAAACCAATGTATCGAAGTCTTAGCTGGTATTTCAGTTTCTCTAGCTACTAAACATGTCATGGAGAATCTATAATGGCTTTGTTAGTTCAAGGGACGTCAAAACGTTTATTTATAGTAAAAACTCCATATCGAATGCATCGCTAGCATGCCCTCACCTCTAATACTATACATGTGGTACAGAAGGAATAAATGCTTCGTTATTTCAATGGACCTCAAAATGTGTATTTACAGTGAAATCCGTATAACGATATTCTAGGTCGAATGCAATACCTTCTATAGGTACTATACATGTCATGCAGACGGTATAAGTGCTCTAATAGTTCAAGGGACCCCAAAACGTGCATTTAAAATAAAACCTCTGTATCGAACTCTTAGCGGTACCGCAATACGTACTATACCTAAAATATAGTGACAGAGAAGGTAAGAATGCATTGTCAGTTCAAAGGACCTCAAAAAATGTATTTGCTGTGAAAACATTATTTCGAAATCTTAGCTGAAATGTTACCATCTCTAGCTACTATACATGTGATGGAAAGGTATAAATGCTTTATTAGTCAAGGGACCTCAAAACGTGTATTAAAGGTAAAATCCTTGTATCGATTTTTATGCTGAAATGCAATACCTTCTATATGTATATTGTATCTTATAGAGAAGTTATAAATAATTTTTCATTTCAAGGGACCTCAAAAATGTATTTACTGTGAAAACACTATATCGAAGTCTTAACTGAAATGTTACCTTCTCTAGCTACTATACATGTGATGGAAAGGTATAAGTGCCCTATTAGTTCAAGGTTCCTCAAAGCGTGTATTTACAATGAAACCTATGGATCGAACTCTCAGCTGGAATGCAATACGTTCTCTATATAGTTAATACTGACAGCGAAGCTATAAATGTTTTATTAGAAACAGGGCCCTCAAAATGTGTATTTCCAGTAAAATTGTGTATCGAAGTTTAAACTGGAATGCAACTCCTTCTCTTCCTGCTATATATGTGCTGCAGAAGGTATAAATACTTCATTAGTTTAAGAGAACTCAAAGCGTGTATATACGGTGAAGTCTGCATCGAATTTTATGCTGGAATGCATTACCTTCTATTACTACATTGTATGTTATAGAGAAGGTAAAAATGCTTTTTCAGTTAAACGGACCTCAAAACACGTATTTACTATTAAACCACTATATCATACTTTTAGATGGAATGTTACCTTATCTAGCTACGATACATGGTGGAGAAGGCATAAGTGCTTTGTTATTTCAAAGGACCTCTAAACGTGCATTTACAATGACACCTCTGTATCGAACACTTAGCTGGACCACAATACGTATTGTGCCTACTATATACTGACAGGGAGGGTAAAAATGCATTGTCAGTTCAAGGGACCTCAAAACATGTATTTACTGTGACACCACTATATCGAAGTCTTAGCTGGAATGTTACCTTCTCTAGCTACTATACATGTAATGGAGAAGGTGTAAACGCTTTATTAGTTTAAGGGACATCAAAACATATATTTAGGGTGAAACAAATGTATCGAAATCTTAGCTGGTGTGACACTTTCTCTAACTACTATACATGTCATGGAGAAGGTATAAGTGCTTTATTAGTTCAAGGGACCCTAAAACGTGTGTTTATAGTGAAAACTCCTTATCGAATTCTTCGATAGAATGCAATAACCACTCTACCTACTATACATGTGGTACAGAACGTATAAATGCTTCGTAATTTCAAGAGCCTTCAAAACGTGTGTTTACTGTGAAATCTCTGTATGCACTTCTTAGCAGGAATGCAATACCTTTTCTAATAACGTTGTATGTGATAGAGGAGGTATAAATGCTTTATTTGTTAAAGGGACCTCAAAAAGTGTATTAACGTTGATATCTTTCTATGGATTTTTAAGCTGAAATGCAATTCCTTCTATATCTACAATGTATGTTATAGAGAAGTTATAAATGATTTTTCAGTTCAAGGGACCTCAAAATATGTAGGGTAATTCCGGGAGAGATGGACCCCCTTTTCTGAATTTCCCATATTTCTATTATTTTTACTAAAAGTGGTTAAAATGGTAGTACCTTATGTTTTTGGTGGCATCAATAAACCATATACAACTGTATACATGCAAAAGACGTATTAACAGACTTGTAAATTATGATCAAAAGAATTACACATATGGTCAGTAGGTATATATAGAGAGATCGAGCGCTGTTTTTTGCGTTTATATGGGAAAGGATAGGGAAAACGAGGCTAGATGCGACGGTTCAAGGAGGAAAATGCGTTTATATGGGCGAGATAGGGAATACGAGGACTGACGCTAGGCTAGACAGTGGTAGGAGGGGGAGTGCGCTTTATATGAGAAAGATAGGGAAAACGAAGTTAGGTGCTAGGCTAGACAGAGGCTGAGTAGAGTATAGTTTATATGAGAGGTATAGGAAAACGAGGGGAGGTGTTAGGCTAGACAGAGGCTGAGTAATGTATGGTTTATATGAGTGGTATAGGAAAACGAGGAGAGGAGTTAGACTAGACAGAGGTCGAGGAGCAGAGTATGGTTTATGTGAGAGTCATAGGTAAACGAGAGAGGCGTTAGGCTAGACAGAGCTAGAGGAATAGAGTATGGTTTATATGAGAGGTATAGGAACAGGAGAAGAGGTGTTAGGCTAGACAGAGCTAGAGGAATAGAGTATGGTTTATATGAGAGGTATAGGAACAGGAGCAGAGGTGTTAGGCTAGACAGGTAGTGTAGCAGTAGGAATATGGACTTATATACAGGAGAGATAGGGAATACCAGGGCTGATGCTAGGCTAGTCAGATGCTAAAGGAGGGAGGTATATGCTTTATACGAGAGAGATAGCGAATACAAGGAAAGATGCTATACTAAACAGGACCTGAAGGGTAGAATATGAGCGATTAGCGAACCGAGGAGAGGTATTAGGATAGGAGTTTTGAATGATGGGGTAGGCGTTTATATGCGAGAGATAGGGAATACGAGGGTCGATGCTAGGCTAGACGGTGTTGAATGAGGGAATGCATCTTATATGAGAGAGGTAGGGGAATATGAGGAGAAGTGCTAGGCTAGTCGGGAAGGTCTGAATGAGAGAGTATACGTCTATATGGGAAAAGATAGGGAAAACGAAGGTAGGTGCTAGGTTGAGAGAGTCTTCAAGGAGGAAAATGCATTTATATGAGCGAGATAGGGAATACGAGGACTAACGCTAGGCTAGACAGTGGTAGGAGGAGGAGTGCGCTTTATATGAGACAGATAGGGAATACGAGGGGAGGTGCTAGGCTAGACAGAGGCTGAGTAGAGTATAGTTTATATGAGAGGTATAGGAAAACGAGGGGAGGTGTTAGGCTAGACAGATCTAGAGGAATAGAGTATGGTTTATATGAGAGGTATAGGAACAGGAGAAGAGGTGTTAGGCTAGACAGGTAATGTAGCAGTAGGAATATGGACTTATATACAGGAGAGATAGGGAATAGGAGGGCTAGACTTGAAAGCGACTTTAGACGTGAACTTAGTGGAAAACTGTTTCATGTCAATGTTAGAACGCTAATTCTAGACATGCCCATCACGTAACCTATTCAGGGAAAAGGTGACACGTTCAGGGGAAAAAGGTGACTGCTCAGGGAAAAAGGAGACCCACAAAGGGAAAAAGTTGACTAGCAAAGGGAAAAACGTGACCAGCAAAGGGAAAAATGTCACCAGCAAAGGGAAAAAGGCGACCACCAAAGGGAAAAAGGTGACCTGCAACGGGAAAAGCTAACCCACTAACACTAACAGGTAAGTAATTCAGATAGTATTGCAAGAGGCTGACTGGATCATAGCAGTGTATGATTTCACAGGTAATTCAGCTAGTATCGTATGTTTTTAGGCTAATTCGTCTAGTAACACAGGATAGATTCCAGAGTCTAACTGCATCATAGCTATGCATGATTTCACAGCTAATTCAGCTAGTATCGTAGGTATTTAGGCTAATTCAGCTAGTATCACAGGAGGTTAGATTCCAGGGTTGGGTATAGCATAGTTTCATATTTCACAGGTAATTCAGAGGGTATCGTAGGTATTTAGGATAATTCAAGTAACATAGGTGTTTAGAGTAATTAAGCAAGCATTACAGGAGGGTAGGTTCCAGGGGTTGGTTATAGCCTAGTTTCGTATTTTACAGATAGTTCAGGTAATATCATAAGTATTTGAGGTAATCAGCATAGTTTCACAGATATTATTGATAATTTCGATCAGAGATTTGTATCACAGCTATTTAAGGTAAATGCAGGTGATTCAGGTTGTATCAATGGTATTTGAGTCATTTTAACAGGTAATTCAGGTAGTATCACAGGTGCTCGTGCTAATTTAGAGCAGGAATTCGTATCAGAGCTAGTTAAGGTAATTTCACATGATTCGGGTAGTATCACAGGTATTTAAATCATTTTCATAGCCAATTCAGCTAGTATCGTGAGCATTTAAGCTAATTCAGCTAGTATCACAGGAGGCTAGATTCCAGAGGCTAACTGCATCATAGCTATGCATGATTTCACAGCTAATTCAGCTAGTATCGTAGGTATTTAGGCTAATTCAGGTAGTATCACAGGAGGCTAGATTCCAGGGTTGGGTATAGCATAGTTTCATATTTCACAGGTAATTCATCTAGTATCACAGGTACTCATGGTAATATAGAGAGTAATTCGATTATAAAACTTTTCTCATCCAACGTTACAACAATTTATATACTTTTTTCTAAATCTTACAAACTTATTATATGTTAAACAGTTATTGTACGATGCGGAGAGGGATAAACTGCATATTGGTTCACAAATTGAAAAGCTTTACGTCAACATACCTTTATTTTAGTTCGTTATAGATGTCTCTCCCCTTTTATCTAGGCTTGAGACTAGCACTAGGATTGCTCCTAATGGCAGGGTTACCACCTTCCCTTCCATCTTCTTCTTTCTTCATCAGGCGTCAGCTATCTGCATATACAGCACACAGATACCTTCTTTTTTAAGATTGTAGACTCACTAGAAAATCTTTATCTTTAACTTACATTCTTTTAAGCACTGTTTGTAATGGCGTAATGTCCATACGCATATGTTGTTATCCCGTCATCAGCAATAATTCTTTTATCATCAAACGGAGTCAATGCAATTTTATTCACTTGTACTGTAGCAAGGGCATGCTTTCGTGATAGGATCAGATTCATAGGTGTTCTGATGATTTCACTGGTTTTAAGACAGTCTGTATAGCTGTCAAACGAAATGTACTGCTTAATAGCGCTACGTTTTATACCTTTAATCTTTTTTATCATTGACCCTTGAATATCTAAGGCATACATCTTAGGACGTAGTCCAACAAAGCGTAGGATGATTTTGCTATTAGCCTCATCTTTAAATTTTCCCAATACCTTCTTGTTCTGAGTAGAGTAACATATATGGTTGGCAGGGTAATCAGCTGTATCGAGATGCTCAAGAAAACGTAGCTTGTCCTGGTACACATCTTCAGTTGTTACACGATGAATGAACGAATCAGTGTCCATATACATAAGCTTCAGGTTTTCAGCTCCATAATAAGGCAACAAAACGTCGTAATGATAGTTATACATTAATGTCTTGGAGATGTCCAACACACTCATACCAATGTATATAGGCTTGTTGAATACAATCTGACGAGAGGCCATATGTACAGCAGCTAGATTATCAGCATATATCGTCCTGTCGATAAACGTAGGCTTGGCGATCAGCTTCTCTAGAGTTTTTTCATTGGTCACCAGTCGTATATCCATACGATTACGCAGGTTCTCCATAGTTTTTCCAAACATAGCGTTGTTAAAGAGTTTGTAGAGATCCTTCTCGAAATCATTTGCAGCTTGTTGTCGTAGCCTGTTGTTAAATTCCACATAAGGTTTCAACCACTGAGACTGTCGGAATTGTAGCACACGATGGATTTTTGTTAGTCGTAGTCCATGACTAAGAGCTTGCTCCAAAGCCATGTAATGCACTACATACTTCTTTCGAGGTCCAAGATGAGGTATCAGTTTCTTTGTAGATGATTCCAATGGTTTCATACACTCTGGCAGGAAAGGTAGATCGTTGTGTAGATCGTGAAGTTCTGCAGGATACTCGATGTCGACTTCTAATATGTACCCATGAGGATCATCTTCTTGTAGTGTTTCTAAGTTGATTTCTTCAGGTGACACCCACTGAAATCCACCAAAAGGAAGGGCGTGACACATTGCCCACCCATATTGGTTATTTGCGTCCTCGTATGTGATAAATTGGGTTGGTCTCGTCGGATCAAACTTCTCCATATAAGTGTTATTAGCCTCAGCATACCGATGAGAAACTTGGCATAAACCTCCTCTTATACCTGATTCCACCATGAGTAGTTGATCATAATCTTGTAACAGCTCTAACTTAATTCCAGTATACAGTAACATAGCGTCCCATGTTAGACCTGGAGAGGTAAAATAATGGGCGGGATCGACTTTGTGTGTTTTAAGGGTTTGCTCTCTGAACGTCTCAAAGACGTCAGCTAGAAGAAGTACATCCGAAGTTAAGTAGAGATCGCTGTACTCTCCCAGGTTTCTCACATTAAACAGCTCCCATACATTTCTAGCATGATCGTAGTCAGCATCAGTAATTTCTTCTTCATTTAATCTATTGTAGAAGAAGTCCTTAGGAGGCAAGCAGGTCTCGTTCAGAGCATCCCATGACGTAACAAAATCATATGGAAATACACCCTTACGGGTCATCAACTTCAATTTGTCTTCTCCAAAGTACTTTAGCGTTTCAGGATACGAGGTTAGATTTTTTACCAACTTATCCAAGCTTGTACTGAGGAATCGGAAGCTATCCACAAATCGAAGCTTTATATCTCCTACATACTTGGTGAATGAGATATAGCTTTCTTCAGAGTTAGGAATTACCTCCACACGTTCACTTGTACAACCCAGCTCCTTAACAATGAAATGAGAGTCATATCCGCTAAGGTTATGCATGAAGACTGGTATATATTTAGGTGTTTTGCAGGCTAAATTACATTCATTATGAAGACTTCCACGATATTCACCGCTGATGTGATCATGGTCGCGTACTTTATAGTTCTCTTCTGTAAAGGGTTTTCTACACAAGTAGCATGTCGTAGAAGACTCGAAATCCTTTTGCTGTTGATCCGTAAGTTTCAGAGGCTTAGCAGATTTGTATATATTACCAATCATTTTTGCAAGAGATGTCAGGTACAGCATAAACTTCTGAGCAGCATCAGCACCACGATACACATAGGGTTGCTTAGGAAGACCAGTTTCGAGATGTTCAACACTGGATGTAGGCTTCACGTAAACACAGAAGCTCATTGGTATGTGCTCTTGATAAGGGGTTGTATAGGAAGTTTCAGGATTGGGTATACACGTATGGCATGGAGTGAGAATACTCTCAAAATCCGCATAGATGACATAAGGTACTTTCAGCATCCTCTCAACATTTTTAAACTGTACAATTGATTTCTCCTTGGTAGGCATAACTACCCTTGCAACACCATGTTGAATACAGACGGCTGCATGTTCTTGTAGTTTTTCCTGTCCACTTCGTCCGCTCTGGTCATCAAAATGTGTAAAGCAGCGCTTACAAGTATAAACCCGTCCATTATGGTTAGTTTTCTGGCGTCGAACGAGTTTCTCAAAATTCTTTATATACACGTAGTGATGTTTTCCACTCCTGTCATTCAATAGTAGCAGGTCGCGATGTTCAGGTAGTTCAATATCAGCAACCTTTATCGGATACACTTCGTGCTTCTCATCCAACCCGAAAACGTTAATAGACATATTGTTAAACTTCTCAAATTTAGGTATTTGAGAAAGTGGAGTAGGGTAGGAAACACAGCTGAAGTCGTACTTATCTTGAAGTTGTTTGTATTTGCTCACACGTTGCGCATCCTTCCCTATGAATTTAGCTAATATAGAGTACATGAAACATTTCTCGTCGGTAAAGTTCTGAATGTTTATACACGCTTCTTTAGCTCCGACAGATGACGGTAGTGGTATGTAGCTACTTCCTCGTAACGGGTTGTACTTGTTGATACGAAGTCGAACTCCTTCCACAGCAAGCAAAGCCCAGCTGCTACCCTTAAGCTGAGACTCCTCCATTTCAGTCACCAATTTCTTGAATTTCACTTCAATCGTTGACTCCAGTTCTGTTTCTAGAAACACAGCTTGATTCCGTGTTTTAAATGTTTTGTCACAGGTTTCTCCAATACTGTTAACAAATCGACACTCAGCCAGCAGATTAATTTTAACACTCTTATGAATGCTAAGCTCTTTATGCACAGCCTGGATTATACGTTGTTTTGCCTCTTGCAGATACATATTTAGGTCCTTAGCTGATTCGCATCGTATAAAATACGATTTCAATCGTCCTTCGAATGAAGTTTCGTATTCTTTCATATCACAGTCCTCCATTGTTGACAGCAACTGATGTTTAGTTGGCTCCAATCTTCTTTTCTTCTGAGGGCTGCTTATTTCACATATATCTTCGTGTCGCTGTCCCTTATAACAATCTTTGAAGGTTACATTACAATGTTTACATTTGAAGAGCTTCTTGCAGCTCATCTCGTGTCTTCTCTTGTCATAACCTCGGAGGAACTTCCTCCCACATTTTCCGCATGCATATCCAGTAGCGCTCGGAATAATATCCTTATACGCTGAGTTATTCATCTTTATTCTTGATGTAATAACGTATTAATCACTGATCAATGAAATGTAGACCTCTTCACCTTGACACCACTTTAGAAAGCTGATTATTCTTGGAGAGAACACGATGTTAACACCTCAAGACTAATTAGCACAATGAAGTCCAATGCCCTAGATCACCATATTTATAGAGGGAGCACGAACCTTTTAGATCAATCATAAACTCGTTTCATAACCAGATGTATATGATCGCTCAACGTGTATTAACCCCACAGCCATATAACCTCAAGTCTAGAGACAGGATGTTTATGACGTCACACCCAGAGACAGAATGTCTGACAGCATCAAACACGTTTAAACTCGTCTAATAACTACCTGCTTAAGCTGTCACACCAGCAAGAGAAGATTTCTCCCACGCTCATTCAGACATATATTTCAAATTCAAAGCCTACCACCACCATCACCACCTATTGTACCAAGGTTAATTACAGCTGTATTATCACAGTACTTAAAGTAAAAGCTTAAAAGGTAACGAGAAGATGTCCCCCTTATTTACTTAATTATCTCATGTTTTCATTCCCTTTTCAATTCTTCCTTTCCATCTTCTCACAGAAAGCCCATTACATTTAACTACAATCACGAGAAAAGCAATTTTTCCAGAGTTTCACAGATTCTAAGCTTCTAAATCGAACCCGGTAATACTTTTAATAAATGTATTTTAGCTCCCCAATATCAGCATCTACCATTTAATCTTTACTCGAACCTGATATGATCCATAAGCTTGAAGATATATGAAATCACCCCTTCGGGATTCTATCTAAGTACTTTAAAGTAATTTTTTATAACGATAACGATATTTAAGGACTAGATACTCTGTTTACGTTTACCTTGACATGTCTATCTAAATTAAATTACGAGTTATTAAATGTTTGCAAGTAATTTTCATTGAATCGGTATTCGAACCCAGAACACCAGGAACAAAATAATTTATAATATCAGTCTGACATGTTAAACAAAGCTGTAGGCAGTTACATCATCGATCTAAGTGATATATTCTAGTGTACAGAGGAAAATTAAGAAAGTCATTAAAAATCGGGAATCGAACCAAGCACAACTGATTGCCAATTATATACAGCATTAATCACCCAGTACAGAACCTATCAATCATGCTTTGCTGCACTCCTCTACATCACTTAGTTCCCGAGATAATGAAAATTTAAAAATTAAGGATCGAACCCAGGACGTCAGGTATCTAATTACACATTTACAAGATACTACCTAATAACATAAACGCAATAAAGTTTATTTGGCGTCTTTATCTTAATTGGTTTAGGAGTTATTAAATTTATAATTAAATTCCATCGAATCAGTATTCGAACCCAGAACACCAAGAACAAAATAATTTATAATATGAGTTTGGCATGCTTAAAGGTGCTGTATGTAGTTACAGCATCAATCTAACTGATATTTTCTAGAGTATAGAGTAAAATTAAGGAAGTCATTAAAAAATCGGGATTCGAACTAGAGACAACCGATTAAAAATTATATACAGTATTAATTACACATTATAACAGCTATCAAACATGCTTTGGTCCATTCCTCTAGCTTTCTTAGTTTCCGAGATAATAACGTTTTTAAAATTAAGGATCGAACCCAGGACACCAGGTACCAAAATATACATTCACAAAAAACTACCTAATGACATTAATGTAATAAAGTTTATTTGGCGTCTTTATCTTAATTAGTCTCCGAGTTATTAGAAGATGAATTTGCATTCACTCCTAGGATTCGAACCCAGGCATCCCGGTCAACTTGCAGCAATGTCCTAATGACGCGGAGCATTCCAAAGAATTGATTAGTTTTTATCCCATTGTTCTATCTCTTTTCATTCAGGAGATATAAGCGATTAAACAGTAGAAATAAAATGGGCGGAGCTTGCCGGCATAGATCAAAGAACTTTTATCAGATGTCGGCATCTCTCTGTGGGCTCAAGTCGCTATTATATTTCTACTGTTTAATCGCTTATATCTCCTGAATGAAAAGAGATAGAACAATGGGATAAAAACTAATCAATTCTTTGGAATGCTCCGCGTCATTAGGACATTGCTGCAAGTTGACCGGGATGCCTGGGTTCGAATCCTAGGAGTGAATGCAAATTCATCTTCTAATAACTCGGAGACTAATTAAGATAAAGACGCCAAATAAACTTTATTACATTAATGTCATTAGGTAGTTTTTTGTGAATGTATATTTTGGTACCTGGTGTCCTGGGTTCGATCCTTAATTTTAAAAACTTTATTATCTCGGAAACTAAGAAAGCTAGAGGAATGGACCAAAGCATGTTTGATAGCTGTTATAATGTGTAATTAATACTGTATATAATTTTTAATCGGTTGTCTCTAGTTCGAATCCCGATTTTTTAATGACTTCCTTAATTTTACTCTATACTCTAGAAAATATCAGTTAGATTGATGCTGTAACTACATACAGCACCTTTAAGCATACCAAACTCATATTATAAATTATTTTGTTCTTGGTGTTCTGGGTTCGAATACTGATTCGATGGAATTTACTTATAAATTTAATAACTCCTAAACCAATTAAGATAAAGACGCCAAATAAACTTTATTGCGTTTATGTTATTAGGTAGTATCTTGTAAATGTGTAATTAGATACCTGACGTCCTGGGTTCGATCCTTAATTTTTAAATTTTCATTATCTCGGAAACTAAGTGATGTAGAGGAGTGCAGCAAAGCATGATTGATAGGTTCTGTACTGGGTGATTAATGCTGTATATAATTGCCAATCAGTTGTGCTTGGTTCGATTCCCGATTTTTAATGACTTTCTTAATTTTCCTCTGTACACTAGAATATATCACTTAGATCGATGATGTAACTGCCTACAGCTTTGTTTAACATGTCAGACTGATATTATAAATTATTTTGTTCCTGGTGTTCTGGGTTCGAATACCGATTCAATGAAATTTACTTGCAAACATTTAATAACTCGTAATTTAATTTAGATAGACATGTCAAGGTAAACGTAAACAGAGTATCTAGTCCTTAAATATCGTTATCGTTATAAAAAATTACTTTAAAGTACTTAGATAGAATCCCGAAGGGGTGATTTCATATATCTTCAAGCTTATGGATCATATCAGGTTCGAGTAAAGATTAAATGGTAGATGCTGATATTGGGGAGCTAAAATACATTTATTAAAAGTATTACCGGGTTCGATTTAGAAGCTTAGAATCTGTGAAACTCTGGAAAAATTGCTTTTCTCGTGATTGTAGTTAAATGTAATGGGCTTTCTGTGAGAAGATGGAAAGGAAGAATTGAAAAGGGAATGAAAACATGAGATAATTAAGTAAATAAGGGGGACATCTTCTCGTTACCTTTTAAGCTTTTACTTTAAGTACTGTGATAATACAGCTGTAATTAACCTTGGTACAATAGGTGGTGATGGTGGTGGTAGGCTTTGAATTTGAAATATATGTCTGAATGAGCGTGGGAGAAATCTTCTCTTGCTGGTGTGACAGCTTAAGCAGGTAGTTATTAGACGAGTTTAAACGTGTTTGATGCTGTCAGACATTCTGTCTCTGGGTGTGACGTCATAAACATCCTGTCTCTAGACTTGAGGTTATATGGCTGTGGGGTTAATACACGTTGAGCGATCATATACATCTGGTTATGAAACGAGTTTATGATTGATCTAAAAGGTTCGTGCTCCCTCTATAAATATGGTGATCTAGGGCATTGGACTTCATTGTGCTAATTAGTCTTGAGGTGTTAACATCGTGTTCTCTCCAAGAATAATCAGCTTTCTAAAGTGGTGTCAAGGTGAAGAGGTCTACATTTCATTGATCAGTGATTAATACGTTATTACATCAAGAATAAAGATGAATAACTCAGCGTATAAGGATATTATTCCGAGCGCTACTGGATATGCATGCGGAAAATGTGGGAGGAAGTTCCTCCGAGGTTATGACAAGAGAAGACACGAGATGAGCTGCAAGAAGCTCTTCAAATGTAAACATTGTAATGTAACCTTCAAAGATTGTTATAAGGGACAGCGACACGAAGATATATGTGAAATAAGCAGCCCTCAGAAGAAAAGAAGATTGGAGCCAACTAAACATCAGTTGCTGTCAACAATGGAGGACTGTGATATGAAAGAATACGAAACTTCATTCGAAGGACGATTGAAATCGTATTTTATACGATGCGAATCAGCTAAGGACCTAAATATGTATCTGCAAGAGGCAAAACAACGTATAATCCAGGCTGTGCATAAAGAGCTTAGCATTCATAAGAGTGTTAAAATTAATCTGCTGGCTGAGTGTCGATTTGTTAACAGTATTGGAGAAACCTGTGACAAAACATTTAAAACACGGAATCAAGCTGTGTTTCTAGAAACAGAACTGGAGTCAACGATTGAAGTGAAATTCAAGAAATTGGTGACTGAAATGGAGGAGTCTCAGCTTAAGGGTAGCAGCTGGGCTTTGCTTGCTGTGGAAGGAGTTCGACTTCGTATCAACAAGTACAACCCGTTACGAGGAAGTAGCTACATACCACTACCGTCATCTGTCGGAGCTAAAGAAGCGTGTATAAACATTCAGAACTTTACCGACGAGAAATGTTTCATGTACTCTATATTAGCTAAATTCATAGGGAAGGATGCGCAACGTGTGAGCAAATACAAACAACTTCAAGATAAGTACGACTTCAGCTGTGTTTCCTACCCTACTCCACTTTCTCAAATACCTAAATTTGAGAAGTTTAACAATATGTCTATTAACGTTTTCGGGTTGGATGAGAAGCACGAAGTGTATCCGATAAAGGTTGCTGATATTGAACTACCTGAACATCGCGACCTGCTACTATTGAATGACAGGAGTGGAAAACATCACTACGTGTATATAAAGAATTTTGAGAAACTCGTTCGACGCCAGAAAACTAACCATAATGGACGGGTTTATACTTGTAAGCGCTGCTTTACACATTTTGATGACCAGAGCGGACGAAGTGGACAGGAAAAACTACAAGAACATGCAGCCGTCTGTATTCAACATGGTGTTGCAAGGGTAGTTATGCCTACCAAGGAGAAATCAATTGTACAGTTTAAAAATATTGAGAGGATGCTGAAAGTACCTTATGTCATCTATGCGGATTTTGAGAGTATTCTCACTCCATGCCATACGTGTATACCCAATCCTGAAACTTCCTATACAACCCCTTATCAAGAGCACATACCAATGAGCTTCTGTGTTTACGTGAAGCCTACATCCAGTGTTGAACATCTCGAAACTGGTCTTCCTAAGCAACCCTATGTGTATCGTGGTGCTGATGCTGCTCAGAAGTTTATGCTGTACCTGACATCTCTTGCAAAAATGATTGGTAATATATACAAATCTGCTAAGCCTCTGAAACTTACGGATCAACAGCAAAAGGATTTCGAGTCTTCTACGACATGCTACTTGTGTAGAAAACCCTTTACAGAAGAGAACTATAAAGTACGCGACCATGATCACATCAGCGGTGAATATCGTGGAAGTCTTCATAATGAATGTAATTTAGCCTGCAAAACACCTAAATATATACCAGTCTTCATGCATAACCTTAGCGGATATGACTCTCATTTCATTGTTAAGGAGCTGGGTTGTACAAGTGAACGTGTGGAGGTAATTCCTAACTCTGAAGAAAGCTATATCTCATTCACCAAGTATGTAGGAGATATAAAGCTTCGATTTGTGGATAGCTTCCGATTCCTCAGTACAAGCTTGGATAAGTTGGTAAAAAATCTAACCTCGTATCCTGAAACGCTAAAGTACTTTGGAGAAGACAAATTGAAGTTGATGACCCGTAAGGGTGTATTTCCATATGATTTTGTTACGTCATGGGATGCTCTGAACGAGACCTGCTTGCCTCCTAAGGACTCCTTCTACAATAGATTAAATGAAGAAGAAATTACTGATGCTGACTACGATCATGCTAGAAATGTATGGGAGCTGTTTAATGTGAGAAACCTGGGAGAGTACAGCGATCTCTACTTAACTTCGGATGTACTTCTTCTAGCTGACGTCTTTGAGACGTTCAGAGAGCAAACCCTTAAAACACACAAAGTCGATCCCGCCCATTATTTTACCTCTCCAGGTCTAACATGGGACGCTATGTTACTGTATACTGGAATTAAGTTAGAGCTGTTACAAGATTATGATCAACTACTCATGGTGGAATCAGGTATAAGAGGAGGTTTATGCCAAGTTTCTCATCGGTATGCTGAGGCTAATAACACTTATATGGAGAAGTTTGATCCGACGAGACCAACCCAATTTATCACATACGAGGACGCAAATAACCAATATGGGTGGGCAATGTGTCACGCCCTTCCTTTTGGTGGATTTCAGTGGGTGTCACCTGAAGAAATCAACTTAGAAACACTACAAGAAGATGATCCTCATGGGTACATATTAGAAGTCGACATCGAGTATCCTGCAGAACTTCACGATCTACACAACGATCTACCTTTCCTGCCAGAGTGTATGAAACCATTGGAATCATCTACAAAGAAACTGATACCTCATCTTGGACCTCGAAAGAAGTATGTAGTGCATTACATGGCTTTGGAGCAAGCTCTTAGTCATGGACTACGACTAACAAAAATCCATCGTGTGCTACAATTCCGACAGTCTCAGTGGTTGAAACCTTATGTGGAATTTAACAACAGGCTACGACAACAAGCTGCAAATGATTTCGAGAAGGATCTCTACAAACTCTTTAACAACGCTATGTTTGGAAAAACTATGGAGAACCTGCGTAATCGTATGGATATACGACTGGTGACCAATGAAAAAACTCTAGAGAAGCTGATCGCCAAGCCTACGTTTATCGACAGGACGATATATGCTGATAATCTAGCTGCTGTACATATGGCCTCTCGTCAGATTGTATTCAACAAGCCTATATACATTGGTATGAGTGTGTTGGACATCTCCAAGACATTAATGTATAACTATCATTACGACGTTTTGTTGCCTTATTATGGAGCTGAAAACCTGAAGCTTATGTATATGGACACTGATTCGTTCATTCATCGTGTAACAACTGAAGATGTGTACCAGGACAAGCTACGTTTTCTTGAGCATCTCGATACAGCTGATTACCCTGCCAACCATATATGTTACTCTACTCAGAACAAGAAGGTATTGGGAAAATTTAAAGATGAGGCTAATAGCAAAATCATCCTACGCTTTGTTGGACTACGTCCTAAGATGTATGCCTTAGATATTCAAGGGTCAATGATAAAAAAGATTAAAGGTATAAAACGTAGCGCTATTAAGCAGTACATTTCGTTTGACAGCTATACAGACTGTCTTAAAACCAGTGAAATCATCAGAACACCTATGAATCTGATCCTATCACGAAAGCATGCCCTTGCTACAGTACAAGTGAATAAAATTGCATTGACTCCGTTTGATGATAAAAGAATTATTGCTGATGACGGGATAACAACATATGCGTATGGACATTACGCCATTACAAACAGTGCTTAAAAGAATGTAAGTTAAAGATAAAGATTTTCTAGTGAGTCTACAATCTTAAAAAAGAAGGTATCTGTGTGCTGTATATGCAGATAGCTGACGCCTGATGAAGAAAGAAGAAGATGGAAGGGAAGGTGGTAACCCTGCCATTAGGAGCAATCCTAGTGCTAGTCTCAAGCCTAGATAAAAGGGGAGAGACATCTATAACGAACTAAAATAAAGGTATGTTGACGTAAAGCTTTTCAATTTGTGAACCAATATGCAGTTTATCCCTCTCCGCATCGTACAATAACTGTTTAACATATAATAAGTTTGTAAGATTTAGAAAAAAGTATATAAATTGTTGTAACGTTGGATGAGAAAAGTTTTATAATCGAATTACTCTCTATATTACCATGAGTACCTGTGATACTAGATGAATTACCTGTGAAATATGAAACTATGCTATACCCAACCCTGGAATCTAGCCTCCTGTGATACTACCTGAATTAGCCTAAATACCTACGATACTAGCTGAATTAGCTGTGAAATCATGCATAGCTATGATGCAGTTAGCCTCTGGAATCTAGCCTCCTGTGATACTAGCTGAATTAGCTTAAATGCTCACGATACTAGCTGAATTGGCTATGAAAATGATTTAAATACCTGTGATACTACCCGAATCATGTGAAATTACCTTAACTAGCTCTGATACGAATTCCTGCTCTAAATTAGCACGAGCACCTGTGATACTACCTGAATTACCTGTTAAAATGACTCAAATACCATTGATACAACCTGAATCACCTGCATTTACCTTAAATAGCTGTGATACAAATCTCTGATCGAAATTATCAATAATATCTGTGAAACTATGCTGATTACCTCAAATACTTATGATATTACCTGAACTATCTGTAAAATACGAAACTAGGCTATAACCAACCCCTGGAACCTACCCTCCTGTAATGCTTGCTTAATTACTCTAAACACCTATGTTACTTGAATTATCCTAAATACCTACGATACCCTCTGAATTACCTGTGAAATATGAAACTATGCTATACCCAACCCTGGAATCTAACCTCCTGTGATACTAGCTGAATTAGCCTAAATACCTACGATACTAGCTGAATTAGCTGTGAAATCATGCATAGCTATGATGCAGTTAGACTCTGGAATCTATCCTGTGTTACTAGACGAATTAGCCTAAAAACATACGATACTAGCTGAATTACCTGTGAAATCATACACTGCTATGATCCAGTCAGCCTCTTGCAATACTATCTGAATTACTTACCTGTTAGTGTTAGTGGGTTAGCTTTTCCCGTTGCAGGTCACCTTTTTCCCTTTGGTGGTCGCCTTTTTCCCTTTGCTGGTGACATTTTTCCCTTTGCTGGTCACGTTTTTCCCTTTGCTAGTCAACTTTTTCCCTTTGTGGGTCTCCTTTTTCCCTGAGCAGTCACCTTTTTCCCCTGAACGTGTCACCTTTTCCCTGAATAGGTTACGTGATGGGCATGTCTAGAATTAGCGTTCTAACATTGACATGAAACAGTTTTCCACTAAGTTCACGTCTAAAGTCGCTTTCAAGTCTAGCCCTCCTATTCCCTATCTCTCCTGTATATAAGTCCATATTCCTACTGCTACACTACCTGTCTAGCCTAACACCTCTTCTCCTGTTCCTATACCTCTCATATAAACCATACTCTATTCCTCTAGATCTGTCTAGCCTAACACCTCCCCTCGTTTTCCTATACCTCTCATATAAACTATACTCTACTCAGCCTCTGTCTAGCCTAGCACCTCCCCTCGTATTCCCTATCTGTCTCATATAAAGCGCACTCCTCCTCCTACCACTGTCTAGCCTAGCGTTAGTCCTCGTATTCCCTATCTCGCCCATATAAATGCATTTTCCTCCTTGAAGACTCTCTCAACCTAGCACCTACCTTCGTTTTCCCTATCTTTTCCCATATAGACGTATACTCTCTCATTCAGACCTTCCCGACTAGCCTAGCACTTCTCCTCATATTCCCCTACCTCTCTCATATAAGATGCATTCCCTCATTCAACACCGTCTAGCCTAGCATCGACCCTCGTATTCCCTATCTCTCGCATATAAACGCCTACTCCATCATTCAAAACTCCTATCCTAATACCTCTCCTCGGTTCGCTAATCGCTCATATTCTACCCTTCAGGTCCTGTTTAGTATAGCATCTTTCCTTGTATTCGCTATCTCTCTCGTATAAAGCATATACCTCCCTCCTTTAGCATCTGACTAGCCTAGCATCAGCCCTGGTATTCCCTATCTCTCCTGTATATAAGTCCATATTCCTACTGCTACACTACCTGTCTAGCCTAACACCTCTGCTCCTGTTCCTATACCTCTCATATAAACCATACTCTATTCCTCTAGCTCTGTCTAGCCTAACACCTCTTCTCCTGTTCCTATACCTCTCATATAAACCATACTCTATTCCTCTAGCTCTGTCTAGCCTAACGCCTCTCTCGTTTACCTATGACTCTCACATAAACCATACTCTGCTCCTCGACCTCTGTCTAGTCTAACTCCTCTCCTCGTTTTCCTATACCACTCATATAAACCATACATTACTCAGCCTCTGTCTAGCCTAACACCTCCCCTCGTTTTCCTATACCTCTCATATAAACTATACTCTACTCAGCCTCTGTCTAGCCTAGCACCTAACTTCGTTTTCCCTATCTTTCTCATATAAAGCGCACTCCCCCTCCTACCACTGTCTAGCCTAGCGTCAGTCCTCGTATTCCCTATCTCGCCCATATAAACGCATTTTCCTCCTTGAACCGTCGCATCTAGCCTCGTTTTCCCTATCCTTTCCCATATAAACGCAAAAAACTGCGCTCGATCTCTCTATATATACCTACTATGGTCCATCTAACCCGTAGTATTCGGGTTAGATGGACCATGGTATATGGGAGAGATGGACCTGCATAAAATAGGAGGAGAATTAAATGATACATTCGTAATTAGTACTTATTGGTATATTGTAAATCATTTATCATGTAGAACAAACATTTGCTGTTTTACTGAGTTCATTTTGGAGTATGTTTTTTAGATTTACCCTCTCCTCCCACATAAGTCGCACTTCATGCCGTATTTGGTGCAGTTCTCATGAAGCCAACGGGTACACATTCGGCATTGGATCCAGTCTTCATTGCTTTTGGTTGCGTTGTAGTCCTCTCCGCACCCAGCACGTTCATTTTCATTCCACTCTTCAAGATCATCGTCACTGTCATTGCATACACCATCATCTTTTAGGGACCCTTCGGAATCAGAATTGTCGCTCCCTCTTCTTCTGGTTCTTGGCCTCTTAGTTTTAGACACGTTAGATTTCCCATTAGCTCTACTCTTCTTAGCTTTCCAAAGGTTAACATTCCCCTTTGAATTCGGTATCTTGGAAACACTTGCTGCCTTACCACTTATTGTAGTTTTCTTCTTCAAAGTTACTATTGGGGAAATGTCATTAAGGAGTTTACTTGGTGTTGGTATTTGGGTCTCCTTGTCTACCTGAGTTTCATTAGGAGAATTATTTTCCACGTAGGATATCCAAGGAACTGCCAAGGAATCATCAGTTTGAGGACGTGTGGAACTTGAACCATTAGTCAAAGGTAAATCATTTGAAATATCCAGCAACTTCGTTGATTCCCATAACTTGCTTTTTAGTGCATCCACAGCTTTCTGTAAGTGGTCTACACTCCAACATCCTCTTGTAGAGCCCTTTTTCCTTTTGTAGGTAGTTGGCATTCCTCTAAAATAATAATAATAATAATAATAATAATAATAATAATAATAATAATAATAATAATAATAAAAATAAGGCATCTATCTCTATTTCTCCTTTTATAAACGATTTATCGATACTCACACTATATATACATGTATATGTATATATCTATGTCATTAGTCAATAAGTAAACAAATGTTCATTTATATATTACACTATAACCACTAAAGTTTTACCAAAAAGGATTGTATAAACATTAAAGTTATAAAAAATATGGTCCATCTTTCCAGTGAGGACCTGGTCCAACTCTCGCGAATGTCAGGGAGAGATGGACCAGCCTGCCATTTTGCATCGCTTGGGGGCAGCGTCACCAGAACATCCCATGGGGCTACATTTACTTGTTTTACGCTTCCTAAGAAGCTTTGGTAAAAGTGCGATATCAAATACTGTGTAAAATACCTAACTATATAAATAGTAAAAAAAAATTGACATACCTGATTTTAATTATGCGGTATATAAATGAAATGCTTCAACAAATCAAGACGAAAACAACAGTCACACATTCTCATCTGCCACTAGCAGGCGACACTACCGCTAACTCGCTCTACTGGATGGTTCGAGAAATAATTAACTGGTCCATCTCTACCAGTGGTCCATCTCTCCCGGAATTACCCTATTTATTGTGAAAAAATAATATCGTAATCATAGCTGGAATGTTACCGTCTCTAGCTACTATTTATGTAATGGAAAGGTATAAGTGCCCTACTAGTTCAACGTACCTCAAAACGTGTAATTACAATGAAACCTCTGTATCGAACTCTTAGCTCGACCGCAATACGTACTCAACCTACTATATAGTGACAGGGAAGGTAAAATGCATTGTTAGTTCAAAGGACCTCAAAACATGCATTTACTGTTAAACCACTATATCGAAATCTTAGCTGGAGCGTTACCTTCTCAAGCTAGTATACGTGTGATGGAGAAGGTTTAAATGCTTTATCAGTTCAAGGGACCTCAAAACATGTATTTACTGTGAAACCACTGTTCTGGATTCTTAGCTGAAATGTTACCTTCTCTAGCTACTATGCATCTGAAGGAGAAGGTATAAGTGTTTTATTAGTTCAAAGGACCTCAAAACGTGTATTTAAAATGACCTCCGTATCGAAATCTTAGCTGTACCGCAATGCGTATTCTATCTACTATATAGTGACAGAGAAGTTAAAATACATTGTCAGTTCAAGGGACCACAAAACATATATTAACTGTGAAACCATTATATCGAAATCTTAGCTGGAGTGTTACCTTCTCCAGCTACTATGCCTCTGATGGAGAAGGTATAAGTGCTTTATTAGTTCATGGGACCTTAAAGCGTGTGGTTACAATGAAACCTCTGTATCGAACTCTCAGATCAACCGAAATACGTACTCTACCTAACATATAGTGAGAGAGAAGGTGAAAATGCATTGAAAGATCAAGGGACCTCAAAACATGTATTTACTGTGGAACCACTATATCGAAACTCGGCTGGACTGTTACCTTCTCTAGCTACTAAACATGTGATGGAAAGGTATACCTGCCCTATTAGTTCAAGGTACCTCAAAACGTGCATTTACAATGAAAGCTCTGTATCGAACTCTCAGCTAGAATGCAAAATTTTCTCTACATGCTATATGGTAAAAGCTAATGTATAAATTCTTTATTAGTTACACGGTACTCAAAATGTGTATTTCCATTGAAATTGTGTATCGAAGTTTATGCTGAAATGCAACTCCTTCTCTACCCACTATATATGTGCTGGAGAAGGTATAAATACTTTATTAGTTCAAAGGTACTCAAAACGTGTATTTACGGTGAAATCTTTGTATCGAGTTTTAGGCTGGAATGTATTACCTTCTATTACTACATTGTATGTTATAGAGAATGTATAAATGCTTTTTCGGGTCAAGGGAACCCAATATATGTATTTGCTGTGAAAGCACAGTATCAACCTCTTAGCTGGAATGTTACCTTCTCTAGCTACTATACGTGATAGAAAAGATGTAAGTGCTCTATTAGTTCAAGGGACTCCGAAACGTGTATTTATAATGAAACTTCTGTGTCGAACCCCTAGCTGGAGCGCAATACTTCCTCTACCTACTATATATTGACAGGGAAGGTAAAAATGCATTGTCCGTTCAAGGGACCTCAAAACATGTATTCAGGCTGAAACCAATGTATCGAAGTCTTATCTGGTATGTCACCTTCTCTAGCTACTACACATGTCATTGAGAAAGTAAAAGTGCTTTATTAGTTCTAAGGACCTCAAAACATGTATTTACTGTGAAATCACTATATCGGAATCTGAACGGGAATGTTACTTTCTCTTGCTCCTATACATGTGATGGAGAAGTTTTAAATGCTTTATCACTTCAAGGCACCTCAAAACATGTATTTAGCTTGAAACCAAAGTATCGAATTCTTAGCTGGTATGTCACATTCTCTAGCTACTATACATATCCTGGAGAAGGTATAAGTACTTTGTTACTTGAAGGGACCTTAATACGTGTATTTATAGTGAAAGCTTCATATCGAATTCTTCGCTAGTATGCACTAACCACTCTGCCACTATACATGTGGTACTGAAGGTATAAATACTTCGTTATTTCAAGGGACCTCAAAACATGTATTTTCTGTGAAACCACTATATTGAACTCTTTGCTGGAATGGAGAAGGTATCAGTCCTTTATTGGTTTAAGGGACCTCAAAACAAGTATTTACGGTGAAACCTCTGTATCGAACTCTAGGTGGAATGCAATACCTACCCTACCTACTATTTATACATCTGGTACACAAGCTATAAATGATTCTTTAATTCAAGGGACCTCAAAATGTTTATTTACGTGAAATCTTAGAATCGAGTTTTAAGCCGGAATGCAATACGGTCTCTACCTACTATACATATGGTAGAGAAGGTACAGAGGCTTTATTAGTTCAAGGGATTTTATAACGTGGATTTAAGGTGAAATATCGTTATCTAATTCTTAGCCGGAATGCAATACCTTCTATAGGTATACTCTATGTGCTAGAGAAGGTATAAATGCGTTATCATTTCAAGGGACTTCAAAACGTGTTTACGATGAAATGGCTGTATTGAATTTTATGCTTGTACGCAATACCTTTTACAACTACTATACATGTGACGGAGAAGCTATAAATTTTTTATTAGTTACAGGGTCCTCAAAATGTGTATTTCCAGTATATTTGTGTATTGAAGTTTAAGCTGAAACTCAACTCCCTCTGTACCTGCTATATATGTGCTGGAGAAGGTATACATATTTTATTAGTTCAATGGAACTCAATACGTGTATTTACGGTGAAATCTTTATATCGAGTTTTAAGCTGGAATGCATTGCCTTCTATTACTACATTGTATGTTATAGAGAATGTATAAGCTCTTTTTCAGTTTAAGGGACCTCGAAACATGTATTTACTGTGAAACCACTATATCGAAATCCTAGCTGGAATGTTACCTTCTCTAGCAACTATGCATCTGATGGAGAAGGTATAAGTGCTTTATTAGTTGAAGGGACCTCGAAACGTGTAATTACAATGAACTCACAGAATCGAACACTTAGCTCTACCGCAATACGTTCTCTAGCTATTATACAGTGACAGGGAAGGTAAAAATGCATTGTCATTTCAAGGGACCTCAAAACATGTATTTACTGTAAAAATCACTATATCGAAATCTTAGCGGAATGTTACATTTTCTTGCTCCTATACATGTGATGGAGAAGGTATAAGTGCTTTGTTACATAAGGGACCTCAATACGTGTGTTTATAGTGAAAACTCCATATCGAATTCTTCGCTAGAATGAACTAACCACTCTACCACTATACATGTTGTACTGAAGGTATAAATGCTTCGTTATTTCAAGGGACCTCAAAACGTGTATTTACGGTGAAAACTCTGTATCAATTTCTTAGCTGGAATGAAAAGATCCTCTAATAACATTGTAGGTGATTGAGAAGGTATAAATGCTTTATTATTTCAAGGGAACTTAAAGCGAGTATTTACGGTGAAATCCTTTATCGAGGTTTAAGCTGGAATGCAATACCTTCTATAGCTACATTGAATGTTAAAGAGGAGGTATTTGTCAGGTCAACGCACCCCAAAACATGTATTTACTCTGAAACCACTGCATCGACCTCTTAGCTGGAATGTTAGCTTCTCTAGCTGCTATACAAACATGTAATGGAAAGGTATAAGTGCCCTACTAGTTCAAGGTACCTCAAAACATGTAATTACATTGTAACCTTTCTATCCAACTCTTAGCTCGACAGCAATACGTAGTCTACATACTATATAGTATAGAGAAGGTAAAAATGCATTGTCAGTTCAAGGGACCTCAAAAGATGTATTTACTGTGAAACCGCTATATTGAATCCTTAGCTGGAATGCTCCCTTCTCTAGCTACTATGCATGTGATGGAGAAGGTTTAAATGCTTTATCAGTTCAAGGGTCCTCAAAGCATGTATTTAGGGTGAAACAAATTTATCGAAGTCTTAACAAGGTATGTCACCTTCTCTGGCTAATAAGCATGTCATGGAGAAGGAATAAGTCCATTATTTCTTCAAGGGACCTCAAAGCGTGTATTTATAGTGAAAATTCCTTATCGAATTCTTCGCTAGAGTACAATAACCACTGTACCACTATACATGTGGTACAGTAGGTATAAATACTTCGTTATTTCAAGGGACCTCAAAGCGTGTATTTACAGTGAAATCTCTGTATTGTTTTCTTAGCTGGAATGCAATACCTTCTCTAATAACGTTGCATGTTATAGAGAAAGTATAAATGCTTTATTAGTTTAAGGCACCTCAAAACGTGTATTTATGTTGAAATCCTTGTATCTAGTTTTAAACTGCAACGCAATACCTTCTATAGCTACATTGTATGACATAGTGAAGGTGTAAAGGGTTGTCAGGTCAAGGCACCCCAAAATATATATTTACTGTAAAACCACTGTATCGAACTCTTATCTGGAATGTCACCTTCTCAAGCTACTATACATGTGATGGAAATGTATAACTTCCCTAATCGTTCAAGGTACCTCAAAACGTGTATTTACCATAAAACCTCTGTATCGAACTCTCAGCTGGAATGCAATACGTTCTCCACATGCTTAATACTCACAGGGAAGGTACAAATGTTTTATTTGTTACAGGGTCCCCAAAATGTGTATTTCCAGTAAAATTCTGTATCGAAGGTTAAGATGGAATGCTACTCCTTCTATACCTTCTATATATGTGCTGGAGAAGGTATACATACTTTATTAGTTGAAGGGAACTCAAAACGTGTATTTAAGGCGAAATCTTTGTATCGAGGTTTAAGCTGGAATGCATTACCTTCCATCACTACATTGTATGTTATAGGGACGGTATAAATGCTTTTTCAGTTCAAGGGACCTAAAAATATGTATTTACTGTGAAACCAGTATTTTGGATGCTTAGCTGGAATGTTAGCTTCTCTAGCTACTATGCATCTGATGGAGAAGGTATAAGTGCTTTATTAGTTCAAAGGATCTCAAAACGTGTATTTAAAGTGACACCTCTGTATATTAATCTTAGCTGGAAGATAATACTTACTCTACCTACTATATAGCGACAGAGAAGGAAAAAATGCATTGAAAGTTCAAGGGACTTCAAAACATGTATTTACTGTGAAACCATTATATCGAAATACTAGCTGGAATGTTACCTTCTCTAGCTACTATGCCTCTGATGGAGAAGGTATAAGTGCTTTATTAGTTCAAGGGACCTCAAAACGTGTAATTACGATGAAACCTCTGTATCGATCTCTAAGATCAACCGCAATACGTACTCTACCTAATATATAGTGAGAGAAGGTAAAAATCCATTGAAAGTTCAAGGGACCTCAAAATATGTATTTACTGTGAACCACTATATCTAAATCTTAGCTGGATTGTTACCTTTTCTAGCTAATATACATGTCATGGAGAAGATATAAGTGCTTTATTCGTTCAGGGGACCTCAAAACGTGTATTTACCTGGCATGTTACCTTCACTAGCTACTATGCATCTGATGGAGAAGATATAAGTGCTTTATCAGTTCAAGGGACCTCAAAACATGTATTTACTGTGAAACCAGTATTTTGGATGCTTAGCTGGAACGTTAGCTTCTCTAGCTACTATGCATCTGAAGGAGAAGGTATAAGTGCTTTATTAGTTCAAAGGATCTCAAAACGTGTATTTGAAATGACACCTCAGTATATTAATCTTAGCTGGAAGGTAATACGTACTCTACCTACTATATAGTGACAGAGAAGGTAAAAATGTATTGTCAGTTCAAGGGACCTCAAACCATGTATTTAATGTGAAACCACTATATTGAAATCTTAGCTGGAATGTTTCCTTCGCCAACTCATGCCTCTGACGGAGAAGGTATAAGTGCTTTATTAGATCAGGGGACATCAAAACGTGTAATTACAATGAATCCTCTGCATCGATCTCTGATATCGACCGCAATACGTGCTCTACCTAAAATGTAGTGAGAGAGAAGGTAAAAATACATTGAAAGTTCAAGGGACCTCAAAACATGTATTTACTGTGGAACCACTATATAGAAATCTTAGCTGGATTGTTACCTTTTCTAGCTAATATACATGTCATGGAGAAGATATAAGTGCTTTATTAGCTCAAGGGACCTCTAAACGTGTATTTATGGTGAAATGTTATCGAATTCTTCCCTAGAATGCAATAACCACTCTACCTACTATACATGTGGTACAGAAGGTATAAATGCTTCGTTATTTTAAGGGTCCTCAAAACGAGTATTTACGGTGAAATCACTGTAACGATTTCCTAGCTGGAATGCAATACCTTGTCCTGTAACATTGTATGTGATAGAGAGGGTATAAATGCTTTATTAGTTCAAGGGACTTCAAAACCTGAAATCCTTGCATCTAGTTTTAAGTTACAATTCAATACCGTCTATAACTACATTGTTCATTATATAGAAGGTATAAATGGTTTGTCAGGTCAAGGCACCCCAAAAAATGTATTTACTGTGAACCCACAGTATCGACCTCTTAGCTGGAATGTTACCTTCTCTAGCTACTATACGTGATGGAGAAGATACAAGTGCTCCATTAGTTCAAGGGACTCCAAAACGTGTATTTATAATGAAACTTCTGTGTCGAACCTTTAGCTGGACCGCAATACTTACTGTACCTACTATATATTGACAGGGAAGGTAAAAATGCATTGTCAGGTCAATGGACCTCAAAACATGTATTCAGGCTGAAACCAATGTATACAAGTCTTATCTGGTATGTCACCTTCTCTAGCTACTACACATGTCATTGAGAAAGTAAAAGTGCTTTATTGGTTCTACGGACCTCAAAACATGTATTTATAATGAAAACCCTTTATCGAATTCTTCTCTAGAATGCAATAACCACTCTAACTACTATACATGGGCTACAGAAGGTATAAAGGTTCCGTTATTTCAAGGCACCTAAAAACGTGTATTTACGGTGAAATCTCTGTATCGATTTCTTAGCTGAAATGCAACACCTCTAATAACATTGTATCTGACAGAGAAGTTATAAAATTTTATTAGTTCAAGGGAACCCAAAATGTGTATTTACGGTCAAATCTCTGTATCGATTTCTTATCTGGAATCCAATACCTTCTCCTTATTAAATATTAAATATGATAGAGACGGTAAAATTGCTTTTTTAGTTCAAGGGACCTCAAAACGTGTACTTACAATGAAACCTCTGTATCTATCTCTTAGCTGGACCGCAATAAGTACTCTACCTACTATATAGTGACAGAGAAGATAAAAATGCATTGTCAGTTCACGGTATCTCAAAACATGTTTTATCTGTGAAACCACTATATCAAAACCTTACCTAGAATGTTACCTTCTCTAGCTAATATACATGTGATGGAGAAGGTTTAAATGCTTTATCAGTTCAAGGGACCTCAAAACATGTATTTAGGTTGAAAAAACTGTATCAAATTCTTAGCTGGAATGTTAGTTTCTCTAGCTACTATACATGTGATGGGAAGGTATAAGTGCCCTATTAGTTCAAGGTATCTCAAAACGTGTATTTACAATGAAAAACTGTACCGAACTCTCAGCTGGAATGCAATACGTTGTCTACATGCTCTATGGTGAGAATGAAGGTATGAATATTTTATTAGCTTCAGGGTCCACAAAATGTGTATTTCCAGTAAAATTCTGTATCGAAGCTTAAGCTGGAATATAAGTCCTTGTATATCCGCTATATATGCGTTGGAGAGGGTATAAATACTCACCTCAAAACCAGTATTTACGGTGAAATCTTTATATCGAGTTTTAAGCTGGTATGCAATACCTTCCATTACTACATTGTATGTTACAGAGAAGGTATAAATGCTTTTTCAGTTCAAGGGAGCTCAAATCATGTATTTACTGTGAAACCAGTTTATTGAACTCTCAGCTGGAATGTTACCTTCTCTAGCTACTGTACATCTGATGGACAATGTATAAGTGCTTTATTAGTTCAAGGGACCTCAAAACGTGTATTTAAATGAAACCTCTGCAGTGAACTCTTTGTTCGACAGCAATATGTACTCTATCTACTGTATATGACAGAGAAGCTAAAAATGAGTTGTCAGATTAGGGACCTCAAAAGATGTATTTACTGTGAAGCCACTATATCGAAATCTTGGTTAGAATGTTACCTTCTCTAACCGCTATGCATGTGATGGAGAACGTTTAAATGCTTTATCAGTTCAAGAGACCTTCAAACATGTGTTTACTGTGAAACCACTATATCGATCTCTTAGCTACATTCTCACCTTCTCCAGCTACAATGCACCTGATGGAATAGTTGAAGTGCTTTTTTAGTTCAAGGGGCCTCAAAATATGTAATTACAATGAAACCACTGTATCGATCTCTTAATTCGAACGCAATACGCTCTCTACCTACATTATAGTGACAGAGAAGGAAAAAATGCATTGAAAGTTCAAGGGACCTCAAAACATGTATTTACTGTGAAACCATTTTATCGAAATACTAGCTGGAATGTTACCTTCTCTAGCTACTATGCCTCTGATGGAGAAGGTATAAGTGCTTTATTAGTTCAAGGGACCTCAAAACGTGTAATTACGATGAAACCTCTGTATCGATCTCTAAGATCAACCGCAATACGTACTCTACCTAATATATAGTGAGAGAAGGTAAAAATCCATTGAAAGTTCAAGGGACCTCAAAATATGTGTTTACTGTGGAACCACTATATCTAAATCTTAGCTGGATTGTTACCTTTTCTACCTAATATACATGTCATGGAGAAGATATAAGTGCTTTATTAGTTCAAGGGACCTCAAAACGTGTATTTATAGTAAAATGTCGTTATCGAATTCTTCCCTAGAATGCAATAACCACTCTACATAGCATGTGGTACAGAAGGTATAAATGCTTCGTTATTTCAAGGGTCCTCAAAACGTGTATTTACGGTGAAATCACTGTAACGATTTCTTTGCTGGAATGCAATACCTTGTCTAGTAACATTGTATGTGATAGTGAGGGTATAAATGCTTTATTAGTTCAAGGGACCTCAAAACGTGTTTTACGCTGGAATCTTTGCATCTAGTTTTAAGTTGGAATGCAATACCGTCTATAACTACATTGTTCATTATATAGAAGGTATAAATGGTTTGTCAGGTCAAGGCACCCCAAAACATGTATTTACTGTGAAACCACAGTATCGACCTTTTAGCTGGAATGTTAGCTTCTCTAACTGCTATACAAACATGTAATGGAAAGGTATAAGTGCCCTACTAGTTCAAGGTACCTCAAAACATGTAATTACATTGTAACCTTTCTATCCAACTCTTAGCTCGACAGCAATACGTAGTCTACATACTATATAGTATAGAGAAGGTAAAAATGCATTGTCAGTTCAAGGGACCTCAAAAGATGTATTTACTGTGAAACCGCTATATTGAATCCTTAGCTGGAATGCTCCCTTCTCTAGCTACTATGCATGTGATGGAGAAGGTTTAAATGCTTTATCAGTTCAAGGGTCCTCAAAGCATGTATTTAGGGTGAAACAAATTTATCGAAGTCTTAACAAGGTATGTCACCTTCTCTGGCTAATAAGCATGTCATGGAGAAGGAAAAAGTCCTTTATTTCTTCAAGGGACCTCAAAACGTGTATTTATAGTGAAAATTCCTTATCGAATTCTTCGCTAGAGTGCAATAACCAATGTACCACTATACATGTGGTACAGTAGGTATAAATACTTCGTTATTTCAAGGGACCTCAAAGCGTGCATTTACGGTGAAATCTCTGTATCAATTTCTTAGCAGGAATGCAATACCTTCTCTAATAACGTTGCATGTTATAGAGAAAGTATAAATGCTTTATTAGTTTAAGGCACCTCAAAACGTGTATTTATGTTGAAATCCCTGTATCTAGTTTTAAACAGCAACGCAATACCTTCTATAGCTACATTGTATGAAATAGTGAAATTGTAAAGGGTTTGTCAGGTCAAGGCACCCCAAAACATGTACTTACTATAAAACCACTGTATCGAACTCTTATCTGGAATGTCACCTTCTCAAGCTACTATACATGTGATGGAAATGTATAACTGCCCTAATCGTTCAAGGTACCTCAAAACGTGTATTTACAATAAAACCTCTGTATCGAACTCTCAGGTGGAATGCAATACGTTGTCCACATGCTTAATACTGACAGGGAAGGTATAAATGTTTTATTTGTTACAGGGTCCCCAAAATGTTTATTTCCAGTAAAATTCTGTATCGAAGGTTAAGATGGAGTGCAATGCCTTTTATACCTTCTATATATGTGCTGGAGAAGGTATACATACTTTATTAGTTCAAGGGAACTTAAAACGTGTGTTTACTGTGAAATCTTTGTATCGAGGTTTAAGCTGGAATGCATTACCTTCCATCACTACATTGTATGTTATAGAGACGGTATAAATGCTTTTTCATTTCAAGGGACCTCAAAATATGTATTTACTGTGAAACCAGTATATCGAACTCTCAGCTGGCATGTTACCTTCACTAGCTACTATGCATCTGATGGAGAAGATATAAGTGCTTTATTAGTTCAAGGGACCTCAAAACCTGTATTTACAATGAAACTTCTGTATCGAGCTCTTAGGTGAACCACAATACGTACTCCACCTACTATATAGTGACAGAGAAGAGAAAATTGCATTGTCAGTTCAAGGGACCTCAGAATATGTATTTACTGTGAAACAACTATATCGAAATCTTAGCAGGAATGTTACCTTCTCTAGCTACTATACATGTGATGAAGAACGTTTAAATGCTTTATCAGTTCAAGGGACCTCAAAACATGTATTTACTGTGAAACCAGTATTTTGGATGCTTAGCTGGAATGTTACCTTCTCTAGCTACTATGCATCTGATAGAGAAGGTATAAGTGCTTTATTAGTTTAAAGGACCTCAAAACGTGTATTTAAAATGAAACCTGTCTATATAAATATTACCTGGAATGCAATACGTACTCTACCTACTATATAGTGACAGAGAAGGTAAAAATGCATTGTCAGTTCAAGGGACCTCAAAACATATATTTAATGTGAAACCATTATATCGAAGTCTAAGCTGGAATGTTTCCTTCTCCAACTTCTATGCCTCTGATGGAGAAGGTATAAGTGTTTTATTAGATCAAGGGACCTCAAAACGTGTAATTACAATGAAACCTGTGTATCGATCTCTCAGATCGACCGCAATACGGTCTCTACCTAAAATGTAGTGAGAGAGAAGGTAAAAATACATTGAACGTTCAAGGGACCGCAAAACATGTATTTACTCTGTAACCACTATATCGAAATCTTAGCTGGAATGCTACCTTCTCTAGCAACTATACGTGTGATGGAGAAGGTTTAAATGCTTTATTAGTATAAAGGACATCAAAAAGTGCATTTATACAGAAAAGTCCTTATCGAATTCTTCGATAGAACGCAATAACCACTCTACCTACTATACAATGGTACAAAAGGTATAAATGCTTCATTATTTCAAGGAACCTTAAAACGTGTATTTACACTGAATTCTCTGCAATGATTTCTAAGCTGGAATGCAATACCTTCTCTAAAAACATTGTATGTCATAGAGAAGGTATAAATGCTTTATTATTTCAAGGGACCTCAAAACGTAGATTTACCCGGAAATTCATGTATCTAGTTTTAAGTTGGAATAAAATACCGTCTATAGCTACATTGTATGTTTTGTCAGGTCAAGGCACCTCAAAACATGTATTTACCGTGAAACCACAGTATAGACCTCTTAGCTGGAATGTTACCTTCTCTAGCTACTATTCATGTAGTGGAAAGGTATAAATGCCCTACTAGTTCAAGATACCGCAAAACGTGTAATTACAATCAAACCTCTGTGTCGAACTCTTACTTCGACCGCAATACGTACTCTAGCTACTGTATAAAGACAGGGAAGGTAAAAATGCATTGTAAGTTGACGAGACCTCAAAACATGCATTTACTGTGAAACCACTATATCGAAATCTTAGCGGTAATACTACCTTCTCTAGCTACTATACATGTGATGGAGAAGGTTTAAATGCTTTATCAGTTCAAGGGACCTCAAAACATGTATTTACTGTGAAACCACTATTTTGGATTCTTAGCTGGAATGTTACCTTCTCTAACTACTATGCATCTGATGGAGAAGGTATAAGTGCTTTGTTAGTTCAAGGGTCCTCGAAACGTGTATTTACAATAAAAGCTCTGTATCAAAATCTCAGCTGGAATGCAATACGTTCTCTACATGTTATATGGTGACAGGGAAGGTATAAATGTTTTATTAGTTATAGGGTCCTCCAAATGTGTATTTACTGTGAAACCACTATATCGAAATTTTAGCTGAAATGTTACCTTCTCTAGCTTCTGTACATGTGATGGAGAAGGTTTAAATGTTTTATAAGTTCAAGGTACCTCGAAACATGTATTTAGGTTGTAACAAGTATATCGAAGTCTTAGGTGGTGTGTCACTTTCTCTAGCTACTACACATGCCATGGAGAAGGTATAAGTGCTTTATTAGTTCAAGGGACCGCAAAACGTGTATTCAGAATGAAAACTCCTTATCGAATTCTTCGCTAGAATTCAATAACCACTCTACCTACTATACATGTGGTACAGAAGGTATAAATGTTTCGTTATTTCAGGGGACCTCAAAATGTGCATTTATGGTGAAATCTCTGTATCGATTTTTTAGCTGGAATGCAACACCTATGTACGTGATAGAGATGCTTTTTTATTTGTTCAAGGGACTTCAAAGTGTGTATTTCCGGTGAAATGTCTGAATGGTTTTGTTTAGTGGAATGCAACGTAAATGTATTGTGATTGTAGGTTTAAACGGAATAGAGAATGCTGAATCTATAGTCAGCTGTTTAAAACCGATTCACTATATGCTGTATTTCAAATTGCATACTCTCACCATGACATCGCGATACCATTTTAAAAGATTACAAACTATTGATCGATTCAAGCGAGTATTAATAAATAAATTAATAAATAGCATTGTTTTAAATATGTGTACAACGTTACGAAGAGAAAACATACTTCTTACTCTAATACTATTGTCAGCACAGAATGGCAGACATAAGTAGGTTAAAATACATGAATTTAAACTTACCAGTACTGCAGAATTAATGTATTTCAGGAACGCCAAACCACTGAAAACTTTTTTGTGTTCACTCGATCATGTGCCATCATCGCCGCGAGTATTCAAAGCTACCATGTTAATTGTGTCATGTATGACGTTGCCAACTTAAAACTTTTGGACTGCGTGGATGTATAATAGGATATGTGGATGTATATAACAGGATTGCTTACCATGTACAACGTACTGAAAATACGTGCCGTCGTCTAGTATTCCGCCACCATTATGGACCAATACATCAGGGAATGCGATAATGAATAGTATAGTTTCATATGCACCCCGTCAAGAAAGTATTCGCATGCACTTTTAAAAATTCTAGCAGCCAAATTAATGGAAGGGAAAACATCTAACTTTTTTGAACATAAATGTCAAATGGTAATACAGTTTACGTGTTTTGGCGGTTTTTTAAATCGTTCTTTTTATCAGTTTGATAATTTTTTCAAAAATTTGCCAAATTGCAGCATTTTTGTACGTAGAGTTTTCAAAATTATCTTTCGTGCATTGGTTAGAGCTTGTTTTTGTACATACATCCACATACTTGTATTGACATGTGGCTTAAAGTGGTGTAGACATAAATTCGTGAAGTCGTAAAAAGTGTACTGAAAATGAGGAATTAAGACAAAAACGTTGAAAATTCTCAAATTTGACATTTTATTCCTCCGTGAATTAAAATTTTAGGTGGCGCCGTGGCCGAGTGGTTAGACCGGTCGCCTCCCATCGAGGCGGCCCGGGTTCAATCCCAGGGACCTGCATGTGGGATTTGTGGTGGACGAAGCGGCGTCTGGGCGGGTTTTCTTCGGGTTCTCCGGTTTCCCCCGCCATTCATTCCACCAACTGCTCCATCATCACCTTTCCTTTCATCCATTTCACCAACATTTCGTTTCATCTACTTCCTTCATCCCATACCAGGCATCGGGCTGATCACCCATTCTGGATGCTCTGTCTGATCCATGAGTGTCTGCTCCTCGACGGGCCTCTGACCCCAGGCACCCGCTTGTAAGTCCTGAGGGGGTGTATGTCCTACATAAGAGGAGGGTAAACAGATACTGAATGAATGAATTAAAATTTTACTTTCTCCGAAAAATGAAGTAATACACTTAAAGTTGCTCTACTCAATGCATGTAAGATAATTTTGAAAACACTTACAAAAGAGTTGTCGTCCTCCATGATGTAGTGGTTTCTATGCTAGCTTCTAGTTCCCCAGGTCCCGGGTTCAAACCCGACGGAGGGCGATGGATTTCTTCGGGCGTAAATATACTTAGCACGGCTTTCTTCGGAAGGGAAGTAAAGCCGGTGGCTCCGTGTCGTAGATTTTCCCATCGTAAAAGAACCTCAAGTCTGATAAAGGGACCTCTGAGAAAAATTACCCGTCTTTCACACCCAATATTTAAATTGGGTCCCTAAGAACCAAAGCAGTTAAACAGCGTCCATAAATAAAGCTCAATTTTCAATGTATGTGTAAACATATTAAGGAACACAACAAAAGCAAGAAAATCACTGTTTGTCAATACTTACACTTTGGACAGAGTAAGTATAATGAATGCATTTTATCGTTTTTCACACAAGACGATAATTTTGTTGTCTATGCTTGATGGGCAGATTTATCAACGCGCACGTTTTACAGATTTGCTTTAGGTTGTACCTTCTGAAACTGTTGCTGTGGAGGGGGCCAATTACCATATTAATTGCACATTCCTGCATATTAAGTGTGCCGGCGTCCGCATTTCCCCTTACTGTTTAATCGCTTATATCTCCTGAATGAAAAGAGATAGAACAATCAAATAACAACTAGGTAATTCCTTGGAATGCGTTGCGTCCGTGGCGTATTGTTTCATGTTGACAGGGATGCCCGGGTTTGAATCCTAGGAGTGAATACAAATTTATCCTCTAATAACTCCCGAAATACTTAAGATAAAGACGCGAAGTAAACGTTACTACATTTACTCATTTGATGGGTTCTTGTGAATGTATATATGGTTACCTGGTGTCCTGGCTTTGGTTCTTAACCATTAAAACCCATTATTCAGAAACTGAGAGAGATAGAGGGGTGCACTAAAGCACGAATGATAGAACTTATAATGTGTAATTAATACTGTATATAATTGTCAATGAGTTGTCCTTAGATAGAATCCCGATCTTTTATAGACTACCTTAATTTTCCTCTATATTCTAGGATATGTCACTTAGGTTGATAGCGTAACTGCGTACAATTGCGTTTAACATACCAAACTAATATTATAAATAATTTTGTTCCTGGTGTTCTGGGTTCGAATACCGAGTTGGAATGTTACATTTTCTAGCTACTATACAAGTGATGGAATGTTATAAGTGCCCTAGTAGATCAAGGTACCTCAAAACGAGTACTTACAATGAAACCTCTGTATCGAAATCTTAGCTGGAATGAAATACGTTCTTTTAATTGCTATATAGTGACAGGGGAGGAATAAATGTTTTATTAGTTACAGGGTCTTCAAAATGTGTTTTTCCAGTAAAATTGTGTATCGAAATTTAAGCTGGAATGCAACTCCTTCTCTACCTCTATATATGTGCTGGAGAAGGTACGAATACTTTATTGGATCAACGGAACTCAAAACGTGTATTTACGGTGAAATATTTGTATCGAGTTTTAAGCTAGAATGCATTACCTTCTATTACTACATTCTATGTTATCAAGAAGGTATAAATGCTTTTTCAGTTCAAGGGACCTCAAAACATATATTTACTGTGAAACCACGATATCGATCTCTTAGATGGAATGTTACCTTCTCTAGCTACTATACATGGAGAAGACATAAATGCTTTATTAGTTCAAGGGACCTCAAAACGTGTATTAACAATAAAACCACTGTATCGAAATCTTAGCTGGAATGTTACCTTCGCTAGCTACTATACATGTGATGGAGAAGGTTTAAACGCTTTATTAGTTCAAGGGACGTCAAAACATATATTTAGGGTGAAACCAATGTATCGAAGTCTTAGCTGGTGTGTCACTTTCTCTAACTACCATACCTACATGTCATTGAGAAAGTAAAAGTGCTTTATTGGTTCAAAGGACCTCAAAACGTGTATTTATAATGAAAACCCCTTATCGAATTCTTCGCTAGAATGCAATAACCACTCTACCTACCATACATGTTGTACAGAAGGTATAAAGGCTTCGTTATTTCAAGGGACCTCAAAACGTGTATTTACGTTGAAATCTGTGTATCGATTTCTTAGCCGAAATGCAACACCTTCTCTAATAAAATTGTATGTGATAGAGAGGGTATAATGTTTTATTAGTTCAAGGGACCTCAAAACGTGTATTTACAGAGAAATCTCTGTATCTATTTTTAGCAGGATTGCAATACCTTCTCTAATAAAATTGTGTGTGATAGAAAGGGTATAAATGATTTATTAGTTCAAGGGACCTCAAAACGTGTATTTATATTGAAAACGCTTTATCTAATTCTTCGCTAGCATGCAATAACCACTCTACCTACTATACATGTGGTCCAGAAGGTATAAAGACCACGTTATTTCAAGGGACCTCAAAACGTGGATTTACAGTGAAGTCTCTGTATCGATTTCTTAGCTGAAATGCAACACCTTCTCTAATTTCATTGTATCTGACAGAGAAGTTATAAATGTTTTATTAGTTCAAGGGACCTCAAAACGTGTATTAACTAAGAAATCTCTGTATTGAACTGTTAGTTGGACCGCAGTACGTACTCTACCTGCTATATAGTGACGGAGAAGGTAAAAATGCCTTATCAGTTCAAGGGACCTCAAAACATGTATTTACTAAGAAACCAATATATCGAAATCTTAGCCGGAATGTTATATTCTCTAGCTACTATACATGTCATGGAGAAGGTATAAGTACTCTATTAGTTCAAGGAACCTCAAAACGTGTATTTATAGTGAAAACTCCTTTTGAATTCCTCAATAGAATGCAATAACCACTCTACCTACTATACATGTGGTACAGAACGTATAAATGCTTCGTTATTTCAAGGGACTTCAAAACGTAGATTTACGGTAAAATACCTGTATCTAGTTTTAAGCTGGAATGCATTACCGTCTATAGATACATTGTATGTTATAGAGGAGGCATAAATATTTTGCCAGGACAAGGCACACCAAAACATGTATTTACTGTGAAACCAATGTATTGAACTCTTAGCATGTGTGTTACTTTCTCTAGCTACTATACATGTGATGGAAACGTATAAGTGTCCCATTAGTTTAAGGTACCTCAAAACGTGTATTTACAACGAAAGCTCTGTATAGAAGTCTCAGCTGTAATGCTATGCGTTCTCTACATGTTATATGGTGACAGGGTAGGTATAAAAGTTTTGTTAGTTATAGGTACAGTAGTTATAAATACTTCGCTATTTCAAGGGACCTCAAAGCGTGTATATACGGTGAAATCTCTGTATCAATTTGTTAGCTGGAATGCAATACCTTCTCTAATAACGTTGCATGTTATAGAGACGATATAAATGCTTTTTCAGTTCAAGGGACCTCAAAATATGTATTTACTGTGAAACCAGTATATCGAACTCTCATCTGGAATGTTACCTTCTCTAGCTAATATACATGTGATGGAGAAGGTTTAAATGCTTTATCAGTTCAAGGGACCTCAAAACATGTATTTACTGTGAAACCAGTATTTTGGATGTTTAGCTGGAATGTTAGCTTCTCTAGCTACTATGCATCTCATAATGAATGTATAAGTGCTTTATTAGTTCAAAAGATTTCAAAGCGTGTATTTAAAATGACACCTCTGTATATTAATCTTAGCTGGAACGCAATACGTACTCTACCTACTATATGGCGACAAAGAAGGTAAAAATGCATTGTCAGTTCAAGTGACCTCAAAACGTGTATTTATTGTGAAACCTCTATATCGAAATCTTAGCTGGAATGTTTCTTTCCCCAATTCCTATGCCTCTGATGGAAAAGGTATAAGTGCTTTATTAGATCAGGGGACCTCAAAACGTGTAATTACAATGAAACCTCTGTATCGATCTCTCATATCGACCGCAATACTTACTCTACCTAAAATATAGTGAGAGAGAAGGTATAAGTACATTGAAAGTTCAAGGGACCTCAAAACATGTATTTACTCTGGAACCACTATATCGAATCTTGGCTGGACTGTTACTTTTCTAGCTACTATACATGTCATGTAGAAGGTGTAAATGCTTTATTAATTCAAAGGACCACAAAACGTGTATTTATACCGTAAAGTCCTTATCGAATTCTTCGATAGAACGCAATAACCACTGAACCTACTATATATGTGGTACAAAAGGTATAAATGCTTCATTACTTCAAGGGACCTCAAAACGTGTATTTACATTGAAATCTCTGTGTCGATTTCTAAGCTGGAATGCAATACCTTCTCTAATAACATTGTATGTGATAGAGAAGTTATAAATGCTTTATTATTTCAAAGGGACCTCAAAACGTAAATTTACGGTGAAATCCCTGTATCTAGTTTTAAGCTGGAATGCAATACCGTCTATAGCTACATTGTATGTTATAGAGAAGGTATAAATGTTTTGTCAGGTCAAGGCACCCCAAAACATGTATTTACTGTGAAACCACAGTATCGACCATTTAGCTAGAATGTTAGCTTCTCTATCTGCTATAAAAACATGTAATGGAAAGGTATAAGTGCCCTACTAGTTCAGGGTACCTCAAAACATGTAATTACATTGTAACCTTTCTATCGACCTCTTAGCACGACGGCAATACGTTTTCTACGTACTATATAGTATAGAGAAGGTAAAAATGCATTGTCAGTTCAAGGGACCTCAAAAGATGTATTTACTGTGAAACCACTATAACGAATCCTTAGCCGGAATGTTCCCTTCTCTAGCTACTATAAATGTCATGGAGAAAGTTTAAATGCTTTATCAGTTCAAGGGTCCTCAAAGCATGTATTTAGGGTTAAACAAAATTTTGGAAGTCTTACCTGGTATGTCACCTTCTCTAGCTAATAAGCATGTCAAGGAGAAGGAATATGTCCTTTATTAGTTCAAGGGACCTCAAAACGTGTATTTATAGTGAAAATTCCTTATCGAATTCTCCGCTAGAGTGCAATAACCACTGTACCACTATACATGTGGTACAGTAGGTATAAATACTTCGTTATTTCAAGGGACCTCAAAGCGTGTGTTTACGGTGAAATCTCTGTTACAATTTCTTAGCTGGAATACAATACCTTCTCTAATAACGTTGCATGTTATGGAGAAAGTATAAATGCTTTATTAGTTTAAGGGACCTCAAAACGTGTATTTATGTTGAAATCCTTGTATCTAGTTTTAAACTGCAAAGCAGTACCTTCTATAGCTACATTGTATGTAATAGTGAAGGTGTAAATGGTTTGTCAGGTCAAGGCACCCCAAAACATGTATTTACTGTAAAACCACTGTATCGAACTCTAATCTGGAATGTAACCTTCTCAAGCTACTATACATGTGATGGAAATGTATAAGTGCCCTAATCGTTCAAGGTACCTCAAAACGTGTATTTACAATAAAACCTCTGTAACGAACTCTCAGCTTGAATGCAATACATTCTCCACATGCTTAATACTGACAGGGATGGTATAAATGTTTTATATGTTACAGGGTCCCCAAAATGTGTATTTCCAGTAAAATTCTGTATCGAAGGTTAAGATAGAATGTAACACCTTCTATACCTTATATATATATATATATATATATATATATATATATATATATATATATATGTGCTGGAGAAGGTATACATACTTTATTAGTTCAAGGGAACTCAAAACGTGTATTTAAGGTGAAATCTTTGCATCGAGGTTTAAGCTGGAATGCTTTACCTTCCATCACTACATTGTATGTTATAGAGACGGTATAAATGCTTTTTCAGTTCAAGGGACCTCAAAATATGTATTTACTGTATAACCAGTATATCGAACTCTCAGCTGGAATGTTACCTTCACTAGCTGCTATGCATCTGATGGAGAAGATATAAGTGCTTTATTAGTTCAAGGGACCTCAAAACGAGTATTTACAATGAAATTTCTGTATCGAGCGCTTAGGTGGCCCACAATACGTACTCCACCTACTACATAGTGACAAAGAAGAAAAAGTGCATTGCCAGTTCAAGGAGCCTCAAAATATGTATTTACTGTGAAACAACTATATCGAAATCTTAGCTGGAATGCTACCTTCTCTAGCTAATATACATGTGATGGAGAAGTTTTAAATGCTTTATCAGTTCAAGGGACCTCAAAACATGTATTTAATGTGAAACCACTATATCGAAATCTTAGCTGGAATGTTACCTTCTCTAGCTAATATACATGTGATGGAGAAGGTTTAAATGCTTTATCAGTTCAAGGGACCTCAAAACATGTATTTACTATGAAACCAGTATTTTGGATGTTTAGCTGGAATGTTAGCTTGTCTAGCTACTATGCATCTCATAATGAAGGTATAAGTGCTTTAGTAGTTCAAAAGATCTCAAAACGTGTATTTAAAATGACACCTCTGTATATTAATCTTAGCTGGAACGCAATACGTACTCTACCTACTATATGGTGACAAAGAAGGTAAAAATGCATTGTCAGTTCAAGGGACCTCAAAACATGTATTTACTAAGAAACCACTATATCGAAATCCTAGCTGGAATGTTACATTCTCTAGCTACTATACATGAGATGGAGAAGGTTTAAACGCTTTATTAGATCAGGGGACCTCAAAATATATATTTAGGGTGAAACAAGGTATCGAAGTCTTACCTGGTGTGTCACTTTCTCTAACTACTGAACATCTCATGGAGAAGGTATAAGTACTTTAATAGTTCAAGGGACCTCAAAACATGTATTTATAGTGCAAACTCCTTATCGAATTCCTCGATAGAATGCAATAACCACTCTACCTACTATACATGTGGTACAGAACGTATAAATGCTTTGTTATTGTAAGAGCCTTCAAAACGTGTATTTACGCTGAAATCTCTGTATGGGTGACTTAGCAGGAATGCAATACCTTTTCTGATAACGTTGTATGTGATAGAGAAGGTATAAAGTCTTTATTAGTTCAAGGGACCTCAAAACGTGTATTTAGGGTGAAATCCTTGTATCGAGTAATAAGCTGAAATGCAATACCTTCTATATCTACACTGTATGTTATAGAGATAGTATAAATGATTTTTCAGTTCAAGGGACCTCAAAACATGTATTTACTGTGAAAAAACAATATTGAACTCTTAGCTGGAATGTTAACTTCTCTAGCTACTATTCATGTAATGGAAAGGTATAAGTGCCCTACTAGTTCAAGGTACCTCAAAACGTGTAATTACAATGAAACCGTTGTATCGAACTCAGCTCGACAGCAATACGTACTTTACCTACTATATAGTGACAGGGAAGGTAAAAATGTATTGTTAGTTCAACGGACCCAAAACATGCATTTACTGTGAAACCACTATATCGGAATCTTAGCTGGAATGTTTCCTTCTCTAACTACTATGCATGTCATGGAGAAGGTTTAAGTGCTTTGTTAGTTCAAGGGACCTCAGAACGTGTATTTATACTGAAAAGTCCTTATCGAATTCTTCGCTAGAATGCAATTAGAACTCTACCTACCATATATGTGGTACAAAAGGTATAAATGCTTCGTTATTTCAAGGGACTTCAAAACGTAGATTTAGTGTAAAATACCTGTATCTAGTTGAAAGCTGGAAGGCATTACCGTCTATAGATACATTGTATGTTATAGAGAAGGTATAAATGATTTGTCAGGTCAAGGCACCCCAAAACATTTATTTACTGTGAAACCACAGATTCGACCTCTTACCTGGAATGTTACCTTCCTTAGCTACTATTCATGTAATGGAAAGGTATAAGTGCCCTACTAATTCAAGGTACCTCAAAACGTGTAAGTACAATGAAAGCCCTGTATCGAACTCTTGGCTCGACCGCAATACGTACTCTACCTACTATATAGTGACAGGGAAGGTAAAAATGCATTGTTAGTTCATGGGACATCAAAACATGCATTTACTGTGAAACCACTATATCGAAATCTTAGCTGAAATGTTACCTTTTCTAGCTACGATACAGGTGATGGAGAAGTTTTAAATGCTTTATCAGTTGAAGGAACGCTTAAAACATGTATTTACTGCGAAACCACTTTTTTTATTCTTATATGGAATGTTTCCTTCTCTAGCTTCTATGCATTTGATGGAGAAGGATTAAGTGCTTTGTTAGTTCAAAGGACCTCAAAACTTGCATTTACATTCAAACCTCTGTATCGAACTATTAGCTGGACCGCACTACGTACTCTACCTACTATATAGTGACAAAGAAGCTAAAAATGCATTGTCAGTTCAAGGGACCTCAAAACATGTACTTACTGTGAAGCCACTATATCGAAATCTTAGCTGGAATGTTAACATCTCTAGCTACTATTTCTCTGATAGGGAAGGTATAAATGCTTTATTAGTTCAAGGGACCTCAAAACGGGTAATTACAATGAAACCTCTGTATCGATCTCTCAGTTCCACCGCTATACGTACTCTACCTAACATATAGTGAGAGAGTGTAAAAATGCATGTACAGTTCAAGGGACCTCAAAACAAGTGTTTACTGTGGAACCACTATATAGAATCTTACCTGGATTGTTATCTTTTCTATCTACTATACATATCATGGAGAAGGTATAAGTGCTTTATTATTTCAAGGGACCTCAAAACGTGTATTTATACCTAAAAGTCCTTCTCGAATTCTTCGCTAGATTGCAATAACCACGCTAACTACTATACATGTGGTACAGAAGGTATAAATGCTTCGTTATTTCAAAGGACCCCAAAACATATATTTACTGTGGAACCACTATTTCGAAATCGTAGCTGGTATGTTACCTTCTCTCGCTACTATACGTGTGATTGAAAGGTATAAGTGCCCTATTAGTTCAAGGTATCTCAAAACGTGTATTTACAATGAAAAAGTCTGTATCGAACTCTCAGATGGAATGCAATACGTTCTCTACGTGCTATATGGTGACAGGGACGGTATAAATGTTTTATTAGTTACAGGGTCCCCAAAATGTGTTTTTCTAGTAAAATTCCGTATCGAAGGTTAAGCTGGAATGCAACTCCTTCTAATCCTTCTATATATGCTGGAGAAGGTATAAATACTGTATTATTTCAAGGGAACTCAAAACGTGTATTTCCGGTGAAAGCTCTGTATCGAGTTGTAAGCTGGAATACATTACCTTCCATTACTACATTGTATGTTATAGAGAAGCTATATATGCTTTTTCAGTTCAAGGGTCCTCAAAATATGTATTTACTGTAAAACCAGTATGGCAAACTCTCAGCTGGAATGTTACCTTCACTAGCTACTATGCATCTGATGCAGAAGGTATAGGTGCTTTATTTGTTCAAGGGACCTCAAAGCGTGTATTAACAATGAAACTCCTGTATCCAACTCTTAGCTTAACCGCAGTACGTACTATAGCTACTATATAGTGACGGACAAGTAAAAATGCACTGTCAGGTCTACGGTCCTTAAAACATGTATTTACTGTGAAACTACTATGTCCAAATCTTAGCTGGAATGTTACCATATTTAGCTACTATACCTGTGATGGAGAAGGTTTAAATGGTTTATCAGTTCAAGGGACTTCAAAACATTTAATTACTGTGAAACCACTACATCGAACTCTTAGCCAAAAGTTACATTCTCTAGCTAGTATGCATGTGATAGAGAAGCTATAAGTGCTTTTTTAGTTCAATGAACCCCAAAACGTGTGTTTATAATAATACTTCAGTATTGAACACTTAGCTGGACCGCAAAACGTACCCTACCTGCTATATATTGACAGAGATGGTAAAAATGCATTGTCAGTTCAAAGGACCTCAAAACATATATTCAGGGTGAAACCAATGTATCGAAGTCTTATCTGGTATGTCACCTTCTCTAGCTGCTATACGTGTGATGGAAAGGTATAAGTGCCCCATTAGTTTAAGGTACCTCAAAACGTGTGTTTACGATGAAAGCTCTGTATATAACTCTAATGCTGGAATGCTATACGTTCTCTACATGATATATGGTGACAGGGTAGGTATAAAATGTGTATTTCCAATAAAATTGTGTATCGAAGTTTAAGCTGGAATGCAACTCCTTCTCTGCCTGCTGTATATGTGCTGGAAAATGTATAAAAGTACTTTAAAAGTTCAAGGTAACTCAAAACGTGTAATCACCGTCAAATTTTGTATATAGTTTTAAGGTAGAATGTATTACCTTCTATTACTACATTGTATGTTATAGAGAAGGTATAGATGCTTTTTCAATCAAGGGACCCCAAAACATGTATTTACTGTGAAACCACTATATCGAAATCTTAGCTGGAATGTTATCATCTCTAAGTACTATGCATCTGATGGAGAAGATATAAATGCTTTATCAGTTCAAGGGACTTCAAAACGTGTATATATGCTGAAATCTCTATATCGAAATCTTAGCTGAAATGTTACCTTCTCTAGCTACTATACATGTGATGGAAAGGTATAAGTGCCCTATTAGTTCAAGGTACCCCAAAGCGTGTATTTACAACGAAACCTATGGATCGAACTCTTAGCTGGAATGCAATACGTTTTCTACATGCTTAATACTGACAGCAAAGCTATAAATGTTTTATTAGTAACAGGGACCTCAAAATGTGTATTTCCAGTAAAATTGTGTATCGAAGTTTAAACTGGAATGCAACGTCTTCTCTTCCTGCTATATATATATATATATATATATATATATATATATATATATATGCTGGAGAACGTATAAATACTTCATTAGTTTAAGAGAACTCAAAGCGTGTATATACGGTGAAGTCTGTGAATCGAATTTTAAGCCGGAATGCATTACCTTCTGTTACTCCATTGTATATTATAGAGAAGGTAAAAGTGCTTTTTCAGTTCAACGGATCTCAAAACACGTATTTACTCTTAAAGCACTATATCATACTCTTAGATGGAATGTTACCTTATCTAGCTGCTATACATGATGGAGAAGGTATACGTGCTTTGTTATTTCAAAGGACCTCAAAACGTGCATTTACAATGACACCTCTGTATCGAACAATTAGCTGGACCGCAATACGTATTCTGCCTACTATATAGTGACAGGGAAGTTAAAAATGCATTGTCAGTTCAAGGGACCTCAAAACATGTATTTACTGTGAAACCACTGTTCTGGATTCTTAGCTGAAATGTTAACTTCTCTAGCTACAATGCAACTGATGGAGAAGGTGTAAAGGCTTTATTAGTTCAAAGGACCTCAAAACGTGTATTTAAAATGACACCTCCGTATCGAACTATTAGCTGTACCGCAATACGTACTCTACCTACTATATGGTGACAGAGAAGGTAAAAATGCATTGTGAGTTCAAGGGACCTCAAAACATATATTAACTGTGAAACCATTATATTGAAATTTTAGCTGGAGTGTTAGCTTCTCCAGCCACTATGCATCTGATAGAGAAGGTATAAGTGCTTTATTAGTATAAGGGACCTCAAAACGTGTAGTTACAATGAAACCTCTGTATCGAACTCTCAGATCAACCGAAATACGTACTCTACCTAACATATAGTGAGAGAGAAGGTAAAAATGCATTGTCAGTTCATGCGACCTCAAAACATGTATTTGCTGTGAAACCACTATATAAAAATCTTAGCTGGAATGTTATCTTTACTAGCCACTATACATGTGATGGTGAAGGTTTAAATGCTTTATCCGCAAAAGGGACCTCAAAACATGTATTTAGGTTGAAACCAATGTATCGAAGTGGTAACTGTTATGTAAACTTCTCTAGCTACTATACATGTCATGGAGGAGGTATAAAGGCTTTATTAGTTCAAGGAACCTCAAAACGTGTATTTATAGTGAAAACTCGTTATGAAATTCTTCGCTGGAATGCAATAACCACTCTACCACAATACATGTGGTACAGAAGGTATAAATGCTTTGTTATTGCAAGGGACCTCAAAACGTGTATTTACGGTAAAATCCTTGTATCGAGTTTTAAGCTGGAATGTAACTCCTCTACTTACTTTATATATGTGCTGGAGAAGGTATAAATACTTTATTAGTTCAAGGGCACTTAAAACGTGTATTTACGGTGAAATCTCTGTTATAGTGTTTTAAGCTGGAATGCATTACCTTCTATTACTACATTGTATGTTATAGAGAATATATAAATGCTTTTTCGGTTCAAGGGACCCCAAAACATGTATTTACTATGAATCCAGTATATCGAGCTCTTAGCTGTAATGTTACCTTCTCTAGCTACTATGCATCTGATTGAGAAAGTATAAGTGCTTTTTTAGTTCAAGAGAACTCAAAACGTGTAATTACAATGAAACCTGTGTATCGAAATTTTAGCTGCACCGAAATACGTACTCTACCTACTATATAGTGACAGAGAAGATAAAAGCGCATTGTCAGTTCAAAGGACCTTAAAACATGCATTTACTGTGAAACCACTATAGCGAAGTCTTAGCTGGAATGTTACCGTCTCTAGCTACTATACATGTGATGAAGAAGGTATAAGTGCTTTATTAGTTCAAGAAAACTCAAAACATGTTTTTTGGGTGAAACCAATGTATCGAAGTCTTAGCTTGTGTGACACTTTCTCTGGCTACTATACATGTCACGGAGAATGTATAATGGCTTTATTAGTTCAATGGACCTCAAAACGTGTATTTATGGTGAAAACTCTATATCGGATTCATCGCTAGAATGCCATAATTACTCTACCGCTATATATGTTGTGCAGAAGGAATAAATGTTTCGTTATTTCAATGCACCTCAAAATGTGTATTTACACTGAAATCCTTATATCGATATCCTAGCTGAAATGCAATACCGTCTATAGCTACTATACGCGTCATGGAGGCGGTATAAGTGCTCTAATAGTTCAAGGTACCCCAAAAACGTGCATTTACAAACGATATATCGAAATCTTTGCTGAAATGTTACCTTCGCTAGCTGCTATACATGTGATGGAAGGGTATCAGTGCCCTATTAGTTCAAGGTACCTCAAAACGTGTACTTGCAATGATACCTCTGTATCGAAATCTTAGTAGGAATGCAATACGTCTCTTAACCGCTATATAGTGACAGGGAAGATATAAATGTTTTATTAGCTACAGGGTCCTCAAAATGTGTATTTCCAGTAAAATTGTGTATCGAAGTTTAAACTGAAATGCAACTCCTTCTCTACCTCTATATATGTGCTGGAGAAGGTACAAATACTTTATTAGATCAAGGGAACTCAAAACGCGTATTTACGGTGAAATATTTAAATCCCGTTTTAAGCTGGAATGCGTTACCTTCCATTACTACATTGTATGTAATAGTGAAGATATAAATGATTCACCAGCTCAAGGGACCTCAAAACATTTATTCAAGGTGAAATCAATGTATCGAAGTCTTAGCTTGTATGTAAACTTCTCTAGATACTGTACATGTCATGGAGAAGGTATAAATGCTTTATTAGTTCCAGGGCCCTCAAGACGTGTATTTACAATCGAAGCTCTGTATCAAACTATCATCCGGAATGCAATACGTTCTCTACGTGCTATATGGTGACAGGGAGGCTATAAATGTTTTATTAGTTATAGGGTCCTCAAAATGTGTATTTACTGTGAAACCACTATATCCAAATCTTAGCTGAAATGTTACCTTCTCCGGCTTCCATACATGTGCTTGAGAAGGTTTAAATGTTTTATCAGTTCAAGGGACCTTAAAAAACATGTGTTTAGGGTGTAACCAATATATCGAATTCTTACCTGGTGTGTCAGCTTCTGTAGCTACTACACATGTCATGGAGAAGGTATAAGTGCTTTATTAGTTCACAGGACCTCAAAACATGTATTATTTGTGAAAACTCCTCATCGAAGTCTTCGCCAGGACTCAATAACCTCTATACCTACTATACACGTGGTACAGAATGTATAAATGCTTAGTTTTTTCAAGGGACCTCAAAACGTGTATTTTCGGTTAAATCTCTGTAACGATTTCTTAGCTGGAATGCAATACCTTCTCTAATAACGCTGTATGTATTAGAAAGGGTATAAATACTTTAACAGTTCAAGGGACCTCAAAACGTGTAATTACAATGGAACCTCTGTATGGAACTATTACCTGGACCGCAATACGTACTCTACCTACTATATAGTGACAGAGAAAATAAAAGCACATTGTCAGTTCAAGAGACCTCAAAACATGTATTTACTGTGAAACCACTATATCGAAATCTTAGCTGGCATGTTACCTTCTGTAACTACTATACATGTCATGGAAAAGGTATAAGTGCTTTATTACTGCAAGGGACCTCAAGACGTGTATTTATAGTGGCAACTCCATACATGTGGTACAGAAGGTATAAATGCTTAGTTATTTCAAGGAACCTCAAAACGTTTATTTACGGTGATATCTCTGTATCGATTTCTTAGCTCAAAATGCAATACCTTCGCTAACAACATTTAAGGTATAAATGCTTATTATAACATTAAAGTAAAAAAAGAGTTTATCTTATCTTTTAATCACCCCAATCAAATGTATTTTCTAAAATAATAAATTCATTAATTTTAACCTAATTAATTATATACATATATATTAAACTCTATAGGCTCTTCTCGTCAAGAGTGCTCAAAATGTGTATTTTCGGTGAAATCCTTGTATCGAGATTTGAGCTGAAATGCAATACCTTCTATAGCTACATTGTATGTTATAGAGAGGGTATAAATGGTTTGTCAGCTCAAGGCACCCCAAAACATGTATTTACTGTGAATACACTATCGAATTCTTAGCCGGAATGCAAAATCTTCTCTAGTTACATTGTATGTGATAGAGAAGTTACAAATGCTTTATCATTTCAAGGGAGCTCAAAACGTGTCTTTATAGTGAAAACTCCATATATAATTCTTCGCTAGAATGTAATAACCACTCTACATACCATACTTGTGGTACAGAATGAATACATGCTTCGTAAATTCAAGGGACCTCAAAACGTGTAATTGCGGTGAAATTTCTGTATCGATTTCTTAGCTGGATTGCAGTACCTTCTCTAACAACATTGTATGTAATAGAGAAGGTAAAAATGCGTTGTCAGTTCTAGGGACCTCAAAACATGTATTTACTGTGAAACCACTATATCCAAATCTTAGCTTGAATGTCACCTTCTCTAGCTACTATACATATCAAGGAGAAAGTATAACTCCTTTGTTAGTTCAAGGGACCTCAAAACGTGTATTTATAGTGAAAACTCCTTATCGAATTCTTTCCTAGAATGCAATAATCACTCTACCTACAATACATGTGGTACAGAAGGTATAAGTGCTTCGTTATTTCAAGGGACCTCAAAACGTGTTATACGGTGATATATCTGGATCGATTTCTTAGCTGGAATGCAATACCTTATCTAAAAACTTTGTACGTTTTTGAGAAGGTATAAATGATATTATAGCTCAGGGGACCACAAAACGTGTATTTACGAGGAAATCCTTGATTCGAGTTTTAAGCCGGAATTCAATACTTAGTATAGCTACATGGTATGTTATAGAGAAGGTATAAATGCTTTTCAGTTCAAGGGACCTCAAAACATGTGTTTACTGTGAAACCAAGATATCGAACTCTTAGATGGAATGTTACCTTCTTTAGCTACTATACATGATGGAGAAGATATAAATGCTTTATTAGTTCAAGGGACCTCAAAACGTGTATTAACAATGAAATCTCTGTATCGAACTCTTAGCTGGATCGCAGTACGTACTCTACCTGCTATACATTGACGGAGAAGGTACAATACACTGTCAGTTCAAGGGACCTCAAAACATGTATTTACTGTGAAACCGCTGTATCGAAATCTTAGCTGGAATGTTAGTTTCTCTAGCTACTATACACGTGATGGATAAGGTTTTTACATGCTTTATCACTTCAATGGTCCTCAAAGCATGCATTTAGGGTGAAACAAATTTATCGAAGTCTTAGCTGGAATGTTACCTTCTCAAGCTACTATACGTTGATGGAAAGGTATAAGTGCCCTATTAGTTCAAAGTACCTTAAAACGTGTATATACAATGAAATCTCTTTATAGAAATCTTAGCTGAAACACAATACGTTCTCTACATGCTATATAGTGACAGGTAAGCTATATATATTTTAACAGTTACAGGCTCCTCAAAATGTGTATTTCCAGTAAAATTGTGTATGGAAGTTTAAGCTGGAATACAACTCCTTCTCTACCTGCTATATATGTGCTGGAGAAGGTATAAATAATTTATTATTTCAAGGGAACTCTAAACTGGTATTTACGTTGAAATCTTTGTATCGAGATTTAAGGTGGAATGCATTGCCTTCTGTTACTATATTGTATGTTATAGAGAACGTATAAATGCTTTTTAAGTCCAAGAGACCTCAAAACATGTATTTACTGTGAAAAGACTATATCAAAATTTTAGGTGGAATGTTATCTTCTCTAGCTACTATGCCTCAGACGGAGAAGGTATATGTGCTTTATTAGTTCAAGGGACCTCAAAACATTTTTTTGGGTGAAATCAATGTATCGAGATCTTAGCTGTTATGCCAGTTTCTCTAGCTACTATACATGTCGCTTAGAATGTAAAATGGGTTTATTAGTTCAAGGGACCTCAAAACGTGTATTTATTGTGAAAACTCCGTATCTGATTTATTGCTAGAAAGCCATAACCACTCTACCACTATACATGTGGTACAGAAGGAATAAATGCTTCGTTATTTCAAGGGATCTCAAAACGTGTATTTACAATGAAATCTCTGTATCGATTTTTAGCTGGAATGCAATACCTTCTCCTATAACATTGTATGTGATAGAGAAGTTATAAATGTTTTATTTTTTCAAGTGACCTCGAAACGTAGATTTATGGTGAAATCCCTGTATTTAGTTTTAAGCTGGAATGCAATACCGTCTATAGCTACACTGTATATTATAGAGTAGGTATAAATCGTTTGTCAGGTCAAGGCACCGCAAAACATGTATTTACTGTGAAACTACAGTATCGACCTCTTAGATGGAATGCTACCTTCTCTAACTACTATTCATGTAATGGAAAGGTATAAGTGCCCTACTAGTTCAAGATACCCCATAACTTGTAATTACAATGAATCCTCACTATCGAACCCTTACCTCCACCGCAATACGTACCCTACCTAATATATACTAACAGGGAAGTAAAAATACATTGTTAGTTCATGGGACCTTAAAAACATGCATTTACTGTAACACCACTATATAGAAATCTTAGCTGGAATGTTACCTTCTCTAGCTACTATGTCTTGATATAGAGGGTATAACTGCTTTATTAGTTCAAGGGACCTCAAAAAATATGTTGTTAGGTGAAACCAATGTATCGAAGTCTTAGCTGGTATGTCAGTTTCTCTAGCTACTAAACATGTCATGGAGAATGTATAATGCCTTTATAGTTCAAGGGACCTCAAAACGTGTATTTATAGTAAACACTCCATATCGAATTCATCGCTAGCATGCCATCGCCTCTACCACTATACATGTGGTACAGAAGGAATAAATGCTTCGTTATTTCAATGGACCTCAAAATGTGTATTTACAGTGAAATCCGTATATCGATATCCTAGCTGGAATGCAATACCTTCTATTGATACTATGCATGTCATGGAGACGGCATAAGAGCTCTAATAGTTCAAGGGACCCCAAAACGTGCATTTAAAATAAAACATCTGTATCGAACTCTTAGCTGTACCCCAATACGTGCTATACCTAAAATATAGTGACAGAGAAGGTAAGAATGCATTGTCAGTTCAAAGGACCTCAAAAAATGTATTTGCTCTTAAAACACTATTTCGAAATCTTAGCTGAAATGTTACCATCTCTAGCTACTATACATGTGATGGAAGGGTATAAATGCTTTATTAGTTCAAGGGACCTCAAAACGTGTATTTAAGGTAAAATCCTTGTATCGAGTTTTAAACTGAAATGCAATACCTTCTATATCTAATTGTATCTTATAGAGTAGTTATAAATGACTTTTCAGTTCAAGGGCCTCAAAATATGTATTTACTGTGAAAAAATGATATCGAACTGTTAGCTGGAATGTTACGTTATCTAGGTACTATTCATGTAATGGAAAGGTATAGGTGCCTTCTAGTTCAAGGTACCTCAAAACGTGTAATTACAATGAAATCTCTGAATCGAACTCTTACCTCGACCGCAATACGTACTGTACCTACTATATAGTGACAGGGAAGGTAAAAATGCATTGTTAGTTCAAAGGACCTCAAAACATGCATTTACTGTTTAACCACTATATCGAAATCTTAGCTGGAATGCTACCTTCTCTAGCTACTATGCCTGAGATGGAGAAGGTTTAAATTCTTTATCAGTTCAAGGGACCTCTAAACATGTATTTACTGTGAAACCACTATTTTGGACTCTTAGCTTGTATGTTACGTTTTCTAAGTATTATGCATCTGATGGAGAAGGTATAAGTGCTTTATTAGTTCAAAGGTCCTCATAACGTGTATTTACAATGACACCTCTGCATCGAACACTTACCTGGACCGCAAATCCTACACTGCCTTCTATATATTGACAGTTAAGGTAAAAATGCATTGAGAGCTCAAGGGACCTCAAAACATATATTAACTGTGAAAACATTATATCGAAATCTTAGCTGGAGTATTACCTTCTCCAGCCACTATGCCTCTGATGGAGAAGGTATAAGTGCTTTATTAGTTCAAGGGACCTCAAAACGTGTAGTTACAATGAAACCTCTGTATCGAACTCTCAGATCAACCGAAATACGTACTCTACCTAACATATAGTGAGAGAGAAGGTAAAAATGCATTGAAAGTTCAAGGGACCTCAAAACATGTATTTACTGTGGCACCACTATATCAAAACTTGGCTGGACTGTTACCTTCTCTAGCTACTATACATGTGATGGAAAGGTATAAGTGCCCTAATAGGTCAAGGTACCTCAAAACGTGCATTTACAATGACAGCTCTGTATCGAACTTTCAGCTATAATGCAATATCTTCTCTACATGCTATATGGTAAAAGGTAATGTATAAATGCTTTATTAGTTACACAGTCCTCAAGATTTGTATTTCCATTGAAACTGTGTATCGAAGTTTAAGCTGAAATGCAACTCCTTCTCTACCCGCTATATATGTGCTGGAGAAGGTATAAATACTTTATTAGTTCAAAGGTACTCAAAACGTGTATTTACGGTGAAATCTTTGTATCGAGTTTTAAGCTGGAATGCATTACCTTCTATTACTACATTGTATGTTATAGAGAATGTATAAATGCTTTTTCGGGTCAAGGGACCCCAATATATGTATTTACTGTGAAAGCACGTATCGAACTCTTAGCTGGAATGTTACCTTCTCTGGCTACTATGCATATGATGGAGAAGCTATAAGTTTTTTATTAGTTCAAGGGACCTCGAAACGTGTAATTACAATGAGCTCACTGAATCGAACACTTAACTCGAACGCAATACGTTCTCTACCTACCATATAGTGACAGGGAAGGTAAAAATGCATTGTCATTTCAAGGGACCTCAAAACCTATATTTACTGTGAAATCACTATATCGGAATCTGAGCGGGAATGTTACCTTCCCTTGCTCCTATACATGTGATGGACAAGGTTTAAATGCTTTATCACTTCAAGGCACCTCAAAACATGTATTTAGGGTGAAACCAAAGTATCGAAGTCTTAGCTGGTATGTCATATTCTCTAACTACTATACATGTGCTGGAGAAAGTATAAGTGCTTTGTTACTTGAAGGGACCTCAATACGTGTATTTATAGTGAAAGCTTCATATCAAATTCTTCGCCAGTATGCACTAACCACTCTACCACTAAACATGTGGTACTGAAGGTATAAATGCTTCGTTATTTCAAGGGACCTCAAAACATGTATTTTCTGTGAAATCACTATATTGAACTCTTAGCTGGAATGGAGAAGGTATAAGTCCTTTATTGGTTCAAGGGACCTCAATACGTGTATTACCGGTGAAATCTCTGTATCGATTTCTTAGCTGGAATGCAATACCTTCTCTATTAAAATTGAACGTGATTGAGAATGTATAAATGCTTTATTAGTTCAAGGGACCTCATAACGTGTATTTACAATGAATTCCTTGTATCGAGTTTTAAGCTGGAATGCAATACCTTCTATAGCTACATTGTATGTTATAGAGAAAGTATAAATGGTTTGTCAGGACAAGCCACCCCAAAACATGTATTTACTGTGAAACCACTGTATCGAATTCTTAGCTGGACTGCAAAACCTTCTCTAGTTAAATTGTATGCGATAGAGAAGGTATAAATGCTTTATTAGATTAAGGGACCTCAAAACGCCTATTTGTGGTGAAACATCTGTATCTAACACTCAGCTGAAATGCAATACCTTTTTACCTACTATACGAGTAATAGAGGAACATTGAATGTTTTATTAGTTTAAGGGTCCTCCAAAAAAGTATTTACGGTGAAACCTCTGTATCGAACTCTAGGTGGAATGCAATACCTTCTCTATGCGGTGGTATTATTAATGTATTTGTATATTTGTGTTTACTGCACGTGGTGAAGCCATCTTGTGACGTGATTCATTTGTTAGATTTGTTAGCTCCATCTGGTGTTAGCAATTTGCGGCAGTTTTAGTGTTCGTTTGAAAGAATGCTACTGTTATTCTATTTAATTTTGGTTCTCTGTCCTCCGGCTACCTATGATCTTTTTGGTCAAGCACTTATCTTTATACAGGTTGTGTAAACGGAAAGGAGTCTCTTATCCAAAGATAACACGGATGAAAGAATTTGTTTTACACTTTTATTGTTCGAACACATTTACTATCACATTTACACATTGATCTTGACACTCGCCAAACTGAAACTGTTATAATAACTTCATTACTGATAATTCTTAATTCGCGTACTTCAAATTTTTGTATAATTAACTTTACAACATTTGAGATTTTTTTATAACTCTTCTACGCGAACCTGAAAATTGATAGCCGACGTGTACCGTACAAATGTTTTCGACGAACTGACGGACTGAAGGACTTTACCTCTAACCTAGCTCTTTTTATACTCCTACACTCCGATATGCCTAAAGATTATAACTGAGTTACTATTGGCTAATAAAACGCGCCAACATTTACGTCTATTTTTATATCCAATGAAAATTATGAACACATATGCTCTAGGAAAATTGTTCCAGCAAATTCTTAAGAAAAACGCGCGAACATTACGTAACTTCCTCGTCTCTAATAATGATAAACAGCTCACCCCCTCGCTGCATTATTGCACGCTATTATTGTCAGTTTCAGTAAGGCAGTATAAACTTACTTCTCAACAATAATTACAATCAACAAACATCTCAAATCAATGTCACATAAAAATGCATATTCACACTATAATCATTCTTTACATTTAAATAATTTGTGATACAAATTACTGCATCATCTACCTACCATACATCTGGTACAGAAGGTATAAATGATTCATTAATTCAAGGGACCTCAAAACGTTTATTTAGTGAAATCTTAGAATCGAGTTTTAAGCCGGATGCAATACGTTCTCTACCTACTATACATATGGTAGAGAAGGTACAAAGCCTTTATTAGTTCAAGGGATTTTATAACGTGGATTTAGGGTGAAATATCATTATCGAATTCTTAGCCGGCATGCAACACCTTCTATACGTATACCATATGTGCAGGAGCAGGTATAAATGCGTTATCATTTCATGGGACTTCAAAACGTGTTTACGATGAAATGGCTGTATTGAATTTTATGCTTGTAGGCAATACCTTCTATAGCTACTATACATGTGACGGAGAAGCTATAAAGGTTTTATTAGTTACAGGGTCCTCAAAATGTGTTGAAATTGAAGTTTAAGCTGAAACTCAACTCCCTCTGTACCTGCTATATATGTGCTGGAGAAGGTATAAATATTTTATTAGTTCAATGGAACTCAATACGTGTATTTATGGTGAAATCTTTGTATCGGGTTTAAGCTGCAATGCATTGCCTTCTATTACTACATTGTATGTTATAGAGAAGGTATAAGTTCTTTTTCAGTTTAAGGGACCTCAAAACATGTATCTACTGTGAAACCAGTATTTTGGATGCTTAGCTGGAATGTTAGCTTTTCTAGCTAATATGCATCTGATATAGAAGGTATAAGTGCTTTATTAGTTCAAAGGATCTCAAAACGTGTATTTAAAATGACACCTCTGTATATAAATCTTAGCTGGAACGCTATACATACTCTACCTACTATATAGTGACAGAGAAGGTAAAAATGAATTGTCAGTTCAAGGGACCTCAAAACATGTATTTAATGTGAAACCACTATATCGAAATCTTAGCTGGAATGTTTCCTTCCCCACCTCCTATGCCTCTGATGGAGAAGGTATAGGTGCTTTATTAGATCAGGGGACCTCAAAACGTGTAATTACAATGAAACCTCTGTATCGATCTCTCAGATCGACCGCAATACGTACTCTACCTAAAATATAGTGAGAGAGAAGGTAAAAATGCATTGAAAGTTCAAGGGATCTCAAAACATGTATTTGCTCTGGAACCACTATATCGATTCTTGGCTGGACTGTTACCTTTTCTAGCTACTATACATGTCATGGAGAAGGTGTAAATGCTTTATTAGTTCAAAGGACCTCAAAACGTGTATTTATACAGAAAAGTCCTTATCGAATTCTTCGATAGAACGCAATAACCACACTACCTACTATACATGTGGTACAAAAGGTATAAATGCTTCATTATTTCAAGGGACCTCAAAACGTGTATTTACAATGAAATCTCTGTATCGATTTCTAAGCTGGAATGCAATACCTTCTCTAATAACATCGTATGTGATAGAGAAGTTATAAATGCCTTATTACTTCAAAGGGACCTCAAAACGTAGATTAACGTCGAAATCCCTGTATCTAGTTTTAAGCTGGAATGCAGTACCGTCTATAGCTGCATTGTATGTTATAGAGACGGTATAAATGTTTTGTCAGGTCAAGGCACCCCAAAACATGTATTTACTGAAACTACAGTATCGACCTCTTAGCTGGAATGTTACTTTCTCTAGCTACTATTCATGTAATGGAAAGGTATAAATGCCCTACTAGTTCAAGGTACCTCAAAACTGTAATTACAATCAAACCTCTGTATCGAACTCTTACTTCGACCACAATACGTACTCTACCTACAGTATAGAGACAGGGAAGGTAAAAATGCATTGTTAGTTAATGAGACCTCAAAACATGCATTTACTGTGAAACTACTATATCGAAATCTTGGCTGGAATGCTACCTTCTCTAGCTACTATACATGTGATGGAGAAGGTTTAAATGCTTTATCAGTTCAAGAGACCTCAAAATATGTGTTTACTGTGAAACCACTATTTTGGATTCTTAGCATGAATGTTACCTTCTCTAGCTACTATGCATCTGTGGAGAAGGTATAAGTGCTTAGTTAGTTCAAGGGTCCTCGAAACGTGTATTTACAATGAAAGCTCTGTATCAAACTTTCAGCTGGAATGCAATACGTTCTCTACATGCTATATGGTGACAGGGAAGGTATAAATGTTTTATTAGTTATAGGGTCCTCCAAATGTGTATTTAGTGTTAGACCAATAATTCGAAATTTTAGCTGAAATGTTAGCTTCTCTAGCTTCTATACATGTGGTGGTGAAGGTTTAAATGTTTTATAAGTTCAAGGTACCTCAAAACATGTATTTAGGTTGTAACAAGTGTATCGAAGTCTTAACTGGTGTGTCACTTTTTGTAGCTACTACACATGCCATGGAGAAGGTATAAGTGCTTTATTAGTTCAAGGGACCGCAAAACGTGTATTTATAATGAAAACCCCTTATCGAATTCTTCGCTAGAATGCAATAACCACTCTACCTACCATACATGTGGTACAGAAGGTATAGAGGTTTCGTTATTTCATGGGACCTCAAAACGTGTATTTACGTTGAAATCTCTGTATCGATTTCTTAGCCGAAATGTAACACCTTCTCTAGTAACATTGTGTGTGATAGAAAGGGTATGAATGATCTATTAGTTCAAGGGAACTCAAAACGTGTATTTATATTGAAAATCCTATATCGAATTCTTCGGTAGAATGCAATAACCACTCTACCTACTATACATGTGGTACAGAAGGTATAAAGGCTTCGTTATTTCAAAGGCCTCAAAACATGTAAGTAGTTATAGTCCCGGATTAGCCAATTGGATTAACGATAACGATGCGGAGGCGGAGAACCAAGACGAGTGCCACCACGGAGAGCGCGAGAGGGCGTTGTCGGGTACCTGGGTGATCTACGAGATGAAGGTCGCCCTGGAGGAGGGGTACCGCCTCCTCCGTGTCCCCGAGATCTGGGAGTACGACGTGGTGCCGCACGAACCGACCACCGGAGCCAAGGGTCTCTTCGAGGACTACGTGAATCAGTTCTTGAAGATCAAGACCGAAGCCTCCGGCTGACCCTCGGATTGCGACGACTCTACCGCAAAGCAGCAGTACGTGGAGCAATTCTTCGAGCACGAAGGTGTCTCCCTGGATCACCAGGCCGTCGCCACCAACCCCGGCAGGCGGGAACTGGCCAAGCTGATGCTCAACAGCTTCTGGGGCAAACTGGGGCAGAGGGACAACCTCCCCACGTGTGAGCTGGTGGGCCATTACGACCGCCTCCTGGAGCTGCTCAACGACCCGGGCGTGGAAGTGCAGATCTACGTGTCCGTCACCGACCGGATCATGTACGCGGTGTGGAGGTACTGCGAGCAGTGCCGCAAGGTCAACCCCATCGCCAACGCCGTCCTGGCGGCCTACACCACGGCTCACGCGCGCCTGGTGCTCTACTCCTACCTCAAGAGGCTGGGAGAACGGGTCTGCTACTTCGACACCGATTCTGTCGTCGTAGCCGCCGCTCCGGACGCCTCCTGGGGGACATGACGGACGAGCTGGAGAAGTACGGGCGTGGCTCTTACATCGCCCGGTTCGCCTCCACGGGGCCCAAGAGCTACTGCATGGAGATCGTTTGCCCCGAGACGGGCAAGACCTTCTCGGTGTGCAAGGTGAAGGGGATCACGCTCAATTCGGGCAACCTGGACCTGGTGAACGCCGAGGTGATTCGCGACGTGGTGCTGAGGGACAACGACCGTGCGGTGAAGCTGGCGGGCACGCAGATTTCGCGGAAACCGTCTTCGACGGTCGTCACCGAACCCAGCTCGAAGACGTTTAGGATGGTGGCCAACAAGCGCGTTCTCGCCGGCGATTACGATTCCTATCCCTACGGGTTCAAGAGGAACGCATAAATGAGACGTCTAGAGCCGCGCCAAAGTCATTTCGAACCGGGCGCCCCTGAGGAGACGATGCCCGGTCCCCGGGACCTGGGGCGATTCGAGTTTCCCAGCACGATGCTCGTGGCGGGGCCTTCGCGCTGCGGTAAGTCGACCTTCGTGAAAAACCTGTTACGCCACGCGCACCGGATGTTCGACGTGCGCCCCAGGAGGGTGCTGTGGCGCCACCCGCCGGAATATTCGCCGAGACTCGAACCCTCGGCTCTGCGTTGCGAGACCCACGCGGGCTTACCCGAACTTGCTTCGGTGGGCGAGAACGACCTCGTCGTCCTCGACGATCTGATGCTGGAGGGGGGCGGGAAGGACGTGTCCAATTTTTTCACCAGAGACTCCCATCACAAGCACTTCGGCATCGTCTACATCCTGCAGAACGTGTTTCCGCAGGGTCAGAAATATCGCAACATTTCTCTGAATGCAAACTACGTCGTGGTCTTCAAGAACAACCGGGACAAGATGCAGATCGAGAGACTGTGCCAGCAGATCGAACCCAGGAACTCTAGGTTTCTCTTGGAGGCCTTCGAGAAGGCCACCGAACGCCTCACGGGTATCTCGTGTTGGACTGCACTCAGTACACGCCCGCCAGAATCAGGTATCGAACCGGCGTGCTGCCGGGGGAAAACCTCTCTTATTTCGTACCCAACTGAGACCGCCGAGAGGGCTCGGGTTCCTTTCGTTCTATATTTCTGCTTTTTTTGTGCGGCTTATCCTGGCAGGGTCTTACCCAACTGAGGCCATTGATTTTAAATAAAAAGTACCGCTTTGGGAGCGAACGTCATTATCGCGCAAGCATGGCTAGAGGTAGGTTAAGGCTTGCGACGCTGACCAGTCCTCGCATAGCGAGACAGCACGGTAATTTGACGGCTCTGGCCAAGGCGAAGGCCCCTCTGCGCAAAAAGTTGTTAAAAAATGCCGATGGCGATCTGACCAAGGCCATTTGCGAATGTATGCTCAACGTGTGCAGAGGTCACGTGCAACTTCCCGCAAAGTGTTTGGGTCGCCTAAAGAAGCACAAGGCTTCTTGGAGGAAGTTGACGGATAAACGGGTTCCTCTGAAGAAGAAGAAGAGCATCTTGGTTCAAAAAGGTGGTTTTTTGCCGGCATTTCTCCTACCCGTCTTGGCTTCGGTTGGCGGCGCGCTAGTGTCGAAATTAACAGGATGAAGTACGGCAAGCAGATCCTCGTTGCACCGCAGCCAAAGACCGTCGATAAGCTTCACGCTATAGACCGCACCATATCCAGATTGGCTAAAGAAATTCAGAACCTGCAGAGCGCAAAGCTCTCTGCCGACGAAAAGTGGCGGCTCGTAAAATATAAATTGGACAACTACCTCGATCTCGTGGCACAAGTCAGAAAGCCCTTCCTCGGAGACGACGACGACGACGATTACGAAGACGTGTACGAACGCGTGCCGGTGAAGCAGGAGGTCGAACCCCGAACCATAAAGGTCAACCTCCTCTCGCCTCGCAAAAAGAAGAGGGCAAACCCTGCCACTCCGAAAAAGAAATCGAAATCGCCTTCCGCGTCGTACCATTTTCGCAAACGCGTCTGGCAACCCCTGTACAAGTAAAGCATGAAGGAATGGAAGGCGCTAAGGCGATACTATGCCAAACCGGAACACTATGCCGGTTTGGGTACGGTCAAGCCCATTCGAAAGGCCACGGGTGCGTCTAAGGCGAACATCGAGTCCTTCCTTCAAACCCAGGACAGTTACACTCTGCACAAACCGGTCAGAAAGCGGTTCCCCACCAGATATTATCACGTGACGAATATGGACGATCTTTGGGAGGCCGATCTAAACGTCATGAACAGCATGAGGGAACATAACAAACCTTACGTGTACATTCTGACCGTTATCGACGTATTTTCCAAATATGCTTGGGCCGTACCCCTGAAATCGAAGCTGGGTACCGAGGTTGCGTAAGAGTTTCGCTCCATATTCTCCCAACGCGTACCCAGGGTCCTCCAAACGGACAAGGGAACCGAGTTTACCAACAAGACTTTTCGCGACTTTCTGAAGAAACACGACGTGAAACATTACACAACCAAAAATAACGTTAAAGCCAGCGTCGTGGAGCGCTTCAACCGCACCTTAAAAACCAAGATGTGGAGGTATTTCACGCACAAAAACAGTTACAGATACCTGGAGGTCCTTCCGGCCTTACTCGAGTCGTACAATAGCTCGCATCACAGGTCCATAAAAATGGCTCCGAAGGACGTGAACGAATCTAACATTTTACGAGTGTACCGCAATCTCTACGGAAATAGGACCGTACCTCGCGCAGGGACACCCAGATTTTCCGCGGGCGATCACGTGCGCAAATCTAAAGAAAAAATGAAATTCGACAAGGGGTACGAGCAGAATTGGACGGACGAAATATTTCGGATAGCCGAGGTGGTGCGCGGTCGGCCAGTGGTATATAAGTTGAAGGATCTGGCCAGAGAAGCCATAGACGGCATATTTTACACCGAGGAGCTACAAAAGGTCGCGCTACCTCGGACTTTTAAGATCGAACGCGTTATACAGACCAAGGGCCGAGGGCGCAACAAGCAGGTCTTGGTAAAGTGGAAGGGGTATCCGGCAAAGTTTAACTCGTGGGTTCTGGCTTCGACCATCGATTCGACATGATTAAGACGAAGCCCTTCTCCATCACTCTCGTGAGCAACGCTTCCATGGAACACTTTACCGACAACACCACGGCCAGATTTTCTAACATCTTGCCCGAGAGAATCGTTCTGCAGGGAGAATGGGAGGTCGCCCTGCAAAAGGTCAGGTATCCGGTGAAATTTTATAACCTTTCGCGAGACGATGCCCGTCTGGTGGGCACAAAGTACACCATGACGCTCCTCCCCACGCATTCCAAATTCAGCCTGCAAATGCCGCAAGGCATCGTGCACAATCCCAAAGACTTGGTGAACCTCGTCAACGCCGTTCTACTCGAACACTTGCACGTGGAAAACTTCTTCCTCTTCGACCAGCGCAAGAAGACGGTGGGCGTGAATGCCACCGTCGCCCATCCCGAACCACTACCCGACATTCCGTTCGACGGGTTTGTGGAAAATGTCGCGCGCACGGCCGTACCGTACGCGGTTGGCGAATACGAAGCTTTGAACGATGCGCCTAACCAGAGACCCAAGCCGAAACCGAAACCGAAGCCCCCGGCTTCGGGGCAGCAGAAACCCGCGGCGGCTCGTCCCGTCAGACCCGCGACATCTACCACAAAACCCAAACCAGACGTTTTAAAATCGGAGGACCCTCCGGGACGTCTACACTGCATCCACAGTTTGCTCTTAACGCCCGCTATGGCAAAAATGTTGGGTTTCGAGCCCTACGTCAACGTCATTCTCGAAAAAGCTCCTAAACACCCCGTAGATCCTTATATGGGGTTTCCTTACGAAATGTTCATCTATTGTAATCTAGTGACCCCGCAAGTCGTGGGCGACACCTTCGCCCAAGTCATAGAGAGCGCGGCCGTGGAATACGAAAGAAGCAACAACACTTACATGAGCGACGAAAAGACGTTTTCCCCCAAAATTGGGTACCCTTGATTCAGCAAGACTTCAAGACGGTCAACATAGATTTAAGGAACGGTTACGGCGATCTCTTGCCATTCGCCGACGGATTTTCCTCTACTATAGTTCTCGCTTTTCGTCCGAAACAGGCGTAATGGACGTGCACGCCGTGACGCGGTACTACCTCAATCAGGCCGGCGGCGCGTTCGACGATCGCGATTTCATTCTCTACAGGGGCAAGCGCTACCAAAGAGGCAACGGTCTCTTTTCAGCCCTCGGAGGACTCTTCAGAAGGTTGCTACCGTTTTTAAAGAGCGGAGCAAAAGCAGTCGGAAAGGAGGCCTTAAAGGCGGGCGCTCACGTTCTGTCCGCTGTGGCTGTCGCGGGAGCAGCGCCAAAGGAAGCGCTCCAACGGAGGCTCAAGGAGTCCGGATACAATTTAAAGCGAAAAGCCGACGAAAAGCTTGATGCGATGCTCGGTTCCGGCGCCAGGCGCCTCAAGAGAATAAAACCGAGCAAATCCAAAAAGAGCAAGCAGTCGAAGCTGAAACGCGGTAGGCGTAAGGTGCAAGACGTATTTTCGTAATGGCAGACGCGGCCGTCCAATGAGTTCCGAACTGGACCTCTTTACAGAGGTGCCGGTTCAGATGAGCATCGAGGAGTCACGGTTCCTATACCTAAACCCTCAAAACACTTTAATGAAACATGCCCCCATCACCTTTCATTATTCCGGAAATGCGGACGATTACCTAGACTTGACCTACGTCGTACTCGAACTCATGGTGCGCATTGTAGATGACAAAGGAGAGGCCTTAAACGCTGACGCTAACGCCACTCTGGTCAACAACATCTTAAATTCCCTGTTTCAACAGGTGGAGGTAACCCTCAATAACGTCATCGTCTCCATGCCGCAAGCCGGTTACCCCTATAGAACCTACCTCGAGACGCTTCTCAATTACTCCGAAGATGCCATGAACACCAAACTAGAATCCACCCTCTGGAGAAAGGACACGGCAGGCATCATGGACACTTTTATCGCCAATGCGGGTTTTCAGTGGCGTCAGGGGTTTACCAAAGGGAGCAACGTCGTACAGCTCATCGGTCCTCTGTCCAACGCTCTGTTTAGACAGGATAAGCTGCTTTTGAACAACGTTAGCATGACCGTCAAGCTCACTCCCGCCTCTCTCCAGTTTTATCTGTTTTCCGACGTAGATACCTTTAAGGGGTACGCCGACATCGTGTCTGCCACGCTGCGCTTAAAATCGGTGCGGCCCTCGCCGACCATAAAGCTCGCGCACCAGGCCGTGCTCGCAAAGGGCAACGCAAAGTACCATCTCAAGGACGTCAGCTTTCACGCTCTCAGCATCCCCAAGGAGTCCAGGGCAATGACGTTTAGCGACGTGTGCGTAGGGCAAGTTCCCAGGAGAGTGGTAGTAGCCATGGTCACCGACAAGGCTTATTCCGGCCATTTTAACTCAAATCCGTACAACTTGAAACATTTTAAAATAAACTTCTTTCAGCTCTACGTGAACGGGCAACCCGTTCCCTCCCAACCTCTGCAACCCGACTTTACAAAAGGACACTATTTGCAATGCTTTCAAACCCTGCAGGACGGCCTAGGCATTCATTTCAAGGACGAGGGACACTCCATCTCCAGAGAAACCTACCCGCAAGGGTATACGATAATGGTTTTCGATCTCACTGCAGACATGAGCGCTAACGAGTCTCACATCTCGGGTCAGCGCCACGGAACCGTCTCTATAAGCATCGGTTTTGCCAATAAATTGACAGAACCGGTCATACTTCTGCTGCTAGCGGAAATACATCGCACGGTCGAAATCGACGCCAACCGATCCATTCTGGTATCATGAACACCTTTCAAATACAACGGTTTCCATCGACATACCCCTCTACGCGCTCTCACCTTTTAGGCGTCTACCCCTGCGATAAACTACCCGTACTTCACGGCATTCGAACGCCTCCCTTGGCGCTAGTGGCTAACACCGACCCCAGCACCAAATCCGGGCAACACTGGGTTTGCATCTTTGTGGACAAAAACTCGCATGGAGAATATTTTGACAGTTACGGCATAGGACCGCTTTCGCCCCATTTTCTCCGGTTCTTAAATTCGGTCTGCGGGACGCGTTGGTCCACCAACGCCAGAAGGCTGCAAGGTTTCGACAGCACCACTTGCGGTCATTACGTCATCGACTACCTCACCCACCGCTGCTCCGGGTTACCTAAGCATAAATTCTTCTCAAAATTTCACGTCAGCAATCACGCGCATAATGATGTCGTTATTCGCAAAACGTACAAAGACGCATGCCGCGCAAAGTGCTCTGACGCTCAGCAAACTTGTCAACCCTTGAAGGTGAGTACGTGTGTGCGTATGTGTGTGTGTGTGTCACTATTCATCACGTCTATCCTAATCCATCCTCTTGCACGTGCTTTCAGAACACGCTCCTGCTCATATAAAAAGCAACGTCACGGTGCCGCTCGCCTCATTCAGAGTGTGCCATGCAGCACGCGGATACAGTCATGCTGCCATGCAGCACGCCGACCAGGTAGGTCCGCACCTATGTATTAGCTTGCTTGTTTCTATCCCGTTTATCTCTCTATCCCTCACATTATTATTATTATTGTTTTGTGTGTTCCAGTATAACCGGATTTCAAACCCCGACCACCTCAAAACCCGGGAAAAAAGGAAACTACCCATCTTCGACCTCCAACAGCATCCCGACAGCCCTGCTCCGCCAGCACAGTTCCAACACAGTGCAGTTGTGGGTCCTGTGGCGGATATCTACTTCCTCAACCCGCAACAAACTAAATTCGTCAGTGTGGGATTCTCCCCCCAGTCGCCGCACCATCTCGTCGTCAGTATTGCCAAATGTGGACAGCACAACGCAGTCGTCATGAGTTCCTCGCAGTGGCACAAACTCGTCGAAGCCATCCCCATCATTCACAAACGCTTGAATGACCCACAGGGACGTCTACAGGAATTTCAATTCAGCGACAGCGTCACCATCGTGCTTAAGTTTGTGTTCGGAAAGCTAAAGCTCGTTTTCAAAGACCCGCAAGGCGCATCCGTTACGCTCAACCAACAAGAATGGCACGTGTTGCATGCCCTGCAGCGCATCATTACCGCCATCAAGTATCACAAAAAGAAGGAAGAGATGGACGTGCAAAATCAAATCATGGCATACCACAAGTACATGCTTCACAACCATGCCTCCAACGTTCCTTTACATAACATGAATTTCACGCAGTTCACCAAGTACATACGGTGCGCCAATTTTAGAACATTCCTCGAGGTGCATCATTTCCTCAACACCCATTTCGCACTGCACATCTCACAAAATAGTCCTTAGTGCGCATGTATTTCTACCAGCGTTCCAACCGCACCTCACCCAATCATCTCGCGCCCTTCGCTCCCGCATCATGGGTTACAGAAATTACCTGTCGGTGTACTACCATGACAGTAAGGTGTTTAAAAACTACGAGGTGGACGGTCACCCCCATAAAAATACACCTTATGCACTTCGCTTCGTCGACAGCACCTACGACGGAAAATCCGTCTCCGCCAGAGTTCACAGCTGCGAAACCAAAATTCATTTTGTGCTATCTAACATGTGCTTCAACGATATCCATTTCAAAGCAGATAAAGAAGACGCACAACATCAGTGGTTCAAATTTGTGCCCGCAAGAGGTTTATACATCGTTTTCTACGAACAGCAATACATTTCCACAGACAAAATGCAGCAAATGTTAAACGAAAACCCCATGTGCTACGGCACGTGCTTAGCGGCGCATTTGGGTCGCGAATCATCCTATATCATACCCGATCACATTCACGGCGTTTGCATGTTCAGCACCGTTCAAAACAGAGTTCTCCTCCAAGAGGAAAACCGTTAAATCAACGGACACAGTGTTTTTCCTGCGGATGTTGTGCAATAATCGCTAAGCGCTTCCGGCGGATGTAGTGAACCTCCAACGAACTTTTCCCCCACCAGTGCTTCCGCCGGATGTGGTAATTCTCCAACAAACTTTTCCCCCACCAGTGCTTCCCCTGATGTGGTAAATCTCCAACGAACTTTTCCCCCACCAGTGATTTCCTGCTTCCGGCCGTTGTGTTATATTTATGCACGCGCATTCTTTTCCCCTTTATTCGGTGCTAGCCAACCGTGGGGAATGCCAGGACCGACGTGTAAAGACTTCCACTGCTCGTTTTGCTTTCATCAAACGTGCAGCTGCGAACTTAGGCACCGTCTCACGCGCCTGTGCACGCAGTGTCAACTCGGTTTCTACGAAGACCTCGATCAACTCAACAAGCAAATTCAACAATTCCTTCGAAGGTACTCCGCTAGAAACACCACATGAACTGCTTCATCGTGCTCTTTCGGTATCTCGATAACGGACGAAGAATCCACCTGCTACTGCCCAGGGAACGCCAAGTGCTGCTGCAGAACGGCATATACATCTTTGAACGTTATCTCCCAAGCGACGTCGACCTTGTGTGGAACCAACTTCCCAGAGACGCACAGGTAGTTTGCGCACCTTATCGCAGGTGTAAACAACACTACAACCTTCCTCATCAAACCACTCATATAGACGGTCCTCCACCGTTTATCAAAAACTGCCATCTGTGCCGTCATAATGTCACAGGACGCCCTTAAAAAGCTAGAAGATCTTTCCCGCAGCGCCGACACTCTCAGCGTATCTACGCTTGAACAGCACGTACCGTATCGTGTCGTCGGCGTCAAAACACTTGACACCGTTCACGGTACAAAGCTCGTCGCCAAACTTGACAACGACACAGAAGTTTTCCTACCAACAAGATTTGCAAAAGCCTCTCCAGAACTCATCAACAAACTCAACTCTATCTCATTCTGCATCATATACGCAGGCGAGGAAAAAGTACGCAGCGGTTTCAAACGTCACATCGTCACGTTCTCCCCATATAACCCTAAATAATGCCCGACGAAACCTATCCCGTCCCCGTGGGGAACAATCTTAACCTACAACTCATTCTCAACGCAGCATCACCTATCCGTATCCTCTGCATCTCCAACTCCTATTTCCGCAACAGCAGAGTTGTCACCATCACACTCGACGTCCAAGGGGCTCACGCCGTCCACGTCAAATGCGTACCTACCAAAGTGCACCAGCATCAACAGGACGCACTATGCATCATATACCTCGGCAACAGCAACATTCCTGCTCTAACCAACAAAGTCACATCCATAGGATGCTTCCCAACCAGCCATTACAACGAATTTACCATCCCATCTATATACCAACCTTCACCGAGTTCGTCAACGAAAGTTTCTCTCACCTGCTCGTCACCTGCATCACCAAACCTATCCACCAATTTACCGTCGATAGCAGCAGCAGCGATGACGAGGACTCAAAGTGCACCACGTACTTTAAAATCATTGTTGTGCGCGAAATCTGTGTGTCCTAGTGCCTCAACAAACTATGAATTTTAAGGTGCTTTTTTCTCCTAGTATTTCTTATATTGTTCATTTATTGTATTCATGTGTTAATCTCCTGTAATCAAATAATCCATTATGTTATTCTCAAACTATGTATTCATATGTTAAGCAAATAATACATCATGTTAATCTCAACTATGTATTCATATGTTTATCCAATGTACTGTATTCAAATTATAAATAAAGAAAACAGTCCCGGATTAGCCAATTGCGATAACGATAATCCTTCCGCTCATGGCGCTTTTCAAACTTACCGCCGTCGCTCTTAATCCGCGGCGACACTGGCGACACTAGCTCCCCTAGCGGCAGGATTATCGTTAATCCAATTGGCTAATCCGGGACTATAACTACTCATGTATTTACTGTGGAACTACTATTTCGAAATCTTAGCTGGAATGTAACCTTCTCTCGCTACTATACATGTGATTGAAAGGTATAAGTGCCCTTATAGTTCAAGGTATCTCAAAAACGTGTATTTACAATGAAAAACTCTGTATCGAACTCTCAGCTGGAATGCAATACGTTCTCTACATGCTATATGGTGACAGGGAAGGTATAAATGTTTTAATAGTTACAGGGCCCCAAAATGTGTTTTTCTAGTAAAATTCTGTATCGAAGGTTAAGCTGGAATGCAACTCCTTCTAAGCTTTCTATATATATATATATATGCTGGAGAAGGTATAAATACTGTATTAGTTCAAGGGAACTCAAAACGTGTATTTCCGGTGAAAGCTCCGTATCCAGTTGTAAGCTGGAATACATTACCTTCCATTACTACATTGTATGTTATAGAGAAGCTATAAATGCTTTTTCAGTTCAAGGGACCTGAAAATATATATTTACTGTAAAACCAGTATAGCGAAATCTCAGCTGGAATGTTACCTTCACTAGCTACTATGCATCTGATGCAGAAGGTATAAGTGCTTTATTAGTTCAGGGGACCTCAAAGCGTGTATTAACAATGAAACTTCTGTATCGAACTCCTAGCTGGACCGCAGTACCTACTATACTTACTATATAGTGACGGAGAAGTAGAAATGCACTGTCAGGTCTACGGTCCTTATATCGAGATTTGAGCTGAAATGCAATACCTCCCATAGCTACATTTTATGTTATAGAGAGGGTATAAATGGTTTGTCAGGTTCAAAACATGTATTTACTGTGAAAACACTCTATCGAATTCTTAGCCGGAATGCAAAACCTTCTCTAGTTACATTGTATGTGATAGAGAAGGTATAAATGCTTTATCACTTCAAGGCAGCTCAAAACGTGTATTTATAGTGAAAACTTCATATCGAATTGTTCGCTAGAATGTAATAACCACTCTACCTATTATATTTGTGGTACAGAATGAATACATGCTTCGTAAATTCAAGGGACCTCAAAACGTGTAATTACGGTGAAATCTCTGCATCGATTTCTTAGATGGATTGCAATACCTTCTCTAACAACATTGTAAGCAATAGAGAAGGTAAAAATGCGTTGTCAGTTCTAGGGACCTCAAAATATGTATTTACTGTGAAACCACTATATCCAAATCTTAGCTGGAATGTCACCTTCTCTAGCTACTATACATATCATGGAGAAGGTATAAGTGCTTTGTTAGTTCAAGGGACCTCAAAACATGTATTTAGGGCGAAATCTTTGTATCGAGTTTAAGTGGAATGCATTGCCTTCTGTTACTATATTGTATGTTATAGAGAAGGTATAAATGCTTTTTAAGTTCAAGAGACCTCAAAACATGTATTTACTGTGAAAAGACTATATCAAAATTTTAGCTGGAATGTTATATTCTCTAGCTACTATGCCTCAGACGGAGAAGGTATATGTGCTTTATTAGTTCAAGGGACCTCAAAACATTTTCTTTTGGTGAAATCAATGTATCGAGGTCTTAGCTGGTATGCCAGTTTCTCCAGCCACTATATGTACATGTAATTGAGAATGTAAAATGGCTTTATTAGTTCAAAACACCTCAAAACGTGTATTTATGATGAAAACTCCATATCCGATTCATCGCTAGAATGCCATAACCACTCTACCACTATACATGTGGTACAGAAGGAATAAATGCTTCGTTATTTCCAGGGATATCAAAACGTGTATTTACAATGAAATCTCTGTATCGATTCCTAGCTGGAATGCAGTACCTTCTCTAATAACATTGTATGTGATAGAGAAGGTAAAAATGTTTTATTATTTCAAGGGACCTCTAAACGTAGATTTACGGTGAAATCCCTGTATTTAGTTTTAAGCTGGAATGCAATACCGTCTATAGCTACATTGTATATTATAGAAAAGGTATTAATCGTTTGTCAGGTCAAGGCACCTCAAAACATGTATTTACTGTGAAACCACAGTATCGACCTCTTAGATGCAATGTTACCTTCTCTAGCTACTATTCATGTAATGGAAAAGGTATAAGTGCCCTACTAGTTCAAGGTACCCCATAACGTGTAATTACAATGAAACCTCTCTATCGAACTCTTAGCTCCACCGTAATACGTACCCTAACTACAATATAGTGGCAGGGAGGCTAAAAATACACTGTTAGTTCATGGGACCTCAAAACATGCATTTACTATGAAACCACTAGTTCGAAATCTTAGCTGGAATGTTACCTTCTCTAGCTACTATAAATGTGATGGAAAAGATTTAAATGCTTTATCAGTTCAAGGGACCTCAAAACATGTATATATTTTTAAACCACTGTTCTGGATTCTTAGCTGAAATGTTACCTTCTCTAGCTACTATGCATCTGATGGAGAAGGTATAAGTGTTTTATTAGTTCAAAGAACCTCAAAACGTGTATTTAAACTGACACCTCCGTATCGAGCTCTTAGCTGTACCGCAATACGTACTCTACCTACTACATAGTGACAGAGAAGGTAAAAATGCATTGTCAGTTCAAGGGACCTCAAAACATGTATTATCTGTGTAACCATTATATCGAAATCTTAGCTTGAGTGTTACCTTTTCTAGCCACTATGCCTCTGATGGAGAAGGTATAAGTGCTTTATTACTTCAAGGGATCGCAAAACGTGTAGTTACAATGAAACCTGTGTATCGAACTCTCAGATCAACCGAAATACATACTCTACCTCGCTTATCTTCTCTACATGATATATGGTAAAAGGTAATGTATAAATGCTTTATTAGTTACACGGTCCTCAAAATGTGTATTTTCCATTGAAATTGTGTATCGAAGTTTAAGCTGAAATCCAACTCCTTCTCTACCCGCGATATATGTGCTGGAGAAGGTATAAATACTTTATTAGTTCAAAGGTACTCAAAACGTGTAATTACGGTGAAATCTTTGTGTCGAGTTTTAAGCTGGGATGCATTACCTTCTATTATTACATTGTAAGTTATAGAGAATGTATAAATGCTTTTTCGGGTCAAGGGAGCCCAATATTTGTATTTACTCTTAAAGCACGTATCGAACTCTTAGCTGGAATGTTACCTTCTCTGGCTACTATGCATCTGATGGAAAAGGTATAAGTGCTTTATTAGTTCAAGGGACCTCGAAACGTGTAATTACAATGAACTCACTGAATCGAACACTAAGCTCGAACGCAATACGTTCTCCACCTACCATATAGTGACAAGGAAGGTAAAAATGCATTGTCATTTTAAGGGACATCAAAACCTATATTTACTGTGAAATCACTATATCGGAAACTGAGCGGGAATGTTTCCTTCTCTTGCTCCTATACATTTGATGGAGAAGGTTTAAATGCTTTATCACTTCAAGGCACCTCAAAACATGCATTTAGGGTGAAACCAAAGTATCGAAGTCTTAGCTGGTATGTCACATTCTCTAGCTATTATACGTGTCCTGGAGAAGGTATAAGTGCTTTGTTACTTGAAGGGACCTCAATACGTGTATTTATAGTGAAAGCTTCATATCGAATTCTTCGCTAGTATGCACTAACCACTCTACCACTATACATGTGGTACTGAAGGTATAAATGCTTCGTTATTTCAAGGGACCTCAAAACATGTATTTTCTGTGAAACCACTATATTGAACTCTTAGCTGGAATGGAGAAGGTATAAGTCCTTTACTGGTACAAGGGACCTCAATACGTGTATTACCGGTGAAATCTCTGTATCGATATCTTAGCTGAATGCAATACCTTCTCTATTAAAATTGAACGTGTTTGAGAATGAATAAATGCTTTATTTGTTCAAGGGACCTCATAACGTGTATTTACGGTGAATTCCTTGTATCGAGTTTTAAGCTGGAATGCAATACCTTCTATAGCTACATTGAATGTTATAGAGGAGATATAAATGGTTTGTCTGGTCAAGCTAGCAAAACATGTATTTACTCTGAAACCACTGCATCGAACTCTTAGCTGAAATGTTACCTTCTCAAGCTACTATTCATGTAATGGAAAGGTATAAGTGCCCTATTAGTTAAAGGTACCTCAAAACGTGTATTCACAATGAAACTTCTGCATCGTACTCTTAGCTGGAATGCAATACGTTCTCTACATGCTACATAAGTAGGTATAAGGGTATGTTCTGGCACATAGGAAGATGCCGACAATCGATAAGGTTCTTTGTTCTACGCCGACAAGCCCCGCCCCCTCCCTTTGAGGGTTTACATGCCGCCAGGTCTCGTGTCGTTAGGCCCCGCCCCCTCTCGCTTTGTGTGCTCACCTAATGCCGACAGTGTCTGTGCTAACAGGTCCTACCCCCTCTCCCATGCGTTCTACTGGGGCGTCCTGACTTGAGGGAATTGTTTTCTCGAGTCCTGCCGCCCCCCGGCAAATTAATTAGGTAATGTTCGTCAAACATTTTTTTTATGATTACTAAGGTCTGCAGATTGCATCCTCGAGCAATTAAGTTTTTTGATTAATGAATTGTTGACTGGAGCGTGAGTATAAGTAGTCTGCTCACGGTAACAGTCTGTCATGTAATGAAACACTGCAGCCTTCTTCTTCTATCTGGGGAAAGCGCTTGTCCATTAGCTGAACATGTTAGACGCTTTCACAACATTAATAGGCTTTTAAGTTTACATTCCGGATCTGTTTACATACATTAGCGATCAACGACATACTTCCGTCTGGAGGTAACGGTGACACACATTAGCTGACCCGTTAGACGCTTTCACTCCATTAGCGAACAAGAGCCCGGCATGTAATGAAAAAACCCGTAACCTACTTCTGTCTGATGGTAACGGTGACCTCTATTAGCTGACATCTTTAGACGCTTTCACCTCATTAGCGAACAATGCCAGTAATTGTTTTCCTAAGTGCTCTACAATCTCTCACCACTTCAGCTTTAGTGGGGGAATTATATAAAAGCAGCATCTTCTCCAATGATTTTCACAGTATCGTAAGAACACTGCGATCTAAGCACTCTGCAAACTTTATTCTTTCAACGTGGAAATTACATCGAACAGCATGTCTGGTAAGTTGTATCACCAATTCATCTTCATTAAAAAGTTAACTTATTACTTAGTACATTTAACTTATATTTGCGTTCTTGTTTTTAATGACGGCCCTTTATTTGTAAATAGCTGAGTATTCTAAAAGTTAATAGCTAGACAGTTGAATTTTTTCTGAAATGTGAACAGTTTAGTTAAGTATTCATTTTAGACAAGCTTATTCTACATTTAATAGCTAACTGCGCGAATTCTCAAAAAATGTGAACAATTTAGTTAAGTATTCATCTTGTTGAGTAATTATTATTCCAGATATTTAAATACAGGGTTTCACAGAGTGAATTATATTCCTTTCTAGACAAAATACAATTACTTGATTACCCTACGATTCGAATAAATAATGTTCTGTATAAATATTCTTCCGAGGGTAAGCGGCGGTATTCGATCCGGGGACTTCATGTTTGCATGCATTGATCGAATATTCATCAGTTAATGTTTCATTCCTCTTGTGCATTTTATTTAGTAAAAACTTCCAGTCTGTTTCCATCACATTAAAAATTAACGTTTTTGCTTTAGAATATTACAAAAAGTCTGTTGCGCGAATCATTCACTCTAACAAAGTAAATGTTTACATTATATTAAAACATTTAAATCGGAAAATATAGTACTTAATGAACTTCATTAGTGAATCAGAACCTCAATTATATTTACACATATTATCATTTTTATTATTATATTATACAGAAAAAGTTAATAATTTTGTAACTTTCAAATAAATGAAATTTAGTTATGCAACACATTCTCTAATAAAGAATATGTTTTTTCTCTTCCTAATGCAGAAAGTTTGACATCTCAACTTAACACATTGGCTGAGGGTAGCATTTACCCGACCGTTCAAAGACTACAAGATCTTCAGCCAGAGGAGCCTTATAATATAAAATCCATAAGAAAAATTGATACGAGATACGGTGCTAGAGTGGTTGCGGTTTTAGACAATAAGCAAGTGTTTCTTCCGACAAGATATTCAACCCTAACAAGCCAACAGTTGGATGAAATGCCAGGAAAGTTTCAAATGGTATATCATGGTGTAGTACCATCCGGCAAGTTTAAGACATGTAAATTGTCTTTTCTTCCTGTTAAGGTTTGTAGAAATAATTCAGCTATCCTTTCAAAGCTTCATTTAGAGTTACATTTGTTGAGTTTATAAATTCACACTTCCTAGGATAACATTCATCTAAAGTATACATCACTGTGTAAATAACGCTTAGGATGTAGTCTGGGCGAGGACCTGCAGAAAGAAGTTTAATAGTCTATTCACTGATTCTTTACCTCAAAGCAGATACCTACAGCAAGTTGCAAATAATTTCCATTAGGGTAGCAGTTGTCAAAGCATGCATCACTGTATTAAAACAAATATGTGTAAATAATGTCTAGATTGTAGTCTGAGTGATTTCATGCAGAAAGAAGTTTAATACCACATTGCATTGATTCTCCGCATCGAAGTATATACCTACAACAAGCTACAAATAATGTGAATGTTTGTTACAGGAATGTCCAGATGAATGTAAATGAAGAGGAAGAATGAGATAGCTTAAAACAACACGAACAGAAATGTGATAGGAACATCCTCAACATGAAGAATTGCAGCACCGTCCAGCATGGAACATTCGAGTGTGTAGAATATAGCAATAATATATAAATTATGTACTCATTATTACTGCTATACATGCCAATACCATTGATTTCATAAATAATTTCATAATTGTTTAAAGAAGAATGTATTATCTTAAAACATTGATGCTACATGAAATCTAAACAAAAAAGTTATTGAACTATTACTGAAAGAGACCTGAATAAATGGGAATCTAGAAGCCAGAACCATCTTAATATTGGACTGTATGATATGAGGTGTATAAAAAGATTAATAAAAATGAGGGCTATGTAATATAAACAACATTTATTTTTTATAAAACATTTTCCTATTACATTCCTTCACAAAAAAAAACCGAACATATTTCCCAAAGACAAAAGTGATAGTCTAGACCTTCTAAACATGCAGTTATAGGGGGAAAGGATGCTCTCCTGAAACATTAGGTCTCTAGACAGAAGCATTTATAGGGGAGAGATAGGGAATACCAGGGCTGATGCTAGGCTAGTCAGATGCTAAAGGAGGGAGGGATATGCTTTATACGAGAGAGATAGGGAATACAAGGAAAGATGCTATACTAAACAGGACTTGAAGGGTAGAATATGAGCGATATAGCGAACCGAGGAGAGGTATTAGGATAGGAGTTTTGAATGATAGAGTAGGCGTTTATATGCGAGAGATAGGGAATACGAGGGTCGATGCTAGGCTAGACGGTGTTGAATGAGGGAATGCATCTTATATGAGAGAGGTAGGGGAATATGAGGAGACGTGTTAGGCTAGACAGGGTTTGAGGTGTGGAATATGCGTTTATATGGGAAAGATAGGGGAAACGTGTACATATAATAGGCTATACAGATGCTGAAGGACGGGAATATAGGCTTATACGGGAGAGATAGGGAAATACGAGGAGAGGTGCTAGACTAGACTGATGCTGAAGGAGGAGAGGATACTCTTTATACGGAAGAAATAGGGAATACGAGGAGAGGTACTAGAAGGGTAGAATATAGCGTTTTTATATGAGGGAGCTAGCAAACCGAGGAGAGGTATTAGGCATGGAGGTCTGAATGAGAGATTATACGTCTATATGAGAAAAGATAGGGAAAACGAAGGTAGGTGCTAGGTTGAGAGAGTCTTCAAGGAGGAAAATGCATTTATATGAGAGCGGTAGGGCATACGAGGAGAGGTGCTAGTCTAGACATGGTTTGAGGATTAGAGTATACTTTATATGGGAGAAATGGAAAACGGGAGAGATACAAGGATAGACAGAGATTGAAGGAGGAGGAATGTAGGTTTATACTGTAATATAGAGAGTAATTCGATTATAAAACTTTCCTCATCCAGCGTTACAATACTTTTATATACTTATTTTCTAAACCTTTCAAACTTTATATTTGTTAAACAGTAGTGCGCGAGACGGAGAGGGACAAACAGTATATCGGTTTACAGTGAAGTATACGTCCTAACCTATTCCCACCTTGTTTGTTCTGGATCTTCTCATTGTCTATCATCATCTAACGTAACCACGTAACAAGACGTAACACAGGAAATCATACATATGGCACATTAATAAAAAAAATAAATAAATAAAGGTATATATAATGAAACATAAACAAGTAGACAGAGGGTCATTGATACACAGAAAACCAGGAGTTGTATGTACTGAGACCATAGATTAGTATAGGCAAACAACAAAGAAGTGAATTTATAGTGTAAATAACCTAATATTTTCAAATATTATTATAGTCTAAAAGTATATAACTTAATTATGTACAGAGTATTGAGAAATAAACGTTATTCATGATTCACTAATCTAAGATCACTGCAATTGTATTGAATCAATTCACAATTGTTAATGCCATTCAACTTTCATTTGTCTCTGATACATAAACAAATTGCAAAATGGAGAAGGACGAAAGTAATAAAAAGACTCAGGCAGCAAATTTTAAGAAAGAAGAGAAAGATATATGCCCGACATTGTTTTAGAACACAAATTAGTGTTGAAAATAAAATGACTGATAGCTCTGCTAAGCGTAAGGAAGAGACAAGGAAATAAATTGCAAATGAGTACAATTCTAGGAAGATCATCCAATGTGAATGAAAATCCCTGAAATGATATTATGAGAACATAAAGAAAAGAATGAAGCAAGCAAATACCATTGACAAGGTACGATTGTACAAAACTGGAGGCGCATGTATGTACCGCCTTTCTTAGACAATAGTAGCCAAATAACAATTGTTGCTCTTCTATTCAATCGCCAATGAGTTTGATGATGAAGTTGGATTCCATTCAGAAGTAATCATCACAGTGAAGGACATTGAAATAGTAAATCCAGGTCCAACATGTCCTTCAGCAATTTTAATAACAGGTAAGGAATTTGAAGAAAGAGAAAGTGTAAAGGTGGCGTCTGCAGTTCCCATACAGAACTTTCAACTCCATTGCCTGAAAAGAACAAAGATGGCATAAGGGAGGGTTTTTATGAGAGGAGGCTTGAGTGTTTGGAAGAAGAGTACACAGTGAAAATGAAGATCTTGAAATTGGATCTAGAAATGAAAGAATCTCAGAAAAATTAAGCGTTGTTAATAACTTATACAACCATAAATATATTACAAAAAAGTAATGAAACAGGCAAGGAATAATATGGATAAAGAAACTGTTAAGCAGATCTACTACGCTTTCATTTATTTGCACATACTCAAAGTATGGAATTACACTTTCAGGAAATATTGCAGAAATAGACATGAAAAAGATATTTACGCAAAAAATAAAAAGGACTTAGAATATTAGAAAAAGAAGATAAACAACATTCATGTAAACCAATTTTTAAAAATCAGTTTACCTGAATACCTGTAAAAAAACATATCACTTTACAAAAAGTAATGCAGACATCATTTATTTTTTATAAACATTATCCTATTACATTCCTTTACAAAACAACCATACATATTTCCTAAAGGCAAAGGTGATAGTCTAGACATTCTAAACACTCAATTATATAATCATATACATCACACAGAAAGAGACATGCATTATCACTAAAAAAACTAAACATCTCAACAATGTCTGAATGATGTATTTTTATAAGTACAAGTTTTTGATATTTCAAAGTTCCTGTTAACCATGACCGTAATTGATTAACACAATTTCTCGATCCTGTCATGCTATAACTTTAGAAGCTTTCAGCTTACTTATAATTTCTTCAATCTCTTGTGTGTGACTATTATTACCAGCACCCCTCGATGCAATTAGTAACCTCAATATATTTACTAGTCTATTCGGATTTTCAAGCGTTGATATCACTGAATCATCATCATATGAAGATTTCATATTCTCGCAACTTCCGATGTATCCAGATTTTTCACCAACAGTAGTCTCCAGTGAAGGACAGAGGCCTGATCCGGTATAACATTCCCCTCTATTCATCTTCGGATCTTCAAGTGCAGGAGAGAGAGTCGATTCAGCATAACATGTTGCTCTATGAAACTTAAATCTTGACAAAGAACGATTCTTAAAAATCCGCCCGCATATACAGCATCTAATAACGCGTTTTCCTCCATGTGTAATGTATGAAAAATTGAGTTTCTCATTCGTTAGTTGCACAGATTTTCTCGGGCAGTAGCTCATGCTAAAACTAAAAGAAATTAAATGAATACGTGAATGCTAACGCTCGAAGGAATTAAAAGCGAATGAATGAATTCATAACGCGCAACTATGTATATATCCAAGATGAGGACGACGGAGGGAATTGCGATCAATGCATAGCAGGGGGAAAGGATACTCTCTTGAAACATTAGTCATCTAGACAACTATTGTTCACGGAGACCGTAGACGTCAGGTTGAATGGGACAGACCTCAGGTTCAAATCTTTAAGGGTACGGACCCCCGCCTTTTGCCTGTCATGTATACTAAACCATCCTAACAGAGTAACATTACGTTACAACGACACGTAACCAGAACATGGCGAGTGCGAGCATGGAAAAAAAGGATGCTCTCTGGGAACATTCGTGAAAAGGGATGCTCTCTGGAAACAGTCGCCATCCACACAACGGATTGTCCCTAACATTTCCAGATTTCGAACCGTTCAACATCGTGACGCGCTCCTGTCATCTACATTTCAACGAAATTTTACCTCCTGAATTAAAGTATGGTGCTCTGTATAGAACTGCACAACTTTCATTACGCTGCGTGTCCCTAGCGTTTCCAGTTCCCGAATCGTTCCAGCTAGTGGAATGTCTCTATCATCTTCATGTCAACGATCTGTTACTCTAAATTAAAGTTTGGTGATCTGTATAGACCTGTACAACATGCATTACGCTATGTAACAACCTGATCACGCTATGTAACAACATGTTCACGCTATGTAACAACATGATCACGCTATGTAACAACATGATCACGCTATGTAACAACCTGAGCACGCTATGTAAAAAAACCATCACGCTATGTAACAACCTGAGCACGCTCTGTAACAACACGATCACGCTATGTAACAACATGATCACGCTATGTAACAACCTGAGCACGCTATGTAACAACATGATCACTCTATGTAACAACATGAACACGCTATGTAACAACATGATCACGCTATGTAACAACCTGAGCACGCTATGTAACAACATAATTACGCTATGTAACAACCTGATCACGCTATGTAACAACACGATCACGCTATGTAACAACACGATCACGCTATGTAACAACCTGATCACGCTATGTAACAACATGTTCACGCTATGTAACAACATGATCACGCTATGTAACAACACGATCACGCTATGTAACAACTGATTACGCTATGTAACAACTGATCACGCTATGTAACAACCTGAGCAAGCTAAGTAACAACCTGACCACGCTCTGTAACAACACGATCACGCTATGTAACAACTGATCACTCTATGTAACAACATGTTCATGCTATGTAACAACTGATCACACTATGTAACAACATGAGCACGCTATGTAACAACCTGAGTACGCTATGCAACAACCTGATCACGCAATGTAACAACTGATCACGCTATGTAACAACCTGATTACGCTATGTAACAACCGATCACGCTATGTAACAACCTGAGCACGCTATGTAACAACATGAGCACGCTATGTAACAACCTGAGCACGCTATGTAACAACCTGATCACGCTATGTAACAACCTGATCACGCTATGTAACAACATGAACACGCTATGTAACAACATGATCACGCTATGTAACAACCTGAGCACGCTATGTAACAACATGAACACGCTATGTAACAACATGATCACGCTATGTAACAACCTGAGCACGCTATGTAACAACTGATCACGCTATGTAACAACATGATCACGCTATGTAACAACTGATCACGCTATGTAACAACATGTTCACGCTATGTAAAAACACGATCACGCTATGTAACAACACGATCACGCTATGTAACAACCTGAGCACGCTATGTAACACCATGATCACGCTATGTAACAACCTGAGCACGCTATGTAACAACCTGAGCACGCTATGTAACAACATGATCACGCTATGTAACAACCTGATCACGCTATGTAACAACAGGTTCACGCTATGTAACAACCTGAGCACGCTATGTAACAACATGATCACGCTATGTAACAACCTGAGCACGCTATGTAACAACATGATCACGCTATGTAACAACATGATCACGCTATGTAACAACCTGAGCACGCTATGTAAAAAAACCATCACGCTATGTAACAACCTGAGCACGCTCTGTAACAACACGATCACGCTATGTAACAACATGATCACGCTATGTAACAACCTGAGCACGCTATGTAACAACATGATCACTCTATGTAACAACATGAACACGCTATGTAACAACATGATCACGCTATGTAACAACCTGAGCACGCTATGTAACAACATAATTACGCTATGTAACAACCTGATCACGCTATGTAACAACACGATCACGCTATGTAACAACACGATCACGCTATGTAACAACCTGATCACGCTATGTAACATGTTCACGCTATGTAACAACATGATCACGCTATGTAACAACCTGATCACGCTATGTAACAACCTGATCACGCTATGTAACAACGCGATCACGCTATGTAACAACATGATCACGCTATGTAACAATCTGATCACCCTATGTAACAACATGATCACGCTATGTAAATAGGGTGGACCATTTAAGTTGAGGCTATACAATATATCCAAAACTAAGCGTTGTAGAAAGAAATGTCATTAATAAAACTTGATTGATATTATGACGAAAGTAAATGCCGCTAGTCGTGTTTCGTTTGGAGGCCGTTATGAGGGTCATTTTAGGTCAATTTATTTTTTTAAATGGGAACCTACAATTAGGGTCCCATTTAAAAAGACCCTGAAATGACCATCACAACGTCCTCCAAACGAAACACGACTAGCGGCATTTACTTTCGTCATAATATCAATCAAGTTTTATTAATGACATTTCCTTCTACAACGCTTAGTTTTGGATATATTGTATAGCCTCAACTTAAATGGTCCACCCTATTTACATAGCGTGATCATGTTGTTACATAGGGTGATCAGATTGTTACATAGCGTGATCATGTTGTTACATAGCGTGATCGCGTTGTTACATAGCGTGATCAGGTTGTTACATAGCGTGATCAGGTTGTTACATAGCGTGATCATGTTGTTACATAGCGTGAACATGTTACATGGCGTGATCAGGTTGTTACATAGCGTGATCGTGTTGTTACATAGCGTGATCGTGTTGTTACATAGCGTGATCAGGTTGTTACATAGCGTAATTATGTTGTTACATAGCGTGCTCAGGTTGTTACATAGCGTGATCATGTTGTTACATAGCGTGTTCATGTTGTTACATAGAGTGATCATGTTGTTACATAGCGTGCTCAGGTTGTTACATAGCGTGATCATGTTGTTACATAGCGTGATCGTGTTGTTACAGAGCGTGCTCAGGTTGTTACATAGCGTGATGGTTTTTTTACATAGCGTGCTCAGGTTGTTACATAGCGTGATCATGTTGTTACATAGCGTGATCATGTTGTTACATAGCGTGAACATGTTGTTACATAGCGTGATCAGGTTGTTACATAGCGTAATGCATGTTGTACAGGTCTATACAGATCACCAAACTTTAATTTAGAGTAACAGATCGTTGACATGAAGATGATAGAGACATTCCACTAGCTGGAACGATTCGGGAACTGGAAACGCTAGGGACACGCAGCGTAATGAAAGTTGTGCAGTTCTATACAGAGCACCATACTTTAATTCAGGAGGTAAAATTTCGTTGAAATGTAGATGACAGGAGCGCGTCACGATGTTGAACGGTTCGAAATCTGGAAATGTTAGGGACAATCCGTTGTGTGGATGGCGACTGTTTCCAGAGAGCATCCCTTTTCACGAATGTTCCCAGAGAGCATCCTTTTTTTCCATGCTCGCACTCGCCATGTTCTGGTTACGTGTCGTTGTAACGTAATGTTACTCTGTTAGGATGGTTTAGTATACATGACAGGCAAAAGGCGGGGGTCCGTACCCTTAAAGATTTGAACCTGAGGTCTGTCCCATTCAACCTGACGTCTACGGTCTCCGTGAACAATAGTTGTCTAGATGACTAATGTTTCAAGAGAGTATCCTTTCCCCCTGCTATGCATTGATCGCAATTCCCTCCGTCGTCCTCATCTTGGATATATACATAGTTGCGCGTTATGAATTCATTCATTCGCTTTTAATTCCTTCGAGCGTTAGCATTCACGTATTCATTTAATTTCTTTTAGTTTTAGCATGAGCTACTGCCCGAGAAAATCTGTGCAACTAACGAATGAGAAACTCAATTTTTCATACATTACACATGGAGGAAAACGCGTTATTAGATGCTGTATATGCGGGCGGATTTTTAAGAATCGTTCTTTGTCAAGATTTAAGTTTCATAGAGCAACATGTTATGCTGAATCGACTCTCTCTCCTGCACTTGAAGATCCGAAGATGAATAGAGGGGAATGTTATACCGGATCAGGCCTCTGTCCTTCACTGGAGACTACTGTTGGTGAAAAATCTGGATACATCGGAAGTTGCGAGAATATGAAATCTTCATATGATGATGATTCAGTGATATCAACGCTTGAAAATCCGAATAGACTAGTAAATATATTGAGGTTACTAATTGCATCGAGGGGTGCTGGTAATAATAGTCACACACAAGAGATTGAAGAAATTATAAGTAAGCTGAAAGCTTCTAAAGTTATAGCATGACAGGATCGAGAAATTGTGTTAATCAATTACGGTCATGGTTAACAGGAACTTTGAAATATCAAAAACTTGTACTTATAAAAATACATCATTCAGACATTGTTGAGATGTTTAGTTTTTTTAGTGATAATGCATGTCTCTTTCTGTGTGATGTATATGATTATATAATTGAGTGTTTAGAATGTCTAGACTATCACCTTTGCCTTTAGGAAATATGTATGGTTGTTTTGTAAAGGAATGTAATAGGATAATGTTTATAAAAAATAAATGATGTCTGCATTACTTTTTGTAAAGTGATATGTTTTTTTACAGGTATTCAGGTAAACTGATTTTTAAAAATTGGTTTACATGAATGTTGTTTATCTTCTTTTTCTAATATTCTAAGTCCTTTTTATTTTTTGCGTAAATATCTTTTTCATGTCTATTTCTGCAATATTTCCCGAAAGTGTAATTCCATACTTTGAGTATGTGCAAATAAATGAAAGCGTAGTAGATCTGCTTAACAGTTTCTTTATCCATATTATTCCTTGCCTGTTTCATTACTTTTTTGTAATATATTTATGGTTGTATAAGTTATTAACAACGCTTAATTTTTCTGAGATTCTTCCATTTCTAGATCCAATTTCAAGATCTTCATTTTTACTGTGTACTCTTCTTCCAAACACTCAAGCCTCCTCTCATAAAGACCCTCCCTTATGCCATCTTTGTTCTTTTCAGGCAATGGAGTTGAAAGTTCTGTATGGGAACTGCAGACGCCACCTTTACACTTTCTCTTTCTTCAAATTCCTTACCTGTTATTAAAATTGCTGAAGGACATGTTGGACCTGGATTTACTATTTCAATGTCCTTCACTGTGATGATTACTTCTGAATGGAATCCAACTTCATCATCAAACTCATTGGCGATTGAATAGAAGAGCAACAATTGTTATTTGGCTACTATTGTCTAAGAAAGGCGGTACATACATGCGCCTCCAGTTTTGTACAATCGTACCTTGTCAATGGTATTTGCTTGCTTCATTCTTTTCTTTATGTTCTCATAATATCATTTCAGGGATTTTCATTCACATTGGATGATCTTCCTAGAATTGTACTCATTTGCAATTTATTTCCTTGTCTCTTCCTTACGCTTAGCAGAGCTATCAGTCATTTTATTTTCAACACTAATTTGTGTTCTAAAACAATGTCGGGCATATATCTTTCTCTTCTTTCTTAAAATTTGCTGCCTGAGTCTTTTTATTACTTTCGTCCTTCTCCATTTTGCAATTTGTTTATGTATCAGAGACAAATGAAAGTTGAATGGCATTAACAATTGTGAATTGATTCAATACAATTGCAGTGATCTTAGATTAGTGAATCATGAATAACGTTTATTTCTCAATACTCTGTACATAATTAAGTTATATACTTTTAGACTATAATAATATTTGAAAATATTAGGTTATTTACACTATAAATTCACTTCTTTGTTTTTGCCTATACCAATCTATGGTCTCAGTACATACAACTCCTGGTTTTCTGTGTATCAATGACCCTCTGTCTACTTGTTTATGTTTCATTATATATACCTTTATTTATTTTTTTTTTTATTAATGTGCCAAATGTATGATTTCCTGTGTTACGTCTTGTTACGTGGTTACGTTAGATGATGATAGACAATGAGAAGATCCAGAACAAACAAGGTGGGAATAGGTTAGGACGTATACTTCACTGTAAACCGATATACTGTTTGTCCCTCTCCGTCTCGCGCACTACTGTTTAACAAATATAAAGTTTGAAAGGTTTAGAAAATAAGTATATAAAAGTATTGTAACGCTGGATGAGGAAAGTTTTATAATCGAATTACTCTCTATATTACAGTATAAACCTACATTCCTCCTCCTTCAATCTCTGTCTATCCTTGTATCTCTCCCGTTTTCCATTTCTCCCATATAAAGTATACTCTAATCCTCAAACCATGTCTAGACTAGCACCTCTCCTCGTATGCCCTACCGCTCTCATATAAATGCATTTTCCTCCTTGAAGACTCTCTCAACCTAGCACCTACCTTCGTTTTCCCTATCTTTTCTCATATAGACGTATAATCTCTCATTCAGACCTCCATGCCTAATACCTCTCCTCGGTTTGCTAGCTCCCTCATATAAAAACGCTATATTCTACCCTTCTAGTACCTCTCCTCGTATTCCCTATTTCTTCCGTATAAAGAGTATCCTCTCCTCCTTCAGCATCAGTCTAGTCTAGCACCTCTCCTCGTATTTCCCTATCTCTCCCGTATAAGCCTATATTCCCGTCCTTCAGCATCTGTATAGCCTATTATATGTACACGTTTCCCCTATCTTTCCCATATAAACGCATATTCCACACCTCAAACCCTTTCTAGCCTAACACGTCTCCTCATATTCCCCTACCTCTCTCATATAAGATGCATTCCCTCATTCAACACCGTCTAGCCTAGCATCGACCCTCGTATTCCCTATCTCTCGCATATAAACGCCTACTCTATCATTCAAAACTCCTATCCTAATACCTCTCCTCGGTTCGCTATATCGCTCATATTCTACCCTTCAAGTCCTGTTTAGTATAGCATCTTTCCTTGTATTCCCTATCTCTCTCGTATAAAGCATATCCCTCCCTCCTTTAGCATCTGACTAGCCTAGCATCAGCCCTGGTATTCCCTATCTCTCCCCTATAAATGCTTCTGTCTAGAGACCTAATGTTTCAGGAGAGCATCCTTTCCCCCTATAACTGCATGTTTAGAAGGTCTAGACTATCACTTTTGTCTTTGGGAAATATGTTCGGGTTTTTTTTGTGAAGGAATGTAATAGGAAAATGTTTTATAAAAAATAAATGTTGTTTATATTACATAGCCCTCATTTTTATTAATCTTTTTATACACCTCATATCATACAGTCCAATATTAAGATGGTTCTGGCTTCTAGATTCCCATTTATTCAGGTCTCTTTCAGTAATAGTTCAATAACTTTTTTGTTTAGATTTCATGTAGCATCAATGTTTTAAGATAATACATTCTTCTTTAAACAATTATGAAATTATTTATGAAATCAATGGTATTGGCATGTATAGCAGTAATAATGAGTACATAATTTATATATTATTGCTATATTCTACACACTCGAATGTTCCATGCTGGACGGTGCTGCAATTCTTCATGTTGAGGATGTTCCTATCACATTTCTGTTCGTGTTGTTTTAAGCTATCTCATTCTTCCTCTTCATTTACATTCATCTGGACATTCCTGTAACAAACATTCACATTATTTGTAGCTTGTTGTAGGTATATACTTCGATGCGGAGAATCAATGCAATGTGGTATTAAACTTCTTTCTGCACGAAATCACTCAGACTACAATCTAGACATTATTTACACATATTTGTTTTAATACAGTGATGCATGCTTTGACAACTGCTACCCTAATGGAAATTATTTGCAACTTGCTGTAGGTATCTGCTTTGAGGTAAAGAATCAGTGAATAGACTATTAAACTTCTTTCTGCAGGTCCTCGCCCAGACTACATCCTAAGCGTTATTTACACAGTGATGTATACTTTAGATGAATGTTATCCTAGGAAGTGTGAATTTATAAACTCAACAAATGTAACTCTAAATGAAGCTTTGAAAGGATAGCTGAATTATTTCTACAAACCTTAACAGGAAGAAAAGACAATTTACATGTCTTAAACTTGCCGGATGGTACTACACCATGATATACCATTTGAAACTTTCCTGGCATTTCATCCAACTGTTGGCTTGTTAGGGTTGAATATCTTGTCGGAAGAAACACTTGCTTATTGTCTAAAACCGCAACCACTCTAGCACCGTATCTCGTATCAATTTTTCTTATGGATTTTATATTATAAGGCTCCTCTGGCTGAAGATCTTGTAGTCTTTGAACGGTCGGGTAAATGCTACCCTCAGCCAATGTGTTAAGTTGAGATGTCAAACTTTCTGCATTAGGAAGAGAAAAAACATATTCTTTATTAGAGAATGTGTTGCATAACTAAATTTCATTTATTTGAAAGTTACAAAATTATTAACTTTTTCTGTATAATATAATAATAAAAATGATAATATGTGTAAATATAATTGAGGTTCTGATTCACTAATGAAGTTCATTAAGTACTATATTTTCCGATTTAAATGTTTTAATATAATGTAAACATTTACTTTGTTAGAGTGAATGATTCGCGCAACAGACTTTTTGTAATATTCTAAAGCAAAAACGTTAATTTTTAATGTGATGGAAACAGACTGGAAGTTTTTACTAAATAAAATGCACAAGAGGAATGAAACATTAACTGATGAATATTCGATCAATGCATGCAAACATGAAGTCCCCGGATCGAATACCGCCGCTTACCCTCGGAAGAATATTTATACAGAACATTATTTATTCGAATCGTAGGGTAATCAAGTAATTGTATTTTGTCTAGAAAGGAATATAATTCACTCTGTGAAACCCTGTATTTAAATATCTGGAATAATAATTACTCAACAAGATGAATACTTAACTAAATTGTTCACATTTTTTGAGAATTCGCGCAGTTAGCTATTAAATGTAGAATAAGCTTGTCTAAAATGAATACTTAACTAAACTGTTCACATTTCAGAAAAAATTCAACTGTCTAGCTATTAACTTTTAGAATACTCAGCTATTTACAAATAAAGGGCCGTCATTAAAAACAAGAACGCAAATATAAGTTAAATGTACTAAGTAATAAGTTAACTTTTTAATGAAGATGAATTGGTGATACAACTTACCAGACATGCTGTTCGATGTAATTTCCACGTTGAAAGAATAAAGTTTGCAGAGTGCTTAGATCGCAGTGTTCTTACGATACTGTGAAAATCATTGGAGAAGATGCTGCTTTTATATAATTCCCCCACTAAAGCTGAAGTGGTGAGAGATTGTAGAGCACTTAGGAAAACAATTACTGGCATTGTTCGCTAATGAGGTGAAAGCGTCTAAAGATGTCAGCTAATAGAGGTCACCGTTACCATCAGACAGAAGTAGGTTACGGGTTTTTTCATTACATGCCGGGCTCTTGTTCGCTAATGGAGTGAAAGCGTCTAACGGGTCAGCTAATGTGTGTCACCGTTACCTCCAGACGGAAGTATGTCGTTGATCGCTAATGTATGTAAACAGATCCGGAATGTAAACTTAAAAGCCTATTAATGTTGTGAAAGCGTCTAACATGTTCAGCTAATGGACAAGCGCTTTCCCCAGATAGAAGAAGAAGGCTGCAGTGTTTCATTACATGACAGACTGTTACCGTGAGCAGACTACTTATACTCACGCTCCAGTCAACAATTCATTAATCAAAAAACTTAATTGCTCGAGGATGCAATCTGCAGACCTTAGTAATCATAAAAAAAATGTTTGACGAACATTACCTAATTAATTTGCCGGGGGGCGGCAGGACTCGAGAAAACAATTCCCTCAAGTCAGGACGCCCCAGTAGAACGCATGGGAGAGGGGGTAGGACCTGTTAGCACAGACACTGTCGGCATTAGGTGAGCACACAAAGCGAGAGGGGGCGGGGCCTAACGACACGAGACCTGGCGGCATGTAAGCCCTCAAAGGGAGGGGGCGGGGCTTGTCGGCGTAGAACAAAGAACCTTATCGATTGTCGGCATCTTCCTTTGTGCCAGAACATACCCTTTATATCTACTTACATAGTTTTAGAGAAGGTAGAAATGTTTTATTAGTAACAGGGTCCTCAAAATGATTATTTCCAGTAAAATTCTGTATTGAAATTTAAGCTAAATGCAGCTCCATCTCTACCTACTATATATGTGCTGGAGAAGGTATAAGTGCTTTATTAGTTAAAGTGAACTCAAAACGTGTATTTACGGTGAAATCTTTTAATCGAGCTTTAAGCTGGAATTCATTACCATCTGTTACTACATTGTATGTTATAGAGACGGTACAAATGCTTTTTCAGTTCAAGGGACCTCAAAACATGTATTTATTGTGAAAGAGTTCAATCGAACTCTTAGTTGGAATGTCATCCTCTCTAGCTTCTACGCATCTGATGGAGAAGTTATAAGTGCTTTATTAGTTCAAGTGACCACAAAACGTGTAAATACAACGAAAACTTTGTATCGAACTCTTAGCTGGATCGCAATACGTACTCTACCTACTATATGGTGATAGAGAAGGTAAAAATGCATTGTCAGTTCAAGGGACCTCAAAACATGTATTTACTGTGAAGCCACTATATAAAAATCTTAGCTGGAATGTTACCTTTTCTAGCCAGTATACATGTGATGGAGAAGGTTTAAATGTTTTATCAGGTCAAGGGACCTCAAAACATGAATTTAGGTTGAAACCAATGTATCGAAGTGGTAGCTGTTATGTCAGCTTCTCTAGCTACTATACATGTCATGGAGGAGGTATAAAGTCTTAATTAGTTCAAGGAACCTCAAAACGTGTATTTATATTGAAAACTCGTTATGAAATTCTTCGCTGGAATGCAATAACCACTCTACCACAATACATGTGGTACAGAAGGTATAAATGCTTTGTTAATTCAAGGGACCTCAAAACGTGTATTTACAATGAAACCTGTGTATCGAACTTTTTGCTGGACCGCAATACGTGCTCTACCTACTAGATAGTCACAGGGAAGGTAAAAATGCGTTGTCAGTTCAAGGGACCTGAAAACATGTGTTTACTGTGAAACCAGTATATTGATACCTATCTTAGCTGGAATGTTACCTTCTCTAGCTACTATAAATGTGATGAACACGGGTTAAATGCTTTATCAGTTCAAGGGACCTCAAAACATATATTTAGGGTGAAACCAAGGGATCAAAGTCTTAGCTGATATGTCACCTACTCTAGCTACTATAGGTACATGTCATGGAGAAGGTATACGTGCTTTATTAGTTCAAAGGACGTCAAAACGTGTGTTTGTATTGAAAACTCCTTATCGAATTCTTCGCTAGAATGCAATAAACACTCTACCACTATCCATGTTGTACAGAAGGTATAAATGATTTGTCAGGTCAAGGCACCCCAAAACATGTATTTAATGTGAAATCACAGTATCGAGCACTTAGGTGGAATGTTACCTTCTCTAGCTACTATTAGTAAAATGGAAAGGTATAAGTGCCGTACTAGTTCAAGGTATCGGAAATCCTGTACTGACAATGAAACCTCTGTATCGAACTCTTAGCTCGGCCGCAATACATACTCTACCTACTATATAGTGACAGTTAAGGTAAAAATGCATTTGAGTTCAAGGGACCTCAAAACACGTATTTGCTGTGAAACCAACATATCGAAATCTTGTCTAGAATGTTACCTTCTCTAACTACTACACATGTGATGGAGACGGTTTGCAGGCTTCATCAGTTCAAGGGACCTCAAAATATGTATTTAGGGTGAAACCAATGTATCGAAGTCTGAACTGGTATGTTACTTTTTCTAGCTACTATACATATCATGGAGAAGCTATAACACCTTTGTTAGTTCAAAGGACCTCAAAACGTGTACTTACAGTTAAAACTCCTTATCGAATTCCTTGCTGGAATGCAACAACCACTCTACCACTATACATGTAGTACAGAAGATATAAATGCTTCGTTGCTTCCAGGGACTTCAAAACGTGTATTTACAGTAAAATCTCTGTATCGATTTTTTAGCTGGAATGCAATACCTTCTCTAATAACATTGTATGTGATAGAGAGAGTATAAATGCTTTATTAGTTCAAGGGAGCTCAAAACGTGTATTTACGGTGAAATCCTTGTATCGATTTTTAAGCTGGAATTCAATACATTCTATAGCTACATTGTATGTTATAGAGGAGGTATAAATTGTTTGTCAGGTCAAGGCACCCCAATACATGTATTTACTGTGAAACCACTGTATCGAACTCGTAGCTGGAATGTTACGTTGTCTAACTACTATACATGTGATGGAAAGGTATAAGTGCCGCATTAGTTCAAGGTACCTCAAAACGTGTATTTACAATGAAAGCTCTGTTTAGATCTCTCACCTGGAATGCTATACTTTGTCTACATGCTATATGGTGACAGGGAAGGTATAAATGTTTTATTACTTATAGGGTCCTGAAAATGTGTATTTCCAATAAAATTGTGTATCGAAGGCTAAGCTGGAATGCAACTCCTTCTATACCTGCTATATATATGCTGGAGAAGGTATACATACTTTGTTAGTTCAAGGAACCTCGAAACCTGTGTTTATGGTGAAATCCTTGAATCCAGTTTTAAGCTGGAATCGAATACCTTCTATAGCTACATTGTATGTTATAGAGAAGGTATAAATGGTTTGTCATGTCAAGGGAACACAAAATATGTATTTACTGTGAAACCACTACATCGAACTCTTGGGTGGAATGTTACCTTCTCTCGCTACTATACATGTGATGGAAACATATAAGTGCCCCAATAGATCAAGGTTCCTCAAAACGTGTTTTTACAAAGAAAGCTTTGTATCGGATTTTCAGCTGGAATGCAATACGTTCTTTGCCTGCTATATGGTGACAGTGAAGATATAAATGTTTTATTAGTGTAAGGGTCCTCAAAATATGTATTTCCGCTAAAATTGTGTATCCAAGTTTTAAGCTGGAATGCAACTCCTTCACTACCTGCCATACTGGAGAAGCTATAAATACTTTATTTGTTCAAGGGACCTCAAAACGTGTATTCACGGTGAAATCTTTAATTCGAGTTTTAAGCTGGAATGCAATACCTTCTATTACTACATGGTGTGTTATAGATAAGGTATACATGCTTTTTCAGTTCAAGGGACCTCAAAACACGTATTTACTGTGAAACCACTATTTCGAACTCTTAGCTGAATTGTTACCTTCTCTAGCTAATATACGTGATGGAGAAGATATAGGTGCTCTATTAGTTCAAGGGACTCCAAAACGTGTATTTGTAATGAAACTTCTGTGTCGAACCCCTAGCTGGACCGCAATACGTACTCTACCTACTATATATTGACAGGGAAGGTAAAAATGCATTGTCAGGTCAAGGGAACTCAAAACATGTATTCAGGTTGAAACCAATGTATCGATGTCGTATCTGGTATGTCACCTTCTCTAGCTACTACACATGTCATTAAGAAAGTAAAAGTGCTTTATTGGTTCAAAGGACCTCAAAGCGTGTATTTATAATGTAAACCCTTTATCGAATTCTTCGCTAGAATGCAATAACCACTCTAACTACTATACATGTGGTACAGAAGGTATAAAGGTTTCGTTATTTCAAGGGACCTCAAAACGTGTACTTAAAATGAAACCTCTGTATCGATCTCTTAGCTGGACCGCAATACGTACTGTACCTACTATATAGTGACAGAGAAGATAAAAATGCATTGTCAGTTCAAGGTATCTCAAAACATGTTTTATCTGTGAAACCACTATATCGAAATCTTAGCTAGAATGTTACCTTCTCTAGATAATATACATGTGATGGAGAAGGTTCAAATAGTTTATCAGTTCAAGGGACCTCAAAACATGTATTTAGGTTGAAAAAACTGTATCGAACTCTTAGCTGGAATGTTAGTTTCTCTAGCTACTATACATGTGATGGAAAAGTATAAGTGCCCCATTAGTTTAAGTTACCTCAAAACGTGTATTTACAATGAAAGCTCTCTATAGAACTCTCAGCTGGAATGCTATATGTTCTCTACATGATATATGGTGACAGGGTAGGTATAAATGTTTTGTTAGTTATAGGGTCCTCAAAATGTGTATTTCCAATAAAATTGTATATCGAAGTTTAAGCTGGAATGCAACTCCTTCTCTACCTTATATATATATGTATATATATATATATATGTGCTGGAAAATGTATAAAAATACTTTATAAGTTCAAGGTAACTCATAACGTGTATTTACGGTCAAATTTTGTATATAGTTTTGAGGTAGAATGTATTACTTTCTATTACTACATTGTATGTTATAGAGAAGGTAGAGATGTTTTTCAATCAAGGGACCCCGAAACATGTATTTACTGTGAAACCACTATATCGAAATCTTAGCTGGAATGTTATTGTCTCTAACTACTATGCATCTGATGGAGAAGATATAAATGCTTTATTAGTTCAAGAGACCTCAAAACGGATGTATTTACTGTGAAACCACTATATCGAATCCTTAGCTGGAATGTTCCCTTCTCTAGCTACTATAAATGTAATGGAGAAAGTTTAAATGCTTTATCAGTTCAAGGGTCCTCAAAGCATGTATTTAGGATGAAACAAATTTATCGAAGTCTTAGCTGATATGTCACCTTCTCTAGCAAATAAGCATGTCATGGAGAAGAAATAAGTCCTTTATTAGTTCAAGGGACCTCAAAACGTGTATTTATAGTGAAAATTCCTTATCGAATTCTTCGCTAGAGTGCAATAACCACTGTACCACTATACATGTGGTACAGTAGGTATAAATACTTCGTTATTTCAAGGGACTTCAAAGCGTGTATTTACAGTGAAATCTCTGTATGAATATCTTAGCTGGAATGCAATACCTTCTCTAATAACGGTGCATGTTATAGAGAAAGTGTAAATGCTTTATTAGTTTAAGGGGCCTCAAAACGTGTATTTATGTTGAAATCCTTGTATCTAGTTTTAAACTGCAACGCAATACCTTCTGTAGCTACATTGTATGTAATAGTGAAGGTGTAAACGGTTTGTCTTGTCAAGGCACCCCAAAACATGTATTTACTGTAAAACCACTGTATCGTACCTTTATCTGTAATGTCACCTTCTCAAGCTACTATACATGTGATGGAAATGTATAAGTGCCCTAATCGCTCAAGGTACTTCAAAACGTGTATTTACAATAAAACCTCTGTATCGAACTCTCAGCTGGAATGCAATACGTTCTTTACATGCTTAATACTGACAGGGAAGGTATAAATGTTTTATTTGTTACAGGGTCCCCAAAATGTGTATTTCCAGTAAAATTCTGTATCGAAGGTTAAGATGGAATGCAACTCCTTCTATACCTTCTATATATGTGCTGGAGAAGGTATACATACTTTATTAGTTCAAGGGAACTCACCACGTGTATTTACGATGAAATCTTTGTATCGAGGTTTAAGCTGGAATGCATTACCTTCCATCGCTACATTGTATGTTATAGAGACGGTATAAATGCTTTGTCAGTTCAAGGGACCTCAAAATATGTATTTACTGTGAAACCAGTATATCGAACTCTCAGCTGGAATGTTACCTTTACTAGCTACTATGCATCTGATGGAGCAGATGTAAGTGCTTTATTAGTTCAAGGGACCTCAAAACGTGTATTTACAATGAAACTTCTGTATCGAGCTCTTAGGTGGACCACAATACGTACTCCACCTACTATATAGTGACAGAGAAGAAACCATTGCATTGTCAGTTCAAGGAACCTCAAAATATATATTTACTGTGAAACAACTATATCGAAATCTTAGCTGGAATGTTACCTTCTCTAGCTACTATACATGTGATGGAGAAGGTTTAAATGCTTTATCAGTTCAAGGGACCTCAAAACATGTATTTACTGTGAAAGGAGTATTTTAGATGTTTAGCTGGAATGCTAGCTTCTCTAGCTACTATGCATCTGATGGAGAAGGTGTAAGTGCTTTATTAGTTCAAAGGATCTCAAAACGTGTATTTAAAATGACACCTCTGTATATTAATCTTAGCTGTAACGCTACATACTCTACCTACTATATAGTGACAGAGAAGGTAAAAATGCATTGTCAGTTTAAGGGACCTCAAAACATGTATTTAATGTGAAACCACTCTATCGAAATCTTAACTGGAATGTTTCCTTCCCCAACTCCTATGCCTCTGATGGAGAAGGTATAAGTACTTTATTAGATCAAGGGACCTCAAAACGTGTAATTACAATGGAACTTCTGTATCGATCTCTCAGATCGACCGCAATACGTACTCTATCTAAAATATAGTGAGAGAGAACGTAAAAATACATTGAAAGTTCAAGGGACCTCAAAACATGTATTTACTCTGGAACCACTATATCGATTCTTGGCTGGACTGTTACCTTTTCTAGCTACTATACATGTTATGGAGAAGCTGTAAATGCTTTATTAGTTCAAAGGACCTCAAAACGTGTATTTATACAGATAAGACATCGAAGTCTTCGATAGAACGCAATAACCACTCTACCTACTATACCTGTGTTACAAAAGGTATAAATGCTTCATTTTTTCAAGGGACCTCAAAACGTGTATTTACAATGAAATCTCTGTATCGATTTTTAAGCTGGAATGCAATACCTTCTCTAACAACATTGTATGTGATAGAGAAGTTATAGATGCTTTATTATTTCAAAGGGGCCTCAAAACGTAGATTTCCGGTGAAATCCCTGTATCTAGTTTTAAGCTGGAATGCAATACCGTCTATAGCTACATTGTATGTTATAGAGAAGGTATAAATGTTTTGTCAGGTCAAGGCACCCCAAAACATGCATTTACTGAAACCACAGTATCGACCTCTTAGCTGGAATGTTACCTTCTCTAGCTACTATTCATGTAATGGAAAGGTATAAATGCCCTACTAGTTCAAGGTACCTCAAAACGTGTAATTACAATCAAACCTCTGTATCGAACTCTTACTTCGACCGGAATACGTACTCTACCTACTGTATAGAGACAGGGAAGGTAAACATGCATTGTTAGTTGATGAGACCTCAAAACATGCATTTACTGTGAAACCACAATATCGAAATCTTAGCTGGAATGCTACCTTCTCTAACTACTATACATGTGATGGAGGTTTAAATGCTTTATCAGCTCAAGGGACCTCAAAACATGTATTTACTGTGAACCCACTATTTTGGATTTTTAGCTGGAATGTTACCTTCTCTAGCTACTATGCATCTGATGGAGAAGGGATAAGTGCTTTGTTAGTTCAAGGGTCCTCGAAACGTGTATTTACAATGAAAGCTCTGTATCAAAATCTCAGCTGGAATGGAATACGTTCTCTACATGCTATATGGTGACAGGGAAGGTATAAATGTTTTATTAGTTATAGGGTCCTCCAAGTGTGTATTTACTGTGAAACCTCTATATCGAAAGTTTAGCTGAAATGTTACCTTCTCTAGCTTCTATACATGCGATGGAGAAGTTTTAAAGGTTTTATAAGTTCAAGGTACCTCAAAACATGTATTTAGGTTGTAACAAGTATATCGAAGTCTTAGCTGGTGTGTCACTTTCTCTAGCTACTACACATGCCACGGAGAAGGTATAAGTGCTTTATTAGTTCAAGGGACCGCAAAGCGTGTATTCATAATGAAATCTCCTTATCGAATTCTTCGCTAGAATTCAATAACCACTCTACCTACTATACATGTGTACAGAAGGTATAAAGGTTTCGTTATTTCAGGGGACCTCAAAATGTGCGTTTACGGTGAAATCTCTGTATCGATTTTTTAGCTGGTATACAACGCCTATGTACGTGATAGAGATGGTAAAAATAATTTTTTATTTGTTCAACGGACCTCAAAGTGTGTATTTCCGGTGAAATGTCTGAATTGTTTTGTTTAGTGGAATGCAACTTAAATGTATAGTGATTGTAGGTTTAAATGGAATAGAGAATGCTGAATCTATAGTCAGCTGTTTAAAACCGATTCACTATATGCTGTATTTCAAATTCCATACTCTCACCATGACATCGCGATACCATTTTAAAAGATTACAAACTATTGATCGATTCAAGCGAGTATTAGTAAATAGCTGGAAAATGGCTAATGGCACAAAAACAGTTACTTACATAAACTGTGTGCTCTAATAAGAGCAAACTACAAATAGAATGTGGCATGAAGAACATCACCAAAGAACAATTATAAAAAAGTGCGGCCGACATTGACATTATGACGCGACGAGAACATTTTGCTGATACAACTTTACGCCGGATTCGTAATGAAGCCCAACTGACGTAATTCCGCTGTCTCCGTATTCATACCGAAAAGCGGAAATAAACAACGCCTGTTTGCAGTAAATTTAGCTGCCCAGCTCTCTGGATTTCTTGGTGCGTAGTTTTAAACAACAAACATTGACAAATATTACTGAAATATTCCAAAACATTCCGCTAGCCAAGCCAAACGAGCCAAATTTCTGTGCACACAACTGAAATTTAGCTGGACTTGCTACGTAGAAAATGGAAAGGTTATGCATTGTTTTAAAATAGTGCACAACTTTACGAAGAGAAAACGTACTTCTTACTCTAAAACTATTGTCTGTACAGAATGGCAGACATACGTAGGTTAAAATACATGAATTTAAACTTACCAGTACTGCAGAATTAATGTATTTCAGGAACGCCAAACCACTGAAAACTGTTTTGTTTTCACTCGATCATGTGCCACCGTCGCCCCGAGTTTTCAAAGCTACCATGTTAATTGTGTCATGTATGACGTTGCCAACTTAGAACTTTTGGACTGCGTGGATGTATAATAAGATATGTGGATGTATATAACAGGAGGATTGCTTACAATGTACAACGTACTGAAAATACGTGCCGTCGTCTAGTATTCCGCCACCATTATGGACCAATACATCAGGGAATGCGATAATGAATAGTATAGTTTCACATGCACCCCGTCAAGAAAGTATTCGCATGCACTTTTAAAAATTCCAGCAGCCAAATTAATGGAAGGGAAAACATCTAATTTTTTTGGACATAAAGGTCAAATGGTAATACAGTTTACGTGTTTTGGCGGTTTTTTAAATCGTTCATTTTAACAGTTTGATAATTTTTTAAAAAATTTGCCAAATTGCAGCATTTTTGTACGTAGTGTTTTCAAAATTATCTTTCGTGCATTGGTTAGAGCTTGTTTTTGTACATACATCCACATACTTGTATTGACATGTGGCTTAAAGTGGTGTACACATAAATTCGTGAAGTCGTAAAAAGTGTGCCTCCGTCAATTAAAATTTTACTTTCGCCGAAAAATGAAGTAATACACTTAAAGTTGCTCTACTCAATGCATGTAAGATAATTTTGAAAACACTTACAAAAGAGTTGTCGTCCTCCATGATGTAGTGGTTACCATGCTAGCCTCTAGTTCCCCAGGTCGCGGGTTCAAACCCGACGGAGGGCGATGGATTTCTTCTGGCGTAAAAATACTTAGCACGGCTTCCTTCGGAAGGGAAGTAAAGCCGGTGGCTCCGTGTCGTAGATTTTCGCATCGTAAAAGAACCTCAAGCCTGATAAAGGACCTCTGAGAAAAATGAACCGTCTTTCACACCCAATATAAAATGGGACCCTAAGAACCAAAGCAGTTAAACAGCGTCCATAAATAAAGCTCAATTTCAATGTATATGTAAACATATTAAGGAACACAACAATAGCAACAAAATCACTGTTTGTCAATACTTACACTTTGGACACGAGTAAGTAACATGAATGCATTTTATCGTTTTTCACACAAGACGATAATTTTGTTGTCTATGCTTGATGGGCAGATTTATCAACGCGCACGTTTTACAGATTTGCTTTAAGTTGTACCTTCTGAAACTGTTGCTGTGTAGGGGGCCAATTAGCATATTAATTGCACATTCCTGCATATTAAGTGTGCCGGCGTCCGCATTTCCCCTTACTGTTTAATCGCTTATATCTCCTGAATGAAAAGAGATAGAACAATCAAATAACAACTAGGTAATTCCTTGGAATGCGTTGCGTCCGTGGCGTATTGTTTCATGTTGACAGGGATGCCCGGGTTTGAATCCTAGGAGTGAATACAAATTTATCCTCTAATAACTCCCGAAATACTTAAGATAAAGACGCGAAGTAAACGTTACTACATTTACTCATTTGATGGGTTCTTGTGAATGTATATATGGTTACCTGGTGTCCTGGCTTTGGTTCTTAACCATTAAAACCCATTATTCAGAAACTGAGAGAGATAGAGGGGTGCACTAAAGCACGAATGATAGAACTTATAATGTGTAATTAATACTGTATATAATTGTCAATGAGTTGTCCTTAGATAGAATCCCGATGTTTTATAGACTACCTTAATTTTCCTCTATATTCTAGGATATGTCACTTAGGTTGATAGCGTAACTGCGTACAATTGCGTTTAACATACCAAACTAATATTATAAATAATTTTGTTCCTGGTGTTCTGGGTTCGAATACCGATTCAATGAAATTTAATTACAAATTTAATTCCTCGTAATCTGATTTAGATAGACACGTCAAGTAAAACGTAAACAGAGAACCTAGTCCCTAAATATCGTTATCATAACAAAAATTACTTTAACGTACTCAGATCGAATCCCGAAGGGATGATCTCATATATCTTCAAGTCTATGGATCATATCAGGTTCGAGTAAAGATTAAATGGTGGATGCTGACGCGGGGGAGCTAAATTATTAAAATACAATTCTTAAAAGTATTACTGGGTTCGATTTTAGAAGCATGGAATCTGTGTAACTCTGGAAACATTACTTTGCTCGTTATTGCCAAATTCTTCAGCACCAAGCCTCAACGTGTCAGCAAATACAAACAACTTCAACATAAGTATGACTTCAGCGGTGTTTCACTACCCTACTCCTCTTTCTTAAATACCTAAATTTGAGAAGCTTAACAAGATATCTATCAACGTTTTCGGGCTGGATGAGAAGCATGAAGTGTATCCAATAAAAGTTACTAGCACTGCACTACCTGAACATCGTGACCTGCTACTATTGAGTGACAGTTGTGGAAAACATCACTATGTGTATATAACGAAATTTGAGAAACTTGTTTGACGTCAGAAAACTAAATGTAATGGACGTGTATATACCTGTAAGCGCTGCTTTACACATTTTGATTATCAGAGCGGGCAAAGTGGACTGGAAAAACTACAAGAACATGCAGCCAGCTGTATTCAACATGGTGTTGCAAGGGTAGTTATGCCTACCAAGGAGAAATCAATTGTACAGTTTAAGAATGTTGAGAGGATGCTGAAAGTACCTTATGTCATCTATGTGGAATTTGAGAGTATTCTCACTCCATGTCATACGTGCATACCCAATCCTGAAACCTTCTATACGACCCGTTATCAACAACACACACCAATGAACTTCTGTGTTTACGTGAAGCCGTCATGCAGTGTTGAACATCTCGAAACTGGTCTTCCTAAGCAACCCTATGTATATCGTGGTTATGATGATGCTCGGGAGTTTATGCTGTACCTGACATCTCTTGCAAAAATGATATACAAATCTACTAAGCCTCTGAAACTTACGAATCAACAGCAAAAGGATTTTGAGTCTTCTGTAGTATGCTACTTGTGTGGAAAGTCCTTTACAGAAGAGAACTACAAAGTACGCGACCATGATCACATCAGTGGTGAATATCGTGGAAGTCTACGTAATAAATGTACTATAGCCTGCAAAACACCTAAATATACTCCAGTGTTCATGCATAACCTTAGAGAATGTGACTCTCATTTCATTGTTAAGGAGTTGGGGTGTACAAGTGAACGTGTGGAGGTAATTCCTAACTCTGAAGAAAGCTATATCTCATTCACCAAATATGTAGAAGATATAAAGCTTCGGTTTGTGGATAGCCTTCGATTCCCCAGTACAAGCGTAGATAAGTTGGTAAAAAATTCATCGCCATATCCTGAAACAGTAAAGTGCATCTGATGGAGAAGGTATAGTTGAACTTAGTTCAACTGACCTCAAAAAGTGTATCTACGGTGAAATCCTTCTTTCGAGCTTTAAGCTGGAATGCAATACCTTCTATAGCTTCATTGTATTTTATAGACAAGGTATAAATGTATAGTCAGGCCAAGGCACCCCAAAACGTTTATTTACTGTGAAACCACTGTATCGAACTCTTAGCTGGAATGTTACCTTCTCTAGCTACTATACAATTGATGGAATGTTATAAGTGCCATATTAGTTCAAGGTACCTCAAAACGAGTACTTACAATGAAACCTCTGTATCGAAATCTTAGCTGGAATGAAATACGTTCTCTTAATTGCTATATAGTGACAGGGGAGGTATAAATGTTTTTATTAGTTACAGGGTCTTCAAAATGTGTATTTTCAATAAAATTGTGTATCAAAATTTAAGCTGGAATGCAACTCCTTCTCTACCTCTATATATGTGCTGGAGTAGGTACGAATACTTTGTTAGATCAAGGGAACTCAAAACGTGTATTTACAGTGAAATATTTTTATCGAGTTTTAAGCTAGAATGCATTACCTTCTATTACTACATTCTACGTTATAGAGAAGGTATAAATGCTTTTTCAGTTCAAGGGACCTCAAAACATGTATTTACTGTGAAACCACGATAGCGAAATCTTAGATGGAATGTTACCTTATCTAGCTACTATACCTGATGGAGAAGATATAAATGCTTTATTAGTTCAAGGGACCTCAAAACGTGTATTAACAATGAAACCACTATATCGAAATCTTAGCTGGAATGTTACCTTTCCTAGCTACTATACTTGTGATGGAGAAGATTTAAACGCTTTATTAGTTCAAGGGACCTCAAAACATATATTTAGGGTGAAACCAATGTATCGAAATCTTAGCTGGTGTGTCACTTTCTCTAACTACTATACATGTCATTGAGAACATAAAAGTGCTTTATTGGTTCCAAGGACCTCAAAACGTGTATTTATAATGAAAACCTCTTATCGAATTCTTCGCTAAAATGCAATAACCACTCTACCTACCATACATGTGGCCAGAAGGTATAAAGACTTCGTTATTTCAGGGACCTCAAAACGTGTATTTACGGTGAAGTCTCTGTATCGATTTCTTAGCTGAAATGCAACACCTTCTCTAATATCATTGTATCTGACAGAGAAGTTATAAATGTTTTATTAGTTGAAGGGACTTCAAAACGTGTATTAACTATGAAATCTCTGTTTTGAACTCTTAGCTGGACCGCAGTACGTACTCTACCTGCTATATAGTGACGGAGAAGGTAAAAATGCACTATCAATTCAAGGGACCTCAAAACATGTATTTACTAAGAAACGAGTATATCGAAATTTTACCTGGAATGTTACATTCTCTAGCTACTATACATGTGATGGAGAAGGCTTAAATGCTTTATTAGTTTAGGGGGCCTCAAAATATATATTTAGGGTGAAAAAAGGTATCGAAGTCTTACCTGGTGTGTCACTTTCTCTAACTACTGAACATTTCATGGAGAAGGTATAAGTACTTTATTAGTTCAAGGGACCTTAAAAACGTGTATTTATAGCAAAAACTCCTTATCGAATTCCTGGATAGAATGCAATAACCACTCTACCTACTATACATGCGGTAGAGAACGTATAAATGTTTCGTTATTTCAAGAGCCTTCAAAACGTGTATTTACGCTGAAATCTCTGGATGGAATTCTTAGCAGGAATGCAATCCCTTTTCTGATAACGTTGTATGTGATAGAGAAGGTATAAAGGGTTTATTTGTTCAAGGGACCTCAAAACGTGTATTTAGGGTGAAATCCTTGTATCGAGTTTTAATCTCAAATGCAATACATTCTTTATCTACACTGTATGTTATAGAGAAGGTATAAATGATTTTTCAGCTCAAGGGACCACAAAACATGTATTTACTGTGAAAAAACCATATCGACCTCTTAGCTTGAATGTTAACTTCTCTAGCTACTATACATGTAATGGAAAAATATAAGTGCCCTACTGGTTCAAGGTACCTCAAAACGTGTAATTACAATGAAACCTCTGTATCAAACTCAGCTCGACAGCAATACGTACTTTACCTACTATATAGTGACAGGGAAGGTAAAAATGTATTGTTAGTTCAAGGGACCCAAAACATGCATTTACTGTAAAACCACTATATCGAAATCTTAGGTGGAATGTTTCCTTCTCTAGCTACTATACATGTCATGGAGAAGGTTTAAATGCTTTGTTAGTTCAAGGGTCCTCAAAACGTGTATTTATACTGAAAAGTCCTTATCGAATTCTTCGCTAGAATGCAATAAGCACTCTACCTACTATACATGTGGTACAAAAGGTATAAATGCTTTGTTATTTCAAGGGACCTCAAAACGTGTATTTACGGTGAAATCTCTGTATCGATTTCTTAGCCGGAATACAATACCTTCTCTAATAACATTTTATGTGATAGAGAAGGTATAAATGTTTTATTAGTTCAAGGGAACTCAAAACGTGTATTTATGGTAGAATCCTTATATCGAGTTTTAAGCTGGAATGCAATACCTTCTATAGCTACATTGTATGTTATAGAAGAGGCATAAATTTTTTGCCAGGACAAGGCACACCAAAACATGTATTTGCTGTGAAACAACTGTATTGAACTCTTAGCAGGTATGTTACTTTCTCCAGCTACTATACATGTGATGGAAAGGTATAAGTGCCCCATTAGTTTAAGGTACCTCAAAACGTGTATTTACAATGAATGCTCTGTATAGAACTCTCAGCTGGAATGCTATACGTTCTCTACATGATATATGGTGACAGGGTATGTAGAAAAGTTTTGTTAGTTATAGGGTCCTCAAAATGTGTATTTCCAATAAAATTGTGTATCGAAGTTTAAGCTGGAATGCAACTCCTTCTCTACCTTATATATATGTATATATATGCCGGAAATTGTATAAAAATACTTTATAAGTTCAAGGTAACTCAAAACGTGTATTTACGGTCAAATTTCGTATATAGTTTTAAGGTAGAATGTATTACCTTCTATTACTACATTGTATGTTATAGAGAAAGTAGAGATGTTTTTTCAATCAAGGGACCCCGAAACATGTATTTACTGTGAAACCACTATATCAAAATCTTAGCTGGAATGTTGTCGTCCCTAACTACTATGCATCTAATGGAGAAGATATAAATGCTTTATTGGTGCAACGGACTTTAAAACGTGTAATTACAATGTAACCTCCGTATCGAACACTTAGATCGGCTGCAATATGTACTCTACCTGCTATATAGTGACAGGGAATGCAAAGATGCATTGTCAGTTCACGTGACCTCAAAACATGTATTTAGTGTGAAACCACTATACCGAATTTCTTAGCTGGAATGTTATCTTCTCTAGCTACCATACATGTGATGGAGAAGGTTTAATACTTTATCAGTTCAAGGGACCTCAAAACTGTATATACAGTGAAATCTCTGTATCGATTTCTTAGCTGGAATGCAATACCTTTTCTAATAACATTGTATGTGATAGAAAGTGTATAAATGCTTTATTATTTCAAGGGACATCTATACGTGTATTTATAGTGAAAACCCCTTATCGAATTCTACGATAGAATGCCATAATTTCTCTACCGCTATATATGTGGTACAGAAGGTATAAATGCTTGGTTATTTCAAGGGACCTCAAAACGTGTATCTACGGAGAATCTCTGAATAGATTTCTTAGTTGGAATGCAATACCATCTCTATTAACATTGTATGTGAAGATGTGAATGCTTTATTAGTTCAAGGGACCTCAAAACGTGTATTTACGGTGAAATTCTTGTATCGAGGTTTAAACTGGAATGCACTACCTTCTATTACTACATTGTTCTTTACTGAGAAGGTATAAATGCCTTTTCAGTTCAAGAGACCTCAAAACATGTATTTACTGTGAAAACACTGTGTCGAACTCTTAGCTGTAATGTTACCATCTCTAACTACTACGCATGTGATGGAGAAGATATAGGTGCTTTATTAGTTCAAGGGACCTCAAAACGTGTAGTTACAATGAAACCACTTTATCGAACTCTTAGCTGGAATGCATTAGGTACTCTACCTACTATATAGTGACAGAGAAGGTAAAAATGCATTGTTAGTTCAAGGAACCTCAAAACATGCATTTACTGTGAAACCACAAGAGCGAAGTCTTAGCTGGAATACTACCTTCTCTAGCTACTATACATGTGATCAAGAAGGTTTCAATCCTTTATCAGTCTAAGGGACCTCAATACCTGTATTTACTGTGAAACCACTATTTTGGATTCTTAGCTGGAACATTACCTTCTCTAGTTACTATGCTTCTGATTGAGAAGGTGTTAGTGCTTTATTAGTTCAGAGGACCTTAAAACGTGTATTTAAATGGCTCCTCTGTATCAAACTGTTAGCTGGCCTGCAATACGTACTCTACCTACTATATAGTGACAGAGAAGGTAAAACTTTCATTGTCAGTATATGTATTCACTGTGAAACCAATATATCGAAATCTTAGCTGGAATGTTACCTTCTCTAGCTACTATGCCTCTGATGGAGAAGGTATAAGTGTTTTATTAGTTCAAAGGACCTCAAAACGTGTATTTAAAATGACACCTCCGAATCGAGCTCTTAGCTGTACCGCAATACGTACTCTACCTACTATATAGTGACAGAGAAGGTAAAAATGCATTGTCAGTACAAGGTAGCTCAAAACATATATTAACTGTGAAACCATTATATCGAAATCTTAGCTGGAGTGTTACCTTCTCCAGCTACTATGCCTCTGATGGAGAAGGTATAAGTGCTTTATTAGTTCATGGGACCTCAAAACGCGTGGTTACAATGAAACCTCTGTATCGAACTCTCAGATCAACCGAAATACGTACTCTACCTAACATATAGAAAAGAGAGAAGGTGAAAATGCATTGAAAGTTCAAGGGACCTCAAAGCATGTATTTACTGTGGAACCACTATATCGAAACTCGGCTGGACTGTTACCTTCTCTAGCTACTAAACATGTGATGGAAAGGTATACGTGCCCTATTAGTTCAAGGTACCTCAAAACGTGCATTTACAATGAAAGCTCTGTATCGAACTCTCAGCTAGAATGCAATATCTTCTCTACATGCTATATGGTAAAAGCTAATGTATAAATGCTTTATTAGTTACACGGTACTCAAAATGTGTATGTCCATTGAAATTGTGTATCGAAGTTTATGCTGAAATGCAACTCCTTCTCTACCCGCTATATATGTGCTGGAGAAGGTATAAATACTTTATTAGTTCAATGGTACTCAAAACGTGTATTTACGGTGAAATATTTGTATCGAGTTTTAAGCTGGAATGCATTACCTTCTATTACTACATTGTATGTTATAGAGAATGTACAAATGCTTTTTCGAGTCAAGGGGCTTCAATATATGTATTTACTGTGAAACCACTGTTCTGGATTCTTAGCTGAAATGTTACGTTCTCTAGCTACTATGCATCTGATGGAGAAGGTATAAGTGTTTTATTAGTTCAAAGGACCTCAAAACGTGTATTTAAAGTGACACCTCCGTATCGAACTCTTAGCTGTACCGCAATACGTACTCTACCTACTATATAGTGACAGAGAAGGTAAAAGTGCATTGTCAGTTCAAGGGACCTCAAAACATATATTAACTGTGAAACCATTATATCGAAATCTTAGCTGGAGTGTTACCTTCTCCAGCTACTATGCCTCTGATGGAGAAGGTATAAGTGCTTTATTAGTTCAAGGGACCTCAACGTGTAGTTACAATGAATCCTCTGTATCCAACTCTCAGATCAACCGAAATACGTACTCTACCTAACATATAGTGAGAGAGAAAGTAAAAATGCATTGAAAGTTCAAGGGACCTCAAAACATGTATTTACTGTGGAACCACTATATCGAAACTTGGCTGGACTGTTACCTTCTCTAGCTACTATACATGTGATGGAAAGGTATAACTGCCCTATTAGTTCAAGGTACTTCTAAACGTGCATTTACAAGGAAAGCTCTGTATTGAAATCTCAGCTAGAATGCAATATCTCATCTACATGCTATATGGTAAAAGCTAATGTATAAATGCTTTATTAGTTACATGGTCCTCAAAATGTGTATTTAAATTGAAATTGTGTATCGAAGTTTAAGCTGAAATGCAACTCCTTCTCTACCCGCTATATATGTGCTAGAGAAGGTATAAATACTTTATTAGTTCAAAGGTACTCAAAACGTGTATTTACGGTGAAATCTTTGTATCGAGTTTTAAGCTGGAATGCATTACCTTCTATTACTACATTGTATGTTATAGAGAATGTATAAATGCTTTTTCGGGTCAAGGGATCCCAATATATGTATTTACTGTTAAAGCACGTATCGAACTCTTAGCTGGAATGTTACCTTCTCTGGCTACTATGCATCTGATGGAGAAGGTATAAGTGCTTTATTAGTTCAAGGGACCTCAAAACGTGTAATTACAATGAACTCACTGAATCGAACACTTAGCTCGAACGCAATTCGTTCTCTACCTACCATATAGTGACAGGGAAGGTAAAAATGCATTGTCATTTCAAGGGACCTCAAAACCTATATTTACTGTGAAATCACTATATCGGAATCTGAACGGAAATGTTACCTTCTCTTGCTCCTATACATGTGATGGAGAAGGTTTAAATACTTTATCACTTCAAGGCACCTCAAAACATGTATTTAGGGTGAAACCAAACTATCGAAGTCTTAGCTGGTATGTCACATTTTCTAGCTACTATACATGTCCTGGAGAAGGTATAAGTGCTTTGTAACTTAAGGGACCTCAATACGTGTGTTTATAGTGAAAGCTTCATATCGAATTCTTAGCTAGTATGCACTAACCACTCTACCACTATACATGTGGTACTGAAGGTATAAATGCTTCGTTATTTCAAGGGACCTCAAAACGTGTATTTACGGTGAAAACTCAGTATCAATTTCTTAGCTGGAATGCAAAAGATTCTGTAATTACATTGTAAGTGATAGAGAAGGTATAAATGCTTTATTATTTCAAGGGACCTCAAAGTGTGTATTTACGGTGAAATCCTTTATCGACCTTTAAGCTGGAATGCAATACCTTCTATAGTTACATTGAATGTTATAGAGGGGGTATAAATGGTTTGTCAGGTCAAGGCACCCCAAAACATGTATTTACTCTGAAACCACTGCATCTAACTCAGCTGGAATGTTACCTTCTCTAGCTACTATTCATGTAATGGAAAGGTATAAGTGCCCTATTAGTTCAAAGTACCTCAAAACGTGTATTAAAATGAAACTTCTGCATCGAACTCTTAGCTGGAATGCAATACATTCTCTACATGCTACATAGTGACAGAGAAGGTAGAAATGTTTTATTAGTAACAGGGTCCTCAAAATGATTATTTCCAGTAAAATTGTGTATCGAAGTTTAAGCTAATTGCACGTTCATCTCTACCTGCTATATATGTGCTGGAAAAGGTATAAGTGCTTTATTAGTTAAAGTGAACTCAAAACGTGTATTTACGGTGAAATCTCTTAATCGAGTTTAAGCTGGAATTCATTACCTTCTGTTACTACATTGTATGTTATAGAGACGGTTTAAATGCTTTTTTAGTTCAAGGGGCCTCAAAACATGTATTTACTATAAAACCATTATATCGAACTATTAACTTGAATGTTACTTTCTCTAGCTACTACGCATACGATGGAGAAGTTATAAGTGCTTTATTAGTTCATGGTACCGCAAAACGTGTAATTAGAATGAAACTTCTGTATCAAACTTTTAGTTCGACCGCATTACGTACTCTAGGTATTATATAGTGACAGGGAAGGTAAAAATGCATTGTCAGTTCAAGGGACCTCGAAACGTGTATTTGCTGTGAAACCACTATATGAAATGCTGGCTGGAATGTTACATTCTCTAACTACTACACAGGTAATGGAGAATGTTTAATTGGTTTATCAGTTCAAAGGACCACAAAACATATATTTAGGGTGAAGCCAATGTATCGAAGTCTTAGCTGGTATGTCACCTTCTCTAGCTACTATACATGTCATGGAGAAGGTATAAAGGCTTTACTTGTTTAAGGGACCTCAAAACGTGTATTTATAGTGTAAATTCCTTATCGAATTCTTCGCTGGATTGCAATAATCACTCTACCACTATACATGTGGTACAGAAGGTATAAATGTTATTTCGTTATTTAAAGCGAACTAAAAACGTGTATTTATGGTGAAATCTCTGAATCGATTTCTTAGCTGGAATGCAATACCTTCTCTAATAACATTGTATGTGATAGAGAGGGTATAAATGCTTTATTAGTTCAAGGGACCTCAAAAAGTGTATTTTCGGTGAAATTCTTGTATCGAGTTTTAAGCTGGAGTGCAATACCTTCTATAGCTACATTGTATGTTATAGAGAAGATATAAATAGTTTGTCAGGTCAAGGCACCCCAAAACATGTATTTACTGTGACACCAGTGTATCGAACTCTTAGCTGGAATGTTACCTTCTCTAGCTACTATACATGTGATGGAAAGGTATAAGTGCCCTATTAGTACAAGGTACCTCAAAACGTGTATTTACAATGAAACCTCTCTATCGAACTCTACGCTGGAATGCAAGACGGTCTCTACATGCCATATAGTGACAGGGAAGGTATAAATGTTATATTAGCTACAGGGTCCTCAAAATGTGTATTTCCAGTAAAATTGTGTATCGAAGTTTAACCTGAAATGCAATTCCTTCTCTATCTGCTATATATGTGCTGGAGAAGGTAAAAATACTTTATTAGTTCAAGGGAACTCAAAACGTGTATTTACGGTGAAATCCTTATATCGAGTTTTATGTTCGATTTCATTACCTTCTATTACTACATTGTATGTTATAGAGACGGTACAAATGCTTTTTCAGTTCAAGGGACCACAAAGCATGTATTTATTGTCAAACAATTTAATCGAACCCTTAGTTGGAATGTTATTTTCTCTAGCTACTACGCATCTAATGGAGAAGGTATAAGTGATTTATTAGTTCAAGTGACCACAAAACGTGTAATTACAACGAAACCTTTGTGTCGAACTTTTAGCTGGATCGCAATACGTACTCTACCTACTATATAGTGATAGAGAAGGTAAAAATGCATTGTCAGTTCAAGGGACCTTAAAACATGTATTTACTGTGAAACCACTATATAAAAATCTTAGCTGGAATGTTACCTTTTCTAGCCACTATACATGTGATAAAGAAAGTTTAAATGCTTTATCAGTTCAAGGGACCTCAAAACATGTAGTTAGGTTGAAACCAATGTATCGAATTGGTAGCTGTTATGTAAGCTTCTCTAGCTACTATACACGTCATGGAGAAGGTATAAAGGCTTTATTAGTTCAAGGGACCTCAAAACGTGTATTTATAGTGAAAAATCGTTATGAAATTCTTCGCTGGAATGCAATAACCACTCTACCACAGTACATGTGGTACAGAAGTTATAAATGCTTTGTTGTTTCAAGGGACCTCAAAACGTGTATTTACGGTGAAATCCCTGTATCGAGTTTTAAGCTGGAATGTAACTCCTTCTCTACTTGCTTTATATGTGCTGGAGAAGGTATTAATACTTTATTAGTTCATGGGAACTTAAAACGTATATTTACGATGAACTCTTTGGATGGTGTTTTAAGCTGGAATGCATTACCTTCTATTACTACATTGTATGTTATAGAGAATATATAAATGCTTTTTCGGTTCAACGGACCTCAAAACATGTATTTACTATGAAACCACTATATCCAGCTCTTAGCTGTAATGTCACCTTCTCTAGCTACTATGCATCTGATTGAGAAGGTATAAGTGCTATTTTAGTTCAAGGGAACTCAAAACGTGTAATTACAATTAAACCTGTGTATCGAACTTTTAGCTGGACCGCATACGTGCTCTACCTACTAGATAGTCACAGGGAAGGTAAAAATGCATTGTCAATTCAAGGGACCTCAAAACATGTATTTACTGTGAAACCAGTATATTGGTATCTTAGCTGGAATGTTACCTTCTCTAGCTACTATAAATGTGATGAAGAAGGTTTAAATGCATTATCAGTTCAAGGGACCTCAAAACATGTATTTAGGGTGAAACCAATGTATCAAAGTCTTAGCTGATATGTCACCTACTCAAGCTACTATACATGTCATGGAGAAGGTATACGTGCTTTATTAGTTCAAAGGACGTCAAAACGTGTGTTTATAGTGAAAACTCCTTATCGAATTCTTCGCTAGAATGCAATAACCACTCTACCTACTATACATGTGGTACAGAAGTAATAAAGGCTTCGTTATTTCAAGGGACCTCAAAACGTGTATTTAGGGTGAAATCTCTGTATCGATGTCTTAGCTGGAATGTAATACCTTCTGTAGCTACATTGATTGTGTTAGAGAAGGTATAAATGCTTTATTAGATCAAGGGACCTCAAAGCGTGTACTTACGGTGAAATACCTGTATCGGAACTCAGCTGGAGTGCAATACCTTCTCTACTTACTATACAAGTAATAGGGAAGTTATGAATGCTTTATTAGTTTAAGGGACCTCAAAACAAGCATTTACGGTGAAACCTCTGTATCGAACTCTTGGGTGGAATGCAATACCATCCCTACCTACTAAACATCTGGTACAGAAGGTATAAATGCTTCATTATTTCTAGGGACCGCAAAACGTTTATTTACGCTGAAATCTCATTATCGAACTTTTAGCTGTAATGCAACACCTATGTACGTGATAGAGAAGGTAAAAATGCTTTTTTATTTGTTCAAGGGATCTCAAAGTGTGTATTTACGGAGAAATGTCTGAATCGTTTTGTTTAGTGGAATGCAACGTCAATGTATTGTGATTGTAGGTTTAAATGGAATAGAGAATGCTGAATCCATAGTCAGCTGTTTATAACCGGTTCACTATATGCTGTATACTCTCATCGTGACATCGAGACACCACTTTAAAAGATTACAAATTGTTGATCGATTCAAACGTTTATTAAGATATAGCTGGGAAATGGCTAATGCCACAAAAAGAGCAAACTACTAGTAGAATATGGCATGAAGAACACCACCAAAGAACATTTATAAAAAACTGCGGCCGACGTAATGGTGCCATTATTTTAACATCACAGCCCAGTGACATTGTGACGCGACGAGAACATTTTGCTGATACAACTTTACGCCTGATTTTTAATGAAGCCCAACTGATGTAATTCCGCTGTCTCCGTATTGAAACCGAAAAGCGGAAAGAAGCAACGCCTGTTTGCAGTAAATTTAGCCTCCCAGCTCTCTGGGTTTCTTAGTGCTTAGTTTTAAACAACAATTATTAACAAATATTACTGAAATGTTCCAAAATATTCCTCTAGCCAAGTCAAACGAGCCAAATTTCTGTGCACACAACTGAAATTTAGCTGGACTTGCCTACGTAGCCAAAGGAATGTTATCCATTGTTTTAAATTTGTGTACAACGTTACGAAGAGAAAACGTACTTCTTACTCTAAAAATATTGTCAGCAAAGAATGACAGAGATAAGTAGGTTAAAATACATAGAAATACTTTAATTTAAGCTTACCAATACTGCATAATTAATGTGTTCTAGGAACGCCAAACCACTGAAAACTGTTATGTGTTCACTGGATCTTGTGCCACTTTCGCCGCGAGTTTACAAAACTATCATGTTAATTGTGTCATGGATGACGTTGCCAACTTAAAACTTTTTGACTGCGTGGATGTATAATAGGATATGTGGATGTATATAACAGGAGGATCGCTTATCATGTACAACGTACTGAAAATAAGAGCCGTCGTCTAGTATTCCGCCACCATTATGGACCAATACATCAGGGAATGCGATAATGATCCCACGTTTGGGAAGCCGATTTGAAGTAGGAGTATTGAAGGATTTGTATTATAGTTCAACTGTTGGGGAGCCGAACTTGTAGTAGTTGCAACCGCATGTATATTAAACAGTTTCCGGTAGTCTTCGCCCCAAATGTACTTTCAGGTGGCCTTTGCCCCAAGTTTAAAAAAAATATTAAATTTGTAATTAAACTGTTTCTTTGAATATTTAATATTTATGTTTGCCTCGGCTGCGTCAGTATTTTTGTTAGAGACACGTATCTCTTGGCAAGGTTGTGATGTGACAGGAATGTAGGTTTACACAGATTATAATTTTACTTCCTTCCTTTTAATAATGCTTGACTCGATTTAAATAACACTTCACTGATATAGAGAGCTGTGAGATGCTGTTTATTAATTAATTACACTTTTTACACGTAAACTTATTTTTCGTCTCACACGAATACATATTATATTTCTCGAGGACACTTTTTGCATCTGGTTAGGAACACTGTTTGCAGGCAACACGTCTGGTTATGAGCACTGTTTGGAAGCAACTGAATTGATTTCAACCGTCTAAATTTGTGAATTTCTGTATTTCAAGTCTCTGATTGGCTAATCCTACTCCAATAGAATACCTGCATTTAACTAAAGCTTTTTCTGGTTGTTGATTGCCTATTTTTAAACTGTCCCAAAATTACATTATTGCTACTCTAATAATGACTAGTATCATTTAAACTTCCTTACTCATTATTGCCTCAAGGTTACCTCATTGTTAGAAACTTGAAACTTGTTATTCTCACAGCTCCTATATTATTAAATTACGTAATGCATTCAATAACATCATTGAACATGATTACAATATTATAAGCATATGCAATGACTGTTACATACATTTTACAATTTATTACATACACATATTGCTTCAAGGCGAGCTGTTATTGAATTTACATATTATATAATTTGACTGAAATCATTTAAGTGTTAAAAACACTGCCTCAATACTATAGTTTCATATACATCCCGTCAAGAAAGTATTCCCATGCACTTTTAACAATTCTAGCAGCCAAATTACTAGAGGGGAATACACCTAATTTTTTTTGGACATAAAGGTCAAATGGTAATACAGTTTACGTGTTTTGGCTGTTTTTTAAAATCGTTCATTTTATCAGTTACATAATTTTTTCAAAAATATGCCTAACTGCAACATTTTTGTACGTAGTGTTTTCAAAATTATCTTTCGTGCATTGGTTAGAGCTTGTTTTTGTACATGCATCCACACACTTTTATTGACATGTGGCTTAAACTGGTGGACATATAAATTCCTGAAGTCGTAAAAAGTGTGCCGAAAATGAGGAATTTAGACAAGAACGTTGAAATTTCCCAAATTTGACATTTTATTCCTCCGTCAATTAAAATCTTACTTTCACCGAAAAATCAAGTAATACACAAAAGGTTGCTCTACTCAATGCATGTAAGATAATTTTGAAAACACTTACAAAAGAGTTGCAGTCCTTCATGGTGTAGCGGTTACCATGCTAGCCTCTAGTTCCCCAGGTCGTGGATTCAAACCCGACGGAGGGCGATGGATTTCTTCGGACGTAAAAATACTTAGCACGGCTTCCTTCAGAAGGAAAGTAAAGCCGGTGGCCCCGTGTCGTAGATTTACGCAAAGTAAAAGAACCTCAAGCCTGATAAAGGGACCTCTGAGAAAAATTACCCGTCTTTCACACCCAATATAAAATGGGATGCTAAACAGCGTCCGTAAGTAAACCTCAATTTTCAATGTATATGAAAACATATTAAGGAACACAATAAAAGCAAGAAAATCACTGTTTGTCTATACTTACACTTTGGACACAAGTAAGTAACATAAATGCACTCTATCGTTCTTCACACAAGACGATAATTTTGTTGTCTATGCTTGATGGGAAGAATTTTCAACGCGCACGTTTTACAGATTTGCTTTAAGTTGTACCTTCTGAAACTTTTGCTCTGGAGGGGGCCAATTAGCATATTAATTGCACATTCCTGCATATTAAGTGTGCCAGCTGCTGCAATTCCACCTACTGTTTAATCGCTTATATCTCCTGAATGAAAAGACATACAACAATGGGATGAAAACTAATTAATTCCTTGGAGTACGGCGCATCCTTGGCGCATTGCTTCCAGCTCACTGGGATGCTCGGGTTCGAATCCTAGGAGTGATTATAAATTCATCTTCTAATAACTCCAGAACTAATTAAGATATAGACGCCAAATAAGCTTTGCTACATTTATGTCATTTGGTGGGTTCTTGTACATGTATATTTTTGTACCTTTTGTCCTGGGTTTGGTTCTTAATTTTTAAATTTTTAGTATCTCAGAAATTGAGAGAGATAGAGGGGTGGACTAGAGCATGAATGATAGTTTTTATAATGATTAATTAATACTGTATATAATTGTCAATCAGTTGTCGTTAGTTCGGATCCTGATCTTTCAATGATTTCCTTATTTTTCCTCTATACTCTAGAATATATCGCTTAGATTGATGCCGTAACAGCATACAGCTCCTTTAAACATCCCAAACTAATGTTATAAATAATTTTGTTCCTGGTGTTCAGGGTTCGAATACTGATAAAATGAAATTTACTTATAAATTTAATAACTCCGGAACTAATTAAGGTAAAGACGCGAAATAAACTTTACTATATTTACGTTATTTGGTAGGTTTTTGTGCATGTGTACCTGCCGCACAGGGTTCGATCCTTAATTTTTAAATCTCCATTATCTCAGAAACTATGAGAGATAGAGGGGTGAATCGAAGCATGATTGATAGCTTCTATGATGTGTAATTAATACTGTATATATTTGTCAATCAGTTGTCCTTAGTTCGAATCCCGATATTTTAATGACTTCCTTAATTTTCCTCTATACTCTAGGATATGTCACTTAGGTTGATAGCGTAACTGCATACAGCTGTGTTTAACATACCAAACTAATATTATAAATGCTTTTGTTCCTAGTATTCTGGGTTCGAATATCGATTCAATGAAATTTACTTCCAAATTTAATAGCTTGTAATCTAATTTAGTTAGACACGTCAAGTAAAACGTAAACAGAGTACCTGGTCTCTAAATATCGTTATCATGACAAAAATTACTTTAAGGTACTCAGATCGAATCCAAAAGGGGTGATTTCATATATCTTCAAGCCTATGGATCATATCCGGTTCGAGTAAAGATTAAATGGTAGATTCGGATGCGGGGGAGATAAATTACTAAACTACATTTATTAAAAGTATTACTGGGTTCGATTTTAGAAGCTTAGAATCTGTGTAACTCTGGAAAAATTACTTTTCTCGTGATTGTAGTGAAATATACTGGTTTTTCTGTGAGAAGATGGAGAGGAAGTATTGAAAAGGGAATGAAAACATGAAATAATGTACTATATACATTTAACTAAATAAGGGGGAAAATCTTCTACGTTACGTTTTAAGCTTTTACTTTTAAGAAATGTGATAATAGAGATTGTGCTAGCTTTGGTGTAATGGATGGTGGTGGTGGTTGTGGTAGACTTCGAATGGAAACATCTGTCTGAATGAGAGTGTGAGAATACTTCTCTTGTTGGTGTGGCAGCATATACAGATAGCTATGGGACGAGTTTAAACGTGTTTGATACTGCCAGACACCCTGTCTCTGGGTGTGACGTCATAGACATCCTGTCCCTGGGTGTGAGGTTATATGGCGGAGATTAATACGCGTAGATCGATCATATACAGCTAGTTATCGAGCGAGTTTATGATTGATCTAAAAGGTCCGTGCTCCCTCTATAAATAGGGTGATCTCGGGCATTGGACTACATCGTGCTAATTAGTCTTGAGGTGTCATTATCGTGCTCGCTCCAAAAATAATCAGCTTTCTAAATTGTTATCAAGGTGAAGAGATCTACATTTCCCTTGAAGAAGGATTAATACGTTAGTACATCAAGAATAAAGATGAATAACTCAGCCTATAAGGATATTATTCCAAGCGCTACTGGATACGCTTGCGGGAAATGTGAGAAGAAGGTCCTCCGAGGTTATCACAAGAGAAGACACGAGGTGTGTTGTAAGAAGCTCTTCAAATGTAAACATTGTAGACTGACCTTCAATGATGGTTATATGGGCCAGCGACACGAAGATATATGTGAAATAAGCAGTTATCAGAAGAAAAGCAGATTGGAGCCTACTAAACATCAGTTACTATCAACAATGGAGGACTGTGATATGAAAGAATATGAAACTTCATTCGAAGGACGATTGAAATTGTATTTTATACGATGTGAATCACCTAAGAACCTGAATATGTATGCGTGAGGCAAAAAACAACGGATAATCCAGGCTGTGAATAAAGAGCTTGGTATTCACAAGAGTGCGAAAATTAATCTGTTGGCTGAGTGTCAATTTGTTAACAGTATTGGAGAAACCTGTGACAAAACATTTAAAACACGGAATCAGCCTGTTTTCCTAGAAACTGAACTGGAGTCAACGATGGAAGCGAAATTAGAGAAATTGGTGACTGAAATGGAGGAGTCTCAGCTTAAGGGTAGCAACTGGGCTTTGCTTGCTGTGGAAGGAGTTCGATTTCGTATTAACAAGTACAATCCGTTACGAGGAAGTAGCTACATACCACTACCTCCATCTGCCGAAGCTAAAGAAGCGTGTATAAACATTCAGATCTTTAGTGATGAGAAATGTTTCATGTATTCTATACTGGCCAAATTCGTCAGCACCAAGCCTCAACGCGTCAGCAAATACAAACAACTTCAACATAAGTATGACTTCAGCTGTGTTTCCTACCCTACTCCACTTTCTTAAATACCCACATTTGAGAAGCTTAACAAGCTGTCTATCAACGTTTTAGGGCTGGATGAGAAGCATGAAGGGTATCCAATAAAAGTTACTAGCACTGAACTACCTGAACATCCTGACCTGCTACTATTGCGTGACAGTTGTGGAAAACATCACTATGTGTATATAAAGAATTTTCAGAAACTCGTTTGACGTCAGAAAACTAAACGTAATGGACGTGTTTATAACTGTAGGCGCTGCTTTACACATTTTGATGATCAGAGTGGGCGAAGTGGACTGGAAAAACTACAAGAACATGCAGCCAGCTGTATTCATCATGCTGTTGCAAGGGTAGTTATGCCTACCAAGAAGAAATCAATTGTACAGTTTAAAAATCTTGAGAGGATGCTGAAAGTACCTTATGTCATCTATGCGGATTTTGAGAGTATTCTCACTCCATGTCATACGTGCAAACCCAATCCTGAAACTTCCTATACAACCCCTTATCAAGAACACACACCAATGAGCTTCTGTGTTTACGTGAAGCCGTCATGCAGTGTTGAACATCTCGAAACTGGTCTTCCTAAGCAACCCTATGTATATCGTGGTTATGGTGATGCTCAGAAGTTTATGCTGTACCTGTCATCTCTTGCAACAATGAATGGTAATATATACAAATCTACTAAGCCTCTGAAACTTAAGGATCAACAGCAACATGATTTTGAGTCTTCTGTAGTATGCTGCTTGTGTGGAAAGTCCTTTACAGAAGAGAACTACAAAGTACGCGACCATGATCACATCAGGGGTGAATATCGTGGAGGTCTACGTAATAAATGTACTTTAGCCTGCAAAACACCTAAATATATTCCACTCTTCATGCATAACCTTAGCGGATATGACCCTCATTTCATTGTTAAGGAGTTGGGGTGTACAAGTGAACGTGTGGAGATAATTCCTAACTCTGAAGAAAGCTATATCTCATTCACCAAGTATGTAGGAGATATAAAGCTTCGGTTTGTGGATAGCTTTCGATTCCTCAGTACAAGCTTGGATAATTTGGTAAAATATCTAACCTCATATCCTGAAACAGTAAAGTACTTTGGAGAAGACAAATTAAAGTTGATGACACGTAAGGGCGTATCTCCATATGATTTTGTTACTTCATGGGATGTCCTGAACGAGACCTGTTTGCTTCCTAAGGACTCCTTCTACAATAGATTAAATAAAGAAGAAGAAATTGCTGATACGGACTACGATCACGCTAAAAATGTATGGGAGGTGTTTAATGTGATAAACCTGGGAGAGTACAGCGACCTCTACTTAACTTCAGATGTACTTCTTCTAGCTGATGTCTTTGAGACATTCAGAGAGCAAACCCTCAAAACACACAAAGTTGATCCTGCACATTATTTTACCTCTACAGGACTTAAATGGGACTTCATGTTACTGTATACAGGAATTAAGCTGGAGCTGTTACAAGATTATGATCAACTACTCATGTTGGAATCAGGTATAAAAGGAGGTTTATGCCAAGTTTCCCACCGGTATGCAGAGGCTAATAACACTTATAAGGTGAAGTTTGGTCCTTCAAGATCAACCCAATTTATCACATACGAGGACGCTAATAACCAATAAGGGTGGGCAATATGTGACGCCCTTCATTTTGGTGGATTTCATTGGGTGTCACCTGAAGAAATCAACTTAGAAAGACTATGAGAAGATGATACTCATGGGTACATATTAGAAGTCGACATCGAATATCCTGCAGAACTTCACGATCTACCTTTCCTGCCTGAGTGTATGAAACCGCAGGAATCATCTACAAAGAAACTGATACTCCATCTTGGACCTCGAAAGGAGTATGTAGTGCATTACTAGGCTTTGAAGCAAGCTCATAGTCATGGACTACGACTAATAAAAATCCATCGTGTGCTACAATTCCGACAGTCTTGGTGGTTGAATCCTTATGTGGAATTTAACAACTGGCTACAACAACAGGCAGCAAATAACTTTGAGAAGGATCTCTTCAAGCTCTTTAACAACGCCATGTTTGGAAAAACTATGCAGAACCTGCGTAACCATATGGACATACGACTGGTGACATATGAGAATACTCTGGAAAAGTTGATCGCCAAGCCTACGTTTATTGATAGTGCGATATATGCTGCTAATCTAGCTGCTGTGTATATAACCTCTCGTCAGATTGTGTTCAACAAGCCTATATACATTGGTGTGAGTGTGTTGGACATCTCCAAGACATTAATGTACCACTATCATGACGACGTGTTGTTGCCATATTATGGGGCTGAAAGCCTGAAGCTTATGTATATGGACACTGATTCATTCATTCATCGTGTGGCAACTGAAGATGTGTACTACGACAAGCTACGTTTCCTCGAGCATCTGGATACAGCTGATTATCCTGTAAGCCATATATGTTATTCAGCTCCAAACAAGAAGGTGCTTGGAAAATTTAAAAATGAGGCTAATAGCAAAATCATCCATCGCTTTTTTGGACTGCGACCTAAGATGTATGCCTTAGATTATTCAAGGATCGATGATAAAAAATTAAAGGTATAAAACGTAGTGCTATTAAGCAGTACATTATGTTTGACAGCTATACAGACTGTCTTAAAACCTGTGAAATCATCAGAACGCCCATGAATCTAATCCTATCAGAAAGCACGCTGTTACCACGGTGCAACTGAATAGAATTACATTGGCTCCATACGATGATAAAAGAGTTATTGCCGAGAATGGAATAACTACCTATGCGTATGGACATTATCGTATTACAAACAGTGCTTAAAAGAATGTAAGTAGAAGATGAAAATTTTCTCGTGAGTCCACAATCTTAAAAAAATGAAGTTTATCCTGTGCTGTGTATGCAACTAGCAGACGCCTGATGAAGAAAGAAGAAGAATAATAAGATGGAAGGGAAGGTGTTAACCCTGCTATTAGGAGCAATCCTAGTGCTAGTCTCAAGCCTAGATAAAGGGGAGAGGCAACTACAACGAACTAAAATAAAGGTATGTTGACGTAAAGATTTTCAATTTGTAAACCAATATGCAGTTTATTCCTCTCCGCCTCGCACACTAACTGTTTAACATATAAAACGTTTTTAAGATTTAGAAAAAAAGTATATAAAAGTGTGTAACGTTGGATGAGAAATGTTTATAATCTAATTACTCTCTATATTACCATGAATACCTGCGATACTATATGAATTACCTGTTAAAATGACTTAAATAACTGTGATACTACCCGAATCATGTGAAATTACCCTAAATAGCTCTCAAACGAATCCCTGCTCGAAAGTAGCACGACCACATGTGATTCTATCTGGTTTGCCCTAAATATCAATGATACTAGTTGAATTATCTCTTAAAATGACTCAAATACCTTTGATACAAATTGAATTACCTGCAATTACCTTAAATAGCTGTGATACAAATCGCTGATCGAAACTATCACGTCTATCTGTGAAACTATACTGATTACCCCCAAATACTTACGATATTACCCGAACTATCTGTGAAATACGAAACTATGTTATAACCAACCGCTGGAACCTACCGTCCTGTAATGCTAGCTGAATTACTCCAAACACCTATGATACTTGAATTATCCTAAATACCTATGAACTCTCTGAATTAACTGTGAAATACGAAACTATGCTATACCCAACCCCTGGAATCTATCTTCCGTAAGATACTAACTGAATTAGCTTAAATGACCACGATACTACCTGAATTATCCTAAATACCTACGATACTATCTGAATTCGCTGTGAAATCATACGGAACTATGGTATACCCACTTCCCGGAATAAGTCCCACCCTGTGATACTAACTGAATTACTTACCTTTTAGCGTGAGTGGGTTATCTTTTTGCGTGAGTGGGTCACCTTTTTGTGTGAGTGGGTCAACGTTTTAGCGTGAGTGGGTTACCTTTTTGCGCGAGTGGGTTACCTTTTTTGAGTGAGTGAGTTACCTTTTGCCTGAGTGGGTTACCTTTTTGTGTGAGTGGGCTACCTTTTTTCGTGAGTAGGTTACCTTTTTAGTGTGAGTGGGTTACCTTTTTAGCGTGAGTGGGTTACGTGCTGAAGCTGTCTAAAATTAGAGCTCTAACATTGCCAGCAAACAGCTTTCCGTGACGATTGCGTCTAAAGTCGTTTTCACTCTCCCAAATATAAACCACATTTTACCCTTCAAGTCCTGACTAGTCTAGCAACTCCGCTCGTATTCCCTATCTCTCCTTATATAAGCTCATATTCCTACTCCTTCAGTATCTGTCTAGCCTAACAGCTCTCCTCGTTTTCCTATACCTCTCATGCATACAAACGTATACTCTACTCTCAACCTCTGTCTAGTCTAGCATCTCTCCCCGTAATCCCTATCTTTTCCATATAAACGCATACTCTACTCCACAACATGTCTGGCCTAGCACTTCTCCTCGTATGCCTTATCGCTCCCATATAAAGCAAATTTCCCTCTCCTTCAACTCTCTCCTAGCATAGGATCTCTCTCCGTTTTCTCGTCTCTCCTTATAAACGCATACTGAAAACCTACTAGCTTAATACCTCTCCTCGGTTTGCCATCTCTCCCATATAAAAGCCACATTCTAACCTTCAAGTCCTGATTAGCCTAGCTCTTCCCGTCGTAGTCCCTATCTCTCCTGTATACAAATTCATATTTCTACTTCTTTAGTGTCTGTCTAGCCTAACACTTCTCTTCCTGTTCCTACACCTCTCATACATTTAAACGCATACTCTACTCTCAACCCCTGTCTAGTCTAGCATCTCTCCCCAAAATCCTATATTTTCCATATAAACGCATACTCTACTCCTCAACATCTGTCTGGCCTAGCACTTCTCCTTATATCCCCTACCTCTCATAAAAGCGCATTCCGCTCCTATCCTCTGTCTGAGTATCTCTACTTGGTTTTCTATCTAACCCATATAAAACACATTCTACCTTTAACACCTGTCTATCCTAGAATAGGATCTCTCTCCGTTTCCTCGTCTCTCCTTATAAACGCATACTGAAACTCTCCTAGCCTAATACCTCTCCTCGGTTTGCTATCTCTCCCATATGAAAGGTTTAGGTTTATTCTACCCTTCAAGCCCTGTCTAGTCCAACAGCTCTCTTCGTTTACCCTATGTTTCCCCAATAATCACGTACTCTACTCCTCAACCTCTGTCTAGCCTAGCACTTCTCCTCGTATTCCCTATCTCTCCCATATAAAAGACATAATCTTCCCTTCAACTCAGTCTAGCCTAACACCACTCCTGGTTTTCTATACCTCTCATATAAACCATACTCTACCCCTCAACCTCTGTCTAGCCTAACACCTCTCCGCTATTTCTTCCATATAAACGCATTTCCCTCCTTCAACCACTGTCTAGCGTAGTATTGGTCATCGAATTCCCTATCTCTCCCATATAAACCCATTTTCCTCCTTGAAGGCTCTCTCAACCTGGCATCTACCCTCGTTTTCCCTCTCCTTTCCTATATAGGCCTAAAAAGTGGCCTCGCTTTCCCTATAATAACCTACTTTTGGGTATGTTAATCAAAACAGTTAGCCATTTTTTACATAATCACAAATTTCGAAAAATGTTCCGACAATGGAATTATTTTAATGACAATCTGTCCTGGCGTCCAGTATGTAAAAACCCTTAGCGGGAGCTCTCCTAGGAGAGGCAGGCTTATGCGCGTGTTCCGCGTAGGGAACTCACTTGGAGACCTTGGGGACACCGCCTGCGTCCAAGCCTGTTGCCCAGGATCTAGGGATTACCTAAAAAACTTCGTGTCACATCTTTCGGAATGTACGGAAACTAAATACCAAGTTGGGTATTCATCCGACTTTTCGTTTTGGAGATTCTCTGTTCACACACACACACACACACACACACATACAGAGAGAGAGAGAGAAACACGGTCATTTTGTCTTAGAAAGTTGTTTTTGGGTTCAGGGGTCTCAAAACTTGTATTTCTGGTAACCTTTCTGTATCGAACTCTTAGCTGGAATACAATACCTAATCTATATACTATATAGGTATGTCACAGAGAATGTATAAATGTTTTATTAGTTACAGGGACCTCAAAGCGTGTATTTACGGTGAAACTTAAGTAACGAACACTCAGCTCGAATACAATAGTTCCTTACCTACTATACAAGTAAGAGAGGAGTTAGAATGCTTTATTAATTTTAGGGACCTCAAAATAAGTATTTAAGGTGAAACCTATGTATCAAACACTTAGCTGGAATGCAATACCTTCGCGTACCTACTATACTTGTGGTACAGAAGGTATAAATGCTTAGTAGGTAAATATAGAGAGAGCTGGCGCAGTTTTTTGGGCATATATGGGAAAGGATAGGGAAAACGAGGCTAGATGCGGAAGTTCAAGGAGGAAAATGGGTCTATACGGGAGAGATAGGGAATACGACGACCGATACTATGCTAGACAGGGTTGAAGGAGGGAAATACGTTTATATGGGAGGAATAGTAGAGAGGTGTTAGGCTAGACAGAGGTCGAGGAGTAGAGTATGGTTTATATGAAAGGTATAGGAAAACGAGGAGGGGTGTGAGGTTAGACAGAGTTGAAGGGTAGAGCATGTCTTTTATATGAGAGAGGTAGGGAACAGGAGCAGGGGTGTTAGGCTAGACAGAGGTCGAGAAGTAGAGTATGGTTTATATGAAAGGTATAGGAAAACGAGGAGGGGTGTCAGGCTAGACAGAGTTGAAGGGTAGAGCATGTCTTTTATATGAGAGAGGTAGGGAACAGGAGCAGGGGTGTTAGGCTAGACAGAGGTCGAGAAGTAGAGTATGGTTTATATGAAAGGTATAGGAAAACGAGGAGGGGTGTTAGGCTAGACAGTTGAAGGGTAGAGCATGTCTTGTATATGAGAGAGGTAGGGAACAGGAGCAGGGGGTGTTAGGCTAGACAGAGGACAAGAAGTAGAGTATGGTTTATATGAATGGTATAGGAAAACGAGGAGGGGGTGTTAGGCTAGACAGAGTTGAAGGGTAGAGCATGTCTTGTATATGAGAGAGGTAGGGAACAGGAGCAGGGGTGTTAGGCTAGACAGAGGTCAAGAAGTAGAGTATGTTTTATATGAAAGGTATAGGAAAACGAGGTGGTCTGTTAGACTAGACAGAGTTGAAGGGTAGAGTATGTCCTTTATATGAGAGAGGTTGGGAACAGGAGGAGAGTTATTAGGTTAGGTGAGTTTGAGTATGTGTTTATAAGGAGAGACGAGAAAACGGAGAGAGATCCTATAGACAGGTGTTAAAGTTAGGTTAGATAGGAAACCAATGAGTGATACTCAGCTAGAGGGGGGGCAGGAGGAATGCGCTTTATAAGAGGTAGGGGATACGGGGAGTGGTGTTAGGCTAGACAGAGGTTGAGAGTAGAGTAGGCGTTTATATATATGAGAAGTATAGAACAGGAGGAGGGGTGTTAGGCTAGACAGAGGTTGAGGAGTAGAGTATAGTTTATATAAGGGTATAGGAAAACGCGGAGAGGTGTTAGGCTAGACAGAGGTCGAGGAGTAGAGTATGGTTTATATGAGAGGTTCAGGGAAACGAGGAGAGTCGCTAGGCTAGACAGATAGTGAAGCAGTAGGAATATGGACTTATATACAGGAGAGATAGGGAATAGGAGGGGAGGTGCTAGACCTTGAAAGCGACTTTAGACGTGGACTTCGTGGAAAACTGTTTCATGTCAATGTTCTAGACATGCCCATCACGTAACCCATTCAGGGAAAAGGTGACTCGCTCAGGCAAAAAGGTGACCAGTAAAGGGAAAAAGGTGACCAGCAAAGGGAAAAATGTAACCAGGAAAGGGAAAAAGGCGACCAGCAAAAGGAGAAACGTGACCAGCAAAGGGAAAAACGTGACCAGCAAAGGGAAAAATGTAATCAGCAAAGGGAAAAAGGCGAGCAGCAAAGGGAAAAAGGTGACCAGCAAAGGGATAAAGGTGTCCAGTAAAGGGAAAAAGGTGACCAGCAAAGGGAAATAGGCGAGCAGCAAAGGGAAAAAGGTGACCAGCAAAGGGAAAAAAGGTGATCAGCAAAGGGAAAAAGGTGACCAGCAACGGGAAAAAGGTGACCAGCAAAGGGAAAAAGGCGAGCATCAAAGGGACAAAGGTGACCAGCAAAGGGAAAAACGTGACCAGCAAAGGGAAAAACGTGACCAGCAAAGGGAAAAAGGTGACCAGCAAAGGGAAATAGACGAGCAGCAAAGGGAAAAAGGTGACCAGCAAAGGGAAAAAAGATGACCAGCAAAGGGAAAAACGTGACCAGCAAAGGGAAAAAGGTGGCCAGCAAAGGGAAAAGCTAACCCACTCACACTAGCAGGTAAGTAATTCAGTTAGTATCACAGGGTAGGACAGATCCTGGGAAGCGGATATAGCATAGTTCCGTATGATGTTACAGGTAATTCAGAGAGTATCGTAGGTATTTAGGATAATTCAAGTAACATAGGTGTTTAGAGTCACTCAGCTAGTATCACAAGAGGCTAGTTTCCAGGGGCAGGACGTATCATAGATGCATATTTTTCACAGGCAATTCAGTTAGTATCGGAGGGCATTTAAGCTAATTCAGCTGGTATTACAAGAGGCGGACTGCATTATAGCAGTGTATGATTTCACAGGTAATTCAGTTAGTATCGTAGGTATTTAGGCTAATTCATCTAGTATCACAGGAGGATAGATTCCAGGGGTTGGGTATAGCATAGTTTCGTATTTCACAGGTAACTCAGCTAGTATCGTAGGTATTTAGCATAATTCAAGTGTGATAGGTGTTTAGAGTAATTAAGCTAGCATTACAGGAGGGTAGGTTCCAGGGTCGGTTATAACGTAGTTTCGTATTTTACAGATAGTTCAGGTAATATCGTAAGTAGTTGGGTAATCAGCATAGTTTCACAGATTCTCGTGATAATTTCGATCAGAGATTTGTATCACAGCTATTTAAGGTAAATTCAGGTGATTCAGATTGTATCAATGGTATTTGAGTCATTTTAACAGGTAATTCATCTAGTATCATTGATATTTGGGGCAAACCAGATAGTATCACAGGTGATCGTGCTAATTTAGAACAGGAATTCGTATCAGAGCTAGTTAAGGTAATTTCACATGATTCGGGTAGTATCACAGGTATTTAAGTCATAGCAGCAGCAGCCTCATTACATAACAGCTGTAGCAGAAACAGCAGCAAATCCAACAACTGTAGATTCAGCATCCTCAGCAACAGGAAGCATCACAACAGCAAATACGACAGATGTAGTAGCAGATACAGTATCTATAGCAACAGCAGCTACAATGATAGCAGCAATAGATCATACAGCTAGAGAAACCTCAGCCGCAGCCTGTACAATAGCCGTAGCAAAAGCAAATACAACAGCTACCGTAGCAGATACAGCAGCTATACAGCAATAGATGTAACAGATCCTACAGCTGTAGCAACATCTGCTACAATAATAGCAGCGACAACAACCGGTTATATAACAGCTGTAGCAGCAGCAGTCATCACGGCAGGTGTAACATCAAATACGAGAGCTGTAGTAGTAGATACAAGGCTGTAACATCAGCTACAAAAATAACAGCATCAGATCAGGTAGCTGTAGCAGCATTAGACACAGTCAGCACAATAGCTGTAGCAGAAGCAAATACAATTGCTATCGTAGCAGATACAGCAGGTGTACAACAATAGATGCAACAGATCCTACAGCTGTAGCAACATCTGATACAATAATAGCAGCGACAACAACCGGTTACATTACAGCTGTAGCAGCAGAAGCTAATTCATTTTTGTTCAAATGTAGCAGCTTTATCAGTTAAATCATTGCTTCATTAAACAAGGATTGTAAGGGTAGACGTCTCTTTCCTTTATATAGGCCTGAGACTAGCACTAGTATTTGCTCCTAATGACAATGGTTACCGCCTCCCCTTCCATCTTCTCCTTTCTTCACCATTTGTCTGCTATGTGCATACACAGCACATGAGTAAACTTTAATTTTTTAACACTGTAGACTCGCGGAGATCATCAAAGAGATTCAGTGTAATTTTATTCACTTGCACAGTAGTAACAGCGTGCTTTCGTGATAAGATTAGATTCATAGGCGTTCTGATGATTTCACAGGTTTTAAGGCAGTCTGTATAGATGTCAAACGTAATGTACTGCTTAATAGCACTACGTTTTATACCCTTAATCGTTTTTACCATTGAGCCATGGATATCTAAGGCATACATCTTAGCTCGTAGTCCGACAAAGCGCGGGAAGATTTCACCATTAGCCTCATCTTTAGATTTCCCAAGCACTTTGTTTAGAGCTGAATAGCATACATAGTTGTAGGATAATCAGCAGTATCCAGATGCTCAAGTAAACGTAACTTGTCATGATACACATCTCCAGTTGTTACACGATGAATGAATGAATAAGTATCCATGTACATAAGCTTCAGGTTTCTAGCTCCGTAATATGGTAACAGCACATCATAGTGATGGTGATACATTGTCTTGGAGATGTCCAAAACGCTCATACCAATGTATATAGGCTTGTTGAATACAATCTGACGAGAGGCCATATGTACAACAGCTAGAATAGCAGCATATATTGTCCTATCGATAAACGTAGGCTTGGCGATCAGCTTCTCTAGAGTCTTCTCATTTATCACCAGTCGTATATCCATACGATCAGGCAGATTCTCCATAGTTTTTCCAAACATGACGTTGTTAAAGATCTTGTAGACGTCCTTCTCGAAATCATTTGCAGCTTATTGTAGTAGCCTGTTGTTAAATTCCACATTAGGTTTTAACCACTGTGGCTGTTGAAATTGCAGCACACGATGGATTTTTTTAGTCGTAACCCATGATAAAGAGCTTGCTTCAAAGCCATGTAATATACTACATACATGGTATAGGTTCAAGACGAGGTATCAGTTTCTTTGTATATGATTTCAATGGTTTCATACACTCAGGCAGGAAAGGTAGATCGTTGTGTAGATCGTGAAGTTCTATAGGATGCTTGATGTCTATGACGTCACACCCAGAGACAGGATGTCTGGCAGTATCAAACACGTTTAAACTCGTCTCGTAACTACCTGTATATGCTGTCACACCAACAAGAGAAGTATTCCCGCACGCTCATTCAGTCAGATGTTCCATTCAAAGCCTACCACCACCCATTACACTAAAGCTAGCACAATCTATTATCACAATACTTAAAAGTAAAGGCTGAAAAGGTAACGTAGATTTTCTCCATTGTGTAGTTAAATGTATGCATCTACTACATTAGTTCATGTTTTCATTCCCTTTTCAATTCTTCCTTTCCATCTTCCCACAGAAAAACCATTACATTTCATTTCAATCACGAGCAAAGCAATTTTTCCAGAGTTACAGAGATTCTAAGCTTTTAGAATCGAACCCGGTAATACTTTTAATAAATGTATTTTAGTAATTTAGCTCCCCCGCATCAGCATCAAGCATTTAATCTGTACTCGAACCTGATATGATCCATAGGCTTGAAGATATATGAAATCACCCCTTAAGGATTCTATCTAAGTACTTTATAGTAATTTTTGTTATGATAACGATATTTAGGAACAAGGTAATCTGTTTACTTTATACTTAACGTGTCTATCTAAATAAAATTACGAGTTAATTATATTTGCAAGTAAATTTCATTGAATCGGTATTCGAACCCAGAACACCAGGAACAAAATAATTTATAATATTAGTCTGACATGTTAAGCAAAGCTGCATGCAGTTACAGCATCAATCTAGGTGACATATCCTAGAGTATAGAGGAAAATTAAGGAACTCATTAAAAGATGGGGAATCGAACCAAGCACAACTGATTGACAATTATATACAGCATTAATTACCCATCATAGGAGCTATCAATCATACTTTGGTCCACTCCTCTACCTTGCTTAGTTCGCGAGATAATAAAGATTTAAACATTAAGCATCAAACCCAGGAAGTCAGGTATCTAATTACACATTCACAAGAAACAACCTAACAACATAAACGTAACAAAGTTTATTTGGCGTCTTTATCTTTATTAGTTTAGGAGTTATTAAATTTATAATTAAATTACATTTTATCGGTATTCGAACCCAGGACACCAGAAACAAAATTATTTACAATATTAGTTTGATATGTTTAAAAGAGCTGTATGCAGTTACTGCATCAATCTAAGTGATATATTCTAGAGTATAGAGAAAAATTAAGGAAGTGATTGAAAGATCGGGATTCGAACTAACGGCAACTGATTGGAAATTATATACAGTATTAATTACCCATCACAGGAGCTATCAATCATGCTTTATTCTACCTCTCTACCTCTCTCAGTTTCCGAGATAATGGTGATTTAAAAATTAAGGATCGAACCCAGGAAACCAGGTACCCAAATATACATTCACAAGAAACTAAATGATGTAAATGTAATAAAGTTTATTTGGCGTCTTTATCTTAATTAGTCTGAGTTATTAGAAGATTAATTTCTAATCACTCCTAGGATTCTAACCCAGGCATCCCGGTCAACTTGGAACAACACCCTAATGACGAGGCGCATTCCAAAGTATTGACTAGTTTTTATCCCATTGTTCTATCTCTTTTTATTCAGGATATATAAGCGATTAATCAGTAGGGGATAAATGAGGGTGGGTCTAATTAGTGGGGGTGGGGGCTAATTAGCATATTAATTGCACATTCCTCCATATTAAGTCATACAGAATCCTCATTTACTTTTAAGTATTGTGATAATAGATTGTGCTAGCTTTGGTGTAATGGTGTATTCCTCTAGCCAAGTCAAACGAGCCAAATATTTGTGCACACAATTGAAATTTAGCTGGACATGCCTACGTAACCAATGGAATGATTATTCATTGTTTTAAATTTGTGTACAACGTTACGAAGAGAAAATGTACTTCTTACTCTAAAAATATTTTTAGTACAGAATAACAGGCATAGGTAGGTTAAAATACATAGGAAATACATGAATTTAAACTTAGCAGTACTGCAGAATTAATGTATTCCAGGAACGCCAAACCACTCAAAGCTGTAAAGTTTATCACTCGATCATATGCCACTTTCGCTGCTAGTTTTAAAAGCTACCATGTTAACTGTGTCATGAATGACGTTGCCAACTGAAAACCTTTTGCCTGCATGGATGTATAATAGGATATGTGGATGTATATAACAGGAGGATCGCTTATCATGCACAACGTACTGAGAATGCGTGCGGTCGTCTAGTATTCCGCCACCATTATGGACGTATACATCAGGGAATGCGATATTGAATAGTATAGTTTCATATACACCCCGTCAAGAAAGAATTCTCATGCACTTTTAAAAATTCTATCAGGCAAATTAATGGAGGGGAAACATCTAATTTTTTTGCACGTAAGGTCAAATGGTAGTACAGTTTACGTGTTTAGGCGGTTTTTTAAATAGTTCATTTTATCAGTTTGATAATTTTTTAAAAAATATGCCAAATTGCAAGTTTTGTATGTAGTGTTTTCAAAATTATCTTTCGTGCATTGGTTAGAGCTTGTTTTTGTACATATATCCACACACTTTTATTGACATGTGACTAAAACTGGTGTAGATATAAATTCGTGAAGAGTTAAAAAGTGTGCCGAAAAAGAGGAATTAAGACAAGAACGATGAAAGTTCCCAAATTTGACATTTTATTCCTTCGTCAATTAAAATGTTACTTTCACCGAAAAATCAAGTAATACAGAAAAAGTTGCTCTACTCAATGCATGTAACATAATTTTGAATACACTTACAAAAGAGTTGTCGTCCTTCATGGTGTAGTGGTTACCATGCTAGCCTCTACTCTGTATTCACTCTTAGGTTGATCCGCGTCAAAACAAACCCCAGGTGACCGCACCGCTATAATATATCCTTCCGCCATTCGCACTAGAACTACTGTCAAACTTTCACACCATGTGGCGAGTACAAACGGCACGTAGTGCAAAAAAGAACAGAGTCCTTATTTCGACAACTGAAGCGGTGACTAGCATATTCTGTTAAGGGTTAAAGCTGATAAGATTGATAGTTGCAACAAAATAAACGTTTGCACATATAATAATAGTTAATTCTAAAATAAATGAGCGAAAAATAAAGTAACAGGTATGCGATAACTTAATTTATTCGCTCTCTGGAAGCGGCACTTTATTAACTGTTGGCGGGTCATTTTAAAAAAGAAATTGTGCACTGTTACGCGAATTGCATTCTTCTCAAAATCACTACATTCTTGCATCGCGTGTTTTTTTTTTCTCCGGGTGTAACCATTTTTGCCGTTTCAGATTTTTCTGCACAAGCACTGTTTATACTTGTACTCGAAACACCGGTGAACTCGGCGGTTAATTTCACCATTTCTTTCGCGGAAAGTGTTGGATATTTCTCACATAACTTATAATAAAGATTCAATACTGTCGTTTTTTCACCACTATGCCATGGTTTGCGTGGCTTATGCTTTACGTAATTCGACGAAAACACAAGAGCGAATTCACCGTCCGCCATGATACTAAACACAACTGCTGGTTTCTGGGTGTAAACAATATTCTGCGCCTACCCGGATGTCAGGTGACTCATACGAATTGCATCTGGGACTTGTAGCACAGTTTTACGGTATAAATCAGCGTTAAATAAAACCTTAGGTATTCATATAGAATATTATACTATTTAAGGATAACTTCATTCTAAAATTTAGAGATTAGCATGGGACTACTTTCCTGGGCGCATTGCTACCGTGTTCCACCACGGTGCACTGACCACGTGGGCTTGTTTTGCCGCGGATCAACCTAAGAGTGAATACAGAGTAGTTCCCCAGGTCGCGGGTTTAAAATCGACGGAGGGCAATGGATTTCTTCGGGCGTAAAAATACTTAGCACGGCTTCTTTCAGAAGGGAAGTAAAGCCGGTGGCCGCGAGTAGGTTATTTAGGAGAGAGCTGGGCCACTTTTTTGGGCATATATGGGAAAGGATAGGGAAAACGAGGCTGGATGGGGCGGTTCAAAGGAGGAAAATGGGTTTATATGGGAGAGATAGGGAATACCAAGACCGATACTAGGCAACACAGGGTTGAAGGAGGGTAGTGCGTTTATATGGAAGAGATAGTTGAGATATGTTAGACTAGACAGAGGCTGAGAGTAGAGAATGCGTTTATATGTATGAGAGGTATAGGAACAGGAGGAGAGGTGTTAGGCTAGACAGAGGTTGAGTAGAGTATGCTTTATATGAGTGGTGTAGGAAAACGAGGAGAGGTGTTAGACTAGACAGGGTTTGAAACGTAGTGTATGGTTTATATGAGAGATATAGGAAAACGAGGAGAGGTATTAGGCTAGGAGAGTTTGAGTATGTGTTTATAAGGAGAGACGAGAAAACGGAGAGAGTTCGTATGTTAGGACAGACAGGTGTTAAAGGTAGAATGTGCTTTATATAGATTAGATAGGAAACCAAGGAGAGATACTCAGCTAGACAGGGGCGGGAGAGGAATACGCTTTATGAGAGGTATCGGATACGGGGAGAGGTGCTAGGCTAGACAGAGGATGAGAGTAGAGTATCCGTTTATATGTATGAGCGGTATAGGAGCAGGAGGAGAGGTGCCAGGTTAGACAAAGGTTGAGTAGAGTATGGGTTATATGAGCGAGGTAGGGAACAGGAGGAGAGGTGTTAGGCTAGACAGAGGTTTAGGAGTAGAGTATGGTTTGTATGAGAAATATAGGAAAACGAGGAGAGGTGTTAGGCTAGACAGAGTTCGAGGAGTAGAGTATAGTTTATATGAGAGGTATAGGAAAACGAGGAGAGCTATTAGCTTAGGAGAATTGAGTATGTGTTTGTAAGGAGAGATGAGAAAACGGAGAGAGATCCTATGCTAGGAAAGACAAGTGTTAAACTTAGGTTAGATAGGAAACCAAGGAGTGATACTCAGCTAGAGAAGGGCAGGAGGGAATGCGCTTTATGAGAGGTAGAATATACGGGGAGTGGTGTTAGGCTAGACAGAGGTTGAGCGTAGAGTATGCGTTTATATGTACGAGAAGTATAGAACAGGAGGAGGGGTGTTAGGCTAGACAGAGGTTGAGGAGTAGAGTATAGTTTATATGAGGGGTATAGGAAAACGCGGAGAGGTGTTAGGCTAGACAGAGGTCGAGGAGTAGAGTATGGTTTATATGAGAGGTACAGGGAAACGAGGAGAGGAGTTAGGCTAGGTAGAGGTAGAGGAGTAGATTATGGTTTATATGAGAGGTATAGGGAAACGAGGAGAGTCGGTAGGCTAGACAGATAATGAAGCAGTAGGAATATGGACTTATATACAGGAGAGAAAGGGAATAGGAGGGGAGGGACTAGACTTTGAAAGCGACTTTAGACGTGAACTTAGTGGAAAACTGTTTCATGTCAATGTTAGAACGCTAAATATAGACATACCCATTCAGGGAAAAGGTGACTCGCTCAGGGAAAATGACTGCTCAGGGAAAAAGGTGACCTGCAACGGAAAAAGGTGACCCATAAGGGAAAAAGGTGACCCACAAAGGGAAAAAGGTGACCCATAAAGGGAAAAAGGTGACCCACAAAATGAAAAAGGTGACCCATAAAGGGAAAAAGGTGACCCACAAAGGGCAAAAGGTGACCAGCAAAGGGAAAAAGGTGACCCATAAATGGAAAAAGGTGACCTGCAACGGGAAAAAGTGACCAGCAAAGGGAAAAAGGTGACCAGCAAAGGGAAAAAGGTGACCTGCAACGGGAAAAAGGTGACCAGCAAAGGGAAAAAGGTGACCTGCAACGGGAAAAAGGTGACCAGCAAAGGGAAAAAGGTGAGCAGCAAAGGGAAAAAGGTGACCCGCAAAGGGAAAAAGGTGTCCCGCAAAGGGAAAAAGGTGACCAGCAAAGGGAAAAAGGTGACCAGAAAAGGGGAAAAGGTGACCCATAAGGGGAAAAAGGTGATCCACGAAGGGAAAAAGGTGACCAGCAAAGGGAAAAAGGTGACCCGCAAAGGGAAAAAGGTGCCCATAAAGGGAAAAAGGTGACCATCAAACACGTTTAAACTCGTCTCGTAACCACCTGTATATGCTGTCACACCAACAAGAGAAGTATTCCCACACGCTCATTCAGTCAGATGTTCCATTCAAAGCCTACCACCACCTATTACATCAAAGCTAGCACAATCTCTATTATCACAATACTTAAAAGTAAAGACTTAAAAGGTAACGTAGAAGATTTTCTCCATTGTGTAGTTAAACGTATGTATATAAGTAGTAGGAGAATGGGCATTGAAGCGCAATTAATATGCATGGAATGTCTATTCATATGCAAATGAGCTCCCCACCTCCTCTCCCCCACCCGCAGCTCCTTGGTAGCTTTAGTTGCAGCTGAGGGTCATAAATCTTGTTGAGTACAATGGAAGCTTGACAGTTAAGCAATTAAGGTTATCCTTCACTTGTTAAAACGAACAAAGGGGTTCTGTAACAAAGGCGAGATGTTTTTCCTACCCATTCCACATCAGGCCACTTCTGCACCTGTTGCAGTTACCCACTCCACTCCTATTGTTTCTCGAACACGTGAGGGACCAAAGGGCTTACCGGGCAAAGGAAGGGATTCTATTGTGTGCCTTTCTATTTTCCGGGGCAAGAGGACTTTAGAAAGACCATCTGACATTTCTCATTCCACAACCCTATAACAAAGCCGGTCCCTTTCCATTGTGGAAGAGATTCTATTGTTTGCCTTTCTATTGTCCGGGTCAAGCCTTTATTTCTCATTCCACTGCCCCATAACAAAGCCGGTCCTGTCCTTGTTCGCGTGAAAGAGAGAGAAGCTTGTTTACCAGCTCTACGTAACAACGTCAGAGTCGGCCATCATGATTTTTGCCCTGAGAGACTGTTCTCTCCGATGTTTTACGAGATCCTACGAATATACCCGAGCATAGTTAACAAGCATTCTGTTTGGCCCATTTCAGGCAGCGACTCTGAAAAAGCGCCTAATATACATTTCATTACATGCATTAAACCTTGTGTGGATATCCATAGATCGGTGCTCGATTCTTACTGTAATCAAAAGTTTATTGCTAATGAGAAATTGATGATTGATATTATTATATCATTACCCTAATTAATAAAAAGGCGCTCAGAGGATTGTAGCTCGACTCTTACCAAGTGAAACTCTAATGCGTAATAACTATTAAACTATGCACCACCAGATTAAAAATGTATTTAACAAATATAATTTAATTTTTATATATCATTACCCTAATTAATGAAAGGGTGTTCAGAGGGTTCTAGCTCGAATCTTACCCAGCGAAACTCTCATGCTTAATAAATATTAAACTATGGGAGTATGCGCGGTCAGATTAAAATGCATTTAACAATTATAATTATTTATATTAAACACATGTGTATACTTGGGAATCCAAATTGATACTTTGTTAGGGTAAAACATTATTATATCATTACCCTGATTAAAGACCGTTTAGAGGTCCTAGCTCGAATCTTACCCGGAAAATCTAATGCTTAATAAATATTAAACTATGTGAGTATTGGGCGGTCAGATTAAAACGTGTTTAACAAATATAATTTAATTTATACGACATTACAATGTTTAACGAGCTGTATTCTTAGGAACCCAGAGGCCCCTAGTTCGAAACTCTATAATAACTATTAAATTATTGAGGCAGGGGACGGTCGGATTAAAATTGCATTTAACAACTATAATTGTTTATATTAAACCACCGCGTATACTTAGATATCCCGATGCCTAGACACCATTCTTTCTTCTCTCTTTTTCTTTCTATCTATCTCTTTCTTTCTCCACGACTTGTACACATTCAGGCGTTCACATATACACGAGCACTTGTACACACATCAGCAAACATACACCAGTACACGCACACACGTAGATGCAAGTACACACACGCACACACACGCACATACATACACCAGTACACACACATACATACACCAGTACACACACGCATTCACGCACCTCATACGTATACATACATACACCAGTGCTCTTACACTCACACATACATATACATGGACACACACGCACACGCATACACACATACACGCACACACACTCACGTACATACATACACCGTTACACTTGCTTATACGCACACGACCACACACACACGTGCGCGCGCAAGCATATATGCCTGTTCACTTACACCCAAACAGCACCAATCCACACACGCACACGCATACACACGCACACACCAACTCACGCGCATGTCCTGAATGAAAAGAGACAAAATGATGCAATAAAAACTAATTATAGCTTGGGATGCGACGCATCATTTACGAATTGTTCGAAACTGGTCTGAATGCATGGGTTCGAATCCTAGGAGTGATTACAAATTCATCTTCTAATAACTCCAAAACTAATTAAAATAAAGACGGTAAATAAACTTTATTACTTTTATGTCATTAGCTCGTTATTATAGTTGTTAAATGCAATTTTAATCCGACCGTCCCCTGCCTCAATAATTTAATAGTTATTATAGCGTTTCGAACTAGGGGCCTCTGGGTTCCTAAGAATACAGCTCGTTAAACATTGTAATGTCGTATAAATTAAATTATATTTGTTAAACACGTTTTAATCTGACCGCCAATACTCACATAGTTTAATATTTATTAAGCATTAGATTTTCCGTGTAAGATTCGAGCTAGGACCTCTAAACGGTCTTTAATCAGAGTAATGATATAATAATGTTTTACCCTAACAAAGTATCAATTTGGATACCTAAGTATACATATGTGTTTAATATAAATAATTATAACTGTTAAATGCATTTTAATCTGACCGCGCATACTCCCATAGTTTAATATTTATTAAGCATTAGAGTTTCGCTGGGTAAGATTCGAGCTAGAACCCTCTGAACACCCTTTCATTAATTAGGGTAATGATATATAAAAATTAAATTATATTTGTTAAATACATTTTTAATCTGGTGGTGCATAGTTTAATAGTTATTACGCATTAGAGTTTCACTTGGTAAGAGTCGAGCTACAATCCTCTGAGCGCCTTTTAATTAATTAGGGTAATGATATAATAATATCAATCATCAATTTCTCATTAGCAATAAACTTTTGATTACAGTAAGAATCGAGCACCGATCTATGGATATCCACACAGAGGTTTAATGCATGTAATGAAATGTATATTATGCGCTTTTTCAGAGTCGCTGCCTGAAATGGGCCAAACAGAATGCTTGTTAACTATGCTCGGGTATATTCGTAGGATCTCGTAAAACATCGGAGAGAACAGTCCCTCAGGGCAAAAATCATGATGGCCGACTCTGACGTTGTTACGTAGAGCTGGTAAACAAGCTTCTCTCTCTTTCACGCGAACAAGGACAGGACCGGCTTTGTTATGGGGCAGTGGAATGAGAAATAAAGGCTTGACCCGGACAATAGAAAGGCACACAATAGAATCTCTTCCACAATGGAAAGGGACCGGCTTTGTTATAGGGTTGTGGAATGGGAAATGTCAGATGGTCTTTCTAAGGTCCTCTTGCCCCGGACAATAGAAAGGCACACAATAGAATCCCTTCCTTTGCCCGGTAAGCTCTTTGGTCCCTCACGTGTTCGAGAACTAATAGGAGTGGAGTGGGTAACTGCAACAGGTGCAGAAGTGGCCTGATGTGGAATGGTTAGGACAAACATCTCGCCTTTGTTACAGAACCTTAAATTTATGACCCCTTTGTTCGTTTTAACAAGTGAAGGATAACCTTAATTGCTTAACTGTCAAGCTTCCATTGTACTCAACAAGATTTGTGACCCTCAGCTGCAACTAAAACTACCAAGGAGCTGGGAGTGGGGGTTTGGGAGAGGAGGTGGGGAGCTCATTTGCATATGAATAGACATTCCATGCATATTAATTGCGTTCAATGCCCATTCTCCTACTACTGCCGCGTGTCGTAGATTTGCGCAACGTAAAAGAACCTCAAGCCTGATAAAGGGACCTCTGAGCAAAATTACCCGTCTGTTACACCCAATATAAAATGGAACGCTAAGAACCAAAGGAGTTAAAGAGCGACCATAAGTAAAACTCAATTTTCAATGTATATTAAAACATATTAAGCAACACAATAAAAGCAAGTAAATCACTGTTTGTCAATACTTACACTTTGGACACAAGTAAGTAACATGAATGCATTTTATCGTTTTTCACACAAGATGTTAATATTGTTGTCAATGCTTGATGGGCAGAATTTCCAACGCCCACGTTTTACAGATTTGCTTTAAGTTGTACCTTTTGAAACTGTTGCTGTGATTTCAGATTGCTGAATATTCTTCACAATTCTCGATAATTCTTTAGACTCATTGTTGTAACAATATTCGACTCATTGTTGAACACATTCAGTTTGTTACAATATAAAACGAACAATAGGAAAATGAATGTCTTAAAACGGTCTTAAACACTAACATCGTAGCCTGCCGTCGCTATGTACAACACAGAGAAAGATGTGACACCCAACAGCCTACCAGACGCCCTAAATTCAGCACAACAAAGAACTTTAAACTTTATAAAAGCGATAAAATTTTATAACAATGTGTATTATACCAATCTATAAAATTTAATGTCGTATGTACTATTACTGTTTAAAATGTTGTATTTTCGTTGTAATCATGTTCTGTATTATAAAGTAGTGGCGATTAGACTTTAAAGATGAAGCGACAATTAAGAATATATAACTAACATCGTATATAAGAATACTAAAGCTTTCTGCTGGGTCGTGTTGACCCGAACACAATGTAGGACACTAGTACGACTCGAGATTAAACAATTAAATATTGGATACTCTTTTAAAACAGCAAATTGATTTTGTAATGGTAGTCATAGAGTTTCTAAGTATATCTATGTTTAAGAGAAAATCAGAAATCAGTATGCGTTACGGGTCATACTGACCTGATCAGAACAGCGGGGTTAATAAGAGTTATGATGGCAAGTGGGTGGCAGGCGTGTTGCAGGGAGGGTTCACAAAATCTATGAACTTTTCTCTCACATACGTACTAAGCATGACCTCCCTATAGGGATACCTGTTAGAGGAACTTTCCTAAGCGATTTGTCGTTAGGTCATCAGCAGTTTGCTTTTTCGTGTCAATGGCTAATTTTGAATCTAAATTATAAGAAAGCCTTCCGCAATAAGGCTAACTTAACTACAAATCCCTAAATAACACATTTTAAAAAGGAGCCAGCAGAATCAAGAGAGTAAACCTGAATAGTTAGTGAGGGGAGGATCGCAGAATGGTCTACCTCTATAAACAGAGGTTAGTCCTTTAACGCTACATTTAACTATCGTCTTAAATGCACTTCAAGCACCATCCCACAAAAAACAATGACGTCGCCAACAGTAGTGTTGTTTAAATATGCTGCTTCATCCTAAATATTCATATTCGTGCATGCAGTTTCTGAACGAGGGTACATAGCGAAATTATTAACAAAGATCTGAAATGCATTAGCAACTTAAGTGAAGGTAAATTATTTGAGTAAACGTGTAGTGTGGAGTGAATACTTAACGTCAAATAAAAATTGAAAACCGGTGACTATATTTTGTAAGTTTTCTCCTTGCATTTTTGTACTTCATTGTGATAATTCATGTTCGTGTATTTTATGTAATGCTATTCTTATAAGTTGTGCCCCACCAACTAAAATGTGCAACAGCAGCCACTGCTTGGCTCCTCTAAATTGAACGACGTAACTGCTTATCAGCTGCAGCACTCTTGTTGGTAACAAAAAGAACGTCTTTGTGAGTTAGCGCAACTGTGCGTTCTAGTAAGTATATCAAGAGCTAAGTCTAGGAGAAACAGCCAATGACTTGGAAAAAAAGTTTTATTTATAGATGCTCTTTAACTGCTGTGGTCCTTAGCGTCCCGTTCCATATTGGGCATGGAAGACCGGTGATTTTCCTCAGAGGCCTCTTTATCAGGCTTGAGGTTCTTTTACGTGCCATAAATCTACGACCACCGGCTTTACTTCCCTTCCAAAGGAAGCCATGCTAAGGATTTTTGAGCTCCCCCCCCAAAAAAAAAACCGTCGCCCTCCCCTGAGTTTGAACCCGCGGAATGACTTTGAGATTAAGCTACATTGCAAGATATGTCAGTTGCATCAGGAGCTACTACGATTCTTTTACAACAAATCTACTTACAAATAGATCAGGTGATTGCATTTTTTCAGTCAAATGATCAGAGATACGGATCTCATTACCCAGCACTGCGCTTTCGTGTTATAATGGTTATTTATGCAACAACTGAATAATCTTGATTATGACACGAGTGAATCAGTGAATCAGTGAATGATTTCAGATTAAGACTCTACACGGGTTGGATGCAACATTTTATGCAACCTTAGCGTTATAAATTTCAGGAAATAACATAAATAAGAGCGTCTTCATATGTTTATAAATAAGGCAATAGCATAGCTCCCTCCATTTAATCTCTTATTACCTGACGTGTTGAACCGATGTGATGTAGTCTGCTATCGACACAGCGTGGTTAAGTAATTATAGATTCAGATCTTAGTTATCCTATATTTAATAATGTACAGAGGTTTTTGAATCTTCATTGCTTAGATAAAAGAGTATCACAATGCATATCATTAAAATATAGCACATTCTCTCTAAACCACTCTCGAATTTTTAGCTGAAATGCAATACCTTCTCTACCCACTATGTATGTGATAGAGGAGTTAAAAATTATTTTTTATTTGCTCAATGGACCTCAAAACCTGTATCTGTATCGAATTTTTAGCTGAAAAGTAATACCTTCTCTACCTACTATGTATGTGATAGAGAAGGTAAAACTGCTTATTTATTTGCTTAATTGGCCTCAAATCGTGTATATGTTTCTAATTATTAGCTGAAATGCAATACCTTCTCTATCTGCCTTGTATGTGATAGAGAAGGTAAAAATTCTTTATTATTTGTCCAAGGGGCCTCAAAGCGTGCATTTACCGTGAAACCACTCTATCCAATTATTAGCTGAAATGAAATATCTTCTCTACCTACTTTGTATGTGATAGAGAAAATAAAAATCCTTTATTTGTTCGAGGGAACTCAAAACGTGTATTTCCGGTATAACCACAGTCTCGAATTCTTAGCTGGAATACAATATCTTCTCTGCATCCTATGTATGTGATAGGGAAGGTACAAGTGCTTAATTAGTTCTAGGGACTTCAAAACATGTATTTGCGGAAAATCTGTGTATCGAATTCTTAGTTGGAATACAACACCTCCTATACCTACTATGTACGTGATGGAGAAGGTATAAATGCTTTTTTATTGTTTCAAGGGACCTCATTACGTGTATTTCTGGTGAAATCTCTGTATCGAATATTTAGCTGGAATGCCATACTTTCTCTACCTATGTGTACGATAGAGAAGGAAGAAATGCTTTTTCTATGTTCAAGGTACCTCCAAACTTGGATATGTATAGAATTTCTGCTGAAATTTAATACCTTCTCTACCTACTATGTGTGTGATAAATAAGTTAGAAATGCTCTATTAGTTCTAGGGACCTCAAAACGTTTATTTACGGTGAAATCTTTGTATTGAATTTTTAGTTTGAATGCAATACCTTCACCTGCCTACTATGTATGTGATACAAATCGTCAAAGTGTTTTTTATTTGTTCAAGGAACCTCAAAACCTGTATATGTATCGAATTTTTAGCTGGAATGCATTAACTTCTCTATCTACTATGTATGTTATAGAGAGGGTAATAATAATGCTTTTTTTATTTTTTTCAAGGGACCACAAAACGTGTATATGTATCGAAACTTTAGCTGAAATGCAACAGCTTCTCTACATATCTACTATGTAAGAGAAAGAAAAGGTAAAAATGATTTTTCACTTGTTCAAGAGACCTAAAAACTTGTATCTGTAAGGAATTTTTAGCTGGAATGCAAAACCTTCTGTACTTATAATGTATGTGATAGAAAAGGTAAAAAGGCTTTCTTAGTTCTAGGGACCTCAAAACGTGTATTTACCGTGAAATCTCTATATCGAAATTTTCGGTGGAATGGAGCATTTTCTCTAACTACTATTTACGTGATAGAGAAGGTAAAAATGTTACTTTATTTGTACAAGGGACCTCTAAACGTGTAATTACGGCGAAATCACGGTACGGAATATTTAGCTGAAATTGAATACCTTCTCTACCTACTATTATGTGATAGAAAAGGTAAAAAGGATTTGTTAGTTCAAGGAATCTCAAAACGTGTATTTACGGTGAAACCACTGTATCAAACTCTTAGCTGGAATGCAATAGCTTCTCAACCTACTATACATGTGATGGAGAAGGTATAAGTGCTTTGTTAGATCAAGGGACCTCAAAACTTTATTTCCGTGAAATCTTTGTATCGAATTTTAAGCTGGATTGCAATACCTTCTCTATCTACCATATATGTGATAGAGAAAGTATAAACGCTTTATTAGTTCAAGGGACCTCAAAACGTGTATTTACGGTGAAACCTTTGTATCGAATTTTTAGCTGGCATCCAATGCCTTGTCTGCCTACTATGTATGTGATACAGAAAATGCAAATGCTTTATTAGTTCTAGGGACCACAAAACTTGTATTTACAGTGAAATCTCTGTATCGAACTTTTAGCTGGAATGCAACACCTATGTACGTGATAGAGAAAGTAAAAATGCTTCTTTATTGGTTCTAGGGACCTCAAAACTTGTATATACGGTGAAATCTGCGTATCGAATCTTTAGCTGGAATGCAATACCTTCTCTACGTACTATGTATGTGATAGAGAACGGATAAATGCTTTTCTACTTTTTTAAGGGACCTCAAAACGTAAATCTGTATGCGCTGTCGCGCCTGGAGACGATCCATGAGGATGTTGAGGACGCCCCGGTGGAGTTGTTTCTTTCTGTGTCCTCTCGCCACCTCCGCCTCTCGACGGCGACGACAACGACGACCGAGATGGCGCCTCTTTCATCTTCTTCAGATATTTTGACTTGCAATCGCTTAAAAGAACATCAATTGAAAGATAATTATTGTAAACAGCTAGTTGAAGAAGCACATAAAGGTTTAAACAAATTAATTGTCACAGGTGCAGATGGATTATTGTATGTAAAACTAAGCAGAAGGATAAGATAATAGTTCCCAGTGCACTAGTAATAGATGTTATTTCCATGCAACATAATACCAGTTATAGTTCGCAGCAGGGAATAAAGCGTACTCAAGCCATAACTGTTCAAAGATATTTTTGGCCAACGCTTAAAGGCGATATAAGCACCTCCATACAGAAATGTGATACTTGTGCTGTAAGGAAAATTGTTAGAAAACCTATTGCACCACTAGGAATTTCAGACATCGACTCGACATTTTCAGATTGTTTCTATTGATATTGCGGGTCCTTTAAATGTCACTAGTAGATGAAACAAATATATGTTGATTGTTATTGATCACTTCACTAAATTTCCGGAAGCTATTCCTATACCAGACCAATCTGCCAATACGGTAGCAAGAGACTAGTTACAGAAATATTTAGCAGATACGGATCTCCCGAAAAGCTACTGTCAGATCAAGGAACTAATTTCCAATCTGCTTTGTTTTCAGAAATTTGCAAATTATTTTATTTCAAACACATTAATAGTAGTCCAATGGATCCTCAATCTAATTCCACCATAGAAAGATTTCATCGCTATTTGAATGAATCCTTATCCATGATGGTATCACTATATGAAACGGAGTGGGACAAAATGGCTCCATCTGTGTTAATGACCTACCTATCCGCTTTACATAAGTCCTTTTTATTTATTATATACCAGGGAAATGCGACTTCTTACTATGATGGATTTAGAGTTTCAAAATCGTAATGACGATGAATTTACATCTGCAGAAGAGCAAGTAGAAGCTATGAAATGAAGATGAGGAAGTCTATCATAAGCTTATCGATAATAAATTTAAGCAAAAAGGTACATATGACAAAAAAGCTACCGACATTGAATATGAAGTAGGTGACCTAGTATATTTAGATAAACCTTATATAGAAAAGAACACAAATAAAACGCTAGTACCAAAATATAGTGGACCATGGAAAATTATTGAAAAACTTACCCCATTGAATTATAAGCTGCCAGTTGGTCCTAGGTGAACTGTAGTAGTGCAAATAAATCGGCTGAAACGTTGTTGTAAGAATGCCTCGCAAACGGACACAAATCCGCCGGAAGTGGACGCGATAGTAATTTCGCCACAAATTATCGAAGTAACAGAGGACGCTATGGCTCCCAACAGCGAAAAAGAAGTTAATGAAAATGACTTAAGTAATGAAATTCAAGAATTTTTCAATGTGCCTAGTCCGCCTGAACATAGAGTTTTTACGGACGTACGTGCAGGGAACGAAACCACTGATGAAAGTGCTATGATATGGCCTATTGTGAAAATGGTGTTGTTTACGTTGTTAGTAGGTTATTTCCTAACCTCTGTATTTTTCTTTAAGTTTCCAAATTTACTGCATAAGAGGAAATCCATAAAATTTGTCATCATATAAGCCACCGTGGTGAGCTGTGGAAATTGGGACTGATAAGCTAGAACTGGACTGCCATTAGTAGTATAGATTTAGCGGTTATGCCGCAATTAATATGCAGGAATGTGTATTCATATGCAAATGAGGTCCCCCACCCCTCCCCAACCCCTCTCCCACCCCATCCCCCACCCCTTCCCCAGCTTCATGGTACTTTCTGTTGCAGCTGAGGGTCATAAATCTTGTTGAGTATAATGCAAGCTTGACAGGTAAGCAATTGAGGCTGTCAATCAACTGTCAAAACGAAGAATAGAATAATAAATTACGCTTCTGTAACAACAGCGGAGACGTTATTCTACCCACTCCATATCTGGACACGTGCACTTCTGCACCTGCAGTAACTCACCCCCCAGTCGCATTGTTTAACGACCACGTGCAAAAGAACAAAAGGTTATCCATCAACTGTCAACATGAACAATAGAGTATGCTGGACAAAGGATCTGACGCTATTGTCCCAGCTCTATTGAATACTTTTAGGAATGCCACCTGCAAACTCGCAGTCGCATTGTTTGACGACCACTTGCAAAAGAATAATAGAACAGACCGGACTCGAGTTAACAAAAGGGACAAATGCTATTGTATCCCTTTCTATTGTCCAGAGCAAGGCTTCTTTAGAAAGACCACACGCCTAGCATCTCATTCCACAGCCGTATAACAAAAGAACAAAGCTGGACCCTTTTAACAAAAGGGAGCAGACGTTATTGTCATCCATTCCATTGTTCGGACACGTGCGTGTTATAACAAAAGAAACTTGTGGAGGCTTTACACTTGCCCTGTCTTTGTATGTCAGTGTGAAAGACAGAGAGGTCAGTTTACCTGCTAGACCATAAAAAATTCTACCAACGCTCGAGTCCGCCATCATGGCGTTGGCTTTGCCCCGAGGCCAGTTCTTTCTGTGTCTTCACGAAGTCTTACGGATATAGCTCTCTGTTTATGCTGCTGACTCTTTTCAAGCAGCGATGTCAAAAAAGCGCGCTTAACATATATCATTACATATACTAAACCTCTGTGTATACTTGGATATCCATAGATCGGTGTTCGATTCTTACTGCAATCAAAACGTTTAATGTTTTAATTGTTAATTAGAAATTGATGATTTGATAATATTATATCATTACCCTGATTAATGAAAGGGTGTTCAGGGGGTTCTAGTTCGATTCTTACGTGCGAAACTCTAATCCTTAATAACTATTAAACTATGAGAGTATGTGCGGTCAGATTAAAATGTATTTAACAAATATGTTTATTTATGTTAAACACGAATGTATACCTGGGAATATCCCACATTGATAATTTGTTAGGGTAAAACATTATTATATCATTACTCTGATTAATGAAATACGTTCACGGGTACCCAGAGGTCCTAGTTCGAATCTTACCCTGAAACTCTAATGCGTAATAACTATTAAATTATGGAAGCAGGCACGGGGAGATTAAATACGTATTTAACAAATATAATTTAATTTTTATATGACATTACAATGTTTAATGAGCTATATTCTTAGGGACCCAGATGCCCTAGTTCGAATCTTACCCAGCGCAACGCTATAATAAATATTAAACTAGGCGAGTACGGGCGGTTGGATTAAAAATGCAATTAACAAATATAATTATTTTTATTAAACCATGGTGTATACTTAGATATTCCGACGCCTAGACACGATTCTTTCTTCTCTCTTTTTCTTTCTATCTATCTCTTTCTTTCTTCTCGACTTGCACACATCCAAGCGTTCACATATACACTCTCACACGCACATACATCAACAAGCATACACCACTGCATGCGCTCATGCACCAGTGAACACGCACACACATACATACACCAGTACACTTACACACTCGCACACACACATACATATGTAACATACTTACATCCCCACCCTCCAAACATGCGAATCTGCACCATGACCTATGAGAATCATTGAGTATTGATATACATGTACAATCTATTCTAACTCTCTGTTTTTACAGCAATTTATCAAAACCCTTTACGTGCATCCCTCTCTATAATAGAAGTTATCATTCCCCTCCCACCCCTCAATGAATCCTCGATTTTCTTGCATAGAGAAAAGCACATTCCTCCCCCGCCCCCTACAGATCGCTTCCCCCACCGATCCTCTCTGCAAGTCATTGCATGAGATAGAAGAACCGGTTTTTCTATCCACTGTATATAAGGAGCCCCTTCTCGCACTGCTCTGAATATTATTCGATGAGTAACCGAGACGATAATACAATGGACGATTTTTGGAGTGAATGAGGAGAAGTGTCATACCATTATACATATTATCATAAAGAGTCGTGCAATGGTATCATGCATTCTATAGTGTGTAACATGCCTTCCTATCATGACCAGATGACTTCTCGAGGCATATGCACAGACAACTGCCCGGTCTAAAAAAGAAACATGATGTAAGTACAGATTTTTATCATTGAATGCAATCTTTACAAAAAGTGTGCAATTGCTCTCTAAAGAAATGTGAAAATAAAATGCTCATTGTTTTGTATTTCTTTCTTTTCAGGGAGACTGATTCCGAAAGTGAAGGTGAGATGGCCAGTCTCATTTCAAGTCACAGCTCTCTGTGGCATTCAGAGTACTGCAATGGGTATACTCACTCTGTACTGTGTGCAAAACCTGAGGTACACGACCAGATGGCATCATACTTTCCATGCAATGAGAGTTGCAGTGCATTCCTCTTCAGGCAGAGAAATTTAAAGTAGCTCTTCAAATATGTATCATTATTGTACATTGCTATCGTCATATATGCAACTTCAGAGATCAATGTAAAAATTAATTGCGTAGACGATACTAACATACATTGCTATTTCGATACATAGTACTATAGTACAAGAGTAGTTGCATGTAACTAACACTGGAAATTATTATGGCTTTGCAGAATTCAAATGAAGACGCCTGCACCTAAAACCGAGATAGATTCGGATGATAAAGAACCAGAAAATATAATGGAATATCCCATTGCACCGCAGTGTGTTAATCACATTCATGAGGAACAGAAGGAGTCCAATTCACAGGCGACTGGGGATCTAACACCGACGACCTCCGAAACTTCCCCCTGGCTGCCGGCAGAACTCAGGAAAACATTGACGTGAGTATTTTCATATCTAGAAAAAATCATTGTTTCATTTCCCTGTGATCTAGCAAAATGTAATTCTTTTCAGGCTACCTTCACTTCACAAAGCAGTTTTCTAAGACTTTCATTGTGCAATGTTTCAGGCGGTGCAATAAGGGGAAGAAGAAGAGGAACAGCTTTGCAGACCTGCAAAGGAGGCTGCCGCTATTGGAGGATAGAATAAGCAACATCGAGACACCCAAGAAACGTGTCGGTAAGAAGCTGGTACCGAGCCGTCTACATCTCGAAAAGGCACAATGTTAAGATAGGATTCTTCTACGATCTTCCAGTGCTTATAGAGAAAAACAGAGACAAATTTATATACATGGCAATTCAAGATTGGGAGATAATTCGAGAGTCTTCCTACATTCAATGCATTCCTCCAATCGAAAAAGTGTCCGCGAGTAGAATATTGTGAAAATATTGTTTTCTCTTATAAAATTGTTGCTTATATGCAAGAATTCGAAATAAAATTTTTGAATACTAATTTAAATGATTGTGAAATACTTTTAAATAGCGATTAAAGTTACAGGCTAAAAAGACTTGAATCGTTTATAGAATACCATTTAGGTAACCTAGCTCTTGCAAATGTAATGCTATATGCTGGTACGAGGGGTTGCAGGAAGAAAGTGATGGAAATGCAAGATAAATAATAATAATAATAATAATAATAATAAAAAGGGAATGAATGAAAGTATGCTTTTACGTAGTGTTTTTATTCATTAAATATCCTTACATTCCTAATGAAAAAATAAATCATTACAATGATTAGTTTAAAATATAGGCTGCATCACATGAGTCAGAGGCTTGTATGTAAATACTTTATCATGAATTATTAAACAATACAATATGGTCTGTGCAGGAATATTTTCACCAGAATTTCTATTCTGATGTTGACAGTACCATATACAACTTCCTCTGGTTGATGTGAGCAATCTATAACAAATATAGGAGCAAATTTAAGAAAATCTTTTCTCTTCAATAAAGGATAATTCTCTTTTTCATAATAAGAGTTTTGAAACTTTGAGTACATGTCATACAATGATGCAAATCTCGAGTTTCCAAAGTCCAAATTCATGTCATTATAGGGATAACATTCACTATTAAGATAAAGTCTCAAATTAGTTATGCTACAATGATCAAAAAGGGAAGAGTCTTTAGATGCATTACTCGATCTCAAAGTCTGAGCACCCAAAATGACAAATCTCGGCTTCTCCATTTTTGATGTGGTGGCGACATTTCAGGTGAATGATTTAGTTTGTGGCACAGCAGGCTGAATATGCAGATCCATGGTCCTAAGTGGGAGATACAGCGCCTTGTCCGACTTGACATTCTTGAGAACTTCTACCTTTTCAGCATCAGAAACGCGAATCACAGGCATTCTCCACTCGATTCGTGCAAGTTTAACGCTTGCATTCTCTTCGCCCTGAGGCGCAATAATACAGTTTTAGAGCCCTTGGATGACCTCCGATCGTAAAGAAGCTTGCCCTGCATTCATCTCCGTCACTTGGTTTGCTTGTCGTTTTACCTGCTCCTCTATTTGTGTTTGGTGTTCTGAGAATTTTGTGTTCAGTTTCTCTAAAATTTTTGCCTCGAGCTTCTCCCCTTGGGAACTAATTGTGTGTGTGTGTACCTGGGTCATCAGTCTCTGTTCTAATTGTTTTAGGGTTTCCTCCTGTGCAGTTAGTTTTGCATTTAGTGTCTCTCCTTGTGCAGTGATTTGAGAATTTAGCGTCTCACCTTGTGCGGTGATTTGAGAATTTAGCGTCCCACCTTGTGCAGTGATTTGAGAATTTAGCCTCTCACCTTGTGCGGTGATTTGAGAATTGAGCGTCTCACCTTGTGCGGTGATTTGAGAAGTAAGTTGCTGGAATTGAATAAACATTTGTTGTATTACTGCCTCTAGTGTATATGGATTTTCCGAAAGTTCCTGTTGATTTGTTGCTGCTGTTGTCTGTTCCTCCGTAAGGGCGTTCTCCATGGTGATTTTTGTTGTTTTGCCGTTACGGAGTAACATTCACTTTTCCCTTGGTGTAAGAAATGTTGGTTGTACTTACTCGGTGCTGCTGTTGTGCTGGTGTTGGTCTGGTGATGGTTGCTGGTTCCTTGGTGGCGTTCTTCTTTGTGTTGGTGTGAGTGTGTTGGTTTGGTAGGGTGCTAGGCGTGGGTGTAAGACACGTTGGGTGCCATTTTGTAGCGGGGTTTTGGTAAATATGACGTTTTATGGTGTGTAGGACCTTGGCTTAGGGTTTCGGGTACGGAAAGATTATTGCCGGCTACTCAGGTAGAGGATAAGTGATTGTGGGATTCTTATCTCAGGGATTGTGTGGATGGGAGATGAATTATACGCACAGCTCCTCTCAGTGGCCCATTTATTCTGAAGATCCACACTTGTTGTCGTACCGAAGACCCTTTACACAAGACGCGCTCCTATCTGTTTTCCCCGTTACAGTTTCCGTGCATCTACCCTAGATTTAATTCTCTTGCTAAATTATACACAATATAACTTTTGTCATTCCTAGCTACCCTATCTCTCACTGTTATACTATGACGATTTCCTATCGTATATCTCTTTCCCTGTTGTAATCTAAAATGTTACACGTTGCTAGTTTCCCTATCTTTTACTACACGAAATATTTCATCTTCCCTCCCTTGCTCTACACGATACAAAGTTTTTACATCCTCTCTCTAGCTATTCACGACACAAAGTTTTGACATCCTCTCCCTAGCTCTTCACGACACAAAGTGTTCCATGTTTCGCGTGTCGAAAACTCGCTCCTGCTCCTAGATAAAAATCTATTTCACGCCTCTTTTCTAGTTTCATTCCCTTGCGTTACTATTCACGTGACTTTTATTATTCCTCATTGGCTATTTAGCTACATTGCGCTTTTCCTACTATTGGTTAAATTTCCGCCACCTTATGCTCTGCGAGCGTCTCTTCTGTTTCACGTTATTAACGGCTGATTTTATTTTCTGTCCGCATGAGTGCCTAGCGCATCCGTTTCATTGTTTCGCTTTCCGGCGAGTCTCCGTCGATTTCAATAGAACCTAACTGTTTCTCCTGCTCGCGTTTCCTGTATTACTTAAAGTGTTTTGCCTTTTTGGCAGATTTCCCTGTGTCTTTTCTTTTCCTGCGTTTCCTTTCACATTCTGATTTATTTATACGTGTCTCTACTTTATTTTATTTGATCCGTAATAATGTTTATTCCGCCCCTTTTCTTAATCTTTAATATTCTCTTTTATCTCCTTATTATTCTTATTTCCTTACTTATTTTGTTTTATTAGCGGATTAGTCTTAAGCTTTTATTCTGGCTGTGATTATTATTGTACTCGCGGATCTTATCACTTCAAGGTTCAGTACCTTTTGAGGATGCGACACAAAGATTTTCAAGAAAATCCCCTAAAATAACACTTAGAACATTTTTCGAAATTTTTTTATTTTCTAAAAATGGTTCTAAGGTTTTAATTAAAATAAAATATATTAATGTTATTTATATGAAAAATAAACTTTATATCTTGAATTCTATGGGAATGGGGTTTGAAGTCCTCTTCATCCGGAAGATATTTTCTACAATTTGTATAACTAGTAAACGTTAAGCGATAGAAGAAAGCGTACTAAACACAAAATGCAGAGCTCTTTAAAACACAGTTTATTTCAAATAGGTAACTTTTTTGTGCCATCAGCTATTTCCGAAATATCGGTTATTAATGGTTCGAATTGTTCATTACTTGGTCATTCTCTAAGTCCTTTCAACATTCAGTTGTTGTTGAAGATTTGCATAGAAGCAGTATGGAATTTTAAGGCAGCGTATAGCGTCCAGCTCTTAAACATTTGTCTGTCGCTGTTCCCTTTGTATCTTTAACGAAATGTGTGATATAGATATTTCTGCAAATGTTTATTTGGATTAAAATGAAGTAAAAAATAAGCTCTAGTAATAATAGCTTCTATACCCACTAATAAGCGATAGGTGGTACAGTAAGGTATGTTAATGTAACACATCAGCTTTTGTTCTGTATCTTTCTTCCTTTTTCTCACTATTTTCTTTTGTTTCATTTTGTCCCCTTTAACTTGTATCTTGTACGGTCAATGACCTACTCACTAAGTATGTATAACTTTAATAATTTAAAACCAATAAAAATATCTTATCCATCCATCCATCCACACACCGACCCAACCATCCGTCGATCCGTCCATCCGTCCATCACACGAAAGAATTTCGTTTTTCCGCCCTCATGAATCTGGAATTCTGGGTCCTCCGGATTCAGTTTTGCTTACTTTTTCACCAGGAAAATGTGCACGTTCTTTAATAAACGCATATAAATATACCTATACAGTTGCAATATTGGCACCACAGGTAGCGTAGAGACCACCGTTGGTCACAGGCTTCAAACTAACAATAGGTAAGTATCATTATCATAGTTAGTGCCACAGAACAATAAAACAAAAGCGTGAGATATTAAGATTTGTTCGTTTCCATGAGAGTCGTCATAGCGATCGTAGATGTCTCATCTGGAGGATTTTCCATTCTTTTCTCTTCTGCTTTTGCAGTAACCAAAACAATATCCATGGTAAAGCATATCGTCTGTCCAGCGCATAAATAGGAGGTGTCTTAAAACACCTTTGCGCTTCTATTAGATGCGATACGAGGATTACCAAGAAATATCCCTAACCGCAAATTATACTTCACATGCAATATTTTTCGTTGTTTCTGATTCTTTCCAAAATGGCTACCGATTATAATTAAAGTTTCATATGTTTAGGACATTTGCACGTCAAATAAAATGCTTATCTTGAAATTTCTAGTAATGGCCTGTGAAAACTTGTTCATTCAGAAGAAATTTTGTAAATCTAGTAAACCATTAGCGATAGGAAAAATATGAGTACAAAAAATGCAGATCTCCTTAAAATACACAACTTGTTTCAAACAAGTTTTTATGACATCAGCAGTTTTCTAAATATTCATTGTTAATTGTTTGAATTTGTGAATACTTAGTCACTTTTTGAAGTGGCCACTCTTTCTGGATGTGACGAAATAATACGTTCTTTCAAGGACATCATATAGCGACACGCTTTTAAACATTTGACTACCACTTCAGTTTTCCCTATTCGTTTTGTACCTGTAAGGAGATGCTTAATGAGACTCTTTCTACAAAACATTTATCTCAATTAACATGAAGGATATGGAAAAATATACTTTTGTAAGACGTAAGAGCCAATATTAAATTCGTGAGGTACTTTAATTACTGTTGAAAATGTCCTTTAGTTTTGCAGTCTTGTGTTTGCAAAGAAGAACAAACGTGGGCAGCGGTGTGGCTTTTTGAAAATTTAAAGACTGCCGACTTCCGTTCTCCCAGCACATGAGCAATGAAACAGCCTTTGTGTTGCGGTCATTTGCGGTTTTCTGAAAAGCGAAGGAAAGCCTTCTTTGCCACGTATAAAGAGTAGGTTAAGAAGGTATTGCATTCCACCAAAAAATTCGACATCAAGATTTCAGCGGAAATCCATGTTTCTGAAGCCCTCTGAATCGAAAATAAACACCTTTAGAATAAGGTTCGTGTACGAGTGTGTGTGTTTGTGTGTCTGTGAACGACATAACTCAAGAACGAAAATTCGGATATATACCAAACTCAGTATCTTCCAAAGATGCGACACGGAGTTTTTCACGAAAATTCTTGGATCGCAATTACCATTTATATGAAAGTTTTTTTGACATTTTATTTGACATGTCAATGTATTCAGTATATGCTGTTTTAAACAAAATGTTACAGCCATTTTTTTAAAGAAAAAGATTCTATATAAAGGGTAGTTTGGAGTAGGGCGATTTTCCTAAAAATCTTTTGTAGCATTTTTCGAAGGCTCTGAACTTAAACATCAACTTTGCTGTCTATCCGACTTTTAGTTTTAAGTTGTGCTGTTCACAGAATCACACGCAGACACACAGACCTTTTGTAAAAATGTTTTTTTGGATTCAGGGGCCTCAAAATGTGCATTTCCAGTAAAATCGTGGTATCGAATTTTTGGGTGGAATGCATTACCTTCTCTACCTACATACCTATGTGGGAGACAAAGTAAAAGCAAGTTTATTATAGCCACTTTCATTCGGTTATAGCATATGGAGTAATTCTGTGGGGAAGTGCACCTGGTTGGGACACAACCTTCAGGCTCCAAAGAAAGATAATTCGAATTATAATGAAAGCTCATTTACAGGAATAATGCAAACCATTGTTTAAAAAACTTAAAAATACTGACTTTATCTTCCATGTACATTTTGGAACTAATTCAGAATAGATACCTATATACAAAAAATATGCTCATTTTTCAGATAACAAAACAAACACCGCTACAACAGCAGAAAGACAAATAACATTCAATTTCCACTGCACAGGCTGGCATTACTAGAAAAAACTCTCCACTAGGTATATGGGTATAAAGCTATACCACAAACTGCCCCATTCAGTAAGAGAAATTAAAGATTCAAACGTCTTTAGCAAAAAAAATGAAATACTTACTTGTTAATAAATGTTATTATTCAGTGAAAGAATATTTGGAAGATAAACTAAGAAATACAGAATGAATTGTATGGACTAGTCATAGGAAGTAACACAATAAACATGCTGAAAATAGGTACACTCGTATTAGCATAAGATACATTTATAAGAACGTATTAAAATAGAAAAACCCACAAAATTTTTACTTACCTTTTTATATGTTATACTTTTGTGATATATTTTACTGCCATTAATATGTAATACTTCTTGTAAATTCTCTACATAAGCAGAGTAATCCATTAGAGTAGTAATTAAGACAACCTTGACGTGTCGCCAGTTTGCGAGCTTAAGCTCATTCTGTAAACGTTTTGTGACAATACAGGTATTATTATTATTATTATTATTATTATTATTATTATTATTATTATTATTATTAGCATTATTATTACTCCTATTACACTGTAGCCATCACACGGCACGTCGCGGGCCGGCCGCCGCAGCTCGGACTACTGCCGAAACAGTTATAATATCCGCGTAACTGCCTCACGTTCTAATAGTTACAATTTACAATGGTGATAAGCAGATAACTTATCATAAGAGTTGTTGGAAATATTGTCCTTCTCTATATGCATATTTCTGGCATATTCTCAGGTATTTCTCATTCACACTGGAGAGTTCAATATCCCAAACTGTGTGAATTTCTCACGTGAGGTTTTCTTTTAGTTCTTACAATGTATGGCATTTGTTGCTCACATCCTATTTTTCATGTTCCCCCATAGATGAAAATCACATAGTCATATCGGGGGATCGCGAGGATCATCATTCCTTACTAACTGCACTATCTTCAAAAAATTCCTAAATTTAAATTAATCACTCATCAGCTGCATGAGCGGTAGCAAAGTCTTGTAGGAAAAATCCAGATTGACATTTAACTTCGGTCAGCTGATCAAACATGGTGTAAGTCATTCCTGTACCTCTCTGCATTTTTGTTCAAAAAATATAGGTGCTGTTATTCTCTGTGCTCCAATACCTGTCATTCTGCTACTAAACATAGCCTTATAAATGAAGCCAGAGAAGAATATTGCCTATGCGTGGGTCAGTTACCTACTCTGTTATTTCGTAAAATCTAATTACAGAAATTTACCCGACTCTGATGTTCACTTGAAACATATGGTGTGTGCAACAAACCCCATACATTGTAAGAACTAAAAGAAAATAAGCGAGAAATTCACTCAGTTTCGCATATTGAAATCTCGAGCGTGAATTACAATTTTCTGAGAAGATGCCAGAAATATGGGAATAGAGGACAACATTGCCCACATCTCTTATGATAAGGAATATGCTCACTTTAATTGTTAACTGTAAATATAATGTGAGGCGGTGGCAGGGATATTATAACAGTCTTGGCTGGAGTCCAAGCTGCGGCGGCCGGATCGTCAGCAGCCGTGCGGTGCCCACAATGTGAAGGAAAAGTACTGTGTTTACGAGACGGTAACACACAGACTTCCAGCAACATCCAAAGCTTGCAGCTTCATGCAGCTATCGACATCTAGATTTCTAGAGGTGAGCCTTTGGTATACGTATCGTCAACCACATTTTTTACAATGATCCACACATATTAATGAATATCAGTCCTAGCTTTTCCAATGAACATGGCTGCTTAAAGGGCGGCAATATCTAAAGAGCTTTTGTTTTGCTTTTTCAGATTACAATTGTCAGAAAACCCATGTAATTTGACTAGATAATCCCATGCAGTTGCTTCTTCAAACGTTCTGTTTTCCTCAACATAGCGAAATCGCCGGTTTAACTCTTCCGCTAGTACGTGGTTGGGGTAGTCTAGTGGTTTCGTCTCCAGCTCTCGCATTGAGAGACCGGATTTCGATTCCCGACTCTGGTTTTGCGATTTTCAGTTCGGCCTATCCACACCTTTACTTCTGACTTGCTCATATGAAGTATCCCCAAGGCCCAACGTGGTTCGAGTCCACGGTAAAGGCTGCAGGTATTCTGATTCTATTGCCATTCTCAAAGTCACCCCAACATCGGAACTGATTCCACCCGCTAGGTGCCCTCCACCTCAGAAATGGGTCCAGTCATCGCTTGGTGGATTGAGATATCCCCGAAGGTCGTAGGCCATATGGGCAGCCTTAAAAACGACGTCCCTTCCTCCAGCTTCTTTGCTATTCTTGTTCATTTTCGCTATTCAATCTTCCCTTTAACTCCTGCTTGGAGAAAACATTCCCATTTCTTCAAGTATGTGTCCACAATAGCGGCCAATGGGGCACATCGTAAAAGTTGGGAGTTTAAAAGTGTATAGAGATGGGAGAGACTGGGGGAAAGAAATGAAATGCAGACAGGGCTTCCTATTGGCGGATCCAGTCAGGTGAGACAACCCTGGATCTTTTATCAAGCGTGAAGAAGGGGACCTTTATTCATCGTTTCAAACATGGAGTACAACGTACATTGATGGAGGTATGTTCGTCAAGATAATAAATATATTTATTAGAAATATATACAAACCATATAGGTAAATATTAATGCTGTAATTTTATATTTGCTATTTAGTTAATATGTAATATATACAAAGAAAAATTACATTGTAATGAATACATAACTTACAATTACACAGCTGGACAGGGGAGTAAGCAGAAGGGGGTATTCAGAGGGCTCAAGCCCCTCCCCAGATATTAAAACTGTAATATCCATGGAGTGCGGTCAAACGTCTATTTTCTGTAACTCTTTTATACATACAGGTTTTAGCATATCTATTATACTGTAGGTATACCTGTTAATAAATAAGTAAATAAAATACAATATAAATAAAGTCAGAGGTAAATATTGGGGGATTTTCTTTTGCATATTTATCATTCCATACGCTGGTTGGCAACATTGATTAAATAGCTCGCTCCGTTCATCTTACTCTCCGCACGCGTTTAGTATAAGAACTTAGTGCTAGATGGCTACAGAGCACCTTAGTGGTAGTGAAGAGAGTGTAGTCTAGTGGTTAGCACATTTGACTGAGTATGAGTCCTGACTGTGAGGTATAGTCTCTGTGTACTGCTGTTATCTTTTGGTCCTATAAATACTTAGGTTATAGGGTAGTTAGGTATACAAAGAAAGGGACACCTTTGCGCACTACGACCTACGAGAGATTTATTGTGCCTACAACCCCCCTCCGGGAGAAAGAGATAAGTAAGGGAGCCACAGGAGGCTACAGGACGCAGGCAGACAGACCACAGAGACGCATACAGTTCCTGGCTCAAAGACTCGTTCTTCTGCTGGAGCAGACCAGAGGGCGATGAACGACCCGTCAACCAAGCAGCCCTCTTGTTTCCATGGGAATACTTTTCCCTTGAGCAAGCATCCAGGCGCCATATTTCCGGCACTGCCTAACGTCATAAAACCTAGAAACACACCTAAACCATGAGACGGAAACGGAATGAGAGGAAAATTATTGAAAGGAAATCGCGGTAGATGAGAAACCATCACAGCATTCGCCTGTTGACCAGGTAAAGCGATAAATAACTCAAGGTTAGAATGGGCGGTTGATGGAATCGAACCCAAAGCCTCACGTCACCGCAGAGCCATCTCGCTCGGTCCTATAAATATCTATTTAAAAATTGTTTGTTCATCACCCTTACCCATCAAATCCTTTATATAGTCAATACACCCTGTCCAGTAATCCAGTTGGTATCCTACTCACTTGGATACATCTCTAAAAGTGACAATTGAATCAACGTATGACTGGCACCGTGAATTTCAGCTATTCCAATTTCACCCCCCCCCCCACACACATCCACTATTTGCATACGCCCCTGAAAGTGAATATTTATTAAATTCTAAATACCTACTTGTTAACTGAGTAAAGGCTAAAATATTCTTCAGTTTTGGTTTAAATATATTATACTATTTTGGTAGCTTTATTGAAATGGCAACGGAATTCCATCCATCCATCCATCCATCCATCCAGCTATCCATGTGTTTAAAGTGCTCTGAGAAAAAAAACACCCTAGAAGAGCATATTGTTGGGAAAGTTAAAGTTCCCCAAAATCTTAAAAGAGTTACTTTGCAGTCAGAAAAGCTTAGGTGCACGAGTCCCCCAGAAAAAAGGCACTATATATAGGGGATATGCGTCCCCCCAGAAAAAACTTCTCTCATAATCACACTCAATATGCCATTAGTCAATGACAGGTAGAGTGTGCTAGTCAGTTGACCAATAAAAGCCGTACTATACTGATAGTAATTCACTTTCGATTACTGCACTGATAGTGTTTCATGGTGGTGCACTCGTTTTTAATTTGTATGGATGCAGCGAGTGAGGCCACGTATGCTGTGACTACAATAATAGCAACTGAAAATGCCGCTCTTTGGAAGTCAAAATATGGGTAATATAAAAGCAGCTTTCGATAATTTAACAAAAGAGCAAAAGTATGGTGTGGAACCAATTTCAGAATTCTATACGGAGAGAAATTATAAAATTGACGGCTCAGTTAGCGACAAACAGATAGTTTACATTCTACAAGACTAACAAACATGGTTAGAACTAAACTAGTAAGTTCATAACAAGCGTTTCGTGTGATTATCTGGCAGAGTGCTGAACTTCGATTTCAAAGTCATTAATCTTTTCACAACACAATTATTTCTGTACCTTCGGTCCGCATACCATGAAGAGTATTTGTCAATTTCAAATAAAATGTAAAATTATCAGCACTAGTACTAATACTGTCAATAGGTTTTTTCTGACTCTATCTACTCAAGCACAACTGTTATGTTTCTCAAAAACGTTTATGTAGTTACAGGTTTTTTTTCTTCTATTTAATATGCTTTATGATTATTATTTCTTCAAAGTATTTCGTGATACGTAAGTGCTTGTTACTTTTTTTTTCAAGTGGAGGAGAAAATGATTTAATCACTGACCTCAGACCCGATGGGAGTCGGGACTGAGAGTGTGGGACTCACCAATAGTCGGCATACCCACTAAAAACTCCTCCACCGGATGGAAAAAGGAAGAAGGAAAAGTGGAATGTCGTGGCTTTTTGCGGTCCCGCATAGCACCCGCGTTAGTAAGTGAAAGATGGAAGCTGCCGCCCTATGGGCGGGAGCGGGTAAAGGTAGCTACTAGGTTGCAGCCATGAAACCTGACTGCAACACTAGTGGGAATGGCGAGGGTTTGGAAGAGTATGGAAGTTAGGAATGAGGATTGTGCTGATGATGCTGCTGTTGCTGTAGATACTGGCTGTACTGGTTGTAGTCCTTGCAGTCCTGCAGGAATTTAGCGACTCTGTCCGGGTTTGTCTTAAACCTGGGTCCAAGAGATGAGACCCGGATGGCTTCTGTAATGGCTGTAAGTCTAGATGAGGTGCTGTCGAACTGCCCAGCCAGGAAAACCTGTTGGGCAGCTGATGAGGTTTGAAGATTCCTGATGAGCTCCTCCAGGGCTGTCAGCTTCGCCGTCATGTTCAGGAACTCCCCGTGGAGATCCTGAACGGCGTCACGTAGGCCCTGGACTTCCTCAACGATGGGCGTGAATGATGGTGAGGTTGTCTGCGCTGGTGTTACTTATTAACGGTATGCTAATAAGTAGCAATGCGATAGACCTTCAAATTTAAGCTCATTTCGAAGGTTTCGGTTCCAAATACTGAGCAATATCAAATACATCTAAAACGAATTTAGAATTACTATTGTGTTTACAGCATTCATCTAAATAAAACACATTTACTCTTCGATACGATAAATAACTTTCGTTCATCATAACCAGACATTAAACTATTTCCATAATAAAGTTCATAAATAAAGGTGAGTTTAGTTAGTATCTACCTCTGTTGACGACAATATGAATTATATTCAATGCATCCCTGGATGTATTTCCATTTATTGCCTCTAGGATCGTTCGAAGTCGGGAAACTATGGAACTCGTAATTAATTGCGAACTCTAGCTACGTTATGAAAGTTGAGGAAACATCGAGAATATATATTTTGTGTTTTTCTAGGATTAACATGAGATATGAGCCAGACTTATTGTAAGTATTTACATGATATATTAATTGTTAGGGACACTTGGTACAGAATTGGGATCAACAATTTTATTTTTTGTTGTAATGGATTATAAATGGCATACGGAACATATCTATGTAATTTGTTTTTTATTTCGACCTCTAGAGGGCTCTGATGTTCAAGAGGTGTTATAGTATATTAGTATCTAACAAGACTCACCTTCTCGTTTTTGCCATTTCCTCTGGTTTTTTTATATACTTCAGGTTCACGTTCCTCAAACTCTATTTATCTTAGACGTTTGAAAACGTTATGTGGTTGTACAAAATGTTTAGCTGCATTAGGATCCTAAATTACATGGTTTCCTCAAAAAAATTGTAAATATAAAAGAATTACACAAAGAAATTATTTTAAAAAATAAATTAGCCCCTCAAATGGTCAAATAGTTAACCGGCTCTCTTAAGCTACTTACAAAAACTCATAAAAATGGCGAAATTCTGTTAGTTATTCTCAGAGGAAAATGCTCCCAAAGATGAAAGTAAATTTTTAAGACAGTATTTCACAATATCAAATATTTTTATAATTAAAAAAGCTAGATAAGAAATATTAATACCAGTATACTCCGAAAACCTTCATCAATAGGCAGTAAAGGGTTCATTGTCCTAGATGGTGAAAATCTAGAAAACACTGGCTTTATTTCAATTATGAAAAAGCGTAAAAATAGCTTGCCATCTTTACTAAGTGTCCTTAACAGTATTTTACGAATTCGCGGGTGCAGAGATGAACGTTGGATAGGAACGGAAGAGGAAAAGAGAAAGTTATGGTCTTGAAGTTTGGCAATCCTCTTAACAGACGAAGAATCTCGACCTGATGCGAAAGAACCCGAGTCAGTCCAGTAACACTGGACCAAGTGTATCTTGCTGTTAAGTTTATGCATAAATACTCATGGACATACGAGTTGACAGTTACATTGGAACGGTAATTTGGAAGCTAGTAAATGCTTCGAACCGTAACGGTGAGAACTGTTACTGAAAGGAGAGTATTCTTCCCAAGTCTAATTTTTATATAACCTTTATGTGGGAATTTGAGTTAAGTTGCAGGTTACTCAGAAAGCATTTATACGCAAGTTAGACTATATCTGCGTCAGCTGTCGCCCAGTCCAAGACCACTGCGCAGTCGATATAGGTGAGTTCTTGGTTCAATGTATTTTAACATACGGACATTTCACTCACAACATGCCTTTCATAATTATGCTAGGTTGCAAAGATTTGGCATAACATCGCAATACATATGAAGGGTTTGGAATGAAGTAGTGTTAAGCCACATTTTGAATTGAAGAACAGTCTGGTGAATGTGAGACCTCGAGTATCCAACACGACAAACAGAACTTGCGAGAGCACAATTTTCTAGATTTTATACAACAGATCTGCATAAGTAAAGGTAAATTATCTTCAGCAGTTCAAATATTAATGAACAAATATTCCCTTTGTACTTGCTCTACCCGACTTGGCTATCGCGCTGAGCAAGCTGCGTAGCACTAGACTCCTTGCAAACTTATCCCACCCACTCTGCTGTGAGACGCAGAATATGTTTAATATTACTGGAAATAGAATCGGTTTGTAAACATTAAGCTTAAGTCTAGTAAATGAAATAAAACTGAATTGGGGTAAGCAGGCGTATATGCTTAACTTTGGAATAAAGAAAAGATCAGGAATGGCATGGTTTAGACTGGGAGGCTGGAGGGCACAGAAAATGACTAACGATTCTGGCAGGAGAATCTGCCCACTCTGTGGTTTGGATGAAGACTTGGTACATATTTTAGCAGAATACGCATAGTGGGCAACCAGTAAACAATAAAATTCATATTACAATTCTTAAATCCCACTAGTAGAAGACTGGCATGTTAGGATCTATTGGCTGACCAGAGGAACTGGCAAAACATGAGGAGCTTCCTGGTTAAAGTGCAAGAAGCCAGATCAAATTTATAAGCAATTTTTACTTTCGCTACCACGTATATAGTAGTTAGAGAAGGTACTGCATTCCACGCAAAAATTCGAAATAAGATTTCACCGAAAATACATGCAGAATCCAAATCCAATTTATTTTTCAAATAAATCCAGAAAAAACTTAGAAAAAGGTCCGTGTGTGTGTCTGAACAGCACAACTCAAAAAACGAAAACTCAGATAAACACCAAACTTAGTATAAAGGTTCAATACCTTATGAGGATGCGACACAAAGATTTTCAAGAAAATCCCCTAAAATTACACTTAGAACATTTTTCGAAACTTTTTATTTTCTAAAAATGGTTCTAAGATTTCAATTAAAATAACATATATTAATGATATTTATATGAAAAATAAAATTTATATCTTGAATTCTATGGGAATGGGCTTTGAAGTCCTCTTCAATCGGAAGGTATTTTCTACAATTTGTATAACTAGTAAACGTTAAGCGATAGAAGAAAGCGTACTAAACACAAAATGCAGAGCTCTTTAAAACACAGTTTATTTCAAATAGGTAACTTTTTTGTGCCATCAGCCATTTCCGAGATATCGATTATTAATGGTTCGAATTGTTCATTACTTGGTCATTCTCTAAGTCCTTTCAACATTCAGTTGTTGTTGAAGATTTGCATAGAAGCAGTATGGAATTTTAAGGCAGCGTATAGCGTCCAGCTCTTAAACATTTGACTGTCACTGTTCCCTTTGTATCTTTAACGAAATGTGTGATATAGATATTTCTGCAAAGGTTTATTTGGATTAAACTGAAGTAAAAAATACGCTCTAGTAATAATAGCTTGTACACCCACTAATAAGCGATAGGTGGCACAGTAAGGTATGTTAATGTAACACATCAGCTTTTGTTCTGTATCTTTCTTCCTTTTTCTCACTATTTTCTTTTGTTTCATTTTGTCCCCTTTAACTTGTATCTTGTACGGTCAATGACCTACTCACTAAGTATGTATAACTTTAGTAATTTAAAACCAATAAAGATACCTTATACATCCATCCATCTAGCCCGCCAGCCAGCCATCACACGTAAGAACTTCGCTTATCCGCCCTCATTAATCCTGAATTCTGGGTTATCCGGATTCAATTTTGCTTACTTTTTCACCACGAAAATATGCACGTTCTTTAATTAACACATATAAATATATACGGTTGCAATGTCGCCACCACAGGTAGCGTAGAGATCACCGTCGGTCACAGGCTTTAAAACTAACAATAGGTAAGTACCATTACCATGGTCACTGTCATAGTGCAATAAAACAAAGTTGTGAGAGAATAAGGTTTGTTCGTTTCAATGGAAGTCATCATAGCGAACGTAGAAGTCTTATCTGGAGGGTTTTCCATTTTTTTCTCTTCTGCTTTTGCAGTGGCGTCTTAAAACACCTTTCCATTCTATTGGATGCGATACGAGGATTACCAAAAATATCCCTCACCGCAAATTATCCTTCACATACAAATTTTTCGTTGTTTCTGATTTTTTCCAAAATGGCTAACGATTTTAATTAAAATTTCATATGTTTAAGACATTTACATGTCAAATAAAATGCTTATCTTGAATTTTCTATTATTGGACTGTGAAAACCTGTTCATTCAGAAGAAATTTTGTAAATCTAGTAAACCATTAGCTATGGAGAAAATATTGTAATGTGTGTGTGTGTGTGTGTGTGTGTGTGTGTGTGTGTGTGTGTATTGTCGCGTCGGACACATTATTGATGTATATAATGTTGATGAGCTAATTGTTGTGTTTGTATGTTAATTATTGTCTGGCGCGGCAATTCCATTTCCTAGTTGGGGGTGAAGGCAATTGTGGGAAGACCTGTGTGTGTGTGTGATATAGCGTGGGTCTAAATGTAGCCAGAGTAGCGGGACTCCAATGTAAATCTTCGGATGGAACGGTTGTGTATCTGTGATGGGTGTGTGTGTGCGTGGTTCATCGCCCCCAGTGTTTTGTGTGTAACCTTTTTGTGTACCATGTAGAGCATCTTGATTTATAATAAACCTGAGCAGAATGTTAATTCGAATATAATCATTTAAAAATATTCCACGCCTCGCTTTAGTTTTGTGCAGCAAGTTCTTGGTATCTTTCTGGTTCCCTCTAGCTACGTCCCTCAATGTTTATGCCGGGGTAACTAAATTTAATATTTTAGCTGCAAACCTTTAGGCCTCACCCCGGTGTATAACATTTTGAGTATAAAAAATGTAGATCTGCGTAAAATACACAATTTGTTTCAAACAAATATTTATGACATCAGCTGTTTTGTAAATATTCATTATTAATTTTTTGGATTTGTGAATCTTTATTCACTTTTTGAAGTGGCCACTCTTTCTGAATGTGACGAAATGATAAGTTATTTCAAGGACAGCATATAGCGACCCACTTTTAAATATTTGACTATCACTTCAGTTTTCTCGTTTTGTACTTTCAAGGAATTGCTTAATAAAACTCTTTCTTCAAACATTTATCTGAATTAACATGAAGGAAATGGAAAAATGTGCTTTTGTAAAATGCAAGAGCCAATATTAAACTTGTGAGGTACTTTCGTTGCTGTTGAAACAGCTTTCAGTTTTGCAGTCTTGTGTTTCCAAAGAGGAACAAACGTGGGCAGCGGTGTGGCTTTTTAAAAAGTCAAAGACTGCCGACTTCAATTCTCCAAACACATGAGCAATGAAACAGCTTCTGTGTTGCAGTCATTTGTGGCTTTGCAAAGAGAAAGAAAACCTTCTCTACCACGTATAAAAATTAGGTAGGGAAGGTGTTGCATTTCACCAAAAAATTTGATATCGAGATTTCAGCGGAAATACATGGTTTTGAGGTCCTCAGAATCCAAAATAAACACTTTTAGAAAATGGTTCGTGTGTGAGTGTGTGTGTCCGTGTGTCTGTGAACGACATAACTCAAGAACGAAAAGTCGGCTAAATACCAAACTTGGTATTTAAGCTCAGTATCTTCCAAAGATGCGACACGAACGTTTTCACGAAAATCCTCCCATCGCAAACTACCCTTTACATGGAAGAGTTTTCGACATTTCATTTGTCATGTCATAATCTATAATATATAGTATTTAAAGCAAAATGTTACATCCATTTATTTAGGAAAATTTTTTTATATAAAGGGTAGTTTGAGGTGTGGCGATTTTCTAAAAATCTGTCTAATTTTTCGAAGCTATTGAACTTAAATATCAAGTTTGATGTTTATCCGACTTTTCGTTTTTCAGTTGTGCTGTTCACAGAAACACACGCAGATACACATACCTTTTTCTAAAAATGTTTTTTTTTATTCAGGGGCCTGAAAACATGCATTTCCAGTAAAATATCGGTAACGATTTTTGGGTGGAATGCAATACCTTATCTACCTGCATACCTACGTGGTAGACAAAGTAAAAGTCAGTTTATTATAGCGAGTTTCATTCAGTTATAGCATATGGAGTAATTCTGTGGGGAAGTGCAACTGGGTGGGACACAACCTTCAGGTTCCGAAGAAAGATAATTCGAATTATGGTGAATCCCATTTCCAGGAATAACGCAAAACATTGTTTAAAAATTTAAAAATACCTACTTTACCATCCATGTACATTTTGGAACTAATTAAGAATAGATACCTATATACAAACAATTTAGCTCATTTTCCAGATAACAAAACAAACACCAATACAACACCAGAAAGAAAAATAACATTCAATTTCCAATGCACAGCCTAGCATTACTAGAAAGAACTCTTCACTAGGTATATGGGTATACAGCTATATCACAAACTGCCCTAATCAGTAAGAGAAATTAAAGACCCAAACATCTTTAGCAAAAAAATAAAATACTTCTAAATATGTGTTATTACTCAGTGAAGGAATATTTGGAACATAACCTAAGAAATACAGTATGAATTGTATGGACTAGTCATAGGAAACAGCACAATAACATGCTGAAAGTAGTTACATATGTGCACTGGCATTAGCAAGGGATAAATTTATAAGAACGTAATAAAAAAATTGTGAATGTTATAATTTTGTGATGTGTTTTACTATCGTTAATGTGTAATACTCCTTGTAAATTCTCTACATAAACAGAGTAATCCATTAGAGTAGTAATTAAGACAACCTTGACGAGTCACCAGTTTGGGAGCTTAAGCTCACTCTATAAACGTTTTGTGACAATACAGGTATTATTATTACTATTATTATTATTATTATTATTATTATTATTATTATTATTATTACTATTATTACACTGTGGACATGGCACGGCAGCTAGCGCGCCGGCCGCCGCAGCTCGGACACCTGCCGAAACAGTTATAATATCGGCGTAACTGCCTCACGATCTCATAGTTACAATTTACAATGGTGATAAGCAGATAACTTATCATAAGAGGTGTTGGAAATATTGTCCTTCTCTATATGCATATTTCTGGCATATTCTCAAGAATTTCTCATTCACACTGGAGAGTTCAGTATACCAAATCGTCTGAATTTCTCGCGTGAGGTTTTCTTTTAGTTCTTACAATGTATGGTATTTGTTGCACACATCCTATTTTTCATGTTCCTCCATAGATAAAAATCACATACAGTCATATCAGGGGGTTCGCGAGGACCATTATTCCTTACTAACTGCACTAACTTCAAAAAATTCCTAAATTTAATTTAACTACTCATTACCTGTATGAGCGGTAGCATAGTCTTGTTGGAAAAATCCAGATTGACATTTAATTTCGGTTAGCTGATCAAAAATGGTGTAAGATATTCCTGTACCTCTCTGCATTTGTTTGTTCAAAAAATATAGGTGCTGTTATTCTCTGTGCTCAAATACCTGTCATTCTGTGACGAAACATAGCCATATAAATGAAAGCCTGCTTCGTCAGAGAATAATATTACCTAAGCGTGGGTCAGTTACAGTCATTTCGCAAAATTTACTCGACCCTGATGATTACTTGAAACATATGATGTGTGCAAAACAACTCCATACGTCGTAAGAACTAAAAGAAAATTGGCGAAGTTCAACAAATTTCGGATATTGAAATCCTTAGTGAGAATACAATTTCCTGATAACATGCCTGAAATATGCGAATAGAGGACAAAATTGCCAACATCTCTTATGATAAGGAATATGCTCACTGTAATTGTAACTGTAAATACTGTCACATCCATGGCTGGATGGACATAGGGGGAATAGCGGTTTCGGGGTAGAACATTTCAAGCTTGGCTTAATTTTACTTGCTTGGTTTATTAAATTCAGATACTTGCATTGTTGAGTTTACATTGAAGGGGGAACAAAGCTATAGTACATGTAAGATCTTACCTTAAAGTACTTGTCGTGTGTGATATGGACGGACCTGTGAACCCATCATTGTAGATAGCAGATTAAGATGCTGACGGGCAGCGATTCGATCCTGTCTAGCATGTGTCGGTCTCCCCCGAGCAGCGCTCAGGCGCCTGCTTAAATAGGCAAGAACCGACTCAATCCTAATGACGTCTATATCCTGTTTGTGGTAAGCCGACGCCATACTTTAAGTATGATTGAGCGGAATTGTGTAGGATTGAGCGGAAACACGTGATCGGTTCTATGTTGCAAAAGGCAACATTATTGTAAGAATTTCCATGGGAAATGACGTAAATGAGGTAGCCCACATACATCCCGTCACGTACACATCTTAAGAAAGTTTCTTAAGCCAGAAAATGTAAAATATGATTCTATTAGAATTTAGAAGAATGAGCCATATTAATGTTAAGATCCAACTTAATGTAAAATAAACGAGTCCGTCTGACATCACATGCGACAATACTCCCCTGCTCTAAGATGACACCAGCTGGTGGCGTTAAAAACTATAAAAATAAATAGAGCAGAAATAAAGTTCAAAGGGATACCCAACACTGCAAAACAAACGAATACAAAAGCGAAGTACAATTAGATATAAAGAAATACAGAGTTACATCAGGGCACTTAGGCAGCCCAGCATACTTGCTAGGTGTTAAATCAGATAAAAATTACAAAAAGGAAGTATAGCCCTGCCTGCATGGAGGTAATAAACACTATGCATTACGTGGCTGCAGAAAAAAAACCTTAGGATTATATAGGGGGAAAATGGAAAAGGAAGGAGGGTTACAAGGTGAGTCGCAGATCCAGCTCGAGCGAGGACAAGTCCCATCACGGCACGACATCACTGCATTGTCTGGTAAGTCTAGGACACACTGTAGCACAATGTCCAACGGCGGACCAAAAAGTACAAGTTTATGCTTGTCGAACGCGCCTGCAAGGAATGTTTATAGAATTTCCGCACTGCCAGGAGAAGAGGAACACGAGTGCATGTGTCCTCACAGAAAGTCAGCAGCGGCAGGGAAATCCGGCGGAAACCACGTAGAGAGTGCGTTCGTAATCAGTTAAATACTGAAGGATGCACCTGAAGAGTCGTTTTATCAGCGATGAGAACTGTTCATACGCATTCCATTGTTTTCTCATAGTTGAAGAATGTCATCGAGCATCCCATACGCCGTCAATGTCCAGTGCGTCCCATGATGAAAATGGAGCCGTGAATTTCCTTGCTGCAGTCCTCGCGTCGAAGTGGCGACCATGCCGTAGCCATAAAACCAAATAAAGAAATTAGGTTTAAGGGTGGAACATAAGATAGTCACAAGGGCACGTTAAATAACAGTAGGGAAAAACAATCGGTGGGAAACAACGGAGGGGGGAAATGAAAGAAAGGAAATATACAATGTGCCACTTAAATTATCAAACAAAAATATTAATCAAATTCACAGCTAAACATGTGAGAGGCAGGAGCAGGGTGAAACATCCATATAGCCAAGCCAGACAACATAAATGTCTGAATGAGGGTATAAAAAAAAGTGTACAAAGTATTTCCAAGGCAGCATAGGCCAAAAATTTCGTTAAAAGCTGCTGTCACAAGACAGAGACAGGTAGGTACACGCATGTTTCACCGCACACAGAATACATAAATTGTAACTTCTTTTCAATGAACATAACATAACAAAAGTTTAACATAAACGGAAAATTCCAGTTTCCTGTGTATAATAATTGATTGGTTGTGAAACTATAAGGTTGCTTAATTTTCTAAAATCAAGAACCAGGTGAACACAATGTTGTAAATCTTAAAGTTGCCGAGGAGAATGAGGGAGAAAAAAGACATTTTCATTCAAAAATGCGTATAAAGGGGAGGAAGTGAGAGAAAAGAAAAAAAATTAATCTCTACCATCCCACACCGACCATAAATGGACGGAAATAATGTGTAGAACAATTGTCTCAAGGTAGCACCCTACCACAATAATATCTCAAAAAATGTGCACAGAGTTACATTGTGAGGGGGTGTGCCTCAAAGTGAATGTCTAATGTGTACACGGGTATTCAATGGGAAACGGTCGGTAAAAGTTCCGTAGTAAAAAGGAGGCAGGAGGGGGGTCGGCATTAGGAGCCGCGAAAAAAAGACTGTAAACTTTTAAAATTGAGAGGCCGAAGATCGGACCTCACTTTTCAATTAAAATAATTTCGAAAAGCTGGCGCCTTCAACATATTGTCAACTCACTAATTAGAGAGGGCGGTGCCTGTACCATAAACATCTTATAAGGAATAAGAAACAGAGGTACGGGGTCGAACCATACTTCTCAAAAATAATTTACAGAAGCCGGCGCTCCACCATATTGTCACATCCATGGCTGGATGGACATAGGGGGAATAGCGGTTTCAGGGTAGAACATTTCAAGCTTGGCTTAATTTTACTTGCTTGGTTTATTAAATTCAGATACTTGCATTGTTGAGTTTACATTGAAGGGGGAACAAAGCTATAGTACATGTAAGATCTTACCTTAAAGTACTTGTAGTGTGTGATATGGACGGACCCTGAACCCATCATTGTAGATAGCAGATTAAGATGCTGACGGGCAGCGATTCGATCCTGTCTAGCATGTGTCGGGCTCCCCCGAGCAGCGCTCAGGCGCCTGCTTAAATAGGCAAGAACCGACTCAATCCTAATGACGTCTATATCCTGTTTGTGGTAAGCCGACGCCATACTTTAAGTATGATTGAGCGGAATTGTGTAGGATTGAGCGGAAACACGTGATCGGTTCTATGTTGCAAAAGGCAACATTATTGTAAGAATTTCCATGATAAATGACGCAAATGAGGTAGCCCACATACATCCCGTCACGTACACATCTTAAGAAAGTTTCTTAAGGCAGAAAATGTAAAATATGATTCTATTAGAATTTAGAAGAATGAGCCACATTAATGTTAAGATCCAACTTAATGTAAAATAAACGAGTCCGTCTAACATCACATGCGACAATACAACAACGTGAGGCGGGTTGCGGGGGTATTATAACAGTTTCGCAAGCAGCCGTGCGGTGGCCACATTGTGAAGGAAAAGCACTGCCTTTATTAGATAGTAACACACAGAGATCCGGTAACATCCAAAGCAACTATTGGTTTTCTAGATGTGAGCATTTGGTATTGATATTGTCAGCCACATTTTTTACACTGGTCCACACATATTTATGGGTTTCAGTCCTAGCTTTTCCAATGAAACTGACTGCTTAAAGGGCGGCAATATCTAACGAGGTTTTGTTTTTCTTCTTCAGCTTACATTTTGTCAGAAAACCTATGTAATTTGACTAGAGAATCCAATATAGTTTGAAGTGATAAGATCTGCCGAATAATAATAATCAAATAAGAAGGAGGGGAATACTAAGAAGATGGAAGAATAAAACAGAATATTAAGGATTAGAAAAGGGGGGAATAAAATCATAACGAGAGAAATAAAGAAAAGAACAGATACGAATAAATAATCAGAACGTGAAATAGTAAGAAAACGCGTATTTTAGAACGAAGAGACTTGTTGAAAACTGTATAAGGGTGAAAGACTTAGGAAGGTACAGGAAAAGAAACAGCAAACGCTGAAGTCCTATAGAAATCTGGTGAAACTCATAGGAAGCGAAAACAAGGGAACGGAAATCGAATGCAGTCAAGCGAACTTAAGGTGGTAATAGCAGACGCGGACGAGGTCAGAGCTACGATAGAACGAACCAATGGAAAACGGAGAAAATTTTAGAAAAATGACCAATAAGAAATGATAAAAGTCAGGTGCATAGTAACAAGAAGGATCGAAACTAGAAAAGAGGCGTGAAATAGAAAAATTATCTATGACAGAGAGCATTTTCAGACGCGTGTAAAATGCGTCACTTAGTGTCGTACTTTGGTGAAGAAGACATCACTTCGTGTCGCTTAGGGAAGCAGTCCAGATGTTAACATAAATCACTTTGTGCAGTGGGGAAGAGTAGATGACTTCGTGTCGCTAGAGGTAGTCAGATAGATGTAGAAATTCACAGCATTTCGTATCAGAGAGGGAAACAGTGTAGATGTCTAAACTTAAGTCTTTATGTATTTGAAAGTTAGTGTTAAATCAAAGGTGAGTAAAGGGTAGCTAGGAATGACAAAGTCAAGTTATTAAATTCACGTCGAGATATGTTTCAACTTCCAAAAGTAATTAGGAAAGGGTAAAGCGCGCGAACAATAGCAGGGGATGATAGGAGGAATCGCGTCTTGTGTGAAGGGTATTCGGACGAGAAAAGCAGTGTGGATCTTCAATAAACGGGCCAATGAGAGGAGAATAGTGAGTATCATTCATCTCCCATCCACACTCCCTGAGATAAGAGCCACACAATTAATATTCCACTACCTGAGTAGTTGGCAACATCAGTCCTTCCGAAGAAGAAACACAACACCAAGAAAACACCCTAAAACCCATTAATCCCCGCTACAAGTTGCTTCTTCGAATGTTATTTTTCCTCAACATAGCGAAATCGCCGCTTTAAATCGTCCTCTAGCGGGGCGTTGGGTGGCCCAGTGATTTCGTCGCGGGCCCTCGTACTAAGGGTCCGGGATTCGATTCCCGGCTTTGGGGTGTCGAATTTGAGTTGGCCCTATCCATGCTTTCAGTTCTGAATTGCTCATATGAAGTATCCCTAAGGCCCAATGTGGTTCGTATACACGGTTAAGGCTATAGGTCTTCTCATTCTACCACATTCCTCAAAATCACCCTAACATGGAAACGGATTCCGCCAACTGGGTACCCTAGACCTCAGAAATGGTTCCAGTGATCGCTTGGTGGTTTGAGATATCCCCGAAGGTCGTAGTCCATATGGGGAGCGTTAGAAACGACGCCCCTTCCTCTAGCTTCTTTTCTACCCATGTTCATTTTCGCTATTCAAACTTCTCCTTACTTCCTGATTGGAGAAAACATTCCCCTTTCTTCAAGTATGTGTCCATAATAGCGGCCAATAGCACGCAACGTAAAAGTTGGGAGTTTAAAGGTGTATAGAGGTGGGAGAGACTGAGGGAAAGAAAGGAAATGCAGACAGGGTTTCCTATTGGTGGATCCAGCCAGGTGAGACAGTCCTGAAACTTTCATCAAGCGTGAAGTAGGGGACCTTTATTCATTGCTTCAGTCATGGAGTACAACGTACATTGATGGAGGTATGTTCGTCATAATAATAAATACCTATATTTAGTAGTAATATATTCAAACCATATTAAATGTTATTGCTGTAGGTTTATATTTGCTATTTAGATAATAATTAATGTATTCAAGGTGAAAAGGTGTTAAAATTAAGACAATTATATTGTAATGAATACATAACTTACAAACTACACAGCTGGACAGGGATGTAAGCAGAGGGGTGTACTCAGAGGGGTCAAGCCCCTCCCCAGATATTCAAAATTGTAATATCGATGGAGTGCGGTCAAATGCTTATTTTCTGTATCTCCTTTATGCTTACAGGTTTTAGCATATCTACTATACTGTAGGTATACCTGTTAATAAATAAGTAAATAAAATACTATACATAACGGCAGAGGTAAATATTCGGGAATTTTCTTTTGGATACTTATTGTTCCATACGCTGGTTGGTAACATTGATTAAATATCTCGTTCCGTTCATCTTACTCTCCGCACACGTTTAGTATAGGAACTTCGCGCTAGATGGCTACATAGCACCTCCTGTAGTGTTAGTGAAAAGAGTGTAGTCTAATGGTTAACACACCTGACTGTGTATGAGTCCTGGCTGTGAAGTATAGTCTCTCTGTACTCCTGCTTGCCTTTTGGTCCTATAAATGTTTAGGTTATAGGGTAGTTATACAACGAAGGAGGACACCTCGTTTACTACGACCTACGAGAGATCTATTGTGCCTACAACCCCCAAAAGAAAGAGATGAAATAAAGGAGCCACAGGAGGCTACAGGACGCAGGCAGACAGGCCACAGAGAGCACACAGTTCCTGGCTAAAAGACCGGTCCTTCTACTGGAGCTGACCAGAGATGGCGATGAGCGAACCGTCAATCAAGCAGCCCTCATGTGTCCATGGGAATGCTCTTTTATGAGCCACCATCCGCGCCATCTGCTCCGCACTGCCTAACGTCACGAAGCCTAGAAGCACGCCTGAACCATGAGACGGAAACGGAATGAAAGGGGAATGATGGAAATGAAATCGTGGTAGATGAGAAACAGCCCCAGCATTCGCGTACCGATCAGGTAAAACGATGAATGACTCAAGGTCAGATTGGGTGGTCTATGGAATCGAACCAAGATCCTCACTAATGTGAGCCTCACGCGTTACCGCAGTGCCATCTCGCTCGGTCCTATAATAATATATTTAAAATTGTTTATTCATCACCCTGACCCATCAAATTCAATATGCCCTGTCCAGGGATCCAGTTGGTATCCCTTTCACTTGGATAAATCTCTAAAACTGACAACAGAAATAACGTATGGCTGCCACCGTGAGTTTAAGCTATTCCTATTTCATCCCCTCCCCCATGCATCACTGTATACGCCTCTGTAAATAAATATTTATTAAATTCTAAATACCTACTCGTCAACTGAGTAAAAGCTAAAAGCATCTTCACCTTCGACTTAAATATATTATACTTTTTTGTAGCTTTTGTTGAAATATGAGGCAGTATTTTTATCACAACACTGTGAATGCCAGAGTGATTGTAGTGTAAACTAACAATATTGTATGATAATGATTTTAGATGTTTGTTAGCAGTAGTTGTATATTGGGTCTTCTGCATCAATTAATGGTTTTTTAATTGGTTCAATTGGTTTTAATTGGGTTTAATTGGTCTTTCGGGCAAAGGGGACTTAAATTACATGGGGCTTCTGCATCAATTAATGGTTATTTAATTGGTTCAATTGGTCTTTCAAGCAAAGGGGACCTATAGTGCATGAGTCTTCAGCATCAAATTGGGTTTAATTGGTCTTTCGTGCAAAGACGACCCAAATAGCGTGTATGTTCACCATCAAATTTATGATTACTGGCGGAGTTTACAGTTTGTCATTCCCGGCCACGTGGAGGGCTTTAGAGCAAGACCCGACCTAAACGCCATGAGAGTTCACCATCAAATTTATGGTTATTGCTGGAGTTGGTAATTGTGAGGGCCGCTTACATGTCCACGTAGTGACATTTAGTTGAAGAAACATTTAAAAGTCGCGTCCCTCCTTCTCAAGGAAGGTACAGGCTTTGGGTGAGGGAGGTAATCAAAATAATGTATGCATTTCCAGTCAGCTATGAGACATGATTCAGCCACTATAAAGTACACAGCGTTAATTCTAATTACGCAGCTCATATACATCACATAAAAATACCAGCTTCAATTTTTGTGGCGAACACGTCTAACGCATGGAAATGTTTAATTTTCACCATCCTACCGGGACTTGTTGCTTTGTACGGGTCGATAACATGCTACTTAAAACCGTGTATGTATACAGTGAGGTCTCCCTTCTAGCTTGTGCCTGCCCTTCTATACAATGGGGGGTAATCATCGCCCGCTTATGTCTGGAGTTTTCAATCAGCGAGGGGGGGTTACCCCTCGCCTATAATGATGCTAGCGATTGACGCTATTGCTTTTTTCGGCTGGCTTCCCCTCGCCTATAAAGATTCGTTCCCTACTAGAAGTTCACCTTATCCATGACAGAGGGCAGAAGGCTACAGAACTAACACATTAAATTCATATCTGCCAGTATCCAACCGGCTATTGATTTTTCATTAAACATTGCATGAGAGTCAAACACATTAAATTATAATGAAAAAAAGTTTCTTTATAGAGATAGCTAATTACACTGTTACAAGGTGTATGTACAGTGAAATAAAAACGAATCACATTTAAAAAAATTCTCATATGTTACACTCACATGACTTTCTCTACTCTTGTACAAACTTTTTTCTACAAACGCTTATTCTGCTTTGCTTCTACTAGGTGCAAGAGGAAAATGGTAGGCTTTAAGCATTAGTCAAATCGTTTAAGTGCTGGTTGCTATGTGACGCATTCCATTCTCTTTGCATGTCTAAGACATAAAAATGAATAACGAATTCGAGAAAATATAATTATTGGAAAATTAAAGGGAATAACAAGCAATATCTCGAAAATAGTTCTCAATAAAACAGCGACCTCAAAACATAAATATCCGGTGAAATCTTGTTATCGAATTTTTGGGTGGAATACAATACTTTCCCTACTTACTCTACATAGTAGAGAAATTTAAAATATATAGTTATAGCAGCGGGAAAGATGACTTGTATCTTTTTCCCACGAGGTGTATGATTCATACAAGGTAATTGAACACTGCCTTTATTATTTCATTAACAGTACACCAAAAGGCAGCTGCAATCATCAAAAAGTTCCCACCATTAAGTTACTTAAGTTCATGAAGATTTACAATTTTCCTGTCTAAGCACAATTTTGCTTAACAGTTCTCACGAAAAAATAGGAGTCCCGCCCGTATACATGTTCACAGCGTAAAATAATACGTGTTAACTTTTGGTATTTATCATTCATTTAAAGCCTCCCTCTCAGATGCACGTGGGATATGGATCTCATCCCTATGCTGGCGGCATTCAATAAGGATAGGGTTCTGCACAGCAAGCCAATGAATTCCCCATTAAAGCTCTTTTTTTTCTCTCTCGCAGAGACCCCAGAGATAAGTTAAGAGACATTTACGGACACGCCACTATTCTTATAGCAAGAAACATTTAAATGACACCCTCATGTTTCTATTATAGTTTCATACTCATTTAGGCGGTCTAGGTAATAATAATAATAAAAAAAATTGTATACATTTCCAGATTGTCAAGGGACATGTGACATTCATCCCTCCCTGTTTCTCACCAATGAACTGGCAGAAGCTACTAAAAAATGATTTTTTTCTTTCCTTAGCCCATGCGGAGGGGGCGTGATATTGAAAGACGCACTATATAAACCCTCTACATTGCCCCGCACTTCACAGTTTTCATAAAGGGACTCCTTACTTGTGCCAGTTTCTGAACAGAAACCACAAAGAGTTTAAAAACCTTTTGAAGTGCTTCAATACTATTTTTGGAAAAGAGTTCTTCATTTTTATCATCAATTGGATATACGCTTTGCAAGGTAAGAAAATGCTTATGTTGTCTTATCATTCGGCTATTCAATTGTAATCATCCTTTCATTGCAAGGCATTAAATATTTCTCTTTAAGCAACAAATTTACAACTACTTAGCTACACCCGAGTGATACGTTTCATATATATAGGTAGGCTAAATGCATACACTGAGGGAGATATATATTAATCATAAATCATAACATCGCTTTCAGCCATCAATAATATCACGATAGAGAAAATCGAGACTGTAATACTCATGATGCTTCTAGAATTGATTTTTACTTCCTCTATTTTTAATTATCATCTGTAGCGAAATTAAATTCAATTTTTAGATTCTTACACATCTTCTTGCTTTAATTTTTAAGCAATTACATGCATTATTACATGATTAAGCTATCCAATCTGAAAGATTCCCTAATTTGAATGTTTCTTTTTACGCATACTCTAGAAATGGAGAATACAGTGACAAGCAAACCCTACAGTGCAGCAGTCGCTTGCGACATCTCCATCATGGAGAAATTCCTCAAGGATCTAGTCCAGTTAGATCAACACTCATCACAGTATCATAATCACCAGGAATTTAACCAATACGCAGACAGTGCACCAATTCTTTTCACCCTAAGACATTGCCCACCCTCTGAACCAAATCTTTTCACCCGAAGACATTGCCCACCCTCTGAACCAAATCTTTTCACCCGAAGACATTGCCCACCCTCTGAACCAAATATTTTCACCCGAAGACATTGCCCACCCTCTGAACCAAATCTTTTCACCCGAAGACATTGCCCATCCTCTGAACCAAATCTTTTCACACGAAGACATTGCCCACCCTCTGAACCAAATCTTTTCACCCGAAGACATTGCCCACCCTCTGAACCAAATCTTTTCACCCGAAGACATTACCCACCCTCTGAACCAAATCTTTTCACCCGAAGACATTGCCCACCCTCTGAACCAAATCTTTTCACCCGAAGGCATTGCCCACCCTCTGAACCAAATCTTTTCACCCGAAGACATTGCCCACCCTCTGAACCAAATATTTTCACCCGAAGACATTGCCCTCCCTCTGAACCAAATCTTTTCACCCGAAGACATTGCCCATCCTCTGAACCAAATCTTTTCACACGAAGACATTGCCCACCCTCTGAACCAAATCTTTTCACCCGAAGACATTGCCCACCCTCTGAACCAAATCTTTTCACCCGAAGACATTACCCACCCTCTGAACCAAATCTTTTCACCCGAAGACATTGCCCACCCTCTGAACCAAATCTTTTCACTCGAAGACATTGCCCACCCTCTGAACCAAATCTTTTCACCCGAAGACATTGCCCATCCTCTGAACCAAATCTTTTCACACGAAGACATTGCCCACCCTCTGAACCAAATCTTTTCACCCGAAGACATTGCCCACCCTCTGAACCAAATCTTTTCACCCGAAGACATTACCCACCCTCTGAACCAAATCTTTTCACCCGAAGACATTGCCCACCCTCTGAACCAAATCTTTTCACTCGAAGACATTGCCCACCCTCTGAACCAAATCTTTTCACCCGAAGACATTGCCCACCCTCTGAACCAAATCTTTTCACCCGAAGACATTGCCCACCCTCTGAACCAAATCTTTTCACCCGAAGACATTGCCCACCCTCTGAACCAAATTTTTTCACCCGAAGACATTGCCCACCCTCTGAACCAAATCTTTTCACCCGAAGACATTGCCCGCCCTCTGAAACAAATCTTTTCACCCGAAGACATTGCCCATCCTCTGAACCAAATCTTTTCACACGAAGACATTGCCCACCCTCTGAACCAAATCTTTTCACCCGAAGACATTGCCCACCCTCTGAACCAAATCTTTTCACCCGAAGACATTGCCCACCCTCTGAACCAAACCTTTTCACCCGAAGACATTGCCCACCCTCTGAACCAAATCTTTTCACCCGAATACATTGCCCACCCTCTGAACCAAATCTTTTCACCCGAAGACATTGCCCGCCCTCTGAACCTAATCTTTTCACCCGAAGACATTGCCCATCCTCTGAACCAAATCTTTTCACACGAAGACATTGCCCACCCTCTGAACCAAATCTTTTCACCCGAAGACATTGCCCACCCTCTGAACCAAATATTTTCACCCGAAGACATTGCCCACCCTCTGAACCAAATCTTTTCACACGAAGACATCAGCATTTCACAAACATCCGACACCAAAACATAAATCCATACGATTTGAATTCACAAACCACCACCAACACCACCACCACCGCCACCACCACCACCACCACCGCCGCCACCACCACCACCACCACCACTACCATCACCACTACTACACGTCCTAGATCAATATCATCCCAAACCACAATTCATATCATTGAGATTTCACCACCCCCCATTAATCACAACAACATAGAGATCATTGATCTCACTCATCCGACTCCGAAAAAAACAAAACACAACCACGCATTATCATCACAACCACAGCATATTTCACCACTATCAGGCATTATACCATTATCATCATCACCACCCTATTTCAGAAATGTACACGCGATTCGAAGACGTGTCACACGGAGAAGGCTAAATTTTGAACATATGCAACCTCTCCTACCTCCATTACCCCCATTAGTCCGCATCCCCTCCTACGGCAGAAGAAAACACCTCAACAACCCACAATAAAAACAAGCAAACAAACAAAAAAACTCAATCACTCTAAATACAGCATACATACATACATACATACATGCATACACGACAATACACAGCCAGCAATGTTCACACTCACATTCATGCATTCACAGTTTCAGTAATATCTATCCTGAACAGGCCCAAACTAAGGAAAGAAACAAGGTAACATTCATCACGGCTATTATTTTATTAAATATTAAAATCATAGAACAATATAAAACATTACTGATAATTGTCAATATGAGGTCCCTCACATCTAGTTCTCTACAGGAGAACACTTATTACAACGATAAATGCAATTCTTTCAACACAATGTGTAATGTTTCAGGACTGCCAGCAACGATTCATCTTTACCACAGCAAGCAAAGCCCAGTTGCTGCCCTTAAGCTGCGACTCCACCGCATAGCTCAATGCCTGCAATGAATAATATATCAATCAGCAATTGTCTCAATCGATTTAAAATACAAAAAGGTGAGAATTACTCTTACATTATTTGAACATTGCTCTAGTTACTGTTTCTCTTAATAGCGACATTCCCATTAAAGATCATTCACGCCTAAAGGACATCACCTTATTATCTTTAATCCTATAACGATGTATTTCTTTCAGGACACCTGGCATTTATCTTTCAAATCATGACAAATTATGCTTCATTTGTTATATTTCAGACTCCTAGGAAAAGCAACAAATAAGAAGAACGCCAAGAATACCATAATGATGTCCACTGAGTTCGCTTCTGAAAGAGCGAAATATCCACGTCTTCACACGTCGACAGATGAAAACGCCACCAATGCTTGAAGATCAGCGAATCACAGTGCAGCAGTGACAAATTGGATTATTCAGTGAATACTACGTTGTGGCTGATAAAAAATGTAATAATGAAATCATATACGCATCATTATTTGTGTGAGGGAAAAGACTCATAGTATTCGAAGAATATCTGATTATGAAACAGCAAGGGGCAGTTAATTCACTTAACTTATTGTATTATCATATAATTTCATTGATTCTGGAAATGAAACAAATAGACTTTTATCATACTGAACACATGAATACAGTAAAAAAATAAAAACTTTATTTAATAAAAATAACAGTGACATTTATTGACAGGTATTGTATTTATTCACTCATATTGTATAAAGGCATGCTAATAGTTATTTTTCTGGAATGAATGCCATGTATCAATGTAAAAATCAATAAAGTGAAAAGTAATAGATTACACATCATTTCCAGGCATTATCATCCGCTTCAATACTTAGAATACATTCGAAAATTTTATAAAGGTGCTGTAAAATTCCTGGATCCCAAACACAGCCTACAACTATAATCGGATTACCTATACAAGACCCGAAATACTCACATAGATGTAAATTTCACCAATAAAATACAACTGTACTTATACCCTGAAGTTGCATGCTGCAATTTTCTAAACAATCCTCTGAAACACCTGAATCTTTCATTCAAGTGTAACAGAATGTCCTAAAACCTGTACTCATAGCTGATTCCATAAGCTGAAATACCTTTAAAGAGTCACAAACACTCCTAGCACGAGCTTTGAAAACGTCTTGAAAATTGTCAAAATACCTTAAAAGCATCATAAAACACCTCGAAATATTCTAAAGCCTATATGAATACCCTGAATCTACCTACTCCAGTTCCCAAAATACTGCTGAAACATCTAAAATTTCCCTGCCTCATACCAGAATGTCCTGAAAGCCTGTACTCATATCTGACACCATAAGCTGAAATACCTTTAAAGAGTCACAAATACGCACATGAAAACTTCGGAAAGGAATACCCTCGGAAGTGTTACAATAATTTAAAAGAACATAAAATGACTCAGGATAATCTAAAAACAGGTCATTCTAAAACAGTTAACATACTTTAAAAGCATATACCAATGACATAAAAAACAGCCACTACGCTTTCCAAAAGCCCTTCAGGAACTCTTTCATAAAAAAATCATATTCAACGCTCTTAGAATCTCTTTTTTTTTAAAAAATAAATAAATAAATAAAACGTTTTTATCAATATACTTAAATGACTTCTCATATTTCCAGAAACACCTGAAATTCTCATACCACTTTCGGACTACCCGAAATACCTATACCAAGAACCGGGGCTTCTATTACTACTGTCCCCTCATCTGTTCACTATAAAAAGGAGATTCCATCTCTTCTTCTGTCACGGGGACAAACCGCAAAGGATAATGATCACCCCCCTGTGCTTGAGGGTTTCAATGCTACCAACGTGTATAATGTATTCCGAAAGAATACTCACTCTTATAACACTTTAAGCAAAGCGATGAGAATGTTATTTTCTTTACTTGTTATAAGTAGACAGGTAAGGGATCGATTTTAAATGCAAGCGATCAAGGAAGTACCGTACATTTATTGTCAAAATACCCTGAAAATGATTTCTCCTATTTCCAGTAGGATCAGAAATTCACATTCCACTATACCAGAATGTTCTAAAAGACTATATCCATTCCATAGTCTAAAAATTCCTAAAAGAGACTCAAATACTTGGCAAAAGCACGTTAAATACAATACTTTAATTTGCTAAAACAAGCCTTTCCGTTACCATAAAATATCTAATACAGTTTCTAACACACTCAGATACATAAATAGCTCATTGGAATGATTCATTATCACATATTTGGTAGCGTTCTTTAAGGCTTGAAATAGAGATGACATCTTAAAACCCGAGCCATATACATTACTATACAAGAGATTCTTCTAACGGTAAATAGGTGATAATTTAAGCAACTCATTGCATGCCACTTCAATTCACAAATTTCATTTCCATAGAGATGCGCAGAAGTCTCTAACATTTCCACACGCAATCACTCAATAGAAGCCCCTGAAGATACAAGGCATTCACGCATTATAGTACTTGACCTCGAAACGGTACCAACTCCAATCACATGTTAGCAAAACATTAACTTTATATACTAATCCATACTTAGCACCCTTCCTCTCCCCTGAAAACCGATTCCTCATTCATTATCCGTTCTCAATTCATTGATTTGTGCACAAAGTTATCAAAATAGCAATTATGTATTCCTAACACATACAATATTCATCCTATGCATCCACTCGTAGCTAAGTCTACGATTGTTAGCATTGGAGCAAGGCTAATGCTCCCCTAAGCAAGCATTCAGCATACAACCAATCAAAAACATATTAGCGAATCTGCACTATAAGTATACTATGTAGTTAAGTAGTTGTAAATTTGTTGCTTAAAGAGAAATATTTAATGCCTTGCAATGAAAGGATGATTACAATTGAATAGCCGAATGATAAGACAACATAAGCATTTTCTTACCTTGCAAAGCGTATATCCAATTGATGATAAAAATGAAGAACTCTTTTCCAAAAATAGTATTGAAGCACTTCAAAAGGTTTTTAAACTCTTTGTGGTTTCTGTTCAGAAACTGGCACAAGTAAGGAGTCCCTTTATGAAAACTGTGAAGTGCGGGGCAATGTAGAGGGTTTATATAGTGCGTCTTTCAATATCACGCCCCCTCCGCATGGGCTAAGGAAAGAAAAAAATCATTTTTTAGTAGCTTCTGCCAGTTCATTGGTGAGAAACAGGGAGGGATGAATGTCACATGTCCCTTGACAATCTGGAAATGTATACAATTTTTTTTATTATTATTATTACCTAGACCGCCTAAATGAGTATGAAACTATAATAGAAACATGAGGGTGTCATTTAAATGTTTCTTGCTATAAGAATAGTGGCGTGTCCGTAAATGTCTCTTAACTTATCTCTGGGGTCTCTGCGAGAGAGAAAAAAAAGAGCTTTAATGGGGAATTCATTGGCTTGCTGTGCAGAACCCTATCCTTATTGAATGCCGCCAGCATAGGGATGAGATCCATATCCCACGTGCATCTGAGAGGGAGGCTTTAAATGAATGATAAATACCAAAAGTTAACACGTATTATTTTACGCTGTGAACATGTATACGGGCGGGACTCCTATTTTTTCGTGAGAACTGTTAAGCAAAATTGTGCTTAGACAGGAAAATTGTAAATCTTCATGAACTTAAGTAACTTAATGGTGGGAACTTTTTGATGATTGCAGCTGCCTTTTGGTGTACTGTTAATGAAATAATAAAGGCAGTGTTCAATTACCTTGTATGAATCATACACCTCGTGGGAAAAAGATACAAGTCATCTTTCCCGCTGCTATAACTATATATTTTAAATTTCTCTACTATGTAGAGTAAGTAGGGAAAGTATTGTATTCCACCCAAAAATTCGATAACAAGATTTCACCGGATATTTATGTTTTGAGGTCGCTGTTTTATTGAGAACTATTTTCGAGATATTGCTTGTTATTCCCTTTAATTTTCCAATAATTATATTTTCTCGAATTCGTTATTCATTTTTATGTCTTAGACATGCAAAGAGAATGGAATGCGTCACATAGCAACCAGCACTTAAACGATTTGACTAATGCTTAAAGCCTACCATTTTCCTCTTGCACCTAGTAGAAGCAAAGCAGAATAAGCGTTTGTAGAAAAAAGTTTGTACAAGAGTAGAGAAAGTCATGTGAGTGTAACATATGAGAATTTTTTTAAATGTGATTCGTTTTTATTTCACTGTACATACACCTTGTAACAGTGTAATTAGCTATCTCTATAAAGAAACTTTTTTTCATTATAATTTAATGTGTTTGACTCTCATGCAATGTTTAATGAAAAATCAATAGCCGGTTGGATACTGGCAGATATGAATTTGAAGTGTTAGTTCTGTAGCCTTCTGCCCTCTGTCATGGATAAGGTGAACTTCTAGTAGGGAACGAATCTTTATAGGCGAGGGGAAGCCAGCCGAAAAAAGCAATAGCGTCAATCGCTAGCATCATTATAGGCGAGGGGTAACCCCCCTCGCTGATTGAAAACTCCAGACATAAGCGGGCGATGATTACCCCCCATTGTATAGAAGGGCAGGCACAAGCTAGAAGGGAGACCTCACTGTATACATACACGGTTTTAAGTAGCATGTTATCGACCCGTACAAAGCAACAAGTCCCGGTAGGATGGTGAAAATTAAACATTTCCATGCGTTAGACGTGTTCGCCACAAAAATTGAAGCTGGTATTTTTATGTGATGTATATGAGCTGCGTAATTAGAATTAACGCTGTGTACTTTATAGTGGCTGAATCATGTCTCATAGCTGACTGGAAATGCATACATTATTTTGATTACCTCCCTCACCCAAAGCCTGTACCTTCCTTGAGAAGGAGGGACGCGACTTTTAAATGTTTCTTCAACTAAATGTCACCACGTGGACATGTAAGCGGCCCTCACAATTACCAACTCCAGCAATAACCATAAATTTGATGGTGAACTCTCATGGCGTTTAGGTCGGGTCTTGCTCTAAAGCCCTCCACGTGGCCGGGAATGACAAACTGTAAACTCCGCCAGTAATCATAAATTTGATGGTGAACATACACGCTATTTGGGTCGTCTTTGCACGAAAGACCAATTAAACCCAATTTGATGCTGAAGACTCATGCACTATAGGTCCCCTTTGCTTGAAATACCAATTGAACCAATTAAATAACCATTAATTGATGCAGAAGCCCCATGTACTTTAAGTCCCCTTTGCCCGAAAGACCAATTAAACCCAATTAAACCAATTGAACCAATTAAAAAACCATTAATTGATGCAGAAGACCCAATATACAACTACTGTTAGCCATAAGCATTGTTAGGAAATAAGTTTACACGGCCTCACTGAAACTGACAATAGAGTGGGTAACAATGAAGCGAGGGGGTGAGTTGTTTATCACTAAGAAAGAGACAAACAAATACGTCAGGGTAGCGTGCCGTTCTTTAGAAATGTAGGGAATATTTTCCTAGAGCATATGTGTTAGTAATTATGATTGGCTGACAAAACAGACGCTAATGTTGGCGCGATTTAGTAACCAATAGCAGCTCTATTATAATGTTTAGGCAATTTCGGGGTGAGGGAGTATAAATTCTCAGCCAAAAGCAAGTATCTTGCAGTTCTACAGAATCATTCACGAGGTAAACGTCGCGCAGTTCTAAGAAATCTTTCGCGAGGTACACGTCACGCAGTTCTAAGGAATCATTCGCGAGATACACATCAAGCAGTTCTAAGAAATCTTTCGTGAAGTACACGTCACGCAGTCTTGTAGAATCTATCGTGAAGTGCACATTATACAGTTTGGAAGAATCTCTCCTTCGTAAAGTTAGTTACAAAATCTGAAGTACGCGGAAACTAATAAGACAGTAATTACATTCGTAAAAATAACAGTTTCAGTCAGGCGTGTATAAAGATCAAAGATGTGAACTATTAATTAAGTGTGACGGCAATAAAGTGTGAAAATAAATTCTTTTATCAGTGTTATCTTTTAGTAACAACTCCTTTTCGTTTACACGCCCTGCTCAGAGATATTTGCTCGACTGAGTAATAATAGCTAGCCGGAGGACAAAGAACCCAAAATTCAAAATAATAAAACAATAACAGGCGCCCAGTAAATAAGATAACATGAACAGATTACCCCGACAAATAGGAACGGAATTACATACATGCATACATACATACATACATACTTACATACATACATACATACATACATACATACATACATACATAAGGACCTCGTTTATCCGGGCCTCATTAATCCGAAATTCTGGATTATCCGGATTCAGCTTTGCTTGCTTTTTCCCCACGAAAATAAGCACGTTCTTTGATATACGCATATGATTATCTATATACGGTTGTAAAGTTGGCACCGCGGGTAGCGTAGAAATTACCATTGGTCACATGCTTCAAAGTAACAATAAGTACCATTACCATGGTCAGTGTCATAGAACAATAAAACAAATGTGTGAGAGATTAATTTCTTTTTGTCTCCATGGGAGTTGCCATAGCGATCGCAGACGTCTCATCTGAATAGGTTTCGATGCTTTTCTCTCCTGCTTTAGCAGTGATGCATATCGCACTATTGTGAAGTTCTGGAAAACATTATTGATCGCATTTTGAGAGCAGGGCTTATTCCTCTGCACTTAAGTAGGTTTCACACGTGCATTTCCAATAGTGGCAAAAGCAATATCCATGGTAATCCTCTCGTCTGTCCAGCTCATAAATAGGAGACGTCGTAAAACTCATTTACCCTTCTATTGGATGCGATACGAGGACCATCAAGAAAAATCCCTCACCTCAAACTATCCTTCACATAGAATATTATTCGTTGTTTCTCATGGCTTAAAAAACGGCTAAGGATTTTGGTTAATTTTGCATATGTTTAAGAAATTTACAAGACAAACAAAATGCTTATCTTAAATTTTCTGGTAATGACCTGTGAAAACCTGCTCATTCGGAAGAAATTCTGTAAATCAGTAAACAACAAGAGAGAGAAAAAAGATTACTACACAAAAAATGTATATCTCCTTAAAATACGCAATTTACTTTAAATAAGCTTTTATGAAATCAGCTGCTTTCCTGATATTCATTGTTAATTGTATTAATTTTCGAATATTTATTCAGTTTTTGAAGTGGCCCCTTTTTCTAGAGATCACGGAGAGAGGCATTATTTTAAGTACAGCATACCTAGAGCGACCATTTGACTATCGCTTTTCTCTATTCCTTTTATATACAGAGAGCCAAAGAAAATCTTCGGCGGATTTGGTCCTTTTCTGTGGTCTTTTGAGGCGTGTCCTTCACTTTATCTATCGCAGATTGTGGTGGCTTGATAACACAGCATTAAGGGGGGGAAGAGGGGAAGTTGATGCCTTTGCTTCTTCTGGTGTTATTGAAGCCAAAACGTTTTTTGTCTCAGAAACAGTCATGCCGTATATTAGCGAAATTACTCGCGGACGTATCGTGGTCATGTGGGAGGCTGATCGCACTGTTACAGCAATTGCAACGGTAGTGCATAAAGGTGTTTTTATATTAGATTTCTGGATAAAAATACTCCAGGAAAGTGGGGAATTCCGTCTACATAATCGTCAGAAAGTGGGCACTCCCCATAAAACATCCGCAGATGATGATGATATTCGTTTACTAAATGAAAATTACTCTTTTTTTATAATTGACTGATCATATATAAAAAATAGAGATATATATGCATATGGTTTATCGAATATGGCAATAAAATTGGGTTATATTTTTGTCTATAATCCTCTTGTATTCCTATAATCAGCAATATGTTAGTAAAGATATATTAACAAATTATAGTTTGAACTAGAGGGAAGACATGCTAATTTATTTATTTATTATTAGTTATGTTTGCTTCTACGCAGCAACATGCATTGATCCTACTGTGATAATACAGTTCTGTTTATTTTTTGTAATAAAGTATTGCTCTGTATTTAATGAATACCCACACTGCTCATTCTACATTTCGCTAACCTAGGCGCTCATCAAGCTTTCCTCTTAGATTTTAACCCTTTCAAAGGCGTGTCCTGCACTAGCCGATAAGGTATTGGCTACCAATCACGATAAGAGGTCTGTATGAAAAACTGAATGCACTCACTCTACCTCTTTCTCTTTTAGCCAATTCGTTTCTACGCCATTTAGTAACCTTTGATGTGGATATTGATGTAACTATTTAGCAGAAAGATTGGCGCACCCTTGCACCATGGCCTAAAGTAATCAATGAAATGGCCTTGGCTTCGCAAGCCCACGTAGGTACAACGATAAATAATGTGACATAGCCGCGAGGTGCAGTAAGATTTTCTTTGGCGCTCTTTGTACATGGATAGTAAAGTCAGTATTTTAAAGTTTTTTTAAATAATGGTTTGCATTATTCCTGGAAGTGGGCTTCGAATTATCTTTTTTGGAGCCCGAAGGTTGGGTCCCATTTCCCCACGGAATTACCCCATGTCATAACTGAATGAAAGTCGCTATAATAAACTGGTTATTACTTTGTCTTCATGTAGGTAGAGAAGTTAATGCATTCCACCCAAAAATTCGATACCAGTAAAGTATGTTTTGAGGCCCCTAAGTACAAAAAAGATTTTTAGAAAAAGGTCCGTGTGTCTGCCTGTGTTTCTGTGAACAACATAAGTAGAAATAAAAGGTATGTTCTGGCGCAAAGGAAGATGCCGACAGCTGATAAGGGTAATTACATGTGTTTTAACATATGTAAACATATGTAAACACGTGTAACCCTCTAATGACCTCTGCTAATGTCAAGTCTAATGGATATGTGTGGTAATACATATGTAAACATATGTAACCCGCTAATGACCGCCGGAGATGCCGACAGGTCCTACCCCCCTCCCCCAAGCGGTCTAGTCGCGTGCCGTGGCGTCCTGACTTGAGGGAATTGTTTTCTCGAGTCCTGCCGCCCCTCGGCAAATTAATTAGGTAATGTTCGTCAAACATTTTTTTATGACTACTAAGGCCTGCACATTGCATCCTCGAGCAATTAAGTTTTTTGAATAATGAATTGTTGACTGGAGCGTGAGTATAAGTAGTCTGCTCACGGGGACAGTCTGTCATGTAATGAGAACACGCAGCCTTCTTCTATCCGGGGAAAGCGCTTGTCCATTAGCTGAACATGTTAGACGCTTTCACAACATTAATAGGCTTTTAAGTTTACATTCTGGATCTGTTTACATACATTAGCGAACGACCTACTTCCGCCTGGCGGTAACGGTGACCTCTATTAGCTGCCAACTTTAGACGCTTTCACCCCATTAGCGAACAATGTCAGTAATTGTTTTCCTAAGTGCTCTGCCCAACACTCAACACTTTAGATTTTAGCGATGGAAATGATATAAAAAGCAGCAGCTTCTCCAACGAGTTCCAAGTTGACCAGGATGGCCGGGTTCGAATTACAAATTCAGCTTCTAATAACTCAGAGACTAATTACGATAAAGACATCAAATAAAGTTTATTACATTAATGTCATTAGATAGTTTCTTGTGAATGTATATATGGGTACATGGTGTCCAGGGTTCGAATACCGATAAAATGTAATTTAATTATAAATTTAATAACTCCTAAACTAATTAAGATAAAGACGCCAAATAACCTTTATTGCCTTTACGTTATTAGGTAGTATCTTGTGAAGGTGTAATTAGATACCTGACGTTCTGGGTTCGAGCCTAATGTTTAAATCGTCATTATCTCAGAAACTAAGAGAGGTAGAGGAATTGATCAAAGCATGATTGATAGCTCCTATGATGGGTAATTAATACTGTATATAATTTTCAATCAGTTGTCCTTATTTCGAATCCCGATCTTTCAATCACTTACTTATTTTTTTCTATACTCTAGAATATGTCACTTAGATTGATGCTGTAACTGCATACAGCACCTTTAAACATATCAAACTAATATTGTAAATAATTTTGTTTTTGGTGTCCAGGGTTCGAATACCCATAAAATGTAATTTAATTATAAATTTAATAACTTCTAAACTAATTAAGATAAAGATGCCAAATAAACTTTATTGCGTTTATGTTACTAGGTAGTATCTTGTGGATGTGTAATTAGATACCTGAAGTTCTGGGTTCGAGCCTAATTTTAAATCGTCATTATCTCAGAAACTAAGAGAGGTAGAGGAGTTGACCAAAGCATGATTGATAGCTCCTATGATGGGCAATTAATACTGTATATAATTTTCAATCAGTTATCCTTACTTCGAATCCCGATGTTTCAATCACTTACTTATTTTTTCTATACTCTAGAATATATCACTTAGATTGATGCTGTAAATGTATACAACACCTTTAAACATATCAAACTAACATTGTAAATAATTTTGTTTCTGGTGTCCAGGGATCGAATAACGATAAAATGTAATTTAATTATAAATTTAATAACTCCTAAACTAATTAAGATAAAGACGCCAAATAAACTTCATTGCGTTTATGTTACTAGGTAGTATCTTGTGGATGTGTAATTAGATACCTGACGTTCTGGGTTCGAGCCTATTGTTTAAATCGTCATTATCTCAGAAACTAAGAGAGGTAGAGGAATTGACCAAAGCATGATTGATAGCTCCTATGAGGGGCAATTAACACTGTATATAATTTTCAATCAGCTGTCCTTACTTCGAATCCCGATCTTTCAATCACTTACTTATTTTTCTCTATACTCTAGAATATATCACTTAGATTGATACTGTAAATGCATACAGCACCCTTAAACATATCAAACTAATATTGTAAATAATATTGGTTCTGGTGTCCAGGGTTCGAATACCGATAAAATGTAATTTAATTATAAATTTAATAACTCCTAAACTAATTAAGATAAAGACACCAAATAAACTTCTATAGGGGAAAGGATGCTCTCCTGAAACATTAGGTCTCTAGATAGAAGTATTTATAGTGGAGAGATAGGGAATACCAGGGCTGATGCTAGGCTAGTCAGATGCTAAAGGAGGGAGGGATATGCTTTATACGAGAGAGATAGGGAACACAAGGAAAGATGCTATACTAAACAGGACTTGAAGGGTAGAATATGAGCGATATAGCAAACCGAGGAGAGGTATTAGGATAGGAGTTTTGAATGATGGAGTAGGTGTTTATATGCGTGAGATAGGGAATACGAGGGTCGATGCTAGGCTAGACGGTGTTGAATGAGGGAATGTATCTTATATGAGAGAGGTAGGGCAATATGAGGAGAAGTGCTAGGCTAGTCGGGAAGGTCTGAATGAGAGAGTATACGTCTATATGGGAAAATATAGGGAAAACGAAGGTAGGTGCTAGGTTGAGAGAGTCTTCAAGGAGGAAAATGCATTTATATGAGAGCGGTAGGGTATACGAGGAGAGGTGCTAGTCTAGACATGGTTTGAGGATTAGAGTATACGTTTATATGGGAGAAATATGGAAAACGGGAGAGATACAAGGATAGACAGAGATTGAAGGAGGAGGAATGTAGGTTTATACTGTAATATAGAGAGTAATTCGATTATAAAAGTTTTCTCATCCAGCCTTACAACACTTTTATATACTTAATTTCTAAACCTTACAAACTTTATATTTGTTAAACAGTAGTGCGCGAGACGGAGAGGGACAAACAGTATATCGGTTTACAGTGAAGTATACGTCCTAACCTATTCCCACCTTGTTTGTTCAGGATCTTCTCATTGTCTATCATCTAACGTAACCACGTAACAAGACGTAACACAGGAAATCATACATATGGCACATTAAAAAAAAATAAAGGTATATATAATGAAACATAAACAAGTAGACAGAGGGTCATCGATACATAGAAAACCAGGAGTTGTATGTACTGAGACCATAGATTAGTATAGGCAAACAACAAAGAAGTGAATTTATAGTGTAAATAGCCTAATATTTTCAAATATTATTATAGTCTAAAAGTATATAACTTAATTATGTATCGATTATTGAGAAATAAACGTTATTCATTATTCACTAATCTCAGATCACTGCAATTGTATTGAATCAATTCACAATTGCTAATGCCATTCAACTTTCATTCGTCTCTGATACATAAAGAAATTGCAAAATGGAGAAGGACGAAAGTAATAAAAAGACTCAGGCAGCAAATTTTAAGAAAGAAGAGAAAGATATATGACCGACATTGTTTTGGAACACAAATTAGTGTTGAAAATAAAATGACTGATAGCTCTGCTAAGCGTAAGGAAGAGACATGGAAATAAATTGCAAATGAATACAATTCTAGGTTAGAAAAAAGAAGATAAACAACATTCATGTAAACCAATTTTTAAAAATCAGTTTAACTGAATACATGTAAAAAAACATATCACTTTACAAAAAGTAATGCAGACAACATTTATTTTTTATAAACATTATCCTATTACATTCCTTTACAAAAAACCATACATATTTCCTAAAGGCAAAGGTGATACTCTAGACATTCTAAACACTCAGTTATATAATCATACACATCACGCAGAAAGAGACCTGCATTATCAGTAAAAAAACTAAACATCTCAACAATGTCTGAATGATGTATTTTATAAGTACAAGTTTTTTGATATTTCAAAGTTCCTGTTAACCATGGCAGTAATTGATTAACACAATTTCTCGATCCTGTCATGCTATAACTTTAGATGCTTTCAGCTTACTTATAATTTCCTCAATCTCTTGAGTGTGACTATTATTACCAGCATCCCTCGACGCAATTAGTAACCTCAATATATTTACTAGTCTATTTGGATTTTCAAGCGTTGATATCACTGAATCATCATCATATGAAGATTTCATATTCTCGCAACTTCCGATGTATCCAGATTTTTCACCAACAGTAGTCTCCAGTGAAGGACAGAGGCTTGATCCGGTATAACATTCCCCTCTATACATCTTCGGATCTTCAAGTGCAGGTGAGAGAGTCGATTCAGTATAACATGTTGCTCTATGAAACTTAAATCTTGACAAAGAACGATTCTTAAAAATCCGCCCGCATACACAGCATCTAATAACGCGTTTTCCTTCATGTGTAATGTATGAAAAATCGAGTTTCTCATTCGTCAGTTGCACAGATTTTCTCGGGCAGTAGCTCATGCTAAAACTAAAAGAAATTAAATGAATACGTGAATACTAACGCTCGAAGGAATTAAAAGCGAATGAATGAATTCATAACACGCACCTATGTATATATCCAGGATGAGGACGACGGAGGGAATTGCGATCAATGCATAGCAGGGAGAAAGGATACTCTCTTGAAACATTAGTCATCTAGACAACTATTGTTCACGGAGCCTGTAGACGTCAGGTTGAATGGGACAGACCTCAGGTTCAAATCTTTAAGGGTACGGACCCCTGGCTTTTGCCTGGCATGTATACTAAACCATCCTAACAGCGAAACATTACATTACAACGACACGTAACCAGAACATGACGAGTGCGAGCATGGAAAAAGGATGCTCTCTGGGAACATTAGTGGAAAAGGATGCTCTCTGGAAACACTCGCCATCCGCACAACGGATTGTCCCTAACATTTCCAGATTTCGGAACGTTCAACATCGTGACGCGCTCCTGTCATCTACATTTCGACGAAATTTTACCTCCTGAATTAGTTTGGTGCTCTGTATAGAACCTCAGAATATGCATTACGCTGCGTGTCCCTAGCGTTTCCAGCTCCTGAATCGTTCCAGCTAGTGGAATGCCTCTACCATCTTCATGTCAACGATCTGTTACTCTGAATTTAAGTTTGGTGATCTGTATAGACCTGTACAACATGCATTACGCTATGTAACAGACTCATCACGCTATGTAACAACATGTTCACGCTATGTAACAACATGATCACGCTATGTAACAACATGATCACGCTATGTAACAACATGATCACGCCATGTAACAACATGACCACGCTATGTAACAACACGATCACGCTATGTAACAACACGATCACGCTATGTAACAACTGATCACGCTATGTAACAACATGATCACGCTATGTAACAACCTGAGTACGCTATGTAACAACATGATCACGCCATGTAACAACATGATCACGGTATGTAACAACCTGATCACGCTATGTAACAACATGATCACGCTATGTAACAACATGATCACGCTATGTAACAGACTCATCACGCTATGTAACAACATGATCACGCTATGTAACAACCTGAGCACGCTATGTAACATGATCACGCTATGTAACAACATGAACACGCTATGTAACAATACGATCACGCTATGTAACAACATGAACACGCTATGTAACAACATGTTCACGCTATGTAACAAACTGATCACGCTATGTAACAACATGATCACGCTATGTAACAACATGATCACACTATGTAACAACACGATTACGTTATGTAACAACCTGATCACGCTATGTAACAAAACGATCACGCTATGTAACAACATGTTCACGCTATGTAACAACATGTTCACGCTATGTAACAACATGATCACGCTATGTAACAACCTGATCACGCTATGTAACAACATGATTACGCTATGTAACAACTGATCACGCTATGTAACAACATGATCACGCTATGTAACAACCTGATCACGCTATGTAACAACCTGATCACGCTATGTAACAACATGTTCACGCTATGTAACAACACGATCACGCTATGTAACAACACGATCACGCTATGTAACAACCTGATCACGCTATGTAACAACATGTTCACGCTATGTAACAACATGATCACGCTATGTAACAACCTGATCACGCTATGTAACAACATGATTACGCTATGTAACAACTGATCACGCTATGTAACAACACGATCACGCTATGTAAAAACACGATCACGCTATGTAACAACTGATCACGCTATGTAACAATATGATCACGCTATGTAACATCATGAACACGCTATGTAACAATACGATCATGCTATGTAACAACCTGAGCACGCTATGTAACAACATGATCACGCTATGTAACAACATGAACACGCTATGTAACAACCTGATCACGCTATGTAACAACATGATCACGCTATGTAACAACCTGATCATGCTATGTAACAACATGTTCACGCTATGTAACAACACGATCACGCTATGTAACAAAACGATCACGATATGTAACAACACGATCACGCTATGTAACAACACGATCACGCAATGTAACAACTGATCACGCTATGTAACAACATGATCACGCTATGTACAACCTGTGTACGCTATGTAACAACATGATCACGCCATGTAAAAACTGATCACGCTATGTAACATCATGCTCAAGCTATGTAACAACTGATCACGCTATGTAACAACATGATCACGCTATGTAACAACCTGAGCGCGTTATGTAACAATCTGATCACGCTATGTAACAACACGATCACGCTATAAAACAACATGATCACGCTATGTAACAACCTGAGTACGCCATGTAACAACATGATCACGCCATGTAACAACTGATCACGCTATGTAACAACATGCTCAAGCTATGTAACAACTGATCACGCTATGTAACAACATGATCACGCTATGTAACAACCTGAGCACGCTATGTAACAATCTGATCACGTTATGTAACAACTGATCACGCTATGTAACTATGATTATGCTATGTAACAACATGATCACGCTATGTAACAACATGTTCACGCTATGTAACAACATGACCACGCTATGTAACAAAACGATCACGCTATGTAACAACACGATCACGCTATGTAACAACACGATCACGCTATGTAACAACTGATCACGCTATGTAACAACATGATCACGCTATGTAACAACCTGAGTATGCTATGTAACAACATGATCACGCCATGTAACAACTGATCACGCTATGTAACAACTGATCACGCTATGTAACAACATGATCACGCTATGTAACAACATGAGCACGCTATGTAACTACATGATCACGTTATGTAACAACTGATCACGCTATGTAACAACCTGATTACGCTATGTAACAACATGATCACGCTATGTAACAACATGTTCACGCTATGTAACAACATGATCACGCTATGTAACAACATGTTCAAGCTATGTAATAACATGATCACGCTATGTAACAACATGATGACGCTATGTAACAACCTGATCACGCTATGTAACATGTTCACGCTATGTAACAACTGATCACGCTATGTAACAACATGATCACGGTATTAACAACCTGAGCACGCTATGTAACAACATGATCACGCTATGTAACAACATGTTCACGCTATGTAACAACACGATCACGCTATGTGACAACACGATCACGCTATGTAACAACATGGACACGTTATGTAACAACATGGACACGCTATGTAACAACATGAACACGCTATGTAACAATACGATCAAGTAATGTAACAACCTGAGCACGCTATGTAACAACATGATCACGCTATGTAACAACCTGATCACGCTATGTAACAACATGATCACGCTATGTAACAACACGATCACGCTATGTAACAACATGATCACGCTATGTAAATAGGGTGGACCATTTAAGTTGAGGCTATACAATATATCCAAAACTAAGCGTTGTAGAAAGAAATGTCTTTAATTAAACTTGATTGATATTATGACGAAAGTAAATGCCGCTAGTCGTGTTTCGTTTGGAGGCCGTTATGAGGGTCATTTTGGGTCAATTTATTTTTTTAAATGGGAACCTACAATTAGGGTCCCATTTAAAAAGACCCTGAAATGACCCTCACTACGTCCTCCAAACGAAATACGACTAGCGGCATTTACTTTCGTCATAATATCAATCAAGTTTTATTAAAGAAATTTCTTTCTACAATGCTTAGATTTGGATATATTGTATAGCCTCAACTTAAATGGTCCACCCTATTTACATAGCGTGATCATGTTGTTACATAGCGTGATCGTGTTGTTACATAGCGTGATCATGTTGTTACATAGCGTAATCAGGTTGTTACATAGCGTGATCGTGTTGTTACATAGCGTGATCGTGTTGTTACATAGCGTGATCAGGTTGTTACATAGCGTGATCATGTTGTTACATAGCATGCTCAGGTTGTTACATAGTGTTCATGTTGTTACATAGCGTGATCATGTTGTTACATAGCGTGCTCAGGTTGTTACATTGCTTGATCGTATTGTTACATAGCGTGTTCATGTTGTTACATAGCGTGTCCATGTTGTTACATAGCGTGTCCATGTTGTTACATAGCGTGATCGTGTTGTCACATAGCGTGATCGTGTTGTTACATAGCGTGAACATGTTGTTACATAGCGTGATCATGTTGTTACATTGCGTGCTCAGGTTGTTACATACCGTGATCATGTTGTTACATAGCGTGATCAGTTGTTACATAGCGTGAACATGTTACATAGCGTGATCAGGTTGTTACATAGCGTCATCATTTTGTTACATAGCGTGATCATGTTGTTACATAGCTTGAACATGTTGTTACATAGCGTGATCATGTTGTTACATAGCGTGAACATGTTACATAGCGTGATCATGTTGTTACATAGCGTAATCAGGTTGTTACATAGCGTGATCAGTTGTTACATAACGTGATCATGTAGTTACATAGCGTGCTCATGTTGTTACATAGCGTGATCATGCTGTTACATAGCGTGATCAGTTGTTACATAGCTTGAGGATGTTGTTACATAGCGTGATCAGTTGTTACATGGCGTGATCATGTTGTTACATAGCATACTCAGGATGTTACATAGCGTGATCATGTTGTTACATAGCGTGATCAGTTGTTACATAGCGTGATCGTGTTGTTACATAGCGTGATCGTGTTGTTACATAGCGTGATCGTTTTGTTACATAGCGTGATCGTGTTGTTACATAGCGTGATCGTTTTGTTACATAGCGTGGTCATGTTGTTACATAGCGTGAACATGTTGTTACATAGCGTGATCATGTTGTTACATAGCGTAATCATAGTTACATAGCGTGATCAGTTGTTACATAACATGATCAGATTGTTACATAGCGTGCTCAGGTTGTTACATAGCGTGATCATGTTGTTACATAGCATGATCAGTTGTTACATAGCTTGAGCATGTTGTTACATAGCGTGATCAGTTGTTACATGGCGTGATCATGTTGTTACATGGCGTACTCAGGTTGTTACATAGCGTGATCATGTTGTTTTATAGCGTGATCGTGTTGTTACATAGCGTGATCAGATTGTTACATAGCGTGCTCAGGTTGTTACATAGCGTGATCATGTTGTTACATAGCGTGATCAGTTGTTACATAGCTTGAGCATGATGTTACATAGCGTGATCAGTTTTTACATGGCGTGATCATGTTGTTACATAGCGTACTCAGGTTGTTACATAGCGTGATCATGTTGTTACATAGCGTGATCAGTTGTTACATAGCGTGATCGATATGTTACCTAGCGTGATCGTGTTGTTACATAGCGTGATCGTTTTGTTATATAGCGTGATCGTGTTGTTACATAGCGTGAACATGTTGTTACATAGCGTGAACATGTTGTTACATAGCATGATCAGGTTGTTACATAGCGTGATCATGTTGTTACATAGCGTGATCAGGTTGTTACATAGCGTGTTCATGTTGTTACATAGCGTGATCATGTTGTTACATAGCGTGCTCAGGTTGTTACATAGCATGATCGTATTGTTACATAGCGTGTTCATGATGTTACATAGCGTGATCATATTGTTACATAGCGTGATCAGTTGTTACATAGCGTGATCGTGTTGTTACATAGCGTGATCGTGTTGTTACATAGTGTGATCAGTTGTTACATAGCGTAATCATGTTGTTACATAGCGTGATCAGGTTGTTACATAGCGTGATCATGTTGTTACATAGCGTGAACATGTTGTTACATAGCGTGATCAGGTTGTTACATAGCGTGATCGTGTTGTTACATAGCGTGATCGTTTTGTTACATAGCGTGAACATGTTGTTACATAGCGTGATCAGGTTGTTACATAGCGTGATCAGGTTGTTACATAGCGTGATCATGTTGTTACATAGCGTGATCAGTTGTTACATAGCGTAATCATGTTGTTACATAGCGTGATCAGGTTGTTACATAGCGTGATCATGTTGTTACATAGCGTGAACATGTTGTTACATAGCGTGAACATGTTGTTACATAGCGTGATCGTTTTGTTACATAGCGTGAACATGTTACATAGCGTGATCAGGTTGTTACATAGCGTGATCATGTTGTTACATAGCGTGATCAGGTTGTTACATAACGTAATCATGTTGTTACATAGTGTGATCATGTTGTTACATAGCGTGATCATGTTGTTACATAGCGTGATCAGTTTGTTACATAGCGTGAACATGTTGTTACATAGCGTGTTCATGTTGTTACATAGCGTGATCGTATTGTTACATAGCGTGTTCATGTTGTTACATAGCGTGATCATGTTACATAGCGTGCTCAGGTTGTTACATAGCGTGATCATGTTGTTACATAGCGTGATGAGTCTGTTACATAGCGTGATCATGTTGTTACATAGCGTGATCATGTTGTTACATAGCGTGATCAGGTTGTTACATACCGTGATCATGTTGTTACATGGCGTGATCATGTTGTTACATAGCGTACTCAGGTTGTTACATAGCGTGATCATGTTGTTACATAGCGTGATCAGTTGTTACATAGCGTGATCGTGTTGTTACATAGCGTGATCGTGTTGTTACATAGCGTGATCGTTTTGTTACATAGCGTGGTCATGTTGTTACATAGCGTGATCATGTTGTTACATAGCGTGATCATGTTGTTACATAGCGTGATCATGTTGTTACATGGCGTGATCATGTTGTTACATAGCGTGATCATGTTGTTACATAGCGTGATCATGTTGTTACATAGCGTGAACATGTTGTTACATAGCGTGATGTGTCTGTTACATAGCGTAATGCATGTTGTACAGGTCTATACAGATCACCAAACTTAAATTCAGAGTAACAGATCGTTGACATGAAGATGGTAGAGGCATTCCACTAGCTGGAACGATTCAGGAGCTGGAAACGCTAGGGACACGCAGCGTAATGCATATTCTGAGGTTCTATACAGAGCACCAAACTAATTCAGGAGGTAAAATTTCGTCGAAATGTAGATGACAGGAGCGCGTCACGATGTTGAACGTTCCGAAATCTGGAAATGTTAGGGACAATCCGTTGTGCGGATGGCGAGTGTTTCCAGAGAGCATCCTTTTCCACTAATGTTCCCAGAGAGCATCCTTTTTCCATGCTCGCACTCGTCATGTTCTGGTTACGTGTCGTTGTAATGTAATGTTTCGCTGTTAGGATGGTTTAGTATACATGCCAGGCAAAAGCCAGGGGTCCGTACCCTTAAAGATTTGAACCTGAGGTCTGTCCCATTCAACCTGACGTCTACAGGCTCCGTGAACAATAGTTGTCTAGATGACTAATGTTTCAAGAGAGTATCCTTTCTCCCTGCTATGCATTGATCGCAATTCCCTCCGTCGTCCTCATCCTGGATATATACATAGGTGCGTGTTATGAATTCATTCATTCGCTTTTAATTCCTTCGAGCGTTAGCATTCACGTATTCATTTAATTTCTTTTAGTTTTAGCATGAGCTACTGCCCGAGAAAATCTGTGCAACTGACGAATGAGAAACTCGATTTTTCATACATTACACATGAAGGAAAACGCGTTATTAGGTGCTGTGTATGCGGGCGGATTTTTAAGAATCGTTCTTTGTCAAGATTTAAGTTTCATAGAGCAACATGTTATACTGAATCGACTCTCTCACCTGCACTTGAAGATCCGAAGATGTATAGAGGGGAATGTTATACCGGATCAAGCCTCTGTCCTTCACTGGAGACTACTGTTGGTGAAAAATCTGGATACATCGGAAGTTGCGAGAATATGAAATCTTCATATGATGATGATTCAGTGATATCAACGCTTGAAAATCCAAATAGACTAGTAAATATATTGAGGTTACTAATTGCGTCGAGGGATGCTGGTAATAATAGTCACACTCAAGAGATTGAGGAAATTATAAGTAAGCTGAAAGCATCTAAAGTTATAGCATGACAGGATTGAGAAATTGTGTTAATCAATTACTGCCATGGTTAACAGGAACTTTGAAATATCAAAAAACTTGTACTTATAAAATACATCATTCAGACATTGTTGAGATGTTTAGTTTTTTTACTGATAATGCAGGTCTCTTTCTGCGTGATGTGTATGATTATATAACTGAGTGTTTAGAATGTCTAGAGTATCACCTTTGCCTTTAGGAAATATGTATGGTTTTTTGTAAAGGAATGTAATAGGATAATGTTTATAAAAAATAAATGTTGTCTGCATTACTTTTTGTAAAGTGATATGTTTTTTTACATGTATTCAGTTAAACTGATTTTTAAAAATTGGTTTACATGAATGTTGTTTATCTTCTTTTTTCTAACCTAGAATTGTATTCATTTGCAATTTATTTCCATGTCTCTTCCTTACGCTTAGCAGAGCTATCAGTCATTTTATTTTCAACACTAATTTGTGTTCCAAAACAATGTCGGTCATATATCTTTCTCTTCTTTCTTAAAATTTGCTGCCTGAGTCTTTTTATTACTTTCGTCCTTCTCCATGTTGCAATTTCTTTATGTATCAGAGACGAATGAAAGTTGAATGGCATTAGCAATTGTGAATTGATTCAATACAATTGCAGTGATCTGAGATTAGTGAATAATGAATAACGTTTATTTCTCAATACTCGATACATAATTAAGTTATATACTTTTAGACTATAATAATATTTGAAAATATTAGGCTATTTACACTATAAATTCACTTCTTTGTTGTTTGCCTATACTAATCTATGGTCTCAGTACATACAACTCCTGGTTTTCTATGTATCGATGACCCTCTGTCTACTTGTTTATGTTTCATTATATATACCTTTATTTTTTTTAATGTGCCATATGTATGATTTCCTGTGTTACGTCTTGTTACGTGGTTACGTTAGATGATAGACAATGAGAAGATCCTGAACAAACAAGGTGGGAATAGGTTAGGACGTATACTTCACTGTAAACCGATATACTGTTTGTCCCTCTCCGTCTCGCGCACTACTGTTTAACAAATATAAAGTTTGTAAGGTTTAGAAATTAAGTATATAAAAGTGTTGTAAGGCTGGATGAGAAAAGTTTTATAATCGAATTACTCTCTATATTACAGTATAAACCTACATTCCTCCTCCTTCAATCTCTGTCTATCCTTGTATCTCTCCCGTTTTCCATATTTCTCCCATATAAACGTATACTCTAATCCTCAAACCATGTCTAGACTAGCACCTCTCCTCGTATACCCTACCGCTCTCATATAAATGCATTTTCCTCCTTGAAGACTCTCTCAACCTAGCACCTACCTTCGTTTTCCCTATATTTTCCCATATAGACGTATACTCTCTCATTCAGACCTTCCCGACTAGCCTAGCACTTCTCCTCATATTGCCCTACCTCTCTCATATAAGATACATTCCCTCATTCAACACCGTCTAGCCTAGCATCGACCCTCGTATTCCCTATCTCACGCATATAAACACCTACTCCATCATTCAAAACTCCTATCCTAATACCTCTCCTCGGTTTGCTATATCGCTCATATTCTACCCTTCAAGTCCTGTTTTGTATAGCATCTTTCCTTGTGTTCCCTATCTCTCTCGTATAAAGCATATCCCTCCCTCCTTTAGCATCTGACTAGCCTAGCATCAGCCCTGGTATTCCCTATCTCTCCACTATAAATACTTCTATCTAGAGACCTAATGTTTCAGGAGAGCATCCTTTCCCCTATAGAAGTTTATTTGGTGTCTTTATCTTAATTAGTTTAGGAGTTATTAAATTTATAATTAAATTACATTTTATCGGTATTCGAACCCTGGACACCAGAACCAATATTATTTACAATATTAGTTTGATATGTTTAAGGGTGCTGTATGCATTTACAGTATCAATCTAAGTGATATATTCTAGAGTATAGAGAAAAATAAGTAAGTGATTGAAAGATCGGGATTCGAAGTAAGGACAGCTGATTGAAAATTATATACAGTATTAATTGCCCCTCATAGGAGCTATCAATCATGCTTTGGTCAATTCCTCTACCTCTCTTAGTTTCTGAGATAATGATGATTTAAACAATAGGCTCGAACCCAGAACGTCAGGTATCTAATTACACATCCACAAGATACTACCTAGTAACATAAACGCAATAAACTTTATTTGGCGTCTTTATCTTAATTAGTTTAGGAGTTATTAAATTTATAATTAAATTACATTTTATCGGTATTCGAACCCTGGACACCAAAAACAAAATTATTTACAATATTAGTTTGATATGTTTAAAGGTGCTGTATGCAGTTACAGCATCAATCTAAGTGACATATTCTAGAGTATAGAAAAAAATAAGTAAGTGATTGAAAGATCGGGATTCGAAATAAGGACAACTGATTGAAAATTATATACAGTATTAATTACCCATCATAGGAGCTATCAATCATGCTTTGATCAATTCCTCTACCTCTTTTAGTTTCTGAGATAATGACGATTTAAACATTAGGCTCGAACCCAGAACGTCAGGTATCTAATTACACCTCCACAAGATACTACCTAATAACATAAAGGCAATAAAGTTTATTTGGCGTCTTTATCTTAATTAGTTTAGGAGTTATTAAATTTATAATTAAATTACATTTTATCGGTATTCGAACCCTGGACACCATGTACCCAAATATACATTCACAAGAAACTATCTAATGACATTAATGTAATAAACTTTATTTGATGTCTTTATCGTAATTAGTCTCTGAGTTATTAGAAGCTGAATTTGTAATTCGAACCCGGCCATCCTGGTCAACTTGGAACTCGTTGGAGAAGCTGCTGCTTTTTATATCATTTCCATCGCTAAAATCTAAAGTGTTGAGTGTTGGGCAGAGCACTTAGGAAAACAATTACTGACATTGTTCGCTAATGGGGTGAAAGCGTCTAAAGTTGGCAGCTAATAGAGGTCACCGTTACCGCCAGGCGGAAGTAGGTCGTTCGCTAATGTATGTAAACAGATCCAGAATGTAAACTTAAAAGCCTATTAATGTTGTGAAAGCGTCTAACATGTTCAGCTAATGGACAAGCGCTTTCCCCGGATAGAAGAAGGCTGCGTGTTCTCATTACATGACAGACTGTCCCCGTGAGCAGACTACTTATACTCACGCTCCAGTCAACAATTCATTATTCAAAAAACTTAATTGCTCGAGGATGCAATGTGCAGGCCTTAGTAGTCATAAAAAAATGTTTGACGAACATTACCTAATTAATTTGCCGAGGGGCGGCAGGACTCGAGAAAACAATTCCCTCAAGTCAGGACGCCACGGCACGCGACTAGACCGCTTGGGGGAGGGGGGTAGGACCTGTCGGCATCTCCGGCGGTCATTAGCGGGTTACATATGTTTACATATGTATTACCACACATATCCATTAGACTTGACATTAGCAGAGGTCATTAGAGGGTTACACGTGTTTACATATGTTTAAATATGTTAAAACACATGTAATTACCCTTATCAGCTGTCGGCATCTTCCTTTGCGCCAGAACATACCTTTTATTTCTACTAACATAACTAAAAAATAGTCGAATAAATACTAAACTTGGTATAGGTATAAGTCCAGTATCTTCCAAGAGTTAGATCATACATGAAATCCCCAAACAACCCTTTACATGGAACACTTTTTGCTTTTCTTTAACTTTCTCTCCATTTTGATTAAAATATCATATGTTTGAGTTATTGGTATGAAGACAAAAATGTACATTTTGAATTTTCTGGGAACAGCCTCTGAAGTTCAGTTCATTCTTTTTGAATTTTTCGTAGGTACCTAACTGGTAAACCATAAGAAATATATTAAAACTTACTACAGGAAAATGCAGATCTCGTTAAAATACACAATTTATGTCTGTACAAAATTGTTTGTAGTAACAACTGTTTCAGAGATGTTATGCTGCTTTTGGTTTGAGATTTCTCAATACTTCTAATTTTTATTTTCTCTAATACTTACTTATACTAAGTAGAGGCAGTATTGCACCCCACCCGAAAAGAGATGACCGAGATTTCATCGGAAATATTCGTTTTGAGACTTCTTGAATTAAAAAAAAAACACGTCTTTAGAAAGAAAAAAAAGTGTACGGTGTGTGGTGTGTGGCTTTTAAATCTATTTATAGACGCTCTTTATCTACTATGGTTCTAAGCGTCCCATTTTTTATTGGGCGTGAAAGACAGCAAATTTTGCCCAGAGGCCTCTTTATTTGGCTTGAGGTTCTATTATGTGCCGTAAATCTACTACACGGAACAACCGATTTTACTTCCTTTCCGAAGGAAGCCATGCTAAGGGTTTTTACGCCCGAAAAAATCCATCGCCTCCGCCGGGTTTGAACCTGCGACCTCGGGAACTAGAGGCTAGCATGGTACCCCTAGACCATGGTGGGCGAGTGTAAATGTGTGTGTGTGTGTGTGTGTGTGTGTGTGTGTGCCTGTCTGTCTGTGAACAGCATAACTAAAAACCTAAAGATCCGTTAAATACCTAACTGAATATTTAAGTTCCAAGGATTCGACACAAAGGTTTTCAAGAAAATCCCCACTCCAAACTATCCCTAACATGAAAAAAATGCCATTTTCGATTTTCTCAAAATGGCTCTAACCATTTTGATTAAACTACCACATATTCAAGATATTTACATGGCAAATGAAAGGTATATCTTGAATTTTTCTGGAATAACCTGTGAAGTCCTCTTCATTCTGAATGACTTTTGCATAACTGGTAAACCATAAAAGATAGACAAAATGTTACTACACAAGCATGTAGATCTCGTTAGAGCACACAATTTGTGTCAAATAAAATGTTTTGTGAAGTTTACCATTTCCGAGATATTCTCTGTTATTGGTTTGAATTCTCAAATACTTTACGATTTTCTCAATTGCAAATTGCTATTCAGTTTCCCCCATGTTCATGCAAAGAACACGGAATTACAACGCCACCACATAGCGACCAAAAGATTTGACTATCGAATTCACCTACTGCATTCTTCTTATATCTACAACGAAATGTGAAAATGCGTAATGGAAGTTTATCTCTATTAAAAGTAGGTAAAAGATTAAGCTTTTGTTGGAATAGTCTGTAGAAGAGGGACTAGAGAAAGCCATGTGAATGCCACACATTAAATTTTGTAAGTGCTATGTTTCTCGTGATATCATGCAAGTATTAATCTAACTTCAAAGCACCCGGCATACAACGATGTGCTTTCATCCTCTCTTTTGCAAGAGTTTATTCCTCCATGCTCCTGAAAGAAAAATTTGAATGAAGTTTGCACATGTTGCACTTATTGCTTATTTTGTATTAATTTCTAGACACCATGAATAGCATAATGGGTAAAAGAATCACTGCGATAAATGAATAGTATCATGTAGGTATACGGGGCATAACGTAAATTTGTAATGGGTAGAGAAAGTCGTATGAGTGCACATCGAATTTTTTTATTTTGCAACACAATATAACCTCTGCTAAAATGTGATTTTTTGCTCAGGGTAGCCCATCATACACTTTAGTATCAATTATTCATCCAAACTTTAAAATTACTAGACTTTTTTGAGTTACAGTTTTATTTTAATTGCACGCCTAAGGATGTGAACTACCAGATTAAATCAATTCCACGCTGGCAGGAATTTTACGGGAGCAAGATATTGTAAACTCCGGCTAGTGCGGAATAAATAAATAAATAAATAAATAAATTGAGTTTTATTTATGGACGCTCCTTAACTGTCATGGTTCTTAGCTTCCGTTTTTATTGGGCTTGAAAGAACGCAAATTTTGCTCAAAGGCCTCATTGTCAGTCTTGTTCTTTCACGTACCATTAATCTACGACTCACTCGGGACCACCGGCTTTACTTCCCTTCCGAAGGAAGTCATGCTAAGGGTTTTTACGCCCGAAAAATTTATCGCCCTCCATCGGGTTTGAACACGCTACCTGGGGAACGCTAGTGCGGAGCATTGCTATTTAGTTAGATGTAGTTTCTCTAAGTGGAACTACTAAGCATTACACCAGACTCCTGCCTTAATTACGCCATTGCTTTCCCGCCAAACATTGAGGTTAGGAAACAACGTTTCAAATTCACATTATGTTTTCTTGCCAAGAGCAAATTAAGACAGAGTTGATAATGTGGGATCTAATGGAACACCAAGTAATGTTAAAAGGTTACATGACATCGGTAATTATTCTTGAATTAATGAAATCAAAGCCAATACACGAGATTACCTTTCTGATAAGTCTTTGCCATTCAGTCGCAGACGTCAAGGTGCACTCTGCGGGCGGCAAGAGAAAATTACTATTCTTGGGATGGAAGTGAGAGAAAAAGAAGCACCAAGAAAAAACAAACATCCCTTCTCCGTTGCAGGGACATAAAAGTATTGTTAATATAGAATATTATACTTCATATATTTCTACTGATGATAGTTTATCGAAACTCGAATAATTAAAGTGAAATATCTGATCACAAGTGTTTAACTGTTGGCACTTTGAGAGGAACCAAGGGACGAAGCGTGCGATTTACCCATATTTTGGGTGCATAACAATTAGAGTGATAAACAAAATTAATAGTTGATAACGTAAAGGAGAGTTTACGATTTACTTTTATTATAACATAAGTGCTTCTATAAGAAAAACAGGGAAGGGAAACTCTGGAACACGCCGAGGGATCTCCTATTTGAAAATGCCTCAAATGGTAGGCACAAATAGACACCGTGCCAACAGTGTTCAGTTGAAGTCCTTAGATTCCACGCCGCGCGGGAGCCAGTTTCCGCGAAAGTGTGACGTCACAGAGCTCGGAATTTATCCGACACTGACCGACAGCAAACATTCCTAAGTTGACTCAGTTTGTCGGATAAGGCAAAAATTCACCATTTGTGCTACTTAGAAAGGAACTTTGTAACCTGTTTTTATTTTCTCTACCACGCACCTAGTATATTGTAGCACCTGCTACAATCCAACCAAATGTTCCACATCCATATTTCAATGGAAATAGATGCATGTTTTGAGGCCCCCTGACACCTAAAAACGCATTTTTAGAAAAAGGTCCGCTTGAATATGTCTCTGAACAGCGCAACTCAAAAACGAAATGTCGGATAAATACCAAAATTAGTATTTAAGTTCAGTATCTTCCAAAGAAGCGACACGAATATTTTCAAAGAATTCTCCCCACCCCGAATTACCATTTACATGAAAAATGTTTCGTTATTTTTCATTTTCTCAAAAATGGCTGCAGATTTTGATTAGGAATGGGACCTCGATACCTTGATACCATCGATACTCGCTGGTATCGAAGTGTGTCTAATAATTTGAGATAAACATTCGATACTTCAAATGCTTAAGTTTTGTGTTACTGAAAGTTGTTACGTTTAACATAATGCTTAAGGAATGAAAAGAGTGGAGACTTCATGTTATTGCCTCGCACGTGTCCCCAAAGAGTAGTTGGACTATAGTTCTTGATAGACCTTGACTGCGTTTCCTGTGGGTGAATCAAGCAACGTTCCATATATCTTGTGTCCAAATGAAAACATACAAAACAACGGGAGAAGGAGTAGAGGTACACACGCAACATGCAGCGTTAACTGCGTTGTGAATGAAGCTAATTTAGCTGAGAAAACTAAATGACATTTACCTGGCTTGGTGACTCACTCTCAGCTATTACAGTTACTTAAACCGGTGACCAAAATCTGTGAATCCAGCAGAAACAAATCAGAACTTAAGACGTGAGATAATACAGCGAATGGAAATGTGAGTTATTCTTAGTTGTTTGAGTTACATGAAATAAATAAATATATACCTATATTGGTTTATAATTCAAGATTGCAGAATGAAGAATTGCTAGTATTTGTTTCTCTATGGTTAGAAAATCCTTTAAAAGAAGTTTTCAGCATAAAATATATTACATAAGAAGCAAAGCAAAGAAACTATTATTATTATTATTATTATTATTATTATTATTATTATTAGCCTTGACTAATAATAGGTAATATATATTCTGTGGAATTATCAAGATAAAAGTGACTGCCAATTGCAGAAGGTCAAACAGGAACAATTTCGGAATTACCATACAATACAAAAAAAGGATTTGTGCGTTTATACACAGAAAATTACTAATAGGTAAGAATACAATTCAGTGAACAAGCTATCGCTTTACAGTGTTTTAAAAAATGAGTATCGAGTTTTGGTGCTCAAAAATCAGTATCGGTATCGAGTATCGAGCAATAGTGGTATTGCCCCATCACTAATTGTATTAAAATACAATAGATACATTCTAAGATATTTAAATATCGACTAAAAGTGTATACTTATTGAACTTTCTGGGAATAGGCAGTGAAATCCTCTTCATTCGAGCGAATTATGTATAGATAACTGATAAGTCATAAGATATAGCAAAGCCTGTTACACAAAAATGTAGATAGATTTCTTTAGAACACTAAATTTTTTTCAAATAGCTTTTCTTGTGGCATCAGCCATTTCCGAGACATCCGTTGTTATTGGTTTGAATTGTTCAATATATTTATCAATTTTTGAAGTGCTGTCACCATTCAGTTTTATTCGAGTGTAGAATTTCAAGGACAGCATATACAAACCCACTTTTTCACTATCGCTTCGGTTTCCTGTACCTATTCCTCTTGAAACTTAACACGAAGTGCGTCGCGAAACCATTTCTGCAAACATTTATCTCAATATTATAGTAGACAACAAAATAGGCTTTTATAAGATTACTTTGTAGAATCTATATAAAAATAAGCGACAGTGAGTAGAAGAGGTCGTGTGAAAATAACACATCAGAATTTTAAAGAATTGCGACTTAGGCGATTTTGTCTTGAGTTGTGTAATATCTGGTCGACATTGTGGAATTGCTCTGACTGACCCAAAAGGTTGTCGACATGCCAGGATAGCTAAGGGTTATGCTGACGACATTATATATTTTTTAAAAAGAATATTATGCCTTACATTCACGTGGCTTTCTACCTTCTAATTATTCTTAGAAAAGCTTATTTTTATCTATTTTATTTTAATCGAGATAAAACCTTTGCAGAAATAGTTAAATTACGCGTTTCGATATAGAAACAAAGGGAACAGCGATAGTCAAATGTTTAAGAACAGGATGCTAAATACTGGCCTTAAAATTCCTTACTCTTTCCATGTAATCGCGAGTAACAACTGAATATCGACAAGACTTTATAAAATGACAAAGTACTGAACAATTCGGATTACCTATCATTTTGCCGAATCTTAATCATTTTTAATCATTTATATTGTGAAGTTATATCCAATGGCACGAAGAAATTCCAGGCGTCCATTTTCTTCATTATCCTGATAATACGTCAAAATGATAACTTTAAATTTTTTGTGCAGTTAGCCACGTTTTATGAGTTTACCTTTCTCCCTATCAAAAATTCTCTCAGCAAAGTTTCTGCATCCCTTGCTCTTTGTGAAGTTCATTTACTGCTGTATAAAAGCTAAGATGATGTTTACCAATTGTTACTTGTAGACGATTATGGAAACGATGTGCGGTGTTCGTCGTGTAGAGTAGCCCGGTGCTGATTCCAAATACCAAGTGGATATTTTGACCGCACAACTCGTCTTCTGCCCCGTGATCTTCGGCCTGAGATGTAATTTATATCGAAGTACTTTAATATGACTTGAATTTCTTCACAAGAACTTTCTTGTAATTCTTGAAAGCACTTTGGCAAGTCTTCGACGAGAAATTGAAATTGAATTTTATTTATGGACGCTCTTTAACTGCTGTGATCCTTGGCGTCCCATTCTGTATTGGGCGTGAAAGACCGGTAATTTTGCTCGGAGGCCTCTATCAGGCTAGAAGTTATTTTACGTGCCGTAAATCACGGAGCCACTGGATTTACTTCCCTTCCGAAGGAAGCCATGTTAAGAATTTTTACCCCCGAAAAAAATCCATCGCCTTCTGACGGTTTTGAACCCGCGACCTCGGGAACTAGAGGCTAGCATGTTAATCACTACGCCACGGAGGACGACGTCCTCGATGGGAACAAAAGCAAGTGCTAATAGTACATGCGTTTCTATTTTTAAATGTCGGTTTTCATAGTCACTATACCATTTTGTAATCCTTCCGCCTGTATCCTTCTGTACACAGTTTGAGGCAAATGGAAGAAACAACAAGAAATAGAAGAGTCTGGAAGCACCTCAGAAATGCAATTTAAAATAGCTTTTCAAAGTCGTACATTATTTTGGTTGGTAATGTTATCTGAATGGTCAAATTTCGAGCTGTATTCAAAACGCTTTGTGATACTTCTCTACAAGAATTTTGATCTTTGCTTCCAAGCAAACCAAAAACTAATGGTAAAGCAATCATTTGGGTGAACGCCATTGCTTGTCACCAAACTCAATAACTTGAATAACTGCAGGAATATTCTTGGACTCACCTTGAAAGTGCCATCTGAAAACCACGTATTACTTCGGAAAAGGACCTTCCAGATTTTCTTTTGTTGTGAATACTATGACATGGCTTTCTTGATTTAATTCTGCACGGAAGCTTTCGTGCGAAAAGAGCGTCCTTGTATACCGAATGGGTATCTCATATAGTTCGTTTAAAGATCTAGAATTAGCAGATTTATTACGTGTTCCTTCTCTTCTGGTAGCTTGTTTTAAATATTCGTTTTCCGACAAGAAACGAAGTAGGTGCACCTGTAGGAACACGCTGCAACTCTCTTCTCAATATCTGGGATGGCCGAAGCTCCGGGTGGTCTTCAAGCACGCTTAAGATTATAGCCTGATTTTTTCGTCGTGATACGCTTATCTATATGCGCAGTAGCTGGGTAAGTCCATTTATCTACTGGAGGGGTGTTGGGTCAGTAGCAACAGAGCAGCAGACGCGTACAAAACGTGAAATAAGGTGACATCACTCGCGTTCCGAGCGAGTGTTTGACCTATGCAAGGGAATTACTGCCAGCCATTCTCCCGCCACACTAACTACCGTCTCCTCTCGTTTCTGCCTTTTCACGACGGAAAAATCGACCTGTAGTTCGAACAATCTCCGCTTCCGCCTCTTCTCTGTTCGAAGGATGCGTGTGTAATGAATGATCAATCAGCTCCTTTTGTGAATTTCCAACTGTTATGACATCGCAGAGCACTCCTTTGTGCGCAGTTTTACACATTCCCAATAGAGTTTACCTTCTCGGCCAGATTTACATTTATATATCTTCCAGATTACAAAATTATAGGTTCTCCCTGCATTTTGTGGTTACTACAAATCAAATACGTTCGAAGCATGAAACAAACAAGCATAAATGATAAAGTAAGCTTTGTTTTGTAGGATTTAATATGACCACAGTAGTTAAAGTGGGATATAAAAACATAAATTTCAACTTAACCCGAGAAACGGAATTTGCAACATTTACTTTACGGAAATTTGTCTGTTCTGAAAAAATATTTTCGGAAAAATGCATTCGGAAAAATGAACTCGTAAAACGTTATTTTCGGAAAAATAAACGTTATGGGATTTAACTTTCGGAAAAAATAAATCGGAGGAACGAATGGTAACAAACCATTCGAACCATTAATAACGGACATCTCAGAGATGGCTTATGCCACAAAAGGTTTATTTGAAATAAATTGTGTTCTAAAGACATCTACATTTTTTGTGAAGTAGGTTTTTGTCTGTCGCTCATCGTTCGGTTATACAGATTATACTTATAAAATTCCTTCCGAATGAAGAACACCTCACGGTCTATTCCCAAGAATTCAAGATATATCTACTTTTATTTGTCATGTGGGTAAATATGTTTAATACCTATACTATATTTTAATAAAAATCGTCAGAGCCATTATTTATAAAATACAAAATGCCAAAAAATCTTCCATGTAAAGGGAGGTGCGAGGATTTTCGTGAGAACCTTCCTGTCGCATTTTTGGAAGATTCTGAACTTAAATGCCAAGTATTTATACGAATTTTCGCTCTTGAGTTATGTTGCACACAGTCACACTCACGGACACACACACACACACACACACACACACCGATTTGTTTCTAAAAGTGCTTATTTTGGATTCAGGGTGCCTCAATACATGGATTTCAGCTGAAATCTCAATATCGAATTTGTTGGAGGAATGCAATATCTTCTCAACCTACTAGGTATACGTGGTAGATTTCGCTTTCTTTCTCTTCACAACGCCACAAATGACCTCAACACAAAAGCTGTCTCATTGCTCATGTGCTGGGAGAACGGAAGTCGGCAGTCTTTGACTTTTCAAAAAGCCACACCGCTGCCCACGCTGTTCCTCTGTGGAAACATGGGACTGCAAAACTGAAGGACTGTTTCAGCAGCAACGAAAGTACCTCACGAGGTTAATGTGGCTCTTAGATCTTGAAAAAACATATTTTTCCATCTTCTTCATGTTAATTGAGATAAACGTTTGCAGAAAGAATCCTATTAAACAATTCCTTGCAGGCACAAAAGGAATAGAGAAAACTGAAGCGATAGTCAGATGCTTAAAAGTGGATTGCTATACGCTGGCCTTGAAATAACATTTCTTTCCGTGACATCCAGAAAGAGTGACCACTTCAGAAAGTGACTAAGTATTCGAAAATTCGAACAATTAACGATGAATATCTAGGAAATAGCTGATGTCATAAAAACTTGTTTGAAATAAATTATGTATTTTAAGGAGATCCACATTTTTTGTGTGGTAATCTTTTCTCTATCTCTTATGGTTTATTGGATTTATAAAATTTCTTCTGAATGAACAGGTTTTCGTAGGCTATTAGCAGAAAATTTAAGATAAGCATTTTATTTGTCTTGTAAATGTCTTAAACACATGCAATTTAACAAAAATCCTTAGCCATATTTTAAAAAATCAGAAACTACGAAAAATACTGTATGTGAAGGACAGTTTGCGGTGAGGGATTTTTCTTGATAATCCTCGTATCGCATCCAATAGAAGGGTAAAGGAGTTTTAAGTCGCCTCCTATTTATGCGCTGGACAAACGATAGTATTACCATGGATATTGTTTTTGCCACTATCGTAACTCTTGGAAATGAACTCCTGTGGACGTCGCTTTAACCTACTTAAGTGCCGATGGAATAAGTCCGGCTCTCAAAGTGCGATCAATCATTTTTTCCACGACTGCACAATAGTGAAATATCGATCCCTGCAAAAGCAGAACAGAAAAGAATTGAAAGCCGTCCAGATGGGACGTCTACGATCGCTATGACGACTCTCATGGAAACTCTCACACCTTTGTTTTATAGTTCTGTGATACTGACAATGGTAATGGTAGGTACTTACTTACTGTTAGTTTGAAGCCTGTGACCAACGGTGATCTCTACGCTATGTGCGGTGCCAACATTAAAACCATATACCTTTAGATATTCATATGCGTTTATCAAAGAACGTGCATATTTTCGTGGTGAATTCCAGATTAATGAGGGCCGGATAAACAGGGTTCTTATGTACGTTGTGTATGTATGTATGTATGCACCTATGTATATATGCATGTATGTACGAGTATATATGCAATTCCGTTCCTATTTCAATAAAAGCTACAACAAGTATAATATATTTAAATCAAAACTGAAGAAACTTTTAGCTTTTACTCAGTTGATGAGTAGGTATTTAGAATTTAATAAATATTCACTTGCAGAGGCGTATGTTTAGAGTGCACGGGGAAGGGGTGAAATAGGGATAGCTGAAACTCACGCTGCCGGTCATAGCTTAGTTCTGATTTATCCAAGTGAGCAGGATACCAACTGGATCACTGGACAGGGTACATTGACAAAATAAAGGGTTTGGTGGGTCAGGGTGTTGAATAAACAAATTATAAATAGATAATTATAGGACCGAGTGAGATGGCCCTGCGGTAGCGTGTGAGGCTCACATTGGGGAAGATCTGGGTTCGATTCAATTGACCGTCCACTGTGACCTTGAGTTAGATATTCATCGTTTTACCTGATTGGGAGGCGAATGCTGGGGTGGTTTCAGATCTACCGCGATTTGATTTCCGTTCATTACGATTCCGTCTCATGGTTCAGGTGACTTCTAGGTTTCGTGACATAAGGCAGTGCCGTGCGGCGCATGCTTGCTCAAAGAAAGACTATTCCCGTGGACACAAGAGGGCTGCTTGGTTAACGGGGTCGTTCATCGCCCTCTGGGCAGCTCCAGCAGAAGGACGGGTCTTTGAGACGGGAACTTTTTGCGTCTCTGTGACCTGCCTGCTGCGTCCTATAGCCTCCTGTGGCTCCTTTAGTTCATCTCTTCCTCCTGGGGGGGTGGTAGTCACAATAGATCTCTTGTAGTTCACAGTGTGCGAGGTGTCCCCTTAGTTGTTACCCTACTATATAACCAAAACGTTATAGGACCAAAGGGCAAAGAGGAGCACATAGAGACTGTTCTCCACAGCCAGGACTCATTTCCAGTCAGGTGTGTTAGCCACTAGACTACACTTCCCTCACTACCGCTACAGGAGATGCTCTGTCGTATCTGGCACTGCGTTCCTATACTAAACTGTGCGGAGAGTAAGATGAACAAAAGGAGCCATTTAATCAGTGTTACCAACCAGAGTATGGAATGATAGTTTTTCAAAAGAACGGACTGAATTTCCTGTCATGCCCCAATATTTACCTCTGACTTTATGTATATGGTATTCTATTTTCTTATTTATCAACAGGTGTATGTACAGTATAGTGGATATGCTAAAACCTGTAAGTATAAGAGAGTTATAGAAAATAAGCATTTGACCACACTGCATGAATATTACAGTTTTGGTTATCTGGGGAGAGGTTGACCCCCCTCAATACCCCTTTCCGCTTACGCCCCTGTACAGCTGTGTAATTTGTAAGTTATCTATTACAAAATAAATGTCTTAATTTAATTTCTTATCATGCGTATACATTAATTATTACTAACTAGCAAATATAAATTTACAGTATTAATATTTACCAGCATGGTTTGTATATATTGCTACTAAATATACTTATTATCTTGAGAACATACCTCCATCAATGTACGTTGTACTCCATGACTGAAACGATGAATAAAGGTCCCCTCCTTCAGCTTGATAAAAGTTCCAGGGCTGTCTCACCTGGCTGGATCCACCAATAGGAAGCCCTGTCCCCATTTCATTACTTTCCCCCAGTCTCTCCCACCTCTATACACCTTTAAACTCCCAACTTTTATGTTGCGTTCTATTGGCCGCTCTTGTGGACATTTAATTCAAGAAAGGGGAATGTTTTCTCCAGGCGGGAGATAAGGGGTAGATTAAATGGCGAAAATGAACAAGGATAGCAGAGAAGCTGGAGGAAGGGGCGTCGTTTCAAAGACTCCCCATAAGGCTTATGACTTTCGGGGATATCTCAATTCACTAAGCGATGACTGGATACATTTCTGAGGTGGAGGGCATCCAGCGGGCGGAATCCGTTCCGAAATTAGTGTGATGATGAGGATGGCGGTAGAATGAGAGGACCTAAGTAGAATATATAGGGGGAAGCTGGGCCACTTTTTTGCGTTTATATGGGAAAGGATAGGGAAAATGAGGATATATGCTAGGTTGAGAGGCCCTTCAAGGACGAAAAATGCGTTTATATGGGGAAGATAAGGACTACGAGGATCGATGCTAGGCTAGATAGAGGTTGAAGGAGTGGGGATGCGCTTTATATGAGAGATACGGGGGAATACGAGGAGAAGTGTTAGACTAGACAGAGTTTGAGATGCGGAATATGCGTTTATATGGGAAAGATAGGAAAAAAACGTGAACAGATGCTAGGATAGACAGATGCTGAAGCAGGGGGAATATGAACATATATAGGGGAGAGATAGGGAATACGAGGAGAGGTACTAGACTATTCAGGGTTTGAAGGGTATAGTATGGCTTTTTATATGGAGAGACAGCGTATATGCTGGGTTGAGAGAACCTCCAAGGAGGAAAAATGCGTTTATATGGAGAAGATAGGGAAAACGATGAGTGTTCCGAGGTAGAGCAGGGACTGAAGGAGGGAGGTGTATGCTTTATGCGACAGAGATAGGGCATACGAGGAGAGGTGCTAGTGTAGACAGAGTTTAAGGAGTAGGGTATAAGTTTATATGAGGAATATGTGGAAAACGGAGGCAGACGGTATTTTAGACAGAAGCTGGGCCACTTTTGCGTTTATGTGGGAAAGGATAGGGAAAACGAAGGTAGATACGACGGTTCAAGGAGGAAAATGCGATTATAGGTGAGAGATAGGGAATACCAGGGCTGATGCTAGGCTAGTCAAATGCTAAAGGAGGGAGGGATACGCTTTATACGAGAGAGATAGGGAATACAAGGAAAGATGCTATACTAAACAGGACTTGAAGGGTAGAATATGGCGTTTTATATGAGCGAGATAGCAAACCGAGGAGAGGTATTAGGCTAGGAGTTTTGAATGATAGAGTAGGCGTTTATATGCGAGAGATAGGGAATACGAGGGTCGATGCTAGGCTAGACAGGGCTGAAGTAGGGGAATGCGCCTTATATGAGAGAGGTAGGGGAATAGGAGGAGAAGTGCTAGGCTAGACAGGGTTTGAGGTGTGGAAAGATAGGGGAAAGATAGGGAAAACGTGAACAGATAATAGGCTAGACAGATAATGAAGGAGGGGGATGTAAGTTTATACGGGAGAGATAGGGAATACGAGGAGAGGTGCTAGACTAGACAGATGCTGAAGGAGGAGGGGATATGCTTTATACGGAAGAGATAGGGAACACGAGGGAGGTACTAGAGCATACAGGACTTGAAGGGTAGAATATGGCGTTTGTATATGGGAGAGCTAGCAAACCGAGGAGAGGTATTAGATAGAAAGGTTTGAACGACAGAGTATGCGTTTATATGGAGAGACGAGGAAAACGAAGCTAGGTGCTAGGTTGAGAGAGTCTTCAAGGAGGAAAATGCATTTATATGAGAGCGGTAGGGAATACGAGGAGAGGTGCTAGTCTAGACATGGGTTGAGGAGTAGACTATACGTTTATATGGGAGAAATATGGAAAACGGGAGTGGTACAAGGATAGACAGGGGTTGAATGGGGAGGAGGAATGTAGGTTTATACGGTAATATAGAGAGTAATTAGATTATAAGACATTTCTCATCCAACGTTACAACACTTTTATATACTTTTTTTCTAAACCTTACAAACTTTTTATATGTTAAACAGTAGTGCGCGAGACTGAGAGGGACAAACTGTATATCGGTTTACAGTGAAGTATACGTCCTAACCTATCCCCACCTTGTATGCTCTGGATGTTCTCATTGTCTATTCATTAAACGCATGTATGATTTGATTTTAAAAATGGATTGCGAGACATTATATTTAACAAGACGGCTTTAAAAATGAAATATGATAATCTTCACGCTAAATGTAAATAGCTGGAATCGATGACTTTATATGATAAATTTTCTAATACGATCCTACGAGTTTAAAATCCGTGTAATTCTGGAAAAAAATTACTTTGCTCGTGAGCGGTTTTCTGTGATAGCTGCGAATTAAGCGTGGTTTTCTGTGATAAATGGACATTAACTGTATAAAAATGTCATATTGTGTACTGATTCCTTAGGGTGAATGAGAGGGACGAGGGAAAGAAAGTACTGAAAACATGAAATAATGGGGTATATACATGAATTTAATTAAATAAGGAGAGAAGGTATTATAATAAAAAGTATTTTAACTTTGCTGTGTAATGGCTTGCGGTGTTGGTATGGTAGGCATTGAATGTAAACATCTGTCTGAACGATCAAGCGCGTTTCAACATGTCGACTGATTCCCGACAGTCTGTCTACAGGTATAACGTCATTTGGCATGGCATCCTATTGTTATGAGTTGTATGGTATAAACCGGTTTTTACGGTCTGGTTCAGATGATAACGTCTGTGACTTGCATTCGAGGTCGTGGGTTCGATTTCCGTAGAGACGGTCACTCTGACCTTAGGTTTCTCGCAGTTTTCGCTGGTCTGCCTGCGAATGCTTGGGAGGTTTCTCATCTATCACGATTTACTTTCCCTTTCATTTACATCTTTCACGTGTATAATCCGATGGTCTCCCTGGTTCGATTACCATCGGCTGTTCACTCTGACCTCAGATTTTTCGCGGGTTTCCCTGGTCTGCAGGCGAATGCCTGGCTGGTTTCTCATCTATCGCGATTTCCTTTCATTCTATTTAATTTACATCTTTCACTGTACAATCTGAAGATCTCCCTGGTTCGATTGCCGTTGGATGTTTAATCTGACATTAGATTTTTCTGAATTTCCCTGGTCTGCAGGCGAATGCCTGAGTGGTTTCGCATCTCTCACGATTTTCTTTCATTTTATTTGATTTACATCTTTCACGTGTACTTCTAGGGTCCTTTGTTTGGATTACCGTCGGTCGCTCACTGTATCCTGGGATTTTTCATGGTTTTTCCCTGGTCTGCAGGCGAATGCCTGAGTGGTATCCCATCTATCACGATTTTCTTTCATTTTATTTGATTTACATCTTTCACGTGTACAATCTGAAGGTTTTCCTGGTTCGATTACCGTCGACCACTCGCTCAGACCTGAGATTTTTCGTGGTTTTCCCTGGTCTGTAGGCGAATGTCTCAGTGGTTTCTCATCGATTCCGATTTCCTTTCATTCTATATAATTTGCATTTTTAACGTGTGCTTTTAGGGTTCAGGAGTTCGATACCCATTGGTTGCTCACTCCTACATCATATTTTTTATGGTTTGTATTAGTCTGCAGGCGAACGCCTGGGTGGTTTCTCATTGATTCCGTTTTCCTTTCCCTTTAAATCTTTTTCATTTATATCTTTCACGTATGCTTCTAGAGTCCCTGGTTCGAGTCCCGTTCGACTCTCACTCTAGTCTGGGATTTTTCATGGTTTTCTTTGGTCTGCAGGCGAATCCTGAGAGGTGTATGCTGTCACGATTTCCTTCCGCTCTATATAATTCACATCTTTAACGTCAACAATCTGAAGGTCTCCCTGGTTCGATTCCCATTGGTCGCTCACTCTGGTTACGGATTTTTTGCCGTTTTCCCTGGTCCGCATGCGAATATTGGAGTGGTGTATGCTACCAAGATTTACTTTCATTCGCATTTTGTGCTTCTAGGTTTCGTTGCGCAGGTGGAATGCTTTCCTCTTGCTCGGTCAACGGATCGTTCATCACCTTCACGAGTCAAGCACCCGAATCTCTACGATTATACCCGAACAATACATCATCCTCGCAATACATTACACTTTCTCTAAGCACTCGAACCTATACGGAGACGCTCGAACATCAGTGTAACACCAATTGAAATATAAGAGCTTACACGCTTCATCACCGTTTTTAGTATTAATATTCAGTATAATTGATCAAAAAACGTTCGTGCCTCCTCTATAAATAGTGTGATATCGAGCATTGGACTTCATTCTGCTAAATAACTCTGAGGTGACAGCAACATTGTTCTCTCAGAGAATAATCGGATTTCTAAAGTGTTATCAAGGTGAAACGGCGAACATTTCCTTGAAGAAGGGTTAATATGTTATATAATTGATTCAAAAAGGTTCGTGCTTCCTCTATAAATAGAGCGATCTCTAGCATTGAACTTCATTCTGTTAATCATCTCTGAGGTGTTAACATCGCTGTTCTCTCAGAAAATAATCGACCTTCTAAAGTGTTAACAAGGTAAAGAGGCGTACATTTCCTTGAAGAAAGCTTAATACGTTATTATATCAAGAAGGAAAATGAATAAGTCCTCATATAAGGATATCATTCCTAGTGCCTCAGGATATTCTTGTGGTAAATGCTGTAAGAAGTTCCTCCATGGATATGATAAAAGACGACATGAGCTACCTTGTAAAAAGCTGTTCTGGTGTAAATATTGTGATGTAGACTTCAAAGACATTTATAAGGGTCGCCGACACGAAGATGCGTCTGAAATAAGCAGACCTGAGAAGAAACGTAAATTAGAACCGACTAAGCATGAGTTATTTTCTACAATGGAGGACTGTGACATGAAAGAATATGAAACTTCATTCAATGGACGCTTGAAATCATATTTTATACGTTGTGAATCAGCTAAGTACCTGAATATGTACCTGCATGAGGCGAAACGGCGGATAACCAGGCTGTGCATAAAGAACTTGGTATTCACAAAAGTGTGAAAATTAATCTGCTAGCTGAGTGTAGATTTGTTAACAGTGTCGGAGAAACCTGTGACAAAACATTTAAAACACGGAATCAAGCTGTTTTCCTAGAAACGGATCTGGACTCTATGTTGGAAACGAAAATGAAGAAGATGGTTACTGAAATGGAGGAATCACAACTTAAGGGTAGCAACTGGGCTTTGCTTGCTGTGGAAGGAGTTCGACTTCGTATCAACAAGTACAATCCGTTACGAGGAAGTAGCTACATACCCCTACCGCCCTCTGTTGAAGCAAGGAAAGCATGCATTAACATCCAGAATTTAACTGATGAGCTATGCTTTATGTATTCTGTATTAGCCAAATTCGTTGAGAAGGATGCACAACGGGTGAGCATATACAAACAACTTCAAAATAAATACAACTTCAGCTGTGTTTCTTACCCTACGCCACTTTCTCAAATACCTATATTTGAGAAGCTTAACAGGATGTCTATCACCGTCTTCGGCCTGGATGAGAAACATGAAGTGTATCCGATAAAGGTCGCTGAGACTGAACTATCTAACCACCGTGACCTCCTACTATTGAGTGACAGTAGTGGGAGACATCACCACGTTTATATAAAGAATTTTGAAAAACTTATTCGACGTCAGAAAACCAAATGTAAGGAACGTGTTTATACCTGTAAGCGTTGTTTTACACATTTTGATGATCGATATGGACAAAGTGGACTGGAAAAACTACAAGAACATGTCACCATCTGTAATCCGCATGGTGTTGCAAGAGTAGTTATGCCTACAAAGGAGAAATCAATTGTACAGTTTAAAAATTTTGAAAGGATGTTGAAACTACCTTACGTCATCTACGCAGACTTTGAAAGCATTCTCGCCCCATGTCATACATGCATACCCGATCCTGAAACTTCATATACATCCCCTTATCAGCAGCATGTTCCCATGAGCTTCTGCGTTTACGTTAAACCATCAACCAACGTTGAACATCTGGAAACTGGTCTTCCTAAGCATCCCTATGTATATTGTAGTGTTGATGCTGCTCAGAAGTTTATGGAATACCTGTCATTCCTTGCAAAGGAGATTAATAATATATACAAAACTGTCATGCCCCTGAAACTTACAGATCAACAGCAGATGGATTTCAACACCTGTACAGTATGCTACTTGTGTGGAAAAACCTTTACTGAAGACAACTATAAAGTACGTGACCATGATCACATCAGAGGTGAATATCGGGGAAGTCTACATAATGAATGTAATTTAGCCTGCAAAACACCTTAATATATTCCAGTCTTCATGCACAACCTCAGTGGGTATGACTCACACTTCATTGTTAAGGAACTGGGATGTACAAGTGAGCGGGTGGAAGTAATTCCTAGCTCTGAAGAAAGCTATATATCATTCTCCAAGTATGTAGGAGATATAAAGCTTCGGTTTGTAGATAGTTTTCAGTTTCTCAGTACAAGCTTGGATAAGCTGGTGAAGAATCTAACATCGTACCCTGAAACACCGAAACACTTCGGAGAAGACAAGATGAAGTTGATGACACGTATGGGTGTATTTCCCTATGATTACGTCACTTCATGGGACGTCTTGAACGAAACCTGCCTGCCTCCTAAGAACTGCTTTTACAATAAACTGAATGAAGAAGAAATTAGTGATGCTGACTACGATCATGCTAGAAATGTATGGGAGCTGTTTAATGCAAGAAACCTGGGTGAGTACAGCGACCTCTACTTAATATCTGATGTACCTCTTCTAGCTGATGTCTTTGAGACATTTAGAGATCAAACTCTCAAAACGCATAAAGTCGATCCAGCACATTATTTTACCTCTCCAGGACTTACATGGGACGCCATGTTGCTGTATACAGGAATTCAGCTGGAACTGTTACAGGATTATGACCAATGCTCATGGTGGAATCCCGTATAAGAGGAGGTTTATGTCAAGTCTCCCACCGTTATGCAGAGGCTAATAACGCTTACATGGAAAAGTATGATCCGTCGAGACCAACCCAATTCATTACATATGAGGACGCTAATAACCAATATGGGTGGACCATGTGTCGCGCCCTCCCTTATGGTGGATTTGAGTGGATATCACCTGAAAAAATTGACTTAGAAAGACTACAAGAAGATGATCCTCATGGATATATATTAGAAGTCGATATCGTGTATCCTACAGAACTTCACGATCTGCATAATGATTTACCATTCCTGCCTGAGTGTATGAAGCCTAAGGACTCGAGTACACAGAAACTGATACCTCATCTTGGACCTCGAAAGAAGTATATAGTACATTACATGACTTTGAAGCAAGCACTTAATCATGGACTACGGTTAACAAAAATTCATCGTGTGTTACAATTCCGCCAGTCACAGTGGTTAAAACCGTATGTGGAATTTAACAACAGACTACGACAAAAGGCTGCAAATGATTTTGAGAAAGACCTCTACAAACTGTTTAACAACGCCATGTTTGGAAAAACAATGGAAAACCTTCGTAACCGTATGGATATATGACTGGTGACAAATGAGAAGACTCTAGAGAAGCTGTTCGCCAAGCCTACGTTTATCCATCGAACAATATATGCTGCTAATCTAGCCGCTGTATATGGATGTATATCTAGCTCATGTATATGGATACGGATTCGTTCATTCATCGTGTGATGACTGAAGATGTGTACCAGGACAAGCTACGTTTTCTCGAACACCTAGATACAGCTGATTACCCTGTCAACCATATATGCTATTCAGCTCTAAACAAGAAGGTGTTGGGAAAATTTAAAGATGAGACTAATGGTAAAATCATCCAGCGCTTTGTCGGGCTACGACCTAAGATGTATGCACTAGATATCCATGGCTCAATGATAAAAAAGATTAAAGGCATTAAACGTAGTGCTATTAATCAGTATATTACATTTGAGAGTAATACTGACTGTCTTAAAACCGGAGAAATCATCAGAACACCCACGAATCTCATCCTGTCTCGGGAGCATGCTCTTGCCACAGTGCAAGTGAATAAAATCACATTGACTCCGTTTGATGATAAAAGAGTTATTGCTGAGGATGGAATAACGACATATGCGTATGGACATTACAGCATTACAAACAGCGTTTAAAAGAATGTAAGTCAAGATGAAGATTTTCTCGTGAGTCTACAATCTTAAAAAATGAAGGGTATCCGTGTGCTGTATATGCAACTAGCTGACGACTGATGAAGAAAGAAGAAGATGGAAGGGAAGGTGGTAACCCTGCCATTAGGAGCAATCCTAGTGCTAGTCTCAAGCCTAGATAAAAAGGGGAGAGACACCTACAACGAACTAAAATAAAGGTATGTTGACGTAAACTTTTCAATTAAAACTCTCGAATAATAAAACCTGAATAAAACATTGCAATTTCACTAAAAGAAAGTCGAGGTTATCTCTGGTTAGCCGGATTAGGTTAGACGATGACTGAGTGGAATAGATGATGAGAGGAACTTTTGGGATTTGGTCAGGTTAGGGCTAGGCCCTCCTACTTATTGTCTAAGTTATGAAGGATGAATTAGTTTAGATTGCCTTAGCAATGGGTTGGTTACGTGTTGTTCTTACGTTTTGTTACGTGGTTACATGGTGGGTACGTGTTGTTACGTGGTGTAACGTTTCTGGTTACGAGATGTCACGTGATGTTGCATGGTTACGTGCTTATGTTACTTAGTGTGACGTCTTGTCATGCTGTTATGTTACGTTGTGTTACGTCTTGTTACGTGGTTACGTTTGTTGGTTACGTCTTGTTACGCGATTATGTTAGATGATGATAGGAATGAATAGACAATGAGAAGATCCAGAGCATACAAGTTGGGGATAGGTTAGGACGTATACTTCACTGTAAACCGATATACAGTTTGTCCCTCTCCGTCTCGCGCACTACTGTTTAACATATAAAAAGTTTGTAAGGTTTAGAAAAAAAGTATATAAAAGTGTTGTAACGTTGAATGAGAAATGTTTTATAACCAAATTACTCTCTATATTACCGTATAAACCTATATTCCTCCTCCCCATTCAACCCCTGTCTATCCTTGTACCACTCCCGTTTTCCATATTTCTCCCATATAAACGTATAATCTACTCCTCAACCCATGTCTAGACTAGCACCTCTCCTCGTATTCCCTACCGCTCTCATATAAATGCATTTTCCTCCTTGAAGACTCTCTCAACCTAGCACCTAGCTTCGTTTTCCTCGTCTCTCCATATAAACGCATACTCTGTCGTTCAAACCTTCCTATCTAATACCTCTCCTCGGTTTGCTAGCTCTCCCATTTAAAACGCCATATTCTACCCTTCAAGTCCTGTATGCTCCAGTACCTCCCTCGTATTCCCTATCTCTTCCCTATAAAGCGAATCCCCTGCTCCTTCAGCATCTGTCTAGTCTAGCACCTCTCCTCGTATTCCCTATCTCTCCCGTATAAACTTACATCTTCCTCCTTCATTATCTGTCTAGGCTATTATCTGTTCACGTTTTCCCTATCTTTCCCATAAAAGTCATACTCCACACCTCAAACCCTGTCTAGCCTAGCGCTTCTCCTCCTATTCCCCTACCTCTCTCATATAAGGCGCATTCCCCTACTTCAGCCCTGTCTAGCCTAGCATCGACCCTCGTATTCCCTATCTCTCGCATATAAACGCCTACTCTATCATTCAAAACTCCTAGTCTAATACCTCTCCTCGGTTTGCTATCTCGCTCATATAAAACGCCATATTCTACCCTTCAAGTCCTGTTTAGTACAGCATCTTTCCTTGTATGCCCTATCTCTCTCGTATAAAGCGTATCCCTCCCTCCTTTAGCATTTGACTAGCCTAGCATCAGCCCTGGTATTCCCTATCTCTCACCTATAATCGCATTTTCCTCCTTGAACCGTCGCATCTACCCTCGTTTTCCCTATCCTTTCCCACATAAACGCAAAAGTGGCCCAGCTTCTGTCTATAATACCGTCTGCCTCCGTTTTCCACATATTCCTCATATAAACTTATACCCTACTCCTTAAACTCTGTCTACACTAGCACCTCTCCTCGTATGCCCTATCTCTGTCGCATAAAGCATACACCTCCCTCCTTCAGTCCCTGCTCTACCTCGGAACACTCATCGTTTTCCCTATCTTCTCCATATAAACGCATTTTTCCTCCTTGGAGGTTCTCTCAACCCAGCATATACGCTGTCTCTCCATATAAAAAGCCATACTATACCCTTCAAACCCTGAATAGTCTAGTACCTCTCCTCGTATTCCCTATCTCTCCCTTATATATGTTCATATTCCTCCTGCTTCAGCATCTGTCTATCCTAGCATCTGTTCACGTTTTTTTCCCTATCTTTCCCATATAAACGCATATTCCACATCTCAAACTCTGTCTAGGCTAACACTTCTCCTCGTATTCCCCCGTATCTCTCATATATAGCGCATCCCCACTCCTTCAACCTCTATCTAGCCTATCATCGATCCTCGAAGTCCCTATCTTCCCCATATAAACGCATTTTTCCTCTTTGACGGGCTTCTCAACCTAGCATATACCCTCGTTTTCCCTATCCTTTCCCATATAAACGCAAAAAACTGGCCCAGCGTCCCCTATATATTCTACTGACCTACAGCTTTTACCGTGGACTCGATGGACGTTGGGCCTTGGGGTTACTTCACATGAGCAAGTCAGGGATGAAGGCGTGGATAGAGTCAACTCAAAATCGCCACCCCAGATCCAAACCCCGAACGAGAGTCGGAAAAGATACCACTGGCTACCCGACGCCCCGGTGCAGGAAGAGTTAAACCGGCGATTTCGCTATGTTGAGGAAAACAGAATCTTTGAAGAAGCAACTGCATGGGATTTGCTAGTCAAATTACATGGGTTTTCTGACAAATGTAAGCTGTAAAAGCAAAACAAAAGCTCTTTAGATATTGCCGCCCTTTAAGCAGACAGGTTCATTGGAAAAGCTGGGACTGATATTCATTAATATGTGTGGATCATTGTAAAAAAAATGTGGTTACGATACGTATACCAAACGTTCACATCTAGAAAACTAGATGCCGATATTTGCAAGAAGTTGCAAGCTTTGGATGTTACTGGATTTCTGTGTGTTACTGTCTCGTAAATACAGTCCTTTTCCTTCACACTGTGGCCGCTGCATGGCTGCTGGCGCTTTGGCCGCCGTAGCTTTGACTCCTGCCGAAACTGTTATAATAAACCTGCCACCGCCTCACATTGTTATATTTATAGTTACAATTACAGTGAGCATATTCCTTATTATAAGAGATGCCGGCAATGTTGTGCTCTATTCACATATTTCTGGTATCTTTTCAGGAAATTTTAATTCACACTCGAGATTTCAATATCCGAATTTTGAATGAATTTCTCGCCTATTTTCTTTTAGTTCTTACATTGTATGGGGTTTGTTGCTTTTTCTGGTGTTGTATTGCTGTTTGTTTTGGTTGTCTGAAAAATGAGTATAATTTTTGTATATATCTGTTCTTAATTAGTTCCAAAATGTACAGTCGGGTGCAAAAAAAAAACCCCAACAAAGACAACACAAAACGTGCCGACATGAGGAACCACGGTTTAAGTTGGCAATCAATAATCAACACGCCTCTGCAGTGTCTTCCGTCCCTCATTCGGTTACAGAAGATAATGATTGAATGCCGAACCAATAAGAACCGGACTCATTCAGGAGCTAGTATGGACAATCTTTGGGAGGCATTTTGTTTCAATCATTCACGTGATATTTATAGTGATTCTTCATCCTTTTCAACGCCCAGCTAGGCCTGACCTTTCTTCATAGAATAATGCTAGCGTATCGGACTTCAGCTAAAACTATTAGAGAATGACTCACCTAAGGCAGGCGCGGTACACAAATGGCGAAGAGATCCTGCCAACATTCAAGAATGGAAAACACTAAAAGTAACCAAAAGCATTGGCACTTTTGTTTTGCGCCCTACTGTACATGGATGCTAAAGTCATTATTTTTAAGTTTTGTAAACAATGGTTTGAATTATTCCTGGAAGTGGGCTTTCACAAAAATTCGAATTATCTTTTTTTGCAGCCTGAAGGTTCTGCCCCACTTCCCCACAGAATTACACCATATGCCATAACGTAATGAAAGTCGCTATAATGAACTGGTTTTTACTTTCTCTACAATGCATGTAGGTAGAGAAGGTATTACATTTCACCCAAAAATTCGATACCGAGATTTCACCGGAAATACATGTTTTGAGGCACCATGAATTCCAAAAAGAAAGCATTTTTAGAAAAAGGTCCGTGTTCTGCGAACAGCATAAATCAAAGACGAAATATCGGCTAAGCACCAAACTTAATATTTAAGTTCAGCACCTTCCAAAGATGCGACACGAGGACTTTTAAGTAAATCCCCCACCCCAAACTACCCTTTACATGGAACATTTTTCGAAATTTGTTATTTTCTAAAAAATTGCTCTAACGATTTTCATTAAGATACGATATATTAAGGATATTGACAAGACAAATGAAATGCATATCTTAAATTTTGTTGGAATAGCCTTTGAGGTATCTACCCTTCATTCGGAATGAATTTTGTATATTGGTAAATGATAAGCGATAGACGAAAACGTACTACATAAAAAATGTAGATCTTTTTAAAACACACAGTTTATTTAATATAACTTCTTTTGTGGCCTTAGCCGTTTCCGAGATATCCGTTATTAATGATTCGAATTGTTCAATGCTTGCCATTCTTTTCGTCCTATCGATTTTCAATTGCTTCTTGTGATGTCATGGAAAGAGTATGGAACTCAATGTGTGGTGTCCAGTTTTAAAACATTTAACTATCACTATTCCCGTTATAGCTGTAACAAAATGTGTAATGCAGTTATTTCCGGAAATTTTATCTCGATTAAAATTAAGTAAATCGGAAAATAAACTTTCCTAAGAATAACTTGTATACCTACTGATAAAGTATAAAGGGTAGAGAAAGTCATATGAATGTAACATCCGATTTTATTTATCTACAGGTTCGTTACTTCTGATATACTCAGCATGTTAAAGCATGCTGACTTTAGTCGTTTTCTTACTCAGCGGCATGGCTCAGGCGGTATCGTTTGTGGCCGATCTTCCTGAACCATGGGTTTTTTCGGGGGTTTCCCCGGTCGCTAGCCGAATGCTGGGGAGGTTCATTACATCCCCCGAATTTCCTGTCCCTCCATTTCACTTCACCTTTCATCTGCTTGGCGTATTTCAGGGTTTAAAGTGTGGGCGTTGCATGGCAAGGGAAAAGGATGCTCTATGTAACCTTTCGTCCCACGAAATCGCGCCTGTTTCCGAGTCCCAGGCCCCCCAGGGGATGTACTAGTCCTCAGGGAAGCCAGCCGTACCAGCTGCCATCCAGAGAGTTTCAATCTGTGAAAGGTAGGGACCCTGTCCTCTGCCCTGACGTGCCTCCTGGTCCGGCAACCCTCTATCTCTTCTCATCTCACCCTCCGCTCTTAGTCCTAGTCCTAGTCGTTTCCTTATATGCTGTATATGGATATTGCATTTCAGGTGCTCCAGTGCTTTACTAACCTGTTTTATGTTTCCACTGGGTATATTCTGATATGAAATTATGTTTGGTTTTAAAGTGCATTATGCTTGTCTTTCCTTTGTGAAGGAAAAACACTGTATTTAGTAGCTTACAAACTTACGCTGCCTTAAGATAATGCCACACAAATATAAGCAAAATGAGATTCTTATACACTTTGATTCAACCAAAGAAAATAAATCGTTTTGCTTCAAAAGCAGTACAAAACTTGCAAGTCTTCGAATACGATGCAACTCACAACGACCTACTTCACTGTACGAAGGATCAGCTACTGCGTAGTAAAATGTACGCAAATCTTACTTACGCACGAGAGGAAAACCACGATGAACATGCACTTTTACGCATTAAAAATGTTCCACTTCATGTAGTTGGTAACCAATTTTGTTCAAATTTTCAGTACAAATTCAGAGAGAATTAACTTAAGAACTGGCATACGGTTTTTTTTTACAGTTTTAAATTGCTGAAGATATGACATAATTAATAGTACCGCTGGGGATAAATTGTTAAAAATAATTATTCTTTAGGTTTTAAAAAATTCTATATGCCAGGTTTGTACATTAGAATTTAAATAGCATTTATAGTTTTTCAAAATTCTGATTTCTACAACATGTGGAACACCTGATTATTTAGCATAATTAAAGTAAAATATAATTCTTTTCTAAAAAGAAGTTAAAGATATCTGTATGAAATTTAAAATGCATTTACAATTGAGGTAGGGCAGTATGTGATACATTTTGCAAACGTTTGGATAAAAACTGCAAGATTTACAAATTTCACATATGGGTACCCTTAAGCATTCGTATATATATACATCGTGGTCTTCCTCTGCTGCGTGAGTAAGATTTGCGTAGATATATTTTGCAACGCAGTAGCTGATCCTTCATAGTAGGTCGTAGGTAGTGGTAGGTGAAGTAGGTCATTGTGAGTTGCATCGTATTCGAACACTTGCAAGTTTTGTACAGCTGGCAGCCGGACCAGGAGGCACGGCAGGGCAGAGTGCATGTGCCTACATTTTACAGATTAAAACTCCCCGCATTGTAGCTGTGCAACCGGCTCCCTTCCCCCTGAGTGCTTGCACACCCATTAGGGAGTCCGGGACTCGGAGACAGCCCCGATTCCAGAGGACGAAAAGTTACATAGAGCATCCTTTTCTCTTGCCATGCAACGCTGGCACTTTCAACCCTGAAAAAAATTGAAATTGAGTTTTATTTATGGACGCTCTTTAATTACTATGGTTTTTAGCGTCCCATTCTATATTGGGCGTGAAAGAACGGTGATTTTGCTTAGAGGCCTCTTTATCAGGCTTAAGGTTCTTTTACGTGCCGTAAATCTACGACACGGGACCAGCGGCTTTACTTCCCTTCCGAAGGAAGCCATGCTAAGGATTTTTACGCCCGAAGAAATCCATCGCCCTCCGCCGGGTTTGAACCCGCGACCTTGGGAACTAGAGGCTAGCACGGTACCACTAGTCCACGGAGAACGACACTTTCAACCCTGATACAGACCAAGCAGATGAAAGGTGAAGCGAAATGGAGGGACAGGAAATTCGGGGGATGTAATGAATCTTCACAGTATTCGCCTAGCGACCGGGGAAACCCCCGAAAAAAGCCATGGTTCAGGAAGTTCGACCATGGGTATTGAACCCACGAACTACCGTAGCCGCCTGAGCCATCCCGCTCAGTAAGAAAACGACTAAATTCAAAATCCTTTAACCTGCTGAGTATATCAGAAATAACGAACCGGTAGATAAAAAAAATTCATGTTATATTCACATGAGTTTCTCTACCCTTTATACTTTGTTAGTAGGTATACAAGTTATTCTTACGAAAGTTTATTTTCCCATTTACTTCATTTTGATCGTGCTAAACTTTCCGGAAGTAGCTGCATTATACATTTCGTTACAGGTATAGAGGAAACAGCGATAGTTAAATGTTGTAGAGCTGGACGTTACACACTGCCCTTAACGTTCCATACTATTTCCATGACATCGCAAGAAACAACTGCAAATCGACAGGACTAAAACAGTGACAAGTATTGAACAATTCGAACCATTAATAACGGATATTTCGGAAATGGCTGATGCCACAAAAGAAGATGTATTAAATAAATTGTGTGTTTTAAAAAGATCTACATTTGTTATGTAGTACGTTTTCGTCTATCGCTTAACGTTTACCAGATATACAACATTAGATATACAAAATTCCTTCGAAATGAAGTGGACTTCATAGGCTATTCCCAAAAAATTAAGATACACATTTTATTTGCTATGTAAATATCTTTAATGTATGATATTTTAATCAAAATCGTTAGAGCCACATTTTAGAATATTAAAAATTTCGAAAAATTTTCCACGTAAAGGGTCTTTGGGGTGGAGGAATTTTCCTAAACATCCTCTTGTCACATCTTTGGAAGGTACTGAACTTAAATATCAAGTTTGGTGTTTATCCCATATTTCGTTTTTGAGTTATGCTGTTCACACACACACACACAGACACGCGGACCTTTCTCTAAAAATGCGTATTTCAGGTGAAATCTCGGTATCGAATTTTTGGATGGAATGCAATACCTTCTCTTGGTAAATAAAGTATAAACCAGTTTATTATAGCGACTTTCATTCGTTATAGCATATAGAGTAATTGTGTTGGGAAGTGCACCTGGGTGCGACGCAATCTTCAGACTCCAAACAAAGATAATTCGAATTATATGAAAGCCCACTTCCAGGAATAATGAAAACCATTGTTTAAAGAACTTAAAAAGACTGGCTTTACCATCCATGTACATTTTGGTACTAATTAAGAATAAATATATACAAAAAATTATACTCATTTTTCAGATAACAAAACAAACATCAATACAACACCAGAAAGAAAAATAACATTCAATTTCCAATGCACAGGCTGGCATTACTAGAAACAACTCTCCACTAGGTATATGGGTATAAAGCTATACAACAAGCTACCCCAACCAGTAAGAGAAATTAAAGATCCAACAACTTTAGCAATCTATATAAATACATACACTTTCTTTGTACAAAGAGTGCCAAAGAAAAACCTCACGTCACCTCGCGTCTGTCACAGTATTTATCGTTGCGAAGCCATGGCCATTTCATTGGTTGCTCTAGGCCACGGTGCAAGGGTGCGCCCCTTCTTCTGCTAAATAGTTGCACCAATAACCAAAACAAATGTTACAAAATCGCGTAGAAACGAAATATATGTTTACGCTCTCAATCGTATCGGCTAAAATAGAAAGAGTTAGAGTGCATTCAATTTGTCATACAGATCTCTTATCCTGATTGGTAATCCGAACCTTATCAGCTGGTGCAGAACACGCCTTTGAAAGGGTTAAAAGCAAAGGGGCAACCTTGATGAGCGCCCAGGTTAGCGAAATGTAGAATGTGTAGTGTGAGAAGATTTTCAGGGGGTGCAAATTAAAGCTTGAATGATATTCATTAAATATATAGCAAGGCAGCACTTTATAACAAAAAATAAACAGAACTGTATTCTCACAGTGATATCAATGCTTGTTGTTACATAGAAGAAAATATAACTAAATAATAAATAAATAAAGCAGCTCGTTTTCCCTCTAATTCAAAGTATAATTGGTTAATATACCTTTACTAACATATTGCTGATCATAGGAGTACAAGAGGATTATAGACAAAAATATAACCCCATTTTATTGCCATAATATGCATCTTATATTCGATAAACCATACACATAATCATATTTATCTCTGGTTTCTAAACATAATCAATCAATTATAACAAAAGCGTAATTTGCATTTAGTAAACGAATATCATCATCTGCGGATGTTTTACGGGAAGTGCCCACTTTCTGATGAGTAAGTCGACCTCTTCCCCACTTTCCTGGAATATTTTTATCCAGTATTTTACTATAAAAACACTTTTATGCACTGGCGTTGCAATTACTATAACAGTGCGACAGACCTCCCACATATCCACGATACGTCCACGAGTAATTTCGCTAGTATACGGCATGACTGGTTGTGAGACAATAAACATGTTTTGGTTTCAATAACACCAGAAAAAGCAAAGGCATCAACCGCCCCTCTTTTCCCCCTTATTGCTGTGTTATCAAGCCACCACGCTCTGCGATAGGTAAGGTGAAGGACACGCCTCAAAAGAACCCAGAAAACGGTACAAAATCCGCCGAAGATTTTCTTTGGCGCTCTGTGTACTAGGCCAAAGTGAGGATACCTTCCCCGCATTTGTTGGTAACGAGAACCGAGGAAAACCGCCCACCTCCCGTTCATCAGTCCGTGTTTTAACGATCTCGGCTACCTGTGTTGCCCAATATTTAGAGTAGTACCAAAAACTTCCCACAAAATAAGCTATAATTAACCACTCTGCTCCAGAGAGAATAGCAGTTATTAATTTTTCTTTGAAGTTGTGTAGGATTTAGACTACAATATGGTGGATGCTCTTGAATTTTTAAGAATTCATTTATTTAAGTATCTACAAGTATTCTGCCTACCATGATACGGCATATGTCAAATCTAAGAGGAAATTCTAAATTATAAGACTGTAAGAAACAAGAAAAATTAGATGTTTTACATTCACATGACCTTCTCTACCCTCTATCGCTTGCAAAAACTTATTTTCCTGTCTAGTTCATTTTAATGGAAATGAATCTTTCTGGAAAACTGCATTACACATTTCGTTATAGATACAAAGAGACCAGTGATAGTCAAATGTTTAAGAACTGGACGCTATACGCTGATCTTAAAATTGCATACTCTTTCCATCACGTCGCGAAAAACAACCGAAAATCTACAGGACTTTTTAAAGGAATGGCTAACAATTCGCAACATTAATAACAGATATCTCGGAAGTGGTTTATGACACAATCAAAGTAATTTGAAATAAGCTGTGTGTTTTATAGAGATCTACAATTTTTGTGCCCTACATTTTCATCTATCGCTTAACGTTTACGAGTTATGCAAGATTATATAAATTTGCTTCCGAATTAAGAGTTCTTCACAAGCTATTCCCAGAATATTCAAGATATACATATCATTTGTTATGCAAATATCTTTAATATGTTATTTTAATCAAAACCGTTAGCGCCATTTTTCAGAAAATAAGATTTCGAAAAATGCTCTATGTAAAGCGTAACTGTGGATGGGAGGATTTTCTTGAATATCTTCGTGTCCCATCTTTAGAGGATATTGAGCTTAAATACCAAGTTTGGTATTTATCCGGCTTTTGTTTTTAAGCTATGCTGTTCACAGGCAGACACGGACCATTTTCTAAAAATCCCCTTTTTGGATTCAAGGGACCTCAAAACATCTATTTCCGGGGAAATCTTGGTATCATTTTCTTGGGTGGAATGCAATACCTTCTCTACCTACTATGTACAGAAACGACAGGAAGAAATCAACACGGCTTCCCTGGACAAACCGCATTTGTTACCGTTTCTAAGGTATGCATGACATCATGACTTCATTTTATCTGCTGGTGGTGTCACCTTGTAGGTGCTATCACGCCTTGTGCCGTATATCGCACCAATAAGCATACCTATGCTAGCACTGTCAAATCATTAGGAAATTATGAACATATAGGTGAGGAATGAATACCTTCCACAACTAGAAAAGAGAAGGAGAGGTAACTTGTGTCCCATTTTAATATGCTGGTGACCGATTTTGTCGATGTTTCGCGAGGTTAATTGCGAATTTACAGCAAATATCTGCATGGAAATGCTCGAGTCCATACTCGAAATGTTAGCATTTTAGTCCTCAAACATTAGTTATATGTTCCTCATGTAAATTAGCGTTTTATAGCCATTTACACGTTCTTAAACAGGGAAGCCATAGCCCCCTTCCTCCTTCAACGCACTAAGGATGAAAGAAACGCCAGCGGATAGGTATCTTAAGTCAGCCCTTACAGACGATCAGAAGTCGGATGTAGATTGCTTCCTGTGGGAATTGTAGTGGCAGAACAAGTAAAAATATCATTTTTCGCCCAATTTTTAATCTCCTGGGTATAGCACTGTAAGTATGCAAGTTCTCACAGTCTTAATATCAAGATTAGTTGAGGAAACCTAAACTTCACGTCAGTACTTTCTTAAGGGGACCTGAAAACATTAGTTACCACTGATAGTGTAATACTTTCTCTGTTAACGTGATTTGCTCGAAAAATAAAATAATGTATGAATAACGAGGCATTTTGGCCATGTGCAGTAGCCATGTACAGAAGACATACGTTGCTTTATTTCGCGTTTGTCTGCAACCAAGCTCTCCCACAGAAGCCAGCCGTGAGTACACAGGAAGTTGCGGCTGTTACTAGAGAAACACCGCGGTCATTCGGTCCTCTGTGACGCGGTATCGCTGCCGGGTTTCAAAGCCGATACACCGGACGCGGCACTTCACAAGCGTAGTAGGAATTACCGCAAGTAAAATAGAAAAGGGTACATACAGTGGGGAATACCGCAGGGGTCAGTTTTAGGATCATTTTTGTTTCTAGCGTACTTTATTGTATTTGAAATCCAGAAATGTAAAATAAACCCCTATACAGATAATGGCAGTGCAATATTTTGAAACAGAAGATATTCACAATTAAAGCGCAACAGTTAACTTAACTAACCTACTGTGAAAATTTTAAACCCATAAATGTAGTTCCAATACAAATAAAAGAACCACTTTTAAACTGGACTTACAGAATCATATCAGTACAGAACGGGTTAAATAGGATCTTGCAGTCTGTTAATCAGAGCTTTTTAAGAGTGTTTAGTGCCCGTTCTTTCTGTACATATACGGCACCATAGTTATAGGACACTGGTGATTCATGAAATAAAATGATAATTGAGAAAGGAAATTTGGGATTTAAACGTTACACATCTAAGTTTAGGATACCTCCCCGATATTTGTCAGTAATGACCAATGAGGTCTAACGATTTTCGCGGACCTTCTGTTCTGGATTCCGTGCCATAACGATCTCGGCTATCTGTGTCGCTAAATACTTAGCAGTGCTACCAAAGGTTTCCCCTAAAAATGGGCCAAGATTCATCACCCTGTTCCAAAGAATATTATGGCAGTTATTATTTTTTCCGTTAAGTGCTGCGGAATTTAGAGCACAAAATGGCACATGCTGTAGATTTTTTAACATACATTCAAAAGTGTTTTGCCTACCATAATAAGATTTATGTCGAATTTGAGACGAAATTACCTATAATTACCAGTGAAATTGTGATACTTTCCGCAAAGGTGATTCGGTCAAAAAGTATAAGAATATATAAATAAGGAAACCTGATGGTGATGGGCAGAAGCCTGGGAAAAGACAATTTACGTTGCTTTATTTCACATTTGTCTGCAACCAAGCTCTTCCACAGAAGTCAGCCGTGAGGGCACAGGAACTTAGCGCTGTTCCTAGAGGAACACCAAGGTCATTCCGTCCTGTGTGACGCAGTATCGCTGCCTGGTTTCAAAGCTGACACCCCGCACACGGCAAATCACAAACATTTGCGAAATTTGAGCAAAAATTGGGAAGAATTAAAAAAAATAATTTTGTTCGTCATAAAATAATATGAATTGTAAAGTTTAAAAAACATGTCTTTTTTCCACTTGGCGCATTTAAATGCCAATTAACTCAAGTTATAAATGGAGAGGCGCATGCTTATTGATAGGCTCGCCCAACTTTAGGCTTATTTTCTCATAAACACCTTTCAGCATTTTTCCATACACAAAATGCACCACACGATGCAACTGTTTACAGATTCCTTTCAAACATGGTTATAAACCATATAAATATTAATGCTGTAAGTTTATATGTGGTATTTAGTTAATAATTAATGTTCACAAGATGATAAGAACATAAAATCAAGACAATTATATTGTAATGAATACATAACCTACAAATTGCATACAATTTTCACGAAAATCCTCGGATCGCAAACTACCTTTAAATGGAAGATTATTCGGCATTTTATTTGTCATGACAATATCTTTAATACATGGTATTTTAAGCCAAATGTTACAGCTATTTTTTTTAAGATAAATGTTCTATATAAAGGATAGCTTGGGGTTGGGCGATTTTCCGAAAACTCTTTCTGTTGCATTTTTCGAAGGCACTGAACTTAAATATCAAGTTCGGTGTTTATCCGACTTTTCGTTGTTGAGTTATGCGCTCACAGAAACACACGCAGACAGATTTAGATTCAGGCGCCACATGCATTTTCGAATTGTTGGGTGGAATGCAATACCTTCTCTACCTACATACGTGGTAGAGAAAGTAAAACCCAGCTTATTATAGCGACATTCATTCAGGTAAGGAGTAATTCTGTGGGGAAGTGCAACTGGGTGGGACAAAACCTTCAGGCTCCAAAGAAAGATAATTCGAATTATGGTGAATCCCACTTCCAGGAATAATGCAAACCATTGTTTAAAAAACTTAAAAATACTGACTTTACCATCCATGTACATTTTGGAACAAATCAAGAATAGATACCTATATACAGTAAATTAAGCTCATTTTCCAGATAAGAAAACAAACACCAGTACGACACCAGAAAGAAAAATAACATTCAATTTCCAATGCACAGGCTGGAATTACAAGAAAGAACTCTCCACTAGGTATATGGGTGTAATGCTATACCTCAACTTACCCCAATCAGTAAGAGAAATTAAAGATCTAAACGTCTTTAGCGAAAAAATAAAATACTTACTTGTTAATAAATGTTATTATTCAGTGAAAGAATAGTTGCAAGATAACATAAGAAATACAGAATGAATTGTATGGACTAGTCATAGAAAGCAACATAGTAAACATGCTGAAAGTAGGTACACTAGCATTAGCATAAGATACATTTATAAGAACGTATTAAAATAGACAAACCTAAAAATTGTTACATGAATGTTATACTTTTGTGATGTACTTTACAATCATTAATGTGTAATACTCCTTATAAATTCTGTACATAAACAGGTTAGTAATTAAGACAACCTTGACGAGTCACTAGTTTGCGAGCTTAAGCTCATTCTGTAAAAGTTTTGAGACAATACAGGTATTATTATTATTATTATTATTATTATTATTATTATTATTATTATTATTATTATTATTATTATTTCACTGTGGCCATCACACGGCAGCTCGCGCACAGGCCGCTGCAGCTCGGATTCCTGCCGAAACAGTTATAATATCCGCGTAACTGCCTCACGTTCTCATAATTACAGTTTACAACGTGATAAGCAGATAACTTAAAATATGAGTTGTTGGAAATGGTGTCCTTCTCTGTAAGCGTATTTCTGGCATATTCTCAGGAATTTCTCATTCACACTGGAGAGTTCAATATCCCAAACTGTGTGAACTTCTCGCGTGATCTTTTCTTTTAGTTCTTACACATCCTACTTTTCAAGTTTCCCCATAGATAAAAATGACCTATGGTCATATCAGGGGATCGAGAGGACTACCATTCCTTACTAACTGCGTTATCTTCAAAAAATGTCTAAATTTAATTTAATCACTGATCAGCTGCATGAGCGGTAACCAAGACTTGTTGGAAAAATCCAGATTTACATTCAACGTCGGTTGGCTGATCAAAAATGGTGTAAGTTATTTCTGTACCTCTCTGCATTTGTCTGTTCCAAAAATATAGGTGCTGTTATTCCCTGCGTTCCAATACCTGTTATTCTGCGACTAAACATAGCCTTATAAATTGAGGCAGTATTTTTATCATTTAACTGATATCATTTTAATTGTGCAATATAAAACTAATAACCTGCCTATAATCATCAATAATTATCTACTATAAAATTTATATTACAGCCATTTTATTATGTAGGTATGTAGGTATGTATGTAGGTATGTATGTATGTATGTATGTGTGTATGTATGTATGTATGTATGTATGTATGCATGTATGTATGTATGTATGTATGTATGTATGTATGTATGTATGTATGTATGTATGTATGTATGTATGTATAAATTGTTAGATGAATGTATTTCTTAGTTTAGCAAAGCAGGAGCTGTGAGGGTAAAAGCAAGCTGCATTTCGAGGCAAACAAAGCCATAAAATGGAAACCTAAGGGTGGCTAACAATAAGGTGAGAGAGAGCAATAACTTAGAAAGCTAAGAAGGTTACCATAAGACGATAGAAACATACTGGTGTAACGTTCAAAAAGTTTGTAAATAGTCACGTGGGTGCTGAAAGACAGTCAAAATCAAACTTACGGTGTTCTGCTAAGGTAGGCTTAGCCAAACAGAAAATAGGAAGATTAAATTTGAAATGTTAAGCTGTGGACGCTAGGAGGTAGTGTACCCAGGCAATTCAGTTCGGTGGTTGTAATTCAGAGTGGGCAGATGTGAGAATTTAGTGCAATGCGAAAAATCCAAATTTTTATCTTTAAAAATGTAGTTAGGAACATCTCGCAGCTCCATACTTATATATATGCACATACATACATATATACATAGTATTCAACTGCCGTGAAGAAGTAATATAGAAGTTAGAATATACAACTATACTTGGTGTAAAGCGTGTAAAATTATTCTGCAGCCGTACCACCCCTATTTAGAGATACTTGCTCTATCAGATATCACTGACGCAGCCGCGGATTAAATAAATAAATTAAATAACAAAAAAAATAAATTAAAATTTTATTACACCTAAACTTTATTATTAACACACACACGACACCTGATGCAAATTGGGCACCTATCAAATGTGAGTACCGATGCAAATTTGGCGCCTAAACGTGGATCGATCGATGCGAAATGAAACCATGCTTCGTCAGAGAAGAGTATTACTTAAGCGTGAGTCAGTTACTCTATCGTTTCGCGAAATCCAATTACAGAAATTTACTCGAATCTGATGATGACATGAAACATATAATGTGTGCAACAAACCCCATACATTGTAAGAACTAAAACGAAATAGGCGAAAAATTCATACAGTTTCGGATATTGAAATCTTGGGTGTGAATTAAACTTTCCTGAGAATTTGCGGAAATATGCGCATAGAGGACAACATTGCCAAAATCTCCTATGATAAGGAATATGCTCACTGTAATTGTAACGGATTATAAGAACGTGAGGCGGTTGTGGGGATATTATAACAGTTTCGGCAGGAGTCCAAGCTGCGTCGGCCGAAGAGCGAGCAGTCGTGCGGTGGCAACAGTGTAACGGAAAAGCACTGTATTTACGAGACAGTAACACACAGAGATCCAGTAGCATTCAAAGTTTGCAGCTATGGAATCTAGATTTCTAGATGTGAGCCTTTTGTATATCCAGATACTGTCAAACACGTTTTTTTACAATGGTTCACTCATTTTAATGAACATCAGTCATAGCTTTTCAGATGAAGCTGGCTGCATAAAGGGCGATTATATCTAATGAGGTTTTGTATTGCATTTTCAGCTTACAATTGTCAGAATACCCACGTAATTTGCCTAGAGAATTCAATGCACTTGCTTCTTCACAGGTTCTGGTTTCTTCAACATAGCGTAATCAGCGGTTTAACTCTTGCTTTTTCTTTTTTTATTTATGGACGCTCTTTAACTCCTATGGCCCTTATATTGGCGTGAAAGACTGGTAACTTTTCTCAGCGGCCCTTTTATCACGCTTGAGGTTCTTTTATGTGCCATAAATTTACGAAATGGGACCACCGGCTTTACTTCCCTTCCGAAGGAAGCCATGCTAAGGATTTTTACGCCCGAAATAATTCATCGCCCTCCGCCGGGTTTAAAACCGCGACCCCGGGAACTAAAAGCTAGCATGGTAACCACTAACCACGGAAGACGACTTGACTCTTCCTGTAGTGTGGCGTCGGGTAGCCCAGTGATTTCGTCTCCAGCTGTGGTACTGTGGGTTAGGAGTTCGACTCTGGGATGGCGCCTTCACCCCTGACATGCTCATGTGAAGTATCCCCAAGGCCCAACGTAGTTCGAGTTCACGGTAAAAGCTGTAGGTCCTCTCATTCTACGCCAACTTCAAAATCACCCCACCTTCGGAACGGATTCCGCCCGCTGGATGTCCTCCACTTCAGAAACAGTTCCTGTCATCGCTTGGTGAATTGAGATATCCCCAAAGGTCATAGACCACATGGGGAGCGTTGGAAATGACGTCCCTTCCTCCAGCCTCTTTGCTATCCTTGTTCGTTTTCGCTATTCAATATTCCCCTTAACTCCTGCTTGGAGAAAACATTCCCCTTTCAAAGTATGTGTCCACAACAGCGGCCAATAAAACGTAACGTAAATGTTGGTAGTTGAAAGGTATATAGAGGTGGGAGAGACTGGGGAAAGAAAGGAAATGGAGACAGGGCTTCATATTGCTGGATCCAGTCAGGTGAGGCAGCTCTGAAACCTCCTTAAAACTGAAGGAGGGGACTTTTATTCATCCTTTCAATACTGGAGTACAACGTACATTGATAGAGGCATGTTCATCAAGAAAATAAATATGTTTAGTAGATAATAATGTATACCAATCATATGAATATAAATGCTGTCAGTTTATATTTGCTATTTAGTTAATAATTAATGTACACAAGGTGATGAGAACATAAAATTAAGGCAATTATATTGTAATGAATACATAACTTACAACTTACACAGCTGGACAGGGGCGTAAGCAGAAGGGTGCGCTTAGAGGGCTCAAACGCCTCCCCAGATATCCAAAACTGTAATATCGATGCGGTGCAGCCTAATGCTTATTTTCTGTAACTCTTATAATTACAGGTTTTAGCATACCATTCTGTAGGTATAACTGTTAATAAATAAGTGAATAAATCATCATATACATAAAGTCAGAGCTAAACACTGGGGTATGACAGGGAATTTAGTCCGTTCCTTTTGAAAATTTATCATTCCATACTCTGGTTGGTAAGATTGATTTAATAGCTCGCTCCGTTTATCTTACTCTCCGTACACATTTAGTATAGGAACTTAGTGCTAGATGACTACAGAGCACCATCTGTAGGTAGTGGTAGTGAAGGAAGTGTAGTCTAGTGGTTAACACACCTGATTGGCTGAGTCTTGGCTGGGGAGTATAGTCTCTGTGTACTCCTGTTTGCACTTTGGTCCTATAAATGTTTAGGTTATAGGATAGTTATGCAACGAAGAGAAGCACCTCACCTACTACGATCTACGAGAGATCTATTGTGACTACTATTCCCTCCCCCCAGAGGAAGAATTGAAGTAAAGGAGCCACAGGAGGCTACAGGACGCAGGTAGACAGGTCACAGAGACGCAACGGTTCCTGGTTCAGAGACCCGTCCTGCTGCTGCAGCTGCCCAGAGGGCGATGAACCCCCCCCCCCGTCAAACAAGCAGCCATTTGTGTCCACGGAGTACTCTTTCTTTGAGTAAGCATCCGACCCACGGCACTGGCTTACGTCACGAAACCTAGAAGTATACCGTTCAGGTATGAGACACAAACGGAATTAAAGGGGAATAATGGAAGGGAAGTCGCAATAGATGAGAAACCAGCATTCCTCTTCCGATCACGTAAAACGATGACTAACTCAAGGTTAGAATGGGCGGTCGATGGAATCTTACCCAGATCCTCCCGAATGTGAACCTCACGTTACCGCAGAGCCATCCCGCTGTTGTCGATAAATATTTAAAAAGTTGTTGCTCATCACCCTAACCCATCATATCCTTTATTTAGTCAATATACCCTGTCCAGTGATCCAGGTGGTATCCCGCTCACTTGGATAAATCTCTAGAAGTGACAACAAAATTAAGGTATGACTGGCACTATGAGTTTCAGCTATTCCCATTTCACCATCTCCACCATGCACTCTCTGCATACGCCTCTGTAGATGAATATTTATTAAATTATAAATACCTACTCGTCAACTGAGGAGTAAAAGCTAAAAGCTTCTACACTTTTGATTTAAATGTATTATACTATTTTGTAGGTTTATTGAAATAGGTACAAAATTACATACATAGATTAATGCATACGTACATACATGTATATATACATATATATAATACATACATACATACGTACATACATAAACATATACACAATACACGTAAGAACTTCGGCTATCCTCCCTCATTAATCTGGAATTCTGGGTTAAAAATACTGACTTTACCATCCATGTACATTTTGGAACAAATAAAGAATAGATACCTATATACAGTAACTTATGCTAATTTTCCAGATAAGAAAACAAACACCAGTACAACACCAGAAAGAAAAATAACATTCAATTTCCAATGCACAGGCTGACATTACTAGAAAGAACTCTCCACTAGGTATATGGTATACAGCTATATCACAAACTGTCCTAATCAGTAAGCGAAATTAAAGATTCAAACGTCTTTAGAGAAAAAATAATATACTTGTTAATAAATGTTATTATTCAGCGAAATAGTATATGGAAGATAACATAAGAAATACAGAATGAATTGTATGGACTAGTCATTGGAAGCAACACAGTAAACATGCTGAAAGTAGGTACACTAGCATTAGCATAAGATACATTTATAAGAACGTATTAAAATAGACAAACCTAAAAATTGTTACATGAATATTATTCTTTGGTGATGTACCTTACTGTCATTAATGTGTAATACCCCATGTAAATTCTATACATAAGCAGGTTAGTCCGTTCGAGTAATAATTAAGACACCCTTGACGAGTCACTAGTTTGCGAGCTTAAACTCACTCTGTAAACGTTTTGTGACAATACAGGTATTCTTATTATTATTATTATTATTATTATTATTATTATTATTATTATTATTATTATTTTACTGTGGCCATCACACAGCAGCTGGCGCGCAGGCCGCCGCAGCTCGGATTCCTGCCGAAACAGTTATAATATCCGCGTAACTGCCTCACGTTCTCATAATTACAATTTACAATGTGATAAGCAGATAACTTAAAATATGAGGTGTTGGAAATGGTGTCCTTCTCTGTAAGCGTATTTCTGGCATATTCTCAGGAATTTCTCATTCACACTGGAGAGTTCAATATCCCAAACTGTGTGAACTTCTCGCGTGATCTTTTCTTTTAGTTCTTACACATCCTACTTTTCAAGTTTCCCCATACATAAAAATCACATATAGTCATATCAGGGGATCAAGAGGATCACCATTCCCTACTAACTGCACTATCTTCCAAAAATGTCTAAATTTAATTTAATCACTGATCAGCTGTATGAGCGGTAGCCAAGTCTTGTTGGAAAAATCCAGATTGACATTCAACGTCGGTCGGCTGATCAAAAATGGTGTAAGTCATTTCTGTACCTCTATGCATTTGTTTGTTCCAAAAATATAGGTGCTGTTATTCACTGTATTCCAATACCTGTTAAAACATAGCATTATAAATTGAGGCAGTATTTTTTTATCGTTTAGCTGTTATCATTTAATTGTGCAATACAAAAATATTAACCAGCCTATAAGCATTAATAATTACTATAATCTGTATATTACAGCCATTTTATTATGTGTATTGATTGCATGTACCTATATATGTATAAATTGTTAGATGAATGTATTTCTTAGTTTGGTAAACCAGGATCTGTGAGGGTAAAAGCAAGCTGCATTTCGTAGCAAACAAAGCCATAAAATGGAAACCTAAGGGTGGCTAACAATAAGGTGAGGGAGAGCAATAACTTAGAAAGTTAAGAAGGTTACCATAAGACGATAGAAACATACTGGTGTAACGTTCAAAAAGCTTGTAAATGGTCACGTGAGTGCTGAAAAACAGTCAAAATCAAACTTAGGGTGTTTTGCTATGGTAGGCTTAGCCAACCAGAAAACAGGAAGATTAAATTTGAAATGTTAAGCTGTGGACGCTAAGAGGTAGTGTACCCAGGCAATTCAGTTCGGTGGTTGTAATTCAGAGTGGGCAGATGTGAGAATTTAGTGCAGTGCGAAAAAGCTAAATTTTGATGTTTAAAAATATAGCTAGGAACATCTCGCAGCTCCACACTTAGATATGTCAGTGAATTGTTATTTTATATAGGTATAATACTATATCATAGTATTCAACTGCCGTGAAGAAGTAATAAATAAGTTAGAATTTACAGCTATAATTGGTGTAAAGTGCGTAAAATTATTCTGCAGCCGTACCATCCCTATTTAGAGATACTTGCTCTACCAGATATCACTGACGCAGCCGCGGCATAAATAAATAAATTAAATAAAAAAAATAATAAATTAAAAATTTATTACAAATAAACTTTATTATTAACACACACACGACACCTGATGCAAATTGGGCACCTATCAAGGGTGAGTACCGATGCAAATTTGGTGCCTAAACGTGGGGCGATCGATGCGAAATGAAACCATGCTTCGTTAGAGAAGAGTATTACCTAAGCGTGAGTCAGTTACTCTATCGTTTCGCGAAATCCAATTACAGAAATTTACTCGAATCTGATGATGACATGAAACATATGGTGTGTGCAACAAACCCCATACATTGTAAGCACTAAAACGAAATAGGCGAAAAATTCACACAGTTTCGGATATTGAAATCTTGGGTGTGAATTAAACTTTCCTGAGAAGATGCAGGAATATGCGAATAGAGGACAACATTGCCAACATCTCCTATGATAAGGAATATGCTCACTGTAATTGTAACTGGGATTATAAGAACGTGAGGCGCTTGTGGAAATATTATAACAGTTTCGGCAGGAGTCCAAGCTGCGTCGGCCGGAGAGCGAGCAGCCGTGCGGTGGTAACAGTGTAAAGGAAAAGCACTATGTTTACGAGACAGTAACACACAGAGATCCAGTAGCATTCAAAGCTTGCAGCTATTGAATCTAGATTTCTAGATGTGAGCCTTTTGTATATCCAGATACTGTCAGACACGTTTTTTTACAATGGTTCACTCATTTTAATGATCAGTCATAGCTTTTCAGATGAAGCTGGCTGCATAAACGGCGATTATATCTAATGAGGCTTTGTATTGCATTTTCAGCTTACATTAGTCAGAAAACCCATGTAATTTGCCTAGAGAATTCAATGCACTTGCTTCTTCACAGGTTCTGATTTCTTCAACATAGCGTAATCGCCGGTTTAACTCTTGCTTTTTCTTTTTTTATTTATGAACGCTCTTTAACTGCTATGGTCCTTAGCGTCCCATTATATATTGGCGTGAAATACCGGCAAGGTTTCTCAGAGGCTCTTTTATCAAGCTTGAGGTTCTTTTACGTGCCATAAATCTACGACTTGGGACCACCGGCTTTACTTCCCTTCCGAAGGAAGCCATGCTAAGGATTTTTACGCCCGAAATAATTCATCGCCCTCCGCCGGGTTTAAAACCGCGACCCCGGGAACTAAAAGCTAGCATGGTAACCACTAACCACGGAAGACGACTTGACTCTTCCTGTAGTGTGGCGTCGGGTAGCCCAGTGATTTCGTCTCCAGCTGTGGTACTGTGGGTTCGGAGTTCGACTCTGGGATGGCGCCTTCACACCAGACATTCTCATGTGAAGTATTCCCAAGGCCCAACGTGGTTCGAGTCCACGGTAAAAGCTGTAGGTCCTCTCATTCTACCGCCATCTTCAAAATCACCCCACCTTCGGAACGGATTCCGCCCGCTGGATGCCCTCCATTTCAGAAACAGTTCCAGTCATCGCTTGGTGAATTGAGATATCCCCAAAGGTCATAGACCATATGGGGAGCGTTGGAAATGACGTCCCTTCCTCCAGCCTCTTTGCTATCCTTGTTCGTTTTCGCTATTCAATCTTCCCCTTAACTCCTGCTTGGAGAAAACATTCCCCTTTCAAAGTATGTGTCCACTATAGCGGCCAATAGAACGTAACGTAAATGTTGGTAGTTGAAATGTATATAGAGGTGGGAGAGACTGGGGAAAGAAAGGAAATGGAGACAGGGTTTCATATTGCTGGATCCAGTCAGGAGAGACAGCTCTGAAACTTTCTTAAAGCTGAAGGATGGGACTTTTATTCATCCTTTCAATCATGGAGTACAAGGTACATTGATAGAGGTATGTTCATCAAGATAATAAATATGTTTAGTAATAATGTATACCAATCATATGAATATTAATGCTGTAGGTATATTTGATATTTAGTTAATAATTAATGTACACAAGGTGATGAGAACATAAAATTAAGGCAATTTTATTATAATGAATACATAACTTACAACTTACACAGCTGGACAGGGGCGCAGGCAGAAGAATGCACTTAGAGCGCTCAAACGCCTCCCCAGATATCCAAAACTGTAATGTCGATGCGGTGCAGTCTAATGCTTATTTTCTGTAACTCTTATAATTACAGGGTTTAGCATACCATTCTGTAGGTATACCTGTTAATAAATAAGTGAATAAGTTACCATAGACATAAAGTCAGAGCTAGACATTGTGGCATGACAGGGAATTTAGTCGGTTCTTTTTGAAAATTTATCATTCCATACTCTGGTTGGTAAGATTGATTTAATAGCTCGCTCCGTTCATCTTACTCTGCGCACACGTTTAGTATAGGAACTTACTGCTAGATGACTACAGAGCACCTCCTGTAGTGGTAGTGAAGGGAGTGTAGTCTAGTGGTTCACACACATGACTGGCTCAGTCTTGGCTGGGGAGTATAGTCTCTGCGTACTCCTGTTTGACCTTTGGTCCTATAAATATTTAGGTTATAGGATAGTTATGTAACGAAGGGGAGTACCTCACATACTACGTGAGATCTATTCTGACTACTACTCCCCTCCCCAGGGGAAGAATTGAAGTAAAGGAGCCACAGGAGGCTACAGGACGCAGGCAGACAGGTCACAGAGACGCAACGGTTCCTGGCTCAAAGACCCGTCCTGCTGCTGCAGCTGCCCAGAGGGCGATGAACCCCTCGTCAACCAATCAGCCCTCTTGTGTCCACGGAGTACTCTTTCTTTGAGTAAGCATCCCACCCACGGCACTGCCTTACGTCACGAAACCTAGAAGTATACCGTTCAGGTATGAGATACAACCGGAATTAAAGGGGGATGATGGAAGGGAAATCGCAGAAGATGAGAAACCAGCATTCGCCTTCCGATAAGGTAAAACGATGAATAACTCAAGGTTAGATTGGGTGGTCGATGGAATCTTACCCAGATCCTCCCGAATGTGCACCTCACGTTACCGCAGAGCCATCCCGCTCGGTTCTATAACTTTTTAAAAAGTTGTTGCTCATCGCCCTGACGCATCATAACCTTTATTTAGTCAATATACCCTGTCCAGTGATCCAGTTGGTATCCCGCTCAATTGGATAAATCTTTAGAAGTGACAACAGATTTAAGGTATGTCTGGCACCAAAAGTTTCAGCTATTCCTCTTTTACCCCTTCCGCAATGCAATGTAAAATACGCCGCTGTAAATGAATATTTATTAAATTCTAAATACCTACTCGTGAACTAAGTAAAAGCTCAAAGATTCTTCACTTTTAATTTAAATGTATTATACTATTTTGTAGCTTTATTGAAATGGGTACGAAATTACATACATAGATTAATGCATACGTACATACATAAACATATACACAACACACGTAAGAACTTCGTTTATCCGCCCTCATTAATCTGGAATTCTGGGTTATCCGGATTCATTTTCGCTTACTTTTTCACCACGAAAACATACACGTTCTTTGATAAACAAATATAAATATAGGTATAGGGTTGCAATGTCGGTACCGCAGCTAGCATAGAGATCACCGTTGGTCACAGGCTTCAAACTAACAATAGGTAAGTACCATTACCATGGTCACTCTCATAGAACAATAAAACAAAAGCGCGAGAGATTAAGGTTTGCTCGTTTCCATGAGAGCTCTCATAGCGATCGTAGTCGTCTCATCTGGACGGTTTTCCATTCTTTTCTCTTCTGCTTTTGCAGAGGCAAAAACAATAACCATGGTAATCCTTATCGTGTGTCCAGCGCATAAATAGGAGGCGTCTTAAAACACCTTAACCCTTGTATTGGATGCGATACGAGGACTATCAAGAAAAATACCCTACCACAAACTATCCTTCACCTGCAATATTTTTCGTTGTTTATGATTTTTTCAAAAATGGCTAAGAAGTTTGGTTAAAATTACTTATGTGTAAGACATTTACAAGACAAACAAATTGCTTATCTGCATTTTCTAGTAATGACCTGTTAAAATCTGGTATTCGGAAGAAATTCTGTAAATCTAGTAAACCATAAGAGACAGAGAAAAGATTGCTACACAAAAAAATGCAGATCTCCTTAAAATACACAATTTATTTCAAAAGGTAAGTTGTTAATTCATCAGCTGTATTCTAGATATTCATTGTTAATTGTTTGAACTTTAGAATACTTAGTCACCTTTTGAAGTGGCCACTCTTTCTGGATGTCACGGAAAGAGAGGTGATTTCAGGGCCAGGATATAGCGACCCACTTTTAAACATTTGACTATCGCTTCAGTTTTCTGTATTTCTTTTGTAGTACGTGCAAGGAATTGCTTAATGCGTCTATTTCTGCAAACACTTATCTCAATTAATATGAAGGAGAAGGACAAATATATGTTTGTAAACTGCAAGAGCCAATATTAAACTCGTGAGGTACTTTCGTTGCTGTTGAAACAGTCCTTTAGTTCGACAGTCTTGTGTTTGCAAAGAGGAACAAACGTGGGCAGCGGTGTGGCTTTTTAAAATGTCAAAGACTCCCGACTTCCGTTCTCCCAGCACATAAGCAATGAAACAGGTTTTGCGTTGCGGTCATTTGTGGCTTTGCGAACAGAAAGAAAGGTTTCCCTACCACGTATAAAAAGTAGGTAGAGAAGGTATTGCATTCCATCAAAAAATTCGATATCGAGATTTCAGTGAAAACCCATGTTTTGAGGCCCTCTGAATCCAAAATAAGCACTTTTAGAAATAGGTTCTTGTGTGAGTGTGCGTGTGTCCGTGTGTCTGTGAACATCATAACTCAAGAACGAAATGTCGGATAAATACCAATCGTGATATTTAAGCTATCTACCAAAAATGCGTCACGAAGGTTTTCACGAAAATCCTCGGATCGCAAACTACCTTTAAACGGAAGATTTTCTGCATTTTATTTGTCATGACAATATCTTTAATAAATGGAATTTTAAGCCAAATGTTACAGCTATTTTTGTTAAGAAAACTGATCTATATAAAGGATAGTTTGGGGTTGGGCGATTTTCCGAAAAATCTTTTTGTCGCATCTTTTGAAGGCTCTGAACTTAAATATCAAGTTCGGTGTTTATCCGACTTTTCGTTGTTGAGTTATGCCGCTCACAGAAACACACGCAGAAACATGGACCTGTTTCTAAAAACTGTTTTTTTAGATTCAGGCGCCACATGCATTTTCGAATTTTTGGGTGGAATGCAATACCTTCTCTACCTACATACGTGGTAGAGAAAGTAAAACCAAGCTTATTATAGCGACATTCATTCAGGGAAGGAGTAATTTGTGGGGAAGTGCAACTGGGTGGGACAAAACCTTCCGGCTCCAAAGAAAGATAATTCGAATTATGGTGAAAGCCACTTCCAGGAATAATGCAAACCATTGTTTAAAAAACTTAAAAATACTGACTTTACCGTCCATGTACATTTTGGAACTAATTAAGAATAGATACCTATATACCTACAAATATATGCTCATTTTTCAGATAAGAAAACAAACACCAGTACGACACCAGAAAGAAAAATATCATTCAATTTCCAATGCACAGCCTAGCATTACAAGAAAGAACTCGCCACTAGGTATATGGTATACAGCTATACCACAATCTGTCCTAATCAGTAAGGGAAATTAAAGATCAAAACGTCTTTAGCGAAAAAATAAAGTACTTACTTGTTAATAAATGTTATTATTCAACAAAAGAATATTTGGAAGATAACATAAGAAATACAGAATGAAATGCATGCACTAGCCATAGGACGCAACACAATAAACATGCTGAAAGTAGGTACACTAGCATTAGCATAAGATACATTTATAAGAACGTATTAAAATAGACAAACCTAAAAATTTTTACATGAATGTTATATTTTTGTGATGTGTTTTACTATCATTAATGTGTAACACTCCTTGTAAATTCTGTACATAAACATGTTAGCCCATTCGAGTAGTAATTAAGACAACCTTGAGGAGTCACTAGTTTGCGAGCTTAAGCTCACTCTGTAAACGTTTTGTGACAATACAGGTATTATTATTATTAGCATTATTATTATTATTATTATTATTATTATTATTATTATTATTATTATTATTTCACTGTGGCCATCAAACAGCAGCTCGCGCTCAGGCCGCCGCAGGCCGGATTCCTGCCGAAACAGTTATAATATCCGCGTAACTGCCTCACGTTCTCATAATTACAATTTACAATGTGATAAGCAGATAACTTAAAATATGAGGTGTTGGAAATGGTGTCCTTCTCTGTAAGCGTATTTCTGGCATATTCTCAGGAATTTCTCATTCACACTGGAGAGTTCAATATCCCATACTGTGTGAACTTCTCGCGTGATCTTTTCTTTTAGTTCTTACACATCCTACTTTTCAAGTTTCCCCATAGATAAAAATTACATATAGTCATATCAGCGGATCAAGAGGACCACCATTCCCTACTAACTGCACTATCTTCCAAAAATGTCTAAATTTAATTTAATCACTGATCAGCTGCATGAGCGGTAGCCAAGTCTTGTTGGAAAAAACCAGATTGACATTCAACGTCGGTCGGCTGATCAAAAATGGTGTAAGTCATTCCTGTACCTCTCTGCATTTGTTTGTTCCAAAAATATAGGTGCTTTTATTACCCGTTTTCCAATACCTGTTAAATTATAGCCTTATAAATTGAGGCAGTATTTTTTATCGTTTAGCTGTTATCATTTTAATTGTGCAATATAAAAATATTAACCAGCCTATAAGCATTAATAATTACTACAAACTGAATATTACAGCCATTTTATTATGTGTATTTCTTGTATGTATATAGGTATGTATAAACAGTTAGATGAATGTATTTCTTAGTTTAGTAAATCAGGAGCTGTGAGGGTCAAAGCAAGCGGCATTTCGTAGCAAACAAGGCCATAAAATGGAAACCTAAGGGTGGCTAACAATAAGGTGAGAGAGTGCAATAACTTAGAAAGCTAAGAAGGTTACCATAAGACGATAGAAACATACTGGTATAACGTTCAAAAAGTTTGTAAATGGTCACGTGAGTGCTGAAAGACAGTCAAAATCAAACTTAGGGTGTTCTGCTAAGGTAGGCTTAGCCAAACAGAAAACAGGAAGATTAAATTTGAAATGTTAAGCTGTGGACGCTAAGAGGTAGTGTACCCAGGCAATTCAGTTCGGTGGTTGTAATTCAGAGTGGGCAGATGTGAGAATTTAGTGCAATGCGAAAAAGCTAAATTTTGATGTTTAAAAATGTAGTTAGGAACATCTCGCAGCTCCATACTTAGATAGGTCGGTGAATTGTTATTTTATATATATCATAGTATTCAACTGCCGTGAAGAAGTAATAAAGAAGTTAGAATTTGCAGCTATAATTGGTGTAAAGTGTGTAAAATTATTCTTCAGCCGTACCACCCCTATTTAGAGATACTTGCTCTACCAAATATCACTGACGCAGCCGCGGCACAAATAAATAAATTAAATAAAAAAATAATAAATTAAAAATTTATTACACATAAACATTATTATTAACACACACACGACACCTGATGCAAATTGGGCACCTATCAAGGGTGAGTACCGATGCAAATTTGGCGCCTAAACGTGGGGCGATCGATGCGAAATGAAACCATACTTCGTTAGAGAAGAGTATTGCTTAAGCGTGAGTCAGTTAATTGTAACTGGGATTATAAGAACGTGAGGCGCTTGTGGAAATATTATAACAGTTTCGGCAGGAGTCCAAGCTGCGTCGGCCGGAGAGCGAGCAGCCGTGCGGTGGCAACAGTGTAAAGGAAATGCACTGTATTTACGAGACAGTAACACACAGAGATGCAGTAGCATTCAAAGCTTGCAGCTATGGAATCTGGATTTCTAGCTGAGAGCCTTTTGTATATCCAGATACTGTCAAACACGTTTTTTTACAATGGTTCACTCATTTTAATGAACATCAGTCATAGCTTTTCAGATGAAGCTGGCTGCATAAAGGGCGATTATATCTAATGAGGTTTTGTATTGAATTTTCAGCTTACGTTTGTCAGAAAACCCATGTAATTTGCCTAGAGAATTCAATGCACTTGCTTCTTAACAGGTTCTGATTTCTTCAACATAATGTAATCGCCGGTTTAACTCCTGCTTTTTCTTTTTTTATTTATGGACGCTCTTTAACTGCTATGGTCCTTAGCGTCCCATTATATATTGGCATGAAAAACCGGTAAGGTTTCTCAGAGGCCCATTTATCAAGCTTGAGGTTCTTTTACGTGCCATAAATCTACGACATTGGATCACCGGCTTTACTTCCCTTCCGAAGGAAGCCATACTAAGGATTTTTTAAGCCCGAAATAATTCATCGCCCTCCGCCGGGTTTAAAACCTCGACCCCGGGAACTAAAAGCTAGCATGGTAACCACTAACCACGGAAGACGACTTGACTCTTCCTGTAGTGTGGCGTCGGGTAGCCCAGTGATTTCGTCTCCAGCTGTGGTACTGTGGATTCGGAGTTCGACTCTGGGATGGCGCCTTCACACCAGACATGCTCATGTGAAGTATCCCCAAGGCCCAACGTGGTTCGAGTCCACGGTAAAAGCTGTAGGTCCTCTCATTCTACCGCCATCTTCAAAATCACTCCACCTTCGGAACGGATTCCGCCCGCTGGATGCCCTCCATTTCAGAAACAGTTCCAGTCATCGCTTGGTGAATTGAGATATCCCCAAAGGTCATAGACCATATGGGGAGCGTTGGAAATGACGTCCCTTCCTCCAGCCTCTTTGCTATCCTTGTTCGTTTTCGCTATTCAATCTTCCCCTTAACTCCTGCTTGGAGAAAACATTCCCCTTTCAAAGTATGTGTCCACTATAGCGGCCAATAAAACGTAACGTAAATGTTGGTAGTTGAAATGTATATAGAGGTGGGAGAGACTGGGGAAAGAAAGGAAATGGAGACAGGGTTTCATATTGCTGGATCCAGTCAGGAGAGACAGCTCTGAAACTTTCTTAAAGCTGAAGGAGGGGACTTTTATTCATCCTATCAATCATGGAGTACAAGGTACATTGATAGAGGTATGTTCATCAAGATAATAAATATGTTTAGTAATAATGTATACCAATCATATGAATATTAATGCTGTCAGTTTATATTTGCTATTTAGTTAATAATTAATGTACACAAGGTGATGAGAACATAAACTTAAGGAAATTTTTGTTGTAATGAATACATAACTTACAACTTACACAGCTGAACAGGGGCTTAAGCAGAAGGGTGCACTCAGAGAGCTCAAACGACTCCCCAGATATCCAAAACTGTAATATCGATGCGGTGCAGTCTAATGCTTATGTTCTGTAACTCTTATAATTACAGGTTTTAGCATACCATTCTGTAGGTATACGTGTTAATAAATAAGTGAATAAATTACCATAGACATAGTCAGAGTTAGACATTGGGGCATGACAGGGAATTTAGTCCGTTCTTTTTGAAAAGTTATCATTCCATACTCTGGTTGGTAACATTGATTTAATAGCTCGCTCCGTTCATCTTACTCTGCGCACACGTTTAGTATAGGAACTTAGTGCTAGATGACTACAGAGCACCTCCTGTAGTGGTAGTGAAGGGACTGTAGTCTAGTGTTTCACACACATGACTGGCTCAGTCTTGGCTGGGGAGTATAGTCTCTGTGCACTCCTGTTTGACCTTTGGTCCTATAAATATTTAGGTTATAGGATAGTTATGCAACGAGGCGGAACACCTCACCTACTAGGATCTACGAGATATCTATTCTGACTACTACCCCCCCAGGAGGAAGAATTGAAGTATAGGAGCCACAGGAGGCTACAGGACGCAGGCAGACAGGTCACAGAGACGCAACGGTTCCTGGCTCAAAGACCCGTCCTGCTGCTGCAGCTGCCCAGAGGCCGATGAACCCCCGTCAACCAATCAGCCCTCTTGTGTCCACGGAGTACTCTTTCTTTGAGTAAGCATCCCACCCACGGCACTGCCTTACGTCACGAAACCTAGAAGTATACCGTTCAGGTATGAGATACAACCGGAATTAAAGGGGCATGATGGAAGGGAAATCGCAGTAGATGAGAAACCAGCATTCGCCTTCCGATCAGGTAAAACGATGAATAACTCAAAGTTAGATTGGGTGGTCGATGGAATCTTACCCAGATCCTCCCGAATGTGCACTTCACGTTACCGCAGAGCCATCCCGCTCGGTTCTATAAGTATTTAAAAAGTTGTTGCTCATCGCCCTGACCCATCATAACCTTTATTTAGTCAATATACCCTGTCGAGTGATCCAGTTGGTATCCCGCTCAATTGGATAAATGTTTAGAAGTGACAACAGATTTAAGGTATGGCTGGCACCAAAAGTTTCAGCTATTCCTCTTTCACCCCTTCCCCAATGCAATGTAAAATACGCCGCTGTAAATGAATATTTATTAAATTCTAAATACCTACTCGTGAACTAAGTAAAAGCTCAAAGATTCTTCACTTTTGATTTAAATGTATTATACTATTTTGTAGCTTTATTGAAATGGGTACGAAATTACATACATAGATTAATGCATACGTACATACATAAACATATACACAACACACGTAAGAACTTCGTTTATCCGCCCTCATTAATCTGGAATTCTGGGTTATCCGGATTCATTTTCGCTTACTTTTTCACCACGAAAACATACACGTTCTTTGATAAACAAATATAAATATAGGTATAGGGTTGCAATGTCGGTACCGCAGCTAGCGTAGAGATCACCGTTGGCCACAGGCTTCAAACTAACAATAGGTAAGTATCATTACCATGGTCACTCTCATAGAACAATAAAACAAAAGCGCGAGAGATTAAGGTTTGCTCGTTTCCATGAGAGCTCTCATAGCGATCGTAGTCGTCTCATCTGGACGGTTTTCCATTCTTTTCTCTTCTGCTTTTGCAGATGCAAAAACAATAACCATGGTAATCCTTATCGTGTGTCCAGCGCATAAATAGGAGGCGTCTTAAAACACCTTAACCGTTGTATTGGATGCGATACGAGGACTATCAAGAAAAATACCCTACTACAAACTATCCTTCACCTGCAATATTTTTCGTTGTTTATGATTTTTTCAAAAATGGCTAAGAAGTTTGGTTAAAATTACTTATGTGTAAGACATTTACAAGACAAACAAATGGCTTATCTGCATTTTCTAGTAATGACCTGTTAAAATCTGGTATTCGGAAGAAATTCTGTAAATCTAGTAAACCATAAGAAACAGAGAAAAGATTGCTACACAAAAAAATGCAGATCTCCTTAAAATACACAATTTATTTCAAATAGGTAAGTTGTTAATCCATCAGCTGTATTCTAGATATTCATTGTTAATTGTTTGAACTTTAGAATACTTAGTCACCTTTTGAAGTGGCCACTCTTTCTGGATGTCACGGAAAGAGGCGTTATTTCAGGGCCAGCATATAGCGACCCACGTTTAAACATTTGACTATCGCTTCAGTTTTCTGTATTTCTTTTGTAGTACGTGCAAGGAATTGCTTAATGCGTCTATTTCTACAAACACTTATCTCAATTAATATGAAGGAGAATGACAAGTATGTTTTTGTAAACTCCAGGAGCCAATATTAAACTCGTGAGGTACTTTCGTTGCTGTTGAAACAGTCCTTTAGTTCGACAGTCTTGTGTTTGCAAAGAGGAACAAACGTGGGCAGCGGTGTGGCTTTTTGAAAAGTCAAAGACTCCCGACTTCCGTTCTCCCAGCACATAAGCAATGAAACAGGTTTTGCGTTGCGGTCATTTGTGGCTTTGCGAACAGAAAGAAAGGTTTCTCTACCACGTATAAAAAGTAGGTAGAGAAGGTATTGCATTCCATCAAAAAATTCGATATCGAGATTTCAGTGAAAACCCATGTTTTGAGGCCCTCTGAATCCGAAATAAGCACTTTTAGAAATAGGTTCGTGTGTCCGTGTGTCTGTGAACAACATAACTCAAGAACGAAATGTCGGATAAATACCAATCGTGATATTTAAACAATCTTCCAAAAATGCATCACGAAGGTTTTCACGAAAATCCTCGGATCGCAAACTACCTTTAAACGGAAGATTTTCGGCATTTTATTTGTCATGACAATATCTTTAATGCATAACATTTTAAGTAAAATGTTACAGCTTTTTTTGAGGAAAAATGTTCTATATAAAGGATAGTTTGGGGTGGGGCGATTTTTCTAAAAAGCTTTCTATAGCATTTTTCGAAGGCGCTGAACTTAAATATCAAGTTCGTAGTTTACCCGACTTTTCGTTGTTGAGTTATGCCGCTCACAGAAACACACGCAGACACATGGACCTGTTTCTAAAAATGGATTCAGGCGCCACATGCATTTTCGAATTTTTGGGTGGAATGCAATACCTCTTACCTATATACGTGGTAGAGAAAGTAAAACCAAGCTTATTATAGCGACATTCATTCACGTAAGGAGTAATTCTGTGGGAAAGTGCAACTGGGTGGGACAAAACCTTCCGGCTCCAAAGAAAGATAATTCGAATTATGGTGAAACCCACTTCCAGGAATAATGCGAACCATTGTTTAAAAAACTTAAAAATACTGACTTTACCGTCCATGTACATTTTGGAACTAATTAAGAATGTATACCTATATACCTACAAATATATGCTCATTTTTCAGATAAGAAAACAAACACAAGTACAACAGCAGAAAGACAAATAACATTCAATTTCCAATGCACAGGCTGGCATTACTAGAAAGAACTCTCCACTAGGTATATGGGTATAAAGCTATACCACAAACTGCCGCATTCAGTAAGAGAAATCAAAGATCAAAACGTCTTTAGCGAAAAAATAAAATACCTACTTGTTCATTCATTCATTCATTACCTCTTTACCCTCCTCTTATGTAGGACTTACACCCCCCAGGACTTACAAGCGGGTGCCTGGGGTCAGAGGCCCGTCGAGGAGCAGACACTCATGGATCAGACAGAGCATCCAGGATGGGTGATCAGCCCAATGCCTGGTATGGGATGAAGGAAGTAGTTGAAACGAAATGTTGGTGAAATGGATGAAAGGAAAGGTGATGATGGAGCAGTTGGTGGAATGAATGGCGGGGGAAACCGGAGAACCCGGAGAAAACCCGCCCAGACGCCGCTTCGTCCACCACAAATCCCACATGCAGGTCCCTGGGATTGAACCCGGGCTGCTTTGGTGGGAGGCGAGCGGTCTAACCACTCGGCCACGGCGCCGCCTACCTACTTGTTAATAAATGTTATTATTCAGTGAAAGAATATTTGGAAGATAACATAAGAAATACAGAATGAATTGCATGCACTAGTCATAGGACGCAACACAATAAACATGCTGAAAGTAGGTACACTAGCATTAGCATAAGATACATTTATAAGAACGTGTTAAAATAGACAAACCTAAAAATTTTTACATGAATGTTATACTTTTGTGATGTGTTTTACTACCATTAATGTGTAATACTCCTTGTAAATTCTGTACATAAACATGTTAGTCCATTCGAGTAGTAAATAAGACAACCTTGAGGAGTCACTAGTTTGCGAGCTTAAGCTCACTCTGTAAACGTTTTGTGACAATACAGGTATTATTATTATTAGCATTATTATTATTATTATTATTATTATTATTATTATTATTATTATTTCATTATGGCCATCACACGGCAGCTCGCGCACAGGCCGCTGCAGCTCGGATTCCTGCCGAAACATTTATAATATCCGCGTAACTGCCTCACGTTCTCATAATTACAATTTACAATGTGATAAGCAGATAACTTAAAATATGAGGTGTTGGAAATGGTGTCCTTCTCTGTAAGCGTATTTCTGGCATATTCTCAGGAATTTCTCATTCACACTGGAGAGTTCAATATCCCAAACTGTGTGAACTTCTCGCGTGATCTTTTCTTTTAGTTCTTACACATCCTACTTTTCAAGTTTCCCCATAGATAAAAATTACATATAGTCATATCAGCGGATCAAGAGGACCACCATTCCCTACTAACTGCACTATCTTCCAAAAATGTCTAAATTTAATTTAATCACTGATCAGCTGCATGAGCGGTAGCCAAGTCTTGTTGGAAAAAACCAGATTGACATTCAACGTCGGTCGGCTGATCAAAAATGGTGTAAGTCATTCCTGTACCTCTCTGCATTTGTTTGTTCCAAAAATATAGGTGCTGTTATTCACTGTATTCCAATACCTGTTAAAACATAGCATTATAAATTAAGGCAGTATTTTTTATCGTTTAGCTGTTATCATTTTAATTATGCAATAAAAAAATATTAACCAGCCTATAAGCATTAATAATTACTATAAACTGTATATTACAGCCATTTTATTATGTGTATTTATTGTATGTACCTATATATAAATAAATTGTTAGATGAATGCATTTCTTAGTTTAGTAAACCAGGATCTGTGAGGGTAAAAGCAAGCTGCATTTCGTAGCAAACAAAGCCATAAAATGGAAACCTAAGGGTGGCTAACAATAAGGTGAGGGAGAGCAATAACTTAGAAAGTTAAGAAGGTTACCATAAGGCGATAGAAACATACTGTTGTAACGTTCAAAAAGTTTGTAAATGGTCACGTGAGTGCTGAAAGACAGTCAAAATCAAACTTAGGGTGTTCTGCTAAGGTAGGCTTAGCCAAACAGAAAACAGGAAGATTAAATTTGAAATGTTAAGCTGTGGACGCTAAGAGGTAGTGTACCCAGGCAATTCAGTTCGGTGGTTGTAATTCAGAGTGGGCAGATGTGAGAATTTAGTGCAATGCGAAAAAGCTAAATTTTGATGTTTAAAAATGTAGTTAGGAACATCTCGCAGCTCCATACTTAGATAGGTCGGTGAATTGTTATTTTATATATATCATAGTATTCAACTGCCGTGAAGAAGTAATAAATAAGTTAGAATTTGCAGCTATAATTGGTGTAAAGTGTCTAAAATTATTCTTCAGCCGTACCACCCCTATTTAGAGATACTTGCTCTACCAAATATCACTGACGCAGCCGCGGCACAAATAAATAAATTAAATAAAAAAATAATAAATTAAAAATTTATTACACATAAACATTATTATTAACACACACACGACACCTGATGCAAATTGGGCACCTATCAAGGGTGAGTACCGATGCAAATTTGGCGCCTAAGCGTGGATCGATCGATGCGAAATGAAACCATGCTTCGTTAGAGAAGAGTATTACCTAAGCGTGAGTCAGTTACTCTATCGTTTCGCGAAATCCAATTACAGAAATTTACCCGAATCTGATGATGACATGAAACATATGGTGTGTGCAACAAACCCCATACATTGTAAGAACTAAAAGAAAATAGGCGAAAAATTCACACAGTTTCGGATATTGAAATCTTGGGTGTGAATTAAACTGTCCTGAGAATTTGCGGAAATATGCGCATAGAGGACAACATTGCCAAAATCTCCTATGATAAGGAATTTGCTCACTGTAATTGTAACTGAAATTATAAGAACGTGAGGCGCTTGTGGAAATATTATAACAGTTTCGGCAGGAGTCCAAGCTGCGTCGGCCGAAGAGCGAGCAGCCGTGCGGTGGCAACAGTGTAAAGGAAAAGTACTGTATTTACGAGACAGTAACACACAGAGATCCAGTAGCATTCAAAGCTTGCAGCTATGGAATCTAGATTTCTAGCTGAGAGCCTTTTGTATATCCAGATACTGTCAAACACGTTTTTTTACAATGGTTCACTCATTTTAATGAACATCAGTCATAGCTTTTCAGATGAAGCTGGCTGCATAAAGGGCGATTATATCTAATGAGGTTTTGTATTGCATTTTCAGCTTACAATTGTCAGAATACCCACGTAATTTGCCTAGAGAATTCAATGCACTTGCTTCTTCACAGTTTCTGGTTTCTTCAACATAGTGTAATCGCCGGTTTAACTCTTGCTTTTTCTATTTTTAATCATGGACGCTCTTTAACTGCTATGGCCCTTATATTGGCGTGAAAGACTAGTAAGTTTTCTCAGAGGCCCTTTTATCACGCTTGAGGTTCTTTTACGTGCCATAAATCTACAACATGGAACAACCGGCTTTACTTCCCTTCCGAAGGAAGCTATGCTAAGAATTTTTACACCCGAAATAATTCATCGCCCTCCGTTGGGTTTAAAACCGCGACCCCGGGAAATAAAAGCTAGCATGGTAACCACTAACCACGGAAGACGACTTAACTCTTCCTGTAGTGGGGTGTCGGGTAGCCCAGTGATTTCGTCTCCAGCTGTGGTACTGTGGGTTCGGAGTTCGACTCTGGGATGGCGCCTTCACCCCTGACATGCTCCTGTGAAGTATCCCCAAGGCCCAACTTGGTTCGAGTTCACGGTAAAAGCTGTAGGTGCTCTCATTCTACCGCCATCTTCAAAATCACACCAACTTCGGAACGGATTCCGCCCGCTGGATGCCCTCTACTTCAGAAGCAGTTCCAGTCACCGCTTGGTGAATTGAGATGTCCCCAAAGGTCATAGGCCATATGGGGAGCGTTGGAAATGACGCCCCTTTCTCCAGCCTCTTTGCTATACTTGTTCGTTTTCGCTATTCAATCTTTCCCTTTAACTCCTGCTTGGAGAAAACATTCCCCTTTCAAAGTATGTGTCCACTATAGCGGCCAATAAAACGTAACGTATATGTTGGTAGTTGAAATGTATATAGAGGTGGGAGAGACTGGGGAAAGAAAGGAAATGGAGACAGGGCTTCATATTGCTGGATCCAGTCAGGTGAGACAGCTTAGAAACTTTCTTAAAGCTGAAGGAGGGGACTTTTATTCATCCTTTCAATCATGGAGTACAAGGTACATTGATAGAGGTATGTTCATCAAGATAATAAATATGTTTAGTAATAATATATACATATCATATGAATATTAATGCTGTAAGTTTATATTTGATATTTAGTTAATAATTAATGTACACAAGGTGATGAGAACATAAAATTAAAACAATTATATTGTAATGAATACATAACTTACAACTTACACAGCTGGACAGGGGCGTAAGCAGAAGGGTGTACTTAGAGGGCTCAAACGCCTCCCCAGATATCCAAAACTGTAATATCGATGCGGTGCAGTCTAATGCTTATGTTCTGTAACTCTTTTATAATTACAGGTTTTAGCATACCATACTGTAGGTATACCTGTTAAAAAATAAGTGAATAAATTACCATAGACATAAAGTCAGAGCTAGACATTGGGGCATGACAAGGAATTTAGTCCGTTCTTTTTCAAAATTTATCCTTCCATACTGTGATTGGTAACATTGATTTAATAGCTCGCTCCGTTCATCTTACTCTCCGCACACATTTAGTATAGGAACTTAGTGCTAGATGACTACAGAGCACCACCTGTAGTGGTAGTGAAGGGAGAGTAGTCTAGTGGTTAACACACATGACTGGCTAAGTCTTGGCTGGGTTGTATAGTCTCTCTGCAGTCCTGTTTGCACTTTAGTCCTATAAATGTATAGGTTATAGGATGGTTATGCAACGAAGGGGAGCACCACAACTACTACGATCTACGAGAGATCTATTCTGACTACTATTTCCCCCCCCCGAGGAAGAATTGAAGTAAAGGAGCCACAGGAGGCTAGAGGACGCAGGCAGACAGGTCACAGAGACGCAACGGTTCCTGGCTCAAAGACCCGTCCTGCTGCTGCAGCTGCCCAGAGGCCGATGAACCCCCGTCAACCAAGCAGCCCTCTTGTGTCCACGGAGTACTCTTTTTTTGAGTAAGCATCCAAACCACGGCACTGCCTTACGTCACGAAACCTAGAAGTATACCGTTCAGGTATGAAACACAAACGGAATTAAAGCGGAATGATGGAAGGGAAGTCGCAATAGATGAGAAACCAGCATTCGCCTTCCGATCAGGTAAAACGATGAATAACTAAGGTTGGAATGGGTGGTCGACGGAATCTTACCCAGATCCTCCCGAATGTGCACCTCACGTTACCGCAGAGCCATCCCGCTCGGTTCTATAAATATTTAAAAAGTTGTTGCTCATCACCCTGACCCATCATATCCTTTATTTTGTCAATATACCCTGTCCAGTGATCCAGTTGGTATCCCGCTCACTTGGATAAATCTCTAGAAGTGACAACAGATTTAAGGTATGGCTGGCACCAAAAGTTTCAGCTATTCCTCTTTCACCCCTTCCCCAATGCAATGTAAAATACGCCGCTGTAAATGAATGTTTATTAAATTCTAAATACCTACTCGTGAACTAAGTAAAAGCTCAAAGATTCTTCACTTTTGATTTAAACGTATTATACTATTTTGTAGCTTTATTGAAATGGGTACGAAATTACATACATAGATTAATGCATACGTACATACATAAACATATACACAACACACGTAAGAACTTCGTTTATCCGCCCTCATTAATCTGGAATTCTGGGTTATCCGGATTCATTTTCGCTTACTTTTTCACCACGAAAATATACACGTTCTTTGATAAACGCATATAAATATATAGGGCTGCAATATCGGCACCGCAGCTAGCGAAGAGATCACCGTTGGTCACAGGCTTCAAACTAACAATAGGTAAGTACCATTACCATGCTCACTCCCATAGAACAATGAAACAAAAGTGTGAGAGATTAAGGTTTGCTCGTTTCCATGAAAGTTCTCATAGCGATCGTAGTCGTCTCATCTGGACGGTTTTCCATTCTTTTCTCTTCTGCTTTTGCAGATGCAAAAACAATAACCATGGTAATCCTTATCGTGTGTCCAGCGCATAAATAGGAGGCGTCTTAAAACACCTTAACCCTTGTATTGGATGCGATACGAGGACTATCAAGAAAAATACCCTACCACAAACTATCCTTCACCTGCAATATTTTTCGTTGTTTATGATTTTTTCAAAAATGGCTAAGAAGTTTGGTTAAAATTACCTATGTGTAAGACATTTACAAGACAAACAAAATGCTTATCTGCATTTTCTAGTAATGACCTGTTAAAATCTGGTATTCGGAAGAAATTCTGTAATTCTAGTAAAGCATAAGAGACAGAGAAAGCATTGCTACACAAAAAATGTAGATCTCCTTAAAATACACAATTTATTTCAAATAGGTAGGTTCCTAATCCATCAGCTGTATTCTAGATATTCATTGTTAATTGTTTGAACTTTAGAATACTTAGTCACCTTTTGAAGTGGCCACTCTTTCCGGATGTCACGGAAAGAGGCTTTATTTCAGGGCCAGCATATAGCGAGCCACTTTTAAACATTTGACTATCGCTTCAGTTTTCTGTATTCCTTTTGTAGTACGTGCAAGGAATTGCTTAATGCGTCTATTTCTACAAACACTTATCTCAATTAATATGAAGGAGATGGACAAATATGTTTTTGTAAGCTCCAAGAGCCAATATTAAACTTCTGAGGTACTTTCGTTGCTGTTAAAACAGTCCTTTAGTTCGACAGTCTTGTGTTTGCAAAGAGGAACAAACGTGGGCAGCGGTGTGGCTTTTTGAAAAGTCAAAGACTCCCGACTTCCGTTCTCCCAGCACATAAGCAATGAAACAGGTTTTGCGTTGCGGTCATTTGTGGCTTTACGAAGAGAAAGAAACGTTTCTCTACCACGTATAAAAAGTAGGTAGAGAAGGTATTGCATTCCATCAAAAAATTCGATATCGAAATTTCAGTGAAAACCCATGTTTTGAGGCCCTCTGAATCCAAAATAAGCACTTTTAGAAATAGGTTCGTGTGTGAGTGTGTGTATCCGTGTGTCTGTGAACAATATATCTCAAGAACGAAATGTCGGATAAATACCAATCGTGATATTTAAGCTATCTTCCAAAAATGCGTCACGAAGGTTTTCACGAAAATCCTCGGATCGCAAACTACCTTTAAATGGAAGATTTTTCGGCATTTTATTTGTCATGACAATATCTTTAATACATAATATTTGAGGTAAAATGTTACAGTTATTTATTGAGGAAAAATGTCCTATATAAAGGATAGTTTAGGGTGTGGCGATTTTCCTAAAAATCTTTCTGTCGCATTTTTCGAGCCTCTGAACTTAAATATCAAGTTCGGTGTTTATCCGACTTTTCGTTGTTGAGTTATGCCGTTCACAGAAACAGACGGAGACACACAGACCTTTTTCTAAAAACTGTTTTTTTTCGTTCCGGCGCCTCTTCCGGTAAGATCTGGTATCGAATTTTTGGGTGGAATGCAATACCTTCTCTACCTACATACGTGGTAGAGAAAGTAAAACCCAGCTTATTATAGCGACTTTCATTCAGGTATAGCAAATGGAGTAATTCTTTGGGGAAGCCACCTGGGTAGGACAAAATTTTCAAGCTCCAAAGAAAGATAATTCGAATTATGGTGAAAGCCCACTTGCAGGAATAATGCTAACCCAATATGCTAACCTTTGTTTAAATAACTTAAAAATACTGACTTTAGTATGCATGTACAGACGGCTCGAAATGTTTTCCGTTCCCCCGAAAGCGGGGTGTCTTATCGAGAGGCTATGCCAGGTGCCTTAGCTCATACCTGGTCTACAAGGAAGGTTAAGGGATGTAATAGGCTAAAGAAAATATCATTCCAACACATTTCCCTTAGACTTGGCTGTAAGAATGTAATAGCCGTGAAAAGTAAGCAGCAATAACATTATAACACAGCAACATAAGCAGTATACAAGCTAATTTTTAGGAATTAGAGGCATCATATCATTGTATAACAAGCAAGTGTTAAAACAAAATGGTTTGGTTTTCAATATTTACTGCTTTCTCTACCCATTATCAACTAACATATGTTTTTATTTTCATAATGTCCTTATGAAGTATGGCTTTTCGTGCATTGTGACAACAATATAGGCCAGAAATTATTTAAGGTTACACTTTACGTTACACTTTTCCCTATTTGGTTGCATGCAAGATGCCGTAATGACAAACACCGCTTATCTATTCCACAACTCATCTTTTTACGTCTCTACTATTTACCTATAAGTAGGGAAAGTGTTGTATTCCAGTCAAAAATTAAAAAGCGAGATTCACAGGAAATACACTTAGTGAGACTCACTGAATCCAAAGAAAGCATTTTTACCTTCCCGACTACGCACTTACAGTAAGCAGAGGAAGTATTGTATTCAACCCAAAAATTCAATAACGAGATTCACCGGAAATACACGCTTTGAGACCCCCTGAATCCAAGGAAAGCATTATTACCTTCTCTACTACATACATAGCTACAGGAGGTAGAGAAAGTATGGTATTCCACCCAAAAATTCAATAAACAGATTCACTGGAAATACACATTTTGAGACCCCCAGAATCCAAAGAAAGCATTTTTACTTTCCCTACTACGCACTTACAGTAAGCAGAGGAAGTATTGTATTCAATCCAAAAATTAAATAACGAGATTCACCGGAAATACACATTTTGAGACCCCCTGAATCCAAAGAAAGCATTTTCACTTTCTCTACTACGTAGTTACACGAGGTAGAGAAAGTATTGTATTTCACCCAAAAATTCAATGATATTCACCGGAAATACTCGTTTTGAGACTCACTGAATCCAAAGAAAGCATTTTTACTTTCCCTACTACGCACTTACAGTAAGCAGAGGAAGTATTGTATTTAATCCAAAAATTAAATAACGAGATTCACCGGAAATACACATTTTGAGACCCCCTGAATCCAAAGAAAGCATTTTTACTTTCCCTACTACGGCTTACAGTATATAGAGGAATTATTGTATTCCACCCAGAAATTGAATAACGAGATTTACCGGAAATACACGTTTTGAGACTCCCTGATTCTAAAGAAAGCATTTTCATTTTCTCTACTACGTAGTTACAGTAAGTAGAGCAAGTATTGCATTGCATCCAAACATTCAATAAAGAGATTCACCGGAAATACACGCTTTGAGACCCCCTGAATCCAAGGAAAGCATTATTACCTTCTCTACTACATACATAGCTACAGGAGGTAGAGAAAGTATGGTATTCCACCCAAAAGTTCAATAAACAGATACACTGGAAATACACATTTTGAGACCCCCAGAATCCAAAGAAAGCATCATTACCTTCTCTACTACATAGCTACAGGAGGTAGAGAAAGTATTGTATTTCACCCAAAAATTCAATGATATTCACCGGAAATACTCGCTATGAGATTCTTTGAATCCAAAGTAAGCATTTTTACTTTCTCTACTACGTAGCTACGGTAAGTAGAGAAAGTATTGTGTTCCACCTAAAAATTCAATGTCGTAATTTCACCAGAAATCACGTTTGTGACCTCCTGAATCCGATGAATTTATTTTTAGAAAATGGTCTAAGTGTGTGTGTCCAGGAAGAGCGTAACTCAAAAGCAAAAGGTTGGTTAAAACCCAACTTAGTGTTTAAGTTCAACTTCTTCCAAGAATGCGACACTGAGATTTTAAAGAAAATCCCCCACTCCAAACTACCCTTTACATTGAACAGTTTTCGAAATTTTTGATTCTTTCAAAAATGGCTCCAAAGATTTTGATTAAAATACGTATGCTTAAGCTATTTTCATGATAAATAGAATGTATATCTTTTATTTTCTAGGAATAGTCTGTAAATTAGTCTTTATTGTCAATGACTTTTGATAATTAGTAAATCGTAAGAGAGAGACAAAATCTTACTGCACAACAAATGTAAATCTTGTTAAAGCACAAAATTTATATGAAATAAAATTTTTATTCTATGTCAAAAAACTTTTATATTTTACCTATTCTGAATTTTCTTTGTTAGTAGTTTGAATTTTCAAATACTTTATACTTCTCTCAACCGCAAATAGCTATTGTTTTTCTTTCTTTTTTCTTTCTTTCTTTCTTTCTTTCTCGTGTTCATACAAAGACAACAGAATTTCAAAGCTATTACGTCTCTGGCTCGCATTCGGGAGGTTCTGGGTTCGATTCCTCTTGCCAACTTTCCTGACCCGTGGGTTTTTTCGGGAGGTTTTCCCGGGTCGCCAGGCGAATGCTGGGAAGGATTCTCACATCTCCGAATTTCCTGAACCTCCATTTCATCTCCATTCTCATTTCCCTTCATCTTTCATCCGTTGATCTCTTTCAGGGTTGGAAGTGTCGGCGATGGTGTTTCGGTGCAGTGTGGCAGGGGAAAAGGATGCTTTTTGTAATTTTCTCCGTCCCTCGGCTTTCGGTTGGCTGTCGGGAGTATCCTAACTTCCTTGAGGGGCGTTGGACCCCCTCTGTGCTGTGTGGGGTCCCCGGTCTGCCTGTCTGTCTGACGGGGAGTCTCTATCTGAAAACTTAGGGACCCTGCCATTCCTGAGCCGTCACTCCTGATTCCGGACGCCCGGTGTCTTGCCACGCCTCATCCTTCCTCCCGGAGACGACTCCTTGTGGGATGTAGCCACAATATCTACTATGTGGATCAGTGCCGAGTCCCCTCCGTAGCCAACCAATCCATAGCGTTCAGCTTTGAGGGATTTGGCTATCGCTTTAGCTTAATATGTTCTGGTTATGCCTACAACGAATTGTGTAAATAAGTGATGAAGGTTTATCGGTATTAACATGACATAGATGCAATAAGTTTTGTAAGAATAGTGTTCAGCATCTTTCAAAGATGTAACAAGGATTTTCAAGAAAATCTCCCCCATCTGAACAAGCCTTTACATGGAAAAATTTTCGAAATTTAGTTTCTTAAAAATGGCTCTAATAATTTTGATTAAAATACTCTCTGTTTAAAATACTTTCATGACAAACGAAATATATATATTTTGAACTTACTGAGAAGACCCTCTCAAGTCTTCTTCATTCTGGATGACTTTTGTATAATTAGTAAACTCTAAAAGATTGGACAAAGTTTTGCTACGCAAGAAATGCAGACCCCGTTATAGCACGCAGTTTGTTGTACATATATTTTATGAGATTAACTATTTCCCAGATATTTTTGTTATTGGTTTGAATACTTTTTGTAACTGAGAAGCCGCTATTCGTTTGGTTTTTGTCGCGGTCATACAACAACATGGAATTTCAAAGCATCATGTAGTGACATGCTTTTTGAAAATGTGACTATCGCTTTATCTGTATACTACAACGAAATGTGTAAATGTGAACTTTTTCTTTTGGTAGTCAATTAAAGTCCTTTAACCGGGTAGGCCATTACGGACGGTGAATGAACGAAATGGTTAAAATGATGCTCAAATGGGTCCAAGGTCCCTAGAAATTATAATCTAACATTCATCTTCTTAGGATAAGAGGAAACCCCGGAAAAAACTTTACCCAGGTATTTCACTTTAGCCGGGATTCGAACTCGGGACCTTTTGAATGTGAGGCAGATCCCCACACCACAGAGATGGGCTAAATGTGATTTGCAAGTTTATCTGGATTATAGGAAGTAGACAGAAAAATGAGATTTAGAAAAAAGAATTTGTAGAATGGTAAGAAGAGAAAGTTATGTGAATGCAACACCTTAGTTTGTTCTCGTGGTAATGCAAAGAGCGTGGAGTTTAAACGACACCACATAAAATCTGACTATCGTTTGAGCTACTGCATTCTTCTTACACTTACAACGAAGTTTTGTAATTGCAGTTTCATCTCAATTAACAAGAAGGCTCTTTCACTCAAGCCGTGTGTAGGACAAGGTTGGAAAGATAGAATCAAATTGAAAAATCCAATGTCATAGACGAGATTTGAACTACGGATCTTCCAGTTTACGTCCAGGTGGCGACGCGGTAACGCGTGTGATTCGCATTCGGGAGATCCCTAGTTCACTTCCCGGCGACCGCCCAATCTGACCCACGGGTTTTTTTCGAGAGTTTTCCGGGGTCGACAGGCGAATGCTGATATGATTTCTCTCGGCCCGCGAATATCGTTTCAATCCTCATTTTATTCATCCTTAGCCCCGTTAGGTCTGTTTCACGGTTGGAAGTGTTGGTGATGGTATTCCGGTGCGGCGTGCCAGAGAAAAAGGATGCTCTCTGTGGAACCTTATCCGTCTCTCGGTCTTCGGCTGATTGCCCGGGTATACAGACAGCTTCTTGCGGGGGGGGGGGGGCGTTGGACCCTAGTAGTAGGGATTTAGCGGTTCTGGCACAGTTAATTTATGCATGTCTATTCATATGCAAATGAGCTCCCCCACCTCCTCTCCCCCCACCCCCAGCTCCTTGGTAGTTTTAGTTGCAGCTGCATTCGTAAATCTTGTTGAGTACAATGGAGGCTTGACAGTTAAGCAATTAAAGCTGTCAATCAACTGTCAAAACGAACAAAGGGGTCATAAATTTAAGGTTCTGTAACAAAGGAGAGATGTTTTTCCTACCCATCCCACATCAGGCCACTTCTGCACCTGGTCAGTTACCCACCCCCACTTCCATTGTGTGCCGAACACGTGGCATACTCGTTCCACTAGCTTTTAACAAAAGAACAATGCTTGCCCTTCAGCTGTCAAAATGAACAAAGCCCATGATGAATTAGGGTTGTAACAAAGAGAACCTAAGCCAGTTAACAGAGAAACAAGTTCTATTGTCCCGTGCAAGCATTCTTTAGAAAGACCACCTGGCATACTCATCCCACAACCCAATAACAAAGCCTGACCCTTTCCATTGTGTAAGAGATTCTATTGTGTGTGCCTTTCTATTGTCCCGTGCAAGCATTCTTTAGAAAGACCACCTGGCATACTCATCCCACAACCCAATAACAAAGCCTGACCCTTTCCATTGTGTAAGAGATTCTATTGTGTGTGCCTTTCTATTGTCATGGGCAAGGCTAGTTTAGAAAGACACCTGCTCCATAACAAAGCCTGACCTTTTCCATTGTTTGGCCACCTGCTAGTTTAACAAAAGAATTCGAGGGTTGCTTTATACTCGTCCTGTCCTTGTTTGTGTGAAAGAGAGAGAAACTTGTTTACCAACTCTGCGTAACGTCAGGTCGGCCATCATGATTTTGCCTGAGGGAGTTCTCTCCGATGTTTTACGACCTCCTACGAATATATCCGAGCATAGTTAACAAGCATTCTGTTTCAGCCAACGACTCCGAAAAAGCGCCTAATATACATTTCATTACGCGCATTAAACCTCTGAGTGATATCCATAGATCGGTGTTCGATTCTTGCTGTAATCAAAAGTTTATTGCTAATGAGAAATTAATGATTGATATTATTATATCATTACCTTAATTAATAAAAAAGGCGTTCAGAGGATTGTAGCTCGACTCTTACCAAGTGAAGCTCTAACGCGCAATAACTATTAAACTATGCAAGACCAGATTGAAAATGTATTTAACAAATATAATTTAATTTTTATACATCATCATTCTAATTAATGAAAGACCGTTCAGAGGACCCTAGTTCGAATCTTACCTTGCAAACTCTAATGTGTAACATCTAGTAAATTACGGATGCGTGCTCTAAAATATATTAAACACATGCGTATACTTAGATATCCAAGTTGATATTTTCTTAGGGTAAAACATTATTATATCATTACCCTGATTAAAGCCCGTTCAGAGGTTTCTAGTTCGAGTCTTACCCTGCAAGCTCTATGCCTACTAACTATTAAATTACGGAAGCGTGCACGATAAGATTAAAAATGTATTTAACAAATATAATTTAATTTTATACATTACGCTGTTTTAATGAAAGGTATTCTTAGGAACCCAGAAGCCCATAGTTCGAACCTTACCCAGCGAAACGCTATAATAAATACTAAATTATTGAAGAGTGAACGGGTCAGATTAAAATGTGTTTAACAAATATAATTTAATATACACGACATTACAATGTTTAACAAGCTGTATTCTTAGGAACCAGAGGTCCCTAGTTCGAATCCTGCCCTGCGAAACGCTATAATAACTATTAAACTATGCACGGGCATATTAAAAATGTATTTATCAAATATAATTATTTATATTAAACCCCTGCGTATACTTAGATATTCCGATGCCTAGACACGATTCTTTATTTTCTTTCTTCTCCCTCTTTCTTCCTTTTTCCTCTTTCAATCTATCTCTTTCTTTCTCCACAACTTGTACACATCCAGGCACTCCCATATACATGAGCACATGTGCATACATCAACGTGCATACACAGGTGCATGCATGCACACACATGCACATACATGTAACGCAACAATTATCTCTTTCAAACAGAGATATCAAAAACCTTTACGTGCATTGCCTCTCTATAATAAAAGTTTTCATTTCCCTCACTGAATCATTTATTCTCTTGCATAGAAAAACACATTCATCCCCCCTCCCCTATAGATCGCTTCCCCCACCGATCCTCTCTGCAAGTCATTACATGTGATAGAAGAACCGGTTTTTCTAGCCGCTATATATAAGCAGCCCCTTCTCGCACTGCTCTGAATATTATTCGAGGTGTAATCGAGTCGATAATACAATGGACGATTTTGGAGTGAATGCGGAGAAGAATCATACCATTATACATACTATCATAAAGAGTCGTGTAATGGCATCATGCATTCTATAGTGTGTAACATGTCTTCCTATCATGACCAGATGACTTCTCGAGGCATATGCACAGACAACTGCCCTGTCTACAAAAGAAGCATCATGTAAGTATCGTTTTTATTATTGAATGCAAGCTCTAAAAAGAATGCAATTGTTCTCTAAAGAAGAGTGAAAAAATTAAAATGGTTCATTCTATTGTGCCTTCTTTCTTTCCAGAGAAACTGATACCGAAAGTGAGGGTGAGATGCTCAGCCTCATTTCAAATCACGGCTCTCTGTGGCATTCAGAGTACTGCAATGGGTATACTCACTCTGTACTGTGTGCAAAACCAGAGGTGCACGACAAGATGGCGTCATACTTTCCATGCAATGAGAGCTGCAGTGTATTCCTCTTCAGACAGAGAAATTTAAAGTGAGTACCTCTTTAAATACGTATCATTATTGTACATTGCTATTGTCATATACGTAACTTCAGAGAACATTAATGTAAACATTAATTGTATGCGATACTAACATACATTACATGCTACTATAGTACATGAGCAGTTGTATACGACTAACACTGGAAATTATAATGACTTTTGCAGAATTCAAATGACGACACCAGCGCCTAAAACCGATGTAGATTCCGATGATAAAGAACCAGAAGATATAGTGGAATATCCCATTGCACAGCAGTATGCTAAACACATAGATGAGGAACAGGATTCTAACTCGCCGCAGGCTGTGGATCTAACACAGACGACCTCCGAGTCTCCCCTTGGAAAGCCTGCAGAACTCGGGAAAACATTGACGTGAGTATTTTCACATATATAAAAATCATTGTTTCATTTTAAGTGTACACTAACAAAAATATGTAATTCTTTTCAGGCTACCTTCACTTCACCCAAGCTCTTTTCTAAGACCTTCATTGTGTAATGTTTCAGGCGGTGCAATAATGGGAAGAAGAAGAGGAACAGCTTTGCAGACCTGCAAAGGAGACTGACGCTATTGGAGGATAGAATAAGCAACATCAAGACGCCCAAGAAACATGCCGGTAAGAAACGTGTGCCGAGACGTCTACATCTCGAAAAGGCGCAGCATTAACATAGGATTCTTCTATGATCTTCCAGTGCTTTTAGTGAAAAACACAGACAAATTTGTATACATGACAATTCAAGACTGGGTGATAATTCATAAGAGTCTTCCTACATTCAGTGCATTCCTCAAAACGAGAAGGTATCCTCGTGTGGAATATTGTGAAAATATTCTTTTCTCTTATAATATTGTTGCTTATATGCAAGAGACAGAAATAAAATTTTTGAACACTAATTTAAATGATTGTGAAATATTTTTAAATAGAGATGAAATTTGCAGGCTAAAAAGACTTGAATCGTTTATAGACTACCATTTAGGTAACCTGACTGATGCAAATGTAATGCAATATGTTGGAACGAGGAGTTGGAGGAAGAAAGTGATGGAAATGCAGGATAAATAATAACAATAAAAAGAATGAAAGTATGTTTTTACATAGTGTTTTTATTCATTAATAATCCTTACATTGCTAATGAAAAAACAAATCCTTACAATGATTAGTTTAAAATAAAAGCTGCATCACATGAGTCAGAGGCTTGTATGTAAATACTTTATCGTGAATTATCAAACAATACAAAGTGGTCTGTGCAGGAATATTTGCACTAGCTTGAATTTCTATTCTAATGTTAACAGCACCATTTACAACTTCCTCTGGTTGATGTGAGCAATCTATAACAAATATAGGAGCAAATTTAAGAAAATCTTTTCTCTTCAATAAAGGATAGTTCTCTTTTTCATAATAAGAGTTTTGAAACTTTGAGTACATATCATACAAAGATGCAAATCTAGAGTTTCCAAAATCCAAATTCATGTCGTGATAGGGATAACATTCGCTATTAAGATAAATTCTCAAATTAGTTATGTTACAATGATCAAAAAGAGAACCGTCTTTAGATGCATTACTCGATCTTAAAGTTTGAGCACCCAAAATGACAAATCTCGGCTTCTCCATTTTTGATGTGGTGGCGACATTCCTAGTGAATGATTTAGTTTGCGGCACAGCAGGCTGAGTATGCAGATCCATGGTCCTAAATGGGAGATACAGCGCCTTGTCCGACTTGACAATCTTGAGAATTTCAACCTTTTCAGCATCAGAAAGTCGTATCACAGGCATTCTCCACTCGATTCGTGCAAGTTTAACGCTTGCATTCTCTTCACCCTCAGGCGCTATAATACAGTTTTTAGAGTCCTTGGATCGAATCAGCACCAACTCAAACTTGCTATTGAGTATGAGTTCCTTGTGGTCGTCAGCAAATCCCAGAAGCATCGAAAGCGGTACTATGGCGTTGAAGGCTCCATTTGCTGCATTCACAATGCCCATGTCTTCTCCAGGATAGCACCATCCAGCATTCAGCAAGCGATCAGACTCCATTGGATTGAGAGCAGCATAGTTGCGTAAAGTTGAGGCGATCCCGGGGTTCCTGGTTCGATCAATAGTTGAGCCGTTCATATCCAGTCGAATCTCCTCAAACATGAATGCAATAGCGTTATTGGTAAGCTTTGCAGTAGTAGCTGTTCCATTAGGTTTAGTAATACTCCCCTCGATGTATAGATAACTTCGATTAGGTAAAGTATATAAATCCTCAGCTTGACAAGGGATTCTAATTTCATCATTAGCGTCCAGAGCCGATGTATTATACGGTAAAAACACATGTTCCTCTTCTTTAGTGATCTTGTCATCGAATGTCGGTACGCTGGTAACATTGAAGATGTCCATGATTATAGAAGTCTAAAGCCCAATACCTGGAGGAAGTGTCGATTGCGTGATGTTAACCCTCCGGGTGTCAAGGGTAGAGTATGATGTGTGCGTTGAATCACTCCCTTATTATATCCTCGACGTCGCTGACTTCTTCTAAAATCTATTGGCATTGCAGCGGATGTGAAGCCTTATGCTTATATCCTCGTTTCTAAAGTCAATGATATTACCGCTTTGGTCCACTACACGAAGACTAATTTGCTCTATAGCATTGGTGTTTATGATTGGAAGGTAAATTGGATTTGACGGCTCTTGAGAAATATGATATCCAGGCGGAACAGAAGGGGAAAACTCGTAGATCGAGTGGCCGCTTTTACCGTCGATGAAAGAGCCTGTTGCAATACTGCACTCGATTCGAATGATGCTCACCTTAAATATATTCACCAGGTAATCAGATTCAGACAGCTGATTAGCTGGAATAACTTTACTTCTGAAGCCCAATAGCGAGCCTATAGAACGATCACCGGAAAAATCAATAGTGAAAGGGCACTTAATTTCAGCCTTCATTGTGTTATTATTAGGTCTAATAAAGAAGACATTCTCATCTACACCTAGCTTATCTCTGATGTATTCATTAATATCAGAAATCTCATAAGTTCCATCAGGTATATCAATGATCTTAATTTCATCATTGTGCATGTAATGAAATTGATTATTACTCCAATCAACATTAGGAATTGAATAGAAGGTTTCAAAATTCAGTAGAGCAATCTCATAATGATACTTTGGATCTAGCTGAAGAGGTGGATTCAGGTATGTAGTAAGCACAGACTCATTGCCACTGACTGCAATAGTGTAACTCATTGCGATAGAAATTGCAAGCACAAGTGCCCACAGATGACTGAGCTGAAACTCTGAAACCTCTTAGTGTTATACAGTACCTTAACATCTCTGAGGTACCTTTCTATCTCTTTTGGAGGCTTCAAGTTTCCAAAGCTGTCGAAATAAAATGACACGTTGCCATCCTTCTTTATAGCAACCCAATGAGTGCCTTCATTCTCTGAAGTATCGAGATTAACAATAATTCTCTCTCTGTAACGAGGTCTTGAGGGTAGCTGATCGATCATGTATACACCCCTAAAATGAGGAATCTTTAAACGTCGGGCATACAAGTCGAGGTCTATGTTACTTAATGCTTTTTCCGGGACAAGTATAGCCCTCTGCCGGAGTTTTTTGAATTTCCTTTCTTGCTCGGCCTCCTCTTCCTTTCGGTGTTCCTCGCCTTATTCTTCTTCTTCTTCTTCACTCGTAGGCCTTTCCCTCTTGCTTCAATTTCTTTGTTATGTCTCATCATTTCAGCAAGTTGTTTATCCGCGGCCTTTTTCTTATTTACAGCAGAGGCTATTTGTGCAGCGCCTCCAGCGGCGGCTCCTAGTGCTGCAATTATGAGTGGTAGAAATCCTCCTCGTTTCTTCTTCCTGGATCCCGCACCAACAGCTACCTTACCCTTCATGATGGTTGTTACTAGTCGGGCTGCCAACCTTTCACCTAATGTAGCATCAGATGATTGCACTCTTTTCCAGGCCTTTTCAGCCAAGATTTTGTCGGCCACGTTCCTCGAAGCAGAGTCGTTATGCTGTGCGTAGGCTATGTCGTGAAGCTTACACGCTTCGTCTAAAGGATTTATTCCGGGGTCTCCTCTCTTTAGTCTTTTTTCTAGCTTTGTCCCAGGTCCACAGTATCTGTAACCAGGCAAATGTGCTTCAAATGGCAGCAGGTTAATGAGAGAGTTAATTAAACCGGAACCTCTTGAGACCTTAACCCCCTTAGCGCTCATGGTACACTAATCGATTTTAATGGCACATAGTTCTTTTATACTCTGTCATTGCTTCCATTTATTAGCATATATACATTAAGGATGATTTATTTTATTTTAGTTGCTACGATGGAGCTGGTGAAGCAAGATTGCTCGCTGCCTATCCAGGTGCTAGACTTTGAAAGTGACTTTAGACGCGATCGTCACGGGAAGCTGTTTCCAGGCAATGTTAGAGCGCTAATTCTAGGTAGCTCCAGTGCTGGAAAAACAAATGTATTACTCAATATGATACTTCACGAGAATGGACTACGCTTTGAAAATGTGTACATTTATTCAAAGTCGCTATACCAGCCAAAGTATCAATATCTTGTTAAGCTGCTTGAAAACATTGAGGGTATAGGCGTGTATACTCACGATGACGGTGAAAGCGTCTTGCACCCATCAGAAATTAAAGAAAATTCAATCTTTATATTTGATGACGTCATCACTGAAAAGCAAGACAAGATTGCATCCTTTTACAGCATGGGCAGACATCGAAATGTAGATTCAATATATCTAGCACAATCCTATGCCAAAGTCCCAAAGCATTTAATTAGAGATAATGCGGACATGATTATACTCTTCAGGCAAGATAATTTAAACTTGAAACATGTATATGAAGATTACGTAAACACGGATATGACGTATACTGAATTTAAAGATTTGTGCAAAGGTGTTTGGGAGAGCTCTACAGAAGGAAGACCTTTTATGGTAATAGTTCCCGAATTTCCGATGAATGACGGTCGATATAGGTGCGGATTCGATGTATATATTAAAGTTGTTAATAAAGAAATTGCTCATTCATAGTTCATCATGAGTATTGACAGGTTTGGATCACAGAGGGCTGCTCCAGTGAAAAGATCGCTACATCAATTTATCATAAACAGAGATGGAAAAGGAAATTACCAATTCAGGAACAAGAGGCTGTGCATTGTTCAGGATCCTGAGGAGGACGACGACGCAAGCACTAAATGCTACGTGGATACGCTTACGTCTTCTACTGAAAATCGAATGCAGGAGTTCACGGAAAAAACGACATATCAGCGCATGGGCGAACTTCAAACTACGCTTAGGGATCACATCCAGAAGTCGCTAGACGTGCAACATGATGCTCTAATGGAATATCTGAATAAAAATACACTTAAACGAGACGATGGAAACAACATTATCATGGATTCTATAAGATTGAAGATAATGCTAGCACCTCAAGAGGACTATGACGTGCCAAATAAGAAGCATGTATTAGAATATATAAGTGCAAGAACACCACCGCTCGATTCAAATGGTAACGTTTCATTCCAAAAAAGAAGGCTAATTGAAGTAGCAGATCCTGTCGATGACAGTGATGGAGCAACAAAAAAGTTTGTTAAAGTTCACGTGGGAAGGAAACAAAATGAAATACGCCAAGATTTAAACAACAGACTTGGTGCAATAAGTACCACAGTTACAGAAACAGTGGGAAAACACATGGAAACTATGGCGAACCGACAGAAATCAATAGATGGACATCTGACAGCTGCAATGGATAATATCAATACCCTTAAAACACAAATGAGAGTCGTAAATTCATTAGTAGAGCAAATGAGAGGGGAACATGTAATTACACTGCAGTCGTTGCCTTTCAGAGGGAAATCACATAGGTACATGTTAACAACAGGTCTTGAATATTACAAATCAAGCGTAAACGGCGAGATTGTTTCTTGCTATATGACGTCACCAACAGCTCCTACTGTAAGGCCTGATACAATAATTGAAATAAATAACAAGTCTCTGAGAGCTCTACCTCCACCAATTGCAAATGGTGATAAACTAGCCTTCACTGCTCCTGCAAATCGTGTAAGGGACGGCCATTTTCTAAATATCGAGCTGAAAATCTCTTATAAACTGAAGTCTGCTAAATAAATAGGGTATATATTAATGCGAAAGTCTAATTTCAGTGTCATTTCAAGATGGACAGCGAGTGCATACGACTTAAAGAATCTGTAGCCATGCACACGAAGGCTATAAGAGAAAAGTTACGTTCTCTTAAAGGTCAGCAGTTTGAAACCCAGAGAGTGATGAGTGAAGCTCTTCAACCAGTGACAGATCCGCTTCAAGATATACTTGAAATACAGAAAAAGAATACTACAAGCAAGGAGGAATCACCGAAAGACATGAAAGATGAGAAACTCTACAACTACCTTAATAAAGTTCGAAAGAAGGACAAAAATGAAATAGATTCATCATATGGAGTACAATATGAGGATGGCAGCTACATACTAGGCAACAAGATTATTGATTTCATCAATAATAAAGTTCGAATAGGGGACGAAACGTATGAAACCACGCCTGGATTGAAGGAACTCATCTTCAAGAGAATACCTGAAATGCATGCATACACCGAGGATGACCTTGAAACGTACAGTAAAATACTTAAAGCAACACATGTTCATCGAAAAAACTTCAGCAAGCACGGGCAGCTGAGATCGGGTAATTCCTACAAGTATAAAAGCGTTATACGTCCTCTAGTAACGAAACACAAGGGATTAGGACTACAGTGGAAAGAACATCACCCTAATACGAGGCAAGACTACATCTACTGGACCGACCCTAATGATCTGGTGGATCGCCTTAGGCTACTTGTGGCATCCAGAGACGCAGGCAATAACAATCATACTCAAGAAATTGAAGAGATTATTCAAGAACTAAAAGCGGCAAAGGTTATAGCATGACATCAGTGAAGCAACATATAGCAAGCGAGCTCCATGCTCCAGCCCGGAGAAACTTCATGCGTCGAAAGATTATCAGCAAGGGGCTCCACGACTTGGTGCAGATCGACTTGGTGGAGATGATACCGCATGCAAAAATCAATAAGAATTTCAAGTACATCATCATTGCAATCAACTTCTATTCTAAAATGGCATATGCGAGACCTCTAATGGACAAGACAGGACTTCAAGTTGCAAAGGCTATGGAAGATATACTGCAAGAAATGATAACCCCACCCAAGAACATACAGAGTGATAATGGAAAAGAATTTTATAATAAACATTTTAAAAGTTTAATGGCAAAATATAACATCAATCACTACAGTACCTATACCCATGTGAAGGCAGCTGCTGTTGAACGATTAATAAGAACTTTAAAAAATATGATGTATCGCGAATTTCTAGCCAATGGATCATACAAGTGGCTAGACCTTTTACCTCAGATCATTGCAAGATATAACAACACATACCACTCCACTATTCGAATGAAGCCTATAGAGGTGAAGAACAATGATCTTCTTCTGACTGTTTACAACTACACTCAAGATCGAAAAGAGAAGAGAGGGGCAAGAAAGTTTAGTGTTGGTGATTATGTGAGGATATCAAAGGACAAGGGACATTTTGAAAAGGGCTTTGAAGCTAATTGGAGTGTTGAAATATTTCAAGTTGTTCATGTGAATCACACCAATCCCGTTACATACATGCTAAAAGGTAATGATGGTGACGAGATAAAGGGGTTCTTTTATGGTCATGAACTGCGACCTACACTGTACCCTAATACATTTCTGGTAGAGAAAGTATTACGCAGGCAGGGAAATAGGATTCTTGTAAAGTGGTATGGATTCCCTAATACTCAATGGATTGACAGAAAGGATTTATTGTAGAAAAATAATAATGAAAATAAAGAGGCTTTCATTCCACAATAATGCATGTTTTTTATTTCACTGTATATATTGTGTTAAATAAGAAAATCATTATTTAAAAACATTTTTGTGTTTACAGGGTTTACATGATTAAAAATCAATAAGTTGTTTTAAGTAAAAAAATCATAAACAAAAAAATTACATACATATATATATATACAACATTATCATTTGCATTTTTACGTCAATCTTCATATATACACACACACACACTCACACACACACACACAATACATACATGATAAAACACTCGCTCACTAGACTGCATTTTTACATACATTTTATAAAATTAAAAATCAATAAATTAATAAATAGAAGAGCTAAACATTTACATTATCCATGTGCATATATAAATACACACATACACAACCACTCACGCATACACCTATACACACGCATACACACACATAAAAGCAATTTGTTTAAAAACTTCACAACTAAAAATTTACACAACTAAAAATTTACATATATACATTTAAGGGTCAGTCATACGCAGACAATAGTGACCCAAGGCAATTGTCTGGTCTGAGCCTTCAATCAGTTTTCTCTTATCGTCTCTAACACAGAGAGCGACCTTATTCATTTCTATGGTCGAGACTTTATGTTTGAAACTTCGAAATGTTGTTGTTTTTGTTAAAACTTTTTTTCTAATATCATTTAGACAGCCGAAATAGTGCTCAAAATTTATGTTGCGCATGCCGGTCTTGTTGATGCCCTTTGCTTTCATCATAGTTTGGTCCTCGTGCCTGTATGCATATAACTTGGACCTTAGCCCAACATATTCTATCATAGGGATTCCTGCAAGCTCATCCTTGAACAGGCCGATGACTTTCTTGTTTTGCGGTGTAATTCCAGAGTTGTTTTGTGTTTCGTAATTTGATGTGTCAAAATGCTCTTGATTTTCCTTAATAAATTTGTATATGTCGCTTGAGGTTTCCAGAATAAATGAATCCGTATCCATGTAATTTAAAATTAAATCTTCTAGGCCTGGCTTCAATATATTGTAATAAAAACTGTACATGATATGTTTGGATATATCAAGGATGGCTTGCCCTATGTAGATGGGTTTGTTCATGTAAATTTCCTCTCTGGCAAGTTCTATCCCTACAAGATTTTCCGCAAATAAAATGCTCCGAACGTAAGTTGGTCGCGCTGTCAATTTCTTGCATTGCTTCCAACTTGTAACGATACGGAAGTCATTGTATTTGCGCACATTCTCAATAAATTTGCCATATACAGAGTTGTTCATTTTCTTCCATAAATTCTGACCGAATTTGGAAGTTTCCCTTGCACGTCTCTCTGTATTTATATTGATGTAGGTTTTCAGCCATTCTGACTGATCATATGCAACCACTCTATGGATCTTCTTTAACTTCATGCCCAAGTCAATGCACTGCTGGAGGTTTCTATAGTGCAAGGTATATTTCTCTTTGTTCTCTAGTGTTGCCAGCAGTTTCTTGTATTGGCCTCCAGGTGGTATCTCACTTTTCGGGCAGAGAGGAAGGTTATTGTGCTCATCATGTAGGTGCTCAGGGTACTCGAGGTCGACTTCCAAAACGTATCCAGTTGGGGAATCAGGAACAACAGCAAAGAAGTTTATGTTTAAAATTTCTTCTGGCAGAAGCCATCTGAGGTTCTTGTGTGGCATATGGCTCGCCATTGAAGCCCCATATAAATTGTTTATGTCGAGATATGCCAAATATAAGTCTTTTTGTGTCTGTTTATGTCCAGGAAGGTACTTGTTGTTTGCTTTAGCATGCCTCTTTGACACTGTGCACATTCCGCCCCTGATTCCTCCCTCAAAGAATTTGATCATTTCCTCATCATGGATGAGGTCAAGCTTGACCTGAGTCACCTTGAGCATTGCATCAAATGCAAGTCCTGGTAGGGTATAGTACCAGCAGGGGTCCAAGTTATATACCTCCAGAGAGAGGTCCCTAAACTTCTCGAATGCATCGGACAACAAGAGCGTATCCGTTTTCAAATAAAGGTCGCTGTATTCGCCTAGATTGCTAATGTTGAAAGTGTTCCAGACTTTGACAGCATGGTTGTATTCCTCTTGTGTTATATTGTCAAAATTTTCAATTGAAGGGAGTGCTTTTTCCTCTAGTTTTGAAGGAGAGTCAACGTAGGTATAAGGGAATATTCCCTTAGATCTCACTAACTGCTGATGTTCAGGATCGGGATACTCAGAGTTTGTGATCTTGAACTCATCACTACTCAGCATGCAGGCTAAACTAGATAGCTTATCGTCCAAGAACTTAAAGCTATCTAGAAACCTGAAAAAGATAGTCCTGTACTTTTTGCTGAATGATATATATCGCTCAGAGGAGCTTGAGATACACGAAATGGGGTGATCATCATATGCCAGGTGTTGCATAAGGAAATGGCTGTCATAATTGCTAAGGCAATGAAAAAAGATGGGTATAAAGTTAGGTACCCGTCTATTTAAATTGCATGCATTATGAGCAGCCCCCAGGAATACACCGGTCACATGGCAGTGGTCACGTACCTTCAAATCGTCTACCTCAAACTCCTTCTTGCATATGTGGCAATGACGAGCATTATCGAAGTCAGCCACGTCCTGAGCAGTCAAGGTCATTTCTTCATTGCGGCTATATTGCTCAATAACCATGTCGGCTATTGACCTAAGCTCAATGAGGAACTCCTTGATTGCATCAGGACCTCTGAATAGCTTAAACCTCGACAATGAATCATCATGGCGACATACAAGCTTAAGCGATATACAAATAGCCTCATGATGCTGGATAGCCCGAGTCCAGCTCTGATTAGCCGACGGTTCACAGGAATGAACTCGGGCTAACACGCTCTCAATATCGGCATACACAACAAAATTTACAGGACTATCCTTCGAGTATGATGAGAACTCAATCACTTCACCCTGATTAGGCATTTTGAGCACCTGGCACTGCATGCACTTCAATTGATGCTTTTTAAAAGCACCTTCAGTATTGAAGTGCTTCAGGCAGGGCTCGCATACCCATTTTTTCCCTTCATATTTACTGATCTGACTTGCAGTCAGTCTTGACATATCCTTAATCAGGCAGTAGTGAGATCTTCCATCTTGTTCAATTAGTAATAGGTTAACCTTGAAATCCTTCCTGCTGCTGGTTTGGTATAGTGGTATAATTGCGCACTCCCTTTCTATTCCAAATACTGAAACTGATATTCCGTTGTTTTGCTGTTCAAAGTCTGGAATCTGGTGTAGGCTAACAGGGAAGTCTATCCCACTGTAGTTGAATGCAGTGAATAACTGTTCTGCAGGGTATTTGCTCGTTCTTTGACCATTGCGCTTTGCAGGATACTTTGCAGCGAGCAAACACCATGCAAAACAGTATTCATCTTCATTTTGTATGTTTATTACAGCTTTCTTGGCCTTGATAGCAGCGGGTAACTCTATGTATCGCGATGCATTCAAGGGATCATAGAAGCTAGTTCCAATAACAAGAGCCCTGACAGCGAACAGAGATTTTGAGCTTGCACCTCCTTCGAAATTCGAGATGTTTTCTAGCATTTCATCGACCATAGAAGTGTATAAGGCATTGAGATTACTTGATTGAAGACCCAGCTTTGTCTTACTATTGAAAAAGATGGTTTCTGCATGCTCTTTTTCAGGAGATTGTATTAGGTAGGTGATCTCTATGGAGGCATTTACTTTAAACCCAGAAGACCTTCTCCCGAGTACAGAAACCATCTCTCCCAATACAAGATGTCTGCATTCCTGCAGAAATTGACTGGGGTCAGCTATCTCTAAAGAGTTTTCTATGCGGCTATTGAAAAGGCGGCCCTTGAACGCCGATTCAATAACCTACCACTCTAGCTGAGTATGACTAACCTTTAGTTTTTTGGTGTTGTTCCTGTACTCGGTGTCGTCACTATCGGAGTCAGCAGTGGTGGTGGGGTTGTCACAATGGTTGCGACCGATGCCTGATGGCCCTGCAACTGGTGATGGAGGAGCCATTGAAGATCCTGGGCGGGCGAGGGGGCTAATTGTTTGTCCGTGTTCCTCTTCAGCCTCGTGAGGTCTTTTGGTACCCCGGAGCATTGCATCCTCAGGCTCCGGGTTTGCGACCACTATTGAAGGTTCTATAACAATAAAAAAATTGAATTAATTGGAATGTCAGTTTAAATAGAAATGCAAGAATATATGTTTATTAAATGATTGAAGAAAAAGCTTAAAGTCACGTGTTAATGATACGATAATTATTTATATAATTGTATATTTTAATAAATAAAGAAATGAGTAAAAAAAGTTGATTCAGAAAAGTTGTGCGTTAACGTTACGATAATTATTATGTAATTGTATTTTAATCAATAAAAATGAGTAAAAACATTTTATTGAGAAAAGTTTTGCGTTAACGTTACGTTAATTATTTATGTATTGTTGTTACTAGAATAAATGAAGTTAAAAAACTCACCATTCAATTCACGAAGCATCTGCCGGTACACGGTCCTGTAGGCACAATTTTCGCAAGTGCACACATCGCTGGGGATAATCGCCCATGGATCCCCTACAGGCATCAGCGCAACATCCTCGAATCCGGGAGGCGGCGGGGTCAGGTAGTCCTGTGAAAAATAGGCGAGGGCAGGCTACCACCATCGTCCATCTCCCCCGCCCCGTCTGAAGTTGTTTCAGGAACTAGAACAAAGGAGCAAAGCAGAATTAGCTTCACATTGAATATTTTGATTGAAAGGTGCTAGTAAATTGAATGCTTCATTCCATTATTGAAGCTCTGAATTGTTCTCTGGTTATACATTGATTAATGATAAAGATAATATTTCTAGAAAAAGTGTAATAATATATCTAAACTCACCTTTCGCTTCGTTAAGCATCTTTATTGCAGCAACTTGGTATTCGCAGTTATTGCACGTGCAACATTGGTCCGAAGCGCTGCCCATGCCACCATTCACCCCTGTAACGGGAGTGACATCCTCAAAACCAGGTGGCGGCGGGATAATATAATCACCCCCCGATAAGATTGGTGACGGGGGGCTATTAAACATGTAAGTGCCTTGCAGCGGCATATCTGGTATCAGATCCCCCGCCAGGGGTGTCGGCATGTTGTACATTGTGCTGTTATTAGCGGGCTCTCTATTGACTTGCATAAATTGGTTAAGTCGAGAGCCCGCTCCTCTGACGAGTGCCGCTCTTGCTACTCCCATTGAGTTTGCAGTACTACCTGTGAAAAAGTTTAAATGTGTAAATTCAATTGGTTTTTATAATTGATAAAAGATGAATGAGTAGAGAAAGACGTGTAATATGAAATAAATGAGTAGAGGAAATCGTATGAACGTTAATAGAATGCTTTGTGAAAAAGTCGTATGAAGCTATTCGGAAAGAGGAACGTGTAGCGAAAATCATATGAATGTTAATAGAAGAATGCGAGGAGAAATCATGTGAATGTCAATAGAGAAATGAGCTGAGAAAACCATATGAATGTTTACAGAAGATGTAGAGAAAATCATATAAATGTTACAGAAGAATGTGTGTTGAGAATATCATGTGAATGTTTATGCAAGATGAACGTGTAGTGAAATCATATGAATGTTAATAGAAGAATGCGAGGAGAAATCATATGAATGTTATAGAAGAATGTGTTGAGAATATGTGAATGTTTATGCATGAAGAACGTTCAGCTAAAATTATATGAATGTTAATAAAAGAACGTGTAGTGAAATCATAGGAATGTTAATAGAAGAATGCTATGAGAAATCATATGAATGTTTACAAAGAAGATGTAGAGAAAATCATATAAATGCTAATAGAAGAATGCGAGGAGAAATAATGTGAATGTTTATGCAAGAAGAACTTGTAGCGAAATCGTATGAATGTCAGACGAATGTTTTGAGAATATCATGTGAATGTTTATGCATGAAGAACGTGTAACGAAAATCATATGAATGTTAATAGAAGATAGCGAGTAGAACTCATGTGAATGTTTACAGAAGAATGTGTAGCGAAATCGTATGAATGTTAATAGAGGAACACTGATTAGAGATTAAGTATGAATGTTTATGTCAGTATCTAAAGAACTATTTTTACACCATTGATGAAAGCGCTACATTTTTTAACAGTTCTGATGTTAATTATTAAAGAAATGAAAAAGTTAGATAAACAATATGGTATTCTTGCAATGATTCTTGTTTCACTTAGTCATGTAAAAACTCACTCACCTTGCATTATGTAGATGATGATGAATGCAGTCTGGAAGACAATAGCACTAAATTCGATGAAGCGAATCAATATACTTTAACTTAAAAGTCGCAGTGGCTTTCTTATGCGCCAGCGCTGGTTTATATAGGGAGCCTAGAGCCCCTCAGGCAATTTCAAGCGTTGGTGTGGCGGGGGGAGGGATGTTACACGTCACGTGATTATTGTATCCAATGACATCATCTCTTTCAGCGCATGCGCGCGTTGGCATGGCGGGGAGAGATGTTACACGTCACGTGACATCGTCTCTTGCAGCGCATGCGCAGAGAGAAGTAGCCCTCGGGCAATTCAGGTGACGCCTGGAAGTCGGGGGGTGGAATGGGAGAAGAAAGAAAATAAAGAATCGTGTCTAGGCATCGGAATATCTAAGTATACGCAGGGGTTTAATATAAATAATTATATTTGATAAATACATTTTTAATATGGCCGTGCATAGTTTAATAGTTATTATAGCGTTTCACAGGGCAGGATTCGAACTAGGGACCTCTGGTTCCTAAGAATACAGCTTGTTAAACATTGTAATGTCGTGTATATTAAATTATATTTGTTAAACACATTTTAATCTGACCCGTTCACTCTTCAATAATTTAGTATTTATTATAGCGTTTCGCTGGGTAAGGTTCGAACTATGGGCTTCTGGGTTCCTAAGAATACCTTTCATTAAAACAGCGTAATGTATAAAATTAAATTATATTTGTTAAATACATTTTTAATCTTATCGTGCACGCTTCCGTAATTTAATAGTTAGTAGGCATAGAGCTTGCAGGGTAAGACTCGAACTAGAAACCTCTGAACGGGCTTTAATCAGGGTAATGATATAATAATGTTTTACCCTAAGAAAATATCAACTTGGATATCTAAGTATACGCATGTGTTTAATATATTTTAGAGCACGCATCCGTAATTTACTAGATGTTACACATTAGAGTTTGCAAGGTAAGATTCGAACTAGGGTCCTCTGAACGGTCTTTCATTAATTAGAATGATGATGTATAAAAATTAAATTATATTTGTTAAATACATTTTCAATCTGGTCTTGCATAGTTTAATAGTTATTGCGCGTTAGAGCTTCACTTGGTAAGAGTCGAGCTACAATCCTCTGAACGCCTTTTTTATTAATTAAGGTAATGATATAATAATATCAATCATTAATTTCTCATTAGCAATAAACTTTTGATTACAGCAAGAATCGAACACCGATCTATGGATATCACTCAGAGGTTTAATGCGCGTAATGAAATGTATATTAGGCGCTTTTTCGGAGTCGTTGGCTGAAACAGAATGCTTGTTAACTATGCTCGGATATATTCGTAGGAGGTCGTAAAACATCGGAGAGAACTCCCTCAGGCAAAATCATGATGGCCGACCTGACGTTACGCAGAGTTGGTAAACAAGTTTCTCTCTCTTTCACACAAACAAGGACAGGACGAGTATAAAGCAACCCTCGAATTCTTTTGTTAAACTAGCAGGTGGCCAAACAATGGAAAAGGTCAGGCTTTGTTATGGAGCAGGTGTCTTTCTAAACTAGCCTTGCCCATGACAATAGAAAGGCACACACAATAGAATCTCTTACACAATGGAAAGGGTCAGGCTTTGTTATTGGGTTGTGGGATGAGTATGCCAGGTGGTCTTTCTAAAGAATGCTTGCACGGGACAATAGAAAGGCACACACAATAGAATCTCTTACACAATGGAAAGGGTCAGGCTTTGTTATTGGGTTGTGGGATGAGTATGCCAGGTGGTCTTTCTAAAGAATGCTTGCACGGGACAATAGAACTTGTTTCTCTGTTAACTGGCTTAGGTTCTCTTTGTTACAACCCTAATTCATCATGGGCTTTGTTCATTTTGACAGCTGAAGGGCAAGCATTGTTCTTTTGTTAAAAGCTAGTGGAACGAGTATGCCACGTGTTCGGCACACAATGGAAGTGGGGGTGGGTAACTGACCAGGTGCAGAAGTGGCCTGATGTGGGATGGGTAGGAAAAACATCTCTCCTTTGTTACAGAACCTTAAATTTATGACCCCTTTGTTCGTTTTGACAGTTGATTGACAGCTTTAATTGCTTAACTGTCAAGCCTCCATTGTACTCAACAAGATTTACGAATGCAGCTGCAACTAAAACTACCAAGGAGCTGGGGGTGGGGGGAGAGGAGGTGGGGGAGCTCATTTGCATATGAATAGACATGCATAAATTAACTGTGCCAGAACCGCTAAATCCCTACTACTGACCCTCTATGTGGGGTGGGGTGCCCGGTTTGCCTGCCCGACTGTCAGGGCGTCTCAATCTGGAAACTTTAGAAACCTTGTCATTGCTGTGCCGTCACTCCTGGCTCCGGCCGCCCGGTGTCTCGGTGTCTCTCCCTCGTCCCTCCATCCCGGGAGCGCCTCCTCGAGGGGCACAAGCACAATATCCTCATTCACTAGATCGGGGTCGAGTCCCTTCCGTTACACATCCCATTCCATTCCGGACCAGGGAAGAGTAGCATTTTAAGAATTCAGAACGTGAATCGTAATACAAAGTCTTTTTTTGGGGGGGCATCTTCAGATTTGTAACTTGAAAGCAATTTAATTTTCAGAATAGAGTGCTTTCAAATGAACCAACTGCAAAAAAAAGCACATCAACCTGTCTGCATTAGCAGTTTCGGGTCACCATTTTGAAAATTTAGCTTATATGTTATCCTAAGCAAATAAAACAACTATATAGAAACTGCATATTTTGCTCTAAACGTTGTTTCCTCGCATCTTTTAACATCTTCTTTTGGATACAATGCCTACATATGTGTTTTTACTCTACGTTCACTATACGACTGGCACGGTTTTTCTTCCTTTCTCTTGTGAGTGTGTGTGTAAGGGGAATTATGTTTCAAATAAAACAATCTTTATTCCTTTTCCAGTAACAAACGCAAAATATATCTCATTTTGAAGAAAATTTAATGTTGTACTTATTTGTGCAATATTTGATTTTTAAACAACATATTATGCAAACCAAATGTTAATTTATTTCCCTTGAATAATTCTAGTAAAGAGAAACGTATTTAGCTTCGTCTTCTTTCCTCTTAGAGTTAGGTCGCTGAATTATACCAGCATACAACGAAGTAAATGTGACGTTTGAGACAATACCGGCACTTGCGTTGGCTATAACCAGGCATGACTAGTCGATAAGACATTTCTTCCCCCTCTTCCTCTACACCCCTTGGTCCATCAGAAAACATTTGAAGCCCACTGTACAGTCGAGTGCAAAAAACGTGCCGATGCCTTTGGTTACTTTTAGTGTTTTCCATTCTTGAATGTTGGCAGAATGTCATCATTTGTGTTCCGCGCCTAGCTGGGCGGTATATGTCACCTGAATGGTTGAAACAATATGCCTCCCAAAGATTGTCTGTCCATACTAGCCCCTGATTGTGTCCGGCTCTTATTGGTTTGGCATTCAAGCATTGAGCTCTGTAACTGAATGAGGGATGGAAGGCGCGGCAGAAGCCTCATGTTTTCTTTTAGTTCTTACAATGTATGGGATTTGTTGCACACATCTTATTTTTCAAGTTCCCCCATAGATAAAAATCAAATATATAATTATATCAAGTGATCGTGAATACCACAATTCTTTACTAATTACACTGCGTTCAAAAAATTCCTGAATTCAATTTAATCACTCAGGAGCTGTATGAGTGGTTGCAAAGTCTTTTTGGAAAAATCCAGACAGTCATTTGTTCAAACATAGGCGTAAGTCATTCCTGCAACTCTCTGCATTTATTGTTTGTTCAAAAAATATAGGTGCTGTTATTCTCTGCGCTCCAGTACCTGTTATTCTGCGACTAAAGATAGCCTCATATAAATCAAACCATCCTTCGTCAGAGAACAGTATTACCTAAGCGTGGATCAGTTACTCTATGGTTTCGCGAAATCCAATTACAGAAATTTACCCGACTCTGATGATGACATAAAAAATATGGTGTGTGCAACAAACCCCATACATTGTAAGAACTAAAAAAAAAAAAATAGGCGAGAAATTCACACTATTTGGGATATTGAAATGTTGGGTGTAAATTAAAATGTCCTGAGAAGATGCAGAAATATGCGAATAGAGTACAAGGTTGCCAACACCTCCTATGACAAGAAATAAGTTTATTCTCACTGTAATTATAACTGTAAATATAAGAACGTGAGGCGGTTGCGGGAATATTATAACAGTTTTGGCAAGAGTTCAAGCTGCGGCGGCCGGAGCGCGAGCAACCGTGCGGTGGCCACAGTGTGAAGGAAAAGCACTGTATTTATGAGACAGTAACACATAGAGATCCAGTAACATCCAAAGCTTGCAGCTTCTTGCAGCTATAAGCATCTGGTTTTCTAGATGGAGCCTTTGGTATGCTACGTATCGTGAACCACATGCTTTTACAATGGTCCACACATATTAATGATATCAGTTCTAGCTTTTCCAATGAAGCTGACTGCCTAAAGGGCAGCAATATCTAATGAGGTTTTGTTTTGCATTTTCAGCTTACATTTGTCAGAAAACCCATGTAGTTTGCCTAGAGAATCCAATGCAGCTGCTTCTTCAAAGGTTCTGATTTCCACAACATAGCGAAATTGCAGGTTTAACTCTTCCTTTTTCCTTCTTTCTTTCTTTTTTTAATTTTTTTTATTTATGGACGTTTTTTAACTCTCAGGGCGTCCAATTTATATTAAAAATTAAAGACCGGTAAGTTTGCTCAGAGACCCCTTTATCAGGCTTGAGTTTCTCTTACGTGCCGTAAATCTACGACATGGGACCACCACCTTTACTTCCCTTCCGACAGAAGCCATGCTAAGGATTTTTACGCCCTCCGCAGGTTTCAACCCGCGACCTCGGGAACCAGAGTTTAGCATGGTAAACACTAACCACGGAGAACGACCTAACTGTTCCTGTAGTGGGGCGTCGGGCAGCTCAGTGGTTTCTTCTCCGGCTCTTGTGCTGAGGGTTCGAGGTTCGGCTCTGGGGTGGCGATTTTAAGTTGGCCCTATCCACGCCTTAACCCCTGACTTACTCATGTGAAGTATTCCCAAGGCCCAACGTGGTTCGAGTCCACAGTAAAAGCTGTAGGTCCTCTCATTCTACCGCCACCCTCAAAATCACCCTAGCTTCGGAACGTGGGTGCTGGGGTGCCCTCCACCTCCGAAATAGTTCCAGTCATTGTTTGGTGGATTGAGGTATCCTCGAAGGTCATAGACCATATGGAGAGCATTAGAAACGATGCCCCTTAATCTACTTCTCTGCTATCCTTGTTAATTTTCGCCATTCAAACTTCCCCTTAACTTCAAGTATGTGTCCACAACAGCGGCCAATAGAACGCAACGTAAAAGTTGGGCATTTAAAGGTGTATAGAGGTGGGAGAGACTGGGGGAAAAGAAAGGAAATGGAGACAGGGCTTCCTATTGGTGGATCCAGTCAGGTGAGACAGATCTGGACCTTTGATCACGCTGAAGGAGGGGACATTTATTCATCCTTTCAGTCATGGAGTACAACGTACCTACATTGATGGAGGTATGTACGTTAAGGTAATAAATATAATTTGTATTAATGTATACAGACCATATAAATATTAATGCTGTAAGTTTATATTTGATATTTAGTTAATAATTAATGTACATAAGGTGATAGGAACATAAAATTAAAACAATTATATTGTAATGAATACATTACATAAAATTTCACAGCTACACAGCGGCATAAGCAGAAGGGGGGACTCAGAGGTCTCAATCTCCTCCCCAGATATCCAGAACTGTAATATCGATGCAGTGCAGTCTGAAACTTATTTTCTGTAACTCTTTTATAATTACAGGTTTTAGCATACAATACTGTAGGTGTATCTACCTGTTCATAAATAATTGAATAAAATACCATATACACAAAGTCAAAGGTAAATATTGGGGCATGACAGGGAAGTTAGTCCGTTCTTTTGGAAAATTATCATTCCATACGCTGGTTGGTAACATTGATTAAATGGCTCTCTCCTTACATCTTACTCTTCGCACACGTTTAGTATAGGAACTTAGCGCTAGATGACTACAGAGCACCGCCTGTAGTGGTAGTGAAGGGAGTGTAGTCTAGTGGTTAACACACTTGACTGGCCATGAGTCTTTGCTGTGGAGCATAGTCCCTATGTGCTCCTGTTTGCCCTTTGGTCTTATAAATATTCTTAGGTTATAGGGAAATTAGTTATACAACGAAGGGGACACCTCGCCACCTACGACCTACAGGAGATCTGTTGTGGCTAACACCCCCGCAGGAGGAAGAGATGAACTAAATGAGCCACAGGAGGCTACAGGACGCAGGCCACAGAGACGCACACAGTTCCTGGCTCAAAGACCCATCCCTCTGCTGGAGTTACCCAGAGAATGATGAACGATCCGTCAACCAAGCAGCCGTCTTGTGTCCACGGAAATACTCTTTTTTGAGCAAACTTCCGCGCCATCTGCCCGGCATTGCCTTACGTCACGAAACCTAGAAGTATACCGTTCGGGTATGAGACGGAAACGGAATGAAAGGGAATGATGGAAAAGAAATCGCTTTAGATGAGAATTCACCCTAGCATTCGCCTACCGACCAGGTAAAAGGATGAATAACTCAAGGTTAGAATGGGCGTTCGATGGAATCGGACACATATCTTCCCGAATGTGAGCCTCAGGTTACCACAGAGCCATCTCGCTCGGTCCTATACATATTTAAAAACCTATTTGTTCATCACCCTGACCATTAAAATCCTTTATTTAATCAATATACCCTGTCCAGTGGTCCAGTTGGTATCCCGCTCACTTGGATAAATCTCTAAAAGTGACAACAAAATTAAGGTATGACTGGCACTATGAGTTTCAGCTATTCCTATTTCACCATCTCCACCATGCACTCTCTGCATACGTCTCTGTAAATGAATATTTATTAAATTATAAATACCTACTCGTCAACTGAGGAGTAAAAGCTAAACGTTTTTCACTTTTGCATTTAAATATATACTTTTTTTTTTAGCTTTTATTGAAATAGGAACGGAATTACATACATAGTACATACATACATACATACACACATAACACACACACAAGAACTTCGTTTATCCGCCCTCATTAATCTGGAATTCTGGGTTATCCGGATTCATTTTTGCTTACGAAATATGCACGTTCTTTGATAAACGCATATAAATACATACGGTTGCAATGTCGGCACCGCAGGTGGCGTAGAGATAACCGTTGGTCACAGGCTTCAAACTAATAAGTAAGTACCATTACCTTGGTCAGTGTCATAGAACAATAAAACAACGGTGTGTGAGATTAAGGTTTATTCGTTTCCATGAGAGTCGTCATAGCGATCGTAGATGTCTCATCTGGAGGGTTTTCCATTCTTTTCTCTTCTTTTTCTGCAGTGGCAAAAACAATATCTATAGTAATGCTTATCGTCAGCCCACCGCATCAATAGGAAGTGTCTTAAACACGTTTCCCTGCTATTGGATCTGATACGAGGATTACCAAGAAAAATCCCTCACTTCAATTTATCCTCCACATACAATATTTAGTTGTTTCAGATTTTTTCAAAAATGGCTAACGATTTTGACTAAAATATCATATGTTTAAGACATTAACATGACAAATAAAATGCTTATCTTCAATTTTCTGGTAATGGCCTATGAAAACCTGTTCATTTGGAAGAAATTTTGTGAATGTAGTAAACCATAAGGATAGAGAAAATCTGACTCTAAAAAATGTAGATTTTTTTATAATACATACTTTATTTCAAATAAGTTTTTATGCCATTAGCCATTTCCTAGATATTAATTATTAATCGTTTGAATTTCTGGCTTCTTAGTCACTTTTTGAAGTGGACACTATCTCTGGATGTCACAGAAAGAGATGTAATTTCAAGGCCAGCATATACCGACCCACATTTAAACTTTTGACTATCACTTCAGGTTTCTCTATTCCTTTTGTACCTGCAATGAATTATTTAATCAGACTCTTTCTGCAAACGTTTATCTCAGTTAACCTGAAGTGGATAAAAAATATGCTTTTGTAAGATCTAAGAGCCAATATTAAACTCGTGAGGTACTTTCGTTGTTGTTGAAACAGTTCTTTAGTTTTACAGTCTTGTGTTTCCAAAGAGGAGCAAACGTGGGCAGCGGTGTGGCTTTTTAAAAAGTCAAAGACTGCCGACTTCCGTTCTCCCAACACATGAGCAATGAGACATCTTTTGTGTTGTGGTCATTTGAGGCGTTGTGAAGAGAAAGAAAACCTTCTCTACCACGTATGCAAAGTAGCTAGAGAAGGTATTGAATTCCACCAAAAAAATAGATATTGAGATTTCAGCTGAAATACATGTTTTGAGGCCCCTTATTCCAAAATAAACACTTTTAGAAAACGGTTAGGGTATGTGTGTCCTTGTGTCTGTCTGTCAACAGCTTAACTCAAGAACGAAAGGTCGGATAAACACCAAGTCTGGTACTTAAGCTCATTATCTTCCAAAGATGCGACACGAAGGGTTTCAAGAAAATCTCCGCACCGCAAACTACCTTTCACATGGAAGATTTTTCGACATTTTTTATTTTCTGAAAAATAACTCTAACGATTTTGATTAAAATAGCATGTAGGTATTAAAGATATTTATTACATGAGAAATAAAACGTATATCTTGAATTTTCTGGGAGTAGCCTGTGAGGTCCTCTTCATTTAGAAAGAAGTTTATAAGTATAATCTTGTATAACTGAACGATGAGCCATACACGAAAACGTACTTCACAAAAATGTAGATCTCTTTAAAGCACAATTTATTTCAAATAACGTTATTTTGGCATAAGCCATCTCTGAGATGTCCGTTACTTATGGTTCGAAATGTTAAATACTTTGTTATTCCATAAAATCCTGTCGACATTCAGTTGTTGCTCGCGATTGCTTGGAAAGAATATGGAATATTAAGGTCATCATCTTGCATCCTTTTCTTAAAGATTTGAATATCGCTGTCCCCTATGCTTCTATATGAAATGTGTCATTTAACTATTTCTACAAAGGTTTTATCTCGATTAAAATGAAAAACAAAAAAGAGCTTTCGTAAGAATAATTAACTACAGGATAGAGAAAGTCAAGTGAATGTAACACATAAGACTTTTTTTATATCGAACGTCGTCAGCATAACCCTTAGCTCACCTGGCATGTCGAAAACGGGAAACTTAACCTCTTGGGTCAGTCGGAGCAATTCCACAATGTCGCCCAAATACTACACAACTCAAGACAAAATCGCCGTAGTCGCAATTCTTGAAAATTCCGATGTGCTAATTTCACACGACCTTCTCTACACACTGTCACTTACTTTTATACCTATAGATTCTGCAAAGTAATCTTATAAAAGTCTATTTTGCTGTCTACTATAATTTTAACTGAAATAAATGTCTGTAGAAATGGTTTCGCGACACATTTTGTGTTAAGCTTCAACAGGAATAGGTACAGGAAACCGAAGCGATAGTGAAAAAGCGGGTTACTATATGCTGGCCTTGAAATTCTACACTCCAAAACAACTGAATGGTAGCACCACTTCAAAAAATGACAAATGTAATAAAAAGTTTAAACCAATAACAACGATGTCTCGTAAACGGCTGATAGAAAAGTTACCTGAAACGAATTTAAGGGGTGGGTGGGTGGATGGATGGATGGGTGGATGGGTGGATGGGTGTGTGGATGGGTGGATGGATACATGGAAGGTGTGTATCGGTCAGTGGGTGGATGGGCTGGTGGGTGGGTGGATGGGCGGGTGGATGGTTGGATGAAAGGTGTGCATCGGTGGATGTGTGGATGAGTGGGTGGGTGGGTGGGTGGGTGGGTGGATGGATATGTGAATGAATGGATGGGTGAGTGGATGGATGGGTGGGTGGATGGATGGAAGGATGGGTGGGTGAATGATTGGATAGATGGGTGGGTGGATGGATGGGTGGATGGGTGTCATGGTGGGTGGATGGATGGATGGGTGGTTTGGTGAATGGGTGGGTGGATGCGTGGGTGGATGGATGAATGAAAGGTGTCGATCGCTGGATGCATGGATGGGATGATGGATGGAAGGTGTGGATCAGTGGATGGGTGGATGGGAGGATGGGTTGAAGGCTGGATGGGTGAATGGGTAGATGGGTGGATGGATGGGTGAATGGATGGATGGGTGGATGAGTGGTTGGATGGGTGGATGGAAGATGTGGATCGGTGGATGGGTCGATGAGTGGATGTGTGGATTGTTTGGTTGGATGGATGGGTGGTTGGATGTATGGTTGTGTCATTGGGTGGGTGAATCTATGGGAGGATGGATGGATGGGTGGATGGATGGGTGGATGGGTGTTTTGAGTATGGGTGGATGGGTGAGTGGATGGTTGGATGAATGGGTTGATGGGTGGGTGGATGGATGGGTGGATGGGTGGGTAGATGTGTGGATGGGTGGGCAGATGTTTGAATGGGTGGATGGATAGGTGGGTGGTTGGATAGGTGAGTGGATGGATGGACGTACTGACGGATTGATGGATGGTGTGGATGAGTGGATGGGTGAATGGGCCAGTGGATGGATGCGTAGGTGGGTGGGCGGATGGATGGAGTGGATCGTTGGCTGAGTGGATTAGTGGATGGGTGGGTGGATGGATGGATGGCTGGATGGTGTGGATCGGTGGCTGGGTGGATTAGTGGATAAGTGGTTGAATGGCTGGATGGATGGATGTATGATGTAGATCTGTGGCTGGGTGGATTAGTAGATGAGTGGGTGAATGGCTAGATGGATGGATGGATGGTGTGGATCGGTGGCTGGGTTGATTAGTGGATGGGTGGGTTAATCGGTGGATGAAGGGAAGTTGTGTGTCGGTGGATGGATGGGTGGATGGCAGGGTGGATGGGTGGATAAATGCATGGATGGGTGCGTGAGTGGGTGAATGGATTTCTAGATGGATGGGTGAATGTGTGGGTGGGTGGATGGATGGGTGGATGGGTGAGTGGGTGGATAGATGGATGGAAGGATTGGATGGGTGAATGGGGACGAGTGGGTGGGTTGATGGATGGATGGTTGGATGGACGGACGGTGGATGGAAGGTGTGGATCGTTCGATGGGTGGGTGGGCTGGTGTGTGATGGGCTGATAGGTGGCTGGATGGATGGGTGGGTGGATGGCTGGATGGGTTTGTAGGTGGAAGGGTGGGTGGAAGGGTGGGTGGAAGGGTGGGTGGAAGGGTGGGTGGATGATTGTATGAATGGATAGTGTTGATCGGTGGATGGTTGGATGCGTGGGTGGAGGTGTGTGTGGATTTGGTGTTTGGATAGATGAAAGCTGTGTATCGGTGGATGGATGGGTGAATGGATAGATAGGTGGATGGGAGGGTGGGTGGTTGGATGGTTGGGTGGGTGGATGGAAGAAGTAGATCGGTGGATGGGTCGATGAGTGAATGTGTGGATTGTTTGGTTGGATGGATTGGTGGATAGATGTATGAATGTGCCAGTGGGTGGGTGAATGAATGGGTGGATGGATTGATGGGCGGAAGGATGGGTGGATGGATAAATGGGCGGATGGGTGGATTGAGTGTGGGTGGAAGGGTGAGTGAATGGTTGGATGGATGGGTTGATGTGTGGGTAGAAGTGAGAATGGGTAGGTAGATGTTTGGATTGGTGGATGGATGGATAGGTGGGTGGTTGGATGGGTGAGTGGATGGATGGATGGACGTACGGAAGGACGGATTGATGGATATGTGGATCAGTGGATGGGTGAATGCGCTAGTGAATGGATGGGTAGGTGGGTGGGCGGATGGATGGATGGTGTGGATCGGTGGCTGAGTGGATTAGTGGATGGGTGGGTGGATGGATGGTGTGGATAGCTGGATGGATGTGTGGGTAGAAGCGTGGGTGGGTGGTTAGTAGCATATATAGAGGGATTCTGGCGCATTTTTTGCGTTTATATGGGAAAGGATAGGGAAAACGAGGGTATATGCTAGGTTGAGAGGCCCTTCAAGGGGGAAAAATGCGTTTATATGGGGAAGATAGGGACTACGGGGATCGATGCTAGGTTAGATAGAGGTTGAAGAAGTGAGGGTGCGCTTTATATGAGAGAGGCGGGGGAATACGTGGAGAAGTTCTAGACTAGACAGAGTTTGAGAAGTGGAATATGCGTTTATATGGGAAAGATAGGCAAAATGTGAACAGATGTTAGGATAGACAGATGCTGAAGCAGGGGGAATACGGACATATATACAGGAGAGGTAGGGAATACGAGGCGAGGTACTAGACTATTCAGGGCTTGAAGGGAAGGGTATGGCTTTTTATATGAAGAGACGAGGAAAACGAGGGTATATGCTAGGTTGAGAGAACCTTCAAGGAGGAAAAATGCGTTTATATGGAGAAGATAGGGAAAACGAGGAGAGTTCCGAGGTAGAGCAGGGACTCCAGGAGGGAGGAATATGCTTTATACGACAGAGATAGGGCATACGAGGAGAGGTGCTAGTGTAGACAGAGGTTAAGGAGTAGGGTATACGCTTATATGAGGAATGTATGGAAAACGGGGGCAGAGGGTACGATAGACAGAAGCTGGGACACCTTTGCGTTTATGTGGGAAAGGATAGGGAAAACGTGGGTTCGATTTCCGTAGGGACGGTCACTCTGACCTTAGGTTTCTCGCAGTTTCCGCTGGTCTACCTGCGAATGCCTGGGCGGTTTCTCATCTATCGCGATTTACTTTCCCTTTCATTTACATCTTTCACGTGTATAATCCGATGGTCTCCCTGGTTCGATTACCATCGGCTGTTCACTCTGACCTCATATTTTTGGCGGGTTTCCCTGGTCTGCAGGAGAATGCCTGGCTGGGTTCTCATCTATCGCGATTTCCTTTCATTCTATATAATTTACATCTTTCACTGTACAATCTGAAGATCTCCGGTTCGATTGCCGTTGGATGTTCACTATGACATTAGATTTTTCTCGATTTCCCTGGTCTGCGGGCGAATGCCTGAGTGGTTTCTCATCGATTTCTATTTTCTTTCATTTTATTTGATTTACATTTTTCGAGTGTGCTTCTAGTCCTTTGTTTGATTTCCCTGTCGTTCGCTCACTCTATTCTGGGATTTTTCATGGTTTTCCCTGGTCTGCATGCGAATGCCTGAGTGGTTTTCCCATCTATCAAGATTTTCTTTCATTTTATTGGTTTACATCTTTCACGTGTACAATCTGAAGGTTTCCCTCGTTCGATTGTCGTTGGTTGTTCACTCTGACATATTTTTCGTGATTTTCCCCGGTCTGTAGGCGAATGTCTGCGTGGTTTCTCATCTATCACGATTTTCTTTCATTTTATTTGATTTACAACTTTCACGTGTGCTTCTAGGCTCCTTTGTTTGGGTTCCCGTCGGTCGCTCACTCTATCCTGGGATTTTTCATGGTTTTTCCCTGGTCTGCAGGCGAATGCCTGAGTGGTATCCCATCTATCACGATTTTCTTTCATTTTATTTGATTTACATCTTTCACGTGTACAATCTGAAGGTTTCCCTCGCTCGATTACCGTTGGTTGTTCACTGACATCATATTTTTCGTGATTTTGCCTGGTCTGTAGGCGAATATCTGGGTGGTTTCTCATCTATCACGATTTCCTTTCTTTCTATATAATTTGCATCTTTTACGTGTGCTTTTAGGGTTCAGGAGTTCGATACCCATTGGTTGCTCACTCCTACATCATATTTTTTATGGCTTGTCTTGGTCTGCAGGCGAACGCCTGGGTGGTTTCTCCTTGATTCCGTTTTCCTTTCCATTTAAATCTTTTTCATTTATATCTTTCACGTATGCTTACAGAATCCCTGGTTCGAGTCCCGTTCTACGCTCACTCTAGCCTGAGATTTTTCTTGGTTTTCCCTGGTCTGTAGGCGAATGTCTGAGTGGTTTCTCATCGATTCCGATTTCCTTTCATTCTATATAATCTGCATCTTTTACGTGTGCTTTTATCGTTCAGGAGTTCGATACCCATTGGTTGCTCACTCATACATCATATTTTTTATGGTTTGTCTTGGTCTGCAGGCGAACGGCTGGGTGGTTCCTCGTTGATTCCGTTTTCCTTTCCCTTTAAATCTTTTTCATTTATATCCTTCACGTATGCTTCTAGAGTCCCTGGTTCGAGCCCGTTCGACGCTCACTCTAGCCTGCGATTTTTCATGGTTTTCTTTGGTCTGCAGGCGAATGCCGGAGGGGTGTATGCTATCACGATTTCCTTTCATTCGCATTTTTGTGCTTCTAGGTTTTGTTGCGCAGGGGGAATGCTTGCCTCTTGCTCGGTCAACGGATCGTTCATCACCTTCACGAGTCAAGCACCCGAATCTGTACGATTATAGCCGAACAATACATCATCCTTGCAATACATTACACTTTCTCTAAGCACTCGAACCTGTACGGAGACGCTCGAACATCAGTGTAACACGAATTGTAATATAAGAGCTTACACGCTTCATCACCGTTTTTAGTATTAATATTCAGGATGTAATTGATCTAAAAAGGTTCGTTCCTCCTCTATAAATAGTGTGATCTCGAGCATTGTACTTCATTCTGCTAAATAACTCTAAGGTGACAACAACGTAGTTCTCTCAGAGAATAATCGGCTTTCTAAAGTGTTATCAAGGTGAAAAGGCGAACATTTCCTTGAAGAAGGGTTAATATGTTATATAATTGATTCAAAAAGGTTCGTGCTTCCTCTATAAATAGAGCGATCTCTAGCATTGAACTTCATTCTGTCAATCACCTCTGAGGTGTTAACATCGCTGTTCTCTCAGAAAATAATCGACCTTCTAAAGCGTTATCAAGGTAAAGAGGCGTACATTTCCTTGAAGAAATGTTAATACCTTATTATATCAAAAAGAAAAATGAATACGTCCTCACATAAGGATATCATTCCTAGTGACTCAGGATATTCTTGTGGTAAATGCTGTAAGAGGTTCCTCCGTGGATATGATAAAAGACGACATGAGCTACGTTGTAAAAAGCTCTTCAAGTGTAAATATTGTGATGTAGTCTTCAAAGATAGTTATAAGGGTCGCCGACACGAAGATGCGTGCGAAATAAACAGACCTGAGAAGAAACATAGATTAGAACCGACTAAGCATGAGTTATTTTCTACAATGGATGACTGTGACATGAAAGAATATGAAACTTCATTCAATGGACGCTTGAAATCATATTTTATACGTTGTGAATCAGCTAAGGACCTGAATATGTACCTGCATGAGGCGAAACAGCGGATAATCCAGGCTGTGCATAAAGAACTTGGTATTCACAAAAGTATGAAAATTAATCTGCTAGCTGAGTGTAGATTTGTTAACAGTGTTGGAGAAACCTGTGACAAAACATTTAAAACACGGAATCAAGCTGTTTTCCTAGAAACGGATCTGGACTCTATGTTGGAAGCGAAAATGAAGAAGATGTTTACTGAAATGGAGGAATCACAACTTAAGGGTAGCAACTGGGCTTTGCTTGCTATGGAAGGAGTTTAACTTCGTATCAACAAGTACAATCCGTTACGAGGAAGTAGCTACATACCCCTACCGCCCTCTGTTGAAGCAAGAAAAGCATGCATTAACATCCAGAATTTAACTGATGAGCTATGCTTTATGTATTCTGTATTAGCCAAATTCATTGAGAAGGATGCATAACGGGTGAGCAAATACAAACAACTTCAAAATAAATACGACTTCAGCTGTGTTTCCTAACCTACGCCACTTTCTCAAATACCTAAATTTGAGAAGCTTAACAGGATGTCTATCAACGTCTTCGGTCTGGATGAGAAGCATGAAGTGTATCCGATAAAGGTCGCTGAGACTGAACTGCCTGACCACCGTGACCTCCTTTTATTGAGTGACAGTAGTGGGAGACATCACTACGTTTATATAAAGAATTTTGAAAAACTTATTCGACGTCAGAAAACCAAATGTAAGGTACGTGTTTATACCTGTAAGCGTTGTTTTACACATTTTGATGATCGATATGGACAAAGTGGGCTGGAAAAACCACAAGAACATGCCACCATCTGTAATCAGCATGGTGTTGCAAGGGTAGTTATGCCTACAAAGGAGAAATCAATTGTACTGTTAAAACATTTTGAAAGGATGTTGAAACTACGTTACGTCATCTACGCAGACTTTGAAAGCATTCTCGCTCCATGCCATACATGCATACCCAATTCTGAAACTTCATATACATCCCCTTATAAGCAGAATGTTCCCATGAGTTTCTGCGTTTACGTTAAACCATCAACCAACGTTGAACATCTGGAAACTGGTCTTCCTAAGCATCCCTATGTATATTGTGGTGTTGATGCTGCTCAGAAGTTTATGGAATACCTGTCATTCCTTGCAAAGGAGATTAATAATATATACAAATCTGTCATGCCCCTGAAACTTACAGATCAACAGCAGATGGATATCAACGCCTCTGCAGTATGCTACTTGTGTGGAAAAACCTTTACTGAAGACAACTATAAAGTACGCGACCATGATCACATCAGTGGTGAATATCGGGGAAGTCTACATAATGAATGTAATTTAGCCTTCAAAACACCTAAATATATTCCAGTCTTCATGCACAACCTCAGTGGGTATGACTCACACTTCATTGTTAAGGAACTGGGATGTACAAGTGAGCGGGTGGAAGTAATTCCTAGTTCTGAAGAAAGCTATATATCATTCTCCAAGTATGTAGGAGATATAAAGCTTCGGTTTGTAGATAGTTTTCGGTTTCTTAGTACAAGCTTGGATAAGCTGGTGAAGAATCTAACATCGTACCCTGAAACACTGAAACACTTCGGAGACGATAAGATGAAGTTGATGACACGTAAGAGTGTATTTCCCTAAGATTACGTCACTTCATGGGACGTCTTGAACGAAACCTGCCTGCCTCCTAAGAACTACTTCTACAATAAATTGAATGAAGAAGAAATTAGTGATGCTGACTACGATCACGCTAGAAATGTATAGGAGCTGTTTAATGCAAGAAACCTGGGTGAGTACAACGACCTCTACTTAATATCTGATGTACTTCTTCTAGCTGATGTCTTTGAAACATTTAGAGATCAAACCCTCAAAACGCATAAAGTCGACCCTGCTCATTATTTTACCTCTCCAGGACCTACATGGGACGCCATATTGCTGTATACAGGAATTCAGCTGGAATTGTTACAAGATTATGACCAATTGCTTATGGAGGAATCCGGTATAAGAGGAGGTTTACGTCAAGTCTCCCACCGTTCTGCAGAGGCTAATAACACTTACATGGAGAAGTATGATCCTTCGAGACCAACCCAATTCATTAAATATAAGGACGCTAATAACCAATAGGGGTGGGCCATGTGTCACGCAGTCCCTTGTGGTGGATTTGAGTGGATATCACCTGAAAACATCGACTTAGAAAGACTACAAGAAGATGATCCTCATGGATATATATTAGAAGTCGATATCGAGTATCCTGCAGAACTTCACGATCTGCATAATGATTTACCATTCCTGCCTGAGTGTCTGAAACCAAAGGGTTCGACTACAAAGAAGCTAATTCCTCATCTTGGACCTCGAAAGAAGTATATAGTACATTACATGGCTTTGAAGCAAGCTCTTAGTCATGGACTACGACTAACAAAAATCCATCGTGTGCTACAATTCCGACAGTCACAGTGGTTAAAATCGTATGTGGAATTTAACAACAGACTACGACAAAAGGCTGCAAATGATTTTGAGAAGGATCTCTACAAACTGATCAACAATGCTATGTTTGGAAAAACAATGGAAAACCTTCGTAACCGTATGGATATACGACTGGTGACAAATGAGAAGACTCTAGAGAAGCTGATCGCCAAGCCTACAGTTTATCGATCGAACAATATATGCTGCTAATCTAGCCGCTGTACATATGGCCTCTCGTCAGATCGTATTCAACAAGCCTATATACATTGGTATGAGTGTGTTGGACATCTCCAAGACATTAATGTACCACTATCATTATGATGTGTTGCTGCCATATTATGGATCTGAAAACCTGAAGCTCATGTATATGGACACTGATTCGTTCATTCATCGTGTGATGACTGAAGATGTGTACCAGGACAAGCTACGTTTTCTCGAACACCTAGATACAGCTGATTACCCTGTCAACCATATATGCTATTCAGCTCTAAACAAGAAGGTGTTGGGAAAATTTAAAGATGAGGCTAATGGTAAAATCATCCAGCGCTTTGTCGGACTACGACCTAAGATGTATGCACTAGATATCCATTGCTCAATGATAAAAAAGATTAAAGGCATAAAACGTAGTGCTATTAATCAGTACATTACATTTGAGAGTTATACTGATTGTCTTAAAACCGGAGAAATCATCAGAACACCCATGAATCTGATCCTGTCTCGGGAGCATGCTCTTGCCACAGTGCAAGTGAATAAAATCAAATTGACTCCGTTTGATGATAAAAGAGTTATTGCTGAGGATGGAATTACGACATATGCGTATGGACATTACAGCATTACAACCAGCGCTTAAAAGAATGTAAGTCAAAGATAAAGGTTTTCTCGTGAGTCTACAATCTTAAAAAATGAAGGTTATCCGTGTGCTCTGTATGCAACTAGCTGATGACTGATGAAGAAAGAAGAAGATGGAAGGTGGTAACCCTGCCATTAGGAGCAATCCTAGTGCTAGTCTCAAGCCTAGATAAAAAGGGGAGAGACACCTACAACGAACTAAAATAAAGGTATGTTAACGTAAACTTTTCAATTAAAACTCTCGAATAATAAAACCTAAATAAAACATTGCAATTTCACTAAAAGAAAGTCGAGGTTATCTCTGGTTAGCCAGATTAGGTTAGACGATGACTGAGTAGAATAGATGAGAGGAACGTTTGGGATTGGTCAGGTTAATCTAGGCTAGGCCCACGTACTTATTGTCTAAGTTATGAAGGATGAATTAGTTTAGATTGCCTTAGCAATGGGTTGGTTACGTGTTGTTCTTACGTTTTGTTACGTGGTTACATGGTTGGTACGTGTTGTTACGTAGCGTGACGTTTCTGGTTACGAGATATCACGCGATGTTACGAGGACACGTGCTTATGTTACTTAGTGTGACGTCTTGTCATGCTGTTATGTTACGTTGTGTTACGTCTTGTTACGTGGTTACGTTTGTTGATTACGTCTTGTTACGTGATTATGTTAGATGATAGGAATGAATAGACAATGAGAAGATCCAGAGCATATAAGGTGGGGATAGGTTAGGACGTATACTTCAATGTAAACCGATATACAGTTTGTCCCTCTCCGTCTCGCGCACTACTGTTTAACATATAAAAAGTTTGTAAGGTTTAGAAAAAAGTATATAAAAGTGTTGTTACGTTGGATGAGAAATTGTTTATAATCTAATTACTGTCTATATTACAGTATAAACCTACATTCCTCCTCCTCCTTTAACTCCTGTCTATCCTTGTATCTCTCCCTTTTGCATATTTCTCCCATATAAACGCATACTCTACTCCTCAAACCCTCTCTAGACTAGCACCTCTCCTGGTATTTCCCCCGCTCTCATATAAATGCATTTTCCTCCTTGAAGACTCTCTCAACCTAGCACCTACCTTCGTTTTCCTCGTCTCTCCATATAAACGCATACTCTGTCATTCAAACCTTCCTACCTAATACCTCTCCTCGGTTTGCTAGCTCTCCTATATAAAAACGCCATGTTCTACCCTTCAAGTCCTGTATGGTCTAGTACCTCTCCTCGTATTCCCTATCTCTTCCCTATAAAGCGTATCCCCTCCTCCTTCAGCATCAGTCTAGTCTAGCACCTCTCCTCGTATTCCCTATCTCTCCCGTATAAACTTACATCCCCCTCCTTCATTATCTGCCTAGCCTATTATCTGTTCACGTTTTCCCTATCTTTCCCATAAAAGTCATACTCCACACCTCAAACCCTGTCTAGCCTAACACTTCTCCTCCTATTCCCCTACCTCTCTCATATAAGGCGCATTCCTCTACTTCAGCCCTGTCTAGCCTAGCATCGACCCTCGTATTCCCTATCTCTCGCATATAAACGCCTACTCTATCATTCAAAACTCCTAGCCTAATACGTCTCCTCGGTTTGCCATCTCGCTCATATAAAACGCCATATTCTACCCTTCAAGTCCTGTTTAGTATAGCATCTTTCCTTGTATTCCCTATCTCTCTCGTATAAAGCGTATCCCTCCCTCCTTTAGCATCTGACTAGCCTAGAATCAGCCCTGGTATTCCCTATCTCTTCCCTATAAACGCATTTTCCTCCTTGAACCGTCGCATCTACCTTCGTTTTCCCTATCCTTTCCCACATAAACGCAAAAGTGGCCCAGCTTCTGTCTATCGTACCCTCTGCCCCCGTTTTCCATACATTCCTCATATAAGCGTATACCCTACTCCTTAACCTCTGTCTACACTAGCACCTCTCCTCGTATACCCTATCTCTGTCGTATAAAGCATATTCCTCCCTCCTGGAGTCCCTGCTCTACCTCGGAACTCTCCTCGTTTTCCCTATCTTCTCCATATAAACGCATTTTTCCTCCTTGAAGGTTCTCTCAACCTAGCATATACCCTCGTTTTCCTCGTCTCTTCATATAAAAAGCCATACCCTTCCCTTCAAGCCCTGAATAGTCTAGTACCTCGCCTCGTATTCCCTATCTCTCCTGTATATATGTCCGTATTCCTCCTGCTTCAGCATCTATCTATCCTAACATCTGTTCACATTTTCCCTATCTTTCCCATATAAACGTATATTCCACTTCTCAAACTCTGTCTAGTCTAGAACTTCTCCACGTATTCCCCCGCCTCTCTCATATAAAGCGCACCCTCACTTCTTCAACCTCTATCTAGCCTAGCATCGATCCCCGTAGTCCCTATCTTCCCCATATAAACGCATTTTTTCCCCTTGAAGGGCCTCTAAACCTAGCATATACCCTCGTTTTCCCTATCCTTTCCCATATAAACGCAAAAAACTGCGCCAGAACCCCTCTATATATGCTACTGTGGTTGTATGAATGGATGGTGTGGATCGGTGGCTGGGAGGATGGGTGGATACGTGGGTGGATAGGTGTGTGAATGGGAGGTTGGATCGATGGAAGCTGTGTATCGATGGATGGATGGGTGAATGGATAGATGGGAGGGTGGATGGGTGGGTGGTAGGGTGAATGGATGGATGGGTGAGTGGGTGTATGTGTGATAGGTTGGATGGATGGGATGGGAGGGTGGATGTGTGGGTTGGTGGATCTGTGGGTGGATGGATGGTTGGAAGGCGCGGATCGGTGGCTGGGTAGGTGAATGGGTGGATGTGCGGGTGGGTGGGTGGATGATTGGATGTGTTGGTGGATGTGTGGGTGGGTAGATGGGTGGGTGAATGGAGGGATGGTTGGAAGGCGCGGATCGGCGGATGTGTGGGCGAATGGTGGGTTGAAGGATGGATGGGTGGGATGGTGGGTGGGTGCATGTGTGGATGTGTGGATGAATGGGTGAATGGGTGGGTGGAAGGATGGATGGGTGGGATGGGTGGGTGCATGTGTGGATGGATGGAAGTGTGGATAGATGGATGGTGTGAATCGGTGAAAGGGTGGGTGGATGGATGGGTCGATGGATGGATGGTTGGTGGGTGGATGGGTGGGTGGTTGGATGAAAGCTGTGCATCGGTGGATGTGTGGATGGGTGGGTGGGTGCGTGGATGGATGGGTGGATGAATTGATGGGTGGATGGATGTGTGGGTGGATGGAAGCGTGGATGGATGGATAGATGGGTGGGTGGTTGGGTGGGTGTTTGGTCGGATGGGTGGATGCATGGATGGGATGATGGATGGAAGGTGTGGATCAGTGGATGGGTGGATGGTTTGAAGGCATGGTAGGTGAATGGGTTGGATGTGTTGTTGGATGGGTGGCTGGGTATATGGATGGATGGGTGGTTGGCTGGTTGGATGGGTGGATTGAAGATGTGGATCGGTGGATGGGTCGATGAGTGGATGTGTGGATTGTTTGGTTGGATGGATGGGTGGATGGATGTATAGATGTGGCAGTGGATGGGTGAATGGATGGGTGGATGGATGGATGGGTGGATTGATAAATGGGTGGTGGATAAATGGGTGGATGGGTGGATTGAGTGTGGGTGGATGGGTGAGTGGATGGTTGCATGGATGGGTTGATGGGTGGGTGGGTGGATGGGTGGGTAGAAGTGAGAATGTGTGGGTAGATGTTTTAATGGGTGGATGGATGGATAGGTGGGTGGTTGGATGGGTGAGTGGATGGATGGATGAATGGATGTATCGACGGTTTGATGGATGGTGTGGATGAGTGCATGGGTGAGTGGGCTAGTGTATGGATGGGTGGGTGGGTGGGCGGATGGATAGATGGATGGTTTGGATAGCTGGCTGAGTGGATTAGTGGATGGATTTGTGGATGGATGGTGTGGATCGGTGGCTGGGTGGATTAGTGGATGGGTCGATTAATAGGTGGATGAATGGAAGTTGTGTGTCGGTGGATGGGTGGATGTTTGGGTTTATGGGTGGATACGTGTATGGATGGGTGAGTGGGTGGGTGAATGGGTGGATGGGTGGATGCATGGGTGATTGTGTGGATGGATGGATGGATGGATGGATGGAAGGTTTGGATGGTTGAATCGGGACGGGTGGGTAGGTTGATCGATGGATGGTTGGATGGACGGACGGACGGTCGATTCGATGGATGGATGGAAGCTGTGGATCGTTCGATGGGTGGATGGATTGGTGTGTGATGAGCTGATGGGTGGGTGGATGGATGGATGGGCGGATGGATGGATGTAAGGTGTGTATCAGTGGATGGATGGGTGCATGGATGAATGTGTGAATAGGTGGACGGGTGGATAGGTGAATGGGTGAATGTGTGGGTGGATGGATGGGTGGATGTATGTGTGGTGGATTTTGGATGGATGGGTGTTTGGATTGATAGGTGGATGGATTGATAGGTGGATGGATGGTTGGGTGGTTGTGTGGGGGGTCGGTGGATGGACGGTGGGTGGGTATATGGATGGATGGATGGACGGACGGATGGATGGAAGGTGTGGATCGGTGGATGGGTGGAAGGGCTGGTTAGTGAATGGGCTGGTTGGTGTGTGGATGGATGAGTGGATTGGTGGGTGGATGGAAGGGTGATTGGATGGCTGGATGGAAGGATGGGTGTGTGGGTGGGTGGATGGATGGGTGAGTGGGTGGATGGATCAATGGATTGTGTGGATCGGTGGCTGGGTGGATGGTTGGGTTTATGGGTGTGTGGTTTGGTGAATGGATAGACGGAAGGTGTGTATCTGTGAATGGATGGGTGAATGAATAGTTGGATGGATGTGAGGGTGGATGGGCGGATAGATGGTTGGGAGCATGGGTGGATGGGTGTGTGGGAGGGTGGATGGATGGTTGGAAGGCGTGAATCGGTGCATGGGTTGATGGGTGGGTGAATGGTTGGATGGGTAGGTGGGTGCGTGGATGGATGTGTGTGTAGCTGGATGGGAGGATAGATGGATGGATGCGTGGTTGGGTGGGTGGATGGAATGGATGAGTGAGTGCACGTGTGGATGTGTGGGTGGATGGATGGGTGGATGCGTGGGGTGTCGGTGGGTGGGAGGTGAGTGGGTGTATGGCTGGATCGATGGACGGACGAATGGTTGGATGGACGGAAGGTGTGGATCGGTGGATGGGTTGAAGAGCTGGTTAGTGGATGGGTTGGTGGGTGGGTGGATGAATGTGTGTATGGATGGATGGGTGGATTAGTGGGTGGATGGAAGGGTGGGTGGATGGCTGGATGGTAGAATTGGTGTTTGGGTTGTCGGATGGATGGGTGAGTGGGTGGAAGGATAAATGGATCGTTTGGATCGGTGGCTGGGTGGATGTTTGGATAGTTGGGTGGAAGAGAGGATGGGTGAATGGATAGACGGAAGGTGTGTATCGGTGGATAGATGGGTGAATGGGTGGGTGGTCCGTTGGGTGATGGGTGGATGGATGGGTGGATGTGTGTTTGGATGGGTGGATGGGCGGTTGGATGGGTGGATGGTTGGAAGGCGTGTAACGGTGTATGGGTGGATGAGTGGGTGAATGGGTGGATGGGTGGGTGGGTGCGTGGATGGATGGTAGGGTGGGTGGACAGGGGCAAGGATGGATGTGTGGCTGGTTGGGTGAATGGTTGGGTGCATGTTTGGATGGGTCGGTGGTAGGATGGATGGCAGGTGTGGATCGGTGGATGGATAAATGGGAGGTTGGGGGTTGGGTGGATAGATGGGTGGATGGGTGGTTGTGAGGATGGATGGATGGTGTGGATCGGTGGAAGAGTGAGTGGTTGGATGTATGAGTGCATGGGTGGGTGGTTAGATGCTTGGGTATTTGGGTGGATGGTTTGGTGGATGAATGGGTGGATGTTTGGATGCGTGGATGGATGGTTTGGTGGCTTAATGAATGGGTGGTTGAAGGGATGGGCGGATGGGTGGTGATTGGGTGGCTGGGTGGAAGGATGGAAGCTATGTATCGGTGGATGGATGGGTAAGTGAATGGGTGGATGAGTGGGTGCGTGAGTGGATGGCTTGGTGAATGCGTGAATGGGTGGATAGATAGTTGGATGAATGGGTGTCTGGGTGTGTGGTGGATGGGTTGATGAATGGAAGGTGTGGATCGGTGGATGTGTGGATGGGTAGGTAAATGGGTAGATGCGTGTGTAGATGGATGGGTGGATAGACGAATGGATGGATGGAAGTTGTGGATCAGTGGATGGGTTGTTGAATTGATGGATGGGTCGATAGATGGATGAAGGTATGTGTGGGGGTAATGAGTGGGTGGGTGGATGGGTGTGTTGCTGGATGGGTGGATGGTTGTTTGGGTGGATGGATGGGTTGTCGGATGTTTGGTAGGGTGGATGGGTGGATTGGTGGAAGGATGAATGGAATGTGTGAATGGGTGGAAGTGTGGATTGGAGTGTGGGTGGGCAGGTAGGTGGGTGGATGGGAGGGTGGGTTGGTGGTAGGGTTGATGCCTGGATGGATGAACGCTTGGGTGGGTGAATGGATTGATAGTAGTTGTGGATTGGTGGATCTGTGGATGGATGGGTGGGTGGATATGTGGCTCGATGGTAGGTTGGTTGGTTGTGTGCATCGGTGGATGGATGGATGGTTGGATGGATGGGTGGAAGGATATAATTGTGGATTTGTGGATGGATGGGTGAGTTTGTGTATGGATGGGTGGGTTTGTGTATGGATGGGGGGTATGTGTTTGAATGGAAGGTGGATGAGTGGGTAGGTGGGTGCGTGGATGGGTTGATGTATGGATGGGCGGATGTGTTGATGTGTCGATGGGGGGATGGTTTGATATATGCATTGTTGGGTGGGTGAATGGATGGATAGAAGTTGTGGATCGGTGGATGGGTTGGTGAGTAGATGCGTTAATGATTGGGTGGGTGGATGCATGGATGCGTGGGTATGTGGATTGATGCATGGTTGAATGGGTGGATGGATAGGTGGATAGTTGTGTGAATGGGTGGATGAATGGCTGGGTGGATAGGTGGGTGGATGGATCGGGGGTGGGTGGGTGGATGTCGGAAGGGTGGATGGATCGATGGATGGGTGGATGAATGGATGGATCGATGGAAGATGTGTGTGTGGGTGGATGGATGGGTGCATGGATGGATGGGTGGGTGGATGGATGGGTGGCTGGTTGGGTGGATGGGTGGTTGGATGTGTGGATGCGTGGATGGATGGATGAATGGAGAGTGTGTATCTGTGAATGGGTGGATGGAAGTGAGGTTAGATGTGTGGATGAATGGGTTAATGGATGGATGGGGGTGGAAGAGTGGGTGGATGGGTGGATGGATGGCTAGGTTTTTGGGTGAATGAATGGATGGACGGAGGGATGGATGAGTGTATGTATGGGTGGATGGATGTGTGGATGGTTGGGTTGGTGGTTGGATGGGTGAGTGGATGTATGGAAAATGTGGATCGGTATATGGGTGAATGGAAGGGTGGGTAGATGTGTGGATGATTGCGTGGGTGGATGTTTCGGTCGGTGGGTGGGTGGTTGGGTGGATGGAAGGATGGGTGGGTGAATTGGTGCTAGGGTGGGTGAAATGTGGATGTGCGGTTGGTTGGGCGTGTGGATGGATGGATAGGTCGGTGGGTGGATGGATGGGCGGATGTATGGATGGATGGACTAACGGATGGATGGAGGGTGTGGGTTGGTGCATGAGTGGATGGGCTGCTGGGTGAATGGATAGGTGAATGTGTGGATGGGTGGGTGGTTGTATGGGTGGGTGGATGGATGAATGGAAGGTGTGGATCGGTGGATGTGTAGGTAAATAGGTAGATGGATGGGTTTATGGATGGGTGGATGGCTAGATGGATTGATGGAAGGTGTGTATCGGTTGATGGGTGGGTGAATGGATGGGACGAGAGATGGATGGGTGATTGGGTGCATGGGTGAGTGGGTGGATGGGCGGATGTGTGGATGTTTGTGTGTGTGGAAGGATGTGTTTTTGGATGGTTGAGTGGGTGGATGGATGAATGGAAGGTGTGGATCGGTGGATGGGTAGGTAAATGGTAGATGGATGGGTTTATGGATGGGTGGATGGCTAGATGGATTGATGGAAGGTGTGTATCGGTTGATGTGTGGGTGAATGGATGGGACGAGAGATGGATGGGTGATTGGGTGCATGGGTGAGTGGGTGGATGGGCGGATGTGTGGATGTTTGTGTGGTAGGATGGATGTGTTTTTGGATGGTTGAGTGGGTGGATGGGTGAATGTGCGGAATGGTGGATGGATGGAAAGTGTGGATGGGTGTAAGTGTGAATGGGTTGTTAAATGGGTGGATGGTAGTGTGGGGGGTGGTAGTGTTGATGCGTTGATGGGTGGACGCTTGGGTGGGTGAATGGCTGGATAGAATGTGTGGATTGGTCAATGGGTGGATGGATGGGTGAATGCTTGTGTGTATGGATGGAAGTTGTGGATATGTGGTTGGATGGATGGGTGGATGTGAGGATGGATGGGTTGCTCGATGGATGGGTGGTTGGTTATGTGGGTGGGTGGATATGTGGATGGATGGAATTGTGGATTGGTGGATGGGTGGGTGGATTGGATGGATAGGTGAATGAGTGGGTGGGTGAATTGGTGGATGGTGTTGGGTGGGTGAATGGGTTTATGTGTGAATGGGTGGATGGGTGATGGGTGGATGGTTTTTATGTGGATGGCTGGATGGTTGGGTGTGTGAATGGATGGAAAGAAGGTGTGGATCGGTGGATGGGGATGGGTGTGTGTGGGTGCGTTAATGGTTGGGTGGATGGAATTATGGTTGGGTGGATGGAATTATGGGTTGGTGTTATGGAGGATGATTGGATGGGTAGAAGAATGTGTGTATGGATTGGAGACTCGATGGATGGGTTGTTGGATATGTGGATGTTGCTATCGGTGTTGATGGATGGATTGCGTGAGTGGTTGGATGGATGGGAGATGAGTGGGTGGGTTGGTGTGTGGGTTCGTAAGTGGATGGAAGGTGTGGATCGGTGGATGGGTAAGTGTGTGGATGGGTGGTTGGATAGATGTTTGGGTGGATGGGTGAATTGGTGGGTGTGTGGATGTATGTTTGGGTGGTTTGGAGGTTGGTGTGTGGATGGGAGAATGGGTGAATGGGTTGGTGGTGGATGAATGGATGGGTGGATGTATGGAGGGTGGGAGGGTGGATGGGTGGAAGAATGGGTCGATGGGTGGGTGGAAGTTTGTTGGATGGATGTGTGGATGGTGGTTGGATGGATAGATGGGTGGATGGGTATGTGAGTGGGTGGGTGGTTTGGTGGATAGGTGAGTGGATGGGTGGATGAGGGATGGATGGATGGGTGGGTGTGTGCATGGATAGATGGATGGGTGGGTTGATGGAGGAATGGACGAAGGTGTGGTTCGGTGGATGGATGGATAGGTTGGTGGGTGGATGTGTGGGTGTTTAAGTGGATGGTTGTATGGATTGATGGATGGGTGGGTGTATGGGTGGATGGATGAAGGTGTGTATCGGTGAATGGGTCGATGGGTGGGTGGGTGGATGGGAGGAAGTTTGGGTGGGTGGATGGATGAATGTATGGATGGATGGGTCGGTGGGTGTGTGGGTGGGTGGGTTGATGTGTCGTTGGATGGATGGGTGGTGGGTGAATGGGTAGATGGGTGGCTGGGAGTATGGATGGATGTGTGGATGGATGGATGGGTGGTGTGGTGAGAGGGTGGGTGGATGAATGTTTAGATGGTTGATGGTTGGATGGGTTGGTGGGTGGATAGGTGGTTGGGTGGATGGGTAGATGGGTGGGTGGTTGGGAGTATAGGTGTGTGAATGGATGGAAGGTTGGGTGTGAGGTTAAATGGGTGGATGGGTGGGTGGCTGTATGGATGGATGAGTGGGTGGATGGATTGTTTGATGGGTGGGTGGATGGATTGGTGGATGGGTGGATAGATGGAAGGTGTGTATCGGTGAATCGGTGGATGCGTGGGTGGGTGGGTTTGTGGGTGGATGAATGAATGGGAGGATGATGGGTGAATCGTTGCATGGATGGATCGGTGGGTGGATGGATGGGTGGGTGTTTGGATGGATGGGTGGTTAGTCGATGAGCGGGTGGATGGATGGATTGATGGATGGTGTAATTCGGTGGATGCGTGGATTGGTGAACGGGTGGATGGATAGATGGGTGGTGTGGATCTGTCAATGGGTGGGTTTGTGGATGCGTGGGAGAATGGTTGGATGTGGGTATGGATGAATGAATGGAAGGTGTGTATCGGTGAATGGGTGAATGAGTGGATGGGTAGATGGGTGGATGCGTGGATGGGTAAATGTTTGGATGTGTTGTTGAATGGATGTGTGGTTTGGTGGATGAGTGTTTGGATGGTTGAATGGGTTGGTGGGTTGGTGGATGGGTCAATGGGTGGATGGGTGGGTAAATGTGTGGTTGGGTGGATGTTTGAATGGATGGGTAAGTTGGTGGATGGATTGAAGGTGTGTGTTTGTAGAAGTGAGGATGTGTGGGTGTGTGGAGAGATGGTTGTTTGAATGGATGGGTTGATGGGTGGGTAGGTGGATGGGTGAATGTGTGAATGACTGGTTGGATGGGTGGATTTGTGGATGAGGGAATGGTTGGGTGAATGGATGGATGGAAGATTTGGATCGGTTGATGGGTAGATGGAATGGTGGGTGGAAGCATGGATGGGTGAGTGATGGGATGGATGGGTGGATGGTTAGGGTGGATGGGTGAATGAGTGGGTTAATAGTTGGATGGAAGGTGTGGATCGGTGGATGGGTGGCTGGTGGATGGGTGGTATAATGGGTGGGTTAATCGGTATGTGGATGGATGGACGGACGTACGGATGAATGGATGGAAGGTGTGGATCGGTGGGTTGGTGGGTGGGTTGGTGGGAAGATGGATGGATGTGTGGTTGGATGGATCGGTGGAGTGATGCATGGGTGGGTGGATGAATGTGTGGTTGGTGAATGATTGGATGGATCGATTGATGGATGGTGTGGATCAGTGAATGGGTGGATGTATGGATGGAAGGTGTGGATCTGTGGATGGGTGGTTATGTGGGTTGTGGATGTGTGGGTGAATGGATGTGTGTATGAATGGATGGTTGGATGGGTGGGTTAGTTTTTGGGTGGATGAGGGATGGATCGGTGGGTGTGTGGATGCATAGATGGATGGGTGGATGGGTGGGTGAATGGCTGAATGGATGGAAGGTTTGAATCGGTGGATGCGTGGATGGGCGGGGGTTTGATGTGTGGGTGGTTGGGTGGATGGTTGTATGGATAGATGTGTGGGTGAGTGCATCGGTGGATGTGTGGGTGGGTGATGGATGTATGGATGTGCACCTGGGTGGGACACAACCTTCCGGCTCCAAAGAAAGATATTTCGAATTATAGTGAAATCTCATTTACAGGAATAATGCAAACCATTGTTTAAAAAACTTAAAATTACTTACTTTACCCTCCATGTGCAGTTTTGGAACTAATTAAGAATAGATACCTATATACAAAAAATGTCCTCATTTTTCAGATAACAAAACAAACACCACTACAACAGCAGAAAGAAAAATAATATTCAATTTCCAATGCACAGGCTGGCATTACTAGAAAGAACTCTCCACTAGGTATATGGGTATAAAGCAATACCACAAGCTACCGCATTCAGTAAGAGAAATTAAAGATCCAAATATCTTTAGGAAAAGATAAAATACTTGTAAATAGATGTTATAACCCAGTAAAAGAATATTTGGAAGATAAACTAAGAAATACAGAATGAATTGTATGGACTAGTCATAGGAAGCAACACAATAACATGCTGAAAGTAGGTACACTCGTATTAGCATAAGATACTTTTATAAGAATGTATTAAAATAGACAAACCCAAAATTGTTACCTGAATCTTATACTTTTGTAATATATTTTACTGTCATTAATTTGCCATTCCCTTGTAAATTTTGTATATAAACAGGGTACTCTATTAGAGTAGTAATTAAGATTTAACCTTGACGAGTCATCAGTTTGTGAACTTAAGCTCACTCTGTAAACGTTTTGTGACAATACAGGTATTATTTAAAAAAAAAATTTGAGTTGGAAAATGTAAATTCCCATCACATATATGCGCTAGATGTTATCGCAGGAGCGCTTTCGAGAGATATTTCTCCCATCTTCAGCTGAGAATCAGCTGGATTCTCAGCTGAAGATGGGAGAAACATCTCTCGAAAGCGCTCCTGCGATAACATCTAGCGCATATATGTGATGGGAATTTACATTTTCCAACTCAAAAAAAATTTTAAATGTTACATAACATCACTATAAATAATACTTCTGGTTTATCATAAAACAGGTATTATTGTTATATTATTATTAGTATTTTTATACTGTGGCCATCGCACGGCGGCACGCACGCCGGCCGCCGCAGCTCGGACTCCTGCCGAAACAGTTATAATATCCGCGTAACTGCCTCACGTTCTCATAGTTACAATTTACAATGGTGATAAGCAGATAACTTATAATAAGAGGTGTTGGAAATATTGTCCTTCTCTATATGCATATTTCTGGCATATTCTCAGGAATTTCCCATCCACACTGGAGAGTTCAATATCCCAAACTGTGTGAATTTCCCACGTGAGGTTTTCTTTTAGTGCTTAAAATGTGTGGCATTTGCTTCTCACATCCTATTTTTCATGTTCCCCCATAGATGAAAATCACATAGTCATATCGGGGGATCGCGAGGACCATCATTCCTTACTAACTGCACTATCTTCAAAAAAATGTCTAAATTCAATTTAATCGCTCATCAGCTGCATGAGCGGTAGCAAAGTCTTCTTGGAAAATTCCAGATTGGCATTCAACGTCGGTCAGCTGATAAAAATGGTGTAAGTCATTGCTGTACCTCTCTGCATTTCTTTGTTAAAAAAATATAGGTGCTGTTATTCTCTGTGGTCCAATACCTGTCATTCTGCTACTAAACATAGCCATGTAAATGAAACCATGCTTCGTCAGAGAAGAGTATTACCTAAGCGTGGGTCAGTTACTCTTATCATTTCGCGAAATCCAATTACAGAAATTTACCCGACTCTGATGATCACATGAAAAATATGGTGTGTGCAACAAACCCCATACATTGTAAGAACTAAAAGAAAATGGACGAGAAATTCACTCAATTTCGGATATTGAAATCTCGATTGTGAATTAAAATTTCCTGATAACATGCCTGAAATATGCGAATAGAGGACAACATGGCCAACGTCTCTTTTGATAAGGAATATGCTCACTTTAATTGTAAATGTAAATATAACAATGTGAGGCGGTGGCAGGGATATTATAACAGTCTTGGCTGGAGTCCAAGCTGCGGCGGCCGGAGCGCCAGCAGCCGTGCGGTGCCCACAATGTGAAGGAAAAGCACTGTATTTACGAGACGGTAACACACAGACATCCAGCAACATCCAAAGCTTGCAGCTTCATGCAGCTATCGACATCTAGATTTCTAGAGGTGAGCCTTTGGTATACGTATCGTCAATCACATTTTTTACAATGCTCCTCACATATTAATGAATATCAGTCCCAGCTTTTCCAATGAACCTGGCTGCTTAAAGGGCGGCAATATCTAAAGAGCTTTTGTTTTGCTTTCTCAGTTTACATTTATCAGAAAGCCCATGTAATTTGACTAGATAATCCCATGCAGTTGCTTCTTCAAACGTTGTTTTCCTCAACATTGCTAAATCGCCGGTTTAACTCTTCCTCTAGCGGAGCGTCGGGGTAGTCTAGTGGTTTCGTCTCCAGCTCTCGTATTGAGAGACCGGATTTCGATACCGGACTCTGGATTTGCGATTTTGAGTTGGCCCTATCCACACCTTTTCTTCTGACTTGCTCATATGAAGTATTCCCAAGGCCCAACGTGGTTCGAGTCCTCGGTAAAAGCTGTAGGTCGTCTCATTACACCGTCATCCTCATCACCACCCTAAATTCGCAACTGATTCCGCCCGCTGGGTGCCCTCCACCTCAGAAATGTGTCCGTCATCTCTTGGTGGATTGAGGTATCCCCGAAGGTCATAGACCATATGGGGAGACTTAGATACGACGCCCCTTCCTCCAGCTTCTTTGCTATTCTTGTTCATTTTCGCTATTCAATCTTCCCCTTAGCTCCCGGTTGGAGAAAACATTCCCCTTTCTTCAAGTAAATGTCCACAAGAGCGGCCAATAGAACGCAACGTAAAAGTTGGGAGTTTAAAGGTGTATAGAGGTGGGAGAGACTGGGGGAAAGAAATGAAATGGGGACAGGGCTTCCTATTGGTGGATCCAGTCAGGTGAGACAACCCTGGAACTTTGATCAAGCGTGAAGAAGGGGACCTTTATTCATCCTTTCAGTCATGGAGTACAACGTGCATTGATGGAGGTATATTCGACAAGATAATAAATATGTTTCGTATATATATATATATATATATATATATATATATACAAACCATATTAAATGTTGATGCTGTGAGTCTATATGTCCCATTCAGTTAATATTTAATATACACAAGGTGAAGAGAAGATAAAATTAAGACAATTGTATTGTAATGAACACATAACTTACAAATTACACAGCTGGACAGGGGCGTAAGCAGAAGGGCTCAAGCCCCTCCGCAGATATCCAATACTGTAATATCCATGCAGTGCGGTCAAATGCTTATTTTCTGTAACTCTTTTATACTTAGAGGTTTTAGCATATCTACTATAGATACTGTAGATATAGCTGTTAATAAATAGGTAAATAAAATACCATATACATAGAGTTGTAGCGATATTTCCGCCGATTAAAAACACATAAAAAGGAATTATATTTTAGGAATTATTAATAATTAATTAATATTCATTCATTCGCTGTTTAACCTCATCTTATGTAGGACTTACACCCCCCAGGACTTACAGGCGGGTGCCTGGGGTCAGACCCGTCGAGGAGCAGACAGAATGTTCAGGATGGGTGATCAGTCCGATGCCTGGTATGCGATGAAGGAAGTAGATGAAACGAAATGACGGCGAAATGGATGAAAGGAAAGGTGATGATGGAGCAGTTGGTGGAATGAATGGCGGGGGAAACCGGAGAACCCGGAGAAAGCCCGCCCAGACGCCGCTTTTTCCACCACAAATCCCACATGCGGGTCTCTGGGATTGAATCCGGGACGCCTCGGTGAGAGGCGAGCGGTTTAACCACTCGACCACGGCGCCGCCTAATTAACATTCAGTTTAATAAATGTCCATAATTTTAAAGCCATAGGATTAAACATTGTATTAATCGAAAGCCCATCATAAGCTGTAAATAAGTTCTAAGTTTCCATAATATTGTAAAATAAATAAAGGCGTGATTGCATGAGAAAAACGGCAAGATTTATGCAAGAATAAGAGTAGCTTCGTTTTAGACTGTACATTATGTTTTCCGAGCTTGGGGCCATAAAAATCGAAACGTTCTTTTGTACTTCGTGGGTATGAGGCAAGTTTTCAAGCAAACAGACGCTATGAGGCAACGGACATTTCCTACAGTTAAGCTTTAAATTTTCAACCAGGAAACCAATAAACTCAGAGAATAAGTGCGAGAACCAATAGAAACATAGGAATACGCAGTGACATGTATTAAATTTGGAGGAGAGCAGTCGTTGAGACATGGGAATGCGAGGGTGGTTTTGGGGCAGTCTGCCATGATTCTCCGGTAAGGAAACAGGCATCACGTTGAGTCAAAAATAGAAAAGAAAAGGTTAAAAGTTCCAAAATTTACGAAGTGCCGCACCACAATGCAATCATAAAGTAATACGTGTGGAATAATTACCTATATAGCGTGTTAGATTGTCGTTGAAATTATTTTATCCAATATAATAAATAACTTAACACGCCGCAGGTAATGAATTCAAGTTCGCGGGAATCAAAAGAATGGTGATAGAGCGCCTTAAATAATAAATAATTAGCCGGAGCAAAACGTTAGTGGACCAAAGGGTTCTTATATAAGAACCGTACGGGGTAGAAAAAGAACAAGAATCTTGCAGGTTTTCTGGCAGGAATATGCGTTTTGGTGAGGAAGTGAAAATGTTTTATTCAAGAATAATATCCTAGTGTCACCCCCTCCCGCAATCCAAACGCTAGAAACCTGGCGCTGCCAACGTGGTGCTCGAAAAAAGTTGCAGACCCACATCGCAGAGGATACCTACTACGAGAAACTGCAATCCAACAACTTCAAAGCCACAGGAGGCACGAGATTCGAACCCGGGACTACTACAACTTCAGCGACGGTGACGGTAAATTTTTACCACAACGAAAAGTAAGACAGTGCAAAATTCCTAAGTGTGCATGCTCATATGTTTTTGAGAAGTGGAAAACCACTATCGGATCTAACGACAATGAATGTGACCGAAGGCAACAGCTGTGAGGGTAACCAGGGTAATGACCTCAACTCTGAACAAGGGTCTCCCATTAGTGAACCAGCGTATCCTTCGAGGGTTGCTAGGGATTTATTTACTGTTCATAAACCTGTTTCTCAACCTCCAATGTTTGACTTTAACCTATTGCTCGAAAAATTTAATGCCACTCTAAAAACTCATTTAGGGGAAAGTAACAAAGAGTTAGCAGGGGGATTAGAAAAAAGATTTTCTGATCAGGCTCGGGAATTCCGGGAATTGTTAGCAAACAGTAATAAAGAATTACAATAGGGGATAGATAACGTGGTTTCTGAAATCGAGCAGACACAAGAAAAGTGTCAGAATCCTAATAAGGAAACTGAACAAAGGGTCCTGGAGGTGATCCGGGAAAATAAAAGACAACTTCATCCTAGCGCAAGCCGAATTAAGTGAAGTTGTGGACAGGAAAATATCCATCGTTAATAAAGAGATAGAAGGTGTCAAAACTCTTCCCTTATCTTTAAGTATTCAGAATGCAAGCACTAGCAGTCGCCTGGAAGGAATAGAGAATAAATATGAAACTTTCGAAAAGGAAATGAATTTGTTAAAAGAAACTGTCAATAATGCCACTAACAATGTGAGCAACAGTATCAGCACTAATGATAGTAGTTCAGCCCAGCAAGTCTCACAACCTTCCAACGCCACTGTTAGCGTTAGCACTAATAGGGTGTTGCCGTGTAATTGTTGTGCAGTGTGATGATATGGTGTGGCATGTACCTGATGAAAGGGCTGAAGGTCTAGTGGTGCATGTTAGTGGTAGCCTGGGGTTAATATTCTCCTTCCAGTTGGTGTGAGTTACTTGTGTGGTTCATGTGGGTGTATAGTATTAAAATTTATGTTTTTATATGCTCCGGTAGCTCAGGGAGGCACTTTGCTCTTGCAGGGAGTGGGAAGACACAGGAGTTATGTAGAATAACTAGTACACTGTTATGTAGGTTAGGCATATGTATCACCACTTATATATTAAACTTGTTTTTTTTTGTTTACACACACAAAAAAAGATGAAAACGTTTATACAGATCTTATGAAGCCTGCCTGTGAGTCGTAATGAACTTGTATGTATGTCTATTGTTAAGGTCATTCCACGACACGAGTTATACACTTCTGCACTGAGGGTAACAATTGTCTGCACTAAGAGTAACAAGCTACGCGATTGTTTATACACGTCTTCACTGAGAGAAACCAACTACGTGATCGTGTTGTTTCAGTAAGAATGTCGTAACATCGTTTCGATGTTTGAACTTAAACTTGTAGCTTAACCATGATTGGCTCTATGGATGGCGTGTTCCTCGATATAACCAAAAACAGCAATGTTCTTCCATATTCATTGGTTTGTTGACGAAACTGTCACCCAGCTTTCTCTAGAGGTTGGCTTATTGTTAAGAGATAGCCGCGAGACCTTGATTTGTTCCTTTGTACTTGGGGTTTCTCTCCCTTACCATTGTGTGTGTTTGTGGCAAACAAGTGTCGTGTTTCGCCTTAACGACTCACATGACATGACTTACTTTTATAACATCTTAAACTTATACAAAAATGTAGCATTACAGATATATTACTTTTTTAGTTACATTGGATTAACCATGCTAGGTTGGCGTTGTTAAATAACATTTTAATTAATAATAAATAAATAACTATATCATAATTCCCGTTACATATGCCCCTGTTATAGATTTGTGGATAAATGTATTTAGTCAAAAATCTATAACACTCCTTGACTTTACGACACTTTAGAGTTATACGCCAATGATTAGGTAAACACTGCACACCACTGCTTCTACACTATACTGCTACTCATTAAATGGTATTGTGCGCACACGGTTGAAGAGACTTCACGTATGTTATGCTACGGTCTTACGGTCAGTCAGGCCAACAGCTTTCACTTTTGGTTTGCCGCCTTGTCTAGCATGTATTTAGGTACATACGATAGAAATGTTAATTACGTGACACTATTAAAATAAAGGTAGATGTCCTCTTACATTATGTTCACATGGTTACTGAGTATCTCTACTGACATAATATATAAATAAAGGTGTACTACTCTGGTGTGTTTTTTTTTAGTTTGTTAGTAATGTATAGGGATAATTAACATGCTAGCATCTCTATAAGGCTTCACTTTAGTTACATACAAACACATACATTGATTTGACATAGCTCATCTACACAAACTTCACTTCACTTATTATGATTTGACCTTGTTTGACAACCTTTTGTTTTATTAAAATAAATAGTTTGTCACAAGATTAATGGTTTGGGTGGTCTGGATTATTGAATAGGTCTGCATTATTATTATTATTATTATTATTATTATTATTATTATTATTACTTTTTAGCATATCATCAATTAGTTTGACCGCGTCAGCATGTAGAGCTTTAGGCAAGTTGCCATACGTATACTTATATGGATGTATGTTGTGGACATGAAAGGTGTGTTGGTAAACATTGCACCTGCCAAGGAATTTCACTAAACACTTCTTTGTTGTTTGTCAGTAGTTGCTCTACTGACTCCCGTTGTAGATCACTCAGATTGTAAGCGTCTAGGCATTTTTCTCGGATAGCCGCATCTCTTTTTTCGCACCATGTCTTCTCTCTCACTCATTTGGGTCACGGTTGACAGCTGTGGTCATCCCTTGCAGGTTGTCGACCTCGGTTACCGCTTTATTTATTGCTGTCTTGCCACAAAATTCCAAGGGTTGGCCATTTACTGCATGTGGTTGGTTTAATCTAACAAATACTTCGGTGTCCTTTATTCTTGCCTCTTCTATCCTTTGCTGTAACTTTTTAATAAACGGCGCGACGATTTCACTTTCATCTTCTTTAAAGGTAATTATTTCTTTCCCAAAATCTATTACAGCAGCATATTCTTCCATAATATCACAATCTAAAAGACACTCTACAGCTATATTTTTTACTACAAGACACATAATTTCGAAGGTCTTTCCTCTAATATTTACTGGCAACATTACATGTTGTTTCATTGCTTGGGCGTTTCTGCCGATGGCAAGATAGCATAACACATTGGTACATGGCATGGACATTAGTTTAAGCCCTTCGGCGCATAGTTGGTCGAATAGTTGTTGACTGCAAATTGTAGAGGTTGATCCCGTATCTACATGGGTCTGGATGGGCTACGAGGATTATCAAGAAATTATCCTTCACATACCTACAATATTTTTGGTTGTTTCTGATTTTTTAAAAACTGGCTAACGATTTTTATTAAAATGTTATATGTTTAAGACATTTACATAACAAATAAAATGCTTATCTTGGATTTACTGGTAATGGCCTGTGATAACCTATTCATTCGGAGGAAATTTTGTAAATCTAGTAAACCATAAGGGATAGAGAAAATATTACTAAAAAATGTAGATTTCCTTGAAATACACAGTTTATCTCAAATGTTTTTATGTCATCAGCCATTTCCTAGATATTAATTGTTAATCGTTTGAATTTCTGACTTCTTAGTCACTTTTTGAAGTGGACACTATCTCTGGATGTCACAGAAAGAGATGTAATTTCAAGACCAGCATATAGCGACCCACATTTAAACTTTTGGCTATCACTTCAGGTTTCTCTATTCCTTTTATTCCTGCAAGGAATTATTTAATGAGACTCTTCCTGTAAACGTTTATCTCAGCTAACCTGAAGTGGATAAAAAAATATGCTTTTGTAAGATCTAAGAGCCAATATTAAACTCGTGAGGTACTTACGTTGTTGTTGAAACAGTTCTTTAGTTTTACAGTCTTGTGTTTCCAAAGAGGAACAAACGTGGGCAGCGGTGTGGCTTTTTAAAAAGTCAAAGACTGCCGACTTCCGTTCTCCCAACACATGAGCAATGAGACAGCTTTTGTGTTGTGGTCATTTGAGGCGTTGTGAAGAGAAAGAAAGCCATCTCTACCACGTATGCAAAGTAGCTAGACAAGGTATTGAATTCCACCAAAAAAATAGATATTGAGATTTCAGCTGAAATACATGTTTTGAGGCCCCTGAATCCAAAATAAACAGCTTTAGAAAAATGTTCGCGTGTGTGTGTCCTACGTTATTGTGTGTCAACAGCTTAAGAACGAAAGGTCGGATAAACACCAAGCCTGGTACTTAAGCTCATTATCTTCCAAAGATGCGACACGAAGGGTTTCAAGAAAATCCCCCCACCCCAAACTACCTTTCACATGGAAGATTTTTCGACATCTGTTATTTTATGAAAAATAGCCCTAACGATTTTGAGTAAAATACCGTGTAGGTAATAAAGATTTTTATTACATGACAAATAAACCGTGTATCTTGAATTTTCTGGGAGTAGCCTGTGAGGTCCTCTTCATTTGGAAAGAAGTTTATAAGTATAATCTTGTATAACTGAACGATGAGCCATACACGTAAACGTACTTCACAAAAATGTAGATCTCTTTAAAACACAATTTATTTCAAATAACGTTCTTTTGGCATAAGCCATCTCTGAGTGTCCGTTATTTATGGTTCGAATTGTTCAATGCTTTGTTATTCCATAAAATCCTGTCGATATTCAGTTGTTGCTCGCGATTGCTTGGAAAGAATATGGAATTTTAAGTTCATTATTTAGCATCCTTTTCTTAAACATTTGACTATCGCTGTCCCCTTTGTTTCTATATCGAAATGTGTCATTTAACTATTTCTGCAAAGGTTTTATCTCGATTAAAATAAAAAAGATACAAAAATGAGCTTTCGTAAGAATAATTACCTAGAGGGTAGAGAAAGTCAAGTGAATGTAACACATAAGATTTTTTTTTAATATCGATCGTCGTCAGCATAACCCTTAGCTCTCCTGGCATGTCGACAACGAGAAACAACCTTTTGGGTCAGTCAGAGCAATTCCACAATGTCGCCCAAATATTACACAACTCAACACAAAATCGTCCAAGTCGCAATTCTTTAAAACTCTGGTGTGTTATTTTCACACGACCTTCTCTACTCACTGTCGCTTATTTTTATTCTACAAAGTAATCTTATAAAAGCCTATTTTGCTGTTTCTATAATATTGAGTTAAATGTTTGCAGAAATGGCGTTATGACACACTTCGTGTTAAGTTTCAAGAGGAATAGGTACAGGAAACCGAAGCGATAGTGAAAAAGCGGGTTACTATAGCCTGGCCTTGAAATTCTACACTCGAAAACAACTGAATGGTGACAGCACTTCAAAAACTGATAAATATATTGAAAAATTCAAACCAATAACAACGATGTCTTCAAAATGGCTGATAGAAAAGCTATCGGAAACAAATTTAGTGTTTTAAGGAGATCCACATTTTTGTGTAATAAGGTTTTGGTATATCTTATGACTTATCAGTTACGCGTAATTCGTTCCGAATGAAAAGGACTTCACTGGCTATTCCCAGAAAGTTCAATAGCTGTATACTTTTAATCGTCATGTAAATATCTTAAAATGTATTGTATTTTAAGAAAAAAATTAGTGATGGGGCGATACCACTATTGCTCGATACTCGATACCGATACTGGTTTTTGAGCAGCGATACTCGATACTCACTTTTTAAAATACTGTAAAGCGATAGCTTGTTCACTGAATTATGTTCTTATTAGCAGTTTTCTGTGTATAAACGCATGTAACCAATCTTCCGAAATTGTTTCTGTTTGACCCGCAATTGGTAGTCATTTTTTATCCTGATGAATCCACAGATTATATATTCCTTGGTATTAGTCAAGGCTAATAATTATAAAATAATAATAATTTCTTTGCTTTCCTTTTTATGTAATAGATATTTTTATGCTGGGAACTTTCTTTTAAAGGATTTTATACCCATAGAAAAACAAATACTAGCAATTCTTTATTCTACAATCTTCAATTATAATCTAATGGGTATATTTTTTTCATGAAACTCAAACAACTAAAAATAACACATATTTCCATTCACTGTATTATCTCACGTTTTAAGTTGTGATTTGTTTCTGCTGGATTCACATATTTGGTCACCGGACTATGTAAATGTAACGGTGAGAACGACGTGTCCTCAAAGAGTTGCAGGACTATAGTTCTTGATAGACCTTGACTGCGTTTCTTGTGGGTGAATCAGGGCAACATTCCATAGACTCTTGTGACTAAATGAAAACATGTGAAAAAACTGACACACTAAATGACGTTTCTGCAACAGCCTGGTGACACACTCTCAGCCATTATATTTATCTATTCCGGTAATTAAACAAAATCTGTGAATCCAGCAGAAACAAATCAAAACCTGTGACAAATTAAACTGAGTTTTATTTATGGACGCTGTTTAACTGCTGTGGTCCTTAGCGTCCCATTCTATATTGGGCGTGAAAGACCGGACATTTTGCTCATGGGCCTCTTTATCAGGCTTGAGGCTCTTTTATGTGCCGTAAATCTACGACATGTTACCACGGCTTTACTTCTCTTCCAAAGGAAGCCATGCTAAGGACTTTTACACCCGAAAAAATCCATCGCCCTCTACTGGGTTTGAACTCGCGACCGCGACCTTGGGAGCTAGAGGCTAGCATAGAAATTGTGACGTGAGATAACCAGCACAAGAAAATATTTGTTCTTTCCTTGCATCCCTTTGTGTTTATGCTGTTCAAACCTTTGTTTAAACACGTATATGTTAATGTATGAGGATGGGTGGTAGAGAGACTTGGTCCACAAACTTACTGTGTTTCCGAGTGTTATATGGCTAGTTAATTATTACCGAATGAAAAAATAAATATGTTATATGGTAGTCGTGAACGTGGTAGAATGGTGTAACATACACATTATTTTTAGTCGTTTGAGTTTCATGTAAAATATATATCTACTAATTTATATTTTCAAGAGTGGAGAATAAAGAAGAATTGTTAGTATTTGTATTTTTATGTATAGAAAAGCCTTAAGAAGGAAGTTTTCAGCACAAAATGTAGTTACACAAAAAGGGAAGCAAAGAAATTATTATTATTATTGTTATTATTATTGTTATTATTATTGACTAACAATATGGGATATATAGCCTGTGACATTATCAAGATAAAAAATTACTGACCATTGAAGAATGTCACACAGGAACAATTTTGGAATTGGATAATGCTACTAATTATTTCACTACAGACTATAAATGGCATGAAAGCTCCAGGAGTACCTTGAGGAACTAAATGGGCAAATATATGTTTAGTATTGCTAATTCAACCAAAAGTGTGCAATACAAAATTGCTTACATCTACACAGAAAACTACTAATAAGAACATAATTCAGAGAATAAGCAATCGCCTTTACAGTTTTTTATAGAACGAGTATCGAGCATCGAGTATCGATAAATAGTGGTATCGTCCCATCATTACTCTTAATGTATTATCAGCTGTTCTATGTGCGTACTTCATTTCTGGATCGTTAGATAACTATTATAACTAATATTTTCAAAACGTAATAGTAAGTGGCACAGCTTGTATTTGCAGGAGGCACCAAACAAAACTCAATGGACACTGAAACCCTAAGACAAACTTGTGAAGTGTTGAAAGCTTTCAAAAGTTACACTGGGGAAATGAGCAACGAAAAGCTGGTAACTGCTTCAAGAGTTGTACCGAAGAGTAATTCATTCAATATCTTCTGCTTTCTCTTTAGCGAATTACCTACCCTTCTCTTTGTAGGAGTTACATCCCCAAGAACTTACAAGCCAATGCCTTTGGTCAATAGCCTGTCGAGGAGCAAGCAAACTCTGCATCATAGCAGAAAAAAGCTTTAGTTAAAAGAAGGTATTCTAATGGATTAGGAATAGCCAGTCAGAGACTTGAAATACAGAAATTTACAAGTTTAGGCGGTTGAAATCAATTCAGTTGGCTGCAGACAGCTTTACTAACCAGTCGCAAAAAGTGTCCTCGAGCGATTTAATACGCATTCGTGTGAGACGAAAAATAGTTTTACGTGTTAAAAGGTGCAAGTAATAAATTAAAAAATCTCACAGCTCTCTATATCAGTGAAGTGTTATTTAAATCGTGTCAAGCATTAATAAAAGAAGTGAAGAAAAATTACAATCTGTGTAAGCCTACATTCTTAGTCGCACCACAACCCTACCAAGACATTCATATCTCTAACAATAATACTGACGCAGTCGAGGCAAACATAAATATATAATATTTAAAGAAACAGTCAAATTACAAAGTTAATATTTTTAAACTTTGGGGCGAAGACTACCGGAAACTGATTACTATACGTGAGGTTGCAACTACTACAATTTCGACTCCCCAACAGTTGAAATATAATACAACTCCTTCAATACAAACTACTTCAAATTAAGGCCCAAAGCGTGGTGCAAATAACGTAACAAACCATAATCTCAATCTAAAGAGCAGTTTGCTTTGGAGGGGTCTTCGTGTCTCGTATTTGAAATATTCTGAACCTGAAATGGTAATTGATAAAAGAAATGTTGGAAGGAAACGTTCCAGGCCTATGTTTTAGGGTAGTTTCCCAGCGTTTGCGAATTATACGTAGAAAGAGCGCCAAAGAAGATCTCACTGCACCTCCCGTCTATGTCACATTATTTATCGTTGTACGTAGCCTTGCGAAGCCATGGCCATTTCATTGGTTGCTTCAAGCCACGACGCAAGGGTGCGCCAGTCCTTTTGCAAAATAGTTACACCAATAACCACAACAAAGGTTACAAAATGGCGTAGAAACGAAATATATGTTTACGCTCTCGATCGTATTGGCTAAAAGAGAAAGAGGTAGAGTGAGTGCATTCAGTTTGTCATACAAACCTCTTATCGTGATAGGTAGCCAATACCTTATCGGCTAGTACAGGACACGCCTTTGAAAGGGTTAAAAGCTAAGGGGAAAACTTGATGAAAGCCCAGTGAAGTGATAAGATCCGCCCAAAGAATATGAATAATAAATAATACATCATAATAAGTATATTAATAAGCATCTAATCAAAATAAGAAGGAGGGGAATACCAATATGAGGAAAGAAGAAAAGAGAACATTAAGAATTAGAAAAGAGGGAAATAAAATCATAACGAGAGAAATAAAGTAAATATTAGATAGTAATTAATAATCAAAAAGTGAAATAAAATGTAGAAAACGTGTATTTGAGAACGAAGAGACTTGGCGAAGAACCGTGAAAGGTTGAAAATTGAGGAACGTACAGGAAGAGGGACATTAGTAAGCGATAAATCACAATAGGAACCGAGTAGAGCTCTCAGGATACGTAGACAACGGGCCGGAAACCGAATTCAGTCAAGCGCACAGAAAATTCACTCTAGCGAACATAAGTTGTTAATGGGAGACACGAGCAAGGCTCGGACGACGAAATTAAGAGCCAATGGAAGATGAGGAAAAATCGAGAGAGATAGCCAATAAAAGTTAATAAAAGTCACGTGCATAGCAAAAAGATAGATCGAAACTAGAAAAGAGGCGTGAAATAGAAAATTATCTATGACAGAGAGCAATTTTCAGACGTGTGTAAGATGAATACTTTGTGTCGAACCGTAAGGTAGAGAAGTTGACTTTGCGTCAGAAAATAGGGGAGAGAAGATGAATACTTTGTGTCGAACCGTAGGGTAGAGAAGGTCACTCCGTGTTGTGGAGTGAGGGAGAATAAGATAGATGTAGGAATTCAAAGTATTTTATATCAGAGAAGGAAACAGTGCAGATGTCTACGAGTATTTATTTATGTATGGGAAAAATTAGTTTAAAGGAAACGTGAGTAAAAGGGTCGCTAGAACATGACTAAAGGTTAAGTCATTAAAGTAACATTGTAAAGTCTTTAACTTCCGAAAGTACTTAAGTAAGGGTAATGCACGGAAACAGTAGCAGGGGATGACAGGATAAATCGCGTCTTGTGTGAAAGGGTATTCGGACGAGGACAACAGTGTGGATCTTCAATAAACGGGCCATCTGAGAGGAGAAAAGTGAACTTCATTTCACCTCCCATCCACACACTCCCTGAGGTAAGAGTTTCCAGAATCCATATTCCTCTACCTGAGTAGCCGGCAGCAACATTAATCCTCCCGAACTACCAAACCTACACCAAGAACCGATCATTACACCAATTTCCCCTTTTTTAAACCCCGCTAGACCAGGTTAGCGAAATGTGGAATGTAGTGTGAGAAGATTTTCAGGGGGTGCAAATTAAAGCTTGAATGGTATTCATTAAATACATAGCAAGGCAACATTTTATAGGTAACAAAAAATAAACAGAACTGTATTCCCACAGTGATATCAATGCTCGTTGCTGCATAGAAGCAAACATAACTAAATAAATAAAGCAGCATGTTTTCCCTCCAGTTCAAACTATAATTGGTTAGCATACCTTTACTAACATATTGCTGATCATAGGAATACAACAGGATTATAGACAAAAGTATAACCCAATTTTACTGCCATATCATGTATGTCATATTCGGTAAACCATATTCATATATCTACTACATATTTATTTCTAGTTTCTAAGCATGTTCAGTCAATTATGACAAAAGAGTAATTTGCATTTAGTAAACGAATATCATCATCTGTGGATGTTTTACGGGGAGTGCCCGCTTTCTGACGAGTATGTAGACCGTCTTCCCCACTTTCCTGGAGTATTTTTATCCAGTAATTTACTATAAAAACACTTTTATGCACTGCCGTTGCAATTGCTGTAACAGTGCGACCAGCCTCACACATACTCACGATACGTCCACGAGTAATTTCCCTAGTATACGGCATGACTGTACTGAGACAATAAACATGCTTTGGTTTCAATAACACCAGAAAAAGCAAACGCATCAACCTCCCCTCTTTTCCCCCTTATTGTTCTGTTATCAAGCCGCCATGCTGTGCGATACGTAAGGTGAAGGACACGCCTCAAAAGACCCCAGAAAACGATACAAAATCCGCCGAATTTTTTCTTCGGTGCTCTGTGTACCTACCTACTGAGCAAAAACCTGGTAGAACCTCAGTGAGGGAGGGTGGTACTGGCGGGATTTGAACTGCGGGCCTCCCGTTCACGATGCCGTGCCATAACGATCTCGGCTGCCTTGTCGGTATGCTGAATTTAAGTACCAAGTTTGGTATTGGTACGAATTTTCGTTTTTGAGTTATGTCGTTCACACACACACACACACAAACACAAACACACAGAGAGGCCCTTTTTTTAAAACTGCTTTGGTGGGAGTTTAATGGGCCTTAAAACATGTATTTTCAGTGAAAACTCGATATCGAATTTGAGAGGTAGGTAGCCTAATACATTCTCTTACGTACTACACCTTGATGTACTGGCAGGGAAAGTAAAAAGGGACAATCTGAGTAGTCGGGACGTATACTTGACCTAGGTTTGGGTGAATATCTTGCTTATTAAAGAACAAATTTACCTTTGTTTTGCATTAGACAGACCGATGGATTGTTTGATCTATGTCCATGTAGAGCCGAATTATGTCGGACAATGCCCCTGGCGTTGGTCACGCCCAAACAATGCCATTGGTCAATGCGCCTTGCGTTGATCCTTCCAAACAGTGCCATTGGTGCGGCTAGTGTGCGGGAGGGAAACCAGTTATTGTGAGTACAATGCTGTCATCTAGCGAGCAGATGCTGAAAAAACCAGTCCAGAGCCAACTCCACTCAATTTTAGGTTATATTTAGTAAACAAACGTGATTAAAATCGCCTAAAATTTGAAATTGTAGGTTTACTTTCAGGTTTAATGCATAATTTTAATACTAAAGCGAAATAAAAGGCTATAACATCATTTCGATTCATATAATTAATAATTGCTCATACAATTCTACTAGCTAAAATCCGTTTTGAGGGGCTCATAGATTTTAAATACACATATCCATCTGGCAGGCGTCGACGTCGTTAATTGCATAAGCCCCAAACGATTATAAAATGGAGTGCATAGCATCAATATTAATACTACTCCTAATAAATACGAAAAACACTGTTTGTATTGTGTATTGATGTATGCATGTACAAACAGCACCAAAGAAAATCTCCTGCGGATTTGGTATCGTCTTCTGGGGTCTTTAGAGGCGTGTCCTACACCTTAACTATCGCAGAGCGTGGTGTCTTGATAACACAGCAATAAGGGGAAAAAGAGGGGAGCTTGATGCCTTTGCTTTTTCTGATGTTATTGAAACCAAAACTTGTTTATTGTCTCAGAACCAGTCATGCCGTATACTTTTGTTTTACGATATATCTACTTAAAAATACGTAGATATATTTTACTTTCTGTGTCTCCTATCTCAGATAGAGCATTGAAAAAGTCGAAGTCGACGACATCTTCACCTTTTTCTCGTTCACTTTCACTAACCATAATACTTAATTGAGTTATCATCAATAAACTTTATGGGCGGTATTCATAGTTGATCTTGGTCCGGACCAACTTGCTACTTCCGGTGGATTTACAGCGGACCATCGATTTTCTTATTCATAGACCGGGACTTGCGTTGGTCCGGGGATCAAACGCTTTGGTCGGGACCAAATTTTGGTCTACCTTAGAGGGCTTGCGGAGAATTCGCGAAATGAGACGGTGGAGTAAAACTATCTACCAAAATTAGACACAATTGGAAAGTACTGCGACCTAAACTTCAAAACAAATACAGGTTTAGTAAAGCAAAGGTTAGAAGGCTGATAAAACGGATTCATCCTAACCTTTATGACAGAGACGATAACCGAGGTTTGAGTATCTCAATTGATACGATGCTAATAGCACTTCCATATTATGCAAGAGAAGGGTATCAAGGAAACACTACTGACCTTAGTAAGGCGTCAGTAAGCCGCATTATAACTAATGACTCATATGCCATTGCTACACTTCCCTTCGTTAAACCGGGATTACATGCACTTTACGTAACACGACGGGATGTAACGCGAAGTTAAGAAATTCTGCTAAAGTAAAGGTCTAATTAGGATGCACTTAAGGTAACGGGAATGAATCAATCTTGATTGAATCATCTTTTATTCCTTCATGCTACTGCTTCGCGCCGATTGGTTCTAATTGCTATGCCACATTAAACTTGACGTAACAGGAAAGAAAAGTTTGGCACTGTCAAATTCTTAAGTTACGTCGTTAAAGTAAGCCACGTTAAGACAACCCTAAATAGCCCTATATAATACATTGTATAAGACCTTCACGTTATATATAGTCTTGAGTTAAGTCACTTGGGTTAAGTTCGAAGTAATTCAGACTTTACTTACGTTTTCCCCGCGTGGAGAGTTGGATTACCACTCCCTTTATGATATATCAGAATTTCCTCAGGTAATTGTTTCTGTATAATTACTATCACACAATATTTAATTATTTTGGTTATGATTCAGGGTGAGATTTTAATAACAGCAAATGTTCCTTCCTATTTAAATACGATTTCATTCTGTAATTTTAAGGTTAATAGTTAATATTCCAGCAAGTTAAATTCTTATTGAAATGATTAACAATGCAATGAAACTGTGTATCTGGTGGATAAAAAACGTTTCGAAAAAGGGAGAGGTGGTAATAGGTTAGAATCATGCACAAAACTGCCTATATATGCATTATCGCCCTCCATGCCTCATCTTTTTTGCGTTTGCATTTGTCGAAACCGATTTGTTTTCAATAATATCCATCATTTTTATGTTAAGGAAAACAGGCCTTTTCCTCCGACCGTTTTAATGCACGCTTCTTGATTATCTCCATTTTTGCTGAGGGCGAGGAGTGAGCACTAAGCCGATGAAAGAAAACCTGTGAAACGACCATAGAAAGTTAAAAACTACGGAGTAACAGTGGTTAGTTACTAGTCTATGGAAGTCGCGCATGCGCAGAATTACCCGTGTAACATTTTCTCCTTGCTGATCCACGGCCTTTCTTGGTCCGAGACCTTTTATCGTCTATGAACATCAAAAACTTGGTCGGCCTTTGGTCCGGACCAAAAGAGTCTGGAGATAGTTCAGACCGATGTGAAATCTATGAATACGGCCCTATATTACTGGAAAGCTTGGCAAAGTGTTATGCTATATTGTATTACACTCCACACTACTAACCACCTTCGATTTACATCGTTTACAACAATTCGTAGCAACAGAAATTCCAGTCATAGTGAGCAGCATAGTGCTACATAAAACAGTATACTTGCAATTTTTTTTTATTTACGGGCGCTCTTTAACTACTATGGTCCTTAGCGTCCCATTCTATATTGGGCGTGAAAGACCGGTAATTTTGCTCAGAGGCCTCTTTATCAGGTGGTCACGGGACCACCGGCTTTACTTTCCTTCCGAAGGAAGTCATGCTAAGGATTTTTACTCTCGAAAAATTCCATCGTCCTCCGCCGGGTTTGAACCCGCGACCTTGGGAACTAGAGGCTAGCACGGTACCACTAGTCCACGAAGGACGACTATACTTGCGGTAATATTATCATTAATGGAATGTAATACTTTATACAGAAATATTAATCCCACAATGTCTCTTTTGAAATTTAAAGCTTTAAATTTAAATATATTCAAGAGGGTTTCCTAATTTGTGCACGTAGGATAGCATCCAATTCTTTTAAATAGTACATATTTTAATATTTTCGATTGTACTTTTTCTATTATCTATTTTCTATTATTTCTATTTTCTATTTTGTGGTCTTAGGATTCCAAACATGTTGTCTAACATAGGAGTTGTAAAGTCGAATTAATGTATTTTCTTTAAATGTATATGTTCATTCATTCATTATCTGTTTACCCTCCTCTTATGTAGGACTTACACCCCCCAGGACTTACAAGCGGGTGCCTGGGGTCAGAGGCCCGTCGAGGAGCAGACACTCATGGATCAGACAGAGCATCCAGGATGGGTGATCGGCCCGATGTCTGGTATGGGATGAAGGAAGTAGATAAAACGAAATGTTGGTGAAATGGATGAAAGGAAAGGTGATGATGGAGCAGTGGTGGAATGAATGGTGGGGGAAACCGGAGAACCCGGAGAAAACCCACCCAGACGCCGCTTCGTCCACCACAAATCCCACGTGCAGGTCCCTGGGATTGAACCCGGGCCGCCTCGGTGGAAGGCGAGCGGTCTAACCACTCGGCCACGGCGCCGCCTTTTAAATGTATATGAATTCCTAATAATGAAGCATAGCCATTTTAGCGATTTTGTTACAATTAATTCAATGTGTTTGTTAAATCTGAGATTTGTAGCAAAATATACTCCTAAATCAACTACTTCAACGAGTGGTGTCCTATTAATGTTATACCTAAAGACATTTGAAGGGATTTTTACTTCTGCAGAAGGACATTTTTACACACTTATCTACTAATATTAAATGGGAGTTTGTTCGTTTTGCTCCATGCATATAAAGAATCTAGATCATGTTGAAGTTCTAAACAATCTCTAACACTATTGGTAATTTTGTATAATTTAACATCATCAGCAAACATTAATATTTTGGGATGTTTAACGACACTAGGTAAATCATTTATAAAACACAAAAATAACAAAGGTCCTAAATTGGAAGCTTGGGGGATCCCTGAATTAATATTAAACTGGTATGACACGCAATTTTTATAATACACTACCTGTGATTTGTCTTTTAACTATGATCGAAGTATTTTCATTAACTGGAAGAGAAAAACCCAATTTCGATAATTTGGTAAGTAAACAGTCATGATCAACTTTATCGAAAAACAACAGTATATGTAAAACATATCGAAATACCATTAGCATAAAAAACTTAAATGTTGCTACTAAATGCATTGAGTTATACTCAATACATTTAATACACTTTTGATAATAGGTAGGTATGTGCTTACTTAAGGTAAAATACAATAAAGCAGTCCTTCAAAAACTCTGGATTATTAATTAAGTGCACATTTCTCCTCATTAGGATTCCTTTTTCCTAAAGATTTCATTTTCTTAAATGAATTAAACAAACGGCACAAAATTTTGGTTTTGAACTATCGGATTATGGCAACTCTAGTTAAGAACATTTTTATTTTTGTCAAGGATAACAAGTTTGTCATAGCTTGTGTGGTGGTATTTGGTTTTCTGTAAGTCGTTTGGCATGCAGCGGTCTGTCTCGTCAGCTGCGCGTGACTAATCGAGAGTTCCTCCACTTTGCGATAGCATTTTTTCCGCCTCGTTTACGGTGCGGTAAAACGAATCAATTCTTGGAAACGCAAAGAAAACATGGGAATAGACTTCACAGAAACAGTGCAACATTTTTTCTGAAGTTTCAAAGTGAAACATCTTTTCTGAAGTTTCAAAGTGAAACATCTTCCTGCCATTACAAGGAGGTCGAAATAAAATTAAGCAAGATTATCGAACTGTTCAATAGTTCTGGAACTGACTTCAAGAAAAATGTTAATTTCTTTAAACGAAAAAGTAAAATAGTAAAAAATGGAATCTATCATTAGGAGTAAAATATACCATAGTTTGAACCAATGCTTTAAAAGATCCTTTAAATCGAATTTGGGCAGATTTGATTTCTTCGGGTTGGACGAGAAATTATTAGATTAAATTCTTCTTCTATAGTTATAACATTTTTATTTGATTAATTAACTTAATATCCATAAAACTATCTACTGCACAAATTAATAACAAAATTCTGTTTAAGAATATAACCTATATGGAGAAGACAAAAAGGGGTTTTATATGATCCGTTGATTTATATTAGGGAAATAAATCTGAGTTTTATTCTTACTTTGATTTGTTCAGTTTAACATTAATATAGTTAAAGTTAAAATTAATATTCCTAGAAATGTTAATCGATCATCAAATTCATATGAAAATTTAATGAATTCTATTTGAGCTATATCAGCTATTTGCTTTCTATAAACTGCAAAAGCGAAAGTTTAATGCATTTCATCGTATGTTGCTTACTCTTAGTGCTTTAAGCTGGAGCTTTTCTAATAATGCTACTCTTAATTTTACAAAGTTTATTTCCAGTTATGTTACTTAGTCGTTGTTTACGTTTTAAGGTAAGTGAATTAGAAATTAAAAAAAGTCTCTTGTGTTACATTCACATGACTTTTTCTACCCTCTATAGCATATTAATGAGTATGCAAACTATTCTTACGAAAGCTTATTTTGCTATCTACTTCATTTTAATCGAGATAAACCATTCCGGAAATAGCTGCATTACACATTTCGTTATAGATGCAAAGGGAATAGCGATATTTAGGAATGTTTTAGAACTGGGCACTATAGTCGCTGAGGAGCAAATTGAGACATAATTTTAGACAAAGATAACATATACACCTACCCTCTCACTCGCACTCCTGCCATTAGATAGTTGATGGTATCGGTGCCACTCCTTCCAAAACGTCCGCGGTGCTGGGTGGCGGCCTGTTCCTCTTCGGAGTGTCCAGCACATACTTCATCCTCGGTGTCGGTGTCTTCAAGATCGATTGCAAATCGAACGATGTCTCGTCAGTTAATCCAATAAAACTTTTCCTCCTTTTCCACACTTTCACAAGCTTTTTTCCAGTTTTCGGGTGTCACCTTTGATAGCGCATTTTCAAGGAAAGTTGTGACGTGGCTGGGCTTGAATGTGATATGTTTCGCAACATCTTTCTTTACCCGGGCCCAAATTAACTCAATTGCATTGAAATTGCAATTGTAGGGAGAAAGACGCACTATTGTATGTCCTGATAACTCCGCGATAGTGTCTATTTAATATTTTCTAAATCGGTCTTTCATAAGCTTAATAATGCTGTACAACACTACTTTCGTTGATGTGGGATCGTATTCAATATTCTTTTCACATAACCGGGCTTGCATTTCGCTCTTTAAACTGGGTGACACAGGGGCCTTGTTTAGTTCCACTGAATAATATAATGCATTATCCATAACTATTACACTGCCTTTAAGAATGTTAGGGAGAAGTTTTTCTACAAACCAATCCCTGATGACAATACCGTCCATTTCTTCGTGATAATTTTCTGTTCACTTCCGAAGTTAAAGCAGAGCATTTGGAATGAATCCTTCAGAAGATCCGGCATGTATTAAAATGAATTTCTGTCGTTTACCTAGGGGGACAATCATAAGTATGTCAATTTCACCATCGGGTGTATCACAGAACCATATTTTAGTTGTAGTATGATTTACATTCAGCCAGGTTTCATCGAGATAAGCGATTGGTCTACCACTTGCTCTCATTTCCTGCAATGAAACCTCCTCGCTACGATATCAGGCTTTTCCATTAAAAATTTTCGTCCTACACTGTTTTCAGCATACCGGAATTTAAGAGATTTTATTGTTTGTCGCACTACCCATATGCTGCCTTAACTAAATTAGCTTCTCTCAAAGCTCTGTGGATATCAACCAAAATCGGAACAAAAATTGTTTTATATAAGACGTAAATTGTTCTTTTGATTGCAGGTGCGGTAAATGAGTCGATGTTTGTCTTTGTCGAGGAACTATTGGGCCTTTTCTTACCCGGAGTTTGGAGATTGCTCCCTGAATTGTCTGCGTTTACCTTCTCATTTAACATTCTATAAACACTTGCACGAGATACTCCAATTGCGGCAGCTGTTCGTTCAACAACATCTTCGACAGATATTGTAGGCTGACCAATTCATCTTTAAAGAACCCGTGCACATTGATTACTATTCCCTACCCTGTGACTGCAATGGCTCTCCCCTCTTTCCAAGATCAGTTTGAAAAACTGTTAACACGAGAACAAATATTGTCAAATATAGAGTAAAGTTAAGCATTTCTGAGCTCAGAATTTTGTAACTTAGATTAGAATGTACGATGTAGTAATGTTTTCACTTACACTACAGTTATAATATACTTAGCCGTTACTGTCATGAAATAACATTACACGATACAAGCAATGTACAAAATTAACCCGCAAACAAATTCTAATAACGCTAAAGCAGAGCAGAGACTGCACCAAAAAACTAGACAATACGTGGCCGACACTGACAACCTCAAGGGTTGGATAGACACAGCGAGACCCTTCCTTGTGGTCCTGCCTATTGTTATTTGACAAGTGTTTTGGCAGCCTCGACCGTTTCCTGGAGCAGGTAGCATTTTCAACTTCTCCCTCACAAACTATATATGCTGGCTTTAAAATTCCATACTCTTTCCATGATATAGCGATTCGATATCATGGAAATTGGCAGGAATTGTCATTATTCTGTCTGAAAATTGATAGCACTTTAAAATAATGGCTAAGTATTGAACAATTCGAACCATTATTAACGGATATCTAGGAAATGGCTGATGCCACAAATAGTTATTTGAAATAATTTGTGTGTTTTAATGAGATCTATTTTTTTTTGTAGTACGTTTTCGTCTATCACCTAACGTTTATCATTATACAAGAGTATACAGAATTCCTTCTAAATAAAGAGGACTTCATAGGCTATTCCTAGAAAATTCAAGATACACCTACATTTTATTTGTCATGTAAATATCAAAATCGTTAGATTATTCGGAAAATAAAAAATGTCGAAAAATGTTCCATGTAAAGGGTCGGGGTGGAGACGTTCTTGAAAATCTTCGTGTGGCATCTTTGGAAGATATTCAACTTAAATACCAAGTTTGGTGTTCATCCGACCTTTCTTTTTTGAGTTATGCTGTTCTTCTAAAAATGCTTTTCTTTTTGAGTTCAGGGGGCCTCAAAATATATATTTCCGGTGAAATCTCGACATAGAACTTTTGGATGGAATACAATACTTCCCCTACGTGCTATACGTAATAAAATAGTAGCACTGCATTGGAGATTGTGGTCATTTATGCATTACTAAATGGTTTGTGATCTGAAGGAAGGAAATAATTGCGCTTAAGTAATATAGTGTCCCACACTAAAATACTTGACCACTTGTAAACAAATCAAAAGTTACTGACCATTATATAGATATGAAGAGAAATCAACAGCTTGGTAAGCTTTTGAATAAATTCAAAACGTCTATGAGAACGTTTAATTAACCATATTTATATTGTTTCTTTTGAAATTAGAAATCAGTATTTCACAAATTAAAGACCGTTTTTATATAGACAATCTTTTTCTGATGAATCTCCAAGCCACTACGAGATCTTCTGATGCAAACTTCTACTAATCTAATCAGATCTGTAGTTCATTGTTTTCATTGTTATATGAACTCCAAACCACTTTGAGTCTCGGGAACACTCCACACGAGCAAGTCAGAGGTGGAGGCGTGGATAAGGCCCAGTTAAAATCGCCACTCCAGAGCTGGGAATCGAACCCGGACCCTCAATACGAGAGCCGGAAACCCAGCCACTGTGCTACACCGGCGCCCCAACTTAAACGTGTAAAAATATATATTTATTAAGCGAGCGAGGTGGCGTCGCGGTAACGTATGCGATTCGCATGCGGGAAGTCCCGGGTTCGATCCACGGCGACCGCCCACTCTGACCCACGAGTTTTTCGTGGTTTCCCCGGGGTCGGCAGGCGAATGCGGGTGTGGTTCCTTCTCTACCACGATTTCCTTTCCATCATTTCCCTTTCATTCTCATCTTTCAGATTTGTGGCAGCGGCCAACAGATGTCGCGGATGCATGCTCAATGGAAAGAGTGCCCCTTGGACACCAGAGGGCTGCTTGATTGGTGGATCGTCCATCGCCCTATCTCGGCGGCTGCAGAAGTGGGACGTGTCTACGAGTTTGGAAATGTTAACGACTTCCGTGCGTCTCTGTTATCTGTCTGCCTACGTCCTGTAGCCTCCTGTGCTTCCTTCACCTCGTGCCCTCCTCTCTCAGCGCGCGAGGTGTCCCCCTCCGTTTAATCACCTATAGCTATACCTATATTTATTAAATCGCTAATCCCAAAGAGAAAACAATTTGATATCAGCTGTATATTTGAAGACGCTTTATATTTTTCGTGTAGCAAGCCCTGTGTATCTCTTATTGTGTGCTATTACGGGAATCTATGAAAATTTAATTCAGAAGAGGGCTTCACAGCTACTGACAAAAACAAAACACTCTGTGTTGATGCAACAGCGTCTGTCAAGGTCATTTTCTCCATCGATGTAAGGGCTGCGTTCTATTTGGTGGATCTGTAGAGGTATCATACAATTTTGTACGTTTCGTACGACATTTCTACCACCATTACTTTTAAAAAAGTCTGTGTTACATTCACATGGCGTTTTCTGTCCGCTATCGTTTATTAGTGGGTATGCGAATTATTCTTACGAAAGTTTATTTTCTTATCTACTTCATTTTAATCGAGATAAACCTTAATGGAAATAGCTGCATTACATATTTCGTTATAGATACAAATGGAATGTTTTAGAATTGGATGCTATACGCTGGCCTTAAAATTGCATACACTTCCCATGACATCGCCAGAAACAACTGAGAATCGACAGGACTTTAAAAGAATGAAAGTATTGAACAATTTGACCCATTAATAACGGATTTCTCGGAAATAGCTGATGACAAAACAAGTTATTTGAAATAAATTGCATGTTTTAAAGAAATCTACATTTCCTGTGTAGTACGTTTTCATCTATCGCTTAACTTTATCAGTTATACAAGTCCATACAGAATTTCTTCCCAATGAAGAGGACTTCAAATCTATTCCCAGAAAGTTCAAGATACACATACATTTTATTTGTCATGTAAATATCTTTAATATACGGTATTTTAATGAAAATTCTTAGGGCCACTCCTTCAGAAAATAAAAAAATCGAAAGATATTCCACGTAAAGTGTAATTTAGGATGGGGAATTTTCTTGAACATCTTTGTTTCGCATCTAAGGAAAGTGCTGAACTTAAATGCCAAGTTTGATGTTTATGCGACTTTTCGTTTTTTAGTTATGCCGTTCACAGACACACGCACACACACACACCCACACACACACACACACGGGGACCTTTTTGTAAAAATGCCTTTGTGGATTCAGGGGACTTGAAAACATGTATTTCCAGTGAAATCTCGGTACCGAATTTTTGGGTGGAATGTAATAACTTCTCTACCTAAAAACACCCTTACAACGATGCATCTCACCTTGTACACGTCAGCTTCTTGGTAACCAGAAATGGTAATTCATATTTTAAAGAGACAGATATAGCTTGAGAGTGAGGGTTAATAATCTTTGAGGGGGGCCTCAAAACATATATTCCGGTGAAATCCTGACATGGAATTTTTGGACGGAATATAAAATTTCCCCCACTTACTATATCTACATAGTAGAGAAAGTAATAAACACCTGAAAAGTGGGCGTGGCATTTATTGACGGTAGCTACAACACGTTGCAGCGTCTCACATTTTAAATCATAAGTGTAAAACTAATGCATAAGTAATTCTTTCTGCAAAACATATTTGAATTACTGCTAAATCCAATAATTCCAAAGTTGTTTTTGAGAAGATTTGAAACTGTATCGATCCCCTTGAAACATTTGAGAATGCACACTTTGTTTTAAAAGGAGTCATCCCTATTGCAAGTTATGCGAACAACACAACACGCGGTATTGGTAACTGAATGAGACAGAACGAAAACCAAACCATATACATATTACAAATTACAACATTGTGAAGGCTAGTCGCCTAGCTCAGTCGGTAGAGCGACTGCCTACTATGACTGCTATCATGGGTTCTATTCCCGGCTGGGGGATGGATTTTGTTTCTAGCCAAGATTATTCCCTATCCTTCCCACAGTCTGGAAGTAGAAATAAATGAGTGTGTGAATGTGTGTGTGATCTAATTATTAAAACACAAAAAGTGCAAGAAACGAGTTATAGGCAGCAAGTACCAAAGGAGAGGCTTATGAATGGAACTAAAAAAATATACCAGAGGCTGCTAAAGTGCAACATTGACATTTTCCCGCCATTATGGGGTAAGACACTAAAATCTGGTGATATTCATGTTGTTAGGTTCCATTCATAACATCCTCTAGTTCCCGAGGTCGCAGGTTCAAACCCAGCGGAGGGCGATGGATTTTTTTCTGGCGTAAATTCTTCGGAAGGGAAGTAAAGCCGTTGGTCCCGTGTCGTAGATTTACGGCACGTAAAAGAACCTCAAGCCTAATAAAGAAGCCTCTAAGCCGGTCTTTCACGCCCAATATAGAATGGGACGCTAAGGGCCACAGCAGTTAAAGAGCATCCATAAATAAAACTCAATTTAATTTTTAATTTCCATGCATAACTGGCAACTGTTCAAACTTCGCAGGTGTTCAAACTTTGCACGCCGACCATTTGGTCACCAAGTGATGCATTGATTACAATATTAATTATATTATACCTATATTATTATATTAATTATATTACTATTTATATTAAATTAGTTATATTAAGTATGCAAATTATACGAGCATTTAATTATTAACTGTTATTGGATTAGTTTATTAAGCTATTGGATTATTATTGATTACTAGGCCTTACCTTTGCAGTTAACTAGAAACTTGAATTGCTTTTGCAATTTTTAGTGTAAGCGTTGTGTATTTGTGTGGGGTTTTATTTTTAGAGAAAGAAGTTCTGTGTAAAAGATAACCAAGGAATTTAATTTTTGGTTTAGGTAACTACGCCGAAATTATATTAAAACGTAATTATAAGTTATTCTTCATAATGCTACAATACAGTAATTTGCAACGTTTAATAACATCGTCGTGTTATATAAATTGAGTTCATAGCACGGTTCAATGCTTAATTGAACACTTAAGGTGCATCCAGGCTATAGATAATCAGCGATTATGGCGGATAAGGAAGGTGATAACCAAACTTTTTCAGCGAAGAAAACAATATTACAAAGCACTATATATAATGACAATGACTCATAATACTAGGAAAGACCGAAATAGTGCGTCTTTTCTAAATAAGTTGTCTGGTGATTTCTCTGGTTATATATCTAGTGACTCAGGTTAAAACGTTGATCGCCCTGACATGCTGCATTAGCCATATACACGTGCGTCGTGGGCTGCAGGATGACGCAACTATCAGCAACCTTCATTCAAAACTCCGGACAAATATTGGCCGAAATGAAATTGAGTTTTATTTATGGTCCTTAGCGTCCCATTTTATATTGGGCGTGAAAGACCGGTAATATTTGCTCAGAGGCCTCTTTATCAGGCTTGAGGTTCTTTTACGTGGCGCAAATCTACGACACGGGACCACCGGCTTTACTTCCCTTTTTACGCCCGAAAACATCCATCGCCCTCCTCCGGGTTTGAACCCGCGACCTTGGGAACTAGAGGCTAGCATGGCAACCACTACACCACGGAGGACGACCACAAATATTGGTCGGGCTGGCCTCGTAACGCAGTCGGTAGAGCATCTGCCTGTTGTGCGAGGGGTCCCGGGTTCGATTCCCGCACGAGGTGGGAATTTTTCTCTAGTCAAGATTATTTCGTATCCTCCCCAAAGTCTGGAAGTATGAATGAGAGTGTGAATGTGTGTGTGTGTGTGTGTGTGTGTGTGTGTGTGTGTGTGTGTGTGTGTGTGTGTGTGATCTAATGATTAAAACCCAAAGTTTACTAGAAACTCAAGATAAGCAAATACGAGTTATCACCATTGCCATAGGAAAAGTCTGCCGATAAGACCATTGTAGTTAAAGGCGGGGTATAAATGGAACTTAAAACAAAAGTATTGGTCGCACTAAGCACTTAGGGGGACACGGGGCAGTCTTAAATTCGGTACTGTTCCGTCAAAATCGGACGTTTGGAATCCCTATCGTATACTTTAGACCTTAGCAATACCCATAGATGAAATTTCTAAATCTTGCAGTTTTTAACTATACCTATGTTTTCAAAGTTTTGTCACAGCTGCTCTACCATAGATATAAGTGTGCTAGAAATTTCATGGGGATATCTTAAATATTATTGGAGAACAAATTATTTGATTTTTACTATGCTAACCATCAAGTAGGTATTCCAAGCTACTTGAAAACAAAAATACTACCATATATATGTACTAATATACATATAAAACTGGCATATAGTATTTTTTCACTGTCTGGTTATTTCAGTAAAAATTTATCCTCGGTGGGTGAGTTAATTATGTCGTATCCTGAGCGATTTAAAATTGTAACAAAATCTTAAGGGAGTCTTTAGGTTCATTCTATCTGAATTTCTGCTCAAAATTTGCTGAAAATGTGACTGGTTACAAGCTATATCGTATGGAACATTTTAATGCTCAAAAGTGTAAGATAAATCAGTCATATAAAAGGCATTGGAAGTAGATAAATAGATACAGTTCATTAGACCGTGGGTTCTTGGGCATTTAAATGGTCACGTGTTGAAGCTTTAAAAGACTCTGATAGAAATAAGCCATAGTATGTCATAGTATGTATCGAAGCTAACATTTCAAAGTATATTTTCGACATAAAAGCTAATTTTTTAATGTTCTGAACATTTTGACCACATTTTCGATATGTGTATACTTAAATGCTAACAATTAAATTGATGTACAGTAGGATCCCGGTAACGCGACCTAATGTGGACTGAGAGTGTGTCAGATTACCGAAATATCTAGTTTTACGGAATAATGGGTCTGTTATTCACAACTCATAACATAATATGTACTACAAATTACATAAATGCACGTTCTAGCACAATATAGGAAACAGAAAATTATAATATATCCTAAAAATTATTGCTGTAAAAGTAAATTTAAAAATACGGGCTTACAAAGAATGGAGAAGAAATTGCTAGTTCTTTGTAGAAAAAAATCTTGTGATGCCAGACTGTCTTTCACATTCATCACGTAAGCCATTTTCACTGGCACAAACACAATGCTAACAGTAAGCCTGAAATCTGAGAAACTGTACTGTAACCAGAAATAAGTGAAAGTTTAGCTTACCACGTACCTGCTGGGTAAAGCAATAAACTTTCAAACCTTCCAAACAAGGGTTTGTGCTACACACATTCTTAGGGCAAGCTTTTGGTTTCGTGACAATGGTCTGCCGGCTGCTTATGTCCTGGCTCAGATATCGAAGGTCAATACGCGGTCAGCCCTTTTGTTGCCTTTCCACAAAAATAACAAAAGCTGTCACCAAATTAGTGTCATAAATAAATTGTAAAATCTGAAAACACCATACCACAGCAAATACGTGAGCAGATCAGGAAAACACATGGACATTTATACCCGTGAATAGGAACACTAATACGTACAATAATTAAAATATACCTATACTGTTTATACCGCATAGTGGTTTGCAGAAATTATTACAGGCAAGTGTAGCGATCAAAAATAAAAAAGAAAACAGTCGTCGAGTTATCGATAGTAGAGTTATCGGGAATCTACTGTTGGCCAAAGTAGAGTTGCAAGGTGCTCAGGAAGTAATTTTCATATTACACTGAAATTTTGCACATAAATTACCCTTATCATTAAAAACACATGTACAATTTTAAAACTAATCACCTCCAAAATTACAGAAATTGAAGTGCAGATACACAATGAGATAGAACTAGGAGCGGAAGGGGACTTAGCACCCTCGACTTACAAAGATCTTTTGTGCCTAAGCCTCTGACGGGGCACCCCCGGGAAGGAGGGGTGAGGTGAAAGGAGACACAGGGCGGCCAGACCAGGAGGCACGACAGGGCATAGGGTAGGGTCCCTAAATTTTTCCAGATTGAAACTCCCCGGATAGCAGCTGGTACGACCGAATCCCCTTCCCCCTGCAGGCTTGCACATCCCACTGCGGGGTCCGGGACTCGGAGATGACCCCCATTTCGGGAGACGAAATGTTACATAGAAAAAATTAAATTGAGTTTTATGTATGGACGTTCTTTAACTGCTGTGGTCCTTAGCGCCCCAATCTATATTGGGCGCGAAAGACCGATAATTTTGCTCAGAGGCTTCTTTATCAGGCTTGAGGTTCTTTTACATGCTGTAAATATACCACCGGCTTTACTTACCTTCCCAAGGAAGCCATGCTAAGCATTTTTACACCCGAAAAAAAATATCCATCGTCCTCCGCCGGGTTTGAACCCGCGACCTCGGGAACTAGAACATGGTAACCATTACACCATGGAAGATAGGGCATTCTTTTCTCCTGCCATGTAACGCCGAGACTCCCACCGACACTTGCAGCCCTGAAACAGCCAAGCAGATGAAAGCTGAAGTAAAATGAGAATGGTGCTAAAATGGAGGGGCAGGAAATTCGGGGGATGTAATGAACCTTCCCAGCATTCGCCTAGCGACCCGGGAAACTCCCAAAAAAGAACCCATGGGTTTAGGAAGGTCGGCCGCTGTAATCGAATCCACGACCTCCCGAATGCGGCCCATATTGAGCTTTGCAGTATTTCATATACGTTTTATATTAAATCGGCATATTTTACGGTCTTAGGATTTCAAATGATGATGTGTCTAACGAAGGAATTGTTAAGTGGAAATCATGTTTTCTCTTTAAATGTAAACGAATTTCGAATAACGAAGCCTAGACATTGCAACAATATTGTTACGGTTAATTCAATGTGACTGTTGAATCTGATTTATAACTAATGTTGTTTTACTTTTACTGCTCCTTACTCGTGTTGGTAGGTGCAGGATGACCAACAAAACATTTCAGTGATAGCTAGACTTCGGATATTTAGGTTTTTACCTATTATTTTACCTTACAGCCTATTGAGCCTAACATAGATAATTACGCATATAATTGACCTAAAATGGTATTAACCAACTTTTATAGTGCCAGGCACCTATTTCAAATATATGCTTATTTCTGCCTTTTGGTGCCTATAAATTTCTTTTTTTAAATAAAAATTCCAATGAATTTATTCGCTACACTGTTGTATTCAATAAATAATTATTTAACCAACAACAAACCTTTCATTGACTGGATACTTATTTGATTTCTGTTTGATAAAATGCGGTGTGGTGTCGTTTTTAAAAGGCTTAGCGCAACAATTAGTGAAATCTTAAAAGTACTGCATGCGAAATCGAAAATTCGGCAATGGAATACAATAACAACAATTGGCCCACGTCTGGTTCTCAGAAACAGTTATTTGAAAATAAGTCAAAGTGTCGGTTCGTGTTTATAGTATAACTATATTAAAGTCTTTGATTGCTGTGATAATGTTTCTGCTAGTGCTGCAAAATACCTAAGAACAAATGTACCAAAAATGCATTATTAAGAACATGGATTTCGGATTTCCAGTCTTATACAACAGATGGGAAAATAATCTTCTGTCAGGTCTGCAATAAAGACGTAAGCTTTTTACTGTATTTTCTGTCATTTTTATTATTCACATGAGACCATGTATGTTAACTATCGCGATTAATTGTACCGTATGACTTTTTCTTCTATCTGAAAATAATCTCAAATTTGTTTGATGCATTTTATTAAGTCCAATACTGGGGTCTAACAATACAACAGATCAAGACAATACTAATTTTGTAAAAGACAATTTTTTTTAAGTTATACTAATTTTTATGTAAATTAGTTGGTTATTCATTTAAAATGTTAATTATTTTAACAAAATATGATTTACCGATATTAAAATATATTTATAAATATATTCTTCTACTTAAGGTTTCTGCCGAAAAAAGGAGTCACTTGGTAGTACAACAGGAGAAAACTTCAATGCAACAAGCAAATTCTAAAAAGAAAGATTCTCAAAAGCAAACTTTACTTACACAGCCCATGCCCTCCAAAATAAATTCCCAGTTCTATTTTGATATGTGTAAAGCATTCGCTGCAGCCAACATTCCTTGGAATGTAGTTGAAAATACAACAATGAAGTTATTTTTAGAAAAGCATTGCAGAAAAAGAATACCCTCCGAATCGACACTTAAAAAAATTATCTTGAGATGGTGTATGAATCAAAGCTGAATGAAATAAGGTCAGAAATAGGAGATTCCTACATCTTGATTTCCGTAGATGAAACCACAGACGCCCTTGGGCGAAGTATATCAAATTTAATTGTGGAAAATTATGGAAATTCTCATTTGATTTGTTGGAAGGTGTTGGAGAAAACTAATGCTCAATCAGTTGCCTACTGTAAACTCCGGACTAAAAGTACTGTATCCGAATGCTGTAAAGCATGAAAGGGTGTTGTTACTGTACACTGATGCAGCACCATATATGATAACAGCTGGGAAACTTTTGAAGGTATTTTTTCAGCATTTAACACACGTTACTTGTCTGGCTCATGCACTTCATCAAGTAGCAGAGGAGGTTCGAAACCAGTTCCCCAAAATCAATGATTTAATATTCTCCATAAAGAAAGTATTTTTAAAGTCAAATTCTAGAATTGCAGCTTTCAAAGAAAGATGTCCCAATCTGCCTTTACCAGCGCCTATTTTGACAAAATGGGGTACGTGGCTGCAGGCTGTGTAGTATTACAGTGAGAACATTAACGGTGTTGAAGAGGTTGTAAATAGTTTTTCGGAAGAAGAATGGCAGTGTATTAAGATTGCCCAGAATGTCCAGGTTTGAAACAGGATCTGTCATATAATTTCACATTTTTAGCAGATACTATAGAGGAATTAGAATCATCAAAGCTTAGTCTCACTGAGTCAATCACATTATTTACAAGAGCAGAAAGTCAGTTAAACAAAGCTGTTGGTGTGGTTGGGAAAATTGTTTCCAAAAAACTACAAAAGGTGCTCGCCAAAAATCCTGGGTATACGGTTCTGAAAGGAGTATCAGATATTTTAAGCGGACGTGAGGCAGATCTCCCTACAGGATTTAACCCACATATGGTTTCTCTTTTCAAATATGTTCCAGTCACCACCGCAGACACTGAGAGATCTTTTTCAGCATTTAAGCTAATTCTGACCGACAAAAGACATAAACTTACCCCACATCATCTGGAAATGCTTCTTGTTATTTACTGTGGACAAAATTACGGAAGTGAAATTGAAGAATCTTTCATTCAAAAAATAACAATGTTGCATTAATTTTTAAAATTTATGTAAGACATAATTCTATCTATTATATTTTAATTAACTGACAGCGACACAGATTTTTTATAGAATTATTCTTCAATTACAATATTATCTTATCTATCCTACTGCATTTAAGTGTGTTTTGAAATAAAACATTAATCGTTGTGTTTTGCATGGTGTGATGCATAACATTTGGTTATTGTGCCTATTAAAGACCTATTTCCCTACGTTTTAGGTCCTTTTTAGGCGCCTATAATCACATTTTTTAGGACCTAATGATCCAAAGTCTAGTGATGACATTCCTGTGATGTAGTTCCACATGTTTTTCCCATTTACAATGATTGATAAACCGTTGAACATATTTTTTAATACTTTTACTTTCTCTGCCGCGGATGAAAAGGTAAAGGTACGGAGGGGGCCCCCGAAAACGGGGCAGAGCAGCACACGCCGGACCCCCTTGTGCTTCTACCGTGAGCCCCGAGAGGGAGGGTTGAGGGGAGAGACGCGGAGGGTCTACCTCCTCTCTCGTTCGGTAGTCAGTGGGATACTCCAAATCGTCCTTCAAATTATTTTTGTGCTCTACTAGCAGTGAATGAGACCTGTCTTCTAATGTTTTGTAAGCCCTGTTCTGAGAAATTTCATCTCTGAACCTTCTTTTGCTATTCTTTTGCCTTGTTAGTTACTAACACCAATCAAACATCAAATTAAAGGAAGATAAAGAAAGTTGTCTGATGCTTTACGTTTATATGATTTTCCCTACTCACTCGTTTCTTTTTGTAGCTCGCACAAAGTATTAACCCCGAGCGGGATGGCTCAGGCGGCAATGTCTGTTGCACGCATTCGGGAGGTCGTGGGCTCGATTCCCGTGGCCGACCTTCCTAACCCATCGGTTTTTCCGGGGGTTTCCCTGGGTCGCCAGTCAAATGCTGGGAAGGATCACTACATTCCCCGAATTTTCTGTCCCTCCATTTCAACTCCGTTCTCATTTCACTTCACTCTTCATCTGCTTGGTCTCTTTCAGGGCTGCAAGTGTCGCGGGAGGCTCGGCGTGTGCATGACAGGGGAAAAGGATGCTCTGAGGAAACCTTCGTCCTCGGGACTGTGAGCGGTCTCTGGGTCTCGGACCCCAGGAGATGTGTAAGCCTAAGGGGGAGGGACTGTACCTGCCAACACCCGGGGAGTTCAAATCTATCACTGGTAGGGACCCTGCCCTTTGCCTGTCGTGCCTCCTGGTTGGGTCGCTATGTGTCCTCTCACCTCATCTCTCCCTCCCGGGGGCGCCCACCACCCCAGCATTCGCTTGCCGACCCTGGGGAAACCACGAAAAACCCATGGCCAGAGTGGGCGGTCGCCAGGGATCGAACCCGGAGCTTCCCGAATGCGAGTTGCTCACGTTACCGCGGCGTCACCTCGCTTGATTTGATCATCATTAGGGCCCGGATTCTTAGACTTTTTACCTATATCTTCCTTGCTGTTTAATGAATTATTTTCAAGGTATTAATACGTTTTACACTTCCTGGGTTTAAATATATGAATTCCATAGTACCTAAAATTGCCTAAATGAGGGATTACGACCTAAAATGTCCTAAATCATTGTTTTCAGTTATTCAGCTTATACTCGTAAATACCTACACATTTACACGAGGCTGCCACTAACGTTGCTTCCCTTGCATATATCAAGGCACATTATAAATTTATATCAGAAGCTATTCTCTACTAGAAAGCACGACCTCCAGGCTGAGAGGTTTTGGGCATCATTGGTAATGTCTCCAGAAAAGAAGTACCCGAACCAGTGGGAGTTGATGTTCTTCGAAGCTGCAGAGAATTGTGAAACGCAATCCTTGATTGGACAACATGAAGTTGATTTGTTCAGTACTGTGGGTAGAAAAATATACGGGAAAATTTACCCTAGAACCTGCAGCATTAACATCTACGTCCTACGCTCCATTGAGGTTATGTTCTGTTGAGAGAAGATTTTCTTCAACATAATGTATAGTCGGGTTTAAAAAAACGTGTCGATATGAGGAACCGCGGTTTAAGTTGGCAATCAATAATGAACACGCTTCTGCCGCGCCTTCCATCCCTCATTCGGTTACAGAGGTTAATGCTTGAATGCCGAACCAATAAGAACCGGACTCTTTCAGGAACTAGTATGGCATATTGGGAGGCATATTGTTTCAACCATTCAGGTGACATATACCGATTCTCCACCCCTTCCGTCGTCCTCCGTGGTGTAGTGGTTACCATGCTAGCCTCTAGTTCCTGAGGTCGCGGGTGAAAACCCGGCGGAAGGCGATGGATTTTTTCGGGCGTAATAATCCTTAGCATGGCTTCCTTCGGAAGGGAAGTAAAGCCGGTGGTCCCGTGTCGTAGATTTACGGCACGTAAAAGAACCTCAAGCTTGATAAAGAGGCCTCTGAGGCAAAATTACCGGTCTTTCACGCACAATATAGAATGGGACGCTAAGGAGCACAGCAGTTAAAGAGCGTCCATAAATAAAACTCAATTTAATTTAATTTTCCACCCCTTTCATCGCCCAGCTACACCTGACCTTTCTTCATAGGGTAATGGTAGTGTATCGGACTTCAACTAAAACCAATTAGAGGATAGCTCACCTAAGGCAGGCGCGGAACACAAATGATAAGGAGATTTTGCAAACCTTCAATAATGGAAAACACTAAAAGTAACCAAAAGCATTGGCAGTTTTTTTTTTTCATTCGAGAGTAGATACTAGTGATAATTGGAAATCGTTCATGCCAGAAAATTTGGGCACATATGTTGTTGTAGTAAACAAATAAGTAGATAGATATAGATAGATATTTGTTTTTATCTTGCAGAGCTTACAAGCCATAAGATAAGTCATCAAATTACAACTTAAAATTAAGTGCATGCAAACCATAAGGGCACATTTTAATTAAAATTCTTTTATGATTACTTTTAAGATACTTAAAATTGGTTGTATATTTAATACTAACAGGCAAGGAATTGAACAATTTCAAACCATAGACCATAGGGTATGTATTAAATTTTGCAGAGGGATGCATAGGAATGTTAAAATTGTGCCTTGTGCGGGTATAGTATGATAATTGATAACCAACATTTCTAAAAAGATAATATTTTTTAATAAATATCAACTCCATTAGTTTAAAAATATACAATCTGTAAATATCAGTATATTAAAACTAATAAAATATTCCTTAGAGAATTCTCTACTGTCACCCGCAATACATCGTGTAATCCGTTTAGGGGCAATAAATACCTCCTGAATCATTGATCCTGACCCCCAAAACAAAAAGATATGCCAACCGAGATTCAACATGTGCAAAATAAAAGTACAGCCTCAACATTAAGACACGATCTAAAAACCCGTAATTGGTAAAGGCAAACATTTAGTGTTTTAATCAATTCAAGACAATACGGTCGGCAAGACAGATGCGCATTAAAAATAATTTCTAATTTATACATTATACACATAAATAGAAAGAGAGAGAGAGAGAGAGAGAGAGAGAGAGAGAGAGAGAGAGAGAGTAATGTATAGCTAATGTCCGTGTGTGTTTTCTTATGAGTAGGTTTTGATAGAGTCAACTCTTGTGAAATGTGTACATTTAAATAAATCTTTCTTAAATAAGAAAAGCAGAAAGTGATAGGTCATATAATCATTCATGCCAGCAATTATTTGGACATGCTTTTAGTTATCTATTGCGTTGTTAACAAACACAAACTAAAGACATAGCAGGTAAAATAATATGATCTGTGTTTTATCATGGTTATTCATAAGGTGTACTTTTGTGAAATAACGTTATAAATAAATGTTACTAAAATAATAAAAACAGAAGAACTATTGGTGTTACCGTTTATTTAAAAAAACATATTTTCGGCATATAAAAACTTAAATCGTACGCGTGTAGTCTAAACCAAGAAAAGCAAACATGATTGGTGTTAGCAATAATGATCCACAAAGAAAACCTAAAATGAAGGATAACAGGACCTAAGTTCCTGGCCCTAATCATCGTTATTATTTTCTTTGTCTACTGCTGCTAATGCTATTTCATTTCCGTTTAAATATGTTGAGCTTATTTTTTTACTGGTCCATTTATACCCCGGCTTTAACTATGATGGTGAATCGGTGGCCTTAGACCTTTGGAACGTATTATCTGCTTCTGGGCAATGGTTAACTGTATAGAGTTGTCATCGGATTTCTGGTTTTTCTTTGCGTTTTTATACATTAGATCACACACACACACACACACACACACACTCACACACATTAGTACTTACAGACTCTGGGGGAATAGTGAATAATCTTGGCTAGGGAAAAATTCCCGCCCCCAGCCGGGAATCGAACCCGGGAGCCCTCGCACAGCATGCATACTGAGCTACTGAGCTACGGGTCAGCTGGAGGGTGTCTGCATGGCAATATTTCCTGTATAGCCTGAGCGGAAAAAGTAATTAAAATTCAAATATGCATCTGACTTTTACAGAATGATTGGATAGGAAGTGTGATTTGGTCTTTTTTCAACAAGACTGGCACAGTTTATTCGGTGAATATTTCAATAAAGTATAGAAGTGTAAGTGTTTCAGAATTCAAACCAACAACAAATAGTTAACATAAAAAATGTACATAAATTGTGTACTTCAACGACATCCAAATTTTTGTGTAGTAAGATTTTGTGTCACCATGCGGGATGACTCAGGTGGCGGTCTGTGGCCCGCATTCGGCAGTTCCAGGGTTCAAACCCCCGGGGCCGAACAATCTGACCGAAGATTTTTTTCGCGGTTTTCCTCGGTCGCTAGGCATATGCTGGGTTGGATATTTGATCCGCGAATTTTCCTATCGTCCCTTTCATCAATACGTTTCATTTCCTTCTTCTTCACCGCAATACCAGACATTGGACTGATTACCCATCCTGGATATGCTATGATCTAGAGTTTGCTTGCTACTGGACAAGTTCCTGGCCCAAAGCACTGGCCTAGAAATCTTTGGGGGGTGAGTCCTCCAAAGAGGAGGATAATCAAAAGAGGAAGAGGATTTTTTCTATCTCTTACGGCTTACCCATTATCCAAAAGTCTTTCACAATGAAGAGGACTTCACAATTCAATATATTTTAAATGTATTGCATTCTAATCAAAGCCGTTAGAGCCATTTTTGAGAAAATAAAAAAGGGGTTTAAATATCTCGTACAGATTTTTGTTCTTAAATTTAATTTTAGATTTTGGATTTCCAAATACACGCTAAGTTTTTCCTTCAAACTACTGAAAAGTATTAGATTAACTATTTGAAAGCCTACGTGCCTTGAGACAAATAGGCATAATTTCAAAGGAATCGAAGAGGTTGAATATGTTTCAGAGGAGGTGGGCCTAAAAAGCTTTAAAAAATGTAACTTTTGCTGTATAGCATCTTTGGAGGTTCCTAACATGCTCTAACTGTAGAAAATCTGGAGAAAAACTTGAATATAACATGCTGCTATTTACGAATAATATGTAGTACTTTTAATTATGTAATCAATAATTATAGTTACCTACTGAATAAAAATACGTTCCAAATGCATATAGTTTTTCGTGCACTGTATTAATACGTGGCTAAATGTCACTCAATTTTTAACTTCCATGGTCTGCAAAAAAGGAAGCAGGTTTCTCCAGTCAAAGGCAGGGAGAGATTGGGGTCTCACGAAGTACCTGCTATAGCAAATTGCCGCCCGTTGTCCAAGGACATCTGCGTCAGACCGCAGTGAAGTATTTATGACTCCGTACGAAAAGTTTGAACATCTGGTGCAGGAAGCGGCCCGTTTATGACCGGTCATGAAATTTACTGCAAGAAAACTCCATAACAAAAGTCGGTCGGCATATTTCCTTCACAAACATCGACAAAAACGCAGCTGCGTCGCATATGACTCACTTTCCTAGAACCTTCTGGCCTGTCGGTACAATGATTGGAAAATGCTTAAACTCGGATGTCTTACATTCACATGACTTTGTATTTTCACGTTTCTTTTCATACTGCTTCTACAGACTATTCTTAACTAACACTTCTCTACTTTGTGTTAATCGAAATAACACTTTGCGGATTAGGTTAATCTCACATTTTGTTGTAGGTTCAAGGGGGATGGAGGAAATCATATCACTATAAGAAAATGACAAAGTATTGAAAAATTCAAACCAATAATAACGGATACCTTGGAAATGGCTGATGCCACATAATTAGTTATTTTAAACAAATTGTGTGTTTTAAAGAGGTCTACATTTTTCCCTGAGTTCGTTTTTGTCTAATTCTTACAGATAGTTTACAAAATTCTTTCCGAATGAAATGAACTTCACAGGTACTCACAGAAAATTCAAAATAGCATTTTATTTGCCCTGAAAAGATGTTAAATACATGTTATTGTTAATACATAGTCAACTGAAATATTCAATGGCACAGTCGCGATTTGAACACGGTTCTCCCGCTCTCCATGTGGTTGCTTTAACCATTGAGCTACTGTGACAACATGGCGGTGGGACACCGAATTCTCCAATTAACTCAAGTTGTTTCCCAGCTACACCACCAAGGCATTTCTCAATCTCAATCTCGACCTGCCATTACAACTACTTCATTACTGGAATGTGTTTCTTTTTTTTATTAATATAATTAATCGAAATTAGTTATACTTTTTAGAGACCTTAGCCTGATCTTGGCATGTTTCTCTTGTAGAGCCAACTGAAAAATTCAATGCCAGAACCGGGATTTGAACACGGTTCTCCCGCTCTCCGTGCGGCTGCTCTAACCATTGAGCTATTGTTGCCACAAAAATAGGTTATTGGCAATAAATTGTGTGTTTTAGAGAGAGCTACATTTTTGGTGTAGCACGTTTCAATATATCTCTTAATGTTTATCAGTTACACGAAAAATTATACAAAATTCCTTCAGAATGAACATGACTATACAAGCTATTCCCAGAAACGATATACAAATAACGAAAATGTTCCCATGGAAAGGGTAGGTCGGGGAGGGGGGATTTTCTTGAAACTCTCCGTGTCGCCTCTTTGGAAGATGCTAAACGTATATGCCAAATTTGGTATTTATCGAAGGTTTCGTTTTTGAGTTACACTATTCAATAATATTGAATGTTTTGTTTGTTAACTACGCCAGGATCATATCAGCGCCGCCGGTGTGCCCCGGAATTTTGTAGCAGTTACCCGTCGTAGGTGGGTCTAGTCATTCTTACCTTGGTGGTCGTCGTTCTCCGCTACATCGTAGGAGGGCCGTAATCAGGAATCGATACCACCAATGTCAGCAGGAAACACACATCCCTATCATCTCAGTCAGCTGTCGGCGAATCGATCTGAAATTCCCTGCTGTGATTATGTCAGGATATGATACGGGAGTGGTGACACCAGGATATTGTTTAGAGAAACACACTGTTTTCACTTTACTCACTCCGGCGCGCCTTTATGCTAGTAATCCTGCAAGATTCTCTCGTATTCATGTGCGATTCTGTAACACTGTCTTCCCACTATTATCTCTTGGTCCCCTAACGTTTTGCTCCGGCTAATTATTTAATGTCTCGGTGCTCTATCACCGTTCTTTAGATTCGAACGAACTTGAAATAGTCACTTGACAAATATTAAATCGTTTATAAACTTGGAAGAAAATTACCTCCACGAATACTATTACTACATTATTAAAACATTCCACATATATCACTTTATGATTATACCTATAATTGCGCGGCACTTAGCAAATTTCGGAACTTAGCATCCCTTTATGACTCGGAGTACTGCGTGTTCACTTAACAAAGAATCACGACAAACTGTGTGAAACACACGCTTACGCTTACATATAGCAACTTACTACTAAGCTTCGGATTTCTGTACATGCAACCACGTCTGCTTATCTTCTCATTGGTTCTAACAATTATCCTGTATCTTTATTGTCTCTTCGGTTGAAAATTCGAAGCTTAAACGGTAAGAAAAGACCGTTGCCTACAGCGTCTACTTTCTCTTAAAACTAGGTTCTTCCCCTCGAAGTACTACAAAGAAACGTTGGATTTTTATGGCCCCACGCTCGGAAAAATACAATGAACATTTTGAAGCGAAGCTGCTTTATTTCGCCTAAATCTTGCAGATTTTCTCACGCAGTTACGCCTTTATTTATTGGACAATGTTAATGAAACCTAAAACATATTTACACTTCTGGCGAGCTCTTCAATGATGTTTTAATCCAATTACTTTAAAATTGAGAAAATTATCAAATTGCGTTTCAATTAATCATTAATAATTCATAAACAACAATTATTTAAGGATTCCTTTTTGTGCAGGTGTAATCAAGTAGAAATATCGCTATAAAATGCCCCCTTTTGTAAAAGCAAATGTGATTCAACCAAGACGGTTTTCTTTTTACAAAATACTGCCCTAACATGTACTGACTGATTACAAAAATAGATAGGTTAAACACACATATACACATAACTGATCCTGGAATATGGTGGATGCACATTAACATAAAAATTACACAGGCGTTATCGATGTGACACACATATTAAATGTTGCAAAGTGAATGTGTAGTGTGAGAAGATTTTCAAATTAAAGCTTTAATGGTATTCATTAAATACATAGCAAAACTTTATAACAAAAAATAAACAGAACTGTATTCTCACAGTGGTATCAATGCTTGTTGCTGCATAGAAGCAAACATAATTAAATAATAAATAAATAAAGTAGCATGTTTTCCCTCTAATTCAAGCTACAAATGATTAATATGCCTTTACTAACATATTGCTGATCACACGAATACAACAAAATTATAGACATAAATATAACCCAATTTTATTGCCATAATATGTATGTCATATTCGGTAAACCATATACATATAGGTACATATTTATTTCTAGTTTCTAAACCTGAGCAGCCAATTATAACAAAAGAGTAATTTGCATTTAGTAAACGAATATCATCATCTGCGGATGTTTTCCGGGGAATGCCCACCTTCTGACGAGAATATAGACCGTCTTCCGTACTTTCCTGAATAATTTTTATCCAGTAATTTACTATAAAAACACTTTTATGCACTGCCGTTGAAATTGCTGTAACAGTGCGACCAGCCTCCCACATACCCACGATACGTCCACGAGTAATTTCGCTAGTATACATGACTGGTTCTGAGACAAACATAAAAAGAAGCAAACGCATCGACCTTCCCTCTTTGACCTCTTATTACTGTGTAATCAAGCCACCACGCTCTGCGATAGGTAAGGTGCCTAAGGGCACGCCTCAAAGGACCGCAGAAAGCGATACAAAATCCGCCAAAGATTTTCTTTGTTGTTCTTTGTACAAAAGATGACTGTCTTCTGTCATTCATTCGTGAGCTGGGCGAATATTTCCGTCTTAAACAAGTTTCGAAGACACTAAAAATGCCAATAGCAAAGAAGCAGCTGCAAAGTACGGCATCAGAATGGGCTAGAATTGTGTTTGATAGTCACACTATCTTAGCTTCAAACAAGGTTTTCTCGCACATTACTGGGCGTACATCGGTAACCCGCATCAGACAGGGGATTTTTAACTGTAAAATATGACACCTCCAACGGTTTTTTCATGCAGGATTACTTCCTCAGGATAGTCAATCAGAGTAGGCTTATAGGTAGAGTCCAAGACCTCGCCACGGGACTTGATTCGAATTGTCACTGGTCACTTTCCTCCACAAACCCGTAACTTCATCCGAGTGACCGGAGTTTTATTTATGGACGCTCTTTAACCGCTGCGGTCCTTAGCGTCCCATTCTATACTGGGCGTAAGAAACCTGTAATTTTGCTCAGAGGCCTTTTTATCAGGCCTGAGGTTCTTTCACGTGCCGTAAATCTACTTCATTTTCGAAGGAAACCATGCTAAGGATTTTTATGCCCGAAAAAATCCATCGCCTTCCGCCGGGTTTGAACCCGCGACCTCGGAAACTAGAGGCTAGCATGGTAACCACTACACCACGGAGGACGACAATATACATAGTTCATCGAACTTCTAGCTTCCCTCGAGAACTACCCTTCGAGACTGGAACATGCTAACAGAGGATCCCCAAACCTCCAAAGATACCGCCGGGAACACAGAGATAGACGATCAGGTGATGTTTACTTATGGCAGGAAGTTCATCACATAGTGACCCTGCCAGAACCGATATAAAAATTAAATTGGGTTTTATTTATGGACGCTCTTTAACTACTGTGCGTTCCATTCTATATTGGGCGTGAAAGACCGGTGATATTTGCTCAGAGGCCTCTTTATCAAGCTTGACGTTCTTTTACGTGGCGCAAATCTACGACACGGGATCACCAGCTTTACTTTCCTTCCGAAGGAAGCCATGCTAAGGATTTTTACGCCCGAAAAAATCCATCGCACTCCGCCGGGTTTGAACCCGCGACCTAGGGAATTGGAGGCTAGCATGGCAACCACTACAACACGGAGGACAACGGCTCTTACGATGTTGATTAAAATACTACATATTAAAGATACGAGGGGCGTTTTAAAAGTAAGGTCCGATTTGCAATAAAGTACGAGCTAATACCTAAATATTTTTGGAAAACCTATTTTTTACCTAAGCCTTTGAACCTTACACTGCTTTTCTATCAGTTATCAATGTTTTTCGAGCATTTGTCTCAGCGTAGCATAAGTTTTCTGGAACCTCGTCGCAGATTTCCGCCGGTAGTTCATCTAAGAAACGTGTATTGTTTATGGAGTTAAATTGTTATGTATTGAAAACGAGCTGTGATAATCTCTCAGGGGATATTTGCGGTATATGTACGAAAGCTTCATGGTGTTAAAAAATGCTTTTATAGGTCGCGCCACGGATTTTGGCATGTCAACATTTTAATGGAAAGCTACGATGCGAGTCATTTACCCTATAGATGTATGGCACATACGGGGCTGCAGCTCGAAGAATGGTGCAAGTTGAGACGGGAGTTGTATACGGTGGAAGGAACTGGACAGAAGGAACCACGTGCTACTTGCAAGGGAGGTATTGAAACATCAAGAGGGCTGGCTGACTGGGCTAGCCCTGAAGGTCATATGCCAATATCCTGGCGAGACCTATAATACAGATTGAGCCAAAAGACTCCGAACCGCCTGCGCGGTGTTTTTCCTGTCTGCGTTCTCGGCGCTCGTTGCCGTCTGCCGCTATCATAGAAAGGCGCGCATGAAACCATACAACATTTTTAAAACTACTTTTAAAGGCTTTATTTAGGTATCAACTTTACGAAAGGAGATGCTGAAACTGGCCACCGTCGTTGTCCATATATTTTTGCCACCTCTTTAGGAGACTATCCATCACTCGCCGTAGTTCGCGCTGAGAAATGTCCTGGCGGATATTTTGTTTTAATGCTTCCAGGGTGTGTGGGTTTGTCTTGTACACTTTATTTTTAAGTTACCCCGAGGGGTATTTTATAATAATATTGCCCCGGCTGCGCGGTGTTTTTCCACTGGGCGTGTGGAAATATGATAAAAACATGATAACGTACTGCTACTATAAACAAAGTCACGCTGTTGTGGTTTTGTTCTGCAGTGTGAAGTGCAGTATTGAATTGACGGTGATGTGATCTAGTTCAGCTATTACGAGTTATTTATTATTTTGTCTATAATATCTTTGTATGTTATGGCTCAGCATATATTTTCTACTGCACCGCGTGTATTTATTTTTAATTCGTATGTGTTAACTCGATTAGCTCACCAAGTGAAAGTGCGATTTGCAGAAAGATTTCAAGGCCATTCAACAATCCATGAACTTTACAGTAAATTTCAAGCCACAGGAAGTGTTCAGGCTAAGAAACCTAAAAGACGACGTTCGATTCTTAACGAAGAAACATTAGACGACATCGGTCCTCATTTGGAAAATTCCCCCCCCCCCAAAAAAAATCCATTATGGATAGTTTCCTAAAGAGGTGCCAAAAAAGTACGGACAACGACGGTGGCCAGTTTCAGCATTTCCTTTCATAAAGTTGGTAAGTAAAGCCTTTAAAAGTACTTTTAAAAATGTATGGTTTCATCCGCGCTTTTCTGTGATAGCTGCAGACGGCAACGAGCGCCCAGGACGCGGACAGGAAAAACACCGCGCAGGCGGTTCGGAGTCTTTTGGCTCACTCTGTATATGGCCTGGAAATTAAGAAATTCATTTACAGCATTACATTGTTCTGGAATATCAGAGAGTTTTTTTTTTTTCCTCCCTTCTCCTGGGATGCTTTCAATGCCATAAAGAAATCCATTTAGAGCATTACATTGTTCTAGAACATTGGATAGTTTTTTTTCAGCCTTCTCCTGGGAGTTTGCTTCTAATGCCATATAAGGAAATCCATGTATAGCATCACATTGTTCTAGAACATTGGAGAGGTTTTCTTTCTCCTTCTCCTGGGATTTTGCTGCAGCAGTAGGCCTGGTCTACCAATGAGGATGAGCCAATAGCAAGGATTGGGGTGAAAGCTTCTGGGGGAACGCTGATGCCTTACTGGTCCCTGGTCTTGTGGTGGGGAGACGGACTGGCTCTATTTGAGTGAGGGACTTGTTTGCCCTGTCCACAGCCTGCCAAGATGTCCTAGTGCTTCAAGTGAAAATTGCAGTGAATAGTGAAGTGTTCATAATAGAAGAAGGGAGAAGACTTCAGTTGAGATTCGCCGAGGTGACAGTGGAATGATGGGGCCAGCTTCAAATGGTGAGTGAGCATATTTATTTTCATTGCTTTAGTGACGAATGTTCATAGTTGAATTTATGATATTGCAAGTACAAAGTGTGGTTAGTACATCCGCTGCCACGACCATAGGGAGCGAGGAAGAAATTACAGGGAAAATACTTTAAAAAATCGGTGACTACCGTTTTCCATAATACTAATTAACGAAATAGAAGTGATTTAATTAGTAGATGTTGCCCGAACGAAGTCATATTGCTTTCCAACCCTATATAGCTTATGCAGTTTTACAGAAGTATAGAGATTAGATTCATTATGCCCTATCCGTAGGCATTATCGCTTATGATAGTTACTGGTTAGTGTACTTATTTAAATTACTTTAGTTTGACGGATGATGTGTTCGGTATATAACGCAGAGCATAGTGACACAAGATGGCGGCTGAACCCAAGACTGGCTTCAGAGATGCAGGTGGCATTGTCGCCATGCGTTACAGTTATATAAGACAAAGAGGCAATGATTGTTATAAATGCATTAAAATATGTTATCTGCAGGGTAAATTAATGTCAAATATTTTTATTGATAACAATTAAGCAATAAAATAACCATATAAATGTGACGTGTGTAGTGTAACTTCTTTAAAGGAACAAAAAGTGGCCATAATTATCGTAACTGTGTTGAAATATGCAATCTGCAGCGTAAACTAGTGTCAATTATTTTATTGACAACAGTTAAGCAATAAAAAACACATGTAAAAATGACGTGTGTAGTGTATCTTCTTTAAAGGAACAAAAAGTGGCAGTGATGATTATAAATGCATTGAAATATGTTATCTACAGCGTAAATTGGTGTCAATTATCTTTATTGATAACAGTTAAGCGATAATATAATCATGTAAAAGTGACGTGTGTAGTGTAACTTCTTTAAAGGAAAAAAAGTGGCAGTGATGATTATAAATGCATTGCAATATGTTATCTGCAGCGTAAATTGGTGTCAATTATCTTTATTGATAACAGTTAAGCGATAATATAATCATGTAAAAGTGACGTGTGTAGTGTAACTTCTTTAAAGGAACAAAGTGGCAGTGATGATTATAAATGCATTGCAATATGTTATCTGCAGCGTAAATTGGTGTCAATTATCTTTATTGATAACAGTTAAGCGATAATATAATCATGTAAAAGTGACGTGTGTAATGTAACTTCTTTAAAGGAACAAAGTGGCAGTGATGATTATAAATGTATTGCAATATGTTATCTGCAGCGTAAATTGGTGTCAATTATCTTTGATGATAACAGTTAAGCGATAATATAATTATGTAGGTAAATGCGACGTGTGTAGTGTAACTTCTTTAAAGGAAACAAAAATGGCAACGATTATTATAAATGTATTGATATATTTTATCCGCAGCGTAAATTAGTGTCAAATATTTTAATTGGTGACAGTTAATCAATAAAATAATAATGTAAACGTGAAGTGTGTAGTGTAACTTCTTTAAAGGAACAAAAAGTGGCATTAATTATCGTAACTGTGTTGAAATATGCAATCGGCAACGTAAATAACTGTCAATTATCTATATAGATAACAGTTAGGCAACAATATACTTAATCATGTAGCTAAATCCGACGTGTGTAGTGTAATTTCTTAAAGGAACAAAAAGTGGCAACGATTATTATAAATGTATTGAAATATGTTATCTGCAGCGGAAATTGGTGTCAATTATTTTTTATTGATAATAGTTAATTGATAAAATAATCATGTAAAAGTGACGTGCGTAGTGAGACATCTTTAAAGGAACAAAAAGTGACAATTATTATTATAAGTGTATTGAAATATGTTATCTGCAGCGGAAATTAGCGTCAATAAGTTTTATTGATAACATATATCGATAAAATAATCATGTAAGTGTGACGTGTGTAGTGAGACTTCTTTAATGGAACAAAAAATGGCAGTGATTATAAATGTATTGAAATACGTTATCTGCAGCGTAAATTTGTGTCAACTCTTTTTATTGATAACAGTTAAGCAATAAAAAAGAACATCTAAAAGTTACGTGTGTAGTGTTACTTCTTTAAAAGAGCAAAAAGTGGCAATAATTATTATAAATGTATTGAAAGGTGTTATCTGCAGCGTAAATTAGTGTCAGTTATCTTTCTTGTTAACAGTTAAGCGAAAAAATATTCATGTAAATGTAGGGTGTGTAGTGTAACTTCTTTAAAAGAACGAAAAGTGGCGGTGATTATTATGAAAGTATTGAAATATAGTATCTGTAGCGTAAATAAGTGTCAATTATGTTTATTGATAACAGTAAATCAATAAAATAATAATATAACTGCGAAGTGTGTAGTGTAGCTTTTTTAATGTAACAAAAAGTGGCCATAATTATCTAACTGTGTTGAAATATGCAATCGGAAGCGTAAATTAGTGTTAATTATCCTTATTGATAACGGTTACACAAACATATGATTATGTAAATGTGACTTGTGTAGTGTAACTGCTTTAAAGGGAAAAAAGTGGCGGTTATTATTATAAATGTATTGAAATATAGTATCTGCAGCGTAAATATGTGTCAATTATTTTTATTGATAACAGTTAATCAATAAAAAATAATCATGTAAATGTGACGTGTGTAGTGTAGCTTCTTTAAAGGAACAAATAGTTTCGGTGATTATTATAAATGTGTTGAAATATAGGTAGTATCTGCAGAGTAAATTAGTGTCAATTGTTATTATTGATAACAGTTAATCAATAAAAAATGCATGTAAAAGTGACGTGTGTAGTGTAGCTTCTTTAAAGGAACAAAAAGTGGCAATTATTATTATAAATGTATTGAAACATGTTATCTGCAGCGCAAATTAGTGTCAATTATTTTTATTGGTGACAGTTAATCAATAAAATAATAATGTAAACGTGAAGTGTGTAGTGTAACTTCTTTAAAGGAACAAAAAGTGGCATTAATTATCGTAACTGTGTTGAAATATGCAATCGGCAACGTAAATAACTGTCAATTATCTATATAGATAACAGTTAAGCAACAATATACTTAATCATGTAGCTAAATCCGACCTGTGTAGTGTAATTTCTTTAAAGGAACAAAATGTGGCAACGATTATTATAAATGTATTGAAATATGTTATCTGCAGCGTAAATGAGTGTCAAATATTTTTATTGATAACAGTTAATCAATAAAATAATAATGTAAATGTGATGTGTGTAGTGTAACTTCTTTAATGGACCAAAAAGTGGCCATAATTATTCTGTGTTGAAATATGCAATCGGAAGCGTAAATTAGTGTTAATTATCGTTATTGATAACGGTTACGCGTAAAAATAATCATGTAAATGTGACTTGTGTAATGTAACTTCTTTAAAGGGACAAAAAGTGGCGGTGATTATTATAAATGTATTGAAATAAAGTATCTGCAGCGTAAATAAGTGTCAATTATTTTTATTGATAACAGTTAATCAATAAAAAATTCATCTAAACGTGACGTGTGTGGCGTAGCTTCTTTAAAGGAACAAAAAGTGGCAATTATTATTGTAAATGTATTGGAATATGTTATCTGCAGCGGAAATTGGTGTCAATTATTTTTTATTGATAACAGTTAATTGATAAAATATTCATGTAAATGCGACGTGCGTGGTGAGACTTCTTTAAACGAGCAAAAAGTGGCAATTATTATTATAAATGTATTGAAAGATGTTATCTGCAGCGGAAATTGGTGTCAATTATTTTTATTGATAACGGTTAATCAATAAAACAATCATCTAAAAGTGACGTGTATAGTGTAACTTCTTTAAAGGAACAAAAAGTGGCAATTATTATTATAATAAATGTATTTTAATATGTTATCTGAAGCGGAAATTAGTGTCGATTATTTTTTATTCATAACGGTTAATTGATAAAATAATCATGTAAATGTGACGTGCGTAGTGAAACTTCCTTAAAGGAACAACAAGTGACAATTTTTTATTATAAATGTATTGGAATATGTTATCTGCAGCGGAAATTAGTGTCAATAATTTTTATTGATAGCAGTTAATCAATAAAATAATAATGTAAATGTGATGTGTGTAGTGTAACTTCTTTAATGGACCAAAAAGTGGCCATAATTATTCTGTGTTGAAATATGCAATCGGAAGCGTAAATTAGTGTTAATTATCGTTATTGATAACGGTTACGCGTAAAAATAATCATGTAAATGTGACTTGTGTAACGTAACTTCTTTAAAGGGACAAAAAGTGGCGGTGATTATTATAAATGTATTGTACTAAGTATCTGCAGCGTAAATAAGTGTCAATTATTTTTATTGATAACAGTTAATCAATAAAAAATTCATCTAAACGTGACGTGTGTGGCGTAGCTTCTTTAAAGGAACAAAAAGTGGCAATTATTGTAAATGTATTGCAATATGTTATCTGCAGCGGAAATTGGTGTCAATTATTTTTTATTGAAAACAGTTAATTGATAAAATATTCATGTAAATGTGACGTGCGTGGTGAGACTTCTTTAAACGAGCAAAAAGTGGCAATTATTATTATAAATGTATTGAAAGATGTTATCTGCAGCAGAAATTGGTGTCAATTATTTTTATTGATAACGGTTAATCAATAAAACAATCATCTAAAAGTGACGTGTATAGTGTAACTTCTTTAAAGGAACAAAAAGTGGCAATTATTATTATAATAAATGTATTTTAATATGTTATCTGCAGCGGAAATTAGTGTCGATTATTTTTTATTCATAACGGTTAATTGATAAAATAATCATGTAAATGTGACGTGCGTAGTGAAACTTCCTTAAAGGAACAACAAGTGACAATTTTTTATTATAAATGTATTGGAATATGTTATCTGCAGCGGAAATTAGTGTCAATAATTTTTATTGATAGCAGTTAATCAATAAAATAATAATGTAAATGTGATGTGTGTAGTGTAACTTCTTTAATGGAACAAAAAGTGGCTATAATTATTCTGTGTTGAAATATGCAATCGGAAGCGTAAATTAGTGTTAATTATCGTTATTGATAACGGTTACGCGTAAAAATAATCATGTAAATGTGACTTGTGTAATGTAACTTCTTTAAAGGGACAAAAAGTGGCGGTGATTATTATAAATGTATTGTACTAAGTATCTGCAGCGTAAATAAGTGTCAATTATTTTTATTGATAACAGTTAATCAATAAAAAATTCATCTAAACGTGACGTGTGTGGCGTAGCTTCTTTAAAGGAACAAAAAGTGGCAATTATTATTGTAAATGTATTGGAATATGTTATATGCAGCGGAAATTGGTGTCAATTATTTTTTATTGATAACAGTTAATTGATAAAATATTCATGTAAATGTGACGTGCGTGGTGAGACTTCTTTAAACGAGCAAAAAGTGGCAATTATTATTATAAATGTATTGAAAGATGTTATCTGCAGCGGAAATTGGTGTCAATTATTTTTATTGATAACGGTTAATCAATAAAACAATCATCTAAAAGTGACGTGTATAGTGTAACTTCTTTAAAGGAACAAAAAGTGGCAATTATTATTATAATAAATGTATTGGAATATGTTATCTGCAGCGGAAATTAGTGTCAATAATTTTTATTGATGGCAGTTAATCGATAAAATAATCATGTAAAAGTGACGTGCGTAGTGAGACTTCTTTAAAGGAACAAAAAGTGGCATTAATTATCGTAACTGTGTTGAAATATGCAATCGGCAACGTAAATAACTGTCAATTATCTATATAGATAACAGTTAAGCAATAATGTTCCTAATCATGTCGGTAAATGCGACGCGTGTAGTGTTACTTCTTTAAACGAATAAAAAGTGGCAATTATTATTATAAATGTATTGAAATATGTTATCTGCGGCGTAAATTAGTGTCATTTATCTTTCTTGTTAACAGTTAAGCAAAAAAATAATCATGTAAATGTAGGGTGTGTAGTGAACTTCTTTTAAGGAACGAAAAGTGGAGATGATTATTATAAATGTATTGAAAATAGTATCTGCAGCGTAAATTGGTGTCTAATATTTTTATTTATAACAGTTAATCAATAAAATCATAATGTAAATGCGAAGTGTGTAGAGTAACTTCTGTAATGGAACAAAAAGTGCCCATAATTATCCTTACTGTATTGTAATATGCAATCGGCAGCGTAAATTAGTTTTAATTATCCTTATTGATAACGGTTACGCAAAAATATAATCATGTAAATGTGACTTGTGTAGTGTAAATTCTTTAAAGGAACAACAACTGGCAGTGATTATTATAAATGCATTGAACTATGTTATTTGCAGCGTAAATTAGTGTCATTTATCTTTACTGATAAGAGTTAGACAATAAAATAATCATGAAAATGTGGCGTGTGTATTGTAACTTCTTTGAAGAAGGAAAAAATGGCGGTGATTATTATAAATGTATCTGCAGCGTAAATAAGTGTCAATTATTTTTATTGATAACAGTTAATCAATAAAAAATAATCATGTAAATGTGACGTGTGTAGTGTAGCTTCTTTAAAGGAACAAATAGTTTCGGTGATTATTATAAATGTGTTGATATATAGGTAGTATCTGCAGAGTAAATTAGTGTCAATTGTTATTATTGATAACAGTTAATCAATAAAAAATGCATGTAAAAGTGACGTGTGTAGTGTAGCTTCTTTAAAGGAACAAAAAGTGGCAATTATTATTATAAATGTATTGAAACATGTTATCTGCAGCGCAAATTAGTGTCAATTATTTTTATTGGTAACAGTTAATCGATAAAATAATCATGTAAATGTGACGTGCGTAGTGAGACTTCATTAAAGGAACAAAAAGTGGCAGTGATGATTATAAATGCATTGAAATATGCTCTCTGCAGCGTAAATTGGTGTCAATTATCTTTGATGATAACAGTTAAGCGATAATATAATCTTGTAAAAGTGACGTGTGTAGTGTAACTTCTTTAAAGGAACAAAAAGTGGCTATAATTATCGTAACTGTGTTGAAATATGTAATCGGCAGTGTAAATTAGTGTGAATTATCTTTATTGATAACAGTTACGCTAAAATATAATTATGTAAATGTGACGTGTATTGTAACTTCTTTAAAGGAACAAGAAGTAGTGGTGATTATTATAAATGTATTGAAATATGTTATGTGTAGCGTAAATAAGTGTCAATTATCTAGGTATAAAGATGACAGTTAAGCAATAAAATAATTATGTAAATGCGACGTGAGTAGTGAAACTTCTTTAAAGGAACAAAACGTGGCAGTGATTATAATAAATTTATTGAAATATGTTATTTGCAGTGTAAATTAGTGTCAATTATCTATAAAGATGACAGTTAAGCAATAAAATAATCATGTAGATGCGACGTGTGTAGTGTAACTACTTTAAAGGAACAAAAAGTGGTAATAATTATCTAAATGTATTGGAATATGTTATCTGCAGAGTAATTTAGTGAATTATCTTTATTGATAACTGTTAAGCAATAATATAATCATGTAAATGCGACTTGTGTAGTCTAACATCTTTAAAGAAACAAAAGTGGCTATAATTATCGTAACTCTGTTGAAATATCAATCGGCAGCGTAAATTAGTGTCAAATATCTTTCGTGATAATAGTTAAACAATAATATAATCATGTAAATGCGACCAGTGTATTGTAACTCCTTTAAAGGAACAAAAAGTGACAATAATTATCTAAATGTATTCAAAAATATTATCTGCTGCGTAAATTACTGTCAATTATCTTTATTGATAACAGTTTAAGCAATTAAAATAATCATACAAAAGTGACGTGTGTGGTATAACTTCTTTAAAGGAGCAAAACGTGGCAATGATTATTATAAATGTATTGGCGTATGTTATCTGCAGCATAAATTAGTGTCAATTATGTTTCTTGATAACAGATAAGCAACAAAGTAATGATGTAAATGTGACGTGTGTAGTGTAACTACTTTAAAGGAACAAAAAGTGGCAATGATTATTATAAATGTATTGACGTATGTTATCTGCAGCATAAATTAGTGTCAATTATGTTTCTTGATAACAGATAAGCAACAAAGTAATGATGTAAGTGTGGCGTGTGTAGTGTAACTACTTTAAAGGAACAAAAAGTGGCAATGATTATTATAAATGTATTGACGTATGTTATATCCGGCATAAATTAGTGTCAATTATGTTTCTTGATAACAGTTAAGCAACAAAGTAATGATATAAATGTGACGTGGGTAGTGTTACTACTTTAAAGGAACAAAAGTGGCAATGATTATTATAAATGTATTGGAATATGCTGTCTGCAGCGTAAATTAGTGCCAATTATGTTGCTTGATAACAGTTGAGCAATAAAATAATCATGTATCTAAATGTGACGTGTGTAGTATAACCTTCTTAAAGGATCAAAAGTGGCAATGATTATCATAAATGTGAAGAAATGTGCAATCTGCAGCGTAAATTAGTGTCAATTACCTATCTGTGTTAATAACAGTTAAGCAATAAAACAATAATATAAATGCGACGTGTGTGGTGTAACTTCTTTAAAGGAATAAAAAGTGGCGATAATTACTATAAATGTATTGATGTATGTTATCTGCAGCGTAAATTAGTGTCAATTATCTTTATTGATAACAGTTAAGCAATAAAATAAGCATATAAATGCGACGTGTGTAGTGTAACTTCTTAAAAGGAACAAAAAGTGGCAGTGATTATCATAAATGTGTTGAAATATGTTATCTGCAGCGTAAATTAGCGTAAACTATCTTTATTGATAACAGTTAAGCAATAAAATATCTAATCATAGCTATAAATGCAATGTTTGTGGTGTAACATTTTTAAGGGAACAAAAAGTGGCAGTGATTATCATAAATGTGTTGAAATATGCAATCTGCAGCGTAAATTAGTGTCAAATACCTGTAGGTATTGATAACAGTTAAGCAATGAAATTATCATGTAAATGTGACGTGTGTAGTGTAACCTTCTTAAAGTACCAAAAGTGGCAATGAGTATCATAAATGTGTTGAATTATGCTATCTGCAATGTAAATTAGTGTCAATTACCTGTATTGATAACAGTTAATCAATAAAATAATCATGTAAATGTGACGTGTGTAGTGTAACTTCTGTAAAGGGGAAAAAAGTGACCTAATTATCGTAACTGTGTTGAAATATGCAATTGGCAGCGTAAATTAGTGTCAATTATTTACATAGATAACAGTTAAGCAATAAAATAATCATGTAAATGTGACATGGTATTGTAACTTCCTTAAAGGAACAAGAAATACCAATGATTATCATAAATGTGTTGAAATATGTTATCTGCAGCGTGAATTAGTGTTAATTACCTGTATTGAGAACAGTTAAGCAATAAAATAATCTTGTAAATGCGACGTGTGTAATGTAACTTCTTTAAAGGAACAAAAAGCGGCAATGATTATTATAAATGTATGGAAGTATCTTATCTGCAGCTTATATTAGTGAATTGTCTTTATTGATAACAGTTAAGCAATAATCATGTAAATGCGACGTGTGTAGTGTAACTTTTTTAAAGGAACAAAAAGTAGCAATGATTATTAAAATGTATTAAAATATGTTACCTCCAGCGTAAATTAGTATCAATTATTTACATAGATAGCAGTTAAGCAATAAAATAATCATGTAAATACGATGTGTGTAGTGTAACTTCTTTAAAGGAACCAAACGTGACAATAATTATCATAAATTTATAAGTGTATTATCTGCAGCGTAAATTAGAGTCAATTATCTCTACTAATAATAGTTATGCAATAATCATATAGGTAACGATTCGGACTTCTACCCGCGTACCGGAATATTTTGGTTGAGCCATCACCAATATCGGTATTATAAGCATTCCTGCAAATAGTTTTTAAAAATATTTCAGTGTAAATTAAATAAGAATTTTACTATTACTGTTCAGATTTTCAGTATCCCGTTGGCTCATTACTTACCAACGGTACATCATTTTCTAAATAAATGCAGAAAAATCATTCCCGAAGTAATCCTAGCGTATGGCAGCATAAGATAGTTAAATTTTAAGAATTCTATTTACTAAAAACATACATTTACTTCAGTGTCTTACGGCTTCTCGCCTCAAAATCTTCCTTACAGGAAAAACGAAGTGCCTATCGTTGAATCGTAAGCATTTCTTTTTAAAATGTTTCTCATGTTGAAATGGGCACATGTGCAATTTGAAGCTTAATTCTAACCAAAACGTCTTGAACATTGTAACGGAGTAGATATATTTCATGTTGCCCAACAGTATTGTTGCTGTTTATAGAAACCGTGCAAGCTAAGGATTATTTGCATCTGAAGATAGTTTTTGGATTATAAAACAAACACGAAGTTCAAATTACTAGTGACTATATTATGTACTACAGCCTGATTTTACTTCATTTCAGTAACATATGTGATGTAATCAGTTTTGATTATTTTGTGTGTGACGCCTTAAAACTGCAGTGGCTTTGGGTCTTGACTTCAAGTATCACAAGTAGGGTCCGGGTTACGTATATGTAATTACATATTTTAATGCTACATATTTATGTACGAATAAAAGGCAAACTTTAACGAGATACATATGCACGCATGTTGTACATAAATTTTATTTTATTTTTATTTGCATGTTTGATATAATATTACTAATTTCACACATTACTATATTATTTTACTTATTTTAATATTGTTGTAGAATTGTTATACATTTTACAATAGACTAGCCACTGTGTAATAGCGGCTAGTCTTCTGCTATGAATGGTGAGGTGTGACTGTTGCCAACCGTGCGACTCTAAAACCCGCAGTAACCAGGACATCCGGTAATTTTGCTCAGAGGCCTCTTTATCAGGCTTCAGGTTCTTTTACGTGCCGTAAATCTACGACACGGGACCACCGGTTTTACTTCCCTTCCGAAGGAAGCCACGCTAAGGATTTTTACGCCCGAAAAAATCCATCGCCCTCCCCGGGTTTGAACCCGCGACCTCAGGAACTAGAGGCTAGCACGGTACCACTAGTCCACAGAGGACTACAGATACAGTGTTATTACTATTATATCTTCCTGTTTGAATTACTAACTTTGTTCTTTCGTTTTTGTACGCCGTGCAAAAATGGATATTTTTTCCACTCTTAACAAAGCAAGAAAGATTACACAATAGAATTTTCGGGAAATACGTGAAGAAATTAATGGCAACAAAACAAACCTTTGTCTATTGGCGTGTCAAAGTAACGAAGCCAATCATGAATACCTCCAGGCTTATGATAATTTTAAAATACTTGGTAGCGAAAAAAATTAAGTACGTATTTTCAGTTTTCATAAAAAAAGTTGTTAGAACAAATGCCAAATTTTGTAATTTCAACACATGCTGGATTTATTTCCCACACAAAAACAACCAATTTAGTGGGAAAGGTACGTTTCCTCATGCAATGATATGTCACTACTTTTATGTGTTGTAATACTCAGCGCGTTGATGTTTGTTTGGTTGGCAACGCAACATTTACTGACGTCACGCTCCCTCCGTCCACAGCAGATGACTAGCCGGAATTATACAGCATTACCCATTTTCAGGTTATTTTGTGCTCTATTGAAATATTATTATTATTTCATTATCCATTATCGTAGCAGGAAAGGAAAACTATGTGAACATTTTTTTATTGTGCTACTCATATATTGTCGTCAATCCCATATATTTTTATTATCTACATTGAAAGCTAAATTTCACAAGTTCGATGTGAACAACAATGGCTTTCGCCCGCCTCCGTGGTGTGGGGGTGGCATGTCTGCCTCACATTCAAGAGGTCCCAAGTTCGAATATCGATTACGATGAGTTACCTGGATAATATTTTTCCGGGGTTTTCCCTTATCCTGAAAAGAGAATACCGGGTAACTTCAAGCTCTATGGACCCCGGACTCATTTGAGCATCATTTCCTTCATCGTCCAATATGACCAAAGCGGTTAGAGGACGCTAAACAGAAACAACAGAAATTACCAACTCATTTTAAACGTTTCCCTTTCCTGTTCTCAAAACGCATCACAAGTTGCATTTATGTTAACCATGGCACCAGTGGCTTCTTCGCTGCCATCAAAGCTGAAAACATGGATTTATTTTGACAGCGCTTTCACAACAGATGATAAACAGGCATTTTCAGATAGATCGCCAGTTTCAGCTCCCAAAGAATAAATAAATAAGTAAAATAAGGCCTTTAAAAATAATTTTCTCTACTCCCCACAAAGGTTAGGTGTCCAGGGGTCTCCGAAAGAGTTTACACACGAACCCCCCCAAAAATCTTTTGTTATCTGTAGTTTTGAAATCTTAATTTATTTTCACTGACTCTCACTTCCGTCCTCAACTGGGGCAGAGTTGAGATGCTCACAGATTAGATGTAACTGGTGAAAATAGCTCAGCTAATTTTGTGAAACATCCTGAAGACCAATTTGTAATTTGTTCAAACATACAGACCACTGCCGATACATGCACACCTGTTTTGTAACTTCGCACGATCCATTTTCAATTAATTTTCCGATTTTGCCAGAATCCATTGTACCTAAAAGGTGTGCTTTCTTGATAAACTCAAAATTTGCATGCATCAGCAAGTGTGTTTGTCTTTGAGAAGTCCAGCTTTTAACCATTTCAGTTTCATTCCTAAAAAGCTGCTGTAGGACAAATTGACACCATCTGTTTACTTTAAAAACTTTTTGTACAAGATCTTCCTTGAATCTGTGTCAAATCTGGCCTCAGGAAACACTCCTCGAGTTTTGCTTTTATTTCTATTTGGACAAGGACATCACAATACCTCATGCAATTGCCAGATCTGGTTCTCTTTCGAAGAAGCTCCCCACCGAATTTTGTAACTTCAGCTCTTTTTACTGAAATACTCAGCGGGAAGACTTTTTCTTTATTTCTTGTATTTCTTTTACAACACTACCGAAACCCCTTATGTCAAAACTCTGCATTTTAAAGCTGTTTCTAATTTGGTGTGACCCACCTTCCAAGAGTTTCTTCCTCACTTCCCCTTGTCCAGTTCGTATTGTCTTCTTAAGTAATTTGCTAGGAGACAGTGAGGCTATAGAGGTTTTGAATGATGACGTCATATGAGTATGCCTTAGTTTTCCTTTTAGCTGCTTATTTTCATGGTTTTTCAGCTTATTTACTTCTTTTTTGTTTCCTTAAGTGCCTTCTTCGTTCATTATTCTCTTATTTTCTTTGGTATTTCGTGTCTATTAAGTGCTTGTGGAAAGTTAAATCCCTTAAGAAGTTAAAATTTATTTTATATTCATGTATTTTCTCGTTATTTTATTTGAAATAACAAAGATTAATCTGGGTTATGGATTTTGTTAGAATAAATCATGAACACTATCAGAAAATAATAAGTCATCACCCCCGTCATCCTCCGTGGACTAGTGGTATCGTGCTAGCTTCTAGTTCCCAAGGTCGCGGGTTCAAACCCGGCGGAGAGCATGTCTTCCTTCGGAAGGGAAGTAAAGCCGGTGGTCCTGTGTCGTAGATTTACGGCACGTAAAAGAACCTCAAGCCTGATAATGAGGCCTCTGAGCAAAATTACCGGTCTTTTCACGCCCAATATGGAATGGGACGCTAAGAACCATAGTAGTTAAAGAGCGTCCATAAATAAAACTCAATTTAATTTAGCCTTTATCCCTATAAAAATGGGGACGGAGGTGAGAATTGTAGGGAAATTAATCTTTTTGCCTTTTCCTTTGGAAATACTATTCAGCTTGGTTACACCATTATTTTCTCGCCAAATATTTTCAAATTTACATTATGTTTTCTTACCCCACGAGGCAAACTAAGACGGAGTTATAATGTAGGATCGAACAGAACACCAAGTAATGTTAAAAGGTTGCATCGTCACAGACTTCAAGCTGCACTCTACTGGCGGCAAGAAAGACATTTCTTGGGACGGATGCGAGAAAAAAGAAGCCCCAAGAAAAACAAGCATCCCTTCTATGTTACAAAAAGTACTGTTAATATCGAATATTATACTCCATATATTTCCACTCATGATAGGCTTATTGAAACTCGAATAATTGAGTGAAATATCTGATCATAAGTGCTTAACTGTTGTCACTTTGAGAGGAACCAAGGAACGAAGTGTGCAATTTACCCATATTTTGGGTGCATATCAATTAGAGTGATAAACAAAATTAATGGTTGATACGTAAAGGAGTGTTTATGATTTACTTTTATTATAACATAAGTGCTTCTAAAAGAAAAAAAGGGGCGGGAAACTCTGGATCACACCGAGGGTGATCTATTTGAAAATGCCTCTAAAATAGTCCTGTGCCAAACTTGTGATAAGCGTATAGGGCGTATGATAAAGTCTCATATACCTACTATCAACATTTAGAAGCCATCTACTTATTAGGAACTATCAATTGTTTTTTTCTTTCATAGAAACAGGTAAGTACTATTTACACAATTACAGGGGCAGGCTACATCATCCATTGGTGAATTTTACAACTGGAATAAACTTCAGGTACGTGGATTTAATTACTCTTCTTCTTGTGTTTCAGTACTTTGCAGCAGAAGTGAATTGATTATGATTAAAATAGTGATCTCAGTTTGACTACCTGTAAACTTCTATCAAAATAGAAAAATCTTGTTTTTGGATACAATTGCTTCATTACATATTTATTTAAATATTTAACCAACTTTGTTTACATATTTATGTACTTATTTCTGAAATTGATATTACCTAAAATCCGGGCCTGTCGATAAGTTGTAGGAACGTACTTTTTGATATTTTCAGGACTTCAGTAACTAACTGGCGGTTAGGATAGACATTAATCCACGTGCATGAAACGGTATTAGTGTAATGATATGACTTAAATGATGCGAGCTGTTTATCGAAGTCAGCGATTTTCTTTTCTCTAGCCTTAATTTCCTCACTTCCCGAGCGTTGTGTGATGATGCGTATGGCTTCTGTCATCACTGGACGACCTATGTTTGTATATTTCACGAGGGATAAATGTTAAGCGTGGCCGTAATATAACTACATTTAAAGCAGGAATTTTCCTGCTATAGCTCAATGGAAGCAACTCTGCGAATGATAGAATGGTTGTGTGATGATGCGTATGGCTTCTGTCATCACTGGACGACTTATGTTTGTATATTTCACGAAGGATAAACGTTAAGCGTGGCCGTAATATAACTACATTTAAAGAAGGAATTTGCCAACAATAGTATAGCTCAATGGAAGCAACTCTGCGAATGATAGAGTGGTTGTGAGATGATGCGTATGGCTTCTGTCACCACTGGACGACTTATGTTTGTATATTTCACGAGGGATACACGTTAAGCGTGGCCGTAATATAACTACATTTAAAGCAGGAAGTTTCCAACAATAGTATAGCTCAATGGAAGCAACTCTGCGAATGATAGAATGGTAGGCGATGCACGTAAACGTTTGGGATTTTTATTTAGAAATTCTAAAGATCTTAAATGTTGTTTTTCGTTGATTTTATTTTATAATATTTACGTTAGGTCTGAAGTCGAATATCTTTCACCAATTTGGAATCATATTTTAAGACTCTTATAAAAATAAAATTGAAATAATTCACAAAAGTCTGTAGGATTTCTTTATTGAAAGAAATATAACAGATCATCAAATAGTGATGGTTGCAGTACCCGAATCTTATAGGTGAATTTAATATTGACAATCTGAGTGTTAGAAGAGCATTTACCGATCAAATGTTACTTTAGAAATTGGTTAACTATGTTATAGATAATCCATGCTTCTTAGAACAATTAAACTTTAATGTAAGGCATTTGAACCTGAGATTACGTTTTCCTTTTATCTTCCAGATTTCTAGGTCTATCATTATGTAAGAATTGTATTTTATTTAGAGTGTGTTTAATGTATAATGAAATATGACTGGAAAGTGTACTTTATTTTTCTCTCGAGTGCCCTTCATTAAAAAATATTGTCAAGAGAACTAAGGGCGTTACTGATTGCTTGGCTTGTTTGTTTGTCTGTTTTTATTTTGTCTGTGTGTATGTGCTTTTGTTTATTTGTATATATTGTACACTGTTCTTTTATTTGTCTAACCCTTATGTAATTGGGGCCAATGCCCTGTTGAAGGAGTAAATAAATAAATATATCAAAATGGATTGTCATTAATTTTTCGTCGGTATTAAAAGCGTGCAAATATAAACACCTTATTTGCATTGCATTCTGTAAGCAAGTGGTTGAAAAATAGGGTTATGTGTGGTCTTTAATGTCGTAATTATCTTACAATACTCCAGCGCATTTAAGGGGAGATTAAAAGCCATATTCCGCCACTGTTAAACCTAAATTCATGACTCATTTTCTCAGAAACTATTCAAGCAATCAGACTGACATTTTTGCAGGATATGTATGCTTGCCTTCCAAAAGCACTGTTCTACGTTTTTACATTAAGTGTGTTTATTACGATAGATAGTATTTTTATTCAATTATATCATTTTTGGATTAACATTTATCAGCAATTACTTTTTAAGATACCAACCATCATATTAACACCAAGTACATCACAAAACACTTAGAGGTTGTTTTTGTAATCCTAAAATTTAATTTATCTTCAGTAATTTCTGAGAAAACGGGTTATTTGTACCAGAAAACGTTAATCACACGAAAAGCTGTTCAAAGCAAAAATGGGGAAAAACTCGCACATGTTTGTAAAGAAAGAAACCACATGACTTGTGGATACGCACTTAACAGTGGTACTAGAATGCGGAATGAAACTTCCCCTTAAAGATGGGCTAAAGTTTGTCTCTCTACTCCAAAGTGTGTAGCTATATGTTATGTATTCGTTTAGTGCGTTATGCTGTACACACACACGCACTCCTTTTTCTAAAAGTGCTTTTTGTTTTCGGGGCCTAGGAACATGTATTTGCTGTAAGTATTCTCGGTAGGTATATAATTTGGGGGGGGGATGCAATACCTTCTCTATATGCTAGGTACACAAGTGGTAGAGAAGCTAACCACTAACCACCAGAATGGCATCACACAGTTTAATACAACAAATCAAGGAATGGAATTAATTGTTCTTTCACACAAGCCGTGTGTTGGACAGGGTTGGAAAGGTAGAATCACATGACTGAAAAATTCAATGCCATAGCCGGGGATTTGAACCACGGATCTCCCGGTCTCCGTCCGGTTGCTCTAACCACTGAGCTACCATGGCAACATGCCGGCACGCCATTAAATTCTCCAGCTGATTCGCATTTTTCCCGGTAAACCACAAGGAGATCTCAAATTGTATTGAGATGTCATACCCCAATGGCGACTTACAAACATTGTAAGTACCGGACGGAGAATGGGAGATCCGTGGTTCAAATCCCGGCTATGGCATTTAATTTTTCAGTCATCTGATTCTACCTTTCCAACCTTGTCCAACACACTGCTTGTGTGAAAGAACAATTAATTCCAGTCTGAACTTAAACGGTCCACTCTGTATATTTACCTATGACGATGAGAATAGTAACGGCTTGGCGATCCGAACAATAATATCGTTATGATTATGGCGATGACGGTAGTAGTGACATAGGTAGTGATTATGGTAATGATGATGTGATAGGGATGTGCCTGCTGGTTATCCTGTCAGTAATCGTCTCTTTCTTCTTGAAGGTATAGTTTAGGTAAAGTCCAATTTTAGCAGCCAATGCTGAGGCTGTGAGTTAAAGGGAATGAGCCCGTAAGCGAGTCCGGGGGGCAAGGAGCAGAGAGTTACGTAACGTTCATATGAATAGGGTAACGAAACATCTTGAACATGAGCTTTCCCTTTTGGTGGGGTGGGGTGGAGGAAGATGAAATCCTAATAATGAAACGCGGTATTGAATATTTACGTTTAAAGGCAGTTTTCAGTAATTTTTTCAGCGAAATAAAATAAGTTTAAAACATTGATAGTAATGATTCATAAAAACTAATGCAGTAACAATAGGTACGAGGGGCGTCCAATAAGTAAGATTCCCTATTTTATGAAAAACATTACACACAATTGATCGTGTTGAATTAATTTTATTAAATTGTACAATCCTTCTGTTACTTTTCTACGTAGTCAACATGTTTATCCAAGCTTTTTTTGGGACGTGACACAAGTTTTTCTAAGGCAGTGTTGTACCAGGTCGGGTCCAGTGCTCGCAACCAGCTGTTCACTGATTTGACTTCATTATCGGTGTTAAAAGTGCTTACCTTTGAGTTGGAGGGACATGTGAAAATAACTTGGGTCACGGTCCGGCGAATACGGAGGATAAAATTTCCAAGTTGAATCTTGACCCAGACGGAGCTCAGGAGATTCAACTGGGAAGTTCTCTCGCATCCTCCATATTCACCAGACCTTTTCCCAAGTGATTTTCACATGTTCCCCTAACTCAAAGGTCATCTTGGAGGTAAGCACTTTAACACCGTCCCGAAGATGAATCAGAAGTGAACCATAAGTCAGGTCCTGTGCTCGTAACCAGCTGTAACAATTTTACTGTTCACATTCTCAATATCCCGTTGCAACCTTACGTACACTGTCGTGCATGAAAATTGACCCATTCCATTAGATCGCCAAGTATTTTTCACTGCGTAAGGTTTCCACCTTCATGTAACCAATTTTTGACTCCGCCCGACCGGTATAAGCTCTCTATGTGACTGGCTTGAATAACGTTTTGGTGCGTAGAAATTAACAAATGAAGAATGTTTATAAATTATGTAGAATGAAAGGGTAGTTCCGATACCGCTCTCTGAAAGTTTTACAACGATTGGTACACAAGGAAAGGCTAAACCAATTACAAATGATTCCTACTTGTAGAGGAAGGAGTGAAGAAACATTTGCAGGTGTGGCAACGACATTAACATAATATGAGAGCTTTCATCAGAGACGTAGAGACGGATGTTAAAGTTGTTGCTGCTACTAAACGGCAATAAGAAAACTGGCATTAAGAAAACGCTAGTGTAGCATGGAAATATAAGGTTTAAATTTTTATGTTACCCTTGGGTAGGTCGACCATACCTACTTTTGGGGAGGTAATTACCCTGCCATTCCAGTGTTTCGAATTATCCTCTAAAAACAGAGGTACTCACGCTGGTATGGTGTGTGGCTAGACTTTGTCAGCAACAACATAAACAGCTCCGTTCCATTGTGGGCCACATTTTATACACGCCAGTATGCATAAAGTGGATAATTTTTAAGTAATCATTCACAAAATAACTGTAGCATATGCCAGTAAATTTTAAGAATGGTATTTACCAAAACGATACATTTACTTTAAAGAAACATTACTCAAAACGTGTAAAGACTTACTCCAGTAATAACAAGTGCCTATGGCAACTTATGACTTCTCGCCTCAAAATCGGATTCCTCGCAGGAAAAACCAAGTGACATTTTTTAGATTTGGAGTGCTTACCTTTGAACCGCAAGCATTTCTTTGTAAAACCTTCTCGTAATTTCAATGAACGTTTGTTTTAGCCAGGGCCAGCTCAAGGGGAATCGAACCGTGCCACCGCCCAGGGCTGCAGGTTTTATGAGCGCTAAAATCTTAGAATATGAATAGATATGTGAAAATATGACGGTCATATAAATCACAGCCTCCAGCCCGGAAGATTTTACTATTACCTATATAAACAAACATCACGTTAATAAACAGGAGTGTTTCAAGCCACTAGCTTTGGTTTCTTTGGTTACATTGGTGGCTCAAAAATCTTTCAGGTCGGCTATCGCCTAGTGTTATACTGAAAGTTGTTCTTATTTCTTATAAAGTTTTATTTATTGATTACCGCTGCAAGCAAATAAACAAGTCTACTTTGTGTGAGAATAAATAGTCATGGAGGACTGACGTTTCGGATAAAAATAAGCTAAGTATGGCTGAATGCGTGAGAAGGCGGCACTTGCAATTATCGCACGGGGAAGCGAAACTCCTGGAGCCGGCCGTGGTTTTAGCTGTCCAATCATGAATATTAAAGCTTGGCAGTAACGTAATGGCGGCTAGTCGTCCGGTATGGCCTGCGGTGGGGGCCATGACGTCCGTGGGTTTGTGCTACAAACCAAAGAAACATCAGCGCTCTGAGTATAACATGATTTAATGAAAGCAGCCACATAGTAGTTCATGTGGAAACGATTTCTTTTTTGTCTATTGGATGGGTTGCTTTTGTGTGGTAAATATATCTAGCATATGTTATAAATACGAAATTTGACATTTTTCCGAATGTCTATCTAGGACATTTCGTTTTTTAAAGAAATTCTTATTTACCTATAATTATTCATGGAAACTGAAAAAATATATGTATATACATTTGGTATTTATCTACGTATTCCCTTCGTTTTTGAGTTCTGCGCTTTTAGTAAACATGCTTTCTTTCACTTGTGTCTAAGCGTGAGAGAGTGCGAGTGTGAGGGACAGTGAGTGGGTGTGATAAATGTGTGTGTCAGTTATGGAGTGTGTGTGTTGTACATTGTGATAGTTTTTGAGAGAGTGTTTTTGTGTGTGAAAGAGAGTGTGAGTGTGTGGGAGTATGAAACAGTGTCTGTGAGTATGTGTGTGTGTGTGTGTGAGAGAGAGAGAGATGGTGTATGTGTGACCGTGAGTGTGAGAGAGTGTGGGTGAGTGTGAGTTGAGTGTTTGTTTGACCGTGAGTGCGAGAGAGTGATTGTGAGTGTAAAAGCGTGTAAGAGTTGCAGATTTTGATTGTGAGAGTTGTAGACAAAGTGAAGGTGAGAGAGAGAGAGAGAGAGTGTGTGTGTTTATGTGTGTGTGTGTCAGAGTGTTGGTGTTTATTTGAGAATGTGAGTATTCGTGTGAGAGTGAGTGTGTGAGCCAGAATGTTTGGGTGTGAGAGTTGTAGACTAAGTGAAGGCGAGTGTTTAAGAGAGAGAGTGTATGTGTGTGTGAGAGAGAGGGGGAGAGAGAGAGTGTGTATGTGCGTGTCTGAGTGTTGGTGTTTCTTTGAGAGTGTGAGTATTCGTGTGAGAGTGAGTGTGTGACTCAGAATGTTTTGGGTTTGAGAGAAAGTCTTATAGTGTATGAGCGAGAGTTTTTGTGTGTGTGTGAGAGAGAGAGAGAGAGAGACGGAGAGGGAGAGAGAGATGTATCTGTGCGCGCTTTTCTGTGAACAGCATAGATAGGTAACTTAAAAGTCGGATAAACAGCAAACTTGCTATTTATGTCCGGCTTCTTTCAAAGATACTACGCTAACGATTTCATAAAATTCTCTCATCCCAAACTGTTAGATTTATGCACAAGGTTCAGAAGGAGTCCCTCTTTTCCTATAGCACACGACTAGCCGCCATTATACAGCATTACCCATTTTCGGATTATTTTGGGCTTTATTGAATTAGTATTATTGATTATTACCATCTATTATTGTTGTTATTATTATTACTATCCAGTATTGTAGCAAGAAATGAAAATAATGTGTACTATTTTTTATTGTGTTACTCATGCATTGGAATGTACCCCATACATTTTCGCTACATTCAAAGCACGAGTTCGATGCGGACAAGAATGGCTCTCACCCGCCTCTGTGGTGTGGGGGTAGCGTGTCTGCCTCACATTCAAGAGGTCTCGAGTTAGAATCTCGATTATAGTGAGTTATCTGGAGACGGCTTTTCCGGGGTGTTCCTTTATCCTGAAAACAGGAATTCCGGGTTAACTTAAGCTCTATGGACCCCGGGTTTATTTTAACGTTATAGCATTGATCGTTCGACATGACCAAACCGGTTAGAGAACAAAAACAAAAATTACCTACTCGTTTTAAACGTTTTCCTATCCTGTTCTCAAAACAGATCACAATTTGCTTTTAAGTTAACCATGGGACCAGTGGCTGTCGTCAAAGTTGAAAACATGGATTTATATTGATAGTGCTTTCACAACAGATGATAAAGCAGTCCTCTGCCAAACTTGTGATAAACGTATCTATAGGATGTACGATTAAATCTCAAACTGATCAAAATTTAGGAAGCAATCTACAAATTAGGAATAAACAACTGCTATTGTCAAACAAACAAGTACTATTTACATCATTGCATGGGCAGACTGCATCATTTATTAATGAATTTTACAAAGAAACGTTAGTACCAATGGTAGCACGGAACATACTCTGAAATGAACTTCAGGCAGGTGAATTTAAATATTGGTTACAGATACTTGTGTCCCAGTACTTTGTAGCAGAAATGAACTGATGATGACTAATATTTATTAATACCTATAGGTACACAGAGCGCCAAAGAAAATCTTCGGCGGATTTTGTATCGTTTTCTGGCGTCTTTTGTGTGGCGTGTCCTTCACGTTCAACCTTTTAACTTTTCAGGAAGAAATAAAGTAGTACTTTTTATTTCTTAACAATAATTGATATGCTAAGTACTTGAACTCTTATTCAATTACTTAATGCTAAAAAAAGACTTACATCTCTGCTTCCGCTATAAAAATTGGATGATAAAAGTGGATGATAAAATTACAAGAAGAATGTTTAGATGTGTTAAATGCCGATAAAAGAGCAATTAAATCGCCTGAGGTAACCTCGCAAGAGCAGGAAGTAGCTGAGACGCCAACAAGTTCGGGCTGTATGGTGAATGCCACGGATATTTACGACACGTTTGAGCTGATGTTGCATTTGAGTCGCCTTGAGGAGAATCGAGCTCTTCTTGCTGCGTTGTGGCACGTGGTTAGGAAATTACACAAAAACGGCAAAAAAAATTATTCCCTTATCCAGATGCAGTTGATAGAATTGCATCAAGCTTTAAAAATCTTCCCACAAAACCTGAAGAATTAATAAATCTATTGAAAAATGCATATAGCAGAAGAGGTGAAGATTTTGATTTGGAAGAGGTGTAAAGAGATTTTGTTATGTGTTATGGGCGCCTGGCTTTTGGTGCTAGCCAAAATTGGCTGCATTGTTATGTGCAAGTAAGATACGAAGGAGCTATACATAATACGAAGATAACCTAAACATCAACAAACATTTCGAACGCTAGAATATATTTGAACAATAAAGCATTTAATTAAAAAACAACTGTATATAAAAGGAACATAGAAAAGAAGGTAGATAAAGCTAAAAGAACGGATAATATAATTGGCGCATTTTTAACTCAATTAAAAACGAAGGATTCTATAGCTAAATTAAATCGAACACAAACAAAGTTGCCATCTCGACAACCGAAAGGGTATGTTACCAAAAGTGGTACTGATAAAGTTAATAATAATAGAGCAAATTCCTCAAGAATATGTAATTTGGGAAGGTGTATAAGATTTTCGGTGCGGAGATGATTACAAATTGTTTAAAAATTGGCCAAATTAATGGTCAAAGTAGTAAATTATTAAGGTGTGAGTTAAGAAAGATTTTTGAGGAATTGGACTTGGATATTATATGCATTAAAGAATCCTATGTAATAAATGGCTGTGTAGTGCATATGCCCAGACAAATTTTAGTTGCCAAAAATTCCAGGCCGCAATAATTGTGCTAATTCCATATTTGCAAATAGTAAATGTTGCGCACTTTTTAGATAGTCATAGAAATTGTGTTGAAATTACGTATAAAAATGGTAAATTTATTTTGGTGAATTATTATTTTCAAAACAGTCTCCCAATTGAGCCATTTTTAAATAAATGAAATGATATACACAGGACCTACATAGACATGGATATAATTCATTGTTGTGATGCAAAGAAAAGATGAGAAAAATTAGAGGAACAAATTGCGGAGTTACAGCTTTGCATTTTAATTCAAAAAAAACAATTCTTTTACTTTCCATAATAGAGCAGGGGCAAACGAAAATATTGATCTGACACTTTGTTCAAATAATGCATTCAGAAAAATAACAAACTGGAAAGTTGAGGAAGGTATAACCTCAAGTTTTCGTAATCTAACACTTTTTAATTATAATATCCTGGGATTATATGATGATCAATTTGAAGATGATAAAGTATATAATTTTAAAAAGGCGAATTGGGATATGATGAGGGGAGAATTTATAGAGCATTAATGAGGAAAATACGAAAAATTTATCAAACATTTTTAATTTTTAATGAAAAGGAATATAATTTGAATAAATATAGGGAGGCAAAAAAACATTATAAATTACTGTTGGACGATACCAGGAAAAATTTTGGCAAACCTTTGTAGAAAATTAATTGCAATAGGATGTATGGGGAATACCTTCTAAAATTATAATCGATAAAATCAAGAAGCCGGAAGCTATAACACTGGAGAGAGGAGATGGAGGAATGGCTGATTGTTGGCAAGATTCTATTACAATAATGTTAAATATACCTATTATTGCCTGATGATGAAGTGATAACTGATAATAATATACACACAAGAAAAAGGATTGAAATGAATTATGTAAGCAACAATATGAGAGTAATTTATCTCATTGATATCTCAGAAATTAAATTACTATTTGAAAATTTAAAATACAAAATACTGCTGGGTCTGATGGGACAATGAATGAGGTATACTATAATTTAAAATATGAGATTATACCCTTTCTACACATGCTGTATAATGACTGCATTTGGAGAGGTAGATTCCCCAATATTTAGAAGGAACATTATTTTCTATTTGTTTTATCTTCTCCAGTGTATTACCAATTTTTCGATTTCTCCAAACCTCCATAAATGATTCATTAATCTTAAAACCCCTTTGCGTATCAATAGTTAATTTTTCTCCTTCTTTAAATATTTTTTTCTCGTTTTCAGAACTGGTATCTTTTAAAATTGCATCATAGTCAGGATATATTTTCTTTTTTGGAGGTTCATATATTATTGCATCAACTTCTATTAAATTTAAAGACATTTCTGCGGTTCGATTCCTTATATTTAACTCTTGTACTTCTTCTTTATAATGCTTGAATCCTGCTTGTTTACATTTTTCTTTTGCTTCAGCATCTTCTTTCATACTAATACCACACATTTTAAAATTCTCAGTTTGAGTAGGAACAATGTAACAGTTCTTCCTTCCTTCAAATTTTAATTTATGTTCAATAATCCTTTTAACATTATTTTTAATTCGACTGGGAGTATTCTTCCTAAATTTTTCATTAGCCTTCTTATAAACCGAATTATCCATAACTTATTGCGTTTGCAACTCTTTACCAAAACATTTGATATGTAGGACAATTATTTTTACCCCCACAAATCTTCTCTCTTTTTTTGTACGGTATACAAATTGCCGCTAGATCTTTTTTATCACAATCCTTATTTTCATGTGCACCTTCCTCACAATGACTGCAGTTTGATGTCTTCATGGTACAATATTTAGCCACATGACCGAAATCATAACATTTCAAACATCTGGGCACAGAAAAAAATCCTTAACTGCTACTGAAAACCAATATAAAAACGTCCATTAGCTTTCATTATATTTCTTAACCTGGGAGTAACTTCCACAACACGGTGAACTGTTGCCTGGTTATGTTCCCGGAATTTAAATCTCAATTTCAATCCTTCTTCAAATTCTTCCTTTGAAAATTTTCCATTTAGGTTTTGATAGAAAACACTATCAATGAAACTTTCATCCTTCATCCCAACTAACACATCATACATAATTATCAAAGGATTTCTTTTTCTTGGTAACTCAATTCTTAAATCTTTATCTTTCAAATTGCCTCTGTTCATGATTTTCTATACATCATCTTCTGTATCAGCTTCCAAAATTGAATTCTTACCGGCTGCTCTAATGGAATGAATTTTTATTTTCTCCTGTGTGGGATTCAAATTCTGTGTCACAACTTTGTGTAGCTCCTTCCCTTCAAGGTTTTTATTTGATGTTATAAACACTGTGTGTTTTTATTCTTCCATAGTTTTCTGTAAATTAGCCTGTTTAATAGTCATTATTGAAGTTGAAGCTACATGTGCATAGGACATTACTGGTTTTTTCTCCTGAAATTCTTTCAACATCTTAACCTCCGTTTTCAACATTTTATTTTGCAAACTTAATGTATGCATATTATTCGCTAAGGTGGCTATTAGCCAAACATAGATTTCTTGTTCTCCGCCGTTATCCTCGTCTCCTTTCCTATATTAAAAATTAATTATAGCAACTCCTTCATAATACCTTCATTAATTACCATACTTTCTTCAGATAACACTTGAATATCTTCTTATATATTCTCCATTCCACTTTTTTTTCGGTGAACAGCTCCATGAATTTTTTGGGCTTAAAGGGATTTAATATCTTTATCTCATTCCTTTTTGTACTTATATTATATAAAATATTTATGTATAATTAAATGTATATATAAGGAGTGCAATAGCTCCCCGAAATATTTACTCTCACCAAAATATTCACTTTAACACAGCCATCGTAAAAATAGCCTGAAACGTGCTAACAGGCTTCTTAACAACACATGCATTGAAAGGGATGGCTGGCGCGTGAATTAGAGAGGCAGCGCTCGTAGCCTTCTGTAATTTTAAATCTTTCTCTCTGGCCATATAAACTATATTTAAATTAAATATACTAAGTAATGTATATTTTAAGCTCTTAAATTACTATTTATTCACTTACAATTTCTTTTTCTCCTTCAGTTTAACACAATAACTCATTAAATAAGCCTACTTAAACCACTAAAATACTGAATGCATCAGGAGCTCATTTCTGTACGTGAGCGCCAAGGGCAAAGAGCCCCAATGCAAGCAACTCTGCGAGTGATAGAATGGTAGACGATGCACATAAAATTTGGGATTTTTATTTAGAAATTCTGAAGATCATGAATGTTGTTTTTCGCTGATTTTATTTAATAATACTTACGTTAGGTCTAAAGTAGAAAATCTTTCAGCAATTTGGAATCACATTTTAGGATTCTTATAGGTAAATAAAATCGAAATAATTCACAAAAGTTTGTAGATTTTCTTTATTGGAAGATATGTAACAGATCAGCACGTAGTGATGGTATGCACTACCCGAATCTTTTACGTGAATTTAATATTGACACACATAGTGTTAGAAGAGCAGTTACTGATCAAATGTTACTATATAAATTGGTTAACTCTTTTATGGATAATCCATCCTTCTTAGAACAATTCAACTTCAATGTAAGGCATTTGAACCTGAGATTACGTTTTCCTTTTATCTGCCAGATTTCTAGGTCTATATCAGATAGGAATTGTATTTTATTGTGAATGTCTTTGATATGTAACAAAATATCAGTGGAAGGTGTAATTGATTTTTCTCTCGAGTATTCTTCATTCAAAAATTTTGTCAAAAGAATTCTATCTTAATTAGATATGGGTATTACATGTTGCTTGGTTTGTTTTTTGTCAGCTTTTATTGTGTTTACATGTATGTGTTTTTTGTTTGTATATGTGTTTTTTTTTATTTGTTTAACCTTTCTGTAATTGGGGCCAATGCTCTGTTGAAGGAGTAAATAAATAAATAAAGATAAATGGATTGTCATCATTTTTTCGTCGGCATTAAAAGCGTGTAGATAGAAAGTCTTATCTGCATTGCATTCTGTAAGCAAGGGGTCGAAAAAAAGCGATGTGTGTGGTCTTAAACGTTGTGATTAGCACAATACTCTAGCGTACTTAAGGGGAGATTAAAAGCCCTATCCCGCCACTGTTAATCCTAAATTCATGAGTAATTTTCTCAGAAACTATTTAAGAAGTCAGACTGTAGTTTTTGCAGAAAGTGTATGTTTACCTTACAAAAGCACTGTTTTAGGTTTATACATTAAGTGTGTTTATTAAGATACATCGTATTTGTATTCATTTATACCATTTTTAGATTAACATTTAAGAGCAATTGTGTTTTAAGCTACCAACCATGATATTAACACCAAAGTACGTCACAAAACTCTTAGAGGTTGCTTTTTGGGATCGTAAAATGTAATTTATATTCAGTAATTTCTGAGAAAGGAGTTATTTGTACCAAGACGTTAATCACAGTAAAAGCTGTTCAAAGCAAATATGGAGGAAGACTCGCACATATTTGCAAAGAAAGAAACCACGTGACTTGAGGATACAGAAACTGCCATACTTAACACTAGTACCAATCTGTAGAACGAAACTTCCCCTAAAAGATGAGCTAAAGTTTATCTCTCTACTCTAAAGTGTGTATATTTTATGATTTCGTTTTATGCGTTATGCTGTACACACACACATACCTTTTTCTAAGAGTGCTTTTCGTTTTCAAGGCCTAGGAACATGTGTTTGCTATAAATTCTCGGTAAGTATATAATTATGGGGAATGCAATACTTTCTCTATATACTAGGTACACAAATGACAGAGAAGCTAACCACTAAAATGACATCACACAATTTAATACAGCAAATCAAGGAATATTTTCAAACGTCACAAATAACTTGTTAATATGACTAGTCGTATACTTCAGGATGTGCACTGGTTAGTTATTTCCTGGCACATCAATAACACTAGGATCAGAAACAACTGCGCTTGCACAATCCTTCATTTAAACGTGGCTTTCCGGTGCAATAGTTCTAATGCAGATTTCGATCTCACTATTGCGGCAGGAGTAATCTGCGCTAAGTTGTAGTGCCAAGTTTGCGACAACACTACTGCGGCGTCAGTTTTTGATTGGGCCTGTATTGAAACTGTATCCTCCGCTTCTCGTTCTGCGTTGCTGAATCCCCTGTTTGGAGGTCCCTTCACCAGCTGAGATGTTCTACTCGTGCTTTTGTCTCGGCTAGTTATACTGGCATAGGGTTCTGAGTTATAGGGTGAGCATGGATTCTGGTTCCTTGGTAAAGGAAGTCGTAGATCCAAAGGTCGTGTGACAGACCACGAATTTAGGCATGGCTTCACTTAACTCACTTTCATTCAGAACTGTCACATCGACTCTGAAATTATATTCCAGTAAACTGTCTTCTCACTCTTTATAATGTTACTTGACTGCACATTTTACTTTCGGTGCTCGCGCACCTGATCGTGCAGTATTTTGCGATCTTGACTAAGGTGGCAGAAATAATCTATAACTCTTACTTTTAATGCGGCATATATCCTTCACGATAATAAGTGCTGAAAACGGGGCGTATTTTGCTCACTGAATCTACATGTTATTCGACACTTTACAACTTTTCTCGACAAATTTTGCACCTCGAGCGTACCATTTTGTTTAGACGGCTGCTTTGAGAATACCCTGAATCTCCTGTTTGTCTTGATATTTATAGGAATCGTCTTTTAAAATTTCCTATTCAATATTGGTTAAGAGTTTCTGCCTTTCAGCGTGTCTTGTTCTTACTTAGTTCTGTTTCACACATTTATTGGCTAATCCTACCATCATGTGACTTATTTCTTTTCTAACATGGTGACGGTTCTTCCCCATAATATACGCTGGAGCTATTCCAAACCCGTTGAACTTGGTCACGCCAAATTACGGACCCGCTACCTTCTTGAAAGTTGACAAAGGATTTTCGATTTAGCTGGAGCCATAAAACGTCAGCTTTCGCTACAGAAAATAACTTTCCCGTACACAAAACCTTGGTTTCCAACAGTTTCCTAGTATTATCTTACACATATGTACACTTTCATCTAATTTTAATACCCTTTATAACTGTCTTAATGTAACAGTTTGGTATGAAAACATTATAATTACTATGATAAACAATCTGTACCTAAGTATAGTATATTCACACATATCTGTGATCACACATGTAATTATAAATATTATTATCTATGAGGCGAAATTCCAGTCTCAATGCGGAGTGTCTCGTATAATCCGAGAAGGACAATCGTACATGTAATCGTCCAGGCCTGGGGTCGAACCCGCAACTTGGGCACAGAATACTAGCGCTCATCCAGGTTGATGATCATGGCAGGGTCGATGATGATCACACATTATGACGTCAGTTCTAGTGTTGGTGGACTATCCAAGTTGAGACTGCACACTATCTCCAAAACTAAGTGTTGTAGAAAGAAACCCTTACATTAAAGATGCTTGATATTATCGGGAAAAGTAAATGCCTTTAGTCGTGTTTTATTTGGCGGACGTTGTGATGGCCATTTTAGGTTCAATTTTTGTTTTTTTTAAATGGGAATCTACTTTTATATGTTGTTTTCTCACTCATAAAAAAGCCAAACAACATTTGTATAAAGCACTTTGCAATTGTTCTCACACCAAGGTAAATAACAGCTGATATGCTGAATGTCTGCGTACGAAGAGCGCAATGAATGGTTGGACCATCCATGGATGGTCATTTGAGGGCTAAGTCACGTTTCGTAATTGGGAATCAACGTTTTTTGTTTTGTTTCCTTATTCCTCATCACAAAATGAACAGCTCTTTATACACCATTTTCTAATAAGAAAACAACATCCAATATAGGTCATCATTTTAAAAACTTAAATTACCCTAAAATGACCATCATAGCGCCCTCCAAACAAAACACGACTAATAGCATTTACTTTCCCCCATAATATCAAGCACATTTTAACAAAGACATTTCTTTCTACAACTCTTAGTTTTGGAGATACTGTACAGTCCCAACTTAAACGGTCCACTCTGTATATTTACCTATGACGATGAGAATAGTAACGGCTGTGGCGATCCGAACAATAATATCGTTATGATTATGGCGGTGACGGTAGTAGTGACATAGGTAGTGATTATGGTAATGATGATGTGATAGGGATGTGCCTGCTGGTTATCCTGTCAGTAATCGTCTCTTTCTTCTTGAAGGTATAGTTTAGGTAAAGTCCAATTTTAGCAGCTAATGATGAGGCTGTGAATAAAAGGGAATGAGCCCGTAAGCAAGGGGGGGCAAGGAGAAGAGAGTTACGTAAAGTTCATATGAATAGGGTAACGAAAAGTCTTGAACATGAGCTTTCCCTTTTGGTGGGGTGGGGGTGGAGGAAAATGAAATCCAAATAATGAAACGCGGTATCGAATATTTACGTTTAAAGGCAGTTTTCGGTAATCTTTTCAGCGAAATAAAATAAGTTTAAAGCATTAATAGTAATGATTCATAAAAACTAATGCTGTAACAATAGGTACGAGGGGCGTCCAATAAGTAAAATTCCCTATTTTATGAAAAACATTACACAAAATTGATCGTGTTGAATTAATTTTATTTATATTGTACAAACCCTTCTGTTACTTTTCTGCATAGTCAACATGTTTTTCCAAGCTTTTTTTTGGACGTGACACAAGTTTTTCCAAGCCAGTGTTGTACCAGGTCGGGTCCAGTGCTGGCAACCAGCTGTTCACTGATTTGACTTCATTATCGGTGTTAAAAGTGCTCCATATTCACCAGATCTTTTCCCAAGTGATTTTCACATGTTCCCGTAACTCAAAATTCATCTTGGAGGTAAGACTTTAACACCGTGACGAAGATGAAGCAGAAGTGAACCATAAGTCGGGTCCTGTTCTCGTAACCAGCTGTTTACTTCTGATTGATCTTTGTCACGGTATTAAAGTGCTTACCTTCATGATGACCCTTGAGTCAGGGGAACATGTGAAAATCACTTGGGAAAAGACCTGTTGAATATGGAGGATGCGAGAAAACTTCCCAGTTGAATGTCCTGAGCTCCGCCTGGGTCAAGATTCAACTTGGAAATTTTCTCGTATCCTTCGTATTCACCGGAGCTTGCCCCAAGTGATTTTCACAGGTACCACCAACTCAAATGTAAGCACTTTTAACACCGGTGATGAAATCAAATCAGTGAACAGCTGGTTGCGAGCATAGGACCCGACCTGGTACAACACTGGCTTGGAAAAGCTTGTGTCACGTCCCCAAAAATGCTTGGAGAAACATGTTGACTATGTAGAAAAGTAACAGAAGAATTGTACAATATAAATAAATTTAATTCCGCATGATCAATTGTATGTAATGTTTTTCATAAAATAGGGAAACTTACTTATTTGACGACCTCGTACTTAACCATGCTTAGTTGTATTAAATAGTTATTGCTATTATTATTATTATTACTGCTACTATTACTTTTACTACTACTATTACTACTACTTTTACTATTACTATTATTACTAATACTACTGCTACTATTACTACTACCATTACTAATACTATTACTACTTTTGCTACTACTATTACTATTATTGCTACTACCATTACTACCTCTATTACTGCTACAATTACTACCACTAATACTACTGCTATTACAATTACTGCTACCATTACTACCACTATTACTGCTACTATTACTATCACTAATACTACTGCTTTTACTATTACTACTACTATTACTACTAGCATTAATATAATTATTACTATTACTACTACTACTGCTACTATTACCACTACCATTACTATTATTTCTGCTGTTACTATGACTAATAAGGCTGCTAATACTACTACTATTATTATTATTATTATTATTATTATTAGTAGTAGTAGTAGTAGTAGTAGTAGTAGTACTGCTACTATTACTACTATTATCACTAAGGCTACTATTACTCCACCTAATACTATTATTATTACTACTATTACTAATACTACCACAATTACTGCTACTATTACTACTACTATTACTACTACTACTACTACTACTACTACTAGTCGATCCACCACCGTGCGAAACAACACATAAACTAAGAGACGTGCACTTGGGTATTATCTTGATTCCTGCCACAAATGGCATTAAAACATATGGCCAGAATAAATTAAGTAACAATTTTACTGTTCGCATTCTCAATATCCCGTTGCAACCTTACGTACACTGTCGTGCATGAAAATTGACCCATTCCATTACATCGCCAAGTATTTTTCACTGCGTAAGGTTTCCACCTTCATGTAAACAATTTTTGACTCCGCCCGGCCGGTATAAGCTCTCAATATGACTGGCTTGAATAACAATTCGGTGCGTAGAAATTAACAAATGAAGAATATTTATTGATTATGTAGAATGAAAGGGTCGTTCCGATACCACTCTCTGAAAGTTTTACAACGATTGGTACACAAGGAAAGGCTAAACCAATTACAAATGATTCCTACTTATAGAGGAAGGAGTGAAGAAACATTTGCAGGTGTGGCAACGACATTAACATATATGAGAGCTTTCATCAGCGAGATGGAGACACATGTTAAAGTTGTTGCTGCACGGCAATAAGAAAACTAGCATTAAGAAAACGCTAGTGTAGCATGGAAATATAAGGTTTAAATTTTTATGTTACCCTTGGGTAGGTCGACCATACCTAGTTTTGGGGAGGCAATTATCCTGCCATTCCAGTGTTTAGAATTATCCTCTAAAAACGGAGGTACTCACGCTATTATGGTGTGTGGCTAGACTTTGTCAGCAACAACATAAACAGCTCCGTTCCATTGTGGGCCACATTTTATACACGCCAGTATACATAAAGTGGATAATTTTTTAAGTAATTATTTACAAAATAACTGTAGCATATGCCAGTAAATTTTAAGAATGGTATTTACCAAAGGATACATTTACTTTAAAGAAACATTACTCAAACGTGTAAAGACTTAGATACTCCAGTAACAAGTGCCTATGGCAGTTTATGACTTCTCGCCTCAAAATCGGATTCCTCGCAGGAAAAAACGAAGTGACATTTTTTTAGATTTGTAGTGCTTACCTTTGAACCATAAGCATTTCTTTGTAACACCTTCTCGTAATTTCAATGAACGTTTGTTTTAGCCAGGGCCAGCTCAAGGGGGATCGAACCGTGCCACCGCCCAGGGCGGTAGTTTTTATGAGCGCTAAAATCTTAAAATATGAATAGATATGTGAAAATATGACGGTCTTATAAATGATGCTTGTACTCTATCGACTCTCTGGAGATTTTTCGTTATGAAGTTGGTGACGAATGTAGCTCCAGAGTGATTTGGATGCGATTCTCGTTTATAATCTCGTCAAAACATCGGGCGCGCTTGTAGTGTTCAACAATAGACATCACATGCCAAATCACGGTCACTTGATCGCACGTCGGGTGTAAACAATTTTATCAATAGACCACGGCCTCCGGCCCGGAAGGTTTTACTATTATATAAACAAACATCACGTTAATAAACCGGAGTGCTTCAAGCCACTAGCTCTGGTTTCTTTGCTTACATTGGTGGCTCAAAATCCTTTCAGGTCGGCTATCAGCTAGTGGTATCCTGAAAGTTGTACTTATATCTTACCAAGTTTTATTTATTGCTTACCCCTGCAAGCAAATAAACAAGTTTACTTTGTGTGATATTAAGTAATCATGGAGGACTGACAATTCGGATAAAAATAAGTTAAGTATGTCTGAATGCGTGAGAAGGCGGCACTTGCAATTATCGCACGGGTAGGCGAAACTCCTGGAGCCGGCCGTGGTTTTAGCTGTCCAATCATGAATATTAAAGCTTGGCAGTAACGTAATGGCGGCTAGTCGTCCGGTATGGCCTGTGGTGGGGGCCATGACGTCCGTGGATTTGTGCTACAAACCAAAGAAACATCAACGCTCTGAGTATAACATGATTTAATGAAAGTAGCCACATAGTAGTTCATGTGGAAGCGATTTTTTTTGTCTACTGGATGGGTTGCTTTTGTGTGGTAAATAGATCTAATATGTGTTATAATTACGAAATTTGACATTTTTCCGAACGTCTATCTAGGACATTTGGTTTTTTAAAGAAATTCTTATTTGCCTATAATTATTCATGGAAACTGAAAAGATATATGTATGTATCTACATTTGGTATTTATCCACGTATACCCTTCGTTTTTGAGTTCTGCGCTTTTAGTAAACATGCTTTCTTTCCCTTGTGTCTAAGAGTGAGAGAGTGCGAGTGTGAGGGACAGTGGGTGTGTGTGTATGTGTGTGTGTGTATGTGTGTGTGAGGTGTGAATTGTAGAGAGTGGGTGTGATAAGTGTATGTCAGTTATGGAGTGTGTGAGTGTTGTAGACTATGATGTTTTTTGAGAGAGTGTTTTTGTGGGTGAAAGAGAGTGAGTGTGTGGGAGTATGGAACAGTGTCTGTCAGAATGTGTGTGTGCGTGTGTGTGTGAGAGAGATGGTGTATGTGTGACCGTGAGTGTGAGAGTGTGTGGGTGAGTGTGAGTTGAGTGGTTGTTTGTCCGTGAGTGTGAGAGAGTGAGGGTGAGTGTGAAAGCGTGTAAGAGTTGCAGATTTTGATTGTGAGGGTTGTAGACAAAGTGAAGGTGAGAGAGAGAGAGAGAGAGAGAGAGAGAGAGTGTGTGTGTATGTGTCTGGGTGTTGATGTTTGTTTGAGAATGAGCGTATTCGTGTGAGAGTGAGTGTGTGAGTCAGAACGTTTGGGTGTGAGAGTTGTAGACTAAGTGAAGGCGAGTGTTTAAGAGAGAGAGTGTATGTGTGTGAGAGAGAGAGAGAGTGTGTATGTGCGTGTCTGAGTGTTGGTGTTTCTTTGAGAGTGTGAGAGTGAGTGTGTGACTCAGAATGTTTTGGGTGTGAGAGAAAGTCTGATAGTGTATGAGCTAGAGAGTTTGTGAGAGTGAGAGAGAGAGAGAGAGATGTATCTGTGCGCGCTTTTCTGTGAACAGCATAGATAACTTAAAAGGCAGATAAACAGCAAACTTGCTATTTAAGTCCGGCTTCTTCCAAAGATACTACGCTAACAATTTCATGAAATTCTCTCATCACAAACTGTTAGATATATGCACAAGGTTCAGAAGGAGTCCCTCTTTTCCCATAGCACACGACTAGCCGCCATTATACAGCATTAACCATTTTCGGATTGCTTTGGGCTTTACTGAATTATTATTATTATTAATTATTACCATCTATTGTTATTATTATTATTATTATTATTATTATTATTATTATTACTATCCAGTATTGTAGCAAGAAATGAAAATAATGTGTACTATTTTTTATTGTGTTACTCATACATTGGAATGTACCCCATACATTTTCGTTACATTCAAAGCACGAGTTGTCGTCCTCCGTGGACTAGTGGTACCGTGCTAGCCTCTAGTTCCCAAAGTCGCGGGTTCAAACCCGGCGGAGGGCGATGTATTTGTTCGGGGGTAAAAATCCTTAGCATGGCTTCCTTCGGAAGGAAAGTAAATCCGGTGGTCCCGTGTCGTAGATTTACGGCACGTAAAAGAACCTCAAGCCTGATAAAGAGGCCTCTGAGCAAAATTACCGGTTTTTCACGCCCAATATGGAATGGGACGCTAAGAACCATAGTAGTTAAAGAGCTTCCATAAATAAAACTCAATCTTAAAGCACGAGTTCGATGCGGACGACAATGGCTCTCACCCGCATCTATGGTGTGGGGGTAGCGTGTCTGCCTCACATACAAGAGGTCTCGCGTTAGAATCTCGGGTTTTTCCGGGGTTATCCTTTATCCTGAAAATAGGAATTCCGGCTGACTTTAAGGTCTATGGACCCCGGGCTTATTTTAACATCATAGCATTGATCGTTCCACATGATCAAACCGGTTAGAGAACAAAAACAAAAATTCTGTACTCGTTTTAAACGGTTTCCTATCCTGTTCTCAAAAGACATCACAATTTGCATTTAAGTTAACTATGGCACCAGTGGCTTCTTCGCTGTCGTCAAAGTTGAAAACATGGATTTATGCTGATAGTGCTTTCACAACAGATGATAAAGCAGTCCTCTGCCAAACTTGCGATAAACTTAACTATAGGATGTACGATTAAATCTCAAACTGAACAACATTTAGGAGGCAATCTACAAATAAGGAATAAACAACTACTATTTTCAAAGAAACAGGTAATATTTACATCATTGCATGGGCAGACTGCACAATTTATTAATGAATTTTACGTAGTACTTTTTATTTCTTAACAATAATTGATATGCTAATTATTTGAGCTCTTATTCAATTACTATCCTTAATGCTAAAAAAAGACTTACATCTCTGCTTCCGCTATAAAAATTGGATGATAAAAGTGGATGATAAAATTACAAGAAGAATGTTTAGATGTGTTAAATGCCGATAAAAGAGCAATTAAATCGCCTGAGGTAACCTCGCAAGAGCAGGAAGTAGCTGAGACGCCAACAAGTTCGGGCTGTATGGTGAATGCCTCGGATATTTACGACACGTTTGAGCTGATGTTGCATTTGAGTTGCCTTGAGGGGAATCGAACTCTTCTTGCTGCGTTGCGGCACATGGTTAGGAAATTACACGAAAACGGCAAAAAAAAGTATTCCTTTATCCAGATGCAATTGATAGAATTGAATTAAGATTTAAAAATCTTCCCACAAAACCTGAAGAATTAATAAATCTATTGAAAAATGCATATAGCAGAAGAGGTGAAGATTTTGATTTGGAAGAGGTGTATAGAGATTTTGTTATGTGTTATGGGCGCCTAGATTTTGGTGCTAGCCAAAATTGGCTGCATTGTTATGTGCAAGTAAGATATGAAGGAACTATAAATAATACGAAGATAACCTTAACATCAACAAACATTTCGACCGTTAGAATAAATTTTAACAATAAAGCATTTAAATAAAAAACAACTGTATATAAAAGGTACATAGAAAAGAAGGTAGATAAAGCTAAAAGATCGAATAATATAATTGGCGCATTTTTAACACAATTAAATACGAAGGATTCTATATCTAAATTAAATCGAACACAAACATAGTTGCCATCTCGACAACCGAAAGGGTATGCTAACACAAATGGTATTAATAAAGTTAATGATAATAGTGAAAATTCCTCAGGAATATGTAATTTGCGAAGGAATATGAAGTTTTCGGCACGGAGATGATTACAAATTGTTTAAACATTTGCCAAATTAATGGTCAAAGAAGTAAATTAGTAATGTGTCAGTTAAGAAAGATTTTTGAGGAATTGGACTTGGATATTATATGCATTAAAGAACCCTATGTAATAAATGGATGTGTAGCGCATATGCCAATACGGGCCAGACAAATTTTAGTTCGCAAAAATTCCATGGCCGCAATAATTGTGCTAAATCCATATTTGCAAGTAGTAAATGTTGCGCAATTTTTAGATAGTCATAGAAATTGTGTTGAAAGTACGTATAAAAATGGTAAATTCCTTTGGTGAATTGCTATTTTCAAAACAGTCTCCCAATTGAGACATTTTTAAATAAATTAAACGATATACATAGGACCTACATAAGCATGGATATAATTAATTGTTGTGATGCAAAAAAATAAAAGTACGAGAAAAAGTAGAGGACCAAATTGTGGAGTTACACCTTTGCATTTTAAATAAAAAAAACAATTCTTTTACTTTCCATAATAGAGCAATAGCAAAGGAAAATATAGATCTGACACTTTGTTCAAATAATGCATTCAGAAAAATAACAAATTGGAAAGTGGAGGAAGGTTTAACCTCAAGTGATCATAATCTAACACTTTTTAATTATACGTAATATCCTGGGATTATATGATCAATTTGAAGATGATAAAGCCTATATCATTTTAAAAAGGCGAATTGGGATTTGATGAGGGAAGAATTTATAGAGCATTAATGAGGAAAACACGAAAAATTTATCAAAGGATTTTTAATTTTTACTGAAAGGGAGTATAATTTGAATAAATATAGGGAGGCAAAACAATATTATAAATTACTTTTGGAAGATACCAGGAAAAAATATTGGCAAACCTTTGTAGAAAATTAATCGCAACAGTTTGTATGGGGAATACCTTATAAAATTATAATGGATAAAATAAAGAAGCCGGAAGCTATAACAACACTGGAGAGAGGAGATGGAGGAATGACTGATTGTTGGCAAGATTCTATTACAATGATGTTAAATATACCTATTATTGCCTGATGATGAAGTAATAACAGATAATAATTTACACACGAGAAAAAGGATTGAAATGAATTATGTAAGCAACAATATGAGAGTAATTTATCCCATTGATAACTCAGAAATTAAATTATTGATTGAAAATTTAAAATACAGAAAAGCTGCTGGGCCGGATGGGACAATATATGAGGTATCATATAACTTAAAATATGAGATTATACCCTTTCTACACATGCTGTATAATGACTGCATTTCGAAAGGTAGATTCCCCAATATTTAGAAGGAACATTATTTTCTATTTGTTTTATCTTCTCCAGTGTATTACCAATTTTTTCATTTCTCCAAACCTCCATAAATGATTCATCAATCTTAAAGCCCCTTTTGCGTTTCAATAGTTAATTTTTCTCCTTCTTTAAATATTTTTTCCTCTTTTTCACAACTGGTATCTTCTAAAATTGCATCATAGGATATAGTTTCGGGGGTGCTTATGCGGGACCCGAATAACACACTCACTAACTCATAACCAACTCCCTGCATGTTAGACACTAACTGCACAAGGGAGGCGATGTAGTTTGTACGACAACGCATGCCGGACGATCGCCACCGGGACGGGCGGGTGTGTGGCCCGTCCTTTTCCCCCTTAGGGGGGTTTTATTTAAAAAAAATGCGCATTTTATACATTTTCACTTCAGACATGGCAGATACAGCAGCAACAACGGCCCCCGCCGCGGGGGGGGGGGGGAAAGTACTCGTTTCAGCGGTACATATACTCCAGTATATTACCAAATTTTCCATTTCTCCAAACCTCCATAAATGATTCATCAATCTTAAAACCCCTTTGCGTTTCAATAGTTCCACACATTTTAAAATTCTCAGTTTGAGTAGCAACAATATAACAGTTCTTCCTTCCTTCTAATTTTAATTTATGTTCAATAATCCTTTTAACATTCTTTTTAATTCGACTGGGAGTATTCTTCCTAAATTTATTATTAGCCTTATTATAAACTGTATTATCCATAATTTGTTGCGTTTACAACTCTTTGCTAAAACATTTGATATGTGGTACAATTATTTTTTTCCCACAAATCTCTCTTTTTTTGTACGGTATACAAATTGCCGCTAGATCTTTTTTATCACAATCCTTATTTTAATGTACACCTTCCCCACAATAACTGCAGATTAATGTCTTTATGGTACAATATTTAGCCACATGACCATTTCAAACATCTGGGCACAGAAACAAAATCCTTAACTACTACTGACTGAAAGCCAATATAAAGACGTCCATTAGCTTTCATTATATTTCTTAACCTGGGAGTAACTTCCACAACACGGTGATCTGTTGCCTGGTTATGTTTCCGGGTTTTAAATCTCAATTTAAATGCTTCTTCAAATTCTTCCTTTGAAATTTTTCCATCAAAGTTTTGATGGAAAACACTATCCATGAAATTTTCATCCTTCATCCCAACTAACACATCTTATATAATTATTAAAGGATTTCTTTTTCTTGGTAACTCAACTCTTAAATCTTTATCTTTCAAATTGCCTCTGTTCATGCTTTTCTTTACATCATCTTCTGTATTAGCTTCCACAATTAGATTTTTACCGGCTGCTCTAATGGAATGAATTTTTATTTTCTCCTGTGTGGGATTCAAATTCTGTGTCACAATTTTGTGTAATTCCTTCCCTTCAAGGTTTTATTTGATGTTATAAACATTGTGTTTTTGTTGTTCCATAGTTTTTTGTAAATTAGCCTGTTTAACAGTCATTACTGGAGTTGAAGCTACATGTGCATAGGACATTACTGGTTTCTTCTCTTGAAATTCTTTCAATATCTTAACCTCCGTTTTCAACTTTTCATTTTGCAAACTTAATGTTTCTTCTTCTTCTTTCTCTGTTTAACTCCTCTTAGGTAGGACTTACACACCCCAGTACTTACAGGCAGGTACCTGGAGACAGATGCTCGTCGAGGAGCAGACACTCATGGATCAGACAGAATATCCAGGATGGGTGATCATCACGATGCCTGGTATGGGAGGAAGAGAGTGGATGAAACGAAATGATGGTGAAATGGATGAAAGGAAAGGTGATGATGTAGCAGTTGGTGGAATGAATGGCGGGGAAAACCGGAGAACTCGGAAAAAGCCCGCCCAGACGCCGCTTTGTCCATCACAAATCCCACATGCGGTTCCCTGGGTTTGAACCCGGGCCGCCTCGGTGAGAGGTGAGCGGTGCAAACTTAATGTATGCATATTATTCTCTATGATGGCTATTAGCCAAACATAGATTTCTTGTTCTCTGCCGTTATCCTCGTCTCCTTTCCTATATATAAAATTAATTACTGCAACTCCTTCATAATACCTTCATTAATTACCATACTTTCTTCAGATAACACCTGAATATCTTCTTTCATATTCTCCATTCCACTTTTCTTTTCGGTGAACAGCTCAATAATTTTTTTGGGGGGGTTAAAGGGATCTAATATCTTTACATCATTTCTTTTGGTACTCATATTTTATAAAATATGTATGTATAATAAAATGTATATATAAGGAGGGCAATAGCTCCCCGAAATATTTACTCTCACCAGAATATTCGTTTTAAAATAGCCTGAAACGTGCTAACAGCCTTCTTAACAACACGTGCATTGAAACGGATGGCTGGCACGCGAATTAGAGAGGCAGCGCTCGTAGCCTTCCGTAATTTTAAATCTTTCTCTCTTGCCACATAAACTATATTTAAACTAAATATACTAAGTAAAGTATATTTTAAGTTCTTAAATTACTATTTATTAACTTACAATTTCCTTTCTCCTTCAGTTTAACATAATCACTCATTAAATAAAGATACCTAAACCACTACAATTATGAATGCATCAGGAGCTCATTTCTATACGTGAGCGCTAACGGCAACCAGAGCGCCAATGCAAGCAACTCTGCGAATGATAGAATGGTAGACGCACATAAAAATGAGGATTGTTATTTAGAAATTCTGAAAATCATGAATGTTGTTATTCGCTGATCTTATTTAATAATACTTAGGTCAGATCTAAAGTAGAAAATCTTTCAGCAATTTTGAATCACATTTTAAAATTCTTATAAATAAAATCGAAATAATTCACAAAAGTTTGTAGGTTTTCTTTATTGGAAGATATGTAACAGATCAGCACGTAGTGATGGTATGCACTACCCGAACCTTTTACGTGAATTTAATATTGACACACATAGTGTTAGACGAGCAGTTACTGGCCAAATGTTACTTTATAAATTGGTTAACTATTTTATGGATAATCCATCCTTCTTAGAACAATTCAACTTCAATGTAAGGCATTTGAACCTGAGATTGTTTTCCTTTTATCTGCCAGATTTCTAGGTCTATATCATATAAGAATTGTATTTTATTGAGAATGTCTTTGATATGTAACAAAATATCACTGGAAGGTGTAATTGATTTTTCTCTCGAGTATACTTCATTCAAAATTTTTGTCAAAATAATTTTATCTTAATTAGATATGGGCATTACAGATTGCTTGGTTTGTTTTTTGTCTGCCTTTGTTTAACCCTTCTGTAATTGGGGCCAATGCTCTGTTGAAGGAGTAAATAAATAAATAAATAAATAAATAACTACAAATGGATTGTCATCATTTTTTCGTCGGCATTAATAGCGTGTAGATAGAAAAGCCTTATCTGCATTGCATTCTGTAAGCAAGGGGTCGAAAAAAAGCGATGTGTGTGGTCTTAAACGTTGTGATTAGCACAATACTCTAGCGTACTTAAGGGGAGATTAAAAGCCATATCCCGCCACTGTTAAACATAAATTGATGACTCATTTTATCAGAAACTATTTAAGAAGTCAGACTGAAATTTGTACAGGAAGTGTATGTTTACCTTTCAAAAGCACTGTTCCAGGTTTATATATTAGGTGTGTTTATTAAGATAGATCGTGTTTTTATTCAATTATACCATTTATAGGTTAACATTTAAGAGCAATTGTGTTTTTAAGCTACCAACCATAATATCAACACCAAAGTACATCACAAATCTCTTAGAGGTTGCTTTTTGGAATCGTAAAATGTAATTTATCTTCAGTAATTTCTGAGAAAGGAGTTATTTGTACCAGAAAACGTTAATCACAGGAAAAGCTGGCCAAAGCAAAAATGGAGAAAAACTCGCACATATTTGCAAAGAAAGAAACCACGTGACTTGAGGATACAGAAACTGCCATACTTAACACTAGTACCAATCTGTAGAACGAAACTTCCCCTAAAAGATGAGCTAAAGTTTATCTCTCTACTCTAAAGTGTGTATATTTTATGATTTCGTTTTGTGCGTTATGCTGTACACACATACACATACCTTTTTCTAACAGTGCTTTTCATTTTTGAGGCCTAGGATCATGTGTTTGCTATAAATTCTCGGTATGTATATAATTTTGGGGGGAATGCAATACTTTCTCTATATACTAGGTACACCAGTGACAGAGAAGCTAACCACTAAAATGACATCACACAATTTAATACAGCAAATCAAGGAATCTTTTCAAACGTCCCAAATTACTTGTTAATACGACTAGACGTATACTTCAGGATGTGCGTGGTTAATTATTTCTGTGGCACATCAATAACACTAGGATCTGAAACAACTGCGCATGCACAATCCTTCATATACACATGGCTTTCGGGTGCAATAATTCTAATGCAGATTTCGATCCCACTATTGCGGCAGGAGTAATCTGCGCCAAGTTGTAGTGCCAAGTTTGCGACAACACTACTGCGGCGTCAGTTTTTAAACGGTTTACCTGTTCTGCTTATTAGTGATTGGGGCTGTATTGAAACTGTATCCTCCGCTTCTCGTTCTCCGTTGCTGAAGCCCCTGTTTGGAGGTCCCTTCACCAGCTGAGATGTTCTACTCGTGCTTTTGTCTCAGCTAGTTCTACTGGCATAAGGTTCTGAGTTATAGAATGAGGATGGATTCTGGTTCCTTGGTAAAGGATGTCGTAGATCTAACAGTGGTGTAACAGACCACGAATTTAGGCATGGCTTCACTTAACTCACATTCAGAACTGTCACATCGACTCTGAAACTGTCTTCTCACTCTTTATAATGTTACTTGACTGCACATTTTACTTTCGGTGCTCGCGCACCTGATCGTGCAGTATTTTGCGATCTTGACTAAGGTGGCAGAAATAATCTATAACTCTTACTTTTAATGCGGCATATATCCTTCACGACAATAAGTGCTGAAAACGGGGCGTATTTTGCTCACTGAATCTACATGTTATTCGACACTTTACAACTTTTCTCGACAAATTTTGCACCTCGAGCGTACCATTTTGTTTAGACGGCTGCTTTGAGAATACCCTGAATCTCCTGTTTGTCTTGATATTTATAGGAATCGTCTTTTAAAATTTCCTATTCAATATTGGTTAAGAGTTTCTGCCTTTCAGCGTGTCTTGTTCTTACTTAGTTCTGTTTCACACATTTATTGGCTAATCCTACCATCATGTGACTTATTTCTTTTCTAACATGGTGACGGTTCTTCCCCATAATATACGCTGGAGCTATTCCAACCCCGTTGACCTTGGTCACGCCAAATTACGGACCCTCTACCTTCTTGAAAGTTGACAAAGGATTTTAGATTTAGCTGGCGCCATAAAACGTCAACTTTCGCTATAGAAGTCGTCCTCCGTGGACTAGTGGTACCGTGCTAGCTTCTAGTTCCCAAGGTCGCGGGTTCAAACCCGGCGGAGGGCGATGGATTTTTTAAGGCGTAAAAATCCTTAGCACAGCTTCCTTCGGAAGGGAAGTAAAGCCGGTGGTCCCGTGTCGTAGATTTGCGGCACGTAAAAGAACCTCAAGCCTCATAAAGAGGCCTCTGAGCAAAATTACCGGTGTTTCACGCCCAATATAGGATGGGACGCTAAGAACCATAGTAGTTAAAGAGCGTCCATAAGTAAAACTCAATTTAATTTAATTTTTCGCTACAGAATGTAACTTTTACGTACACAAAACCTTGTGGTTTCCGACAGTTTCCTAGTATTATCTTACACATATGTACACTCTCATCTGACTTTAATACCGTTTATAACTGTCTTAATGTAACAGTTTGGTATAAAAACATTATAATTACTATGATAAACAATCTGTACCTAAGTATAATATATTCACACATATCTGTGATCATACATGTATCATACATATTATTATCTATGAGGCTGAAATTGCAGTCTCAATGCGGAGTGTCTCGTATAATAGGGAACGGACAATCGTACATGTAATCGTCCAGGCCTGGGGAATGATGCAAAGTTATTAGATCCCTTTAAGCCAAAAAAATTCATTGAGGTGTTCACCGAAAAAAAAAATACAAAAAGGTGGAATGGAGAATATGAAAGAAGATATTCAGGCGTTATCTGAACAAAGTATGGTAATTAATGAAGGTATTATGAAGGAGTTGCTGTAATTAATTTTTAATATAGGAAAGGAGACGAGGATAACGGCGAAGAACAACAAATTTATCTTTGTCTAATAGCCACCATAGAGAATAATATGCATACATTAAGTTTGCAAAATAAAAAGTTGAAAACGGAGGTTACGATGTTGAAAGAATTTCAAGAGAAGATACCAGTAATGTCCTATACACATGTAGCTTCAACTCCAGTAATGATTATTAAACAGGCTAATTTACAGAAAACTATGGAAGAACAAAATCACACAGTGTTTATATCATCAAATAAAAACTTTGAAGGGAAGGAATTACACAAAATTGTGACACAAAATTTGAATCCCACACAGGAGAAAATAAAAATTCATTCCATTAGAGCAGCCGGTAAAAATTTAATTGTGGAAGCTGATACAGAAGATGATGTATAGAAAATCATGAACAGAGGCAATTTGAAAGATAGAGATTTAAGAATTGAGTTACCAAGAAAAAGAAATCCTTTGATAATTATGTATGATGTGTTAGTTGGGATGAAGGATGAAAATTTCATTGATAGTGTTTTCTATCAAAACCTAAATGGAAAATTTTCAAATCAAGAATTTGAAGAAGGATTTAAATTGAGATTTAAATTCCGGGAACATAACCAGACAACAGTTTACCGTGTTGTGGAAGTTACTCCCAGGTTAAGAAATATAATGAAAGCTAATGGACCTCTTTATATTGGCTTTCAGTCAGTAGTAGTTAAGGATTTTTTTTCTGTGCCCAGATGTTTGAAATGTTATGATTTCGGTCATGTGGCTAAATATTGTACCATAAAGACATCAAACTGCAGTCATTGTGGGGAAGGTGCACGTGAAAATAAGGATTGTGATAAAAAACCCTAGCGGCAATTTGTACACCGTGCAAAACAAGAGAGAAGATTTGTGGGGGTAAAAATAATTGTCCTACATATCAAATGTTTAGAAAAGAGTTGTAAACGCAACAAATTATGGCTAATACGGTTTATAAGAAGGCTATTAAAAACTTAGGAAGAATACTCCCAGTCGAATTAAAAAGAATGTTAAAAGGATTATTGAACATAAATTAAAATTAGAAGGAAGGAAGGAAGGAAGAACTGTTATATTGTTGCTACTCAAACTGAGAATTTTAAAATGTGTGATATTAGTATGAAGGAAGATGGTGAAGCAAAAGAAAAATGCAAACAAGAAGCATTGAAGCATTATAAAGAAGAAGAAGTACAAGAGTTAAATGTAAGGAATCGAACCTCAGAAATGTCTTCAAATTTAATAGAAGTTGATGCAATAATACATGATCCTCCAAAAAAGAAAATATATCCTGACTATGATGAATTTTAAAAGATACCAGTTCTGAATAAGAGGAAAATATATTTAAAGAAGGAGAAACATTAACTATTGAAACGCAAAGGGGTTTTAAGATTGATAAATCATTTATGGAGGTTTGGAGAAATCGAAAATTTGGTAATACACTGGAGAAGCTACAACAAATAGAAAACAATGTTCCTTCTAAATATTGGGGAATCTACCTCTCCAAATGCAGTCGTTATACAGCATGTATAATCCAATATTTTAAATTATAGGATACCCCATTCATTGTCCCATCAGGCCCAGCAGCATTTGGTATTTTAAATTTTCAAATAATAATTTAATTTCTGAGATACCAATGGGATAAATTACTCTCATATTGTTGCTTACATAATTCATTTCAATCCTTTTTCTCGTGTGTATATTATTATCAGTTATCACTTACTCATCAGGCAATAATAGGTATATTTAACATCATTGTAATAGAATCTTGCCAACAATTAGTCATCCCTCCATCTCCTCTCTCCAGTGTTGTTATAACTTCCGGCTTCTTTATTTTATCCATTATAACTTTAATAGGTATTCCCCATACATCCCGTTGCAATTAATTTTCTACAAAGGTTTGCTAATATTTTTTCCTGGTATCTTCCAACAGTAATTTATAATGTTGATTTGTCTCCGTATATTTATTCAAATTATAATCCTTTACCGTAAAAATTAAAAATTTTTGATAATCTTTTTCGTATTTTCCTCATTAATGCTCTATAAATTCTTCCCTCATCAAATCCCATTTCGCCTTTTTAAAATTATATAGGCTTTATCATCTTCAAATTGATCATCATATAATCCCAGGATATTACGTATAATTAAAAAGTGTTAGATTATGATCACTTCAGGTTAAACCTTCCTCAACTTTCCAATTTGTTATTTTTCTGAATGCATTATTTGAAAAAAGTGTCAGATCTATATTTTCCTTTGCTCCTGCTCTATTATGGAAAGTAAAAGAATTGGTTTTTTGATTTAAAATGCAAAGCTGTAACTCCGCAATTTGTTCCTCTAATGTTTCTCAGTTTTTTTCTTTGCCTCAAAACAATAAATTATATCCATGGTAGTAGTAATAGTAGCAGTAGTATTAGTGATAATAGTAATAGTAAAAGTAGTAGTAATAGTAGTAGTAAAAGTAATAGTAGCAATAATAGTAATAAAAATAAAAATAATAATAATAATAATAATAATAATAATAATAATAGCAATAACTATTTAATACAACAAAGCATGGTTAACGTACGAGGTCGTCCAATAAGTAAGTTTCCCTATTTTATGAAAACCATTACACACAATTGATCATGTGGAATTTAAAATTACAGAAGGCTACGAGCGCTGCCTCTCTAATTCAAGCGCCAGCCATCCGTTTCAATGCACACGTTGTTAAGAAGCCTGTTGTACGTTTCAGGCTATTTTTACGATGACAGTATTAAAATGAATATTTTGGTGAGAGTAAATATTTCGGGGAGCTATTGCCCTCCTTAAATATACATTTTATTATACATATATATTTTATATAATATGACTACAAAAAGGAATGATGTAAAGATATTAGATCCCTTTAGACCAAAAACATTCATTGAGCTGTTCACCGGAAAAAAAAAAAGTGGAATGGAGAATATGAAAGAAGATATTCAGGTTTATCTGAAGAAAGTATGGTAATTAATGAAGGTATTATGAAGGAGTTGCTGTAATTAATTTTTAATATAGGAAAGGAGACGAGAATAACGGCGGAGAACAAGAAATCTGTTTGGCTAATAGCCATCATAGCGAATAATATGCATACATTAAGTTTGCAAAATAAAATGTTGAAAACGGAGGTTAAGATGGTGAAAGAATTTCAAGAGAAAAAACCAGTAATGTCCTATGCACATGTAGCTTCAATTCCAGTAATGACTATTAAACAGGCTAATTTATAGAAAACTATGGGAGAACAAAAACACACAGTGGTTATAACATCAAATACAAACTCTGAAGGGAAGGAATTACACAAAATTGTGACACAGAATTTGAATCCCACACAGGAGAAAATAAACATTCAATCCATTAGAGCAGCCGGTAAAAATTCAATTGTGGAAGCTAATACAGAACATGATGTAAAGAAAATCATGAATAGAGGCAATTTGAAAGATAAAGATTTAAGAATTGAGTTACCAAGAAAAAGAAATCCTTTGATACTTACATATGATGTGTTAGTTGGGATGAAGGATGAAAATTTCATGGATAGTGTTTTCTATCAAAACTTTGATGGGGAAGAATTTGAAGAAGGATTAATTGAGATTTAAAACCCGCAAACATAACCAGACAACAGTACACCGTGATGTGGAAGTTACTCCCAGGTTAAGAAATATAATGAAAGCTAATGGACGTCTTTATATTGGCTTTCAGTCAGTAGTAGTTAAGGATTTTGTTTCTGTGCTCAGATGTTTGAAATGTCATGATTTCGGTCATGTGGCTAAATATTGTACCATAAAGACATCAAACTGCAGTCATTGTGGGGAAGGTGCACATGAAAATAAGGATTGTGATAAAAAAATCTAGCGGCAATTTGTATACCGTGCAAAACAAGAGAGAAGATTTGTGAGAGTAAAAATAATTCTCCTACATATCAAATATTTAGAAAAGAGTTGTAAACGCAACAAATTATGGATAATGCAGTTTATAAGAAGACTATTAAAAAACTTAGGAAGAATACTCCCAGTCGAATTAAAAAGAATGTTAAAAGGATTATTGAACATAAATTAAAATTAGAAGGAAGGAAGGAAGGAAGGAAGGAAGAACTGTTATATTGTTGCTACTCAAACTGAGAATTTTAAAATGTGTGATATTAGTATGAAGGAAGATGGTGAAGCAAAAGAAAAATGCAAACAAGAAGCATTGAAGCATTATAAAGAAGAAGAAGTACAAGAGTTAAATGTAAGGAATCGAAACGCAAAAATGTCTTCAAATTTAATAGAAGTTGATGCAATAATACATGATCCTCCAAAAAAGAAAATATATCCTGACTGTGATGAATTTTAAAAGATACCAGTTCTGAATAAGAGGAAAATATATTTAAAGAAGGAGAAACATTAACTATTGAAACGCAAAGGGGTTTTAAGATTGATAAATCATTTATGGAGGTTTGGAGAAATCGAAAATTTGGTAATACACTGGAGAAGCTAAAACAAATAGAAAACAATGTTCCTTCTAAATATTGGGGAATCTACCTCTCCAAATGCAGTCGTTATACAGCATGTATAATCCAATATTTTAAATTATAGGATACCTCATTCATTGTCCCATCAGGCCCAGCAGCATTTTGTATTTTAAATTTTCAAATAATAATTTAATTTCTGAGATACCAATGGGATAAATTACTCTCATATTGTTGCTAACATAATTCATTTCAATCCTTTTTCTCGTGTGTATATTATTATCAGTTATCACTTACTCATCAGGCAATAATAGGTATATTTAACATCATTGTAATAGAATCTTGCCAACAATCAGTCATCCCTCCATCTCCTCTCTCCAGTGTTGTTATAACTTCCGGCTTCTTTATTTTATCCATTATAACTTTAATAGGTATTCCCCATACATCCCGTTGCAATTAATTTTCTACAAAGGTTTGCTAATATTTTTTCCTGGTATCTTCCAACAGTAATTTATAATGTTGATTTGCCTCCGTATATTTATTCAAGTTATACGTTGTAATGACCATTCTAGGTTTAATTTGGTTTTTTTTAAATAGGAATCTACCTTTTATATGTTGTTTTCTCACTCATAAAAAAGCCAAACAACATTTGTATAAAGCACTTTGCAATTGTTCTCACACCAAGGTAAATAACAACGGATATTCTGAATGACTATGTACGAAGAGCGCAATGAATAGTTGGACCATCTATGGATGGTCATTTGAGAGCCAAGTCACGTTTCGTAATTGGTAATCAACGTTTTTTATTTTGTTTCCTTATTCCTCATCACAAATTGAACAGCTCTTTATAAACCATTTTCTTATAAGAAAACAACATCCTAAATGTCATCATTTTAAAAAATTAAATTACCCTAAAACGACCATCATAACGCCCTCCTAACAAAACACGACTAATGGATTTACTTTCCCCCTAATATCAAGCACATTTTAACAAAGACATTTCTTTCTACAACTCTTAGTTTTGGAGATACTGTACAGTCTCAACTTAAACGGTCCACTTTGTATATTTACCTATGACGATGAGAATAGTAACGGCTGTGGCGATCCAAACAATAATATCGTTATGATTATGGCGATGACGGTAGTAGTGACATAGGTAGTGATTATGGTAATGATGATGTGATAGGGATGTGTCTACTGGTTATCCTGTCAGTAATCGTCTCTTTCTTCTTGAAGGTATAGTTTAGGTAAAGTCCAATTTTAGCAGCTAATGCTGAGACTGTGAATAAAAGGGAATGAGCCCGTAAGCAAGGGGGGCAAGGAGAAGAGAGTTACGTAAAGTTCATATGAATAGGGTAACGAAAAGTCTTGAACATGAGCTTTCCCTTTTGGTGGGGTGGGGGTGGAGGAAAATGAAATCCAAATAATGAAACGCGGTATCGAATATTTACGTTTAAAGGCAGTTTTCGGTAATCTTTTCAGCGAAATAAAATAAGTTTAAAGCATTAATAGTAATGATTCATAAAAACTAATGCTGTAACAATAGGTACGAGGGGCGTCCAATAAGTAAAATTCCCTATTTTATGAAAAACATTACACAAAATTGATCGTGTTGAATTAATTTTATTTATATTGTACAAACCCTTCTGTTACTTTTCTGCATAGTCAACATGTTTTTCCAAGCTTTTTTTTGGACGTGACACAAGTTTTTCCAAGCCAGTGTTGTACCAGGTCGGGTCCAGTGCTGGCAACCAGCTGTTCACTGATTTGACTTCATTATCGGTGTTAAAAGTGCTCCATATTCACCAGATCTTTTCCCAAGTGATTTTCACATGTTCCCGTAACTCAAAATTCATCTTGGAGGTAAGACTTTAACACCGTGACGAAGATGAATCAGAAGTGAACCATAAGTCGGGTCCTGTTCTCGTAACCAGCTGTTTACTTCTGATTGATCTTTGTCACGGTATTAAAGTGCTTACCTTCATGATGACCCTTGAGTCAGGGGAACATGTGAAAATCACTTGGGAAAAGACCTGTTGAATATGGAGGATGCGAGAAAACTTCCCAGTTGAATGTCCTGAGCTCCGCCTGGGTCAAGATTCAACTTGGAAATTTTCTCGTATCCTTCGTATTCACCGGAGCTTGCCCCAAGTGATTTTCACAGGTACCACCAACTCAAATGTAAGCACTTTTAACACCGGTGATGAAATCAAATCAGTGAACAGCTGGTTGCGAGCACAGGACCCGACCTGGTACAACACTGGCTTGGAAAAACTTGCGTCACGTCCCCAAAAATGCTTGGAGAAACATGCTGACTATGTAGAAAAGTAACAGAAGAATTGTACAATATAAATAAAATTAATTTAACATGATCAATTGCGTGTAATGTTTTTGTAAAATAGGGAAAATTACTTATTGGACGACCTCGTACGTTAAACACGCTTAGTTGTATTAAGGGGACCTAGGGCAGATTATATGATTTTCTACAATTTTTTTCAATCTTTTTAAAAAAATTTATTTTGGTTTCCCTCGTTCTAAATAGCATTATGTGTAAATTTCAATAAAAGTGATGAAGTTGTTTTTCAGATATGAGTTATCTTCTGTTTTTCATATCACGATACCTATTTGAAAATTATGAAATACTCCGTGCGGGACAAATTTTATTTTTCATCTGTACCACTTTGTCACATTAATGTTTGAACTCCTTACAAAATATCCTAGTATGCTTGTTTCATTTTGTGCTTTGAGTAACAAATTGTTAATTACAATCATTAATGCAGATATTACAGCCTAAAAAGTAAAAGTTTTTAGGATTATTAGCCCACTGTGTCCAAGTTTTACATAGCCCAAAAATGATACTACAACTTTTTTAGATAGAAAGTAGAACTATTACGCCAAGTTTCATGCAAAACTAAAGAAAACTGTCCCGCACTGGAACATTTGACATATTGAAAAATGTTGTTTTGAGAAAACTTAAATTTTAAAATGAAAACATTTATACAGGCTAATGTACCTGCAGTAAAGGGTTAAAATTGTCCAGAACCATAGCTCTTTCCCTCCTTCTTCTACTTAGCCTCTTCTGCTTGCAATTTCAACACCTTCTTCTCTTTCTGGTGGACTTCTGCTGTTGTAATGTGGATTGGCGACTTTCATACTTTCTGCGAGAATCTCTTTTTAGATCTATTTTTCTTCCGATTCCAGTAATTTCTTCTCCAGTTGAACTGGCTTTTACTTCTTGTGAAGCAATGCATCCCATATTATATTCAGAAATGGCATCAATTATCCCTATGTCTAACCTTTTCCTGGAAACAAAGGTTTCCTTAGGACACTTTCTCCAAATTGAAGAATGCAAACTTTCATTTGCATTCTGAGTTCCACCTTGTGTACATCTTGACAAAAGTTCAGTACAGGTTAGTCTTTGGTACAATGATAGTATTTTTACTAGCATAGCAGAAGAAAACTGTATACCTTATGGCTTTCTGGCTTTTTTTCTTCTGCAATACTTCTGTCGTAGAAGCACCATGAATCGTTTCCAGAAGGATATTTACTATGTTTTGGGCTTTCATCAGTAGATGAACAATGATACAAAGTGGCATAGATGGCAGATTTCATCCTATCAACATCAGGTAAATTAGAGACAATGGCATTCCTATAATAATCGGTTAGCTTGACATTATTAGCTTCTTTTAGTGTTCCTGGTCCTCGCCCACCAAGTTGAGTGCCTTTTGCTTTCCATTCCTGTACCAAATTCCTTAATCCTGTACCCATCCTCTTGGCAATATGGTTAACCACTCTTCTTTTATAATTGTGGTACCTGATCCATATATAGCTTCCTTTATCAGGTTAAAGAATGTTTTGGCATCACCGTCAGATAATAGAGTTGTGTAGCGCATGGAACACTCACTTACAGACCTCTTCCAGATATCTGCTGCAGAAGCTTCCATAGCAAAAGATAAACCACAGTAATTCTTACAGCATTCTCCAGGTGTACTTTTATGTCCTCCAAGCCATATGTTATACTCTGGAGTATCTTCTCCCATTTCATTTTGAGAGAGGGCACACATGGGGCAATATTTTGATAAAATTTCAAAGTCAATGACTAATCCAGTTAAAATATCAATTACTATCCCTATCCCATATAGAGATCTGAACCCTCTCTTGTGCCAGGTTCCGTCAAATGACACAGCTATATTTATTACTTTCTTATTTATGTTTGCAGCATCTTCTTTCAAATTTTTCAGAGTCTTTAGCTTCCTTTTACTCGTCCTCCCTGTGAGTTTCTTCCAACTTGCACTTAATGTATGCATTTCAATTACCAATAAATAAACTTGAAAGACACAGATAGTAATAACCTCACAAAACCAAGCTGCATGTAAACATAACACATAATTATTTTAAACTTATAAACCAGATAAAATCTTGCAAATAAAATCTTAAAATATTTAAATACTATAGGTAATAAAAATATATTTTACTGGTGTGAGTTACCTGTATATTTTGTTTCTAAAAAATTCGCTATGTTTTGAACTCTTATGAAGATGAAATTTTGTTGTAGTTGCAGTAATGAACACCAGATGGAAGTAAAAACCAATACACACTGACTATGGCGTGAATTTGAATGATTTTTTGGAAAGAAAGTAACTATTTTGCAAGCGAGAACAAAAATGGGCGTGGCAGGAATTTAAATTTTCGTGCAGTGGTTTTTAAAATCGGCTACCAAACCCTTTAAAAAGGTTTTTATCATCCCAAAACGAATTTATATGTTTGACTAACATTATAAAGAGTTAATTTTTGCAGAAATCAAAAAATTGAAAATGTTGGCCATTTTGACTAAAAATCTGTCCTAGGTCCCCTTAAATAGTTATTGCTATTATTATTATTACTTCTATTACTACTACTACTACTACTACTATTATTATTATTACTAATACTCTGCTACTATCACTACTAGCATTACTAATAATATTACTATTATTGCTACTACCATTACTACCACTATTACTGCTACTATTACTACCACTAATGCTACTGCTATTACAATTACTGCTACCATTACTACCACTATTACTGCTACTAGTACTACCACGAATACTACTGCTATTACTATTAATACTATTATTGCTAGTATTATTACTACTACTACTATTACTGCTACCATTACTACTATTTCTAATATTACTATTACTACTACTACTACTACTACTATAACTTCTACTACTAATGCTACTATTACTATTACTACTACTATTATTATTACTACTGCTATTATTACTACTATTATTACTAAGGCTACTATGACTCCTCCTACTGCTACTACTACTATTATTATTATTATTATTATTATTATTATTATTACTATTACTACTACTACTAGTCGATCCACCACCGTGCGAAACAACACATAAACTAAGAAACGTGGGCTTCGGTATTATCTTGATTCCTGCCACAAATGACATTAAAACATATGCCAGAATAAATTAAGTAACAATTTTACTGTTCACATTCTCAATATCCCGTTGCAACCTTACGTACACTGTCGTGCATGAAAATTGACCCATTCCATTAGATCGCCAAGTATTTTTCACTCCGTAAGGTTTCCACCTTCATGTAACCAATTTTTGACTCCGCCCGGCCGGTACAAGCTCTCTATGTGACTGGCTTGAATAACAATTAGGTGCGTAGAAATTAACAAATGAAGAATGTTTATAAATTATGTAGAATGAAAGGGTCGTTCCGATACCGCTCTCTGAAAATTTTACAACGATTGGTACACAAGGAAAGGCTAAACCAATTACAAATGATTCCTACTTGTAGGGGAAGGAGTGAAGAAACATTTGCAGGTGTGGTAACGACATTAACATAATATGAGAGCTTTCATCAGAGACGTAGAGACGGATGTTAAAGTTGTTGCTGCTACTAAACGGCAATAAGAAAACTGGCATTAAGAAAACGTTAGTGTAGCATGGAAATATAAGGTTTAAATTTTTATGTTACCCTTGGGTACGTCGACCATACCATACCTAGTTTTGATAGAAAACACTATCCATAAGATTTTAATCATTCATCCCAACTAACACATCATACATAATTATCAAAGGATTTCTTTTTCTTGGTAGCTCAATTCTTAAATCTTTATCTTTCAAATTGCCTCGTTTCATGATTTTCTTTACATCATCTTCTGTATCAGATTCCACAATTAAATTTTTACCGGCTGCTCTAATGGAATGAATTTTTATTTTCTCCTGTGTGGGATTCAAATTCTGTGTCACAATTTTGTGTAGTTCCTTCCCTTCAAGGCTTCTATTTGATGTTATAAACACTGTGTGTTTTTGTTCTTTCATAGTTTTCTGTGAATTAGCCTGTTTAACAGTCATTACTGGAATTGAAGCTACATGTGCATGGGACATTACTGGCTTCTTCTCTTGAAATTCTTTCAACATCTTAACCTCCGTTTTTAACTTTTTATGTTGCAAACTTAATGTATGCATATTATTCGCTAAGGTGGCTATTAGCCAAACATAGATTTCTTGTTCTCCACCGTTATCCTCGTCTCCTTTCCTATATTAAAAATTAGTTACAGCAACTCCTTCATAATACCTTCATTAATTACCATACTTTCTTCAGATAAACCTGAATATCTTCTTTCATATTCTCTATTCCACATTTTTTTCGGTGAACAGCTCAATGAATTTTTTTGGCTTAAAGGGATTTAATATCTTTATCTCATTCCTTTTTGTACTCATATTATATAAAATATATATGTATAATAAAATGTATATACCTATAAGGAGGGCAATAGCTCCCCGAAATATTTACTCTCACCAAAATATTCATTTTAACACAGCCATCGTAAAAATAGCCTGAAACGTGCTAACAGGCTTCTTAACAACACATGCATTGAAACGGACGGCTGGCGCGTGAATTAGAGAGGCAGCGCTCGTAGCCTTCCGTAATTTTAAATCTTTCTCTCTTGCCATATAAACTATATTTAAAGTAAATATACTAAGTAATGTATATTTTAAGCTCTTAAATTATTATTTATTCACTTACAATTTCTTTTTCTCCTTCAGTTTAACACAATCACTCATTAAATAGGCCTACTTAAACCACTAAAATTATGAATGCATCAGGAACTCATTTCTATACGTGAGCGGTAACGACAACCAGAGCGCCAATGCAAGCAACTCTACCAGTGACAGAATGGTAGACGATGCACATAATAATTGGGATTTTTATTTGGAAATTCTGAAGATCATGAATGTTTTTTTTTTCGCTGATTTTATTTAATAATACTTACGTTAGGTCTAAAGTAGAAAACCTTTCAGCAATTTGGAATCACATTTTAAGATTCTTATAAATAAAATCGAAATAATTCACAAAAGTTTGTAGGTTTTCTTTAATGGAAGTTATGTAACAGATCAGCACGTAGTGATGGTTTGCACTACCCGTATCTTTTACGTGAATTTAATATTGACACACATAGTGCTAGACGAGCAGTTACTGATCAAATGTTACTTTATAAATTGGTTAACTCTTTTATGGATAATCCATCGTTCTTAGAACAATTAAACTTCAATGTAAGGCTTTTGAACCTGAGATTACGTTTTCCTTTTATCCGCCATATTTCTAGGTCTATATCATATAAGAATTGTATTTTATTGAGAATGTCTTTGATATATAACAAAATATCACTGGAAAGTGTATTTCATTTTTCTCTCGAGTATTCTTCATTCAAACAAAAGAATTCTACCTTAATTAGATATGGGCATTTTAGATTGCTTGGTTTGTTTTTTGACTGCTTTTATTGTGTTTACGTGTATGTGTTTGTTTATATAAGTTTTTTTTGTTTGTCTAACCCTTCTGTAATTGGGACCAATGCCCTGTTGAAGGAGCAAATAAATAAATAACTAAAAATGGATTGTCATTATTTTTTCGCCATCATTGTAAGCGTGTAAATATAAACGCCTTATCTGCATTGCATTCTGTAAGCAAGGGGTCGAAAAATAGCGATGTGTGTGGTCTTTAACGTTGTGATTAGCTTACAATACTCTAGCGTACTTAAGGAGAGATTAAAAGCCGTATCCCGCCACTGTTAAACCTAAATTCATGGCTGATTTTCTCATAAACTATTTAAGAAGTCAGACTGAAATTTTTGCTGGAAGTGTATGTTTACCTTACAAAAGCACTGCTCTAGGTTTATACATTAAGTGGGTTTATTAAGATAGATCGTAGTTTTATTCATTTATACCATTTTTAGGTTAACGTTTAAGAGCAATTGTCTTTTTAAGCTACAAACCATGATATTAACACCAAAGTACATAAAAAAACTCTTATAGGTTGCTTTTTGGAATCGTAAAATGTAATTTATCTTCAGTAATTTCTGAGAAAGGAGTTATTTGTACCAGAAAACGTTAATCACAGGAAAAGCTGGTCAAAGCAGAAATGGAGGAAAACTCGCACATATTCTCAAAGAAAGAAACCACGTGACTTGAGGATACAGAAACTGCCATACTTAACACTAGTACCAATCTGTAGAACGAAACTTCCCCATAAAGATGAGCTAAAGTTTATCTCTCTACTCTAAAGTGTGTATATTTTATGATTTCGTTTTTTGCGTTATGGTGTACACACACGCATACCTTTTTCTAAAAGTGCTTTTCGTTTTCGAGGCCTAGGATCATGTGTTTGCTATAAATTCTCGGTAAGTATATAATTTTGGGGGGAATGCAATACTTTCTCTATATACTAGGTACACCAGTGACAGAGAAGCTAACCACTAAAATGGTATCACACAGTTTAATACAGCAAATCAAGGAATCTTTTCAAACGTCCCAAATTACTTGTTAATACGACTAGTAGTATACTTCAGAATGTGCGTGGTTAATTATTTCCTGGCACATCAATAACACTAGAATCTGAAACAACTGCGCATGCACCATCCTTCATATACACGTGGCTTTCCTGTGCAATAGTTCTAATGCAGATTTCGATCTCACTATTGCGGCAGGAGTAATCTGCGCTAAGTTGTAGTGCCAAGTTTGCGACAACACTACTGCGGCGTCAGTTTTGAAACGGTTTACCTGTTCTGCTTAATGGAGATTACGGAGGTATTGAAGCTGAATCCACAGCTTCCAGTTCTCCGTTGCTGAAATCCTGTTTGGATGTCCCTTCACCAGCTGTGATGTTCTGCTCGTGCTTTTGTCTCGGCTAATTATACTGGCATAGGGTTTTGGTTTATAGGATGAGCATGGATTCTGGTTCCTTGGTAAAGGATGTCGTAGATCTAACAGTGGTGTAACAGACCACGAATTTAGGCATGGCTTCACTTAACTCACTTTCATTCAGAACTGTCACATCGACTCTGAAATTATATTCCAGGAAACAGTCTTCTCACTCTTTTAAATGTTACTTGACTGCACATTTTGCTTTCGGTGCTCGCGCGCCTGATCGTGCAGTATTTCGCGATCTTGACTAAGGCGGTGGAAATAATTTATAACTTTTAGGTTTAATGCGGCATATATCCTTCACGACGATAAATACTGAAAACGTGGTGTATTTTGCTCACTGAATCTACAAGTTATTCGACACTTTACAAAATTTCCCGCCAAGTTTTTCACATCAGGCGAAGCATTTTGCGTAGTCAGCGATCCTTTGAGAATGACCTGAATTTTGTGTTTGACTCGATATTTATAGGAATCTTCTTTTAAAATGTTCTGCTCCCTTACTAATAAAACTTTCGTGCTCTTGAGCGTGTCTAGTTCTTACGTAGTTCTGGTTCACACATTTATTGGCTAATCCTAATATCATATGACTTATTTTTCCTAACATGGTGACGGTTCTTCCCCAAAATATGCGCTGGAGCTATCCTCCCCCCTTGAAGTTAGTCACAGGAAATTACGCATCCTCTACCCTCTTGAAAGTTGACAAAGGATTTTCGTGTTGGCTGGCAGGTACGTCAACTTTCCCTAAAGAATGTAACTTTTCTGTCCACAAAACTTGATGATTTCCGAGAGTTTCCTAGTATTACCTTAGAAATATGTGCGCTTTCATCTAATTTTAATACCCTTTATAACAGTCTTAACCTAACAGTTTGGCATGAAAACATTATAATTATTATGATAAACAATGTGTACGTAAGCATAAAAATTTGCATATATCTGTGACCACACACGTAATTATACATATGGTTACCTACGAGGCGAAATTGCAGTCTCAATGTGGAAGTGTCTCGTATAATACGGGCTAGATGGTGGTACAAATGACGCCAAAGAAAATCTGCGGTGGATTTTGTATCAATTTCTGGGTTGTTCTGAGAGGTGTCCTTTACCTTTCCTATCGCAGAGCATGGTAGCTTGATAACACAACAATAAGGGGAAAAGAGGGGAGGTTGATGCCGTTGCTTTTTCGGGTGTTATTGAAACCGAAGCATGTTTATTGTCTCAGTACCAGTCATGCCGTATACTAGCGAAATTACTCGTGGGCGTATCGTGGGTATGTGGGAGGCTTGCCGCACTGTTAACAGCAATTGCAACGGCAGTGCAAAAAAAGTGTTTTTATAGTAAATTACTGGATACAAATATTCTAGGAAAGTGGGGAAGACGGTCTTCATGCTCGGCAGAAAATGGGCACTCCCCGTAAAACATTCGCAGATAATGGTATTCATTTACTAAATGCAAATTGCTCCGTTCTTATAATTGACTGATCATGTTTAGATATTAGAGATAAATATGTACCTATATGGTTTACCGAATAAGACATACATATTATGGCAATAAAATTGTGTTATATTTTTTTTCTATAATCCTGTTGTATTCTTATGATCAGCAATATGTCAATAAAGGTATATTAATCAATTATAGTTTGAATTAGAGGGAAAACTTGCTGCTTTATTTATTTATTTAGTTAAGTTTGCTTCTATTCAGCAACAGGCATTGATATCACAGTGAGAATGCAGTTCTGTTTATTTTCTGTTATAAAGTACTACTTTGCTATGTATTTAATGAATACCATTCAAGATTTAATTTGCAGCCCCTAAAAATCTTCTACATGTCGCTAACGTGGGCCCTCATGAAGGTTTCCCCTAGCTTTTAACCCTTTCAAAGGCGTGTCCTGCACTAGCCGATAAGGTATGGGCTACCAATCACGATAAGAGGTCTGTATGACAAACTGAATGCACTCACTCTACCTCTTTCTCTTTTAGCCAATACGATCAAGAGCGTAAACATATATTTCGTTTCTACGCCATTTTGTAAGCTTTGCTGTGTAAATATTTAGAAGAAGGAGTTGCGCGCCCTTGCACCGTGGCCTAAAGTAACCTATGAAATGGCCATGGCTTCGCAAGGCCACGTACAACGATAAATAATCGACATAGACGCGAGGTGCAGTGAGATTTTCTTTGGCTCTCTTTGTACATGTAATCGTCCAGGGCTGGGGTCGAACCCGCAACTTGGGCACAGAAAGTCAGTGCTCGTGCAGGCTGATGATCATGGCAAGGTCAGTTTTAATGTTGGTAATATAGTTATGACCACAGAATAGTAACGACTGTGGTGATCTGGACAATAATATCGTTATGATTATGACGAGAGTTGTAATGACATGGTGATTCATGATGTGATAGGGATGAGCCTGCTGCTTAACCTGTCAATAATTGTTTCTTACTTTCTGAAGGTATAGTTCAAGTAAAGTGCATTTTAACAAGGCGGAGACTGTCATTAAAAGGTGAATGAGCCCGTAAGTGAGTCCGGGGTGCAAGGTGTTGAGAGTTGCGGAATATTCATCTTAAACAGCGTAACGAAAAATCTTGAAAATGAGCTTTCCCTTTGAGGGGGGATTAAATCTATATAATGAAACGTGGCATAAAATATTCACGTTTAAAGATAGTTCTCAGTCATTCTTGCAGTAAAATAAAATAAATTTAAAACATTAATAGTAATAATCAATAAAAATTAATGCAGTAACAATAGCTACGTTAAACAGGCTTAATTCCTTTAAAAGGCGGACTTATTTCCTTATTTTTGCCAATTACCACGTGTGTGTTACATTTGCATATCCTTTTATATTCATCTTCATACATAATCTAAAAGTTATTCACACAAACATTTACAATAAATGGTTTCATTAATTAATAATGCCGTTTGGCCGCCGAGGTTGCTATAAAACAAGTCCCAAGTATGTTAGCCGTGGTGTTGAAATGCCTTGCATGTGTTGAGGAACAAACTGAACGCCAACAGTTGGTCTGCAATCCACTACTACAACATGAACACTCGAGAACATGTTAAATAGTTACAATATTGCTACACGAAAAACCAGCGTTGGTTTTTACGTTATTTCCTGCTTACTGGTATGAAAAGATAAGCGTTGATAAAATTGTGAGAATGCACAAGTACTTTACTAGTAAATTGCTCTATGAATTTAAAAATAACGTGCAATTTTATGTTTCTTAAAGTAATTAAATGAAATACTATGTTTGAAATTTTGGGGAGAGGTTAAACGTACCCCTTACGGACCCTCCGAGTTACGCATATACCCCGAAATAAGTTTATCTAGGGAACTCACTCAAACAGGTTTCGAACTCGGGTCCTCACTATGGTTAGAGGGATAATCATGGGTGTCCTGCTACTGACTTCGATAAAGCCGTTTATGCGTTGTTGGAGTTAGAAGTTGTGAAATGTGGCAAAAGCCTTTAATGGAATATAACGGGAATCCATTTATAGCATTTCACTGTTCTAGGAAATCAGAGACGTTTATTTCACCTTCTCCTGGAATGTGCAAATCATATTTTCCTGAAGTAGTTGACCAATATAGTTCTATACGGGTGACCGATAATCGGTTGGACGTGGCTGTTTATTCAGCTAATGACCTTCTGAAAGTACGCAAAGTAGAAAGGGGTGACGGTTTTGTGTGGATTCACCTAGAGGTCTTTGTGGTATATTCATGTTATATTACTCCGGCATGTCCGGTAGATGATATCCAGTTTTTCGTATTTACATTAGCTAATAGTATCAAACAACATAAAAAGAAAGGTAGAATCAGATGACTGAAAAATTCAATGCCATAACCGGGATTTGAACCACGGATCTCCCGGTCTCCGTCCGGTTGCTCTAACCGGGACTTAAGTACTTACAAGAATGTAAGTCGCCATTGGAGTATGACATCTCAATACAGTTTGAGATCTCCTTGTGGTTTACCGGGAAAAATGCGAGTCAACTGGAGAATTTAATGGCGTGCCGGCATGTTGCCATGGTAGCTCAGTGGTTAGAGCAACCGGACGGAGACCGGGAGATCCTATGGCATTGAATTTTTCAGTCATCTGATTCTACCTTTCCAACCCTGTCCAACACAGGGCTTGTGTGAAAGAACAATTAATTCCATTAATTGACCTAATAGTGGTTGATACTAAGAATGTAAGTCGCCATTGGGGTATACAATTTGAGATCTCCTTGTGGCTTACCGGAAAAAATCCGAGTCAGCTGGAGAATTTAATGGCGTGCCGGCATGTTGCCGTGGTAGCTCAGTGGTTAGAGCACCTTTTTCTACACTCTATCCTCGGCCAGCTGTAGTAATTACAGGAAGATGTGTAAGAGCAGGGACTTTTCCTCGGTAAGGGAAACGTAGATCTCGGGTGTGGTAACGGAGAGAAAATAGACGTGCTTCAGTTACAAGAGGACAACACTGTTTTCTTTATTTGTCACTTCTAGTAATTCACAACATTGATATTGTCGCCGTTAAAACACTGTCCACTGTTGAAGCGCGGCGCTGATATGACGCGAAGCTTGTATTAAATATAAATCCCTTTGCTCGTGGCGCCCTATGTGTGCAGCTAATCCAGTTTTAATCCACGATCTTTTGGCGCGACATCTCTTAATTATACGGCAGCATCATCCTCGGCCTGTAATTTCGAAGCAACTCACCGAATTTTTGTCGTCGTAAATCTATTTATTGTTGGGGGCTTCTTGAACTCATTAATTTCCTATTGGTGTATTTTTCGCGCCAATCAACGCGTCTCACTATTTTATATTGGTTTACTTGGATCTTATTGGTCTTATTTCACCCACTCTTGCTGAATTACAACATGAAGGCGCTACTTTCCCTAATTTACCGTTTAAGCTTGTTGTCTCACTCACTCCGGTCACGGCGAATTATAGTACAAAAGGACAAGAGCTCTACATCCTCGCTGTATGAACAATACTTTTGCTACCAGAGAGACATCTAAAACTCACTTGGTGCTACGGAAACACTTTTCCTGCATCTAAAATATCTCGTCGTGGACAGTATTTTAACATAGCGCTTAAAATACTTCCAGTAAAAATTTGTTACTCCTCTAATATTAGTAACACAAATACAAACATATCATTAAATCACCCTTCTTAAGCTACACAAGTAGTAAAATGAAAATATACTTGTACATAGCATAATTTAATTTCACTAAACACTAATGATCCAAATGATGAATAATTCCTTATCTCGGGCTTGTCGGCCTAGAGTTGCCGTTTCAAATTGTCCTGTTCTGGAAAAGAATAACTTATTAAGAAGTTGATACAATTTTCCTTTACAGAATACTTCCTCTGAGTATAGATTTTTGTTGTGTGTATATGGCGAACCCTGCTATACCTGATCCTTCGCATGGGTCCTGCCAACCCAGCGGTGTTTACACTTGGGTCATTCCCCTTACCCTCATTTTAAGTCATAAACACAAGCGATAATTTCCACCCGCCGCAACCCTTGCCGCTTCCCCGGTCAACAACTTGCACCACTCACGATGTTTGTCGAGAACATCCCCTGGACCCCCACAGTTACTTACCTGGGACTTACCCTCGACCAAGGACTTACGTGGAAAGACAACATCCGCCTAACACGCAACAAAGAAGCTGCAATCCTATGGAAGTTATATCCACTACTGAACCACAGCAACTCCCTAGATTTGGACACTGGCCTTACACTCTACAAAACCTTCATCCGCCCTATCCTGACTTACGTTGCCTTCATGAGGGAGGTGCTGCGGCCACTCATATTGCCATCCTTCAGAAACTACAAAACAAAGCACTACGCAACATTGCCAAGGTCCACCGAACCGCCCCTGCTGATAGACTCCACACCGAAATTAGGATCCACACCATCGAAGAATTTATCACAAAACTAACAGCCGATAAGTATGCCAAAATACCGCATAATACCAACCCGCTCATACACGAACTGCGAACATATGACCACACGTACGACAAACACAACCGCCCCCTGTCACTCCTTGACCGAACCCTCACACCCAAAACTAACGCCAGTGGCGCTAGTGTACACCTTGCGCGCATCACTGGCTACATACTTTAACCTTTATATGCTTCTAGTTGTAGGAGTTACTGTCACCCTGCTCCACTACACACCGCTACAGAGAACCTACCATCCACGCCACGAACGGTAAGCCTTAACGACGCCTGCCTCCACCTTGTACATACGCTGAAGCATGATTAATTATTAACACTTTGTGCTAATACTAACAAAGCACCCCTGCATCCTGCATGTTTAGTTTACTAATTGCATGGGCATGGGGAGACGATGTAGCCTCTGAGGATGATCGTCACCGGGGGCGGCGGTTGTGGGGCCGCCTCCAGAAAAAACAAGCATACAAACAAACACAAAACAAACAAAATCACTCTTCGAAAGTGAAAATTCTTTTAAAACACGTTTTTCGAGGATTCTCTCACACAAAACACTTTCACTAACACACGCATAAACTTGTAGTGCACACAAATACGCTAATGCCAAAATTAGGTCTAACCATTACATACTTTTACATACCGATAAATAGCTATTATTAATATTATTATTATTATTATTATTATTATTTTGCTTATTGGGTGTGACATTGCCTTCATTATTCATTCATAGGGTTTCTACCTCATTTCGAGTATAACTATACTGATTAGTTTCAGTACGTTCCTCACCCATCTTATTCTCTAAGCATTTGTACGGTTTGAGCAACTGTTTATGATACCTTCTTACGACCTTTGTATTTTTTATTTCTTGTAACTCAAATGTGTCCGAGGCAAAAATATAAATTACCCGGTAGGGACCTTTAAAAAATTTTCCATTCTATGGTACCTTTTATTCAGAATGCTAATCTTCTTCTTCTTCTTCTCCGGTACCAATACTTTGTCCACGAGCACGATCAGCAATTTAAAAGTGCCTTCATCTTTCCAAATTGTGGAACATATGACTTCATTATCTCTTTTAGGCATGCTTCACTTGTAATCTTTCTGACTGGGTAGATTTTCACGAATATTGAAAATAGGTCTATTAACACTACTGTATAGCTAAATCCAAATTTACTACTAGGCATTTCACCATGGCAGTCCAAGGTCACTAACATGCCTGCTTTTTCTCTTAGGATGGGGTTTGTCTCGGATTCATATTGATGGTTCAGTGGCTTTGCTTTTGGCATTGTAATCATGTCGAAATTATTCGCCTTACTTTATGATGTAATTTAGGAATATACAAATTTTCTTCGACCATTAAAGCGGTTCGTTCTGAGCCAGAATGTGCTAAAGCTTGATGAAACGTACTTATGAGTTCATTTCCCATGCTCTTAGGTATATACGTCTTCAATTTCTGTATTTCGCTGCCATGTAGTTTATATAACAACCACCTTTTACCGCTATGTTTCCCTTGACATTTTCAGCTATTTCTGGGGCCTTTTTCATTAATTTATTTAATTTCTCATCTTTTCGCTGCTGGCCCCCAATTTCATTTAATACTTTTATGAACCCTTTGCCCAAGGGTATCGCGATATTTATTAATGTTATTTTATTTTAGGGTGTCCTATCCTCACCGGTATTTCATTGTTGTTATGTAACCTATACAGCAAGTCGCTAAAAACATTGGTTTTTCTTTGAATGTGCTTCACCTCGACATACGATAGAATCTCATGGATGTACCTCGATATTTTGGTACTGGTAAGCTTGCAGCGTTTCATGAAGGAAAGACTGACATGATCGGTGTATTTAACGACCTTCTGTAGATATATATAATCTGAATTTCTGTAGTGCGTAATACACAGCACAGATTTCTAATTCGGTGACCGAAGCATTTTTTTCTGTCTGACTTAAACCTCTTGACGCGGCACTTATCACATGTAAATGATAATCCTTATCTGATTAGGCTAGGACGCACCCATATCCATGTCCTAAAGCATCGACGTAAATAACATATGATAAGTTGTCCCTTGGTCTCCTAAGTGAGCTGAATTCGCAAATAGTTCTTTTATCTTTTAGAAAACTTTCTGGTGTACCTCGTTCCATTTCCACCGCAATTTATTTTTAAGCAATTCGTGAAAGGTGTTATTTCTGCGGCGTACCTTAAAATAAATTTGCTTTGATAATTTAGTGCTCCAAAAAATGATCTAACCTGCTTAACACTTTTGGGCGCTGGTATTCTCACAGACGCTACCCTTTTTTCGTTTGGATGTACTACTCGGTCATTAATTACATAACCAAGAAATTTCACCTCATGGATACAAAATTTGGATTTATTAATGTTCACCGTCATATCGTTTTCTCTTAGTTTCCTAAGCACATAATTCACGTGTTCAATATGCTCATCAAAATTTTCATAAACTATTAGAAAATCGTGAATGTATTGGATCAAAAAATCCTTGTCAGCTACTTTTCCGAATGATTTTGAATGATTTTGATTTGATTCCGAATTGATTTTAGTTCTCCCAGTATAAAACCATTGTTGAGCCCTGTTTCACATTTGCTATTTATTTGAGAATTGCGGTGTTTACACTTGGGTCCTTCCTCTTGCTCTTGTTGTAAGCCACAAACACAAGCGATAGTTTTCACCCGCCGCAACTCTCACCGCTACCCGACATCAACTTGCACCACTCACAGTGTGTGGCGAGAACATCCCCTGGACCCCCAAAGTAATTTACCTGGGACTTACCCTCGACCAAGGACTTATGTGGAAAGACAACATCCGCCTAACACGCAGCAAAGCAGCCGCATATCCTACGGAAGCTATATTCACTACTGAACCACAGCAACTCCCTACAATTGGACACTGGCCTTACACTCTACAAAACCTTCATCAGCCCTATCCTGACCTACGCTGCCCCCGTGTGGGTGTATGCTGCGGCCACTCATATTGCCATCCTTCAGAAACTACAAAACAAAACACACGCAACATTGCCAAGGTACCCCGAACCGCCCCTGCTGATAGAATCCACACCGAACATAGGATCCACACCATCGAAGAATTTATCAAAGAGCTAACGGCCCATCTGTATGCCAAAATACCGCATAATACTAACCCGCTCATACACGAACTGTGAACATATGACCACACGCGCGACAAACACAACCGCCCCCTGTCACTCCTTGTCCGAACCCTCACACCCAACACTAACGCCAATGACGCTCGTGTACAGCTTGTGCGCATCACTGGCTACATACCTTAACCGTTATATATAATCGGCGCAACAGTTCTAGACACGTGAAAATCTTAATGAGAGCTATGATGCGAGTTGCTTACCAGATCAGGTGGTGACCGGTGGACTGCATACTGCAGGAGTGCGTAGGACAGTCATCGTCAAATATCCACACCGGTTATGCACTGCTTTGCGCTGATAAACTTAGTTATATACAGTATATTAAAATCCACGCTGTAAAAAGCGCTTAATATAAAAAACGCTGTCAATCATTGCCTCCAATTCTTCCACACCTAACAACCCTTCCTCTTCTGCGGAATCACTCACATTATTGCCGTCATCGCTGCTGTCACTACTTTCTGCACCATTATCTTGGATGAGAATTCTTTCTATTTGATTTTCTGCAATTCCGTATTTTTCGAAATAATGATTCTTCATTTATTCAACATGTCGACATACATTTTCCCATTCTGGCCTTCCAATTTCAGCAAATTGCTGGCGTTATAACTGCTCCACATATTTTAATTTAAAAGTCATATTTCTGCATGCCACCCATTTTTGATATCAGCCCAGATTAATTCGATTGGGTTTAGATCTGGGTGATGCGATGGGAGTCTAAGTACATTATGGGGATGTTGTATTACTATCTGGTCAAGTATGTATGACGTCTGAAGCTGTTTGTTGGTATTAATTAAGTTATATAGCTTTGTTTTACTCATGCTTTCATCTAAAGCTATATTATGTCTAAGTAACCAAGCTCTCATTTCTTCTTTCAATGAATTTGAGGTAGGTGGTTTGTCAATTGAGTGTTGACGCATTGTGAAGCATTGTCGATAACCAGAACAGACCCAGCAGGCATATTAGGTCTCAACATGGCGTTGATTCACTTCATGTACTTTTCTGTATTCATTTCTTGATGAAAATCTCCTATTGTTTTTGCAACTTGTAAAAGAAGGGCATTTGGAACGAAGCCGATCTCTCCAACAGCATGAACGATAATAAGTATTTGCCCTTTAGCAACAGGAACCTGCAACCTAATTCGCTATCGTCACTCCAACTTTTAGATGCTGTACGACTGCTGTGTATGTATGACTTATCTTCATACACTATAGTATTTTTCTGAAATTTGTAGCACCACCTTAAAATTAATGCTGATATAAGTACACATTGATATAAGTACATATAAATTATTTTATTATTTTTTTATTTTATTTATTTATTTATTAATTTATTTTGCTTTTCTGTTAGAGTTCTATTTGATTTCGGTTTCTTCCACTTGAACCCTAAATCCTTAATAATTTTTCTGAGATTTGTAGCACAACCTTGTAAGTTTCTGCTGTGTTTCAGCTGGATGAGCAATCTGCTTATTGTTAGCACAGTTTTTTCTTCCACATAGGAATTGTGAATCGTGCGCCGAATGACGCATTCGAAATCGTCTATTTCTGTGATACGTTTAGGGACCTTATGTTTCTTCCCAGGTGTGTCAAATGGTACTCTTTCATCCATATGTTTTTTTTTTCTTATCTTTGAGAACTCTGGAATCGGAACTCGGTGAAACACCAGTTGCTTTGACTACTCTTTCTTTCATTCTCTTAAGGCTTTTGTGGAAATTGGATGAACATATATTTTCTTCCTTCATCTCTGCTTCTTGCTTCATGAAGTCAAGAACATTTGCAATTATTTCCCTACTTTGACTATGTAACACCTTACCACTTAACTTTGAAAACATAGGAGCCATGGTTATAAATATAACAAATATGAAATAAGTACTATTTAGATACTGCAGCTCTCTTTAAAATTACAACCAGATGCAGACACTTTCTATGCAGACTGTATGTGTTACGCACTGTGAGTAAGCAAAGGTATTATATCGCTTTCGTTGATAAAGCTAAACATAAACCACTCCTAGGCTCGGCAGCTGGGTTGGCAATCAAGGTCACGAGTCCAGAAGTTTTGCGCGAGTAATACCTCTAGTTAGAGGACTTACTGTCATCCTACTCGACTTCACAACGCTACAGACAACCTACCATCCACGCCACGAAGGTAAGCCTTAGAGACGCCTGCCCCCACCTAGTACATACGTTGAAGCATGATTAGTTGTTATCTCTAAGCCCCACAAATTAACACAAAACTAACCACTAACACTGCCTTCTTTTCACGTCGCGTATTCATACCACCTCACACTTTAATCCCAGCGATCCACATAGGGCCTCGGTCGTGTGTGAAGCCCTGGAAACATCACTGACGCGCTCGCATCCTTGCATGCCAGCATTTCAATAATCGAAACTAACCGCGGGGGCTTACGCGGAACCCGACTAACACTTTGCACCAATACTAACAAAGCACCCCTGCATCCTGCATGTTTAGTTTACTAACAGCATGGGCATGGGGAGACGATGTAGCCTCTGAGGATGATCGTCACCGGGAGCGGCGGGTGTGGGGCCGCCCTCAGAAAAAACAAACAAATGAAAATCATTTTTCGAAAGTGAAAATCCTTTTAAAACAGGTTTCTCGAGAGGGATTCCCTCACACAAAACACTTTCACTAACAGACGCATAAACTTGTAGTGCACACAAACACGCTAATGCCAAAATTAAGCTCTAACCATTACATCTTTTTACATACCTACCGATAAGTAGCTATTATTATTATTATTATTATTATTATTATTGACGGGTGTGACATTACCTTTATTACTCATTCATAGGGTTTCTACCTCATTTCGAGTAGAACTATCCTGTTTAGTTTCAGTACGTTCCTCACCCATCTCAGTCTCTAAGCATTTGCACGGTTTGAGCAACTGTTTATGATGCCTTCCTACGACCTTTGAATTTTTTTTTGTAACTCAAATGTATCCGAGCAAAAATATTAATTACCCGGTTGGGATCTTTAAATAGATTTTCCATTCTATGGTATCTTTTATTCAGAATGCTAGGCTTCTTGTCCCGTACCAATACTAAGTCCCCGAGCTCGATCAATCATTTCTTTCGCTTATTTTTTTAAACTTTTCCGTCCTTTTCTGGACCTTCTTCGACATTCTTTCAAACGCATTTTTAAACATCTCTTGCTCCGTTAGTGTTTTCGGAACTTTGGTTTCTTGTGCTTGTGGTAGTTTCCCTTCAACTGTTTCCACTAACCTCCCCTTCATCAGCTCAATGGGCTTGTAATCAGTAGTAGGGTTCACGCTTTCATTTGGAATAGTTTCAATACGCTGGTAGTGATTTTCCGAAACGCTGTGTTTCTTATTGGCCAAAATTCTCAACTAAACAGAAATGTCCCGGATTATCCTTTCGCAGGGAATGCTTCGCGGGTGGTATTTTAAGCAATGGTACAATGTGATTCCGTTTTCCTTTAAGGTGCCTACAAATTTTATGTTGGTAAATATCGAAACATTGTCAGTTAAAAATGCCTTCATCTATCCAAATTGTGGAACAGATGACTTCAATACCTTTCTTAGGTACGCTTCACTTGTAATCTTTCTGACTGGGTAGATTTTCATGAATTTTGAAAATGTGTCTGTTAACACTACTGTATACCTAAAACCAAATTTAGTACTAGGCATCTCATTATTACAGTCCAAGGTCACTAAGATGTCTGGTTGTGCTCTTAGGATGGAGTTCGTCTCATATTCATACTGGTGGTTCAGCGGCTTTGCTTTTTGGCATTGTAAGCATGTCGAAATTATTCGCTCTTACTTTATGATATAATTTTGGAATATACAAATTTCCTTCGACCATTAAAGCGGTGCGTTCTGAGCCAGAATGTGCTAAAGCTTGATGAAACGTGTTTATGAGTTCATTCTCCATGCTTTTAGGTATATACGTCTTCCATTTCAGTACTTCGCTGGCCTGTAGTTTTTATAAGACGCCATCTTTTACTCCTATGTTTCCCTTGACGTTTTCAGCTATTTCTGGGGTCTTTTTATTAATTTATTTATTTTATTTCTCATCTTTTCCCTACTATTTCCTTTAATACCTTTATCAACCTTTTGCTCAAGAGTATGTCGATACTCATTAATGTTATATCATTTTTAGGGCGTTCTATCCTCTCCGTCATTTCATTGTTGTTATGTAACCTATACAGTAACTCAAAAAACAAAACATTGGTTTTTCATGGAATGTGCTTCACCTCGACATCATACGAGAGAATCTCTATGATGTGTATCGATATTTTGGTACTGGTAAGCTTGCAGTGTTTCATGAATGAAAGACTCGCATGATCGGTGTATATAACGACCTTCTGTAGATATATGATCTGAAGTTTTGTAGTGCGTAATACACAGCACAGATTTCTAATTCGGTGACGGACGCATTTTTTCTGTCTGACTTAAACCTCTTGAACGGTGCTTATCACATGTAGTTGATTATCCTAATCTGATTGGGCTAGGACGCACACATACCCATGCCCTAAAGCATCGACGTAAATTACATATGGTAAGTTGTCCCTGGGTCTCTCTAAGACAATTGACTTCGCAAATAGTTCCTTTATCTTTTCGAAATTCTTCTCGTCCCATTTCAACCGCACTTTCTTTTTAAGCAATTCGCGCAAATGTGCTATTTCTGTGGCGTACTTTAAAATAAATTTGCTTTGACTATTTAGTATTCCAAGAAATGATCCCACCTGCTTAACACTCTTGGGCGCTGGTATTCTTCTCACAGCCACTACCCTTTCTCCGTTGGCTTTACTCCTCGGTCATTAATTACAGTAAGAGCAGGGATTTTTCCTCGGTAAAGGAAACTAGATCTCGGTTGTGGTAACGGAGAGAATAGACGTGCTTCAGTTTCGAGAGGACAACGCCACTGTTTTCTTTATTTGTCGCTTCTAGTAACTCACAACACTGATATTGTCGCCGTTAAAACACTGTCCACTGTTGAAGCGCACCGCTGATAAATCTAGGAAAAAGTAATGTGTTAAGACAATGTATTGAATACCAAGAGAATAGCTTAATGAATGATGGATGGGTAAGTAAATTACGGAACATTTTGGAGAAAAATGGCTTAGGAGATGTATGGAGAAGGAGAGAAAATAACGTGAAATTTTTTTGGAAAAAGGCGAGGAAAAGACTGGAAGATATAGAAATACAAATCATGTTCAGTGAGATTGCCGAAAAGAGCTAATTAGTTTATTATAGGCCAATGAAAAATACATGGGGTAGGGAAAATATATAGACATAGTAAACAAAGAAGAGAGAGAATCTAATGCATGGTTAAGAACCGGAGCATGGAGGCTAAAAGGGCTAAGACAGGGTATTCCTCAGAACCATTGTCCGATATGTGGTGGTAATGAAGGCATTGAACACATAGTATTTAAGTGCCAAGGAACAGAAAATTGGAAAAAAGAATTTTTTAATAAGAAGTGGTTAAAGGGGGATAGAAATACATTATGATTGAAATCATATGTAAGGACGCTAGAAGCATTGGACAGTTTTTGTGTAAAGTAAAAAATAAATGGCTTTGGACAGTGGAAAGAGAAAAGTAAGAGGTAGTGCATCTTACTTTGAATGGAAAACTATAGTGAATGTGTGATGGTTAAGTAATCAATAAATGAAAAGTGAAAAACAAGTGGAAATGGGACGTGAAAAAAACTGAAAAAAAGGAGCAAGATAATTTATCGACAAGAAATTGTAAAATGTAAATAAACTGTAATGATTGTCTTCTGAATGAGTGACCAGGGTCAAAGTGCAGTAGACAATCACATTTGTAAAACTCTTAGCACAATAAATACTATATGACGCGAAGTTTGTATACTTAACAAATCGCTTTACTCGTAGTGGCCTGTGTGTGTAGCTAACCCTGTTTTAATTCACAAATTGTTGGCGCCACATCTCTTAGTTATCCGTCAGCATCATCGTCTGCCTGTAGTTTTGAAGCAACTCCCCGATTTTTGTCTTAGTAAATCAGTTTATTGTTGCGGGCTTCTTGAGCTCATTAATTTCCTATTGGTGCATTTTTCGCGGCACTCAACGCGTCTCACTATTTCATATTGGTTTACTTGGATATTATTGGTCCTATTTCACCCTCTCTTGCTCAATTTCAACATGAAGTCTCGACTTTCCCTAATTATACCGTTTAAGCTTGTTATCTCGCTGACTCCGGCCACGGCGAATTACAGCACAAAAGGACACGGGCTCTACACCCTCGCTGTAGGAACAATACTTTTGCTACCAGAGAGACATCGTAAAACTCACTTGGTGCTACGGAAACACTTCCTGCATCTCAAATATCTCGTCGTGGACAGTATTTTGACATAGCGCTTAAAATATTTCCATTAAACAATTTTTACTCCTCTAATATCAGTAACACAAATAAAACATGTCATTAAATCGCCCTTCTTAAGCTACAGAAGTATTAAAAAAGAAAAACTAGTTTGTGACGATTATTCAATCCTCACATACAAGAAATTAAGCCATATTATATAGCGCCACAATGCATTACGCAGAAAGAGTGCCGCCACTGATTTTGAGGTGGGGGCTCCACGTAGGGATATTGGACTTGAAGGAGGTTAACGTGCGCTGCATAGCGACACGAGTCACACTCAGTAATTGGGTATAGCTCTTATCACTAAGACAAGCAGAACAGTCGTCGCACACATCCAGAACAGTACAGTCATCGCACACAAGCAGTACAGCAGACTTCGTACACAGTCAGTACAGTCGAGTCTTCTTATTCATGCAGTAAGGTGGAGCCTCGATGATTCAATGTATTAAATTACGTAGAGAATATTATTTGTGTGCTGTATATTAGATACAACTGTGGGTCATGATCATCGATGTAACCTCTCTTCACTACGTCAAAGAATTTCAGGGGAATATTTAAAAGCAATAATTGCATCATACAAGCAGCACTGTACACGTCTGGTAGAAGTGTAGAATGACTGCAAGACTCGTCAAATGGTCCTGTATTGCATTTTGAGAAACGATGACCTTTCCAGAACATCCATAGTGAAGGTCAACCATCTGGCTCTACGTAGCACATCACCTAGATATCCGATAATGCAAATCATCCGGTAAAAACGTTCCATTTCACTTACTTATTTTGGTTCACAGCTTTTAGGCTAATTCAGTTAACCGGTGTATAAAATGGTCGGTTACATTTATTGTGAATTAAATTGGTAGTTAGAAAAGTAAAGCATGCTAAGAAATTGTTTGTCAAAATCTGAAACATGCTCTTTATATACTCAGTAAAAGTGTATACAGTCAAAGAGGAACTTGTGGACATTATGAGACACAGTGAGAAGTGAGTGAAGTTAGGGAAATTATAAGCTTTAATTTAATTAAACAACAAACTATAGCATGCAAGAAAATTTAAAATTGAAGTTATCATTTTATGTTAGAAAGTCCTAATGAAGTTTTAATAACGTTCAAAGGTTAAGTTAGCTATCTCTATTTATATATTGTTATTTATATTTATATATATGAAATTGTTAAAATTAAATGCGTCATGAGTTTCTCTTCAAAAGCCAAAACCCCCGCCCTCTGGTACTAGGGAAAGTGGTAGTTGTTCCAATAAATACACGAGTCATTTAAAAAGGGTTGTCGTTATATTAATGTTTTCTGCCCACCATTCCTTTCCAAATGTTGATGGAAAAAAGACGTTGCAAGTTGTACATAGGATAATTTAATTTCATTAATACTAATGACCCAAATTATTAATAATTCCTTAGCATGCGCTTGTCGGCCTAGAGTTGCCGTTTCACCTCTAAAAACAGAGGTAGTCAGGCTGGAGGGGTCGTGGCCAGATTTTATCAGTACCAACATATGGAAGGAGGGGCAAGTGAGTCAGGTGGGGCAAGAGCGTCACCTTGATTTTCTTCCACAATACACATTTTTTGCGACCTGGTAGGAAGCTATCAGTAAGAGCTTGGCTGCCCGGAAGTGTGACAACAGAGAAAGTGACGCTCCAGGAAAAATTACAGTTTTGGCGGTTAAATATTGTTTTTTGGTGATTTTGATGTAAGAACTGCTTTTTCTAAGAACAGGTGTATTGTATTCTAGCAAGTTAATTTCAAGGCAGCTTTTAATGCCCCTTCAATGGCATTGTTTGAAGCATATTCTGGTGCAGCGGCGTCAGAATACCTAAGGTAGCCTCTATGACAGGTACCAATTTATTCCGAGTAGTAGAGGCGGGGCAGGTGAGTTCACTAGAATACTGGCAGTGACGCACTTGCCCCACCATTCGTGTGTGCAAAACTACAACCATATTTAATTTGTTTAGAAGATTTAGTAACTACTGCCACATTTTGACAATATAATGCAGAAGTTGTGTCCAAAGCATAGTTTAATTATATTGAAAGTCGTATTGCAGGTATGGTCCGAAACTGATAGAGGGAAAGGATGGACAAAACATGATGCTCAAGTGGCATTAAACGAGATCAGATCTGGTTTAATATCCGTCAAAAAGGCTGCCCTGAAATACAATATCCCTAGAGCTACTCTTCAAGCAAGGTTGGTACGAGGTACGTCAGAAAGAGTAGTGAATATAGGAAGATTCAAACCAGTGTTCGGCGAGAACATGGGGAGTGAGTTGGGGGAACACTTACTGACTTTGGGGAAACTATTTTATGGGCTTTCTGCACATGATCTTAGGAAACTAGCGTACGAGTTTGTTGAGGTAAATCTCGTAGGATGGCAGGCAAAGACTGGGCGTCTGCCTTCCTAAAGAGACACAAGGATCTTTCCATCCGTACACCAGAACCAACAAGTGCCGCAAGGGTACTTGGCTTTTCAAGGCAGGCGGTTATGCACTTCTTTGTCAATCTGCAACAGATGAAGAGCGAATATGAGTTCTCCGCAGACAGAATTTTCAACTGCGATGAGACGGGAATTTCCGTAGTTCAAAAACCAGGGAAAATTAAAGCTCAGAAAGGAGCCAAGCAGGAGGGACGAATTTCATCCTTAGAGCGGGGCAAAAATATTACAATACTAGCTTGTGTCAGTGCACTGGGTACTTTTATACCGCTATTCTTCGTGTATCCAAGAGTGAGAATGAACCCACAGCTACTTTTCGGATCTATGCCAGGCACTGTGGCATATTCAAATCTTTCGGGATGGATGGATGCCTCACTGTTTCCGAAGTTTCTTGAACACTTCATTCAGTGCACGCATCCTACAGCAGAGAAACCAGTGCTACTAGTTCTTGATGGCCACTCATGTCACAAAAGCATTGAGGCAATTGAACTAGCGAGAAGGTCAAATATCGTCATGCTAAATCTGTCGCCTCACACTACCCATAAGCTACAAGCACTAGATGTGTCAGTGTTTGGGCCGTTCAAGACCTTCATGTCTCAAGAAATCGACCTGTGGCTAACAAACAATCCAGGGAAGAGATTGACGGACTATGACCTGGCTGCTATGGCAAAGAAGTCTTTCACTAGAGCCTTCACTCCTAGCAACATCGTGAATGGCTTCACGAAAACAGGGTTGTTTCCTATAAACCCCAATGTTGACTCAGATTTTGCTGCAGCTGAAGCCTTGGGTGATACAAGGGCGGCAGCACTTCGTACACCCCTCTCTCAGAAATCTCTCCCTTGCCAAAGAAATCTGCGGATGGTCAAAAAAGAAGCGGAACGTAAAGCGTGAGAGATCAGAGGTAATCACCAGTTCACCGTATAAGAAGTGTCTCGAGGATAGATTAAAATCCAAGGCGAAGAAGCGACATCAGGGTGAGTCGAAACCTCAGCCATCAAAAGAACAGAAAGGCAGAAAACTGCCATTTGATGGAGTAGTAAACCCTTCCACGTCCACCGCTACTGAGGATGACACCCTCTGTTTATACTGCTCAGAGAAATACAGCGTGACAAGTTTCGAAGAGTGGGTTAGCTGCATTAAGTGCAAACTGTGGATGCATGAAGAATGCACAGATAATGATATTGGCAGTAACAGATTTTTATGCGATACCTGCCGTTAAAACAAGTGACTATTCTGTTATGTGTCTTTCTTTCCGTGGTTCATGTTATTTTATGCAATGTTTGCAACTAAGAACATCAGCAGTTTTGCGAAGTTAATTGAAGTGAATATCTACTGTGCTTAAGATGTTACAATAGCAGTTGAACTATGGACCACAGTGAATATTTTATTTATAACTGACCAGTACATGTTAATTTTTATTGGATTAGACTTGCCATAGCTTTAGAATAAAATTAGTTTTAAATAAAAGTCGTTGCATTTCTTTGCTAAAATTGTTTAACATGTTTAAAGACTCACTTGCCCCAAGGGGTGTCTCGCTTGCCCCACTCATTTCTACATTTATTTTTCTATTTTAGGAAATTGTAAACAAGAACAAAATATTTTAACATAGGTATTTGAGATACTGAATGTATTAGCTGTAATTTTAACGTATTCCTAAAACTTAAACTTAAATACCATGTACATTAGAAAGAAAAAACGAAAGATAGGACTCACTTGCCCCACCCTCCCTACGGCTCCGTTACATTATGGGTCCCGTTATATGCATGCTAGTATACATAGAATAGATAATTTTCTAAGCAAATGCGGCATAATGATTTCCAAAATAACTGAGACATATAACAGTATAAGATGGATAACTTTTAGGAATGCTATTTACCAAAAAGATACATTTACTTAAGGAAACGTTGCTAAAACGTGTATAGACTTATATCAGGTAATACGAAGCACTAATGCCAGCTTATGACTTCTCGCCTCAAAATCGGATTCCCTGTAGGAAAAAACGAAGTGTCATTTTTGATATTTCAAGTGCTTACCATTGAATCGTAAGCATTACTTTATAAAATGTTCTCGTAATTTCAGTCAACATTTGTTTTAGCCAGGGCCGGCTCAAAGAGGGCCGTGCCACCGCCCCGTGCTCCAAAATCTTAAAAATATGAACAGGATATGTGAAAATATGACGAACTTACAAGTCATGCTTAAACTCTAGCGACTTTCTGGAGATTTTTCGTTCTGAAACTGGTGACGAATGTAGCTCCAGAGTGATTTGGATGCGATTCTGGTTTATGATCTCGTCAAAACATCCCGTACGCGTGAGTGTTCAACATTAAACATCACATGGGTAGGTACGGTCAGTTGACTGAAACGTCGGGTGTAAACAATTTTACCAATAGACCACGGCATCCAGCCCGAAAGATTTTACTATTTTATCTACAAACATCAAATTAATAAACAGGAGTGTTTCAAGCCACTAGGTTTAGTCCCTTTGCTAACATTCGTGACTCACAAGCCCTTCAAGTCGGTTATCGCTCTAGTGGTATCCTGAAAATTGTTATTTCACATAAGTAGTCGTGGAGGACTGACTTTGCGGATAAAAACAAATTAGGTATGTCTGGAAGCGAGACGGGGCGGCAGTTGCAATTACCGCATGGGCCGGCAAAACTCCTGGAGCCGACCCTGGTTTTAGCCGTCCAATCATGAATATTAAAACTTGGCATTAACGTAAATGGCAGATAGTCGTCCGGTTTGAATGGCGGGGGCATGATGTCAGTGGCGTTGCGTTACCAACCAAAGAAACGTAAAAACGATGAGTATAACAACATGATTTAATGAAAGTAGCCACATAGCAGAACATGTGGAAACGATGTTTTTTCTAATGCATGGGTTGTTTTCTGTGGGAAATAGATCTAACCGGTGTTATAATTACGAAATCTGACATTTTTCCTAAAAACTCCAATCTAACAAATGAGTTTTTGTTTGTTCTTTCTTCAGAAATTGTTATTTGCTTGTACTTATTTATGGAAACTGAAAAAAATACATGTAAGAATATTTGGTATTTATCTACGTTTTTGAGTTCTGCGCTTTTAATAAATATATTTTTTGCTTGTGCCTAAGAGTGAGAGTGTGAGTGCGAGGGATAGTGAGTGTGTGTGTGTGTGTGTGTGTGTGTGTGTGTGTGTGTGTGAGTTGTGGGGTTTGAGAGTGTTGTAGACTGTGATAGTATGTGAGAGAGTGTTTGTGTGGGTGAAAGAGAGTGAATGTGTGCGAATATGAAAGAATGACAGTGAGAATGTGTGCGAGAGAAAGGGCGTATGTGTGACTTAAGTGATTTTGTGACCGTGAGTGTGAGAGAGCGTGGGTGAGAGTGAAAGTGTATGGGAGTTGTAGAGTTCGAGTGTGAGAGATAGTAAATGATAGGTGTAGAGTGAGTGAAAACGGGTGTGTAGGTGAGAGAGAGAGAGTGAGAGTGTGTGTTTGTGAATTTGAGAAAATATGTGTAAATGTCCGGGAGTGGGTGCTTAATTGAGAGTGTGAGTGCTTATCTGCGAACATTAGTGTGTGAGTCAGAATGTTTGGGTGAGAGAAAGAGAGAGAGAGAGAGAGAGAGAGAGTGAGTGTGAGAGTGTATGACAGAGTTTGTGCGTGAGGTGTGCGTGTGTGTGTATATGTTTTAAGAGAGTGTATGAGTTTTTAGAGTGAGTGCGTGTGTGTGTTTCGGATGGAATTCGTGTATCGGTGCGCGCGCTTTTCTGTGGACAGCATAGTTAGCTTAAAAATGAGAAGTGGAATAAACAGCGAACTTGCTATTTAATTTCGGCTTCTTTAAAAAATACTACACTGAGAATTTCATGACATCTCTCATCCCAAATTGTTATATGCAAGTGGTTCAGAAGGAGACCCTCTTTTCCCTTAGCAGACGACTAGCCGCCATTTTACAGCATTGCCAATTTTTCCCGAATGCGGGCGATAGACGTTACCGCCTGAGCCACTACTACTGCTAATACTATGTACTAGTATTGCTACTAATGCTACTACTAACACTACTACCACTTAAAGTACTACTACTAACAACATTACTGCTACTAACACTACTACTACTACTACTACTACTACTACTACTACTACTACTACTACTACTACTACTACTACTACTACTACTACTAACGCTACTAATAATAATAATACTAACCATTACAACTATAGCTACCACTGATACTACTATTAATAATTCATCGCTATTACTAACACTACGACTACTATTACTACTACTAACAGCACTATTACTATTAATAATAATAGTAATAATACTACTACTACTACTACTACTAATAATAATAATAATACCACTGACACTACGAGTATTATTACTACTCATACTAGTAATAATAATATTAACAATACTACTAATACTACTGATAATAATACTAACACTACTACCACTAATACCACTAATCATAACACTGACACTACTACTACTACTACTACTACTACTACTACTAATACCACTAATAAAATAGTAACACTACTACTACTACTTATACCACTAATCATAATACTAACACTGCTACTAATAATACTATTACTGACAATACTACTATTAATAGTAACGCTGTTACTACTAACACTTTCACCACCACCATCACCACCGCTACTACTACTACTACTACTACTACTACTACTACTACTACTACTACTACTACTACTACTACTACTAATAACAATAATGATACTTAAATAATTATAACACTACCACTACTAATACCACTAAAAATTTTCGGCGGATTTTGTATCGTTTTCTGGAGTCTTTTGAGACGTGTCCTTCAATTTACCTATCGCAGAGCGTACTGGCTTGATAACACAGCAATAAGGGGGAAAAGATGGGAGGTTGATGCCTTTGTTTTTTCTGATGTTATTAAAACCAAAACATGTTTATTGTCTCAGAACCAGTCATGCCGTACACTAGTGTAATTATTCGTGGACGTATCGTGGGTATGTGGGAGGCTGGTCGCACTCTTACAGCAATTGAAACGGTAGTGTATAAAAGTGTTTTTATTAGTAAATCGCTGGATAAGAATATTCCAGAAAAGAGGGGAAGACGGTCTACATACTCGTCAGAAAGTGGGCACTTTCTGTAAAACATGCGCAGATAATGATATCCGTTTCCTAAACGCAAATTACTTTCTTGTTACAATTAGAAACTAGAGATAAATATATACATTTACGTACATAGTTTACCGAATACGACATACATATTATGGCAATAAAATTGGGTTAAACTTTTTTCTATAATCCTATTGTATTCCCATGATCAGCAATATGTTAGTAAAGGTATATTAAGCAATTATAGTTTGAATTAGAGGGAACACATGCTGCTTTATTTATTTGTGTATTTATTTATTTATTATGTAGTTATGTTTGCTTCTATGCAGCAACAAGTATTGGTATTACTGCGAGAATATAGTTATGTTTATTTTTTCTTATAAAGTGCTGCCTTGCTATGTCTTTAACGAATAACGTTCAAGCTTTAATTTGTACCCCTTGAAAATCTTCTCACACTACACATTCTACATTTCTCTAACCTGGGCGCTCATCAAATTTTCCCCTTAGCTTTTAACCCTTTCAAAGGCGTGTCCTGTACTGGCCGATAAGATATGATATATCGCGATAAGAGGTCTGCATGACAAACTGAATGCACTCATTCTACCTCTTTCTCTTTTAGCCAATACGATCGAGAATGTAAACATATATTTCGTTTCTACGCTATTTGTAACCTTTGTTGTGGTTATTGGTGTAACTATTTAGCAGAAGGATTTGCACACCCTTCCATAGTGTCCTAAAGAAACCAAAGAAATGGCCATGACTTCGCAAGGCCACGTACAACGATAAATAATATGACACAGACGCGTGGTGTAGTGAGATTTTCTTTGGCGCTCTTTGTACTAAGACAGAACAGCTGAGGAGAAATTATCTGCCAGATTCCTTTATTCACTTAAGGAGAGGGTTACAAGCTTATTGTAATTACCGGTCGGGAGGGGGATGAGGGAAGCGATTGGCACATTTGTACAATAAGAGATGGAGCTCAGATAGAAGCGTAAGGAAGAGGGATAAGGGGAGGTTTAGTGGCTTTGGGGGTGGTATTTGTTTACTTCGTAAACAAAAGAGTGTCTTGTGAACAAGTTCTTTTTTTCTTCTTCTGCTGTTTTGTTTGTGTGGTTGTTGTTGTTGGTTTCTCTTTTTTTCGTTGATTTCCAACTCTTATAGTACCATTAACATTAAAGCACAGTGTGATGAATACTGACTGAAGCATATGGAACACAATGTATAATATAAGCACCTACGGTGTATCTAACGCGTAGTATGTACCAGCCTGAACGTTTAAAATGTTTAAGCACAATAAATATACCAGTCTACTCTTCTCTACATAGGCAGAGTAGCTGTTGCATTCCACCCAAAAATTCGATACAGTGATTTCGCCGGAAATGCATGTCTTGAGGCTTCTTGAACTCAAAAAAGGCCTTTTTAGGAAAAGGTCCGTGTGTGTGTGTCTGCCTGTTTGTGAAAAGCGTAACTCAAAAAACGAAAAGTGGAATAGATAAATATCAAACTTAGTAAGTGGCTTCCAAAGATGTAACACAAGGATTTTCAAGAGAATCCCGCATCCCAAACTACCCTTTACATGCAGCAATCTTAGAAAACTTTTATTTTGTAAAAAGCGGCTGAAACGATTTTGGTTTAAATACCATACATTAAAAATGTTTACAGGACCAATAAAATGTATATGTTGATTTTTCTGGGAATAGCCTGTGAGGTACTCATTCGGAAAGTTTTTTCTGTAATTTTGTATAACTGGTAAACGTTCAGCGAAGACAAAACGTACTACACACAAGATGTAGATCTGTTTGAAGCACACAATTTATTTAAAATAATCTTTGGTGCCATTGTTCATTTTCGAGATATCGGTTGATAATGGTTCAATTTGTTCAAAACTTAGCGATTCTTTTAAAGCCCTGTCGGTTTTCAGTGGTTTCTTGCGAAATCATGGAAGGAGTATGGAATTTTAAGGTCAGCGTATAGTGTCCAGACATAAAATCTTTGACTATCGCTATTCCCTTGGTATATGTAACGAAATGTGTGATGTAGCTGTTTCCGGAAATGTTTATATCTATTAAAATGACGTGGATAGGAAAACAAACTTTCGTGAGAATTATTTCCATATCCACCAATAAGCGATAGAGGGTAGAGAATATCTTGCAAATGTAGCACATCTGATTTTTTTAAAATATAGTGTCAGGCTAAATTTGTGACTCAGGGCTCAGTTACAGTAAATTGGTTTCCCAGTTGGAGGTCTCTTTACACGCTGTTGCACATAAGTGGATGAGGTTACGAGTGTATGCTTTAGTGCAAAAAAGAGTAGCTCAGTCACATGGAGGAAAATACCACAAGGGGTTGCTATGCTTCTTAATGGGACAAGGTACTCTGAAATATTCAAAACTCGCATAAAATCTCTAATATTTCCAGTTTCAGAAAATATATACCTTTTGGGGTTAAGAGGTTTTAAAGGCATTTAAACACCATTTGAATGCTAGTCTGCATTCCTTTAAAGCTGTCATGCAACCCCATTTTTAGAACATTGTTGTATCTTTCAACAACGAACGACTATATAATGCACAGCGAGCAGTTCAGCAAATAACAAGAGAGACCAGGACCAAGAAAGGCAATTAGAAAACCTGAAGAAATCCAGGAATGAAGGTGCAGATGATTATGACCCTGGAATGTACTGAAATGTGTCAGAAGTGTAATATTCAAACTTTAAATTCAGTTTTTTCAAAACAACATTTTTGGATACTTATGTACCTTTTTCTCAGAAAGTATGAGAGGTTGAGAGCTAACATTTTCAGTACATGTATACAACACACAGATAAACTTTGTGAACCGCAATAATAATTTTGTAATGTATATTAGTGATATTAAGAAAGCTACAAAGTACACATTTTCCACAATTTTACTTTTTTGACTTTGCAAATAATTGTTATTTGATTTCTAGTGAACTGATACACATAACTAAATAATTGAGGACAATAAGATAGCTGATTACACAACGAACAAGCTTGCAAAAGTGTGATTCTGTATTGCAAGTAGTATCATGGAAAAAGGTACATGAATTCACATGTTTTAAGAGTAAATTTTATTATCTTCCTGCTGAATGAAATAATTTTTACGGACTCAACTTAGTAAGCTATCAATGCAAAAATGCACTTCAAATAATTTTAATGATTTATAGAATAATTCATAACAAATTGAGTAAACACCATTGGCAACTTTAAGAGCAGTGGTAATTTAACACACTTAAGGTGTAATTTCCATGTGCTCAGACTACCTTGTCCCCTTAATCCCGATACTGCTGGCAGAGATTGGTCAATAGATTTGAAAGATTTAGGTGAAAGTAAATGAAAGGTGGCATTTTTCGGGTTGTTAAAACGGATGATTTGTTTGCGAGATATGAATATTTTGATTCCCAGCTCTTACGTACACATTATGCAGGCTAATATTATGCTCAAATACACAGAGTTTGCCCAAGCACTCTGTATTGTTGCTGAAGTATGTTTCAGTAATCACAATTTAATTGTAAGTAACAGAAGAATACTGCTGATCCAAGAACATGCATGGCATAAGTTAATTTTGTGTAGTTATTTTAGGTTTTTTTATTTTGATTTTGCACCAGTATACATTTCTTTAGCCTGTATGAGTTTGTCCCTATTTATCCGTGCTTCTTTAACCTATTTTAGTTCAAAGTGAGTTCAAAATTTAATTTACCCGTTCTTTATCTCACTATCAACACATTACGGTGTGGATTTAGTTTCACTTTAAGTTTATTTCAAAAGACATAACTTGTTTATCAAAATTAACTCAAATTATGTGTTTTCTTCAAAATAATATAAAATGACAAATTGCAAATTCATAAACACTACAAAATGCTAAATGTAGAAATAAAAATGCGAAATTCCGGATTTCAAAATGCTAAACTTCACCATCCCTAATTAAACATTTTGTTCAACGTTTAAACTTTTCAGGTAGAAACAACCTAATATTTTTAATTTCTTAAAACCAATTGATATCCTAAGTATTTGAACTGTTGTTCTATTACTATCCTTGATGGCAAGAAAAGACTTAATTCTCTTCTTCCAAGTTCAAGGAAAATCTGAAGGCCATAAAAATTGCATCATGAACATTTTAATTTAAAGTGAGAAAGATGTAAGCAAACCTAGAGAACAAATCTAAAATTAGGTGCATGTAAATCATAAGAGTACACTTTAATTACAAGTAATTAATAAAATGAACTGGTTCCATGAAATTGGGTTGTCAACAATGTCCGCTATATTACATACACTCCCTCAAGTAGGTATACGTCTGAACTTAAAATAATTCTAGCAGCCAAATTAATGGAGAAAAGAATCTAACATTTCCTGGAAGAAATATCAAATGCTATACGGTTTATATGTTTTTTACATTTTTCAGACGTTTCATTTTGTCAGTTTTATAAATTTTTGAAAAAATGCAGGTATTTGTACGTAGTGTTTCCAAAATTATCCTTCATGCATTGGGTGGGGAACCTTTTTTTGCATATATCCATACACTTTCATCTACATATGACTTAAATTTGTACAGAAATAAATTCCTGAAGGCGTAAAAAGTGAGCCGAAAATGAGGAATTAAAGCAAAAACGTTGAAAATTCCCAACTCTGTAATTTCACTCCTCCGTCAAATAGAATCCTACTTTCACAGCAAAATCAAGCAGTAGAAAAAAAATTGCTTTACTCAATGCATGTAAAGATGTCTTGAAGACATCACGTACACGCAGCGCCAAAGAAAATCGTCGTCGAAATTTGTATCGTTTTCTGGGGTCTTTTGAGGCGTGTCCTTCCCCTTACGTAATGTGGAGCGTGGTGGCTTGATAACACAGTAACAAGAGGGAATAGAGGGGAGATTGATGGCTTTGTTTTTCTGGTACTGTTGAAAGCAAAACATGTTTATTGTCTCAGAACCAGTCATGCCGTATACTAGTGAAATTACTCGTGGACGTATCGTGGGTATGTGGGAGGCTGGTCGCACTGTTACAGCAATTGCAACGTCAGTGCATAAAAGTGTTTTTATAGTAAATTACTGTATAAAAATATTCCAGGAAAGTGGGGAAGACGGTCTCATCAGAAAGAGGGCACTCCCCGTAAAACATCCACAGATGATGATATTCGTTTACTAAATGCAAATTACTCTTTTGTCATAATTGACTGATTATGATTAGAAACTAGAGATACATATGTATATGGTTTAACGAATATGACATATAGGTCTCACCAGGGATATTGGCATATGACCTTCAGGGCTGGCCTAGTCAGCCAGCCCTCTGATGTTTCAATACCTCCCTTGCAAGTAGCAGGATTGTGGTCCAGTTCCTTCCACCGTATACAACTCCGGTCTCAACTTGCACCATTCTTCGAGCTGCAGCCCCGTATGTGCCATACATCTATACGGTAAATGACTCGCATCGTAGATTTCCATTAAAATTTTCACAAGCCAAAATCCGTGGCGCGACCTATACATATCATGGCAATAAAATTGAGTTATATACCTATGATCAGCAATATGTTAATAAAGGTATATTAAGCAATTATAGTCTGAAATAGAGGGAAAGCTTGTTGCGTTATTTATTTATTATTTAGTAATGTTTGCTTCTATGCATCAGCAAGCATTGATGCTACTGACTAATAATTGAATTATACTGTCGGGGCTTATAGGCCGTGGTCTAGAAGGCATCGTGGGTACCGACGTTTCGCCAAGTACAGCGCTTGGCATCTTCAGGGTGAAGTGATTCAGTGTCTGCGGTCAGTGTCAGGCCCGACCACCACAGACACTGCGTTACTAGTAGATTGCTGCTCAAAAATATAACCCAATGTTATTGCCATACATGTGTCTTATTCGATAAAACATATAGATATACATGTTTATATTTATCTCTGGTTTCTAAATATGATCAGTGAATTACAACAAAAGAGTAATTGTCATTTAGTAAGCGAATATCATTATCTGCGGATGTTTTATGGGGAGTGCCCACTTTCTGACGAGTATGTAGACCGTTTTCCCCACTTTCCTGGAATATTTTTATTCAGTAATTTACTATAAAAAGCTTTTATACACTGGCGTTGAATTTGCTGCAACGGTGTGACCGGACTTTCACATACCCACGATACGTCCACGAGTAATTTCGCTAGTATATGGCATGACTGGTTCTGAGACAATAAGCGTGATTTGGTTACAATAACACCAGGAAAAGCAAAGGCATCAACGTCCCCTTCTTTTCCCCTTATTGCTATGTTGTCAAGCCACCACGCTCTGCGATAGGTAACGTGAAGGACACGCTTCAAAACACCCCAGAAAAGATACAAAATCCGCCGAAGATTTTCTTTGGCGCAATTGTGTACGTGGCCTTGCGAAGCCATGGCCATTTTATTGGTTGCTTTAGGCCACGTTGCAAGGATGCGCCACTCCTTTTGCTAAATAGTTACACCAATAACCACAATAAAGGTTACAAAATGGTATAGAAACGAAATATATGTTTACGCTCTGGATCGTATTGGCTAAAACAGAAAGAGGTAGAGTGAGTGAATTCAGTTTCTCATACAGACTTCTTATCGTGATTGGTAGTCCACATACCTTATCGGCTAGTGCAGGACATACCTTTGAAAGGGTTAAAAGTTAAGGGGAAAACTTGATGAGCCCAGGTTAGCGAAATGTAGAGCGTGTGTGTGCGAGTAGATTTTAACGGGGTGCAAATTAAAGCTTGAGGAGTATTCATTAAATACACAGCAAGGCAGCACTTTATAACAAAAAAATAAACAGAAATGTATTCTCATAGTGATATCAATGCTTGTTGCTGCATAGAAGCAAACATAACCAAGTAATAAATAAATAAAGTAGCATGTTTCCCCTCTAAATCAAACTATAATTGGTTAATATACCTTTACTAACATATTGCTGCTCAAAAATATAACCCAAATTTAATGCCGTACAAGTATGTCTTATACGATAAACCATATAAGATACATATTTGTATTTATCTCTAGTTTCTAAATATGATCAGTGAATTACAACAAAAGAGTAATTTGCATTTAGTAAACGAATATCGTTATCTGCGGATGTTTTAGTGGGAGTGCCCACTTTCTGACGAGTATGTAGACCGTCTTCCCCACTTTCCTGGAATATATTTATGCTACTATAAAAAGCTTTTATGCACTGGCGTTGCATTTGCTGCAACGGTGCGACCGGACTTCCACATAACCACGATACGTCCACAAGTAATTTCGCTAGTATACGGCATGACTGTTTCTGAGACAATAAACGTGATTTGGTTTCAGTAACACCAGAAAAACTAAAGGCATCAACCTCCCCTCTTTTCCCTCTTATTGCTGTGATATCAAGCCACCACGCTCTATGATAGGTAAGGTGAAGGACACGCCTCAAAAGACCCCAGAAAAAGATACAGAATCCGCGGAAGAATTTCTTTGGCGCTCTTTTTACGTCAAACATGTGGCGGGTTGAGTCCACATCGCCTGTTGTTTACAACGGGTTCGTTCTTGTCTAAAGATGGGAGTATAGAGTAAAACTGTATAAAATTAATAACATATCGGATATAGAGTTTGTGGAAACGGATTACGGTATAAGAAGAATTGAACAATTATATTCAAGTATTCACCATTCGGATTCTTACAGAAGTTTTGTTAGGTGGAACGTCTTTTGGTTAATTAGTTTCTTTTTATTACCCCTTCACCAAATGAAAGCTGTTCGAAGCTAAACTAAACCTTCCAAAACTTTGTTTTAACTTGCGACCAAGGCTAGTCCTATTGTGACTATTTTCCCCCTTCTAAAATATTCCGTTTTTCTGTCGCTCTAAAATATTTATCTTTTTTATTGTTCTAAAATATTCCTCTTCTTTGTCACATAATTTGGCACAAACTAAAAAATAGTAAATATAGAAAGAAAACGAAAGAAATGACCGCAGTTATGTTTATGTCTACTGGATCCTGAGAAACAATTTTTATAATAGAAAGGGGTGAAGACGAAGAATATGCAGAGAATTTTTAATGCCCCCCCCACTTTACTATACACTGAAGAAGGAGATGATGTCTGGTTGCATTTCGGCACCTAGAGTCTCTATAAATGAGGGTAATGCAAGGACAGAGGGATTCGCTTGTCTAACTTCCACTTTTCTTTCAGAGTAAGGGTCTGTAACGGGATTACCACCTGCAATGATTTTGTCAGGATCGTGGATGTGCGCTATATAGAGGCTTCTTCCCTGTCGACCTAGCGAGACTGCTCAGTTATAACCCGCCTCCGCGAAGTTAGGAGGCTTGAGGGTGGGCCCGGGCGGCATTGGATGCGTTCGATCTGGAAATGTTCGGGACCCTATGTGCGCCCGTCATCATCGGGATTTAGTCGCCCTTCGGGTCTCTATGCTGCCTACTTACGGTACTAAGCCGCTGTTGCGAGGGCTCCTTTGTTCTCTGCACCCTTATCTTTACCTTTACTCTCACCGTCGTCTTTATCCTGCTGCAAAGGGATGTGATCACTATCACCATTCTCACTGTCAATTGCAAGCTCATGTTCTTCACAAAAGTTAAAAGTATCTTCCACTTCTGTTTCAATACCAAAATGTGACAGTGTTTCGTAGTCAACGTCTAATGAACTTTAGTGTCACTCAAAACCAACTCCACCTCGATCGTTCTAATTGTCAGCTGACGATCGGAACACACAAGATCACGGACTCTGTCGACATTTGCATGAGTTCTTGAAGCCGAAGGCCTTCCGCTATGAGGTTCATCTTCAATTGACTCTCTTCCTTCTGCGAATTCTTTAAACTACAGAAACATCTGGGCCGTTGACAAAACACTGCCTCCGTAGACCTTCCGACGCTATGCAAATGGTTTCGTTGCACTGTGTTCAAGTCTGAAGCAAAAACCTGATCACATGCTGCTGCTCGAAATTCCCGCCACTCATTGTCAGAGCGTACAAGCAAAACCTGCTTCACTAAAACAATCGCTGCAGACAACCAACTTGACGCTAGCGATTTCAAATCGCACTGATGGCTTTATGGCATGCTCACCCACCGACCCTACAAGTCCCAAGTCACCAGTATTGCCCGATCGAACGCTACGCTACCAGTTTCATTACTTTATTGATACACGTCGTATTACTCGCCATTTGACTATAAGGCTGTACACTACGTAAGTGTGTTGAAGTTGGCAACCCTAAGTGTGGCTCTGATTTATGTCTGCGTAGCCCACTCACTTGTTTAACTCGGAAGTCAGCTAAGTCTAGAAGGTAGAAAACATAAAAGCAACCCAGTCAACTGTATTTTACATTACTTGCCATTCCACTGGAAGGATATATACTACGTAGGTATGCAGAGGTTGGCAGCATTGGATTGTGGATCTGATTTGTTTGTATACCTCACTCACAAGCTTAACTCGAAGTCACCAACCCGAGAGCGTAAAATCATTGATATAGACGCAGCTCAGCCAACCGCATTTTATATTACTCGTAATTCGAATAAAAGGTATTGCACTATGTGGGTACGAAGAGGTTGGCAACGTTAGAATGTGGCTCTGGTTTATAATATCAGACAGCTCTACAGATTAAAATTATTGTCATACACACAGCGTAGTCGAATCCAGTTGAAGGACAGTACTCATCACGCAAGTAAGTGTGCAGAGGTTGACAACGTTGGATTGTGGCTCTGGTTTATACCATGTAGAACCGACTCAGTTATTTAAGCTGAAGTGAGGGAACTCTACAAGGGATAATCATTGAAATATACACAGCGCAGTGAATACCACTTGAAGAAACACAGTACTCACTACATAAGTGTGCAGAGGCTGACAACGTTGGGTGGTGGCTCTAATTTATGCCTGGTAGAACGGACTGATTGGTGTAAGACGAAGTGAGCCGGCTCTACAAGGTATACTCACTGTCATACAAACAGCGCAGTACTCACTACGTAAGTGAGCAGAGGCTGACAACGTTTGGCTGTGGCTCTGGTTTATGCCTGGTAGAACGGACTGATTGGTTTAAGTCGAAGTGACACGGCTCTACAAGGTATACTCACTGTCATACAAACAGCGTAGTCAATTCCACTTGAAGAAACACACTACTCATTAAGTGTGTAGAGTTTGACAACGTTGGATTGTGGCTCTGATTTATGTCATTTAGAATTGGCTCACTTGTTTATGTTGAAGTGAGCCAACTCTACAAGGCATAATCATTGACATACACACAGCGCAAATGATTCCAGTTGAAGAAACACATTACCCATTATGTAAGTGTGCAGAGTTTGACAACGTTGGATTGTGGCTCTGATTTATGCCGTGTAGAATTGACTCACTTGTTTAAGTTGACGTGAGCCAACTCTACAAGGCAAAATCATTGACATACACACAGCGCAGATGATTCCAGTTGAAGGAACACACTACTCATTAAGTGTGTAGAGTTTGACAACGTTGGATTGTGGCTCTGATTTATGTCAGGTAGAATTGGCTCACTTGTTTATGTTGAAGTGAGCCAACTCTACAAGGCATAATCATTGACATACACACAGCGCAGATGATTCCAGTTGAAGAAACACATTACTCATTAAGTAAGTGTGTAGAGTTTGACAACGTTGGATTGTGGCTCTGATTTATGGCATGTAGAATTGGCTCACTTGTTTATGTTGAAGTGAGCCAACTCCACAAGGCATAATCATTGACATACACACAGCGCAGCTGATTCCAGTTGAAGAAACACATTACTCATTAAGTAAGTGTGTAGAGTTTGACAACGTTGGGTTGTGGCTCTGATTTATGTCATGTAGAATTGGCTCACTTGTTTATGTTGAAGTGAGCCAACTCTACTAGGCATAACCATTGACATACACACAGCGCAGATGATTCCAGTTGAAGAAACACACTACTCATTAAGTAAGTGTGTAGAGTTTGACAACGTTGGGTTGTGACTCTGATTTATGTCATTTAGAATTGGCTCACTTGTTTATGTTGAAGTGAGCCAACTCTACAAGGCATAATCATTGATATACACACAACGCAGATGATTCCAGTTGAAGAAACACATTACTCATTAAGTAAGTGTGTAGAGTTTGACAACGTTGTATTGTGGCTCTGATTTATGACATTTAGAATTGGCTCACTTGTTTATGTTGAAGTGAGCCAACTCTACAAGGCATAATCATTGATATACACACAACGCAGCTGATTCCAGTTGAAGAAACACATTACTCATTAAGTAAGTGTGCAGAGGCTGACAACGTTGGGTTGTGGCTCTAGTTTATGCCTCTTAGGACGGACTGTTTTGTTTAAGTCGAAGTGAGCTGGCTCTAAGAGGTATACTCACTGTCATACACACAGCGCAGTCAATTCCACTTGAAGAAACACAGTCCTCATTATGTAGGTGTGCAGAGTTTGACAACGTTGGATTGTGGCTGTGGTTTGTACCATGTGGTATTGACTCACTTGTTTAAGGTGAAGTAAGCCAACTCTACAAGGTATAATCACTGTCATTCACACAGCGCAGTGGATTCCACTTTAAGAAATACAGCACTCATTATGTGTGTAGAGTTTGACAACGTTGGAGGAGGCAGTATTTTAATACCTGAATAATTTTAATTGTATTTTACAATAAGTAAATTTAATAACAGCCCGTCTTGAAACAATATGTATGTAATAATTATTTAAAATGTATGTAACAGTCATTGCAAAAGCTTATTTTTTGTAAACATGTTTTATTAATGATATGTGAATACATTATATACCTTAATAATGCAAGAGCTGTGAGAATAATAAGTTTTAAGCAGCTAACTATGAGGTAATAATGAGGTAACTTTTAGCAATAATGAGTTAGAGTGTTTGAAAAATTACCAGTCATGATTATATCAAAGATAATGTAAATTCAGTAACAGTTTAAAATTAGCCAATCAATAGCAAGGAAAAAGTTTAAGTAAAATGCAGATATTCTATTGGACTAGAATTAAACAATCAGAGACTTAAAATACCGACGCTTACAGGTTTAACCGTTTAAAGTTGCTCAGTTGCTGGCTAACCTTGGTAGTGAACAGATGTAAGATGTGTTCTCTACGAGTGAATCGTAAAATATGTATACGTGCTAAGTGAAAGTATTGAAGATTCTCACAGTTCTTAAAAAGTGTAGTTCTTTATAAAAATGTGCAAGAATTAATAAAGGAAGTGAATTTAAAAAGGTTAAATTCTGTGTTGTCTACATTCTTGTTACACCGCGCCCTGCCTAAGACACGTGTCTCTGCAAACAAGACTGACGCAGTCGAGGCAAAATTCAAACATAAATAATATATAGAAGCAGTTTTTAATAACAAAGTTAAATATTATAGTGTAAAACTTGGAGTGTAATAACAAAAACACATCTTGAAATCAGCTTCTCGTACGTAGCAGCATATTGCGTAATAACAGTAACTATTACGTAATCAACAAATTCAAACCGACGCTCAAAGCATGTTTTAGGAACTCCTTAAATGCAACTAAATAAAAACCTTCTTCAAGTCTAAATATATATATATTACGTGAAGCAAATAACAATCTTCAAGTTTACGTAAAAACAAAAAAGCAGCACAACACATCTTCAAGTTCAACATTACGCAAAAACATTTCTACTTCAAGTTGACTCCCATACGCGGGGCAGTTAAAATTAATTTACATAAAAAAATACGCAAAAACATTTCTACTTCATGGATTGTGACTCTGGTTTGTACCATGTGGTATTGACTCACTTGTTTAAGTTGAAGTAAGCCAACTCTACAAGGTATAATCACTGTCATTCATACAGCGCAGATGATTCCAATTGAACAAACGCACTACTCATTACGTAAGTGTGCAGAATTTGACAACGTTGGATTGTGGCTCTGGTTTATACCTTCTAGAACGAACTCAGTTATTTAAGCTGAAGTGAGCGAACTCTACAAGAGATAATTATTGACATACACACAGCGCAGTGGATTCCACTTGAAGAAACACAGTACTCACTACGTAAGTGTGCAGAGGCTGACAGCGTTGGGTTGTGGCTCTGGTTTATGCCTGGTAGAATCGACTGATTGGTTTAAGTCGAAGTGAGCCGGTTCTACAAGGTATACTCACTGTCATACATACAGTGCAGTCAATTCCACTTGAAGAAACACAGTACTCATTATGTAAGTGTGCAGAATTTGACAACGTTGGATTGTGGCTCTGATTTATGTCATGTAGAATTGGCTCACTTGTTTAAGTTGAAGTGAGCCAACTCTACAAAGTATAATCATTGACATACACACAGCGCAGATGATTCCAGTTGAAGCAACACACTACTCATTGCGTAAGTGTGCAGATGTTGAACACGTTGGATTGTGCCTCTGGTTTAGACCTTGTAGAATTGACTTATTTGTTTAAGTTGAAGTGAGCCAGCTCTACATGATATAGCCATTGACATACACACAGCTCAGTTGATACCACTTGAAGAAACACAGTACTCCTTACGTAAGTGTGCAGAGGTTGACAATGTTGGATTGTGGCTCTGGTTTGTACCTTGTAGATCCGACTCACTTTTTTTAGTTGAAGTGAGCCAGCTCTACAGGTTGTAATCATTGACGTACATACAAAACAGCCGATTCCTCTTGAAGAACACACTACTCATTACGTAAGTACACAGGTTGTCAACGATGGATTGTGGCTTTCGTTTTTATCTTCTAGAGTAGACTCACTTATTTAACTCGAAGTTAAGTGGCTCTACGGTATAAATTCATTTGCATACAACGGCGCAGTCAGTTTCATTTGAAGAAGTACAGTATTCATTAAGTAAGTGTGCAGATGTTGACAACCTTGGATTGTGGCTGTGATTTATATCTTGTAGAACCGACTCATTTGTTTAAGTTGAAGTGAGCAAGCTCTAGAGGGTATACACTTTGACATACACACAACGGAGCCGATTCCAGTTTTACAGTGCTCATTACGTAAGGCTGAAGAAGTTGACAACTATGGAATATGGCTATGGTTTATATATCTTAGAGTCGACTCACTAGTTTAAAATGAAGTGGGGTAGCTCTAAAAAGTATAATCATCGACATACGCACAGCGCAGCTGATTCAGGTTGAAGGACAGTACTCATCACGTAAGTCTGTAGAGGTTGCCAATGAGTGATTTTGGCTCTGTTTTATATGTTTTACAGTCGACTCAACTGTTCAACTTGAGAAGAGCCGGCTGTACAGGGTTAAATCATTGACATACAACAGCGCAGTCATTTCGAGTTAAGATATACACTATTTATTACGTAAGTGTGCAGAGGCTGAAAACCTTGGATTGTGGCTCTGGTTTGTCTTTTAGAGTCGAGTCACTTGTTTAACTGGAAGCGAATCGACTCAACAGGATAAATTCATTGTCATACAACCGCGCAGTCAGTTCCATGTGAAGAAATACAGTATTTATTACGTAAGTCTGCAGAGGTTCACAACGTTGATTTGTGGCTCTGGCTTATACCTTTCAGAGTTGACTCACATGTTTAAGTCGAAGTGAGCCAGCTCTACAGGGTAAAATCATTGACATATATAAAGCGCAGCCATATCCACTTGAAGAAGGACATGTTCATTACGTAGGTCGGCAGAGGTTAGTAACATTTCATTGTGGCTCTGATTTATGTACTTTGTAGATCCCACTCATTTGCTTACCTCGAGATGAGACAGCTCTTCAGGATAAACTCATGGTCATACACACAGCGCCGGCAATTCCACTTGAATAAGCACAGTCTTCATTACGGAACCTTGCAGAGGTTGGTAATCTTCGATCGTGGCTCTCATTATATCTTGGTTTGCGTACTTGTTTCACCCGAAGTGACCAGCTCTAGATGGTGAAACTATTGTCATACACGTAACGCAGCCGACAGTACATTATACCACACGGTATTTGATTTCCTGTTTAAGGAAAATTTTGATCTAGTTTTCGAGGATTCTGCAACACATTTTAGAGTTGTGGATGTGATAATGTTAGAAAGGCAAAGCAAAATGAATAGTAACCGATATAGCTTAAAAGAAATAAGCAATATGAAAGCGGAGGTTATTTCGTCCTTACTTGTTGGACATTTAAGATTCACTGGAATCCTCCGCAGAGAACAAACTGAGATTATCCTATCCTACTTCCTCAATTACACCGCAACCGACATCCGTCAGAAATGGCTTGGCGTCGCTAAGAACAACTATCAACTGAGCAGCCGCAAAACAGATGAGGACTCCGTCCTCCGCCTCAAATGTTTAAAAATTATGAAAATTGAATCGTAAGTAGCGTAGATTAGATTTGCGATTTAAAATGCATAATCCAGGGATTACTTATACATGTACCCAACTTAGCAACGTACCTATTTTATACCAATATAATATGTGCTAAGATGTTCAGAAAACGCAGTAGAGTGCTTATGGTAATGGAAAACTTATAGATCGAACTCCTTAAATAATGATTTGTATTTACCTCTGATTGGTAGTCCTAACGTTTGCCAAACATCGTTATACGCTCTTGTCTGGCGCAAAAGAGCTTATGTTGTGATGCTTATCGTCCATTTTATTACTTTACGTTGTCCAGAAATTCTCACAAGACATTTCCTGAATAAAACTTCGGATATTAAATAAAAAAAGGCTTTGCTCCATGGCGTTTGGTTCGAATTAGTACACGACAATGCAAATTTACGTAACTGAAAGGAAACCCTTAAGGTAAATCCGGTTTAAGTAGCTCTCTGTAATATCAGGCTTTTGACAAACATGTTATGTTTCGGCGTATCAACTAAGATTAAGTTCATCGTTACCCAGCTTAAGACTACACAGTTTAATTCAAACACTATGGACTAGCGAGTGGCAATTCATTCGTGTGTACCACCCAGCTTTATTGCCACGGAAAAATGTCATTTCTTTTTCCGGCAATCTATGTACATCGTATTGAAAGCTGAATAGGCTACGACTGCCCTGGCTATCTACTAGCCATTATAAGGTATCTGCCTAACCAGTATATAAGACAATCAGACCTGCAGGGTATCTAAACACATTGAGTACGTGTATAATCCTAGTGTACCGTCAATATGTAAACTTGGGCTCCATAGGTAGGGTTTTTTACCTTAACCGGCGAACGTGGGATTTTAATTATTTAGGATGTTCGAAACAAATATAAACCACTGCTTGATTACCTTGACTCATGTACATCCTGGCTTGCCAAAGTTTCTTTGTATTGATTACTCCAGTGCAAGCTCAGCTTTTACTACCCCAAGGGCCTAATGCGGTAGGTACGGGGCTTGGCGCTCCCGGGGTCCCGAGCCATATAATCCCGGATTGGGAGTTATGTTTAGGTTTGAAACCTTCCTCGTAAAATTCTACCGAAAACTTAAGAACACATCTCCGATTTGGGTTGGACCGTGCTTTCTCGTCCACGCTGTTACCAATCAACTTCATACTTCAATCCCTCTGCATTTCGGGAGAATGCCACGAGAAGGAAGATACCGTGGTTGTTCCATATTGCTGTAATGTTATACAATTTAATGGGGACATGTGGTCAGCAAATTATGCACCAAGGAGTGTTGAGTTCTCCTAAAAAACCAGAAGATCAAGCTCGAGTCTAGCGGTATAAAAAATACCTAATAGGCAAGTGCAAAGATGGTAGACGTGGATCAATTTCCTAGTAATTCAAGAGGGCATAGCAGTATTTCCTTAGCTTGACGCTTGCTTCAGAATACTGCAGAATAACGCAGAGATATTCTACATAAAGATGTGTGCCCTTTCTTAAGGCTGGAAGACTGAGAGTTTTCAAGGGTGCATTTATAGTTTATCCAGTACATTTCTTTTTATGCATTCCCTTTAGTCTTTTTGTAGAAACAAATAAAGTACTGTTAAACAAAAAAATGGCGAATACATTTTTAAAAATAAAGGCAGTGTTCAGTATGAAAAACATCCATACCATCACATTTCTTTGCTGACACGAAAATTGTTTGGGGATTAAGGAAGTTGGCCAGAAATGCCGTGATATGCTGCATTCTCTATTTAATTCCCAGCTTACTAACAACTAAGGGGCCATTTTAATCCGTCACTTCAGTTACGCATTGCTATGTGTATCTGTATCAAAATGCTTTGAATTTCCCTAATATAGCTTTGCATCACAATAATAACTTTTCATTACAATGATATTGTCGCGCCCTTAATTTGAAGGGGGTTGAGGATGTCACTTTTGGGGAGCGTAGCTGGATTTAGGTTTGGGTGAACAATGATGTTATCAAGACCTAACTTATAAGAATATATAATGTTAACAAATGTAAATGTAATAGGGAACATAATAGTATGCAAGTAAGCTGACATGCTTCACTCTGATTACAAGTACTTAGTGGCAGATTACCTTATTGTGCAGATGTAAAGTAGAATGTCATGCCTGGATGTTGGAAGTGTCCTGGGTAGCTCATTATTTGGGTAGTGCCTCCGGCAGTGATGCCTCTATCAACACTGCTGTATCCATTATCTTATGAGAGCTTTCTTGCTATAGATACTCAACTCCATGCAGGACATGACGAAATACAGAGAGATAGATTTTGCTGTGTTAATTGGCATCAACTACCCTCAAAAAACCAAAGCAAATGACTGAGGCTTGATGACACAGCTTTATACTTTCTGTATTGTACCATGTGAAGTAACGAATGTAGAAAATGATTTAACTTAATCTGGCATATGCGTTACAATATATGGAAAGAGCTACAACCCTTTCAAAGGTTATGTCTATACTAGATCTCACAAAGATTGAAACACTATATGTTATTCGCAGTAATTTATTGTATGAGGGAACATGTTATTTAAAAACAGTTACAGCCCTACTGTGATATATTTTTATGTAGTTATACTTATGAACCCCGAGATATCTAAGAAAGGAATTGATTTAATATCTCAAAGTAAAGTCTTTGATACATTATTTTCCTTGATAATTAATCTGCTGTATTGTTCATTAGGTTATAAATGAAATGCAGATGGCAGTCAGATAAGTTTAAAGAGTGAACGTTAGACGCTAAGATATCAAAGCAATTATCTTGTGTAAATCTTGTTTTAAGTAATCAACAGGAAGCCTCATTTGTATTGCAACCTCCAAATTAATACATTTCAAGTGTATGAGGTCTATAGTCATCGGTGAATTACAATGCACATTCCCTCAGTTATTGTGCAAATACTGCATAAATCACATTTAAAATCATTGCTTAAGCAGAAGTGTATGTTAATTAAACGTCCCTTCTTGGTTAACCACAAGGACTGGATATTTACACACCTTGTGGAATTGGGATTTTTTGTTTACGAGTGGAAACTTAAATACCTTACACTTACTCTTTAGTATACGTTTTTGTTTCTGTATGTCGTGTGTTCAGTTTATTTACATAATTTTGTTATTGTGTACCAAACCATAGAAGAATTCCTCATTTCAGCAGATATCATCAAAGCCGGCAACTTGTCGAGGTGCATTTTGGGGTTTTGTGTTTATTGAAAGAAAAAGCTCAGATTGCACCTCGGTAGGATCCTGGCTATTTTCTACAGCTCAAGTGGTGATTGACATATTGTCTTGTGTAAAGCTTGTTTAAAGTAATCAACAGGAAGCCTCATTTGAATTGCAACCTCCAAATTAATACATTTCAAGTGTATAAGGTCTATAGTCATCGGTGAATTATAATGCACATTCCCTCAGTTATTGTGCAAATACTGCATAAATCACATTTAAAATCATTGCTGAAGCAGAAATGTATGTTAATTAAAAGTCCCTTCTTGGTTAACCACAGTGACTGGTTATTTACACACCTTGTGGAACTGGGATTTTTTCTTTACGAGTGGAAACGTTAAAAAACTTACACTTACTCTTTAGTATATGTTTTTAATTCTGTATGTCGTGTGCTCAGTTTATTTACATAATTTTGTTATTGTATAACAAACCATAGAAGAATTCCTCATTTCAGCAGATATCATCAAAGCCGGCAACTTGTCGCGGAGCATTTTGGGGTTTTGTGTTTATTGAAAGAAAGACTTCAGATTGCTTCTCGGTAGGATCCTGGCTATTTTCTACAGCTCAAGTGGTGATTGACATATTCTCTTGTGTAAAGCTTGTTTCAAGTAATCAAAAGGAAGCCTCACTTGACTTCCAACCTCCAAATTAATACATTTCAAGTGTATAAGGTCCATAGTCATCGGTGAATTATAATGCACATTCCCTCAGTTATTGTGCACATACTGCATAAATAACATTTAAAATCATTGCTTAAGCAGAAATGTATGTTAATTAAAAGTCCCTTCTTGGTTAACCACAATGACTGGTTATTTACAAAACTTGTGGAATTGGGATTTTTTTCTTTACGAGTGGAATCGTTAAAAAACTTACTTACTCTTTAGTATATGTTTTTGATTCTGTATGTCGTGTGTTCAGTTTATTTACATAATTTTGTTATTGTGTAACAAACCATAGAAGAATTTCTGATTTCAGCAGATATCATCAAAGCCGGTAACTTGTCGAGGTGCATTTTGGGGTTTTGTGTTTATTGAAAAAAAAACTTCAGATTGCTCCTCGGTAGGATCCTGGCTATTTTCTACAGCTCAAGTGGTGATTGACATATTCTCTTGTGTAAAGCTTGTTTAAAGTAATCAACAGGAAGCCTCATTTGAATTGCAACCTCCAAATTAATACATTTCAAGTGTATAAGGTCTATAGTCATCGGTGAATTATGATGCACATTCCCTCAGTTATTGTGCAAATACTGCATAAATAACATTTAAAATCATTGCTTAAGCAGAAATCTATGTTAATTAAAAGTCCTTCTTGGTTAACCACAATGACTGGTTATTTACACAACTTGTGGAACTGGGATTTTTTGTTTACGAGTGGAAACGTTAAATAACTTACACTTACTCTTTAGTATATGTTTTTGATTCTGTATGTCGTGTGTTCAGTTTATTTACATAAGTTTGTTATTGTGTAACAAACCATAGAAGAATTCCTCATTTCAGCAGATATCATCAAAGCCGGCAACTTGTCGAGGAGCATTTAGGGGTTTTGTATTTATTGAAAGAAAAACTTCAGATTGCACCTCGGTAGGATCCTGGCTATTTTCTACAGCTCAAGTGGTGATGGACATATTCTCTTGTGTAAAGCTTGTTTTAGGTAATCAAAAGGAAGCCTCATTTGACTTCCAACCTCCAAATTAATACATTTCAAGTGTATAAGGTCTATAGTCATCGGTGAATTATAATGCACATTCCCTCAGTTATTGTGCAAATACTGCATAAATCACATTTAAAATCATTGCTTAAGCAGAAATGTATGTTAATTAAAAGTCCCTTCTTGGTTAACCACAATGACTGGTTATTTACACAACTTGTGGAACTGGGATTTTTGGTTTACGAGTAGAAACGTTAAATACCTTACACCTACTCTTTAGTATATGTTTTTGATTCTGTATGTCGTGTGTTCAGTTTATTTACATAATTTTGTTATTGTGTACCAAACCATAGAAGAATTCGTCATTTCAGCAGATATCATCAAAGCCGGCAACTTGTCGAGGTGCATTCTGGGGTTTTGTGTTTATTGAAAGAAAAACTTCATATTGCCTCTCGGTAGGATCCTGGCTATTTTCTACAGCTCAAGTGGTGATTGACATATTCTCTTGTGTAAAGCTTGTTTTAAGTAATCAACAGGAAGCCTCATTTGACTTCCAACCTCCAAATTAATACATTTCAAGTGTATAAGGTCTATAGTCATTGGTGAATTATAATGCACACTGCCTCAGTTATTGTGCAAATACTGCATAATTTATGTTTAAAATCATTGCTTAAGCAGAAATTTATGTTAACTAAACGTCCGTTTTTGCTTAACCACAATTATTGGTTATTTAAACAACCTGTGGAATTGGGATTTTTTTCTTTACGAGTGGAAAATTGCTTTTCTCGAGCACAGCGTGATTAAAATTCCACTTGTATAAGAAAATCGAAAATTTCAGGAATTGCGTGCATGATTTTATTTACTAAGCATTACAGAGATTCATAACAAACACTTTTGATAATTCAAAACTTGGACATATTGTGAGATTGTGAGATTTATTTTCTGTGACCAGAACTCTCTTTTGCAATAAAACTCCATAGTGTGTCTAGAAAATTCCGCATCACGTGAAGCTACTTTTCTGTGGTTAAAGGAGATTTTTTTCTAGAATAGTAATTTAAAGTCTTGGATGCATACATAAGCAAGATATTCGAACCCTATTAGCCCTGTAAGTGCCCTTAGACGTGCTATATCTTTCTCTAATTGCATATGGAATTATAAAGATACCATCAGGGAAAATTTCTGAAATTATTAAAGTATGAACTAAATCTACAAAACCTGGTTTTCTAAAGGAATATTTCAAACCTGCTCCAAACCCGTGAAGTATAACAATTTTGGCTTTACAAAAGATTTTGCAATTGTTTTCGAAATATTTGCTTTGAAACTTTTGGTTTGGCTACTTGTCCTTCATGTTTAGCCTGTCTCTAGAAGAATTAAAAGTAATTGAAGCTTCCTGGTCACCTGACTTGTTCTATGTGGGCTATAATCAATAGAGTTTCAGATATTATTGTACATTACATTTGTGACCGGAATAATGCCAAGATCAATACAGATTTATCAAAATTAATAAGCTGTGAAGCTTGTTATGTGATAAATTGAATGTTTGTTTCAGATAACTTTCAGCTTTATATTCTGTTAGGAATTAAGATTTATCTTAAAGGAATATCCCTTTCTTTTTTCCAAGATAATCGTATTCTTAAAACAAATTTACATATCATAGTTTTCAATGGCATTTGGAGTGCAGAAAGTGGTGTTAACGCTTTGAGTCTTACAATGTTTTAGTTTGTTTTAGTGTCTGATAAATTTGTATCGCTACAAAGTATTAAAGTAATTTTTCACTGGAACGTATTATGGTGATGACAAAACTGCTTATTTGAACGAGCATATGGGACTCTACGGTGTTTCTCTATTTATTGGATTAATTAGTGTCAAACAGTACATTTTGTGTGGACATAGTTTTTCTCTTTCAAGGAGAATGGAATCAAATCAGAATTTTTCAGGCGTAGGTCATTCTTTCCTATTGATTGTGGCTTAGCAGTTAATCACTTACCGTTATAGCTGCATTTCTAAGTAGGATGTCAGATGTGCGGGCTGAGAAATTATATTACCTTTTAATAAATGTTTCTCATGCCATGTATTTCAAGTGAAACCTCGACAATGAACTTTTGGGTGGAATACAACACTTTCTCTTACCTACTACAGGTAGGTGGCAGGGAGAAAGAATGTAGCTATGTTATTAATCATGTAACACAATATTAAAGCTCCTCTTAACGCATTTAAAGCTAAAGAAATTAGATTTAATTTTTAATATTCGACTTCTTATTGAACACTGGTCTCCCACATAACAAGTAAAATCACTAACCGTTACACCACTCTGAAACTATTTTTGTTATAGATACATTACCAGTCATTCAGTCAGTACTCAGATCTCATTATGGTTCTCTAACACCAGTATTGATTGTAATATTGACTATAATTGCAATAGAGAATGTTTATCTTCACCTGTCACTTTATTGTGAATTATACAGACACAAATACACACACGAACACGCACACATAGGCATACGTAAGGAGTCAAACTCCTAAAAACCATCTTATTCGGTTTTTTTGAAAGAGACTTTATGTAATCACTGGATTCGAATAGCATCTTTGCACATGCGTGCATCATAAATGTTCACTTTCAAGGTCCACGTTTTCCAAGCAATTTCAGTGTTTTATTATGAGTACATTTCAGATCCGTTTAATGCTATTATGTGATTTCCATTATCCACCATATCCATGCAGCTTTCCAAATAATTGTTACTGTACTGTGGAGAAGTAAATGAACTTCCAATTGCCTAATATGCTGGTAACACTGTTTTGCATATTTATCACAGGTTTTATTCCCTTGACAACAATAATACCTCGTGTGACCATGTGTGTTTAATGTTAAGAATCGTTTGAAGTAGAAGAAGATATGAAGAGATTCATGTTTTGCTGAGATAGGAAGGGAAAAAGCACGTGAGCCATAAAAATGGAAGAACAATGTTCTAAAAACGAACAGGTAATTATCAAAACAGTTCTGTATTAACGACTAAATTTGTTCATATATTCCTCCTCAGTTCAGTATTAACTTTGTTTCTTTTTGCTTTCAGATGTGTTGTTAAATGCCAGGCTGTTGTCACAATAAAGGAGTGCTACTTGAAATTACAAGATGTGCGAGAGTTTCACCAGGCTTTCTATGAAACTGCTACTAAGGTCAATCAACAGCAGTTCATTCTACGTACACAGTCCAACAAGTACTGAAAAAAGTAGAACTTCTAAGCAGGGAAGCAATCGAAAAGCAGTGACAATAAGATATGATATAAGGGTTAGAAATGAAACTAAGGCTCCACAAATGGTGCAAATATATATGAAATTCCTTTCCTAACACCTTGGATATTGGCAAGGACCGTCAAAATGAAAATGTGAAGACATTTCACAACAGCTTTGTCACCAAAGGAAGCTTGCAAAGAGGAGACTGACTATAATAAGTATGCCGAGAGAAGAACAACCTTAAAATCACATATTGAAAAATTGACCCCATGGAAACCCATAATTGCAGACACAACCTTCCAGGTTATATTTATCATCTGAACATAGTACCCGTAACATGCGGAAAATGTATAATGAAGAAGTTTCAGCAGTTGTATAATCAAGTATGAGTATTCTATAAAAATCATTGTTAAAGATTATAACATCACTTTAAAGAAGAGCCCAGCAACACATACATGTTCAGATCTGAGCATCTAAAGTTTAAAATGAATTCACTTAAAGAACCATCCCAAGTCAAATTCACACTATTGGCTGGCGTAAAAGTTCACAAGCTAAGAGCTGCTGTTTTCTTTCACAGATCTGACAAGGAGAAGAATTTTCTTTTGATTCCAAGAGGAACTTAGTGATTCCAAAATCACCTGAACAGCGTTCGCATATACTCATATAATTTTACAATTTGTAAGTCAACTCTAAAGCACCTCAGAACAAAAATACAGTTACTGAATACAACTGATTGTAGAGTGACCGGCCTGAGGTTTCCAATGAGATAGTATCATCACCTTATTAATACTGCTTCGGAAACTACAACAAAAGTACAACTATTTGCAGATGGATGTGCTGAGCAGAATAAGAACTCTCCAACCGTCGGTATGTTGCGAAATAGGTTACAAAACCAGTCACCTGTGAACATTAATGAGGTGCATTTAATGTTCCCTGTAGTGGGGTGTTGCTTTTGCACGAGATGGTGTTCGGGAGAAAGAAAGGATAGCGCGAAAAAGAAACACTGCCGCAACATCAGAGGAGCATATCATCATATTTGAACAAGATAAACAGTAAAAGTATTTGGTAATGATGTCATCGTCAAAAAGAGGAAAGAGGGTGTTTCTGCCGTATTCAAGCTCCCACCGTAATAGCACCTTAACTTAGCATCAACAAAGAGAATTGAGATGATGAAAAGAAAAGCAGTGTTGTTGTAAAAGGGGAACCTCATTACAAGTCTAAGTGGGTGTATTATGTCCACTTCTAAAGAAGGGGAAACAAATTCTAGGCATTCAAGAATACAAAAAAGCAATAGGAGTTGCATTAAAAAGACAAAAGCTTCAAGGTATAGAAAAGCTACTAGAGAAACGTTTTGGAAAGGAATGAATAACAAACAGTTATCTTGCTTTCTACAGAACTCCGCTTAATCAAAATATGAGAGGGAATCTTGCTGTTGAGAATGAGACACAACTTTGGAAAGAAACCTTTGGATTGAGTAATTGATTTGATTAGTGGGAATATATGTTTAAAATATTATGGTTCAGCAAAGTGAAGTGTGCATTAATCTGCTTAGTTGAAATGTTAATGGAAATGTAGAAAAAAGACCTCAAGTATGTTTGCATTTGCTGGTATTCCTTGTTCTTTAATACATTCTGTATGAAATGTCTTCAATGCTGGTTTATTTTGCATGATTTCACTGTTCCTTTTCCCACATTATCCAAGCATGTGACTTCCAGAACCCTCTATATCCATCACACCGTGCGAAACCTGCGGTGTGCAAAATAGTACTTCAGCGTTATGGACGTATTTTCTGGTAAGAGATTAAAACTGGTATCAAGTTGTAAATCAATATCAATAAATAGCACGGTAATGTTTTTTCTCCTCGCCTGAAAAATTTGGAAAAACTGGACATGGTGGGTTTAGGAATTGGACGCCTTATGTTTGTACAGATTTAAAACAAATTTCAAACGTGTTGTCAACTTTTGTGTCAATGGTGTAATTCAGATATCGATACTTTAAAAGTGGAAAACTTATTTTGGAATACTACCTGAAAAAGACGAAAATGTACCTAAAATATATCATAATGAAGAGAACGAATCAGAAAACGAAATAAGAAACTCGCCACTGACCCTCTGAGTTTCTTTCTTGTTGGAAGGGACATCCCTGTCATGACTAATCCAGCAAGTACCCATTCTTATTCTGCAATGGGTGACCGTATGGTGTTCAAGGTTTATTGATCCCCCCCCCCAAAAAAAAACTCTCACACAAGCAAGTAGAGAAATAGGCACTTTTAGATTTCAAAATCATAAAAAAGTTCTCAATGGTCAAAGAATAGATTTTGGAAACCGCAAGAACCCTTCTTTACATATGTATTTTGTATAAAACATGAAGATATTTAATTAAATTTAAGGTACTCTTAACATAAAATGGAGGCCTCTCTATTAGGTTTGAGGTGCTTTAACGTGACATAAATCTACGACACGGACCACCGGCATTACTTCCATTAAGAAAGAAGCCATGCTAAGGAGTTTACGTCCGAAAAAATCCATTGCCCTCATCCGGGTTTGAACCTACGACCTCGGAAACTAGAGGCTAGCATGGTAACCACTAAACCACGGAGGACGATTCATATCACATTGAAACATACATGTCAGCTACATAAACAATCAGCGTCTATACAACGTGGATATTAGGGAACGGAAACTATCACCAAAACTGTTAACGGTTGTCGTGATGTGACATTTATTTCTTGAATTCACAGTAACCACGTTGGGTTGCTTATAATATCAGCTGGCTTTTAGCAGTTTTCAAGTGATCCGATACTAGTTGCTGTTCTTTCAGTAAGAGGAGATGTTGAGTAAGGAGCTTTCATTTGTAATCCAAGCAAAGCATTTTGTAATTCCTAGAGCATTACTATTTCCTGAGGTATTAAGTAATCCATTTAAATCCGTAGTGGGAGGAGGATGCATCGGGAACGGCCTAACGGTCCGTAAGCCCTAAACGCTTGATCTTGGACGGGTCCCGGAGGCGTTGGCTTGTGGTGGATAGTCGGCACCTGTCCAGCGGCGTCGGTTGACTACTGACACGCTGAATTAGGCCTGTCCCTGAATAATGAATAGGACACCGCGAACCAAATCACACACTACCTAAAATATTTTCAAGCAGGCTTCACTAGCGCTTCCCAGGACTTACTGGAGTGTAAACGCCATACGATGTGAGGTACTTTGATATAAATACGACACAAATTGTGGAAAGTCGATGTAGGACTACCTCCTGAGAATCATAAACTAAATCTGGTTTATTGAACGAGAAATATCTCAGTCTGACATTAATCAGCTGGTCACAAAACACATTCTTTCATAAACACGGAACTTCAATTGCGTTGCGGGCGTTATGTCTTACTCACAGGCAGTCGTCCTCCGTGCTGTAGTGGATACCACTAGTTCCCGAGGTAGCGTGTGCAACCCCGAGGGAGGGCGATTACATTTTTGGGCGTAAACATCCTTACCATGGCGCGCTTCCGAAGGGAAGTAAAGCCTGTGGTTCCGTGTCGTATATTTTCGGCACATATTAGATCCTCAAACCTGATAAAGAGGACTCTGAGCAAACGTTCCGGTCTCTTATGCCCAATATATAGAATGGGACGTTAAGGACCACAGCAGTTAGAGCTCGCCCATAAATAAAACTGAATTTATCTTTTTTACTCGCAGCTTATGATGTTCCTGTCTTCTGCTAGGAATTTAATGTACTTAATATATGGTATATGGCTATTTGATATTGCTACACTGTTCCACAATGTCAAAATGTGTTTTTAAGTAATGCATGATACATGGTGCCTCTCTGCCTTTCTTTTTTTAAGGTTTTAGTGCCTGTTACTTCGAGCTGTATTTGAAAGTTGAGTAATTATAATACATAATTTATTACTACTACTACTAATACTACTACTACTACTACTACTACTACTACTACTACTTCTACTACTACTACTACTACTACTACTACTACTACTACTACTACCGCTACTAGGTCATTATATAAGTATGCTATTATTGCGTGTTATTGTTATTATTATTATTATTATTATTATTATTATTATTATTCAATGAATCGTTCAGCACGTAAATGTTATACAGAACTGGAAGAAAGACAGTAATTAATATGAACTCGACACTGTCCAAACTGTTGGACCCCTTAATTGCAATTAAGTTTTTAACTTCTTATTTAGCTGCACTGCTGGTAAGTGCAGCTCCCTTATGTAAGCCCCGCATACAAAGCAGAACATTCTAAAAGGTGAAGCTACTGGCTGAAAGGAACATACTTGTGCAGTAAAAACCCATATTACATTTATTGTGGGCCTATATTAATGAGGATCGGTGGAGGTCCTCACCCAGGTCCCGGAGCACAGTGCGCTTACCGGCGGCACGCAGGTAGCTTCATGCGCGCGGTCACACTATTTAGGTGTCTCCTTTAATGTTTTGTAGAAGAAATAAAAAGTATTCCACTGTTAAGTGAAACTCACGAATGCATTTTTCAAAGTTAAGGCGACAACACGAAGCTATTCAGTATAAAGGAATAATGTGTACCATCGCATTTCTTTACTGACACGAAATATGCAGGAGTTGTTAGGAAGTTGGCCAGAAAAGTGCTAAAAAGCTACATTCCCTATTAGATTCCCAGTATACTATACCGACGAAGGGTATATTAACGTGAAACTTGGAGAAAGCTTTTGGTACTATACGTTTCTATATCAAAATGCTTTGAAACATTCTAAAATACCTATCCAGTAAGAAAACAATTTTTCATTACAATGATATATTGAAGGAGCAGAAATTGTTTGAAGAGTTTTGTGTGTGTTACATCTCACATGCCTTGAAACAGCACCGTTACAGCTCGACTACGATGTATTGTTATGTAGTTCATGAAATTTACATTTTTGTGTTATTGACTCACTTTTATCCTTTTTTGTGTGTTCAGTTTATCTTCCATAATGTTGTTATTGTTTAACAAATAATGGAAGACTTGCTTGTTTCAGCAGATCTCATCAAAGCGGGCAATTTGTAGAGGGGCACTCCTGTTGCGTTGTGGTTTTTGAACAACCAAGTGGATTTCCCCTCTATAAGTTCCTGACTATATTCTACAGGGGTTTGTTTTATTCTGCTGTGTGCAGCTTATTTTAAGTAATCAACATCAAGTCTCCTTGGATTTTCAACCTGAAAAATAAACCGTTTCAAGTGATTGAGGACTATAGTCATCGGTAAGTTATAATGCAGATACCTTAACTTGTTGGGGAGATACCGCAAATTTTACATTTAAAATAATTTCTTAAGTGTGAATGTATATTGAACAAACATCTTCTTTGCTTAAACATAGTATTAGATTAGTTATTTACGCATATTTAAGCGTAAAAAAGTGTAGGGTTTGTCGGGGTTTTCTGAAGGCGATATTCCCTCAGGGGCCTACTATGGTAGGCACGGGATTGGTGCTCCCGGGGTCCCGAGCCACACTCTCGATTGGGTACCTCTAAGAGGTGAGAGGGCTTAGGCCAAACGCCCAATAAACTGCGGTCCACAAGCGTCTTTGACCAATTTCTAGTTACGTCCCTGAATACTGTCTGACGGATACCGGTGCGCGGGAAGGAGGAGGGGTGTCACAAGGGGTAACTGGGTAATGCGTAACTCCTAGCACGCTGCGTATCATGTAGGACTGTGTTGGTCCCGGGGACGGGACATTACATGAGCTGTTACACTCCTGAAGGCGATTGGGTCCTTCTATCTATCTATTGGGAGGTGAGAAACTAAGGTGAGTAAGGTCCAGGCCAGGACTCTCACCTAAGCTGGGGATGTGAGCATGCTATCGGAGAGATTTGTAATGGTGAAGGATATAACGGCTATAGAGCAAAAAAATCCAAAACAAACATCAAGCTTTGTGGAAAAGAAGTAGTCGAATCTTGTGGTCCTCGCTACTTGGTTCTTAATAGAACAGAGGAAGCAAGAAAATTTACATCCGTGAAATCTTTTGTAATTCAAAAGGGTCTAGATAAGATTGCTAGTGCGGATAAGTCGTGCATTAAATCCTGAAATGGCACGCGCATGGTTGAAGCGCATTCAGCAACCCAGGCGGCGAAAATACTTAAAGCCAACGTGTTAGTCAGCTATCCGGTTATGTTTGAGAACTATTTTTATGTTGTTATATTTAGTATGCATTGTTTGAAGTACAATGTAACAATGAATAGGTAGGACATCAGAAGTGCAAGGTGGCTTAAAGGAAAAGTATAGGGAACTAAAGTTATGGATAAGAGTTTGGGTTGAGCCACAACAAAGAAAATGAGAAGCAAATACAGCATAATTAAGTGTAATGGTAAAAAAACCTATATGAAATGTAATCAATGTGCAGAATATGTTTATGAGAATTGCACTGTTCAGGGAGAAAACGTTACAGGTGCAACATTTAGAAAATATTGAAAAGATATGCCATGATAGCGGTTGAAACGCTGTCTTGACTATACAACTTTTATGTAGAATGTTGAATTTCATCAGAATAGATCACAAATCAGACATAATATGAAAAAGGCGTTAGGGTTTACGTTAAAATATTATGTAATGATAGCTAGGCAATGGGGTACTCTGTAGATGAAATCCCTACATCAACATCTTCGCTATTCCTGATCCTTATTCCTCCGCATCGTCGTGTTTTCAATCAGCAAAGAAAAGGTAGTTAATAACACCGCGACTGTAAGGATGCTAGTTGCTATGTTGTGTATAACTACATTTCAGGAAATTGGCTAGTATATTCATCTACTGGCAATAGATTCCGATGAAACGTTTAGGCTATATGATTTATACAGCACTTCTAGTGTTAACCATTTTTAGGTCATGAGTGATAAGCGTTCTTTCCTATATTTTAGTATAGTTGATTGACATATATTGTAATCAACCATTGGAGCATATCACCTAAAATTCAATAAAACAATTCTTTTCGGTTTACCAGAAAAAATGCAAGCGAGTTGGGGAACTTAATGTGGGGCCGGAATGTTACCATGGTAGCTCAACTGGTCAGAGCAGCGACACGTAAAGTCGAAGATCCGCGACTCAAGTCCTGCCAAGGGCATTGAATGGTTCTACATTTGCAACCTAAGCCGTTGAAGAAGTGTGTGGAAAGGCATTTGTTTACCAACATTTAGAAGAGTTAGGGAAGGACAGATAAAAATCAATAATCGTCCAGCACTTTGTTGAAATATGAACATTGCATATATACTGCATCTTTGAATGGGAAAGGGAGCGAAAAAGTTTCGATAAACCTTCAGCAGTGAGAATGGAGGAACTTCAGCATTAGCAAAATGAATTTGGTATCCTCAGCAGCAGGTCGTAATATAAGGCGTGCAACATTAAAGAATCTAAGTAGGGGAACAAATCATAAAGCTAATTTGGAAGTTCTGTTACCATCGCTTTCTTTACACGTCTATGCTGTACACATTTTATCAGAGCTTAAAATGATGAAGCCTGATGGTGTTAGTGTTTAATAGGTGTTTCTTTCAGGTGGTGGAGTTTGTACATCATGAATGTATTATGCTAGGAAGGACGACATGCCTGTGTTTGGTGGTTGCACTATACGCGTATATATGAAAGTGCGAGTAGTACACTCACCATTCATAAATGTGTGTCAAATCCTATGCTGATATACAGATGATTTCAGTGCTTTATTATGTTTCCAGGCAACAGCTTTATGTTTCATAATTAGGTAAATGTGTTAGTGTGCATTAGTGATGGCTGCATGTATCTTTATACACCAAACTTCCCATATTTTCTTCTGTGTTGCATCACAGTTAATCACATTTACTGATTGTTAGCAGGAGGAGAAACTCTTCCTACTGCAATCTCATAATTGATACGGGCCTCTTCAACTACCAGGTGGCAAGCCCACGGAAACCAATTTCACAATTCGGGAGCAATAGATGAGTTCGTTCTTTAAAAATTCTAGTTGTTGGATAGGATTGAACTGTGCTGAAATACCAGATGAGGTTTTAATAACAGCAGGGTTTTTTACGCCACATAGCTTGATGTTACTGGAGTAGTGTTTACTGTGTTTGAAGGTGTTTTACATTGCAAGCAGTTTCTTGGTTTTTATTCATTACAGAAAATAACACGAGAGCTGGTGTTTGGTCAAAGCCGAAGACGCTTCATAGTGATAATTTAGTGAGTGGACTATACAGATTTTTTTCAGGGTGTAAGTAACATATTTTTCTCCATTTCAGCACACAACTATTCTCAGGATGGCGGGTGAAGACATGTAAGCAGGCCCTGTGATATAGTTGGAATTTGGGTCCTTTATGTCTTTTAATTTAAAGAATTCAAATTCAAATTATATCATAGCCCTGGCGATTAATCTACTGCAGAACGTTATAATGGAATGAAGATTGAAAAGCTTCGAGTGAGACAATTGTGGTTGCTTTGAGTTATCTTGGCTTCCACTGTGTTAACGATGGTATACTGCTGTGCTATGTATATTGGCTGTGTCTTATTTTCTTAATTCCATTACATGAAGCTATAATTTTTCTGAAATGGCATCTGATTTGCATGAAAATATCCAGGTTCTGGCTGAAAAGGCTTTATTCAGAGCTCAACAGTTGTTGGTGATAGAGTTCCGGATCCCGGAACATACCTCTAAGGCTGGTCTGGATATGTCGAATTAGGTCGAACTGGACAGATACGCTAGGTTTCTTCACGCATGCCAAAACCAAAAGCCCAGTCCCTAGGGGAACATAAGAAATTGTAATTAATAATAATCAGTCATTTGTGAATAGAAAAGTGCAGGGAACAACCGGTTTTCTCGCTCAAGTTGCTATTCCGCACAAATTATGAGCTAATTCACGTATTACGTAAGTATTTTGCGCGGCTGGCATCCTATCTTTTGCTTGCATACAGCTGTGAATTTCTGAGCACGCAATCATACGAAATTTTAGTAGAGAGAGAGAGAGAGAGAGAGAGAGAGAGAGAGAGAGAGAGCCGTGGTTCAAATCCCGGCTATGGCATTGAATTTTTCAGTCGTCTGATTCTACCTTTCCATCCTTGTCAAACACACGGCTTGTGTGGAAGAACATTTAATTCCAACATTTTAGTGTGAATGATTGACGGGGATGAATAAATAATTAAATAAGTGAACAGCAGTAAAAATGGGAATTAATTTCAATACATAATTTCCGTATGTTTAATTGATGATTAATGTACTAAGCTTGAGTGAACGATTTGTCCGGAAAGAAAGGCGGTCATCAGCGACCCATGTAAGAAAGTCACGTATCAACGGAAAGGAGAACATATTAGGTTAAAGCTTCTGAGAATCCAGCATGGAGTTAAGTTCAGTACGTTTGGAGGCGCTTAAGTCAATTCAATACGTTAGTGACCTAAAAGAAATTCTGAAGAAAGCGAAAGGCTGAATTAGTAACGCCATAGACGCCCATGAAGAGTGTGGAATATATGCCCGAATGCGAAAGAACTTTGGAAGGGGAAAATTTATAGACACAGCTACAATAAATAAAGAGGCATGTAATTAAATCAGAGAGTTACTCTGATACCTGCACTGGTACATACGTTTGTTGGTACTCACCTTCATGCAATAGTTTGTGCATATTTTGACTCTGGTACCGTCTTGAATGCGTACTGCTGGTGTGATATTTTAAGCGCTCAGTGACACGCTTTTGTGAGTAGGATTACTTCGCCATTGCGAGTGATCACGCAGACAAGCATTATAGCGAGTCACGCCAAGTTACACTTCTACTTTCTTTTATTGCGGAAACATTTATTTCTAACCTAAAGTTTAATACACCAGAAGTTAGCAAATGCAGTTGTTATAATTGCGAATGCTACAATTCATAATCAAATTCATGCTTTATCTACAAACGGTCGGTAGCTCACTCACAAGCTCAAGTATGAGATCACATTAAATTTCTCTTTCAGTTTAACTGGTGTTATCCTTTAACAATATGCCCACGCATATCTTGAGAGAAAGGACTCATAGGTTATCACCGGACAGCTGGCGCACTAGACAACTGAACGATCTAGGAGATCAGGGCAGCAGATACAACAACGGCATCAGAAGCACTTAAAGTAAACGGCTTCAAAGAGGCGACACTCGTTCTAACTTTAAATTACAGTTTTGGTTAAGTAGGAAGAACATTTGAACGTTAGCAAACACAATATATTTTCAGCTTGCGTGCGTTAGAGGAGAGGCTACGGCATGTATGGTAGCGCGAGGTGAAGATGTTTTTCCGTTCTATTTTAAGGGCGCATAAGTTAAACGGACTGAAAATGGGGCATTTCCCCGGGTAGTATGGGGACTATTGTACTGTTTTGGTGTTAGAAAGACAAAGCAGCATTAATAACAACAAATATGCGCTACAAAAAATAAGTAGTGTAAAAGAGAAGGTGATGTTTTCCTTAGTTGTTCGCCACATCCGATCTTACTTCCTCAATTATCCTGAAACCGACATTTGTCAGCTATAAGTGACTCTCCAAGGACAACTAACGTCTGAGGAGCTGAAAAATAAAGGACGAGATCGAAGTGCGTTTCAAGTAATTAATAGTTGTGAAAATTGCTTTCAAGATAGTTTTAAAAATAGTTTAAATTTGTGTTTAAAATACATAATCAAGGAATTATTTAGAGCTCAATACAGTAACTTTCGTGCTGGAAAATCACACATCCTCGTTCATAAAGTACGCCTAATAGCTTTTTCTGTTTGGTGGTTCTAATGTTTGCCAAATATGGCTGTCATACCCTTACTTGCTCCAACAGGTAATGTGAATCTCTTGCCCTATTTGTTACTTTATGCTAGATGGGAGGTTCCCACGCAATGTTTCCTGAGCAGAACTTCGGAGAGTAATCAAAAACCTTTGCTTCATGTATTTGAATCGAATTAGTGATACAAAAACGGAGCTCTACCTAACTGTGAGGAAGTAATTTCCACTCATAAAAGATCTAAAACTAAGTTTGTATTTTTTCGGCGGAGTAAGTCGTCACGATAGGTTCTTCGTCACCGAGCCTAAGACTACACCGTTTAGTTGAAACACGTGGACCATTGTGGGTGCCAATTCTGTCATGTGAACAACTGGGGTTTATTTCTAGGGAAAATGCCATTTGTTTTTTCGCAATGCATGTAATCGTAGAGTGAGTTCTATGAGCTAAGGCTGTCCCGGCTATCTAGTGATTATAAACCATCTGGTCAACCAGGTTATTACACCATAAAACCTGCAGTTAGTATCTAAAGACATTAAGCACGCGTATAGTTTTAAGTAAGATAAACATGTAACTTTCAGCTGAATAGGCTGCGATTTCTTACCTTGAAAGGCAAACGTGGCATTTAAGTAGTTTGTGGACGTTCCGAACGAATGTAAATAGCTGGTTGATCCTATTGACTCATGTGCATCCTATCTAGGCAGTTCGGTTGTGTTGTTTACTGCAATGTAAGCTCAGCTTTTACTACCCCCTGCTTCTACTTCAGTAGGTACGGGGCTTGGCGCTACCGTGGTCCCGACCCATATCTTCAGTGGTTTGCGAGTCATGTTTTGGCTTAAAACCTTTCCGTAAGATTCTACCAGAAGCCAAACTCACATCTCCAATTAGGGTTGCACGGCAATCTCCGCATCCACCCTGTTACCCATCCACCGCATATTTCCTTCTCTTTGTGTTTCTGAAGTATGCGGTGAGAAGGTTTATGCATTTGTTTCAAATTGGTGTAGCGCCACACAATATGATGGGGACTTGTGGTGTCCAAATTTTGCAAAAGGAAGTTAGTTCTTCTTGAAGGACCAGGAGATAAACCTCCAGTGTAGGAAGTGCCTTACAGTCAAGAGCGGAGTTTGAGGGAGGAGGTTACCAATAATTGAAATGGAGATAACAGCATTTCCCTAGCTTGACAATTTACTTCAGATAACTCCAGAATGACGCACACGTATTCTACATAGTGATATGCCCAGTTTCCTATACCTGTCAGAATGAGAGCTTTTAAGGACGCATTAATGGTTTTCCTAACAGCCGGAAGGACGAGTGTTACGTAACGCCTTGCTCATGAGTTATACACAGCGTAAATTTATAGCTCTGGAGGTTGCATTAATGTTTGACCTTTTTATGTGACTGAGCCGGATTTATTTTAGTGTCAGCGGGGATATTTAACATGGCGGCAAACGATTCCAAATCTAAATTGCGATTTTAATAGTGACAAAATCTTGGTTTTAAATAACTGGCGCGAGGGAATTAAGTGAGCACATAAAGAAACGGGTTAGAATCAATTTAAGCAGAGAACAAGAACGTACTTAACGTGCAAGAAGTTATACGTTGATGCGTTTTTATTTTAAAGTTTTATTTAATGTGCGCCGAAAACGCGTTCCCCAATTCAGCTTGAAATAACATACCTCTATGGCTAATTGGAATCTCATTAGTACCTAAGTGACGGGATTGATAGTTCATACTAGAATCGCCGTTGGGCTCAGTTTGTCCCATTTATACGGTTTACTGCTTAGCATTACCTTTTTAGAAAGGCTAGCAACTTGAAACTACTACTGTTCTCACAAATGCGGTGTTATAGTACAATCCTTAAATTGAAAGGAATAAATCATTTTCAATGTTTAAAGCCTCTTTACTCCTTCCTGGAGCTGCGGGTTTGTCATAGTTTGACCCATTAGATTTCTCCGTAGAATATGTTTGCAGCACCTTGAACTGTTGTTGTGTTTGGGAAAGCATAATGTTGCATCGTACACGTGTCTGAAGCTGTTTTTACATTGCTACATATAGCATGAATTGTGCTGAAGTATAATGTCCAAAAAGGATATGTAGAACATCAGTTGTGGAAGGTAATTCCATGGAAAACCTATTTAGAGCGTAAGTTACTGATGAGAGTTTGGTTTGTGCCATTACAAGGAAAACGAGAAGCCACTCCCAAATAATGAAGTGTAATGGTATTAATATCAATATGAAGTATAATTAGTGTGCAAGATAAGCTTATAAGAAATGTACCGGTAAAGTAATCCAACGTGAGATTTGCTGCAAAATTTAGAAAAGATTGAAAGAACACGCCGTGATAACAGTTGCTATGCTTTCCTGGACAAACTATTTTTGTGTAGAATGTTGAAATTCATCAGAATAGATTTGCCGGGCTGATAGCTCGTACCAATATCGCAATTGAGGTCAATTTGTCGCATTTAAAACCTTTTACTGTTTATTGCTACCTTTTCAAAACAGCTAGGAATTCGAAACCATTACTGTGTTGATAAAGGCGGTGTTATGGTACTTGTATTAATATTGAAAGAAAAAATCATTTTTAATTTTTAAAGCTTTTTACACCACCCTGGATCTGGTGTTCGCGGTATTTTAACATGTTTTATCAGGAGTCTCAGATTCGTATCTAGAATATTTTTGTAAAATCGTGAATTGTTGATGCATTTGGTAAAGCACTTTGTTGCCTGGCACACTTGTCTGGATCTATATTTATGTTGTTATATTTAGTATCAATCGTTCGAAGTACAATGTACACAACTAATATGTAGGACATCAGTTGTGTAAGTTGGCTTAAACGAAAAGTATATAGACTTTAAGTTATGCATAAGAGTTTGGGTTGTGCCACAACAAAGAAAATGAGAAGTAACTGCCACATAATTAAGTGTAATGGTAATAAAACCAATATGAAATGTAATCGATGTGCAGAATTTGTTTATAAGAAATGCTCTGTTAAGGTAATAAAACGTTACAGGTGCACCATTTAGAAAATATTGAAAAAATATACCATGATAACAATTGAAACGCTTTCTTGGCTATACAGCTTTAAGGTAGATATTGAAATTCATCAGAATAGATCACAAATCAGCCATATAATGAAAAAGGAGTTAGGTTTTACGTTAAAATATTATGTGATGATAGCAAGGTCATGGGGTATTCCGTAGATGAAATCCGTACAACCACAACTTCGGTATTGCTGATCCTTATTTCTCCGCAACGTCGAGTTTTCAATCAGCAAAGAAAAGATAGTTAATAACACCGCAGCTGTAATGATGCTAGTTTGTGTGTAAATACATTTCAGAAAAATGGCTAGTATATTCATCTAATGGCACTAGATTCCGATGAAACGTTTAGGCTATATAATGTATACAGCACTTCTAGTGTTAACCATGACTGGTAAACATTCTTCCCCATATCTAATTATAACTGATTGACAGATTAGTGGTTATCTATGATGCCTGCGACGTGGAGCACATCCTATATTGTAATCGGCCTTTCAAGAATGTCGTCTAAAACTCAAGAAAACACTTCTTTGCGGCTTACCAGAAACAATTCGAGCGAGTTGGAGAATTTACTGTGGTGTCGGAATGCTAGAATGGTTGCTCAGTTGGTCAGAGCAGCGACACGTAGACCCCAAAATCCGTGATTCAAATCCGGGCAATGACATTGAATTTTTCAGTCTGATTCTACATTTCAACCTAAGGCCGTTCCAGGTATGTGTGGATGGGCAATTGTTTGCCAACATTTAAAAGAGTTAGGGAAGGACAGATGAAAAGCCATAATGTTCCAGCACTTTGGGAATGTTCTAACATGATCATTGCACATATACTGTATCGTTGAATGGGAAAGGGAGTGACTAAGTTTGGATATAACTTCAGCAGTGAGAATGGAGGAACTTCAGTACTTGCAAAATGAATTTGGTATCCTCAGCTGCAGGTTGTAATATAAGGCGTGTAACATTAAAGAACCTAAGTAGTGGAACAAATCATAAAGCTAATTTGGAAGTTCTGTACCATCGCTTTCTTTACACTTCTATGCTGTACACATTTTATCAGAGCTAAAAATGATGAAGCCTGATGGTGTTAGTGTTTAATAGGTGTCTCTTTCAGGTGGTGGAGTTTCTACATCATGAAGTTATTATGCTAGGAAGAACGACATGTCTGTGTTTGGTGATTGCACTATACGCGTATATATGAAAGTGCGAGTAGTACACTCACCATTCATAGCTGTGTGTCAAATCCCATACTGATATAGAGAAGGTTTCAGTGCTTTATTATGTTTCTAAGCAAGAGCTTTATTTTTCAATATCAGGTAAATACGTTGGTGTGCATTAGTGATGGTCTGCATGTATCTTCATACACCAGACTTCCCATATTTTCTTTCGTGCTGCATCACATTGAATCACAGTTACTGATTATTAGCAGGAGGAGAAACTCTTCCTATTGCAATCTCATAATTGATACGGACCTCTTCGACTACCAGATGGCAAGCGCACGGAAACCCATTTCATAATTCCAGAACAATAAAAGAGTTCGTACTTTAAAAATTCTAGGTGTTGGATAGGATTGAACTGTGCTGAAATACCAGATGAGGTTTTAATAACAGCAAGGTTTTTTACCCCACATAGCTTCATATTACTGGAGCAGTGTTTACTATGTTTCAAGGTGTTTTACATTGCAAGAAATCTCTTGGTTTTTATTCATTACAGAAAATAACATGAAAGCTGGTGTTTGGTCAAAGCCGAAGGCGCATCATAGTGATAATTTACTAAATGGTCCTTAACGATTTTTACCAGGGTGTAATAAACATATTTTTCTCCATTTCAGCACACAACTATTCTCATTATGACGGGTGAAGACATGTAATCAGGACCTGTGATATTGTTGAATTTGGATTCTTTATGTCTTTTAATTTAAAGAATTCAACTTCACCTATATCACAGCCCTGGCTATTAATCTACTGCAGACGGTTATAATGGAATGAAGATTGAAAACCTTCGAGTGAGACAATGGTGATTGCTTTGAGTTATCTTGGCTTCCACTGTGTTAACAATGGTATACAGCAGTGTGATGTATATTGGCTGTGTCTTGCTTTGTTAATTCCATTACATGAAACTAAAATTTTTCTGAAATAGCATCTGATTTGCATGAAAATACCAAGGTTCTGGCTGAAAAGGCTTTGTTTAGAGCTCTAAAGTTGTTGGTGATGGTGTTACGGACCACGGAACCATACCTATAACGCTTATTGGATATGTGGGATTTGGTCGAACGGGACAGATATGCTAGGTTTCTTCACGTTACCCAGAACCAAAAGCGCAGTCCCAAGAGGAACATAAGAAATTGTAATTAATAGTAATGAGTCGTTTGTGAATAGAAAAGCCCACGGAACAACGGGTTTTCTCACTTAAGTTACTATTCCGCTGAAATTATATGTTTATTCACGTATTACGTAAGTATTTTGCGAGGTTGACATTCCATTTTTTGCTTGCATACTGCTGTGAATTGCTGTGCACGCAATCATAGAACATTTTGGTAGAGAAAATCCGTGTTTCAATTCCCGGCTATGGCATTGAATTTTTCAGCCCTGTGATTCTACCTTTCCAACCTTGTCAAACACACGGCTTGTGTGGAACGGAAAGGAGAACATATTAGGTTAAAGCTTCTGAGAATCCAGTGTAGGTTTAAGTTCAGTACGTTCGGCGGCGCTTAAGTCAATACATTAAATTAGTGACGCAAAGGAAATTCTGAGGAAAGAGAAAGGTTGAAGTAGTAACGGCCAGAGACGCACATGAAGAGTGTTGAATATATCCCCGGCTGCGAAAAAACGTCGGATGGGAAAGATTTATAGACAGAGCTAAAATAAATAAAGAGGCGTGTAATTAAATTAGAGAGTTACTCTGATACCTGCACTAGTACATACATTCGTTGGTACTCACCTTCATGCAATCGTTTGTGCGTAGTTTTACTCTGGTACCATCTTGAATGCGTACTGCTGGTGTGATATTTTAAGCGCTTAGTGACACACTTTTGTGAGTAGGCTTACTTCGCTATTGCGAGTGATCACACAGACAAGCATTATAGCGAGTTACGCCAAGTTACACTTCTACTTTCTTTTATTGCGGAAACATTTATTTCTAACCGTAAGTTTAATACACCAGAAGTTAGCAAATGCAGTTGTTATAATTGCGAGTGCTACAATTCATAATCAGTTTCATTCTTTGTCTTCAAACGGTCAGTAATTCACTTCACAAGCTCAAGTATGACATTACATTAAATTTCTCTTTCGGTTTGACTGGTGTCTTCCTTTAACAATACGCCCATGCATAACCTGAGAGAAGTGTAATCGATGTGAAGAATTTGTTTATACGAAATGCACTGCTAAGATAATAAAATGTTACAGGTGCAACATTTAGAATATACTGAAAAGATACGCCACGATAGCAGTTGAAACGCTTTCTTGACTATACAACTTTTAGGTATAATGTTTAAAATCATCAGAATAGCTCACAAATGGTAGCCATAAGGTGAAAAATGTGTTAGGGTATATGTTAAAAAATTATAAGATGATAGGAAGGCCATGGGGTATTCTGTAGATGTAGGTACATCTACCATTTGGGTATTCCTGATCCTTATTCCTCCGTATCGTCGTGTTTTCAATCAACAAAGAAAGTATAGTTAAAAACACCGCAGCTGTAATGATGCTAGGTTGTGCATAAATGCATTTCAGGAAATTGGTTAGTATATTCATCTACTGGCAATAGATTGCGATCAAACGTTTAGGCTATATAATTTATACGGTACTTCTAATGTTAACGATTATTAGGTCATGAGTGGTAAACGTTCTTCCCAACATCTTATGATATATGATTGACAGGGTAGTGATTATTTATAATGCCTGCGACGTGAAGCACTTCCTATATTGTAAACTAACTTTGGAGCATACCATATAAAATTCAATAAAGCAATCCTTTTCCGACTTAGCAGAAAAAAACGGGAGGGAGTTTGGGAATTTAGTGTGCTGCCGGAATGTTTGTCATGCTAGCTCAGTTGGTCAGAGAAGCGACACGTAAAGTTGATAATCCCTGATTCAAATCCGGGCAATGACATTGAATTTTTCAGTCTGATTCTACTTTTTTCAACCTAAGGCCGTTCAATGTGTGTGTTTTAAGAAACATTATTTACCAACATTAGAAGAGTTAGGGAAGGCCAGAAGAAAAGCCACAATCTTCCGGCACTTTGAGGATGTTGAAACATGAACACTGCATATATACTGAATCGTTTAATAGGAAAGGGAGAGAATATGTTTGGATACAATTTCACCGCTGAGAATGAACGGATTTCAGTACTTGAAAAATGAATTTAGTATTCTCAACTGCAGGTTCTAATGTAATGCAGGTAAAACTAAAGCATCTACCTAGGGGAACAAATCATTTAGCTAATTATGAAGCTCTGTTGCATCGCTTTCTTTACACTTCTATGCTGTGCACAATTTTGTCAGAGCTAAAACTGATGAAGTCTAATAGTGTTAGTTTTTAATAGGGGTCTCTTTCAGGTGGTGTGGTTTCTACAACATGAAGATATTGTGCTAGGAAGGACGACATGTCTGTGTGTGGAGGGTAGCACTGCACTCGTTGATATGAAAATGCGTGTAGTGCACTCTCCATTCATAGATGTGTGTCAAATCCCATACTGATATACAGAAGCTTTCAGTGGTTTATTATGTTTCTAAACAACAGCTTTATTTTTCAATACTAGGCAAACATGTTAGTGTGTATTAGTGATGTGCTGCATGTATCTTCATACACCAAACTTCCCATATTTTGTTCTCTGTTGCATCACATTTAATCACAGTTACTAATTATTAACAGGAGGAGAATCTCATCCAATTATATTCTGATAATTATACGGACCTCTTCGACTACCAGATGGCAAGCGCAGGGTAAACCATTTCATAATTCGGGAGCAATAAACGAGTTCTTTCTTTAAAAATTCTAGGTGTTGAATAGGACTGAACTGTGCTGAAATACCAGATGAGGCTTTAATAAGAGCAGAGTTTTTTATGCCACATATCTTGATGTTACTGGAGTTGAGTTTGCTGTGTTTGGAGATGTTCTACATTGCAAGCAATTCTTTGGGTTTTATTAATTACAGAAAATAACACGAGAGTTGGTGTTTGGTCAAAGCCGAAGGCGCTGAATTGTGATTATTTACCAAATTGTCTATACAGATTTTTTTCAGGGTGTAAGTAACGTATTTTTCTTCACTTTAGCATACAAATACTTTCATTAGGACCATTGAAGTCATGTTAGCAGGTCATCTGATGCAGTAGCATGTGGATTCTTTGGTTTTAGTTCAAAGGATTCTCATACCACTACGTCAGGGTCCTGGCATTGCTCCACTGCAGATGGTTATAATGGCATGAAGGTTCAAAAGCTTAGTGTAAGACAATGGTGCGTGATCCTTGCTTCTACAGTGTTAAGGATCGCATGCCGCAATGCTATATATAGTGCTTATGTCTTATTATCTTAATTTTAATACATCAAACTCTAAGTTTCTTTGAGATAGAATCTGAGTTGACTGGAAATATCTAGGCTGTGTCGCAACGGGGATTTATTCAGACCTCTATTGTTGTTGATGGTAAGGTTCCGGATCCAGAAACCATACCTACAACACTGTTTGGAATATGTGGATTTAGGTCGATCTGGCAGATACGCTAACTTTCTTCACCTATACCAAAACAAGCCCAGAGCCGAGGGCAACATAAGTAGTTCATAATTAATGATACTTAGTAATTTAAGGGTAAAAAAGAGTAGGCTAGATTGGGGCTTACTCAAGGAAATATTCCTCAGGGGCCTACTACGGTAGGTACGGGATTGGCGCTCCCGGGGTCCCGAGTCACACTTCTGATTGGGCTCCTCTAAGAGGTGAGAGGGCATATGCCGAACGCCCAATCATCTGTGGTCCACAAACTTGTTGGACCAATTTCCAGTTGCCTGACGGATAACGCTGCGCCTGACGGAGGAGGGGAGTCCCAAGGGTTCACTGGGTAATGTGCAATTACTAGCACTTGCGTATGATACAGGAATATGGTGGTATCCGCTGATAGAGGCTAGAACCGGGCAAGGGCCAATACGTGAGCTGTTACACTTCTGAAGGCGATTGGGTCCCTCTGTCTATGTATTGGGAGGTGAGACCCAAAGGTGAGCAAAGTCCAGGGTAGGACTCTGATGTAAGCTGCGGTGGCGCACAGGATGTGAGCATGCCAACGAAGATATGTATAAAAGTGGTGGATATAACGTCTATGGATCCAAAATATCCAAAGCAAAAACCAGGCTTCTTGGTAAAGAAGTAGTCAAGTCTTGTGGTCCTCGCTACTTGGTTATTAATAGAAAAAATGAAGAAAGGAAATTTATATCGGTGAACTCTTTTGTAGTTCAAAAGGGTCTAGGGAAGATGGCTGGTTCGGTTAAGACGTGCATTAGATCCTGTAATGGCAAGCTCCTGGTTGAAGCGCATTCAGCTACCCAGGCGGTGAAAATACGTAAAGCCAACTAGTTAGGCAGCTATCCGGTTAAGGTTGAGAACTATTTTTATGTTCTGATATTTATTATGCATTGTATGAAGTACAACGTACACAACTAATAGGTAGGATATCAGTTATACAAGGTGGCTTAAAGGAAAAGTATATAGACGTTAAGTTATGGATAAGAGCTTGGGTTGTGCCACAACAAAGAAAATGAGAAGCTACTGTCATAGAATGAAGTTTAATGGTAATAACACAAATATGAAATGTAATCGATGTGCAGAATTTGTTTATAAGAAATGCACAAGTAAGATAATAAAATGTTACAGGTGCGACATTTGGAAAATATTGAAAAGATACGCCACGATAACAGTTGAAACGCTTTCTTGACTATACAACCTTTAGGTATAATGTTGAAATTCATCAGAATAAATAAAAAATGGTAGCCATAGGATGAAAAAGGTGTTGGGGTATCTGTTAAAAGATTATAAGGTGATAGCAAGGCCATGGGGTGTTCTGTCGATTTACATATACCATTTCGGTACTCCTGATCCTTATTTCTCCGCATCGTCGTGTTTTTAATCAACAAAGAAGAGATAGTTAATAACACCGCAGCTGTAATGATGCTAGGTTGTATATAACTAGATTTCAGGTAATTGGTTAGTATATCCATCTCCTGGCAATAGATTCTGATGAAACGTTTAGGCTATATAATTTATACAGTACTTCTTGTGTTAACCATTTTTAGGTCATGAGTGGTAAACGTTCTTCGCCATCTCTTATTATGTTTGATTGACAGAGTAGTGGTTATTTATGATGCCTGCGACATGAAGCACTTCCTATATTGTAACCTACCTTTGGAGCACATCATCTAAAATTCATTAAAACAATCCTTTCCGGCTTACCAGAAAAAATGCGAGGGAGTTGGGAAGTTTAGGGTGGTGCCGGAATGTTGCCATGGTAGCTCAGGTGGTCAGAGATGCTACACGTAATGTCGATGATCCCTGTTTCAAATCCGAGCAATGGCATTGAATTTTTCAGTCTAATTCTACCTTTTTTCAACCTTAGGCCTTTCAAGGTGTTATGTGGAAGAACAATTATTTACCAACATTTAGAAGAGTTAGGTGAGGGATAGATGGAAGGTCACAACCTTCCGGCAATTTGAGGATGTTGAAACATGAGGATTGCATATATAGTGCAACATTTAACCGGACAGGGAGAGAATACGTTTGGATACAGTTTCACCGCTGAGAATGAAGGAATTTCAGTACTTGCAAAATGAATTTAGTATTCTCAACTGCAGGTTCTAATGTAAGGCGTGAAAAATTAAAGCATCTAAGTAGGGGAACAAATCATAAAGCTAATTGGGAAGCTGAGTTGCATCGCTTTCTTTACGCTTCTATGCTGTGTACATTTTGTCAGAGCTAAAACTGATTAAGTTTGATAGTGTTAGTTTTTAATATGTGTCTCTTTCAGGTGGTGTGGTTTCTACAACATGAAGATATTGTGCTAGGAAGTACGACATGTCTGTGTATGGAGCGTTGCACTGCACTCGTTGATATGAAAATGCGTGTAGGGCACTCTCCATTCATAGATGTGTGTCAAATGGCATACTGATATACAGAAGGTTTCAGTTCTTTATTATGTTTCTAAACAACAATTTTTTTTTCAATATTAGGTAAACATGTAAGTGTGCATTGGTGATGTGCTGCATGTATTTTCATACACCAAACTTCCCATATTTTGTTCTCTGTTGCATCACATTTAATCACAGTTACTAATTATTAGCAGGAGGAGAATCTCATCCAATTGTATTCTGATAATTATACGGACCTCTTCGACTACCAGATGGCAAGCGCTAGGAAACCCATTTCATAATTCGGGAGCAATAAACGAGTTCTTTCTTTAAAAATTCTAGGTGTTGAATAGGATTGAACTGTGCTGAAATACCAGATGAGGCTATAATAAGAGCAGGGTTTTTTATGCCACATATCTTGGTGTTACTGGAGTTGAGTTTGCTGTGTTTGGAGATGTTTTACATTGCAAGCAATTCTTAGGGTTTTATTAATTACAGAAAATAACACGAGAGTTGGTGTTTGGTCAAAACCGAAGGCGCTTCATTGTGATAATTTGCCAAATTGTTTCTACAGATTTTTTTCAGGGTGTAAGTAACGTATTTTTCTTCACTTTAGCATACAAATACTTTCATTAGGACCATTGAAGTCATGTTAGCAGGTCAGCTGATGCAGTAGCCTGTGGATTCTTTGTCTTGTAGTTCAAAGGATTCTCATACCACTACGTCAGGGTCCTGGCATTGCTCCACTGCAGATGGTTATAATGGCATGAAAGTTCAAAAGTTTAGTGTAAGACAATGGTGCGTTATGCTTGCTTCTACTGTGTTAAGGATCGCATGCTTAGGTGCTATATATAGTGCCTATGTCTTGTTATCTTAATTTCAGTACATAAAACTCTAAGTTTCTTTGAGATAGAATCTGAGTTGACTGGAAATATCTAGGCTGTGTCGCAACGGGGCTTTATTCAGACCTCTATTGTTGTTGATGGTAAGGTTCCGGATCCAGAAACCATACCTACAACACTGTTTTGAAAATGTGGATTTAGGTCGATCTGGCAGATACGCTAACTTTCTTCACTTATACCAAAACAAGCCCAGAGCCGAGGGCAACATAAGTAGTTCATTCTTATTTGTTTAAGCATAAAAAAGAGTAGGTTAGATTGGGGCTTTCTCAAGGAAATATTCCCCAGGGGCCTACTACGGTAGGTACGGGATTGGCGCTCCCGGGGTCCCGAGTCACTCTTCTGATTGGGCTCCTCTAAGAGGTGAGAGGGCATATGCCGAACGCCCAATCATCTGTGGTCCACAAACTTGTTGCACCAATTTCCAGTTGCCTCCCTGAACACAGTCTGACGGATACCGCTGCACGGGACGGAGGAGGAGAGTCCCAAGGGTTAACTGGGTAATGTGTAACAACTAGCACTTGTGTATGATGCAGGAATATGGTGGTATCCGCTGATAGAGGCTAGAACCGGGCAAGGGCCAATACGTGAGCTGTTACACTTCTGAAGGGGATTGGGTCCCTCAGTCTATGTATTGGTAGGTGAGACCCAAAGGTGAGCAAAGTCCAGGGTAGGACTCTCATCTTAGCTGAGGTGGCTCACAGGATGTGAGCATGCCAACGAAGATATGTATAAAAGTGGTGGATATAACTTCTATGGATCCAAAATATCCAAATAAAAAACCAGGCTTCTTGGTAAAGAAGTAGTCAAGTCTTATGGTCCTCGCTACTTGTTATTAATAGAAAAAATGAAGAAAGGAAATTTATATCGGTGAACTCTTTTGTAGTTCAAAAGGATCTAGGTAAGATGTCTGGTTCGGTTAAGACTTGCATTAGATCCTGTAATGGCAAGCTCCTGGTTGAAGCGCATTCAGCTACCCAGGCGGTGAAAATACGTAAAGCCAACAAGTTAGGCAGCTATCCGGTTAAGGTTGAGAACTATTTTTATCTTCTGATATTTACTATGCATTGTATGAAGTACAATGTACACAGCTAATAGGTAGGATATCAGTTATGCAAGGTGGCTTAAAGGAAAAGTATATAGACGTTAAGTTATGGATAAGAGCTTGGGTTGTGCCACAACAAAGAAAATGAGAAGCTACTGTCATAGAATGAAGTGTAAGCGTAATAAAACCAATATGAAATGTAGTTGATGTGCAGAATTTGTTTATAAGAAATGCACAAGTAAGATAATAAAATGTTACAGGTGCGACATTTGGAAAATATTGAAAAGATACGCCACGATAACAGTTGAAACGCTTTCTTGACTATACAACCTTTAGGTATAATGTTGAAATTCATCAGAATAAATAAAAAATGGTAGCCATAGGATGAAAAAGGTGTTGGGGTATATGTTAAAACACTATAAGGTGATAGCAAGGCCATGGGGTGTTCTGTCGATTTACATCTACCATTTCGGTACTCCTGATCCTTATTTCTCCGCATCGTCGTGTTTTCAATCAACAAAGTAGAGATAGTTAATAACACCGCAGCTGTAATCATGCTAGGTTGTATATAAATAGATTTCAGGAAATTGGTTAGTATATCCATCTCCTGGCAATAGATTCCGATGAAACTTTTAGGCTATATAATTTATACAGTACTTCTTGTGTTAACCATTTTTAGGTCATGAGTGGTAAACGTTCTTCGCCATCTCTTATTATGTTTGATTGACGGAGTAGTGTTTATTTATGATGCCTGCAACGTGAAGCACTTCCTATATTGTAACCTACCTTTGGGGCATATCATCTAAAATTCAATAAAATAATCCTTTCCGGAAATCCTACCAGAAAAAATGCAAGGGACGTGGGAAGTTTAGGGTGGTGGCGGAATGTTGCCAGGTAACTCATTTGGTCAGAGCAGCGACACGTAATGTCGATGATCCCTGTTTCAAATCCGGGCAATCACATTGAATTTTTCAGTCTGATTCTACATTTTCATCCTAAGGCCGTTCCAGGTATGTGTGGATGGGCAATTGTTTGCCAACATTTAAAAGAGTTAGGGAAGGACAGATGAAAAGCCATAATGTTCCAGCACTTTGGGAATGTTCTAACATGATCATTGCACATATACTGTATCGTTGAATGGGAAAGGGAGTGACTAAGTTTGGATATAACTTCAGCAGTGAGAATGGAGGAACTTCAGTACTTGCAAAATGAATTTGGTATCCTCAGCTGCAGGTTGTAATATAAGGCGTGTAACATTAAAGAACCTAAGTAGTGGAACAAATCATAAAGCTAATTTGGAAGTTCTGTACCATCGCTTTCTTTACACTTCTATGCTGTACACATTTTATCAGAGCTAAAAATGATGAAGCCTGATGGTGTTAGTGTTTAATAGGTGTCTCTTTCAGGTGGTGGAGTTTCTACATCATGAAGTTATTATGCTAGGAAGAACGACATGTCTGTGTTTGGTGATTGCACTATACGCGTATATATGAAAGTGCGAGTAGTACACTCACCATTCATAGCTGTGTGTCAAATCCCATACTGATACAGAGAAGGTTTCAGTGCTTTATTATGTTTCTAAGCAAGAGCTTTATTTTTCAATATCAGGTAAATACGTTGGTGTGCATTAGTGATGGTCTGCATGTATCTTCATACACCAGACTTCCCATATTTTCTTTCGTGCTGCATCACATTGAATCACAGTTACTGATTATTAGCAGGAGGAGAAACTCTTCCTATTGCAATCTCATAATTGATACGGACCTCTTCGACTACCAGATGGCAAGCGCACGGAAACCCATTTCATAATTCCAGAACAATAAAAGAGTTCGTACTTTAAAAATTCTAGGTGTTGGATAGGATTGAACTGTGCTGAAATACCAGATGAGGTTTTAATAACAGCAGGGTTTTTTACCCCACATAGCTTCATTTTACTGGAGCTGTGTTTACTATGTTTGAAGGTGTTTCACATTGCAAGAAATCTCTTGGTTTTTATTCATTACAGAAAATAACATGAAAGCTGGTGTTTGGTCAAAGCCGAAGGCGCTTCATAGTGATAATTTACTAAATGGTCCTTAACGATCTTTACCAGGGTGTAATAAACATATTTTTCTCCATTTCAGCACACAACTATTCTCATTATGACGGGTGAAGACATGTAAGCAGGACCTGTGATATTGTTGAATTTGGATTCTTATGTCTTTTAATTTAAAGAATTCAAATTCACCTATATCACAGCCCTGGCTATTAATCTACTGCAGACGGTTATAATGGAATGAAGATTGAAAACCTTCGAGTGAAACAATGGTGATTGCTTTGAGTTATCTTGGCTTCCACTGTGTTAACAATGGTATACAGCAGTGTGATGTATATTGGCTGTGTCTTGCTTTGTTAATTCCATTACATGAAACTAAAATTTTTCTGAAATAGCATCTGATTTGCATGAAAATACCAAGGTTCTGGCTGAAAAGGCTTTGTTTAGAGCTCTAAAATTGTTGGTGATGGTGTTACGGACCACGGAACCATACCTATAACGCTTATTGGATATGTGGGATTTGGTCGAACGGGACAGATATGCTAGGTTTCTTCACGTTACCCAGAACCAAAAGCGCAGTCCCAAGAGGAACATAAGAAATTGTAATTAATAGTAATGAGTCGTTTGTGAATAGAAAAGCCCACGGAACAACGGGTTTTCTCACTTAAGTTACTATTCCGCTGAAATTATATGTTTATTCACGTATTACGTAAGTATTTTGCGAGGTTGACATTCCATTTTTTGCTTGCATACTGCTGTGAATTGCTGTGCACGCAATCATAGAACATTTTGGTAGAGAAAATCCGTGTTTCAATTCCCGGCTATGGCATTGAATTTTTCAGCCCTGTGATTCTACCTTTCCAACCTTGTCAAACACACGGCTTGTGTGGAACGGAAAGGAGAACATATTAGGTTAAAGCTTCTGAGAATCCAGTGTAGGTTTAAGTTCAGTACGTTCGGCGGCGCTTAAGTCAATACATTAAATTAGTGACGCAAAGGAAATTCTGAGGAAAGAGAAGGGTTGAAGTAGTAACGGCCAGAGACGCACATGAAGAGTGTTGAATATATCCCCGGCTGCGAAAAAACGTCGGATGGGAAAGATTTACAGACAGAGCTAAAATAAATAAAGAGGCGTGTAATTAAATTAGAGAGTTACTCTGATACCTGCACTAGTACATACATTCGTTGGTACTCACCTTCATGCAATCGTTTGTGCGTAGTTTTACTCTGGTACCATCTTGAATGCGTACTGCTGGTGTGATATTTTAAGCGCTTAGTGACACACTTTTGTGAGTAGGATTACTTCGCTATTGCGAGTGATCACACAGACAAGCATTATAGCGAGTTACGCCAAGTTACACTTCTACTTTCTTTTATTGCGGAAACATTTATTTCTAACCGTAAGTTTAATACACCAGAAGTTAGCAAATGCAGTTGTTATAATTGCGAGTGCTACAATTCATAATCAGTTTCATTCTTTGTCTTCAAACGGTCAGTAATTCACTTCACAAGCTCAAGTATGACATTACATTAAATTTCTCTTTCGGTTTGACTGGTGTCTTCCTTTAACAATACGCCCATGCATAACCTGAGAGAAGTGTAATCGATGTGAAGAATTTGTTTATACGAAATGCACTGCTAAGATAATAAAATGTTACAGGTGCGACATTTAGAATATACTGAAAAGATACGCCACGATAGCAGTTGAAACGCTTTCTTGACTATACAACTTTTAGGTATAATGTTTAAAATCATCAGAATAGCTCACAAATGGTAGCCATAAGGTGAAAAATGTGTTAGGGTATATGTTAAAAAACTATAAGATGATAGGAAGGCCATGGGGTATTCTGTAGATGTAGGTACATCTACCATTTGGGTATTCCTGATCCTTATTCCTCCGTATCGTCGTGTTTTCAATCAACAAAGAAAGTATAGGTAAAAATACCGCAGCTGTAATGATGCTAGGTTGTGCATAAATGCATTTCAGGAAATTGGTTAGTATATTCATCTACTGGCAATAGATTGCGATCAAACGTTTAGGCTATATAATTTATACGGTACTTCTAATGTTAACGATTATTAGGTCATGAGTGGTAAACGTTCTTCCCAACATCTTATGATATATGATTGACAGGGTAGTGATTATTTATGATGCCTGCGACGTGAAGCACTTCCTATATTGTAAACTAACTTAGGAGCATACCATATAAAATTCAATAAAGCAATCCTTTTCCGACTTAGCAGAAAAAAACGGGAGGGAGTTTGGGAATTTAGTGTGCTGCCGGAATGTTTGTCATGCTAGCTCAGTTGGTCAGAGAAGCGACACGTAAAGTTGATAATCCCTGATTCAAATCCGGGCAATGACATTGAATTTTTCAGTCTGATTCTACTTTTTTCAACCTAAGGCCGTTCAATGTGTGTCTTTTTAGAAACATTATTTACCAACATTAGAAGAGTTAGGGAAGGCCAGAAGAAAAGCCACAATCTTCCGGCACTTTGAGGATGTTGAAACATGAACACTGCATATATACTGAATCGTTTAATAGGAAAGGGAGAGAATATGTTTGGATACAATTTCACCGCTGAGAATGAACGGATTTCAGTACTTGAAAAATGAATTTAGTATTCTCAACTGCAGGTTCTAATGTAATGCAGGTAAAACTAAAGCATCTACCTAGGGGAACAAATCATAAAGCTAATTATGAAGCTCTGTTGCATCGCTTTCTTTACGCTTCTATGCTGTGCACATTTTGTCAGAGCTAAAACTGATGAAGTCTAATAGTGTTAGTTTTTAATAGAGGTCTCTTTCAGGTGGTGTGGTTTCTACAACATGAAGATATTGTGCTAGGAAGGACGACATGTCTGTGTGTGGAGGGTAGCACTGCACTCGTTGATATGAAAATGCGTGTAGTGCACTCTCCATTCATAGATGTGTGTCAAATCCCATACTGATATACAGAAGTTTTCAGTGGTTTATTATGTTTCTAAACAACAGCTTTATTTTTCAATACTAGGCAAACATGTTAGTGTGTATTAGTGATGTGCTGCATGTATCTTCATACACCAAACTTCCCATATTTTGTTCTCTGTTGCATCACATTTAATCACAGTTACTAATTATTAGCAGGAGGAGAATCTCATCCAATTATATTCTGATAATTATACGGACCTCTTCGACTACCAGATGGCAAGCGCAGGGTAAACCATTTCATAATTCGGGAGCAATAAACGAGTTCTTTCTTTAAAAATTCTAGGTGTTGAATAGGACTGAACTGTGCTGAAATACCAGATGAGGCTTTAATAAGAGCAGAGTTTTTTATGCCACATATCTTGATGTTACTGGAGTTGAGTTTGCTGTTTGGAGATGTTCTACATTGCAAGCAATTCTTTGGGTTTTATTAATTACAGAAAATAACACGAGAGTTGGTGTTTGGTCAAAGCCGAAGGCGCTGAATTGTGATTATTTACCAAATTGTCTATACAGATTTTTTTCAGGGTGTAAGTAACGTATTTTTCTTCACTTTAGCATACAAATACTTTCATTAGGACCATTGAAGTCATGTTAGCAGGTCATCTGATGCAGTAGCATGTGGATTCTTTGGTTTTAGTTCAAAGGATTCTCATACCACTACGTCAGGGTCCTGGCATTGCTCCACTGCAGATGGTTATAATGGCATGAAGGTTCAAAAGCTTAGTGTAAGACAATGGTGCGTGATCCTTGCTTCTACAGTGTTAAGGATCGCATGCCGCAATGCTATATATAGTGCTTATGTCTTATTATCTTAATTTTAATACATCAAACTCTAAGTTTCTTTGAGATAGAATCTGAGTTGACTGGAAATATCTAGGCTGTGTCGCAACGGGGATTTATTCAGACCTCTATTGTTGTTGATGGTAAGGTTCCGGATCCAGAAACCATACCTACAACACTGTTTGGAATATGTGGATTTAGGTCGATCTGGCAGATACGCTAACTTTCTTCACCAATACCAAAACAAGCCCAGAGCCGAGGGCAACATAAGTAGTTCATAATTAATGATACTTAGTAATTTCAGGGTAAAAAAGAGTAGGATAGATTGGGGCTTACTCAAGGAAATATTCCCCAGGGGCCTACTACGGTAGGTACGGGATTGGCGCTCCCGGGGTCCCGAGTCACACTTCTGATTGGGCTCCTCTAAGAGGTGAGAGGGCATATGCCGAACGCCCAATCATCTGTGGTCCACAAACTTGTTGGACCAATTTCCAGTTGCCTCGCTGAACACAGCCTGACGGATACCGCTGCGCCTGACGGAGGAGGGGAGTCCCAAGGGTTAACTGGGTAATGTGTAACAACTAGCACTTGCGTATGATACAGGAATATGGTGGTATCCGCTGATAGAGGCTAGAACCGGGCAAGGGCCAATACGTGAGCTGTTACACTTCTGAAGGGGATTGGGTCCCTCAGTCTATGTATTGGTAGGTGAGACCCAAAGGTGAGCATAGTCCAGGGTAGGACTCTCATCTTAGCTGAGGTGGCTCACAGGATGTGAGCATGCCAACGAAGATATGTATAAAAGTGGTGGATATAACTTCTATGGATCCAAAATATCCAAATAAAAAACCAGGCTTCTTGGTAAAGAAGTAGTCAAGTCTTATGGTCCTCGCTACTCGTTATTAATAGAAAAAATGAAGAAAGGAAATTTATATCGGTGAACTCTTTTGTAGTTCAAAAGGGTCTAGGTAAGATGTCTGGTTCGGTTAAGACTTGCATTAGATCCTGTAATGGCAAGCTCCTGGTTGAAGCGCATTCAGCTACCCAGGCGGTGAAAATACGTAAAGCCAACAAGTTAGGCAGCTATCCGGTTAAGGTTGAGAACTATTTTTATCTTCTGATATTTACTATGCATTGTATGAAGTACAATGTACACAGCTAATAGGTAGGATATCAGTTATGCAAGGTGGCTTAAAGGAAAAGTATATAGACGTTAAGTTATGGATAAGAGCTTGGGTTGTGCCACAACAAAGAAAATGAGAAGCTACTGTCATAGAATGAAGTGTAATGGTAATAAAACCAATATGAAATGTAATTGATGTGCAGAATTTGTTTATAAGAAATGCACAAGTAAGATAATAAAATGTTACAGGTGCGACATTTGGAAAATATTGAAAAGATACGCCACGATAACAGTTGAAACGCTTTCTTGACTATACAACCTTTAGGTATAATGTTGAAATTCATCAGAATAAATAAAAAATGGTAGCCATAGGATGAAAAAGGTGTTGGGGTATATGTTAAAACACTATAAGGTGATAGCAAGGCCATGGGGTGTTCTATCGATTTACATCTACCATTTCGGTACTCCTGATCCTTATTTCTCCGCATCGTCGTGTGTTCAATCAACAAAGTAGAGATAGTTAATAACACCGCAGCTGTAATCATGCTAGGTTGTGTATAAATAGATTTCAGGAAATTGGTTAGTATATCCATCTCCTGGCAATAGATTCCGATGAAACTTTTAGGCTATATAATTTATACAGTACTTCTTGTGTTAACCATTTTTAGGTCATGAGTGGTAAACGTTCTTCGCCATCTCTTATTATGTTTGATTGACGGAGTAGTGTTTATTTATGATGCCTGCAACGTGAAGCACTTCCTATATTGTAACCTACCTTTGGGGCATATCATCTAAAATTCAATAAAATAATCCTTTCCGGAAATGCTACCAGAAAAAATGCAAGGGAGGTGGGAAGTTTAGGGTGGTGGCGGAATGTTGCCATGGTAGCTCATTTGGTCAGAGCAGCGACACGTAATGTCGATGATCCCTGTTTCAAATCCGGGCAATCACATTGAATTTTTCAGTCTGATTCTACATTTTCATCCTAAGGCCGTTCCAGGTATGTGTGGATGGGCAATTGTTTCCAACATTTAAAAGAGTTAGGGAAGGACAGATGAAAAGCCATAATGTTCCAGCACTTTGGGAATGTTCTAACATGATCATTGCACATATACTGTATCGTTGAATGGGAAAGGGAGTGACTAAGTTTGGATATAACTTCAGCAGTGAGAATGGAGGAACTTCAGTACTTGTAAAATGAATTTGGTATCCTCAGCTGCAGGTTGTAATATAAGGCGTGTAACATTAAAGAACCTAAGTAGTGGAACAAATCATAAAGCTAATTTGGAAGTTCTGTACCATCGCTTTCTTTACACTTCTATGCTGTACACATTTTATCAGAGCTAAAAATGATGAAGCCTGATGGTGTTAGTGTTTAATAGGTGTCTCTTTCAGGTGGTGGAGTTTCTACATCATGAAGTTATTATGCTAGGAAGAACGACATGTCTGTGTTTGGTGATTGCACTATACGCGTATATATGAAAGTGCGAGTAGTACACTCACCATTCATAGCTGTGTGTCAAATCCCATACTGATATAGAGAAGGTTTCAGTGCTTTATTATGTTTCTAAGCAAGAGCTTTATTTTTCAATATCAGGTAAATACGTTGGTGTGCATTAGTGATGGTCTGCATGTATCTTCATACACCAGACTTCCCATATTTTCTTTCGTGCTGCATCACATTGAATCACAGTTACTGATTATTAGCAGGAGGAGAAACTCTTCCTATTGCAATCTCATAATTGATACGGACCTCTTCGACTACCAGATGGCAAGCGCACGGAAACCCATTTCATAATTCCAGAACAATAAAAGAGTTCGTACTTTAAAAATTCTAGGTGTTGGATAGGATTGAACTGTGCTGAAATACCAGATGAGGTTTTAATAACAGCAGGGTTTTATACCCCACATAGCTTCATTTTACTGGAGCTGTGTTTACTATGTTTGAAGGTGTTTTACATTGCAAGAAATCTCTTGGTTTTTATTTATTACAGAAAATAACATGAAAGCTGGTGTTTGGTCAAAGCCGAAGGCGCTTCATAGTGATAATTTACTAAATGGTCCTTAACGATTTTTACCAGGGTGTAATAAACATATTTTTCTCCATTTCAGCACACAACTATTCTCATTATGACGGGTGAAGACATGTAATCAGGACCTGTGATATTGTTGAATTTGGATTCTTATGTCTTTTAATTTAAAGAATTCAAATTCACCTATATCACAGCCCTGGCTATTAATCTACTGCAGACGGTTATAATGGAATGAAGATTGAAAACCTTCGAGTGAGACAATGGTGATTGCTTTGAGTTATCTTGGCTTCCACTGTGTTAACAATGGTATACAGCAGTGTGATGTATATTGGCTGTGTCTTGCTTTGTTAATTCCATTACATGAAACTAAAATTTTTCTGAAATAGCATCTGATTTGCATGAAAATACCAAGGTTCTGGCTGAAAAGGCTTTGTTTAGAGCTCTAAAGTTGTTGGTGATGGTGTTACGGACCACGGAACCATACCTATAACGCTTATTGGATATGTGGGATTTGGTCGAACGGGACAGATATGCTAGGTTTCTTCACGTTACCCAGAACCAAAAGCGCAGTCCCAAGAGGAACATAAGAAATTGTAATTAATAGTAATGAGTCGTTTGTGAATAGAAAAGCCCACGGAACAACGGGTTTTCTCACTTAAGTTACTATTCCGCTGAAATTATATGTTTATTCACGTATTACGTAAGTATTTTGCGAGGTTGACATTCCATTTTTTGCTTGCATACTGCTGTGAATTGCTGTGCACGCAATCATAGAACATTTTGGTAGAGAAAATCCGTGTTTCAATTCCCGGCTATGGCATTGAATTTTTCAGCCCTGTGATTCTACCTTTCCAACCTTGTCAAACACACGGCTTGTGTGGAACGGAAAGGAGAAGATATTAGGTTAAAGCTTCTGAGAATCCAGTGTAGGTTTAAGTTCAGTACGTTCGGCGGCGCTTAATTCAATACATTAAATTAGTGACGCAAAGGAAATTCTGAGGAAAGAGAAAGGTTGAAGTAGTAACGGCCAGAGACGCACATGAAGAGTGTTGAATATATCCCCGGCTGCGAAAAAACGTCGGATGGGAAAGATTTATAGACAGAGCTAAAATAAATAAAGAGGCGTGTAATTAAATTAGAGAGTTACTCTGATACCTGCACTAGTACATACATTCGTTGGTACTCACCTTCATGCAATCGTTTGTGCGTAGTTTTACTCTGGTACCATCTTGAATGCGTACTGCTGGCGTGATATTTTAAGCGCTTAGTGACACACTTTTGTGAGTAGGATTACTTCGCTATTGCGAGTGATCACACAGACAAGCATTATAGCGAGTTACGCCAAGTTACACTTCTACTTTCTTTTATTGCGGAAACATTTATTTCTAACCGTAAGTTTAATACACCAGAAGTTAGCAAATGCAGTTGTTATAATTGCGAGTGCTACAATTCATAATCAGTTTCATTCTTTGTCTTCAAACGGTCAGTAATTCACTTCACAAGCTCAAGTATGACATTACATTAAATTTCTCTTTCGGTTTGACTGGTGTCTTCCTTTAACAATACGCCCATGCATAACCTGAGAGAAGTGTAATCGATGTGAAGAATTTGTTTATACGAAATGCACTGCTAAGATAATAAAATGTTACAGGTGCGACATTTAGAATATACTGAAAAGATACGCCACGATAGCAGTTGAAACGCTTTCTTGACTATACAACTTTTAGGTATAATGTTTAAAATCATCAGAATAGCTCACAAATGGTAGCCATAAGGTGAAAAATGTGTTAGGGTATATGTTAAAAAATTATAAGATGATAGGAAGGCCATGGGGTATTCTGTAGATGTAGGTACATCTACCATTTGGGTATTCCTGATCCTTATTCCTCCGTATCGTCGTGTTTTCAATCAACAAAGAAAGTATAGGTAAAAATACCGCAGCTGTAATGATGCTAGGTTGTGCATAAATGCATTTCAGGAAATTGGTTAGTATATTCATCTACTGGCAATAGATTGCGATCAAACGTTTAGGCTATATAATTTATACAGTACTTCTAATGTTAACGATTATTAGGTCATGAGTGGTAAACGTTCTTCCCAACATCTTATGATATATGATTGACAGGGTAGTGATTATTTATGATGCCTGCGACGTGAAGCACTTCCTATATTGTAAACTAACTTTGGAGCATACCATATAAAATTCAATAAAGCAATCCTTTTCCGACTTAGCAGAAAAAAACGGGAGGGAGTTTGGGAATTTAGTGTGCTGCCGGAATGTTTGTCATGCTAGCTCAGTTGGTCAGAGAAGCGACACGTAAAGTTGATAATCCCTGATTCAAATCCGGGCAATGACATTGAATTTTTCAGTCTGATTCTACTTTTTTCAACCTAAGGCCGTTCAATGTGTGTGTTTTAAGAAACATTATTTACCAACATTAGAAGAGTTAGGGAAGGCCAGAAGAAAAGCCACAATCTTCCGGCACTTTGAGGATGTTGAAACATGAACACTGCATATATACTGAATCGTTTAATAGGAAAGGGAGAGAATATGTTTGGATACAATTTCACCGCTGAGAATGAACGGATTTCAGTACTTAGAAAAATGAATTTAGTATTCTCAACTGCAGGTTCTAATGTAATGCAGGTAAAACTAAAGCATCTACCTAGGGGAACAAATCATAAAGCTAATTATGAAGCTCTGTTGCATCGCTTTCTTTACGCTTCTATGCTGTGCACATTTTGTCAGAGCTAAAACTGATGAAGTCTAATAGTGTTAGTTTTTAATAGGGGTCTCTTTCAGGTGGTGTGGTTTCTACAACATGAAGATATTGTGCTAGGAAGGACGACATGTCTGTGTGTGGAGGGTAGCACTGCACTCGTTGATATGAAAATGCGTGTAGTGCACTCTCCATTCATAGATGTGTGTCAAATCCCATACTGATATACAGAAGCTTTCAGTGGTTTATTATGTTTCTAAACAACAGCTTTATTTTTCAATACTAGGCAAACATGTTAGTGTGCATTAGTGATGTGCTGCATGTATCTTCATACACCAAACTTCCCATATTTTGTTCTCTGTTGCATCACATTTAATCACAGTTACTAATTATTAGCAGGAGGAGAATCTCATCCAATTATATTCTGATAATTATACGGACCTCTTGGACTACCAGATGGCAAGCGCAGGGTAAACCATTTCATAATTCGGGAGCAATAAACGAGTTCTTTCTTTAAAAATTCTAGGTGTTGAATAGGACTGAACTGTGCTGAAATACCAGATGAGGCTTTAATAAGAGCAGAGTTTTTTATGCCACATATCTTGATGTTACTGGAGTTGAGTTTGCTGTGTTTGGAGATGTTCTACATTGCAAGCAATTCTTTGGGTTTTATTAATTACAGAAAATAACACGAGAGTTGGTGTTTGGTCAAAGCCGAAGGCGCTGAATTGTGATTATTTACCAAATTGTCTATACAGATTTTTTTCAGGGTGTAAGTAACGTATTTTTCTTCAGTTTAGCATACAAATACTTTCATTAGGACCATTGAAGTCATGTTAGCAGGTCATCTGATGCAGTAGCATGTGGATTCTTTGCTTTTAGTTCAAAGGATTCTCATACCACTACGTCAGGGTCCTGGCATTGCTCCACTGCAGATGGTTATAATGGCATGAAGGTTCAAAAGCTTAGTGTAAGACAATGGTGCGTGATCCTTGCTTCTACAGTGTTAAGGATCGCATGTCGCAATGCTATATATAGTGCTTATGTCTTATTATCTTAATTTTAATACATCAAACTCTAAGTTTCTTTGAGATAGAATCTGAGTTGACTGGAAATATCTAGGCTGTGTCGCAACGGGGATTTATTCAGACCTCTATTGTTGTTGATGGTAAGGTTCCGGATCCAGAAACCATACCTACAACACTGTTTGGAATATGTGGATTTAGGTCGATCTGGCAGATACGCTAACTTTCTTCACCTATACCAAAACAAGCCCAGAGCCGAGGGCAACATAAGTAGTTCATAATTAATGATACTTAGTAATTTAAGGGTAAAAAAGAGTAGGCTAGATTGGGGCTTACTCAAGGAAATATTCCCCAGGGGCCTACTACGGTAGGTACGGGATTGGCGCTCCCGGGGTCCCGAGTCACACTTCTGATTGGGCTCCTCTAAGAGGTGAGAGGGCATATGCCGAACGCCCAATCATCTGTGGTCCACAAACTTGTTGGACCAATTTCCAGTTGCCTGACGGATACCGCTGCGCCTGACGGAGGAGGGGAGTCCCAAGGGTTCACTGGGTAATGTGCAATTACTAGCACTTGCGTATGATCCAGGAATATGGTGGTATCCGCTGATAGAGGCTAGAACCGGGCAAGGGCCAATACGTGAGCTGTTACACTTCTGAAGGCGATTGGGTCCCTCTGTCTATGTATTGGGAGGTGAGACCCAAAGGTGAGCAAAGTCCAGGGTAGGACGCTGATCTAAGCTGAGGTGGCGCACAGGATGTGAGCATGCCAACGAAGATATGTATAAAAGTGGTGGATATAACGTCTATGGATCCAAAATATCCAAAGCAAAAACCAGGCTTCTTGGTAAAGAAGTAGTCAAGTCTTGTGGTCCTCGCTACTTGGTTATTAATAGAAAAAATGAAGAAAGGAAATTTATATCGGTGAACTCTTTTGTAGTTCAAAAGGGTCTAGGGAAGATGGCTGGTTCGGTTAAGACGTGCATTAGATCCTGTAATGGCAAGCTCCTGGTTGAAGCGCATTCAGCTACCCAGGCGGTGAAAATACGTAAAGCCAACTAGTTAGGCAGCTATCCGGTTAAGGTTGAGAACTATTTTTATGTTCTGATATTTATTATGCATTGTATGAAGTACAACGTACAAACTAATAGGTAGGATATCAGTTATACAAGGTGGCTTAAAGGAAAAGTATATAGACGTTAAGTTATGGATAAGTGCTTGGGTTGTGCCACAAAAAAGAAAATGAGAAGCTACTGTCATAGAATGAAGTTTAATGGTAATAACACAAATATGAAATGTAATCGATGTGCAGAATTTGTTTATAAGAAATGCACAAGTAAGATAATAAAATGTTACAGGTGCGACATTTGGAAAATATTGAAAAGATACGCCACGATAACAGTTGAAACGCTTTCTTGACTATACAACCTTTAGGTATAATGTTGAAATTCATCAGAATAAATAAAAAATGGTAGCCATAGGATGAAAAAGGTGTTGGGGTATATGTTAAAACACTATAAGGTGATAGCAAGGCCATGGGGTGTTCTGTCGATTTACATCTACCATTTCGGTACTCCTGATCCTTATTTCTCCGCATCGTCGTGTGTTCAATCAACAAAGAAGAGATAGTTAATAACACCGCAGCTGTAATGATGCTAGGTTGTATATAACTAGATTTCAGGTAATTGGTTAGTATATCCATCTCCTGGCAATAGATTCCGATGAAACGTTTAGGCTATATAATTTATACAGTACTTCTTGTGTTAACCATTTTTAGGTCATGAGTGGTAAACGTTCTTCGCCATCTCTTATTATGTTTGATTGACAGAGTAGTGGTTATTTATGATGCCTGCGACATGAAGCACTTCCTATATTGTAACCTACCTTTAGAGCACATCATCTAAAATTCATTAAAACAATCCTTTCCGGCTTACCAGAAAAAATGCGAGGGAGTTGGGAAGTTTAGGGTGGTGCCGGAATGTTGCCATGGTAGCTCAGGTGGTCAGAGATGCTACACGTAATGTCGATGATCCCTGTTTCAAATCCGAGCAATGGCATTGAATTTTTCAGTCTAATTCTACCTTTTTTCAACCTTAGGCCTTTCAAGGTGTTATGTGGAAGAACAATTATTTACCAACATTTAGAAGAGTTAGGTGAAGGATAGATGGAAGGTCACAACCTTCCGGCAATTTGAGGATGTTGAAACATGAGGATTGCATATATACTGCATCATTTAACCGGACAGGGAGAGAATACGTTTGGATACAGTTTCACCGCTGAGAATGAAGGAATTGCAGTACTTGCAAAATGAATTTAGTATTCTCAACTGCAGGTTCTAATGTAAGGCGTGAAAAATTAAAGCATCTACGTAGGGGAACAAATCATAAAGCTAATTGGGAAGCTGAGTTGCATCGCTTTCTTTACGCTTCTATGCTGTGTACATTTTGTCAGAGCTAAAACTGATTAAGTTTGATAGTGTTAGTTTTTAATATGTGTCTCTTTCAGGTGGTGTGGTTTCTACAACATGAAGATATTGTGCTAGGAAGTACGACATGTCTGTGTATGGAGCGTTGCACTGCACTCGTTGATATGAAAATGCGTGTAGGGCACTCTCCATTCATAGATGTGTGTCAAATGGCATACTGATATACAGAAGGTTTCAGTTCTTTATTATGTTTCTAAACAACAAATTTTTTTTCAATATTAGGTAAACATGTAAGTGTGCATTGGTGATGTGCTGCATGTATTTTCATACACCAAACTTCCCATATTTTGTTCTCTGTTGCATCACATTTAATCACAGTTACTAATTATTAGCAGGAGGAGAATCTCATCCAATTGTATTCTGATAATTATACGGACCTCTTCGACTACCAGATGGCAAGCGCTAGGAAACCCATTTCATAATTCGGGAGCAATAAACGAGTTCTTTCTTTAAAAATTCTAGGTGTTGAATAGGATTGAACTGTGCTGAAATACCAGATGAGGCTATAATAAGAGCAGGGTTTTTTATGCCACATATCTTGGTGTTACTGGAGTTGAGTTTGCTGTGTTTGGAGATGTTTTACATTGCAAGCAATTCTTAGGGTTTTATTAATTACAGAAAATAACACGAGAGTTGGTGTTTCGTCAAAGCCGAAGGCGCTTCATTGTGATAATTTGCCAAATTGTTTCTACAGATTTTTTTCAGGGTGTAAGTAACGTATTTTTCTTCACTTTAGCATACAAATACTTTCATTAGGACCATTGAAGTCATGTTAGCAGGTCAGCTGATGCAGTAGCCTGTGGATTCTCTGTCTTGTAGTTCAAAGGATTCTCATACCACTACGTCAGGGTCCTGGAATTGCTCCACTGCAAATGGTTATAATGGCATGAAAGTTCAAAAGTTTAGTGTAAGACAATGGTGCGTTATGCTTGCTTCTACTGTGTTAAGGATCGCATGCTTAGGTGCTATATATAGTGCCTATGTCTTATTATCTTAATTTCAGTACATAAAACTCTAAGTTTCTTTGAGATAATCTGAGTTGACTGGAAATATCTAGGCTGTGTCGCAACGGGGCTTTATTCAGACCTCTATTGTTGTTGATGGTAAGGTTCCGGATCCAGAAACCATACCTACAACACTGTTTTGAAAATGTGGATTTAGGTCGATCTGGCAGATACGCTAACTTTCTTCACTTATACCAAAACAAGCCCAGAGCCGAGGGCAACATAAGTAGTTCATTCTTATTTGTTTAAGCATAAAAAAGAGTAGGTTAGATTGGGGCTTTCTCAAGGAAATATTCCCCAGGGGACTACTACGGTAGGTACGGGATTGGCGCTCCCGGGGTCCCGAGTCACTCTTCTGATTGGGCTCCTCTAAGAGGTGAGAGGGCATATGCCGAACGCCCAATCATCTGTGGTCCACAAACTTGTTGCACCAATTTCCAGTTGCCTCCCTGAACACAGTCTGACGGAAACTGCTGCGCGGGACGGAGGAGGAGAGTCCCAAGGGTTAACTGGGTAATGTGTAACAACTAGCACTTGTGTATGATGCAGGAATATGGTGGTATCCGCTGATAGAGGCTAGAACCGGGCAAGGGCCAATACGTGAGCTGTTACACTTCTGAAGGGGATTGGGTCCCTCAGTCTATGTATTGGTAGGTGAGACCCAAAGGTGAGCAAATTCCAGGGTAGGACTCTCATCTAATCTGAGGTGGCTCACAGGATGTGAGCATGCCAACGAAGATATGTATAAAAGTGTTGGATATAACGTCTATGGATCCAAAATATCCAAAGAAAAAACCAGGCTTCTTGGTAAAGAAGTAGTAAAGTCTTATGGTCCTCGCTACTTGGTTATTAATAGAAAAAATGAAGAAAGGAAATTTATATCGGTGAACTCTTTTGTAGTTCAAAAGGGTCTAGGTAAGATGTCTGGTTCGGTTAAGACTTGCATTAGATCCAGGCCATGGGGTTTTCTGTGGATTTACATCTACCATTTCGGTACTCCTGATCCTTATTTCTCCGCATCGTCGTGTTTTCAATCAGGAAGTTTAGGGTGGTCCAGGAATGTTGCCATGGTAGCTCAGTTGGTCAGAGCAGCGACACGCAATGCCGATGATCCCAGTTTCAAATCCGGGCAATGGCATTGAATTTTTTAGTTTAATTCTAGTTTTTTCAAGCTAAGGCCTTTCAAGGTGTGTGTGGAAGAACAATTATTTCCCAACATTTAGAAGAGTTAGGTGAAGGACAGATGGAAGGTCACAATCTTCCGGCACTTTGAGGATGTTGAAACATGAGGATTGCATATATACTGCATCGTTTAATCGGACAGGGAGAGCATATGTTCGGATACAATTTCACCGGGGAGAATGAAAGTATTTTAGTACTCGCAAAATGAATTTAGTATTCTCTCCTGCAGGTTCTAATGTAAGGAGTTTAACATTAAAGCATCTAAGTAGGGGAACAAATCTTAAAGCTAATTAGGAAGCTCTGTTGCATCGGTTTCTTTACACTTCTATGCTGTGCAGATTTTGTCGGTGCTAAAAATGATGAAGCCTGATGGTGTTAGTATTTAATAGGTGTCTCTTTCAGGTGGTGGAGTTTCTACATCATGAAGCTATTATGCTAGGAAGAACCACATGTCTGTGTTTGGTGGTTGCACTATACGCGTGTATATGAAAGTGCGAGTAGTTCACTCACCAATCATAGATGTGTGTCAAATCCCATATTTATATACGGAAGTTTTCAGTGCTTTATTATATTTCTAAGCAACAGCTTTATTTTTCAATATTAGGTAAATGTGTTAGTGTGCATTAGTGAAGTGCTGCATGTATCTTCATACATCAAACTTCCCATATTTTCTTCTGTGTTGCATCACGTTAATCACAGTTACTAAATATTAGCAGGAGGAGAATCTCATCCAATTGCATTCTGATAATTGACACGGACCTCTTGGACTACCAGATAGCATGCGCACGGTAAGCCATTTTATAATTCGGGAGCAATAAACTAGTTCGTTGTTTAAAAATTGTAGGTGTTGGTTAGGATTGAACTGTGCTGAAATACGAGATGACGTTCTAATAACAGCAGGGTTGTTTTACGCAACATAACTTGATGTTACTGGAGTTATGTTTACTGTGTTTGAAGGTGTTTTACATTGCAAGAATTTTTGGGGTTTTATTCACTTACAGAAAATAACACGAGAGCAGGTGTTTGGTCAAAGCCGAAGGCGCTTCATAGTGATAATTTACTAAATCGTCTATATAGATTTCCTTCAGGGTGTTATTAACATATTTTTCTCCATTTCAGCATACAACTATTCTCATTATGGCGGGTGAAGACATGTAAGCAGGACCTGTGATATGGTGGAATTTGGATCCCTTATGTCTTTCAATTTAAAGAATTCAAATGGCACTATATCACAGCCCTTGCCATTAATCTAGTGCAAAACGTTACATTGGAATGAAGATTGAAAAGCTTCGAGTGAGACAATGGTGGTTGCTCTGAGTTATCTTGTCTTCCACTGTGTTTATTATGGTATGCTGCAGTGCTGTGTATATTGGCTGTGTCTTGTTTTCTTAATTCCATTACATGAAACTAAAATGTTTCTGAAATGGCTTCTGATTTGCATGTATATACATATACATATATACATAGATATATAAATCAATATTAATCAAGCTTTGGACATAATAATGTAATTGACGAAAAAATATGTTAGAATATTAAACAACCCAAATTGTACAAATGCAGATAGTAACTTAGAAAAGAAGATTCTAGGTAGCGCCCACCTCTCACCAAGCTAATGAGCAAGGAACTTGAAGCAGTAAGGACAAATAGAAGAGACAGGTATTTAAAGATATTTAAAGATATTGAAAGGAAAGAGACAGAGATATTGAATCCGCTTCCGGATGCGTCACTTAAACGTGTATACGAAATCTTTTGGAGCAGAATATTCTCATACACAATCAGAAAACGTGGTCTGAGGACCAATTCCAAATGTCGTTACATTTTGAGGTGCGGAGGTTAGCGTCATTAAGCTTAGATATAAAAGGGAAAGGAATCCCCATACTTTCACTCTCTTATAGAATCTCGTCAACACACATTGATTCTCTCTGGACAACGGATGCACGTGTGTGCATATAGGTGGGAAGTATGTGCAGTTAGACTAGGCGCTTGATTATTGTTATTATTATTGTGGGAATTGTTATAATAGTTTGAGGTGAGGGTTTTCTTGTACATCCTTGGATGGTAGTGAACTCAAATTTATTTTTCTGCTTTTTGGTTTCAGGAGGTCTGAAACGATGTACTTCTGTTAATACCTCAATATTGAATTTTCTGGTAAAATGTAAAATTTCCTTTATTTGCTAGATGCGTGGTCCAGAAAGTAAAAAATTTGCACAACTGAAATCCTTAAACACTTACATGTGAGTACCTATAGCAATTGACTTTTAAAGATTCCTTCCTGAAAATCAAGCATTTCTTCTTATGCATTCCCTTTAGTTTTATTTGTAGAAACAAATAAAGTATTCCACTGTTAAACAAAAATGTCGAATACATTTTTAAAAATATAGGCAGTGTTCAGTATGAAAAACATTCATACCATCACATTTCTTTGCTGACACGAAAATTGTTTGTGGATTGAGGAGGTTGACCAGAAAGGCGGTATCATGCTGCATTCCGTATTTAATTCCCAGCATACAAACAAGTACGGGGCCATTTTAATCTGACATTTCAGTTATGCATTGCTATGTGTATCTGTATCAAAATGCTTTGAATTTCTCTAATATAGCTTTGCATCACAATAATAACTTTTCATACAATGATATTGTCGCGCTTTTAATGTGAAGGGGGTTGAGGATGTCACTTTTGGGGAGCGTAGCTGGATTTAGGTTTGGGTGAGCAATCATGTTATCAAGACCTAACTTATAAGAACATATAACGTTAACAAAAGTAAATGTAATAGGGAACATAATATATGCAAGTAAGCTGACATGCTTCACTGTGATTACAAGTACTTAGTGGCAGATTACCTTATTGTGCAGATGTAAAGCAGAATGTCATGCCTGGGTGTTGGTAGTGTCCTGGGTAGCTCATTATTTGGGTAGTGCCTCCAGCAGTGATGCCTCTATCAACACTGCCCTACCTATTGTCTTATGAGGGCTTTACTCAACTCCATGCAGGACATGACGAAATACAGAGAGATAGATTTTGCTGTGTTAATTGGCATCAACTACCCTCAAAAAACCAAAAGAAATGACCGGGACTTGATGACACAGCTTTGTACATTCTGTATTGTACCATGCGAAGTAACGACTGTAGAAAATAATTTAACTTAATCTGGCATATGCGTTACAATATATGGAAAGAGCTAGAGCCCTTTCAAAGATTTTGTCTATACTAGATCTCACAAAGATTGAAACACTCTATGTTATTCGCAGTAATTTATTGTATAAGGGAACATGTTATTTAAAAACTGTTACAGCCCTACTGTGATATATTTTTATGTAGTTCATGAAGTTTATACTTATGAACCCCGAGATATCTAAGAAAGGAGTTGATTTAATATCTCAAAGTAAAGTCTCTGATACATTATTTTCCTTGATAATTAATCTGCTGTATTGTTCATTAGGTTATAAATGCAATAGAGATGGCAGTCAGATAAGTGTAAAGAGTGAAAGTTAGACGCTAAAATATCAAAGCAAATATCAACATCAATTTCATTCACATATATATCGTGTGGAATCATAATCTCTCGCGGGTTTACCTATGATAAATAACTTACACTTACTCTTTAGTATATGTTTTTGATTCTGTATGTCGTGTGTTCAGTTTATTTACATAATTTTGATATTGTGTAACAAACAATAGAAGAATTCCTCATTTCAGCAGATATCATCAAAGCCGGTAACTTGTCGAGGTGCATTTTGGGGTTTTGTGTTTATTGAAAGAAAAACCTCAGATTGCACCTCGGTAGGATCCTGGCTATTTTCTACAGCTCAAGTGGTGATTGACATATTCTCTTGTGTAAAGCTTGTTTTAAGTAATCAACAGGAAGCCTCATTTGAATTCCAACCTCCAAATTAATACATTTCAAGTGTATAAGGTCTATAGTTATCGGTGAATTATAATGCACATTCCCAGTTATTGTGCAAATACTGCATAAATCACATTTAAAATCCTTGCTTAAGCAGAAATGTATGTTAAATAAAAGTCCCTTCTTGGTTAACCACAATGACTGGTTATTTACACAACTTGTGGAACTGGGATTTTTCCTTTACGAGTGGAAACGTTTTTTTTCGACCGCAGCGAGTGATGAAATTTCCACTTGTATAAGAAAATCCGTAATTCCACAAATTACACGCATGATTTTGTTTACTAACCATTACAGAAATTCATAACAAACACTTTTGCTACATTAAGATGTGGATATATTGTAAGATTTCGGTCGGGCCCATGTTGAGTTGAAGCAGTTGAATGGCACTGTACTTCTCGCACTTAAAAGTTTTTGAATATGCTGGGCTTTTGTTTTTTGTTGTGGCAGTATTTTATATCACAACAATGTAAATGCCAGAGTGATTGTAGTGTAAATGAGCATTATTGTATGCCATTGATTTGAGATGTTTGTTAATTATAAGCATTGTTAGGAAATAAGTTTACACGCCCTCACTGAAACTGACAATAGGAGCGGGTAAGAATGAGTGAGGGGGTGAATTGTTTATCAATTACAAGAGACAAGCAAATGACGACAGATTAGCGCGCTTTTCTTAGAAATGGAGGGAATATTTTCGCTAGAGCATTTGTGTTCGTAATTTTGATTGGATATAAAAATAGATGCTAATGTTGGCGCGTTTTATTAACGAATAGTAGCTCGATTATAATCTTTAGGCATATCGGGGTGAGGGAGTATAAATTATGAAGCCGAGAGACGGGTAACGTCCAGTCCAACAGAAGCACTCGCGGGTAATACGTCGTTCAGTCCAACAGGAGCACTCGCGGATAATACGTTGTGCAGTCCAACAGAATCACACAAAGGTTATACGTCGCTCAGTTCATCAGAATCATTCGCGGGTTACACGTCGCACAGTTTAACAGAATCTCTCGCGTCGTAAAGTTAGTTATAAATGTGAAATACGCGAATTAATAATGTGCAGCAAATAAGTGATTATAGTAACATAAAAAATATAACAGTTTCAGTCGGGCGTGTATCAAGAATAATTATGTGAAATGAATAAAGTGTGACGGCAACAAAAGTGTAAAAACAAATTCTTTTATCAGTGCTATCTTTCAGTAATAAATCCTTTCCGTTTACACACCCTGTTCAAGAGATTTGCTCAACTGCGTAATAATAGCTAGCCGGAGGACAAAGAACCCAAAATTCGAACTAGTAATACAATAACAGGCACTCAGCAAATAAGATAACACGAGTTACCGGGACATTGTACATAAAGTACTGAAACCAATGGTCTTAAATATCATAGCCTTATTTGTGTTTAATATGCAACTTATTGCTGGTTCTTCGTTGCTATGCCACTTATTATCTAGCTTGTTAGTGTTATGGAATTCTTTCTATTCATTTTCTGTGAACTGAGCTCTCTTTTGCAATAAAATTCCTTAGTGTGTGTAGAAAATTCCGCATCACATGAAGGTAGTTTTCTGTGGTTAAAGGAGATGTTTTCTATAAAAGTAATTTAGAGTCTTGGACCCATAGTTGACAAAACGTTAGAACCATATTAGACTTGGAAGTTCCCTTAGCCTTGCTATATCTGTTTTTAATTGCATATGGAAATTTAAAGACAGAAAATTTCTGAAATTATTGAAGTATGCATTAAATATATCAAGCCTGTATTTCTAAATTAATAAAGCGAACCTACTCCAAACACTTGAAGCATAACAATTTTGGCTTTACAAAATATTTCATGATGTTTTCGAAATTTTTAGCTTTGAATTTTTTAGTTTGGCAAATTTTTATTCATATTTTGCCTATTTCTAGGAGAATTAAATTTAATTGAATCTCCCTGACCACCTGACTTGTTCTATTTAGACTACAACCAATAGAATTCCATATATTGTTGTAAAATACCTTTGAGACCAGAATAATGGCAAGGTCAAAATAGATTTATCAAAATTAATAAACTGTGAAATTTGTTAAGTGCTAAATTGAATGTTTGTTTCAGATAACTTTCAGCTTTATATTCTGTTAGCTAATAAGATTACTCTTAAAGGAATATCTCTTTCTGTTTTTTCAAGATAAGCATATTTTTAAAACAAATTTACATATCATGGTTTTCAATGGCATTTGGGGTGCAGAAAGTGGTGCTCACGCTTTGAGACTTACATTGTTTTGGTTTGTTTTAGTATCTAATAATTTTATACAGGTACAAAAAAAATTAAAGTAATTTTTCATTGAAACCTATAATGGTGATGACAAAGCTAGCTGCTTATTTGAAGGAGCATATGGGACTCTACGGTGTTTATCTATTTATTGGCTTAATTGGTGTCAAACAGTACATTTTGTGTGGACATGGTTTTTCTCTTTCAGAGAGAATGGAATCAAATCACAGAATTTTTCAGGCTTAAGTGATTTTTTCCTTTTCATTATGGTACTGCAGTTAATGACTTACTGTTATATCTGCATTTCTAAGTAGGATACTTGATGTGGGGGCTGAGAAATTATTTTATCTTTTAATAAAGGTTTCTCATGCCACTACATGCCACCTATTTCAAGTGAAATCTCGACAATGAACTTTTGGGTGGAATACAACACTTTCTCTTATATACTACATGTAGGAGGAAGAGAAAAAGAATGTAGCTATGTTATTAATCATGTAACACACTACTAAAGCTCCTCTTAACTCATTAAAGACTAAAGAATTCAGATTTAAATTTTAATATTCGACTTGGCATTTAACATTGGTCTCCCATTTAATAAGCAGGATCACTAATCGTTACACAACTCAGAAACTATTTGGGTTATTTATACGTTACCAGTCATTCAGTCAGTACTCAGATCTCATTATGGTTGTATAACGCCAGTATTGAGTATAATATTGACCTAATTGTGATAGAAAATAAACAGTTTGCAGCGAAATATGCACACACACATACACACACGCACGTACATATGCATACGTAAGGCGTCAAATTCCAAAAACCCGCCTTATTCAAATTTTCTTTCGAAATAGGCTTTTGTACCCACTGCATTCTAATTGCATGTTTGCATATGCTTGCATCATAAATGTCCACTTTCAACGTCCACCTTTTCCGGCCAATTTTAGTGTTATTTTGAGTACATTTCAGAACCCGTTTAATGCTATTATGTGACTTCCAGGATCCACCACATCCAGAAGCTTTCCAAATAACTGTTACTGTACTGTGGAGAAGTAAATGTACCTCCCATTACCTAATATGCTGGTAACACTGTTTAGCATATTTATCACAGGTTTTATTTCCTTGACAGCAATAATCTCTCGCGTGACCATGTGTGTTTGGTGTTAAGGATTGTTTGAAGTAGTATGAAGATATGAAGAGATTCATATTTTGCTGAGAGAGGAAGAACAATGTTCTAAAAACGGAAAGATAATTTTCAAAACATTTCTGTATTAACGACTAATATTATTCATATATTCCTCCTCAGTGCAGTATTAATTCGGTTTCTTTTTGCTTTCAGATATGTTGCAACAATGCCAGCATGTTTGCACAATAAAGGAGCGGTACTTGAATTAACAGGATGTGTGAGAGTTTCTCCCGCGCATTCTATGAAACTGCTATTAAGGTCAATCAACAGCAGTTCATTCTACGTACACAGCCCAACAAGTACTGAAAAGAAGTATAACTTCTAAGCAGGGAAGCAATTGAAAAGCAATGACATTAGGATATGATATAAGGGTTAGAAATGAAACTAAGCATCCTCAAATGGTTCAAATATATATCAAATTACTTTACTAAACACCTTGGATATTGGCAAGGACCGTAAAAATTAGTATGTAAAGGTATTTGACAACAGGTTTGTCACCAAAGGACGGTTGCAATGGTGAGAATCACTGTAATAAGTATGCAGAGAGAAGAACAAGCTTAAAATCACACATTGAAAACTTGAACCCCTTTGGACCCCATAATTGCAGACATAAGTCTTCCAGGTTATTATTTATCATCTGAACATGGTACCCGTAAGATGCTGAAAATGTATAATGAAGAAGTTGCACCAGCTCTACAAGTCAAGTATGAGTATTCTAGAAAAATAATTCTTAAGGGTTATAACATCACTTTAAAGAAGAGCCCAGCAGCGATACATGTTCAGATCTGAACATCTAAAGCTTAAAATGAATTCACTTAAAGAACCATCCCAAGTCAAAGGCACACTATTGGTTGAAGTAAGAGTTCACAAGCTAAGAGCTGCTGTTTTCTTTGACAGAACTCATATAATTTTACAATTTGTAAAGATAACTCCAAAACACCTCAGAACAAAAACACGGTTACTGAATATAACTGATTGGAGAGTGACCGGCCTAAGGTTGCCAACGAAATAGTACCATCATCTTATTAATACTGCTTTGGAGACTGCAACAAAAGTACAAGTATTTGCAGATAGTGGTTCTGAGCAGAATAAGAAGTCTCCAATCGTCGATATGTGGTGCTATTGGCTACAGAATCAATCACCTGAGAACATTAAAGAGGTGCATTTACTCTTCTGTAGCGGGACATTACGTTTTGCCACCAGATAGTGTTCGGGAGAAAGAAGGATAGTGTGAAAAAGAAACACTGTTGTAACACCAGAGGAGCATATCAGCATATTTGAACAAGAAGAACATTAAAATCATTTGGTAATGAATACTGGTCAAAATGTGGAAAGAGAGTGTTTCTGGCGTATTCAGGCCACCATCGTAATATCATTTTAACTTAGCATCAACAAAGAGAATTGAGATGATAAAAGGAAAAACAGTGTTGTTGTAAAAGGTGAATCTCATTGCAGGACTGAGTGGGTGTATTATGACCACTTCTAAAGAAGGGGAAACAAATTTTAGACATTCAACTATAGAACAAAGCAAAAGGTGTGGCATTAAAAAGAGAAAAGTTTCAAGATATAGAAAACCTACTAGAGAAACTCGTTGGAAAGAAATGGATAACAAACAATTATCTTGCTTTCTACAGAACTCTGCTTAATAAAAATTGTAAGAAGGAATTTTGCTTTTGAGAATGAGGCAAAACTTTGGAAAGAATCCTCTAAGGTGAGTAATTGATTTGATTTGTGGGAATATAATTTTAAAAGATTATGGTTCAAGAAGGTATAATTCGCATTAATCTGCTCAGTTGAGATATTAATGGAAATGTAGTAAAAAAAAACATTCAGGATATTTGTATTTGGTTGTATTCCTTGTTTTGTAATGCATTCTGTATGAAATTTCTTCAATTCTAGTTTATTTTACATGATTCCACTATTGCATTTCCTACACATTATCCAAGCATGTGAGTTCCAGAACCCTCTGTTTCCATCATACCGTTCGAAACCTGCGGTATGCAAAATAGTACTTCAGCGTTATGGATGTATTTTCTGATAAAAGATTAAAACTGCTATCAAGTTGTGGACCAATTTCATAAAATAGCACTATAAGCTTTTTTCACCACTCCTGAAAAATTCGGAAAAATGGACATGGGGGATTTGGGATTTAGACTCGTTATATTTGTACGGATTGAAAACAAATTTCAAACGCGTTATCAAGTTTGGTGTCAATGGTGTAATTGGAATATTGATACCTTAAAGTTAACATGAAATATGTCATAATGAAGAGAACGAGACAGAAAACGAAATGAGAAATTCGCCACCTTCTTGTTGGAAGGGACATCTCTGTCATGAATAATCCAGCAAGTACTCATTCTTATTCTACAAAGGGTAATCATATGGTATTTAATGGGGAGGACGATGGGATTTTTGGGCGTAAAAATCCTTGCCGTGATTCCCTTCGGAAGGGTAGTAAAGCCGGTGTTCCCGTGTCGTATATTTTCAGCACAAAAGAACTCAAAACTAAAAATGAGGCCTCTGAGCAAAATCACCATCTTTCACGCCCAATATAGAATAAGAAGCCAAGAACCATAGCAGTTAAGGAGCGTCCAGGAATAAAACTCAATTTAATTTATATGGTATTTATGGCTTAATGCCAGCAACCCCCCCCCCCCCAAAAAAAAAACTCTCATACAAGATCGAGAAATTGGCACTTTCAGATTTCAAAATCATAAAACAGGTCTCAATGGTCAAAGAAAAACCCTTCTATACATACGTATTTTGTATAAAATATGAAGAAATTAAAGCGTCATACGCCAGATTGGTGCAAAGCTATTATTACATAGTTCCTGTCGCTGGGCATTTTCCTAATAAATGAACACAAAAGCTTTTGAATAGTTGTAGAAGAGAATTTTAATTCGAAGTTGGCAAACCAGGAATTTAAACCAAACACAGCCAAAAAATATGTCTAAGGCACATAACTACAAGTTAATAGCAATATCATACATTTTGGCAAATAATTTCTGAAATGAGCCAAGCGATCTGCTACGAGTACGCTATTGGATCTTAGTCTACATCACAGGTCATGCGTTCAGGAGACAAGAAGTTTATCACTCACCAACGCTATGGGCAAGAAATGAATTCGCCAAAAGTATGCAGATAACTAGGACAAGACGAACCAACAACGCCATCTATTAGTTAACGGACATTCACATCAGATCGGATTGAATTGAGTTTTATTTATGAAAGCCTTTTAACTGCTGTAGTCCTTAGTGTCCCATTCTATATTGGACGTAAAAGACGGGTAATTTTGCTCAGAGTCCTCTTTATCAGACTTGAGGTTCTTTTACGTGCCATAAATCTACGACACGGACCACCGGCTTTATTTCCGTTGCATGCTAAGGATTTTACGCCCGAGAAAATCCATCGCTCTCCGCCGGGTTTGAACCCGCGACCTGGAAAACTTGAGGCTATCATGCTAAGCACTAAACCACGGAGGACGACTCACATTAGATCAAAACATACATGTCAGCGACATAAATAACCAGGCTCTATACAACGTGGATATTAGGGAACGGAAAGTATCGCCAAAACTGTCAATGGTTGTCATGATGTGACTATTTAATTCTTGCATTCACAGTAACCACGATGAGTTGCTGATAATATTAGTTAGCTTCTAGCAGTTTTCAGGTGATTCGATACTAGTTGCTGTTCCTTTAGTAAGAGGAGATGTTGAGTAAGCAAAGTGAAGTGAAGTAGATGGAGAAACTATTGTCATACACGTAACGTAGCCGACGGTACAACATACCACACTGCATTTGATTTCCTGCTTAAGGAAAATTTTGATCTAGTTTTCGAGGATTCTGCAACACATTTTAGAGTTGTGGATGTGATAATGTTAGAAAGGCAAAGCAAAATGAATAGTAACCGATATAGCTTAAAAGAAATAAGCAATATGAAAGCGGAGGTTATTTCGTCTTTACTTGTTGGACATTTAAGATTCACTGGAATCCTCCGCAGAGAACAAACCGAGATTATCCTATCCTACTTCCTCAATTACACCGCAACCGACATCCGTCAGAAATGGCTTGGCGTCGCTAAGGACAACTATCAACTGAGCAGCCGCAAAACAGATGAGGACTCTGTCCATCGCCTCAAATGTTTAAAAATTATGAAAATTGAATCGTAAGTAGCATAGATTAGATTTGCGATTTAAAATGCATAATCCAGCGATTACTTATACATGTACCTAACTTAGCAACGTACCTATTTTATACCAATATAATATGTGCTAAGATTTTCAGAAAACACAGTACAGTGCTTATGGTAATGGAAAACATATAGATCGAACTCTTTAATTAATGATTTGTATTTACCTCTGATTGGTAGTCCTAACGTTTGCCAAACATGGTTATACGCTCTTGTGTGGCGCAAAAGAGCTTATGTTGTGATGCTTATCGTCCATTTTATTACTTTACGTTGTCCAGAAATTCTCACAAGATATTTCCTGAATAAAACTTCGAATATTAAATAAAAAAGGCTTTGCTCCATGGCTTTTGGTTCGAATTAGTACACGACAATGCAAATTTACGTAACTGAAAGGAAACCCTTAAGGTAAATCAGGTTTACGTAGCTCTCTGTAATATCAGGCTTTTGACAAACATGTTATGTTTCGGCGTATCAACTCACGTTAAGTTCATCATTACCCAGCTTAAGACTACACAGTTTAATTCAAACACTATGGACTTGCGTGTGGCAATTCATTCATGTGTACGATTCAGCTTTATTGCCACAGAAAAATGTTATTTCTTTTCCCGGCAATCTATGTACATCGTATTGAAAGCTGAATAGGCTACGACTGCCCTGGCTATCTACTAGCCATTATAAGGTATCTGCCTAACCAGTATATAAGACAATCAGACCTGCAGGGTATCTAAACACATTGATCACGTGTATAATCCTAGTGTACCATCAATATGTAAACTTGGACTCCATAGGTAGGACTTTCTTAGCTTAACCGGCGAACGTGGGATTTTAATTATTCAGGATGTTCGAAACAAATATAAACCATTGCTTGATTACCTTGACTCATGTACATCCTGGCTTGCCAAAGTTTCTTTGTATTGATTACTCCAGTGCAAGCTCAGCTTTTACTACCCCCAAGGGCCTAATGCGGTAGGGTCGGGGCTTGGCGCTCCCGGGGTCCCGAGCCATATAATCCCGGATTGGGAGTTATGTTTAGGTTTGAAACCTTCCTCGTAAAATTCTACCGAAAACTTAAGAACACATCTCCGATTTGGGTTGGACCGTGCTTTCTCGTCCACGCTGTTACCAATCAACTTCATACTTCAATCGCTCTGCATTTCGGGAGAATGCCACGAGAAGGAAGATACCGTGGTTGTTCCATATTGCTGTAATGTTATACAATTTAATGGGGACATGTGGTCAGCAAATTATGCACCAAGGAGTGTTGAGTTCTCCTGTAAAAACCAACAGATCAAGCTCGAGTCTAGTGGTATAAAAATACCTAATAGGCAAGTGCAAAGATGGTAGACGTGGATCAATTTCTTAGTAATTCGAGAGGGCATAGCAGTATTTCCTTAGCTTGACACTTGCTTCAGAATACTGCAGAATAACGCAGAGATATTCTACATAAAGACGTGTGCCGTTTCTTAAGGCTGGCAGACTGAGAGTTTTCAAGGGTGCATTTCTGGTTTATCCAGTACGTTTCTTTTTATGCATTCCCTTTAGTCTTTTTGTAGAAACAAATAAAGTATTCCACTGTTAAACAAAAATGTCGAATACATTTTTAAAAATAAAGGCAGTGTTCAGTATGAAAAACATCCATACCATCACATTTCTTTGCTGACACGAAAATTGTTTGGGGATTAAGGAAGTTGGCCAGAAATGCCGTGATATGCTGCATTCTCTATTTAATTCCCAGCTTACTAACAACTAAGGGGCCATTTTAATCCGTCACTTCAGTTACGCATTGCTATGTGTATCTGTATCAAAATGCTTTGAATTTCCCTAATATAGCTTTGCATCACAATAATAACTTTTCATTACAATGATATTGTCGCGCCCTTAATTTGAAGGGGGTTGAGGATGTCACTTTTGGGGAGCGTAGCTGGATTTAGGTTTGGGTGAACAATGATGTTATCAAGACCTAACTTATAAGAATATATAATGTTAACAAATGTAAATGTAATAGGGAACATAATAGTATGCAAGTAAGCTGACATGCTTCACTCTGATTACAAGTACTTAGTGGCAGATTACCTTATTGTGCAGATGTAAAGTAGAATGTCATGCCTGGATGTTGGAAGTGTCCTGGGTAGCTCATTATTTGGGTAGTGCCTCCGGCAGTGATGCCTCTATCAACACTGCTGTATCCATTATCTTATGAGAGCTTTCTTGCTATAGATACTCAACTCCATGCAGGACATGACGAAATACAGAGAGATAGATTTTGCTGTGTTAATTGGCATCAACTACCCTCAAAAAACCAAAGCAAATGACTGAGGCTTGATGACACAGCTTTATACTTCTTGTATTGTACCATGTGAAGTAACGAAAGTAGAAAATAATTTAACTTAATCTGGCATATGCGTTACAATATATGGAAAGAGCTACAACCCTTTCAAAGGTTTTGTCTATACTAGATCTCACAAAGATTGAAACACTATATGTTATTCGCAGTAATTTATTGTATGAGGGAACATGTTATTTAAAAACAGTTATAGCCCTACTGTGATATCTTTTTATGTAGTTCGTGAAATTTATACTTATGAACCCCGAGATATCTAAGAAAGGAGTTGATTTAATATCTCAAAGTAAAGTCTTTGCTACATTATTTTCCTTGAAAATTAATCTGCTGTATTGTTCATTAGGTTATAAATGAAATGCAGATGGCAGTCAGATAAGTTTAAAGAGTGAAAGTTAGACGCTAAGATAACAAAGCAATTATCAACATCAATTTCATTCACATATATATCGTGTGAAATCATAATCTCTCGCGGGTTTACCTATGATAAATAACTTACACTTACTCTTTAGTATCTGTTTTTGATTCTGTATGTCGTGTATTCAGTTTATTTACATAATTTTGTTATTGTGTAACAAACAATAGAAGATTTCCTCATTTCAGCAGATATCATCAAAGCCGGCAACATGCCGAGGTGCATTTTGGGGTTTTGTGTTTATTGAAAGAAAAACTTCAGATTGCACCTCGGTAGGATCCTGGCTATTTTCTACAGCTCAAGTGGTGATTGACATATTCTCTTGTGTAAAGTTTGTTTTAAGTAATCAAAAGGAAGCCTCATTTGACTTCCAACCTCCAAATTAATATATTCAAGTGTATAAGGTCTATAGTTATCGGTGAATTATAATGCACATTCCCTCAGTCATTGTGCAAATACTGCATAAATCACATTTAAAATCATTGCTTAAGCAGAAATGTATGTTAATTAGAAGTCGCTTCTTGGTTAACCACAATGACTGGTTATTTACACAACTTGTGGAATTGGGATTTTTTCTTTACGAGTGGAATCGTTAAAAAACTTACACTTACTCTTTAATATATGTTTTTGATTCTGTATGTCGTGTGTTCAGTTTATTTATATAATTTTGTTATTGTGTAACAAACCATAGAAGCATTCCTGATTTCAGCAGATATCATCAAAGCCGGTAACTTGTCGAGGTGCATTTTGGGCTTTTGTGTTTATTGAAAGAAAAACCTCGGATTGCTCCTCGGTAGGATCCTGGCTATTTTCTACAGCTCGAGTGGTGATTGACATATTCTCTTGTGTAAAGCTTGTTTAAAGTAATCAACAGGAAGCCTCATTTGAATTGCAACCTCCAAATTAATACATTTCAAGTGTATAAGGTCTCTAGACATCGGTGAAGTATAATGCACATTCCCTCAGTTATTGTGCAAATACTCCATAAAACTCATTTAAAATCATTGCTTAAGCAGAAATGTATGTTAATTAAAAGTCCCTTCTTGGTTAACCACAATGACTGGTTATTTACAAACCTTGTGGAACTGGGATTTTTTGTTTACGAGGGGAAACGTTAAATAACTTACACTTACGCTTTAGTATATGTTTTTGATTCTGTATGTCGTGTGTTCAGTTTATTTACATAATTTTGTTATTGTGTAACAAACCATAGAAGAGTTCCTCATTTCAGCAGATATCATCAAAGCCGGCAACTTGTCGCGGAGCATTTTGAGGTTTTGTGTTTATTGAAAGAAAAACTTCAGATTGCTCCTCGGTAGGATCCTGGCTATTTTCTACAGCTCAAGTGGTGATTGACATATTCTCTTGTGTAAAGCTTGTTTTAAGTAATCAAAAGGAAGCCTCATTTGACTTCCAACCTCCAAATTAATACATTTCAAGTGTATAAGGTCTATAGACATCGGTGAAGTATAATGCACATTCCCTCAGTTATTGTGCAAATACTTCATAAAACACATTTAAAATCATTGCTTAAGCAGAAATGTATGTTAATTAAAAGTCCCTTCTTGGTTAACCACAATGGTTATTTACAAACCTTGTGGAACTGGGATTTTTTGTTTACGAGGGGAAACGTTAAATAACTTACACTTACTCTTTAGTATATGTTTTTGATTGTGTATGTCGTGTGTTCAGTTTATTTACATAATTTTGTTATTGTGTAACAAACCATAGAAGAATTCCTCATTTCAGCAGATATCATCAAAGCCGGCAACTTGTCGCGGAGCATTTTGAGGTTTTGTGTTTATTGAAAGAAAAACTTCAGATTGCTCCTCGGTAGGATCCTGGCTATTTTCTACAGCTCAAGTGGTGATTGACATATTCTCTTGTGTAAAGCTTGTTTTAAGTAATCAAAAGGAAGCCTCATTTGACTTCCAACCTCCAAATTAATACATTTCAAGTGTATGAGGTCTATAGTCATCGGTGAATTATAATGCACATTCCCTCAGTTATTGTGCAAATACTGCATAAATCACATTTAAGATCATTGCTTCAGCAGAAATTTATGTTAATTAAAAGCCCATTCTTGGTTACCCACAATGACGGGTTATTTACACACCTTTAAGGAATTGGGATTTTTTGTTTACGATTGGAAACTTAAATACCTTACACTTACTCTTTAGTATACGTTTTTGTTTCTGTATGTCGTGTGTTCAGTTTATTTACATAATTTTGTTATTGTGTACCAAACCATAGAAGAATTCCTCATTTCAGCAGATATCATCAAAGCCGGTAACTTGTCGAGGTGCATTTTGGGGTTTTGTGTTTATTGAAAGAAAAACCTCAGATTGCTCCTCGGTAGGATCCTGGCTATTTTCTACAGCTCAAGTGGTGATTGACATATTCTCTTGTGTAAAGCTTGTTTTAAGTAATCAAAAGGAAGCCTCATTTGACTTCCAACCTCCAAATTAATACATTTCAAGTGTATAAGGTCCATAGTCATCGGTGAATTATAATGCACATTCCCTCAGTTATTGTGCAAATACTGCATACATGACATTTAAAATCATTGCTTAAGCAGAAATGTATGTTAATTAAAAGTCTCTTCTTGGTTAACCACAATGACTGGTTATTTACACAACTTGTGGAATTGGGATTTTTTCTTTACGAGTGGAATCGTTAAAAGACTTACACTTACTCTTTAGTATATGTTTTTGATTGTGTATGTCGTGTGTTCAGTTTATTTACATAATTTTGTTATTGTGTAACAAACCATAAAAGAATTCCTGGTTTTAGCAGATATCATCAAAGCCGGTAACTTGTCGAGGTGCATTTTGGGGTTTTGTGTTTATTGAAAGAAAAACCTCAGATTGCTCCTCGGTAGGATGCTGGCTATTTTCTACAGCTCAAGTGGTGATTGACATATTCTCTTGTGTAAAGCTTGTTTTAAGTAATCAAAAGGAAGCCTCATTTGACTTCCAACCTCCAAATTAATACATTTCAAGTGTATAAGGTCCATTGTCATCGGTGAATTATAATGCACATTCCCTCAGTTATTGTGCAAATACTCCATAAATAACATTTAAAATCATTGCTTAAGCAGAAATGTATGTTAATTAGAAGTCGCTTCTTGGTTAACCACAATGACTGGTTATTTACAAACCATGTGGAACTGGGATTTTTTGTTTACGAGTGGAAACGTTAAATAACTTACACTTACTCTTTAGTATATGTTTTTGATTCTGTATGTCGTGTGTTCAGTTTATTTACATAATTTTGTTATTGTGTAACAAACCATAGAAGAATTCCTCATTTCAGCAGATATCATCAAAGCCGGCAACTTGTCGCGGAGCATTTTGAGGTTTTGTGTTTATTGAAAGAAAAACTTCAGATTGCTCCTCGGTAGGATCCCGGCTATTTTCTACAGCTCAAGTGGTGATTGACATATTCTCTTGTGTAAAGCTTGTTTTAAGTTATCAAAAGGAAGCCTCATTTGACTTCCAACCTCCAAATTAATACATTTCAAGTGTATAAGTCCATAGTCATCGGTGAATTATAATGTCCATTCCCTCAGTTATTGTGCACATACTGCATAAATAACATTTAAAATCATTGCTTAAGCAGAAATGTATGTTAATTAAAAGTCCCTTCTTGGTTAACCACAATGACTGGTTATTTACACAACTTGTGGAATTGAGATTTTTTCTTTACGAGTGGAATCGTTAAAAAACTTACACTTACTCTTTAGTATAAGTTTTTGATTCTGTATGTCGTGTGTTCAGTTTATTTACATAATTTTGTTATTGTGTAACAAACCATAGAAGAATTCCTGGTTTTAGCAGATATCATCAAAGCCGGTAACTTGTCGAGGTGCATTTTGGGGTTTTGTGTTTATTGAAAGAAAAACTTCAGATTGCTCCTCGGTAGGATGCTGGCTATTTTCTACAGCTCAAGTGGTGATTGACATATTCTCTTGTGTAAAGCTTGTTTTAAGTAATCAAAAGGAAGCCTCATTTGTCTTCCAACCTCCAAATTAATACATTTCAAGTGTATAAGGTCCATTGTCATCGGTGAATTATAATGCACATTCCCTCAGTTATTGTGCAAATACTCCATAAATAACATTTAAAATCATTGCTTAAGCAGAAATGTATGTTAATTAGAAGTCGCTTCTTGGTTAACCACAATGACTGGTTATTTACAAACCTTGTGGAACTGGGATTTTTTGTTTACGAGGGGAAACGTTAAATAACTTACACTTACTCTTTAGTATATGTTTTTGATTCTGTATGTCGTGTGTTCAGTTTATTTACATAATTTTGTTATTGTGTAACAAACCATAGAAGAATTCCTCATTTCAGCAGATATCATCAAAGCCGGCAACTTGTCGCGGAGCATTTTGAGGTTTTGTGTTTATTGAAAGAAAAACTTCAGATTGCTCCTCGGTAGGATCCCGGCTATTTTCTACAGCTCAAGTGGTGATTGACATATTCTCTTGTGTAAAGCTTGTTTTAAGTAATCAAAAGGAAGCCTCATTTGACTTCCAACATCCAAATTAATACATTTCAAGTGTATAAGGTCCATAGTCATCGGTGAATTATAATGCACATTCCCTCAGTTATTGTGGACATACTGCATAAATAACATTTAAAATCATTGCTTAAGCAGAAATGTATGTTAATTAAAAGTCACTTCTTGGTTAACCACAATGACTGGTTATTTACACAAGTTGTGGAACTGGGATTTTTTGTTTACGAGAGGAAACGTTAAATAACTTACACTTACTCTTTAGTATATGTTTTTGATTCTGTATGTCGTGTGTTCAGTTTATTGACATAATTTTGTTATTGTGTAACAAACCATAGAAGAATTCCTCATTTCAGCAGATATCATCAAAGCCGGCAACTTGTCGCGGAGCATTTTGAGGTTTTGTGTTTATTGAAAGAAAAACTTCAGATTGCTCCTCGGTAGGATCCTGGCTATTTACTACAGCTCAAATGGTGATTGACATATTCTCTGGTATAAAGCTTGTTTTAGATAATCAAAAGGAAGCCTCATTTGACTTCCAACCTCCAAATTAATACATTTCAAGTGTATGAGGTCTATAGTCATCGGTGAATTATAATGCACATTCCCTCAGTTATTGTGCAAATACTGCATAAATCACATTTAAAATCATTGCTTCAGCAGAAATTTATGTTAATTAAAAGCCCATTCTTGGTTACCCACAATGACTGGTTATTTACACACCTTTAAGGAATTGGGATTTTTTGTTTACGATTGGAAACTTAAATACCTTACACTTACTCTTTAGTATAAGTTTTTGTTTCTGTATGTCGTGTGTTCAGTTTATTTACATAATTTTGTTATTTTGTACCAAACCATAGAAGAATTCCTCATTTCAGCAGATATCATCAAAGCCGGCAACTTGTCGAGGTGCATTTTGGGGTTTTGTGTTTATTGAAAGAAAAACTTCAGATTGCTCCTCGGTAGGATCCTGGCTATTTTCTACAGCTCAAGTGGTGATTGACATATTCTCTTGTGTAAAGCTTGTTTTAAGTAATCAAAAGGAAGCCTCATTTGACTTCCAACCTCCAAATTAATACATTTCAAGTGTATAAGGTCCACAGTCATCGGTGAATTATAATGCACATTCCCTCAGTTATTGTGCACATACTGCATAAATAACATTTAAAATCATTGCTTAAGCAGAAATGTATGTTAATTGAAAGTCCCTTCTTGGTTAACCACAATGACTGCTTATTTACACAACTTGTGGAATTGGGATTTTTTCTTTACGAGTGGAGTCGCTAAAAAACTTACACTTACTCTTTAGTATATGTTTTTGATTCTGTATGTCGTGTGTTCAGTTTATTTACATAATTTTGTTATTGTGTAACCAACCATAGAAGAATTCCTGATTTCAGCAGATATCATCAAAGCCGGTAACTTGTCGAGGTGCATTTTGGGGTTTTGTGTTTATTGAAAGAAAAACCTCAGATTGCTCCTCGGTAGGATCCTGGCTATTTTCTACAGCTCAAGTGGTGATTGACATATTCTCTTGTGTAAAGCTTGTTTAAAGTAATCAACAGGAAGCCTCATTTGAATTGCAACCTCCAAATTAATACATTTCAACTGTATAAGGTCTATATTTATCGGTGAATTATAATGCACATTCCCTCAGTTATTGTGCAAATACTGCATAAACCACATTTAAAATCATTGCTTAAGCAGAAATGTATGTTAATTAAAAGTCCTTCTTGGTTAACCACAATGACTGGTTATTTATACAACTTGTGGATTTGGGATTTTTTGTTTACGAGTGGAAACGTTAAATAACTTACACTTACTCTTTAGTATACGTTTTTGTTTCTGTATGTCGTGTGTTCAGTTTATTTACATAATTTTGTTATTGTGTAACAAACCATAGAAGAATTCCTCATTTCAGCAGATATCATCAAAGCCGGCAACTTGTCGCGGAGCATTTTGGGGTTTTGTGTTTATTGAAAGAAAAACTTCTGATTGCTCCTCGGTAGGATCCTGGCTATTTTCTGCAGCTCAAGTGGTGATTGACATATTCTCTTGTGTAAAGCTTGTTTTAAGTAATCAAAAGGAAGCCTCATTTGACTTCTAACCTCCAAATTACTACATTTCAAGTGTATAAGTTCTATAGTCATCGGTGAATTATAATGCACATTCCCTCAGTTGTTGTGCAAATACTGCAGAAATCACATTTAGAATCATTGCTTAAGCAGAAATGTATGTTAATTAAAAGTCCCTTCTTTGTTAACCACAATGACTGGTTATTTACACAACTTGTGGAACTGGGATTTTTGGTTTACGAGTGGAAACGTTAAATACCTTACACTTACTCTTTAGTATATGTTTTTGACTCTGTATGTCATGTGTTCAGTTTATTTACATAATTTTGTTATTGTGTAACAAACAATAGAAGAATTCGTCATTTCAGCAGATATCATCAAAGCCGGCAACTTGTCGAGGTGCATTCTGGGGTTTTGTGTTTATTGAAAGAAAAACTTTAGATTGCCTCTCGGTAGGATCCTGGCTATTTTCTACAGCTCAAGTGGTGATTGACATATTCTCTTGTGTAAAGCTTGTTTTAAGTAATCAACAGGAAGCCTCATTTGACTTCAACCTCCAAATTAATACATTTCAAGTGCATAAGGTCTATAGTCATTGGTGAATTATAATGCACACTCCCTCAGTTATTGTGCAAATACTGCATAATTTATGTTTAAAATCATTGCTTAAGCAGAAATTTATGTTAACTAAACGTCCGTTTTGCTTAACCACAATTATTGGTTATTTACACAACCTGTGGAATTGGGGTTTTTTTCTTTACGAGTGGAAAATTGCTTTTCTCGAGCACAGCGTGATTAAAATTCCACTTGTATAAGAAAATCGAAAATTTCAGGAATTGCATGCATGATTTTATTTACAAAGCATTACAGAGATTCATAACAAACACTTTTGATAATTCAAAACTTGGACATATTGTGAGATTGTGAGATTTATTTTCTGTTATCAGAACTCTCTTTTGCAATAAAACTCCATAGTGTGTCTAGAAAATTCCGCAAGACGTGAAGCTACTTTTCTGTGGTTAAAGGAGATTTTTTTCTAGAATAGTAATTTAAAATCTTGAATGCATACATAGGCAAAATATTCGAACCCTATTAGGCCTGTAAGTGCCCTTAGACGTGCTATATCTGTCTCTAATTGCATATGGAATTATAAAGATACCATCAGGGAAAATTTCTGAAATTATTAAAGTATTAACTAAATCTACAAAACCTGGCTTTCTAAAGGAATAAATCAAACCTACTCCAAACCCGTGAAGTATAACAATTTTGGCTTTACAAAAGATTTTGCAATTGTTTTCGAAATATTTGCTTTGAAACTTTTGGTTTGGCAACTTGTCCTTCATGTTTAGCCTGTCTCTAGAAGAATTAAAAGTAATTGAAGCTTTCTGGTCACCTGACTTGTTCTATGTGGGCTATAATTAATAGAGTTTCAGATATTGTTGTACATTACATTTGTGACCGGAATAATGCCAAGGTCAATACAGATTTATCAAAATTAATAAGTTGTGAAGCTTGTTATGTGATAAATTGAATGTTTGTTTCAGATAACTTTCAGGTTTATATTCTGTTAGGAATTAAGATTTATCTTAAAGGAATATCCCTTTCTTTTTTCCAAGATAATCATATTCTTAAAGTAAATTTACATATCATAGTTTTCAATGGCATTTGGGGTGCAGAAAGTGGTGTTAACGCTTTGAGTCTTACAATGTTTTAGTTTGTTGTAGTGTCTGATAAATTTTGTATCGCTACAAAAGAATTAAAGTAATTTTTCACTGGAACGTATAATGGTGATGACAAAACTGCTTATTTGAACGAGCATATGGGACTCTACGGTGTTTCTCTATTTATTGTATTAATTAGGGTCAAACAGTACATTTTGTGTGGACATAGTTTTTCTCTTTCAAGGAGAATGGAATCAAATCAGAATTTTTCAGGCGTAAGTCATTCTTTCCTATTGATTGTGGCACAGCAGTTAATCACTTACCGTTATAGCTGCATTTCTAAGTAAGATGTCAGATGTGCGGCTGAGAAATTATATTACCTTTTAATAAATGTTTCTCATGCCATGTATTTCAAGTGAAACTTCGACAATGAACTTTTGGGTGGAATACAACACTTTCTCTTACCTACTACAGGTAGGTGGCAGGGAGAAAGAGTGTAGCTATGTTATTAATCATGTAACACAATATTAAAGCTCCTCTTAACGCATTTAAAGCTAAAGAAATTAGATTTAATTTTTAATATTCGACTTCTTATTGAACACTGGTCTCCCACATAACAAGTAAAATCACTAACCGTTACACCACTCTGAAACTATTTTTGTTATACATACATTACCAGTCATTCAGTCAGTACTCAGATCTCATTATGGTTCTCTAACACAAGTATTGATTGTAATATTGACTATAATTGCAATAGAGAATGTTTATCTTCACCTGTCACTTTATTGTGAATTATACAGACACAAATACACACACGAACACGCACACATAGGCATACGTAAGGAGTCAAACTCCTAAAAACCATCTTTTTCGGTTTTTTTGAAAGAGACTTTATGTAATCACTGGATTCGAATAGCAGCTTTGCACATGCGTGCATCATAAATGTTCACTTTCAAGGTCCACGTTTTCCAAGCAATTTCAGTGTTTTATTATGAGTACATTTCAGATCCGTTTAATGCTATTATGCGATTTCCATTATCCACCATATCCATGAAGCTTTCCAAATAATTGTTACTGTACTGTGGAGAAGTAAATGAACTTCCAATTGCCTAATATGCTGGTAACACTGTTTTGCATATTTATCACAGGTTTTATTTCCCTTGACAACAATATTACCTCGTGTGACCATGTGTGTTTAATGTTAAAAAATCGTTTGAAGTAGAAGAAGATATGAAGAGATTCATGTTTTGCTGAGATAGGAAGGGAGAAAGAACGTGAGCCATAAAAATGGAAGAACAATGTTCTAAAAACGAACAATTAATTATCAAAACATTTCTGTATTAACGACTAAATTTGTTCATATATTCCTCCTCAGTTCAGTATTAATTTTGTTTGTTTTTACTTTCAGATGTGTTGCAACAATGCCAGCCTGTTGTCACAATAAAGGAGTGCTACTTGAAATAACAAGATGTGCGAGAGTTTCACCATGCTTTCTATGAAACTGCTACTAAGGTCAATCAACAGCAGTTCATTCTATGTACACAGCCCAACAAGTACTGCAAAAAAGTAGAACTTCTAAGCAGGGAAGCAATCGAAAAGCAATGACAATAAGATATGATATAAGGGTTAGAAATGCAACTAAGGCTCCACAAATGGTGCAAATATATATAAATTCCTTTCCTAAACACCTTGGATATTGGCAAGGACCGTCAAAATGAAAATGTGAAGACATTTCACAACAGCTTTGTCACCAAAGGAAGGTTGCAAAGAGGAGACTGACTATAATAAGTATGCCGAGAGAAGAACAACCTTAAAATCACATATTGAAAAATTGACCCCATGGAAACCCATAATTGCAGACACAACCTTCCAGGTTATATTTATCATCTGAACATAGTACCCGTAACATGCGGAAAATGTATAATGAAGAAGTTTCAGCAGTTGTATAATCAAGTATGAGTATTCTATAAAAATCATTGTTAAAGATTGTAACATCACTTTAAAGAAGAGCCCAGCAACAGATACATGTTCAGATCTGAGCATCTAAAGTTTAAAATGAATTCACTTAAAGAACCATCCCAAGTCAAACTCACACTATTGACTGAAGTAAAGGTTCACAAGCTAAGAGCTGCTGTTTTCTTTCACAGATCTGACAAGGAGAAGAATTTTCTTTTGATTCCAAGAGGAACTTAGTGCTTCCAAAATCACCTGAACAGCGTTCGCATATACTCATATAATTTTACAATTTGTAAGTCTAACTCTAAAGCACCTCAGAACAAAAATACAGTTCCTGAATACAACTGATTGTATAGTGACCGGCCTGAGGTTTCCAATGAGATAGTATCATCACCTTATTAATACTGCTTCGGAAACTACAACAAAAGTACAACTATTTGCAGATGGATGTGCTGAGCAGAATAAGAACTCTCCAACCGTCGGTATGTTGCGAAACAGGTTACAAAACCAGTCACCTGTGAACATTAATGAGGTGCATTTAATGTTCCCTGTAGTGGGGTGTTGCTTTTGCACGAGATGGTGTTCGGGAGAAAGAAAGGCTAGCGCGAAAAAGAAACACTGCCGCAACATCAGAGGAGCATATCATCATATTTGAACAAGATAAACAGTAAAAGTATTTGGTAATGATGTCATCGTCAAAAAGAGGAAAGAGGGTGTTTCTGCCGTGTTCAAGCTCCCACCGTAATAGCACCTTAACTTAACATCAACAAAGAGAATTGAGATGATGAAAAGAAAAGCAGTGTTGTTGTAAAAGGGGAACCTCATTGCAAGTCTAAGTGGGTGTATTATGTCCACTTCTAAAGAAGGGGAAACAAATTCTAGGCATTCAAGAATACAAAAAAGCAATAGGAGTTGCATTAAAAAGACAAAAGCTTCAACGTATAGAAAAGCTACTAGAGAAACGTTTTGGAAAGGAATGAATAACAAACAGTTATCTTGCTTTCTACAGAACTCCGCTTAATCAAAATATGAGAGGGAATCTTGCTGTTGAGAATGAGACACAACTTTGGAAAGAAACCTCTGGATTGAGTAATTGATTTGATTAGTGGGAATATATGTTTAAAATATTATGGTTCAGCAAAGTGAAGTGTGCATTAATCTGCTTAGTTGAAATGTTAATGGAAATGTAGAAAAAAGACCTCAAGTATATTTGCATTTGCTGGTATTCCTTGTTCTTTAATTCATTCTGTATGAAATTTCTTCAATGCTAGTTTATTTTGCATGATTTCACTGTTCCTTTTCCCACATTATCCAAGCATGTGACTTCCAGAACCCTCTATTTCCATCACACCGTGCGAAACCTGCGGTGTGCAAAATAGTACTTCAGCGTTATGGACGTATTTTCTGGTAATAGGTTAAAACTGGTATCAAGTTGTAAATCAATATCAATAAATAGCACGGTAATGTTTTTTCTCCTCGCCTGAAAAATTTGGAAAAACTGGACATGGTGGGTTTAGGAATTGGACGCCTTATATTTGTACAGATTTAAAACAAATTTCAAACGTGTTGTCATCTTTTGTGTCAATGGTGTAATTCAGATATCGATACTTTAAAAGACGGAAACCTTATTTTGGAATACTACCTGAAAAAGACGACAATTTACCTAAAATATATCATAATGAAGAGAACGAATCAGAAAACGAAATGAGAAACTCGCCACTGACCCTCTGAGTTTCTTTCTTGTTGGAAGGGACATCCCTGTCATGACTAATCCAGCAAGTACCCATTCTTATTCTGCAAAGGGTGACTATATGGTGTTCAAGGTTTATTGATCCCCCCCCAAAAAAAACTCTCACACAAGCAAGTAGAGAAATAGGCACTTTTAGATTTCAAAATCATAAAGAAGTTCTCAATGGTCAAAGAATAGATTTTGGAAACCGCAAAAAACCCTTCTTTACATATTCATTTTATATAAAACATGAAGATATTTAATTAAATTTAAGGTACTCTTAACATAAAATGGAGGCCTCTCTATTAGGTTTGAGGTGCTTTAACGTGACATAAATCTACGACACGGACCACCGGCATTACTTCCTTTCAGAAAGAAGCCATGCTAAGGAGTTTACATCCGAAAAAATCCATTGCCCTCATCCGGGTTTGAACCTACGACCTCGGAAACTAGAGGCTAGCATGGTAACCACTAAACCACGGAGGACGATTCATATCACATTGAAACATACATGCCAGCTACATAAACAATCAGCGTCTATACAACGTGGATATTAGGGAACGGAAACTATCACCAAAACTGTTAACGGTTGTCATGATGTGACATTTAATTCTTGAATTCACAGTAACCACGATGGGTTACTTATAATATCAGCTGGCTTTTAGCAGTTTTCAAGTGATCCGATACTAGTTGCTGTTCTTTCAGTAAGAGGAGATGTTGAGTAAGGAGATTTCATTTGTAATCCAAGCAAAGCATTTTGTAATTCCTAGAGCATTACTATTTCCTGAGGTATTAAGTAATCCATTTAAATCCGTAGTGGGAGGAGGATGCATCGGGAACGGCCTAACGGTCCGTAAGCCCTAAACGCTTGATCTTGGACGGGTCCCGGAGGCGTTGGCTTGTGGTGGATAGTCGGCACCTGTCCAGCGGCGTCGGTTGACTACTGACACGCTGAATCAGGCCTGTCCCTGAATAATGAATAGGAGACCGCGAACCAAATCCCACACTACTTAAAATATTTTCAAGCAGGCTTCACTAGGGCTTCGCAGGACTTACTGGAGTGTAAACGCCATAAGATGTGAGGTACTTTGATGTAAATACGACACAAATTGTGGGAAGTCGATGTAGGACTACCTCCTGAGAATCATAAACTAAATCTGGTTTATTGAACGAGAAATATCTCAGTCTGACATTAATCAGCTGGTCACAAAACACATTCTTTCATAAACACGGAACTTCAATTGCGTTGCGGGCGTTATGTCTTACTCACAGGCAGTCGTCCTCCGTGCTGTAGTGGATACCACTAGTTCCCGAGGTAGCGTGTGCAACCCCGAGGGAGGGCGATTACATTTTTGGGCGTAAACATCCTTACTATGGCTCGTTTCCGAAGTGAAGTAAAGCCTGTGGTTCCGTGTTGTATATTTTCGGCACATTTTAGATCCTCAAACCTGATAAAGAGGACTCTGAGCAAACTTTCCAGTCTCTTATGCCCAATATATAGAATGGGACGTTAAGGACCACAGCAGTTAGAGCTCGCCCATAAATAAAACTGAATTTATCTTTTTTACTCGCAGCTTATGATGTTCCTGTCTTCTGCTAGAAATTTAATGTACTTAATATATGGTATATGGCTATTTGATATTGCTACACTGTTCCGCAATGTCAAAATGTGTTTATAAGTAATGCTCGATACATGGTGCCTCTCTGCCTTTCTTTTTTAGGGTTTTAGTGCCTGTTACTTCGAGCTGTATTTGAAAGTTCAGTAATTATAATATATAATTTAGTACTACTACTACTACTACTACTACTACTACTACTACTACTACTACTACTACTACTACTACTACTACTACTACTACTACTACTACTACTACTACTACTACCGCTACTAGGTCATTATATAAGTGTGCTATTATTGCGTGTTATTGTTATTATTATTATTATTATTATTATTATTATTATTATTATTATTCAATGAATCGTTCAGCACGTAAATGTTATACAGAACTGGAAGAAAGACAGTAATTAATATGAACTCGACACTGTCCAAACTGTTGGACCCCTTAATTGCAATTAAGTTTTTAACTTCTTAACTAGCTGCACTGCTGGTAAGTGCAGCTCCCTTATGTAAGCCCCGCATACAAAGCAGAACATTCTAAAAGGTGAAGCTACTGGCTGAAAGGAACATACTTGTGCAGTAAAAACCCATATTACATTTATTGTGGGCCTATATTAATGAGGATCGGTGGAGGTCCTCACACAGGTCCCGGAGCACAGTGCGCTTAACGGCGGCACGCAGGTAGCTTCATGCACGCGGTCACACTATTTAGGTGTCTCCTTTAATGTTTTGTAGAAGAAATAAAAAGTATTCGACTGTTAAGTGAAACTCACGAATGCATTTTTCAAAGTAAAGGCGACAACCCGAAGCTATTCAGTATAAAGGAATAATGTGTACCATCGCATTCCTTTACTGACACGAAATATGCAGGAGTTGTTAGGAAGTTGGCCAGAAAAGTGATAAAAAGCTATATTCCCTATTAGATTCCCAGCATACTATACCGACGAAGGGTATATTAACGTGAAACTTGGACAAAGCTTTTGGTACTATACGTTTCTATATCAAAATGCTTTGAAACATTCTAAAATACCTATCCAGTAAGAAAACAATTTTTCATTACAATGATATATTAAAGGAGCAGAAATTGTTTGAAGAGTTTTGTGTGTATTACATCTCACATGCCTTGAAACAGCACCGTTACAGTTCGACTACGATGTATTGTTATGTAGTTAATGAAATTTACATTTTTGTGTTATTGGCTCACTTTTATCCTTTTTTGTGTGTTCAGTTTATCTTCCATAATGTTATTGTTTAGCAAATAATGGAGGACTTGCTTGTTTCAGCAGATCTCATCAAAGCGGGCAATTTGTAGAGGGGCACTCCTGTTGCGTTGTGGTTTTTGAACAACCAAGTGGATTTCCCCTCTATAAGTTCCTGACTATATTCTACAGGGGTTTGTTTTATTCTGCTGTGTGCAGCTTATTTTAAGTAATCAACAGCAAGTCTCCTTGAATTTTCAACCTGAAAAATAAACCGTTTCAAGTGATTGAGGACTATAGTCATCGGTAAGTTATAATGCAGATACCTTAACTTGTTGGGGAGATACCGCAAATTTTACATTTAAAATAATTTCTTAAGTGTGAATGTATATTGAACAAACATCTTCTTTGCTTAAACATAGTATTAGATTAGTTATTTACGCATATTTAAGCTTAAAAGTGTAGGGTTTGTCGGGGTTTTCTGAAGGCGATATTCCCCCAGGGGCCTACTATGGTAGGTACGGGATTGGTGCTCCCGGGGTCCCGAGCCACACTCTCGATTGGGTACCTCTAAGAGGTGAGAGGGCTTAGGCCAAACGCCCAATAAACTGCGGTCCACAAGCGTCTTTGACCAATTTCTAGTTACGTCCCTGAATACTGTCTGACGGATACCGGTGCGCGGGAAGGAGGAGGGGTGTCACAAGGGGTAACTGGGTAATGCGTAACTCCTAGCACGCTGCGTATCATGTAGGACTGTGTTGGTCCCGGGTAGGGGACATTACATGAGCTGTTACACTCCTGAAGGCGATTGGGTCCTTCTATCTATATATTGGGAGGTGAGAAACTAAGGTGAGTAAGGTCCAGGCCAGGACTCTCACCTAAGCTGGGGATGTGAGCATGCTATCGGAGAGATTTGTAATGGTGAATGATATAACGGCTATAGAGCAAAAAAATCCAAAACAAACATCAAGCTTTGTGGAAAAGAAGTAGTCGAATCTTGTGGTCCTCGCTACTTGGTTCTTAATAGAACAGAGGAAGGAAGAAAATTTACATCCGTGAAATCCTTTGTGATTAAAAAGGGTCTAGATAAGATTGCTAGTGCGGATAAGTCGTGCATTAAATCCTGAAATGGCACGCGCATGGTTGAAGCGCATTCAGCAACCCAGGCGGCGAAAATACTTAAAGCCAACGTGTTAGTCAGCTATCCGGTTATGTTTGAGAACTATTTTTATGTTGTTATATTTAGTATGCATTGTTTGAAGTACAATGTAACAATGAATAGGTAGGACATCAGAAGTGCAAGGTGGCTTAAAGGAAAAGTATAGGGAACTAAAGTTATGGATAAGAGTTTGGGTTGAGCCACAACAAAGAAAATGAGAAGCAAATACAGCATAATTAAGTGTAATGGTAAAAAAACCTATATGAAATGTAATCAATGTGCAGAATATGTTTATGAGAATTGCACTGTTCAGGGAGAAAACGTTACAGGTGCAACATTTAGAAAATATTGAAAAGATATGCCATGATAGCAGTTGAAACGCTGTCTTGACTATACAACTTTTACTAAGAATGTTGAATTTCATCAGAATAGATCACAAATCAGACATATGAAAAAGGCGTTAGGGTTTACGTTAAAATATTATGTAATGATAGCTAGGCAATGGGGTACTCTGTAGATGAAATCCCTACATCAACATCTTCGCTATTCCTGATCCTTATTCCTCCGCATCGTCGTGTTTTCAATCAGCAAAGAAAAGGTAGTTAATAACACCGCGACTGTAAGGATGCTAGTTGCTATGTTGTGTATAACTACATTTCAGGAAATTGGCTAGTATATTCATCTACTGGCAATAGATTCCGATGAAACGTTTAGGCTATATGATTTATACAGCACTTCTAGTGTTAACCATTTTTAGGTCATGAGTGATAAGCGTTCTTTCCTATATTTTAGTATAGTTGATTGACATATATTGTAATCAACCATTGGAGCATATCACCTAAAATTCAATAAAACAATTCTTTTCGGTTTACCAGAAAAAATGCAAGCGAGTTGGGGAACTTAATGTGGGGCCGGAATGTTACCATGGTAGCTCAACTGGTCAGAGCAGCGACACGTAAAGTCGAAGATCCGCGACTCAAGTCCTGCCAAGGGCATTGAATGGTTCTACATTTGCAACCTAAGCCGTTGAAGAAGTGTGTGGAATGGCATTTGTTTACCAACATTTAGAAGAGTTAGGGAAGGACAGATAAAAATCAATAATCGTCCAGCACTTTGTTGAAATATGAACATTGCATATATACTGCATTGTTGAATGGGAAAGGGAGCGAAAAAGTTTCGATAAACCTTCAGCAGTGAGAATGGAGGAACTTCAGCATTAGCAAAATGAATTTGGTATCCTCAGCAGCAGGTAGTAATATAAGGCGTGCAACATTAATGAATCTAAGTAGGGGAACAAATCATAAAGCTAATTTGGAAGTTCTGTACCATCGCTTTCTTTACACGTCTATGCTGTACACATTTTATCAGAGCTTAAAATGATGAAGCCTGATGGTGTTAGTGTTTAATAGGTGTTTCTTTCAGGTGGTGGAGTTTGTACATCATGAATTTATTATGCTAGGAAGGACGACATGCCTGTGTTTGGTGGTTGCACTATACGCGTATATATGAAAGTGCGAGTAGTACACTCACCATTCATAAATGTGTGTCAAATCCTATGCTGATATACAGATGATTTCAGTGCTTTATTATGTTTCCAGGCAACAGCTTTATGTTTCATAATTAGGTAAATGTGTTAGTGTGCATTAGTGATGGCTGCATGTATCTTTATACACCAAACTTCCCATATTTTCTTCTGTGTTGCATCACAGTTAATCACATTTACTGATTGTTAGCAGGAGGAGAAACTCTTCCTATTGCAATCTCATAATTGATACGGGCCTCTTCGACTACCAGGTGGCAAGCCCACGGAAACCAATTTCACAATTCGGGAGCAATAGATGAGTTCGTTCTTTAAAAATTCTAGTTGTTGGATAGGATTGAACTGTGCTGAAATACCAGATGAGGTTTTAATAACAGCAGGGTTTCTTACGCCACATAGCTTGATGTTACTGGAGTAGTGTTTACTGTGTTTGAAGGTGTTTTACATTGCAAGCAGTTTCTTGGTTTTTATTCATTACAGAAAATAACACGAGAGCTGGTGTTTGGTCAAAGCCGAAGACGCTTCATAGTGATAATTTAGTGAGTGGACTATACAGATTTTTTTCAGGGTGTAAGTAACATATTTTTCTCCATTTCAGCACACAACTATTCTCAGGATGGCGGGTGAAGACATGTAAGCAGGCCCTGTGATATAGTTGGAATTTGGGTCCTTTATGTCTTTTAATTTAAAGAATTCAAATTCAAATTATATCATAGCCCTGGCGATTAATCTACTGCAGAACGTTATAATGGAATGAAGATTGAAAAGCTTCGAGTGAGACAATTGTGGTTGCTTTGAGTTATCTTGGCTTCCACTGTGTTAACGATGGTATACTGCTGTGCTATGTATATTGGCTGTGTCTTATTTTCTTAATTCCATTACATGAAGCTATAATTTTTCTGAAATGGCATCTGATTTGCAGGAAAATATCCAGGTTTTGGCTGAAAAGGCTTTATTCAGAGCTCAACAGTTGTTGGTGATAGAGTTCCGGATCCTGGAACATACCTCTAAGGCTGGTCTGGATATGTCGAATTAGGTCGAACTGGACAGATACGCTAGGTTTCTTCACGCATGCCAAAACCAAAAGCCCAGTCCCTAGGGGAACATAAGAAATTGTAATTAATAATAATCAGTCATTTATGAATAGAAAAGTGCAGGGAACAACCGGTTTTCTCGCTCAAGTTGCTATTCCGCACAAATTATGAGCTAATTCACGTATTACGTAAGTATTTTGCGCGGCTGGCATCCTATCTTTTGCTTGCATACAGCTGTGAATTTCTGAGCACGCAATCATACGAAATTTTAGTAGAGAGAGAGAGAGAGAGAGAGAGAGAGAGAGAGCCGTGGTTCAAATCCCGGCTATGGCATTGAATTTTTCAGTCGTCTGATTCTACCTTTCCATCCTTGTCAAACACACGGCTTGTGTGGAAGAACATTTAATTCCAACATTTTAGTGTGAATGATTGACGGGGATGAATAAATAATTAAATAAGTGAACAGCAGTAAGAATGAGAATTAATTTCAATAAATAATTTCCGTATGTTTAATTGATGATTAATGTACTAAGCTTGAGTGAACGATTTGTCCGGAAAGAAAGGCGGTCATCAGCGACCCATGTAAGAAAGTCACGTAGCAACGGAAAGGAGAACATATTAAGTTAAAGCTTCTGAGAATCCAGCATGGAGTTAAGTTCAGTACGTTTGGAGGCGCTTAAGTCAATTCAATACGTTAGTGACCTAAAAGAAATTCTGAAGAAAGCGAAAGGCTGAATTAGTAACGCCATAGACGCCCATGAAGAGTGTGGAATATATGCCCGAATGCGAAAGAACTTTGGAAGGGGAAAATTTATAGACACAGCTACAATAAATAAAGAGGCATGTAATTAAATCAGAGAGTTACTCTGATACCTGCACTGGTACATACGTTTGTTGTACTCACCTTCATGCAATAGTTTGTGCATATTTTGACTCTGGTACCGTCTTGAATGCGTACTGCTGGTGTGATATTTTAAGCGCTCAGTGACACGCTTTTGTGAGTAGGATTACTTCGCTATTGCGAGTGATCACGCAGACAAGCATTATAGCGAGTCACGCCAAGTTACACTTCTACTTTCTTTTATTGCGGAAACATTTATTTCTAACCTAAAGTTTAATACACCAGAAGTTAGCAAATGCAGTTGTTATAATTGCGAATGCTACAATTCATAATCAAATTCATGCTTTATCTACAAACGGTCGGTAGCTCACTCACAAGCTCAAGTATGAGATCACATTAAATTTCTCTTTCAGTTTAACTGGTGTTATCCTTTAACAATATGCCCACGCATATCTTGAGAGAAAGGACTCATAGGTTATCACCGGACAGCTGGCGCACTAGACAACTGAACGATCTAGGAGATCAGGGCAGCAGATACAACAACGGCATCAGAAGCACTTAAAGTAAACGGCTTCAAAGAGGCGACACTCGTTCTAACTTTAAATTACAGTTTTGGTTAAGTAGGAAGAACATTTGAACGTTAGCAAACACAATATATTTTCAGCTTGCGTGCGTTAGAGGAGAGGCTACGGCATGTATGGTAGCGCGAGGTGAAGATGTTTTTCCGTTCTATTTTAAGGGCGCATAAGTTAAACGGACTGAAAATGGGGCATTTCCCCGGGTAGTATGGGTACTATTGTACTGTTTTGGTGTTAGAAAGACAAAGCAGCATTAATAACAACAAATATGGGCTACAAAAAATAAGTAGTGTAAAAGAGAAGGTGATGTTTTCCTTAGTTGTTCGCCACATCCGATCTTACTTCCTCAATTATCCTGAAACCGACATTTGTCAGCTATAAGTGACTCTCCAAGGACAACTAACGTCTGAGGAGCTGAAAAATAAAGGACGAGATCGAAGTGCGTTTCAAGTAATTAATAGTTGTGAAAATTGCTTTCAAGATAGTTTTAAAAATAGTTTAAATTTGTGTTTAAAATACATAATCAAGGAATTATTTAGAGCTCAATACAGTAACTTTCGTGCTGGAAAATCACACATCCTCGTTCTTAAAGTACGCCTAATAGCTTTTTCTGTTTGGTGGTTCTAATGTTTGCCAAATATGGCTGTCATACCCTTACTTGCTCCAACAGGTATTGTGAATCTCTTGCCCTGTTTGTTACTTTATGCTAGATGGGAGGTTCCCACGCAATGTTTCCTGAGCAGAACTTCGGAGAGTAATCAAAAACCTTTGCTTCATGTGTTTGAATCGAATTAGTGATACAAAAACGGAGCTCTACCTAACTGTGAGGATGTAATTTCCACTCATGAAAGATCTAAAACTAAGTTTGTATTTTTTCGGCGGAGTAAGTCGTCACGATAGGTTCTTCGTCACCGAGCCTAAGACTACACCATTTAGTTGAAACACGTGGACCATTGTGGGTGCCAATTCTGTCATGTGAACAACTGGGGTTTATTTCTAGGGAAAATGCCATTTGTTTTTTCGCAATGCATGTAATCGTAGAGTGAGTTCTATGAGCTAAGGCTGTCCCGGCTATCTAGTGATTATAAACCATCTGGTCAACCAGGTTATTACACCATAAAACCTGCAGTTAGTATCTAAAGACATTAAGCACGCGTATAGTTTTAAGTACGATAAACATGTAACTTTCAGCTGAATAGGCTGCGATTTCTTACCTTGAAAGGCAAACGTGGCATTTAAGTAGTTTGTGGACGTTCCGAACGAATGTAAATAGCTGGTTGATCCTATTGACTCATGTGCATCCTATCTAGGCAGTTCGGTTGTGTTGTTTACTGCAATGTAAGCTCAGCTTTTACTACCCCCTGCTTCTACTTCAGTAGGTACGGGGCTTGGCGCTACCGTGGTCCCGACCCATATCTTCAGTGGTTTGCGGGTCATGTTTTGGCTTAAAACCTTTCCGTAAGATTCTACCAGAAGCCAAACTCACATCTCCAATTAGGGTTGCACGGCAATCTCCGCATCCACCCTGTTACCCATCCACCGCATATTTCCTTCTCTTTGTGTTTCTGAAGTATGCGGTGAGAAGGCTTATGCATTTGTTTCAAATTGGTGTAGCGCCATACAATATGATGGGGACTTGTGGTGTCCAAATTTTGCAAAAGGAAGTTAGTTCTTCTTGAAGGACCAGGAGATAAACCTCCAGTGTAGGAAGTGCCTTACAGTCAAGAGCGGAGTTTGAGGGAGGAGGTTACAAATAATTGAAATGGAGATAACAGCATTTCCCTAGCTTGACAATTTACTTCAGATAACTCCAGAATGACGCACACGTATTCTACATAGTGATATGCCCAGTTTCCTATACCTGTCAGAATGAGAGCTTTTAAGGACGCATTAATGGTTTTCCTAACAGCCGGAAGGACGAGTGTTACGTAACGCCTTGCTCATGAGTTATACACAGCGTAAATTTATAGCTCTGGAGGTTGCATTAATGTTTGACCTTTTTATGTGACTGAGCCGGATTTATTTTAGTGTAAGCGGGGATATTTAACATGGCGGCAAACGATTCCAAATCTAAATTGCGATTTTAATAGTGACAAAATCTTGGTTTTAAATAACTGGCGCGTGGGAATTAAGTGAGCACATAATGAAACGGGATAGAATCAATTTAAGCAGAGAACAAGTACGTACTTAACGTGCAAGAAGTTATATGTTGATGCGTTTTTATTTTAAAGTTTTATTTAATGTGCGCCGAAAACGCGTTCCCCAATTCAGCTTGAAATAACATACCTCTATGGCTAATTAGAATCTCATTAGTACCTAAGTGACGGGATTGATAGTTCATACTAGAATCGTCGTTGGGCTCAGTTTGTCCCATTTATACGGTTTACTGCTTAGCATTACCTTTTTAGAAAGGCTAGCAACTTGAAACTACTACTGTTCTCACAAATGCGGTGTTATAGTACAATCCTTAAATTGAAAGGAATAAATCATTTTCAATGTTTAAAGCCTCTTTACTCCTTCCTGGAGCTGCGGGTTTGTCATAGTTTGACCCATTAGATTTCTGCGTAGAATATGTTTGCAGCACCTTGAACTGTTGTTGTGTTTGGGAATGCATAGTGTTGCATCGTACACGTGTCTGAAGCTGTTTTTACATTGCTACATATAGCATGAATTGTGCTGAAGTATAATGTCCAAAAAGGATATGTAGAACATCAGTTGTGGAAGGTAATTCCATGGAAAACCTATTTAGACCTTAAGTTACTGATGAGAGTTTGGTTTGTGCCATTACAAGGAAAACGAGAAGCCACTCCCAAATAATGAAGTGTAATAGTATTAATATCAATATGAGGTATAATTAGTGTGCAAGATAAGCTTATAAGAAATGCACCGGTAAAGTAATCCAACGTGAGATTTGCTGCAAAATTTAGAAAACATTGAAAGAGCACGCCGTAATAACAGTTGCTATGCTTTCCTGGACAAACTATTTTTGTGTAGAATGTTGAAATTCATCAGAATAGATTTGCCGGGCTGATAGCTCGTACCAATATCGCAGTTGAGATCAATTTGTCGCATTTAAAACCTTTTACTGTTTATTGCTACCTTTTCAAAACAGCTAGGAATTCGAAACCATTACTGTGTTGATAAAGGCGGTGTTATGGTACTTGTATTGATATTGAAAGAAAAAATCATTTTTAATTTTTAAAGCTTTTTACACCACCCTGGATCTGGTGTTCGCGGTATTTTAACATGTTTTATCAGGAGTCTCAGATTCGTATCTAGAATATTTTTGTAAAATCATGAATTGTTGATGCATTTGGTAAAGCACTTTGTTGCTTGGCACACTTGTCTGGATCTATTTTTATGTTGTTATATTTAGTATCAATCGTTCGAAGTACAATGTACACAACTAATATGTAGGACATCAGTTGTGTAAGTTGGCTTAAACGAAAAGTATATAGACTTTAAGTTATGCATAAGAGTTTGGGTTGTGCCACAACAAAGAAAATGAGAAGTAACTGCCACATAATTAAGTGCAATGGTAATAAAACCAATATGAAATGTAATCGATGTGCAGAATTTGTTTATAAGAAATGCGATGTTAAGATAATAAAACTTTACAGGTGCAACATTTAGAAAATATTGAAAAAATATACCATGATAACAATTGAAACGCTTTCTTGGCTATACAGCTTTAAGGTACATATTGAAATTCATCAGAATAGATCACAAATCAGCCATATAATGAAAAAGGAGTTAGGTTTTACGTTAAAATATTATGTGATGATAGCAAGGTCATGGGGTATTCCGTAGATGAAATCCGTACAACCACAATTTCGGTATTGCTGATCCTTATTTCTCCGCAACGTCGAGTTTTCAATCAGCAAAGAAAAGATAGTTAATAACACCGCAGCTGTAATGATGCTAGTTTGTGTGTAAATACATTTCAGAAAAATGGCTAGTATATTCAACTAATGGCACTAGATTCCGATGAAACGTTTAGGCTATATAATGTATACAGCACTTCTAGTGTTAACCATGACTGGTAAACATTCTTCCCCATATCTTTTTATAATTGATTGACAGATTAGTGGTTATCTATGATGCCTGCGACGTGGAGCACATCCTATATTGTAATCGGCCTTTCAAGAATGACGTCTAAAACTCAAGAAAACACTTCTTTGCGGCTTACCAGAAACAATTCGAGCGAGTTGGAGAATTTACTGTGGTGTCGGAATGCTAGAATGGTTGCTCAGTTGGTCAGAGCAGCGACACGTAGACCCCAAAATCCGTGATTCAAATCCGGGCAATGACATTGAATTTTTCAGTCTGATTCTACATTTCAACCTAAGGCCGTTCCAGGTATGTGTGGATGGGCAATTGTTTGCCAACATTTAAAAGAGTTAGGGAAGGACAGATGAAAAGCCATAACGTTCCAGCACTTTGGGAATGTTCTAACATGATCATTGCACATATACTGTATCGTTGAATGGGAAAGGGAGTGACTAAGTTTGGATATAACTTCAGCAGTGAGAATGGAGGAACTTCAGTACTTGCAAAATGAATTTGGTATCCTCAGCTGCAGGTTGTAATATAAGGCGTGTAACATTAAAGAACCTAAGTAGGGGAACAAATCATAAAGCTAATTTGGAAGTTCTGTACCATCGCTTTCTTTACACTTCTATGCTGTACACATTTTATCAGAGCTAAAAATGATGAAGCCTGATGGTGTTAGTGTTTAATAGGTGTCTCTTTCAGGTGGTGGAGTTTCTACATCATGAAGTTATTATGCTAGGAAGAACGACATGTCTGTGTTTGGTGATTGCACTATACGCGTATATATGAAAGTGCGAGTAGTACACTCACCATTCATAGCTGTGTGTCAAATCCCATACTGATATAGAGAAGGTTTCAGTGCTTTATTATGTTTCTAAGCAAGAGCTTTATTTTTCAATATCAGGTAAATACGTTGGTGTGCATTAGTGATGGTCTGCATGTATCTTCATACACCAGACTTCCCATATTTTCTTTCGTGCTGCATCACATTGAATCACAGTTACTGATTATTAGCAGGAGGAGAAACTCTTCCTATTGCAATCTCATAATTGATACGGACCACTTCGACTACCAGATGGCAAGCGCACGGAAATCCATTTCATAATTCGAGAACAATAAAAGAGTTCTTACTTTAAAAATTCTAGGTGTTGGATAGGATTGAACTGTGCTGAAATACCAGATGAGGTTTTAATAACAGCAGGGTTTTTTACCCCACATAGCTTCATATTACTGGAGCTGTGTTTACTATGTTTGAAGGTGTTTTACATTGCAAGAAATCTCTTGCTTTTTATTCATTACAGAAAATAACATGAAAGCTGGTGTTTGGTCAAAGCCGAAGGCGCTTCATAGTGATAATTTACTAAATGGTCCTTAACGATTTTTACCAGGGTGTAATAAACATATTTTTCTCCATTTCAGCACACAACTATTCTCATTATGACGGGTGAAGACATGTAAGCAGGACCTGTGATATTGTTGAATTTGGATTCTTATGTCTTTTAATTTAAAGAATTCAAATTCACCTATATCACAGCCCTGGCTATTAATCTACTGCAGACGGTTATAATGGAATGAAGATTGAAAACCTCCGAGTGAGACAGTGGTGATTGCTTTGAGTTATCTTGGCTTCCACTGTGTTAACAATGGTATACAGCAGTGTGATGTATATTGGCTGTGTCTTGCTTTGTTAATTCCATTACATGAAACTAAAATTTTTCTGAAATAGCATCTGATTTGCATGAAAATACCAAGGTTCTGGCTGAAAAGGCTTTGTTTGGAGCTCTAAAGTTGTTGGTGATGGTGTTACGGACCACGGAACCATACCTTTAACGCTTATTGGATATGTGGGATTTGGTCGAACGGGACAGATATGCTAGGTTTCTTCACGTTACCCAGAACCAAAAGCGCAGTCCCAAGAGGAACATAAGAAATTGTAATTAATAGTAATGAGTCGTTTGTGAATAGAAAAGCCCACGGAACAACGGGTTTTCTCGCTTAAGTTACTATTCCGCTGAAATTATATGTTTATTCACGTATTACGTAAGTATTTTGCGAGGTTGACATTCCATTTTTTGCTTGCATACTGCTGTGAATTGCTGTGCACGCAATCATAGAACATTTTGGTAGAGAAAATCCGTGTTTCATTTCCCGGCTATGGCATTGAATTTTTCAGCCCTGTGATTCTACCTTTCCAACCTTGTCAAACACACGGCTTGTATGGAACGGAAAGGAGAACATATTTGGTTAAAGCTTCTGGGAATCCAGTGTAGGTTTAAGTTCAGTACGTTCGGCGGCGCTTAAGTCAATACAGTAAATTAGTGACGCAAAGGAAATTCTGAGGAAAGAGAAAGGTTGAAGTAGTAACGGCCAGAGACGCACATGAAGAGTGTTGAATATATCCCCGGCTGCGAAAAAACGTCGGATGGGAAAGATTTATAGACAGAGCTAAAATAAATAAAGAGGCGTGTAATTAAATTGGAGAGTTACTCTGATACCTGCACTAGTACATACATTCGTTGGTACTCACCTTCATGCAATCGTTTGTGCGTAGTTTTACTCTGGTACCATCTTGAATGCTTACTGCTGGTGTGATATTTTAAGCGCTTAGTGACACACTTTTGTGAGTAGGATTACTTCGCTATTGCGAGTGATCACACAGACAAGCATTATAGCGAGTTACGCCAAGTTACACTTCTACTTTCTTTTATTGCGGAAACATTTATTTCTAACCGTAAGTTTAATACACCAGAAGTTAGCAAATGCAGTTGTTATAATTGCGAGTGCTACAATTCATAATCAGTTTCATTCTTTGTCTTCAAACGGTCAGTAATTCACTTCACAAGCTCAAGTATGACATTACATTAAATTTGTCTTTCGGTTTGACTGGTGTCTTCCTTTAACAATACGCCCATGCATAACCTGAGAGAAGTGTAATCGATGTGAAGAATTTGTTTATACGAAATGCACTGCTAAGATAATAAAATGTTACAGGTGCGACATTTAGAATATACTGAAAGGATACGCCACGATAGCAGTTGAAACGCTTTCTTGACTATACAACTTTTAGGTATAATGTTTAAAATCATCAGAATAGCTCACAAATGGTAGCCATAAGGTGAAAAATGTGTTAGGGTATATGTTAAAAAATTATAATGATAGGAAGGCCATGGGGTATTCTGTAGATGTAGGTACATCTACCATTTGGGTATTCCTGATCCTTATTCCTCCGTATCGTCGTGTTTTCAATCAACAAAGAAAGTATAGTTAAAACACCGCAGCTGTAATGATGCTAGGTTGTGCATAAATGCATTTCAGGAAATTGGTTACTATATTCATCTACTGGTAATAGATTGCGATCAAACGTTTAGGCTATATAATTTATACAGTACTTCTAATGTTAACGATTATTAGGTCATGAGTGGTAAACGTTCTTCCCAACATCTTATTATATATGATTGACAGGGTAGTGATTATTTATGATGCCTGCGACGTGAAGCACTTCCTATATTGTAAATTAACTTTGGAGCATACCATATAAAATTCAATAAAGCAATCCTTTTCCGACTTAGCAGAAAAAAACGGGGGGGAGTTTGGGAATTTAGTGTGCTGCCGGAATGTTTGTCATGCTAGCTCAGTTGGTCAGAGAAGCGACACGTAAAGTTGATGATCCCTGATTCAAATCCGGGCAATGACATTGAATTTTTCAGTCTGATTCTACTTTTTTCAACCTAAGGCCGTTCAATGTGTGTGTTTTAAGAAACATTATTTACCAACATTAGAAGAGTTAGGGAAGGCCAGAAGAAAAGCCACAATCTTCCGGCACTTTGAGGATGTTGAAACATGAACACTGCATATATACTGAATCGTTTAATAGGAAAGGGAGAGAATATGTTTGGATACAATTTCACCGCTGAGAATGAACGGATTTCAGTACTTGAAAAATGAATTTAGTATTCTCAACTGCAGGTTCTAATGTAATGCAGGTAAAACTAAAGCATCTACCTAGGGGAACAAATCATAAAGCTAATTATGAAGCTCTGTTGCATCGCTTTCTTTACGCTTCTATGCTGTGCACATTTTGTCAGAGCTAAAACTGATGAAGTCTAATAGTGTTAGTTTTTAATAGGGGTCTCTTTCAGGTGGTGTGGTTTCTACAACATGAAGATATTGTGCTAGGAAGGACGACATGTCTGTGTGTGGAGGGTAGCACTGCATTCGTTGATATGAAAATGCGTGTAGTGCACTCTCCATTCATAGATGTGTGTCAAATCCTATACTGATATACAGAAGCTTTCAGTGGTTTATTATGTTTCTAAACAACAGCTTTATTTTTCAATACTAGGCAAACATGTTAGTGTGTATTAGTGATGTGCTGCATGTATCTTCATACACCAAACTTCCCATATTTTGTTCTCTGTTGCATCACATTTAATCACAGTTACTAATTATTAGCAGGAGGAGAATCTCATCCAATTATATTCTGATAATTATACGGACCTCTTCGACTACCAGATGGCAAGCGCAGGGTAAACCATTTCATAATTCGGGAGCAATAAACGAGTTCTTTCTTTAAAAATTCTAGGTGTTGAATAGGACTGAACTGTGCTGAAATACCAGATGAGGCTTTAATAAGAGCAGAGTTTTTTATGCCACGTATCTTGATGTTACTGGAGTTGAGTTTGCTGTGTTTGGAGATGTTCTACATTGCAAGCAATTCTTTGGGTTTTATTAATTACAGAAAATAACACGAGAGTTGGTGTTTGGTCAAAGCCGAAGGCGCTGAATTGTGACTATTTACCAAATTGTCTATACAGATTTTTTTCAGGGTGTAAGTAACGTATTTTTCTTCACTTTAGCATACAAATACTTTCATTAGGACCATTGAAGTCATGTTAACAGGTCATCTGATGCAGTAGCATGTGGATTCTTTGCTTTTAGTTCAAAGGATTCTCATACCACTACGTGAGGGTCCTGGCATTGCTCCACTGCAGATGGTTATAATGGCATGAAAGTTCAAAAGCTTAGTGTAAGACAATGGTGCGTGATCCTTGCTTCTACAGTGTTAAGGATCGCATGCCGCAATGCTATATATAGTGCCTATGTCTTATTATCTTAATTTTAATACATCAAACTCTAAGTTTCTTTGAGATAGAATCTGAGTTGACTGGAAATATCTAGGCTGTGTCGCAACGGGGATTTATTCAGACCTCTATTGTTGTTGATGGTAAGGTTCCGGATCCAGAAACCATACCTACAACACTGTTTGGAATATGTGGATTTAGGTCGATCTGGCAGATACGCTAACTTTCTTCACCTATACCAAAACACGCCCAGAGCCGAGGGCAACATAAGTAGTTCATAATTAATGATACTTAGTAATTTAAGGGTAAAAAAGAGTAGGCTAGATTGGGGCTTACTCAAGGAAATATTCCCCAGGGGCCTACTACGGTAGGTACGGGATTGGCGCTCCCGGGGTCCCGAGTCACACTTCTGATTGGGCTCCTCTAAGAGGTGAGAGGGCATATGCCGAACGCCCAATCATCTGTGGTCCACAAACTTGTTGGACCAATTTCCAGTTGCCTCGCTGAACACAGCCTGACGGATACCGCTGCGCCTGACGGAGGAGGGGAGTCCCAAGGGTTCACTGGGTAATGTGCAATTACTAGCACTTGCGTATGATACAGGAATATGGTGGTATCCGCTGATAGAGGCTAGAACCGGGCAAGGGCCAATACGTGAGCTGTTACACTTCTGAAGGCGATTGGGTCCCTCTGTCTATGTATTGGGAGGTGAGACCCAAAGGTGAGCAAAGTCGAGGGTAGGACTCTGATCTAAGCTGAGGTGGCGCACAGGATGTGAGCATGCCAACGAAGATATGTATAAAAGTGGTGGATATAACGTCTATGGATCCAAAATATCCAAAGCAAAAACCAGGCTTCTTGTTAAAGAAGTAGTCAAGTCTTGTGGTCCTCGCTACTTGCTTATTCATAGAAAAAATGATGAAAGGAAATTTATATCGGTGAACTCTTTTGTAGTTCAAAAGGGTCTAGGGAAGATGGCTGGTTCGGTTAAGACGTGCATTAGATCCTGTAATGGCAAGCTCCTGGTTGAAGCGCATTCAGCTACCAAGGCGGTGAAAATACGTAAAGCCAACTAGTTAGGCAGCTATCCGGTTAAGGTTGAGAACTATTTTTATGTTCTGATATTTATTATGCATTGTATGAAGTACAACGTACAAACTAATAGGTAGGATATCAGTTATACAAGGTGGCTTAAAGGAAAAGTATATAGACGTTAAGTTATGGATAAGTGCTTGGGTTGTGCCACAAAAAAGAAAATGAGAAGCTACTGTCATAGAATGAAGTTTAATGGTAATAACACAAATATGAAATGTAATCGATGTGCAGAATTTGTTTATAAGAAATGCACAAGTAAGATAATAAAATGTTACAGGTGCGACATTTGGAAAATATTGAAAAGATACGCCACGATAACAGTTGAAACGCTTTCTTGACTATACAACCTTTAGGTATAATGTTGAAATTCATCAGAATAAATAAAAAATGGTAGCCATAGGATGAAAAAGGTGTTGGGGTATCTGTTAAAAGATTATAAGGTGACAGCAAGGCCATGGGGTGTTCTGTCGATTTACATATACCATTTCGGTACTCCTGATCCTTATTTCTCCGCATCGTCGTGTTTTCAATCAACAAAGTAGAGATAGTTAATAACACCGCAGCTGTAATGATGCTAGGTTGTATATAACTAGATTTCAGGTAATTGGTTAGTATATCCATCTCCTGGCAATAGATTCCGATGAAACGTTTAGGCTATATAATTTATACAGTACTTCTTGTGTTAACCATTTTTAGGTCATGAGTGGTAAACGTTCTTCGCCATATCTTATTATGTTTGATTGACAGAGTAGTGGTTATTTATGATGCCTGCGACATGAAGCACTTCCTATATTGTAACCTACCTTTGGAGCACATCATCTAAAATTCATTAAAACAATCCTTTCCGGCTTACCAGAAAAAATGCGAGGGAGTTGGGAAGTTTAGGGTGGTGCCGGAATGTTGCCATGGTAGCTCAGGTGGTCAGAGATGCTACACGTAATGTCGATGATCCCTGTTTCAAATCCGAGCAATGGCATTGAATTTTTCAGTCTAATTCTACCTTTTTTCAACCTTAGGCCTTTCAAGGTGTTATGTGGAAGAACAATTATTTACCAACATTTAGAAGAGTTAGGTGAAGGATAGATGGAAGGTCACAACCTTCCGGCAATTTGAGGATGTTGAAACATGAGGATTGCATATGTACTGCATCATTTAACCGGACAGGGAGAGAATACTTTTGGATACAGTTTCACCGCTGAGAATGAAGGAATTGCAGTACTTGCAAAATGAATTTAGTATTCTCAACTGCAGGTTCTAATGTAAGGCGTGAAAAATTAAAGCATCTAAGTAGGGGAACAAATCATAAAGCTAATTGGGAAGCTGAGTTGCATCGCTTTCTTTACGCTTCTATGCTGTGTACATTTTGTCAGAGCTAAAACTGATTAAGTTTGATAGTGTTAGTTTTTCATATGTGTCTCTTTCAGGTGGTGTGGTTTCTACAACATGAAGATATTGTGTTAAAAGTACGACATGTCTGTGTATGGAGCGTTGCACTGCACTCGTTGATATGAAAATGCGTGTAGGGCACTCTCCATTCATAGATGTGTGTCAAATGGCATACTGATATACAGAAGGTTTCAGTTCTTTATTATGTTTCTAAACAACAAATTTTTTTTCAATATTAGGTAAACATGTAAGTGTGCATTGGTGATGTGCTGCATGTATTTTCATACACCAAACTTCCCATATTTTGTTCTCTGTTGCATCACATTTAATCACAGTTACTAATTATTAGCAGGAGGAGAATCTCATCCAATTGTATTCTGATAATTATACGGACCTCTTCGACTACCAGATGGCAAGCGCTAGGAAACCCATTTCATAATTCGGGAGCAATAAACGAGTTCTTTCTTTAAAAATTCTAGGTGTTGAATAGGATTGAACTGTGCTGAAATACCAGATGAGGCTAAAATAAGAGCAGGGTTTATTATGCCACATATCTTGGTGTTACTGGAGTTGAGTTTGCTGTGTTTGGAGATGTTTTACATTGCAAGCAATTCTTAGGGTTTTATTAATTACAGAAAATAACACGAGAGTTGGTGTTTGGTCAAAACCGAAGGCGCTTCATTGTGATAATTTGCCAAATTGTTTCTACAGATTTTTTTCAGGGTGTAAGTAACGTATTTTTCTTCACTTTAGCATACAAATACTTTCATTAGGACCATTGAAGTCATGTTAGCAGGTCAGCTGATGCAGTAGCCTGTGGATTCTCTGTCTTGTAGTTCAAAGGATTCTCATACCACTACGTCAGGGTCCTGGCATTGCTCCACTGCAGATGGTTATAATGGCATGAAAGTTCAAAAGTTTAGTGTAAGACAATGGTGCGTTATGCTTGCTTCTACTGTGTTAAGGATCGCATGCTGAGGTGCTATATATAGTGCCTATGTCTTATTATCTTAATTTCAGTACATAAAACTCTAAGTTTCTTTGAGATAGAATCTGAGTTGACTGGAAATATCTAGGCTGTGTCGCAACGGGGCTTTATTCAGACCTCTATTGTTGTTGATGGTAAGGTTCCGGATCCAGAAACCATACCTACAATACTGTTTTGAAAATGTGGATTTAGGTCGATCTGGCAGATACGCTAACTTTCTTCACTTATACCAAAACAAGCCCAGAGCCGAGGGCAACATAAGTAGTTCATTCTTATTTGTTTAAGCATAAAAAAGAGTAGGTTAGATTGGGGCTTTCTCAAGGAAATATTCCCCAGGGGACTACTACGGTAGGTACGGGATTGGCGCTCCCGGGGTCCCGAGTCACACTTCTGATTGGGCTCCTCTAAGAGGTGAGAGGGCATATGCAGAACGCCCAATCATCTGTGGTCCACAAACTTGTTGGACCAATTTCCAGTTGCCTCCCTGAACACAGTCTGACGGAAACTGCTGCGCGGGACGGAGGAGGGGAGTCCCAAGGGTTAACTGGGTAATGCGTAACTACTAGCACTTGCGTATGATACAGGAATATGGTGGTATCCACTGATAGAGGCTTGACCCGGGCAAGAGCCCTTACGTGAGCTGTTACACTTCTGAAGGCGATTGGGTCCCTCTGTCTATGTATTGGGAGGTGAGACCCAAAGGTGAGCAAAGTCCAGGGTAGGACTCTCATCTAAGTTGAGGTGGCGCACAGGATGTGAGCATGCCAACGGAGATATGTATAATAGTGGAGGATATAACGTCTATGGATCCAAAATATCCAAAGCAAAAACCAGGCTTCTTGGTAAAGACGTAGTCAAGTCTTGTGGTCCTCGCTACTTGGTTATTAATAGAAAAAATGAAGAAAGGAAATTTATATCGGTGAACTCTTTTGTAGTTCAAAAGGGTCTAGGTAAGATGTCTGGTTCGGTTAAGACTTGCATTAGATCCTGTAATGGCAAGCTCCTGGTTGAAGCGCATTCAGCTACCCAGGCGGTGAAAATACGTAAAGCCAACAAGTTAGGCAGCTAACCGGTTAAGGTTGAGAACTATTTTTATGTTCTGATATTTACTATGCATTGTATGAAGTACAATGTACACAGCTAATAGGTAGGATATCAGTTATGCAAGGTGGCTTGAAGGAAAAGTATATAGACGTTAAGTTATGGATAAGAGCTAGGGTTGTGCCACAACAAAGAAAATGAGAAGCTACTGTCATAGAATGAAGTGTAATGGAAATAAAACCAATATGAAATGTATTTGATGTGCAGAATTTGTTTATAAGAAATGCACAAGTAAGATAATAAAATGTTACAGGTGCGACATTTGGAAAATATTGAAAAGATACGCCACGATAACAGTTGAAACGCTTTCTTGACTATACAACCTTTAGGTATAATGTTGAAATTCATCAGAATAAATAAAAAATGGTAGCCATAGGATGAATAAGGTGTTGGGGTATATGTTAAAACATTATAAGGTGATAGCAAGGCCATGGGGTGTTCTGTCGATTTACATCTACCATTTCGGTACTCCTGATCCTTATTTCTCCGCATCGTCGTGTTTTCAATCAACAAAGTAGAGATAGTTAATAACACCGCAGCTGTAATCATGCTAGGTTGTATATAAATAGATTTCAGGAAATTGGTTAGTATATCCATCTCCTGGCAATAGATTCCGATGAAACTTTTTAGGCTATATAATTTATACAGTACTTCTTGTGTTAACCATTTTTAGGTCATGAGTGGTAAACGTTCTTCGCCATCTCTTATTATGTTTGATTGACGGTGTAGTGTTTATTTATGATGCCTGCAACGTGAAGCACTTCCTATATTGTAACCTACCTTTGGGGCATATCATCTAAAATTCAATAAAATAATCCTTTCCGGAAATCCTACCAGAAAAAATGCAAGGGAGGTGGGAAGTTTAGGGTGGTGGCGGAATGTTGCCATGGTAGCTCATTTGGTCAGAGCAGCGACACGTAATGTCGATGATCCCTGTTTCAAATCCGGGCAATCACATTGAATTTTTCAGTCTGATTCTACATTTTCATCCTAAGGTTTGTTCCAGGTATGTGTGGATGGGCAATTGTTTGCCAACATTTAAAAGAGTTAGGGAAGGACAGATGAAAAGCCATAATGTTCCAGCACTTTGGGAATGTTCTAACATGATCATTGCACATATACTGTATCGTTGAATGGGAAAGGGAGTGACTAAGTTTGGATATAACTTCAGCAGTGAGAATGGAGGAACTTCAGTACTTGCAAAATGAATTTGGTATCCTCAGCTGCAGGTTGTAATATAAGGCGTGTAACATTAAAGAACCTAAGTAGTGGAACAAATCATAAAGCTAATTTGGAAGTTCTGTACCATCGCTTTCTTTACACTTCTATGCTGTACACATTTTATCAGAGCTAAAAATGATGAAGCCTGATGGTGTTAGTGTTTAATAGGTGTCTCTTTCAGGTGGTGGAGTTTCTACATCATGAAGTTATTATGCTAGGAAGAACGACATGTCTGTGTTTGGTGATTGCACTATACGCGTATATATGAAAGTGCGAGTAGTACACTCACCATTCATAGCTGTGTGTCAAATCCCATACTGATATAGAGAAGGTTTCAGTGCTTTATTATGTTTCTAAGCAAGAGATTTATTTTTCAATATCAGGTAAATACGTTGGTGTGCATTAGTGATGGTCTGCATGTATCTTCATACACCAGACTTCCCATATTTTCTTTCGTGCTGCATCACATTGAATCACAGTTACTGATTATTAGCAGGAGGAGAAACTCTTCCTATTGCAATCTCATAATTGATACGGACCTCTTCGACTACCAGATGGCAAGCGCACGGAAACGCATTTCATAATTCCAGAACAATAAAAGAGTTCGTACTTTAAAAATTCTAGGTGTTGGATAGGATTGAACTGTGCTGAAATACCAGATGAGGTTTTAATAACAGCAGGGTTTTTTACCCCACATAGGTTCATATTACTGGAGCTGTGTTTACTATGTTTGAAGGTGTTTTACATTGCAAGAAATCTCTTGGTTTTTATTCATTACAGAAAATAACATGAAAGCTGGTGTTTGGTCAAAGCCGAAGGCGCTTCATAGTGATAATTTACTAAATGGTCCTTAACGATTTTTACCAGGGTGTAATAAACATATTTTTCTCCATTTCAGCACACAACTATTCTCATTATGACGGGTGAAGACATGTAATCAGGACCTGTGATATTGTTGAATTTGGATTCTTATGTCTTTTAATTTAAAAGAATTCAAATTCACCTATATCACAGCCCTGGCTATTAATCTACTGCAGACGGTTATAATGGAATGAAGATTGAAAACCTTCGAGTGAGACAATGGTGATTGCTTTGAGTTATCTTGGCTTCCACTGTGTTAACAATGGTATACAGCAGTGTGATGTATATTGGCTGTGTCTTGCTTTGTTAATTCCATTACATGAAACTAAAATTTTTCTGAAATAGCATCTGGTTTGCATGAAAATACCAAGGTTCTGGCTGAAAAGGCTTTGTTTAGAGCTCTAAAGTTGTTGGTGATGGTGTTACGGACCACGGAACCATACCTATAACGCTTATTGGATATGTGGGATTTGGTCGAACGGGACAGATATGCTAGGTTTCTTCACGTTACCCAGAACCAAAAGCGCAGTCCCAAGAGGAACATAAGAAATTGTAATTAATAGTAATGAGTCGTTTGTGAATAGAAAAGCCCACGGAACAACGGGTTTTCTCACTTAAGTTACTATTCCGCTGAAATTATATGTTTATTCACGTATTACGTAAGTATTTTGCGAGGTTGACATTCCATTTTTTGCTTGCATACTGCTGTGAATTGCTGTGCACGCAATCATAGAACATTTTGGTAGAGAAAATCCGTGTTTCAATTCCCGGCTATGGCATTGAATTTTTCAGCCCTGTGATTCTACCATTCCAACCTTGTCAAACACACGGCTTGTGTGGAACGGAAAGGAGAACATATTAGGTTAAAGCTTCTGAGAATCCAGTGTAGGTTTAAGTTCAGTACGTTCGGCGGCGCTTAAGTCAATACATTAAATTAGTGACGCAAAGGAAATTCTGAGGAATGAGAAGGGTTGAAGTAGTAACGGCCAGAGACGCACATGAACAGTGTTGAATATATCCCCGGCTGCGAAAAAACGTCGGATGGGAAAGATTTATAGACAGAGCTAAAATAAATAAAGAGGCGTGTAATTAAATTAGAGAAATACTCTGATACCTGCACTAGTACATACATTCGTTGGTACTCACCTTCATGCAATCGTTTGTGCGTAGTTTTACTCTGGTACCATCTTGAATGCGTACTGCTGGTGTGATATTTTAAGCGCTTAGTGACACACTTTTGTGAGTAGGATTACTTCGCTATTGCGAGTGATCACACAGACAAGCATTATAGCGAGTTACGCCAAGTTACACTTCTACTTTCTTTTATTGCGGAAACATTTATTTCTAACCGTAAGTTTAATACACCAGAAGTTAGCAAATGCAGTTGTTATAATTGCGAGTGCTACAATTCATAATCAGTTTCATTCTTTGTCTTCAAACGGTCAGTAATTCACTTCACAAGCTCAAGTATGACATTACATTAAATTTCTCTTTCGGTTTGACTGGTGTCTTCCTTTAACAATACGCCCATGCATAACCTGAGAGAAGTGTAATCGATGTGAAGAATTTGTTTATACGAAATGCACTGCTAAGATAATAAAATGTTACAGGTGCGACATTTAGAATATACTGAAAAGATACGCCACGATAGCAGTTGAAACGCTTTCTTGACTATACAACTTTTAGGTATAATGTTTAAAATCTACAGAATAGCTCACAAATGGTAGCCATAAGGTGAAAAATGTGTTAGGGTATATGTTAAAAAATTATGAGATGATAGGAAGGCCATGGGGTATTCTGTAGATGTAGGTACATCTACCATTTGGGTATTCCTGATCCTTATTCCTCCGTATCGTCGTGTTTTCAATCAACAAAGAAAGTATAGTTAAAAATACCGCAGCTGTAATGATGCTAGGTTGTGCATAAATGCATTTCAGGAAATTGGTTAGTATATTCATCTACTGGCAATAGATTGCGATCAAACGTTTAGGCTATATAATGTATACAGTACTTCTAATGTTAACGATTATTAGGTCATGAGTGGTAAACGTTCTTCCCAACATCTTATGATATATGATTGACAGGGTAGTGATTATTTATGATGCCTGCGACGTGAAGCACTTCCTATATTGTAAACTAACTTTGGAGCCTACCATATAAAATTCAATAAAGCAATCCTTTTCCGACTTAGCAGAAAAAAACGGGAGGGAGTTTGGGAATTTAGTGTGCTGCCGGAATGTTTGTCATGCTAGCTCAGTTGGTCAGAGAAGCGACACGTAATGTTGATAATCCCTGATTCAAATCCGGGCAATGACATTGAATTTTTCAGTCTGATTCTACTTTTTTCAACCTAAGGCCGTTCAATGTGTGTGTTTTAAGAAACATTATTTACCAACATTAGAAGAGTTAGGGAAGGCCAGAAGAAAAGCCACAATCTTCCGCCACTTTGAGGATGTTGAAACATGAACACTGCATATATACTGAATCGTTTAATAGGAAAGGGAGAGAATATGTTTGGATACAATTTCACCGCTGAGAATGAACGGATTTCAGTACTTGAAAAATGAATTTAGTATTCTCAACTGCAGGTTCTAATGTAATGCAGGTAAAACTAAAGCATCTACCTAGGGGAACAAATCATAAAGCTAATTATGAAGCTCTGTTGCATCGCTTTCTTTACGCTTCTATGCTGTGCACATTTTGTCAGAGCTAAAACTAATGAAGTCTAATAGTGTTAGTTTTTAATAGGGGTCTCTTTCAGGTGGTGTGGTTTCTACAACATGAAGATATTGTGCTAGGAAGGACGACATGTCTGTGTGTGGAGGGTAGCACTGCACTCGTTGATATGAAAATGCGTGTAGTGCACTCTCCATTCATAGATGTGTGTCAAATCCCATACTGATATACAGAAGCTTTCAGTGGTTTATTATGTTTCTAAACAACAGCTTTATTTTTCAATACTAGGCAAACATGTTAGTGTGTATTAGTGATGTGCTGCATGTATCTTCATACACCAAACTTCCCATATTTTGTTCTCTGTTGCATCACATTTAATCACAGTTACTAATTATTAGCAGGAGGAGAATCTCATCCAATTATATTCTGATAATTATACGGACCTCTTCGACTACCAGATGGCAAGCGCAGGTTAAACCATTTCATAATTCGGGAGCAATAAACGAGTTCTTTCTTTAAAAATTTTAGGTGTTGAATAGGACTGAACTGTGCTGAAATACCAGATGAGGCTTTAATAAGAGCAGAGTTTTTTATGCCACATATCTTGATGTTACTGGAGTTGACTTTGCTGTGTTTGGAGATGTTCTACATTGCAAGCAATTCTTTGGGTTTTATTAATTACAGAAAATAACACGAGAGTTGGTGTTTGGTCAAAGCCGAAGGCGCTGAATTGTGATTATTTACCAAATTGTCTATACAGATTTTTTTCAGGGTGTAAGTAACGTATTTTTCTTCACTTTAGCATACAAATACTTTCATTAGGACCATTGAAGTCATGTTAGCAGGTCATCTGATGCAGTAGCATGTGGATTCTTTGTTTTTAGTTCAAAGGATTCTCATACCACTACGTCAGGGTCCTGGCATTGCTCCACTGCAGATGGTTATAATGGCATGAAGGTTCAAAAGCTTAGTGTAGGACAATGGTGCGTGATCCTTGCTTCTACAGTGTTAAGGATCGCATGCCGCAATGCTATATATAGTGCTTATGTCTTATTATCTTAATTTTAATACATCGAACTCTAAGTTTCTTTGAGATAGAATCTGAGTTGACTGGAAATATCTAGGCTGTGTCGCAACGGGGATTTATTCAGACCTCTATTGTTGTTGATGGTAAGGTTCCGGATCCAGAAACCATATCTACAACACTGTTTGGAATATGTGGATTTAGGTCGATCTGGCAGATACGCTAACTTTCTTCACCTATACCAAAACAAGCCCAGAGCCGAGGGCAACATAAGTAGTTCATAATTAATGATACTTAGTAATTTAAGGGTAAAAAAGAGTAGGCTAGATTGGGGCTTACTCAAGGAAATATTCCCCAGGGGCCTACTACGGTAGGTACGGGATTGGCGCTCCCGGGTTCCCGAGTCACAATTCTGATTGGGCTCCTCTAAGAGGTGAGAGGGCATATGCCGAACGCCCAATCATCTGTGGTACACAAACTTGTTGGACCAATTTCCAGTTGCCTCGCTGAACACAGCCTGACGGATACCGCTGCGCCTGACGGAGGAGGGGAGTCCCAAGGATTCACTGGGTAATGTGCAATTACTAGCACTTGCGTATGATACAGGAATATGGTGGTATCCGCTGATAGAGGCTAGAACCGGGCAAGGGCCAATACGTGAGCTGTTACACTTCTGAAGGCGATTGGGTCCCTCTGTCTATGTATTGGGAGGTGAGACCCAAAGGTGAGCAAAGTCCAGGGTAGGGCTCTGATCTAAGCTGAGGTGGCGCACAGGATGTGAGCATGCCAACGAAGATATGTATAAAACTGGTGGATATAACGTCTATGGATCCAAAATATCCAAAGCAAAAACCAGGCTTCTTGGTAAAGAAGTAGTCAAGTCTTGTGGTCCTCGCTACTTGGTTATTAATAGAAAAAATGAAGAAAGGAAATTTATATCGGTGAACTCTTTTGTAGTTCAAAAGGGCCTAGGGTAGATGGCTGGTTAGGTTAAGACGTGCATTAGATCCTGTAATGGCAAGCTCCTGGTTGAAGCGCATTCAGCTACCCAGGCGGTGAAAATACGTAAAGCCAACTAGTTAGGCAGCTATCCGGTTAAGGTTGAGAACTATTTTTATGTTGTGATATTTATTATGCATTGTATGAAGTACAACGTACACAACTAATAGGTAGGATATCAGTTATACAAGGTGGCATAAAGGAAAAGTATATAGACGTTAAGTTATGGATAAGTGCTTGGGTTGTGCCACAACAAAGAAAATGAGAAGCTAATGTCATAGAATGAAGTTTAATGGTAATAACACAAATATGAAATGTAATCGATGTGCAGAATTTGTTTATAAGAAATGCACAAGTAACATAATAAAATGTTACAGGTGCGACATTTGGAAAATATTGAAAAGATACGCCACGATAACAGTTGAAACGCTTTCTTGACTATACAACCTTTAGGTATAATGTTGAAATTCATCAGAATAAATAAAAAATGGTAGCCATAGGATGAAAAAGGTGTTGGGGTATCTGTTAAAAGATTATTAGGTGATAGCGAGGCCATGGGGTTTTCTGTCGATTTACATCTACCATTCTACCTTTTTTCAACCTTAGGCCTTTCAAGGTGTTATGTGGAAGAACAATTATTTACCAACATTTAGAAGAGTTAGGTGAAGGATAGATGGAAGGTCACAACCTTCCGGCAATTTGAGGATGTTGAAACATGAGGATTGCATATATACTGCATCATTTAACCGGACAGGGAGAGAATACGTTTGGATACAGTTTCACCGCTGAGAATGAATGAATTTCAGTACTTGCAAAATGAATTTAGTATTCTCATCTGCAGGTTCTAATGTAAGGCGTGAAAAATTAAAGCATCTAAGTAGGGGAACAAATCATAAAGCTAATTGGGAAGCTGAGTTGCATCGCTTTCTTTACGCTTCTATGCTGTGTACATTTTGTCAGAGCTAAAACTGATTAAGTTTGATAGTGTTAGTTTTTAATATGTGTCTCTTTCAGGTGGTGTGGTTTCTACAACATGAAGATATTGTGCTAGGAAGTACGACATGTCTGTGTATGGAGCGTTGCACTGCACTCGTTGATATGAAAATGCGTGTAGTGCACTCTCTATTCATAGATGTGTGTCAAATCCCATACTGATATACAGAAGGTTTCAGTGTTTTATTATGTTTCTAAACAACAATTTTTTTTTCAATATTAGGTAAACATGTAAGTGTGCATTGGTGATGTGCTGCATGTATTTTCATACACCAAACTTCCCATATTTTCTTTTGTGCTGCATCACATTTAATCACAGTTACAGATTATTAGCAGGAGGAGAAATTCTTCCTACTGCAATCTCATAATTGATACGGACCTCTTCGACTACCAGATGGCAAGCGCACGGAAACCAATGTCATAATTCGGGAGCAATAAAAGAGTTCGTTCTTTAAAAATTCTAGGTGTTGGTTAGGATTGAACTGTGCTGAAATACCAGATGCGGTTTTAATAACAGCAGGGTTTTTTACGCCACATAGGTTGATGTTACTGGAGTAGTGTTTACTGTGTTTGAAAGTGTTTTACATTGCAAGCAGTGTCTTTTTTTATTCATTACAGAAAATAACATGAAAGCTGGTGTTTGATGAAAGCCGAAGGTGCTTCATAGTGATAATTTACTAAATGTTCTATAAAGATTTTTTTCAGGGTGAAAGAAACATATTTTTGTCCATTTCAGCTCACAACTATTCTCATTATGGCGGGTGAAGACATGTAAGCAGGATCTATGATATCGTTGAATTTGGGTTCTTTATGTCTTTTAATTTAAAGAATTCAAATTCAACTATATCATAACCCTGGCTATTAATCTACTGCAGAAGGTTATAATGGAATGAAGATTGAAAAGCTTCGAGTGAGACAGTGGTGATTGCTTTGAGTTATCTTGGCTTCCACTGTGTTAACAATGGTATACTGCTGAGCTATGTATATTGGCTGTGTCTTGCTTTCTTAATTCCATTACATGAAACTATAATTTTTCTGAAATGGCATTTGACTTGCATGTAAATACCAAGGTTCTGGCTGAAAAGGCTTTATTTAGAGCTCTAAAGTTGTTGGTGATGGTGTTACGGACCGGGGAACCATACATTTAACGTTTATTGGATATGTGGGATTTGGTCGAACTGGGCAGATACGCTAGGTTTCTTCACGCATGCCAAAACCAAAACCCCTGTCCCAAGGGAAACATAAGAAATTGTAATTATTAATAATCAGTCGTTTGTGAATAGAAAAGTGCAAGGAACAACGGGTTTTCTCACCTAAGTTACTATTCCACTGAAATTATATGTTAATTCACGTATTGCGTAAGTATTTTGCGCTTTAGACATCCCATTTTTTGCTTGCGTACTGCTGTGAATTGCTGTGCACGCAATCATACAACATTTTGGTAGAGAAAGATCCGTGTTTCAATTCCCGGCTATGGCATTGAATTTTTCAGCCCTGTGATTCTATCTTTCCAACCTTGTCAAACACACGGCTTGTGTGGAAGAACAGTTAATTCCAACATTTTAATGATGAATTATGGAAAGGGATGAATAAATAATTATATAAGTGCACAGCAGTAAAAAGGAGAAATAATTTTAATAAATCATTTCCGTATATATAATCGATGATTAATGTAATAATCTTGAGCACAATGATATGTCCAGAAAGAAGACGGTCATCAGCGACCCATGTAAGAAAGTCACGTAGCAACGGAAAGGAGAACATATTAGGTTAAAGCTTCTGAGAATCCAGCATAGGTTTAAATTCAGTACGTTCGGCGGCGCTTAAGTCAATTCAGTAAATTAGTGACGCAAAGGAAATTCTGAGGAAAGAGAAAGGTTGAAGTAGTAACGGCCAGAGACGCACATGAAGAGTGTTGAATATATCCCCGGCTGCGAAAAAACGTCGGAAGGGAAACATTTATAGACACAGCTAAAATAAATAAAGAGGCGCGTAAGGAAATCAGAGAGTTACTCTGATACCTGCACTGGTACATACATTTGTTGTACTCACCTTCATGCAATCGTTTGTGCGTAGTTTTACTCTGGTACCATCTTGAATGCGTACTGCTGGTGTGATATTTTAAGCGCTTAGTGACACGCTTTTGTGAGCAGGATTACTTCGCTATTGGGAGTGATCACGCAGACAAGCATTATAGCGAGTCACGCCAAGTTACGCTTCTACTTTCTTTTATTGCAGAAACATTTATTTCTAACCTAAAGTTTAATACACCAGAAGTTAGCAAATGCAGTTGTTATAATTGCGAGTGCTACAATTCATAATCAGTTTCATTCTTTGTCTTCAAACGGTCGGTAGCTCACTCACAAGCTCAAGTATGACATCACATTAAATTTCTCTTTCAGTTTGACTGGTGTCTTCCTTTAACAATACGCCCACGCATAACCTGAGAGAAATGTAATCGATGTGCGGAATTTGTTTATAAGAAATGCACAGGTAAGATAATAAAATGTTACAGTTGCGACATTTAGAATATACTGACATGATACGCCACGATAACAGTTGACACGCATTCTTGACTGTACAACTTTTAGGTATAATGTTGAAAGTCAACAGAATAGATCACAAATGGTAGCCATAAGGTAAAAAAGGTGTTAGGGTATATGTTAAAACATTATAAAATGATAGGAAGGCCATGGGGTATTCTGTAGATGTAGGTACATCTACCATTTGGGTACTCCTGATCCTTATTTCTCCGCATTGTCGTGTTTTCAATCAACAAAGAAAAGATAGTTAATAACACCGCAGCAGTAATGATGAGAGATTGTGTATAAATACATTTCAGGAAACTGGCTAGTATATTCATCTACTGACAATAGATTGCGATGAAACTTTTAGGCTATATAATTTATACAGTACTTCTAGTGTTAACCATTATTAGGTCCTGAGCGGTAAACGTTCTTCCCCATATCTTATGATATATGATTGACAGGGTAGTGGTGATTTATGATGCCTGCGACGTGAAGCACTTCCTATATTGTAATCTACCTTTGGAGGATACCATATAAAATTCAATAAAACAATCCTTTCCGACTTAACAGAAAAAATGCGAGCGAGTTAGGGAATTTAGTGTGGTGCCGCAATGTTTGCCATGCTAGCTCAGTTGGTCAGAGCAGCGACACGTAAAGTCGATGATCCCTGTTTCAAATCCGGCAACGCCATTGCATTTTTCAGTCTGATTCTTCTTTTTTCAACCTAAGGCCATTCAATGTCTGTGTTTTAAGAACAATTATTTACCAACATTTAGAAGAGTTAGGGAAGAACAGATGAAAAGTATTAATCTTCCAGCACTTTGTTGACACATTAAATTGCGTATATATATACTGTATCGTTGAATGGGAAAGGGAGCGAATAGGTTTCGATAAAATTTCCGCAGTGAGAATGGAAGAATTTCAGTACTTGCAAAATTAATTTGGTATTCTCACCTGCAGGTTCTAGTGTAAGGCGTGTAAAATTAAAGCATCAACTTAGGGGAACAAATCATAAAGCTAATTAGTAAGCTCTGTTGCATCGCTTTCTTTACACTTCTATGCTGTGCACATTTTGTCAGAGCTGAAAATGATGAAGTCTGATAGTGTTAGTTTTTAATAGATGTCTCTTTCAGGTGGTGTGGTTTCTACAACCTGAAGATATTTTGCTAGGAAGGACGACATGTCTGTGTGTGGAGGGTAGCACTGCACTCGTTGATATGAAAATGCGTGTAGTGCACTCTCCATTCATAGATGTGTGTCAAATCCCATACTGATATACAGAAGCTTTCAGTGGTTTATTATGTTTCTAAACAACAGCTTTATTTTTCAATACTAGGCAAACATGTTAGTGTGTATTAGTGATGTGCTGAATGTATCTTCATACACCAAACATTCCATATTTTCTTCTCTGTTGCATTACATTTAATCACAGTTACTAATTATTAGCAGAAGGAAAATCTCCTTCAATTGCATTCTGATAATTATACGGACCTCTTCGACTACCAGATGGCTAGCGCAGAGAAACCCATTTCATAAAATTGGGAGCAATAAACAAGTTCATTCTTTAAAACTTCTAGGTGTTGGATAGGATTGAACTGTGCTGAAATACCAGATGAGGCTTTAATAAGAGCAGAGTTTTTTATGCCACATATCTTGATGTTATTGGAGTTGAGTTTGCTGTGTTTGGATGTGTTTTACATGCAAGCAATTTTTTTGGTTTTATTAATTATAGAAAATAACACGAGAGTTCGTGTTTGGTCAAAGCCGAAGGCGCATGATTGTGGTAATTTACCAAATTGTCTATACAGATTTTTTTCAGGGTGTAAGTAACACATTTTTCTTCATTTCAGCATACAAATACTTTCATTAGGACCACTGAAGGCATGTCAGCAGGTCACCTGATTCAGTAGTATGTGGATTCTCTGTCTTGTAGTTCAAAGGATTTTCATACCACTACGTCAGGGTCCTGGCATTGCTCCACTGCAGATGGTTATAATGGCATGAAGGTTCAAAAGCTTAGTGTAGGACAATGGTGCGTGATCCTTGCTTCTACAGTGTTAAGGATCGCATGCCGCAATGCTATATATAGTGCTTATGTCTTATTATCTTAATTTTAATACATCAAACTCTAAGTTTCTTTGAGATAGAATCTGAGTTGACTGGAAATATCTAGGCTGTGTCGCAACGGGGATTTATTCAGACCTCTATTGTTGTTGATGGTAAGGTTCCGGATCCAGAAACCATATCTACAACACTGTTTGGAATATGTGGATTTAGGTCGATCTGGCAGATACGCTAACTTTCTTCACCTATACCAAAACAAGCCCAGAGCCGAGGGCAACATAAGTAGTTCATAATTAATGATACTTAGTAATTTAAGGGTAAAAAAGAGTAGGCTAGATTGGGGCTTACTCAAGGAAATATTCCCCAGGGGCCTACTACGGTAGGTACGGGATTGGCGCTCCCGGGGTCCCGAGTCACACTTCTGATTGGGCTCCTCTAAGAGGTGAGAGGGCATATGCCGAACGCCCAATCATCTGTGGTACACAAACTTGTTGGACCAATTTCCAGTTGCCTCGCTGAACACAGCCTGACGGATACCGCTGCGCCTGACGGAGGAGGGGAGTCCCAAGGGTTCACTGGGTAATGTGCAATTACTAGCACTTGCGTATGATACAGGAATATGGTGGTATCCGCTGATAGAGGCTAGAACCGGGCAAGGGCCAATACGTGAGCTGTTACACTTCTGAAGGCGATTGGGTCCCTCTGTCTATGTATTGGGAGGTGAGACCCAAAGGTGAACAAAGTCCAGGGTAGGTCTCTCACCTAAGCTGAGGTGGCGCACAGGATGTGAGCATGCCAACGGAGATATGTATAATAGTGGAGGATATAACACCTATGGATCCAAAATATCCAAAGCAAACACCACGCTTCTTGCAAAAGAAGTAGTCAAGTCTTGTGGTCCTCGCTACTTTGTTATTGTTAGAAAAAGTGAAGAAAGGAAATTTATATCGGTGAACTCTTTTGTAGTGCGAAAGGGTCCAGGTAAGATGGCTGGTTCGGTTAAGAGGTGCATTAGATCCTGTAATGGCAAGCTGCTGGTTGAAGCGCATTCAGCAACCCAGGTGGCGAAAATACTTAAAACCAACAAGTTAGGGAGCTATCCGTTTAAGGTTGAGAACTATTTTTTATGTTCTGATAATTAGTATGCATTGTATAAAGTACAATGTACACAACTAATAGGTAGGACATCAGTTATGCAAGGTGGCTTAAAGGAAAGGTATATAGACGTTAAGTTATGGATAAGAGCTTGGGTTGTGCCACAACAAAGAAAATGAGAAGCCACTGCCATATAATGAAGCGTAATGGTTATAAAACCAATATGAAATGCAATCGATGTGCAGAATTTGTTTATAAGAAATGCACAGGTAAGATAATTAAATGTTACAGGTGCGACATTTGGAAAATATTGAAAAGGTACGCCACGATAGCAGTTGAAACGCTTTCTTGACTATACAACTTTTAGGTATAATGTTGAAATTCATCAGAATAAATAAAAAATGGTAGCCATAGGATGAAAAAGGTGTTAGGGTATATGTTAAAACATTATAAGGTGATAGCAAGGCCATGGGGTTTTCTGTGGATTTACATCTACCATTTCGGTACTCCTGATCCTTATTTCTCCGCATCGTCGTGTTTTCAATCAGGAAGTTTAGGGTGGTCCAGGAATGTTGCCATGGTAGCTCAGTTGGTCAGAGCAGCGACACGTAATGTCGATGATCCCAGTTTCAAATCCGGGCAATGGCATTGAATTTTTTAGTTTAATTCTAGTTTTTTCAAGCTAAGGCCTTTCAAGGTGTGTGTGGAAGAACAATTATTTCCCAACATTTTGAAGAGTTAGGTGAAGGACAGATGGAAGGTCACAATCTTCCGGCACTTTGAGGATGTTGAAACATGAGGATTGCATATATACTGCATCGTTTAATCGGACAGGGAGAGAATATGTTCGGATACAATTTCACCGGGGAGAATGAAAGAATTTTAGTACTCGCAAAATGAATTTAGTATTCTCTCCTGCAGGTTCTAATGTAAGGAGTTTAACATTAAAGCATCTAAGTAGGGGAACAAATCTTAAAGCTAATTAGGAAGCTCTGTTGCATCGGTTTCTTTACACTTCTATGCTGTGCAGATTTTGTCGGTGCTAAAAATGATGAAGCCTGATGGTGTTAGTATTTAATAGGTGTCTCTTTCAGGTGGTGGAGTTTCTACATCATGAAGCTATTATGCTAGGAAGGACGACATGTCTGTGTTTGGTGGTTGCACTATACGCGTGTATATGAAAGTGCGAGTAGTTCACTCACCAATCATAGATGTGTGTCAAATCCCATACTTATATACGGAAGTTTTCAGTGCTTTATTATATTTCTAAGCAACAGCTTTATTTTTCAATATTAGGTAAATATGTTAGTGTGCATTAGTGAAGTGCTGCATGTATCTTCATACATCAAACTTCCCATATTTTCTTCTGTGTTGCATCACGTTAATCACAGTTACTAAATATTAGCAGGAGGAGAATCTCATCCAATTGCATTCTGATAATTGACACGGACCTCTTGGACTACCAGATAGCATGCGCACGGTAAGCCATTTTATAATTCGGGAGCAATAAACTAGTTCGTTGTTTAAAAATTGTAGGTGTTGGATAGGATTGAACTGTGCTGAAGTACGAGATGACGTTCTAATAACAGCAGGGTTGTTTTACGCAACATAACTTGATGTTACTGGAGTTATGTTTACTGTGTTTGAAGGTGTTTTACATTGCAAGAATTTTTGGGGTTTTATTCACTTACAGAAAATAACACGAGAGCAGGTGTTTGGTCAAAGCCGAAGGCGCTTCATAGTGATAATTTACTAAATCGTCTATATAGATTTCCTTCAGGGTGTAATTAACATATTTTTCTCCATTTCAGCATACAACTATTCTCATTATGGCGGGTGAAGACATGTAAGCAGGACCTGTGATATGGTGGAATTTGGATCCCTTATGTCTTTCAATTTAAAGAATTCAAATGGCACTATATCACAGCCCTTGCCATTAATCTAGTGCAAAACGTTACATTGGAATGAAGATTGAAAAGCTTCGAGTGAGACAATGGTGGTTGCTCTGAGTTATCTTGTCTTCCACTGTGTTTATTATGGTATGCTGCAGTGCTGTGTATATTGGCTGTGTCTTGTTTTCTTAATTCCATTACATGATACTAAAATGTTTCTGAAATGGCTTCTGATTTGCATGTATATACATATACATGTATACATAGATATATAAATCAATATTAATCAAGCTTTGGACATAATAATGTAATTGACAAAAAATATGTTAGAATATTAAACAACCCAAATTGTACAAATGCAGATAGTAACTTAGATAAGTAACGGACGGGTGAGCTAGCTAATTCCAGGTAAAAGAAGATTCTAGGTAGCGCCCACCTCTCACCAAGCTAATGAGCAAGGAACTTGAAGCAGTAAGGACAAATAGAAGAGACAGGTATTTAAAGATATTTAAAGATATTGAAAGGAAAGAGACAGAGATATTGAATCCGCTTCCGGATGCGTCACTTAAACGTGTATACGAAATCTTTTGGAGCAGAATATTCTCATACACAATCAGAAAACGTGGTCTGAGGACCAGTTCCAAATGTCGTTACATTTTGAGGTGCGGAGGTTAGCGTCATTAAGCTGAGATATAAAAGGGAAAGGAATCCCCATACTTTCACTCTCTTATAGAATCTCGTCAACACACAGTGATTCTCTCTGGACAACGGATGCACGTGTGTGCATATAGGTGGGAAGTATGTGCAGTTAGACTAGGCGCTTGATTATTGTTATTATTATTGTGGGAATTGTTATAATAGTTTGAGGTGAGGGTTTTCTTGTACATCCTTGGATGGTAGTGAACTCAAATTTATTTTTCTGCTTTTTGGTTTCAGGAGGTCTGAAACGATGTACTTCTGTTAATACCTCAATATTGAAATTTCTGGTAAAATGTAAAATTTGCTTTATTTACTAGATGCGTGGTCCAGAAAGTAAAAAAATTGCACAACTGAAATCCTTAAACACTTACATGTGAGTACCTATAGCAATTGACTTTTAAAGATTCCTTCCTGAAAATCAAGCATTTCTTTTTATGCATTCCCTTTAGTTTTATTTGTAGAAACAAATAAAGTATTCCACTGTTAAACAAAAATGTCGAATACATTTTTAAAAATAAAGGCAGTGTTCAGTATGAAAAACATCCATACCATCACATTTCTTTGCTGACACGAAAATTGTTTGTGGATTGAGGAAGTTGACCAGAAAGGCGGTATCATGCTGCATTCCGTATTTAATTCCCAGCATACAAACAAGTACGGGGCCATTTTAATCTGACACTTCAGTTATGCATTGCTATGTGTATCTGTATCAAAATGCTTTGAATTTCTCTAATATAGCTTTGCATCACAATAATAACTTTTTATACAATGATATTGTCGCGCTTTTAATGTGAAGGGGGTTGAGGATGTCACTTTTGGGGAGCGTAGCTGGATTTAGGTTTGGGTGAGCAATCATGTTATTAAGACCTAACGTATAAGAACATATAACGTTAACAAAAGTAAATGTAATAGGAACATAATAGTATGCAAGTAAGCTGACATGCTTCACTTTGATTACAAGTACTTAGTGGCAGATTACCTTATTGTGGAGATGTAAAGCAGAATGTCATGCCTGGGTGTTGGTAGTGTCCTGGGTAGCTCATTATTTGGGTAGTGCCTCCAGCAGTGATGCCTCTATCAACACTGCCCTACCCATTGTCTTATGAGGGTTTTCCTGCTATAGGTACTCAACTCCATGCAGGACATGACGAAATACAGAGAGATAGATTTTGCTGTGTTAATTGGCATCAACTACCCTCAAAAAACCAAAAGAAATGACCGGGACTTGATGACACAGCTTTGTACATTCTGTATTGTACCATGTGAAGTAACGACAATAGAAAATAATTTAACTTAATCTGGCATATGCGTTACAGTGTATGGAAAGAGCTAGAACCCTTTCAAAGGTTTTGTCTATACTAGATCTCACAAAGATTGAAACACTCTATGTTATTCGCAGTAATTTATTGTATAAGGGAACATGTTATTTAAAAACTGTTACAGCCCTACTGTGATATATTTTTATGTAGTTCATGAAGTTTATACTTATGAACCCCGAGATATCTAAGAAAGGAGTTGATTTAATATCTCAAAGTAAAGTCTCTGATACATTATTTTCCTTGATAATTAATCTGCTGTATTGTTCATTAGGTTATAAATGCAATAGAGATGGCAGTCAGATAAGTGTAAAGAGTGAAAGTTAGACGCTAAAATATCAAAGCAAATATCAACATCAATTTCATTCACATATATATCGTGTGGAATCATAATCTCTCGCGGGTTTACCTATGATAAATAACTTACACTTACTCTTTAGTATATGTTTTTGATTCTGTATGTCGTGTGTTCAGTTTATTTACATAATTTTGTTGTTGTGTAACAAACAATAGAAGAATTCCTCATTTCAGCAGATATCATCAAAGCCGGTAACTTGTCGAGGTGCATTTTGGGGTTTTGTGTTTATTGAAAGAAAAACCTCAGATTGCACCTCGGTAGGATCCTGGCTATTTTCTACAGCTCAAGTGGTGATTGACATATTCTCTTGTGTAAAGCTTGTTTTAAGTAATCAACAGGAAGCCTCATTTGAATTCCAACCTCCAAATTAATACATTTCAAGTGTATAAGGTCTATAGTTATCGGTGAATTATAATGCACATTCCCAGTTATTGTGCAAATACTGCATAAATCACATTTAAAATCCTTGCTTAAGCAGAAATGTATGTTAAATAAAAGTCCCTTCTTGGTTAACCACAATGACTGGTTATTTACACAACTTGTGGAACTGGGATTTTTCCTTTACGAGTGGAAACGTTTTTTTTCCAGCGCAGCGAGTGATGAAATTTCCACTTGTATAAGAAAATCGGTAATTCCACAAATTGCACGCATGATTTTGTTTGCTAACCATTACAGAAATTCATAACAAACACTTTTGCTACATTAAGATGTGGATATATTGTGAGATTTCGGTCGGGCCCATGTTGAGTTGAAGCAGTTGAATGGCACTGTACTTCTCGCACTTAAAAGTTTTTGAATATGCTGGGCTTTTGTTTTTTGTTGTGGCAGTATTTTATATCACAACAATGTAAATGCCAGAGTGATTGTAGTGTAAATGAGCATTATTGTATGCCATTGATTTGAGATGTTTGTTAATTATAAGCATTGTTAGGAAATTAGTTTACACGCCCTCACTGAAACTGACAATAGGAGCGGGTAAGAATGAGCGAGGGGGTGAATTGTTTATCAATTATAAGAGACAAGCAAATGACAGATTAGCGCGCTTTTCTTAGAAATGGAGGGAATATTTTCGCTAGAGCATTTGTGTTCGTAATTTTGATTGGATATAAAAATAGATGCTAATGTTGGCGCGTTTTATTAACGAATAGTAGCTCGATTATAATCTTTAGGCATATTGGGGTGAGGGAGTATAAATTATGAAGCCGAGAGACGGGTAACGTCCAGTCCAACAGAAGCACTCGCGGGTAATACGTCGTTCAGTCCAACAGGAGCACTCGCGGGTAATACGTTGTGCAGTCCAACAGAATCACACAAAGGTTATACGTCGCTCAGTTCATCAGAATCATTCGCGGGTTACACGTCGCACAGTTTAACTGAATCTCTCGCGTCGTAAAGTTAGTTATAAATGTGAAATACGCGAATTAATAATGTGCAGCAAATAAGTGATTATAGTAACATAAAAAATATAACAGTTTCAGTCGGGCGTGTATCAAGAATAATTATGTGAAATGAATAAAGTGTGACGGCAACAAAAGTGTAAAAACAAATTCTTTTATCAGTGCTATCTTTCAGTAATAAATCCTTTCCGTTTACACACCCTGTTCAAGAGATTTGCTCAACTGCGTAATAATAGCTAGCCGGAGGACAAAGAACCCAAAATTCGAACTAGTAATACAATAACAGGCACTCAAATAAGATAACACGAGTTACCGGGACATTGTACATAAAGTACTGAAACCAATGGTCTTAAATATCATAGCCTTATTTGTGTTTAATATGAAACTTATTGCTGGTTCTTCGTTGCTATGCCACTTATTATCTAGCTTGTTAGTGTTATGGAATTCTTTCTATTCATTTTCTGTGAACTGAGCTCTCTTTTGCAATAAAACTCCTTAGTGTGTGTAGAAAATTCCGCATCACATGAAGGTAGTTTTCTGTGGTTAAAGGAGATGTTTTCTATAAAAGTAATTTAGAGTCTTGGACCCATAAGTTGACAAAACGTTAGAACCATATTAGACTTGGAAGTTCCCTTAGCCTTGCTATATCTGTTTTAATTGCATATGGAAATTTAAAGACAGAAAATTTCTGAAATTATTGAAGTATGCATTAAATATATCAAGCCTGTATTTCTAAATTAATAAAGCGAACCTACTCCAAACACTTGAAGCATAACAATTTTGGCTTTACAAAATATTTCATGATGTTTTCGAAATTTTTAGCTTTGAATTTTTTAGTTTGGCAAATTTTTATTCATATTTTGCCTATTTCTAGGAGAATTAAATTTAATTGAATCTCCCTGACCACCTGACTTGTTCTATTTAGACTACAACCAATAGAATTCCATATATTGTTGTAAAATACCTTTGAGACCAGAATAATGGCAAGGTCAAAATAGATTTATCAAAATTAATAAACTGTGAAATTTGTTAAGTGCTAAATTGAATGTTTGTTTCAGATAACTTTCAGCTTTATATTCTGTTAGCTAATAAGATTACTCTTAAAGGAATATCTCTTTCTGTTTTTTCAAGATAAGCATATTTTTAAAACAAATTTACATATCATGGTTTTCAATGGCATTTGGGGTGCAGAAAGTGGTGCTCACGCTTTGAGACTTACATTGTTTTAGTTTGTTTTAGTATCTAATAATTTTATACAGGTACAAAAAAAATTAAAGTAATTTTTCATTGAAACGTATAATGGTGATGACAAAGCTGCTTATTTGAAGGAGCATATGGGACTCTACGGTGCTTATCTATTTATTGGCTTAATTGGTGTCAAACAGTACATTTTGTGTGGACATGGTTTTTCTCTTTCAGAGAGAATGGAATCAAATCACAGAATTTTTCAGGCTTAAGTGATTTTTTCCTTTTCATTATGGTACTGCAGTTAATGACTTACTGTTATATCTGCATTTCTAAGTAGGATACTTGATGTGGGGGCTGAGAAATTATTTTATCTTTTCATAACGGTTTCTCATGCCACTACATGCCACCTATTTCAAGTGAAATCTCGACAATGAACTTTTGGGTGGAATACAACACTTTCTCTTATATACTACATGTAGTAGGAAGAGAAAAAGTATGTAGCTATGTTATTAATCATGTAACACACTACTAAAGCTCCTCTTAACTCATTAAAGACTAAAGAATTCAGATTTAAATTTTAATATTCGACTTGGCATTGAACATTGGTCTCCCATTTAATAAGCAGGATCACTAACCGTTACACAACTCGGAAACTATTTGGGTTATTTATACGTTACCAGTCATTCAGTCAGTACTCAGATCTCATTATGGTTGTATAACGCCAGTATTGAGTATAATATTGACCTAATTGTGATAGAAAATAAACAGTTTGCAGCGAAATATGCACACACACATACACACACGCACGTACATATGCATACGTAAGGCGTCAAATTCCAAAAACCCGCCTTATTCAGATTTTCTTTCGAAATAGGCTTTTGTACCCACTGCATTCTAATTGCATGTTTGCATATGCTTGCATCATAAATGTCCACTTTCAAGGTCCACCTTTTCCGGTCAATTTTAGTGTTATTTTGAGTACATTTCAGAACCCGTTTAATGCTATTATGTGACTTCCAGGTTCCACCACATCCAGAAGCTTTCCAAATAACTGTTACTGTACTGTGGATGATGATGATGATATGCGGCTTAAGGGCGCTAAACTGCTGAGGTCATCAGCGCCCTTCCATGTAGAAAAGAGAAAGTCAAAAGATAAAAACAGGTAAAAGAACCGCATAATTAAAAAAAAAACGGGACGTAAACCCGCGATGTCCAAAAGGCTAAAAATAACAATAAAATAACAATAACAATAATGATAACAATAACAACAAGAATAACAATAACAATAAAATCAATAACAACAATAAAATCAATAACAACAATAACGATACAAATATCTGAAAAAACCAACACACTAAAAGCATAGGCAAGAAACGATTAAAACGTGTCAAGAACAATGGAATGCGAGGGACATGAGCGCCATATGTCCACTGGGTAATAGAGTCCCCATAAAAACTGACAGAATAAAAGTAGTAAGCTAAAAGACGCTCAACGCATTAAATGCGCAGATTAAAATCACTGTCATGAATAAAACGTAAAACACATTCCACAGCATGCGTGTCGTCTGCCAAAACGTTGGCTAAGCCAACAGGCAGGCCTACACGAGCACGCAATGCAGCTAAAACCTGACACTCTGTTAAAATGTGACGCACCGTTAAGGGCACGTCACACTGCCCACAGAGTGGTGCGGGGTCACCACTGAGCAAATACCTATGACTAAAAACACAATGTCCAATTCGTAAGCGGGCTAAAAGTACCTCCTCCCGACGTGAAGAACGAGAAGAGGTACCCCAGATTAACGGGAGAGGCTTAACCTCCCGCAACTTGTTCCCCCGGAGGGCCGTCCACTCATCGCGCCAGCGCGAGAGGATGCGGCGACGTAAAAGAGCACACGAATCTGACGAGGGAACTACAGAGGTAAAAAATCTGGGTAACAAAATCGCCGATTTCGCAGCGGCGTCGGCAGACTCGTTACCTGAGATGCCCACATGACCTGGAATCCACAGGAAGGAGACGCTGATGCCAGAGACACCGAGCGAGTGGAGCAGGTCATGTATGCGCTGTACGAGTGGGTGGTAATTGTACAGCGCATGAATAGCCTGAAGGGCACTCAGAGAGTCCGTACAAATAAAACAGTGCCGTAAGTCGTGCCGCTGAATGAATAAAACAGATTGATAAATGCTAAAAAGTTCGGCGGTAAAAATTGAACATTGTTGAGGTAAACGAAAAGTAAAACTCCGTACACCAAAAACAAAGGCACATCCTACTCCAACATCAGTCTTAGACCCATCAGTATATATAAAATGACAGTCCCCGAACTGCGCCTGTAGTTCTAAAAAGGCGGATCTAAGAACTGAAGCAGGGGTCGCATTTTTCGGCATCGACGTTAGCCCAAGGTGGATGTGGGCCTCAGCGCGCGACCATGGAGGAAAACGCGTTTCCCCTCGGGTAAGGGCCGGCGCTGGCGTAACGTCCAAATGCCGAAGTAGCAGTCGAAATCGAACCCCTGGGGGGAGCAAAGCAGAGGAGCTAACGAAATATTGTCGATCTAGCGAATCCTCGTAAAATACATCGAAGGACGGGTGGCTAGGCAAGCTTGAGAGCCGACAAGCATAGCTACATAAGAGCATCTCACGCCTGAAAGACAGCGGAGGCTCTGCAGCCTCAGCGTAAAGACTGGGCACGGGGCTAGTTGGAAAGGCCCCTGTAGCGACTCTAATACCACGATGATGAATGGGATTCAAACGACGTAACACAGATGGACGTGCCGACGAATAAACTATACACCCGTAATCAAGTTTGGATCGGACCAAAGAGCGATAAAGGCGAAGAAGGACGGTCCGATCAGCTCCCCAGGATGTGCCACTTAAAACACGTAAAAGATTAAGAGATCGGTCACACTTTGCTTTTAAAAAGGAAACGTGCGAGGTCCAACACAACTTCCTGTCAAAAATCAACCCCAAAAATTTCGCCTCGTCTGCAAACGGAAGTATCCCTGGCCCAAGATGGAGAGAGGGCGGAGGGAAATACTTCCGGCGCCAGAAGTTGATGCAGACGGATTTCTCGGCGGAGAAATTAAAGCCGTTGGCGTTACTCCAGGCGTAGAGACGGTCGATACAGCTCTGGAGTCGGCGTTCGAGTAGACAGGTCCGCCGTGAACTGCAATAAATAGCGAAATCGTCAACAAAAAGGGACGATGAAATGCCAGGTGGAATACAATCAACAATGGGGTTGATAGCAATCGCAAAAAGTGTGACACTGAGTACAGAGCCCTGCGGTACTCCGTTCTCTTGAATAAAACGACGTGATAAAACCGAGCCCACACGTACACGAAAGACGCGGTCCGTCATAAACTCCCGAAGAAATATGGGAAGACGACCGCGGATATTCCAATCGTGAAGTGTACGTAAAATGCCGCCCCTCCAACAAGTGTCATAAGCTTTCTCCAGGTCAAAAAATACAGCCACGGTTTGACACTTTCTCAGAAATCCATTCATAATATGCGTCGACAAGGACACCAGATGGTCGACGGTAGCGCGATAGCGACGAAACCCGCACTGAGCGTTCGCTAGAAGTTTCTGAGACTCAAGCCACCATGTCAACCGCCCGTTGATCATGCGCTCCATCACCTTGCAAATGCAACTGGTGAGAGAGATAGGGCGGTAGCTGGAAGGTAGTTGGCGATCCTTCCCAGGCTTAAGTATAGGGACAATGGTGGCTTCGCGCCAAACGGAAGGAAAAATGCCGTCTTGCCAAATACGGTTATAGACCTGTAAGAGAAATAGTTTACTGTCGGCTGAAAGGTTCTTTAACATCAGGACATGAATGCCGTCCGGCCCGGGAGCGGAGTGCCGAGAGCAATGAAGAGCGTGCTCCAGCTCCCTCAGTGTGAATAGTTCGTTATAGCATTCATCATTAGCAGACCGAAAAGTATATGATACGGAATCCTGCCGGTCCTTAATAGAGCGAAAGCCGGCGGAATAATGGTCTGAACTGGAAACCGCCTCAAAGGCAGAACCCAGAGTGTTAGCGATGGCAGCCGGATCCACTATGGTGGCATTAGAAACCTGAAGGCCAGAAACAGTACAATGTGACACTTTACCTGAGAAGCGACGAAGTTTATCCCAAACAACGGATGAAGGCGTAAAACGATTAAAAGACTCGACAAAACGAGCCCAAGATGCCTTCTTGCTATCCTGAATAATGCGACGAGCCCTGGCGCGCGATTGTTTAAAAGTCACCAAATTATCAAGTGTAGGGTGGCGCCGAAACACCCTAAGTGCAGTCCGACGGGCGCGAACGGCGTCCCGACAATCCTCGTTCCACCACGGAACAGGTGGCCGCCGAGGTTGGGAGGATGAACGGGGTATTGCACGTTCGGCGGCTGAGAAAATAATAGACGTAAGGTGCTGCACTAGTTGATTAATGTCGGAGAAGGGCTGGTCGTCAAAATGCACGAGGCTGGAATACAAGCTCCAGTCGGCTTTTGCGAATGTCCAAGTAGGTACTCTGGAATGCTGTACGTGGTGCGACAGAAGAGAAACGATGCAGGGGAAATGGTCGCTGGAGTAGGTGTCAGCGACGACGTTCCACTGAAGACGATGTGCAAGCTGGATTGAGCAAATCGCAAGGTCCAGGTGAGAGAATGTACCAGAAGAATCAGAAATAAAAGTAGGTGCACCTGTATTGAGGATGGAAAGATTGAACTGAGAAAAAATGTCGGAAAGAAGAGTTCCCCTCGCACAAGCCCTTGGCGAACCCCATAGTGGGTGATGGGCATTAAAATCTCCCAACAGAAGAAATGGTGTTGGGAGAGCGGACAGGAGAGATCGAATGTCCGCGGGAGCGAGGGGAGACGATGGAGGTGTATACACAGAACAAACAGAAAAGAAAAAACCGGGTAACTGCAGTCTAATGGCAACAGCTTGCAAGTCGGAGGTAAGTGTGACAGGTGTAAAATGAACGTCGTTACGCACTAAGAACATGACACCTCCATGAGCAGGAGTACCCTCCTCCGGTTCAAGGTCGTAGCGAACCGGAGTATATCCTCGGAGATCAAAAGGATCGTGAGGGCGAAGCTTAGTCTCCTGCAAACATACGACCATAGGCGAATGGGAACGCAATAAAAGTTGCAGTTCCGCCCTATGCGATCGTACACCACGTACATTCCAGGTCAGGATAGCCATTAAGAATAAGGGGATAAACTTTCTATTTAGAAGGGCGGCTTAAAATTACCTTTTGTTTAACCTTTGGGCTCGGGCTTTTTGTATGGAGTTGGTCAGACTCCATAGCTTCCTCGGAGGGAGGGCCCACGCGCTCAGTGCCAGAAACCGATTCAAGCGCCGTGAATCGGTTCTGGGTGGCGATGGGTGAAGGGTGCCGCTGAGCGCGGCTTGTCCCAGGACCTTCCTGGGACAGCGACCTCCGAGGAGGAGAAGGTGAACTTTTGTTACCGCGCGCACGCGGAGGGTCTTTCAAAAAATCTTCCCTACGAAGTTTCTGCTTGGGCTTCTTTTCAACGGCTTGCGACTTCATTGACTTGGGACCAGGTTTATACGGCTTGGTAACTGTAGCCTTAATAGACGGCCGGATGGTAGTGGCGGTTAATCCAGTCAAGGTCCAAGTCTGAGTTTCGGCATCTACTCGTGGTACTGGCGAGGCAACAACAGAACTAAATGTGCCAGATCGCAGGAGTGAAGGTTGGCGCGCATGGTAACGCCTCCGGGCTTCAGCGAAGGAGAGTTTTTCCTTTACCCGGATCTCCTGGATCGCCTTCTCGTCCAAGTACCGCGGACAGTCGGCAAACGAAGCAGAATGAGACCCTTTACAATTAACGCAGACGGGGGCTGTTGAACAGGTACCTTCGTGTGAGGGCTGGCTACAGGTTGCACAGATGTTAACGGCACTCTTACAGGAGACTTGCGTATGCCCAAAACGTTGGCATTTAAAACAACGCAGAGGTCTAGGAATATAAGGCCTCACAGAAATCCGTTCGTACCCTGCGGAAATGCTCGTGGGCAGATCGACGCCATCAAATGTAATAAACAGGGTACGAGTGGGTACCAACACGCCGTCGCGTTTGGCCTGCACTCGATGAACCGCTGTCACCCTCTGGTCTGCAAGATATTCCACCAGGTCTTCGTCAGAGATACCATCGAGGCTATGCGTGGTGACAACGCCTCGACAAGAATTCAAGGTGCGGTGCTTCTCAACACGGATAGGATAACCGTGGAGAAGCGTGGCGCTCAACAAGGACTTACTTTGTGCCTCGGATTTGCTTTGAACTAATAACGAACCATTACGAAGCCGAGTGCAGGAAAGAACCGGACCAGCAATTGAGTCAATGCCCTTCTGGATGATAAAAGGGTTCACCTTCTCGAAGGATTGTCCCTCCTCTGTACGGGTAATCACTAAGTAACAACCAGCTGTTGGCGGTGCTACTTCTGTTACTAAAGTCTTTCGGCGCTTGTTGTTTATAATGGAGAAAGGGTGCTCCATAGCGAAAAAAAATCCTCCACCATTGCAACCGTCTCCGACCTCGGGCTCTGACTTCCCGGGCGTTACCCCGGCTTGGGTGAGTGGCCTATCTATACCTAGCTCACCCCAGGGTCACACCTCCCAGAACATAGACAGAGGGACCCAATCGCCGTCGGAAGCCAGCAGCTCATGCAATGGCCCCCCCGCGGGACTGCAGTTGAACAGCGGATACGAACAACAACCCTACATGACGACCCCGGGTGGTGGGGATGACGCCATTACCCACTCACCCAGCTGCGCACACGGTGCGCGGGTATCCGTCAGGCTGTGTCCACGGAGGATTTAAATAAAAAGATAAAAGAAACTAAAACTGTGTGGGCGTTTCGCACGCAAGGTAGGCCGGCGGGGAAGAAAAAGAGAGATATGCGAATGTCGTGGTGCGAAATGGCCGGAAAGTGATAAGGGAAGAAAGAAACGATGGTGAGGTGCAGTATGGATGGAATGCAAAGAACGCACGATAGCCTACCTTGGGTCCACCGGTCACTTGAAGAACCCACCTCGACCGGATGGGGGTGAGGGGATGAAGGTGGCGATGAGTGGCTCGGGAACCCCCGGGTGCGCCAAAAACCCGTACTCACATAAGGTGAGCCCCTGAGGGGGTACTGTGGAGAAGTAAATGTACCTCCCATTACCTAATATGCTGGTAACACTGTTTAGCATATTTATCACAGGTTTTATTTCCTTGACAGCAATAATCTCTCGCGTGACCATGTGTGTTTGATGTTAAGGATTGTTTGAAGTAGTATGAAGATATGAAGAGATTCATATTTTGCTGAGAGAGGAAGAACAATGTTCTAAAAACGGACAGATAATTTTCAAAACATTTCTGTATTAACGACTAATATTATTCATATATTCCTCCTCAGTGCAGTATTAATTCGGTTTCTTTTTGCTTTCAGATATGTTGCAACAATGCCAGCATGTTTGCGCAATAAAGGAGCGGTACTTGAATTAACAGGATGTGTGAGAGTTTCTCCCGCGCATTCTATGAAACTGCTATTAAGATCAATCAACAGCAGTTCATTCTACGTACACAGCCCAACAAGTACTGAAAAGAAGTATAACTTCTAAGCAGGGAAGCAATTGAAAAGCAATGACATTAGGATATGATATAAGGGTTAGAAATGAAACTAAGCATCCTCAAATGGTTCAAATATATATCAAATTACTTTACTAAACACCTTGGATATTGGCAAGGACCGTAAAAATTAGTATGTAAAGGTATTTGACAATAGGTTTGTCACCAAAGGACGGTTGCAGTGGTGAGAATCACTGTAATAAGTATGCAGAGAGAAGAACAAGCTTAAAATCACACATTGAAAACTTGAACCCCTTTGGACCCCATAATTGCAGACATAAGTCTTCCAGGTTATTATTTATCATCTGAACATGGTACCCGTAAGATGCTGAAAATGTATAATGAAGAAGTTGCACCAGCTCTACAAGTCAAGTATGAGTATTTTAGAAAAATAATTCTTAAGGGTTATAACATCACTTTAAAGAAGAGCCCAGCAAGGATACATGTTCAGATCTGAACATCTAAAGCTTAAAATGAATTCACTTAAAGAACCATCCCAAGTCAAAGGCACACTATTGGTTGAAGTAAGAGTTCACAAGCTAAGAGCTGCTGTTTTCTTTGACAGAACTCATATAATTTTACAATTTGTAAAGATAACTCCAAAACACCTCAGAACAAAAACACGGTTACTGAATATAACTGATTGGAGAGTGACCGGCCTAAGGTTTCCAACGAAATAGTACCATCATCTCCTTATTAATACTGCTTTGGAGACTGCAACAAAAGTACAAGTATTTGCAGATAGTGGTTCTGAGCAGAATAAGAAGTCTCCAATCGTCGATATGTGGTGCTATTGGCTACAGAATCAATCACCTGAGAACATTAAAGAGGTGCATTTACTCTTCTGTAGCGGGACACTACGTTTTGCCACCAGATAGTGTTCGGGAGAAAGAAGGATAGTGTGAAAAAGAAACACTGTTGTAACACCAGAGGAGCATATCAGCATATTTGAACAAGAAGAACATTAAAATCATTTGGTAATGAATACTGGTCAAAATGTGGAAAGAGAGTGTTTCTGGCGTATTCAGGCCACCATCGTAATATCATTTTAACTTAGCATCAACAAAGAGAATTGAGATGATAAAAGGAAAAACAGTGTTGTTGTAAAAGGTGAATCTCATTGCAAGACTGAGTGGGTGTATTATGACCACTTCTAAAGAAGGGGAAACAAATTTTAGACATTCAACTATAGAACAAAGCAAAAGGTGTGGCATTAAAAAGAGAAAAGTTTCAAGATATAGAAACCCTACTAGAGAAACTCGTTGGAAAGAAATGGATAACAAACAATTATCTTGCTTTCTACAGAACTCTGCTTAATAAAAATGTAAGAAGGAATTTTGCTTTTGAGAATGAGGCAAAACTTTGGAAAGAATCCTCTAAGGTGAGTAATTGATTTGATTTGTGGGAATATAATTTTAAAAGATTATGGTTCAAGAAGGTATAATTCGCATTAATCTGCTCAGTTGAGATATTAATGGAAATGTAGTAAAAAAAACATCCAGGATATTTGTATTTGGTTGTATTCCTTGTTTTGTAATGCATTCTGTATGAAATTTCTTCAATTCTAGTTTATTTTACATGATTCCACTATTGCATTTCCTATACATTATCCAAGCATGTGAGTTCCAGAACCCTCTGTTTCCACCATACCGTTCGAAACCTGCGGTATGCAAAATAGTACTTCAGCGTTATGGATGTATTTTCTGATAAGAGATTAAAACTGCTATCAAGTTGTGGACCAATTTCATAAAATAGCATTATAATCTTTTTTCACCACTCCTGAAAAATTCGGAAAAATGGACATGGCGGATTTGGGATTTAGACTCGTTATATTTGTACGGATTGAAAACAAATTTCAAACGCGTTATCAAGTTTGGTGTCAATGGTGTAATTGGAATATTGATACCTTAAAGTTAACATGAAATATGTCATAATGAAGAGAACGAGACAGAAAACGAAATGAGAAATTCGCCACCTTCTTGTTGGAAGGGACATCTCTGTCATGAATAATCCAGCAAGTACCCATTCTTATTCTACAAAGGGTAATCATATGGTATTTAATGGGGAGGACGATGGGATTTTTGGGCGTAAAAATCCTTGCCGTGATTCCCTTCGGAAGGGTAGTAAAGCCGGTGTTCCCGTGTCGTATATTTTCAGCACAAAAGAACTCAAAACTAAAAATGAGGCCTCTGAGCAAAATCACCATCTTTCACGCCCAATATAGAATAAGAAGCCAAGAACCATAGCAGTTAAGGAGCGTCCATGAATAAAACTCAATTTAATTTATATGGTATTTATGGCTTAATGCCAGCAACCCCCCCCCCAAAAAAAAACAAACTCTCATACAAGATCGAGAAATTGGCACTTTCAGATTTCAAAATCATAAAACAGGTCTCAATAGTCAAAGAAAAACCCTTCTATACATACGTATTTTGTATAAAATATGAAGAAATTAAAGCGTCATACGCCAGATTGGTGCAAAGCTATTATTACATAGTTCCTGTCGCTGGGCATTTTCCTAATAAATGAACACAAAAGCTTTTGAATAGTTGTAGAAGAGAATTTTAATTCGAAGTTGGCAAACCAGGAATTTAAACCAAACACAGCCAAAAAATATGTCTAAGGCACATAACTACAAGTTAATAGCAATATCATACATTTTGGCAAATAATTTCTGAAATGAGCCAAGCGATCTGCTACGAGTACGCTATTGGATCTTAGTCTACATCACAGGTCATGCGTTCAGGAGACAAGAAGTTTATCACTCACCAACGCTATGGGCAAGAAATGAATTCGCCAAAAGTATGCAGATAACTAGGACAAGACGAACCAACAACGCCATCTATTAGTTAACGGACATTCACATCAGATCGGATTGAATTGAGTTTTATTTATGAAAGCCTTTTAACTGCTGTAGTCCTTAGTGTCCCATTCTATATTGGACGTAAAAGACGGGTAATTTTGCTCAGAGTCCTCTTTATCAGACTTGAGGTTCTTTTACGTGCCATAAATCTACGACACGGACCACCGGCTTTATTTCCGTTGCATGCTAAGGATTTTACGCCCGAGAAAATCCATCGCTCTCCGCCGGGTTTGAACCCGCGACCTGGAAAACTTGAGGCTATCATGCTAAGCACTAAACCACGGAGGACAACTCACATTAGATCAAAACATACATGTCAGCGACATAAATAACCAGGCTCTATACAACGTGGATATTAGGGAACGGAAAGTATCGCCAAAACTGTCAATGGTTGTCATGATGTGACTATTTAATTCTTGCATTCACAGTAACCACGATGAGTTGCTGATAATATTAGTTAGCTTCTAGCAGTTTTCAGGTGATTCGATACTAGTTGCTGTTCTTTTTGTAAGAGGAGATGTTGAGTAAGCAAAGTGAAGTGAAGTAGATGGAGAAACTATTGTCATACACGTAACGTAGCCGACGGTACAACATACCACACTGCATTTGATTTCCTGCTTAAGGAAAATTTTGATCTAGTTTTCGAGGATTCTGCAACACATTTTAGAGTTGTGGATGTGATAATGTTAGAAAGGCAAAGCAAAATGAATAGTAACCGATATAGCTTAAAAGAAATAAGCAATATGAAAGCGGAGGTTATTTCGTCTTTACTTGTTGGACATTTAAGATTCACTGGAATCCTCCGCAGAGAACAAACCGAGATTATCCTATCCTACTTCCTCAATTACACCGCAACCGACATCCGTCAGAAATGGCTTGGCGTCGCTAAGGACAACTATCAACTGAGCAGCCGCAAAACAGATGAGGACTCTGTCCATCGCCTCAAATGTTTAAAAATTATGAAAATTGAATCGTAAGTAGCATAGATTAGATTTGCGATTTAAAATGCATAATCCAGCGATTACTTATACATGTACCTAACTTAGCAACGTACCTATTTTATACCAATATAATATGTGCTAAGATTTTCAGAAAACACAGTACAGTGCTTATGGTAATGGAAAACATATAGATCGAACTCTTTAATTAATGATTTGTATTTACCTCTGATTGGTAGTCCTAACGTTTGCCAAACATGGTTATACGCTCTTGTGTGGCGCAAAAGAGCTTATGTTGTGATGCTTATCGTCCATTTTATTACTTTACGTTGTCCAGAAATTCTCACAAGATATTTCCTGAATAAAACTTCGAATATTAAATAAAAAAGGCTTTGCTCCATGGCTTTTGGTTCGAATTAGTACACGACAATGCAAATTTACGTAACTGAAAGGAAACCCTTAAGGTAAATCAGGTTTAAGTAGCTCTCTGTAATATCAGGCTTTTGACAAACATGTTATGTTTCGGCGTATCAACTCACGTTAAGTTCATCATTACCCAGCTTAAGACTACACAGTTTAATTCAAACACTATGGACTTGCGTGTGGCAATTCATTCATGTGTACGATTCAGCTTTATTGCCACAGAAAAATGTTATTTCTTTTCCCTCAATCTATGTACATCGTATTGAAAGCTGAATAGGCTACGACTGCCCTGGCTATCTACTAGCCATTATAAGGTATCTGCCTAACCAGTATATAAGACAATCAGACCTGCAGGGTATCTAAACACATTGATCACGTGTATAATCCTAGTGTACCATCAATCCATAGGTAGGACTTTCTTAGCTTAACCGGCGAACGTGGGATTTTAATTATTCAGGATGTTCGAAACAAATATAAACCATTGCTTGATTACCTTGACTCATGTACATCCTGGCTTGCCAAAGTTTCTTTGTATTGATTACTCCAGTGCAAGCTCAGCTTTTACTACCCCCAAGGGCCTAATGCGGTAGGGTCGGGGCTTGGCGCTCCCGGGGTCCCGAGCCATATAATCCCGGATTGGGAGTTATGTTTAGGTTTGAAACCTTCCTCGTAAAATTCTACCGAAAACTTAAGAACACATCTCCGATTTGGGTTGGACCGTGCTATCTCGTCCACGCTGTTACCAATCAACTTTATACTTCAATCGCTCTGCATTTCGGGAGAATGCCACGAGAAGGAAGATACCGTGGTTGTTCCATATTGCTGTAATGTTATACAATTTAATGGGGACATGTGGTCAGCAAATTATGCACCAAGGAGTGTTGAGTTCTCCTGTAAAAACCAGAAGATCAAGCTCGAGTCTAGTGGTATAAAAATACCTAATAGGCAAGTGCAAAGATGGTAGACGTGGATCAATTTCTTAGTAATTCGAGAGGGCATAGCAGTATTTCCTTAGCTTGACACTTGCTTCAGAATACTGCAGAATAACGCAGAGATATTCTACATAAAGACGTGTGCCGTTTCTTAAGGCTGGCAGACTGAGAGTTTTCAAGGGTGCATTTATGGTTTATCCAGTACGTTTCTTTTTATGCATTCCCTTTAGTCTTTTTGTAGAAACAAATAAAGTATTCCACTGTTAAACAAAAATGTCGAATACATTTTTAAAAATATAGGCAGTGTTCAGTATGAAAAACATCCATACCATCACATTTCGTTGCTGACACGAAAATTGTTTGTGGATTGAGGAAGTTGACCAGAAAGGCGGTATCATGCTGCATTCCGTATTTAATTCCCAGCATACAAACAAGTACGGGGCCATTTTAATCTGACACTTCAGTTATGCATTGCTATGTGTATCTGTATCAAAATGCTTTGAATTTCTCTAATATAGCTTTGCATCACAATAATAACTTTTCATACAATGATATTGTCGCGCTTTTAATGTGAAGGGGGTTGAGGATGTCACTTTTGGGGAGCGTAGCTGGATTTAGGTTTGGGTGAGCAATCATGTTATCAAGACCTAACTTATAAGAATATATAATGTTAACACATGTAAATGTAATAGGGATATAATAGTATGCAAGTAAGTTGACATGCTTCACTGTGATTACAAGTACTTAGTGGCAGATTACCTTATTGTGCAGATGTAAAGCAGAATGTCATGCCTGGGTGTTGGTAGTGTCCTGGGTAGCTCATTATTTGGGTAGTGCCTCCGGCAGTGATGTCTCTATCAACACTGCTGTATCCATTATCTTATGAGGGCTTTCTTGCTATAGATACTCAACTCCATGCAGGACATGACGAAATACAGAGAGATAGATTTTGCTGTGTTAATTGGCATCAACTACCCTCAAAAAACCAAAAGAAATGACCGGGACTTGATGACACAGCTTTGTACATTCTGTATTGTACCATGCGAAGTAACGACAATAGAAAATAATTTAACTTAATCTGGCATATGCGTTACAATATATGGAAAGAGCTACAACCCTTTCAAAGGCTTTGTCTATACTAGATCTCACAAAGATTGAAACACTATATGTTATTCGCAGTAATTTATTGTATGAGGGAACATGTTATTTAAAAACAGTTATAGCCCTACTGTGATATATTTTTATGTAGTTCGTGAAATTTATACTTATGAACCCCGAGATATCTAAGAAAGGAATTGATTTAATATCTCAAAGTAAAGTATTTGCTACATTATTTTCCTTGAAAATTAATCTGCTGTATTGTTCATTAGGTTATAAATGAAATGCAGATGGCAGTCAGATAAGTTTAAAGAGTGAAAGTTAGACGCTAAGATAACAAAGCAATTATCAACATCAATTTCATTCACATATATATCGTGTGAAATCATAATCTCTCGCGGGTTTACCTATGATAAATAACTTACACTTACTCTTTAGTATCTGCTTTTGATTCTGTATGTCGTGTATTCAGTTTATTTACATAAATTTATTATTGTGTAACAAACAATAGAAGATTTCCTCATTTCAGCAGATATCATCAAAGCCGGCAACATGCCGAGGTGCATTTTGGGGTTTTGTGTTTATTGAAAGAAAAACTTCAGATTGCACCTCGGTAGGATCCTGGCTATTTTCTACAGCTCAAGTGGTGATTGACATATTCTCTTGTGCAAAGTTTGTTTTAAGTAATCAAAAGGAAGCCTCATTTGACTTCCAACCTCCAAATTAATATATTCAAGTGTATAATGTGTATTATCGGTGAATTATAATGCACATTCCCTCAGTTATTGTGCAAATACTGCATAAATCACATTTAAAATCATTGCTTAAGCAAAAATGTATGTTAAGTAAAAGTCCCTTTTTGGTTAACCACAATGACTGGTTATTTACACAACTTGTTGAACTGGGATTCTTTATTTACGAGTGGAAACGTTAAAAAACTTACACTTACTCTTTAGTATATGTTTTTAATTCTGTATGTCGTGTGTTCAGTTTATTTACATAATTTTGTTATTGTGTAACAAACCATAGAAGAATTCCTCATTTCAGCAGATATCATCAAAGCCGGCAACTTGTCGCGGAGCATTTTGGTGTTTTGTGATTATTGAAAGAAACACTTCAGATTGCTCCTCGGTAGGATCCTGGCTATTTACTACAGCTCAAATGGTGATTGACATATTCTCTGGTGTAAAGCTTGTTTTAGGTAATCAAAAGGAAGCCTCATTTCACTTCCAACCTCCAAATTAATACATTTCAAGTGTATAAGGTCCATAGTCATCGGTGAATTATAATGCACATTCCCTCAGTTATTGTGCACATACTGCATAAATAACATTTAAAATCATTGCTTAAGCAAAAATGTATGTTAACTAAAAGTCCCTTCTTGGTTAACCACAATGACTGGTTATTTACACAACTTGTGGAATTGGGATTTTTTCTTTACGAGTGGAATCGTTAAAAAACTTACACTTACTCTTTAGTATATGTTTTTGATTCTGTATGTCGTGTGTTCAGTTTATTTACATAATTTTGTTATTGTGTAACAAACCATAGAAGAATTCCTCATTTCAGCAGATATCATCAAAGCCGGTAACTTGTCGAGGTGCATTTTGGGGTTTTGTGTTTATTGAAAGAAAGACCTCAGATTGCTCCTCGGTAGGATCCTGGCTATTTTCTACAGCTCAAGTGGTGATTGACATATTCTCTTGTGTAAATCTTGTTTAAAGTAATCCACAAGAAGCCTCATTTGAATTGCAACCTCCAAATTAATACATTTCAAGTGTATATGGTCCATAGTCATCGGTGAATTATAATGCACATTCCCTCAGTTATTGTGCACATACTGCATACATGACATTTAAAATCATTGCTTAAGCAGAAATGTATGTTAATTAAAAGTCTCTTCTTGGTTAACCACAATGACTGGTTATTTACACAACTTGTGGAATTGGGATTTTTTCTTTACGAGTGGAATCGTTAAAAAACTTACACTTACTCTTTAGTATATGTTTTTGATTGTGTATGTCGTGTGTTCAGTTTATTTACATAATTTTGTTATTGTGTAACAAACCATAGAAGAATTCCTGGTTTCAGCAGATATCATCAAAGCCGGTAACTTGTCGAGGTGCATTTTGGGGTTTTGTGTTTATTGAAAGAAAAACCTCAGATTGCTCCTCGGTAGGATGCTGGCTATTTTCTACAGCTCAAGTGGTGATTGACATATTCTCTTGTGTAAAGCTTGTTTTAAGTAATCAAAAGGAAGCCTCATTTGACTTCCAACCTCCAAATTAATACATTTCAAGTGTATAAGGTCCATAGTCATCGGTGAATTATAATGCACATTCCCTCAATTATTGTGCAAATACTCCATAAATAACATTTAAAATCATTGCTTAAGCAGAAATGTATGTTAATTAGAAGTCGCTTCTTGGTTAACCACAATGACTGGATATTTACACAACTTGTGGAATTGGGATTTTTTCTTTACGAGTGGTATCGTTAAAAAAACTTACACTTAGTCTTTAATATATGTTTTTGATTCTGTATGTCGTGTGTTCAGTTTATTTATATAATTTTGTTATTGTGTAACAAACCATAGAAGCATTCCTGATTTCAGCAGATATCATAAAAGCCGGTAACTTGTCGAGGTGCATTTTGGGGTTTTGTGTTTATTGAAAGAAAAACCTCAGATTGCTCCTCGGTAGGATCCTAGCTATTTTCTACAGCTCGAGTGGTGATTGACATATTCTCTTGTGTAAAGCTTGTTTAAAGTAATCAACAGGAAGCCTCATTTGAATTGCAACCTCCAAATTAATACATTTCAAGTGTATAAGGTCTATAGACATCGGTGAAGTATAATGCACATTCCCTAAGTTATTTGTGCAAATACTCCATAAAACACATTTAAAATCATTGCTTAAGCAAAAATGTATGTTAACTAAAAGTCCCTTCTTGGTTAACCACAATGACTGGTTATTTACAAACCTTGTGGAACTGGGATTTTTTGTTGACGAGGGGAAACGTTAAATAACTTACACTTACTCTTTAGTATATGTTTTTGATTCTGTATGTCGTGTGTTCAGTTTATTTACATAATTTTGTTATTGTGTAACAAACCATAGAAGAATTCCTCATTTCAGCAGATATCATCAAAGCCGGCAACTTGTCGCGGAGCATTTTGAGGTTTTGTGTTTATTGAAAGAAAAACTTCAGATTGCTCCTCGGTAGGATCCTGGCTATTTTCTACAGCTCAAGTGGTGATTGACATATTCTCTTGTGTAAGGCTTGTTTTAAGTAATCAAAAGGAAGCCTCATTTGACTTCCAACCTCCAAATTAATACATTTCAAGTGTATAAGGTCCATAGTCATCGGTGAATTATAATGTCCATTCCCTCAGTTATTGTGCACATACTGCATAAATAACATTTAAAATCATTGCTTAAGCAGAAATGTATGTTAATTAAAAGTCCCTTTTTGGTTAACCACAATGACTGGTTATTTACACAACTTGTGGAATTGAGATTTTTTCTTTACGAGTGGAATCGTTAAAAAACTTACACTTACTCTTTAGTATATGTTTTTGATTCTGTATGTCGTGTGTTCAGTTTATTTACATAATTTTGTTATTGTGTAACAAACCATAGAAGAATTCCTGATTTCAGCAGATATCATCAAAGCCGGTAACTTGTCGAGGTGCATTTTGGGGTTTTGTGTTTATTGAAACAAAAACCTCAGATTGCTCCTCGGTAGGATCCTGGCTATTTTCTACGGCTCGAGTGGTGATTGACATATTCTCTTGTGTAAAGCTTGTTTAAAGCAATCAAAAGGAAGCCTCATTTGACTGCCAACCTCCAAATTAATACATTTCAAGTGTATAAGGTCAATAGACATCGGTGAATTATAATGCACATTCCCTCAGTTATTGTGCAAATACTGCATATATCACATTTAAAATCATTGCTTAAGCAGAAGTGTATGTTAATTAAAAGTCCCTTCTTGGTTAACCACAATGACTGGTTATTTACACACCTTGTGGATTTGGGATTTTTTCTTTACGAGTGGAAACGTTAAAAAACTTACACTTACACTTTAGTATGTTTTTAATTCTGTACGTCGTGTGTTCAGTTTATTTACATAATTTTCTTATTGTGTAACAAACCATAGAAGAATTCCTCATTTCAGCAGATATCATGAAAGCCGGCAACTTGTCGCGGAGCATTTTGGGGTTTTGTGTTTATTGAAAGAAAAACTTCAAATTGCTCCTCGGTAGGATCCTGGCTATTTTCTACCGCTCAAGTGGTGATTGACATATTCTCTTGTGTAAAGCTTGTTTTAAGTAATCAAAAGGAAGCCTCATTTGACTTCCAACCTCCAAATTAATACATTTCAAGTGTATAAGGTCCATAGTCATCGGTGAATTATGATGCACATTCCCTCAGTTATTGTGGACATACTGCATAAATAACATTTAAAATCATTGCTTAAGCAGAAATGTATGTTAATTAAAAGTCCCTTCTTGGTTAACCACAATGACTGGTTATTTACACACCTTGTGGAACTGGGATTTTTTGTTTACGAGTGGAAACGTTAAAAAACTTACACTTTCTCTTTAGTATATGTTTTTGATTCTGTATGTCGTGTGTTCAGTTTATTTACATAATTTTGTTATTGTGTAACAAACCATAGAAGAATTCCTCATTTCAGCAGATATCATCAAAGCCGGCAACTTGTCGGGGAGCATTTTGGTGTTTTGTGCTTATTGAAAGAAAAACTTCAGATTGCTCCTCGGTAGGATCCTGGCTATTTACTACAGCTCAAATGGTGATTGACATATTCTCTGGTATAAAGCTTGTTTTAGATAATCAAAAGGAAGCCTCATTTGACTTCCAACCTCCAAATTAATACATTTCAAGTGTATGAGGTCTATAGTCATCGGTGAATTATAATGCACATTCCCTCAGTTATTGTGCAAATACTGCATAAATCACATTTAAAATCATTGCTTCAGCAGAAGTTTATGTTAATTAAAAGCCCATTCTTGGTTACCCACAATGACTGGTTATTTACACACCTTGTGGAATTGGGATTTTTTGTTTACGATTGGAAACTTAAATACCTTACACTTACTCTTTAGTATACGTTTTTGTTTCTGTATGTCGTGTGTTCAGTTTATTTACATAATTTTGTTCTTGTGTACCAAACCATAGAAGAATTCCTCATTTCAGCAGATATCATCAAAGCCGGCAACTTCTCGAGGTGCATTTTGGGGTTTTGTGTTTATTGAAAGAAAAACTTCAGATTGCTCCTCGGTAGGATCCTGGCTATTTTCTACAGTTCAAGTGGTGATTGACATATTCTCTTGTGTAAAGCTTGTTCTAAGTAATCAAAAGGAAGCCTCATTTGACTTCCAACCTCCAAATTAATACATTTTAAGTGTATAAGGTCCATAGTCATCGGTGAATTATAATGCACATTCCCTCAGTTATTGTGCACATACTGCATAAATAACATTTAAAATCATTGCTTAAGCAGAAATGTATGTTAATTAAAAGTCTCTTCTTGGTTAACCACAATGACTGGTTATTTACACAACTTGTGGAATTGGGATTTTTTGTTTACGAGGGGAAACGTTAAATAACTTACACGTACTCTTTAGTATATGTTTTTGATTCTGTATGTCGTGTGTTCAGTTTATTTACATAATTTTGTTATTGTGTAACAAACCATAGAAGAATTCCTCATTTCAGCAGATATCATCAAAGCCGGCAACTTGACGCGGAGCGTTTTGAGGTTTTGTGTTTATTGAAAGAAAAACTTCAGATTCCTCCTCGGTAGGATGCTGGCTATTTTCTACAGCTCAAGTGGTGATTGACATATTCTCTTGTGTAAAGCTTGTTTTAAGTAATCAAAAGGAAGCCTCATTTGACTTCCAACCTCCAAATTAATACATTTCAAGTGTATAAGGTCCATTGTCATCGGTGAATTATAATGCAGATTCCCTCAGTTATTGTGCAAATACTCCATAAATAACATTTAAAATCATTGCTTAAGCAGAAATGTATGTTAATTAGAAGTCGCTTCTTGGTTAACCACAATGACTGGATATTTACACAACTTGTGGAATTGGGATTTTTTCTTTACGAGTGGAATCGTTAAAAAACTTACACCTAGTCTTTAATATATGTTCTTGATTCTGTATGTCGTGTGTTCAGTTTATTTATATAATTTTGTTATTGTGTAACAAACCATAGAAGCATTCCTGATTTCAGCAGATATCATCAAAGCCGGTAACTTGTCGAGGTGCATTTTGGGGTTTTGTGTTTATTGAAAGAAAAACCTCAGATTTCTCCTCGGTAGGATCCTGGCTATTTTCTACAGCTCGAGTGGTGATTGACATATTCTCTTGTGTAAAGCTTGTTTAAAGTAATCAACAGGAAGCCTCATTTGAATTGCAACCTCCAAATTAATACATTTCAAGTGTATAAGGTCTATAGACATCGGTGAAGTATAATGCACATTCCCTCAGTTATTGTGCAAATACTCCATAAAACACATTTAAAATCATTGCTTAAGCAGAAATGTATGTTAATTAAAAGTCCCTTCTTGGTTAAGCACAATGACTGGTTATTTACAAACCTTGTGGAACTGGGATTTTTTGTTGACGAGGGGAAACGTTAAATAACTTACACTTACTCTTTAGTATATGTTTTTGATTCTGTATGTCGTGTGTTCAGTTTATTTACATAATTTTGTTATTGTGTAACAAACCATAGAAGAATTCCTCATTTCAGCAGATATCATCAAAGCCGGCAACTTGTCGCGGAGCATTTTGAGGTTTTGTGTTTATTGAAAGAAAAACTTCAGATTCCTCCTCGGTAGGATCCTGGCTATTTTCTACAGCTCAAGTGGTGATTGACATATTCTCTTGTGTAAAGCTTGTTTTAGGTAATCAAAAGGAAGCCTCATTTGACTTCCAACATCCAAATTAATACATTTCAAGTGTATAAGGTCTATAGACATCGGTGAAGTATAATGCACATTCCCTCAGTTATTGTGCAAATACTCCATAAAACACATTTAAAATCATTGCTTAAGCAGAAATGTATGTTAATTAAAAGTCCCTTCTTGGTTAAGCACAATGACTGGTTATTTACAAACCTTGTGGAACTGGGATTTTTTGTTGACGAGGGGAAACGTTAAATAACTTACACTTACTCTTTAGTATATGTTTTTGATTCTGTATGTCGTGTGTTCAGTTTATTTACATAATTTTGTTATTGTGTAACATACCATAGAAGAATTCCTGATTTCAGCAGATATCATCAAAGCCGGTAACTTGTCGAGGTGCATTTTGGGGTTTTGTGTTTATTGAAAGAAAAACCTCAGATTGCTCCTCGGTAGGATCCTGGCTATTTTCTACAGCTCGAGTGGTGATTGACATATTCTCTTGTGTAAAGCCTGTTTAAAGTAATCAAAAGGAAGCTTCATTTGACTTCCAACCTCCAAATTAATACATTTCAAGCGTATAAGGTCAATAGACATCGGTGAATTATAATGCACATTCCCTCAGTTTTTGTGCAAATACTGCATAAATCACATTTAAAATCATTGCTTAAGCAGAAGTGTATGTTAATTAAAAGTCCCTTCTTGGATAACCACAATGACTGGTTATTTACACACCTTGTGGATTTGGGATTTTTTCTTTACGAGTGGAAACGTTAAAAAACTTACACTTACTCTTTAGTATATGTTTTTAATTCTGTATGTCGTGTGTTCAGTTTATTTACATAATTTTCTTATTGTGTAACAAACCATAGAAGAATTCCTCATTTCATCAGATATCATCAAAGCCGGCAACTTGTCGCGGAGCATTTTGGGGTTTTGTGTTTATTGAAAGAAAAACTTCAAATTGCTCCTCGGTAGGATCCTGGCTATTTTCTACAGCTCAAGTGGTGATTGACATATTCTCTTGTGTAAAGCTTGTTTTAAGTAATCAAAAGGAAGCCTCATTTGACTTCCAACCTCCAAATTAATACATTTCAAGTGTATAAGGTCCATAGTCATCGGTGAATTATAATGCACATTCCCTCAGTTATTGTGGACATACTGCATAAATAACATTTAAAATCATTGCTTAAGCAGAAATGTATGTTAATTAAAAGTCCCTTCTTGGTTAACCACAATGACTGGTTATTTACACAACTTGTGGAACTGGGATTTTTTGTTTACGAGAGGAAACGTTAAATAACTTACACTTACTCTTTAGTATATGTTTTTGATTCTCTATGTCGTGTGTTCAGTTTATTTACATAATTTTGTTATTGTGTAACAAACCATAGAAGAATTCCTCATTTCAGCAGATATCATCAAAGCCGGCAACTTGTCGGGGAGCATTTTGGTGTTTTGTGGTTATTGAAAGAAAAACTTCAGATTGCTCCTCGGTAGGATCCTGGCTATTTTCTACAGCTCAAGTGGTGATTGACATATTCTCTTGTGTAAAGCTTGTTTTAAGTAATCAAAAGGAAGCCTCATTTGACTTCCAACCTCCAAATTAATACATTTCAAGTGTATAAGGTCCATAGTCATCGGTGAATTATAATGCACATTCCCTCAGTTATTGTGCACATACTGCATAAATAACATTTAAAATCATTGCTTAAGCAGAAATGTATGTTAATTGAAAGTCCCTTCTTGGTTAACCACAATGACTGGTTATTTACACAACTTGTGGAACTGGGATTCTTTCTTTACGAGTGGAGTCGTTAAAAAACTTACACTTACTCTTTAGTATATGTTTTTGATTCTGTATGTTGTGTGTTCAGTTTATTTACATAATTCTGTTATTGTGTAACCAACCATAGAAGAATTCCTGATTTCAGCAGATATCATCAAAGCCGGTAACTTGTCGAGGTGCATTTTGGGATTTTGTGGTTATTGAAAGAAAAACCTCAGATTGCTCCTCGGTAGGATCCTGGCTATTTTCTACAGCTCAAGTGGTGATTGACATATTCTCTTGTGTAAAGCTTGTTTAAAGTAATCAACAGGAAGCCTCATTTGAATTGCAACCTCCAAATTAATACATTTCAAGTGTATAAGGTCTATATTTATCGGTGAATTATAATGCACATTCCCTCAGTTATTGTGCAAATACTGCATAAACCACATTTAAAATCATTGCTTAAGCAGAAATGTATGTTAATTAAAAGTCCTTCTTGGTTAACCACAATGACTGGTTATTTACACAACTTGTGGAACTGGGATTTTTTGTTTACGAGTGGAAACGTTAAATAACTTACACTTACTCTTTAGTATACGTTTTTGTTTCTGTATGTCGTGTGTTCAGTTTATTTACATAATTTTGTTATTGTGTAACAAACCATAGAAGAATTCCTCATTTCAGCAGATATCATCAAAGCCGGCAACTTGTCGCGGAGCATTTTGGGGTTTTGTGTTTATTGAAAGAAAAACTTCTGATTGCTCCTCGGTAGGATCCTGGCTATTTTCTGCAGCTCAAGTGGTGATTGACATATTCTCTTGTGTAAAGCTTGTTTTAAGTAATCAAAAGGAAGCCTCATTTGACTTCCAACCTCCAAATTACTACATTTCAAGTGTATAAGTTCTATAGTCATCGGTGAATTATAATGCACATTCCCTCAGTTGTTGTGCAAATACTGCAGAAATCACATTTAGAATCATTGCTTAAGCAGAAATGTATGTTAATTAAAAGTCCCTTCTTGGTTAACCACAATGACTGGTTATTTACGCAACTTGTGGAACTGGGATTTTTGGTTTACGAGTGGAAACGTTAAATACCTTACACTTACTCTTTAGTATATGTTTTTGACTCTGTATGTCATGTGTTCAGTTTATTTACATAATTTTGTTATTGTGTAACAAACAATAGAAGAATTCGTCATTTCAGCAGATATCATCAAAGCCGGCAACTTGTCGAGGTGCATTTTGGGGTTTTGTGTTTATTGAAAGAAAAACTTCAGATTGCTCCTCGGTAGGATCCTGGCTATTTTCTACAGCTCAAGTGGTGATTGACATATTCTCTTGTGTAAAGCTTGTTTTAAGTAATCAAAAGGAAGCCTCATTTGACTTCCAACCTCCAAATTAATACATTTCAAGTGTATAAGGTCCATAGTCATCGGTGAATTATAATGCACATTCCCTCAGTTATTGTGCACATACTGCATAAATAGTATTTAAAATCATTGCTTAAGCAGAAATGTCTGTTAATTGAAAGTCCCTTCTTGGTTAACCACAATGACTGGTTATTTACACAACTTGTGGAACTGGGATTCTTTCTTTACGAGTGGAGTCGTTAAAAAAGTTACACTTACTCTTTAGTATATGTTTTTGATTCTGTATGTTGTGTGTTCAGTTTATTTACATAATTTTGTTATTGTGTAACCAACCATAGAAGAATTCCTGATTTCAGCAGATATCATCAAAGCCGGTAACTTGTCGAGGTGCATTTTGGGATTTTGTGGTTATTGAAAGAAAAACCTCAGATTGCTCCTCGGTAGGATCCTGGCTATTTTCTACAGCTCAAGTGGTGATTGACATATTCTCTTGTGTAAAGCTTGTTTGAAGTAATCAACAGGAATCCTCATTTGAATTGCAACCTCCAAATTAATACATTTCAAGTGTATAAGGTCTATATTTATCGGTGAATTATAATGCACATTCCCTCAGTTATTGTGCAAATACTGCATAAACCACATTTAAAATCATTGCTTAAGCAGAAATGTATGTTAATTAAAAGTCCTTCTTGGTTAACCACAATGATTGGTTATTTACACAACTTGTGGAACTGGGATTTTTTGTTTACGAGTGGAAACGTTAAATAACTTACACTTACTCTTTAGTATACGTTTTTATTTCTGTATGTCGTGTGTTCAGTTTATTTACATAATTTTGTTATTGTGTAACAAACCATAGAAGAATTCCTCATTTCAGCAGATATCATCAAAGCCGGCAACTTGTCGCGCAGCATTTTGGGGTTTTGTGTTTATTGAAAGAAAAACTTCTGATTGCTCCTCGGTAGGATCCTGGCTATTTTCTGCAGCTCAAGTGGTGATTGACATATTCTCTTGTGTAAAGCTTGTTTTAAGTAATCAAAAGGAAGCCTCATTTGACTTCCAACCTCCAAATTACTACATTTCAAGTGTATAAGTTCTATAGTCATCGGTGAATTATAATGCACATTCCCTCAGTTGTTGTGCAAATACTGCAGAAATCACATTTAGAATCATTGCTTAAGCAGAAATGTATGTTAATTAAAAGTCCCTTCTTGGTTAACCACAATGACTGGTTATTTACGCAACTTGTGGAACTGGGATTTTTGGTTTACGAGTGGAAACGTTAAATACCTTACACTTACTCTTTAGTATATGTTTTTTACTCTGTATGTCATGTGTTCAGTTTATTTACATAATTTTGTTATTGTGTAACAAACAATAGAAGAATTCGTCATTTCAGCAGATATCATCAAAGCCGGCAACTTGTCGAGGTGCATTCTGGGGTTTTGTGTTTATTGAAAGAAAAACTTCAGATTGCCTCTCGGTAGGATCCTGGCTATTTTCTACAGCTCAAGTGGTGATTGGCATATTCTCTTGTGTAAAGCTTGTTTTAAGTAATCAACAGGAAGCCTCATTTGACTTCCAACCTCCAAATTAATACATTTCAAGTGCATTAGGTCTATAGTCATTGGTGAATTATAATGCACACTCCCTCAGTTATTGTGCAAATACTGCATAATTTATGTTTAAAATCATTGCTTAAGCAGAAATTTATGTTAACTAAACGTCCGTTTTGCTTAACCACAGTTATTGGTTATTTACACAACCTGTGGAATTGGGGTTTTTTTCTTTACGAGTGGAAAATTGCTTTTCTCGAGCACAGTGTGATTAAAATTCCACTTGTATAAGAAAATCGAAAATTTCAGGAATTGCATGCATTATTTTATTTACAAAGCATTACAGAGATTCATAACAAACACTTTTGATAATTCAAAACTTGGACATATTGTGAGATTGTGAGATTTATTTTCTGTGATCAGAACTGTCTTTTGCAATTAAACTCCATAGTGTGTCTAGAAAATTCCGCATGACGTGAAGCTACTTTTCTGTGGTTAAAGGAGATGTTTTTCTAGAATAGTAATTTAAAATCTTGAATGCATACATAGGCAAAATATTCGAACCCTATTAGGCCTGTAAGTGCCCTTAGACGTGCTATATCTGTCTCTAATTGCATATGGAATTATAAAGATACCATCAGGGAAAATTTCTGAAATTATTAAAGTATGAACTAAATCTACAAAACCTGGCTTTCTAAAGGAATAAATCAAACCTGCTCCAAACCCGTGAAGTATAACAATTTTGGCTTTACAAAAGATTTTGCAATTGTTTTCGAAATATTTGCTTTGAAACTTTTGGTTTGGCAACTTGTCCTTCATGTTTAGCCTGTCTCTAGAAGAATTAAAAGTAATTGAAGCTTTCTGGTCACCTGACTTGTTCTATGTGGGCTATAATCAATAGAGTTTCAGATATTGTTGTACATTACATTTGTGACCGGAATAATGCCAAGATCAATACAGATTTATCAAAATTAATAAGTTGTGAAGCTTGTTATGTGATAAATTGAATGTTTGTTTCAGATAACTTTCAGGTTTATATTCTGTTAGGAATTAAGATTTATCTTACAGGAATATCCCTTTCTTTTTTCCAAGATAATCATATTCTTAAAGTAAATTTACATATCATAGTTTTCAATGGCATTTGGAGTGCAGAAAGTGGTGTTAACGCTTTGAGTCTTACAATGTTTTAGTTTGTTGTAGTGTCTGATAAATTTTATATCGCTACAAAAGAATTAAAGTAATTCTTTTGTATCGCTACAAAAGAATTAAAGTAATTTTTCACTGGAACGTATAATGGTGATGACAAAACTGCTTATTTGAACGAGCATATGGGACTCTACGGTGTTTCTCTATTTATTGTATTAATTAGTGTCAAACAGTACATTTTGTGTGGACATAGTTTTTCTCTTTCAAGGAGAATGGAATCAAATCAGAATTTTTCAGGCGTAAGTCATTCTTTCCTATTGATTGTGGCACAGCAGTTAATCACTTACCGTTATAGCTGCATTTCTAAGTAGGATGTCAGATGTGCGGGCTGAGAAATTATATTACCTTTAATAAAGGTTTCTCAAGCCATGTATTTCAAGTGAAATCTCGACAATGAACTTTTGGGTGGAATACAACACTTTCTCTTACCTACTACAGGTAGGTGGCAGGGAGAAAGAATGTAGCTATGTTATTAATCATGTAACACAATATTAAAGCTCCTCTTAACGCATTTAAAGCTAAAGAAATTAGATTTAATTTTTAATATTCGACTTCTTATTGAACAATTTCTCCCACATAACAAGCAAGATCACTAACCGTTACACCACTCTGAAACTATTTGGGTTATAAATACATTAAGTCATTCAGTCAGTACTCAGATCTCATTATGGTTCTTTAACTCAAGTATTGATTGTAATATTGAGTATAATTGCAATAGAGAATGTTTATCTTCACCTGTCACTTTATACTGAATTATACAGACACACATACACACACGAACACGCACACATAGGCATACGTAAGGCGTCAAATTCCAAAAACCCACCTTATTCAGTTTGTTTTCGAAAGAGACTTTATGTAATCACTGGATTCAAATAGCATCTTTGAACATGCGTGCATCATAAATGTTCACTTTCAAGGTCCACGTTTCCCAAGCAATTTCAGTGTTTTATTATGAGTACATTTCAGATCCGTTTAATGCTATTATGCGATTTCTATTATCCACCATATCCATGAAGCTTTCCAAATAATTGTTACTGTACTGTGGAGAAGTAAATGAACTTCCAATTGCCTAATATGCTGGTAACACTGTTTTGCATATTTATCACAGGTTTTATTTCCCTTGACAACAATAATACCTCGTGTGACCATGTGTGTTTAATGTTAAAAAATCGTTTGAAGTAGAAGAAGATATGAAGAGATTCATGTTTTGCTGAGATAGGAAGGGAGAAAGAACGTGAGCCATAAAAATGGAAGAACAATGTTCTAAAAACGAACAATTAATTATCAAAACATTTCTGTATTAACGACTAAATTTGTTCATATATTCCTCCTCAGTTCAGTATTAATTTTGTTTGTTTTTACTTTCAGATGTGTTGCAACAATGCCAGCCTGTTGTCACAATAAAGGAGTGCTACTTGAAATAACAAGATGTGCGAGAGTTTCACCATGGTTTCTATGAAACTGCTACTAAGGTCAATCAACAGCAGTTCATTCTATGTACACAGCCCAACAAGTACTGCAAAAAAGTAGAACTTCTAAGCAGGGAAGCAATCGAAAAGCAATGACAATAAGATATGATATAAGGGTTAGAAATGCAACTAAGGCTCCACAAATGGTGCAAATATATATAAATTCCTTTCCTAAACACCTTGTATATTGGCAAGGACCGTCAAAATGAAAATGTGAAGACATTTCACAACAGCTTTGTCACCAAAGGAAGGTTGCAAAGAGGAGACTGACTATAATAAGTATGCCGAGAGAAGAACAACCTTAAAATCACATATTGAAAAATTGACCCCATGGAAACCCATAATTGCAGACACAACCTTCCAGGTTATATTTATCATCTGAACATAGTACCCGTAACATGCGGAAAATGTATAATGAAGAAGTTTCAGCAGTTGTATAATCAAGTATGAGTATTCTATAAAAATCATTGTTAAAGATTGTAACATCACTTTAAAGAAGAGCCCAGCAACAGATACATGTTCAGATCTGAGCATCTAAAGTTTAAAATGAATTCACTTAAAGAACCATCCCAAGTCAAATTCACACTATTGGCTGAAGTAAAAGTTCACAAGCTAAGAGCTGCTGTTTTCTTTCACAGATCTGACAAGGAGAAGAATTTTCTTTTGATTCCAAGAGGAACTTAGTGCTTCCAAAATCACCTGAACAGCGTTCGCATATACTCATATAATTTTACAATTTGTAAGTCTAACTCTAAAGCACCTCAGAACAAAAATACAGTTACTGAATACAACTGATTGTATAGTGACCGGCCTGAGGTTTCCAATGAGATAGTATCATCACCTTATTAATACTGCTTCGGAAACTACAACAAAAGTACAACTATTTGCAGATGGATGTGCTGAGCAGAATAAGAACTCTCCAACCGTCGGTATGTTGCGAAACAGGTTACAAAACCAGTCACCTGTGAACATTAATGAGGTGCATTTAATGTTCCCTGTAGTGGGGTGTTGCTTTTGCACGAGATGGTGTTCGGGAGAAAGAAAGGATAGCGCGAAAAAGAAACACTGCCGCAACATCAGAGGAGCATATCGTCATATTTGAACAAGATAAACAGTAAAAGTATTTGGTAATGATGTCATCGTCAAAAAGAGGAAAGAGGGTGTTTCTGCCGTGTTCAAGCTCCCACCGTAATAGCACCTTAATTTAGCATCAACAAAGAGAATTGAGATGATGAAAAGAAAAGCAGTGTTGTTGTAAAAGGGGAACCTCATTGCAAGTCTAAGTGGGTGTATTATGTCCACTTCTAAAGAAGGGGAAACAAATTCTAGGCATTCAAGAATACAAAAAAGCAATAGGAGTTGCATTAAAAAGACAAAAGCTTCAACGTATAGAAAAGCTACTAGAGAAACGTTTTGGAAAGGAATGAATAACAAACAGTTATCTTGCTTTCTACAGAACTCCGCTTAATCAAAATATGAGAGGGAATCTTGCTGTTGAGAATGAGACACAACTTTGGAAAGAAACCTCTGGATTGAGTAATTGATTTGATTAGTGGGAATATATGTTTAAAATATTATGGTTCAGCAAAGTGAAGTGTGCATTAATCTGCTTAGTTGAAATGTTAATGGAAATGTAGAAAAAAGACCTCAAGTATATTTGCATTTGCTGGTATTCCTTGTTCTTTAATACATTCTGTATGAAATTTCTGCAATGCTAGTTTATTTTGCATGATTTCACTGTTCCTTTTCCCACATTATCCAAGCATGTGACTTCCAGAACCCTCTATTTCCATCACACCGTGCGAAACCTGCGGTGTGCAAAATAGTACTTCAGCGTTATGGACGTATTTTCTGGTAAGAGATTAAAACTGGTATCAAGTTGTAAATCAATATCAATAAATAGCACGGTAATGTTTTTTCTCCTCGCCTGAAAAATTTGGAAAAACTGGACATGGTGGGTTTAGGAATTGGACGCCTTATATTTGTACAGATTTAAAACAAATTTCAAACGTGTTGTCAACTTTTGTGTCAATGGTGTAATTCAGATATCGATACTTTAAAAGACGGAAACCTTATTTTGGAATACTACCTCAAAAAGACGACAATTTACCTAAAATATATCATAATGAAGAGAACGAATCAGAAAACGAAATGAGAAACTCGCCACTGACCCTCTGAGTTTCTTTCTTGTTGGAAGGGACATCTCTGTCATGACTAATCCAGCAAGTACCCATTCTTATTCTGCAAAGGGTGACTATATGGTGTTCAAGGTTTATTGATCCCCCCCAAAAAAACTCTCACACAAGCAAGTAGAGAAATGGGCACTTTTAGATTTCAAAATCATAAAGAAGTTCTCAATGGTCAAAGAATAGATTTTGGAAACCGCAAAAAACCCTTCTTTACATATTCATTTTATATAAAACATGAAGATATTTAATTAAATTTAAGGTACTCTTAACATAAAATGGAGGCCTCTCTATTAGGTTTGAGGTGCTTTAACGTGACATAAATCTACGACACGGACCACCGGCATTACTTCCTTTCAGAAAGAAGCCATGCTAAGGAGTTTACATCCGAAAAAATCCATTGCCCTCATCCGGGTTTGAACCTACGACCTCGGAAACTAGAGGCTAGCATGGTAACCACTAAACCACGGAGGACGATTCATATCACATTGAAACATACATGTCAGCTACATAAACAATCAGCGTCTATACAACGTGGATATTAGGGAACGGAAACTATCACCAAAACTGTTAACGGTTGTCATGATGTGACATTTAATTCTTGAATTCACAGTAACCACGATGGGTTACTTATAATATCAGCTGGCTTTTAGCAGTTTTCAAGTGATCCGATACTAGTTGCTGTTCTTTCAGTAAGAGGAGATGTTGAGTAAGGAGATTTCATTTGTAATCCAAGCAAAGCATTTTGTAATTCCTAGAGCATTACTATTTCCTGAGGTATTAAGTAATCCATTTAAATCCGTAGTGGGAGGAGGATGCATCGGGAACGGCCTAACGGTCCGTAAGCCCTAAACGCTTGATCTTGGACGGGTCCCGGAGGCGTTGGCTTGTGGTGGATAGTCGACACCTATCCAGCGGCGTCGGTTGACTACTGACACGCTGAATTAGGCCTGTCCCTGAATAATGAATAGGAGACCGCGAACCATATCCCACACTACTTAAAATATTTTCAAGCAGGCTTCGCAGGACTTACTGGAGTGTAAACGCCATAAGATGTGAGGTACTTTGATGTAAATACGACACAAATTGTGGGAAGTCGATGTAGGACTACCTCCTGAGAATCATAAACTAAATCTGGTTTATTGAACGAGAAATATCTCAGTCTGACATTAATCAGCTGGTCACAAAACACATTCTTTCATAAACACGGAACTTCAATTGCGTTGCGGGCGTTATGTCTTACTCACAGGCAGTCGTCCTCCGTGCTGTAGTGGATACCACTAGTTCCCGAGGTAGCGTGTGCAACCCCGAGGGAGGGCGATTACATTTTTGGGCGTAAACATCCTTACTATGGCTCGTTTCCGAAGTGAAGTAAAGCCTGTGGTTCCGTGTTGTATATTTTCGGCACATTTTAGATCCTCAAACCTGATAAAGAGGACTCTGAGCAAACTTTCCGGTCTCTTATGCCCAATATATAGAATGGGACTTTAAGGACCACAGCAGTTAGAGCTCGCCCATAAATAAAACTGAATTTATCTTTTTTACTCGCAGCTTATGATGTTCCTGTCTTCTGCTAGAAATTTAATGTACTTAATATATGGTATATGGCTATTTGATATTGCTACACTGTTCCGCAATGTCAAAATGTGTTTATAAGTAATGCTCGATACATGGTGCCTCTCTGCCTTTCTTTTTTAGGGTTTTACTGCCTGTTACTTCGAGCTGTATTTGAAAGTTCAGTAATTATAATATATAATTTAGTACTACTACTACTACTACTACTACTACTACTACTACTACTACTACTACTACTACTACTACTACTACTACTACCGCTACTAGGTCATTATATAAGTATGCTATTATTGCGTGTTATTGTTATTATTATTATTATTATTATTATTATTATTATTATTATTATTATTATTCAATGAATCGTTCAGCACGTAAATGTTATACAGATCTGGAAGAAAGACAGTAATTAATATGAACTCGACACTGTCCAAACTGTTGGACCCCTTAATTGCAATTAAGTTTTTAACTTCTTAACTAGCTGCACTGCTGGTAAGTGCAGCTCCCTTATGTAAGCCCCGCATACAAAGCAGAACATTCTAAAAGGTGAAGCTACTGGCTGAAAGGAACATACTTGTGCAGTAAAAACCCATATTACATTTATTGTGGGCCTATATTAATGAGGATCGGTGGAGGTCCTCACACAGGTCCCGGAGCACAGTGCGCTTAACGGCGGCACGCAGGTAGCTTCATGCACGCGGTCACACTATTTAGGTGTCTCCTTTAATGTTTTGTAGAAGAAATAAAAAGTATTCGACTGTTAAGTGAAACTCACGAATGCATTTTTCAAAGTAAAGGCGACAACCCGAAGCTATTCAGTATAAAGGAATAATGTGTACCATCGCATTCCTTTACTGACACGAAATATGCAGGAGTTGTTAGGAAGTTGGCCAGAAAAGTGATAAAAAGCTATATTCCCTATTAGATTCCCAGCATACTATACCGACGAAGGGTACATTAACGTGAAACTTGGACAAAGCTTTGGGTACTATACGTTTCTGTATCAAAATGCTTTGAAACATTCTAAAATACCTATCCAGTAAGAAAACAATTTTTCATTACAATGATATATTGAAGGAGCAGAAATTGTTTGAAGAGTTTTGTGTGTATTACATCTCACATGCCTTGAAACAGCACCGTTACAGCTCGACTACGATGTATTGTTATGTAGTTAATGAAATTTACATTTTTGTGTTATTGGCTCACTTTTATCCTTTTTTGTGTGTTCAGTTTATCTTCCATAATGTTGTTATTGTTTAGCAAATAATGGAGGACTTGCTTCTTTCAGCAGATCTCATCAAAGCGGGCAATTTGTAGAGGGGCACTCCTGTTGCGTTGTGGTTTTTGAACAACCAAGTGGATTTCCCCTCTATAAGTTCCTGACTATATTCTACAGGGGTTTGTTTTATTCTGCTGTGTGCAGCTTATTTTAAGTAATCAACATCAAGTCTCCTTGGATTTTCAACCTGAAAAATAAACCGTTTCAGGTGATTGAGGACTATAGTCATCGGTAAGTTATAATGCAGATACCTTAACTTGTTGGGGAGATACCGCAAATTTTACATTTAAAATAATTTCTTAAGTGTGAATGTATATTGAACAAACATCTTCTTTGCTTAAACATAGTATTAGATTAGTTATTTACGCATATTTAAGCGTAAAAAAGTGTAGGGTTTGTCGGGGTTTTCTGAAGGCGATATTCCCCCAGGGGCCTACTATGGTAGGTACGGGATTGGTGCTCCCGGGGTCCCGAGCCACACTCTCGATTGGGTACCTCTAAGAGGTGAGAGGGCTTAGGCCAAACGCCCAATAAACCGCGGTCCACAAGCGTCTTTGACCAATTTCTAGTTACGTCCCTGAATACTGTCTGACGGATACCGGTGCGCGGGAAGGAGGAGGGGTGTCACAAGGGGTAACTGGGTAATGCGTAACTCCTAGCACGCTGCGTATCATGTAGGACTGTGTTGGTCCCGGGTAGGGGACATTACATGAGCTGTTACACTCCTGAAGGCGATTGGGTCCTTCTATCTATATATTGGGAGGTGAGAAACTAAGGTGAGTAAGGTCCAGGCCAGGACTCTCACCTAAGCTGGGGATGTGAGCATGCTATCGGAGAGATTTGTAATGGTGAATGATATAACGGCTATAGAGCAAAAAAATCCAAAACAAACATCAAGCTTTGTGGAAAAGAAGTAGTCGAATCTTGTGGTCCTCGCTACTTGGTTCTTAATAGAACAGAGGAAGCAAGAAAATTTACATCCGTGAAATCTTTTGTAATTCAAAAGGGTCTAGATAAGATTGCTAGTGCGGATAAGTCGTGCATTAAATCCTGAAATGGCACGCGCATGGTTGAAGCGCATTCAGCAACCCAGGCGGCGAAAATACTTAAAGCCAACGTGTTAGTCAGCTATCCGGTTATGTTTGAGAACTATTTTTATGTTGTTATATTTAGTATGCATTGTTTGAAGTACAATGTAACAACGAATAGGTAGGACATCAGAAGTGCAAGGTGGCTTAAAGGAAAAGTATAAGGAACTAAAGTTATGGATAAGAGTTTGGGTTGAGCCACAACAAAGAAAATGAGAAGCAAATACAGCATAATTAAGTGTAATGGTAAAAAAACCTATATGAAATGTAATAAATGTGCAGAATATGTTTATGAGAATTGCACTGTTCAGGGAGAAAACGTTACAGGTGCAACATTTAGAAAATATTGAAAAGATATGCCATGATAGCAGTTGAAACGCTGTCTTGACTATACAACTTTTACGTAGAATGTTGAATTTCATCAGAATAGATCACAAATCAGACATAATATGAAAAAGGCGTTAGGGTTTACGTTAAAATATTATGTAATGATAGCTAGGCAATGGGGTACTCTGTAGATGAAATCCCTACATCAACATCTTCGCTATTCCTGATCCTTATTCCTCCGCATCGTCGTGTTTTCAATCAGCAAAGAAAAGGTAGTTAATAACACCGCGACTGTAAAGATGCTAGTTGTTATGTTGTGTATAACTACATTTCAGGAAATTGCCTAGTATATTCATCTACTGTCAATAGATTCCGATGAAACGTTTAGGCTATATGATTTATACAGCACTTCTAGTGTTAACCATTTTTAGGTCATGAGTGATAAGCGTTCTTTCCTACATTTTAGTATAGTTGATTGACATATATTGTAATCAACCATTGGAGCATATCACCTAAAATTCAATAAAACAATTCTTTTCGGTTTACCAGAAAAAATGCAAGCGAGTTGGGGAACTTAATGTGGGGCCGGAATGTTACCATGGTAGCTCAGCTGGTCAGAGCAGCGACACGTAAAATCGAAGATCCGCGACTCAAGTCCTGCCAAGGGCATTGAATGGTTCTACATTTGCAACCTAAGCCGTTGAAGAAGTGTGTGGAAAGGCATTTGTTTACCAACATTTAGAAGAGTTAGGAAAGGACAGATAAAAATCAATAATCGTCCAGCACTTTGTTGAAATATGAACATTGCATATATACTGCATCTTTGAATGGGAAAGGGAGCGAAAAAGTTTCGATAAACCTTCAGCAGTGAGAATGGAGGAACTTCAGCATTAGCAAAATGAATTTGGTATCCTCAGCAGCAGGTAGTAATATAAGGCGTGCAACATTAATGAATCTAAGTAGGGGAACAAATCATAAAGCTAATTTGGAAGTTCTGTACCATCGCTTTCTTTACACGTCTATGCTGTACACATTTTATCAGAGCTTAAAATGATGAAGCCTGATGGTGTTAGTGTTTAATAGGTGTTTCTTTCAGGTGGTGGAGTTTGTACATCATGAATGTATTATGCTAGGAAGGACGACATGCCTGTGTTTGGTGGTTGCACTATACGCGTATATATGAAAGTGCGAGTAGTACACTCACCATTCATAGCTGTGTGTCAAATCCCATACTGATATAGAGAAGGTTTCAGTGCTTTATTATGTTTCCAGGCAACAGCTTTATGTTTCATAATTAGGTAAATGTGTTAGTGTGCATTAGTGATGGCTGCATGTATCTTTATACACCAAACTTCCCATATTTTCTTCTGTGTTGCATCACAGTTAATCACATTTACTGATTGTTAGCAGGAGGAGAAACTCTTCCTACTGCAATCTCATAATTGATACGGGCCTCTTCGACTACAAGGTGGCAAGCCCACGGAAACCAATTTCACAATTCGGGAGCAATAGATGAGTTCGTTCTTTAAAAATTCTAGTTGTTTGATAGGATTGAACTGTGCTGAAATACCAGATGAGGTTTTAATAACAGCAGGGTTTTTTACGCCACATAGCTTGATGTTACTGGAGTAGTGTTTACTGTGTTTGAAGGTGTTTTACATTGCAAGCAGTTTCTTGGTTTTTATTCATTACAGAAAATAACTCGAGAGCTGGTGTTTAGTCAAAGCCGAAGACGCTTCATAGTGATAATTTAGTGAGTGGCCTATACAGATTTTTTCAGGGTGTAAGTAACATATTTTTCTCCATGTCAGCACACAACTATTCTCAGGATGGCGGGTGAAGACATGTAAGCAGGACCTGTGATATAGTTGGAATTTGGGTTCTTTATGTCTTTTAATTTAAAGAACTCAAATTCAAATTATATCATAGCCCTGGCGATTAATCTACTGCAGAACGTTATAATGGAATGAAGATTGAAAAGCTTCGTGTGAGACAATGGTGGTTGCTTTGAGTTATCTTGGCTTCCACTGTGTTAACGATGGTATACTGCTGTGCTATGTATATTGGCTGTGTCTTATTTTCTTAATTCCATTACATGAAGCTATAATTTTTCTGAAATGGCATCTGATTTGCATGAAAATATCCAGGTTCTGGCTGAAAAGGCTTTATTCAGAGCTCAACAATTGTTGGTGATAGAGTTCCGGATCCTGGAACATACCTCTAAGGCTGGTCTGGATATGTCGAATTAGGTCGAACTGGACAGATACGCTAGGTTTCTTCACGCATGCCAAAACCAAAAGCCCAGTCCCTAGGGGAACATAAGAAATTGTAATTAATAATAATCAGTCATTTGTGAATAGAAAAGTGCAGGGGACAACCGGTTTTCTCGCTCAAGTTGCTATTCCGCACAAATTATGACCTAATTCACGTATTACGTAAGTATTTTGCGCGGCTGGCATCCTATCTTTTGCTTGCATACAGCTGTGAATTTCTGAGCACGCAATCATACGAAATTTTAGTAGAGTGAGAGATCCGTGGTTCAAATCCCGGCTATGGCATTGAATTTTTGAGTCGTCTCTTTCTACCTTTCCAACCTTGTCAAACACACGGCTTGTGTGGAAGAACAGTTAATTCCAACATTTTAGTGATGAATTATTGACAGGGTTGAATAAATAATTATATAGGTAAACAGCAGTAAAAAGGAGAAATAATTTCAATAAATAACTTCCACATATTTAATCGATGATTAATGTAATAAGCTTGAGTTGAAGGATATGTCCAGAAAGAAAGACGGTCATCAGCGACCCATGTAAGAAAGTCACGTAGCAACTGAAAGGAGAACATATTAGGTTAAAGCTTCTGAGAATCCAGTGTAGGTTTAAGTTCAGTACGTTCGGCGGCGCTTAAGTCAATACAGTAAATTAGTGACGCAAAGGAAATTCTGAGGAAAGAGAAAGATTGAAGCAGTAACGGCCAGAGACCCACATGAAGAGTGTTGAATATATCCCCGGTTGTGAAAAAACGTCGGAAGGGAAACATTAATAGACAGAGCTAAAATAAATAAACAGGCGCGCAATTAAATTAGAGAGTTACTCTGATACCTGCACTAGTACCTACATTCGTTGGTACTCACCTTCATGCAATCGTTTGTGCGTAGTTTGACTCTGGTACTGTCTTGAATGCGTACTGGTGGTGTGATATTTTAAGCGCTTAGTGACACGCTTTTGTGAGTAGGATTACTTCGCTATTGCGAGTGATCACGCAGACAAGCATTATAGCGAGTCACGCCAAGTTACAGTACTACTTTCTTTTATTGTGAAAAAATGTATTTCTAACCTTAAGTTTAATACACCAGAAGTTAGCAAATGCGGTTGTTATAATTGCGAGTGCTACAATTCATAATCAGTTTCATTCTTTGTCTTCAAACGGTCAGTAATTCACTTCACAAGCTCAAGTATCACATCACATTAAATTTCTCTTTCGGTTTGACTGGTGTCTTCCTTTAACAATACGCCCATGCATAACCTGAGAGAAATGTAATCGATGTGAAGAATTTGTTTATACGAAATGCACTGCTAAGATAATAAAATGTTACAGGTGCGACATTTAGAATATACTGAAAATATACTCCACGATAACAGTTGAAACGCTTTCTTGAATAAACAACTTTTAGGTATAATGTTTAAAATCATCAGAATAGCTCACAAATGGTAGCCATAAAGTGAAAAATGTGTTAGGGTATATGTTAAAATATATAAGATGATAGGAAGGCCATGGGGTATTCTGTAGATGTAGGTACGTCTACCATTTGGGTACTCCTGATCCTTATTTCTCCGTATCGTCGTGTTTTCAATCAACAAAGAAAAGATAGTTAATAACACCGCAGCTGTAATGATGCTAGGTTGTGGATAAATGCATTTCATTAAAACTGTTATTATATTCATCTACTGGCAATAGTTTGCGATCAAACTTTTAGGCTATATAATTTATAGAGTACTTCTAGTGTTAACGATTATTAGGTCATGAGTGGTAAACGTTCTTCCCCACATCTTATGATATATGATTGACAGAGTAGTGGTTATTTATGATGCCTGCGAGGTGAAGCACTTCCTATATTGTAATCTAACTTTGGAGCATACCATATAAAATTCAATAAAACAATCCTTTTCCGACTTAGCAGAAAGAATGCGAGGGAGTTGGGGAATTTAGTGTGCTGCCGGAATGTTTGCCATGCTAGCTCAGTTGGTCAGAGAAGCGAAACGTAAAGTCTATGATCCCTGATTCAAATCCGGCCAATGACATTGAATTTTTCAGTCCTATTCTACTTCTTTCAACCTAAGGCCTTTCAAGGTGTGTGTTTTAAGAAAACTTATTTACCGAATTTAGAAGAGTTAGGGAAGGCCAGAAGAAAAGCCAGAATCTTCCGGCAGTTTTAGGATGTTGAAACATAAGGATTGCATATATACTGCATCGTTTCACCGGACAGGGAGAGAATACGTTTGGATAAAAGTTTAGCAGATTGTCTCTACAGATTTTTTTCAGGATGTAAGTAACATATTTTTCTTCATTTCAGCATACAAATACTTTCATGAGGACCATTGAAGTCATGTTAGCAGGTCATCTGATGCAGTAGCATGTGGATTCTTTGTCTTGTAGTTCAAAGGATTCTCATACCACTACGTCAGGGTCCTGGCATTGCTCCACTGCAGATGGTTATAATGGCATGAAAATTCAAAAGCTTAGTGTAAGACAATGGTAATTGCTGTGCGTGATCTTCGCTACTACTGTGTTATGGATCGCATGCCGCGGTGCAATATATTTAGCCTATGTCTTATTATCTTAATTTAAATACATGAAACTCTTAAGTTTCTTTGAGATAGAATGTGAGTTGACTGGAAATATCTAGGCTGTGTCGGAACGGGGCTGTATTCAGACCTCTATTGTTGTTGATGATAAGGTTCCGGACCCAGAAACCATACCTCCTACACTGTTTGGAATATGTGGATTTAGGTCGATCTGGCAGATACGCTAGCTTTCTTCACCTATACCAAAACAAGCCCAGAGCCGAGGGCAACATAAGTAGTTCATTCTTAGTTATATAAGCATAAAAAAGGGTAGGTTAGATTGGGGCTATCTCAAGGAAATATTCCCCAGGGGCCTACTACGGTAGGTACGGGATTGGCGCTCCCGGGGTCCCGAATCACGCTCTGATTGGGCTTCTCTAAGAGGTGAGAGGGCATATGACGAACGCCCAATCATCTGTGGTCCACAAACTTGTTGGACCAATTTCCAGTTGCCTCCCTGAACACAGTCTGACGGATACCGCTGCGCCTGACGGAGGAGGGGAGTCCAAAAAGTTTAACTGGTAATACGTAAATACTAGCACTTGCGTAGGATACAGGAATATGGTGGTTTCTGCTGATAGACGCTAGACCCGGGCAAGGGCCATTACGTGAGCTGCTACACTTCTGAAGGCGATTGGGTCCCTCTGTCTATGTATTGGGAGGTTATACCCAAAGGTGAGCAAAATCCAGTGTAGGTCTCTCATCTAAGCTGAAGTGGCGCACAGGATGTCAGCATGCCAAATGAGATATGTATAATAGTGGAGGATATAACGTCTATGGATCCAAAATATCCAAAGCAGAAACCAGGCTTCTTGGAAAAGAAGTAGTCATGTCTTGTGGTCCTCGCTACTTGGTTATTAATAGAAAAAATGAAGAAAGGAAATTTATATCGGTGAACTCTTTTGTAGTTCAAACGGGTTTAGATAAGATGTCTGGTTCGGTTAAGACGTGCATTAGATCCTGTAATGTCAAGCTCCTGGTTGAAGCGCATTCAACTACCCAGGTGGCGAAAATACTTAAAACCAACAAGTTAGGCAGCTATCCGGTTAAGGTTGAGAACAATTTTTTATGTTCTGATATTTAGTATGCATTGTATGAAGTACAATGTACACAACTAATAGGTAGGATATCAGTTATGCAAGGTGGCTTAAAGGAAAAGTATATCGACGTTAAGTTATAGATAAGAGCTTAGGTTGTGCCATAACAAAGAAAATCAGAAGCCACAACCATATAATTAAGTGTAATGGTAATAAAACCAATATGAAACGTAATCGATGTGCAGAATGTGTTTATTAGAAATGCACTGTTTTGATAATTAAATGTTACAAGTGCGACATTTGGAAAATATTGAAAAATACGCGACGATAACAGTTGAAACGCTTTCTTGACTATACAACTTTTAGGTATAATGTTGAAATTTATCTGAATAAATAAAAAATGGTAGCCATAGGTCGAAAAATTTGTTAGGGTATATATTAAAACACTATAAGGTGATAGCAAGGCCATGGGGTGTTCTGTAGATTTACATCTACCATTTCGGTACTCCTGATTCTTATTTCTCCGCATCGTCGTGTTTTCAATCAGCAAAGAAAAGATAGTTAATAACACCGCGGCTGTAATGATGCTAGGTTGTGTATAAATAGATTTCAGGAAATTGGTTAGTATATTCATCTCCTGGCAATAGATTCCGATGAAACGTTTAGGCTATATAATTTATACAGCACTTCTTGTGTAAACCATTATTAGGTCATCAGTGGTAAACGTTCTTCGCCATATCGTATTATGTTTGATTGACAGAGTAGTGGTTATTTATGATACCTGCGACGTGAAGCACTTCCTATATTGTAACCTAGCTTTGGAGCACATCATCTAAAATTCATTAAAACAATTCTTTCCGGCTTACCAGAAAAAATGCGAGGGAGATGGGAAGTTTAGGGTGGTGCCGTAATGTTGCCATGGTAGCTCAGTTGGTCAGAGCAGCGACACGTAATGTCGATGATCCCTGTTTCAAATCCGAGCAATGGCATTGAATTTTTCAGTCTAATTCTGTTATGGTTCTAATGTAAGGCTTGTAAAATTAAAGCATCTAAGTAGGGGAACAAATCATAAAGCTATTTAGGAAGCTGTGTTGTATCGCTTTCTTTACACTTCTAAGCTGTGCACATTTTGTCAGAGCTAAAACTGATGAAGTCTGATAGTGTTAGTTTTTAATCGGTGTCTGTTTCAGGTGGTATGGTTTCTAACACATGAAGATATTGTGCAAGGAAGGACGACATGTCTGTGTTTGGAGGGTTGCCCTGCACTCGTTGATATGAAAATGCGTGTAGTGCACTCTCCATTCATAGATGTGTGTCAAATCCCATACTGTTATACGGAAGTTTTCGGTGCTTTATTATGTTTCTAAACAACAACTTTATTTTTCAATATGAGGTAAACATGTTAGTGTGGATTAGTGATGTGCTGCATGTATCTTCATACACCAAACTTCCCATATTTTTTTCTCTGTTGCATCACATTTAATCACAGTTACTAATTATTAGCAGGAGGAGAATCTCATCCAATTGTATTCTGATAATTATACGGACCTCTTCGACTACCAGATGGCAAGCGCTGGGAAACCCATTTCATAATTCGGGAGCAATAAAAGAGTTCTTTCTTTAAAAATTCTAGGTGTTGGATAGGATTGAACTGTGCTGAAATACCAGATTAGGCTTTAATAAGAGCAGGGTTGTTTATGCCACATATCTTGATGTTACTGCAGTTTATTTTGCTGTGTTCGGAGGTGTTTACATTGCAAGAATTCTTTGGGTTTTATTAATTACAGAAAATAACACGAGAGTTGGTGTTTTGTCAAAGCCGAAACGCTTCATAGTGATAATTGACTAAATCCTCTATATAGATTACTTTCAGGGTGTAAGTAACATATTTTTCTCCGTTTCAGCATACAACTATTCTTATGATGGCGGGTCAAGTCATGTAAGCAGGACTTGTGATATGGTGGATTTTGAATCCTTTATGTCTTTCAATTTAAAGAATACAAATGCCACTATATCACAGCCCTGGCGATTAATGAATGGAGATTGAAAAGCTTCGAGTGAGATAATGGTGATTGCTTTGAGTTATCTTGTCTTCCACTGTGTTTACTATGGTATGCTGCAGTGCTGTGTATATTGGCTGTGTCTTGTTTTCTTAGTTCCATTACATGAAACTAAAATTTTTCTGAAATGGCTTCTGATTTGCATGTATATACATATACATATATACATAGATATATAAATCAATATTAAACAAGCTTTGGACATAATAATGTAATTCACCAACAAATATGTTAAAATATTTAACAACCCAAATTGTACAAATGCAGATAGTAACTTAGATAAGTAAGGGACGGTTGAGTTAGCTAATTCCAGGTAAAAGATGTTTCTAGGTAGAGCCCACCTTTCACCAAGCTAATGAGCAAGGAACTTTAAGCAGTAAGGAGAAATAGAAGAGACAGATATTGAAAGGAAAGAGACAGAGATATTGAATCCGCTTCCGGCTGCGTCACTTGTACGCCTATACGAAAACTTTTGGAGCAGAATATTCTCATACACAATCAGAAAACGTGATCTGAGGACCAATTACAAATGTCGTTCCATTTTGAGGTGCGGAGGTTAGCGTTATTAGGTTTAGATATAAAAGGGAAAGGAAGTCCCATATTTTCACTCTCCTATAGAATCTCGTCAACACACAGTGATTCTCTCTGGACAACGGATGCACGTGTGTGCATATAGGTGGGAAGCGTGTGGAGTTATACCAGGGGCTTAATTATTTTGGGAATTGTATAATAGTTAGTTAGAGGTGAGGGTTTTCCTGTACATCCTTGGACGGTAGTGAACTTAAATTGATTTTTGTGTTTTTTGGTTTCAGGAGGTCTGAAACGATGTATTTCTGTTAATACCTCAATATTGAATTTTCTGGTAAAATGTAAAATTTCCTTTATTTGCTAGATGCGTGGTCCAGAAAGTAAAAAATTTGCACAACTGAAATCCTTAAACACTTACATGTGAGTACCTATAGCAATTGACTTTTAAAGATTCCTTCCTGAAAATCAAGCATTTCTTTTTATGCATTCCCTTTAGTTTTATGTGTAGAAACAAATAAAGTATTCCACTGTTAAACAAAAATGACGAATAAATTTTTAAAAAAAAGGCAGTGTTCAGTATGAAAAACATTCATACCATCACATTTCTTTGCTGACACGAAAATTGTTAGGGGATTGAGGAACTGGCCAGAAAGGCCGTAATATGCTGCATTCCCTATTTAATTCGCAGAACACTAACAAGAACGTGGACATTTTAATCCGACACTTCAGTTACGCATTGCTATGTGTATCTGTATCAAAATGCTTTGAATTTCTCTAATATAGCTTTGCATCACAATAATAACTTTTCATTACACTGATATTGTCGCGCTTTTAATGTGAAGGGGGTTGAGGATGTCACTTTTGGGGAGCGTAGCTGGATTTAGGTTTGGGTGAGCAATCATGTTATCAAGACCTAACTTATAAGAACATACAACGTTAACAAAAGTAAATGTAATAGGGAACATAATATATGCAAGCAAGCTGACATGCTTCACTGTGATTACAAGTACTTAGTGGCAAATTACCTTATTGTGCAGATGTAAAGCAGAATGTCATGCCTGGGTGTTGGTAGTGTCCTGGGTAGCTCATTATTTGGGTAGTGCCTCCAGCAGTGATGCCTCTATCAACACTGCCCTACCCATTGTCTTATGAGGGCTTTCCTGCTCTAGGTACTCAACTCCATGCAGGACATGACGAAATACAGAGAGATAGATTTTGTGTGTTAATTGGCATCAACTACCCTCAAAAAACCAAAAGAAATGACCGGGACTTGATGACACAGCTTTGTACATTCTGTATTGTACCATGTGAAGTAACGACTTTAGAAAATAATTTAACTTAATCCGGCATATGTGTTACAATATGTGTAAACAGCTAGAACCCTTTCAAAGCTTTTGTATATACTAGATCTCACAAAGATTGAAACACTCTATGTTATTCCCAGTAATTTTTTGTATGAGGGAACATGTTATTTAAAAGCAGTTACAGGCGTACTGTGATATATTTTTATGTAGTTCGTAAAGTTTATACTTATGAACCCCGAGATATCTAAGAAAGGAATTGATTTAATATCTCAAAGTAAAGTCGCTGATACATTATTTTCCTTGATAATTAATCTGCTGTATTGTTCATTAGGTTATAAATGCAATGGGGATGGCAGTCAGATAAGTTTAAAGAGTGAAAGTTAGACGTTAAGATATCAAAGCAATTATCAACATCATTTTCATTCACATATATATCGTGTGGAAGCATAATCTCTCGCGGGTTTACCTATGATAAATAACTTACACTTACGCTTTAGTATATGTTTTCGATTCTGTATGTCGTTGTATTCAGTTTATTTACATAATTTTGTTGTTGTGTAACAAACCATAGAAGAATTCCTCATTTCAGCAGATATCATCAAAGCCGGCAACCTGTCGAGGGGCAATCTGGGGTTTTGTGTTTATTGAAGGAAAAACTTCAGATTGGCTCTCGGTATGATCCTGGCTGTTTTGTGTAGCTCAAGTGGTGTTTGACATATTCTCTTGTGTAAAGCTTGTTTTAAGTAATCAACAGGAAGCCTCATTTGACTTCCAACCTCCAAATTAATAAATTTCAAGTGTAGAAGGTCTCTAGTCATCAGTGAACTGGGGTTTTGTGTTTATTGAAGGAAAAACTTCAGATTGGCTCTCGGTATGATTCTGGCTATTTTGTGTAGCTCAAGTGGTGTTTGACATATTCTCTTGTGTAAAGCTTGTTTTAAGTAATCAACAGGAAGCCTATTTGACTTCCAACCTCCAAATTAATAAATTTCAAGTGTAGAAGGTCTATAGTCATCGGTGAATTATAATGCACATTCCCTCAGGTATTGTGCAAATACCGCATAAATCACATTTAAAATCATTGCTTAAGCAGAAATGTATGTTAATTAAAAGTCCCTTTTTGGTTAACCACAATGACTGGTTATTTACACAGCTTGTGGAACTGGGATTTTTTCTTTACGAGTGGAAAGGTTTTTTTTTTTGAGCGCAGCGAGTGATGAAATTTCCACTTGTATAAGAAAATCGGTAATTCCACGAATTGCACGATTGATTTTATTTACTAACCATTACAGAAATTCATAACAAACACTATTGCTAAATTAAAATGAGGACATATTGTGAGATTTCGGTCGGGCCCATGTTGAGTTGAAGCAGTTGAATGGCACTGTACTTCTCGCAATTGAAAGTGTTCGATTATGCTGGGCTTTTGTTTTTTGTGCATAAAGTACTCAAACCAATGGTCTTAAATATCATATCCTTATTTATGTTTAGTATGAAACTTATTGCTGGTTCTTTGTTGCTATGTCACTTATTATCTAACATGTTAATGTGATATGGCATTTTTTCTATTCATTTTCTGTGAACTGAACTTTCTTAGTGTGTCTAGAAAACTCCGCATCACATGAAGTAGTTTTCTGTGGCTAAAGGAGATGTTTTCTAGATTAGTAATTTAGAGTCCTGGACCCATATATTGACAAAACGTTAGAACCGTATTAGGCTTGGAAGTGCCCTTAGCCTTGCTATATCTGTTTTTAATTGCATATGGAAATTTAAAGACAGAAAAATTCTGAAATTATTAAAGTATGAATTAAATATATAAAGCCTGTATTTCTAAACTAATAAAGCGAACCTACTCCAAACACTAGAAGCATAACAAATTTGGCTTTACAAAATATTTCATGATGTTTTCGAAATTTTTGCTTTGAATTTTTTAGTTTGGCAAATTTTTATTCATATTTTGCCTATTTATAGGAGAGTTAAATTTAATTGAATCTCCCTGACCACCTGACTTGTTGTATGTAGACTGCAATCAATGAAATTCCACAGCCTACGACTGCCATACTAGTCATTATAAGGTATGTGCCTAACCAGTATATAAGACAATCAGACCTGCAGGGTATCTAAACACATTGATCACGTGTATAATCCTAGTGTACCATCAATATGTAAACTTGGACTCCATAGGTAGGACTTTCTTACCTTAACCGGCGAACGTGGGATTTTAATTATTCAGGATGTTCGAAACAAATATAAACCATTGCTTGATTACCTTGACTCATGTACATCCTGGCTTGCCAAAGTTTCTTTGTATTGATTACTCCAGTGCAAGCTCAGCTTTTACTACCCCCAAGGGCCTAATGCGGTAGGGTCGGGGCTTGGCGCTCCCGGGGTCCCGAGCCATATAATCCCGGATTGGGAGTTATGTTTAGGTTTGAAACCTTCCTCGTAAAATTCTACCGAAAACTTAAGAACACATCTCCGATTTGGGTTGGACCGTGCTTTCTCGTCCACGCTGTTACCAATCAACTTCATACTTCAATCGCTCTGCATTTCGGGAGAATGCCACGAGAAGGAAGATACCGTGGTTGTTCCATATTGCTGTAATGCTATACAATTTAATGGGGACATGTGGTCACCAAATTATGCACCAAGGAGTGTTGAGTTCTCCTAAAAAACCAGAAGATCAAGCTCGAGTCTAGTGGTATAAAAAATAACTAATAAGCAAGTGCAAAGATGGTAGACGTGGATCAATTTCCTAGTAATTCGAGAGGGCATAGCAGTATTTCCTTAGCTTGACACTTGCTTCAGAATACTGCAGAATAACGCAGAGATATTCTACATAAAGATGTGTGCCCTTTCTTAAGGCTGGCAGACTGAGAGTTTTCAAGGGTGCATTTATGGTTTATCCAGTACGTTTCTTTTTATGCATTCCCTTTAGTCTTTTTGTAGAAACAAATAAAGTATTCCACTGTTAAACAAAAAAAAATGACGAATACATTTTTAAAAATAAAGGCAGTGTTCAGTATGAAAAACATCCATACCATCACATTTCTTTGCTGACACGAAAATTGTTAGGGGATTGAGGAACTGGCCAGAAAGGCCGTGATATGCTGCATTCCCTATTTAATTCCCAGCTTACTAACAACTAAGGGGCCATTTTAATCCGTCACTTCAGGTACGTATTGCTGTGTGTATCTGTATCAAAATGCTTTGAATTTCCCTAATATAGCTTTGCATCACAATAATAACTTTTCATTACAATGATATTGTCGCGCCCTTAATTTGAAGGGGGTTGAGGATATCACTTTTGGGGAGCGTAGCTGGATTTAGGTTTGGGTGAGCAATCATGTTATCAAGACCTAACTTATAAGAATATATAACGTTAACAAAAGTAAATGTAATAGGGAACATAATATATGCAAGCAAGCTGACATGCTTCACTGTGATTACAAGTACTTAGTGGCAAATTACCTTATTGTGCAGATGTAAAGCAGAATGTCATGCCTGGGTGTTGGTAGTGTCCTGGGTAGCTCATTATTTGGGTAGTGCCTCCAGCAGTGATGCCTCTATCAACACTGCCCTACCCATTGTCTTATGAGGGCTTTCCTGCTCTAGGTACTCAACTCCATGCAGGACATGACGAAATACAGAGAGATAGCTTTTGCTGTGTTAATTGGCATCAACTACCCTCAAAAAACCAAAGCAAATGACTGAGGCTTGATGAAACAGCTTTATACTTTCTGTATTGTACCATGTGAAGTAACGACTGTAGAAAATAATTTAAGTTAATCTGGCATATGCGTTACAATATATGGAAAGAGCTAGAACCCTTTCAAAGGTTTTGTCTATACTAGATCTCACAAAGATTGAAACACTAGATGTTATTCGCGGTAATTTATTGTATTAGGTAACATGTTATTTAAAAACAGTTACAGCCCTACTGTAATATATTTTTATGTAGTTCGTGAAGTTATAATTATGAACCCCGAGATATCTAAGAAAGGAATTGATATCTCAAAGTAAAGTCTTTGATACATTATTTTCCTTTATAATTAATCTGCTGTATTGTTCATTAGGTTATAAATGCAATGGAGATGGCAGTCAGATAAGTTTAAGAAGTGAAAGTTAGACGCTAAGATATCAAAGCAATTATCAACATCAATTTCATTCACATATATATCGTGTGGAATCATAATCTCTCGCGGGTTTACCTATGATAAATAACTTACACTTACTATTTAGTATCTGTTTTTGATTCTGTATGTTGTGTACTCAGTTTATTTACATAATTTTGTTATTGTGTAACAAACCATAGAAGAATTCCTTATTTCAGCAGATATCATCAAAGCCGGTAACTTGTCGAGGTGCATTTTGGGGTTTTGTGTTTATTGAAGGAAAAACTTCAGATTGCTCCTCGGTAGGATCCTGGCTATTTTCTACAGCTCAAGTGGTGATTGACATATTCTATTGTGTAAAGCTTGTTTTAGGTAATCAAAAGGAAGCCTCATTTGACTTCCAACCTCTAAATTAATACATTTCAGGTGTAAAAGGTCTATAGTCATCGGTGAATTATAATGTACATTCCCTCAGTTATTGTGCAAATACTGCATAAATCACATTTAAAATCATTGCTTAAGCAGAAATGTATGTTAATTAAAAGTTCCTTCTTGGTTAACCACAATGACTGGTTATTTACACAACTTGTAGAACTGGGATTTTTTGTTTACGAGTGGAAACGTTAAATACCTTACACTTACTCTTTAGTATATGCCTTTGATTCTGTATGTCGTGTGTTCAGTTTATTTACATAATTTTGTTATTGTGTAACAAACCATAGAAAAATTCCTCATTTCAGCAGATATCATCAAAGCCGGCAACTTGTCGAGGTGCATTTTGGGGATTTGTGTTTATTGAAAGAAAAACTTCAGATTGCTCCTCGGTAGGATCCTGGGTATTTTCTACAGCTCAAGTGGTGATTGACATATTCTCTTGTGTAAAGTTTGTTTTAAGTAATCAACAGGAAGCCTCATTTGACTTCCAACCTCCAAATTAATACATTTCAAGTGTATAAGTTCTATAGTCATCGGTGAATTATAATGCACATTCCCTCAGTTATTGTGCAAATACTTCATAAATCAGATTTAAAATCATTGGTTAAGCAGAAATGTAAGTTAATTAAAAGTCCCTGCTTGGTTAACCACAATGACTGATTATTTACACAACTTGTGGAACTGGGATTTTTACTTTAAGAGTGGAAAGGTTTTTTTTTCGATCGCAGCGAGCGATGGAATTTCCACTTGTATAAGAAAATCGGTATTTCCACGAATTGCACGCATGATTTTATATACTAACCATTACATAAATTCATAAGAAACACTTTTGCTAAATTCAAATGTGGATATGTTGTGAGATTTCGGTCGGGACCATGTTGAGTTGAAGCAATTGAATGGCACTGTACTTCTCGCACTTAAAAGTATTTGAATATGTTGGGTTTTTGGTTTTTGTACATAAAGTACTGAAACCAATGGTCTTAAATATCATAGCCTTTTTTGTGTTTATTATAAAACTTATTGCTGGTTCTGCGATTTTATGCCACTTATTATCTAGCTTGCTAGTGATATGGAATTCTTTCTATTCATTTTCTGTGAACTGAACTCTCTTTTGCAATAAAACTCCTTAGTGTGTGTAGAAAATTTCGCGTCACATGAAGGTAGTTTTCTGTGGTTAAAGGAGATGTTTTCTAGAATGGTAATTTAGAGTCTTGGACCCATATATTGACAAAACGTTAGATCCATATTAGGCTTGGAAGTGCCCTTAGCCTTGCCATATCTGTTTTTAATTGCATATGGAAATTTAAAGACAGAAAACTTCTGAAATTATTAAAGTATGAATTAAATATATAAAGCCTGTATTTCTAAACTAATAAAGCGAACCTACTCCAAACACTTGAAGCATAACAATTTTGGCTTTACAAAATATTTCATGATGTTTTCGAAATTTTTGCTTTGAATTTTTTAGTTTGGCAAATTTTTATTCATATTTTGCCTATTTCTAGGAGAATTACATTTAATTAAATCTCCCTGACCACCTGACGTGTTCTATGTAGACTACAATCAATAGCATTCTATATATTGTTGTACAATAGATTTATCAAAATTAATAAAATGTGAAATTTGTTGAGTGCTAAATTGAATGTTTGTTTCAGATAACTTTCAGCTTTATATTCTGTTAGGAGATAAGATTTCTCTTAAAGGAATATCTCTTACTGTTTTTTCAAGATAAGCATATTTTTAAAACAAATTTACATATCATGGTTTTCAATGGCATTTGGGGTGCAGAAAGTGGTGCTCACGCTTTGAGACTTACATTGTTTTAGTATCAAATAATTTTATACAGGTACAAAAAAAATTCAAGTAATTTTTCATTGAAACCTATAATGGTGATGACAAAGCTAGCTGCTTATTTGAAGGAGCATATGGCACTCTACGGTGCTTATCTATTTATTGGCTTAATTAGTGTCAAACAGTACATTTTGTGTGGACATGGTTTTTCTCTTTCAGAGAGAATGGAATCAAATCACAGAATTTTTCAGGCTTAAGTGATTTTTTCCTTTTCATTATGGTATTGCAGTTAATGACTTACTGTCATATCTGCATTTCTAAGTAGGATACTTGATGTGGGGGCTGAGAAATTATTTTATCTTTTAATAAAGGTTTCTCATGCCACCTATTGCAAGTGAAATCTCGACAATGAACTTTTGGGTGGAATACAACAGTTTCTCTTATATACTACATGTAGGAGGAAGAGAAAAAGAATGTAGCTATGTTATTAATCATGTAACACACTACTAAAGCTCCTCTTAACTCATTTAAGACTGAAGAATTCAGATTTAAATTTTAATATTCGACTTGGTATTGAACATTGGTCTCCCATTTAATAAGCAGGATCACTAACCGTTACACAACTCAGAAACTATTTGGGTTATTTATACGTTACCAGTCATTCAGTCAGTACTCAGATCTCATTATGGTTGTATAACGCCAGTATTGAGTATAATATTGACCTAATTGTGATAGAAAATAAACAGTTTGCAGCGAAATATGCACACACACATACACACACGCACGTACATATGCATACGTAAGGCGTCAAATTCCAAAAACCCGCCTTATTCAGATTTTCTTTCGAAATAGGCTTTTGTATCCACTGCATTCTAATTGCATGTTTGCATATGCTTGCATCATAAATGTCCAATTTCAAGGTCCACCTTTTCCGGCCAATTTTAGTGTTATTTTGAGTACATTTCAGAACCCGTTTAATGCTATTATGTGACTTCCAGGTTCCACCACATCCAGAAGCTTTCCAAATAACTGTTACTGTACTGTGGAGAAGTAAATGTACCTCCCATTATCTAATATGCTGGTAACACCGTTTAGCATATTTATCACAGGTTTTATTCCCTCGACAGCAATGATCTCTCGAGTGACCATGTGTGTTTGATGTTAAGGATTGTTTGAAGTAGTATGAAGATATGAAGAGATTCATATTTTGCTGAGAGAGGAAGAACAATGTTCTAAAAACGGACAGTTAATTTTCAAAACATTTCTGTATTAACGACTAATATTATTCAAATATTCCTCCATAGTTCAGTATTAATTCGGTTTCTTTTTGCTTTCAGATATGTTGCAACAATGCCAGCCTGTTTGCACAATAAAGGAGCGGTACTTGATTTAACAGGACGTGTGAGAGCTTCACACAGGCATTCTATGAAACTGCTATTAAGGTCATTCTAGAGCAGTTCATTCTACGTACACAGCCCAACAAGTACTGAAAAGATGTATAACTTCTAAGCAGGGAAGCAATTGAAAAGCAATGACAGTAGGATATGATATAAGGGTTAAAAATGAAACTAAGGGTCCTCAAATGGTTCAAATATACATCAAATTACTTTCCTAAACACCTTGGATATTGGCAAGGATCGTAAAAATCAGTATGTAAAGGTATTTGACAACAGGTTTATCACCAAAGGACGGTTGCAATGGTGAGAATCACTGTAATAAGTATGCAGCGAGAAGAACAAGCTTAAAATCACACATTGAAAACCTGAACCCCATTGTACCCCATAATTGCAGACATAAGTCTCCCAGGTTATATTTACCATGTGAACATGGTACCCGAAGATGCGGAAAATGTATAAAGAAGAAGTTGCACCAGCTTTACTAGTCACGTATGAGTATTCTAGAAAAATAATTCTTTTGGGGTATAACATCATTTTAAAGAAGAGCCCAGCAACGATACATGTTCAGATCTGAGCATCTAAAGCTTAAAATGAATTCACTTAAAGAACCATCCCAAGTCAAAGGCACACTATTGGTTGAAGTAAGAGTTCACAAGCTAAGAGCTGCTGTTTTCTTTGACAGAACTCATATAATTTTACAATTTGGAAAGGTAACTCCAAAGCACTTTAGAACAAAAATACGGTTACTGAATACAACTGATTGGAGAGTGACCGGGCTGAGGTTTCCAATGAGATAGTATCATCACCTTATTATTACTGCTTTGGAGACTACAACAAAAGTACAAGTATTTGCAGATGGTTGTTCTGAGCAGAATAAGAGCTCTCCAACCGTCGGTATGTTGTGGTATGGGTTACAAAACCAGTCACCTGTGAACATTAAAGAGGTGCATTTAATGTTCCCTGTAGTGGGATGTTGCTTTTTGCACGAGATGGTGTTCGGGAGAAAGAAAGAATAGCGCGAAAAAGAAACACTGCTGCAACATCAGAGGAGGATATCAACATATTTGAACAAGATATACAGTAAATGTATTTGGTAATGATGCCATCGTCAAAAAGAGGAAAGAGGGTGTTTCAGTCGCGTTCAAGCTCCCACCGTAATAGCACTTTAACTTAGCATTAACAAAGAGAATTGAGATGATGAAAGGAAAAACAGTGTTGTTGTAAAAGGGGAATCTCATTGCAAGTCTAAGTGGGTGTATGATGTACACTTCTAAAGAAGTTTTTTTTAAGGTTTTAGTGCCTGCTACATCGAGCTGTATTTGAAAGAATAGTAATTATAATACATAATTTATTACTAGTACTAGTACTACTACTACTACTACTACTACTACTACTACTACTACTACTACTACTACTACTACTACTACTACTAGTACCGCTACTAGGTCATCATATAAGTATACTATTATTACGTATTATTATTATTATTATTATTATTATTATTATTATTATTATTATTATTATTATTCAATGAATCCTTCAGCACGAATATGTTATACAGAACTGGAAGAAAGACAGTAATTAATATGAACTCGACACTGTCCAAACTGTTGGACCCCTTAATTGCAATTAAGTTTTTAAGTTCTTAAATCACTGTACTGCTGATAAATGCAGCTCCCTTATATAAGCCCCGCATACAAAGCAGAACATTCTAAAAGGTGAAGCTACTGGCTGAAAGGAACATACTTGTGCAGTAAAAACAGCGGAAAGCGGTACATATTACATTTATTGTGGGCCTATATTAATGAGGATCGGTGGAGGTCCTCACCCAGGTCCCGGAGCACAGTGCGCAAACGGCGGCACGCAGGTAGCTTCATGCGCGCGGTCACACTATTTAGGTGTCTCCTTTAATGTTTTGTAGAAGAAATAAAAAGTATTCCACTGTTAAGTGAAACTCGCGAATGCATTTTTCAAAGTAAAGGCGACAACCCGAATGTATTCAGCATAAAGGAATCATGTGTACCATCCCATTTCTTTACTGACACGAAAATTGCAGGGATTGTTAGCCAGAAAAGTGATGATAAGCTACATTCCCTATTAAATTCCCAGCATACTATAGCACCGAAGGGTATATCAACGTGAAACTTCGACAAAGCTTTGGGTATTATACGTTTCTGTATCGAAATGCTTTGAATCTTTCTAAAATACCTATCCAGCAAGAAAATAATTTTTCATTACAATGATATATAGAAGGAGCAGAAACTGTTTCAAGAGCTTGGTGTGTATTGCATCTCACATGCCTTGAAACAGCACCGTTACAGCTCGACTACGATGTATTGTTATGTAGTTCATGAAATTTACATTTTTGTGTTATTGGCTCACATTTATCCTTGTTTTGTGTGTTCACAAAAACATAAATTATCTTCCATAATGTTGTTATTGTTTAGCAAATAATGGAAGACTTGCTTATTTCAGCAGATCTCATCAAAGCGGGCAACTTGTAGAGGGGCACTCCTTTTGCATTGTGGTTATTGAACAATACATTGGATTGCGCCTCTATAAGTTCCTGACTATTTTCTACAGGTGTTTGTTTTATTCGGTTGTGTGCAGCTTATTTTAAGTAATCAACAGCAAGTCTCCTTGGATTTTCAACCTGAAAAATAAAACGTTTCAAGTGATTGAGGACTATAGTCATTGGTAAGTTATAATGCAGATAGCTCAGTTGTTGAGCAGATAACCCATATTTCACATTTAAAGTAATTGCTTAAGTGTGAATGTATGTTCAACAAACATCTTCTTTGTTTAACCATAGTACTAGATTAGCTAATTACGCAAGTTGTGGAACTACGATTTTTCTAATGAGTGAAAAGATTTCTTTTACGAGCATAGTATGTGATGAAAATTCTACTTCTATAACAGAATCGCAAGCTCCACAAGCTGCATGCATGATTTTATTTACTAACCTCACAGAAATTTACAACAAACTGAGAGCTTATATACGACAAATATATATATATACAAATCAATATTAAACAAGAATTGTACATGATAATATAATTCACCAAGAAATATTTTAGAATATTTAACAACCAAAAATTGTACAAAAGCAAATTGTAACTTAGACAAGTAAGGGACGGGTGAGCTAGCTAATACCAGGTAAAAGATAATTCTAGGTAGATACCACCTTTCACCAAGCTAATGAGCAAGGAACTTGAAGCAGTAAGGATAAATAGAAAGAGACAGATATAGAAAGGAAAGAGACAGAGATATTGAATCCGCATCCGGGCGCGTCACTTTGGATTAGAATATTCTCACACATAATAAGGTAACGCGGTCTGAGGATTAATTAGAAATGTCGTTAATTTTTTGAGGCGCGAAGGTTAGGGTCATTAAGTTTAGGTATAAAAGGGGAAGAAAGCCCAGATTTTCACTGTCTTATAGAATCTCGTCGACACAGAGTGATACTCTCTGGATGACGGATGCACGTGTGTGCATATGAATGGGAAGCGTGTCCAGTTGGACTAGGCTCCCAATTGTTGTTATTATTATTATTATTAATATTATTAGTATTATTATAATTATAATAATAAATATTATTATAGTGGGAATTGTTAAAATGGGAATAGCTATCCGCCCATAAATATTTATTTGATAATAAACCACAATTTTAAGGGAAATGCAGTGTATATTAATCTGCCTCAGCTACGAAAATCCTGGGGCCCGTGAAATTAGCTAGATAGGTGATTGATTATGAATGGAGAAAGCAGCAGTCGACTAGCAGCAATAGCGGGACACAAGAATACTGTAGCAGAGGGTATCCACCTGAGGAACAACGCTTTCCTGCTACAAAACGGTTTTACGAAATCAAAATGAGAATACATTGTTAGATTTCAGCCGGGCCCACGTTGTGCTCAAACAATTAAATAGTACAGTACATTAGTACTTTTTATTTATTCATGGATGCTCTAACTATTATGGTTCTTAGGTTCCCATTCTATATATTGGAGGTGAGACCGGGAATTTTGCTCGGAGGCCTGTTTATGCGGCTTGAAGTTCTTTTGCGTGCTGTAAATCTATAACACGGGACGACCGGTTATACTTCCATCCAAAAGGAGTCCATGCTAAGAATTTTCACTTCCGAAACAATATATCGCCCTCCGCCGGTTTTGAACCTGCGACCTCAGGAAGCACAGTCTAGCATGGTAACCCTATATCCTCCAAAAATAACACCCGTTTAGTTATGCTGTGTTATTTGTACATAAAGTAATACAAACAATGTTATTAAATATCGTAGTTAGTTACAGTATATACGAAACCTGTCACTGGGTCTTTGTTGCAATGTCATTTATACGAGTAATTTGACTGGTTAATGCGATATTTGTGTTTCTGTTTCTATTTATTTATTTGTGTATTGAACTGTGCTTTGCAATACAACCCTGTGGCGCGTTTCCAAATTCTGCATCACATAAAGGTAGTTTTTCGTACTGTTGGACCCCTTAATTGCAATTAAGTTTTTAAATTCTTAACTAACTGCACTGCACTGCTGGTAAGTGCAGCTCCCTTATGTAAGCCCCGCATACAAAGCAGAACATTCTAAAAGGTGAAGCTACTGGCTAAAAGGAACATACTTGTGCAGTAAAAAGTGCGGAAAGCGGTACATATTACATTTATTGTGGACCTATATTAATGAGGATCGGTGGAGGTCCTCACCCAGGTCCCGGAGCACAGTGCGCTTACCGGCGGCACGCAGGTAGCTTCATGCGCGCGGTCACACTATTTAGGTGTCTCCTTTAATGTTTTGTCGAAGAAATAAAAAGTATTCCACTGTTAAGTGAAACTTGCGAATGCATTTTTCAAAGTAAAGGCGACAACCCGAAGCTATTCAGTATAAAGGAATAATGTGTACCATCGCATTTCTTTACTGACACGAAATATGCAGGAGTTGTTAGGAAGTTGGCCAGAAAAGTGATAAAAAGCTACATTCCCTATTAGATTCCCAGCATACTATACTGACGAAGGGTACATTAACGTGAAACTTGGACAAAGCTTTGGGTACTATACGTTTCTGTATCAAAATGCTTTGAAACATTCTAAAATACCTATCCAGTAAGAAAACAATTTTTCATTACAGTGATATATTGAAGGAGCAGAAATTGTTTGAAGAGTTTGGTGTGTATTGCATCTCACATGCCTTGAAACAGCACCGTTACAGCTCGACTACGATGTATTGTTATGTAGTTCATGAAATTTACATTTTTGTGTTATTGGTTCACCTTTATCCTTTTTTGTGTGTTCAGTTTATCTTCCATAATGTTGTTATTGTTTAGCAAATAATGGAAGACTTGCTTATTTCAGCAGAGCTCATCAAAGCGGGCAATTTGTAGAGGGGCACTCCTGTTGCGTTGTGGTTTTTGAACAACGAAGTGGATTTCCCCTCTATAAGTTCCTGACTATATTCTACAGGGATTTGTTTTATTCTGCTGTGTGCAGCTTATTTTAAGTAATCAACAGCAAGTCTCCTTGGATTTTCAACCTGAAAAATAAACCGTTTCAAGTGATTGAGGACTATAGTCATCGGTAAGATATAATGCTGATACCTTAACTTGTTGGGCAGATACCGCAAATTTTACATTTAAAATAATTTCTTAAGTGTGAATGTATGTTGAACAAACATCTTCTTTGTTTAAACATAGTATTAGATTAGCTATTTACGCAAATTGTGGAACTATGATTTTTCTAATGAGTGAAAAGATTTCTTTTACGGGCATAGTGGGTGATAAAGGTTCTACTTCTATAACAGAATCGCAAGCTCCACAAGTTGCATGCATGATTATATTTACTAACCATCACAAATTGCGAGTGTGGCTGATTCATTCACAAACGATGAGCATACAGGTATTGCTGTGCTGTAAGGCTAAACGCGATTTAATATTGTCGGTCGGAGACTTTATCAAGAAAGCTTTCCCAGGTGTCGTTTGCCATCAGTAAACGTTTTCAATAGTACAGTGATACAAATAGGAACGTTGACTACGCAGCCAGCAAGAGAGGGACAGATAACGGTAAATGTAGTGGCACAAAATCTATTCTATTGTTTTGAGTAATCTCCTATACGTGATAAGAAAAGAAAAGGTAAGGTATCATCACATTTATTATTATTGTTATTGTTACTCAAATATGTTTGTAAGTATGAACTAGATTGCTAAGTTTATGCCTTGTAAGTTAAAGGAAATTTCTATGCCCATAAAAAGAAACACACGAATATTGACAATTAAAGCGTTTTTGTCTATTAACAAAAATTGGTGTCCACAAATTTTGACTTTGTCGTACAAATTAGTCAAAAAGCAACGCCGGAGTTGTACTTTGTTTTGTGCAACATTTTGAAAATGAAGTAGAAGCAGCAGATTTGTGTCTATAGTTAAAGTCTGAACGCTAGTGCACACAAAAGCACGTGATTTCTTTGTATGCGAATGGGTATTCCCTCGAATATATGAAGAATATGACGTCACCTACGAACAAGAACGTTTTAAGGTTTGAAGGTTTGATGCAGAACCAATAGACGCTACTTGCGTTCTAGCGGAAAAAAAGGTAACGAATGCAAGTAGGGTAGTCCTTACAACAAGAAGAATATCATGAAGCCTCTCACCTTGTTATATAAGGTAATGTTTGCGAGAACTGATACACACCACGGTCATTCTGCTGCTACAGAGGTATGCTGCGAGTTAAGATAGAAAATGTGACGCGTTTTACGTTATTCGCTGAGATAAGTCGGAAATGAAATGAAACGTATAGGGATATATAGCATCAGCCACGTGTAGAAAACCATATAGTGCGAGAAATAATACACCAAGAATAGTATTGTATAAGTAAATCGCCGTTCAGAAAAAAGCAAGGAATACCGAAGTAAAGAAACTTGTATTCAAGGAATGGTCGCACATCAACCGAACATTTTATGCGCAGTAGCAGCAGAACAGTCGTGTCAACACAGAAGTTAAACGAGGTAAATAGTGATTGTTTCCCGTCCTGGGGTGAACCTGGTCAGAACATACGCCCTGCTGTAAGTGCGGGAGACGAACCACATAGAACAAAAGCCTGCAATGACCAGACGACGAGATCAGTGGTAGTAGAGCGAAACCAGTGTAATTCTTCTATGTGCAGCCGAACTACTTACATTCCAATTACCTCTCCATTAAACACACGCACCATCATTACAGTAGAAAGCATTGATGCAGATCTGGATAGAACCTGAGATCCGTGCATTCTATATCCAACTACAGCCAGGATGTAAGGGGTCAGCTCCTGAGATGGGCGCATAAAGCAAACCACTACCCATTGGCGATGTAGAGAGGACACCCTAGAAACTAGTTGGTGGCTACTTTGGGGCTTGACGATGTATATAGAAGAACCTATGCACCCAAACGACAGACGACAATACTAGGGACATCAGGGATGCAGCCGAAGACCATCAGTAAGACTGTTCTGTTTTGTATGCATGTGTCCATGAGTGTAGGAAGAGGCAGAGCACTTGCGACCTGCATGTATAGCGACTAGTCAGCTGACCACATGTAAAGACAACACCAGTTGTGATAGGACAACCACCTGCAAGCTAACCCCCCCCCCCAGTGAAGCATTTAAGCCAATATGCAGGGAACCAGCCATAGTCACCTTCCTCTCCAAACACACCACAGTGGAAAACGTATATTTATCAGTCTATTACAAGTCATTTCCAGACTGAAAACAATAAAAAATTTGAAAACAAACTAAGTGAATACAACAATGATTTGGGCACCAATTAGGCAGAATTTTAAATGACAGAAGGTGTTAGAAACCATGAAAGGATGGTAACTGTTAGCCGAAGGTAACTACTATGTACATAAAAGACTGCAGTTACAATAGATGTATTCAAGCAGGCTTTACTAGGTTTTCCCAGGTCTTACTGGGGTGTAAACTACATAAAATGTGAGGTACTTTGAAGTAAATACGACACAAATTGTGGCAAGTCCATGTAAGACTACTTCCTGAGAATTTTATACTAAATTCGGTTTAGTGAACGAGAAATATGTTAGTGTGAAATGATTCAGCTGGCCACCAAACACTTTCTTTCATAAATGCGGAACTTCAATCGCGTTGTGGCGTTATGTCATACTCACAGCTAGTCGTCCTCCCTGGTGTAGTGGTTACCACTAGTTACCGTGGTAGTGGGTACTACCCGTGGCAGGTCGAAGGCATTTTTGGGCTTAAAATCGTTACCATGGCTGCCTTAGGAAGAGAGGTAAAGTCAGTGGTCCCGTGTGGTATATTTTCGGCACATAAGGGAACCTCAAATCTGATAAAGAGGACTCTGAGCAAACTTTCCGGTCTCTTATGCCCAATATAGAATGGAACGTTAAGGACCACAGCAGTTAAAGAGGGTCCATAAATAAAACTGAATTTATTATTTACTCGCAGCTTTTGATGTTACTGTCTTCTACTAGGAATTTCATATACTTAATATATGGTATATGGAGATATGATATATTATGTTGCTACTCCTGTTCTGCAATGTCAAAAAGTGGTTTTACGCAATACATGCCTGCTTCAGTGCTGCTCATTAACGATAGTGCATATATAAGAGCCGTGTTGAATTTTCGTTTCCTGCTTGCTTGCTTGTTTTATGTTTATAGTGGCTGTTGCGCTATTTCTATTATTATTATTATTATTATTATTATTATTATTACTATTACTATCATCATTACAATTATTAATGAGGTTATCAGCACATATATGCTGTACGGATTCGGAAGCAGCACGACAATTAACATTAACATTAATACAAACAACATGGACTCGTTCAGTACAAGAATTTGCTAACCAGATTCGGGAAACAAGACGGTAATTAGAATTAAGGTCTGTGTGAATGCCACAAACAAAAGTCAGCCACATTATTATTGTTGTTGTTATTTGCAGTAAGCCCTAACACCATGCACCACCAAGGCATGAACTCAGACAATAACAGCATGTGCATGAGAAGACTATGTAGCCTCTGAGGAACACAACAGTGTTCATAGGTTTTTGTTATACACCTGCATTATTTTTCTGCTTTCTGTTCTGCCTTTTTCCTTTCGTTTACTATGGTTAGGTATTGCTCCTTTGTTTTCTCTTTCTTTCGTTTTTCTATGTTTCTTTCTTTCTTTCTTTCGATCTTTCTTTCTTTAATTTCTATTTCTGCACTAGCTCATCAAATGTGTTTATTCTCTTCAACGCTTTCGATTTTCTTCATTCCTACCCTCATTTTTATTTTTATGGCAAAGTAATATGATTCACGGTTCCATAACTACTGTAACTTATCTGTAACTCCTTGTAACCATATCTCTTATTGAGGAGGGCAAATACAATAAGTATGCATTAAATTACATCCTCTAATTGACTCACTTCTTCTCCGATAAACAACAAGGCGTTCTCATTGTTCATTCTCATTCCCCAATGGCGATTTCCAATCTCATAGCTACCTTACGCCCAGTTTTCGGTTATTAAGTCAAACAATGATGATTATTGTTCTCCCACACATGCTGTTTGTATGCCAAAGTTGAAAAGGTAGTATCAGTCCCAAATTTTCAAATCCATAGCTGGATCTGAAACAGGATTCTTCGGCTCTGAACTGCGGATTTTCGTCTATTGGTGCCGCTGCTTTAAACAACTCAGCTGATATAGCAGCATGCCGCCATAGCATTAAGCTCTCGTTCCGGTGAACTACAAGGCGTTCTCAAATTCAGTTTGAGATAACATAACCCAATAGCTACTTAGAATGCGGTAGGTACATAAGTGCCGGGCTTATGGCTCGTACTAAAATCGCAGCTGGCGTCCATTTGTTCCATTTAAAACTATTGCTGCTTACTGCTACCTCCTAAAAATAACTAGGAATTCAAAACTATTACTCTGCTGGCAAATGCGGTGTTATGGTACCTGTATTAAAATTGAAAGAAAAAATCGTTTTAAATATTTAAAGCTTTTTTACTCCTCCCTGGAACTGACGTTTGCGACATTTCAACAAGTTTAATCAGGAGTCTCGGTATCGTATCTAGAATATTTTTGCAAATTCATGAATTGTTGATGCGTTTGGTAAAGCATATTGTTCCATGATACACGTGTCTGTATCTATGTTTATGTTGTTATATTTAGTATCCATTGTTTGAAGTACAATGTACACAACGAATGAATAGCACTTCAGCTGTGTAAGATGGCTTCAAGGAGAAGTATATAAACTTTAAGTTCTGGATAAGAATTTGGATTGTGCCATAACAAAGAAAATGAGAAACAAGTACAACATAATTAAGTGCAATGGCAATAAAACCAATATGAAATGTAATTGATGTGCAAAATTTGCTTATAAGAAATGCACTGCTAAGATAATAAAAACGTTACTGGTGCAGCATTTAGAAAATATTGAAAAGATGCGCCACGATAATAGTTGAAACGCCTTCTTGACTATACAACTTTTATGTAGAATGTTGATATTCATCAGAATAGATCACAAATGGTAGCCATAATAGGAAAAAGCTGTTTGGTTTTATGTTAAAATATTATGTGATGATAGCAAGGTCATGGGGTATTCCGTAGATGAAATCCGTACATCCACAACTTCGATATTCCTGATCCTTATTTCTCCGCTTCGTCGTGCTTTCAATCAGCAAAGAAAAGATAGTTAATAACACCGCAGCTGTAATGATGCTAGGTTGTGTATAAATAGATTTCAGGAAATTGGCTGGTATATTCATCTACTGGCAATAGAATCCGATGAAACGTTTAGGCTATATAATTTATACAGCTCTTCTTGTGTTAACCATTATTAGGTCATGAGTGATAAACGTTCATCGCTATATCTTATTATGTATGATTGACAGAGTAGTGGTTATTTATGATGCCTGCGACGTGAAGCACTTCCTATATTGTAATCTACCTTTGGAGTATGTCATCTATAATTCAATAAAACAATCCCTTCCGGCCTACCAGAAAAAATGCGAGGGAGTTGGGGAATTTAGTGTGGTGTCGGAATGTTGTTATGGTAGCTCAGTTGGTCAGAGCAGCGACACGTAAAGTGGAAGATCCTTGATTCAAATCCGGGCAATGGCATTGAATTTTTCAGTCTGATTCTACTTTTTTGAATCTAAGGCCGTTCAAGGTGTGCGGAATAACAATTATTTACCAACATTTAGAAGAGTTATGGAAGGACACATGAAAAGCCTTAATCTTCCAGCACTTTGTTGACACATGAACATTGCATATATATACTGCATCGTTGAATGGGAAAGGGAGCGAATAGGTTTTGATAAAATTTCCGCAGTGAGAATGGAAGAATTTCAGTACTTGTAAAACGAATTAGGGATCCTCAGCTGCAGGTTGTAATGCAATTTGTGTAAAATTAAAGCAGCAAAGTGGGGGAACAAGTCAGAAAGCTAATATGGAAGTTCTGTTGTATGCTTTCTTTACACTTCTATGATAGTACACATTTTGTCGGAGCTAAAAACGATGAAGCTGGATGGTGTTAGTTTTTAATTGGTGTGTCCTTCAGGTGGTGGACTTTCTACATCATAAAGTTATTGCTGTGGGAAGCACGACATGTCGATGTTTGGTGGTTGCACTATACGCGTTGATATGAAAATGCGTGTATTACGCCCACAATGCATAGGTGTATGTCAAACGCCATACTGATATACAGAAGTTTTAAGCGTTATTATTGTTTTACTAAGCAACAGTTTTAAGTTTCAATATTAGATAATTATGTTAATGTGCATTAGTGATGCGCTGCATGTATCTGCATACACCAAAGTTCCAATATTTTCTTCTGTGTTGCATCACAGTTAATCACATTTACTGATTGTTAGCAGGAGGAGAAACTCTTCCTATTGCAATCTCATAATTGATACGGGCCTCTTCGACTACCAGATGGCAAGCGCACGGAAACCAATTTCACAATTCGGGAGATATAGATGAGTTCATTCTTTAAAAATTCTAGTTGTTGGATAGGATTGAACTGTGCTGAAATACCAGATGAGGTTTTAATAACAGCAGGGTTTTTTACGCCACAGGGCTTGATGTTACTGGAGTAGTGTTTACTGTGTTTGAAGGTGTTTTACATTGCAAGCAGTTTCTTGGTTTTTATTCATTACAGAAAATAACACGAGAGCTGGTGTTTGGTCAAAGCCGAAGGCGCTTCATAGTGATAATTTAGTGAGTGCCCTATACAGATTTTTTCAGGGTGTAAGTAACATATTTTTCTCCATTTCAGCACACAACTATTCTCAGGATGGCGGGTGAAGACATGTAAGCAGGACCTGTGATATAGTTGGAATTTGGGGCCTTTATGTGTTTTAATTTAAAGAACTCAAATTCAAATTATATCATAGCCCTGGCGATTAATCTACTGCAGAACGTTATAATGGAATGAAGATTGAAAAGCTTCGTGTGAGACAATGGTGGTTGCTTTGAGTTATCTTGGCTTCCACTGTGTTAACGATGGTATACTGCTGTGCTATGTATATTGGCTGTGTCTTATTTTCTTAATTCCATTACATGAAGCTATAATTTTTCTGAAATGGCATCTGATTTGCATGAAAATATCCAGGTTCTGGCTGAAAAGGCTTTATTCAGAGCTGAACAGTTGTTGGTGATAGAGTTCCGGATCCTGGAACATACCTCTAAGGCTGGTCTGGATATGTCGAATTAGGTCGAACTGGACAGATATGCTAGGTTTCTTCACGCATGCCAAAACCAAAAGCCCAGTCCCTAGGGGAACATAAAAAATTGTAAATAATAGTAATCAGTCATTTTTTAATAGAAAAGTGCAGGGAACAACCGGTTTTCTCGCTCAAGTTGCTATTCCGCTCAAATTATGACCTAATTCACGTACTACGTAAGTATTTTGCGCGGTTGACATCCTATCTTTTGCTTGCATACAGCTGTGAATTTCTGAGCACGCAATCATACGAAATTTTAGTAGAGAGAGCGAGAGATCCGTGGTTCAAATCCCGGCTATGGCATTGAATTTTTCAGTCGTCTGATTCTACCTTTCCAACCTTGTCAAACACACGGCTTGTGTGGAATAACATTTAATTCCAACATTTTAGTGTGAATGATTGACGGGGATGAATAAATAATTAAATAAGTGAACAGCAGTAAAAATGGGAATTAATTTCAATAAATAATTTCCGTATGTTTAATTGATGATTAATGTACTAAGCTTGAGTGAACGATTTGTCCGGAAAGAAAGACGGTCATCAGCGACCCATGTAAGAAAGTCACGTAGCAACGGAAAGGAGAACATATTAGGTTAAAGCTTCTGAGAATCCAGCATAGAGTTAAGTTCAGTACGTTTGGAGGCGCTTAAGTCAATTCAATAAGTTAGTGACCTAAAAGAAATTCTGAAGAAAGCGAAAGGCTGAATTAGTAACGCCATAGACGCCCATCAAGAGTGTGGAATATATGCCCGAATGCGAAAGAACTTTGGAAGGGGAAAATTTATAGACACAGCTAAAATAAATAAAGAGGCATGTAATTAAATCAGAGAGTTACTCTGATACCTGCACTGGTACATACGTTTGTTGGTACTCACCTTCATGCAATAGTTTGTGCATATTTTGACTCTGGTACCGTCTTGAATGCGTACTGCTGGTGTGATATTTTAAGCGCATAGTGACACGCTTTTGTGAGTAGGATTACTTCGCTATTGCGAGTGATCACGCAGACAAGCATTATAGCGAGTCACGCCAAGTTACACTTCTACTTTCTTTTATTGCGGAAACATTTATTTCTAACCTAAAGTTTAATACACCAGAAGTTAGCAAATGCAGTTGTTATAATGGCGAGTGCTACAATTCATAATCAAATTCATGCTTTATCTACAAACGGTCGGTAGCTCACTCACAAGCTCAAGTATGAGATCACATTAAATTTCTCTTTCAGTTTAACTGGTGTTATCCTTTAACAATATGCCCACGCATATCTTGAGAGAAAGGACTCATAGGTTATCACCGGACAGCTGGCGCACTAGACAACTGAACGGTCTAGGAGATCAGCGCAGCAGATACAACAACGGCATCAGAAGCACGTAAAGTAAACGGCTTCAAAGAGACGACACTCGTTCTAACTTTAAATTACAGTTTTGGTTAAGAAGGAAGAACATTTGAACCTTAGCAAATACAATATATTTTCAGCTTGCGTGCGTTAGAGGAGAGGCTACGGCATGTATGGTAGCGCGAGGTGAAGACGTTTTTCCGTTCTATTTTAAGGGCGCATAAGTTAAACGGACTGAAAATGGGGCATTTCCCTGGGTAGTATGGGGACTATTGTACTGTTTTGGTGTTAGAAAGATAAAGCAGCATTACTAACAACAAATATGGGCTACAAAAAATAAGTAGTGTAAAAGAGAAGGTGGTGTGTTCCTTAGTTGTTCGCCACATCCGATCTTACATCCTCAATCATCCTGAAACCGATATGTGTCAGCTATTAGTGACTCTCCAAGGACAACTAACGTCTGAGGAGCCGACAAATAGAGGACGGGATCGAAGTGCGTTTCAAGTAATTAATAGTTGTGAAAATTGCTTTCAAGATAGTTTTAAAAATAGTTTAAATTTGTGTTTAAAATACATAATCAAGGAATTATTTAGAGCTCAATACAGTAACTTTCGTGCTGGAAAATCACACATCCTCGTTCTTAAAGTACGCCTAGTAGCTTTTTCTGTTTGGTGGTTCTAATATTTGCCAAATATGGCTGTCATACCCTTACTTGCTCCAAAAGGTAATGTGAATCTCTTGCCCTATTTGTTACTTTATGCTAGATGGGAGGTTCCCACGCAATGTTTCCTGAGCAGAACTTCGGAGAGTAATCAAAAACCTTTGCTTCATGTATTTGAATCGAATTAGTGATACAAAAACGGAGCTCTACCTAACTGTGAGGAAGTAATTTCCACTCATAAAAGATCTAAAACTAAGTTTGTATTTTTTCGGCGGAGTAAGTCGTCACGATAGGTTCTTCGTCACCGAGCCTAAGACTACACCGTTTAGTTGAAACACTGTGGACTATTGTGGGTGTCAATTCTGTCATGTGAACAACTGGGGTTTATTTCCAGGGAAAATGTCATTTGTTTTTTCGCAATGCATGTAATCGTAGAGTGAGTTCTATGAGCTAAGGCTGTCCCGGCTATCTAGTGATTATAAACCATCTGGTCAACCAGGTTATTACGCCATAAAACCTGCAGTTAGTATCTAAAGACATTAAGCACGCGTATAATTTGAAGTACGATAAATATATAACTTTCAGCTGAATAGGCTGCGATTTCTTACCTTGAAAGGCAAACGTGGCATTTAAGTAGTTTGTGGACGTTCCGAACGAATGTAAATAGCTGGTTGATCCTATTGACTCATGTGCATCCTGTCTAGGCAGTTCGGTTGTGTTGTTTACTGCAATGTAAGCTCAGCTTTTACTACCCCATGCTCGTACTTCGGTAGGTACGGGGCTTGGCGCTACCGTGGTCCCGAACCATATCTTCAGTGGTTTGCGGGTCATGTTTTGGCTTAAAACCTTTCCGTAAGATTCTACCAGAAGCCAAACTCACATCTCCAATAAGGGTTGCACGGTAATCTCCGCATCCACCCTGTTACCCATCCACCGCATATTTCCTTCTCTTTGTGTTTCTGAAGTATGCGGTGAGAAGGTTGATGCATTTGTTTCAAATTGGTGTAGCGCCATACAATCTGATGGGGACTTGTGGTCTCCAAATTGTGCAAAAAGAAGTTACTTCTTCTTGAAGGACCAGGAGCTAGACCTCTAGTGTAGAAAGTGCCTTACAGTCAAGAGCGGAGTTTGAGGGATGAGGTTACAAATAATTGAAATGGAGATAACAGCATTTCCCTAGCTTGACAATTTACTTCATATAATTCCAGGATGACGCACATGTATTCTACATAGTGATATGCCCAGTTTCCTATACCTGTCAGAATGAGAGCTTTTAAGGATGCATTAATGGTTTTCCTAACAGCCGGAAGGACGAGTGTTACGTAACGCCTTGCTCATGAGTTATACACAGCGTAAATTTATAGATCTGGAGGTTGCATTAATGTTTGTCCTTTTTATGTGACTGAGCCGGTTTTATTTTAATGTAAGCGGGGATATTTAACATGGCGGCAAATGATTCCAAATCTAAATTGCGATTTTAATAGTGACAAAATCTTGGTTTTAAATAACTGGCGCGTGGGAATTAAGTGAGCACATAAAGAAACGGGTTAGAATCAATTTAAGCAGAGAACAAGTACGTACTTAACGTGCAAGAAGTTATATGTTGATGCGTTTTTATTTTAAAGTTTTATTTAATGTGCGCCCAAAACGCGTTCCCCAATTCAGCTTGAAATAACATACCTCTATTGCTAATTGGAATCTCATTAGTACCTAAGTGACGGGATTGATAGTTCATACTAGAATCGCCGTTGGGCTCAGTTTGTCCCATTTATAAGGTTTACTGCTTAGCATTACCTTTTTAGAAAGGCTAGCAACTTGAAACTACTACTGTTCTCACAAATGCGGTGTTATAGTACTATCCTTAAATTGAAAGGAATAAATCATTTTCAATGTTTAAAGCCTCTTTACTCCTTCCTGGAGCTGCGGGTTTGTCATAGTTTGACCCATTAGATTTCTCCGTAGAATATGTTTGCAGCACCTTGAACTGTTGTTGTGTTTGGGAATGCATAGTGTTGCATCGTACACGTGTCTGAAGCTGTTTCTACATTGCTACATATAGCATGAATTGTGCTGAAGTATAATGTCCAAAAAGGATATGTAGAACATCAGTTGTGGAAGGTAATTCCATGGAAAACCTATTTAGAGCGTAAGTTACTGATGAGAGTTTGGTTTGTGCCATTACAAGGAAAACGAGAAGCCACTCCCAAATAATGAAGTGTAATGGTATTAATATCAATATGAAGTATAATTAGTGTGCAAGATAAGCTTATAAGAAATGCACCGGTAAAGTAATCCAACGTGAGATTTGCTGCAAAATTTAGAAAAGATTGAAAGAACACGCCGTGATAACAGTTGCTATGCTTTCCTGGACATACTATTTTTGTGTAGAATGTTGAAATTCATCAGAATAGATTTGCCAGGCTGATAGCTCGTACCAATATCGCAGTTGAGGTCAATTTGTCGCATTTAAAACCTTTTACTGTTTATTGCTACCTTTTCAAAACAGCTAGGAATTCGAAACCATTACTGTGTTGATAAAGGCGGTGTTATGGTACTTGTATTAATATTGAAAGAAAAAATCATTTTTAATTTTTAAAGCTTTTTACACCACCCTGGACCTGACGTTCCCGGTATTGAAACATGTTTAATCAGGAGTCTCAGATTCGTATGTAGAATATTTTTGTAAAATCATGAATTCTTGATGCATCTGGTAAAACACATTGTTGCCTGGTACACTTGTCTGGATCTATTTTTATGTTGTTATATTTAGTATCAATCGTTCGAAGTACAATGTACATAACTAATATGTAGGACATCAGTTGTGCAAGATGGCTTAAAGGAAAAGTATATAGACGTTAAGTTATGGATAAGAGCTTGGGTTGTGCCACAACAAAGAAAATCAGAAGTAACTGCCACATAATTAAGTGCAATGGTAATAAAACCAATATGAAATGTAATCGATGTGCAGAATTTGTTTATAAGAAATGCACTGCTAAGATAATTAAACGTTACAGGTGCGACATTTGGAAAATATTGAAAAGATACGCCACGAAAACAGCTGAAACGCTTTCTTGACTATATATCTTTTAGGTATAATGTTGAAATTCATCAGAATAAATAAAACTTGGTAGCCATAGGTTGAAAAAGGTGTTAGGGTATATGTTAAAACATTATAAGGTGATAGCAAGGCCATGGGGTGTTCTGTAGATTTACGTCTACCTGTTCGGTACTCCTGATTCTTATTCCTGAGCATCGTCGTGTTTTCAACCAGCAAGGAGAAGATAGCTAATAACACCGCAGCTGCAATGATGCTAGGTTGTGTATAAGTAGATTTCAGAAAATTGGTTAGTATATTCATCTCCTGGCAACAGATTCCGATGAAACGTTTAGGCTATATAATTTATACAGCACTTCTTGTGTAAACCATTATTAGGTCATCAGTGGTAAACGTTCTTCGCCATATCGTATTATGTTTGATTGACAGAGTAGTGGTTATTTATGATGCCTGCGACGTGAAGCACTTCCTATATTGTAACCTAGCTTTGGAGTACATCATCTAAAATTCATTAAAACAATTCTTTCCGGCTTATCAGAAAAAATGCGAGGGAGTTGGGAAGTTTAGGGTAGTGCCGGAATGTTGCCATGGTAGCTCAGGTGGTCAGAGCAGCGACACGTAATGTCGATGATCCCTGTTTCAAATCCGAGAAATGGCATTGAATTTTTCAGTCTAATTCTACTTTTTTCATCCTAAGGCCTTTCAAGGTGTGTGTGGAAGAACAATTATTTACCAACATTTAGAAGAGCTAGGTGAAGGACAGATGAAAGGTCACAATCTTCCGGCACTTTGAGGATGTTGAAACATGAGGATTGCATATATACTGCATCGTTTAACCGGACAGGGAGGGAATACGTTTGGATACAATTTCACCGCTGAGAATGAAGGAATTTCAGTACTTGCAAAATGAATTTGGTATTCTCACCTGCAGGTAAAATTAAAGCATCTACTTAGGGGAACAAATCATAAAGCTAATTAGGAAGCTCTGTTGCATCGCTTTCTTTACACTTCTATGTTGTGCACATTTTGTCAGAGGTGAAACTGATGAAGTCTGATAGTGTTAGTTTTTCATAGGTGTCTCTTTCAGGTGGTGTGGTTTCTACAACATGAAGATATTGTGCTAGGAAGGACGACATGTCTGTGTTAGGATGGTTGCATTGCACTCGTTGATATGAAAATGCGTGTAGTTCACTCTCCATTCATAGATGTGTGTCAAATCCCATACTGATATACAGAAGTTTTCAGTGCTTTATTATGTTTCTAAACTACAACTATATTTTTCAATATTAGGTAAACATGTAAGTGTGCATTAGTGATGTGCTGCATGTATCTTCATACACCAAACTTCCCATATTTTCTGCTCTGTTGCATCACATTTAATCACAGTTACTAATTATTAGCAGGAGGAGAATCTCATCCAATTGTATTCTGATAATTATACGGACCTCTTCGACTACCAGATGGCAAGCGCTAGGAAACCCATTTGATAATTCGGGAGCAATAATCGAGTTCTTTCTTTAAAAATTCTAGGTGTTGGATAGGATTGAACTGTGCTGAAATACCAGATGAGGCTTTAATAAGAGCAGGGTTTTTTATGCCACATATCTTGATGTTACTGGAGTTGAGTTTGCTGTTTTTGGAGGTGTTTTACATTGCAAGCAATTTTTTGGGTCTTATTAATTACAGAAAATAACACGTGAGTTGGTGTTAAGTCAAAGCCGAAGGCGCTACATAGTGATAATTGACTAAGTCCTCTATATAGATTACTTTAAGGATGTAAGTAACATATTTTTCTCCGTTTCAGCATACAACTATTCTTATGATGGCGGGTCAAGTCATGTAAGCAGGACCTGTGATATGGTGGATTTTGAATCCTTTATGTCTTTCAATTTAAAGAATACAAATGCCACTATATCACAGCCCTGGCAATTAATGAATGAAGATTGAAAAGCTTCGAGTGAGATAATGGTGATTGCTTTGATTTATCTTGGCTTCCACTGTGTTTACTATGGTATGCTGCAGTGCTGTGTATATTGGCTGTGTCTTGTTTTCTTAGTTCCATTATATGAAACTAAAATTTTTCTGAAATGGCTTCTGATTTGCATGTATATACATATACATATATACATAGATATATAAATAAATATTAAACAAGCTTTGGACATAATAATGTAATTCACCAACAAATATGTAGAATATTTAACAACCCAAATTGTACAAATGCAGATAGTAACTTAGATAAGTAAGTGACGGGTGAGTTAGCTAATTCCAGGTAAAAGATGTTTCTAGGTAGAGCCCACCTTTCACCAAGCTAATGAGCAAGGAGCTTGAAGCAGTAAGGAGAAATAGAAGAGACAGATATTGAAAGGAAGGAGACAGAGATATTGATTCCGCTTCCGGATGCGTCACTTGCACGCGTATACGAAAACTTTTGGAGCAGAATATTCTCATACACAATCAGAAAACGTGATCTGAAAACCAATTACAAATGTCGTTCCATTTTGAGTTGCGGAGGTTAGCGTCATTAGGCTTAGATATAAAAGGGAAAGGAAGAGCAATATTTTCACTCTCCTATAGAATCTCGTCAACACACAGTGATTCTCTCTAGACAACGGATGGACGTGTGTGCATATAGGTGGGAAGCGTGTGGGGTTATATTGGCGCTTATTGATTTTGGGAATTGTTATAATAGTTAGTTAGAGGTGAGGGTTTTCCTGTGCATCCTTGGACGGTAGTGAACTTAAATTTATTTTTCTATTTTTTGTTTTCAGGAGGTCTGAAACGATGTATTTCTGTTAATACCTTAATATTGAATTTTCTGGTAAAATGTAAAATTTTCTATATTTACTAGATGCGTGCTCCAGAAAGTAAACAATTTGCACAACTGAAATCCTGAAACACTTACGTGTGAGTACCTATAGCAATTGATTTTTAAGGTTTCCTTCCTGAAAATCAAGCAGTTGTGTTTATGCATTCCCTTTAGTTTTTTTTGTAGAAACAAATAAAAGTATGCCAATGTTAAACAAAACTGACGAATACATTTTTAAAAATAAAGGCAGTGTTCAGTATGAAAAACATCCATACCATCACATTTCTTTGCTGACACCACAATTGTTTGGGGATTGAGGAAGTTGGCCAGAAAGGTGGTAATATGCTGCATTCACAATTTAATTCCCAGCATACTAACAAGAACGGGGCATTTTAATCCGACACTTCAGTTATGCATTGCTATGTGTATCTGTATCAAAATGCTTTGAATTTCTCTAATATAGCTTTGCATCACAATAATAACTTTTCATTACAGTGATATTGTCGCGCTTTTAATGTGAAGGGGGTTGAGGATGTCACCTTTGGGGAGCGTAGCTGGATTTAGGTTTGGGTGAGCAATCATGTTATCAAGACCTAACTTATAAGAACATATAACGTTAACAAAAGTAAATGTAATAGGGAACATAATATATGCAAGCAAGCTGACATGCTTCACTGTGATTATAAGTACTTAGTGGCAAATTATCTTATTGTGCAGATGTAAAGCAGAATGTCATGCCTGGGTGTTGGTAGTGTCCTGGGTAGCTCATTATTTGGGTAGTGCCTCCAGCAGTGATGCCTCTATCAACACTGCCCTACCCATTGTCTTATGAGGGCTTTCCTGCTATAGGTACACAGCTCCATGCAGGACATGACGAAATACAGAGAGATAGATTTTGTGTGTTAATTGGCATCAACTACCCTCAAAAAACCAAAGCAAATGACTGAGGCTTGATGACACAGCTTTTTACTTTCTGTATTGTACCATGTGAAGTAACGACTATAGAAAATAATTTAACTTAATCTGGCATATGCGTTACAATATATGGAAAGAGCTAGAACCCTTTCAAAGGTTTTGTCTATACTAGATCTCACAAAGATTGAAACACTATATGTTATTCGCAGTAATTTATTGTATGACGGAACATGTTATTTAAAAACAGTTACAGGCGTACTGTGATATATTTCTATGTAGTTCATGAAGTTTATACTTATGAACCCCGAGATATCTAAGAAAGGAATTGATTTAATATCTCAAAGTAAAGTCTCTGATACATTATTTTCCTTGATAATTAATCTGCTGCATTGTTCATTAGGTTATAAATGCAATGGAGATGGCAGTCAGATAAGTTTAAAGAGTGAAAGTTAGACGCTAAGATATCAAAGCAATTATCAACATCAATTTCATTCACATATATATCGTGTGGAATTATAATCTCGCGCGGGTTTACCTATGATAAATAACTTACACTTACTCTTTAGTATATGTTTGATTCTGTATGTCGTGTATTCAGTTTCTTTACATAATTTTATTATTGTGTAACAAACAATAGAAGAATTCCTCATTTCAGCAGATATCATCAAAGCCGGCAACTTGTCGAGGGGCAATCTGGGGTTTTGTGTTTATTGAAACAAAAACTACAGATTGCTCCTCGGTAGGATCCTGGCTATTTTCTACAGCTCAAGTGGTGATTGACATATTCTCTTGTGTAAAGCTTGTTTTAAGTAAACAACAAGAAACCTCATTTGAGCTCCAACCTCCAAATTAATACATTTCAAGTGTATAAGGTCTATAGTCATCGGTAATGCACATTCCCTCAGTTATTGTGCAAATACTGCATAAATCACATTTAAAATCATTGCTTAAGCAGAAATGTATGTTAATTAAAAGTCCCTTCTTGGTTAACCACAATGACTGGTTATTTACACAACTAGTGGAACTGGGATTATTTGTTTACGAGTGGAAACGTTAAATACCTTACACTTACTCTTTAGTATATGTTTTTGATTCTGTATGTAGTGTGTACAGTTTATTTACATAATTTTGTTATTGTGTAACAAACCATAGAAAAATTCCTCATTTCAGCAGATATAATCAAAGCCGGCAACTTGTCGAGGAGCATTTTGGGGTTTTGTGTTTATTGAAAGAAAAACTACAGATTGCTCCTCGGTAGTGTCCTGGCTATTTTCTACAGCTCAAGTGGTGATTGACATATTCTCTTGTGTAAAGTTTGTTTTAGGTAATCAAAAGGAAGCCTCATTTGACTTCCAACCTCCAAATTAATACATTTCAAGTGTATAAGGTCTATAGTCATCGGTGAATTATAATGCACATTCCCTCAGTTATTGTGCAAATACTGCATAAATCATATTTAAAATCATTGCTTAAGCAGAACTGTATGTTAATTAAAAGCCCCTTCTTGATTAACCACAACGATTGGTTATTTACACAACTTGTGGAACTGGGATTTTTACTTTAAGAGTGGAAACGTTTTTTTTTCGAGCGCAGCGAGCGATGAGATTTCCACTTGTATAAGAAAATCAGTAATTCCACGAATTGCACGCATGATTTTATTTACTAACGATTACATAAATTCATAAGAAACACTTTTGCTAAATTAAGATGTGGATATATTGTGAGATTCCGGTCGGGACCATGTTGAGTTGAAGCAATTGAATGGCAGTGTACTTCTCGCACTTAAAAGTATTTGAATATGCTGGGTTTTTGTTTTTTGTACATAAAGTACTGAAACCAATGGTCTTAAATATCATAGCCTTATTTGTGTTTATTAGAAACCTTATTGCTGGTTCTTCGATTTTATGCCAGTTATTATCTAGCTTGTTAGTGTTATGGAATTCTTTCTATTCATTTTCTGTGAACTGAACTCTCTTTTGCAATAAAACTCCTTAGTGTGTGTGTAGAAAATTTCGCATCACATGAAGGTAGTTTTCTGTGGTTAAAGGAGATGTTTTCTAGAAAAGTAATTTAGAGTCTTGGACCCATATATTGACAAAACGTTAGAACCATATTAGGCTTGGAAGTGCCCTTAGCCTTGCCATATCTGTTTTTAATTGCATATGGAAATTTAAAGACAGAAAGCTTCTGAAATTATTAAAGTATGAATTAAATATATAAAGCCTGTATTTCTAAACTAATAAAGCGAACCTACTCCAAACACTTGAAGCATAACAATTTTAGCTTTACAAAATATATCAGGATGTTTTAAAAATTGTTGCTTTGAATTTTTGAGTTTGGCAAATTTTTATTCATATTTTGCCTATTTCTAGGAGAATTACATTTAATTAAATCTCCCTGACCACCTGACTTGTTCTATGTGACTACAATCAATAGCATTCTATATATTGTTGTACAATACATTTGTGACCGGAATAATGGCAAGGTCAAAATAGATTTATCAAAGTTAATAAAATGTGAAATTTGTTGAGTGCTAAATTGAATGTTTGTTTCAGATAACTTTCAGCTTTATATTCTGTTAGGAGATAAGATTTCTCTTAAAGGAGTATCCCTTACTGTTTTTTCAAGATAAGCATATTTTTAAAACAAATTTACATATCATGGTTTACAATGGCATTTGGGGTGCAGAAAATGGTGCTCACGCTTTGAGACTTACATTGTTTTAGTATCAAATAATTTTATACAGGTACAAAAAAAAATAAAGTAATTTTTCATTGAAACGTACAATGGTGATGACAAAGCTAGCTGCTTATTTGAAGGAGCATATGGCACACTACGGTGCTTATCTATTTATTGGCTTAATTAGTGACAACAGTACATTTTGTGTGGACATGGTTTTTCTCTTTCAGAGAGAATGGAATCAAATCACAGAATTTTTCAGGCTTAAGTGATTTTTTCCTTTTCATTATGGTACTGCAGTTAATGACTTACTGTTATATCTGCATTTCTAAGTAGGATACTTGATGTGGGGGCTGAGAAATTATTTTATCTTTTAATAAAGGTTTCTCATGCCACCTATTTCAAGTGAAATCTCGACAATGAACTTTTGGGTGGAATACAACACTTTCTCTTATATACTACATGTAGTAGGAAGAGAAAAAGAATTTGGCTATGTTATTAATCATGTAACACACTACTAAAGCTCCTCTTAACTCATTTAAGACTGAAGAATTCAAATTTAAATTTTAATATTCGACTTGGTATTGAACATTGGTCTCCCATTTAATAAGCAGGATCACTAACCGTTACACAACTCAGAAACTATTTGGGTTATTTATACGTTACCAGTCATTCAGTCAGTACTCAGATCTCATTATGGTTATATAACGCCAGTATTGAGTATAATATTGACCTAATTGTGATAGAAAATAAACAGTTTGCAGCGAAATATGCACACACACATACACACACGCACGTACATATGCATACGTAAGGCGTCAAATTCCAAAAACCCGCCTTATTCAGATTTTCTTTCGAAATAGGATTTTTTATCCACTGCATTCTAATTGCATGTTTGCATATGCTTGCATCATAAATGTCCAATTTCAAGGTCCACCTTTTCCGGCCAATTTTAGTGTTATTTTGAGTACATTTCAGAACCCGTTTAATGCTATTATGTGACTTCCAGGTTCCACCACATCCAGAAGCTTTCCAAATAACTGTTACTGTACTGTGGAGAAGTAAATGTACCTCCCATTATCTAATATGCTGGTAACACCGTTTAGCATATTTATCACAGGTTTTATTCCCTTGACAGCAATGATCTCTCGAGTGACCATGTGTGTTTGGTGTTAAGGATTGTTTGAAGTAGTATGAAGATATGAAGAGAATCATATTTTGCTGAGAGAGGAAGAACAATGTTCTAAAAACGGACAGTTAATTTTCAAAACATTTCTGTATTAACGACTAATATTATTCAAATATTCCTCCATAGTTCAGTATTAATTCGGTTTCTTTTTGCTTTCAGATATGTTGCAACAATGCCAGCCTGTTTGCACAATAAAGGAGCGGTACTTGAAATAACAGGATGTGTGAGAGCTTCACACAGGCATTCTATGAAACTGCTATTAAGGTCATTCTAGAGCAGTTCATTCTACGTACACAGCCCAACAAGTACTGAAAAGAAGTATAACTTCTAAGTAGGGAAGCAATTGAAAAGCAATGGCAGTAGGATATGATATAAGGGTTAAAAATGAAACTAAGGGTCCTCAAATGGTTCAAATATACATCAAATTACTTTCCTAAACACCTTGGATATTGGCAAGGATCGTAAAAATCAGTATGTAAAGGCATTTGACAACAGGTTTGTCACCAAAGGACGGTTGCAATGGTGAGAATCACTGTAATAAGTATGCAGCGAGAAGAACAAGCTTAAAATCACACACTGAAAACTTGAACCCCATTGGACCCCATAATTGCAGACATAAGTCTCCCAGGTTATATTTACCATGTGAACATGGTACCCGAAGATGCGGAAAATGTATAATGAAGAAGTTGCACCAGCTTTACTAGTCAAGTATGAGTATTCTAGAAAAATAATTCTTAAGGGGTATAACATCACTTCAAAGAAGAGCCCAGCAACGATACATGTTCAGATCTGAGCATCTAAAGCTTAAAATGAATTCACTTAAAGAACCATCCCAAGTCAAAGGCACACTATTGGTTGAAGTAAGAGTTCACAAGCTAAGAGCTGCTGTTTTCTTTGACACAACTCATATAATTTTACAACTTGTAAAGGTAACTCCAAAGCACCTCAGAACAAAAATACGGTTACTGAACATAACTGATTGGAGAGTGACCGGCCTAAGGTTTCCAACGAGATAGTACCATCCTCACCTTATTAATACTGCTTTGGAGACTGCAACAAAAGTACAAGTATTTGCGGATGGTTGTTCTGAGCAGAATAAGAACTCTCCAACCGTCGGTATGTTGTGGTATAGGTTACAAAACCAGTCACCTGTGAACATTAAAGAGGTGCATTTAATGTTCCCTGTAGTGGGATGTCGCTTTTTGCACCAGATGGTGTTCGGGAGAAAGAAAGAATAGCGCGAAAAAGAAACACTGCTGCAGCACCAGAGGAGCATATCAACATATTTGAACAAGATAAGCAGTAAAAGTATTTGGTAACGATGTCATCGTCAAAAAGAGGGAAGAGGGTGTTTCAGCCGCGTTCAAGCTCCCACCGTAATAGCACTTTAACTTAGCATCAACAAAGAGAATTGAGATGATGAAAGGAAAAACAGTGTTGTTGTAAAAGGGGAATCTCATTGCAAGTCTAAGTGGGTGTATTATGTACAATTCTAAAGAAGTTTTTTTTAAGGTTTTAGTGCCTGTTACTTCGAGCTGTATTTGAAAGAATAGTAATTATAATACATAATTTATTACTACTACTACTACTACTACTACTACTACTACTACTACTACTAATACAGCAACTAGGTCATCATATAAGTATACTATTATTACGTATTATTGTTATTATTATTATTAATATCATTATTATTATTATTATTATTATTATTATTATTATTATTCAGCACGAATATGTTATACAGAACTGGAAGAAAGACGGTAATTAATATGAACTCGACACTGTCCAAACTGTTGGACCCCTTAATTGCAATTAAGTTTTTACCTTCTTAACTCACTGTACTGCTGATAAATGCAGCTCGCTTATATAAGCCCCGCATACAAGGCAGAACATTCTAAAAGGGGAAGCTACTGGAAAAGGCTGAAAGGAACCTACTTGAGCAGTAAAAACAGCAGAAAGCGGTACATATTACATTTATTGTGGGCCTATATTAATGAGGATCGGTGGAGGTCCTCACCCAGGTCCCGGAGCACAGTGCGCTTAACGGCGGCACGCAGGTAGCTTCATGCGCGCGGTCACACTATTTAGGTGTCTCCTTTAATGTTTTGTAGAAGAAATAAAAAGTATTCCGCTGTTAAGTAAAACTCGCGAATGCATTTTTCAAAGTAAAGGCGACAACCCGAAAGTATTCAGCATAAAGCAATCATGTGTACCATCCCATATCTTTACTGACACGAAAATTGCAGGGATTGTTAGGAAATTGCCAGAAAAGTGATGATAAGCTACATTCCCTATTAAATTCCCAGCATACTATAGCGATGAAGGGTATATCAACGTGAAACTTTGACAAAGCTTTGGGTACTATACGTTTCTGTATCGAAATGCTTTGAATCTTTCTAAAATACCTATCCAGCAAGAACATAATTTTTCATTACAATGATATATAGAAGGAGCAGAAACTGTTTCAAGAGCTTGGTGTGTATTGCATCTCACATGCCTTGAAACAGCAGCGTTACAGCTCCACTACGATGTATTGTTATGTAGTTCATGAAATTTACATTTTTGTGTTATTGGCTCACATTTATCCTTGTTTTGTGTGTTCAGTTTAGCTTCCATAATGTTGTTATTGTTTAGCAAATAATGGAAGACTTGCTTATTTCAGCAGATCTCATCAAAGCGGGCAACTTGTAGAGGGGCACTCCTTTTGCATTGTGGTTATTGAACAATACATTGGATTGCTGCTCTATAAGTTCCTGACTATTTTCTACAGGTGTTTGTTTTATTCGGTTGTGTGCAGCTTATTTTAAGTAATCAACAGCAAGTCTCCTTGGATTTTCAACCTGAAAAATAAAACGTTTCAAGTGATTGAGGACTATAGTCATTGGTAAGTTATAATGCAGATAGCTCAGTTGTTGAGCAGATAACCCATATTTAACATTTAAAGTAATTGCTTAAGTGTGAATGTATGTTCAACAAACATCTTCTTTGTTTAACCATAGTACTAGATTAGCTAATTACGCAAGTTGTGGAACTAGGATTTTTAATATCATCATTATTATTATTATTATTATTATTATTATTATTATTATTCAATGAATCCTTCAGCACGAATATGTTATACAGAACTGGAAGAAAGACAGTAATTAATATGAACTCGACACTGTCCAAACTGTTGGACCCCTTAATTGCAATTAAGTTTTTACCTTCTTAACTCACTGTACTGCTGATAAATGCAGCTCCCTTATATAAGCCCCGCATACAAGGCAGAACATTCTAAAAGGGGAAGCTACTGGAAAAGGCTGAAAGGAACCTACTTGAGCAGTAAAAACAGCGGAAAGCGGTACATATTACATTTATTGTGGACCTATATTAATGAGGATCGGTGGAGGTCCTCACCCAGGTCCCGGAGCACAGTGCGCTTAACGGCGGCACGCAGGTAGCTTCATGCGCGCGGTCACACTATTTAGGTGTCTCCTTTTATGTTTTGTAGAAGAAATAAAAAGTATTCCACTGTTAAGTGAAACTCGCGAATGCATTTTTCAAAGTAAAGGCGACAACCCGAAAGTATTCAGCTTAAAGGAATCATGTGTACCATCCCATATCTTTACTGACACGAAAATTGCAGGGATTGTTAGGAAATTGCCAGAAAAGTGATGATAAGCTACATTCCCTATTAAATTCCCAGCATACTATAGCGATGAAGGGTATATCAACGTGAAACTTTGACAAAGCTTTGGGTACTATACGTTTCTGTATCGAAATGCTTTTAATCTTTCTAAAATACCTATCCAGCAAGAACATAATTTTTCATTACAATGATATATAGAAGGAGCAGAAACTGTTTCAAGAGCTTGGTGTGTATTGCATCTCACATGCCTTGAAACAGCACCGTTTCAGCAGATCTCATCAAAGCGGGCAACTTGTAGAGGGGGACTCCTTTTGCATTGTGGTTATTGAACAATACATTGGGTTGCTCCTCTATAAGTTCCTGACTATTTTCTACAGGTGTTTGTTTTATTCGGTTGTGTGCAGCTTATTTTAAGTAATCAACAGCAAGTCTCCTTGGATTTTCAACCTGAAAAATAAAACGTTTCAAGTGATTGAGGACTATAGTCATTGGTAAGTTATAATGCAGATAGCTCAGTTGTTGAGCAGATAACCCATATTTCACATTTAAAGTAATTGCTTAAGTGTGAATGAATGTTCAACAAACATCTTCTTTGTTTAACCATAGTACTAGATTAGCTAATTACGCAAGTTGTGGAACTAGGATTTTTCTAATGAGTGAAAAGATTTCTTTTATGAGCATAGTGAGTGATGAAAATTCTACTTCAATAACAGAATCGCAAGCTCCACAAGCTGCATGCATGATTTTATTTACTAACCTCACAGAAATTTACAACAAACTGAGAGCTTATATACGACAAATATATATATAAATCAATATTAAACAAGAATTGTACATGATAATATAATTCACCAAGAAATAGTTTAGAATATTTTACAACCAAAAATTGTACAAAACCAAATTGTAACTTAGACAAGTAAGGGACGGGTGAGCTAGCTAATACCACGTAAAAGATAATTCTAGGTAGATCCCACCTTTCACCAAGCTAATGAGCAAGGAACTTGAAGCAGTAAGGATAAATAGAAAGAGACAGATATAGAAAGGAAAGAGACAGAGATATTGAATCCGCATCCGGGCGCGTCACTTTGGATTAGAATATTCTCATACATAATAAGGTAACGCGGTCTGAGGATTAATTAGAAATGTCGTTACATTTTGAGGCGCGAAGGTTAGGGTCATTAGGTTTAGGTATAAAAGGGGAAGAAAGCCCAGATTTTCACTCTCTTATAGAATCTCGTCGACACAGAGTGATACTCTCTGGATGACGGATGCACGTGTGTGCATATGAATGGGAAGCGTGTCCAGTTGGATTAGGCTCCCAATTGTTATTATTATTATTATTATTATTATTATTATTATTATTATTATTAATAATAATAATAATAATATTAGTATTATTATAATTATAATAATAAATATTATTATGGTGGGAATTGTTAAAATGGGAAAAGCTATCCGCCCATAAATATTTATTTGATAATAAACCACAATTTTAAGGGAAATGCAGTGTATATTAATCTGCCTCAGCTACGAAAATCCTGGGGCCCGTGAAATTAGCTAGATAGGTGATTGATTGTGAATGGAGAAAACAGCAGTCGACTAGCAGCAATAGCGGGACACAAGAATACTGTAGCAGAGGGTATCCACCTGAGGAACAACGCTTTCCCGCTACAAAACGGTTTTACGAAATCAAAATGAGGATACATTGTTAGATTTCAGCCGGGCCCACGTTGTGCTCAAACAATTAAATAGTACAGTACATTAGTACTTTTTATTTATTCATGGATGCTCTAACTATTATGGTTCTTAGGTTCCCATTCTATATATTGGGGGTGAGACCGGGAATTTTGCTCGGAGGCCTCTTTATGCGGCTTGAAGTTCTTTTGCGTGCCGTAAATCTATAACACGGGACGACCGGTTATACTTCCATCCAAAAGGAGTCCATGCTAAGAATTTTCACTTCCGAAACAATATATCGCCCTCCGGCGGTTTTGAACCTGCGACCTCAGGAAGCACAGTCTAGCATGGTAACCCTATACCCCCCAAAAATAACACCCGTTTGGTTTTGCTGTGTTATTTGTACATAAAGTAATACGAGTAATGTTATTAAATATCGTAGTTAGTTACAGTATATACGAAACTTGTCCCTGGGTCTTTGTTGCAATGTCATTTATACGAGTAATTTGACTGGTTAATGCGATATTTGTGTTTTTGTTTCTATTTATTTATTTGTGTATTGAACTGTGCTTTGCAATACAACCCTGTGGCGCGATTCCAAATTCTGCATCACATAAAGGTGGTTTTTCGTAGCTAAAATAGTTTTTTTTCCTGGATAGTAATTTAGCATCTTGTATCCCTATATTGGCCAATTATATGAGGCTTGGATGTACTCTTTGCTCTGCTATATTCGTATTTAAATGCCTACGGATATTTTAAGACATCATCAGAAAAAGCTACGTAAACTATTGAAGTTTTAACTAAATCTACAATGCCTGTTTTTTAAAACTAATTAAGTGAACATGCTCCAATTCCTTAAAGTATAAGATTTTGTGGTTCTACAAATATATTTCGTAATATTTTGAAAATTTTTGCTTCGAATTTTCGTATTTTGGCAAAATTTACTTCATATTTTATCTGTCTCTATGAGAATTTAAGTTAATCGAAGCTTTGTCATTCTATGTAGCTTATAATCTATAGTATTTAAATTATTATACATTATATTTGTGAGTGGAGTAATACCAAGATTATCTATGTTTTTAAAATAACCATATTTTAAGAATAAATTTACATAGGTATCATGATTTCCAATGACATTTGCATTACGGAAGGAGGTGCTCAAGCTAGAAGTTCCTGCATTCTTTTAGTTTGTTTTAGTGTTTCATAGCTTATTATTGGTACCAAAAGATGATGATGATGATGATGATGATAGTGTTGATGTTGATGAAGGTGCTTATTTAAAGGACCATATGGTACTATACAGTGTTTCCTCTAGTTATTAGATTAATTAGTGTCCAATAGCACATTTTCTATGGGCATAATATTTCTCTTTCAGGGAGGATGGAATAAATTCACACAATTATCAGACTTAAGGCATTTCTTCTTTTTCATCATGGTACTTAAACTGCAGTTAATGACTTATTGTTATAGCTGCATTTCTAAGTAGGATATCTGATGCAGGAGCTGAAAAATTATTTTATCTTTTCATACGCGTTTCTCATGTCACTATCATCTGGTTCTAGGATACTACTCTACACATCAGAGAGGTAGCCCATTATTTGTGTAGAGCCTCTAGCAGTGAAACTTCTATCAACACTGCCTGCCCATTAATTTATGATGGCTTTTCCTGCTATAGGTACTCAACTCCACGCAGGACTTCACGAAATACAGAAAGATATCCTTTGCTCTCTTAATTCGCATCAACAACCGACACAAAAACAAAGGAAATGACTGGTGCTGGTTGACACGGCTCCATAAATTCTGTATTGTACCATGTGAAGTAATGGCTTTAGAAAAATTTTTAACTTGACCTGGCTCATCCGTTACGATATATGGAAAGAGCTAGAACCCTTTCAAAAGTTTTGTCTATACTAGATAGCACAAAGATTGAAACACTGTATGTTATTTACACTAATTTATTCTATGGGGGAACAGGTTATTTAAGGAAAGTTACAGGTCTACTATGATATATGTTTATGTAGTTCATGAAGTTTATACTTATGAACCCCGGGGCATATAAGAAAGGAGTTGATTTAATATATTAAAGTAAAATCTCTGATGCATTATCTTCCTTGATAATTAATTTGCTGTATTGCTCATTAGGTTATAAATGCAATGGAGATGGCAATCATATAAGAGTAAAGAGTGAAATTTAGACCCAAAGATATCAAAGCAATTATCAACATCAATTTCATTCGCATATATATCGCATGGAATGATAACCTCCCGCGGGTTTATCTTACATTTACTCTTTAGTGTGAATCTTTGATTCTGTAAGTCGTGTATTTAGTTTCTTTACATAATTTTGTTATTGTGTAACAAACAATAGAAGAATTCCTCATTTCAGCAGATATCATCAAAGCGGGCAACTTGTCGAGGTGCATTCTGGGGTTTTGTGTTTATTGAAAGAAAAACTTCAGATTGCCTCTCGGTATGATCCTGTCTATTTTATACAGCCCAAGTGGTGTTTGACATATTCTCTGGTGTAAAGCTTCTTTTAGGTAATCAACAGGAAGCCTCATTTGACTTCCAACCTCCAAATTAATACATTTCAAGTGTATAATGTCTATAGTCATTGGTGAATTATAATGCACACTCCCTCAGTTATTCTGCAAATACTGCATAATTTATGTTTAAAATCAATCCTTAAGCAGAAATTTGTGTTAATTAAACGTCCCATTTTGTTTAACCACTATTATTGGTTATTTACACAACCTGTGGAACTGGGATTTTTTTCTTTACGAGTGGAAAATTGCTTTTCTCGAGCACAGCGAGTGATTAAAATTCCACTTTTATAAGAAAATCGGAAATTTCAGGAATTGCATGCATGATTTTATTTACTAAGCATTACAGAGATTCATAACAAACACTTGTGATAATTCAAAACTTGGACATATTGTGAGATTGTGAGATTTATTTTCTGTGAACTGAACTCTCTTTTGCAATAAAACTCCATAGTGTGTCTAGAAAATTCCGCATCACGTGAAGCTACTTTTCTGTGGTTAAAGGAGAATTTTTTCTAGAATAGTAATTTAAAGTCTTGGATCCATACGTAGGCAAAATATTCGAACATTATTAGGCCTGTAGGTGCCTTTAGGCTTGCTATATCTGTCTCTAATTGCATATGGAATCATAAAGATACCATCAGGGAAAATTTCTGAAATTATCAAAGTATGAACTAAATCTACAAAACCTGGTTTTCTAAAGCAATAAATCAAACCTGCTCCAAACCCGTGAAGTATAACAATTTTGGCTTTACAAAAGATTTTGCAATTGTTTTCGAAATATTTGCTTTGAAATTTTTGGTTTGGCAACTTGTCCTTCATATTTAGACTGTCTCTAGGAGAATTAAAAGTAATTAAAGCTTCTTGGTCACCTGACTTGTTCTGTGTGGGCTATAATGAATAGAATTTCAGATATTGTTGTACATTACATTTGTAACCGGAATAATCGCAAGATCAATACAGATTTATCAAAATTAATAAGCTGTGAAGCTTGTTATGTGATAAATTGAATGTTTGTTTCAGATAACTTTCAGCTTTATATTCTGTTAGAAATGAGATTTATCTTAAAGGAATATCCCTTTCTTTTTTTCCAAGATAATCATATTCTTAAAACAAATTTACATGTTATAGTTTTCAATGGCATTTGGGGTGCAGGAAGTGGTGTTCACGCTTTGAGTCTTACAATGTTTTAGTTTGTTTTAGTGTCCGATATTTTTGTATCGCTACAAAAGAATTAAAGTAATTTTTCATTGAAACGTATAATGGTGATGACAAAGCTGCTTATTTGAAGGAGCATATGTGACTCTACGGTGTTTATCTATTTATTGGATTAATTAGTGTCAAACAGTACATTTTGTGTGGACATAGTTTTTCTCTTTCAAGGAGAATGGAATCAAATCAGAATTTTTCAGGCGTAAGTCATTCTTTCCTATTGATTGTGGCACAGCAGTTAATCACTTACCGTTATAGCTGCATTTCTAAGTAGGATGTCAGATGTGCGGGCTGAGAAATTATATTACCTTTAATAAAGGTTTCTCAAGCCATGTATTTCAAGTGAAATCTCGACAATGAACTTTTGGGTGGAATACAACACTTTCTCTTACCTACTACAGGTAGGTGGCAGGGAGAAAGAATGTAGCTATGTTATTAATCATGTAACACAATATTAAAGCTCCTCTTAACGCATTTAAAGCTAAAGAAATTAGATTTAATTTTTAATATTCGACTTCTTATTGAACAGTTTCTCCCACATAACAAGCAAGATCACTAACCGTTACACCACTCTGAAACTATTTGGGTTATAAGTACATTAAGTCATTCAGTCAGTACTCAGATCTCATTATGGTTCTCTTACACCAGTATTGATTGTAATATTGACTATAATTGCAATAGAGAATGTTTATCTTCACCTGTCACTTTATACTGAATTATACAGACACACATACACACACGAACACGCACACATAGGCATACGTAAGGCGTCAAATTCCAAAAACCCACCTTATTCAGTTTGTTTTCGAAAGAGACTTTATGTAATCACTGGATTCAAATAGCATCTTTGAACATGCGTGCATCACAAATGTTCACTTTCAAGGTCCACGTTTTCCAACCAATTTCAGTGTTTTATTATGAGTACATTTCAGACCCGTTTAATGCTATTATGTGATTTCCAGTATCCACCATATCCATGAAGCTTTCCAAATAATTGTTACTGTACTGTGGAGAATTATATGAACTTCCAATTGCCTAATATGCTGGTAACACTGTTTTGCATATTTATCACAGGTTTTATTCCTTTGACAACAATAATAAATAATACCTCGTGTGATCATGTTTGTTTAATGTTAAGAATCGTTTGAAGTAGAAGATATGAAGAGATTCATGTTTTGCTGAGAGAGGAAGGGAAAAAGCACGTGACGCATAAAAATGGAAGAACAATGTTCTAAAAACGAACAGTTAATTATCAAAACATTTCTGTATTAACGACTAATATTATTCTTATATTCCTCCTCAGTTCAGTATTAACTTTGTTTCTTTTTGCTTTCAGATGTGTTGCAACAATGCCAGCCTGTTGTCACAACAAAGGAGTGCTACTTGAAATAACAAGGTGTGCGAGAGTTTCACCAGGCTTTCTATGAAACTGCTATTAAGGTCAATCAAGAGCAGTTCATTTTACGTACACAGCCCAACAAGTACTGCCAAAAAGAAGAACTTCTAAGCAGGGAAGCAATCGAAAAGCAATGACAATAAGATATGATATAAGGGTTAGAAATGAAACGAAGGCTCCACAAATGGTGCAAATATATATGAAATTCCTTTCCTAAACACCTTGGATATTGGAAAGGACCGTCAAAATGAGTATGTGAAAGAATTTCACAACAGCTTTGTCACCAAAGGAAGGTTGCAAAGAGGAGACTGACTATAATAAGTATGCCGGGAAAAGAACAACCTTAAAATCACACACTGAAAACTTGACCCCATGGAAACCCATAATTGCAGACACAACCTTCCAGGTTATATTTATCATCTTAACATAGTACACGTAAGATGCGGAAAATGTATTATGAACAAGTTTCAGCAGTTGTATAATCAAGTATGAGTATTCTATAAAAATCATTGTTAAAGATTATAACATCACTTTAAAGAAGAGCCCAGCAACAGATACATGTTCACATCTGAGAATCTAAAGTTTAAAATGAATTCACTTAAAGAACCATCTCAAGTCAAACTCACACTATTGACTGAAGTAAAAGTTCACAAGCTAAGAGCTGCTGTTTTCTTTCACAGATCTGACAAGGAGAAGAATTTTCTTTTGATTCCAAGAGGAACTTAGTGCTTCCGAAATCACCTGAACAGCGTTCGGATATAATCATATAATTTTACAATTTGTAAAGATAACTCCAAAGCACTTCAGAACAAAAATACGGTTACTGAATACAACTGATTGGAGAGTGACCGGCCTAAGGTTTCCAATGGGATAGTATCATCACCTTATTAATACTGCTTTGGAGACTACAACAAAAGTACAGCTATTTGCAGATGTTTGTTCTGAGCAGAATAAGAACTCTCCAACCGTCGGTATGTTGCGAAATAGGTTACAAAACCAGTCACCTGTGAACATTAAAGAGGTGCATTTAATGTTCCCTGTAGTGAAGTATTGCTTTTTGCACGAGATGGTGTTCGGGAGAAAGAAAGGATAGCGCGAAAAAGAAACACTGCTGCAACATCAGAGGAACATATCAACATATTTGAACAAGATAAACAGTAAAAGTATTTGGTAATGATGTCATCGTCAAAAAGAGGAAAGAGGGTGTTTCTGCCGTGTTCAAGCTCCCACCGTAATAGCACTTAAACTTAGCATCAACAAAGAGAATTGAAATGATTAAAGGAAAAACAGTGTTGTAAAAGGGGAATCCCATTGCAAGTCTAAGTGGGTGTATTATGTCCACTTCTAAAGAAGGGGAAACAAATTCTAGGCATTCAAAAATACAAAAAAGAAATAGGAGCGGCATTAAACAGACAAAAGCTTCAAGGTATAGAAAAGCTACTAGAGAAACGTTTTGGAAAGGAATGGATAACAAACAGTTATCTTGCTTTCTACAGAACTCCGCTTAATCAAAATATGAGAGGGAATTTTGCTGTTGAGAATGAGACACAACTTTGGAAAGAAACTCCTGGATTGAGTAATTGATTTGATTTGTGGGAATATAAGTTTAAAATATTATGGTTCAGCAAAGTGAAGTGTGCATTAATCTGCTTAGTTGAAATGTTAATGGAAATGTAGAAAAAAGACCTCAAGTATATTTGCATTTGCTGGTATTCCTTGTTCTTTAATACATTCTGTATGAAATTTCTTCAATGCTAGTTTATTTTGCATGATTTCACTGTTCCTTTTCCCACATTATCCAAGCATGTGACTTCCAGAACCCTCTATTTCCATCACACCGTGCGAAACCTGCGGTGTGCAAAATAGTACTTCAGCGTTATGGACGTATTTTCTGGTAAGAGGTTAAAACTGGTATCAAGTTGTAAATCAATATCAATAAATAGCACGGTAATGTTTTTTCTCCTCGCCTGAAAAATTTGGAAAAACTGGACATGGTGGGTTTAGGACTTGGACGCCTTATATTTGTACAGATTTAAAACAAATTTCAAACGTGTTGTCAAGTTTTGTGTCAATGGTGTAATTCAGATATCGATACTTTAAAAGACGGAAACCTTATTTTGGAAGACTACCTGAAAAAGACGAAAATGTACCTAAAATATATCATAGTGAAGAGAACGAATCAGAAAACGAAATGAGAAATTCGCCACTGACCCTCTGAGTTTCTTTCTTGTTGGAAGGGACATCTCTGTCATGACTAATCCAGCAAGTACACATTCTTATTCTGCAAAGGGTGACTATATGGTGTTCAAGGTTTATTGATTCCCCACAAAAAATCTCTCACACAAGCAAGTAGAGAAATAGGCACTTTTAGATTTCAAAATTATAATAAAGTTCTCAATGGTCAAAGAATAGATTTTGGAAACCGCAAAAACCCTTCTTTTCCTATGTATTTTATATAAAACATGAAGATATTTAATTAAATTTAAGGTACTCTTAACATAAAATGGAGGCCTCTCTATTAGGTTTGAGGTGCTTTAACGTGACATAAATCGGCATTACTTCCTTTCAGAAGGAAGCCATGCTAAGGAGTTTACGTCCGAAAAAAATCCATTGCCCTCCGCCGGGTTTGAACCCACGACCTCGAAAACTAGAGGCTAGCATGGTAACCACTAAACCACGGAGGACGATTCATATCACATTGAAACATACATGTCAGCTACATAAACAATCAGCGTCTATACAACGTGGATATTAGGGAACGGAAACTATCACCAAAACTGTTAACGGTTGTCAGGATGTGACATTTATTTCTTGAATTCACAGTAACCACGATGGGTTGCTTATAATATCAGCTGGCTTTTAGCAGTTTTCAAGTGATCCGATACTAGTTGCTGTTCTTTCAGTAAGAGGAGATGTTGAGTAAGGAGATTTCATTTGTAATCCAAGCAAAGCATTTTGTAATTCCTAGAGCATTACTATTTCCTGAGGTATTAAGTAATCCATTTAAATCCGTAGTGGGAGGAGGATGCCTCTGGAACGGCCTAACGGTCCGTAAGCCGCAAACGCTTGACCTTGGACGGGTCCCGGAGGCGTTGGCTTGTGGTGGATAGTCGGCACCTGTCCAGCGGCGTCGGTTGACTACTGACACGCTGAATCAGGCGTGTCTTTGAATAATGAATAGGAGACCGCGAACCAAATCCCACACCACCTAAAATATTTTCAAGCGGGCTTCACTAGGGCTTCCTAGGCCTTGCTTGGTGTAAACGCCATAAGATGTGAGGTGGTTTTATGTAAATACGACACAAACTGTGGGAAGTCGATGTAGGACTACCTCCTGAGAATCATAAACTAAATCTGGTTTATTGAACGAGAAATATCTCAGTGTGACATGAATCAGCTGGTCATAAAAGACATTCTTTATTAAACACGGAACTTCAATTGCGTTGCGGGCGTTATGTCTTACTCACAGGCAGTCGTCCTCCGTGCTGTAGTGGATACCACTAGTTCCCGAGGTAGCGTGTACAACCCCGAGGGAGGGCGATTACATTTTTGGGCGTAAACATCGTTACCATGGCTCGCTTCCGAAGGGAAGTAAAGCCTGTGGTCCCGTGTCGTATATTTTCGGCACATATTAGAACCTCACACCTGATAAAGAGGACTCTGAGCAAAATTTCCGGTCTCTTATGCCAATATATAGAATGGGACGTTAAAGACCACAACGGTTAGAGCTCGCCCATAAATAAAACTGAATTTATCTTTTTTACTCGCAGCTTATGATGTTCCTGTCTTCTGCTAGGAATTAAATGTACTTAATATATGGTATATGGCTATTTGGTATTGCTACACTGTTCCACAATGTCAAGATGTGTTTTTAAGTAATGCTCGATACATGGTGCCTATTTGCCTGTCTTTTTTAAGGTTTTAGTGCCTGTTACTTCGAGCTGTATTTGAAAGAATAGTAATTATAATACATATTGTATTACTACTACTACTACTACTACTACTACTACTACTACTACTACTACTACTACTACTACTACTACTACTACTACTACTACTACTACTACTACTACTACTACTACCGCTACTAGGTCATTATATATGTATGCTATTATGTCGTGTTATTGTTATTATTATTATTGTTATTATTATTATTCAATGAATCGTTCAGCACGAGAATGTTATACAGCACTGGAAGAAAGACAGTAATTAATATGAATTTGACACTGTCCAAACTGTTGGACCCCTTAATTGCAATTAAGTTTTTAACTTCTTAGCTAACTGCACTGCTGGAAAGTGCAGCTCCCTTATGTAAGCCCCGCATACAAAGCAGAACATTTTAAAAGTTGAAGCTACTGGAAAAGGCTGAAAGGAACATACTTGTGCAGTAAAAACTGCGGAAAGCGGTACATATTCCATATGTTGTGGGCCTATATTTATGAGGGTCGGTGGAAGGCCCTACCCAGAACCCGGAGCACAGTGCGCTTACCGGCGGCACGCAGGTAGCTTCATGCGCGCGGTCACACTATTTAGATGTCTCCTTTAATGTTTTGTAGAAGAAATAAAAAGTATTCCACTGTTAAGTGAAACTTGCGAATGCATTTTTCAAAGTTAAGGCGACAACCCGAAGCTATTCAGTATAAAGGAATAATGTGTACCATCGCATTTGTTTACTGTCACGAAATATGCAGGAGTTGTTAGGAAGTTGGCCAGAAAAGTAATAAAAGCTACATTCCCTATTAAATTACCAGCTTACTATACCGACGAAGGGTATATTAACGTGAAACTTGGACAAAGCTTTGGGTACTATATGTTTCTGTATCGAAATGCTTTGAATCTTTCTAAAATACCTATCCAGCAAGAAAACAATTTTCATTGCAATGATATATTGAAGGAGCAGAAACTGTTTCAAGAGTTTCGTGTGTATTACATCTAACATGCCTTGAAACAGCACCGTTACAGCTCGACTACGATGTATTGTTATGTAGTTCATGAAATTTACATTTTTGTGTTATTGGCTCACTTTTATCCATTTTTGTGTGTTCAGTTTATCTTGCATAATGTTGTTATTGTTTAGCAAATAATGGAAGACTTGCTTATTTCAGCAGATCTCATCAAAGCGGGCAATTTGTAGAGGGGCACTCCTGTTGCGTTGTGGTTTTTGAACAACCAAGTGGATTTCCCCTCTATAAGTTCCTGACTATATTCTACAGGGGTTTGTTTTATTCTGCTGTGTGCAGCTTATTTTAAGTAATCAACAGCAAGTCTCCTTGGATTTTCAACCTGAAAAATAAACCGTTTCAAGTGATTGAGGACTATAGTCATCGGTAAGATATAATGCTGATACCTTAACTTGTTGGGCAGATACCGCAAATTTTACATTTAAAATAATTTCTTAAGTGTGAATGTATGTTGAACAAACATCTTCTTTGCTTAAACATAGTATTAGATTAGCTATTTACGCAAATTGTGGAACTATGATTTTTCTAATGAGTGAAAAGATTTCTTTTACGAGCATAGTGGGTGATAAAGGTTCTACTTCTATAACAGAATCGCAAGCTCCACAAGTTGCATGCATGATTATATTTACTAACCATCACAAATTGCTGGTGTGGCTGATTCATTCACAAACGATAAGCATACAGGTATTGCTGTGCTGTAAGGCTAAACGCGATTTAATATTGTCGGTCGGAGACTTTATCAAGAAAACTTTCCCAGGTGTTGTTTGCCATCAGTAAACGTTTTCAATAGTACAGTGATACAAATAGGAACGTTGACTACGCAGCCAGCAAGAGAGGGACAGATAACGGTAAATGTAGTGGCACAAAATCTATTCTATTGTTTTGAGTAATCTACCAGACGTGATAAGAAAGGAAAAAGTAAGGTATCATCACATTGATTATTATTGTTATTGTTACTCAAATATGTTTGTAAGTATGAACTAGATTGCTAAGTTTATGCCTTGTAAGTTAAAGCAAATTTCTATGCCCATAAAAAGAAACACGCGAATATTGATAATTAAACAGTTTTTGTCTATTAACAAAAATTTGTGTACACATATTTTGACTTTGTCGTACAAATTAGTGAAAAAGCAACGCCGGAGTTGTACAATCATCATTAAAATTATTAATGAGATTATCAGCACATATATGCTGTACGGATTCGGAAGCAGCACGACAATTAACATTAACATTAATACAAACAACATGCACTCGATCAGTACAAGAATGTGCTACACAGAATCGGGAAACAAGACGGTAATTAGAATTAAGGTCTGTATGAATGCCACAAACAAAAGTCAGCCACATTATTATTGTTGTTATTATTTGCATTAAGCCCTAACACCATGCACCACCAAGGCATCAACTCAGACAATAACAGCATGTGCATGAGAAGACTATGTAGCCTCTGAGGAACACAACAGTGTTCATAGGTTTTTGTTATACACCTGCATTGTTTTTCTGTGCTTTCTGTTCTACCTTTTTCCTTTTGTTTACTATGGTTAGCTATTGCTCCTTTGTTTTCTCTTTCTTTCTTTTTCTATGTTTCTTTCTTTCTTTCTTTAATTTATATTTCTGCACTAGCTCATCAAATGTGTTTATTCTCTTCAACGCTTTCGATTTTCTTCATTCTTACCCTCATTTTTATTTTTATGGGAAAGTAATATGATTCAGTGCTCTATAACTACTGTAACTTATCTGTAACTCCTTGTAACCCTATCTCTAATTGAGGAGGCCAAATGCAATATGTATGCATTAAATTACATCCTCTAATTGACTCACATCTTCTCCGATAAACAACAAGGCGTTCTCATTGTTCATTTGGAAATGAAATTCCCCAATGGCTGTTTCCAATCTCATAGCTACCTTACGCCTAGTTTTCGGTTATTAAGTGAATAAATGATGATTATTGTTCTCCCACACATGCTGTTTGTATGCCAAAGTTGAAAAGGTAGTATCAGTCCCAAATTTTCAAATCCATAGCTGGATCTGAAACAGGATTCTTCGGCTCTGAACTGCGGATTTTCGTCTATTGGTGCCGCTGCTTTAAACAACTCAGCTGATATAGCAGCATGCCGCCATAGCATTAAACACTAGTTCCGGTGAACTACACGGCGTTGTCAAATTCAGTTTGAGATAACATAAACCAATAGCTACTTAGAATACGGTAGGTACATAAGTGCCGGGCTTATGGCTCGTACTAAAATCGCAGCTGGCGTCCATTTGTCCCATTTAAAACTTTTGCTGCTTACTGCTACCTTCTAAAAATAACTAGGAATTCAAAACTATTACTCTGCTGGCAAATGCGGTGTAATGGTACCTAAATTAAAATTGAAAGTAAAAATCATTTTAAGTATTTAGAGCTTTTTTCTCCTCCCTGGACCTGACGTTTGCGACATTTCAACAAGTTTAATCAGGAGTCTCGGTATCGTATCTAGAATATTTTTGCAAAATCATGAATTGTTGATGCGTTTGGTAAAGCATATTGTTCCATGGTACACGTGTCTGTATCTATGTTTATGTTGTTATATTTAGTATCCATTGTTTGAAGTACAATGTACACAACGAATGAATAGGACATCAGTGTTGTAAGGTGGCTTCAAGGAGAAGTATATAAACTTTAAGTTCTGGATAAAAATTTGGATTGTGCCACAACAAAGAAAATGAGAAGCAAGTAAAACATAATTAAGCGCAATGGCAATAAAACCAATATGAAATGTAATTGATGTGCAAACTTTGCTTATAAGAACTGCACTGCTATGATAATAAAAACGTTACTGGTGCAGCATTTAGAAAATATTGAAAAGATGCGCCACGATAATAGTTGAAACGCCTTATTGACTATACAACTTTTATGTAGAATGCTGAACTTCATCAGAATAGATCACAGATGGTAGCCAGAATAGGAAACAGCTGTTAGGTTTTATATTAAAATATTATGTGATGATAGCAAGGTAATGGGGTATTTCGTAGATGAAATCCGTACATCCACAACCTCGGTACTCCTGATCCTTATTTCTCTGCATCGTCGTGTTTTCAATCAGCAAAGAAAAGATAGTTAATAACACCGCAGCTGTAATGATGCTAGGTTGTGTATAAATACATTTCAGGAAATTGGCTGGTATATTCATTTACTGGCAATAGATTCCGATGAAACTTTTAGGCTATATAATTTATACAGCACATCTTGTGTTAACCATTATTAGGTCATCAGTGGTAAACGTTCTACGGCATATCTTATTATGTATGATTGACAGAGTAGTGGTTATTTATGATGCCTGCGACGTGAAGCACTTCCTATATTGTAATCCACCTTTGGAGCATATCATCTATAATTCAATAAAACAATCCCTTCGGGCCTACCAGAAAAAATGCGAGGGAGTTGGGGGAATTTAGCGTGATGTCGGAATGTTGTCATGGTAGCTCAGTTGGTCAGAGGAGCGACACGTAATGTCGAAGATCCTTGATTCAAATCCGGGCAATGGCATTGAATTTTTCAGTCCGATTCTACTTTTTTGAATCTCAGGCCGTTCAAGGTGTGTGTGGAAGAACAATTATTTACCAACATTTAAAAGAGTTAGGGAAGGACAGATGAAAAGCATTAATCTTCCAGCACTTAGTTGACACATGGACATTGCATATATACTGCATCGTTGAATGGGAAAGGGAGCGAATAGGTTTCGATAAAATTTCCGCAGTGAGAATGGAGGAATTTCAGTACTTGCAAAATGAATTAGGGATCCTCAGCTGCAGGTTGTAATGCAATTTGTGTAAAATTAAGGCAGCAAGGTAGGGGAACAAAGTCAGAAAGCTAATATGGAAGTTCTGTTGTATGCATTTCTTTACACTTCTATGATAGTACACATTTTGTCGGAGCTAAAAACGATGAAGCTGGATGGTGTTAGTTCTTAATTGATGTGCCCTTCAGGTGGTGCAATTTCTGCATCATAAAGTTATTGTTGTGTGAAGAACATGTCGATGTTTGGTGGTTGCACTATACGCGTTGATATGAAAATGGGTGTATTACGCCCACAATGCATAGGTGTGTGTCAAACGCCATACTGATATACAGAAGTTTTCAGCGTTATTATTGTTTTACTAAGCAACAGTTTTATGTTTCAATATTAGATAACTATGTTAATGTGCGTTAGTGATGCACTGCATGTATCTGCATACACCAAAGTTCCAATATTATCTTCTCTGATGCATCGCATTTAATCACAGTTACTGATTATTAGCAGGAGGAGAAACTCTTCCAATTGTAGTCTTATAATTGATACGGGCCTCTTCGACCACCAGAGGGAAAACGCTCATCGAGGCATTTCATAATTCGCGAGCAAGACATGAGTTCTTCTTTACAAAATATGCTAGATGTTGGATAGGATTAAACTGTGCTGAAGTACCACGTGAGGTTTTAATAACAGCAGCTTTTGTTACGCCACATAACTTGATGTTACTGCAGTTGCGTTTACTGTGTTTGAAGATGTATTACATTGCAAGAAATTTGTTTGATTTTTATCCATTACAGAAAATAACATGAGAACTGGTGTTTCGTCAAAGGCGAAGGCCCTTCATAGCGATAATTTAGTAAATGGTCTATACAGACTTTTTCCAGGCTATAAGTAATATATTTTTCTCCATTTCAGCTTACAACTACCCTCACTAGGGTCATTGAAGGCATGCAAGCAGAACACCTGATGCAGTGGTATGTGGATTCTCTGTCTTTTAATTCAAAGGACTCTCATACCACTACGTTAGAGTCCTGGCATTAATCCACGCAGATTGTTATAATGGAATGAAAACTCAAAAGCTTTGAGTGAGACAATTGAAATTGCTGTGCGTTATCTTTGCTTCTACTGTGTTAAGGATCGCATTCCGCGGTGCTATATATAGTGTCTGTGTCTTATTATCCTAATTTTAGTACATGAAACTCTAAGTTTCTTTGAGATGGAGTCTGAGTTGCATGGAACTATCTAGGCTGTAACGGAACGGGGCTTTATTCAGGCCTCTATAGTTGTTGATGATAGGGCTCCGGACCCAGTCACCATACTTCTAAGTCTGTTTAGATAATGTGGTATTAGGTCGATCTGGCACATACGCTAGTTCTCTTCACCTAAACCAAAACAAGCCCATAGCCAGAGGAAACATAAGTAGTTCATAATTAATGATACTTAGTTATTAAAGCGTAATAGTGTAGGGTTTGTCGGGGTTTTCTGAAGGCGATATTCCCTCAGGGGCCTACTATGGTAGGTACGGGATTGGTGCTCCCGGGGTCCCGAGCCACACTCTCGATTGGATACCGCTAAGAGGTGAGAGGGCTTAGGCCAAACGCCCAATAAACTGCGGTCCACAAGCGTCTTTGACCAATTTCTAGTTACGTCCCTGAATACTGTCTGACGGATACCGGTGCGCGGGAAGGAGGAGGGGTGTCACAAGGGGTAACTGGGTAATGCGTAACTCCTAGCACGCTGCGTATCATGTAGGACTGTGTTGGTCCCGGGTAGGGGACATTACATGAGCTGTTACACTCCTGAAGGCGATTGGGTCCTTCTATCTATATATTGGGAGGTGAGAAACTAAGGTGAGTAAGGTCCAGGCCAGGACTCTCACCTAAGCTGGGGATGTGAGCATGCTATTGGAGAGATTTGTAATGGTGAAGGATATAACGGCTATAGAGCAAAAAAATCCAAAACAAACATCAAGCTTTGTGGAAAAGAAGTAGTTGAGTCTTGTGGTCCTCGCTACTTGGTTCTTAATAGAACAGAGGAAGCAAGAAAATTTACATCCGTGAAATCTTTTGTAATTCAAAAGGGTCTAGATAAGATTGCTAGTGCGGATAAGTCGTGCATTAAATCCTGAAATGGCACGCGCATGGTTGAAGCGCATTCAGCAACCCAGGCGGCGAAAATACTTAAAGCCAACGTGTTAGTCAGCTATCCGGTTAAGTTTGAGAACTATTTTTATGTTGTTATATTTAGTATGCATTGTTTGAAGTACAATGTAACAACGAATAGGTAGGACATCAGAAGTGCAAGGTGGCTTAAAGGAAAAGTATAGGGAACTAAAGTTATGGATAAGAGTTTGGGTTGAGCCACAACAAAGAAAATGAGAAGCAAATACAGCATAATTAAGTGTAATGGTAAAAAAACCTATATGAAATGTAATCAATGTGCAGAATATGTTTATGAGAATTGCACTGTTCAGGGAGAAAACGTTACAGGTGCAACATTTAGAAAATATTGAAAAGATATGCCATGATAGCAGTTGAAACGCTGTCTTGACTATACAACTTTTACGGAGAATGTTGAATTTCATTAGAATAGATCACAAATCAGCCATAATATGAAAAAGGCGTTAGGGTTCACGTTAAAATATTATGTAATGATAGCTGGGCATTGGGGTACTCTGTAGATGAAATCCCTACATCAACATCTTCGGTATTCCTGATCCTTATTCCTCCGCATCGTCGTGTTTTCAATCAGCAAAGAAAAGATAGTTAATAACACCGCGGCTGTAATGATGCTAGTTGTTATGTTGTGTAACTACATTTCAGGAAATTGCCTAGTATATTCATCTACTGGCAATAGATTCCGATGAAACGTTTAGGCTATATGATTTTTACAGCACTTCTAGTGTTAACCATTTTTTGGTCATGAGTGATAAGCGTTCTTTCCTATATTTTAGTATAGTTGATTGACAGAGTAGTGGCTATCTATGAAGCCTGGTACGTGAAGCACTTTCCTATATTGTAATCAACCATTGGAGCATATCACCTAAAATTCAATAAAACAATTCTTTTCGGTTTACCAGAAAAAATGCAAGCGAGTTGGGGAACTTAATGTGGGGCCGGAATGTTACCATGGTAGCTCAGCTGGTCAGAGCAGCGACACGTAAAGTCGAAGATCCGCGACTCACGTCCTGCGAAGGGCATTGAATGGTTCTACATTTGCAACCTAAGCCGTTGAAGAAGAGTGTGGAAAGGCGTTTGTTTACCAACATTTAGAAGAGGTAAGGAAGGACAGATACAAATCAATAATCGTCCAGCACTTTGTTGAAATATGAACATTGCATATATGCTGCGTCGTTGAATGGGAAAGGGAGCGAATAGGTTTCGATAAAACTTTAGCAGTGAGAATGGAGGAACTTCAGTATTAGCAAAATGAATTTGGTATCCTCAGCAGCAGGTTGTAATATAAGGCGTGTAAAATTAAAGAATCTAATTAGGGGAACAAATCATAAAGCTAATTTGGAAGTTCTGTACCATCGCTTTCTTTACACTTCTATGCTGTACACATTTTACCAGAGCTAAAAATGATGAAGCCTGGTGGTGTTAGTGTTTAATAGGTGTCTCTTTCAGGTGGTGGAGGTTCTACATCATGAAGTTATTATGCTAGGAAGAACGACATGTCTGTGTTTGGTGGATGCGTTACGCGTATATATGAAAGTGCGAGTAGTACACTCACCATTCATAGATGTGTGTCAAATCCCATACTGATATACAGAAGGTTTCAGTGGTTTATTATGTTTCTAAGCAACAGCTTTATTTTTCAATAATAGGTAAATATGTTAGTGTGCATTAGTGATGGTCTGCATGTATCTTCATACACCAAACTGCCCATATTTTCTTCTGTGCTGCATCACATTTAATCACAGTTACTGATTATTAGCAGGAGGAGAAACTCTTCCTATTGCAATCTCATAATTTATACGGGCCTCTTCGACTACCAGATGGCAAGCGCACGAAACCAATGTCATAATTCAAGAGCAATAAAAGAGTTCGTTCTTTTAAAATTCTTGGTGTTGGATAGGATTGAACTGTGCTGAAATATCAGATGAGGTTTTAATAAGAGCAGGTTTTTTTACGCCACATAGCTTGATGTTACTGGAGTAGTGTTTACTGTGTTTGAAGGTGTTTTACATTGCAAGCAGTGTCTTGGTTTTTAGTCATTACAGAAAATAACATGAAAGCTGGTGTTTGGTGAAAGCCGAAGGTGCTTCATAGTGATAATTTACTAAATGTTCTATAAAGATTTTTTTCAGGGTAAAAGAAACATATTTTTCTCCATTTCAGCGCACAACTGTTCTCATTATGACGGGTGAAGACATGTAAGCAGGACCTATGATATCGTTGAATTTGGGTTCTTTACGTCTTTTAATTTAAAGAATTCAAATTCAACTATATCACAGCCCTGGCTATTAATCTACTGCAGAAGGTTATAATGGAATGAAGATTGAAAAGCTTCGAGTGAGACAGTGGTGATTGCTTTGAGTTATCTTGGCTTCCACTGTGTTAACAATGGTATACTGCTGAGCTATGTATATTGGCTGTGTCTTGATTTCTTAATTCCATTACATGAAACTATAATTTTTCTGAAATGGCATTTGACTTGCATGTAAATACCAAGGTTCTGGCTGAAAAGGCTTTATTTAGAGCTCTAAAGTTGTTGGTGATGGTGTTACGGACCACGGAACCATACATTTAACGTTTATTGGATATGTGGGATTTGGTCGAACTGGGCAGATACGCTAGGTTTCTTCACGCATGACAAAACCAAAACCCCAGTCCCAAGGGAAACATAACAAATTGTAATTAATACTAATGAGTCGTTTGTGAATAGAAAAGCGCAAGGAACAACGGGTTTTCTCACCTATGTTACTATTCCGCTGAAATTATATGTTAATTCAGGTATTGCGTAAGTATTTTGCGCGGTTGACATCCCATTTTTTGCTTGCGTACTGCTGTGAATTGCTGTGCACGCAATCATACAACATTTTGGTAGAGAAAGATCCGTGTTTCAATTCCCGGCTATGGCATTGAATTTTTCAGCCCTGTGATTCTACCTTTCCAACCTTGTCAAACACACGGCTTGTGCGGAAGAACAGTTAATTCCAACATTTTAATGATGAATTATTGACAGGGATGAATAAATGATTATATAAGTGAACAGCAGTAAAAGGGTGAAATAATTTCAATAAGTAACTTCCATATATTTAATCGATGATTAATTAATAATCTTGAGTTGAATGATATGTCCAGAAAGAAAGGCGGTCATCAGCGACCCATGTAAGAAAGCCACGTAGCAACGGAAAGGAGAACGTATTAGGTTAAAGCTTCTGAGAATCCAGTGTAGGTTTAAGTTCAGTACGTTCGGCGGCGCTTAAGTCAATACAGTAAATTAGTGACGGAAAGGAAATTCTGAGGAAAGAGAAAGATTGAAGTAGTAACGGCAGGAGACCCACATGAAGAGTGTTGAATATATCCCCGGCTGCGAAAAAACGTCGGAAGGGAAACATTTATAGACAGAGCTAAAATAAATAAAGAGGCGCGTAAGGAAATCAGAGAGTTACTCTGATACCTGCACTAGTACATACATTCGTTGGTACTCACCTTCATGTAATCGTTTGTGCGTAGTTTGACTCTGGTACCGTCTTGAATGCGTACTGCTGGTGTGATATTTTAATCGCTTAGTGACACGCTTTTGTGAGCAGGATTACTTCGCTATTGCGAGTGATCACGCAGACAAGCATTATAGCGAGTCACGCCAAGTTATGTTTCTACTTTCTTCTATTGTGAAAAAATGTATTTCTAACCTTAAGTTTAATACACCAGAAGTTAGCAAATGCAGTTGTTATAATTGCGAGTGCTACAATTCATAATCAGTTTCATTCTTTGTCTTCAAACGGTCGGTAGCTCATTCACAAGCTCAAGTATGACATCACATTAAATTTCTCTTTCACTTTGACTGGTGTCTTCCTTTAACAATACGCCCACGCATAACCTGAGAGAAATGTAATCGATGTGCAGAATTTGTTTATAAGAAGTGCACTGCTAAGATAATAAAATGTTACAGGTGCGACATTTAGAATATACTGAAAAGATACGCCACGATAACAGTTGACACACTTTCTTGACTATACAACCTTTAGGTATAATGTTGAAATTCATCAGAATAGATCACAAATGGTAGCCATAAGGTAAAAAAGGTGTTAGGGTATATGTTAAAACATTATCAGATGATAGGAAGGCAATGGGGTATTCTGTAGATGTAGGTACATCTAGCATTTGGGTACTCCTGATCCTTATTTCTCCGTATCGTTGTGTTTTCAATCAACAAAGAAAATATAGTTAATAACACCGCAGCTGTAATGATGCTAGGTTGCGTATAAATAGATTTTCGGAAATTGGTTAGTATATTCATTTCCTGGCAATAGATTCCGATGAAACTTTTAGGCTATATAATTTATACAGTACTTCTACTGTTAACGATTATTAGAGCATGAGTGGTAAACGTTCTTCCCCAAATCTTATGATATATGATTGACAGAATAGTGGTTATTTATGATGCATGCGACGTAAAGCACTTCCTATATTGTAACCTACCTTTGGAGCACATCATCCAAAATTCATTAAAACAATTCTCTCCGGCTTACCAGAAAAAATGTGAGGGAGATGGGAAGTTTAGTGTGGTGCCGTAATGTTGCCATGGTAGCTCAGTTGGTCAGAGCAGCAACACGTAACGTCGATGATCCCTGTTTCAAATCCGAGCAATGGCATTGAATTTTTCAGTCTAATTCTACTTTTTTCAACCTAAGGCCTTTCAAGGTGTGTGTGGAAGAACAATTACTTACCAACATTTAGAAGAGTTAGGTGAAGGGCATATGGAAGGTCACAATCTTCCGGCACTTTGAGGATGTTGAAACATGAGGATTGCATATATACTGCATCGTTTAACCGGACAGGGAGGGAATACGTTTGGATACAATTTCACCGGTGAGAATGAAGGAATTTCAGTACTTTCAAAATGAATTTGGTATTCCCACCTACAGGTTCTAATGTAAGGCGTGTAAAATTAAAGCTTAGGGGAAGAAGCTAATTAGGAAGCTCTGTTGCATCGCGTTCTTTACACTTCTATGCTGTGCACATTTTGTCAGAGCTAAAACTGATGAAGTCTGATACTGTTAGTTTTTAATAGGCGTCTCTTTCAGGTGGTGTGGTTTCTACAACATGAAGATATTGTGCCAGGAAGGACGACATGTCTGTGTTAGGATGGTTGCATTGCACTCGTTGATATGAAAATGCGTGTAGTGCACTCTCCATTCATAGATGTGTGTCAAATCTCATACTGATGTACGGAAGTTTTCAGTGCTTTATTATGTTTCTAAACAACAACTTTATTTTTAATATTAGGTAAACATGTAAGTGTGCATTAGTGATGTGATGCATGTATCTTCATACACCAAACTTCCCATGCTTTCTGCTCTGTTGCATCACATTTAATCACAGTTACTAATTATTAGCAGGAGGAGAATCTCATCCAATTGTATTCTGATAATTCTGAATATACGGACCTCTTCGACTACCAGATGGCAAGCGCTAGGAAGCCCATTTCATAATTCGGGAGCAATAAACGAGTTCTTTCTTTAAAAATTCTAGGTGTTGGCTAGGATTGAACTGTACTGAATTACCAGATGAGGCTTCAATAAGAGCAGGGTTTTTTATGCCACATATCTTGATGTTACTGGAGTTGAGGTTGCTGTATTTGGAGATGTTTTACATTGCAAGCAAGTCTTAGGCTTTTATTAATTACAGAAAATAACACGAGAGTTGGTGTTTGGTCAAAGACGAAGGCGCTTCATTGTGATAATTTACCAAATTGTCTATACAGGTTTTTTCAGGATGTAAGTAACATATTTTTCTTCATTTCAGCATACAAATACTTTCATAAGGACCATTGAAGTCATGTTATTAGGTCATCTGATGCAGTAGCATGTGGATTCTTTGTCTCGTAGTTCAAAGGATTCTTATACCTCTACGTCAGGGTCCTGGCATAGCTCCACTGCGGATGGTTATAATGGCATGTAAATTCAAAAGCTTAGTGTAAGACAATGGTCATTGCCGTGCGTGATCTTTGCGTCTACTGCGTTAAGGATCTCCTGCCGCGGTGTTATATATAGTGCCTATGTCTTATTATCTTAATTTTAGTGCATGAAACTAAGTTTCTTTGAGATAGAATCTGAGTTGACTGGAAATATCTAGGCTGTGTCGGAACGGGGTTTATTCAGACCTCTATTGTTGTTGATGATAAGGTTCCGGACCCAGAAACCATACCTCCAACACTGTTTGGAATATGTGGATTTAGGTCTATCTGGCGGATATCTAAGAAGGGAATTGATTTAATATCTCAAAGTAAAGTCTCTGATACACTATTTTCCTTGATAATTAATCTGCTGTATTGTTTATTAGGTTATAAATGCAATGGAGATGGCAGTCAGATAAGTGTAAAGAGTGAAAGTTAGACGCTAAGATATCAAAGCAAATATCAACATCAATTTCATTCCCATATATATCGTGTGGAATCATAATCTCTCGCGTGTTTACCTATGATAAATATCTTACAATTACTCTTTAGTATTTGTTTTTGATTCTGTATGTCGTGTATTCAGTATGTTTACAGAATTTTGTTATTGTGTGTAACAAACAATAGAAGAATTCCTCATTTCAGCAGATATCATCAAAGCCGGCAACTTGTCGAGGGGCGTTCTGGGGTTTTGTGTTTATTGAAAAAAAAACCTCAGATTGCACCTCGGTATGATCCTGGCTATTTTCTACAGCTCAAGTGGTGTTTGACATATTCTCTTGTGTAAAGCTTGTTTTAGGTAATCAACAGGAAGCCTCATTTGACTTCCAACCTCCAAATTAATACATTTCAAGCGTATAAGGTCTATAGTCATCGGTGAATTATAATGCACATTCCCTCATTTATTGTGCAAATACTGCATAAATTACATTTAAAATCATTGCTTAAGCAGGAATGTATGTTAGTTAAAAGTCCCTTTTTGGTTAACCACAATGACTGGTTATTTACACAGCTTGTGGAACTGGGATTTTTTCTTTACGAGTGGAAACGTTTTTTTTTTTCGTGCGCAGCGTGTGATGAAATTTCCACTTGTATAAGAAAATCGGTAATTCCACGAATTGCACGCATGATTTTATTTACTAACCATTACAGAAATTCATAAAAACACTTTTGCAGTATTAAGATATGGATATATTGTGAGATTTCGGTCGGGCCCATGTTGAGTTGAAGCAATTGACTAGCACAGTACTTCTCGCACTTAAAAGTGTTTGATTATGCTGTGCTTTTGTTTTTTGTACATAAAGTACTGAAACCAATGGTCTTAAATATCATAGCCTTTTTTGTGTTTAATATGAAACTTATTGCTGGTTCTTCGTTGCTATGCCACTTATTATCTAGCTTGTTAGTGTGTTATAGAATTCTTTGTATTCATTTTCTGTGAACTGAACTCTCTTTTGCAATAAAACTCCTTAGTGTGTGTAGAAAATTCCGCATCACATGAAGGTAGTTTTCTGTGGTTATAGGAGATGTTTTCTAGAAAAGAAATTTAGAGTCTTGGATCCATATATTGACAAATCTTTAGAAGCATATTAGGCCAGTAAGTGTCCTTAGACTTGCTATATCTGTCTTTAATTGCATATGGAAATTTAAAGACACCATCAGGGAAAACCTCTGAAATTATTAAAGTATGCATTAAATTTATAAAGATTGTTTTTCTAAACTAATAAAGCGAACCTACTCCAAACATCTGAACCATAACAATTTTGGCTTTATAAAATAGTTCATAATGTTTTAGAAATTTTTGCTTTGAAGTTTTTAGTTTGGCAATTTTCTTTCATATTTTCCTTACTCTAGGAGAATTAAAATTAATTGAAGCTCCCTGACCACCTGACTTGTTCTATGTAGACTACAATCAATAGAATTCCATATATGGTTGTACAATACATTTGCGACCGGAATAATGGTAAGGTCAGAATGGATTTATTAAAATTAATAAACTGTGATATTACTTAGGTGTTAAATTGAATGTTTTTTCAGATAACTTTCAGCTTTATATTCTGTTAGGTAATAAGGTTTGTCTTATAGGAATATTCTCTCTTTTATTCAAGATAATCATATTTTTAAAACCAATTTACATATCATTTTTTTCAATGGCATTTAAAGTGCAGAAAGTGGCGCTCACGCTTTGAGTCTTACAATGTTTTAGTTTGTTTTAGTGTCTGATAACTTTGTATCGCCAGAAAAGATTTAAAGCAATTTTTCATTGAAACGTATAATGGTGATGACAAAGCTGCTTATTTGAAGGAGCATATGGGACTCTAGGGTGTTTATCTATTTATTGGATTAACTAGTGTCAAGCAGTACATTTTGTGTTCGGCATAATTCTCTCTTTCAGAGAGAATGGAATCAAATCAGAATTTTTCAGGCGTAAGTCATTTTTTCCTATTTATTATGGTACTGCAGTTAATGACTTACTGTTATAGCTGCATTTCTAAGTAGGATATCAGATGTGGGGCTGAGAAATTATTTTATGCTTTCATTCATTCATTATCTGTTTACCCTCCTCTTATGTAGGACTTACACCCCCCAGGACTTACAAGCGGGTGCCTGGGGTCAGAGGCACGTCGAGGACCCGACACTCATGGATCAGACAGAACATCCAGGATGGGTGATCAGCCCGATGCCTGGTATGGGATGAAGGAAGTAGATGAAACGAAATGTTGGTGAAATGGATGAAAGGAAAGGTGATGATGGAGCAGTTGTTGGAAGGAATGGCAGGGGAAACCGGAGAACCCGGAGAAAACCCGCCCAGACGCCGCTTCGTCCACCACAAATCCCACATGCAGGTCCCTGGGATTGAACCCGGGCTGCTTTGGTGGGAGGCGAGCGGTCTAACCACTCGGCCACGGCGCTCTTTTAATAAAAGTTTCTTATACCATCTGTTTCAAGTGAAATATCGACAATGGACTGTTAGGTAGAATACAAATCTTTCTCTTACCTACTACAGGTAGGTGGCAGGGAAAAAGAATGTAGCTATGTTACTAATCATGTAACACAATATTAAAGCTCCTCTTAACCTATTTAAGGCTGAAGAAATTAGATTTAATTTTTAATTTTCGTCATGGCATTGAACACTGATCTCCCACATAACAAGCAAGATCACTAACCGTTACACCACTCTGAAACTATTTGGGTTATAAATACATTAAGTCATTCAGTCAGTACTCAGATCTCATTATGGTTCTCTTACACCAGTATTGATTGTAATATTGACTATAATTGCAATAGAGAATGTTTATCTTCACCTCTCACTTTATAGTGAATTATACAGACACAAATACACACACGAAGACGCACACATAGGTATACGTAAGACGTCAAACTCCAAAAACCCACCTTATTCAGTTTTTTTTTAAGTAGACTTTTTGTAATCACTGGATTCAAATAGCATCTTTGCACATGCGTGCATCACAAATGCTCACTTTCAAGGTCCACGTTCTCCAACCAATTTCAGTGTTGTATTATGCGTACGTTTAATGGTATTACGTGATTTCTAGTATCCACCATATCCATGAAGCTTTCCAAATAACTGTTACTGTACTGTGGAGAAGTATATGAACTTCCAATTGCCTAATATGCTGGTAACACTGTTTTGCATATTTATCACAGGTTCTATTCCCTTGACAACAATAATAAATAATACCTCCAGTGACCATGTGTGTTTAATGTTAAGCATCGTTTGAAGTAGAAGAAGATATAAAGAGATTCATGTTTTGCTGAGAGAGGAAGGGAAAAAGCACGTGACCCATAAAATGGAAGAACAATGTTCTAAAACGAACAGTTAATTATCAAAATATTTCTGTATTAACGACTAATATTCTTATATTCCTCCTCAGTTCAGTATTAATTTTGTTTCTTTTTGCTTTCAAATGTGTTGCAACAATGCCAGCCTGTTGTCACAACAAAGGAGTGCTACTTGAAATAACAAGGTGTGCGAGAGTTTCACCAGGCTTTCTATGAAACTGCTATTAAGGTCAATCAACAGCAGTTCATTCTACGTACACAGTCCAACAAGTACTGCAAAAAAGAAGAACTTCTAAGCAGGGAAGCAATCGAAAAGCAATGACAATAAGATATGATATAGCGGTTAGAAATGAAACTAAGGCTCCACAAATGGTGCAAATATATATGAAATTCCTATCCTAAACACCTTATATATTGGGAAAAACCGTCAAAATGAGTATGTGAAATCATTTCACGACAGCTTTGTCTCCAAAGGAAGGTTGTAATGGGGAGAATGATTATAATAAGGATGCCGAGAGAAGAACAACCTTAAAATCACACATTGAAAAATTGACCCCCATGGAATCGCATAATTGCAGACATAAGCCTTCCAGGTTATATTTATCATCTTAACATAGTACCCGTAAGATGCGGAAAATGTATAATGAAGAAGTTTCAGCAGTTGTATAATCAAGTATGAGAATTCTAGAAAAATCATTGTTAAAGATTATAACATCACTTTAAAGAAGACCCCAGCAACAGATACATGTTCAAATCTGAGCATCTAAAGTTTAAAATGAATTCACTTAAAGAACCATCCCAAGTCAAATTCACACTATTGGCTGAAGTAAAAGCTCACAAGCTAAAAGCTGCTGTTTTCTTTCACAGAACTGTCATGGAGAAGAAGATAACATTAATAAAAGTTTCTTTTGATTCCAAGAAGAATTTAGTACTTCCAAAATCACCTGAACAGCGTTCGGATATACTCATATAATTTTACAATTTGTAAGTGTAACTCTAAAGCACTTCAGAACAAAAATACGGTTACTGAATACAACTGATTGGAGAGTGACCGGCCTGCGGTTCCCAATGAGATAGTATCATCACCTTATTAATACTGCTTTGGAGACTACAACAAAAGTACAACTATTTGCAGATGGTTGTTCTGAGCAGAATTAGAACCCTCCATTCGTCGGTATGTTGTGATATAGGTTACAAAACCAGTCACCTGTGAACATTAAAGAGGTGTATTTAATGTTCCCTGTAGTGGGGTATTGCTTTTTCCACGAGATGGTGTTCGGGAAAAAGAAAGGATAGCGCGAAAAAGAAACACTGCTGCAACATCAGCGGAGCATATCAACATATTTGATCAAGAACAACAGTAAAAGTATTTGGTAACGAAGTCCTCGTCGAAAAGAGGAAAGAGAGTTTATCTGCCGTGCTCAAACTCCCACTGTAATAGCACTTTAACTTAGCATCAACAAAGAGAATTGAGATGATAAAAGGAAAAACAGTGTTGTTGTAAAAGGCGAAACTCATTGCAAGACTTAGTGGGTGTATTATGTCCACTTCTAAAGAAGGGGAAACAAATTCTAGGCATTCAACAATAGAAAAAAGCAATAGGAGTGGCATTAAAAAGACAAAACCTCAAGGTATAGAAAAGCTACTAGAGAAACGTTTTGGAAAGGAATGGATAACAAACATTTATCTTGATTTCTACAGAACTCCGCTTAATCAAAATATGAGAGGAAATTTTGCTGTTGAGACTGAGCCACAACTTCGGAAAGAAGCCTCTGCGTTGAGTAATTGATTTGATTTGTGGCAATATAAGTTTAAAATATTATGGTTCAGCAAATTGAAATGTTGATTAATCTGCTTAGTTGAAATGTTAATGGAAATGTAAAAAAAAGATCTCAAGTATATTTGCATTTGCTTGTATTCCTTGTTGTTTAATACATTCTGGGTAACATGTCTTCACTGGTAGTTTATTTTGCATGGTTTCACTGTTCCATTTCCTACATTATCCAAGCATGTGACTTCCAGAGCCCTCTATTTCCATCATACCGTTCGAAGCCTGCGGTATGCAAAATAGTACTTCAGCGTTATGGACGTACTTTCTGGTAAGAGATTAAAACTGGTATCAAGTTGTAAATCAATATCAATAAATAGCACGGTAATGTTTTTCACCTCTCCTGAAAAATTTGGAAAAACTGGACATGGTGGGTTTAGGAATTGGACGCTTTATATTTGTACAGTTTTAATACAAATTTCAAACGTGTTGTCAAGTTTTGTGTCAATGGTGTAATTCGGATATCTATGCTTTAAAAGACGGAAACCTCATTTTGGAACACTGCCTGAAAATGACGAAAATTAACCTGAAATATATCATAATGAAGAGAACGAATCAGAAAACGAAATGAGAAATTCGCCACTGACCTTCTGAGTTTCTTTCTTGTTGGAAGGGACATCTCTGTCAAGATTAATTCAGCAAGTACCCATTCTCATTCTGCAAAGGGTGACCGTATGGTATTCTGGGCTTATTGCCACCCCCCCAAAAAAACTCTAACACATGCAAGTAGAGAAATAGGCACTTTTATATCTCAAAATCATAAAAAAAAAGGTCTCAATGGTCAAAAAATAGATTTTGGACACCGCAAAACCCTTCTTTATATATGTATTTAGCATAAAAATAAAGATATTTAATTAAATTTAAGGTACTCTTAACATAAAAATGGAGGCCTAACTATTAGGTTTGAGGTGCTTTTACGTGACATAAATCTACGGCACGGACCACCGGCATTACTTCCTTTCAGAAAGAAGCCATGCTAAGGAGTTTACGTCCGAAAAAATCCGTTGCCGTCCGCGGGGTTTAACCCACGACCTCGGAAGCTAGAGGCTATCATGGTAACCTCTAAACCACGGAGGACGATTCATATCACATCGTAACATACATGTCAGCTACATAAACAATCAGCGTCTATACAACGTGGATATTAGGGAACGGAAACCATCACCAAAACTGTTAACGCTTGTCCTGATGTGACATTTAATTCTTGAATTCACAGTAACCACGATGAGTTGCTTATAAAATCAGCTGGCTTTTAGCAGTTTTCAAGTGATTCGATACTAGTTGCTGTTCTTTCAGTAAGAGGAGACGTTGAGTATGGAGATTTCATTTGTAATCCAAGCAAAACATTGAGTAATTTCTAGAGCATTACTATTTCCTGTGGTATTAAGTAATCCATTTAAATCCGTAGCGGGAGGAGGATGCATCTGGAACGGTCTAACGGTCCGTAAGCCCCAAATACTTGATCTTGGACGGGTCCCGGAGGCATCGACTGGTGGTGGATAGACGGCACCTGACCAGCGGCGTCGGTTGACTACTGACACGCTGAATCAGGCCTGTCTCTGAATAATGAATAGGAGACCGCGAACCAAATCCCACACTACCTAAAATATTTTCAAGCAGGCTTCACTAGGGCTTCCCAGGACTTACTGGAGTGAAAAGGCATAAGATGTGAAGTACTTTGATGTAAATACGACACAAATTGTGGCATGTCGATGTAGGAATACCTCCTGAGAATCATAAACTAAATCTGGTTTATTGAACGAGAAATATCTCAGTGTGACATGATTCAGCTGGTCAAAAAACACTTTCTTTCATAAACACGGAACTTCAATTGCGTTGCGGGCGTTATGTCTTACTCACAGGCAGTCGTCCTCCCTGCTGTAGTGGATACCACTAGTTCCCGAGGTAGCGTCTACAACCCCGGGGGAGGGCGATTACATTTTTGGGCGTAAACATCCTTACTATGGCTCGTTTCCGAAGGGAAGTAAAGCCTGTGGTCCCGTGTCGTATATTTTCGGCACATATTAGAACCTCAATCCTGATAAAGAGGACTCTGGGCAAAATTGCCGGTCTCTTATGCCCAATATATAGAATGGGACGTTAAGGACCACAACAGTTAGAGCTCGCCCATAAATAAAACTGAATTTATTTTTGTTACTCGCAGCTTATGATGTTACTGACTTCTGCTAGGAATTTAATATACTTAATATAATGGTATATGGCTATTTGATATTGCTACACTGTTCCACAATGTCAAAATGTGTTTTTAAGTAATGCATGATACATGGTGCCTAATTGCCTGTCTTTTGTAAGGTTTTAGTGCCTGTTACTTCGAGCTGTATTTGAAAGAATAGTAATTATAATACATAATTTACTACTACTACTACTACTACTACTACTACTACTACTACTACTACTACTACTACTACTACTACTACTACTACTACTACTACTACTACTACCACTAGTACAGCTGCTATGTCATCATATAAGTATACTATTATTAAGTATTATTATTGTTATTATTATTATTATTATTATTATTATTATTCAATGATTCTTTCAGCACGAATATGTTATACAGAACTGGAAGAAAGACAGTAATTAATATGAATTTGACACTGTCAAAACTGTTGGACCCCTTAATTGCAATTAAGTTTTTAACTTCTTAACTAAGTGCACTGCTGGTAAGTGCAGCTCCCTTATATAAGCCCCGCATACAAAGCAGAACATTCTAAAAGGGGAAGCTTCTGGAAAAGGCTGAAAGGAGCCTACTTGAGCAGTAAAAAAGCGGAAAGCGGTACATATTACATTTGTTGTGGGCCTATATTTATGAGGGTCGGTTGAAGGTCCTCACCCAGGTACCGGAGCACAGTGCGCTTACCGGCGGCACGCAGGTAGCTTCATGCACGCGGTCACACTATTTAGGTGTCTCCTTTTATGTTTTGTAGAAGAAATAAAAAGTATTTAACTGTTAGGTGAAACTTAGGAATGCATTTTTCAAAGTAAAGGCGACAGCCCGAAGGTATTCAGCATAAAGGAATCATGTGTACCATCCCATTTCTTTACTGACACGAAAATTGCAGGGATTGTTAGGAAGTTGGCCAGAAAAGTGATAATAAGCTACATTCCCTATTAAATTACCAGCATACTATAGCGACGAAGGGTATATTAACTGAAACTTGGACAAAGCTTTGGGTACTATACTTTTCTGTATCAAAATGCTTTGAATCTTCCTAAAATACCTATCCTGCAAGGAAACAATTATTCATTACAATGATATATTGAAGGAGCAGAAACTGTTTCAAGAGTTTCGTGTTTATTACATCTTACATGCCTTGAAACTGCACCGTTACAGCTCGACTACGATGTATTGTTATGTAGATCATGAAATTTACATTTTTGTACTATTGGCTTATTTTTATCCTGTATTTGTGTGCTGAGTTTATCTTCCATAATGTTGTTATTGTTTAGCAAATAATGGAAGAGTTTCTTATTTCATCAGATCTCATCAAAGCGGGCAATTTGTAGAGGGGCACTCCTGTTGCGTTGTGGTTATTGAACAACCAAGTGGATTTCCCCTCTATAAGTTCCCGACTATTTTCTACAGGGGTTTGTTTTATTCTGCTGTGTGCAGCTTATTTTAAGTAATCAACAGCAGGTCTCCTTGGATTTTCAACCTGAAAAAGAAACCGTTTCAAGTGATTGAGGACTATAGTCATCGGTAAGTTATAATGCAGGTTCCTTAACTTGTTGGGGAGATACCGCATATTTTACATTTAAAATAATTTCTTAAGTGTGAATGTATGTTCAACAACATCTTCATTGTTTAAATATAGTATTAGATTAGCTATTTACTCGAATTGTGATACTAGGATTTTTCTAATGAGTGAAAAGATTTCTTTTACGAGCATAGTGAGTGATAAAAATTCTACTTCTATAAGAGAATCGCAAGCTCCACAAGTTGCATGCATGATTTTATTTACTAACCATCACAGAAATTTACAACAAACTGAAAGGGATATACCACGTATATATATACATATATATGTACATATACACATAGATATACAAATCAATATAACAAGAATTGTACATAATAATATAATTCACCAAGAAATATGGTAGAATATTTAACAACCAAGAATTGTACAAAAGCATATTGTAACTTAGACAAGTAAGGGACCGGCAGGCTAGCTAATTCTAAGAAAAAAAAAGATTCTAGGTAGAGCCCAACTTGCACCAAGCTAATTAGCAAGGAACTTGAAGCAGTAAGGAGCAATAGAAAGAGACATATATAGAAAGGAAAGTGACAGAGATATTCAATCTGCTTCCGGACGTGTCACTCGGTCACGCGGTCTGAGGATCAATTAGAAATGTTACATTTTGAGGTGCGGAGGTTAGTATCATTAGGCTTAGGTATAAAAGGGTAAGAACAAAAACTTTTGCTAAATCAAAATGTGGACATATAGTGAGATTTCAGTCGGGGCCATGTTGAGTTGAAGCAATTGAATAGCACTGTACTTCTCGCACATGAAAGTGTTTGGTTACGCTAGGCTTTTGTTTTCTGTACATAAAGAAATGAAACCAATGGTCTTAAATATCATATCCTTATTTGTGTTTAATATGAAACTTATTGCTGGCTCTTCGTTGCTATGTCACTTATTATTTAACTTGTTAGTGTGTTATGGAATTTTTTTCTATTTATTTTTTTGTGAACTGAACACTCTTTTGCAATAAAACTCCTTAGTGTGTCTAGAAAATTACGCATCACATGAAGGTAGTTTTCTGTGTTTAAAGGAAATTTTTTTCTAGAATAGTAATTTAAAGTCTTGGACCCATACATAGGCATAATGTTCAAACACTATTAAACCTGTAAGTGCCCTTAGGCTTGCTATATCTGTCTTTAATTATATATGGAATTTTAAAGACACCATCAGGGAATATTTTCTGAAATTATTAAAGTATGAACTAAATCTACAAAGCCTGTTTTTTCTAAAATAATAAAGCAAACCTGCTCCAAACCCTTGAAGTATAATAATTTAGGCTTTTTTCAAAATATTTCGTAATTGTTTTCGAAATTTCTGCTTTGAAATATTTGGTTTGGCAAATTTTCCTTCATATTTTGCCTGTCTCTAGAATAATTAAAAGTAATTGAAGCTTCCTGGCCACCTGAATTGTTCTATGTAGGCTATAACCAATAGAATTGCAGATATTGTTGTACAATACATTTGTGACCGGAATAGTGCCAAGATCAAAATAGATTTATCAAAATTAATAAGCTGTGGAACTTGTTAAGTGCTAAATTGAATGTTTGTTTCAGATAACTTTCAGCTTTATATTCTGTTAGGAAATAAGATTTGTCTTAAAGGAATATCGCTTTATTTTTTTTCAAGGTAATCATATTTTTAAAATAAATTCACATATCATAGTTTTCAATGGCATTTGGGGTGCAGAAATTGGTGCTCACGTTTTTAGTCTTACAATGTTTTAGTGTCTGATAACTTTGTATCGCTACAAAAGAATTTTAATTGAAACGTATAATGGTGATGACAAAGCTGTTTATTTGAAGGAGCATATGGAACTCTACGGTGTTTATCTATTTATTGGATTAATTAGTGTCAAACAGTACATTTTGTGTGGACATAGTTTTTCTTTTTTAGAGAGAATGGAATCAAATCAGAATTTTTAAGGCGTAAGTCATTTTTTCCTATCCATTGTGGTACTGCAGTTAATGACTTACTGTTATACCTGCATTTCTAAGTAGGATATCAGATGTGCGGACTGAGAAATTATTTTAACTTTTAATAAAACTTTCTTATGCCATTACTTGCCATCTGTTTCAAGTGAAATCTCGACATTGAACTTTTGGGTGGAATACAACACTTTCTCTTACCTACTACAGGTAGGTGGCAGGGAAAAAGAATGTATCTATGTTATTAATCATGTAACACAATATTAAAGCTCCTCTTAACGCATTTAAAGCTAAAGAAATTAGATTTAATTTTTAATATTCGACTTGGTATTGAACACTGGTCTCCCACATAACAAGCAAGATCACTAACCGTTACACCACTCCAAAACTATTTGGGTTATAAATACATTAAGTCATTCAGTCAGTGCTCAGATCTCATTATAGTTCTCTAACGCCAGTATTGATTGTAATATTGACTATAACTGCAATAGAGAATGTTTATCTTCACCTATCACTTTATAGTGAATTATACAGACACACATACACACACGAACACACACACATTGACATACGTAAGGCGTCAAATTCCAAAAACCCACCGTACTCCGTGTTTGGAACGCCGTATTCAGAAATTCTTAGATCGTCTCCAAGAATGTAGTTCTACAAACGGCTTTTGTTTCTCAACTGAGAAGTCAATCTGCGTGAACTTCTGGCGCCGTAGAAGACGATTACCACCTTCGCTCCGATTCGGTCCAGATTAACTACAATTCGCAGATTCTATTAAATTCCTGGGGTTGGCGTTTGATAGGAGACTTAGCTTGTCATCGCATATACCGCAGTTGAAGACGCGATGTGACCGTTCCCTGAATATCTTGCGGTTATTAAATGGTAAATCCTTGCAGCGGATCCGGCTATTTTGCAGCGACTGTATCGTGCACTGTTCAGATCAAAACCAGACAATGCGTGTATCATTTATTCCTCAACACGACTATCTGTGCTGAGGAGTTTAGACGCAGTCCATAACCGGGGCTTTCGATTGGCTATTAGTGCTTTTCCCACTAGGCCAGTTATGAATCTTTACGCCGAATCTGCAGAACCTCCTCTGCGTTATCAGTGTGATATTCTCTTGGTAAATTATGGCTGTGCGCTTAAATGTATGCCTCAACATCCAACGTTCGCTTGGTTTTCTAACACTGCGCTGGACGAACGTTATAGGAATAGCTGCATTAATGCAAAGCCTCCAGGTATTTCATTTCCGGGAGCTTCTAAGAAAGCACGACATTGAAATGCCTAGCATGTTTGCTAAGAAGGAGAGGATGTTCCCCCTTGGTTTAGTGCGACATCTCATGTAGATCTTGGGATGACGGTACACCGGAAGTCTACGGTGCCTACGTTTAGTATCCGTACCTGTTTTTAGAATATCTGTACAGTTACAGTGATCGAACTTTTATCTTCACAGATGCATCAAAGTGCACCAATGGTGTTGGATGTGCTTATGGTAATGGAACCGAACCCTATACATTCGCTTTTCATGATAACGCAGCCATTCATAGTGCAGCGGTGTATGCCACATACTGAGCCATTATGTGTGTGCGGCGTCGAAATTTGGGAGACTGTCTCATTTTGAGTGATACCTTCAGTGCACTCCAGAGTAATCGTGAGCTGTACAACTATCACCCCATTGTTCTGCGAATCCAGTATGCCCTCCATTTTTATACGCTTGTGGCTTTAATGTGGAGTGTGCTTGGATACCTGGTCATGTTGGCTTGCCGGGAATGAACTTGCGGATTTGGTAGCCAAGGCTGCAACCACAAAACACAGTGTTACGATACCTTGGGTAAAGTCGGAAGACATTAGGCTTGTTGTGCTGAGAGCGGATCTCTCATGCTGGCACGAGGAGTGGTTGACTCTCCGCGGAAATAAACTTAGAGTGGTAAAGGGCATTCCAATAAACTGGGTAACTTCCTCTCGCGTATCTCGTCGCGAGGAGAAGATTTTGGCTCGGTTGCGTATTGGTCACTGCAATTTCACGCACGGTTATCTTTTTAAGGGTGACTCTGCTCCTTGTCCGCTTTGTGGCGAAGGTCTTTCGTTCCGTCACGTGTTGCTAGAGTGTATTGCTCTAGCACATTCTCGGGACTCACTGCAACTGCCGGACAGCCTTGCAGAAGTATTAGCGGATAATAAGCAAGCGGTTGATAGGATTTCTAACTATTTGTCAGGAGTAAATTTCCAAATGCGGATTTAGTCATCTTAATAGCAGGTGTTTCATATTAATCGGTTTAGTTTTATATATTTATATTTATATATGACTAGTGCTGTGTTTTTATATTTTAATTTATCTCTGGCTTTTGCTATGATATTTATATTGATGTTTATCTCTGGGTTTTACTTTGATTTTTTTTATTCAGCTTTATCTCTGGCCTTTGCCATGAAATTTTCTACTGATCCTTATCTCTTGACTTTGCCATGATCCGCTTTACAGGGGCGCTAATAACCTAGCAGTTGAGCGCGCTTATATAAAACAAAACCAAAACAATATCGGTGGCAAAGCGTCTGCATAAAAGGTCAAATAATTGTGAGTCGACACCCAACATTGATCTTATGTCTTATGTGTCATAAAAATATTATTATAATTACTATGAATAGAACAAAAATTAAAGTGTTTCTGTTGATATAGAGTTCTTAAAGTTCCTTTTTGTTACACTAGCTTACAGGGAGAGTAAACACTATGAAATACAAAACTTAATATCGTGGATATCACCATAATAATACTAGCAGCACAAAATTAAAATTGTATACATTTATAAAACATACATATTTTGCGTATTACAAATCTAGTAATGTGAATTCTTATTAAGGGACCCATTAATCTACTAATTTTCAATTACATCCTTAGTCGCCGAGGCAATGAGGAAACTAAAGAGCTGCAAATTTGAGGTCATTCCTTCATACTCTACCAGACCTTCCACTATATCTTCTCTCAATGAGTCTTTGGTGCTTTCTTGACGTTGTTCCCGAATCATTAATAACCAAACGTTCTCAATTGGATTAAGTTACGGATACTTTGCAGGTCATTTAAAAACCGAAATGTCTGAATGCTGCTGAAGCCAAAGCCTCTGTGAATCGGGATGTGTGCACACTGATGTCGTGTATGAAATGTATCACAGGCATTTCCATTTCCGGGTAGATAAATCGCACAGTTGGGAGCATACATTACTCCAGAACTGCAACATATTCCTGGAAGTACACAATACAGGAGACTCAACTGCCGGTCATCCAGGCTCATACAACTAGGCTGATCCTACTATCCGTGCAGTGGCAACAACGTCTCTTTGTCGATAAGAGTGTTGTTGGATTGCCGCAAAGACAATTCCGTAACATCTTCTGACGAAAAAACTTCTTTGTCACTTGACTTGCTGGAAGATGCTGGAGGCAGTAGGCCACACGAGCTTCCCCTTGTTCTTGCTTAAGAGTACGTTTTCCCGCAGGCCTGCGATGTGGAATGGCAGAAGCCTGGAGTCGTTGGCGGACCGCCTTAACATCCATTGGGATATTTAAACATGTTATTCTTGTCGCTGGAAGGAAGGGAATCTCAGTGCGGACCTCTAAAATACTTCTGTCGCCTTCTGCAGTGGTCTTCTTTGGCCTTCCTTATATTTGCTTTGTCTTAAGTTCCTCTTCAACCTCCTCCTGAAACCTGTACACCCATAAGTGCACATAATCTTCTGCATACCCAACCGCTAGGCATATTTGAGAACTGTGTGGCCACATTTCCATATTTCTACTGTATGGTTCCTAATTACCTCACTTGAGTATAGGCTGTTGTAAGGAGATTAATTAAAGCGTGGGCTTGCAATACCCTCTGTGTATGTCGCTTAACATGCCCTATTCTGGATTTCGTTATTGCTAGCATGTAAGCCAATACAAAGTGATAACAATATCACATGATATCAAGTTCAACAGATTTCACTCCACAAGTTTGAAACAAACCATATGGAATTTAGAGCAGTTTGTGTAATCACTTATTTGGAGTTATGGTTAGAAGGTTTGCTTATGGGATTTGATTTGGAGATTTCTTATGACATTTGATTGTGTTTAGTTCATATTCTCCGAAGCCCAAGTAACAATTAGTTTCTCTTGAAAGAAACGGTTAAGTATGTTTTTCCTTAATTTGATTGAGAACAAGCATTATAGAGCGTAAGTTGGGGATGTTGCTGCTAAATGGTTACTGCACAAAACTAAACTAGGGCACTAATTTGGGAACATCACAAATGTTCGATTCATGGATCCCGGCCTTGCTTGTAGATGGATTTAGTTCTGGAAAGGAGACACTTGGATGTTTCTGTGCTCATTATGAATTTCAAACACCTCAGATATTTTAAAGGGAAGTATCTGTGTGCCAAATGCATTAATGTGAAGGCCCAAAGCTCTTTGGTAGAGCACTAGCTTCTAAAACTGAATACACGGAGGGGCAAAAACAGGCGAAACTCCCGTTCTTTTTTCCTTTCTTTCGGGATTCCACCTAAATGAAGAAGCTAGTTTCATATCTTCAGTGTTTTGCAATATTGGAAAGATATACGATAAAATTGTTTAGTCAACTGAATCTCTCTCATTTTACAAGCGTAAATCAAATATTCATTTGTAATTGAATAGCTTATATAACAAAATGTAGGCTAAACATTGCTTTTACGTCTGTCAGACTTCATAGTGTTTCCACTGATGCAATCTTAGAAAGTTACTAACCTATTTGGTGCTGTTAAACGCTAGAGTAATGTGCTTTTATATTACATCCATTACACCTCTATCACTATGATAAGCTTTGTTAATAACATTTGTTTGTTAAGAGCGAAAATAAATAAGACCATTGTATAATATAATTTTATATGTATTTGACCAAAATTTAGCAGCAGCAATTGCTAAAACATCATACTGCATTAATTATTATCCTTAATTAAAATACAAAACGTATCCTGTGAATATTTAAACTGCATAAATACTCTGCATTAAAAGCGTACAGTAATTTCTTCCTTGAACCCACAAGAAATTACAAAAACAATTAATGAGTATTTATAGAAACATTTTCTCTTACGTTACGTTTCCATCATTGCAAGGTACTATCCTTTAGAGCAGAGGTGGCAAAAACGCGACTCGCTAGTCATTTTGACTCGTAGACACCGTTCCCTCTCCGCCACCGTCCCTTTGTTTTTCACATGCTGCTGAGTGATGCAGTGCGTGTTGCATATTTGGTGACTCGCAGAAAGAAGGCGTTTTTGCCAACCTTGCTTTAGGGTAATGACGTTAAAATAGCAACGTAGAAGGTAGAATTCAACAACCGGTCGGTCACCTACTGCTTTGTTAGATATGTGCCTTAATCCGCACTAACCTGTTGATCCGCCCTCCAGTGGCTAGACATGAACAAACAACGCGTACGCTACACATTGTTTTGAATCGTAGACCCAAATTCTTTTATAAAGGATCGTACATGGTGAATACGGCCAGTCTGCACTAAAATCAAAGTTAATACACTTCCACTTTACGATCAACTATGACATTAATCTGCGGTCAATTACCAGCCAGTAAAGAACCTGCGGTAATTTTTTCAAATTGCACGTGCCTGCTGCCACAAGAGTTAAGTTTAAACACGAGAGCAAATCTCCCACGCTTTTTACAATGTTAATATACAAATTTGTCCAAGCCTGCACAAACTAATTAGATGCATGTGCTTGCATTGCTTTGCAATTCTTCGAATATATGAAGGAAAGCTAATATTTTAAACAGGGCAGTAATTTCTATTGCAATTAGCGGTTATGCGTCTGGAAACACTAGATGCAGTGCATTTTGTTGGCTTGTGGAGCAAGTTAAAAGAAACTGCATTCAGAGCCCTGCTTTTGATAGCGTATGGACAGTCTGCACAAGCTGCATAGTCACAGGCTAGGCTTTGTGTTTTCTCAGATATATGGCTTCTGTCTTGCCGTCGATGGTCATTGTATATTCTCACCCTTGCGAACGGTGATGCACGGCGAACCCCTCGCATTTGAATTCGGATTCCCGTCATCATTCACTCACATCCTTCGGACTCGCAGTGGTCTTATGACTGTGAACACCGCCTTTGCTTGGACAGTATTGGCTGGAACCTTGACAAGCCATCATTCTGTGATCAGCTGGATAGTGGCAAAACTATAGTTTAATAAAGTGCTATATTGTAGTGAAGATGATGAGAAATGATGCTGGACGGAGATGAGATCCGTGACTACAGGTGAACCCATCGTTATGTAATAGAGATGAGTTAATCTTTTAGTCACTAGTTTCATTTTTCACACTCAAAGCAGCAGCTGAATATGATGGGGTTGAAGTCGACTGGCGATATAATATGTCTGTGTTTTAGCAGTAATGGAAACTTTTGGGAAAAAATTCTGGATATAAGCATCTAACCTTCATCAGCGCTTCAGTGCACTATCGTCTAACACTACAGGTCCTCTTGAGCTTTAGTGTGTAGCACTATCTTCTTTCACAACTAATGGGTAATTAATTGTTCTTCCACATATGCGGTATGTAGGTTAATGTTTGAAAGGTAGAATCGACGGAAGAATACAAAGCCATAACCGGGATTTGAAAAATATGAGTCAATTGGGAAATTTAATCAATTTAAATTGAGTTTTATTTTGGTTGCTCTCTAAATCCTGTGCTTCTTACCGTCCCCTTCTACGTATATTGGGCGTGAAAGACTGCCACCTTCGCTCAGAGACCTCTTTATTAGGTTTGAGAATCTATGATATGGGACCACCGCCTTTACTTCCCTTCCATACGAAGCCACGATAATTATCTTTAAGACCGAGAAACCCATCCCCTCTGCCGGGTTTGAATCCGCTACCTCGGGAACTAGAGGCTAGCATTGTAACCACTACACCATGGAGGCGTCGTAATGGCATGTCATTATGGTAGGTCAGTTTTTGAGCGTAACGGTACGAAAGGGGTCAAATCCGTGGGTCAAATCCCGGATACTTTTCAGTCTGATTCAAGCTTTCGTAGTTTAGCCTGCACACGGCGTGTATGGAAGAACAATTGTCTTTGATTGTACTTTTATAATTATTTATAATTGAAATTAATTAAACTTCTTTAGAGACCTTGGTCTGGTCTTGACAAGTGTTTATTACAGTCAACTGAAAAAGATATACCATTGACTGACCTAATAATGGTTAACTCTGAATCCAACGACTTAAAATACGAAAATGTGCCTTGCCATTAGGATATGACATCTCAAAAGAAAGAACTGGAATTTGAGAACTGTCCTTCTTCAATTATAATTCCACGTTCCCTCAAATATTATCTTAATTTCCATGAATATTTATCCTTTAACGGACCGTAGGATTCGCCTTGGTTTTTATGTTATCAAATCTTACTGGTATTTCTTGATCAGCGTGGTTTGGGGTCCTATTTCTGCAGCATGCGCTATTACCTGTCATGTTTTATAAATCTTACATTTTGTCGATCTACTAATTAATCCTACTTTTACAATTTTTACAACTCCTCCTGGATATTTAAATTGCGATATCTCCTCAAATGTAATGTTCTTCTTCCAACGAACATGCCTGTAATGTTTCATTTCCTATTTTCCCGCTGTCGTTTTCTGATATTTAAGTTTCTACCTCATTTACAGTTCCTTATTAAGTTTCAAGAGTTTGCTTTTGTTTCTTGCACGTTAATTGTCATTAGCATAGACACTTAGTTACCCAGACATCAGGCCCTGTGGAGTATATTTCGTTCTGTCCAGGGATAGTAACAAAGAGCCGTCTCACCCCAACGTCATAGAAAACTGGACTCCGTGTATTTATTTCGTTTTTACTACACATTTGCAGATGTTACAACTTCTGGTTGTAATTTCCCTCTCAGTAGAGAAATTACAAGTGGATACTTATAGTCAATAAATAGGAAACATACATCTCTGACAGGTTCATAATATTCTTCCATAATTTGCCTTCTGATTATCTGGTCCTCTACATTCCTACCAGCCTTGTGTCCGTACTGGTATTCCCCTAAAATGCGTTCTGCATATTCGTTATAAGTAATTTAGGATTCCTGGTAATATTTTGTTCACTGCATTTAATAACGCCATTCCTCTGTAATTGCAACATTGATATTTATTATACTATTACATATTTGGTGTATTAATCTGTTAATATTCATATCTCTATATTATTCCTATTCCTATTATTGTTTTTCATCTTTTAGACAAACATTCATTTCTACATATTCCTTCCTTCATTCCTTTTTCCTTACTTGTACTTTTATTCGTTACCTGCTCATTATTTTTAATGGTTTTAGAACATCATTGAGTATTAAACCCCCTCTTCATATATTCTTATATTGTCTTACAATTTCGAATTCATTACTTAAACTTTCCCGCATAATGTTGTTTCCTTTCTATAACTAGTTTTATTACTGAGTAAAAGTGTCGTATTTCACTGCTGAAATAAATGTTACTACTTCTTGGATTTCCGTTTACTAACATTCTTTATTCCTTTTGTAACAAATGTTATAAACATCTCTTCTTCCTTAGCAGTACTCTTGGTTCGTTTCTGGAGCATCTTTCTTCAAGGAAAGTATAAATTTACATGTTTAATTATTGCTTCTTTCTTTATTTTCCCTCATTTTCTGTTTTTCCACTGTCTCATTAAATGCGTTTACCCTCTTGAACTGGCTCCATTTTATCTATCGTTATTATCATTCTTACCTTTACGGAAAGCAATCTGAATCAGTGTTCTGTAACTTTTTTCGTCCCTAACTCAAGAGGGACAATGCAATATGTCAGCATCACGTTAAATTATCTAACTGGCTCACCTCTCCGCTGTACCACAAGGCGTTCTCAATTTAATTTTGAAATTAAATTCCCCAATGGCGACTTACAGTATCATAAGTAATTTAAGCCCAGTTTACCACTATTAGGTAAATCGATGATGATTTTTTTCACACATGCTGCTTGTAGGCAGCATTTGGAACGGCAGAGTCAGACCAAAAACCCGAAAGCCATAGCCGCAATCTTAATCACTGATCTTCGGCTGTTCGCCTTTTCGTGACGTTGCTCTAACCAAATGAACTGATATAGCAACATGCCACCATAGCATTAAATTCTCCAAATAACTCACATATTTTCCGGTCAAGTACAAGGCGTTCTCAAATTCAGTTTGAGATGACCTACCCCAATGGTTACTTACAATCTCGTGAGTACAGTGTCGGGCTTGATACTTCATACTAGAATCGCAGTTCGGGTCAATTTGTCGCACTTAAAGCCTTTACTGCTCCGTGTTCAAAACAAGCTAAGAACGGTGAAGTGCTACTTTTCTAATAAATGCGTCCTACAGCGTCTATATAAAACTGAAAGAAAAAAACTCCAATATTTAAAGCCTTTGCTTATACACGGAACTGCTGTGCGCGTCGTTTGGATCCATTTAATTAGCAGCCCTAGATTGCAACCAAGGACAGTGTTTCAACATCAAGCATGGTTGATGTATTTGGTGAAGCATGCTGTTGTATCATACACGTGTCTGGAGCTTGTTTTTGCATTTTTGCAGCTTTATTCAACGTTAGAAGTACAATGTACACAACATATCTGTATGCAGCACACCAGATGTGTAAGATGACTTCAATGAAAACGTATTTAGACGTCAAATTACTAATAAGAGTATGGGTTCTGCCACAATAAAGAACATGAGAGGCCACTTTCAAATAAAGCGTGTGGTTAGCAAAGCCAATATAAACTGTAATCGGTGTGCAGAAATTGTTCATAAGAAATGCAGTGGTAAGGTAAACAAATGTTACAGTTGTTGCAAAATTTAGAAAAGGTTGAAAAGATACGCCGTGATAACAGTGGCTATGTTTTTCTGATCATACAGCTTTTGTTTGGAGTGTTGAAATTCATCAGAATAGATAACAAAATGATTGCCATAATATGAAAAAATGTTAGGCTTTACGTTAAAATATTACATGATAATACCAAGCCCATGGGGTATTCTGTACTTAAATTACGTGCATTAACCACTTCTGTAGTCCTGATCATTATTTTTCAATTTTTTCTGTTTTATCCAGCATATAAAAGATAATTAATGACACACCAGTGATAATGCTGATTCTTATGTTTTATTATAAATTTCAGGTAAATGACCAATATCTCTAGACAATATACCACTATGAAACCTTTAGGATATATAATCTATAGAGCACCTCTAGTGTTAACCACTATTACGTCATCAATGATAAATGTTCTTCCACACATATTATTATCGTTGATTCACACAAGGGTGGTTAACTATGAAGCCTGGGCCGTAAACTACTTATGGTATTCTAATATACTATTGAGGTATATCATCTAAAAATCAATATAAGATTCCTTTGTAGCTTAGCGGAGAAAATAGCAGTCAGTTGGAGAATTTTGTGTCTTGCCGGAACGTTGCCATGGTAGCTCAGTTGGTCAGTTAAGTCGATGATCAATGATTCAAATCCTGTCTATGGCATTGGATTTTTCAGGGTGATCCTACCTTTTCAGTCTAAGGCTACTAGAACCGTGTATGTAACAGCAATAAACTACTAATATTTACAAGAAATAGGGAAGGAGAACAGAAGAGCCAAAGTCTTTCAGCACTTTGGGATGTTGAAACATGCACATAGCATTAATATACTGCTTGTTTTTTATCGGAAAGCAGGTGAATGAGTTTGGATACATATTTGTCAGTGAGAACAGAGGAATTCCAGGATTTACAAACTGTACTTGGGATTCTCAAGTGCAGGTTATAAGAAACTGGGTGTAAGATTAAGATATGTAGGTAGGGGAGGACAAATCATATAATTAATTTCGAGGTTTTGTTACATTCCTTTCCTTACACTTCTATACACTGCACATTTTGTCAGAGCTCAAGATAGTGACGCCGGTTAGTGCTAGCTTCTAATTGGTATCTCTTTCAGGTGGAGTTTCTGCATCATGAAGCTAATGTGCTAGGAAGGCCGACATATCTGTGTGTGATGATTGCAGTACAGTCTTGAACTTGAAAATGATAGTAAAGCATTCATCATGCGTAGATGTGTGACAAAAGCTACACACATGCACCGTTTTAAGTGTCACATTATGTTATTGTGCAACATTTTTATGTCTTCAATATTAGGTAATATGTTAGTGTGCATTAGTGGTGAGCTGTATGTATCTGCACACAGGAAATTTCGCTTATTTTATTCACTGATACATAGCCTTTAATCACAGTTAATGATTATTAAGAGGAGGAGCAAACTCGAACCATCTGGAGTCCGATAACTAGTTGGAGCCTCTTTGACTGCAGGGGCGTGAGCACACGGAGCCTCAGTACCCAATTCGGGAGGAAGAAATGAGCTCGTCGTTTAAATAAGGTAGCTGTTGGATAAGATGGAACTGTGCTAAATAACTAGATGAAGCCATTATAATAGGAGTTTTTAAGCCAGATAGGCTGACCTTGCTGCACTTTCAGTTACTGTGTTTGAAGGTATTTGTCATTGCATGCAATGTTTTGGTTCTTCAAACATGTAAACTTGTGTTTGGTCGAAGGCGTAAGGCACTTCATACTTATAATTTACTAAATGGTCTATACCTATATATTTTTGTTCAGGGAGTATGTCATGCCTTTTACTCCATTTCAGTATACAAATACTCTCATTAGGGCGGGTAAAGACATGTAGTAGGACATCTGATGAAGTGGTATGTGGATTCCTTTATGTCTTTTAATTTAAAGGATTCTCATACTACTCTGTCAGAGGCCTGGCGATTAATCTACCACAGAAGGTTATAATGGAATGAAGATTGAACAGCTTGGAGTGAGACAATGGTGACTACTTCAAGTTATCTTTGCTTCTACTGTCTTAATGGTCTATGCTGCGGTGGTGTGTATCGTGGCTGTGTCTTATTTACATAGTTCCATTGTATGAAACGATAGTTTTGCTTGAAATAGCACTTGAATTCCATGAAAAATAGGTTCTGGCTAAAAGGGTCCTAATTCAGACCTCTGCTGTTGTTGGTGATGGCGTAATGTATCACTACTACAATACTTCTAACGCTGTTTGGGAAATGTTGAATAATGTTAAACTCGGCAGGTACGCTAGGTTTCATTACGCATCCCAAAACTACAAGTACAACCGCAAAGGGAACATAAGGGGTTTGTAATTAATAATATTCAGTCCTTCAAGAGTAAAAGGAGTACGGTAAAGCGGGGCTTTCTTGCGCAAAGTAAAAATTTAATTTAGTTATTGCGTAGGTATATTGCGCAGTTGAAAACTTATGTTTGGCTTGCATACTGCTGTGAGTTAGTGTGGGTGCAGGCGTATAATATTTTAGACGTAACAATTACAGTTTTGGATAAGTATGAAGAACATTTGAAGGTAAGCAAACACAATATACCTTGAGCTTGCGTGCGTTAGGGGAGATATTACTTCATGTATGGTAGCGGGAGGTGAATAAGCTTTCTTATTCTGTTTTAAGGGCGCGTAATATAACGACATCGAAATTGGAGTATTTCGCTTAGTAGCCTGCGAACTATCCCACTCTATTAATAGTAGGAGGACAAATCGGGATGCGCAACAGCCAAAATACGTTATAAGAAATGAATAGTGTAAAAGAGAGGGTCATGTCGCCCTTAGTTTATGGACACACCCGATGTTACATCCTCAATTACCCTGAAACCGACATTCCTCACCTCTGAGGGCGTCGCCAACATTTACCGACTGAGCATGCGGAAAAACAGATGACGACAACGCGTCCATCTCAAATGCTTAAAAATTGTGAAAATTCGATGGTGGAAAAGTTTTAAGAATATTTTTGTTTTATAATTTAAAATATTATTTTAAAAAACAAGTTTTGATTTAAAATGCATAATTAAGGATTGCTCTATAGGGGCAGAGGGCAGAGCATTTAAGTTGGGACTGTGAAATATCTCCAAAAGTATGCGTTGTAGAAATAAATATTCCTAATAAAAGTTGCTTGATATTATGGGAGAAGTTAATGTCATTGGTCGTGTTTTGTTTGGACGACGTTATGATGGCCATTTTAGGGTGAATTTAATATTTTAACTGGGAAACTTTAATTAGGGTGAATTTAAATAGAAAATAAAATGACCATCACAACGTCCTCCAAATAAAACACGACCAATGGCAAATACTTTCCCTCATAAAATCAAACTACTTTTATTCAAGACATTCTTTTGTACAGCGCTTAGTTTTGGAGATACTGTACAGTCTGGAATTAAATAGTTCACCATGTATATATGTGTACATGTATATGTGTGCGTGTGTACCAAACTTAGGAATTCTCCATTTTATATCGATATAGGAAGTGGTGAAAGGTTCAGAAAATCAGTACAGTAGCTTAAGTGTTGGAAAATTTCACAGATCTGTCTCCTTTATATGTATATGTTTTGTGTCTACTTGTGATTGGTAGTCCTTAGGTTTACCAATTATGGCTGATATGCTCTTATCTGATCCTAATAGCTTATGTTGTTATAGTTATCGTCCATTTTATTCCTTTAAGTTAGACCAGAAGTTCCCACAATATGTTTTCTGAACATAACTTCAGAGAGTAATTAAAAATTCCTTTGCTCCCTGGCATTATTTCGTATTAGACACACCACACTGGAACTTTAAGTAAATGAAAGGAAACTATTTACACTCATAAAAACTTTAAGGGTAAGTCAAGCTTAAATAGCTGTATTTTATACCACGTTTTTGACATTCATGTTATGTTTCGGAGCATCAAGTCGTCACTTTAAGTTCATCATACCCAGCTTAAGACTAAACAGTTCAGCTCAAACCGCATGGTCCATGGCTTGTACCATTTCCATCATGTGTACGGCTCCGGTTTATTGCCAGAGAAAATATGATTATTCTTCCAGCAATGTGTGTACGTTGCAGTGAAAGTTGAATGGACTACGATTGCCATTATAAGACATCTGCTTAACAAGGATAATAAACTATAAGACGTGCAGCGCATCTAAATGCATAGCCACTGTATAATCCCAGTGTACCATCTGTATGTAATCTTGGGCTGTATAGGCTGGGCTTTCTTAACTTGACAGGCAAGCGTGAGATTTGAAATATTTGTGGACGTTCCAAACGAATGTAAGGCACTTGCTTGAGAACGTTGACTCATGTACACCCTGGCAGCCAAGTGTAGTGTGTTGATTACCTCAATGTCAACTAACCTTTACTACCCCAGGGGCCTACTTTGGTAAGTACGGGGCTTGGCGCTCCCGAAGTCCCAAGCCATATATTCCCGGATTTGGGAGTTATGATTAGGTTTGAATTCGTTCCCGCAAAATTATACCGAATTATACCAAACAACACCTATAAGATATGTTTTAGGCGTCTCTCTTCCAGCTACGCAGTTACCCATCCACCCCACAATTGTTTCTGTTTCCATTTCTAGGGTATGCCATAAGAAGGAAAGAGGATGTTGCTCCATATTGGTGTAACGCCATAACGTTTTATGGGGGTTTACGGGCACCAAATTATGTACAACGTACGTTAAGTTCTTCCGAAAGAAGGAAGAGAACAAGCTCCAGTCTAGTAGTTTAGAAAATGCCTAGTAGACAAGTGCGAAGATGGTGGATGAGGAGTAATTTCCTCGTAGTTTAAGCACACTGAAACCTATTTCTTTAGCTTGACAGCTTTGTTCATCCTTTAACACATTTAGATTCGGTATCGTATAAGGAATTTCTCTGTTTATGTGTTTCATTTAACTAGCCTTGATATCTAAGAAAGTCAATAGTTGAAGGGTTTTTGGTTGTCAAATTGTAGGAATGTGTTGCATAATTTCCTAGAATTTTGAAGTTTTCTCCATTTAAAATTCAGCGTGTAAGTTTCTGTTTACGTAGTCCGTAGTGCAACTGTGGAAAGGTTGTTTGACATGTAGGATCCGAGAGAAACAACATTAGGAGGGGTCATTTTCATGAAGTATCATATCGTAGATTTAAACCTCTTACGTCTGCTGTAAACTTTGTGTTGTTCTCTGTGGCTGTACTGCATTTATCTATAAAATTAAGCGAGAATATTTAAAGCGGTATGAAACTATTCTAGAGCTAAAGAAAGGTTTTATGGTCAAAAATATTAATTTGCAGAACCTGGAACGTCGGACTAATACAGCACATGAAGAAACTGGTAAAAATATCTGTAAGCACAGAGCCGGGACTTAACGTGCAGGGAAATATACGTTTATGCTATTCTCATTTAAGGATTTAACGTGCGCCCAGACGGTCAGTGGTGTTTGTTATAAGAGGTGGCCCAACAGCTGCGTATTTCACATGTGCGAATATCAGTTCGTGCGTTAAAGGAGTTGCCGAACTCAACGGGAAGTAAAAACTGGCCAGTGGGTAGCGACATACGTTCAACTTTTATTGCTAATCAGCGTAGATCATGAACGGAGCGCTGTCATTGATTGGCAGTTCCCAGGCCTACACTACAGGGTACAGTCCATCATTATAGACAAGAGCAGCGTAAACAGACCGAAAATGTTTAAGAATTCTTTACTTCAGTAATGCAGACATGAGTTTCGAGGATATAAACTCACTGTTTAGATTGTAAAGTAGTAAAGATGTTTTTATTTGGCCTATCAGCAGACTTTATAAAGAGAGGTTTCCCACGCGTCGCTTACCATCACTGAACGTGTTTAATCCTAAAGTCATGCGAATATGATAGGTGGAACGTTCACCACGCCAGCAGCAAGGGAAAGATTAGTAAGTGAAGATGAAGTCCTACTAAACATACTTCATTACTTTGAAAAAATTGGCAATAAGCCAAATATATAAGTCAATAGTACACACAGATAATAATTAATCACTCTGTATGAAGCAGTGTAGCGTAGTAATATTCACAGAAACATGTATGACAGTGACAAATAATTATAGTATCATATCACAGTTGAATAAAATCAGAATAGTTATATTATGAACTTAGAAGCAAATAAGCTTAATGAGAATAAATATGGCCAAAATGAACACAATTTCAGTAGTACAATGGTGCATAAAGTAACAGTGTATGCTAAAATTAGTAATTTGATGATTAAAAGTTAGTACAAATAGTCAGATGCACTATAATGAACAAATCAAGGTAGTAAGGTAAATGAAAGAAAAAAAAATTCCCAGTATTCGGCATAAACTAGCACTGCCTGTGCTAAAATAATATGTAAATAATGCTGACTATCTGAAATTTAAAACACTAAGCGCTGAATGTAAAGAAAACAAATTCAATCATAGCACTGGTCAGAAGTTTTAGGTTATACAACGCATCTGTAATGCAATACAGCCACAAATTTGCTATAAGAAAACAAGATTCATAACCCTTAACAAGTTCACTAGCACAAAATATTAACAGAGGCACATGATATAGTAGAAATGTGGCATAACACACATAATAATGTGAATATTTTGAAGTAAGGGACAAACTTGAAAGATAACTGTAATTGTATAAGGCATAAAGAATGTAGAAATTGCACAGAAACTGAGACACTACTCACATACATAATATACTCATCATATTAAATGTCGCTGACTCGCTGTCACGAGCGCTTTAAGCCTGAACTACTGAATGGTATGATTAAAAAATTGAAAAAATAAAACGACAAAACTGAAAGGAAACTATGGTTGTTAGAACACCACATAGCACCACATAATGAAACTCACACCAGACTGCTAGCATTGTCCTCAGACCTATATAAGAAAATGTATCATTTGCAAAAACGTTTAGCAAAGGCATATGCTTAAATACAAATCAAAACACCGGAAAAAGCACACACAGCAAATAAAATGGCAGAAGGGAATTGATAAAAGAAAAGAGCGCTGGAGAAGGAATGGTATTAGAGTGGAGAGGAGAGGGGAGGAGAAGGCAATGATGCAGAGACGCCAACGTTTTATGTGGCCATCACACCAGAGTTACAATACACTACAAATTTAAATTTTGAAAGCCAAAAGGGTATGTAAAAAAAAAGAAAGAATGTTACTGCGCCTAAGAGAAACCAACACGCCGACCCCTGGAAAACAATGCAGAATTTCAAATGTAACGGTTTCGTTACGAGGACAAATTATGCAGCATAAGCGTGGAACCCAATCCCGCAAGATTTCTGTCACATTGCCGCAGCCTTAAATAAAAACTCACAGCACGTACCCACACACAAAACATATCCCACACACGCTTACATTCCACAAAACTTTCCTTGATTTAGAGAAGTTTATGCGCACGCCACGTGGTCACAATCACAAAATATCACAACCCTTACGTTTTGAGAGCACTCGCAAAAAAAAAAAACGCACACGGCAACCTGCAACAAAAAAGTTACAAACCCGGCGCCTTTCACCAAAAATGTTACAAGTTGGGGTTAAAGCCAAAAGGTTACCAGAAAATTATTAAAAAGATCACCCCAACACGCAATGGGTTGGCGCAACTCGCTGGTGGCAAAAAGTCGGGGACCTTGGTGTGTAAATTAAGGGGAAGGGGCGACTTTTATATTACACTGAAGAATTATATAACACACATTACCTTCACACCTGGGATTTATTCACAAAACGTTTGCGATTCTACATAACTAAAACGGAAACAGGTGGAGGGAGATGCCACTAAACCGTGGACCGGCCACACACACGTCTGGCTCCAACGACCACTTCCACTTGATTCACTCTTCTTTTCCACCCACCAACCGTGTCTAGCCAAAACCAGACATGGTTGACGACATACCAGACAGTTTCAAACAGATATTCCCATTTGGGTGATGCGCACCGAAAGGAAAGACCGTTAAGCCGAAATATAACTAAAGAGACACAATAATGCTATGCCTGATAGCAACAATACAGCACTACGGTGCGTCTGGTAATGGCAATAAAATTAATAATACGCCACAATGTGACCATTATATAATATAATTTTATACGCATTTGGACAAAATTTAGCAGCAACAATTGCTAAAAGAGCATACTAGCATAAAGTAGTATTCTTAATTAAAGTAAAAAACTGAACCTATGACATATTCTAATTGTATAAATACCCTGCATTAAAAGTGTACAGTTGCTTCTTCCTTGAACTTACAAGAAATTATAAAAACAAGTAAGTGAGTATTTATAGAAAAACTAGATTCTTATGTTGTGTTTCTATCATTGCAGAGTACTATCTTTTAGAGTAATGGGGTTAAAATAGCAATGTAAGACGCAGAATTCAAAAACCGGCCGTCGCCTGCTGCTTTGTTAGATAAGTGCGTTACCCCGCACTACCCTGAAGCTCCGCCCTCATTGGCTAGACATGAACAAACAACGTGCACGCTACACATTGTTTGGAATCGTGGCCCCCAATTCTTTTAAGAGGGATCGTACATGGGGAAATACAACCAGTCGTCACTAACGGTGAGAGTTAATACACTTCAACTTTACGATCAACTATGGCATTAATCTGCGGTCATACACCAGGTAGTAAAGAACCTGCGGTAATTTAACCAAAATACACGTCCCTTTTGCCAAAAGAATCTACTTTAAACACGAGAGCTAACCTGCCACGTTTTTTACAATACTGTAATGTTAATATACAAATATGTCAATGCCCGCACATACTAATTAGATGCACGTGCCTGCATTGCTTTGCCATTCTTAGAATATACGTTATGAGGGGAAATCACTATTTTAAATAGAGCCGTAACTTCTATTGCAATTATGGGTTATGCGTCTAGAAAGACTAGGTGCACGTGCTTTTTGTTCACTTGCGGAGTAACGTAGGGGAAACTGTATATAGAGCCCTGTTTTCGGTAGGGTATGGACAGTCTGCACAAGGTGAATTGTCACAGGCTATGATTTGTGGTTTCTGAGATATATGGCTTCTGTCTTTCCGTGGATGGTCGTTGTATATTCTCAGCCTTGGGAACCATCATGCATGGTGAACTGCTCGCATTTTAATGCGTATTCCCGTCGTCATTCACTCACATCCTTCGGACTCACAGTGGTCTTATGGTTGTGAACACCGCCTTCCCTTGGCCAGTCAGCTGGAACCTTGGCAAGCCATTATTTTGTAATTAGCTAGATAGTGGCAAAATATGGTTTAATAAAGTTTAATGTTGTAGTGGAAGTGAAGAGAAAAGATTCTGCAGAGAGATGAGATCTGTAACTAAAGGTGAAACCATCGTTTTGTAATAGAGATGGTGTCATCTGTTAGTTACTAATTTCATTTTTCACACTCAACAGCTGAATATCATGGCGACGAAGTCCACCGGCGATATAATATGTGTCTGCTTTAACAGAAATTGCAACATTTGGGGAAAAATTCTGGATATAAGCAACTAACCTTCATCAGTGCTTCAGTGCACTATCTTCTGACTCCACGCCCCTCTTGAGCTTTAGCTTCCTGCACTATCTTCCACCACAACTGATAGGTAATTAATTATTCTTCCACATATGTGGAGTGTAGGTTAAAGTTTGAAAGGTAAAATCGACTGAAAAATTCAAAGCCAAAACCGGGATTTGAACAACATGAATAAATTGCGGAATTTAATTAAATTAAAGTGGGTTTTATTTAAGGACGCTCATTATCCGCTGTGCTCTTTAGCGTCCCATTGTACCTATGTTGGGCGTGAAAGAGCGGTTATTTTTCTCAGAGGCCTCTTTACCAAGCTTTTTAACATTCCTATTCCTATTATAGTGTTTCAGCTTTTAGGCAATCATTCATTCTTCTATATTTGTGTCCGATGCATCATTAATCTTCAGATTTTGTATAGCCATTTTTACCTCCCAAAGATCAGGCACCCCTTCGTACTTCCTTTTTCCGCCTTGCCTACCTTTATTCCTTCCGTCCTCGTTATTTTTAGTGGCATGTTTAAAAGATTATTAAGTATTAAGCCCACCTTATCAGTGTGTTCCTATATTGTCCTTGAATTTCACATCCATTACTTAAACAAGCGCTCATTACATTGTTTCCTTTCCTTAACGTTATTATCATCCCTTCTTCTTTAACAGTACTCTGGTTTGTTTCTGGAGCTTCTTTATTTCTTCCTCATTTTGTATTTTCCAGTGTCTCATAAAATGTGTTTATTCTCTTGAACTCTTGCGATTTTATTTATTGTTATTCTCATTCCTACCTTTACCGGAAAATAATCTGTATCAAGCCTCTGTAACTTCTTACATCTCTAACTCAGGAGGGTCAACGCAATATGTCAGCATCACATTAAATTCCCTAACTGACTCACATCTCCGCTATACCATAAGGCGTTTTCAATTTAATTTTGAAATGAAACTCTCTAATGGCGACTCAAAATGCCGTAAGAACTTTAAGTCCAGTTTACCGAAATTAGGTCAGTCGACGATGATTATTGCTTTTTCACAGATGCTGTTTGTATGCTACATTTGGAAAGGCAGAATCCGACCAAAACCATCAAAGCCATAGCTGGGATCTGAAACACGCATCTTCGGCTCTGATCTACGGCTCTTCGCCTTTTCGTTTTACGTTCTCCAGCTGACTCACATTTTCCCAGGTGAACTCAAATGTTGAACAAATTCAGTTTGAGATGACATAACCCAATGGCTACTTACCATCTCGTAAGTACAGTGTCGGGCTTGATAATTCATACTAGAATCACAGCTGGGGTCAATTTGTTCCACTTACAACTTTTACTGCTCACTGCTCCCTTTTCAGAAACAGCTAAAAACGCCCAAGTACTGCTTTACTAGGAAATGCGTCTTACAGTGCCTATATTAAAACTAATCTCCAATATTTAAACCTCCTTTGCTTCACCCCGGCACTGACGTTCAAGTCATTTTCACCCATTTAATTAGCAGTCCTAGATTACAACCAAGAACAGTTTTTCAACATCAAGCATTGTTGAGGTGTTTGCTGAAGCATATTGTTGTATGATACACGTGTCTGGAGCTTGTTTTTACATTTTTGCAACTTTCATGCACTATTTGAAGTACAATGTACACAACAGATAGGTATGCTGCACACCAGTTGTGTAAGACTCCTTCTCAGAAAGCGCATGTAGACCTCAAATTACTAACAAGAGTTTTAGGTTGTGCCACAACCAAGAAAATGAGAGGTCACTGTCACATAATACAGAGTATTGATAGTAAAGCCAATGTCAACTGGAAATGGTGTGCAGAAGTTGTTTATAATAATTGGACTGGTAAGGTAAAAAACTTTACAGTTGCTGCAAAAATTAGAAAAGGTTGAAAAAATCCACCGAGGTAACAGTGGTTATGCGTTCCTGAACATATATCCTTTGTGTGGAATGCTGAAATGCATCAGAATAGATAACAACTGATAGCCATAATAAATATGAAAAAGGTTCTACGTTAAAATGTTACATTATGATAGCAAGCTCATGGGTTATTCTGTAGTTATTAATTAAGTATTTATGATATTCCAATCTACTATTGGGATATATCACCTAAAAACCAATAAAAGAATGCTTTGCAGCTTACCGGGAAAAATGCCAGTCCGTTGGAGAACTTTATGGTAGCTCAGTTGGTCAGAGCAACAGCACGTTAAGTCGATGATCCATGATTCAAATCCTGTGTATGGCATTGAATTTTTCAGTCTTATTATACATTTCCAATCTAAGGCTACTAGAGCCATGTGTGCAGGAACAGTTAATTATCAATATTTAGAAGAAATAGGGAAGGAGAGAAGAAGAACCAAAATCTTCCAGCACTTTGGGATGTTGAAACATGAACTTTGCATACATACTGGATGTTTTTATGGGAAAGGGAATGAATAAGTTTGGATACATATTCACCAGTGAGAATAGAGGATTCCGGGATTTGCGAGCTGAACTTTGGATTCTCAGCGGCCGGTTATAAGGAAATGGGTGTAAGATTAGGATATTTAGGTAGAGGAACAAATCAGAAACTTAATTTTGAGGCTGTATTACATTCCTCACTTTACGCTTCTATGCATTTCACACTTTGTCAGAACTCAAGATGGTGAATTTGGATAGTGTTAGGTTTAAATTAATATCTCTTTCAGATGGCAAGTTTCTACAGCATGCAGTTAATGTGCTAGGAAAGAGGACATGTCTGTGTGTGATGGTTGCACTACACTCTTTGATATGAAAATGACTGTACTGTTCCCACCACTCACAGATGTGTGTCAAAACCTATACATACACAGCAGTTTTCAACGTTAGATCATTAAGTTTTAATGCAACATTTTTATGTTTCACTATTGGGTGATTCTGTTAGTGTGCATTAGTGATAGATTGCATGTATCTGCACACACCAAACCTTCCATATTTGCTGCTTTGATTTATTAAATTTAATCACAGATATTGATTATTATGAACGAGCAAACTCTTCCAATTGGACTCTGGTAACTGGTTTAAGCCTCTTCGACTGCTTGGAAGTAAGCGCACTGAACACCAGTACATAATTTGGGAGCAAAACATGACCTCGTTCTTGAAATAAAGTAGCTGTTGTATAGGATCCAACTGTGCTGAAATGCTAGATGCGTCCATTATAACAGGGGAGCTTGTTAACCCAGATAGGTTGATGTTACTGAACTTTCGGTTACTGTGTTTTTCATTGCAAGCAATTTTTTGTTCTTCCCATTAAAGAAACTAACATGAAAGCTGGTATGTCTTCGATGGCGTAAGGCACTTTAAAGTGTTAATCTACTAAATGGTCTATACATGTACATTTTTGATGTTTTTACTATACCAATTACCCTAGTACAAGGTCCTTTTGTTGATATGGCAGTGAATCCTTTGCAAGATAATGAACGTAATGAGTCTGTTGTTAAAATGGCAGTTGTGAATGATGTGAAAATTCCGCCTTTATCGACATGTTATATAACAGTTAAACCCTCGTCAGACATTAGTAATGAGGTTATATTTGAACCTGCTGTCAACATAATGCAGAAGAAAAATCTTTCAATTCCACCGTTGTTATGTCATTCTGCATCTGAACTTACTATACCAGTGCATAATAATACTGCAGTTCCACAAACACTGTTTGCCAATACAGTTTTAGCCAAAGCTTATGATGTTGCACTAGTTCAGGGTAATTCTGTTGTATCACCCGATGTTACCCCTCTGCCAGATTCAAATTTCAATTTTAATGTCAATGGCAAACTACTTGAAACTCAAAAGGCTGAATTGCATTCTTTGTTATTGAAATATAGTGATCTTTTTGCCACCACATTGCAAGAACTTGGTACTACTGATGTTGCAGAGTTTGATATTAAAGTAACTGACTCTAAACCAATTAAACAAAGACCTTACAGAGTTCCCCATAAACAAAAGGAAATCATTGCTGAACAAGTTAAGTAAATGCAAGATGCTGGAATTATTAAGGATTCGCAGTCCTCTTGGTCTTCTCCTGTGGTACTTCTTAAAAAGATAGATGGTTCCATGAGATTTTGTGTTGATTATAGGAAATTGAATGCTGTTACAGAAACCACCTCTTTCCCTTTGCCATTGATAGATGATTTGTTAAGTTATTTGGGGGAAGCTAAATGGTTTGTCTCACTAGATTTGCTGTCAGCATATTTTCAAGTACCTATTGCAGAGGACAGCCAGAAATATACTTCTTTTGTTACTTTTCAAGGTCAATATCAATTCACACGTTTGAGTTTGGGGCTGGCGAATACTACTAGGTTCTTCAGTTACATCGCAGACAAGTTGCTGGGTGATTTGAATTTTAAAAAGGCAATTGCATATTTGGATGATATTGTCGTTTTTGCTAAAACCTTTGACGAGTTGTTACAAAACCTTGAAGCTGTTTTTCAACGACTGGATAACCATAAATTTAAGCTCAAACCAGAAAAGTGTTTCTTCGCTAGGCAAAAGATCAAGCTCTTAGGCTTTGAAGTCTCCAAAGATGGTATTTCTCCTGATTCTGATAAAGTAGTTTCCATTCAGAATTTGCCTCGCCCTAAAAATGTCAGAGATGTAAGGAAGGTTTTGGGATTATTTAACTTTTACAGGAAATTCATCAAAGACTATGCTAATATTGCACAACCACTTATTCAATTTACTAGGAAAAATCAAAGTTTTATTTGGGAACCTGGTCAGCAAGCTGCATTTCAAACGTTGAAAGACTCATTAGTTTCTGCTCCTGTCTTAGCTCACTATACTCCTGGTGCATATACTGAATTACACTCTGATGCCAGTGGACTAGGGGTTGCTTCTGTTCTGTATCAAAAGATTGATAATATGTTGAAACCAGTGGGCTATGCTTCGAGGACATTATCCAAACGTGAACGTAATTATAGTGTTCCTGAGTTGAAATTGTTGGCCATCTTGTTTGAACTTACTCACTTTCGCAGTTTTGTATATGGCTATAAGGTTAATATTGTGTATGATCATCACTCCCTCTGTTATCTGAATAATTTAAAAGATTTGACTGGGCGTCTGGCACGATGGAGTTTGAAATTGCAAGAATTTGATTATACTATTTCCTATAAATCTGGTAAGATACATCATGATGCTGATGCTTTATCGAGATTTCCTGTGTTGCAACCCAAAGAAAGTGAACTTCAGCAGCTCGAGGAACTTCCCACATGTTTATTGTCTTCAGTTGAAATTGCTGACCAACAGAAAAAAATCCTGTGTTACTTGAACTTATCAATACTCTCCATGATCCTCCGTCAGCCCTTGCTAAGATTCAGAGACAAATTTCAACTTATACTCTTAAATCAGGAGTTCTTTATCGTGGCTCTACTGGCCCTCTCCATCTGCTGGTTATTCCAGAGGCACTGAAACATGAAATTCTATCTTCGTGTTATGATGATCCTCTTTCAGGTCATTTAGGCTTTTCTAAAACATTTGCCCAAATTCACTCCAGATACTATTGGATTGCGATGAAAAAAGATATTGAACATTTTGTGCGTACCTGTCCCAGTTGTAAAACAAGAAAAGGACCTAAGAATCAAAAGCCAGCAGGTTTATCACAACCAATTCCTGTTACTTCTGTAGGCGAGCGGTGGGGTATTGATTTGCTTGGGCCTCTCCCACGCTCTAATTTTGGACACAAGTACGTCGTCGTTGCGACCGAGTATGCTTCTCGCTGGGTCGAGTCTGCGTCGCTTTCTTCAGCAACAATTCCACAAGTTGCTAAGTTTATTTTGCATAACATCATCTGTAGGCATGGAGCCCCTGCTGCCTTGTTGTCTGATCGTGGCTCAGTTTTCCTAAGTGAAGTGACAAGAATTGTTGAGATCTCCATCAGTGTCTTCTAATTTTACTAGTGCTTACCATCCAGCTTGTAATGGACTAAGGGAAAGATTCAATCAAACCCTCTTGAATATGCTTAGCCATTTTGTTGACACTAATCAAAAGAACTGAGACTCAATTTTGCCCTATGTCATTTTTTCTTATAACTCAAGTGTTCAGGAGTCTACTAAATTCTTCCCCTTTTTCTTGATATATGGTCGGGAGCCTTTTTTACCTAATCAGGTTCAGCTGCAAGCTACATCTAATGACCTTTTTGTGCAACAAACTTTACAAGAGATTCAGAAGGCACGTGAGGTTGCTGTTGCTAACATTACTAAGCAACAAGTGAAGCAAAAAGAAGCATTTGATGCCAAACATAGAGATGTAGTTTACAATGTAGGTCAATTAGTCAAAGCTTTTACTCCTATAAGAAAGAAAGGTAAATGTACAAAGTTGTTACATAGATATTTTGGTCCTTTTGAAATTATCCGACAGATCACTCCTGTTACCTACCTTGTTGGTCGACCTCATGCTCCTCGTACGAAACATCAGAGTGTTCATGTGTCACGCCTTTACCCCTACTATGATCCTGTGGGTCCTTAGAGACTGTAAATTTTGAGCTTTGTGATGCTATTTTTATTGTTTACCTTAATGTTGGCATGAAGTATGTATTAAATGAAACTGGAAAGTGGCACCATTTTGTGGTAAACAGCATAAGAAAAACAACCTGTAAGTGTGTACTGTGTGCTTAATTAAGCTTTGATTTTCAGGAATGTTATGTGACAGTATTATTTTGGTCATGAGGTGCTTTGTTCTGTTGCATTCGTTTGGTTTGGTTTGATTTTGGGTTTCATTATGATCCTGTAATCTCTTTCTTTGCAGAAAATTGTTGCATGAATAGTGTGTGTATATGTTTGTGAGGTTATGTGAGAGATGAGTTAATATTTGCCTCGGTGGAAGTGCCTAAGAGTAACCCCGACGGTGGTAATGTGAGAGATGAGATGAGTTGAGGTCAGCTTCGGTGGAAGTGCCAAAGTGTAACCCCGATGGTTGATGTGTAAATGTTTGAGTTTTCAGGAGGGCTACATGTACCTGGAAATTCGATGTGATGATTTGAGAGATTTTGCTTATTGGTGTTGCTGAAACGTGCCCAGTATAGCGTGTGTGATGTATTCAAACGAGAGAGTAAATGTAATGAAGTGAATGAAATGAGAATATTTTTTTTGTGTTTATGCAACAAGTTTAGTACCATCTTATATAGCGAGTTTTAATACCATCTATTTTCCAGCTTAATTTTGATTCGGAGGATGTGGATGCAACAGTATGATGCTATGTTATTTGTGTCATTCCTGAAATGTTAATGTGATTTCTTTAAGTTTATGCCTATGTCAGATATTTTTGACTTTGCAGCCAGTTGAATGAGACACGTCAGTGAAGATGTTTTATTTTCTCAGTAATTACTGTGTACGATGCAGTTGAAAACTAAGATGATGTTGATGATGATTGAAATAATGATAATAATGATCATAATGAGGTGGATGAGATAGTAATGTAGAGGAGAATTTATATTTGACAGTAAAGCATGAGTATTGTAGTTGAGAATATGTAATGAGGTGTAGTTTGATGTATGTAATGTGGATTTATTTTTGAAGTCCTTAGCAATGCACACAGTAGCTTTGGTTAGTTATTCCAGTGAGTGTTGTGTATTATTTGGGCCATGGTCAGTATGAATGATTTCATTTCATTGTCATGTATGGATGTATTACAAGTGCACTTATTTCTTTTCTTCATTAGTAGTACCAGCTGGTCATAAATAATATTGGGATCCCAAATAAGTTTCTATATTTGTGTTGTGTTATTGTATGTAAACAATGAATGTAAGTGATGTAATGTTTATGTATTCTGGCCCTTTTATGTCTCTGTATTTGGATTCTAAAGCAGTTTTTGTTAAATTTTGGATGGTAACCCCTTGTAAAATTCTGTTTTTATGTCAATGTGTAGTAATTTTTTTCCTTGCCCCATACTAAAAGAATTGATTGATTGTAAACTTTTTGGCATTTTCAAATCATATTACTGTAAATGACATACTACTTGTTTTTTTTATGTATGACGATCTTCTGGAGCACAATTTCTATCCTTCTGTGATTTATGTTATAGTGATTTTGCTGATTCCGGAGCTCGGGTGTCCAGAGGAGTAACCCCGCTCAACAGACACGCCAGAGGTTCCAGATACACTAGAGGAGAGCTGTCTTTCATCCACTACAGTGCAGTGGCATAAGGAGCCACTATTTTGGGGGGCAGTCCAAGCTAGCGATTGCTCCCCCCCACATCTTCAGCGACTTGCAACATCATAAACACTTTACAGCTGAAAGTTCGCCGTTGTGGGTGATGTGGAAATTCCACCCACAAACAGTTACGTCGGAACAACCAGGTGCAGTGTAGTGTGTATGTAACAGTATAAGTACGGTGTAGTGTGCGTGTGCGGGGTACTCATGATTAGGCAATATGTCTTAAACTAAATCGTCGGTGGCACTCGAGACTCCATAATGTTTGCATTATTGTCACATGGTCACAATATTTTTTTTAACTTCTTCTCTGAGAGACATTTCTGCTCCATATTACCCAGTTACTGTTAATTTTTTAACGTATGTCATATATTTTCCTGTCTTTGTAATTTTGTCTACACATGAACCACAAAAGAAAATCCTCCTTGTGTCGACGAGGACGTCGATCTGAGTGGCCAGGGGGAGATGTGACGTACGAGTATTGTTGCGTATATGACCTGGCTGCCCGGATCGGGTATTGCGCAATAGTGGAGGGGATAAGCGAGTTAGCGTTACCACGCCGAGTTGAGCGTGGGGGGTCAGTCAGAGTCGAGGCTAGTCACTGTTCGAGTCAAGACGTGTGTGTGCGCGCTACCCATGCGTACAAGCATGGCGTCCTCACCGACAGACATGGAAGCAAGGAAGTACTGAATCCCTTTACATCAATAAACCCACTTACCATCCATCGTCCTCATGTTTAAATTATCATAGTAGATAGTCCCTTCTCTCATCCACGCCATGTATTAATAGTTTTCCTAGAACTATTCTAATATATTTTTCATATTTCTCTTAGCTGCGTCCCCCGTCTGACCTCGTATAATGTAAACTAATAACTAAGATCTTTCGGTACCGAGTTGCTCTACCCCCCATTGAGCTAGTTAATAAAGAGGTCACGACAATATCACGAAGCCTGTGACCGTAGAGTATATAAGGTAATGTTGGCGAGAAAAGACACACTCCTGCCACACACCTCAGATAATATTACTGTAGAACCAGTCACTTTAGAAGATGTTGAAGTTCATCTAAAAAGCATGAAAAGCTTTAAAGCCCCAGGGGAAGATAATATTAACATGTAACTAAATATGCTAGCCAGCGTTTATTACGCAGATTTTTAAAGCCTTTAAAATCATTTGTAAATGACAGCCACCACTAAATGCTTGGTTGAAATCTATTGCAGTTCCCATTAAAAAGAAACGTAGTAGGAAAGTATGTGAAAAGTATAGAGGAAATGTTTTGTTAAGTTCAGGATGCAAGATGCATGCAAATATAATAAACAACAAATTATACAAATATTTTGAAAATCTATTAGGTGAAGAATGATTGGGATTTCGCAAAGGAAGATCATGCTGTAGTGGATATTTTTCGATGAAGTTACTGACAAAAGTATATAGAATTCAATAAAGAAACGCATCTGGTATTCACACTCTTCGTAAAAGCATTCGATAGGGTATACAGAAACAAATTGTTACACATAATGACAGAAATGAAATTTTCACAACTAATAATTTAAAATATATTTAACATCTACAGGAAAAATTCTATTGCAGTTAAAGTTGATGATACCATATCAGCAGCGTGAATATAAACACATTTGCAAGGCGATGTTGTGGACTTTTTCCCTTTCTCTTCATAATCTACATTAACCATACTATTAAAAACTGGAAAGAATTTCCACATGGATATGTAACCTTAAATAGAAGAAACTCCTTAGATATAATCCTTTTTGCAGGTAATGAAGACAATTTACAACGCTTTAGATAAAAGAGCACATCATTAGTTTATGGAAATTTCATTAGATAAAACTAAGCTAATAACAGTTAAGGGAGTACGTCCAATTCCAAGAAACATTTATGTAAAATCTACAACATTAGAAAGTAAAAATGAATTTTCATACCTTGGATACAAATTGTCGTTTCTTGATGAATTTGATGTAAACGACAAAATATTAAGGTTCAATAAAACAGTGGGAATAATCAGTACTGTCTTCAAACTAGCTTTAGCATAAATGCACGCTCATCTAAGGTGTAGAAAACCTTAGCAAGATCTATCCTACGCTATGGCTGTGAGGCTTGAACCTTAAAGAAAAGAGATGCAGAGATGAAACTCATGCGGACTGCTGGTTACATTAAATGGAATCTAAAGATCAATGGGTTTATTTTAAAGGAGCTCAAGATGCAGCCAGTCCTGGAATGCATACAACATTACAGAACAACTCGAGACAACACCTGCATAGGAGGGTTCAGAACGCATTTCCAAAGCTGTAATGCAGTAAATTCCTAGGGGAGAGAGATCACTCGGCCGTCCCAAGAAGAGATATCCTTAGAGATTGTATTACAATCTCCGCTCAAAAACTGATGTTTTCTAACCTGCAGTTACATCTGCCTGTTGCTTAAATGGAGTGCCGTGTATTACGAACGCAAGGTGACTGTAGGTTAGTTAATCTGGAGTTTGTTAAGAATTTGGTATGGTTGGCAACACTTTCGTGCGCGATTTTACGCCACCTAGGTGGAAACTTGTAACATTAGTTCTTTAAAACAAGCTTTGTGCTGTAATATTGTTGAGTTCGCCATCTGATTTCTGTGAATAATAAAATCTAAAGTTTCTATTATATTAGTTTGAGGAATTTCCTGATTAACATGGGTCATCTCTGATGACTTAATACATTCAGAAACGTAATGAAACATACTTCTTTTTAATATTACGATTTGTATAGGTTAGGTAGAGGCACAGGGTTATCTGTCAGTTTAGTTCGCATTGGAATAGGTTAAATGCGTTTCGGTAGGCTTAAAAAAGAATGATTTGCCGTTAATAGAGTCTGTAGGCAAAGTAAAATGGGATAGCTATACCCATGAGTAGCGTAGTTTGAAAATACGTTAGAACATTTCGGAGAATTAGGTTGTGTGGGATTTCACTCCCAATATAATTTAGACTAATGGAAAAATAGATTTTGCATATAATATAAGAAGGCGTTGGTAGCGGAGAATGCTGGAGTCTCTCTTGATTCTTACACATGCTAACAAGTATTGTATTAATGTTGCTGTTAAAACGTTCGAAACTGATTAAAGTAGGAGTGAAATGTACAGTAGTATCGCATTTATTTTATTTCTGCCAGGTGCTTGATGGCACGGAGATCCTAGTCGTAAGACTTAATCCACTATATTGGAATTTGTGATGATTACATTTAAGAAACAATTTCGACAAGTGTGTTGAGTTAAAGAAGATCATAAACTCAGGAAGAGGTTGTAATGCTGCTACAAATTATTACCGAGAATAAGTGCGATACAAAATAGGGCAATTTTCGTTACCCTGAATCATTTCTCAACCTCATCCATCTCCTGGAGTTTATTTTTCAGCGATTTTATTCCTATTATATAATATCTGAACATTCACTTTGGTATTGCTACAAAATAAATAATGTAGGACTTTCGCTAGATAAAAAGCATTTCAAAATGTTAAATTATATAGGTTTCGCTGTTAACACGCTCTGTGTAGTGTGAATGAAGAAGTTAATAAATGCTTACGTTCAGAAGAAACCCTCCAAAAAAACAAAAAATAGAAATCCTATGTTAAGTAGGACTTCGCCATTAATATACTCCTTTAAATTAGTGTAGAAATACGTTGGGTGATTTCGTAGTGTTAACTTGTTTTCGACTTCCTATTAGTTAATTATTGCAAAATAGGACATTTTGGAATATAAAGCCTAAGTTTCCCTGTTACTTTGTAACGGTTACTTGCACTACATGTTAGACGCACGGATATTGGGTCAATATCAGTTACATTTTGAGTTGAGTTGATTTGAAAAATGTCAGTAAATAGCGGAATTAAATTAATTGAAAAATGAGTTCTATTTCTGGACGCTCTTTAATTGCTGTGCTCCTTAGCGTCTCATTCTACCTATATTGAGCGTGAAAGGCCGGAAATTTTGCTCAATGGCCTCTTTATCAGGCTTGTTAAAATTCTATTCCTATTATAGTTTTCCAGCTTTTAGGCAATCATTCATTCCTCCACATTTGTGTCCGGGGCTTCATTAATCTTCAGATTTTGTATCGCTATTTTTACGGTCCAAAGATCAGGTACCTCTTTGTACTTCATTCCTTCTTCCTTACTTCTACTTTTATTCCTTCCGTGTTCGTTATTTTTAGTGATGTTTTTAAAAGATTCTTGAGTATTAAGCCCACTTTTTCAGTATATTCTTACATTGTCTTCGAATTTCACCTTCATTACTTAAACAATCGCTCATTATACAGTTTACTTTCCTTAACGAGTTTTATTACGGAGTAAAATTGTCTTATCTCATTGCTGGGGTAGATGTTTCTACTTCTTGAATTTGCGTTTACTAATACTCTTTACTAGTTTCGTAACAAAGATTATTAGCAACCTTTCTTCTTTAAAAGTATCTTGGTTTGTTTCTGGACCTTCATTCTTTCTTCCTCATTTTATATGTTCCATTGTCTCATTAAATCTGTTTATTCTCTTGAACTTTTTCGATTTTATTTATTGTTGTTCTCATTCCTACCTTTACCGGAAAGTAATCTGTATCAAGGGTCTGTAATTTCTTTCATCTCTAACTCAGGAGGGTCAATTCAATATTTCAGCATCACATTAGATTTTCTAACTGGCTCATATCTGCGCTATACCATAAGGCGTTGTCAACTTAATTTTGAAATGAAATTCTCTAATGGCGACTTACAATCTCGTAAGTACTTTAACTCCAGTTTTCCGCTGTTAGGTCAATCAATGATGCTTATTGTTTTTTCCATACATGCTGTTTGTAGGCTGTATTTGGAAAGGCAGAGTCAGACCAAGAACTTCAAAGCCATAGCTGGGATCTGAAACATGCTTCTTCGGCTCTGAACTACGGCTCTTCGCCTTTTCGTGACGTTGCTCTAACCAGCTGATCTGATATTGCAACATGCCGGCATAGTGTTACACTCTCGAACTGACTCACATTTCTCCCAGTGAACTCAAATGTTGAACAAATACCCCAACGACTACTTACAATATCGTAAGTACAGGTCGGGCTTGATGGTTCATACTAGAATTACAGTTGGGGTCAATTAGTTCCACTTAAAACTTTTATCGCTTACTCCTCCCGTTTCAAAAAACAGCTAAAACATCCTAGTACTACTTTTCTAAGAAATGCGTCTTACAGTGCCTATACCAAATCTGAAAGAAAAGAACAATCTCCAATATTTAAAGCTCTTTTACTTCTCCCTGGGACTGACGTTCGTGTCATTTTGACCCATTTAATTAGCAGCCCTAGATTACGACCAAGAATAGTGTTGCAGCATCAAGCATTGTTGAGGTGTTTGGTTAAGCATTTAGTTGCATCATACATGTGTTTTGAGCTTGTTTTTGCATTGTTCCAGTTTTCATGCATTTCTTGAAGTATAATGTACACAAAACATATGTATGCAGCACATCAGATGTGCAGGATTCCTTCAAGGAAAATGTATTTAGACCTCAAATTGCTGATAAGATTTTGGGTTGTGCCACAATGAAGAAAATGAGAGGTCACTGGCAAATAATAAAGTGTGACCTTTGCAGAACCAATCTGGGCTGTAATTGGTGTGCAGAAATTGTTTTAACAAATGCACCGATAACGCAAGCAATGCGAAATTTATAAAAGGTTGAAAAGATACGTCGCGATAACAATAGCTATGTCTTCCTGACCAAACAATGTTTGTGTGGAATGTTGAAATTCACCAGAATGGATAAAAGTTATTGCCATCGTTCAAATGTTACACAATGATAGCCCTTGGGGTATTCAAACGTCGTCCTCAGTGGTGTAGTGGTTACCATGCTAGTCACTAGTTCCAGAGGTGGCTGGTTCAAACCCGGCGGAGGGCGATGGATTTTTCGGGCGTAAAAATCCTTAGCATGGCTTCCTTCGGAAGGGATGTAAAGTCGGTGGTCCCCTGTCGGAGATTTGTGGCACCTATAAGAACCTCAAACCTGATAAAAAGGCCTCTGAGCAAAATTACGGGTCTTTCACGCTAACTATACAATCGGACGCTAAAGCTAAAGAACGTCCATAAAAAAGACTCAATTTAATTATGTAGTTGAAATGTATGCATTAACACCTTATGTATTCCTGATCATTGCCACTTCAAATCATTACTGTTTTCAACCAGTAAATAAAAGATAATTAATGGCACAGCAACGGTAATGCTAGTTATTATGTTTTGTTATAAATAAACCTTAAGGATATATAATTTAATGAATGAAACCTTATGGATGGATATATATATATATACAGGGTGAATCACCTAAAACTTGCACCGCAAATATTTCGGAAATGGAAACTACTATTGATGTGCAGTTTTCACAGTATTGATTGCTAGTCAGGGGCTCGTGCATTCAGCCTATGAACAGATTTTAATAATACTGAGAAAGTGTATTTTTTGAGCAAACATACAATTTTTTAAATGGAACAATGCCTAGTTACTTCAACTAGTCACATCAATAGCACTTTCCATTTCTGAAATATTTGCGGTGCAAGATTTAGGTGATTCACCCTGTATATATCTCAATGAAACCTTAAGTATATGTAGTTTATAGACCATCTCTGGTGATAATCACTATAGGTCATCAATGATAAATGTTCTTCAACATATTTAGTTGCCATTGATTGACACAGTAGTAGTTAACTGAAGCCTGGGACGTAAAATACTTATGATACTCTAATATACTATTGGAGTATATCATCTAGAAGTCAATAAAAGAATCCCTTGTAGCTTACTGGAAAAAATTATTCAAGATGGTAGCTCAGTTGGTCAGAGCAACGCCATTTTAAGTCCATCATCTATTATTCAAATCCTGTCTATAGCATTGAATTTTTCAACCTGATCCTACCTTTCCAATCTAAGACTACTACAGTCACGTGTGCAAGAGCAATTAATAATCAGTATTTATAAGAAATAGTGAAAGAGGGATGAAGAACCAAAATCTTCCAGGACCATAGGATGTTGAAACATATGCATTGCATATTTACCGCATGGTTTTGTGGGAAAGGGGGTGAATGAGTTGGGATACATATTGTCGTATGCCTCACTTAAAATTATTATTTAACTTCAGAGGAGAGCTACTCGCTTGTGAGAGGGATCGTTAAATTAAACAAAGAACTTTAATTTAAGAGGCAACGACGAGGACGCAGCTAAGTTAACTTTACAAAATAGTCTTACACCAACATATTATCTGGCTGAAGGGAGAGGAAAGGAACTCTATTATACCATAATTAAAAGTTAAAAGGCGTGGATGGCACACAATTTATTGGATGAAGTTAGTTACATACCTTTGCCCATTGCCTGCCGACGAGGATATCGTGTGTTAGCAGTTGCCCGACTGTCTTACCCGAAGCCTACTCACAGAATGAAGCTACGCCAAGTTGGCGTCAGTAACGCCATATCCCTTCCAATGACACACTGTTTCCCCTGAGTCGCCCCTACTCAGACAAACTGCCCCCCCTCCCGACCCCGGTAACCAGAGAGCGTCTTAACAAGACCATCTGTGCACATGCCACATCTCCCCCTGGCCACCGAAGTCGACGCCCTCGTCGACATAAGGAAAATAAATATAATAAACATGAAAAGAACAAAACAAAATGACATACAAAAATGACATACACATGTGTGATGAACCAAAATATAACAACAATGTACATGTGTGGTAAGCACCCAGCCGACGACACAATATTGCTGGGCGATGTGGAGATACGAGAGACGTAAGTGCTGTCGACTAGTATTGTTAATGCACTTATCTTTAGCACCCCGCATACGCACACAACACGCTGCCTCAGTTCACAGGCACACTACACTGCGCAAAATATCGATGGAACTGTTTGTGGGTGATTTTATACAGTGCCCACAACGACGATTTGTCCTGGTGTAGAATGATCACCGCAGGTCTCTGGTGATGACAACAGGGTGGGCAGTCGCTGGCTTGGACTGCCCCCCGACATGGTGGCTCCTTATGCCACGGCAGTGTAGTGGCTGCCCGACAGCTTTCCTGTGGTGTTTCTTGACTTCTGGTGTGCCCCGGGGATGCTCTTGGGGTCTCTCGCGCTCCGCCACAGCAAAATACTAAAACAAAACCACCAAACAATAAACAGGGTGCTCCCACAAACAATCACACATAAAAGAATGGTATGTCATGTACAATTAAAAATTTTAAAGGTTGAAAAGTTTTCACTAAAAATTCTTTTGACATGGGGCAAAGAAAGAGAAAAAATAAGTACAAATTGGCATAAGAACTAAATTTTACAGAGTTGCCATCCAAAATTTAACTTACAATGCTTTACAATCCAAATAAAACAGTAAAAAAGACTCAAAATACATGAACATGACAGAAATGAAACATAACCTTATTTTGGGATCCCAATATTAAATCTTAATAACCAGCTGGTATCACTAACAAAAGAAAGTAAGTGCACTTACAAGACAATCACACATGACAATGAAATGAACTCATTCACACTGACCATGGCCCAAATTACACACAACACTCACTTAACTATCTACTCAAACTAGTGTATGCATCACTACAAACTACATCCACAATACATCTCCAAACTATGCCACGTGACATGCTTTCAACTACTATTGTCCTACTCTTGTCACCAATACAACTTCTCGTCCACATCACTATCTTTCCCATCTCATTATTATCAACATCTTTCATAATCATCATCAGTATCATCAGCAGTATTGCAATCAGCAACATTGTTATCTCAACTTTCAATTTTCTCTTCAAAACAAAACATCTTCACTTACGTGTCTCATTTACCATGCTGCAAATTCAAAACATCTAACATAGGCATAACCTTCAAGAAAGCACATTACAATTTCAGGAATTACACAAATAACATGACATTATACTGTTGCATCCACATCCTCCAAATGAAAATTAAGCTGGAAAACAGGTGGTATTAAAATTTGCTATCTAAGATGGTAATAAACTTGTTGCATAAACAGAAAAAAAAGTTATTTTCATTACATTCACTTCCATCCATTTAATCTCTCGTGTGAATTCATCACCCACGCTATACTGGGCACGTTACAGCAACACCAATAAGCAAAATCTCTGAAATCAGACAACTGTCGGGGTTACACTCTGGCACTTCCACCGAAGCTGACATCATCTCATCTCTCCTCATCTCATTAACACCGTCGGGGTTACTCTTTGGCACTCCCACCGAGGCAAATCTCACATATATCACATAACCTCAAATACACACATTATTCATGCAACAATTTTCTGCAAATAAAAATCACAGCATCACTATGAAACCCAAAATCAAATCGAGTCAAGTCAAATCAAATCAAATCGAATGCAACAAAACAACATCACATCATTACTCAAAACAATATTGTCACATAACATTCCTGAAAATGAAAGCTCAATTAAGCACATAGTACACCTGAAACACATTCCTGCAGCATAATACAACAAACAAATGATTTGCAGTTCCCAAAACATAATTCAAAATTTAAGTTACACCCACAATAATAATACACTTTTAATTTAGCAGAGACATTCATATCACATATTCCTGAAAAGTAAAGCTTAATTAAGCATCAGAAACTCAGACATTACAGTCTATAAGGACCCACAGGATCATAGTAAGGGTAAAGGCGTGACACATGAACACTCTGATGTTTGGTACGGGGAGCATGAGGTCGACCAACAAGGTAGGTAACAGGAGTGATCTGTCGGATAATTTCAAAAGGGCCAAAATATCTATGTAGCAACTTTGTACATTTACCTTTCTTCCTAATGGGAGTGAAAACTTTAACTAATTGACCCACATTATAAACCACATCTCTATGTTTAGCATCAAATGCTTCTTTTTGCTTCACCTGCTGCTTTGTAATGTTAGCAACAGCAACCTCCCGTGCCTTCTGAATCTCTTGCAATGTCTGTCTCACAAAAAGGTCATTAGACGTAGCTTGTAGCTGAACCTGGTTAGGTAAAGAAGGTTCTCGACCATATATCAAGAAAAACGGTGAAAATTTAGTAGACTCTTGAACATTCGAGTTATATGAAAAGATGACATAGGGCAATATTGATTCCCAATTCTTCTGATTATTATCCACAAAATGGCTGAGCATATTTAAGAGGGTTTGGTTAAATCTTTCAGTAAGTCCGTTGCAAGCTGGATGATAAGCACTGGTGAAATTGGAAGACACTGATAAAGATCTCAACAATACTTGTGTCACCTCACTTAAGAAAACTGAGCCACGATCAGATAACAAGGCAGCACGGGCTCCATGCTTACAGATGATGTTATGCAAAATAAATTTAGCAACTTGAGGGATTGTTGCTGAAGAAAGCGACGCAGACTTGACCCAGCGAGAAGCATACTCGGTCGCAACGACAACATATTTGTGTCCAGAATTTGAGCGTGGGAGGGGCCCAAGCAAATCAATACCCCACCGCTCACCTACAGATGTAACCGGAATTGGTTGTAATAAGCCTGCTGGTTTCTGATTCTTCGGTCCTTTTCTGGTTTGACAGCTGGGACAGGTTCGTACAAAATGTTCAATATCTTTCTTCATACCAACCCAGTAATACCTGGAGTGAATTTTGGCAAATGTTTTCGAGAATCCTAAGTGGCCTGAAAGAGGATCATCATGACATGAAGAAAGAATTTCATGTTTTAGAGCTTCTGGAATAACCAGCAGATGGAGAGGGCCAGTAGAGCCAGCATTTTTACGATAAAGAACACCTGATTTGAGTGTGTAGTTGGAAACTTGTCTCTGAAGCTTAGCAGGGGCCGACGGAGGATCATGGAGAGCATTAATAAGCTCAAGTAACCCAGTATCTTTCTTCTGATGGTCAGCAACTTCAACTGATGACAGCAAACATGTGGGGAGTTCATCAAGCTGTTCAAGATCACTTTCTGTAGGTTGTAACACAGGAAATCTCGATAGAGTATCAGCATCATGATGTTTCTTGCCAGATTTATAAGAAATGGTATAATCAAACTCTTGCAATTTCAAACTCCATCGTGCCAAACGCCCAGTCAAATCTTTCAAATTATTTAAATAACAAAGGGAGTGATGATCAGATACAATATGAACCTTGTAACCATAAACAAAACTGCGGAAGTGGGTAAGTCCAAACAGGATGGCCAACAATTCCAACTCAGGAACACTGTAATTACGTTCACATTTAGATAGTGTCCTCGAAGCATAGCCCACTGGTTTCAACACATTATCAATCTTCTGATACAACACTGAGGCAACCCCTAGTCCACTGGCATCAGAGTGTAGTTCGGTATAAGCACCGGGAGTATAGTGAGCTAAGACAGGGGCCGAAACTAATAAGTCCTTCAAATTTTGAAATGCAGTTTGCTGATCAGATCCCCAAATAAAACTTTGATTCTTCCTAGTCAACTGAATTAGAGGTTGAGCAATATTAGCATAGTCCTTGATGAATTTCCTGTAAAAATTGAACAATCCCAAAACTTTTCTCACATCTCGAACATTTTTAGGACGAGGCAAATTTTGAATGGAAACAACTTTGTCAGAATCAGGTGAAATGCCATCTTTAGAAACTTCAAAGCCTAAGAGTTTAATCTTTTGCATGGCGAAGAAACATTTTTCTGGTTTAAGTTTAAACTTGTGGTGATCCAGACGTTGAAAAACAGCCTCAAGATTTTGCAACAACTCCTCAAAGGTTTTAGCAAAAACAACAATGTCATCCAGATATGCAATAGCCTTTTTAAAATTCAAATCGCCTAACAACTTGTCTGCGATGTAACTGAAAAACCTAGGGGCATTTGCCAACCCTAAACTCAAGCGTGTAAATTGATATTGACCCTGAAAAGTGACAAAAGAGGTGTACTTCTGGCTATCCTCTGCAATAGGTACCTGAAAGTATGCTGACAGTAAATCTAATGAGACAAACCATTTAGCCTCCCCCAAATAACTTAACAAATCATCTATCAATGGTAAAGGGAAAGAGGTTGTCTCTGTAACAGCATTCAATTTTCTATAGTCGACACAAAATCTCATGGAGCCATCTTTCTTTTTGACAAGTACTACAGGAGAAGCCCAGGAGGACTGTGATTCCTTGATAATGCCAGCATCTTGCATCTGTTTAACTTGCTCAGCAATAATTTCCTTTTGTTTATGGGGAACTCTATATGGTCTTTGCTTAATTGGCTTAGGGTCATTTACTTTGATATCAAATTCTGCAACATCCGTAGTACCAAGTTCTTGTAATGTTGTGGCAAAAAGATCACTATATTTCAATAACAAAGCATGTAAGTCAGCCTTTTGGGTTTCCAAGAGTTTACCATTAACATTAAAATTACAATTTGGAGCTGGCAGAGGAGTAACATCGGATGACAAAACAGAATTACTCTGAACGAGTGCAACATCATAAGCTTTAGCTAAGACTGTATTTGCAAACAATGTTTGTGGAACTGAAGTATTATTATGCACTGGAATAGTAAGTTCAGAGGCAGAATGACACAATAACGGTGGAATGGAAAGATTCTTCTTTTGCATTATGTTAAGAGCAGGTTCAAACATAACCTCATTACTAATGGCTGACAAAGGCTTAATGGATATATAGCATGTAGACAGAGGTGGAATTTTAACATCATGCATAACTGCCATTTTAACACCAGAATCTGCATAATCATTATCTTGGAGAGGGTTTACTGCCATATCAATAAAAGGTCCTTGTGTTAGGGTTATTGGTATACTGAACGCATCATTCTTAGAAGATTTCAGGGTTATCAGATTATGTGCATAGTCAATTATAACATTATGGGTCTGCAAAAAGTCATTGCCTAAAATCAAATCATGGGACAACTCTTTCACAACTAGTACATCCTCCTGAAAAAGAACATCATTAATATGGAAATCTAACACCGTGTGGTAAGGCGCATCAAGTAACTTGTTTCCTGCAGTGCGGAGCATCATCTCTATAGGTTTTAATGTAGAATGATCAAGAACATGTGCAGCATTCACAATACTCACTGCGCTTCCTGTATCGAGCAAGATGGAGAGCTCTGTCTGGGCAATACGACCAGGAACTTGCAATATCTGACCTGATAATGCAGACACATCCCGTTGAGGTGCAGCTATGTCCCGTTGAGGTGCAGCCATGCTGGTGGGCGGTGGTGGTGCTGCTACGTCTCGTCGCGCGAGGCTCGGCGCCAGTCGTTTTTTGACTGCGGGAGGCGGCTCCGGCAAAAGCGAGCCAGGTGGCCCTGCCTGTTGCATCTATAGCAGATGATGGGTGGATCCCTCCGGTTGAAGTCAGCTGACCGTGGAAGCTGTGAATGCTAGGAAGTTCTCTCCGGAGGTGGTAACTGAAACCGGTTAACTCTGTTACATAACTGTTCCACACGATCAATCAGCTGATGCATAGGATCGATAGGTACGCCCACAAGAGAAGAAGACTGAGAAGGCTGAGGAGAGGCTGGTAAAGTAACAGCAGGAACAGATGCATTATTAAATATAACAGAGGGTGGCGTAACCACTGCAGCCTAAGATTGAGCGGACACTAGATGTTCACGGTTCTGCATGTAAAACTGTGCTTTGTCCACTCGTCGAATGATTTGTATTGCCTCATCAACAGTTTGAGGATTCAATGGCAATAAAGATTGTACATACAGAGGTCTAAGACCTTTAAGCAAGTGTTTAATTTGTTCCAACTGCAACATAGCAGGGTTGACTTGGTCACATAAAGATAGCACGTCATAGATGTAACTAATAACAGGTTCATCATCCAACTGTACCCGCTGTCTGAGTTTCATTTCCAGAATATCACTCTGGTTTGTTATCTGAAATGCATTTAAAAATTGTGTAGACAAGAAAATCCAATCATGGTGAGGGTGCCTATGGCGAAAAGTTTGAAACCATGATGCAGCAGTATCTCGTAAATAGCATGGAAAGCATTTCAATTTCATTTCTTCTGACCAGCCATTAGCAGCAGCGACCATTTCAAAGTTCTGCAGAAATTCATGCGCCGACAACCTACTGGAATTTTCAAAGTACGAGGGGTCAATGACCGGGCGGCAGACAGCTGATTGCGTTGCATTGGCCACGACAGGCGGATTAGACATCGCTACTAACTGAGTAACAACAGGCGTACTAACACTGGACATAGATTCTACTTCACTGTGCTCGCTAACTGGAGCAATTGCTATATCAGATTTCTGTGCAGTACGTCGCTTAGGCATGATTGCAGCACGAAAGATAACGCAACCAATAAACAAACAGTATGACCAAGCAATACAGATTACACCAAACTAAACACTTATAGCATCACATGAATGTAAGTAGTAAGATCAGAACATAGCCAAATAAAACAGTTCCAGAAAGAATACAATTAAGCGCCCGCGGCGAAATATCAGAAAATTATACTAACACACGTCTACACAAGCCACTTGGACACAATACCAAGATTTTTAATCAGAATGAACACATGGAAGAAAACAAAATGATAGCATCAGTGAGAAACCTCGAACTGGAAGTTAAAAAAAAACCACGTCACACCTACTGTGACCACCGCTAAGATTCTCAAAAGGAGCAGAATACAGACTTGTAATTTATACTAGCACACCAAACTTCTCTTTTGTCTTTTTTTTTGTCTTAAAACAAATGTATCTGACCTGATATACACACGCAAATAAACGCGCCAAAACACGTGCTGAGGAAGACTGGTTTCACAAGCTAAAATTATTGCTGAAATGCACGACCACGCGGGAATTACATAACACACGTGCGTACATAAAAGTTACACGAAAAATGTCCCAGAAAAGTGCAGTAAATAGCTAGAAATCACAATCACTGGAATATAAAGTTATACGTTTCCAAACCACTGCTAATAAGCACAGAAAACAAGATTTGCAAACAGATAGCCAACATGTGACGAGCACATTTTCAAACTACAACTATCTCGCTCGTTTCACAACTCAACTTTCACAAAAACATTTTTTTGAAAATAACCAGCACGAACCACTTAGCAACAGCAATACAATTTAATGGAGATGAAGCCAAAACAAGGGGAAAATGGAGTCAGAAGTTTTAGCACCACGCCGGCAGACAATGGAAAAATGCAAAAATGAGCTCAAAATTAAAATTTCGAAACCAGACTTTCAGATATGATGGAAACAAAATTTAGAAGAAGAGAATCACAAATTAAAGTATAAAAATCCTTACCCTTAAGCCAGAAACAAATTTTACATTTTTCGCGACCACGTGGAGAAGCACAAACCGTTACATTTGGAGGGGAAAAAAAATTTGCACTTAAAATCTCAAAACAATCAAACCAATTACTCGGCGCCACCGCCAATTGTCGTATGCCTCACTTAAAATTATTATTTAACTTCAGAGGAGAGCTACTCGCTTGTGAGAGGGATCGTTAAATTAAACAAAGAACTTTAATTTAAGAGGCAACGACGAGGACGCAGCTAAGTTAACTTTACAAAATAGTCTTACACCAACATATTATCTGGCTGAAGGGAGAGGAAAGGAACTCTATTATACCATACTTAAAAGTTAAAAGGCGTGGATGGCACACAATTTATTGGATGAAGTTAGTTACATACCTTTGCCCATTGCCTGCCGACGAGGACATCGTGTGTTAGCAGTTGCCCGACTGTCTTACCCGAAGCCTACTCACAGAATGAAGCTACGCCAAGTTGGCGTCAGTAACGCCATATCCCTTCCAATGACACACTGTTTCCCCTGAGTCGCCCCTACTCAGACAAACTGCCCCCCCTCCCGACCCCGGTAACCAGAGAGCGTCTTAACAAGACCATCTGTGCACATGCCACAATATTTACCAGTGAGAATAGAGGAATCCAAGGATTAGCAAACAGAACTTGCGATTCTCAGCTGCAGGTTACAAGAAAATGGGTTTTAAGATTAAGATATTTAGGTGGGAAAAAAAACCAGAAACTTAATTTGAAGGTTTCGTTACATTTCTTTCTTCACGTTTCTATGCAGTGCACATTCTGTCAGAACTAAAGATGGTGAACTTGAATGGTGTTAGGTTTTAATTAATATCTTTCACATGGTAAGTTTCTACAACATGCAGTTATTGTGCTAGAAAGGGCGACATGTCAGTGAACTGCATCTCTTTGATATGAAAATGCCTGCATTGCACCCACCATACACAGATGTGTGTCAAAACCTATACATGTACAGCAATTTCCAATGTTAGAACATTATGTTATAGTGCAAAAATTGTTATTTTGCCATATTAGGTAATTATGTTAGTGCGGATTAGTCATGGGCTGCACGTATCTGCACACACCATACCTTACATTTTTTGCGTCTCGGATTTATTACATTTAATCACAGCTACTGATTATTATCAGGAGGAGCAAACTCTTCCAATTGGAGTCTGATAACTGCTTCAACCCTCTTCGGCTGCTGAGACGCAAGCGCACGGAGCCCCAGTACATAATTCGGGAGCGAGACACGTGCACATCCTTTAAACAGGATAGCTGTTGGATAGGATCGAACTGTGCTAAATTGCCAGATAAGGCATTTATAACAGGAGCGTTTGTTAAACCAGGTAGCTTCAAATAACTAGACTTTCGGTTACTGTGTTTGAAGGTATTTTTCATTGCTAGCAGTTTTTTTTGTTCTTACCATTAAAGAAAACAACATGAAATGTGGTGTTTGGTCGAAGACGTAAGGCACTTCATAGTGTTAATTTACTAAATGTTCTACCACACACTCAGATATATATATATATATATATATATATATATATTAGTTTTTCAGGGAGTATGTAATACATTTTACTGCATCTCATATTAGGGCGGGTGAATCTTGGAGTGAGACAATGGTGACTGTATTAAGTTATGTTTGCTTCTACTGTGTTAACGATCGTATACTGCGGCGCTATGTATCGTTTGGCTGCGTCTTATTATCATAGTTCCATTACAAGAAACGATAGTTTTACTTGAAATAGCGTCTGAATTCCATGAAAAGTAGGTTCTGGCTGAAAAGGGCTTTATTCAGACCTCTACAGTTTTGCTGATAGTGGTGCGAAACCCTGGTACTATACTTCTAACGCTGTTCGAGGAAAGTTGAATAATGTTGAACTCTGCAAGTAGACTAGGTTTCATTATACCTACCAACACAATTACAGCTGCAAGGGGAACATAATGGGTTTGTAATTAATACTATTCAGTCATTTAAGAGTAAAAAACGGAGTAGGGTGGAACGGAGCTTTCTCACTCAAGAGGTTATATCGCTCAAAGTAATCAGCTAATTCAGTTTTGTGGAAGTACAAGAGTGAAACAATAAATAAGTTGCAAACTTTAGTTTGACGCATAACATATTTAAATTAGGCGTGTGTTTTGCTGGCAGATAGCACCATATATATGCTAATCGGAGCGGGTGTACGACATCATGTAGGCACCTGGTCAGTCAGTAGCAGTAGGAAGAAAATGGCGGATGTGTTGCAGGTTTGTACGTGAGATGAGCAGCGTATGGTTTTGCGTTTTTTGTGGGTAAGAGAACCGTCCACAGAAGAAGTGCATCGTGAAATGCGTCCCGTGTATAGTAAGAACTGTTTATAACGAAAAACTGTGTTCAATTGGGTTCAGAAGTTTAACACGGGAAGGCGAAACATCAGAGATCAGACGCGTGCTGGTCGTCCTGCGGAGGTGTCACCTGAACCCACAGTACAGCGTGTGGAACAAATATTCTTAATGACAGGCGCTAATGACTTAGCGCGTGCTGTAGGTGATTCACTTGGAACAGCTTATATCATTCATGAGCAGCTGAAGTTTCGCAAACTTTGTGCACGGTGCCAAACATCCCACACCCAGATCAAAAGAAAAGTTCAAGCCGATTCCATCGGCACGCAATGTTTTGTTCGTCGTGTTTTGGGACACCTAAGGCGTCATACTGTTGACACCTCCGTAGGATGACCGGAACGCTTCTGATCTCTGATGTTTCGCCTTCCTGTGTTAAACTTCTGAATCCAATTGAAGACAGCTTTCCGTGATAAACAGTTCTCACCATACACGGGACGCATTCCGCGATGCACTTCTTCTGTGGCAAAAAACTGCCCTAAAACGCACAACCACACGCTGTTCTTCTCATGTACACTCCTGCAACACACTGACCATCTTCTTCTGGCTGCCACTGACTGACCAGGTGCTTACGTGATGTGTGCACTCCTACGACAGGCATACATATGCTACTACCGGTTGGGAAAATACAAGCGCGGAATATAAATATTTATGCCGTAAACTGGACGTTTGCGACTTATTTATTGACTTACCCTCGTAAATTGCGCAGTTGTCAATTTACACTTGACTTGCATACTGCTGTGAGTTAGTGTGAACGCAGACATATAATGTTTTAGACGTTACAATTACAGTTTTGGGTCAGTATGAAGAACATTTGAAGGTAAGCAAACACAATATACTTTCAGCTTGCTTGCGTTGGGGGAGAGGTTACTTCATACATGGTAGCGGGAGGTGATACGCTTTTTCATTCTGTTTTAAGGGCGTGTAATTTAAAAGCACTTAAATTGAGGAATTTCGCTCAGTAGTCTGGGGACTAACGCAAACTTTTAATATTCGGAAGACAAAAAGGGATGAGTAACAATCAAAATAGGCTAAAAGAAACAAATGTGAAAGTGTTAGTTGTTGGACGCATCCGATCTTCCTTCCTTAATTAAACTGAAACCGACATCCGACAGCATGAGGGCGTCGTCAAAGACATTTACCGACTGAGCAATCGGAAAAAACAGATGACGACGCTCAAATGCTTAAATATTATGGAAACTGCATGGTAGCGTAATTTTAAAAATAATTTTTGTTTTTAAATAATTTAAAACGTAATTTTAAAGTAATTTTTGCCTTAACATGCATAATAAAGGAATGCCTTATATATACAGGTGGACAATTGAAGTTGAGATTGTAAAACATCTCCAAAACCAAGCGCTGTAGAAGGAAATGTCTTTTATAAAAGTTGTTTGATATTATGGATGAAAGTAAATGCCATTGGTCGTGTTTTTTTAGAGGACGTTACGATGGTCATTTTGGGGTGAATTTAATTTCTTTAAATGGGAAACTACAATTAAATTATATTGGTCCTAAATGACCATCACAACGTTCTCCAAATAAAACATGAATAATGTCATTTATTTTCCCCCATAATATGAAGTAACTTTTATTTAAGACATTCCATTATACAGCGCTTAGTTTTGGAGCTCTTATAAATCTCAACTTAAATGGTCACTTGTATATCTATTAAATATGTGTGTGCGTGCGTTCGCGCGTGTGTGTAGAACCTAGTGGCGCTCATATATTATAACGATAATGGAAATGATGAAGGGTTCAGAAAACTCAGTACCGGGCTTTTAGTGTTGGAAAATTCACAGATCGGTCTCCTTTATATACGGCTTGTGGTTACTTCCAATTGGTAGTCCTAACGTTTACCAAATATGGCTAATATCCTCTTATCTGATCCTAACAGCTTATGCTGTGATAGTTATCGTCCATTTTATTACTTTAAGTTGGACCAGGATGTCCACAATATGTTTTCTGAACATAACTTCGGAGAGTATTTAAAAAGAGCCTTGCTCTCTATGGTTATTTCGAGTTAGTCACATGACATTGGAATTTTAGGTAACTCAAATGAATACTATGCGCACTGAGAAAAGCTTTAAGGTGAAGTGAAGCTTAAATAGCTCCATTTGATATTACGCGTTAAACATTCTTGTTATGTTTCGGAGCATCAAGTCGCCCAGTTAAATACATCGCACCCAGCTTAAAACTAAACAGTTTAACACATACGTAAGGACTACGGCATGTGCAATTTCCTTCATATGTACGACTCAGCTTTATACCCAGGGAAACTGTAATTTACTTTTCAAACAATGATACTGAGTTTTATTTGTGGACACTCTTTAACTGCAGTGGTCCTTAGCGTCCTATTCTATATTGTCCGTAAGAGACCGATAATTTTGCTCAGAGACCTTCTTATCAGGTTTAAGGATCCTTTACGTGCCGTAAACCTATGACACGAGACCACCAGTTTTTCTTCCCTTCCGAAGGAAGCTATGCTAAGGATTTTTACGCTCGAAAAAATCCATCACCCTCCGTCGGGTTTAAACTAGCGACCATAATATACGTACATCGCAGTGAAAGTTGAATGGACTGGGATTGCCATTATAAGATATGTGCTTAACAAGAATAATAAACTATAAGACATGCAGCGCATCTAAAAGAATAGCCGCTCTATAACCCTAGTGTACCATCAATATGTAAACATAGGCTTGATGGACTGGGCTTTCTTAACTTGAGAGGCAAATGTTAGATTTGAAATATTTGTGGACGTTCCGAACGAACTTTTACCACTTGTTTGATAACTTTGAGTTATGTACATCCTGGCAGCCAAGTGTTGTATTGATTACTCCAATGCACGTAGCTTTTACTACCCTAGGGGCCTACTTGGGTAGGTACGGGGCTTGTATCTCCCGGGGTCCCGAGTCATATATTCCCGGTTTTGGAAGTTATGTTTAGATTTGAATGCTTTTCCGTAAAATTGTACCGAATTACACCTAACAATACATTTACGATTTGGTTTAGATGGTGCTCTCCCAGCCAGTTATTACCCATCCACCTCATACATTTTTCTGTTCTAATATCTAGAGCATGCCATAAAAAGCACGATAGGATGTTGTTCCACATCGCTGAAACGCCACAAAATTGGGTACATACGGGCACCACATTATGCACAACGTAGGCTTGGTTCTTCCGAAAAACGAAGAGAACAAACTCCAGTCTAGTAGTTTAGAAAATGTCTAGTAGGCATATGCAGATATAGTATATGGTGATCAATTTCCCAGAGGTTTAGGCGATCATAAGCCTTTTGTTTACCTTGAAAACTTTGTTCATCGTTTAACACATTTAGATTCGGTGTCTTTTAAGCAATTTCTCTGTTTATGTCCTTCATTTAACTTGCCTTGATGTGTAAGAAAACCAATTCTTGAAGGGTCCTTGGCTGTCAAATTGCAGGAATGTGTAGCATAATTTCCTGAAAATTTGAAATTTCCGCGATCTAAATTCAGCTCGTAAATTTCTGTTTACGTAGACATAGCGCAATTGTACAAATGTTGTTTGACATATAGAATCCTGGATAAACAGCATTAGGTATGCTCATTTTCATGAGATACAATAGCATAAATTAAAACCTCTGAAGTTTTCTATAAAGTTTGTCCTAAGCGAGAATATTGAAAGCGGTAGGAAGCCTTTCCAGAGCTAAAGAAGGGTTTATAAATATTAATTTCCAAAACCTGGGGCATGTGAATTAAGGGAGAACACGAAGAAACAGGTAAGAATATCTGTAAGCACACAGTAAGGGCTTGAAATATATGTTTATGCTATTATCATTCAAGGATTTAATGTGCGCTGGGAGGGTTCGTGGTGTTAGTATTAAGAGGTGGCCAAACAGCACCGTAATTCGCATGTGCGAATATCATTTCGTGCGATAAAGGAGTTGCCGAAATCAACGGGAACTAATCAAAAGCCAGTTGGTAACTGGTGTATTAGCGTAGCAACATACGCTCTACTTCTCTTGCTAATCAGCGAAGACGATGAACGAATCGCTCTCATTGAGAGGCAGTTCCCAGGCTTACATTAGAGTGTACAGTCAATCATTATAGACAAGAACAGTGTCAACAGACCTAGAGAGTTCTAGAATTCCTTACTTCAGTAATAGAGACTTTATGTTTGAGGATATAAACTCACTGTGTAGTTTGACAAAGAATAGGAATGTCTTTATTAGACCTATCAGTATTCACCCTTAACTATTTTTTAAATTGTGGTTACACTGCCGTTTTCTAACATTACGGACTATAAGCATTGTAGAAATAAATCAAAAGCTTACAGAACCTAACGAAAACCATGCAAAAATGAGAGCACGTCGTGGTTCACTTACGTTTTATTAGTGCTATCATTATGATGAATGTTAAAACTCTTACGATTATTATCATTAGTATCATAATTGTTTTTGTTGTTATGCATTATGGTCATAGTAGAGTAAATCAAAATACTGAAGCGGAAGATCTTCACGGTAATCTAAAGATAAACAAAATAGAAGGCAAATAAGTGCTCCGCAGCTCAAAGCTCTAATAATGTAAACAACGTTAACGATGCTTTCCGTAACTATACTGCCTTGTTTACTCAATGTGATTTCAAGGTCCACAGTAGAGTTTCGGGCCTACTGTTTATTTCACAGCTGATTAGGTTTGGCTTTGCACACGTCGCCTACGTTCCATGAAGAGACATTTGAAATTTTGACAGAGTAGGGTACAGAGAGGAATACTACCATGGCACGCTTACATAACACTGCCAGCCCAATAGCGAACGGATTCTCCTCACACCACAGCAGCCTATGGTGACATTAGAGGTTGTTTTACTTCAGACGAAGCGAAAGGATCAGCCATTAAGTTGCAAACATCAGTGATCAAATGACTGGTGTTCTTCGTTCATCGAGAAACGGCGAGTACACAAATACTGTGCTCCTCTAAGCCGAGACGCGATGTAATGTTGTTGCTCGGAGACTTTATAAAGACAGGTTTTGCACGCGTCGCTTACCAGTTAACGTGTTTAATCCTAAAGTGATGCGAATGTGTGTAGAAGGAACGTTCACTACGCAAGTAGCAAGAGAGAGACCAGTAACTGCAAATGAACAAGCCATACAAAATACACTTCATTGTTTTGAGGAACGTCCTATATATGGTAAGAACAGTAAATGTAAGGTATAGTCGCATCGACTATTATTATAATTATTATTATTATTATTACTCAAATATTTTATAAGCATGGACTTGGTATCTAAGTCTATGTCTTGCGGATTCAAACGACATTTCTAGGGCCATAGAAAGTAACACTTAAATATTATTTTATTAAAGCGTTATTGTCAATTAACCAAAGTCAGTGTTTGCAAGTTTAGCCCCAACTTGTAAACGATACCATTAGAAAGCGCTTAGAAACTAGTATATAGGTTTTTAAGTTTCGTACATTTTAGTTAGAAGGAACGCCGCTATTGAAATTGCTTTAGTGCAAGAATTCCGATACAAACTCGGAGAAGACAATAGTTAAGTTTCTATTGTTGGGATTTGAATGCGAGGGTGAAAAAGCACATGATTACTTTGAACCTGTACGACTATTCTTTCGAATATGTAAAAAACATAGCCTTTCCTAAACAACAGGGTATGTAGCGGTTAGGGTTTGAAAACTTAAATTGGAGCCAATAAGTGATAATTGAGTTACAGTAGAAAGAAAAGAAACCAATAGAAGTAGGATAAGACTTTACTCCGAATACAATATAATGTGGTCTGTAGCCGTAGATTATATAAGGTAATGTTTACAGGAATAGACACACCCCGGTCATTTTGTTGCTGTGAACGCATGCTGCACGTTAAAATGGATTATATGACGCATTTTATATGGTCATCTGGTGAGATAAGTTAAAAATCAAAAGTATATAGATTTAAGGTACCAGCCACGCGTAGAAGGGCATATAGTCCCATACATAGTGCACCAAACTAAGTAAAATATAAGTAAATCACCGCTCAGAAATCAAACTGAGAAATACTCGAGATAAAGAAGTGCATATCTAAACAAGTATATCACAGCAATCCGGAAACGTTTAAAGCACCCGGAGCAGGAGAACAGTTGCGACAAAAAAGAAAGTAAAACACACAAATAGTGCTGATTTCACGTCCTGGAGTGGATCCTGGTTAGAACATACGCGCGAGTGTAAGCGCAGGAGACGAATCAAATAGAAGAAAATCCTGCAGTGACAAGGTGATGGTGTTGGTGCTATAAGTTCGAAACCAATGTAGTTATACCAAGTGCACTTGAACTACTTGCATTCCAAGTTCTCCCCATTAAGCCCATGCCTCACTATTTCAGTAGACAGTATCGATGGAAAGATGTGTACATCTCGAGATCCGTGCAACCCATATCCAACAACAACGAGGAGGTTAGAGGTCACCTCCAGGGCTGGGCGCATCACCAACACTAAACACATTAAAGTAGAGAAGAACCCTACAGATGTGGCTGATAGCTTCGTGGTTTGCCGAAATAGGTAGAAGAACCTAGACACCCACTGGAGCATGAATGTCGAACCCAGGACCAGGGTCATCATGGGCACAGCAGAAGACCATTCAGTATCACAAAAGAGACAAGACTGTTCATATATTTGGTTGCATGAGTCCATGATTTTAAGAAGTGGCAAAGAATTTACGACCAGCGTGTATAGCGACAAGTCAGCTGAATACAACAGGTGGTATGAGGAAAAATGAGTTTGTATTATGGAGTATAAACACTGAGCCTAAGCTTTTTATTTAAGTTTAAACTCAGAAACGTATGAATAAAAGCTACCTGAGTATAAACTCACGCTCAGAGTTTATATCCTTTATTAACTAATTGACATACTTAAGCTCACATTGTTGACTAGAAAATGCATTGTCGCACATCATTGTTATTGTTGCAGCTTTATTCTTGTTACAGTACTGGTTCACTCTTGCATTGGATTTATGTGTAAACGAGACATGGTGTTAACTTAAGATACATAGAGTATTGAGGACGACCGTGAACATATTTTAACATATGAAGCATTCGTCAGCGTACTTACAAGCTATCCTGTTATATTTTCCAAATTGGAAACCTCAGTCGGAAGGGAAGAAAGGGAAACTTCACTAAGCAGTATTTGACATGAATTGCTGGTGCAGCAGAGAAAAGATAAGTCAGAAAATCAGACAATCATAAAAAATTAACAAGATGAACATACGTCTGTTAGATATTTTGCAACTTTACTGTGCAGTAGTAGGATTTCTGAAAGGTGTCTTTAGCCATGAAGCTAAACCCAATTCTTGATCACCCAGAAGAAGAGCACGATTTGGATTCTCTTTAATCACTCCATACACACTTGAGTTCTCTGAATTCGAGAATGATGCACTGATCCCAGTCAAGATACTTCAATATTTATAAACGTCTTTTTATTATTGCCTAGACATTAGATTGATGCTCGTAAATTACTTCATGTTTATGTATTCATCTCCGTGGTTTGATGGCTTTCTGAAAGGAACGTGCATGCAGTTCAAGGCATCTATTAAACATGGAAAATAATATTTCTTTGCCATTCCAATTTGGCATGTTCAAGATCCTCGGTTTTCCGCAAAAAAATGTACTGCCAACCATCTAAGGTTCTTTCTTTCAAATCTGTGTAAGCTCTTATAATTACTGCCTTTTCCTTGTCGACGCAGTGAATACACTCTTTAGTGAATTAGTCTAACATTCGTGAACAACCCGATGTTGAGTCTGTTACTGACAAAGTGGAGACGATTGCTTTTGTCATTGTTAAGGGAACTTGAACGGTACTTTCATCTAAACCAAGCAGCAGAGTTGCTTAAAGTGCGGATAATATGTAATCAGTTACAAGAATGAGCATTCGACTGAGCTAAAATTACCTTCTACGGGAGCACTACTTATAATACGTTCAAGCATTCTTCCCTAGGCCTTCTCAGGCCTTACCGGAGTGTACGTAGGCCAACCGCAATTAGGGAGGAGGTATTTTAATGTAGATACAACGTAATTGTGGAATGTCCATGCAGTACTACTTCATAAGAACCGTAAAAAATCCCGATTAACTGAACGAGAAATAGCTCCGCGTGACAGGATTTAGCTGGTCACTAAACACTTTCTTCCACAAACAGGGAGCTTCATTTGCGTTCCGGGCGTTTTATCTTATTCGCTGCTTTTGAAATTACTGCCTTCTCTGGAATACTACAGTCCTAGTTCAGGCGTAGCAATAAACTACAACAGACACCACCGTAGGTACCGTAACCGTCGTCACAGTGACAGATCTTTAGGGCAGAGAGTCGAGACATCGTCTCGCAGTAGCGCAAAGTCTCCGCCTATTCAGAAAATGTTACAGAGAAATTATCATCAGTGGAAAAAGGCTACAGAATCGCCAGTATCAAATGTACTCTGCACCCTAGCAATCTGTATACAAAAGCAAAGAATAAGAGATCAGGTATCGTTTGAGACACACGTGGGAACAGTCACCACCAAAATGGTTGCTTAATGGCTCCAAAATTAAATGTAGACTCCTGGATAGGGACAGACCTATCTTACTAGTATAAGTCTAAGGTAGGTTTGTAAAACAGAATTGTAGACTCGAAGGCAAAAAAGACAGAGAAAAGTTGCCATTTTAAAACCTCACGAAGAAGCAATATAATCGCCGCACCAAAAAGGGTAATAGAGGAAGAAAAATAATTGTTTGTTAAGAACAATGATAACAATTTTTTATTGAAGCAGTAAAAGGTAGTCTCATACAACCACCAGGGGAATGGTCCCCCACGCGACTCTGGGAGATGAGCGTCATCCAAGTGACACTACCTCCCCCGAGAGACTTTCTAGTAGGCTGGCACCTGAAAATTAAATCCGGACCACCCATTAGGTAGTCTCATTCAGTATAAACCTCATTGGTGAAGAAATAAGGATGAACGTTATCTGTCGAGCGCCGATAGCTAAATAAGGAGTTAACGTATTACAGGGTTACAAACACGAAACGTTAATCTACACTCATGAATCTTGCGCCATACAGCGAAAAGGAAACCTGTTTAGGCACTGACCTACTTCTGGTTTTGAAAGGGAAAGTACCACCAACGCTCCCACCTACTAGTCGGCTGCCACTGCAACAATTCCAGTGTGTGCGTTTTATGTTCTCGAAAAATTTAAAACATCTACGCAGAAAATAATCACAGAAGAAAAATAAAGAATACAAAATATGTAACGTAATAATAAGCTCCATAATTGGTTTCAATTAATGTATAGCTTCCCTTCCGTCTGCTATATATAATATTGCTCACTACATTATTGTCTTACGTACTTACATCTAAATTATCTCTTTTCTATAGGCAATCCAAGGCGTGAGGCTAGGTTTCCGTCTCAGCTGGGATTACTGAGCAAGGCGCATCTCCGATTTTGTTCTTGTCTTAACCTTGAAAGAATATATTTTTGTTCTTAAAGTTTTGGTACGCATACTTCTAACGTTGAATGGTTTGTGCAATTCATTTCAGCATGTTATGCTGGTCAGCAAGGGCAATTGCATTGTGCGTTGCACGCACCCGTTTTAATTTATCAAGACTTAGAGAAAATATGATATTGTGCTGGTGTTGGTACTAATACTCCTAAGTTATTTCCTCACCAAGGGTACATATGTCAGGTGTATAATTGCACTGTCGTGACGCTGTGTCTCATAATACGGTCCGTATACCACATTGTTACTACACAGAGCTGAAATTTCATAATTTCGAATGTTAGGTGGACCTCGAACTGCTTTTATTCGCGCTTAAGGCGAAGGCAGTCGAATGTGGAGGTGTGACAAAGAGAAATAAAAAGCACGTAGTTTCGCCGCCAGGAGGGATAATGGTATTCTGGGCAGAGCAAGACTTCGTCGGGTTGCCACGCGCCAATAATAGTCCCCGAGAGATAAATCCTTGCAGAAACATTATGCCCTTAGTAGCGCAAGTATTCGCTCCGGCTTAGGATTCTGGAGCTACAGCTGCTGGAAAGTAGGCAGGAGAAGTAACAGAGTAATGGTCTTAGTCGTGCTTGCTCCGCGCCGACTGAGGCCCTGGCAACTCTTTCCTTGTCACTTTCAATCTAAGGATCCTTCCAGAAGGTGGTAAGCTGTGATCAAATCTATTTAGGAGCAGAGTCATATTAACGTCCATCCTGGAACCTCTTTAGATATAATCATCATGACCATGTTCGTACAAAGGTATGATGGGGAGAGCTATTCAATTAAGCATGGATATATATTGCAAGGCCTGCTTCGTATTTATATACGACGAAATAAACACGAGAATTCCAATGGAAAAATAGTCTCGCAACAGAAATAAATGACTGACTAGGCAACAGTGAATGATGACATGGAAGCGATTTACAAAATACAATTACAGAACTGATAGAAGTTGTGAGATTACCCAAAGGTAAGCCTTTTGGCTCATTTGCACTGGATCTGTAAACTCATCTTTTGATAGTTGTACACCTGGTGTGATGGAAGTAGACGGGTGCAAAGGATTAAGGAACGGTGTAACAATGGTCGCCTATATAGTTTTCCAAGCAGAACTTACTTTTCTATCTGTAAAATCGAAAATGCACATTTAATTAGTTTATCTTATATTTTATAATATTAAAGAAAAATCAATGTGCTTTGGAGCGGGGTCCACATACACATGTATCACTCCCATTACTTCATCTCTCTGCTAAAAGTACCCTGATGCTTATTTTTAAAGTGCCTATATATGTTATTTCAGTGAATATTTTGTTATTTTGATATTCGTACACTGAAAAAATAAACACATAGTTGAGAATATTGACTTTTGTTCTTAAAGCCTTATTAAATATTTATGAAACTCCTACGTCTGTGTTTCACAACTGCAATGGCAGTTAACCTTCAACTACTTGCGAGGTGTCTTTAAGATTCTTCTAAATACCAAAATGCACGCCACTGAGTAGACTTCGTTCACTGGGACCTTATGTAAACATACCTTATGCATATGTGAACAACATTTCGTCCTTAAATTTTCTCCCTCACACTTATAGTTATTTTCTGAGAATGAAATTTATTTTTGTAGTGTCTTCACAGACACCACGACACCAGTTATGTAATTTCTTTTATGGTTGTGGTAAAACTGCGGTAGTTTATTACTTATAATGTTTGTGTATTTGTGTTTACTTCACGCGTTGAAGCCATCTTGTGACGTGATTCATTTGTTAGGCTTGTTAGCTCCATCTGGTGTTAGCAATTTGCGGCAATATTAATGTTCGTTTGAAAGAATGCTACTGTTATTTTATTTAAATTTGGTTCTCTGTCCTCCGGCTAGCTATTATCTTTTTCTTGGGTCGAGCACTTCTCTTTATACAGGTTGTGTAAACGGAAAGGAATCTTTTATCCAAAGATAACACTGATGAAGAAATTTGTTTTACACTTTTATTGTCGAACACGTTAACTATCACATTTACACATTGATCTTGACACTCGCCAAACTGAAACTGTTATAATAACTTCATTACTGATAATTCTTAATTCGCGTACTTCAACTTTTTGTATAATTAACTTTATAATACTTGAGATTTTTCATAACTCTGTTACGCGTAACCTGCAAATTGATATCCGAAGTGTGCCGTGCAAATACTTTCGACGAACTGACGGGAATGCGACGTGTAGTATACAAAGAATTTTGACGAACTGACGGGGTCTACCTCTAACCTACTCTTTTTATACTCATTCACCCAGATATGCCTAAAGATTATAACTGAACTGCAATTGGCTAATAAAACGCGCCAACATTAGCGTCTATTTTTATATCCAATGAAAATTATGAATACATATGCTCTAGGGAAACGTTCCAGAAGATTCTCAAGGAAAAACGCGCCAACATTACGTAACTTCCTCGTTTCCAATAATGATAAACAGCTCACCCCCTCGCTGCATTATTGCACGCTATTATTGTCAGTTTCAGTAAGGCAGTATAAACTTACTTCTCAACAATAATTACAATCAATAAACATCTCAAATCAATGTCACATAAAAATGCATATTCATATTACAATCATTATTTACATTTAAGTAATTTGTGATACAAATTACTGCATCATATGCCCCACTAGAAACATAATTATAAATATTTACAACTTGTTTGGAAATTTTATAATTGGGTTTTTAGTCTCCTAAATCTTGGAACACACGCTATCACTTTCACTTAACACTTCACACGTATTTAACACACGACATGTTTTTCCTCTATCTTGCCACTACTTACTGGCTCTAGTTTAATGTGTTTAGACATTAATCTGACATTACAATTTTTATAGCAAATACTGTACCCTGAATTATTTAATTACTGTTACAAAATTGTTTACTTTCTTAAGTTGTTGACAAAAATTTGTGCATTTAAGAATTTTTGTAATTACTATACATATTTACTAAAATATTCACCCTCTACACAAATATATTGACATATCTTAAATCTAGGCACTGTTTCACATGTTCTGTTTGCTACATAAATATTTGTTTTAATGACTTTTACCCCATTTTTGTTGTTTTGTACTGTATATTCACAATACTCTTGGAATTATATCTACATACTTTACTTTAATATAACATCATGCTTTATTTCAAATGCTGTTACAGTTACTAATAAAATGTTATTTTCCTTTTAAGCATTTAGTTATGTCCAAAATTTATTTCGCCTTTCTTATGACATACATACATAATTAACCCTCTTACGTTCCAATACATTGCTCTGCATTTCGTCTTTAACTATCCAGCATTTACTATTTATCATCTTTGTCTTCTGTTTCACCTTTATCGTCATTGTTGTATGGCTTCAGCATCTCCATATGGAACTTTCCAATGCTTTTTCGAGTTGTTGGATTACATAACTCATATGTATTTGTTCCATATACTTCAACAACTTCATATGGTCCATGGTATTTGAGAAACATTCGCCAATAAAGTTTATTTGCTTTATCCGACAATTTCTTAGTTTTAACCAAAACTAAATCTCCTATTTTGATCCTCCATTCCTTTCTCTTCTTTTCTTCATGTTTAATTTTTCTTTTTATGGCCTTTTTCTTCATCCTCTCGAATGCTTTTCGGAACATCTCTTCTCCTGTTTGTGGTATCGAATGCGCATCTGGAATGGCTTCTGGAATTTTGTTACACATTGTATTGATCTTCTTTCCTAACTTAAGTTCACATGGTTTGTATCCTGTCACATTGTTTACGGTTTCATTTAGTAGATTCTGAACGAAATTCACATATCCATACCATTGGGTTTGTTTTCGATGACACAGCACCCTTAAATAATTTGGAATTTCCTTAATTTCCCTCTCCACTGGGTTGGAGTTTGGTCTGTATCTTGACGAAAAATATTGTTTAATGCTATTTTCTTTCAGTCCATCCATAAATTTTTTTCCTGTGAAGTACGAAGCATTATCGCTCAATACAGATTGAATAGGTCCTTCTTCTATCACATATGACTTGAGTAGTCTATTCAAACATGCTAAACCTGTAGGTTTTCTCAAAGGGTAAATTCTTACATATTAGCTGAATATATCATAACAGACAAATATATATTTATTTCCAAATTGACTTGGAGGCATCGGACCATGAATATCGATACTAATTACACATCTCGGCTTATCCCTTATAACCGAATTAGCTTCAAATGCATATGCTGCATTTATTTGCTTTGCCTTCTGACACAGGTTGCAGCACGATATAAATTTTCGAACTTTCTGACGCAATTTGGATATGTATAAATTCTCTAAAATCATAGAAGTTGTCCGGTCCGTCCCTGAGTGTGCTAACCCTTCGTGAAAATTCTTAATTAGTTCCTTTTCCATGCTTTTCGGAACCATTACCTTCCAAATAGGCATTTCTTTTCCATGCTTCTTGTATAATGTCCCATCCCGAATTGCTACAATTTCTTTCTTTGCCTCCTCAATTAATGGTGCATTTTCTTTAAGTTCTAATAATTTTGCATCCTCATTTTGAATTTCCCCTATATTTTTCAATTTTCTAATCATTTCTTTGCTTAAAGGAATTTCAATTGTCAATATTTTGACTTCATTTCTAGGCCTTTCAATATTTTCGGGAATTTGTGGGTTGTAGTTCAATCTTGATAGCAAATCACTGAAGGTATTATTTTTGCCAGGAATGTGTATAACCTCAATATCAAATGCAGATATTGCATGAATGTATCTAGCAAGTTTTCAACTACATAATCTACACCGTTGTATGAAAGTTAAGCTTATGTGGTCTGAATATACTTTCACCTTTTGCTGATAAATATAGGTTTTAAAACGAATTAATGAGAAACATAGGGCTCCAATTTCTAGCTGAGTCACTGAAGAATTCCGCTCAATATTTGTAAGTCCTCTAGAAGCTGTACTAATGACGTGAAAGTCATTGTTGATGTCTCGCTGTCCTAAAATTCCGGCGTATCCTTGCATTGATGCGTCGACATAAATCTCATATTCCAAATCTTCTCTGGGCCTCTCGAGCAATATGGACTTAGCAAAGAGTTCTTTTACTCTCTCAAAACATTTCTGATGATCCTCTGTCCATTTCCACTTATTGTTCTTTCGGAGTAGCTGCCGCAGTGGTTCTATTTCAGCCGAATACCTTGGTACGAACTTACTCTGAAAGTTCAATACCCCTAAGAGACGTCTAATTTGTTTTACGTTCCTTGGTGATGGAATTTTCATTATTGCTTCTATTCTTTTCTGATCAGGTCTTATACCTCGTTCATCCACTACATAACCCAGAAAATTTATTTCCTTAACACAAAATTTTGATTTTAGTATGTTCACAGTCATACCATGTTGTTGCAGTTTATTTAACACATAATGGACATTATTCATGTGTTCTTCAAATGTTTGACTAATGATTAGGAAGTCGTCAATATACTGTATTAAAAAGTCATCTGCAGAATTTCCAAAGATACTGTGAATGGCTCTCAAAAATCCACTTCCTGAGTTTTTTAAACCAAAAGGATTTACACAAAAACGATACTGGATCCCTGAGTACTGAAATGAAGTGTAATCACGCACTTGTGGATCTAATTCCACTTGCCAATATGATGCAGTGAGGTCAATGGATGTCAAAAATCTCCCTCTTGAAAGTTTCGTACTTAATTGTTCAATTCCTTCACTTTGAAAATGATCAGGCTTCATATACTTGCTGACATATCTACCGTCTAATGTTAATCTCAAACTACCATCTCGTTTAATACTCCAACAGATTGAATTTATGTATTGAGAATTACTTTGCTCAATAATCCCATTTTCTAACATGCTATTTATTAGTTGTCTAGCTTTGTCCCGAAGACTTACAGGTAAATTGTCATACTTGTGCCTATATGGTGGTACGTCTTCTACTTGAAATGTATGCTGATATACATTACATCTGCCTGGGATATTACTAAATACTGAACTATTGTTCATCAAAACATCATGAAGGATTTGTTTTTGCGTTATCGTAATGTTATAAGCTTCTTCACACTTGTGTATTATTTCCTCATTTCTCTTCTCTTTCCAGCTCTTGTCTGTCTCGCTCACATGGTCGTCTTTTGTTTGGATTGTAAATTTCTCTACTTTCTCTGGCATTTCTGCTAGCTGTTGAAAATATGGCGTGGTGTTCCCTTTATATTCTGTGACTACCTGCTTTATCTGACTATTTCTATCGGTCTCTGTTATTTGCTCAAAAACCTCTTGGTCACAAAGATTTTTCTCATCCTTTGTCATCTCAATCACAGAAACTTTCTCTTTTATAAATGGTACCTTTATTTCTCTATCGTCTTTTGTCAATTTTAACTCTTCATGTTTAAAATCTATACTTGCTTCATATTCATGTAGGAAGTCACATCCTAAAATTATGTCACAAATCAGATGGTTTACAATTAGAAACATAACCTCAAAATTCTCTCCGCCGATAAGTATGTTAAGTAGAGCTTGTGTTTTTATGACCTGTGTCGTTCTTCCGATTGTAACACGACAAACTAAATTACTAGTAGGAAGAGCCATCATTTTGTTACCTTCATTAATTAAATTTATGTAAAATTTCTGTGAGCAAATTGAAGCTGACGAACCAGAATCTGTAGTTGCAATGATCTCTTTCTTCGCAATTTCCATCCTAACATGAGGTGACTCGAAATTTTCTCCCTTATCTTGTGTTGCTGCAATCTTATTACAGGGTGTGTGTGTAGGCATATTATTTGTATTGGTAATGGATACTGAATTATTAAAGACGTCCTGAGAACCTACTACACAGGAGTCTATTAACAGTTTTCCTGGTTATTTCCATGTTCACGTACGGGACTGCCATTCCTAACAGGAGCTAAATCTATCTCATTGTCGCTACCATTGTTTTGAGTTCCCCTTCCTCGAGTTCGAAATCCTCGATTTCTGAAATTATGTCCTCTTGGCACATAATTTTCTTGCCGTTCCTCAGATCTTTCCCGGTTATTGTTTTCCCTCCAGTGAGTGAAATTTCCCCTTTGTCTAATGTACCGCCTTCCATAATTTTGCCCTCTTTCTGGCAATCTTTCTGTCCTGACATAATTTATTTGTTCCTGTCGACCTGGTCTACCAATTATCCTCGATCTTTCAAATTGTGGAACGTATGATTGATACCGTTGTCTGGTATTATTTTCATGACGCCTGTCTTGTCCTCTACTTTGCTGATAACTACCTTGGTAATTTCTTCTATCTCGCACATCTAAAAATCTATGTTCCCACTCTCGAGATATATCTTCTTCCTGTTGTTCCAAAGCTGTCATTAATTCTGTCATCTCATAGATGCTACGTGGTTTTGCAATTAATAAGTAATTTTGTATCCTTAAAGGATAATGCCTTGTGAGCAAACTCACAAAATCTTCCTCATTGATTGGAGGTGACAAGTTCCTAACCTGACTTGCATGTTTCAGTAAGTAATCAGTCATTGATATTCCCTCTCGTGGATCAAATTGACCATGACTAAGCATTGCTCGAATTCTGTGCTGTACCGTAACATTCCAAAATCTGTTCATGAATAACCTCTTAAAGGATTCATATGAAATTTCACCCCCTGATACCATTTGTAACCAATCTAGAGTTTTCTGGTCCAAACATCTTTTGACAACTATCATTTTTAACGCTTCAGGTATCTTTTTAATTTGAAAGTACTCTGATAAGTCTCCAATAAACTGTACTGGACTGGAGTTTTCATTAAATTTTGGAAGTGGAAAATCACTTAAGATATGATTGTAATTTTGCAAATTCCCTACTCCCATATTTAAATTCTCTAGTGTTACTTGTGCACTCTGAGTTTCAGCATTAGCTATAGATGAAGCTGCCGCATCACTCACATTATTTGTCATACCTGAGGAACTACCTCTATCATTATTTTGTACATCTGATACATTCACATCACATATATTTGCCCTTGAATTCAATTCTAACCTATTTACAGTACCTTGCAGATTTTCTATTGTCTGTTCCAATTTTTTATTATTCTCATTTTGAACAGCTTGGTGTTTGTTAATTTCAGAAGTTAGCTTTTGATTCAAATCTTTAGACAAATCTTTAACTTCTTCAGACAATTTATTTCTCTGTGTTTCTGACTCCTTCTGAATTTCAGATATTTCCTCTCTGAAATTAACTTGCACCTGAATTAAATCTGCATTTGTAGCCTCCATCATCTCTCTTAACTCACTTGAAATGCTACTCAGTCGGCTACCTAATTCTGTACATTTTACATCAACATGTTCTATTTTATTATTAACCTCATTTTTTTGGTTAGATATTTCCCTGCTCATGTCTACCATTTTCTTTGAAACTTCCCCTATCTCATTTGCTATCATTTCCTGATTTTCATTTCTCATTCTCATCATACTACTATCTAGCTCCATGAATTTCTTTTCAATTTCTTCCCTGTTTTGATCTAATTTATGCTCTAATTTCTCATTACTCTTACCAATTTCTTCCCTTAATTGATCTGTAATACTCTTACCAATATCTTCCCTTAATTGATCTGCAATACTCTTACCAATATCTTCCCTCAATTCTTTCTTATTCTGATCTAGTTTTTGTTCTAAACTCCTATCAATATCTTCTCTTAATTCCCTATTATTCTTTTGCATATCTTCCCTTAATTTCTCATTATTCTTTTTCATATCTTCCCTGTTTTGATCTAATTTTTCACCAAATTTTCTCAACATTTCCATAATCATACTAGTATCAGAATTAATATTTCCTGCTGTTTTATTCTCACTTCCTGCACTAACATTTCCTCCCTCAAATACTACATTGTTTGAGCTATTTTCTGTAACCTGTATTGAATTACAGCTAACTGTTACACTATCCCCCTCCATAATTATTTCTTCTGTATTATTAGTGGACATTGTTTTCTTTATCCTACCGCTCCTAAGGTACATTAAAATTTTTTTACCCTTTTTTTTTAGAATTAACATAACACTTTTCTAACCTTTCTGATGCTATCTGCTGATGTAGCTTTGATGTCCAGCTTTCTGCCCCTCTCTCCTAGATTTGTATGTCGCTTCTGCGTCGTATCATGATGAATCTACGTGGTTTTGGTGTTCCGTATTTGAATTCCCCTGTTGCCTTTTAATCTCGGAATTACGATGTCCAATCATCCGCGTAGTCTGTCGTTCCTATAGTTGTTTCTGGAATCTGCGTCTTGTAGTTCAGTTCACTGCTCTATTCACTCCACGTCCTGATTCCTTCTCTCCTTCCTGGTTATTTCACTCCTTTCCTGGTCACTCTGCCCCACGTTCTGGGCGCCAATTTGCGGTAGTTTATTACTTATAATGTTTGTGTATTTGTGTTTACTTCACGCGTTGAAGCCATCTTGTGACGTGATTCATTTGTTAGGCTTGTTAGCTCCATCTGGTGTTAGCAATTTGCGGCAATATTAATGTTCGTTTGAAAGAATGCTACTGTTATTTTATTTAAATTTGGTTCTCTGTCCTCCGGCTAGCTATTATCTTTTTCTTGGGTCGAGCACTTCTCTTTATACAGGTTGTGTAAACGGAAAGGAATCTTTTATCCAAAGATAACACTGATGAAGAAATTTGTTTTACACTTTTATTGTCGAACACGTTAACTATCACATTTACACATTGATCTTGACACTCGCCAAACTGAAACTGTTATAATAACTTCATTACTGATAATTCTTAATTCGCGTACTTCAACTTTTTGTATAATTAACTTTATAATACTTGAGATTTTTCATAACTCTGTTACGCGTAACCTGCAAATTGATATCCGAAGTGTGCCGTGCAAATACTTTCGACGAACTGACGGGAATGCGACGTGTAGTATACAAAGAATTTTGACGAACTGACGGGTCTACCTCTAACCTACTCTTTTTATACTCATTCACCCAGATATGCCTAAAGATTATAACTGAACTGCAATTGGCTAATAAAACGCGCCAACATTAGCGTCTATTTTTATATCCAATGAAAATTATGAATACATATGCTCTAGGGAAACGTTCCAGAAGATTCTCAAGGAAAAACGCGCCAACATTACGCAACTTCCTCGTTTCCAATAATGATAAACAGCTCACCCCCTCGCTGCATTATTGCACGCTATTATTGTCAGTTTCAGTAAGGCAGTATAAACTTACTTCTCAACAATGATTACAATCAATAAACATCTCAAATCAATGTCACATAAAAATGCATATTCATATTACAATCATTATTTACATTTAAGTAATTTGTGATACAAATTACTGCATCAAAACATATATCGTGAGAAAAAATTAATAACTCTATTTTCTTTGAATTCGAGCAATGATTCGCAGTGCTGGTCTATCTCGATCCTTTACACCACATGATCCTAATTTCGATCTTCTTTTCTTGTCAGATCCACGTCCCCAGTTGTGTAATTTCTTTTATGTTCGTGGTAAAAGCATTCATTCTGAGAAAAAATTAATAATTACATTTTCTTTGAATTCGAGCAATGGTTGGCGGTGCTGGTCCATCTAGATCCGTTATACCAGATGATCCTAACTTCCAATCCTGCTTTCTTGCTAGACACCACGTCACCACTGATGTTATAATTTTCCCACGCCACCATTTAAGGATTAAAGCTATGATATAGTTACTGGTTGGAGTAAGAAACGTTTTGTAACTTGGAACATTATTATTAACTTCTACTGTTTATTAAATCGGAGACAAAATTGACGTCTCTGGGACAACGAATACAGCTTAATAGAATTTTGTGTACTGCCTTTATATTGTATTATCATGCTGTGAGAAACGCTTTGAGCTATTCAAGTTAAATCTGTGGATTTTAAACACAGTATGTAAGGCAAAATACCCTTGGCATTGAAAAGTAGCACATTTATTTTATGTTGATTTAAAACAAGACTATTGTTCCTCTATAATTTCCAACTGAGTTCTGAATGACCGTACTTACATCTCTACACGACCTGAGATCTATCTGTGAAAAAGGTTAAGTCAGCAAATTATTATATTAGAACGTCTTAATGTTTTAAGTTTTGAATTAGCACCAAAGATGTCAGGTAAACTCAAAATCATTGTAACGATAAACTCCACTAAACATATGGTGGCCAAACATGTTTAAATTACTGTTCAGTTCTAATTAACTGTAGATGTTTCGTCAGTAATCTGGATATTTCATCAAAGATTGTCATCTAGAGAGTCAAATACTTTTAGAAACATCATATAAGTCTCCGTTACTGGACCCTTTCTCATAATTGGGTGCAAGCAAGACAAAGGCAAAATATTTTTGTTAGGTCCCCTCCATCAACGATACCGATGTAACTAGAGTGGACTTAAAATGCAACTGGCGTCGTTTAATGAAAAACGGCGATGCTTAACAGGAGCTTTAGACTACAAACTTCTTATAATTAACTCCTATAAAATGCAAAATAAAGCAACACAATAATTGTAAATATCTTGCAGATTAATTGGAACATTTTTATCTGGAGTAATATGAGCGACATCTCCTACAAACATATTATTAAACACCTCACATATTTCAAGTAGATAATGTAAGAAATGCACAAATTTTTCTATATTTGTGTTGTTCATTCTACACCCTTATGGCGTAGACTTTACAAAGAACAAGGTTTTTTACTTTATTACTGGTGTTCATGATAAGTGAATGAATTAAATATTGTTTAACTTCTGCAAAATGTAGTTGTAGTTTCCGATTATAAACTTCAGTGTTCGTTTCTCTTATTAAACTTGATTAAAAACAGTCAAGTCATAATGATCGTGCACGTGGCCCTTGAGATTATTTACTGTCAAAAAGATAGATAGTGGCAATGGAACCTACATTGTTATATAACTTTAAATTTAGGAATAACGTACATATACCTACCTAATCGGACCTGATGCCGCAACACCCGCAAACGTGAACGCTACCTTAACTTGTAGTCCCATTAAACTCACACCAATATGGCACAAGAAGCAAATGGCCAAATATTCACAAAGAAAACTCTGCACTCAGCTATAATAGATCAAGTAATTATATAATGCTATAATAAAAGAAAGGGGATAGCAACCACGGGAAAATTCCTAAAACGGAAGCTTACCCGCAATTTAAAAAAGTAGGAGAAATTGCTAACCGCGACGTAGCACCCCAAAGCTCAAGTAAAACCAGGTGCCCAATTTGAATAGTTGCTCACAAGAAATCTCCGCCAGAAGCGGCCTACACTTCGTTAGTGTTTTTCTAAGACAATCCCATCATAGTCACCCAAAGGCGAATTTTAAACCCAACGACCCCACATTCACTGCAGTTAAAGCAAGGCACTGTAGTCTCAACTTACCGGGAGAAACCGAAGGGCACGTTCTCAGTTTACAGCATTATTTAATGCACAGCAGTTACTAGACGACCCCACAAAGCTTTCACAATGAACAAGCACGAACATATCGTCACCCATCTAGTTCCTAACCCTGAAGGCAGGAGCGACAAAACCTTACTCACCCCATAAAAATAAACAAAAAATACGAAGAGATATAATACGCAAGGACACAATACTCTCCCAAAAGCAGTGCATGTGGATAATAAACTGAGCAGCTGAGGCACTCACGAAAGAGGGATCTAGGGAAAGAGGGATCTAGGGAAAGAGGGATCTAGGGAAAGGCTCAGGATGACAATGAGGATAAAGCGAAACGTCCTCTCCCACAAAACCTTCAATTCTAGCAGCCATTGCCTCGACGACCAGCATGAGTTAGAAGCATGGCATTCAGGTCCCCCACCCCCTATATATCGGGTGAGTATAAGTGGAGCTTGAGCCAGCATGACCATTACAGCACCCAGACCCAGAAGCATCACGCATGGAGACTTGGAATGGCACGAAGGTAGCACCTCCTCAATCTACAAAGGAATGCCGATAGTTCATCCAATTAAGCGTATTACGGTTCACACCCACTGTAGGTGCTCCCGCTGGACAAGCCATTCCAGGTCAATAGAATAAAATCCATCTAACAGGTTACACATAAATCGAGTGGCAGTCACAGGATCCACTGAGTGGCCATCCAAATCGGAGGGGGAGGGCCGGCGCGACGTGGCTCAGTAAGTAGATGACAAATGTCCAGCAGGCACCCAAATCTAAGCACCAACAAAACCGCAGTCAACAGGCTTAGGTAAGTGCGGCGCAAATGATAAGGATAGACGGGGAATGCACCCAGCTGAAACAAGGCAAACAAACGAAACAGAATAAGGGCAAAAGAAAAAAAAAGAATGAAGAAGAACCTTCAACACATGGGCACGCTAATACTAACAACCACAATAGACTTAAAACCAGTAAAACTCTTCCACCTTAATGCCCCTATCGACCGAAGACGGACCTCAATCGCAAAGACCTAAATAATTATTCTGGGCTCGAGCCCGCCCAGGACCACAGGAGCCGTCTTGAGCTCCCGCGAGTCAGAACTCACTAGCTTGCATGAAACACTGATAGCGATGCGAAGGATCCTGAAGGGGCGTTTACAACGTGGCGCCAAATTAGAAGTAAAGACATTAGAATTGGAACTTATCGACTAATTCCGGATAATCAACAAGTCACCAACCTTAAATGGGCACGGTTTGCTTCGGGCTTAATAACGCCTCCGGATGAGCTGGTGGGCACTCCTCAAATTGTTCATGGCCTTGGCCCAGTTCTCTCTGATAATACTAGGCGTGATTTTTTCGGGTAACAGATCGTTTGTCGACCACAAATTAGACAGCGACGAGTTAGGAACATACGCGCTCGTCAGTGAAAACGGCGTCGCCTAGTGAGTGTCATGTCGGGCATTGCTAAACGTGAACTGTAAATGCTGCAAGTTCGTGTCCTAAGCCTTAATCCGCCGATGGTGAAGGGCGGCTAACGCTGACTTAAGATTCCTGTTCGCCCTCTCAGCATGAGAGGTTTGGGATAGCATGAAGTTGTATTAACGTGTTTTACGCACCAAGACAAAACGGAGAAACGCGTTAGCGGTAAATTGCGATTACAATGCTAGCCTCTAGCTCCCGAAGTCGCGGGTTCAAACCCGGCGGAGGGCGATGGATTTCGCGCCTAAAAATCCTTAGCATGGCTTCCATCGGAAGGGAAGTAAAGCCGGTGGTCCCGTGCCGTAGATTTACGGCACCTAAAGGAATCTCAAATCTGATAAAAAGTCCTCTGAGAAAATTTACCGGTTTTTCACGCCTAATATAGAATAGGACGCTAAGGAAATAGCAGTTAAAGAAATAGAACGTAATTTAATTTAATTTTGGTAAATTGTGAACACTTACCTGAGACAATTAACTTTGAAGTTCCATGAGAAGCAAATATATGACCCAAGGCCCTAATCACAGTAGCAACCTTAGCCGTAATCCTACAAAACTTGGAAAATTAATCCACAACAATAACAGCATAGGTGTTGCCTACCGTTGACCTGGGGAAATGACCAATGAAATCAACAAACAACTTTACAAATGGCCGAACAGAAAGTTCAGAAGCAAATTATCTAAAACGGTCCACTGCGCAGGCTTAGCTAAAGCGCACATAGTAAAGCTTTAACACACGCAGCTATATCACTGTCCATCCCCTTCGAAATAAATTTTTGCCTAATTTTCGCGCGGTATTATAAACCCCCTAATGGCCACCAAACGGATAATCATGAAAATATCTAAATAGGACGGAAACCAGTAATTGTGGCACTGCCATTTTAAACCATCCATCATGCCTAGCTCTGGCAGTCAGAATTATATTACCCAGACGATAAGGTACGATCCGTTGACGTCCACCACCTGAGAACAGTTTCTAGCCATGTCCGGGTCATTATTCTGATGTTGACCAACATCAGTCTACATTTGGGGCAAATTCTGCAAAGCAGCCTGTCTCTTGGAGGCTCGCCTAAGCTCACCCTCGCCCTGAAACATACGAGAAAAGGAATTGGCAACAGGATTATCGGTGGCCCTTATATGTACTGGTGTAAATTTAAATGAGAATATGCGCACCGCTCAACGGGAAAGCGTACCAATTTTCCTAGGAGTAGTCAAGGCTCAGGTAAGTGCCTGATTATCGCATTCAAATAAGAATGCAGCATGCTTGATATCCATAAGGAAATTTTCAAGAGCGAAGATCACTGCAAATGCCTCCAACTCATATACGGAGAGCTTCTTCTCAACCACTGAGAGTGTGCCCGAAGCAAAAACACAACGCCTAAGGAATACGTAGACGCGTCGGTCTGGACAATAAATTCGCGAGTAAAATCGGAAAAATTCAACACGGGAGGATTAGAAGCCGTGTTTTTCAAATCATTTAAAGCCTTCTGCTGTTCCCCACCCACATGAACTTAACCGCTTTCTGTCACAAACTGTTTAAGAGCTAAGCCCTATGAGCAAAACGGAGGATGAAAATTACGCAACATGGCAGTACGGTCCGAGTTAACGACAATTATGTTGGGCGAGATAAAACGCCCCAGGAAGGCAATCTATTTAGTAGCAAACATAACTCTGGAAGGTTTATCCGTCAGCTAGCCGCTACCCACCACTCAAAAACCTCGCGCGGATGGATCAGATGAGACTAAATGTCAGGTGACTATGCCATTTGATCGTCTAAATAATGATGAAAATAATCGAACTTAACATCGGAAAACAGGACATCTAAAAGGTAAGAAAGAACTTGAGTTCCTGTAGCTGTTCCAAATGGTACGCAATTAAATTCATAAAGCCGTAAAGGTGTAGCAAAAGCAGTAAGGTGATTATAGTTTTCACTTAAAGGAATCTGATAGTGTGCATTGTTTAAGTCAAGCGAGTTATACAACCCCGCATTGGCAAAATAATGGGAAACCGTGTGGAGATCAGGTAAAGGGATAGCTTGAGTATGTATCTTCTAGTTAAGCATAATAGGATAGTTCACCACTGGGAAGAAATCATCCGAACCCTTAGAAACCAAAGAATAGGGCTGCTATAGACCGATTGAGAAACCCTAATTACACTCTTTTGTATTATGTCGGCAAACGTCTTCAAAATAGACATCTTAGGCAAAGTGAGCTTATACGGTAAAAGCTTTACTGGCGTATGGTCTGTCAGCTGTATATCATACGTAACCCTGTTGGTCAGCCCAGGAATGTCAGAAAACAGTTGGCTAAACTCCCGAATAAGACAACGAGTTCGGTCAGCTTACTAACTGATCAAATATATTAACGGACGCGATTCTTCAGAGAGCTCTTAGGGAAAATCGTCACACACTTGCAGGGGAGGAACAGATGTGCGTAAGGCACGTTGAAAAGGGAATATAACGTCCGGAGCAAACGAAAGATATAGCTAATTCGCAACAAAATCCATACACAATCTAGTACGTGCCATAAAGTCAGCACCCAAGATCATCGGATGTGGTAACCCCTACGGTAACGAGCATACGTTTTTCCGCGTGAACCGAGAAAATCATATGGTGCATTTCACCTTGGCTTGCACCTTCAACGTTTGGCCATTAACTGCCAAACAGTCCAGATCACAAAGTTCCACCTTACTTCCCAGTGCTTTTAAATCATTCTGAAACAAACTAAAATAAACTTACGATCATGTGCTCCCGGAATCCAAAGAGCCATCACGTGCTAATGACCTCTAATACCAGAGCTCCATGACCATTGACGTGACATAATCTCAGTTGCGAGGACATGACGAAGCAGCCCTCGCCTGGGTTCTGGCATCAGCTGGGACCCATTCCCGAAGGGATAACGACTCCTCGGTAACCTTCCTGCACCACCGGTTGAGCTTGGCGCTTGGGACTCTCAAGGGCAAAATGCTGAGGTGACCACATCGGAATCCAGCATCAGCCTCTCGAGCTGTGTTCACCGGTCGACGCCGGTCTCGCGCACTGCCTTCCCCAGTTGGGTATATCTTGGTTGGTATACCCTGGTGAACCGGAGATTCCCGCGAAACTCTATTCTCAGCAGCTGAAAACTCATTAATCAGGGGCAACAAGGACACTAATTGCGGGAATAGACTTAGGGTTCTTTTTAAAAACTAACTTGGCGCGGGTCATGGAGTTCAGCCCAGTAATCACCAACTCAACTAAGTCCACTTCACACTCCCTAGCCATAGTATTCGCGAATAGCGCTTAATCCTGATCACATAACCAAAAGGGCTCATATTTCGCCATTGAACTCAGGAACCCCGCCGCAGCCACTCGGCACACTCGCTTAATGGCAAAAAATGATGCAAAATATCCGCACAAAAGCTTTGTAAAGTGTTGGGTGTATCCAACACCTCCAACAACAAATTAAGAGTAAGCCCCCCAAAACAAAAACCAGTCAACTCTTCGATCATACGCTCCTGCAGAGCATTGTTCTTGGCCATGTGCACCACATCCACTCAATAACACAAAAGGTCTAAAGCTTACCCGCATTCGACCACCTCAAAAGTAGCCAGAGACTCCACTATTTCAGGATGTGCCGGGCCTTGATCTCCTCTAAACCCGATGTCGAACGCGGCAAATAAACCTTCTCTACTTGTCCTGGAACCATGGACGCACCCTCCTCCGAGACACCTAGACCGGGAGTATTCAACAAACGATCTCACATTTCAATTACCTCATGGAGAAACCCTAATAATTCGCCAACCTGCGGCAATCGCGGGTAAACTTTTCCCGATGTTTAACCCGGCCAACATAATGATTCATCCGGCAATCAGGCGTTTTAGCTGCTTTCAAGTTGTCGGCCCTCTTTATCGAAGTCCTCCGCACTCTCTCGAAACTCAACCTTGCCATACAAACAGAAACTAGCGCCCCAACCACCCAATCACTGTCCTGAGGAAGGCGGATCAACCCCCGTCATTTCAGGCCTTAATAGCCGACATAATAGTGGACACGTTTGCCATATCCGGCACCTCCCGCCCACGGATGTCCAACTCAAACAAAGCCTAAAACTTCTTTAAGAATTCCACAACCAAGTCATAAGAACCTATCAACCAAAATTTAGCCAAATACGTTAAACCAAAATTCCCCGAGACAGAGTGAACCACAGCCACGCCTTGCTAGCGTTAATTAGCCGGCAGACCGCCTATTGCCCTACCCACAACTAAAACCTATTAACTGACCAGGCTCGGAAATGGAAGGCGAGATAACTAGACAGTGCCCAAGCACCATATGGTTAATATTTCCTTTATTGAATATTTAAACCCCGATTCCATAAAACACCTTAAAATTAACAATTGAAATCATACACAGAAGTCACTTTGGCAAAACAAGTTTAATAAACGATCCACCCGTAGTATAATGTACAGCACCACAGGCCAAATACAAGGAATCACTCAAAATGCCAAAACTTCCAATTTATCCTGGCTATTTTCACATGCAAGTTCGCATACCCCCATCCACCATCACAGTGGATCAAAATCAATCTGCTGACAACTAACGCGAATTATGCTGTAAAGCAATTCAAAGTCATAACCATTAGTTAACCGAAATCGGATAAGCTAAATAACTCTATTATGGGTATTCTATTAAGTGGCCAATTAATGAGGCTGTCTAAGCCCAAGCAGCCACTAAAGCGCACCCACAGCTTTAAAGAATACTACGTAATTAGCTCGAACTGCCTTATTAATGTAGTTATATAAAGCCTGAGATATACCGCAATAAATGAGTGTACTTTATTCCCAGCGCAACTGCGCTCAAACGTAAGACAGTCAAAAGTAACGCAACGTGCCTAGTGCATGTAGTTACGCACAGCCTAACGCAAGTACTATGATAGTTAAGAGTATTTTAATCCAAGCACTGTTTTGTGCTAAAACAAGAGAGTTAACAGAAACCCAAGGTGACTCGTGAATGTAGTTGCGTAAAGCTTATGGCAAATACAATGACAACTAACTATGTTTCATTCCTGGCACAACTGTGTTCTAAAGTAAGGCAGCCGAATAATTCAGAGTGCCTAATACATGTAACTGTGTAAAACCCAGCGCAAATGCAATGATTTAGCTGAATGTGTTTTATTGCTAGCACGGCTGCGAAATAATACAAGGTAGTTTTCGGTAATCTAGGGTGCCTTGTAAATGTCGTGTAAAGCTTAGCGCAAATACAATGAAAACTAAATATATTTTTTTCGGAGAAATACTGTGTGCTAAAGTAAGGGAGTCGAAGTAACTGAAAGTGCATTGTAAACTAATTGCATAACGCTCAGCGCAGATACAATGATAAGTAAATGTGTTTTATTCCTAGCGCTGCCGCTTGCTAACACAAGGCAGTTAAAAGTAATCAAAGATGCCTTGCAAGAGTCGTTGCGCAAAGTTTAGCGCAAATACAATAACAGCTAAATGTGTTTTATTCCCAGCACTACTATGTGTGGGGCTACATAAGGCACTAAAAAGTCACTCAAAGTGCCTTGTAAACGTAGTTGCGTAAAACACAGCGAAAACACGATAGGTGACTGTTTTTTATTCCATCACTACTGCTTGCTAATATTAGACAGTTAAAGGTATCTCAGAGTGACTTGTAAACTTAACTGCATAAAGCTCGGAGAAAATACAATGATATAGCTTAATGTGTTCGTTCCTAGCACAACTACGTGCTAACGTAAGGCACCCATAAGGAACTCAACTTTCCTAGTACATGTAGCTGCGCAAAGTCTAGTCCAAATACTATGATAACTAGATGTGTTTTATTCCTAGCACTACTTCGTTCTAAAGCAAGGCAGTTAACAGAAACCTAAGGTGCCTTGTAAATGTCGTGCTTAAATCTTAAAGCAAATACAATGGCAACTAAGTATGTTTTATTCCTAGCACAACCGTGTGCTAAAACAAGGGAGTCGAAGTAACCCAACGTGCCTTGTAAAGGTAATCGTATAAAGCTCTAAGCAAACATATAGTGATAACTGAACATTGTTTATTCCCAGTACAGCTGCGTGGTAATACAAGGTTGTTAAGAGTATCCCAAACTATCTGGTAAATGTGATTACATAAAACTCACAAAATACAACAGTAATTTCATGGCTTTATTCACAATCTGCAAGTGATTGTCCAACAGACCAATTAAACTGTCAAGATTTCAGTAAAATATATGTAACACAACTACGTATAAACATAAAGCAGTAAAGGCAACCCAAACTGTCTTGTAGTATAGCTACACATATCTCATAGCTTTACTATGATTAATAAATGTTTTCAATGCTAACCCTACTACATGGTTATACAAGACAGTTAAATATAGCAACTACGATCACGATAAACTATTGTGCATCTGACCGTTGAGATTAATACTGTAAAAGGATAGATAGAGGCAATGGAAACTACATAGCCGTATAACTATAAATTTAGAAATGACTTACATATGCTTGTCTAACCGGAGAGGATGCCGAAAGAGACGCGAGCTAGAACGCTTGCTTAACTCGTAGTTCCATTAAGGTCACGCCAATATGGCGGAAGAAGCAAACGGCCAAATCTTGGACAAAGGAAACTCTGCAACCAACTATAATAGATCAAATACATAGTACCATAAACACGCTTTAAAAGAAACAACCACACGAAAATTCTTAAAGCGGGATGAAACCCACAAATTAGAAAAGTTGAATCGAAATTAAAACTGCGACGTAGCACACTGATACTCACGTAAAACCCGGTTCCAAATTTGAATGGTTGCCTACAAGAAATCATCTACGCCAAAAGCGGTATATATCTCGTTAGCGTTTTTCTAAGACAATCCCCTCATAGTAACACAATTTTAAATCTTTTAAACCCAACAACCCCACATTCGCTACAATAAAGCAAGGCACTGGAGTCTCAAATTACCAGGAGAACCCAAAGGGCATGCTCTCAATTTACAGCGTTATTTGTTGCACAGCATCTCCTGGACGACTCCCCGAAGCTCACACCTCGACCAAGCACGAAGACCTGTCACCCAGCAGTTCCTAACCCCCACGGCAGGAGCGCCACAAAGCCTTGCCAAACCCATAAAATAAACACAAAAGAAATTACGAAGAAGGACATTACGCAACGACACAACCTATACTATTATCCATTAGCTATCCATTCAAACATAACGAAAAGCGAAATATTTCCAATTACAGGCCCATATCCGTATTAGTAAGTTTTTCAAACACATTTTTTGACATAAGAGGCAATTTAAATAAAATTATTTCAACATGATAAATTGTGTGTAATTTCTTTTTTAAAAATAGGGAGACTTATTCTTGGATGCGCCTCATAACTGATGATTCACAAACATTAGTAATCTTTTCACATATGTTACTACTTGCCAATTGTACTTCATTGCCAGAGGTATAGATGGAATATAATCACTCTCAAAATAATAATTACTTCCACATTTTGGCAATTTAATCCACAGTGGACCATCTGAATAAATTAATTTGATACCCAATCCTAATTTTGGTTTTGCCTAAAAATACAAATCCTGCAACAGGAGTCACATTTTAAAAATGAAGCCATCTGAAAGCAGAAGTGCTGCTGTTCTGCTATTTATTCAGGACTGAATAGCAGTACATAAATCCAATTCTGCTTGCACTCCAAATTTTCCCAATTTTCAGAGGTGTATTAATCACAGAAACTGAGATAAAAGGCACATTTTTCATAATATTGTGATATAGAGATAAAATAATGGAAACACTGATGTCTTTTTTGTTGCTATTCTAGATGCTTCAGGTGTTGAAATCTTTTAGCTTGTAATTCCACATCTTTATTTTCTGCTAATAATATAGATGAAGTATTATCCTTTAAGTCTTTCCACAGGTGTGGAATAAATAAGGTGTGGGAATGTGGTTTTAACCCTGATGCCACTCGTTTGTAATGCTACAGTGATAGACTGGTTGGAATGAATTTGGAGAAAGCAGTAGAAAGAGAAAACAAATAAATAAAAATCAGCTTATATCGTGGCCAACTAGTACCTTAGTGGAGTGACAAAAGTTAAACAAAAAACAAAATAAAGAAAGAGATGCCATGGTTCCAATACAAACTGTAGAAAATGGAAAATGTGCAAATGGTGGCATTTCTCAAATAGATGATTCCGCTAATTTCGTGGACGAGTCTAAAAGATTTGAACATAGCACTTGTTTTCCCAGGGTTCTACTAATAAAGAAGATGAGTTAATAAATTGCGAAAGTAGCACTAAATTTCCCCCAACTTCAAATTTCTCAAATGAATGTCGAAAAATTAAATAAATTTATCTCATAAGAACACCACTGATCGAAATCATTTTAATAATGAAATTACACAAAGTTGAAAGAAGCTCATAGTAAGAAATAGTGAGAAAGGAATTGTGCACTGACCTTAGCAATGTGTGATTACCCATGGATTGCAAAAGATACATATATATATATACACATCTATATATGGTTATATACAATCACCTCTTATCATCATCATCACATAATTATATAAAATAATAAATAAAAGTCAAAACCTTTACAGATTATTCCTTTTAACGCTCTTCAAGTTCCTCTTCTTAATACAACTGTATTATTAGCTTCAGGAATTACTATTACATGAAGTCATCATGAATTTCTTTTGAGGGCATAGAAAAAGACTAGATGAATCTCACAGTGGCCATTTATGCATGTTTAAACAGTTTTCATATGAGAAGATAGGCACAATTTGAACATGAGAGACTTTAAGTATTAACACAATTTATTAACAACACAGGAATTCCAAATAGGTCAAGTAGTTAAAAATGTGTTTCGCGAAGCACGGTCATCATCAGTTTGTTGACTGGAGCTTGCAGCCGGAAAATCCTCAGCCAAGTGATTGTGTCTGTGATGTCCTCTGTGTTCTATGGCTACTTGGATGATATCATAGCCATAGTAGGCACCAATATAAATTGTGAATCTTCCCATCTGGTACAACTTTCCTCAATTCTGGGCATTCTAGTAGGTGTTCTTCATTTAAAACCTTGTCAGCATTACAAATCTTATGTGCTTTGTCATTCATAAAACCAAACCTATGTACATGTTCTGCCAGACAGTCATGTCTAGTGGCTAATCTGGCAACGGCTTCTTTCCTTGGAACTTTTTTATTTTTTGTACTATTTCTTTTGTGTTGGAGTAATGTTTATTAGTAATTTTCCTTTTGAATATTATGTTGGTATTTTTGTTCTATACTACTTTTGACATTTTTAGCTTCATATCTAGTCCACAAGACTTTATAGGTTTTGAGTATAACACTGTACCCTTTTTGGCCAGAAAGTCTGCAGTTTCATTACCATTCACTCCCACATGTATTGATATCCATAGTATTATTATCTGTTGAAATTTTTTTTGGAGTAATCTATAATAAGATCTCACATCCTTAATATTATAAGATTCATCTGTACTGTCATATCGTTCTATTGCTTGAATGGCAGAAACTGAGTCTGTGAGAACAACTACTTTGTTTTCTTTTATATCAGTCCTGTAGTATATGTGTTGTAATGTTCGTTGTATTGCAACAGCTTCACCATCAAAATTTGTGTATTGTCTAGGCATTGCAAAACAATATGAAAAGTATTTACAGCATATACCACCTCCCACATTATTTCTCAATTTATCTGCAGAACCATCTGTATAAATTCTAAGTCATTCTGTTTCAGGGAATTGATTATGTAGATGTTCAAGTGTAACAATTCTGCACACTTCTGGTAAGTTGTTAAGTAAAGCATTTAAAAGTAGTTTTAAAAATGTTGTATGGTTTCTTCCACACCTTTAAATGGTAGCGGCAGATGGTGAGGGCGAAGGATGTGGACAGAAAAAACGCTGTGCAGCCAGTTCATAGTCTTTTGGCTCTCCTGTATATAAAGAGTCACTAAAACGTACTTCACTTATGTCAGATGGTTAAGATCAGGAAACTCTTTTCAGGGACATTGGTTTTCATCTTCATCTGTTTGGTAACTGATGACTGGCTGCTGTTCCTCATTTAATGCATCATGACCTTGATGTCCTCTAGCGGTAGTTCTACATAACTTCATTAGTTCATTCGGCAGTGGGATCTAAAAATTCAACAAATGAACTTCTTTTTTGTAAATATAAATCATTTCCCAAATATCCAATTCTAAAGCTGAAGTTATAGGCGTTAACAATTTAATATCTTGTCCAATTTCATGATTATTCAACCAGAAGTGGTGAGCTACTGCCAAATTATCTGTTTGTTTTTATATTTCTTTTGTGTTCAAATTTCTTATAGTTTTCCCTATGTAAACTTTCTCACAATCTTCACAGTTAATTTGATAAATTCCTTATTTCATTTTGAATGGGATAGTGTTTTTGACAGGTTTGTTGTGTAAATTATTCAAATTGTATTTGTTTTGGTGAGCCAATCTAATATTAAACTCTTTGAAAGACTTCTCAAATTTATTAAAAGCCCATGGATGAAATGTAAATTTTTTATATTTCCAATCTATATTATCTGCTTCCTTTAATGTGGTCAAATGCTTAAGTTTTTTGTTTTTCAAATCACATTTTATTACCTTTTTTATCGAAGTTATTTCAAAATTATTTAGGCTTGATATTTCTAAAATATGATGATATTCTTTTACGTATTCTTCTTGTTCTAGTGGTAGGCTATGGAGTCTATGTATAAATTCCTGAAGACCACAAATTGACTGAAATTTTATTGCACTTATCCTTCTTAATGTAATTGTCCACATATGTATGTTTTCTATAAATACCAAATTTTAAACTGTATAAACTTTCATAGTTTCAGATTTGCTTTTCTATTTCACAAGTAAATTTAAAACATTTATCTTGTAGATTAAATAATTTCAATGCATCATCTTTGAATTTATATAAAATTATGGCGAAAATATCATCCATGTATCTAAACCAATTTTGTAATTGTAAGGGAAGGCTTTTGTCACTAATGTTACAAATTTGGGACAAGGGAGAAATTTTCCTATGTACACTGATGTATGCAAGAAGTGGATGGTGCATGAATTTGCATTGTTTTCATGGCAATGGTTAGACTATAGCGTGACTAGCAGCACAGCATAGATATGGATCTCATTAGGAAAGCCATGGCAAAGTACATAATGCTAAAAGAAAGTCCTATGTCAAAACTGTCCAATGTGGACAATCTGGTGTTAGTTAAAGGAACTGCAGTAAAATTTCAGTCAGTAGGAGTTTTGAAATGATGTTATACATATCAGTTTTTGTTGAGATCTGTCACTTCATGAAGATCCTAGGCAGGTCATGAAAAGCTGATGTGTGATGTAACTTCATTCTATTCAGCATATGACACAGCTACTAAAAGCCCGGCAGATTGAGAAAGCTTTTAGTTCCGTCATTTCATGAAGAAATATGGCAGAACATGCACATTTGCATTTTTTCAGCATATGCCAGCTCTTCATGATCTGCCAGAATCTTTGCAAAATTATTATAAAAGTCTATGACATATGCATTATAATAATAAACTGTCCTTAGTTATATGTGATTTTCTGAATTTATTTGTTTTTTTATCTCCCAACTCCAAAATTTGCTCCAACCCATGAAAAATTATTTTATTTAAATTTCATTGCAATCACACAATTTCAAAGTTACCCTCAAAAGCGATAACATTTCAGATTTTAAACTTTTTTTGTAATTCTTTGTGACTATTATTACATGAGGAATGTGTGCTAAAACTTTGTTACACCTATTTGGTCATGGTTTACATGACATTACAAAATCTGTTGCTAGATAGAGGTGTGTTTACTGTGCCATTTCCACCACTCACTTGAATCTGTTCAAGTTGTAAAGCCAGTAAGCTTAGGTGCAGAAATTTGATACTACATTCCTATTTGTTATTATTTTAGTTAATGTTTATATTAGTGAGTACTATGTGTTTTGCGATTTCAGAATTGCAGTATATATAACAGCATCATCATCAAAAACAGAAGCTGCCCAAGACTTTTGTGATGCTTAAGGAAAGATTATGTATGTAGTCTCATTGGAAACACCACAAACCAAATTATGGGAGCAAAATTACCTTCAAATTGACATATACTCAGTGTTCCTTTCTTCAATATGCATATTGCTAAAGTCAACATCACAGAAAGTGCTACATTGCTTGTCTTGTCTTTTGGAAAAAGGGACAGATTCCTAGAAAACAAACTGATCTCTGCACTGAAAATGTTACATCATATACAAAGAGTGGCATTATCTACATAAATGTCCAATGTTAAAGAAAGAAAGAAAGAAAGAAAGAAAGAAAGCAAGTGAAATTCAAGGTTAAATTAGATGGTTTATTTGATGTCACTTGTGAGAATGCAGTAAACATCATTACAAATGAAGAGGATTACCAGCTTTTAATAATGCAATCACAAAAAGGGATGAGAGGATGCCCTGGCTGGTATTAGTCACAAATTTAAAACCAGTGAAGAAAGTAAACATGAATGCAGAGAGAAGGAAAAAGAAAGAGAGAGAAAAAAAGAACTTACCAGGAAATGGAACAAAACATCAGATTCAGCTCCCAGTATTATAAAGCAATGATAATGACAGTGCAGATGTAGAAAACAACCAGCAATCTAATAATTCTGAAAATACATAATCATCATGTAATGCCATATCAGCGAGAGCTTAGTGTTGCATATGAGAAGTACAGTAGACTTTTGTACCCCATGTCTATGTGAAGCTATCGACAGGTGCAAAGTCTCCAACTGAAATGCAGTTCCTCTTCTAATGCCTGCAGTAAAATTTTCAAATATGAAATTGCAAACTCAATTATGAATTGTACTTCACTTCAATGTCAAAGGAAGGAATGAATTCAAGGAACAGACTCAAAAAGCAATTAAGGAAGAATTTAATTTAAAAGATTACAATGCTTTGGTGTTGTACTGGGATGTCAAGTTCTTCCAGCTTTATCTGGCATGGAAACAGTTGACACATTAGCCATTATTGTTACTTTTTGTGGAAAACAATAATTGTTAGGTATACGTAAAATTCCAATATCTAGAACGGGAGACCAGGCTGATGCTGTTTACAAAAAAGTGGAAAAGTGTGGCATACAAGGAAAACCATAGGCCCTTTGTTTATTCAGTACTGTTTGAATAAAATTATGGTACCTAAAACAATATTGAGAAAATGTGCTGATCATCATTTACCTTACCTTCCATGCCAACATCACATCTTTGAAATAGTCTTATAAAGTTGTTTTGTTACAATAATGGGTTTAACATGCGGCCAGATATGAACCTTTGAAAAGATTTAAGAGAAACTTGGTTAATGATAGACATTAAAAAATACCTTACTGGGATAGAAGATATCCCTGAAGATGTACGTGACAGTACACTGGAATTTCTGCCAGTGTAGTTAAGTTTGGGACAAGTTAGAGATGATTACAGCAAATTATTACAATTGGCCACAATCTTCCTCAGTGATACTTCCCTAAAAGGGGTTTGTTTTGCATTCCTGGAGCTTTAGCTATGCCTGGTAGGTGGCAAAGCCTACTTAAAAATTAAAAATGTATCTATTTACCTATTTCAATATCGGTTTAAACTTAACCAGATGAGGGAAAGGCTCAATCAGAAGAATATGCATTTTTCTCATCAGACACTATTTACCACCCTGATTCCTAGCACCACCGGCTGTGAATGGTCCTTCATTCAGTTATATTCAGTTTTTATTGAATTTAATACAGTATGAGGAAATAGATCCAGAAATTAGTGGCACTGCAATACAAAAATTTACAAACTACTTATCATACTTATCTCCAGAAAGTGCATTATTTGTAGTTTTTGATGATGAAGTCCCAGTATTCACTAAAAAAAGGGAAATATAATCATGACTTCAAAAGACTAATACAGAAAATCACGTAAAAAGATACATCCTCAGTAGTAGAGGCCTGGATTGCATAAAAGAAAAGCACATCTATAACATTTTCTCACAAACAAGGAAGTTTTCTCAGGATTTTCAATAAATACAATTTCCTAAGTGATAGCCTATCAACATCAAGGATTAACTTAACTTCCAACATGAGCTGTAAACATTAAAAAATACTGTAGTTGTCAGTGTCATGGCTGAGAAAGGATTGAAGTGTTTTCAAGAATATCAGAACATTATGACAAAGGAAGAAATAGAAAAGCAATACATTTTGCAGATTGTTAATAACCATCCAAGGAAATATACAAATGAAACTAAAACTGTTCTAATGAAGGATTAAAACCTACCTTATGTTAAATTTTTATTCTTGTTTTTTGTGTTTCATTAAGTGATTTTGTTCAGTTTCAATTTTTGCTCCTTGTTTACACTAATTTTTATTTCATGCAAAGGAAACATATACCATACTGTTATTATCTTTAACAATATTATGTATGGAGTCCCACTTTAGCACAAGATTTTATCTCATTCAAGTGGACCTAGATTGCATTTAAATATTGATTATGTTTGCAAAATGTCTTTGTCTTCTGGAAAATTAATAAATTAAAATTAAATTAACATGTTAATAAAATTGTTTTTCAATTTCACTGTTATTTTCCCCCATTAAAGGTAGAAAAAATTACACAAAATATTTAAATAGGAAATACAAATTTTTAGAGAAATGTGAAATTTCAGGGTCTTTGGGGTCACTTTAAACTAGTTTGATTGAGGTGAAATTTTGTAAGGAGCTCAATTTATACATTGAAACAAGTTTAGGGGTTGGAAGCAAAGAATTTTCAATGTTGAAAAATAGGGGCCATTTTAGAGTGGCCCTTTAGAAAAACACTTCATGCTACACAGTAAGGCATATCTGACAGCTCTGTGTATACAACTTCTTTCTGGAACAAAAATATGAAGGAAAATATGAATGGGAAGACCCTTAACTTTAGTAAAACGTTGGCTTCAAGATGAGATCTGATCTACACCACTCAGAATTCTCACTCCTCTCTTAAATTTTGCCAGCCTTACTGAATTCTAATGACATACTCCAAAATCTTATCCATATTGTAGGAAGGTGTAAAGGAAATAAACCTATAGTAGTTTCTGTACTTCATGGTTTGTTTTTTTACATTTTAAGAATGTAACACTTGTTAGTAACTTGGTGGTTAACTAGGGATATCAATTTCCATTTTAATTCCTTGTTGGCCCTTTTGTGAATTTATTTCTCTTTATGGAAGTGTAGGGATGACTGATAAACGTTTTACACAGATGTGAAGGAATTTAAATCCTGAATTGTAGAAGTTCTATGTGGGCAAAAATGAATTGAACAAGAAAAACATTATGCATTACATTCAGATCATCTTCTCCACTCACTCTTCCACAAACTATGCTTACAAATGCTTATTATTCTGGCTAGTACTTCATGTTAATCCAGATAAACTTTCAGTTCACATTTACACATTTCTCATATGATACAGTAGGCAAAGCAATAGTGAATATGCAGCTATGTGTTTGCTTTAAAACTCTCTGCTCTTTGCATGGTCAAGAGAAAAAACAAATAATGACTTCCCATTTGAGAAAAGTATAATTAGGTATTTGAGAATTCAAATGGATAAGGAATATCTAGGAAATGGCTAATGGAAAAAAAGACTACATACATAAATTGTGTACTTTAAGGAGATTTACATTTTTTGTTTAGTAAGGTTTGGTCTATCCCTTACTGTTTACCAGTTATACAAAAGTAATTCAGAATGAAGAAGACTTCAGAGACTATTCTCAGAAAATTCAAGATATACATTTCATTTGTCACAAAAATATGTTTGTATGGTATTTTGATCAAAATTGTTTGAGCCATATTTGAAAAAATTAATATTTTCAAAAGTTTTCCATATAGAGACTAATTTGGGTTGGGAGATTTTCTTGAAAATCTTATTGCTGCATTCTTGGAAGATGCTGAGATTAAATGGTACCATGTTCGGTATTTAACCGATTTTTTGAGTTATAATATTCACAAGCACACACATGGACCATTCACTAAAAATACTCTTTATGGATTTAGGGAGTCTCAAAAAGTGTACTTCTGGTAAAATTAGGTACTCCCCCTTCTTACAATAGGTAAGTAATAGAGAAAGTAAAAATGAGAGCCAGTCTCTCTGAACAACACAATGTAGATAGGAGTGCAATGATGGTGAAGAATATCTAACAAATCCTGTAGCACAAAGTGAACTCCAATTCTCAGAATAGGTCCTTCATAATGTGTATAGAATTCCATCAATTACTAGTAGCTATGATGATTTTTACTTCTGATGTTGTATATCTCCAAACTTCCCAATATTTAACTCATAATACTGAATTTCAGTTTATTCTCCCAAGAGGAACATAATTCAGGTATTAATGGGTAAAGTATTGTAAAAAATAAAAATGCTGATTAACTTGTAACAAACTTTATTTATTATGCAAAATAGGGTACAAGGCTCGCTTTGCAGTTCTGACTCACAAATAGCTCATAACTGACCCACATTTATTTATTTATTTTTTTTATTTCTTTTTAAAGTCACCTGTTCCTAGGGAGACAAATTAATGCAATCTTGTATGGTTTCATTCGCGCCTTTCTATGACAGCAACAGACGACAACGAGCGCCGAGGACGCGGAGAAGAAAAACGCCGCGCAGGCGGTTCGGAGTCTTTTGGCACATTCTGTAGTTTCGAAACCTTCTTATTTATGACGAAACAATTTTATGCAATGTATTTGTACCTTGTTTCGTTGAGAAAAACATTTAAATTTTCCGTTTCCTTGTTTCAAAAATATGGTCACCTTATATATGGTATTTACTTAATGTATTTCTGACATACATAACTGGAAAATATACACCGCGTGAATCTTCTCATCCTGTGGATCGGTAACTAGGCCACCTGCATTTTACACACGATGCGAAGTGCAGGTGCTGACACCACATTCACCAGCCCGCTGATTAGGGCTATGGTGGTGGGCGTTTTGACTGTGCTCTAGTAGCGCAATGGTTAACATGCTGGAAGGTCATGGTGAAGGCCGGAAGTTCCAATCACGATAAATTACTTCTTTATTCATTTCTGTTCATGTTTCGAGAACTTTCTAGCAAATCGTGATTTCTTTCCGAATGCACTAGAAAGTGGATTTGCATATTCAAACAAGTAATAATTTATGTTTTAATAAAATTTACACAATTAAACTAAGTGACACGACACTTCCATGCCAAACTATCAGTTCTCGTTAAATTTATTAAACATAAAAAATACCTTCAGTTGGCAGTATTTGAACCTGGGACTTTCACTACTGAAGGCCAACGCGCACACTGTTGCGCGAGGAGTGCAATTGGCTGCACGCACAGCGGTGCAAAGCAGTCATTTCAGCGGAAATTAATACGACGCGATGTAGTGGACAGTGTTTGCGGCATAGCCTCAACAACGCCGGGACTGCATAACTTCTCAATCCGCAGGTTGGAAAGATACGCCCGGTAAAAAGAAAAAATAAGTGAAAACGTACCCCTCTACGCCAATCGTTCGATAACTTGCCACGTCTACTCAAAACTATTACATTATAGAAATGCAATGCAGTAATTCAGACATATATAACGCCCAAGCAATATCGGCCATGAACTTACTCTGCAAGCACTTGCTTCGCTAGCACCGAAGACGAGAAATTTACTCGTAGGTCGGTGGACACTAAGTTGGTCACGTGACTTTCGCGCACCATAGCCTGTTGGCATGTGAGGACCCTTTTTCGTGGACACATAACAGCTTTCTTGGGTCATTATCTTTAAAGTACAGTGTTCTTATACTAGTGTGTTTTTGTGAGTTCCATTTATGAAATTAAAAATTGAACTTTATATAAATACGAGAACTACAACTAGGCAATTGCTAAAACGCCTTACATAGTCAATGAAGCATAAGCAACACAATTATTTTTCCTTTCTTTCTATGATTTGCTGTATAAATATTTATGTGTTGTTTCGTCATGCTCATGCTGTGGGTAATCAAACTTCTGTTGTTCCACCTGAAATCATTTCCAGGCGAGCATTCACTGTGAATAAGGTAACGTAGATAGAAGAATATATTGTAGCGAAGCTAGCAGCAAAGACCGATTTGGGTGTTGGTGGACCAATTTGAGTGTTGGGGGATTACATCAGATTTGTTAATCGGTAAGAAAATGCTGAAACGCGGTTACTCCAACCCTGGCATGAGGAGTCAGCATTATCTATGGTATTTATACCCCGGAGGGTTAGGTCATGTGGTCTGTCACTTGCGGTTTGGCATTCGAACTCGGCCGGAGGTCATATTCGACATGATCAAGCTGCAAAGGGGCCACACACACCCGCACTAGTTAATATTTTAGCAGTGCTCTCGTCTAGACAGCAGCGACCCCAGGCAAGATACTCAAGCCTTAATCTCTGCTCGCATAGACTTTCACCCCTTCCTCAGGTTGCCCGTCCGCGGGCATTATGTATATTATACTTAAATAGAACCTCTATTTTTGATACATCCCTGTGCTTTTATTCATTACCCGTTCCCCAGAACGCCACCCTGGCCCACCTAACCATCCCGATTTCAAAGCACCCCATCTCTGAACTACCCCTCTCCCTATTGTAAGCAACTACTGGGGTAACCACCCCCAGTAGGGGTGTTACAATGTGGTGGAGGTGCCGGACACATTTGTCCCTACAATGTGGGACAGTACCTGGGTGTAATTATAGGGTAGTTACACCTACAAGGTGGCATAGACACTAAGGGTATAATTGTAATGATAAGAAGTCAGGTATAGTACTCTTCCAGGCAGGGAATGTGCTGAAATTGTTTCTTTTCTCTTTATTTCCTCTCTTGCATTTAACTAACAACTGGGAAATTCTTTCCAGCGTGTAACACACACTCCGACACTGGATGACCCATACTTGTCAAAACCCACCCCTTGCATCATGCGTTATACGCTGCTATAAGCATACCATGGAATGTAAGTTTCTCTCCTTCAGGTTATGTATATTTTGTTAGTACAGTATATACCATAGGTTATTGTGCATGGCTGAACTTGCTCTAGCCTCTACAGATCCCCCTAGCCCTATTTCTCAAGAGATTAGAAACATACGCGCGGAACTAGCAGCTACACAGGTGTAACAGTTTAAATTCCAGGAATTTGTGATTACTGATTTAAAAGAAATTTCGAATGAGAGCGCGGCACACGCGGAGACGGCAAATCAAATACATCTCCGTTCTGGCAGGATCCTTAACAGTTCAAATCCAAGCACAAGCAGGGTAGAAAGGCAAATAACTATGAACATAGGGACGAACTCACAAACACTGTTAGTAGTAAAATAGATTCAATTGTAGTAGGAGGCACAATGGTCAGCAAAAGAATATCAACACATACACGTTAGTCGTTCACAATTAGAACCGGGTGCCTTTTCAGGAAAACCAGGGGAAAGTGTAAGAGACTATATACATAAGATTGAAATAATAGTGCGCCAATAATTGGGCCAACCAGCACAAACTCAAACTTACCATATTACCTTAGCAGTACTGCACTAAACTAGTACAAGACGTTCACATATAGAAATGAAAACGTCTTGTGGGAAACATTAAAGCAGGGTTTGTCAACAGCCTTCGTCCACGCGGCGTAGGACGTTAGTGAGCCAACAGAGCAATATGCTTATGACGTGATAGCTGTGTGTGACCTGGTTAATTCCGAAATGTCAGAGAAGGAACGCATCAAGCATATTTTGAGGGGTCTTTAACCATCACCAATAGAACAAATCCTGCCCTATAAGCCACAAACAGTGGACGCTCTCGTTCAATTTGTCCGTAGGGTGGAGTCCGGCCGCTAGCTGGCAGGCAAGAGGGTAGACCTGATCAATGCACATGTCGCTCCCTCTAACGTGCCAGAAGATACCTTCAATAAGCATGTATGGGTCATGGTGTCGATTATGGGTGAATTAGCGAAACAGGTGCAAAGTCTTACAATGAACCCCTGCCCTCCACCCCATAATTCTAATCCACAACGCCAATCCGCTAGGAATTATGGACCTCTGCCCAACTTTAACAGAAAACTATGGTCAGAGAAGAACGGTATCCGCGAGGCCCTTGTGTGCCTACTGTAAACGTGTAGGCCACGTAATTGCTAATTGCCAGACACGAAGAAGAAATATAAGTTTTCACGCCCAGCCTGGAAGCAGTCATCCCCCATGCGAACCGTGGCAGCTAATATAACAGAAACCATCAATCCAACAAACACGTTACAAAACATGGGAACATTAAATGGAGAAACGAGAATCGATATTCTCATAGACACAGTAAGCTCGGCGAGCATGATTAATGACAACCTGGGAGGGATAAACAAGCAAAAAACATTTCCAAGTTTGACTTTGCGAACTGCAAACAACAATTTGCTTGTCGCACAGTACCAGGCTAATACTAATTTTCGAATGCATAACATAGAATTTAAAGGGAAGCTGTTGGTAGTAAAACATTTTCCACACAGTTTGCTGTTGGGCATGGCACTTTTTCAGAAACACCAAGCCGTCATAGATCTGAATAACATAATAACGCTGACACCACAGGATTCTAATATGGTCGCCGTAGCCTGTCAACGAAAGCGAGAGTGCCCACTTGAGCAAATCACACTTGAAACCGATACTGAAGAGGTAAACATGAAAGCACCTTGTGAGCAGCATGTAGAACTTCCTCCATTTACCACCACCAAGATAGATGTTAAAATACCGCAACTTTCCACAAACACATTATTGCTGGAACTATGCCGAAGAAACATATTAACATTGTACCGGGACTGTGTAATAATAGTCAGAATCAAAACATAAGTGTTCAGAACAATACTGCCGCCCCACAGAAAATATTGAAAGGGACAACACTAGCTCTCGTACATGAGGTTGCACAAGTGCAAGCAGGCGCTTTTACACGTGAAACACAACACAAATAGACATCAAAGACGCAAAATTTATCATTAATTCCTAACTAGAAGCGGGACAGCAAGAACACGTACGAAATTTGCTCGACAGGTTCAGACATATCTTCACCACTAGCCTACAAGTATTAGGGACCACAAGTATAGCAAGGTTCAAAGTAGAATGGACAAATACTACACCAATTAGACAGAAGCCACACAGGGTGTCCCATAAACAGCGGGAAATAATAAATAAGCAAGTAGAAGAAATGAAAGAGTTAGGAATAATAAAGGACTCACAGAGTAGTTGGTGCTTACCAGCAATTTTGGTCCAAAAGAAATCAGGGGAATATCTTTTTGTGTAGATTACAGAAACCTCAATGCACAGAAAGTCCGCAGTAGGCTATATAGGTCCATCCTGGGCCAGTTTTTGCGTTTATATGGGAAAAGATAGGGAAAACGAGGGTATATGCGGCGGTTCACGGAGGAAAATGCGTTTATATGGGGAAGATAGGGACTACGAGGATCGATGCTAGGCTAGATAGAGGTTGAAGGAATGAGGATGTGCTTTATATGAGAGATACGTGGAATACGAGGAGAAGTGTTGGACTAGATAGGATTTGAGATGTGGAATATGCATTTATATGGGAAAGATAGGGAAAACGTGAACAGATGCTAGGATAGACAGATGCTGAAGCAGGGAGAATATGAACATATTTACAGGAGAGATAGGGGATACGTGGAGAGGTACTAGACTATTCAGGGTTTGAAGGGTAGAGTATGACTTTTTATATGAAGAGACGAGGAAAACGAGGGTATATGCTAGGTTGAGAGAACCTTCAAGGAGGAAAAAATGCGTTTATATGGGAGAGATAGGGAAAACGAGGAGAGTTCTGAGGTAGAGCAGGGACTGAAGGAGGGAGAGATATGCTTTATACGACAGAGATAGGGCATACGAGGGGAGGTGCTAGTGCAGACAGAGGTTAAGGAGTACGGTATACGTTTATATGAGGAATATATGGAAAACGGGGACAGGCGGTATGATAGACAGAAGCTGGGCCACTTTTACGTTTATATGGGAAAGGATAGGGAAAACGAGGGTAGATGCGACAGTTCAAGGAGGAAAATGCGTTTATAGGGGAGAGATAGGGAATACGAGGGCTGATGCTAGGCTAGTCAGATGCTAAAGGAGGGAGGGATACGCTTTATACGAGAGAGATAGGGAATACAAGGAAAGATGTTATACTAAACAGGACTTGAAGGGTAGAATATGGCGTTTTATATGGGCGAGATAGCGAACCGAGGGGAGGTATTAGGCTAGGAGTTTTGAATGATAGAGTAGGCGTTTATATGCGAGAGATAGGGTATACGAGGGTCGATGCTAGGCTAGACAGGGTTGAAGTAGGGAATGCGTCTTATATGAGAGAGGTAGGGGAATATGAGGAGAAGTGCTAGGCTAGACAGGAAGGTCTGAATGACAGTGTATGCGTTTATATGGGAGAAGATAGGGAAAACGAAGGTAGGTGCTAGGTTGAGAGAGTCTTCAAGGGGGAAAATGCATTTATATGAGATCGGTAGGACATATGAGGAGAGGTGCTAGTCTAGACATGGGTTGAGGAGCAGAGTATACGTTTATATGGGAGAAATATGGAAAACGGGAGAGATACAAGGATAAACAGGGGTTGAAGGAGGAGGAATGTAGGGTTATACGGTAATATAGAGAGTAATTCGATTATAAAAATTTTATCATCCAGCGCTGCAACACTTTTATATACTTATTTTCTAAACCTTACAAACTTTATATATGTTAAACTAGGGTGCGAAACGGAGAGAGACAAACTGTATATCGGTTTACAGCGAAGTATACGTCTTAACCTATTGCCACCATGTTTGCTCTGGATCTTCTAATTGTCTATTCATTCCTAACATCATCTAACGTAACCAACAATAACCACGTAACACAACGTAACATAACAGCATGACAAGACGTCGCACTAACATAAGCACGTATCCTCGTAACATCACGTGACATCTCGTAACCAGAAACGTTACACGACGTAACAACACGTACCAACCATGCAACCACGTAACAAAACGTAAGAACAACACGTAACCAACCCATTGCTAAGGCAATCTAAACTAATTCATCCTTCATAACTTAGACAATAAGTACGAGAGCCTAGCCTAGATTAACCCGACCAATCCTAAACGTTCCTCTCATCATCTATTCTACTCAGTCATCGACTAACCTAATCTGGCTAACCAAAGATAACCTCAACTTTCTTTTAGTGAAATTGCAATGTTTTATTCAGGTTTTATTATTCGAGAGTTTTAATTGAAAAGTTTACGTCAACATACCTTTATTTTAGTTCGTTGTAGGCGTCTCTCCCCTTTTTATCTAGGCTTGAGACTAGCACTAGGATTGCTCCTAATGGCAGGGTTACCACCTTCCCTTCCATCTTCTTCTTTCTTCATCGGTCGTCAGCTAGCTGCATATACAGCACACGGATAACCTTCATTTTTTTAAGATTGTAGACTCACGAGAAAATCTTCATATTCGACTTACATTCTCTTATACACTACTTGTAATGCTGTAATGTCCATAGGCGTATGTCGTTATACCGTCCTCAGCAATAATTCTTTTATCGTCGTATGGTGTCAATGTAATTTTATTCACTTGTACTGTGGCAAGAGCATGCTGTCGCGACAGGATCAGATTCGTGGGCGTTCTGATAATTTCTCTGGTTTTAAGGCAGTCAGTATAGCTCTCGAACGTGACGTACTGCTTAATAGCACTACGTTTTATACCTTTAATCTTTTTTATCATTGAACCGTCGATATCTAGGGCATACATTTTAGGTCGTAGCCCTACAAAGCGTTGAATGATTTTACCATTAGCCTCATCTTTAAATTTCCCAAGTACCTTCTTGTTTAGAGGTGAATAGCATATATGGCTTGTAGGATAATCAGCAGTATCTAGGTGCTCAAGAAAACGTAGCTTACCCTGGTACACATCTTCAGTTGTAACACGATGAATGAACGAATCAGTGTCCATATACATAAGCTTCAGGTTTTCAGCTCCATAATACGGTAGCAACACATCATAGTGATACCGGTACATTAATGTCTTGGAGATATCCAACACACTCATACCGATGTATATAGGCTTGTTGAACACGATCTGTCAGGAGGCCATATGTACAGCAGCTAGATTAGAAGCATATATAGTCCTGTCGATAAACGTTGGCTTTGCAATTAACTTTTCCAGAGTCTTCTCATTTGTCACCAGCCGTATATCCATACGATTACGCAGGTTCTCCATAGTTTTTCCCAACATAGCATTGTTGAACAATTTGTAGAGATCCTTCTCAAAATCATTTGCGGCCTGTTGTCGTAGTCTGTTGTTAAATTCCACATACGGTTTTAACCATCGAGACTGTTGGAATTGTAGCACACGATGGATTTTTGTTAACCGTAGTCCATGATCAAGAGCTGCTTCAACGCCATGTAATGTAGTACATACTTATTTGGAGGTCCTAGATGAGGTATCAGTTTCTTTGTAGGAGAGTCCTTAGGCGTCATACACTCAGGCAGGAAAGGTAGATCGTTGTGTAGATCGTGAAGTTCTGCAGGATACTCGATGTCGACTTCTAATATGTAGCCGTAAGGATCATCTTCTTGTAGTCTATCTAAGTCAATTTTTTCAGGTGATACCCACTCAAATCCACCATAAGGGAGAGCGTGACTCAGTGCCCACCCATATTGGTTGTTGGCGTCCTCATAGGTAATAAATTGGGTTGTTCTCGACGGATCAGACTTCTCCATGTAGGTGTTATTAGCCTCTGCATAGCGGTGGGAAACTTGACATAAACCTCCTCTTATACTAGATTCCACCATGAGTAATTGATCATAATCCTTTAACAATTCCAGCTGAATTCCAGTGTACAGTAACATGGCATCCCATGTAAGTCCTGGAGAGGTGAAATAATGTGCAGGTTCGACTTTGTGTGTTTTGAGTGTTTGCTCCCTAAATGTCTCAAAGACATCAGCTAGGAGAAGCACATCAGAGATTAAGTAGAGGTCGCTGTACTCGCCCAGGTTTCTGACATTAAACAGCTCCCATACATTTTTAGCATGATCGTAGTCAGCATCACTAATTTCCTCTTCATTTAATTTATTGTAGAAGGAGTCCTTAGGAGGTAAGCAGGTTTCGTTCAAGACGTCCCATGAAGTGATGTAGTCATAGGGAAATACACCCTTACGGGTCATCAACTTCAACTTGTCTTCTCCGAAGTACTTCAATGTTTCAGGGTACGATGTTAGATTTTTTACCAGCTTATCCAACTTGTACTCAGGAACCGAAAACTATCCACAAACCGGAGCTTTATATCTCCAACATACTTGGAGAATGATATATAGCTTTCTTCAGAGCTAGGAATTACTTCCACCCGCTCACTTGTACATCCCAGCTCCTTAACAATGAAGTGTGAGTCATATCCACTGAGGTTGTGCATGAAGACAGGGATATATTTAGATGTTTTGCAGGCTAAATTACATTCATTATGCAGACTCCCCCGATATTCACCACTGATGTGATCATGGTGGCGTACTTTATAGTTCTGTTCAGTAAAGGTTTTTCCACACAAGTAGCATACTGTAGAGGCGTTAAAATCCATCTGCTGTTGATCTGTAAGTTTCAGGAGTATGACAGATTTGTATATATTATTAATCTCCTTTGCAAGGAATGACAGGTATTCCATAAACTTCTGAGCAGCATCAACACCACGATATACATGAGGGATGCTTAGGAAGGCCAGTTTCCAGATGTTCAACGTTGGTTGATGGTTTAACGTAAACACAGAAGCTCATTGCTGTGTGGTCTTGATAAGGGGTTGTATAGGAAGTTTCAGGACTAAGAATACACGTATGACATGGAGTGAGAATACTCTCAAAATCCGCATAGATGACATAAGGTACTTTCAGCATCCTCTCCACATTTTTAAACTGTACAATTGATTTCTCCTTTGTAGGCATAACTACCCTTGCAACACCATGCTGATTACAGATGGCTGCATGTTCTTCCAGTTTTTCCAGCCCACTTCGTCCATATCGATTGTCAAAATGTGTAAAGCACCACTTACAGGTATATATCACTCTACCATGCTTAGTTTTTTGACATCGAACGAGCTTCTCAAAATTCTTGATATATACATAGTGATGTTTTCCACTACTGTCATTCAATAGCAGGAGGTCACAATGGTCAGGTAGTCCAGTGTCAGCAACCTTTATCGGATACACTTCATGCTTCTCATCCAGGCCGAAAACGTTGATAGACATCCTATTAAGCTTCTCAAATTTAGGTATTTGAGAAAGCGGAGTAGGATAGGAAACACAGCTGAAGTCGTACTTATCTTGAAGTTTCTTATATTTGCTCACCCGTTGAGGCTTGACGCTGACAAATTTGGCTAATATAGAGTACATAAGGCATAGCTCATCAGTTAAATTCTGGATGTTAATGCAGGCTTTTCTTGCTTCAACAGATGGCGGTAGTGGTATGTAGCTACTTCCTTGTAACGGGTTGTACTTGTTAATACGAAGGCGCACCCCTTCCACAGCAAGCAGAGCCCAGTTGCTTCCCTTTAGTTGTGATTCCTCCATTTCAGTAACCAATTTCTTCATTTTGGTTTCCAGCATAGAGTCCAGATCCGTTTCTAGGAAAACAGCTTGATTTCTGGTTTTAAATGTCTTTTCACAGGTTTCTCCGATACTGTTAACAAATCTACACTCAGCTAACAGATTAATTTTCAAACTCTTGTGAATACCAAGTTCTTTATGCACGGCATGGATTATCCGCTGTTTTGCTTCATGCAGGTACATATTCAGATCCTTAGTCGATTCACAACGTATAAAATACGATTTCAAGCGTCCATGGAATGAAGTTTCATATTCTTTCATGTCACACTCCTCCATTGTAGATAACAACTCATGCTTTGTCGGTTCTAATCTACGTTTCTTCTCAGGTCTGTTTATTTCACACGCATCTTCGTGTCGACGACCCTTATAACAGTCTTTGAAGGCTACATTACAATATTTACACTTGAAGAGCTTTTTACAACGTAGCTCATGTCGTCTTTTATCATATCCACGGAGGAACTTCTTACAGCATTTACCACAAGAGTATACTGAGACACTAGGAATGATATCCTTATAAGATGACTTATTCATTTTTCTTCTTGATATAATAAGGTATTAACCTTTCTTCAAGGAAATGTACGCCTCTTCACCTTGATATCACTTAGAAAGCTGATTATTTTCTGAGAGAACAGCGATGTTAACACCTCAGAGATGATCAACAGAATGAATTTCAATGCTAGAGGTTGCTCTATTTATAGAGGAAGCACGAACCTTTATGCATCAATTATATAACGTATTAACCCTTCTTCAAGGAAATGTACTCTTCTTCACATTGATAACACTTTAGATTATTTTCTGAGAGAACGATGTTATCACCTCAGAGATGATCAACAGAATGAATTTCAATACTCAAGTTCGCTCTATTTATAGAGAAAGCACGAACCTTTTTTTAATCAATTATATCCTGATTATTAATACTAAAAACGGTGATGAAGCGTGTAAGCTCTTATATTTCAATTCGTGTTACACTGATGTTCGAGCGTCTCCGTATAGCTTCGTATGCTTAGAGAAAGTGTAAAGTATTGTGAAGATGTATGTATTGTTCGGCTATAATCGTACAGATTCGGAGAGCTTGACTCGTGAAGGTGATGAACGATCCGTCGACAGATCAGGAGGCGAGCATTCCCTCCGCGCAACGAAACCTAGATGCAAATGAAAGAAAATCGTGATAGATGAGAAACCACCCAGACATTCGCCTGCAGACCATGGAAAACCATGAAAAATATGTCAGAGCGAGCGTCCAACGGAACTCTAACCAGGGACTCTAAAAGCACACGTAAAAGATACAAATTATATAGAATGAAAGGAAATCGGTGTCGATGAGAAACCACTCCAGCATTCGCCTGCAGACCAGGGAAAACCCTAAAAAATATGATGTCAGAGTGATCAACCAACAGGAATCAAACAAAGGACCTTAGAAGCACCTAGCTTAAGATGTAAATCAAATAAAAATGCAATAAAATCGTGCTAGATGAGAAACCACCCAGACATTCGCCTACAGACCAGGGAAAACCACGAAAAATATGGCAGAGTGAACAACCAACGACAATCGAACGAGGGAAACCATCAGATTACTCTAGAAGCATAAAGCTGCAAATGAAAGAAAATCGTGATAGATGAGAACCCACTCAGGCATTCGCCTGCAGACCAGGGGAAACCATGAAAAAAAAATCAAAGGTCTGAGCGACTGGCGGATAGAGTGTGCGACCGACAGGGAAATCAAACAAAAGGACTCTAGAAGCAAAAAAAAGATGCAAATGAAAGAAAACCGTGATAGACGGGAAACCACTCAGGCATTCGACAGCAGATCAGGGAAAACCATGAAAAATCGAGATCAGAGTAAACAATTGATTGAAATCTAACCCTGAACCCTAGAAATTTACGTGAAAAATGGATTGAAAGGGAATCGTGATAGCAAATACCACTACAGCATTCGACAGCAGACCAGGGAAAACCATGAAAAATCGAGATCGGAGTAAAAAATTGATTGAAATCTAACGCTGAACCCTAGAAATTTACGTGAAAAATGGATTGAAAGGGAATCGCGATAGCAAATACCACTACAGCATTCGACAGCAGACCAGCGAAAACCATGAAAAATCGAGATCGGAGTAAACAATTGATTGAAATCTAACCCTGAATCCTAGAAATTTACGTGAAAAATGGATTGAAAGGAATCGCGATAGCAAATACCACTACAGCATTAGGCAGCAGACCAGCGAAAATCGTGAGAAACCTAAGGCCAGAGTGCTCGTCCCTACGGGAATCGAATCCGAGACCTCTCGAATGCAAAGTGCTGCCGTTATTGACTGAACAAAACAGTAAAAACAGACCTCATTCGCAGTCGACAATGCTTAAACACGTTAACTTCCACCATATGACGTCACAGTTGGGGGACAGTTTGACTATCGCCAACATGTCGAGACATATACATTTTAGACGTCTCATAAACAAGAGAAGCATATACAGAAGTTTCATGCCAACGTACTCACTACGCTCGCAAAGATAATCTAAAATTTCATCGCTGAAATACTTTGGAAATAGCGTAGAAGTTTTTCCGTCCTTATTTAATTAAATTCGTGTATATACCCTATTATTTAGTGATTTTTTTTCAATAATTTCTTCCTCTCATGTCCATCATTCTTCAAAGAATCAGTGTACAATATGGATTATTATACGTTTTAATGTTCGTTTATTTTTAAAACCGCTGCATTTGCCTGTAATTACGAGCAACAAGTTTTTTCAGATTTACTCAAATTATTAGCTTGTAGAATCGAATTAGGAAATGTTTTAATAAATGTATTGTATTTTTTTAGCTTAAAGTATCTACGTTTTTAAAGTTGCCATGACCGTTATTTGTATTTAGTATAAAGATTGTTATATTTTCATTTTTAAGACTTCCTTTGTTAAAGATAATGTCCTGCAATCTAATTTTTAAATTTCTTTTAAAACCAAAGCGAACGTTAACAACTATAATGGCTGTCTTCATGTATCGGAAAGCTAACATGGCCACTTCAGTCGTCTTTTAGAAGACATGTCGGCAAGGAAGCTAGTATCAGCTGGCGCTTGGTACGGAGGGGAGAAGGCTTGCGAAAGGCAGCTGAGGGGTGGCACCTGGAGAGAGTAAGGTAGGGATGAAAGGCCGGCTTCATGAAGGGCTGAGAGCTAGACGAGACCCTCAGTGCGGCACAGCACGCCGTAAGGGACGGACCTAATGCAGTGTCTGCCCTATACAGCTGCAGCGCGCGTCAGCGTCTTACGTAATCTAGTTATTTACGCTCACTACACCATTTAAATATACATTCATCTAAGAGATATAATATTCGTCAGGATGACAGATGTCCAAACATACATAACAAAGAAATTAGTTGCTGATATAAATGTAATATGGTACGTTCACCATTTTATTTTTAATTACTTTTTTATTTTATTCGAGGATGACTTTGTATTCATGTCACTGGATTCAATCCTAGTCCCCCAGCCCGACTTGGAACAACAATCAATAACGCGCTATAATCCCAGGATATAATCGGTAATAATAATTTTTTTTTTGGTAAAGACCGTCAAATAGAAAGCTCTGTAAACGTATGTATTTCCCCTCACTTCATGGACTACGGTTAACAAAAATCCATCGTGTGCTACAATTCCAACAGTCTCGATGGTTAAAACCGTATGTGGAATTTAACAACAGACTACGACAACAGGCCGCAAATGATTTTGAGAAGGATCTCTACAAATTGTTCAACAATGCTATGTTGGGAAAAACTATGGAGAACCTGCGTAATCGTATGGATATACGGCTGGTGACAAATGAGAAGACTCTGGAAAAGTTAATTGCAAAGCCAACGTTTATCGACAGGACTATATATGCTTCTAATCTAGCTGCTGTACATATGGCCTCCTGACAGATCGTGTTCAACAAGTCTATATACATCGGTATGAGTGTGTTGGATATCTCCAAGACATTAATGTACCGGTATCACTATGATGTGTTGCTACCGTATTATGGAGCTGAAAACCTGAAGCTTATGTATATGGACACTGATTCGTTCATTCATCGTGTTACAACTGAAGATGTGTACCAGGGTAAGCTACGTTTTCTTGAGCACCTAGATACTGCTGATTATCCTACAAGCCATATATGCTATTCACCTCTAAACAAGAAGGTACTTGGGAAATTTAAAGATGAGGCTAATGGTAAAATCATTCAACGCTTTGTAGGGCTACGACCTAAAATGTATGCCCTAGATATCGACGGTTCAATGATAAAAAAGATTAAAGGTATAAAACGTAGTGCTATTAAGCAGTACGTCACGTTCGAGAGCTATACTGACTGCCTTAAAACCAGAGAAATTATCAGAACGCCCACGAATCTGATCCTGTCGCGACAGCATGCTCTTGCCACAGTACAAGTGAATAAAATTACATTGACACCATACGACGATAAAAGAATTATTGCTGAGGACGGTATAACGACATACGCCTATGGACATTACAGCATTACAAGTAGTGTATAAGAGAATGTAAGTCGAATATGAAGATTTTCTCGTGAGTCTACAATCTTAAAAAAATGAAGGTTATCCGTGTGCTGTATATGCAGCTAGCTGACGACCGATGAAGAAAGAAGAAGATGGAAGGGAAGGTGGTAACCCTGCCATTAGGAGCAATCCTAGTGCTAGTCTCAAGCCTAGATAAAAAGGGGAGAGACGCCTACAACGAACTAAAATAAAGGTATGTTGACGTAAACTTTTCAATTAAAACTCTCGAATAATAAAACCTGAATAAAACATTGCAATTTCACTAAAAGAAAGTTGAGGTTATCTTTGGTTAGCCAGATTAGGTTAGTCGATGACTGAGTAGAATAGATGATGAGAGGAACGTTTAGGATTGGTCGGGTTAATCTAGGCTAGGCTCTCGTACTTATTGTCTAAGTTATGAAGGATGAATTAGTTTAGATTGCCTTAGCAATGGGTTGGTTACGTGTTGTTCTTACGTTTTGTTACGTGGTTGCATGGTTGGTACGTGTTGTTACGTCGTGTAACGTTTCTGGTTACGAGATGTCACGTGATGTTACGAGGATACGTGCTTATGTTAGTGCGACGTCTTGTCATGCTGTTATGTTACGTTGTGTTACGTGGTTATTGTTGGTTACGTTAGATGATGTTAGGAATGAATAGACAATTAGAAGATCCAGAGCAAACATGGTGGCAATAGGTTAAGACGTATACTTCGCTGTAAACCGATATACAGTTTGTCTCTCTCCGTTTCGCACCCTAGTTTAACATATATAAAGTTTGTAAGGTTTAGAAAATAAGTATATAAAAGTGTTGCAGCGCTGGATGATAAAATTTTTATAATCGAATTACTCTCTATATTACCGTATAACCCTACATTCCTCCTCCTTCAACCCCTGTTTATCCTTGTATCTCTCCCGTTTTCCATATTTCTCCCATATAAACGTATACTCTGCTCCTCAACCCATGTCTAGACTAGCACCTCTCCTCATATGTCCTACCGATCTCATATAAATGCATTTTCCCCCTTGAAGACTCTCTCAACCTAGCACCTACCTTCGTTTTCCCTATCTTCTCCCATATAAACGCATACACTGTCATTCAGACCTTCCTGTCTAGCCTAGCACTTCTCCTCATATTCCCCTACCTCTCTCATATAAGACGCATTCCCTACTTCAACCCTGTCTAGCCTAGCATCGACCCTCGTATACCCTATCTCTCGCATATAAACGCCTACTCTATCATTCAAAACTCCTAGCCTAATACCTCCCCTCGGTTCGCTATCTCGCCCATATAAAACGCCATATTCTACCCTTCAAGTCCTGTTTAGTATAACATCTTTCCTTGTATTCCCTATCTCTCTCGTATAAAGCGTATCCCTCCCTCCTTTAGCATCTGACTAGCCTAGCATCAGCCCTCGTATTCCCTATCTCTCCCCTATAAACGCATTTTCCTCCTTGAACTGTCGCATCTACCCTCGTTTTCCCTATCCTTTCCCATATAAACGTAAAAGTGGCCCAGCTTCTGTCTATCATACCGCCTGTCCCCGTTTTCCATATATTCCTCATATAAACGTATACCGTACTCCTTAACCTCTGTCTGCACTAGCACCTCCCCTCGTATGCCCTATCTCTGTCGTATAAAGCATATCTCTCCCTCCTTCAGTCCCTGCTCTACCTCAGAACTCTCCTCGTTTTCCCTATCTCTCCCATATAAACGCATTTTTTCCTCCTTGAAGGTTCTCTCAACCTAGCATATACCCTCGTTTTCCTCGTCTCTTCATATAAAAAGTCATACTCTACCCTTCAAACCCTGAATAGTCTAGTACCTCTCCACGTATCCCCTATCTCTCCTGTAAATATGTTCATATTCTCCCTGCTTCAGCATCTGTCTATCCTAGCATCTGTTCACGTTTTCCCCATCTTTCCCATATAAATGCATATTCCACATCTCAAATCCTATCTAGTCCAACACTTCTCCTCGTATTCCACGTATCTCTCATATAAAGCACATCCTCATTCCTTCAACCTCTATCTAGCCTAGCATCGATCCTCGTAGTCCCTATCTTCCCCATATAAACGCATTTTCCTCCGTGAACCGCCGCATATACCCTCGTTTTCCCTATCTTTTCCCATATAAACGCAAAAACTGGCCCAGGATGGACCTATATATCCTAATGTCCGCCTATCCTCTACCGCTCATAGACGACCTACTTAGCTATTTAAGAGGTTCAAGATTCTACTGTACACTTGATCTACTCAGTGCATATTTTCAAGTATCGCTAGCCCAAGAAAATAAGAAGTACTCGGCCTTTTGTACATCAGATGGACAAATCGTATTCGAAACCTTGAGATTTGGGTTAGCAAATGGCCCTAGAGGTTTTACAGAAATTTGAAACAAACTACTAGGGGACCTGCGATACAAAAACACTCATATATCTAGACGATATAATAGTGTTCGCAAGTCTATTTTAGGATTTATTGGCGAACCTCCAAGCAGATATTTAAGATGTTAGAACAACACACCTTTAAACTAAAACCGCAAAAATGATTTTGAATGAATAAAATAAAACTCCTAGGATACGAAATATCAGGAGTAGGCATCGAACCCGATAAAGACAAAATTCAAGCAATTATACAGCTAAGAACCCCAGTGAATGTTAAAGAAGTAAGGTAGGGGTTAGGTTTATTTTCTTTCTTCAGAAGGTTTATTAATAGCTTTGCAGCGGCCGTGAGGCCACTGAATCAGCTAAAAAAAGCAAACCAAAATTTTGTATGGGGTCAAGAACATAAGAAACCTTCCAAAAACTGAAGGATTTAATGGTAAAAGCTCCGGTGTTGGCACATTTTATACCAGGGGCCAAAACCCAAGTAAATTGCAATGCCAGCACGCTCGGCATTGGCTGATGCCTCCTTCAGAAACAAAATGGAAAAATGCACCCAGTGGACATTGTTTCTAGGAGTCTAAGCTTAGCTGAAAAGAATTACAGTGTTTCGGAACAAGAATTGTTAACAATTATGTGCTGTTTCTCGAAATTCTGCCAGTACATGTATAGTTACCCTGTAACCGTAGTTACAGATCGTGCATATCGTACTATTTCACTTTAGCGCTTAATGCACTCAACAGCACGTTACAGCTTAATGCTGCAAAAATTTGACTATACAATTCAGCATAAATCAGGGGTTAAGCACATAGACGCGGATTGTTTGTCTAGGATGCCCGTAAATTCGCCTGAAACCAAAATAGCACAAGAGCAGGAAGATAGAATTACCTGCCTCATAGAACCCATAGAATTAGCTAAAAGGCAAGAGGAGGATCCCCAACTAAATCTCCTAATTCAAGTCCCTAAAATAGCCGGATACGGCGAGTGCCAAACTAGCACGTCAAGCTCCAACATAGTGCTAAAGTGGAAGGTCCTATATCGGAAAAACGCGAGTGGTACAGGCAACACGCGCTTGATAGTGGTACCTGATAGTTTAAAGCACAAAATGCTGTATATTACTCATAACGATCTACTAGGAGAATATTTTGGATTTTCCAAAGCTTTTCACAATATTAACTCGCATTATTACTGAATTGAGATGAAGAGGGACACACAAAATTAAGTAAAAAGATGCACTTCCTATCAGCAGCGAAAAAGATCAGTTAATGAGCGACCCACAGAAATAATGCAACCCATAAAAGTGAATTATACAGGAGCAAGGTACTCCATAGATATGTTGGGGCTTTTCCCAAAGTCTAACACGGGTAACCGGTACGTGATAGCGGCTAGTGACTACTTTTCGGAATACTTGGAGTTAACGGAAATTCCAAAAGCTTCTATTGAGCAGGCAGCCGAGCTTATTTTGGACGACGCCATCCATCGTCTTGGCGCGCCGAAGGATATGCTATCGGACCGAGGATCAGTGTTTATGAGCGAGGTAATACTGGAGTTACTTTAAATTATGGGAACGATCCCGACATTTACAACAGCCTACAAGCCAAAAACCAATGGCATAATAGAGAGGGCGAATAAAACGATCGCTCAGGTTATCAGTAATTATGTGAACTCGCAACACACTGACTGGGATAGCAATTTACAACAAATTTGGTCTGACATTAACACAAGCAGACAAGGTACTACAAAACTCACGCCATTTGAAATTCTATATGCACGGAAACCTGTGCTACCCCCAGGCATTCAATTGCAGGGAACCACTCAAGGTTTTATGCTTTAGCATCTCGGAATATAGCAAAGAGCCAGAGGAAAAACTGTACGATTTAGAGAGGCGACACGTCGAATATAAAGTGGGTGACTTGGTAAAGCTATACACCCCTAAAATGAGGGTAGGCAAAGCCACAAAACTTCTAATGAATTATACAGGACCGTAAAGAATAACGAAACATCCGAGTCCCCTATACTGCGTAATAGAGGCGAGAAATTCCGTAAAACGACAGAATGTCTACGTCAGTAGAATTACACCATATTATGCCCAGAAGAAAGTGAGAGTATGAAAACATTGCAACACGCTACTGCAGACGCACAGTGAGTAAACATAGTCATATTGCCACACACAAATAAACACAATGAGAATCGCCTGCGTACCTCTGTCCATCAATGCACAACTGAAAGTCTTGACATTCCACTGACGAAATGCGTTACATCCACCAGTTGCGCTGCAATAAGGATGGAGGATGAGGCCATCCCCCCCAAAAGCAGAAACAAGGTGAAACGCTAAACCTCAATAATGGTTCTCAAATGCTTAGGATAGGTTAAGTAATAGGATATAACACAACACTCACTATGTCTTCAGACTTCCAGCGTAGTTGAGGTTTGATGCAGGTGATATTCCACGCGTTTCACTTGCGGTGTTTTTTATATTTATAAAGGGAAGTGAAATACAATCTTAAAGTGAAATACAATAGGAAATGCGAAGCGCGAACTTAGTTTATCTTCACATAATTACGATATCGGTTGTTCAGATATAGAGATTTGTACAAAGTGCATTTTTCTCCCAGAAGTTGAAGTTGGGAACATAACTTGATTAAGATTTTAGGAGTTCTACGAAGAACGTCACAGGCAACAAGCATGCATAATTATGAGGATGTTTCGTTGTATGTTCCTAAGTTCGGGAAGTAGAGATAGAAATAATAAGAAACATAGGAAACATACATATGGCTGGAGCGTCTTAGAAATATTCAAGATTTAATGGAAACCGTAAAGTTTAAGTCGCAGCAGTGTTATTTATAGAATTAAGTTATTTTAAGAATAGTTAAAGATACATATTAAGTGAATGGGAGCTGATGTCGCCCCTACACACACACACACACACACACACACACACACACACACACACACACACCACATTTTGTATATATATTGACATCGGCGAAATTTTCCACGCACAGAGGGATAGATAGTAACTGTATAAATACCTAAGAGAAAGATTTAAACTAGTATGGCAATCAAAGGTTATAAATACTAGAACTAAATAAACGCACAGGAAGATGTTAAAGTCGGTGTAACAGGCAATGCTAAGTAAACCGATGTGCAAACAAGTATATAATAAATGTACCGTGGCATATAAGCAAATGATAATCAACAACCTTAACTCACAGCAATGATATATAATACACTGGCATGGCACTAAAAATATAGGAAATTTTGAATCTTGCGTCCTGTGTCAGCATAGTATAAAAATGACTAACACTAAGCCGCAACTGCTGTTCAGTCTGCTTCCCGTACTGTTAGGTCAGGAAAAACCCCTGCCAGTAGTGATAGTGACCGGGGTCGTCTGGAGACCGCTTCCTCAAACCACAGCGTACCAGGCATTGGTGCCTTTGACCTTCAAGGTGAGGAGAGAGAAGGCCGATATTCAGCACCTGATAGAAGGTGAGTCGTCGGGTAACCCGATGATGAACAACCCCATAGATAGGCTGCAAGGTGACCTGGGCTCATTGGTACTCTCCTGAATAGAGAATTGCGGAGGTCACAGGAGACAGCTATCACGATCGGCGGAGATGATCATGGGCGGACACATAGAGGTCTAGCCCTATTGGATAACCTCCTTAACGCTTGTTGTGATGTGGTCACCAGCCACCAGATCCGTGTGCTCGCCCCAACTGATAAGCAACTGCTTGATTATTATAAGACCCTGGAATCGACAGTGGCGGAGGAACACATGTGGTTAACCTCAACAAAGGACGCGTTAATGTCCTACAATAAACTGGTTATAGCATTCTACAAGATTGACCACCGACTGGGGCAAATCGTGAACGGGGCGAATGCAATACTCAACGTAATTCAAATGGAGTTGCAAAACGTATCTGGACAGCAGCATAAGATATTATGGGAAGTACAGATAAATGCACAGAGGGTCGTGCAGATCGTGCTGTTTATGAAGCACATGCATACGTTATTGCTCTGTCGTAATCATCTCTTCCCGCTAGTGTTAATTTCGTACTAAATATTACAGGTATTAGAGAAAAATCTTACTAACCCAGGATGCCAGCTAGCAGTACCTAGGGAAGAGACTCGCGGGTATTTCGATTTGGAAATTACCACGTTCTCCATTACCCCTCCCATAGCTTGATAACAATTAAGCAAGAGAGGCGGACTGGAAACTACGATTTCGTGTACTACCCTTTCGCGTGTCACAACGAAACGTGTTCCATTATCCACGGCGCCACATACGTGGCCGTCAATGGAAGAACGTCCGCCCGATTACCGGTAGACCAATTAAATAATGCGACCCACAGTAGATCACTGTATGGTACATACCCAGGTTTTCGAACGTATAACGTCAGAGAACCTGATTGAGTTTTGCCAGATCCAGTGTCATACGGCCTCCAAACCAATAGAGACAGAGGTAGAGCTAGATGAGTGTGTCATAACTCACCCAGTCAGCCCGGTGGAGATGGTATGCGAAAAGCTACCCACCGTGTGGCGATACCCCACGGAGGAATAAAAATTCATTTGCCCTGCTCGTGTACCTGCTCGTGTGGGGCATGGAATAACCATCCCGAGAAAGTTTCCATCCACACAGAACGGGGAGGGTATCCCGCAAATAATGCACCTGATTCCAGCAAGGTGGTCAACAGTAGGCACCCTAACTATTCACCAATTTTACGCAATGCCTAAATACCAATTGTTCACTACAGATACTGCAGTTAAATCTGCCAGAGGCTCCACCCATACTTACGATACACGAGCTCGATAAGATTATACGTTAATCTCTCTTATGCTGATGACATATGCATTGACGGCTCTGCTGACAATGCTAGCAGCAGTCATGTTAATGAGGAAATCCAGCTCGTCTTAGCAACTAGATAGCATCTAGAGCCCTGGTACACAGAACATGGCCTGATGTCATCCATCTCAAAACAGATGTTCAAAGTGACCTCCATGGAATGCAATGCACGTGTTCACACGTCGGATTATGAATTTTCTCACTCGTTTGGATGTCCAGGGGTAGGTCCGAATATTGTCACAGGCTACGTGGACATGCTGTTGAAGGGTCTGAACATCAGGAACAGGCCCACTGTACACAACGCTATTGAAATGCCCCCATAGGTAAAACTCAAGGGGATTTTGGTCCGGTGATCGAGCAGGCCATGCAACAAATCCTCCACGTTTTATCCAACATCTGGGGGAGATGTTGAGGTTTCGGTAAACAGTAATGCGGAAGTGGGCTGGTTGTTCCATCGTGATGCAACCACATTGCCAGTCGTATTGCCTAAGGAACATTCTCCAACAATGGAAACAGAGTGTTTTGACGGAAATCCAGGTACGTTTCTCCGTTCAGACGTTGTGGAAGAAGAACTGGCCCAAGTAGGAGGGCGCCAATAATCCCTGCCCAAATATTGATGCTGATGAGACGCTTCAATTATTCCGTGAGGATTTCCTGTAGACCACAGATGACGATTATGTAGGTTAGTGATGCCATCTCTATCAAAGATCACGTCATCGATGAAGAGGACTAAAGACAGAAATCCCACAGTGATGATGGTCTGTTTGCACAAACCAGGGACAGAATCCTTCCCGTGGAGGATTATCCGCCGGTGATAATCCCTGCATACGCTGGAGGTGATAGGGATAATGACGGTTGTCATGTAGGATACAGATAACCGTCCTTTGGCTTACACCGTGTTGGCGAGCCAATTGCCTGGAGCTTGTGCTAGGGTTGTTCTCAATATGGATTAAACCTCCTTAATCGGTTAACAAATCCATTGCCCATCTTACGCTTTACAGGTCAAATCCTTCAGCTTTTATTTGTTGCTCTGTGCTTAATAGTCTCTGCCCTAATGCTTAATTTTTGTGGTGGCACATAATGGTACTCTGTAACTTTGCGCACATATGCTAGGGCAACATTCACTCATTTATGCTTTTAGCTATTTGATTCAAGGAAAGTCCTCTAGTGTGTGTTATAGTAGGGGTTTAGTTGGTGCCTGCTTCATGATTTGTGTTATTGTATGTTGCCTATTGTGGGATAAAATGTTCAAATAAAACTTGCGTTGAAATAGGATATTGATTACGTTAGAATTCGCCCGAAACCTTTTCCTGAGTTGGTAAATACCTTCTGGTTATGCACTCATCAGTATACGTATCCTAGTGGCTCAAATTAATGCCAGAAGCAATTCAGAAACTCTTCGTGCATTAAAGGACAATTGCATTTGTGGAAAACCGCTGTCAATAGTAAACTTTATTATGGTCATACATTGATAATTGCTTCCTCTCTTTCTTTGCATTCCTCATCAGAAAGCATTTCTTTTGTATAATGGTAATGTGTATATTGTGTTTACGTCACCCTAGAAACAGCAGAAAATTGATTGCTGAAGTTTCTCTCGCAGAATGGAGCATTGAAGGCAGTATTGGTTACCTGAAAAAAAAGTTCAATTTATCGAAAGATTGTGGATTTTGGGTTAATTTGCATGTAGATGAGATTTACATAAATTCTTGCTTAATTTTAAAGTCCTTGTAGTTTTTGTCTCGTCGTGACAATCCTTTGAATGTAGCCAAAAGAGAACAAGTATATATGTTGTCTGGAATCACTTCAAAATACAAGGATGTAGTTACTGTTGTTCCAGTGAGTAGTATGTCAGGTGAAGAGCTGTATAATCTCATTCTGAGAGCCATTCAAGAAACAGAGGAGCTAGGTTTCAAAATAGTTGCTCTAATATCTGTTAATAACTCTGTAAGTAGGAAGGCTTATAAATACTTTACACTAAGCTACACTAACCAGTATAGAACCAGGATATAGTAGATAGTGGTAGGTAACTGTTTTGTGCATTTGGTGCCTTACATATAATTAAATGCATTAGGAACAAGTGGGATAACAGGTATAACAGTCACTGCCTAACATATCCATGTTTTGAAGAAAATGAGTCTGTTTGCCAAGCTAAGCTCGAACAGCTTGATACAGATTGATAAAAATGAAAAAAACTGTTTTATGAAACATGGTGATCCTCTGTCTTATAAAGCTGGGTACTCTTCTTCAATAGAAAAACAAGGTGTAAGCCTTGCGCTTGCTATTTTCAATGGGAAATTATAGCTGCATTACAGTTTGTGTCAAAAATATTGGGTCTTTTTCTGGAGCTGAAGACACTTGCACGTTTTTTTAAAATAAGCTGTACATGGTGGAAGCTAATGAATATGAAAAATGCATTTAAACCTCAGTGATTCAATGATGAGTACAGCGAACCAGAAAGAGACAGTGGGGACCTACAGATTCAGTTTTACAGAGGCTAACTATCTGGCTAAACGCATGGTGGAGTAGAGTACTCAGAAAAGAGTACCTTTCTTCCTAAATGCTTCAGGCATTTATAATAAGTGTGGATGCAGTCATTTGAATGATACTTTATATATTTTCTTTGTATTAGGCAGATTATATACTACTCTGTAAATTCCAAAACCATGTGCTTGAAGGTGGATTAGGATATTATAGACAGCTGTGCGGAGGAAACTTCCACATAAACTATTTGCAAGTAATTGCGAGTGAGAGAAACCTGAGATTTAAAAGATGTTGTTCTCTTAGCTACTAAAGCTTGAAATCTCTCTTAACACTTTGTTACATTGTGATGATGTAAAGGTTCTTGTCGATACAACCCTTTTTACTTCAATTTTGAGTCGTGATTTTCCTGTAACCTATGTACCAGAAGAACTGCTTCCAGTTTTGAGTTACGTAACAGGCTACATAGTAGGGCGTGAATTGAGGCAGTAAAACTGTGAAACTAGTGTTTATGGATGTAGCATGATGCAATAGTGGATGTACAATTGCCAGCTGTATGTGATTTAATTGAAGCACTTGGTAGAGGCAAGCTGAAGTTTCCGACAAAAATGTTTTGTCATGTGTGTCTATTGGTATCTGTTACAAATTATTTCTAATGATTTTTGATGCTCTTAGCTTGTAAGAATCAACTAGGAATTTTAAAGAAGTTGTGTTCAGGTATGCTGAAGCCAGAACCGGCTCAAGGGGGAGACGACCCGTGCCACCACACAGAGCGCCAAAGTCTTAAAACATGAGCAAGATATTTGAAAATAGAAAGAAATTACAAATCATGGCTAAATTCTAGCGACTCTCTGGGGATTTTTTCTCATGAAAATGGAAACAAATGAAACGCCAGAGTTTGTGTGACCCTCATTGATGAATACCGTCAAAACATTCCGTTCACGTCAGTTGTTTAACAATAAGCATCACGTTTATAAACAGGAGTTTCAAGCCACTATAGCTTCATCCCTTTCTCCTGAGAGATGGTAGCCGCAATAGATCTCCCGCAGGTCGCAGTAGGCGAGGAGTTCCCATCCGGTCTTTACCCTCTAAAAAGGAGGATTATTATCCAACGCAGTTGACCGTCAAGTGTGTTTTCGTTTTGAGTATGTTTTAAATCTTTTAATTTCCTGATGAAGGAATAAACCCGAAATATTGAACATTTTTATTGTGTGCCTTTGCCTGTTTTTATATTTCGCCCACAACTATCTTGTTCTTTTACCATGTACTTGCAATATAGTTGTTACATTAATTATACGATAATAATAAATAAATTAATAAACTAATTAGCACTCTACGAAAGTGTCCGCTCACCTATATTAACATTGTTACATTCATTGAACTCTTAGATTGAAGAAAATGCCTTATTGTTTAGCCATTTTTCAATAAATACTTTGAATTTATTAGATGAAATTGTGGTAATATGACCCGGAAGTTTATTAAACATGCTTAGTGGAAGATATTTATGGTATTGTACATTTTGGATAACCTTGAATATGGTAGGCGTATATACAAATTATTTCGTGATTCATAGCTATGTATTGTCTAAGTGCATAATTTTGTAAGTTTTCTTTAACAAATATCGTAGAATGGGAAATATATAAACTAGCACAGTTATGATTTGCCATCCTTCGGAAGGGACGTAAAGTCGGTGGTCCCGTGTGGTAGATTTACGGCACGTAAAAGAACATCAAGCCTGATAAAGATGCCTCTGAGCAAAATTACCAGTCTTTCACGCCCAATATAAAATGGGACGCTAAGGACTACAGTAGTTAAAGAGCTTCCATAAATAAAATTCAATTTTTTAACAGTCGTGATTTTCAGTTTTTTATAAAATTCCCTTCAAAGATGATTATAATATTCTAAATTAGCTATATATATATAATTGCCTCAATGTCAAACCTGGGGATAAGCTTTGCTTTTCTCGAAAAGGTGCTTTGCGTCCTAGGTTTCGATTTTTATGAGAGTACTGCTGTGGCGTTTGGGGATAACTTAATATATTTTATAACGCAAAAAACAAAGAGGATGTCGGTGATACACCGAGCTGTTCTAAGCAGAGGACTAAGGCTAACAGCTGATGGCTCCCGCTGTAACTAAGTTGGTCACTTGACCTCCTTTTTTCGCTCACCCACCACGGCCTGTATTTCTGTCAGCCTCGATAGGAACACAGATTTTAATTTTCGCATGTAACATTTGGTTGCTTCAAGCACACACAGCTTCCGGATTAGCATCAGAAAAAAGAAAAGAAAGGCAAAAGTTCCTAACAATCCCTTAAAACCTCCCAAAAATATCTTAGAAGATTTAACATTTTAAGACCACTCTCCTCAAATAACTGGGGAGCTGATCAAACTGTTTGGATGAGAACATACAAGTCAACAATACGGTCTAAAATGGACTATGGAGCCATTATATACCATTCAGTTTCACAAACTACACTTAAAATGCTAGACTCTGTACAAACTAAAGTACTCAGAATAGCTACTGGAGCGTTTTATACCAGCCCAGTCGTCAGTCTCCAGATCGTGTCTGGTGAGATGCCATTAACCTCTTCATGCATGAAGGTATCATATGATAACACATTATTTGATTTCCTTTTATTTCACAAGTATGGCATTAGGACCACCCATGACTGCATGCAGGTAACGTTTGATACCAGAACGTATTGCTACAAAAGTGCACAAGGGTGCAGCACTCTCTGGATGCAGCAATATGTCTCGAAGGAAAGAGTGTGCAACACCTTATTGGAAGTACTGGTTTGCAGAACTCTGGAAACATGTTTTACATAAAAATTCATATTATAAAAGGGCAAAAAAATAGTATTTGAAATGTACTTATCTATTATTAGTTACTATGGATAAATAATTTGAAATTAATTAATTGAAAATAGTAATAATATCGGAAAATAGCGATGTGCACAAATGATAATATTATGCATTTAGATGTGTTGAAGATTTTGAGGTTATCTAACCATTTGTAATTTTACACCATAGTATTTCGATTTAATAATCTTGTATTCTTGCTTATAAGAATTATTTGAGTATTTCAGGTACGTTAATACAAACTTTTAATTTAGTAAAAGCCAGAAATATCAATTATCAACGGAGGAGATGGTGAAATTACTTCTGAAATTACTACCACCTTCAGATTCTGAAAGAAAGCATCTTCTGAGAGCTGTTATAAGGGAAATGGGAGAAGAAAGTTTGCTTCCTGATGAACACCTACATTAGAAGCAGAAGAAAATGGAGCTAAAAGGTGGAATATAAAAGAAAGATTCCTGATTTCTATTTCTGGTCCATTTAGTCAACATGTACATGGGTAGAATGGACCTTCTGGATCCTATGGTTGATTGCCCATTTGCCCCAGTAGTTCAAAAGTAAGAAATGGTACTTGAAGTGCTTTCCACATGATTAATATCATACTAATAAATGTATAAATACTTTATAGAGATATTAATGGCAATAAATGTTATTTTGTGAAATTCAGATTTATTGTGTTTGATAATGAATATGGAAAGAAGAGAGGGCAACCTTGAAATGACGCTGTTTCTGATCCACCACATGAGAAACACACAGCTGTTCTAAATACAGCAATTGCTAACTTAATATTCTATGGAAGAACTTATTATTTATGGAAGGTGACTAGGAAAAGGCAATGCGTTGTCATGATGACACATGTAAACGAAGAACGAGATGTAAATGCAAGAAATGTAATACGCCCTGAATGTACCAAGAACTTCCATATGAAGTAACATACATGCTACTCAAATGTTTCACTTTTGTAAGCTGTTTGCATGTTTGTATTGGAGCCTCAAATGCATAATGTATACATATGATACCACGCTCATAATTTGTTAAAAAATAATAATATACATTGATGAGCCTGAAATATTATTTAATGTAGATTTGACAATTTTAATCCATTAAACATTTTTTCTCTTGTTCCTTGATAATTCATGCATTAAGAGAATAAACATCGAAAGAAAACTCTGTCACTTCGCTACGCCCTCAGAACAGCTTCTACTGGTCCTTCATCTACCTACTCGTGTCTGTTTTCCAACAAACACTTGAATAACTATCCAGAAAACAAAATAAACTGAATACCGTCAAATATACGTATCTACAGATACTGTAAGTAATTAGATAATGCTATACCCTCACTTATAATGAGGGATATTCACAGTTTGTCACCCTGGATGATTTCAAAACCTCAGATCAATCAACAGGTAGCTCATCATAATAAAAGTGAAACTTTTGACATGAGTTGCGTTATTTACACAGTGAAATTAAAAACAGACACAGTAATTATATAGCAATCTACACAGATAGCTCAAAATCAACTGAAGGTTGCGGCTGCGCTATTACAACAGAAAATGAAAGAAACTACTTCAAACTATCTGAAATCCTGTCTGTATTTTCATATGAATTGCACGCACTACAACTTATACAAAATAAAGACAACAAATGCATCATCTTTTCTGATTCCATAAGTTTGATAATGGCTATAACAAATTCTTGGACAATAAAAACGTTGATACAAGACTTACAAGTATTATACCACGCTCTTCAAGCAAATGGAAAAGAAATAATTTTTACCTGGATTCCCTCATATTGTGGAATAGGAGGTAATGAGAAAGCCGACCTTGCAGCCAAGAAAAGTACTACATATGGAACTAACCCTAACCAAATTCCAGTGCCCCATCGAGATATTTTTCCAATTGTTAACATGAGAATAAAAGAACAGTGTGTCAATAACTGGACCGAGAACTTCCCTAGTCGGCTTCACACTACCATAGCAGCATCCAACTACACGGAACTCTCAACAGAAAGAAGAGATCAGGTTAAAATTACTCGTCTAAAAATTGGTCATACAAAATTAACGCATTGCTATATACTTTCAAGAGAGGAAGCTCCTACATGTGACACATGTAAATGTCTTCTAACAGTGAAACACATACCCATGGATTAACCACAATGTAATTCAGTCAGAAAGAAAAGTTGCATACCAAATGACATCCACAGCACTAAATGGAATAGAGTATATTTCAGCAGTGAATTACTACCTTATAAACATTTCTGTATATGATTTACTGTAATTCACAACTTATATAAACTTCTAATTGTTATACGTATCAATTGTGTCTGAGGTTAACATCCTCAACCAATGTACTCTAAAATGTTTAGATTAAATACTGCTTGGTTCTCTGTATTGTAACTTGTATGTGTAATGTGGTCGCAATATAACCTCGAAGTTATGTGACCTTAATTAAAGAAAATTAAGAAAAAATCCCTTTACGTTGCCTAAATGCTACTTCCAAGTCTTTTAGTCGCTTCCTTTTCTTCCCGTTCTTTTCTTTCTTGTTTATCGCCTGTGTGTGTGCGTGTGTGTGTGTGTGTGTGTGTGTGTGTGTGCGCGCGCGCTTGTGTCACCCGTGGTCGAGCGTGTGTCGCTCATATCCTTGTCAGTCCTGTTATTCTTATGGTATATACAATGTTCGGCCAGAGAGTATAAAACGGTTATATGTTATTGATTTGTTTAAAGAGGCCTTGATCAAAAGTTTCATTAGCGTCTGATTTACACTGTGACGATATCATTAAACTAAGTACCCAAAAATTGATAACGAAGGTGGTATTTAAATTCTCACTTTACATTTTTTGAGATGCTGTAATATAATTTCGAAAACTTTGGCTGTATCATATTTTATAACATTACTAATTTGATCGAACCAGGAAGATGTATTTTATATGAGCAATGTTATCATAGCTGCCATAATCACACATAGGTGAGTCTCTTTTAGAAATTTTATAAAGAAAAGCAGGTGTATATGCAATTCCAAACCTCATTCTTTAATATACGGATAAACCTTGTCTGTTAATCTTGACGTATTTAAACCCTGGAATAACATTCTTGCTGTGATTTACTACTGGATTTGTGGACATAGACTTCCAGTTATGAAGAATTCCATCCGTTATGATCTTAAGACCGTCGATAATAGGAAGCTGAATGTTCGCAATGGTTCCTGATTCTCTTGAAGCTTTTGCTAACGAGTCCACTCTGTCATTTCCTGGAATGATTGAGTGGCCAGGGCTCCAAACAATTTTTATAGAAATGCCTTCACTGTCTCCTTTGTAAATAACATGTTTTATTTCGATTTCTAATAGGTTCAGAGTTTTCAAAGGTCTGTAAATATGATATTATTTTTCAATTTTTTCTTTCTAATCTAAAAAAACGGCAACTCTGATAGCAACAGTTTTGGCAGAATAAAGCGACCAACTGTGATCTAATTGTATTAATCCACGAAGGTTAAACATTTGATGCCAAAACGCAGTTCCAACACCGTGACTTGTCTTTAGATCCATTAGTAAAAAACCAGTTCCAATTTTGGATGGGATGCAATTCATTATATTAGGAAAATATCTTCAGGATCTGGAAATCACGAGATTTATCAAATACATCAATATCTACATCGAAGTTGTGAAAATGTATAATCCAATCTATACAAAACTGACGGTGCCGAGGAACAGTTGTAATATTCCAGATATTATTGAATTTGTACCAGGAGAAGAATAGAGGTATATCATACAAGTTAACTTGATTACAGCCTGCCTTATGACTGTGGAATATTTCTAGGGATATATGCAATCTGTCTTGAGTGTTAGTGATTATTTTGCTGATGAACTTCGATGCTAGAACTTTTTGCCGAACAAGTAATGGGATAAATCAAACTTTATTTAAAGTGGATTGCTTCTCTAAAATACCAGATATTTGCCGAACAAGTAATGGGATAAATCAAACTTTATTTAAAGTGGATTGCTTCTCTAAAATGCCAGATATTCCCAAAATTAGTTTTGCAATTTTTTACACTGGCGAATTTGATTTATTCATTGGAACAACAGGTGGTTTGTGGAATATAATGCACTATTCGATAATCGGACGAACGATGTTATTAAAAAGAGTCATCAAGGCTAAAGGTTGAGCACCACAATCTCTTCCAATAAGAAATCTGAAGATATTCAATCTGCTGTTTAAGTTAGTGATAATGTTTTCAAAACGGGGTTTCCAAGAGAGCTGGTAGTCCAGAGTAATTCCTAAGATTTTTATAGAAGATTTGGGAACAAAAAGTTTGTTTCCAAAAGATAATCTTAAATCAGAAGATGGCTTTAATTTTTTTAAATATAGTCCATTAGGTTTTAGAGAATTTTACTTCCAAACCCAAGCCATTGAAGTAACGTATAACTTCCTTCAGAGAGATTTCAAACTGCAATTTATCTTCCAATGGCTTTTTGTGGAATGTAGATGAAAAAAACTAAAATGTGATCTGCATACAACCAACCCTTAAAGATCTCATTAAAGCAAGAATGAAACTGAGAAATATAAACAGTATATAAAATTGGACTGAATGCCGATCCCTGGTGTAGTCCCATTAAAGATTGTCTAATTATATACTTATTGAATCTGGGATGAAAGGAGATGACTGTCTGATAAAAGATTATATTATATGGATTACGCTGGAGGGAGTTCTAAATTATTTAGGTTTTGTATCAATAAAGGTAGCTGAACAGAATCATAGGTGAGATATATCCACGCTTAAAGCTTGGACCACCTGTTTCTTCTGAATAGCGGAAAGAATATCCATGGTGATGAGGGCAAAGTTGTTCATTGTTCCATATCCTGGCCTAAAACCATACTGCCCCTTAGCCAAAAACCGTATCTTTCAAGAAAAAAATGTAATCTCTTCATCAACGCTTTTTCAAATATCTTTCTGAAGACACAGAAGAGAGCAATAGGACGGTAACCATAATTATTTCTTGAATTTTTATTACGTTTAGGCACCGAAATGATATAACAATACTCCCAAATTTCTGGAAAACTGCTGTTTTTGGAATATTTATATAAACTTTAATTAGTAAATCTAAATATTCAGGAGGCCTGAACCATTATGTGTGTGACTTTATCTAGTCCTGAGCTGTATTTATATGTGCTTTGATAATACTCTCCATTTCTGCTAATTTGAAAGTTTCGATCAAAAATTGAGTTAGTTTATGGCCAAACGGATGCTTATGAGAATAGTTTTCAGTATTGTCAAATGCGTTTAAAGAAACATAGTCAGGGATATGAGTGTGCGAAGTTCAATATCATCAATTGGAGATTTATTTGAACTGTCCCTTTTAGTAAAACAACGAATGGATTTTCATATAAAAGCTGTGGGTTTAAAATCAGGGGATAATTGATTACAAAATTTGATCCAACGCAATCTTTTTTATTCTTGGATTATTCTTCTTGCAGAAGCTGTAGCATTTTTAAACCTAATTATTTTTCTAAGGATTTACATTTCTGAAAGTGTCGAACGGCGTTTCTCGAACAGCTATGGCTTTATTGCATTCCACTGTCCACCATATAGGTCTTTTTAATAAGTTTTCTTCCTGACTGCCAAACTAAAGCATGAAAGGTGTCCGTATATACATTTAGTGTATCATAGATGAACTGGAAGGAATATTCAGCTTCAACATTCTCTTTATTTTGAAGTGCAGACATAAGGAAATGCTGGATTGATTTCTATTTATCTTTAGCTGGCAAATTGTGACGACATTCTCAAGAATATTTAGTCTACCATTTCTTATGCTGACATTAATTGGGAAATGGTCACTACCCAGAGTGTCAGAGGATACTTCCCATTCAGTAGAGTTCATTAATGATCCTGAAACAAAAGTTAAACCAGGAGAGGAATCTTTCTGACCATATGAACCAATCCTTGTTGGAGATCCATAATTTAAAACATAGATGTTACATGACGACAAGTATCGAATAAGACAGTCAAAATCACCAGATGAAACTTTATCAACTCTAAAGGTGTAATTAAAGTCACCTAAAATCATAGCTTTATCAACTGAAGAAAGTTGAAAAACGTTTTTCCAATATTAGAGTGGAATATTAGTGTTTGAAACTTTATAAACAAGGAACAGTTGAAGATCACTAATAACAACTTTTATTACTTGAATCGAATAATCAAGTGTGTTAAACATTTCATATTGAGTCAAACATTAGCCATTCTTTATTGCAACCAAAATACCATCACCTCTAAAATCACGATCTGAACGAATTACTTTATAATTCCGGATATTAAGTCTGGAATTGTCTCTTAACCAAGTTTCTGTAGTTAGAATAAAATCATATTTATGAGGATTATTTAAATTCTTTAATTCTTCTTTCTTGTTTGTAACACTTCTGGCATTCCAATAGAGTATGGAAAGATCTGTTATTCTATTGACCATTTGATGGAAGTATTTGAGATTTCAAAATCTTTTATATTTCTTGCCTTAGTTTTGATAAACCAGTCTTAATATTATCAGGATCGCTCTGTAAGATCATAACAATTGTCTTTAAAAGCTCATTCTGCTCACTGAGATCGACCAAATTAACAGCACTAGAAGGAGTTGTTTCGAAGTTGTATTTTCCGGAAAGCTTCAAATGTTTACAAGGAGAAATCAATGGGATAGCTGAAGAGTGTGATCTGCCATTAGGAAAAACCTAAACTTTGGAGATATCAAAATGATTTCTACCAATTTCCGGCACCTCTTGACCTGGAGAGTCTGATTTTCTCTTAATCACTTGGCTCGACCGACTTCCTTTATTGTTTGCAGATTTATTAAGCGAGACTTGAGACACATTATTGGCTTGAAAAACTATCAGATTTTGAGAAGCTATTTGACTTAACATATAGAGACTCTTGATTGGTTTTTCGCTTTCCTGTATAATAGAGTTAGCATATGGATTTTTTTTTGTGTTCATTTTTATAGCTTCAGACCTGGATATTCTAAGTTGCTGGACTTTCAGAACTTCTTGCTTTATTATATATTTGCTGCAAGATTTATAATTGGCCTTGTGGGATGATCGACAATCAATACATTTAATAAAGAATGCCTCACACTTAGAAATACTGATTTGTTCCACATGGCAGACACGATCTTGGGTTCTTACTAAATTTTGCTGGTTGACAAATTGCAAGTAGTTCTTGCACTGCGAAGGTTTGTCTACATATTCATCTACTTGACAGGAAGAACCATAAAGAAAAACTCCCTGAGGTAACATCGGGGCTCTGAAAGTTAATAATACTGACTGAGTGGGAATAAGTTTGGAATAACTTGTTCATCAGTTACCTTACGGTGGAATCTATGCGCATTTACTATTATGTAACCTGCATTTGTTCTGGACATTTCTTGAACTTCTTTTACAGGAAGACGGTGTCCACTCCTCTCATAATTCCTTTTTTCATGATGTTATAAGATCGGATAAAAGACCTGACATTAAAGGTTTCATCAAAGTCAGAGGAAAGAAATTTGTTTGCCTCAGAGAAGGATACATAACATATTTCAAATTTGTTTCTACCAGCAGATTGTGCCTTAAAGTTGTTCTGAAACAGCATTTTACTATATTTCGTGGGATGCATCCTACTTAAATTGCCATTATTGCTCACTATATTCACGAAGAAATGGCTGGAATCTCTGTAATTGTACATGTATTTGTGGTTTGAATTAGATTGATTCAAAGTTTCCTTTTGTTTATCGAGATGAGCATCAATACTACATGGAAATCAACATCCGCTGGTCCTATGTTCAATTCCATTTTAGTACACAAAGGGCAATATCAGGTTACAATCTACTATTTATACTAAGTTAATTAATAAACATACCGTAAAAAGAAACAATAAGAAACTACACAAACGAAATAACTAAATAGCGTACTTAGATATATCCAGAGAAACAAGCGAGGCAGTCAGTTTATGCGTCTAACCAACGGTTATATGCGTGTACTGAGATATTTTATGTTGGTGACATTGTCTTCAGCTGATTGATAAGCGGCAGTGCAAAATGTTTTAACTTGACGTCGCACTGGTATGCTATATAATTGCCAAAAGAGAAGAAATTGTGTTCAAAATGCAGTGGATTTAGGTAGGTGATAAGAATACGACGTAAGTACCCACTGGTGGAGCCATATTTGATAACATCTTACAAGAATGCAAATCCCAGATTACGAAATTTCCGCCTCCACAAACAGCGCTTTACGCGGAAAACATTTGCTGTTTTATTTTGTTAAAAACATCTCTTGGTGATATTTATTAAAATGTCATGTGTTGCAGACATAGGCATGATATATTAAAGGTATGTTCTGAATTTTCTATAAATAGCCTATGAGGTCTTCATCATTGTTTAGTTTTGTATACCCGGGAAACCCGCCAAACTGGTTTGTGAAATATTTTTTGTTTGTTGGACTCCGCAGTAATTGAAGTAATGTACTTTTGAAATCTGTGCATTCTTTTGTTTCTCATTAGTTCATGCAAACATTTTGGGTATATACCACAAATTGCAATATGAAGGCTTTTATATTCAACTTTTTAACATTAAACTGTCACCGCAAGCTCTTGTACGAACCATTTATTGTGATTAAAAGAAATGGCATAGCAAAATAACATTTTGTGTGATTAATTTGTAGATTAACTAGTAGGGAAAGTTATGCTATTACTACATCTAAGATACTTTCACGGAAAGATACATTTTTGCATTAATGTTATTGTGAATGTGCCTTTTAACTGTTTGTAGTAGGGGATCTTGCACACGAGGTTTATTTTCAGCTCAAAGGGTTTATCGGGCAAAGAGGTTCAGGAGATCCCTCGAGCAGAGCTCGGTATATTGAACATGTCATACAGCAAAGAATCTTTAGGAATCACATTGCTAGGTTTGGTGGGTTCCTTAGATAAAAACCATGCAGAACAAAATTTTTATCCTCTTATCATAGTTGCAAATCATGCAGGTAAATTTCATGTATATAATTCAGCTTAACCATCTGGCAGGTACACTTAATTCTGTCGCACAAGCAGGGGTGCATTGTAAAGTTTACAACATGGATATTTTAAAGTAATAAGACATTTCTGGGAAAGTTGGTTAATGTATTGAGGGACACAGTTAAATAAGTTATTGTGGGATGCTCTGCCAGCAACTTTAGTTATTTGAGCTCTTGATGAGACTATTTGTCCCATTATTCTGAGAAATGTTCACTGTCATTACATATTTTAGGATTTCATCAATAATGTCAAGGTCAATTATGTCTGGGAAAGCATTAATTTTATCATCGATATTCAACAAACTCTTCTTTGGACCTGGAAGAATTTTCACAAATTGTTTTCTTTGTTTTGAAGTTGTTTTCTCTCTCTTCCAGTGAACTTCTGCACATCATCTTGCTAGTCAAGATTTTTGCCATCCACCTCTTCCTGCTGATTCACTATTGTGGTTTTCTGATTCAAGTTCTCGTCACTCATAGCTGCATTACTTTCCTCCGTTTTGTAAAATCTGCATAGGTTTCATCACTTTCTTCAAATAATTTATGAACCTGTTTGTCCAATAAACCCTTTGAGCTGAAAATAAATAATACAAATAACAAATAAACACACATACACAGATTTACAAATTAAAGGGTGCTACTGTTCTGAAAACCATCAATTAAGTGCATTTTACTCGTTATTACACTTAACCTCTGCATATTGCTAACTCCTAGAATCAAGCATGTATCCGTTTCAGGAGCAGGTGCATGTTGTACTTTTTACAACATTCAACACCTCGTTACTTAGAATGCCATAACCCAAATAAGAACATTAAACAAAGTAACAGCAACAGTTACCACATTGTCGAGTAAGCATCAACAAAGGAAAACATTGAACCGGTGATGCAATACCTCAAATTTAAGAACTTGATGAAGCATGTTGTACTGTTTACAATGTCATACCTGCCAGAAGATTAACATAAACACATTATATGTATTAAGCAGATATAAAATTATGAACTTATGCTTACGTAGTGTGTTCATCACTGTTGTCAAGGAATAGAGTAATAGACCTGGCTTACCTACTTGCAGCTGTACTTAAAATGTGTTAAAAAGTAAGGACTTTCTGCTCTTAGTTGGTCTTCAACAGCAATGGAAGTGATGTCCTATATGTCCTACAGATGTCACTCTTTGTCCTCCTGTAGCTCTAACGCAATGCTGGCAACATATGAATAACTAATGCTGCCAGAGGCGGTAAGATACTGGGCCTCAAGGCATAGCCGAGGGATTGAGGGCCCTCAGCCTCAAAGCGTAGTCGAGGGATGTTTTTTAGAAGGAGAAAAGTGTAGTAGTTGTGGCGTAGTCGAGGGATCTGCGTGTCTTAAACTGGAATGATTCACAACAACAACACATCACTTACTTCGCAGATTTCAATTCTTATTTAGGTTGGCAGTTTCCATTTCGCATATGTTTTAGCGGGAAGATGGCTACGTTTGTTGTGTTCATAACGCAATTTTCCTATAAAAGTAAAACATTTAAAAAGGGCGGGTTGGAGGGCACAAGCTATTGTCGAGAGCACATCTACTACTAAAGTCACTCTAAAGGTAATTTCCTTTTGCTTTTATAAGCATTTTGAATGAAGACCAACTAACTTCAGCATAGCCAAAAGTAATGTTAAAGTGATAGAAATACTTTAGAAGTTGTTTTAGTAGGATGTCTCCTCTAGACCTGGTGCCCACCTGCCAGCCCCTTTAAGGTGCCTTACTTTTATAGCAGAATTATGCTGTAATGACAACAAACGTCGCCATTTTGTTGCTACTGCACATGCATGATGGGAACTGCCAACCTAAATGGGAAGCGAAATCCACAGGTTGACGATATTTTCCCTTCTTCATTTTCTGCTGATATAAAATAATTAGTAATTAACCTAAGCTTATATAAAATGAAACCTAATCTAAGGCTAACCTTCTGTAAGTTCAGAAACCTAAGCTTATACCATAAACATGGAACATTGTTAGTGTGCTTTGGTGTAACAACTGGTTGGTAATTAACTAACGTTATATAAAAAGGAAAACCTAACCTAAGGCTAACCTTCTCCAAGTTGAGAAACCTAAGCTTATACCATAAACATGGAGTATCGTTAGTGTGCTTTAGTGTAACCACTTGTTGGTAATTAACCTAAGCTTATATAAAAAGGAAAGTCTAATCTAAGGCTAGCCTACCATGAATTCAGAAACCTAAGCTTATTAAATAATGAATCATACACACTGTTTAGAAATGCATGTTCACTCCGCTAAGTGTTAACAGTGTTTACTATTCATATGTTGTCAGCATCTTGTTTGTACATTTGGAAATTGCACGCAGCTAGAGGATGACATCAGTTACATCTGTAGCAGGAGTAAGAGACCATTTTTCGGCTGCAAGTAAGTAAGGTTTCCCATAGACCCTTGTATATAGACATTTTTTAAGAGCAGTTAAGAATTTCTTCTTGTTGTCTGACAGCCTAATAGAACCTGGTAAGGCATTGAATATTTTGTTGCACTCGTGGTAAGTTCACCTTTGATAGCGAGCTAATTTTGTTGTTTTTCTGTGTAAATACAACTTTTGTCTGGTATTGAAGCTTTGTACTTGAAATTGCTTATAAACTCTCTGAATGTTGATGCTGTTCTGTATCCTGTAATAGGCCCACCATGTTGGATAAGATTCGATATATAAGTCCAGGCCAGAGATGCTATTGAGGGCCCTAAGCTGCAAGACGTAGCCCAGCGTTGAGGGCCCTAAGTCACAAATCATACCTGATGGATGTTTTTTAGAAGTAGAGGTGTGGAGCAGTTGCAGCCTTAGGCCACAACTGCAAAGTAACGACAGGGCATAGCTGTAGGATCTGCCCATCTAAAACTTGAATGATCCATGCTCACAAATAAAATCCTACTAAATCAACTCATTACTTCTAGATTCCTCTACATACTGAATTTCATCCATTCCATAAGTATTATGCCTTATTGATGTATATGGAATTTTGTTCCTGAATTCCTGTATAAAACAGCATAATGGAAAAAAAAATATATATACATGTTTGAGTTAAAATTCCCAAAGTAATGAACAAATCCCTGCAGCATGCTCAATAATGAGCTCTGTATTATTACTCTCACTGCTTTTTTCTGCAGTTGAAAAATATTTTTGTTGCATAGGTGCCTCCTTAAGAATTAATTTTTTATCTGGCCACATAAACACACTACTGTTGCATGCCTAATTTAAAAGAAGAAACTCATATGCATTGGCACAGAGAAAGGGGAGTTCTGGGAGTTAAACTCTTCTCTGAGCCACAGAGAAAAATATACATCAGACACAATGAATGCAGACTTGTCCGAATGCTTCACCCAAACCCTACTTGAAATAGCAACAAAAACATTCACTTATTAAAGAAGCTTTTTAGTCTCTGATTTTTACTAATTCCTAATGATAGACAATCCTTGCTCAAAGTCATATCTGTGAAACATTGACTACTATTGCTCAAATGGCAGTTTGAATGTTTGAGGGCCCCCCCCAAATATTTTCTTATGTGTTAGTGATCATTTTCCACTGCACCAGCATATTATTTCGAAATGTAACCACATAATATTCAAACTTTTGACTGCTACTACCATAGCTAGCAATGGCAATTATGCCAGTATTGTCACTCTTCTTATATTACAGATAAAGTAGAAGAAAATTCTAACCCTTGCCTATTATTATGTAACAAGTGAATATACACATAAGTTATAGCAACTTTTAAACACAATTATAAGCGAGTCAAAAAATTTCTTCAAGTTCTTATATATCAAATTTTAAATTTGTACCTGCTGTAGATCCCCTAAGCCACAGAATTTTAGGAAGTTTTGCATAAATTATCCTTATTCTAATCTTGAACAAACTGAAAATATGTTAAAAAATGCTTTTCAACTCATATTAAAATTTCAGTCTGAATGTGCAGCAGTTTGTCTGAAAATCATAAACCTTTAGGAGACACACCAAATAAACCTAATTTTGGATAAACATGCTGTACTTATCATCCCCAAAAGTGTTAAAAAAACATGAAACTAATGAAAATGCCACCCCACCTTCCACACCGACACACCACCCACCCACGCATGCCACCCCCCCCCCATAAGCCTAACCTCTGGCTAAATTTCAAAACCACAGGACTATATCGTTTTACTGCTGCTTGCCTCATGCTCATTTTTAATTTTGATCTGGCCGTGCTTTTCACTAGAATATTGGCAGCTCTTCAATGTGAATTCCATGAACTAAGAAGAGACCTTTTGGCAGAAGCACAAACTAACCAGGGTAGATAAATAAAGCATTTTGTTGTAATTTTGTATTGATTTTAACAAAATTTTAAAGATCTCTACAAATTTTATTAAAATACATATGCATAAAATTTTGACTCTGTACATACTGCAGTTTGTGGCCTCTTTGACCCTTATACAGAGTGACAATGCGCTACTAATAGGTGCTCTGAAGTATCAAATGCGCTTAAACTCTTAACACCTCCCAGAACCAAATACTGCTTGTGCCACTGTTATATGTATGGCTTAAACCATAGAATAGCTATTATAAACATGGTTTAGGTTTGATGCAAAGTTTGGATAACATTAAGCATGTGCTTTGCTAATTCAGGTCAGGATGAGCAAAGCCCTGCATCTAAGTAGTGATGGGTGAGTATATGAACCAAATGAACTATTTTTCTGTTTATCTTTATTTTAGACTGATGGAATGATCCTACAGATATTTCATGTCACCGCACAACTAAGCCAGTGATCGTGCACTAACATTAATGATTGTAACACGCTGTATGAATACAGTGAAGAGGATTTTGTGTTTGTTGTTGACTGGAGTTTGAAAGATACTGGAACAAAGTTTGATAAGCAGTTGCAGTCCCAGTGGACAAAATGTGTAAACGAAGGACATTGCCGTTATCATTTGGGCATACTTGAAACGAGAAGATTGTCTGGAAAATTTCAGTTTTTAGCAGGTAAATGTAACTTCACATTCAACTGAAAAGCTGGAGAAAAGGATATTCTAGTACACACAGATTTCCCTGGTCCTGCTCTATAGTATCGAAGTAGTGTTGTTTTGTCTTTCAACTAGGAAGGTGAGTTATCTAGATAAGGCTCATTTCTAGGGTTTATCCTTCACTCACCATCTCCGCAGACCTGAAATGTTAAAAGTTTTAAATCCACCACATTTATATTGTAATTTATTGTAAGTTTCTGAAAGAATGCTATATCATTAAATTTTACAGAACTAAAAATATATTGTTTAAAAGAGTTCTATTAAACAATTCAGGAACACATAAATGGATAACCACAGTGAACAGGTATACAGTTTGAAAAAAGTCTGTTCACCTAACTGTATGATAGATAGTATTTAGGGAATAGTCATTCAATCCTAATGAGCTACATGTCTGAGAAGAAGGACCTCTTTAGCTATATAAAAACCATAAGTAAGGGCCTGTATTATAATGTATGGGAGTTAAATGCTAACTGGGAGTTAGGTCCAAATTTTCATATTATGACCTTCGGTTAACAGTTAACCAGTTCTTTCTTGATTGATAGTAAAGATTCCAAGACAAAATACTGGATCAATATTAATATAACAGGAGGAAAGTGAAAATGATAGACCTCAAAAGAATAATTTCTAATGTTCGAATGAGGAGGAATTTGGAAAAAGTTATAAGATTGTCAAAAGTTGCTCTGGTTGCTGCATTTTCTATAACATTTTTGCTGTGCATTATGTCCAGCATTATCCTTTGGCATGGTTTGCTGATAGTTTTAAGGCAAAAACGGTAATCAGAACGAGAAAGTTGAAATACATGTATTCAAATGGGAATGTTCACAATCGACGGGAAGCCTTCCCGGTCCCCGAGAATGGGAAAGAAGAGTTGCCCAAATTTTAACTTTCTCGTTCTCGGGCACGGCATATTAGATCTATATTGTGCATATTAGATGCTTCACTGTGGAGGTTATTCTAGGCGGCCGTGACATGAAACAGCCACAAGTGCTCTCTATAGTCGCAAGCTGGAAACATGAAACTGGAAGGAATTAGTAGTAAATCTGCTTCCTAACCTCATCCCGACACCCGCAAATTTAATCAGCTTTGGTTTCTCTGGTGAAGTGGTCGTTTGTAGTTTGTTTATATGCAACTCAAAACTGACTATTACCTTAAAAACAATGGCAAAAGCTACAAAGAACAGCTAAAACTGGTGGAAATGAAAAAAGAACAATAAACAATTTTAATGTGTGCCATTAAATAAAGGAATGAAAGCTTGGCATAAGTAGAGGGATCGGAAATGTAATGGATATGCATTTAGATAATGTTTACTCTATCGAATTTTTACGTTGGCTTGGCTAAATTGGAAGTAGGTGAAAAAACGTCATTGGTCAGTTAAAAACAAATGAAATCCCATTGTGCAAAATCGACTTTCACTTTGTGATCGATATGCATTCCCGTTCTCGTTGCCGGGCTGTTGTGAACATGTATCTTGCATGGTGCATTGCTTCCCGTTCTCATTTCTGTTCTGGTTACCGTTCTCGGGCGGTTGTGAACCAGCCTTTAATTTCTTTCTCTAACATGTATGCAGTAATATTTGCTTAAATATAATGCAACCAACATTAAACCAGTATTCCTAAAAGCATCTATTTTATTATGTGGGTAACCTTTACAAATTATGTCAACAGCAAAACTTTATTTAATCTTATATTCTAAAATGCTCTATTCTCCTACTAGCCAATAGGAAGTCAAAAGCACAAACCCATATAGGTTAATACTCTGAAATCCACCAACATATTTTCACACTAATCTACATGAGTATATTAACAGCAAAATCATACATAACACATTTTTTTGTTTTATGTGGTTTTTCTTCTATTTGTATTTATTAGTAACTTCATTTAAGGTCAGTATTTTTGCATTAACCCATATGTTCCCAAATTGTGTACCATGGCATCCAAGGGGGCCACAAAGCTTAGTAAAAGGCATTGCAGCTGTTTAGCTACTTTTGTATCACACAGTCACTCGCTCAATTGACTGACCTGTGTGAGTAACTTAACAGCTGTTACATGGCTCTATATCCACAATTGCATATAATGCTGTTATTGTGCTTCAATTGTGGAATGCATGTGTGCTAGTGCATTTTAGTGATGCAATAGCCATGCCATGATTGTTAGTAATATTAATGAACATACAATATTAAATATTTGTAAATAATTAAATTCACTCCTATCTCACACACAACACTTGACCATTTAAGTTTGTTATGCGCATGGTAAGTGCAGTGCAAATTTCATTAACCTGGAAGGTTTTCTGCTTTTTACAATTTTATTGTACACTAACTGTTTAAAAAATAATTTATAAAAGAAATTTTAAAGAATAGTCAAATTTAGGCTGAGTAATTATTTTATGATTGGATATTTAACAATTCCACGAAAATATGATAAATTCAAATTAACATTTTACAATATTAACATGGCTGTGAATATACTTTGGCAAATTAGCCCCATTCAACTATTAACGTTGCTCTTAACAATCACTTCAATATGAACAATGTTAAAACTGCAAGGCTACTTTTTAAAAAACTTTATACAGCACTCACAGCCTTTATTTTAATTTAAAATTAACTGGCTTGCTTTATATGAAATTGCGAAAAGAAAATAACTGTCATAAATATTAACCCTACATTAGTCGCGCCCTCATTGTAAGTCATTTTGTCACGCATGGAATTATGTTCTGCAGCAAATCCTTGGCAGTTATTTCTCATTATTTCTTATGTTTGCAATGTGTAATTTTATTCTCTTTATTATTTTTATTTCAAATGTTATTTTATATTCAAAGGAGTACAAATGGACAGTAATGTACAGTTATACAATGTAATATACACAGAGGTGAATAATACAAATTCAAAATGAAAAATACAGAACACAAAATTATGTAAATGCAAAGATGAATATGGTTATAATAGGTTTTCTATGTATGGAAACTAAAAATAAATCCCTCTCCGGTATTATTACACTGTGTACAAGTTGTTGTATGATTGCTGTTGAACACATCATATGTAATAAGTAACTGTCTTTTTGTGTACCCCACATACAAACTTTTTATAGGTATGTTTGCCTGTCTAGTTCTCAGAAACAATTCAGTCAATCTTCATGTTTTTAATGTACATACTGAGGCTTTCACGGCCAGTGTTATGATTAATAATTGGATTATCCAATTATAATTCATGTTTTTATCTTCAAAGTCTTTATTTTTCTCAGATGTTATAGGTATGGTATGCCCTAAGTGTTTAACTCAGTATTTAGAAATTCAGAATTTTTCTTATTTGCCAGGTTTTCTGTACAATGTAATATAGATAGTCAAGGTGTTTATTTGGTACCTTATTCTGAGATTTTTCCATAAGACTTTACACTTAACTTTGAAACTACTGAAATAAGTTGGTTTGGTTACTTTGCCTTTGAAGCATAGCAAAGAGACTACAGGCATCTACAACATTTGCAAAATGGGCTAATAAAGTATATGTCTATTTTCTCCCATTCTATGAATGTTTAGTACTAAAGGGAGTTTTGTACCTTAATATGAGTTTTACAGGGAAATTGCAGTTCTGAATGGTAAAAGGTGGGTTACAATTTAAAAGGAAATTTTCTCAATTACGTATTATGCCCCTTTTTTCAATTATTATGACCATATTTCATGTACTGAAAAGAATAAAACGGGGATGTTAATGATGGTTAAAACATTATTGGGGATTTAAAAATCCATTTATTCAGAAAGTGAGACAGTTGATATCTAAAATAAATTCCTGGTCTAGTGGTTTTTGGACAGCATGTTTACCTCAAATCATGTTTGGGGTGGATCACGTGAATAAGGCTTTTACTGGAGTTCTCCTTTAAACTGAAAAGGAAGCATATTTCATATAACTATACTAAAGGCTCTGTTGACATCAGTCCCATTTGGGTATTTATTCATACTTTGTTCACTGTCCCATATGACCGACCAAGTTGAGGCAAAGCATTGGTGAAGTTTGTTCAAAAATAGTAAAACAAAGATGAGGTTTTTAAAATTGTTTAATGTTTCATTGGTTTTATTCTTAGTTTCATACTTCATTTTTGTTTTTCTGAATTATTGTAATATTATGGCATAATGTCAGTATTTAAAGCATTGTGCATAAATACCTTTGATGATTGAATTTTTAAATTGTTGTTTCTCTTCTACATATTTATCAGAAACTTGTAATAATGAAAATGATTTTAGTGATGCAATTTTAATACAATTTTGCTGAAATTTTCACCACTAGTATATTAATGGTGAAATAAAAATATAATTTGGGCTTTTTTTTGCATAAATTAAAACATAACAGTTATTAAATATGTTTTATGATACCTCGGTGTGCAAGAACTTTAGCACAGAAAATGAAGGATCCAGGGTTTGAATGAGAGAGAGAGAGAGAGAGAGAGAGAGAGAGAGAGAGAGAGTGTGTGTGTGTGTGTGTGTGTGTGTGTGTGTGTTCTGTTTGTACCTCTTGTGCATTTGGATTGCCTTTTAGTTTTCATCTGTTAAATGCAGTTTAACTTGTTTAATCAATCACCAATACCAATAACATACAATAATTTTCTCATTACAATATATAAAGGATATTTTTTGCATATATCAAAATGCTACATGGCTAAACAACAAATCCACATTTCCCTGTGTCATGAACATTAAACACGCTTCATTGGATATCAGAATTTATAGCTCAAAGATTTTGTGCAACATGCTATGGTTCAACAACCTCCTGATTTAAACAGACACATCTTGGTTTATCCCAAGGTACTGTACTAAGCACAACTTTATTAAATGTATATATACACAGGGTGTTAGAGGTATGAGTGCACAGATTTCACATGCTGGGAGATCCAAATATGACGAATAATGAAGTCCAATAACAACTTCGTGTATCTTGAAAGGTAAAGGAGATAATTGAGCATTATTGAATACATTATCTGCAGTCTGGCAACAGAGTAAACCTTAAGAGCCAAATATTCTGTTTTGGTTTGCGGCCAGGCATGCTTTCACACCTGCAATGGGTGAAAGTCTAAACTAGGCTAGCGCTTGAAATCCAGTTTGCCACATGCCTGTGTGTTATCAACTACTGCCAGTAACAAGGGGTGGGATGGTTTTCTTTCAAGCCATCCAATTGTATTCATGAGACCTGAACTAAAAGCTGCGTAAGAAGCTACGCATAAGATTCAGTCTAATTCAGTTTATTTATTGCATCCGTTAATTATAAATACATAATATGGAATTGTCAAAATTTACATATACATGTTACATAAGTCATAAACTACAAATTACTACCTTCACTGTATTTACAATCTAAAAGCAGTATCAGTCAATGATATAATTTTTATAAATTGTTATAATGTTTTACAATATACAGAAATACTCTACCTATTTATTAATAAGGTTTTATTATCAATATTCATTCCTTGTTTATTTTTTTCAAAAGCAAAAATTCATCAACTGTATAGTAACATTACTAATTAAGAATTTGTGAACTTGGTTTTTAAAATTTGCTATAAATTGAATATTTTTTACTTCCAAAGGTAAATTATTGTAAAATTTAATACCTCGATAATAAAAATAATACAGCAAATTCAAATGTGAATTATGGAAATACCTCCTTCAGGTGTATCGTGAATAATTAATAAAGCCCAACTTTGCTAAGCAGGAAATGTATTATTGATAAATAACTGCAACGTCAACAATATGATGTGTTCATTTACAGTAGATGCTCAAAATGTGCTCCATTAGCATCTATGCAGGCATCGCATCTTAGCCAATTTTGCCCTACCCTCGTTAGAGCTTCTGCATTCTGCCCCATCTCTAGGGCTGCTTCAAGCACATGTGTACGAAGATCATCAATGTTAGCAAACTCGAAGTGGTACATCTCACTCTTCAAATGTCCCAGAAATAATAATCTAAAGGACTGAGATCTGGCAGGCCAAGGTACTGGTCCAAGTTGGCCTACTCATCAATTTGAAATGTGCAATTTAAGTGTTGAACACTGTACTGATGTGAGGGGGTGCCCGGTTATGCATGAACCACATGCTTTGTCTTGTTTGAAGAGGAACATCCTCCAAAAGAGAGGGCAGATTGTTTTTAAAAACTGCTGATGAGTTGTTCCAGTCAATCTTGTGGGTAATACAAAAGGGCCTATCAGCTTATCTCCAATTATTCCAGCCCAGATGTTCAGTGAAAATTGGTGCTGGAAATGAGCTTGTCTTACTGTGTGAGGATTTTCAAAGACACACGGATGATGATAACGAAAATTCAACATACCATTACGTGTGAAACACGCTTCATCAATCACCAGCACCTGTGACGAAAAATTACAATTGTTCACACAGTGTTCCTTTAGCCATTGACAGAATGCAACTTTAGGCAGGTAATCATTTACTTTGAGGTGCTGCACTCTTTGAATATGATATGGGTGAAGAAACTGTTCTCTTAATGTTCTATGAACTGTCCAATTTGATACACCAACAGTACATGCCATACCTTGTGTACTTGTGCCTGGATCCTCTTCCACCAGCTGCATAATTGCTTCCTCTGCCTGCAGTACCACATTCCAGTGCTGTGGTCCTTGGTTTTCAAGTTGAGGAATCACACTTCCTGATTCTCATACTTGCTGAGCTACTGCAACAAATGACCTTGGGTTTGGAATTCTGCTATTGGGAAACATCCATATACAAGCATTGTGCTTCACGTGTGTTGCATTCGACTTTACCATAAGCAAGAAGTATATCTAGGTACTCTTGATTTGTAAAGACTGCCGTAGTTCTGAATGCATTTAACGCATCTGAATCACTGACTGTTGTGCAAGGTGTTGATGCAGGTAGTTTTACTGTCAACATTCCTGACCTTCTGCTATACACACACGCCTTAGTTGCACAGTTGCCAAGCATATGGCCAAAAATTTATTCCAACAAGACACGCTGGAATCCAATTCTTTATATCATTTTGTGGCTAACCAACTTATTTTAGCAACAAATGGTAAAAACATGAATAACTCATCTTTTGTAGCTCTACCTCACTATTTTAATTGCAGAAGTAAACAATAAAGGAGTGGTGACGCATTTACAATCAAACATTTGACCAATTTTAGTTTTGATTTATGTAACTATGCACTATAGAGGAAAATGGTACAGGAATGTATGTTTCAGCTTAATGTCAGGAAGTTGTCATTGGAGTCTGCGCCCTAACACGTTTTATAATAACAATAGCTTATCCATCATTAGAAGCTTTTAGTTTGTGCATGATGGGGCCCCAGCACATTTGAGCCACATTGTTCAAGATGCCTGCCTGATTTCTACCACAGCAGGAGGATAGTTAGGGGAGCATCAGTTCCATGGTTTGCATGTTTTGTCAATCCCAATCCTTTATTTTTTGTCTGCGAGGCCACCTAAAGCATTGGTTTATGCAGCAGACATTCCTAATGCAGATGTGCTTAATCAACGTGTCGTGGAAGCCTGTGAAACCATTCGACACCTGGTAGTTGCATATGTAGAAGCAAGCAGAGGACATTTTGAGCATTTGTTGTAAGTTTCGGAGTTGAAGCACAACTTTCATTAATAACTTAAATTTAATGATTTTCTCACAGATGTTTATACAGAACTTATTCATTTTATGTGAGGAACCCATCCCCTAAATTTGTAAAAGAATTTTTGGCACACTCATTATAATTGGCGTTAGCACTCCTAAGTCACCATTAGTGAAAATGGCAGTCTCTGTTGCTATTGCTTCTGTAATCTGAAATCTTGACAGAATATTGCTCCAAGTTATGTGTTTTTGCAGCCTTGAATATGGACACCTGCTAAGAGCCCAAAACTTCAGCAGTTCAGATCTTTAATAGAGCTATGCAATTTAACCCAGAAGACCAAGATCAGTTTCAGAAATTAAACACATACAAAAGCCTTTCTTGCAAGATTAAAAACAGGATAATTTACAGTACTTGTATTTTATTAAATAGTAGCACCATAATTATTTTAGGAGTTTTTCTGTTTCTGTTATGAAATGAATTGCATGCTTTTTATTAATTTTTAGACTTCCAATGATTTTTGTTGTAGTTTCTGTACATTTCTCATTTGGTTAAATATGGTGCCATCAGATAAAGCAGCAAAGCTGTTGGCAGCACTGGGTCACGGTCAAGTGCTGCTTTCCTACTGTGACTCCAGTCCCTGCTATAGCACTGCATCGCTCATACTCATACATCAAAGTCCATTACATGATTCTAAGTTCGGCATTTGGTGTGCTTTGAGTGTGGCTAGAATAATTGGCTCTATTTTCTTTCACAAACAATTAAAGCTGCATGATACCAAGCCTTACTTTTGGAGCAGTTTTTCCCTTAATTGACAGATGAATGAATGCACAGCGGATTTCAACAAGACAGGGCTACAGCTCATATAGCTCGGACTTCTTTGATACAATTGCTGACATCTTTGCTGACGAAGTGATCACTGTAGGGGTGTGACCTGCTCAATCCCTAGACATCACGCACTACAAGTTTTTACTTGTGGCGCAATTTAAAAGGCAAAATGTATAACCAAACTCCGCAAACGTTACAAGAACTGCAAAATAATATACGGTAAGAAATAACCAACATTTCCCAAGAAGAGCTGCTTTTTGTTAATCATAATATGTTAAGACGCTGCAATGCCTGTCTTTGGGCACAAGGGAAATGTTTCCAACATGATATTTGAAAAGTTAAGCAATGTAAGGGACATTCAATATTGTAATCTGCGATATAATAATGGTACTAGTTGGCCTTCTCCGTTCATCCTATTTGTCTCGATGCATATGATGGTTTGTGTGGGGATGAAGTGTCGACAGGTGAGTGACGCACACCCATGACCCAGGTGCCACTAGCAGCTTTGCCGCTTAATCTGATGGCCATTGAATTAATCTTAATTCCTTTTGACATGGTGGTATTTAACAATTCTTTGGCAGTTGTGCAAGGTACTTAGTCAAAGACTGCAGTTTTCTGTTACCCTAATCATGCAAGTTCTTTTTCTAGCATTTGAAACACTATTACAAAAGGATGTCATTCAATAAACATGTGTTTGAATATTTCACTGGTATTATTCTAAGAGAAAGTTTAACAATTTTTGAAAAACTATGCTTAATTTTAATTATGTCTTTTACTGCTGACCAGAGAATTACATTTACCATTAGATTGCACCTCAACTAAGAAAAATATGTTTAGAGCGGCTCATGAATGAGAGGGATCTTTTTCATCAGTAGAAGATTTTGTCTCGATAAAAGTGAATCACAGACTTAAGATCTATCGCATTTGGAAGTTGTTGGTATTCTCTGTCAGCATTGTGCAAAATAATTATTGGGTAGTTGATTGGCTACAGAATCTCTCAATGTCAGTCTCCTAGTTAAATTATAATATGAATTAAAACGAAGTAGTATGCATTGAAGCAAAATGATCATTTTATGGATTGCTATAAGTCAAATTTACTCTTTAACTAGCTTTACTGACCTTTGTTGCTATAGAACATATTTCATAGACATGTCTGCATCCTTAGCTATGGTCAACTGCCAGAAATGTTGTTGGCTCTTGATCCTAGAGAGAAAGTGACAGCTTGGTAATAAAACTTGACAAGCACCAATAAATGTATATCTTGATAACACTAGGCTAAAGAGAGTTATTGGTAAACAGTAAACAAGCAAAATGCAGCATGTAATAACAGAAGTTTTGGGGAAAACTAGTGAAACTCCAGTGCCTCACAAAAGTACAGATAGTGCCTCATTATTTGCAGCATTTTTTGCCATGAACAGAAACTATTACATGGTACAAGACAGTTGACAAATTGTTAAGTTTTGTAATGTGTTTTTCATGTGTTTTATTTTTCCTCTGATTAAACCTAGTTCTCATTGATCTCTGTTTTTCTATGCTTGCAGAGCTCTGCGGATAGCATATATTGATCTCTGTGCATTTGCCTCGTGAATCACTTGCATTATCATATTTATTACCTTCATCATCGTATGCTGCTGGAAGATATTGTAAGTTCATCAACATTGTATTCTGTGGACTACCATATTGTAAATGGTGTATGAAACAAAGGGCACATGCATTGCTTCAATCCTAAATAAGCCTTGTTGGAATGCATTGCTGTGTGAAAGAAAGAGGGAAGATGTGCATGTGTGTGAAAGATGCAGATGCTTCAAAAGCAAGGGGAAAATATTTACAATATAAGTGTCATGAAATGAAATGTGTGGTACTCTATTATTTAAGGGAGGAAACAGGTGAAGAATCGGTCATTTTCACCAAAATTTGAATTTTTACATTTTTGCATGAAATAAATCTGTAATACATGCTGACCAAATATCAAAGTGCTATGTCAAGTAGAATTGACATTAATGACATCATTTAAATATTTGTGCTCCTCTGCTGCTAAACAGCTGAAAGCTATATGGCTTTGACATTGGATTTATGATCATGCGGTCTAAGGCACGATAGGAGTAGTTAACGTATCAAAACCAATCCCAGTAAAATGCATGTTCTGCAAATGATAGAAACTGTGTAAAGAATGGGGAAGACCCAACTAAAGCAAGTGGTTTGTTGGCATCGTTGGATGCTGACGGGTTTCGGCTGAATGCAGATATATGCATTTTACCCTTTTATTATGTTAAAAAAACTGACTCACAATATTACACAGTCAATGAGATCAGACAATGCTGTAACTCTCATGTGTTCAGGTGGCCGAGCGGTTTAAGGCATTGTATATGATACGGCACCCCAAAGTAACAATTTTTTATTTTTGTTGTTTTATTTTTATTCCTATTCCAAGAGGATGACTTTTAACACCTCACCTCATTGGGTATCCTTGAAGGTGTTAATGGAATGCAAAACTTCAGTGAGTTTTAATCACATTTCAGTTTCTCTGCACTTTGCTAAGCTCAAACTCTATAGACTTCTAGAGTTTTTAAGTTGGGAAGCTGAAACTTATGCAGCATGTGTTTCTAAGTAGTGGCTACAAAACTTTACAATTAGTTGTTTAATTAAACTAATATTTTGAAAATTATGAGTAAAACAATTTGTGGTTGCACTAAATTTTGAAGTTTTTCCCTTGACATGACAAATATGTTTTTGCTTTGTTATTAACTCTAAATTTAAAAATTGGAAACATACTTCTTTTGTGTATAGCCCAGACATACTGTGAAAAAAGAATTAGAAAAAATGTAAAATTTGTGAGAAAAGATAGTTTTTGAAAATTGGCAATTTCAAAGAAATTTGCAGAGTATAAATTTATGAAACTTGTAGGTAAGAATACACACATAATTATTGATCTTTGTGCAAAAACTCAAGTCCCTAACTCAAAAAATGTGGAAGATAGAAAATTCACCCATTTCCACCTTAAAGCATTGATTCTTTAAGTAAATACTTGACAGTTGGTACTTTGTAAAAGCTTATGTCCTTAAAAATAGCATACTTAATATTTTTAAAAAGTATGCCAGATTGTAATTTATAAAGGGCTGCAAGGACTTGCTCCTCTTTTTCCTCTCCCTCTGTAATTACCTCTTCCTCACTTGAGTCCAGTTACTAATTGTGAAGGTTTACTACCAACTTCTGAATAATACTGGATATTCATTTATTTCCGGATTTTGCTTCAAATATGTTTGAACCCCATGATGACATAATTAACTGGCAAGCTTTGCTGGATAGGCCATAGACTGCGAGAGAGGAGCAGAAGTAGCTAGCTTTTTGCCTTACACATACATCCGTGGGGAGAGGGAGACGAAATGGCTTTCTGCAAATCAAATATGTTCTTGCTATTTGGGACACCTTTTGAATGTGTTCTGCCCCATCCACCCATGCACCACAAGACTGTATGCCACTGTTGTATAATCGTGACACTCAACAGAGGTACAGGTCAATTTTTAAACACAGGGGAGGAGAAAGTAGTCTAGGTTGGGGGAGAATGGCAGCAGTATTCCCCTTGCGTTGAACAAATACTCACTCAGAACATCGTCCTCTGTGGTGTAGTGGTTACCATGCTAGCCTCTAGTTCCCTAAGTCACGGGTTCAAACCTGGTGGGGCGATGTAGTTTTTCAGGTGTAAAAATCCTTAGCATGGCTTCCTTCGGAAGGGAAGTAAAGCTGGTGGTCCCGTGTCATAGATTTACAGCATGTAAAAGAACCTCAAGCCTGATAAAATAGGCTTCTGAGCAAAATTAGCGGTTTTTCACGCCCAATAGAGTGGGACACTAAGGACCATAGCAGTTAAAGAGCATCCATAAAAACTTTTTTTTAACTCAGAACGTTGATGTCACCTTATCTCACATTGTGTATATGCCTGCTGCTCTGGTTACAACTGAACCAATGCCCCTCCCAGAAGATAAATGGACTTCTCGAACTACTGCGCATACAGATAAGACTGTCATGATGAAAAATTTGTATTGTAGTTACAGTTTTTTCTTCGCTTCATCTGAAAGTTGTGCATTAATTTTCTTGATTACTATTTAAGTCCCTTGATTGTTGACATTCCCAGGTCAAAGTAGCATTTTGCCCTCACTAGTGTCATCCCAGTTGGATGCTAAATGTGCAGAGGCAGCTGAAGTAGCTTTCTGCAATTATTGCCTAACCTTGCTATTTGAGGGGACTTTCAAAAGTGTCCCATTATCTTCACCCATGTGCCATAAACATGACACTCAGCAAATGCAGCTTCTGTTTTTTCTTTCTCTCGTGTGATGCATTTTGTTCATTAATTTTCTTAATTATTATTTTGAACATATGTTTGAAGATTTCATGTTTACTAATGAAAAAGCCACAAGACAATCCATCACACTGCAGAATATCAAAGAGAAGAAAATTTTTAAAAAATTCACATTTCATCCCTGGGCGCACAAGTTCCAAAAGAAAGTTTTGGAAATAATTAAAATTTGGCACTGAACAACAAGTTCAGCATCGAAAATCTTATTAGGACAAACACAAAGAACAAGAATTTCTATTCAAAAAGTGCTAGGCATATACAAGATAAACTGAGGAGACTGAAATGAGTTCTGTTGGAACAACAAAACCAAGCATTTGGCCTGAGGCTCAAAGAGCACCAAAGACTCATTAGGTGTAAAGGAATAGAAAAATCTGATGTGTTGCATTCACATGACTTTCTCTACCTCCTATCGCTTATTAGTACATATACATACTATTTTATGGAAGTTTATTTTCCTACCTGCTTCATTTTAATTGAGATAAATATGTCTGGAAATAGCTGCATTATACATTTTGTTATAGTTACAAAGGGAACAATGGTAGTCAGATGTTTAAGAACTGGACACTATATGCTGGCCTTAAAATTGCATACTGTTTCCATATAATTGCGAAAAACAACTGAATTTTGACAGCATTTTATAGAGTGACAAAGTATTGAACAATGCAAACCATTAATAATGGATATCTTAAAAATGGCTTATGCCCCAAAAAAGTTATTACAAATGAATTGTTCGTTTTAAAGAGATCTACATTTTTTGTGTAGTACGTTTTCGTCTTATCGCTCAGAGTGTACCAGTTATACAAGATTATATAAAATTCCTTTTGAATGAAGAGAACTTTACAAGCTATTCCCAGAAAATTCAAGATATTCATTTTATTTTTCATATAAATATCCTTAATATATGGTATTATAATCAAAACCACAGGAGCCATTTTTCAGAAAATAAAAGAGTTTCGAAAAATCTCTATGTAAAGGGTAGTTTGGGGTCAGGATTTTCTTGAAAATCTTTGTGTTGCCTCTTTGGAAGATATTGTATTTAAATACCAAGTTTGGTATTTATTGGACTTTTCATTTTTGAGTTATGCTGTTCACTGACATCTTTTGTTAAAATGCTTTTTTTTTTAAATCCAGGGGGCCTCAAAACATGTATTTCTAGTGAAATATTGGTATCAAATTTTTGCGTGGAAAGCAATTACCTTCCCTACTTACTAGGTTTGTGGTAGAGAAAGTAAAAAATGAGCAGTTATTTGACTGATGAGCATAGACATAAAAGTTAAATGTGACCACTGCAACAAGCAATGCATTACCAAATGGGGCATCTAGACTTCTCTAGGGTATACTAGTCTAAATTAGCCTGTCTCTGCTGAATGTGCCCTTTTATTTCATACCCCATATAAATTAATGTAGAATAGATAGTTGTTTATAGTATCTTATTCTTATTCCCAAGTAGTAATTGCTTAAGAGGTCAAGTATTATTGATATGTTAAGCGAGAGAGAGAGAGATTGTTTTGACAAGCTTGTTGAGAGCCAAGTTCACCATATCATATATGAATCATTCCATGTCAAGTCACAAAAATTTTCACAAAATTTTACCATGTCTCTGATTTACTTCAAATTTTGTCCATGGATTAAAAAAAACAAACTGAATTATGTTTTAAATTCTTATTTTTTTTAAATTGCAATATCTTAAAAAAAATCTTGCGCAATCCAACTTGTGAAAAGGGGCACACCTCTTTACCTTAAATCAGAATATTTCACAGGCAATAAGTGATAAGATTATGTTATGAACTGCAATGCAAAGCTTAATACGTAATCTTTTACTTAATATTTATTATAATTGATGTAATTAGCTATTTACATCAATTTTTAAAATCCAGACATTTAAAAACTATATATCCCTATTAATCTGCATGTTTAAATTTCTATAAAAGCTATAAATAAATTCCTTGTAGTTTTTTGTATATATTTGCATAAAACAAAGATGGGATCCTGTGTATTTAATTTTAAATAAAATAACTTAGGAAGTGGTGCGTAGCAGGATTCCAGCATGGCGCTGCTGGAGAGTAGCAGCAGCAATCTGTCATTGGATGAGTTGTCAGTTGTTCACAGCATTTCAATTGCACTAGTTTGTTCACATGTAACTGTTAAATTTGGCATACAGTTGAAACATTCAAACTTACGATCTTACCCTATGGGAGGCAACTTAACTAATTTAAATGTGCAGTTTCTTCCCTTCAGGGTCAGATTAATAATAATAATGATGATAATAATAATAATAATAATAATAATAATAATAATAATAATAATAATAATAATAATAATAATTCTTTATTGAGTGTTGAGTTATTATAATTCATTTGGGCATGATCAGTGTTGAGCCCTGGCTCCTATTGTGGTCATACCCAAGTTTACAGTATTTAACAATCATGTGCATTGGGCTTGCTTTACGTTAACAGTGCCTGTCATTGCCCACTTTATCATCTTGCTCCCTTCCGTATTATTGAATATTAACAATCTTAAGCATTGAGCTTGCTTTACGTTAACAGTTCTTATCATTGTCCACCATATCATCGTGCTACCTTCTGTATTATTGAATATATTCACTAAATATGATTCAGAGTCTGTCTCTAAACTCTCTTACTCTCGTATACTATTATTCTCCCTAGGTTATGTCCGCTTTGCTACATTCCAGTATTTCCGTACTGAGTTTTGCGTGATTTACTTATCGATTCCCTTATTCTCTCCTTGCAATACCTACTACCATCTTGGCACTTATATAATTTATTTCCCTATTACCTACATTACTTTCTTCAAGATATTTTTTTACCACAATGCATGTCGATTTACACTTTGACCTTTTATTATCTCAATTTGTGTGTACTATTCCCTTTGCCTTTCTATATCTTTTTCTAAAGATTTGCCTTACTTTCTGGTATTACAATCGTATTCTACACCTGAGTGCTCTAAACTTTTCTAGGTTTTGTTTACTTCTCAGTCCATTGATTTTCGGTTTTCTTTCTGCAACACCAGAATGCTTCCGTGCGGGGATGACATAATAGTTCCTCTTCTTCTGAGCTGAGACTCTGCCGCTGCTCCCCTCTTTCTTTCCCTGCCTCATCTTCCTCACTGGTCACTTCACTGCACTGGCGCCACGCCTCCTTCCGCTTTTCTGCTAAAGCACGTGCGGCAACACAACCTTCTTTGGAAATGACCTATCTTGTGATGTTGCCGTTGTCGTCATATCTTCTTTCTCTTTCCATACAGCTGTTTACTCCCTCCATTTTTGTGATGTTTCTTCACCTGTTGAAATTACGTCATTTTCCTTTCTCACTGGTCTTGATATCTCTTTATCCATTGCCTCCATGCTGGACTTTGCACTTCCTCTGCCTGCTACGGGTGTTAATTCGCTTCGTTCACTTCTTTTTTGTTGACTTATTTTCTTCCCATCGGTTCCTTTCATCCAAATGCTGCTCTTTCTCACATACGTTACATCTAATCCATCTATCCAGAGATGTAGATTTCGTATAAATGCTTGTTTGCCTTGTGATTTTCCTTCCTTCATCTTCTTAACTAAGCCCCTTTTCAGATCTCTCTGTGCTATTATCAGATCCTTGTTGATGAATATGTTGCTCCCTTGTAACCACTTTGCTCTTCTTAAAATTTCATAAATTAGGTCAGATAAATACCATGTGCTTATAATTGCATTATTGGTTGATGGAATAAATGAATTTAGCTTTAAATTACCAGGGATCCCTTTGGCATTGCTGCATCTTGCCTTAAAATGGTCACTATGTTCAAACCACTTCTGGGTTGTTCCCAGCATTAGTGCTTTGTAGCGCACAATCACTGTTATTAGTGGGTGGTACTTTGGGAATTGTTTTTTCGACATGCATCACATGGTTTTATGTCTGGTGACAAAACGAAGTTCTCTATTTTTAATTTTGTAAGCGTATTACAGGTAACTAAGCTTAATGATTTCTGCCTTGTGTTATAGTTGAAACATTAAATGGATTGAAGCAATAGTCATAGCTATGTTTCTTCAGTTCACTCATTATGCACTTTCAGAAACCACAGAGCTAAAAATGAACTTCTAACACAAAAAGCTGAACACAGAGTAACATTTAAAATGAAACAGTAAAGAGAGGCTTCACAGAGTATCCGATTCCAGTTACTAAGTTACACCGAACACTGGAAGCCTATCACATTCGTACTGTATAACACATCAGCCAGCATGCTGCTGCGGTGTAAAGCTTGGAGTCAGCAGTCTGTTCATAAACCCGAAGTGCTAACACAAACTGTTAAAAAGCATTCTTCTAAGGAGCATCCCATCCTGATATTAACGGGTTTAAAACAAAATATATCACAGCTTTCTTCTATGTTTTTCCCAGATTTTAATATCATAGGGTTAAATATATTGCGGTTTAAAACATTCATACTTAAAAAAGTGATTTTTTTTTATTCTGAATAAATAATATTTTGAATAAGGAGAACCACAATGTTTTAATCTACAAAACAACATATTGTTCTTATCCCTAACCTTTATGTATTCCGAGAATAAATTGCTTTTATGTAACATTGTATGCATATAAAAAAATGTTAAGTACGCTGTAAATCCTAAAATAATTTGATTTTCCACAAAATATAAAATGTGTGTCCATTTATTTTGTGTGAAACATGTAAACTAAAATTCAGGAAGTGATGTTTTATGTGTGTTCGGTTTGATGTGGAATGACTCATATGTAACAAATTACTGATTACTGTTAAAAACATGGACCTCAAATTATTTAAGAAGAAACTTAGATCATTCATATTAGTGAACTCCATTTATTCAGTTTCAGAATTCTTAGATATGTAATTGTGTTAGGAATTTTTTTTCCCTTGAAGTATATCGTCCTTTAACCGTGTAGGCCATTTCAGATGAATAAATATTATTGTTAAGGTCCATAAGCTGTTTGCATCCTTTGTTTTTTTTAATGTGATTTTGCAATAGTGTAGCTAGTAATGTGTGTATCATTTAGGAGATAAATACAGCTCATATTAGCATTATTTGTATACTTTATGCTCCAAATTGCAGGTTCAATACTTACATAATATTTTTAGTATTATATGTATTGTGTTTATTGTTTGGTTGAATTGACAAAGTAATGAAATGGTATAAATATTTCAAATGATGAACAAAATATGCTGATACTCTTTGTTTTGAGGTAGCATGACTTGTCTCATAATCCAGGGGGCCTGAGATTGAATCATTGTTAGAGCAAGTGGCTTGGATAAGCTTTCTGCAGTTTTCCTTTGTCCCAAGAAGACAAATTTTGGATCACTCTATGGATCCTGTGCTCAAATCTTCATACATTCATTCATCAATGTGACCCCAATTTAAAGGACATTAAACTCGCTAAAACAGAAAATTATTGCTTCTGGGTATTTTTATTGAGAAATTACTACTATGTTGTGTTTTAAGCACCACTTTAGAGAATTTTAATTAACCACAAAATAGGAGCTCTACAGCTCACACATTTCCCTGACTTACATGTGTGTAAGGGACAGCCCTATGTTGCTTATGTGGGACATAAATTAAGGGTCTGAGGTGAAATGAGTGTGTATTTGACAATGATACTTCTATGCACTTCAAAGAAACTGTAAGATAAATTGTGTTATTTCTGATATTTTTGTTGGGTCAAAGACAATTTCATTTTCCAGTAAAGGACACCAGCATAGGTGTTTCACCCTTTTTGACCCATGTGGTTCCTCTCAGTTTTAAAGTCCTGATTATCAGTTCTGTTGGAACTTTCCTGGTAAAGACACACTTTCTTAGCATTATAAGAATAATTTTTGTTGCACTATCACTAAAAATATTAGAAGCATCTGTTAAGTACCAGCAGATCTTCACTGACAAATTTCTTTACTCAGTAACTATTCTGTGTGCGCATAATGGTAAAAGAACTCAGTGTTAAATGCATATTTATGAAGAAAAAGCATTATTATGAGGGTTGGCTGATAAGTCCCGGGCCTCACAATGAAAACATTTGAAAAAAAATAATTTTCTCAACATAATCTCCAGAAAGGTTAATAAATTTGTCATACCGTTGTTCTAATTTAATTAAACCATCTCTGTAGTGCGATTTATCAAGGTCCTCAAAATAGCTGTTTACCACATCAATGGCCTCCTTGTTGCTGTGAAATCTTCGTCCTTCAAGAAATTTTTTGAAATTAGGGATCAGGTGGTAGTCACTGGGTGCTAGATCTGGCGAATAGGGGTGGATGTTCAAGCAATTCAAACTTTAATTCGCAAATTCTCCCCATTGCAATAACTGAACGATGGGCCGGAGCATTGTCGTGATGAAACAAGTTTTTTTTTGTTTTTTTTTGCCAAATGAGGTCTTTCTTTTCATCTCATCGCTCAAACGTTGCAGTAAGCTTGCGTAGTTGTCACTAGTGATACTTTTACCCTTTTCCAAGTAATCAAAAATAATTCCCTGTGCATCCCAGAAAACACTCGCCATAACCTTGTTAGCTGACAAAATTGACTTTGCCTTTTTTGGAGTTGGTTCACCTGGCGCAATCCACTGTTTTGACTATGATTTACTTTCTGGAGTGTAGGGATGTATCCAAGTTTCATCCATGGTAATAAGCCGTCTCAAAAATTCATTGGGATTTTTACGGTAGAGCTCCACATTCTTAACAGAAACAGTTTTTCTGTGCAACTTTTGATCATGTGTCAACAAATGCGGCACCCACCTCGCACAGACCTTGTGAAAGCCCAAAACATTACTTAAAATATTACCTGAACATTTTTTTGATATGTTTACAGCTTCTGCTATCTCAAACAACCTTAATCTGCAGTCTTCCAGTACTAAACGATAAATTTTTTCAATCATCTCTGGAGTTGTGACTTCCACAGGGCGTCCAGAGCGGGGATCATCACTTGTGCTCGTACATCACATTTTAAACTCTGCAACCCACCTTTTAATCATTGAATATGAAGGGGCATAGTCTTTCAATGTACTGTCCATTTCTCCTTGATTTCTTTAGGCATTAAAGCCTTTCAAATGGAAGTATTTAATCACTGCTCTTTTTTCCACTGCTCCATTTTTGTGAAAACCCTAAAGTTGTCTTGTTTAAAATGCTGTCATTCAAAAACTAAATAAGCTATTGACCTGTAACTATGGATACAAGCTAGTCTAGAGTAAACCTATACGATGCTACCGTCTAACTGGCCTAGTGTGAGGCCCGGGACTTATCAGCCGATCCTCATATTTATTACGATGACATAGATAGTGCTCACATCTTCTGTACTGCATGTAAGAAAATATTTAATATCTGTTGATGCAGCAAAATCATACACATGTTACAGGCTCAGAAGTAAAACATGTGCTAAAACATATGTGTATTAAATTGGAAAATTCAAAAATTGCAATCACCCTATAACTTCAAAACTACAATCAATAATGATAATTATTTGTTCTTCCACTAATAGAGTGTGTAGGCCAAAATTGGAAAGGTAGAATTAGATTGAAAAATTCAGTGCCATAACTGGGATTTAAACAATGGATCTTCAGCTTTTTGTGCCATTGCTCTAACTGAGCTACCATGGCAACATGCCAGTACAACACTAAATTCCCTAATTGACCCACACTTTTGCCAGTAAATCACAAGGCATTCTCAAATTCATTTTGAGATAACATACTCCAGTGGCTACTTACAATATTGTAAATACTTTTAAGTCCTGTGTTTCATAGTTAACCACTATTAGGCCAATCCTAAAGCTGAAGATCCGTGGTTCAAATCCCAGCTATGGCATTGAATTTTTCAGTCTGATTGTACCTTTCCAACTTTAGCATATACATGGTATGTGCGGAAGGACAATTATCATTGATTGACCTAATAATGATTAATTATGCAGCCCAAGGCTTAAAATTACTTTAATTTTGTAAGCCGCCATTGGGATATGTTACATCAAAATGAATTTGAGAGTGCCTTGTGGCTTACTGGAAAAAAATATGAGACAGTTGGGGAATTTAATGCTGTGATTTGATTCAAAATGGCTGGGAAGTTTCAAATAAATTTGATCACCCAAACATTATAACTCGGAATTCAGCAAAAGTGAAATACATTGGTTTTCCTTGTACATGCAATTTTTTAATATGTCCTGCTTTAGACTATGAATTTTTTTGAACATAACTCTTCATTTATTTTTAAAATCTTCTAATGATTTGCATTTATCACTGTAGGAAGTTGAACATCTTAGTGTATCATGCTACGTAACAACATAACATCCAGCTCCAGCATTTGTTTTTGAATTGGAAGATGGAGATACTGGTGGACTATCAAGGTGAGAAAAATTCAGATTATTTATTACAGCTTTGACATATTTGTTCAGTTTTTTCATTTCAAGGAAGTTTTAGTGTGGTACACGGAATGTATACCCAAAATAACAGGAATATGATAGTACATACAGCACAGGTAAGGCAAGATTCATATGATACTTATATAGAGAGAATTAAAGGAAGGTTTTGGTATTAGGAAAGAATTGTTTACATTCCTTTTGAACCTGCTTGAAGAGCATTTACAAGAAAACACAGACATGAATCCAGCTGTATCTACCAAAACACAATTGCTATGCATCTTGTGAGTGTTTGATACCTCGCTCTTAACCTCAAAAGCACTCTTAACAACGCAATGAAATACACAGCCAGCAGATGCGTGGTGAACGTTTATTTATAAGATTGCCCGTAATACCGGGTTTATGATGAACATTACTTAACGTGACGTGAAAATGCTGGTAAACTAAAGGTATAATGGGCATGCACTTAATGTAATGGGAATGACTTTTGATTCATAGTTCTTTCATTACTTTGAGCTAGTACTGATTGGTTGTAATTACCATGTGACATCAAACTTGACGTAATGGGAAGGAAAAGTTTGACTTTGCCAAACTTTTAAGTTACATTGTGTTAAGTCAATTTTTAAATATATCCATTTAATGCAGTGTAAGACTGTTACATTACATTAAATTCATCATAATGCCAGCTCAAGCTTCTGAAATATTCCGGTACGAAACTCTCATTGGACGCATAACAATAATTGCAGTTTGTATTATAGAGTTGAATTTGTGTCTTGAGTTTTGTTGAAATGTTCTCCAAGCAGGTTCAAAAGGCGTGTATAAGATTCTTTCCTAATACCGAAATGTTCATTGAACTCTCTCTCTGTATAAGTATCATATGGTTTTCGCATAGCACTATCACATTCCCATTTTTTTTTTTTTTTCATCAAGATCGTCAATGTAACCTAAGTAATCGCTGTTTTCATCAAGATCATCAATGTAATCTAAGTAATCCATGAACGTGTCAAAAATATCTTCCTCCAAATACAATGCGGTATTTTAGTTCAATTGACAGGTTAGTTACTCCATTCAGGTTGCAAGAGTAAATTCTAACCTATATTTGTGCTCTATTTAATTCCGTAGTAACATACTAGATGATGGTGCTCTCTGACATTTACTTCTGCAGTAATTTAATCTGGGAATATCTGAAAGGAGTAAAATTCTTCGGAAGTAGTTTACTCTCGCATGGAAGTTGCCAAGTGTTGACTTGAATAGTAATTTACTACGAAAGTAGAGCTTACTCCAGGTTGGTGCACGCTGTAATAAACATTGCATTTTTTTTGCACAAAAATAGATGCTCGGTATACAAACCTCGATAGGCCTCATTGCTACATACCTGCTTATACTCACTCAGCTGTCAGTGCATATTCAGTAACTGGGACTCCATGTGAAAGGTGACAATAGAATGAAACTAAAGACATGCGTCCTGAGACACCATTGTGAACTGGCTACAGAAACAATTTGGACTTTGACAATAATATATGCTTTGAGAGTGCTCATTTTTTTTGTCTTAGGTGTACCATACCTATCATTGCATTCTCAGGTAATTTCAGACATTAATACATATCTGTCACAAACTTAAAAGACTTCTTTGGCTCTGGAATGTCATCAATTTAGATGTCCCCATTTAAATTTATAAATCAATGAAGTAATAGTGTGTTCATATAAGAATGGAATAAAATTAGCAACAAGCTACATGTGAAAATGTTGTTCAGCAAACTTACTTTTGGTTCATCCTCCAATGCAGCAGTAGCCATTAAATCATGTTGTTCTAAACGGATTTCATGGTTCTCTTCAAGGGAGCAGTGTTGTATCCTGATGGAAGTAAATCAAATGTATATGCCAATTCAAAATAGTGTTATAGCATGAAAATCAAAAGTTTGCAGCATGTATGATGCATATTTGGTTATATATTTAAAAGCATGCTCATTTTGTGCCAAGGATCCCTATAGTTTCAAAACTTGGTATTATTGTATATCTGGAGCATTTGAATGAAGAGAGAGCCTGAGAAATTATCAAACATTTTGTATATTTCATAATACCAAAATATACTGGCTATACCTATATTGTGGTTTATCTACAAGCTTCCTGTAAATGAACTGCCCGAACCAGTTTGATCCTGTTCTTTAACTCTCAACACTTTAACGTTCTATCTGACATACTTCTTCAGCTGTTGTGTAGATGTTGTAAACTTTCCTCCAAAATAATGCAAGATGAACACACTGCTATTTTCTCATTACACATTCTCTGTTAGATATGGAGAATATGTACTGAACTGAAACTATGTTGTATAATAAATATGGAATTAATTGTTCTCTCACACAAGCCGTGTGTTGGAAGAGGTTGGAAAGGTAGAATCAGACGACTGAAAATTTCAAATCAGTTGGGGAATTTAATGTCGTGCCGGCATGTTGCAGTGGTTAGAGTAACTGGATGGAGACCGGTAGATCCATGGTTCAAATCCCGGCCATGGCATTGAATTTTTCAGTTGCCTGATTCTACCTTTACAACCTTGTCCAACACACAGCTTGTGTGGAAGAACAATTAATTCCATTAATTGACCTAATAGTGGTTGAAACTATGAAGCCCGGGACTAAAAGTACTTACGACACTGTAGGTCACATTGGGGTATGTCATCTCAATACAATTTGAGATCTCCTTGTGGTTTACAGGGAAAAATACGAATCAGTTGGGGAATTTAGTGTCATACTGGCATGTTGCCATGGTAGCTCAGTGGTTAGAGCAGCCGGGCGGAGGCCAGGAGATGCGTGGTTCAAATTCCAGCTATGGCATTGAATTTTCCAGTCATCTGATTCTACCTATAATAAATATGTTTAAACTCTTTTTACACCCTTCCTTAAATTAATACTTTCAGCAAATATGAACACATCATCATCTGTACAGTAATTCTGAGATAGATGGAATAGTTCATAGGAAAACAAAACTTTCTAATCAAATAATACACTTACAGTGGAATCCAAATTGTATGTTCCTCAGTAACACATTTTCCTATATGAGTCATTCCACATCAAACCAAACACACACAAAACATGACTTTCTCTGAATTTTCTGAATTTTAGTTTATTTGTTCTACACATAAAATAAATGGACACGTATTTTATATTTCGCGGAAAATCAAATTATTTTAGGATTTGCTGTGTACGTAACATTTTTCTTATATGCGCACAACATTACATAAAAGTAATTTATTCTCGGAATACAGAATGGTCAGGGATAATTACAATACATCGTTTTGCAGATAAAAACATTGTGGCTTTCCTTATATAAAATACTATTTTTTCGGAATAAAAAACAATCACTTTTTTAAGTATGAATATTTTAAACCACAATATCATATATAACCCCTAATATTAAAATCTGGAAAAAATATAGGAGGAATCTGTGATATATTTTCTTTTAACTCTGTTATCAGGATGGGATCTTCCTTAGAAGTATACTTTTAAACAGTTTATTTGTGTTAGCGCATAGGGTTTTAGGACATAGACTGCTGACTGAGAGCTTCACACTGCATCAGCATGTCGTGCTAACCAATGTGTTACGCAGTACGAACGTGATATGCTATCACTTCCGGTGTTCAGTGTAACTTAGCAACTGGAATCTGATATTCTATAAAGCCTCTCTCTGCTGTTTCATTTTAAATATTACTTTGTGTTCAGCTTTTTGCATTAGAAGTTCATTCTTAGCTCTGTGATTTCTGAAAGTGCATAATGAGTGAACTGAAGAAACGTAGCTATGACTATTGCTTCAATCAATTTAATGTTTCCAAGCATAACACAAGGCAGAAATCATTAAGCTTAGTTACCTGCAATATGCTTATAAAATTAAAAATTAAGAACTTAACTTTATCACCAGACCTAAAACTATGTGATGTGTGTCGAAAAAAATCCCAAAGTACCACCCACTGATAACAGTGATTGTGTGCTACAGGTGCCAATGCCATGAATAATCCAGGAGTGGTTTTGAAAATAGTGACAATTTTAAGGCAAGATACAACAATGTGAAAGGGATCCCTGGTACGTTAGAGCTAAATTCATTTATTCCATCAACCAGTAATGCAATAATAACCAGATGGTATTCACTTGAGCTCGAAGGGGAAAAAGTGCACTTTTAAATTGTTAAGTTTCCTCCCATAGGATAAGATTGAAAGTTCGAATGTTACTCAACTTTATGCCAAATTTAACAGTTACATGTGAACAAACTAGTGCAACTAAAGTGCTTTGAACAGTTGACAAGGCATCCAATGACAAGACTGCTGCTGCTATTCTCAAGACGCGCCGTGCTGGAATCTTGCTATGCACCGCTTTCTGTTACTTTATTTAAAATTAACTGTATAGGATCCCATCTTTGTTTTATGTAAATATATACAAAAAACTAAAAGGAATTTATTTATAATTTTTATAGAAATTTAAACTTGGGGGTTAATAGGGATATATAGTTTTTAAATGTTTTGATTTTAAAAATTAATGTAAATAGTTAATTATATCAATTATAATAAATAGTAAGTAAACGATTACATATTAAGCTTTGCATTGCACTTTATAACACAATTTTATTACTTCTCGCCTGTGAGATATTGTAATTTAAAGGTAGAGAGGTGCGCTGCTTTTCACAAGTTGGATTGCGCAATATTTTAAAAAATATTGCGATTTAAAAAAATAAGAAGTTAAAACATAATTCCATTGTTTTTGTAATCCATGGACAAAATTTGAAGTGAGTTGAAGACATTATGGTCAGATTTTGTGTTAATGTGTGCGACTTGACGTGGAATGACTCATATATGACATTGAATTATAAAAGTCCTGGTCCCAAATGTACTATTTGAACACAAATGTATATCATGAACCATAGTATTTAGCATGTAAATACCTATTGTATATAATGTAAAAACATATTGTATATATTGCAAAAACCTATTGTTGTTTATGTTTATAGCTTGACGTGTCCAATAGTGAATGTACATTGTACCAAACCACTTTAACGGATGAATAAACTAACTAACTATATACATAAAAATGTTGCTTTAGCATGCTTATCCACTTCCACTTACTATGTTCAAAGTTTGAGTGCTCTCATTCAATATTTTGCACAATCCTTGTGCATTTGTCAGACCAGCAACCAATGACAATGCACATATCATAGTAATAAAAATTGTGTGAGTGAGATGCAAAATGATATAACTTGGTATGGTAACATGGTCAAGGAAGGAAGTTCAGCAGCATGAGCATTATCTCAATGATGGTAGCTTCTATTATCAGGTCCTGACATTTGAGACGTGTCCACTAATACAGCACTAGCGAATGGCAGCGATGTGATGTTACTTTAGATGCACAGTACAGCTTGCTGCTTGTACAACTCAAAACTTAATATCATGCATGGGCATGCATGTTTCATATTATAGCAAGATAACAAGTAGCTAGGATAAAAAGTGACGTTCCTCTGAACAAGTACAAAAAAGAATCATATTTTTATACCTAGTTGTTCAAATTTTATGTCTTATTAATTTATAACTATCTTTCATGATGTTTAAATGAAGACTTTTAGTTAAAGCTGTGCTCATAATAGTAATAAATACATTGCTGGCATAAAAAATAGTTACCTTTTTTAATTTTGTCAATTGGCCGTTGTGTTTATACAGTTTGATGAAGTAAATCCTGTGTGATTTTCCAAAATAACGCCTGCTCTGAGACATGTTGCAAATTGCTAAAAGAAGTTTACGGGTCAAGAAACATTTTATGTCATCAAAGCCATGCACTGTGTGAAGCAATCCTTCATCAGATAAAGGAGGTTAAATAGAACATCAGGTAGATAGAGGTCTATGTTTGCGATAATCTCCTCTTACAGTGTGCCCCACAGCGATGCAAATGATTGTGTCGTAAGTCAAACAGATGTCACTCTGTCATACACTTGCTCAAACGTAATGCTGCCAACAACGAAGCCGGTAAGATACTCAGCCTCAAGGCATAGCTGAGAGATTGAGGGCCCTCAGCCTCAAAGCGTAGCCAAGGGATGTTTTTAGAAGGAGAGGAGTGTAGCAAGTTGCGGCCAATAGGCCGCAACTGTGAAGCGGCGACAGGGCATAGCCGAGGGATCTGCGCGTCTAAAACTCGAATCATTCACGTTCGCAGAAACAACAGCACATTGCATATTTAGTGCATTTCACTTTTTATTTAGGTTACCCACTTTGCATGTGATTTATCGGAAAAATGGCTATGTTTGGTGTGTTCCTGACGCGATTTGCCTGTATAAGTAAACCACCTAAAACGGGCGGGCAGGTGGGCACCAGATATAGAAGAGACCACATCATGTTCTAAACTCACTCCTAAGGTAATTCATTCCCTTTCCTTTTGATTTTATAAGCATTTTCTACGGGCATACTATAGGACAAGATTAGCCTATGATTGTAACTGCCTCCAGGTTGAAGCAATTAAAGTTTGATAGACAATAGTGTTTATAAAGTTACAGTGGCATTTACCACAAATGTGGAACACTCTGCTGAAGTGGAGGTAAGTTTGGCAGTGATGTGCTCATAACATATTGGTATGTTCTATGAGCACGTCTTGTGTGGACAGGGTGGTTATCCTACTGAAATTCAATCATTCCATTGGGATACCTAGTCCTTATAGAAGGAACCATGTTGTTTTCAAGGATGTCTTTATATTGCTGGCTATTTAATATGCCATCAAGCTACCACAACACACCTAGAACCATTTCATGACAACCAACCCCAACACGACACAGATGTGCGACCTTGGTGATCCACATGTGTCATAACATTTTCATTTGGGGCGGTAGACAATTACTTTCCCCATTTGTAGATGAAAATGTCACCGTCTATGAATATAACCTTATTCCAGTTATGGTTGACATTTTCTTCTGCAAATGTGAGGCAACATAATCTATGATAGTCTTAAGATGCTGTTTCTTAGCTGCTAATCAAGCAAAGAGCCCTGCTGTAGTCAAATGATGCAAGGCTGTGCAGTTCGATGCAGGGAAATTAGAATTACTTGTAATTGTAGAACACATGCTGGAAGGGATTGCTGTCTGCCTCTTCTAGTAGTGCAGTGTCCTGCTGAAGAGTGGACAAACGTTTTCAACCCGTACCAGGTCGACAACGAACAATCCCTTCCCTGGATAACTGCACTCACTTCATAGCCAAAGATATAGAGACTTCAAGTGTTCTTGCAGTCTGAGATACAGTGGTCCAGCAATGTTCACTAACGTAAGGAGAGATCTGCTTGTAGCTTCATCTTTATGTGTGCACTCAGCCATAGCAAAAGTCAGTATGATTGCTAACATATGCAGAACTCCAAAGCTATGAGGTGCACGCACATGATCACACCAGCACCATTCATAACTGAAGAATGGAAACAGAGTTTGCACATCCATTATTAAATCATTAAATATTTGGCTTAGTGTTTTACTTTAGAATTCTTATTAATATGGTATTTATTTTGAAAAAAAAATAGAGTAATTTGTTTGTGTTTTTATGCATGAAAATGTCTTAAAATTAATAGATATTGTAAGCATGAAAACATACGGCATTGCCATATATTTAACAAATTATGACTTAAATAGTAATTTAAAAAAAGAAACATACACCAAGGATTCAATCCCAGATTTTTCTAAATACAAGAGACATCTATTTCACCGCTCCATTACCATGCATACAACCAAACTGAAAGGTATCTTCCTACTAATCACATAGCTTTGAAATGAATGTAGGGTAGTATTAAATCATGTATTGTGAATGCAGCATCAGCTAATGCTTCCAATGTTTTCTGATTGGAACTTGCTCTCTGGCTGTTGTTCATTTGTTTTATCTTGGGCTGTACATGTGAAAACTATTGCAAACACTATCAAGAAAAGCAAGGATTTAAAACACACTAAAGGAAATGAAATGGCAAAACTTAAGATTTGCTAGAAATTCATTTCTTACATATATGTGAACTACCCACTTCTGTTATAAACCAGAAACACTGATATGCGTATACTGCTGTGATGTGCAAGTAAAAAGAATTAATCTTCAGTTATTTTTATAATGTTCAGTTATTGAACAATACTGCAGCAGAGTATTACTAGCTTACCTCTGTAATATGGATTTATTAGTGACGTGTTTTCCTTGGTGACAGGCAGCCTCTCTGGCTTTCAGATTAATGACAGCATTCCCTTTCTAGGCTTTTTCTGTTTGGTGGCTTGAATGATTAGGATGCTTAAACCTGACTCATCAAAGATACTCCACTGCTTGTAAATATAGATTTTGTATCCACTTACGTTATGAGCTTTGTGGTTTAATACAAAGCTGTTTTCAGTTATTAGCCTGAAAAGCTAATTGTCAGTTTATGACACCACTTTAGATTCCAACTGTTGTTAAGTCTAGTATGTCTGCATCATAACCTGTAGTACTTGAGTTTGAATCTTGGTTGAGTTACCTAGGAAGGCTTTTTCCAGGTCTTTCCCTTATCCTGACAAGTGCCATGTAACTGTAAACACTGTGGACCCAGGGCTAATTTCAACACTCATTTTATACATTCATTCAGCATCCAATAACACCATCTGCTTAAAGCATGTTGAAATTTGCCATAGAAGTCGCCAATTTTCATCATCAAAACTGGGAAACTACTGCAGGAATGTGTAATCTTCAAGATTTCAAAAATGTACCTTCAGAATGATTGGTATTGGTAACAATTTACACCAGTCAGCAAAATTTAAGGTTTTTAATGTTGAAGTACAATGAGTGATTCCTACTGACTTTTTTGTGCTGATTTCAAATTATTTTTACAGAACTTTTCCATCACCCATAGTTTTTTGAGTAATTGCATGAATAACATTTCTGGTAATTATACATTTTAATATGTGTAACACCTTAGCTAGAATACCTTTTACATACTTAAAATGAATGTGAAGTAGATTTTCGACTATGCTTTGCTTGAGGAACATCTATCTTGAGTGTCCAACACATTTGGAGTCCATTTTCCCTGGTAGCATCTTTCCATTTCAGCGATGTCCTGATGGGAACATTTGCCATATTCGTCGCTGACAGTGCCAAGGTTCTTAGGGAAGAAGTTAAGATGGGAGTCCAACATGTGTATTTTCAAAGACATATTACATCCCATGAACTTGTAGTGTTCAATCAGCTCACTGACAAGTTTTCTGTGATGTTCAGACCTGTAGTTTCCTAGGAAGTTTGTGATAATGTTTTTGAAAGAGAACCATGCATCTTGTTCTTGCATATTTATCAGGCTTTCAAACAGTGAATCTTTCATAAGTTCTCTAATTTGAGGGCCAACAAATATTCTCTGTTTAGTTTCACTTCACTGATCTTTGGAAATTTAATTTTCAGGAACAGAAATGCACTCCGTTACGATCCATTGCTTTCACAAGGTTCTTAACCAAACCTAGTTTGATGTGTAATGGAGGCTATAAGATTTTGTCAGCACTTACAAGTGGTTGATGAACAGTATTTGTTTGTCCTGGATTGAATTAGTCTCTCTTTGGCCAGCTTTTTTAACATAATGATTGCTTTTATCTCTACTATCCCGCATGCACAAGAAGCAGCAAAATTTGTATAGGCAAGTTGTAATTCAAGTAAGATAGCTATCACTTTAAAATCTGCACATATCTGCCATGATGGATGGAAACTTGTTTCCATTATGTAGCAAGACTCCTTTCAAGCTTGTTTTCGAGGAGTCAGTGAACAAATGCCAATCTTCAGGTTTATGTTGAACACCCAGGGACTCCATCAAAGAATCAACATTATTGCAGAAAACTAAGTCCTCCTGTTTAGAAAATAAATGCTCAAATTGCTTTTGGCATTGATGGAAAGAACTTAGGTGCCATCCTGCAGGAGGTGCTAGCCTTTCAATCTTGAAGCATGTAACTCAGCTTTACTTTTAGAAACCCAAGATCACGAACTAAATCATTTAGATCTTCCTGTGTTAGAAAATGTGGTTAGTTTATGGTAACTCCTTCCACAAAATCTGGATCACACTGTTGTAATTTACCAATGTCATTAACACTTTCAAAATCTCCGGTCACATTTCTGTCGTCTGGTGGAGCTGGTATGGGGGCAGAAGACACTGGGCAATTTGCTGATTCTAAAAATAGATATTTGACATTATGTTTGGGCTTTGAATTATTCCAGATATACAGTGGAATCTCGTTAGCACGTTCCTCATTAACACGTTTTCCCGTGTATTACGTTCAATTATAAAAGTCCCGGTACCAAATCACCAAATGTAATAAATAACGTTTGCTTAGTGCGTTTTCCTGGTCCTGCTTACTACGTTTGAAGTTTGACGTCCTCATTCACTATTTTGGCCAATCCTTGATCGGTCCAGTGGGAGAAGGCGCTTAACACGTTCAAAGTTTGAGTCCTCATTGGCTACTTTGGTCAATACTCGGTCACGGGGTGGATACTGGCAGCCAATCACATGCATGTATGTAAATATTTGTGTGCCACAATTTGTGTGGGCGGGATAGAGAATGCTTTACCTTGGCGTGGTAAACGCCAGAAATGTGTTTTCAAAACAAGTTTGAGAAAAAAAAACTGAAAAGACGACATACAAAAACTGTTCTCGGTGGCCTAAGGCTGGCCACCGCATGGGTTTTTCCTTACAAAAAAAAAAAAACATAATCTAATGCAAACAAGAAAATTATAATACTTATGTAAATATAAGCCTGTAAGCCGGGCCTATTGTACCCGCACCAGGTAACTTTTATAATAAATAACCTTAGCACCTTAGCACCTTAGCGATAGTTTCTACTGTTGAGTGTTGACCAAACATACGTAGATTGTATTTTAACTTTTCATTTGCAATGAAAAAAAGAAAGTGTAGTAAATAACCAATAGTGAAAAACTGAAAATCCTTGAAATAGATCACAATCCAAATATGAAACGTGGATATAGTGCGGAGTTAAACATTCCTCCGTCAACCTTAAACGCAATTGTTAGCAAACCTAAATTGATTAAAACTGCATTTAAAGAAAGGAAAAATGCAAAAACAAAACTTTCCTCTTGGAAAATAGGATCAGAAGAGGATCAGAACGAAATTTGTTGCATGGAAACATTTACCGTATTCAAATTGTATTGAATAGGCCAGATACATTCGCCTATTGTACTCGTAACATGATGCTCGCTCGTCATTTTTTTTTCTTTTTTAGCGGAAATTGTTATCACATGTGTAATAAAACGCACAGCAAAGTCACTCTTGTCGCTTCCATAATTCGCAATTTATTCTCTCAAAAACATTCATAACCTCAAAAATCCAAGTTGACCAACATAAAAGCTTGAATTATTTATTCTCAGGCTTTGTGTATCCAAATCTATTTGAACACATATTGAATTCAACACGGATTGTACTCAAAATCGATTTCAATTACCCATGGAGACGTAGTAATTATTAGATTTTATTACATAACTATGTTCTTAAATTGCATATTTTGCATTTTCGTTAACACGTTTTCCCGCCTATGACGTCCAAATCCTTAGGTCCCTGCAAAAACATGCTAACGAGATTCTACTGTATTTGTCAAGCAGAAGTAGCAGTGTGTTATATAATCCTTAGGTTCCTGCCATATCATAGGAACTGAAAAAGGCATATGATGGTACCCTTTTAACCAGCTGGTTAATAGTGTTACATATTTGGTTGTCCTCTGTAGTCTAGTGGTTACCATGCTAGCCTCTAGTTCCCAGGGTCATGGGTTTAAACCCAGCGGAGGGCAATGGATTTTTTTGGGCATAAAAAGCCTTAGCATGGCTTCCTTTGGAAGGGAAGTAAAGCCGGTGGTCCCGTGTCATAGATTTACAGCACATTAAAGAACCTCAAGCCTGATAAAGAGACCTCTGAGCAAAATTTCTGGTCTTTCACGTACAATATAGAATGGGACGCTAAGGACCACATCAGTTCATAAATAATAATAATAATAATAATAATAATAATAATAATAATAAATTTGGCACAACAGATTTCCAGAGCCCAAAATTTATTCTGGTCTATTTTATTATACAAATAACACTCATAAGCTCTTTTAATTGAGTCAAATTACTCTGTGCTTTTAAAGTGAGCTCACCAAAAATGTAAAAAAAACTGTTTTTATTGTTCACACATTTGCGAGGCATTATCCTCCTCCTAATTCACAATGCTTAAGAAAACACACTGTTAGCTGACACTACACTTGTTAACTCATAACTGAGAACACCTAGGATTAGCTTCTTTCATTAAACAAAGCTTCTACTCCTCTGGCAACTATGCAGGACCCTTTCTATCTGTAACAGAATTTCCGTATCTGTTGGAGTAAACACTGACCTGAGCGGGAAAGCCATAGTTTTGTGAGGAGAAGCTCATTGTTGAACATTGTCATTCCTGAAGTCACAGACAACAATTGCCTAAGGCAAATATGTCATTTGTTGACCTAATGAAATAAAATTATATTCTTTTAATCCATGCATTTACTGACCTATTCTAATAAACATGAAAACAGTTTTTTTAATATTACAAAAAATTAGTAGGTGGTGGAACATTTCTGGCTTCATTTTTGGATTTGGCAGATGCAAGTACATAAGAATCAGCAGATTATTTATTTAACATTTTCATTGTTAACCAGTGTTATTTACTCAATGATTGTTTTAAGGTACCAATTATGCGATGGTAAAAGATTCTGACCAACCTAATATGGGGGTCTTTACTTGTAAATATGATAACTAGGATTGAAGATTTTAATAAATTGGACGATAGCACTTTAATGTTCATTTAGGTGTCTTGTTACAGTAATTCAATAGTGGAGTATCTGTAAGGAAAGCCAAAGATCTGTTGAGTCCTGGCAGTGGCTTTGAATTTTTTAAAATCTGATTCAACTTTTCAACCTTAGCTATTATGCAGCAGATTGAAAGGATAATTATCATATTTGAAAATTGTTGAGTTTTAAGATATAAAAGCTGCATTACGGAGGTTGCCCCACTTAAGCTCGGGTGACCCTGAATCGCCCTCCCACTCCTGTCATTGGTCAAACTGCTTATGTTTATTATTGCATCAGCTCACTGCGTGTAACTGCTGGGCCAGTCTGAGACAAAGTTTACTCTTAATGGTTTCAACGATCGCTGACTTGTGGTAGGGGTACATATTTGGGCTTTCTGATGCCGGTTACACCTTTCAATGATAGTGGAGAAAGGTGCAAACAAAAAGGTGTTACCATAAGTAAGTCATGTGTTCGGCGTATAACACAGCTGCATAAAAATGGATTCCTACTTGTGGCTCAGTGTGCAAAAAACTAACAAGAAAAAGGCTACAACCAACATGACCTAAAGCAGTAGTAGCCAAGGTATGTGCAACAGTGACTCAAGAAAACCCACCAACCCAAAGAAGCATTTCCAGCCGCATTGGAATATCCAAACGGACCATCTATCGGATAATACACAACCATTTGGGTCTAGAACGGCGCCATATAGCATGTGGACATGCCTTGAAAGAGTGGCACATCAGAGAACATTTCACCAATGCAAGAAAACTCTATGAACACCACCTGGCAGGTTAAAAGTGGCAATGAGTGGTTTCTTTAGATGAAGCATGGATTTATCTAGGTGACACGAAAAAACCCCCGAGCCATTTATTACCATCAAGTGGGCCAAAAGTGGCACTCCAACTTCATTCAGGAGAACAAGGAAGAGTTTTCCAAGGGATTCATGGTGGTTGCAGGTTATTGTTCTCGGGGGGGAAACTCAGCATTCTTGGAGTTGCCAACAATGTAAAAATTAATGCAGCCTACTATCAAAGGAAAGTTATTAACCCAATTTTTGATGAAGAGATTCCTCTGTTGTATGGTGAGGATGCCCCAAATGTTTTGATCCACATGCATCCAGTCACACTTTTCAGTCTTCCCAGCATTACTACCACCGGAAAGCTATGGAAACTGGTGTCAATGTGATACCATTTAAAAGGACCCCTGTGAAGTCACCAGATGCCTTGCCAATGGATTTTTGCGGATTTGATCTGCTGAAACAGCGCCTTGCTTCTTGGCGTCCCACTACAATTGATGGGCCCATATGACCTAGCTGTCGACGGGCCCTTAAACTCCACACCACCACACCACCACTACAATTGAAGGACTGTGGAAAGCCTGCCAGGAGGAGTGGGCTAACATCCCCCTTCCTGTTCTTAGATGCAGCCTTCTTCAATGGAAATTGCGCTGCAGAACCATAGTTAAAGTCCACGGAAATCACATTGAACACAATAGGTGGTGGCAAAAGGGAATCTCGCTGTGAAAGAACATAAGCAAAAACATCCGAGCTTAAGTGGGGCAACCCTCTGTATATTGAGCAATAATTATAATGGCATACCAGCATGGTGCCATGGTAGCTCAGTGGCACAGTAAGTTTAAGATCCATGGTTCAAATCCCAGCAATGGCATTGAATTTTTCAGCCTGATTCTACTTTTCCAACTTTAGGCCTCATTCACAATGAAAAGTAAGTAAGGATGTAGCATTAAGTGCGAGACTTTGTGCACATGTTATTTAATGGAAGCATTCACATAGAGTCACGTACTGCGCTACATAATGCAAGTGTTTCCAAGCTCTAGACTTTATGCTTGCACTGCATGCAAGTCATTCCACATCAAACCAAATACACATAAAACACCACTTTCATTGAATTTTGTGAATTTTAGTTTACGTGTTCCACACATAAAATAAATGGACACGTATTTTATGTTTTGCGGAAAATCAAATTATTTTAGGATTTACAGGTTACTTAACATTTTTCTTATATGCGCACAACGTTACATTTATTCTCAGAATATAGAATGGCCAGGGATAAGAACAATATATCGTTTTGTACATTGTGGTATTCCTCATTCAAAATACTATTTATTCAGAATAAAAAAATCAATTTTTAAATATGAATATTTTAAACTGCAATATCAAGTTTAACCCCCTAATACTAAAGTCTGAGAAAAAATACAGAAGGACTTTGTGATATATTTTGTTTTAAACCTGTTAATATCAGGATAGGATTTTCCTTAGAAGTGCACTTTTAAACAGTTTGTATTAGCACGTAGGGTTTGAGAACACAGACTGCTGATTGAGAGCTTCACACCACAGCAACACGCCAGCTGATGCGTTACACAGCACGAACGTGATAGGCTATCACTTCCGCTGTTCGGTGTAACTTAGCAACTGGAATCTGATATTCTATAAAGTCTCTCTCCGCTGTTTTATTTTAAATGTTACTTTGTCTTCAGCTTTTTGTGTTAGAAGTTTATTTTTAGCTCTGTGGTCTCTGAAAGTCATAATGAGTGAACTGAAGAAACGGAGCTATGACTATTGCTTCAGTCCATTTAGTATTTCCAAGCATAACATAAGGCAGAAATCACTAAGCTTAGTTACCTGCAATGTGCTTACAAACTTAAAAATGGAGAACTTAACCTTGTTACCAGACCTAAACTATGTGATGTGTGTCAAAAAGAATTCCCAAAGTACTATCCACTGATAACAATGATTGTGTGCTACAAAGTACCAATACTGTGAATAATTCAGAAGTGGTTTTGAACATAGTGACCATTTTTAGGCAAGATATACCAATGCGATAGCAATCCCTGGTACTTTTGAGCTAAATTCATTTATTCCATCAATGATTAATGCGATAATAATCAGATGGTATTCATTTGAGCCTGAAGGGAAAAAAGTGCACATTTAAATTGTAGTTAAGTTGACTCCCATAGGATAAGATTGAAAGTTTGAATGTTTCTGAACTGTATGCCAAATTTAACAGTTACATGTTAACAAACTAGTGCAACTAAAGTGCTGTGAACAATTGACAAGGCATCCAATGTCAGACTGCTACTACTACTCTCCAGGCGCACTGTACTGGAATCCCGCTACGCACCACTTTCTAAGTTATTTTATTTAAAATTAAGAATACAGGATCCCATCTTTGTTTTATGCAAATATTGAGGCAGTATTTTAATACCTGAATAATTTCAATTGTTATTTATAATTGGTAAATTAAATAACAGGCCGCCTTGAAACAATATGTATGTAATAATTATTTAAATTGTATGTAACAGTCATTTCACATGCTTATTTTTATTGTAAACATATTTTATTAATGTTATGTGAATGCTTTATATATTCTAATAATGCAAGAACTGTGAGAATGGTAAATTTTAGATTGCTAACAATGAATAATAATGAGGTAATTGTGGCAATAATGTGTTTGGAATTTAAAAATGTACTGGTCATGATTAAAGTGACGATGATGTAGTTTCGGTGACACTTTTAAAATTAGCCAATCAACAGCAAAGAAAAGTTTTAAGTTGAATGCAGAAATTCTATTGGACTAGAATTAGCCAATCAGAGACTCGCATTACCGAAGCTTAAGCTTTTTAACCATTGAGGTTAGTTCGTTCCTGGCATAGGGGTGATGGTTGAATTGGAGAAGTGGAAACAGAGGACACTTACTCCCCACATGAACACGGTGTGTCACTAGTTGTACTTTTGCGGGAAAGGCGAATTTTCTGATTGGCTGTTTCAAGTTTCGAAGTTCGTAACGAACTAAATGGCAGGCACGAAGAAAGGGACCATATTGGATTTTTATAGCTGAAAGTTTTTGTCCGAAGTTTTTTCACCAGGAACAAAGCAGAGACGGTAATCATACATTTACACTATTTCTGATTGAATGTATTTTTATTATAATATTGGTATTTTCTATTAACTTTGGTGATATTCGTAGAATGAGGTAGAAAACTTTGATAGGTTATTGTGTGTTGCAACATTTTTATATAACAAATTAATTTTCAGATACATTGAGCCATCCAGACAGGGAATACGCCTACGATTTACATTCCTACCAGCATTGTGGTTCTAGTCCCGAATGGTGACATAGAATCTGAAGGTATGTTATTAAGTTTGAGCAAGTTATTAAGTTTCCAGCATGACAGTGCTGGATGAAAGGTTAAGTTTTTAAGAGCTTCTTAGTGTTGCTGAATTTTATATTGTCTGATTTACTTTTCAGATATTGTGAGTCATCCAGACAGTGGAATATACTATTAATTTCTTTGTTTGCACTTCATAATTGATGGGTGGAGATCACAGCCAAAAGTAGGTAAGGTAAAAATCAACCTTTAATGCAAATTAATTAGCATGTTACTGTGCTAATATTCAAACACATAGATGCAGATCATACGAGTGATACTCGTGTATAATTAAAAAAATGTAGGATTATTGGTGGACTGACACACTGTCAAGGATAGCATGCCAGTGATACTATAATTCTTTTAAGACAGTGCCCAAATGAAATTTTCTAATACAGAAGGAAGAAAGATATTTGATATCATTCACATATATTTCAGTAATTCACTCTCTTTAGGGCATTTTTATCTAACTGCCACTATGTCCTTTTTTGAACTGGGCATGGTGTATGAAAATAGAAATTCTGGTAGCTTTTTTGACAATTAATGTCCTTGTAATCTGTTAGTACAGATGCTCAAAAGCATTGTTTCCAAGAATAACTGAAGTGTTTGTTTTGAGTGAAATTAGCAGCTTCAGTATGTGTTCTGAGGCTTTGAAATTCCAAAGTGGTTTCAATCTTTCGTGTCTGTTTTCTACCATTTAAACTTTGTAGCAATTTTGATTATACAAAATCCTTCCCTTAAAGATACATTGTGCAGTAGTAATTAAGTTGCAGGATATTATAAGAAATGTATAGGCATTTAAATGATCATGTTGTTTTTGTGCAAAAATCAAAGGTTTTGAAGTAATGGGCATTTAATATTTTTTAAATGTATTGAAGCCTTTTAAGTTAACACATATGATAAACATGAAGTTAATCACGATATATGATGAATCATTTGTAGAATACTTATGAAAATAGCTTACTGTGTGTAGAGAAAGTCTTAGATGGCAGAGCAGTGGTATGGCAAGTTAAAGATTGCTGGTTTGAATCTCAGGCATGGCATTGAATTTTTTGTCTGATTGTATATACTCATCCACTATTCTGTATATACAAACAACTCATGGCTCTTTTCAGTGAAAGGTTCCATGAATCTTTTCAATGATTTGGATCTTTTGAATGATCCTTTGATCTGTTATTTATAGTGAACATTTTAACACACTAAGTATTTTAAACACTTTTCATATACAGCGCATTGCATCTGAGGTACTATGGGAGGTTAGTTTTTTTTATATAAGCTTAGGTTTCTGAATTTATGGAAGGTTAACATTAGGTTAGTTTATTTATATATAAAAGCTTAGTTTTCTGAATTCACAGAAGGTTAGTAATTTTTTTTAATGAAAAGTGTTTAAAATTTCACTATAAATAACAGTTTGAAGGATCCTTCAAAAGATCTGATTCATTGAACCTTCAATGAAAAGATCCATGGATCCTTTGCGTATACTGAATTTTATTTTGTTCAATTAACACAAAATGGTAGTGGTTTTACAATAAATGTGTTATTTCCTTCTCATTTAGCACTTTAACAACCAAACTTTTTTGCCACTTTTTAACGGTTTCCCAGTTTTGTGTTAAAACAGCTTATTCACACTACGCACTTCTTCCTTTGTCATGGCAACTCAAACGCTAGCTGATAAAATCGAAGATTTGACCTGAGCTGAGCATATGAGTGCTAGCATATTATGAATGACTGTTTGCTTATCATATTTCCTGTGTTATGCAAAGAGTTTATTTGGTACTCAGATAGCACTGCTGCGAATTCATTGCTGCATTTCTCATATAGGCAAGAGAATAGCAGTCATCCATACAGTTGGTAATTAACAAAAAGATACTCTTTGATTGTTAATGCAATAGCAGGTAGAATTAAGAAAATCATATTTTGTAATCTCTTAACAGTTACTATATATCCATAACCTTTAACAATGAGTTCTTACGATAATCACAATAAAATGTGTAGTTCTATACCTTTCCTACTCCAATGTTTCATGACACAATACGTTTAAGGAATTATTTACATTGGCATAAGCGTAGTGCTTAGTTTCATGGCAAGAGGAAGCATATGCTTTGTTTACATCAGAGAGAACTCTGGTTTACAGTGGATAGTGTGTGTAATATGATCACAAGATGTTTGTAACCACAAATTTTTCCTTAATGTAAGCAATTTCTCTTTTCAGAAACCTACTTTTAAGGGTAGTTTAAACATGTGTGTTCTATTTAATTCTAGGATATACACAATGGAAAGTTGGATTTAAGTTGTGGCTATTTGTGTCCAGTGATGGTGCTTCAAGTCAGAGCACAGAGAGTGACAACGACATTAATAGTGTTAAATGGTGTGGTGAAACTTGCTAATGACATTTATTGCACTGCTAATAGCAATTTAGTGAATGACAAACAATAGCTACACTATTGCATATAATGTGTGCAGAAGTTTCTTTGTAGGAAATGGAATTAAGTTATTCATGTCAAATTGTATTGCGCTATCTAGAGTAGAATAAAATAACAAGTGTCAAACATGTGTTATTCTTCCAATTTTCCTGTCAAATTCCACATCCTACTGTTGGTTGGAAGTTCAGACAAACCATGGAGGCAGTTTAAGTGCAAAAGATTTTACTATGAAGCATGCAGAAGAAATTATTGCAAGGTGCTGGATCTCATTCACTCTCAAAAATTTAAATATGACCATTATGTATTATGACATAGAAACATTCAGAAACCACTATTAACCCCAATAATATTATATAAAAAGCAATGTATGTGCCGACTATTGGATAATTTAATAAGTTACACAGGAATAAACAGTTGTGTTTTTCATACTAGCCTAGCTGTGAGGTGTTCAACTGATCATAATTGTGTTCTAATATTGTATTGCTACAGATGACAGTGACAAGTTATTTTATGTGAGCTTTAATCGACTCCTTTAAAAAGAAATATGACTAACTCAAAGTGCAATCACGATTATTGAAGCTCACGTAATTAACTTTGTACATCGTCAGTAGCGATACAGTATTGGAACATATGATCAGCTGAGCAGACAGCTAGGCAGGTAAGAAAAATACAGCTGTAGTAGCTACGAGTGACGTCATCATCCGAGAGCACGATTTTTCATAGTTTAGTTCCATCCCAGATCACTACTCATGCTGCGATCGCCCTCGTGTTTCCAACGTTTAACACGATGGTTGCACTTGTAATACTTTGCTGTTCTGTGGCGTATACTGAATTTTATTTTGTTCAATTAACACAAAATGGTGGTGGTTTTACAATAAATGTGTTATTTCCTTCTCATTTAGCACTTTAACAACCAAACTTTTTTGCCACTTTTTAACGGTTTCCCAGTTTTTTGTTAAAACAGCTTATTCACACTACGCACTTCTTCCTTTGTCATGGCAACTCAAACACTAGCTGATAAAATCGAAGATTTGACCTGAGCTGAGCATATGAGTGCTAGCATATTATGAATGACTGTTTGCTTATCATATTTCCTGTGTTATACAAAGAGTTTATTTGGTACTCAGATAGCACTGCTGCGAATTCATTGCTGCATTTCTCATATAGGCAAGAGAATAGCAGTCATCCATACAGTTGGTAATTAACAAAAAGATACTCTTTGATTGTTAATGCAATAGCAGGTAGAATTAAGAAAATCATATTTTGTAATCTCTTAACAGTTACTATATATCCATAACCTTTAACAATGAGTTCTTACGATAATCACAATAAAATGTGTAGTTCTATACCTTTCCTACTCCAATGTTTCATGACACAATACGTTTAAGGAATTATTTACATTGGCATAAGCGTAGTGCTTAGTTTCATGGCAAGAGGAAGCATATGCTTTGTTTACATCAGAGAGAACTCTGGTTTACAGTGGATAGTGTGTGTAATATGATCACAAGATGTTTGTAACCACAAATTTTTCCTTAATGTAAGCAATTTCTCTTTTCAGAAACCTACTTTTAAGGGTAGTTTAAACATGTGTGTTCTATTTAATTCTAGGATATACACAATGGAAAGTTGGATTTAAGTTGTGGCTATTTGTGTCCAGTGATGGTGCTTCAAGTCAGAGCACAGAGAGTGACAACGACATTAATAGTGTTAAATGGTGTGGTGAAACTTGCTAATGACATTTATTGCACTGCTAATAGCAATTTAGTGAATGACAAACAATAGCTACACTATTGCATATAATGTGTGCAGAAGTTTCTTTGTAGGAAATGGAATTAAGTTATTCATGTCAAATTGTATTGCGCTATCTAGAGTAGAATAAAATAACAAGTGTCAAACATGTGTTATTCTTCCAATTTTCCTGTCAAATTCCACATCCTACTGTTGGTTGGAAGTTCAGACAAACCATGGAGGCAGTTTAAGTGCAAAAGATTTTACTATGAAGCATGCAGAAGAAATTATTGCAAGGTGCTGGATCTCATTCACTCTCAAAAATTTAAATATGACCATTATGTATTATGACATAGAAACATTCAGAAACCACTATTAACCCCAATAATATTATATAAAAAGCAATGTATGTGCCGACTATTGGATAATTTAATAAGTTACACAGGAATAAACAGTTGTGTTTTTCATACTAGCCTAGCTGTGAGGTGTTCAACTGATCATAATTGTGTTCTAATATTGTATTGCTACAGATGACAGTGACAAGTTATTTTATGTGAGCTTTAATCGACTCCTTTAAAAAGAAATATGACTAACTCAAAGTGCAATCACGATTATTGAAGCTCACGTAATTAACTTTGTACATCGTCAGTAGCGATACAGTATTGGAACATATGATCAGCTGAGCAGACAGCTAGGCAGGTAAGAAAAATACAGCTGTAGTAGCTACGAGTGACGTCATCATCCGAGAGCACGATTTTTCATAGTTTAGTTCCATCCCAGATCACTACTCATGCTGCGATCGCCCTCGTGTTTCCAACGTTTAACACGATGGTTGCACTTGTAATACTTTGCTGTTCTGTGGCGTATACTGAATTTTATTTTGTTCAATTAACACAAAATGGTGGTGGTTTTACAATAAATGTGTTATTTCCTTCTCATTTAGCACTTTAACAACCAAACTTTTTTGCCACTTTTTAACGGTTTCCCAGTTTTTTGTTAAAACAGCTTATTCACACTACGCACTTCTTCCTTTGTCATGGCAACTCAAACACTAGCTGATAAAATCGAAGATTTGACCTGAGCTGAGCATATGAGTGCTAGCATATTATGAATGACTGTTTGCTTATCATATTTCCTGTGTTATACAAAGAGTTTATTTGGTACTCAGATAGCACTGCTGCGAATTCATTGCTGCATTTCTCATATAGGCAAGAGAATAGCAGTCATCCATACAGTTGGTAATTAACAAAAAGATACTCTTTGATTGTTAATGCAATAGCAGGTAGAATTAAGAAAATCATATTTTGTAATCTCTTAACAGTTACTATATATCCATAACCTTTAACAATGAGTTCTTACGATAATCACAATAAAATGTGTAGTTCTATACCTTTCCTACTCCAATGTTTCATGACACAATACGTTTAAGGAATTATTTACATTGGCATAAGCGTAGTGCTTAGTTTCATGGCAAGAGGAAGCATATGCTTTGTTTACATCAGAGAGAACTCTGGTTTACAGTGGATAGTGTGTGTAATATGATCACAAGGTGTTTGTAACCACAAATTTTTCCTTAATGTAAGCAATTTCTCTTTTCAGAAACCTACTTTTAAGGGTAGTTTAAACATGTGTGTTCTATTTAATTCTAGGATATACACAATGGAAAGTTGGAGTTAAGTTGTGGCTATTTGTGTCCAATGATGGTGCTTCAAGTCAGAGCACAGAGAGTGACAACGACATTAATAGTGTTAAATGGTGTGGTGAAACTTGCTAATGACATTTATTGCACTGCTAATAGCGATTTAGTGAATGACAAACAATAGCTATACTATTGCATATAATGTGTGCAGAAGTTTCTTTGTAGGAAATGGAATTAAGTTATTCATGTCAAATTGTATTGCGCTATCTAGAGTAGAATAAAATAACAAGTCTCAAACATGTGTTATTCTTCCAATTTTCCTGTCAAATTCCACATCCTACTGTTGGTTGGTTGCAAGTTCAAACAAACCATGGAGGCAGTTTAAGGGCAAAAGATTTTACTATGAAGCATGCAGAAGAAATTATTGCAAGGTGCTTGATCTCATTCACTCTCAAAAATTTAAATGTGACCATTATGTATTATGACATAGAAACATTCAGCAACCACCATTAACCCCAATAATTTTATATAAATAGCAATGTATTGCCGACTATTGGATAATTTAAGTAAGTTACACAGGAACAAACAGTTGTGTTTTTCATACTAGCCTAGCTGTGAGGTGTTCAGCTGATCATAATTGTGTTCTAATATTGTATTGCTACAGATGACAGTGACAAGTTATTTTATGTGAGCTTTAATCGACTCCTTTAAAAATAAATTTGAATAACTCAAAGTGCAATCACGATTATTGAAGCTCACGTAATTAACTTTGTACGTCGTCAGTACTGATACAGTATTAGAACATATGATCAGCTGAGCAGAGAGATATCGTCCTCCATGGACTAGTGGTACCGTGCTAGCCTCTGGTTCCCGAGGTCGCGGGTTCAAACACGGCGGAGGGCGATGGATTTTTTTCGGGCGTAAAAATCCTTAGCACGGCTTCCTTCGGAAGGGAATTAAAGCCGGTGTTCCGTGTCGTAGATTTACGGCACGTAAAAGAACCTCAAGCCTGATAAGAGGCCTCTGAGCAAAATTTCCGGTCTTTCACGCGCAATATAGAATGGGACGCTAAGAACCATAGTAGTTAGTGTCCATAAATAAAACTCAGTTTCAATTTTTGTCAGCTGAGCAAACAGCTAGGCAGGTATGAAAAATACAGCTGTAGTAGCTACGAGTGACGTCATCCGAGAGCACGATTTTTCATAGTTTAGTTCCATCCCCGATCACTACTCACGCAGCGATCACCTTGTTTCCACCATTTTAACACTAGGCTAGCCTAGGTAGGTAGTTTGCTGCACAGGGGTGATTGTGGGATTGGCTAAGTGGAAACACAGGCACTAACTCCCCACATGGACACGGTGTGTCACTAGTTGTACTTTTGCGGGAAAGGCGAATTTTCTGATTGGCTGTTTCAAGTTTGGACGTTCGTAACGAACTAAATGGCAGAGGCACGACGAAAGGGACCATCTTGGATTTTTATAGCTGGAAGTTTTCGCCCGAAGTTTTTTCATCAGGAACAAAGCCGAGACGGTAATCATACATTTACGCTATTTCTGATTGAATGTATATTTGTTGTAATATTGGTATTTTCTATTAACTTCAGTGATATTCGTAGAATCAGGTAGAAAACTGATAGGTTACTGTATGTTGCAACATTTTTATATAACGAATTAATTTTCAGATACATTGAGCCGTTCAGACAGAGGGGATACGCCTACGATTTACATTCCTTCCAGTGTTGTGGTTCGAGTCCCGATTGGTGACATAGAATCTGAAGGTATGTTATTAAGTTTCCAGCATGAGAGTGCTAGATGAAAGGTTAAGTTTTTAAGATCTTCTTAGTGTTGCTGAATTTTATATTGTCCTGATTTAATTTTCAGATATTGTGAGTCATCCAGACAGTGGAATATACGATTAATTTTCGTGTTTGCACTTCATAATTGATGGGTGGAGATCACAGCCAAAAGTAGGTAAGGTAAAATCAACCTTTAATGCAAATTAATTAGCATGTTACTGTGCTAATATTCAAACACATAGATGCAGATCATGCGAGTGATACTCTTGTATAATTAAAAAATGTTGGATTATTGGTGGACTGACACACTAACTGTCAAGGATAGCATGCCAATGATACTATAATTCTTTTAAGACAGTGCCCAAATGAAATTTTCTAATACAGAAGGAAGAAAGATATTTGATATCATTCACATATATTTTAGTAATTCACCCTCTTTTGGGCATTTTTATCTAACTGCCACTATGTCCTTTTTTGAACTGGGCATGGTGTATGAAAATAGAAATTCTGGTAGCTTTTTTGACAATTAATGTCCTTGTAATCTGTTATTACAGATGCTCAAAAGCATTTGTTTCCAAGAATAACTGAAGTGTTTGTTTTGAGTGAAATTAGCGGCTTCAGTATGTGTTCTGAGGCTTTGAAATTCCAAAGTGGTTCCAATCTTTCGTGTCTGTTTTCTACCATTTAAACTTTGTAGCAATTTTGATGATACAAAATCCTTCCCTTAAAGATACATTGTGCAGTAGTAATTAAGTTGCAGGATATTATAAGCAATGTATAGGCATTTAAATGATCGTGTTGTTTTTGTGCAAAAATCAAAGGTTTTGAAGTAATGGGCATTTAATATTTTTTAAATGTATTGAAGCCTTTTAAGTTAACACACATGATAAACATGAAGTTGATCATGATATATGATGAATCATTTGTAGAATACTTATGAAAATAGCTTACTGTGAGTAGAGAAAGTCTTAGATGGCAGAGCAGTGGTATGGCAAGTTAAAGATTGCTGGTTTGAATCCCAGGCATGGCATTGAATTTTTTGTCTGATTGTATATACTCATCCACTATTGTGTATATGCAAACAACCCATGGCTCTTTTCAGTGAAGGTTTCATGAATCTCTTCAATGAATTGGATCTTCTGAATGATCCTTTGATCTGTTATTTATAGTGAACATTTTAACACACTACGTATTTTAAACACTTTTCATATACAGCACATTGCATCCAAGTTACTATGGGAGGTTAGGTTTTTTTTATATAAGCTTAGGTTTCTGAATTTATGGAAGGTTAGCATTAGGTTTGTTTATTTGTATATATAAGCTTAGTTTTCTGAATTCACAGAAGGTTAGTAATTTTTTTAATGAAAAGTATTTAAAATTTCACTATAAATAACAGTTCGAAGGATCCTTCAAAAGATCTGATTCATTGAACCTTCAATGAAAAGATCCATGGATCCTTTGCATATACTGAATTTTATTTTGTTCAAGTAACACAAAGTGGTGGTGGTTTTACAATAAAAAGTGTTGTTTCCTTCTCATTTAGCACTTTATCAACCAAACTTTTTTGCCACTTTTTAACGGTTTCCCAGTTTTGTGTTAAAACAGCTTATTCACACTATGCACTTCTTCCTTTGTCATGGCAACTCAAACACTAACTGATAAAGTCGAAGATTTGACTTGAGCTGAGCATATGAGTGCTAGCGTATTATGAATGACTGTTTGCTTATCATATTTCCTGTGTTATGCAAAGAGTTTATTTGGTACTCAGATAGCAATGCTGAGAATTCATTGCTGTATTTCTCATATAGGCAAGAGAATAGCAGTCATCCATACAGTTGATAATTAACAAAAAGATACTCTTTGATTGTTAATGCAATAGCAGGTAGAATTAAGAAAATCATATTTTGTAATCTCTTAACAGTTACTATATATCCATAACCTTTCACAATGAGTTCTTACGATAATCACAATAAAATGTGTAGTTCTATACCTTTCCTACTCCAATGTTTCATGACACAATACGTTTAAGGAATTATTTACATTGGCATAAGCGTAGTGCTTAGTTTGAAGACAAGAGGAAGCATATGCTTTGTTTACATCAGAGAGAACTCTGGTTTACAGTGGATAGTGTGTGTAATATGATCACAAGGTGTTTGTAACCACAAATTTTTCCTTAATGTAAGTAATTTCTCTTTTCAGAAACCTACTTTTAAGGGTAGTTTAAACATGTGTGTTCTATTTAATTCTAGGATATACACAATGGAAAGTTGGAGTTAAGTTGTGGCTATTTGTGTCCAGTGATGGTGTTTCAAGTCAGAGCACAGAGAGTGACAATGACATTAATAGTGTTAAATGGTGTGGTGAAACTTGCTAATGACATTTATTGCACTGCTAATAGCAATTTAGTGAATGACAAACAATAGCTACACTATTGCATATAATGTGTGCAGAAGTTTCTTTGTAGGAAATGGAATTAAGTTATTCATGTCAAATTGTATTGCGCTATCTAGAGTAGAATAAAATAACAAGTGTCAAACCTGTGTTATTCTTCCAATTTTCCTGTCAAATTCCACATCCTACTGTTGGTTGGAAGTTCAAACAAACCATGGAGGCAGTTTAAGTGCAAAAGATTTTACTATGAAGCATGCAGAAGAAATTATTGCAAGGTGCTGGATCTCATTCACTCTCAAAAATTTAAATGTGACCATTATGTATTATGACATAGAAACATTCAGCAACCACTATTAACCCCAATAATATTATATAAAAAGCAATGTATGTGCCGACTATTGGATAATTAATAAGTTACACAGGAATAAACAGTTGTGTTTTTCATACTAGCCTAGCTGTGAGTGTTCAACTGATCATAATTGTGTTCTAATATTGTATTGCTACAGATGACAGTGACAAGTTATTTTATGTGAGCTTTAATCGACTCCTTTAAAAAGAAATATGAATAACTCCAAGTGCAATCACGATTATTGAAGCTCACGTAATTAACTTTGTACGTCGTCAGTAGCGATACAATATTGGAACATATGATCAGCTGAGCAGACAGCTAGGCAGGTATGAAAAATACAGCTGTAGTAGCTACGAGTGACGTCATCATCCGAGAGCACGATTTTTCATAGTTTAGTTCAACCCCAGATCACTACTCACGCTGCGATCGCCCTCGTGTTTCCAACGTTTAACACGGGAGTTGCACTTCTAATAGTTTGCTGTTCTGTGGCTGAGGCTTGAAACTAAACTAAGATGGAAGTCAGCTGATAAAATAGCAATGCCGAAAATATAAAAATAAACCAGAATTTTCGTATCAACGAGCAATTGTGTAAATGTAGGAGTTTATAGTAATACCTTATTTAATATTGAGTACCAAATAACGCGCATTCGATGTTTAAAACTGGAACATGACCTGAAAACCTAGTAAGGTAGAAGACAGCTTATGAATCGAAAGTTTAGTTGGTTTTAATGAAGAATTGAAATATATATATATATATATATATATATATATATATATATATATATATATATATAGCGAAAACAAGCTAACCTTAAATATAAACTATACTTAGTATGTTAAGGTGTTAAAATGTGTGTTTGTGCTATTTAGTGTTGAAATGTGTTCAAATTAGGGACTGTATTTCGAAAAGTTTATTTTTATGGATTGCACACTAATATCGTAAAACGAACAAGAGAACTCATGCTCAAAGGGTATGTCTGATACCTATTTCAATTTTGAATGTGATGTAATGATAATATTTTGGGATCCATAGTTTGATTTTGGATGTGTATTAGTGTTGTGCTCAAACACTATTTCCTGCTGTTATACCAAATAAATAAATAAATTAGGACATAATGCTCTTTTCATTGCAAAATAACTTAAAGCAAAATGTCGGCATATTCTTTTGCTGCTTTCAATTAGTGCACGGTGCAGACAGTCTTTGAATGCGTTACGTTTTCTCAGCGGGAATAACACACGAAGAAAAACAAGAAGAAGAAGAAAAAACACTACTAACAACTGCGCATCGCATTTCTGGTGGATTTTCATTTATGTTGGCAGTTCCCACTATACCTCTTCTTCAACGAAAAAATGGCTACGTTTGTTTTGTTTCGTACGCGATTCACCTATATAAGTAAAACACCGTCGAAGGGTGGGTAGGTGTGCACAAGCTATTGAAGAGGCCACATCTACTTCTAAACGTAACCTAAACGTAATCTTCCGTGAATTCATAAACCTAAGGTTATATAATATCCCTCGGCTACGCTCTGTGGTCGAAGTTGCGGCGCTTTGGTGGCATCAATTATTCATATGTTGGCAGTATTGTGTTAATCAAGCTTGTGATATAGATCGACATCTGCTGAGCTAGTGTTTTGCATAGAGTGACATCTGTTGGAAATATACGACATCGTCGTCATCGCTGTGCGGGCCACAACTAAAGCAAAATGTCGGCATTTCATAAACAGAAAATTCTCCATATGTACTGTATATCCTTGGGAATTTTTTTGTCAATCTGGGTAACTCGGTTAAGCGCTGGCCTTGGAAGCACAAATAGTTAATAAAACTTGTGTATTACCACATTATTGCTGAATGATTTCTACATATTGAAATGTAGCTACCATATTTATGACAAAACACCCAACTTAAATTATATAAATGTGTAATATATATTGCATGGCAAAATATCTGCTGAAATAGTTATTCTTTTTTAAGTATCTACTTTATTTACATACATCTCATTTGTGAAGTCATAGTGGGAGCTGGCTTGTAAAACAACTTCTTGGTTTCATTACTTGATAGTATTGAGTAATGCTATCTCTGTTTTAAATGTTGTCTCATATTCACACTTCTAATTGGGCAGCACTATGGCCTCTCACAAAAAAAAGCCTGGATTCAATCCTAGGGATCAGAGGTGGGATTTTGTGGTAGATAAAATGGCACTTAGAATGAATGTTCTCTGATTTTCCCCACCATAATTCCATCAATTGCACCATCTTCATCCCCCCTCCCACCAGTCTCCAATCCCTGTAAACCTGTGAAGTTAAAAGGGACATTAAAATTAAAAATACTATGGAGGACAGAGAGCAATACCAATGAACGAGTGTCTCATCCAGCCCCCAAATTTATAAACCAGCATGTGCTGTTACATTCTTTCTGCAGTCAACATATGAAAAAACAATTAATACTGGCACACTAAATGACATGTTAAAGTGATTGACAATTATGAAGATTGGGTGTGATATGGTTAAACACAAAGAGACATTGTTATTGTTTAGAGTCATTGCATTCACATTCATATTTAATAATACTGTATAATACATTTGTATGGTATTTTAAGGAACATGTGCCTACATTAATATACATTTGAATGGTTAAACACAAAGAGACATTGTTATTATTTAGAGACATTGCATTCACATTCATATTTAATAATACTGTATAACACATTTGTATGGTATTTTAAGGAACATGTGCCTACATTAATATACATTTGAATGGCCTACCCAATTAAAATGTTCATTAAATTCTAACCTCTTGAATGTCTGTTATTACAATCTATTGGAATGATCTTATAGGTAATTGCACTTAAGTCACTTATGCATACACAAAGCCAGTTCTAGTTAATAAAACTTACAGTTATTGAATAGAAAATACACTTTGATTCCTTTTCCTGGGAAAGGTTCTATATATAACATTTGATATAACACAGTGGAGGTCCTACAGCACATGGGAACCTTAAATTTATTGACAGGTCATATGGGAAAAAAGCAAATTGAGCCCATACAGTGATGTATGTTTGTTTGTGTTTTTTCATTTGGTTCCACTGTGAGCAATGCTCAAGGGAAATTGAACACATCATACAATTATGAAGTATGCAGAGTAAGTAGGAATATACCCAATGCCAAGAACAGCCTTTGGGGGGGATGTTCCCCTCCCCATCATGTCTTATCTAAGAGAGAAAAATTTTTAAACCATCACCATTTCAACAGTAAACTTCTCGACATGCATTACAGTAGGACAACAATAGCAAATAAGTGTTAATCACCATCACATGCAATCTGCCCTACATAAAGTGCTTACATGAGGTTGATACTATTATGATGATTAATTCACTTTGAATAAGCTTGAAATTATAACTTTATACTTTGTTATGCTTAAATTTCAATTTCCCATGTAATTTCTATTACCTTGAAGACATGTTTGAGAAAGACATCACTTGAAACGAGAAATTCTCATTATTACTGCATGGGTATTATTTGGGAGGACAGTATACAGGGTGGAAGGTACTGCTTGAACCATACGTTAATCATGGATTCTATATAATGAGTAGTGCGAATATGTCCAATACAACTTTTGTCATTAAACCTACAAAAATGAAACACAGTGTTTTATGTTCCCTGTGCCTGTGTCTATTAGCCATTTTATTACAGTTCAAGCAATATCTTTCACCCTGTATAAGAAAACATTTAGAAGATGGTGGAGTTTGCATATACATAAAACATTATAACATATAAAACTGGGATGCAACAGATCCATCTATCCCATTGACATTTTTTGTGTAGCCCATTTTCCTCTGTTGCTTAAATTTACCAGTTACACAAAAGTATACAAAATTCCTTCCGAATGAAGAGGACTTCACAAGCTGTTCCCAGAAAACTAAAAATAAACATTTTATTTTTCATGTAAATATCTTGAATACAATGGCATTTTAATCAAAATCGTTTGAGTCATTTTTCAGGAAAAAAAAATGGAGAATTCTTCCGTGTAAAGGGTTATTTTGGGTGGGGAATTTTCTTGAAAATCTTTGTGTCACATCTTTGGAAGGTACTGAACTTAAACCGATTTGTACTATGTATGTACAAATTCCTGCTTTGAAACGCATGGCTTTATGTATTCACTTTCAATTGCCAGTCGAAATGCGCGCGCCAACGTTCCACGTTACGTACTTGACCACAGCCAATGGGAGCAAAATGTGCCGGAATGGACTACCTTCCCCCTTGAACTGGAAGATCGTTCCCTTTCGTTTATTTTCGGCATTCGCTCGAACTTCGTCGGACAACTTCGGTTGGCTTTCTGCAAGCGCTAGTCCCTATATGTTTGTGTCTGAGTTACTGTGTATCAGCACATGCCATTGACAACAAACATGAATATTAATTGTCAGTAAAAGTTCACCGTTAATGTGCAGGCATAATAAGCAGACCTGTATGCTGCGTCCGAGGTAACAGTTGAATTGGAATACCTCTTGGGAAAACATCGTGTATATACGTAGTGTTGTATCTGGTACAATTTATTGCTCACTGAAGCCCAACATTAGTTGAGTTATATGATAATATTAGTAAAAGTCTCAACATCCATTTATGGTTCATCATGATTGACAATTCCGAATAACCTTGCATTTCAGTGAAATGGGGTAGCAAGTTAAGAAAATGCACCGGAGTTCAACTAGATACACATGGAAGTTTGGCTTTACACCGGAATGAGCTGTATGCTTGGGAGCTAAATGCATGAGGAATCGCTGAGGAGTAGTCAAGCCAGCGCCGCAAATCCAATACGTGGCACGTGGATTACAACACTCCTGCCTGCCATCATAAACTCGGGTAAAAGAAAACTTCATATTTTATTTCATCTTATTAGGACTACTTTTTGAATAAGTGCTGAAGTTAAAGTGGAAAGAACATTTTAAAAGTGAAAGGCAGTCCATGTAAGATTTATCCTTGTTGCAGTTTCAAATTTTGATCTAATATAATTAAAGGGGGAAATGTTCAACTGTGAATGTCGGCCGAGCCATGTTATGCTTTGTTTTAGCCAGTGAAATGATTATGGTTGTAAGTGTTAAGTGATGGGAAACCGAGTGCAAATTCTTTATAGCATAGTTAAATGAGTGAAAATGTTGAACTATAAAATAAGTTGAGATAATTATTAATAGGCTTGTGTCGGAGCTGTTGTTGAATATACATGTTCTATTAAATGTTTCACTAAGTATGCGAGGTTTTATCACCCAGTTTGTGTGTGTGTGTGTGTGTGTGTATTGAAGCAGTGAAGCTCATTCATATTAAAGTCTTAAAACTCGTTATTGCTCTACTCATGTGTTCAACATTGTTAATGCCTATGTCCTATATTTCCCGTGGGGATTAGAGCATGTTTAAGTAAAGAAGTTAAAGTGGTTATTTGTGAAATTAAATCATTGCCTCATCTTAGAAGGTAGGCTGATCCACTTAATTTGCCAGCTCAGTACGCTTATTCAGGATTAATCAGTAGGGAGAAGTTGAAAGGCGACAGATGGGGCAACAAGGTTAAGATATAGGGAGGCAGGGAGTATGGGAAGGCAGACAGATAGAAATAGACAGTGAGAGGAAACAGAGGGAGATAGACGGAGAGAGGAGTAGATACTGAGGGCATAAGAGAACGAGGCAGAGAGAAGGGGAAATGAGATAAACACTTAGGTAGGGAGAGATAGGGAGGAAAAGTTGTAGAGAGAAAAAGAGAGCGAGAGAGACACAGACACAGAGTGAGAGAGTGAGAATAGAGTGATCTAGAGTAGAGACTGTAAGAGAGAGAGAGATGAAGGTGAGGGAGTTATTTTGGAAGAGAGAAAGCTAGGAAAAGAAGGAACGATACTGTGGGAAAGAGAGACAGAGGGAGAATGATAAAGGAGAGAGGTCTGGAGAGAGGGACAGACACATATACCCTTTTGATCTTCTTTTGTTGTAAGACAAACGGTAATAGACAGAAAGGGAGCAAGTAAGGTGAGAGATAGATAGAGGGTGAGAGAGAAAATGGGAAAGGTTAGATAATCAGAGTCTCTGGAGAGTCCGAGTGATAGAAAGCATCTGAAGAACGAGGTGATAGAGTGAGAGAGAGAGAATTATAGAGGGAAAGAGAGAAAGAGGATCAGGAAGACAGAAGGACGAAAAGAGAGGTGAAAAAACAGGTTGAAAGAGAGGGACAGACTGGGAGATAGATAAGGAGAGGGATTAAAAAGGAAGGACAATGATAGAGTAGGGAAAGAGTAATAGATAGAGCTGATGAAGAGACATGAGGGAAGAGAGAGAGAGCGGAAAAGAGAGAAGAGTATGGGTATGTGTGGCTGCTATTATACCCTGTATATGTATGAGACAGAGAGAAAAGTGTGGGTATGTGAGGGTGCACTTACGATATCATGTGAGTGTGTGTGAAAGGGAGAGAGAAAGAGAAGAGTATGTGTATATGCGGCTGTTCTTATGATATCATGTGAGCGTATGTATGTGTGTGATAGAGAAAGCGTGGGGTATGTGTATGTTCGGCTGCCCTTTCAATATAACGTGAATCAGAGAGAGATGAAGAGAGACAGGAGTATGTGTATATCTGACTGTTCTTATATCAGGTGAGTGTGTGCGTGAGTGAAAGAGAGAGAGAGATAAAGAGAGGTGTATGTGTGTATATGCGGCTGTTCTTATATCACGTGAGTGTGTTTGTGTGTGAGAGAGAGAGAGAGGGGGGAGGAGTATGTATAACTGCGGTTGTCCTTACAATATCATGTGAATTAGAGAGAGGAAGATAAACACAGGAGTATGTGTGTATGCGACTGTTATAATATCACGTGAGTGTGTGCGTGAGTGAAAGAGAAAGATATAGAGAGGAGTATTCTATATGCGACTGTTCTTATATCACGTGAGTGTGTGCGTGGATGAAAGAGAGAGAGATAAAGAGAAGAGAATGTAATATGCGGCTGTTCTTATGATATCACGTGAGTCTGTGTGTGTGTGTGTGTGTGTGTGTGTGTGTGTGTGTGTGTGTGTGTGTGTGAAAGAGAGAGAGAGGAGTATGTGTATGTGTGGCTGCTCTTACAATATCATGTGAATCAGAGAGAGAGGAAGATAGAGACAGGAGTATGTGTATATGCAACTGCTCTTGTGATGTTATGTGAGTGTGGGAGAGAGTGAGATACAGACAGGAATATAAGTATGTGCAACTGCCCTTATATTATTGAGTGTGTGTATATGCGAGTGTGTGTGTGTGACAGAGAGAGAGAGAGAGAGAGAGAGCAAGATAGAGAAAGAGTACGTGAATGTGCGGCTGCTCTTATGATATCATGTCAGTGTGCACGTGTGTGTGAAAGAGAGAGAGAACGAGAGGAATATGTGTATGTGCGGCTGCTCTTGTACTATTATGTGAGTGCGAGTGAGAGAGAGAGCGAGATAGATGCAAGAGTATATGTGCGGCTGCTCCTATATTATTATGTAACTGTGGATGTGTGTTAGAGAGACAAAGAGAGATAGACTATGTATATGTGCATCTGCTCTTATGATATGTGGATGTGAGAGAGAGAATAAGAGAGACAGGGACATCTATACAAGAAGTAACAAAAATATACTGCACAAATTGCAGGACACATTCCTCACACGTAGACGAGGAAATTATGTGATATAAACATGGGTCTGGAAACGCTTTTTTACCATGTTACAACTCATTAGTCATGGGAAACACACAAGAATAGTACGTACCAGTATAAAACATACAACGCTTCTTACAGGAGATGTTCAATATGCCCTCCATGAGCAATGAGACATGCATCAACCTGCATCGTAGTGAATCTCGAATGCGCTGATATATCCGTGGAGTATAGCATATGGTTTCGCAGCCTTCCATTATACGGACATGCAGACTCTGAGCATCTGGTACTGGAGTTCGGTACAAAAGAGCTCTCAAATGCTCCCACAAATAAAAGCCAGTGAGTTTAGGTCCGGGGAGAGTGGAGGCTAGGCAATTGGGCCACGTTTACCTATCCATATGCTACCGAATCTATTATTTAGAAGCCGACGGACATTAACACTAAAATGAGTAGGTGCTCCCTAATACATGAAGTACATATTTTGTCGAACAGCTAAAGGCACATCTGCTAACAAATCAGGTAGAACATTATGGTAACTTTATCCATTGAGCCTGGGTGGAAGAACGTGAAGCCCTACCAGTCACCAACAATGCCGTGCCAAAAATTGACAGCAAATCTTTGTTGATGACTTGCTTCAGTAGTTGCGTGAGATTTGAGGTCAGCCCATACATGCCGATTGTGATAATTTACAATCCGATCTCGTTGAAATGCCGCCTCATCTGAAAACAGCACCGTTGCACTAACATTAGGGTGGACACTTTTTTGCATACACTATTCACAGAACCGTACCCATGCAGGAAAGTCAGCTGCTGATAGTGCTTGCACACACTGTAAATGGTATGGATACAGCAGGACATCGTGTAACACTCGCCAGACAGTCATGTGGTCAACATTCATTGTTGCAGCTACTTGTCTTGTAGTGACACTAGGGTAGTCGTCAACTGCCTAAAGAGTTACCGCCTCCCGTTGCAATGTCCTCGTCCTTCTAGGCCTTCCCTAAGTCGACGATCAATGGCTTCAAACGTTTTCCTGTCAGGGTACCTTCGTCCTGGAAATCTCTCCTGGTAAAAAGTTGAGCGCAAATGTCATTGCCGTCTGCTAATCCATACACCAAATGCGCATCTGCCATCTATGCATTTGTGTACACTGCCATTGCATGAGCCAAGTCTGTGATCAACTTAACTAGTACGTAGTAACCAGTAACCCGTGTGCTTGCAGGTCATACTACTCACTGGAACAGTTGATGTTACCTGTAAACAAGTAATGATGTAAGTCGCATGGCAACAGGGACATGTAAAACAAAACACTGGCGGTGCACTTACGATAATGACAACGTAACCAAGAGTGCACGTTTCCCATTATTCTAACGTTCTGTTCTTGTGTGTTTCCCATGATTAATGAGTTGTAACATGGAAACAAAGCGTTTCCAGACCCATGTTCATATAACATAATTTCTTCATCTACGTGTGAGGAATGTGTCCTGCAATTTGTGTTATACATATTTGTTACATCCTGTATAATGTTTCCAGAAATTTCAAAACTGGGCGTTAGAGAGTATTTTACATATTTATGTCACCAAACTTTCAAATACGTGCATAAAATATTGATACCAAGCTTTACTTTAGGCGCTCCATTAGAAATTTTCGGATTTTTAATGATTTCAGACACAAAAATTAAATAGAAAGGTTTAAAATGTTTCAAAATTTAGTTATTTTATGGTGATGTGTTGTTATTATCTGATTTTGATGACACTTTCACAACTGAGAACACAGTTCTTCCAGGTGGACGCAGATTACATAATGTTCCCAGTAAATTGAAAACCAGAGGTTTGGGAGTTTGTTTTGCACGATTATTTCACCACATTTCAATCCTGTTTTATTGAATGTGGATGTTTCACGCTACTTTTGGCACTATATGGCAGATATAGTAGATTATTAAAGAAATTATTTCCAAATTGGTAAATGGGGTGGCTTAAAAGTTTTATCAGTCAGTTACTTTAAGGGGGCTAGGGTGTGTTGAATATCACATTATACTATTTTCATGATTATTTTATCATTGGGAGACAAATTCTTCCAAATGATCAAAGGCAATGTGTTTACACAAATTTGAAAACTGGGAGAGTATTTCTTCCCTTTTCTATTTAGATTACCATACAACAATCCATTTTCACATAATATGGATATCAGAGGCTTCTTTTGACACTTTATTGGGAGTATATGCAAATTATTAATGAAATCAAGTTCAAAGTGGTAAATGGAGCGGCTTAAAATGTTTTAAAATTGATTTATTTTATATGGGATTAGTGGGGATGTATGTTCCTGATACCCAATTTTGAGCCCTCTTTCGCCATTGAGAACACAATTCTCCCTGATGGTCTCAGTTAACATAACATTTCCAATAAATTAAGGTATTGGTGTTTCCTTTTCATATTTACGAGGGCGGATTGTTAAGTCAATGACTTTTCAAAATAAATAACAATTTCTTCCAAAAAGTAAATTTTATTTCTCAACATAGTCTCCTTTCAATTCAGTACACGTCCAAAATTTCTGAAAATTTTAATCCTTCCCAAAAATATGATTTTTCGAAGTCTGTAAAATATGAGGTTGTTTCTGCCATGATGTGTTCACTGGACATGAATTTCTTCCCAGCGAGCCTATATTTCAGTGAAAATTAATTTTTCTTTCACGTAAGCTGTGTGTTGGACAAGTTTGGAAAGGTAGAATCGGATGACAGATCAGTCATCCGATTCTACCTTTCCTATATTTCAGGTTTGCGAAGAGGAAGAAGTCGCTTGGAGCCCAATATGGAGAATATGGTGGGTGAGGTAGCAGTTCGTAGCCCAATTCCACAAATTTTGCAATGGTAATGGCTGACTTGTGTGTGTGCGCATTATCCTGGTGAAAGAGAACCTCTTTCTTGAACAAATGGAGTCGTTTCTTTAACACTTCCTTGTGAAACTTATCCAGCATTGCGGCATAATATGAACCTGTGATCATTTTACCCTTTTCCAGGTAGTGGATGTCTATCACCACTTATGAATCCCAAAATACAGCTGCCATGGTTTTCCTGCCGACGGAATGGTTTTCGCTTTCTTTGGAGCACGTCCGCTGAAGGAAATCCACTGCTTTGATTATTTGGTTTCAGGTTGATAGTAATGGATCCAAGTTTCATCAACCATGATATAATGCGCAAAAACTCATTTGGGTTGCGCTGGGACATGTTCAACATCCCTGTGAAATGGTCACACGATTCCTCTTGTTCTCAACTGTGGGCAGTCGCGGTTGTGTAGAATGTTATACAACCGTTCACTCGAGATGTTTACGGTCTTAGTTATCTCACGGATTTTCACTCGGCGGTCTTCCAACACAATATCATGAGCTTTGTTCACCACTTCTTCTGTTGTGACCTCAACCGGCCGTCCTGTGCGCATGGCATCTCTTGTGCTCTGTGAACCATGTAATGTGATGGCGCAGAGTCTCCATAATACTTGTCCAGCTTTTCTTTAGTTTCCTTCACCGTCTTACCACTCAAAACGTAGACCTTTATCAGAACATGAAATCAACTTTTTCCATTTTGTACGAAGCAACACAAACTGCTTATTTTATACGCTCTCAACAATGTTCTAAGAAACAAATGACAACAAATTTCTGTGATTATACCCAGAATACATGTAAGACTTGGGTGCAAACAAGAAACCTGTGATTAGAACGCTATCTCTCATCAAAGTTATGGACTTATCAATCTCCTCGTATTTCACCATATTCCAAACCTGCTTTACTGAATGAGCTTATCATAGTCTACCTTTGGTACTTTATCGCAAATATGGCAGATTTTTAGTTTTAAGCTCAATGGATAAATGGAAGATATAAAATCTTTAGAAAATAAGTAATTCTGGGGGAGGTCAGGAGTTGTATACTATTCACATCCAATTTTGATAATTCTCTTACCATTGAAAGGTGACATTTCTCCAGAAGGTCCCAGGCTAAATAAAGTTTATTAGTATATGAAGATTGGAACATTAGGAATTCATTTTTCATATTCAGGTTAAATTTTAATCATTTTATGCTGAATATTTCAATAGATGCTATTTTAGCGCATTACTGCAAATATGGCAGATGGTATTTAGAGAAATAAAGCCCAAAAGAGAGATGCAGAGGTATTAAAATAGAGTTAGTTTTTGGGTAATTAGGTGGGAGGTATTATTTTCATAACTGATTTTGATGATTCTTTAACCCTGAAAAATCCAATTCCTCCATATGGCTGCAGTCTACATGAAGAGTGCAAAAATTTGAAAACTGAGACATTAGGAGCTCCTTCATCAAAATCTCACCAAATTCCAATCCTTTTTCAGTGATTATGCATATATGAGAAAAATTATTGCAACTTATTACAAATTAGGCAACTTTTATCACTTCCAGTCAAAAGGCATAAATGGTGACACATAAAAAATTTTAAAATTAGGTTATTTTAGGGTGGTTAAAGCATATCACATATCCCTAACATCCAATTTTGATAATTTTTTTCGCTATTGAAAATCCCCATTCTTTCAAATCACAATCGATTAAATATTTTTACAAATTTCCAAACTGCATGTCTGAGTGTTGCTTTTTAAATGCTTATCACAACATTTCAATTCTGGTTGTTGAATATTGATATCAGGGACTGCTTTTGGCACTTTATTGCAAGTGCAGGAGAATTTTAATTAAACCAAGTCCAAAGTTATAATCGGAGCGGCTTAGAATGTTTTAAAACTTCATTACTTTTAGGGAGTGTTGTATATCATCCTATCCGATTTTGATCATTCTCTCAACATTGAGAACCCCAATTCTTTCAGATGGTCACAGTCTATATAATGTTTCCAGAAATTTCAAAACTGGGTGTTAGAGGAGTATTTTACATATTGATGGCACCAAAATTCAAATGGGTGGATAAAATATTGATACGAGGCTTTACTTTTGCCACTGCTTTGGACGTTTTCAGATTTTTAATGACTTCAGAGAAAAAGATTAAATAGAAAGGCTTAAAATGTTTTAAAATTGAGTTATTTTATGGTGATTTATGATTGTATGTTGCTGTTATCTGATTTTGATGACATTTTCACAATTGAGAACACAGTTCTTCCAGGTGGTCACTGACAGGATAATGTTTCCAGTAAATTGAAAACTAGAGGTTTGGGGGTATGTTTTAATATTTATTTCACCACAATTTAATACTGTTTCACTGAATGTGGATATTAGATGCTACTTTTGGCAGTGCATGGCAGAAATGGTAGATTATTAATGAAACTAAGTCCAAATAGGTAAATGGAGTGGCTTAAATGTTTTAACAATCAGTTATTTTAAGAGGGTTTGGGTGTGTTAAACATCACAATATGCTATTTTCATGATTGTTTCATCATTGGGAGCCATATTCTTTCAAATATTCAAATATTTGAAAACTGGGAGAGTACTTCCTCCCTTTTCTATTTAGGTTACAAAATTTCACTCCTGGTTCACTTAATATGGATATTAAAGACTACTTTTGTTACTTAATGGGAGTATATGTGAATTTTTAATCAAAATCAGGTTCAGAGTGGTAAATTGTGCGGCTCAAAGTGTTTTAAAATTGATTTATTTTCTGTGGGGTTAGTGTGGTTGTATGTTCCTGATACACAATTTTGATTGCTCTTTCACAGTTGAGAACACAATTCTACTGATGGTCACAGATAACATGTTTCCAATAAATGAAAAACTGGGGTATTAGTGTTCTTTTTCACATTTATTTCACCATATTCAAAACTGCTTCACTGAATGAGGTTCTCAGTGCCTACCTTTGATACTCAATTGCAAATATAGCAGATTTTTAGTTTTAAGCTAAAAGAATAAATGAAAGACTAAAATATTTTTCTAAAAAAAAGTAATTTTAGGTAGGTTAGGGACGTGTATAACTCGTACCCAATTATGATAATTCTTTTACCATTGAAAGGTGGCATTCCCTCAGACGGTCCCAGGGTAAATAAAGTTTCCAGCTATATGAAGATTGAGCATTAATGGTTCAGTTTTCATATTCTTACCAAATTGTAATAGTTCTATGTCAAATATTTAAGCAGATGCTATTTTAGCACACATTACTATAAATACGGCAGATATTATTTAAGGAAATAAAGACCAAAAGAGAGATGCAGAGGCCTAAAATACCTTAAGATAGAGTTATTATTTTTTGGAGGTTAGGTGGGAGTTATTCTTCTCATATCTGACTTTTATGATTCCTTCACTACTGAAAAATCCACTTCCTCTATGTGTTTACAGGCCACATGAAGTGTCAAAAAATTTTAAAGCTGAGAGGTTAGGCATTTCTTTTTCATAATCATATCAGCATAAGGAGCATGAGTATTAGGAGCAAAATTCTTCCAAATGGTCAAAGTATATATGTTTACAAAAATTAAAAAACTGGGAGAGTATGTGCTCACTTTTCTATTTTGGTTACCAAACTTCAATCTTGTTTCACATAATATTGATATCAGAGGCTACTTTTGACTCTTTATTGGGAGTATATATGAATTTTTAATGAAATCAAGTTCAAAGTAAGAGTGGCTCAAAATGTAATGAAATTGATTTATTTTATGTGCGATTAGTGGGGTTGTATGCTAAACAGTCCCAATTTTGGTTGCTTTTTCACCATTGAGAGCACAATTCCCCCTGACGGTCACAGATAACATAATGTTTCCAATAAGTTGAAAACTGGGGTGTTAGCGTTTCTTTTTCTTATTCATTTCATCACATTACAATCCTGCTTCATGAATGAGGTTATCAGAGTCCACCTTTGGTAATGTATTGCAAATATAGCAGATATTTAGGTTTAAGCCAAGGGTATATGGGCGGGTTTAAAATATTTAGAACATAAGTAATTTTTGTGCAGTTTAGGGGGTTTGTGTATTTTAACATTCAATTTTGATATCTCTTTAAACATTGAAAGGTAGCATTCTACCAAAAGGTCCCAGCCTAAATAAAGTTTCTAGATATTTAGAATTGGGACATTAGGAGCTATTTTTTATACTCATATCAAATTTTAACCCCTCTATGTCGAATATTTTCAAATACATGCTATTTTTGCATATTACTGCAAATATAGCTGATATTATTTATGGAAATAAAGCGCAATGGAGAGATGAAGAGGCCTAAAATATATTAAAATGGAGCTCTCCTTGTGGATTAGGTGGGAGTTATTTTTCTCATATGGAATTTTGATTATTCTTTCACCACTGAAAAATCCAATTCCTCAAGATGTCTAAATAAATGTCAGTCTAAATAAAATGTGCATGAATTTGAAAACTGAGGTGTTAGGCATTTCTTTTTCTTAATAATGCCACAAAATTTCAATCCTTTTTCAATGATTATTCGCATCTGAGGCAAGTTATTGCATCTTATTGCACATTAGGCAATCGTTATGACTTCCACTCCATAGGCGTTAATGGTGTTACATAAAATATTCTAAAATTAAGTTATTTTGAGGGTTGGATAAGGGGGATTGTATATCCTTTACATCCAATTTTGATAATATTTCACCATTGAATATCCCCATTCTTCCAAATCACATCCTATAAATTCTTTCCACAAATTTCAAAACTACATGTCTCAGTGTTTCTTTTTCAAATACTTATCACAGAATTTCAATTGTCCTTGCTGAATATTGATATGGGAGACTACTTTTGGGCCTTTATTGCAAGTATATATTTTTAATAAAATCAGGTTCGAAGTTGTAAACAGAGAGGCTTAAAATGTTTTAAATCTGTGCTTTTTTAAGGGAGTGTTCCTAACCAATTTTGATCATTCTCTCAACATTGAGAACCACAATTCATTCAGATTGTTACAGGTTATATAATATTTACAGAAATTTTAAAACTATGTGTTAGAAGGGTATTTTTCACATTCATGTCACCAAACTTCACATATGTGCATAAAATACGGATTATAAGCTTTACTTTTGGCACTCTCTTGGAAATTTTCAGATTTTTAATGACTTTAGCCACAAAGATTATATAGGAAGGCTTAAAATGTTTTAAAATGGTGTTATTTTATAGTGATTTGTGGGTAAATGTTGTTCATATCAAATTTTGATGACACTTTCACAATTGAGAACACAGTTCTTCCAGGTGGTCACAGACAAGATAAGTTTTCCAGTAAATAGAAAACCATAGGTGTGGATGTGTGTTTTTCATATTTATTTCACCACAATTTAATACTGTTTCATTGAATGTGGATATTAGATGCTACTTTTGCCAGAGTATAGCAGAATTGGTAGATTATTAATGAAATTAAGTCCAAATAGCTAAATGGAGTGGCTTAAATGTTTTATCAATCAATTATTGTATGGGGGTTAGCAGGTTTTGAATATCACATTATGCTATTTTCATGATTGCTTTTATCATTGGGAGCTGAATTCTTCTAAATGGTCAAATGCTACATGTTTACACATGCCACTGAAACAAGAGGAAAAGCAACCACAATTACAGATTGCATCACTGAAACAAGAAAATATACAGTTAAAAAATGAAATGCAACAGCTGACCGAAAAACTACCTTATGCTACAATCGCAAGAAAAACAAACAAAGCAGTTGATCTCTCAGGTGATCCACGTGGTTGTGTAGTAACAACCACGAACCGATTTAGCATATTGTATAAAGAAAACGAACCCACCTGTGAACAATGGAAGCGAAATTGGGATCAGCAAGAAAGAAGAAACTGCAAGAGAAGTAATGGAAAAAAATTTATGGTGTTTGGGACCCGCTACTGAAATTTGCCAGGAAAGAATGCAGAGATGCAAACTATGAAGTACAATGCTACCCAGGGATACAAGTGGAAGAGCTAAGCCGTGAAGTTGAAAATGTGAAACTGAATTAAATAAAGCCAAATGTGGTTGCTATTCACGTGGGAACGAACAACATACGCAGAGGAATTATGGCTGAGAAATTATGGGTGATACCATGGACCTAATAAGTCAAATCAGAACTCAAAGCCCCGAAACCAAAGTTTTGATCAGTGGATCATTATGCATGCGAGATGTGGCCACACAAAACATGAGAAGAATTAATGCAAAGCTGGAATGGTTATGCTATACTTGAAAGTGCATGATGCTGGACGGTAACTGGTGCATACGGACGGAGGATCTATAAGTAGAGATGGTGTTCATCTCAACAGAAAAGGAGCAGTTAAGTTTGGGAGGTTCTTGTGTGAGGGGATCAGCAAATGGCAGGTGCAAGAAAACTAATAAACCATGTGGAAACCCAATGCTTCTCGATGTCGGCGCACAGTGGTAATAAACATTTTCCTTGTGTACCAAAAAAAGAACTTTAATGTAATTTATCAAAATATCCGGTGTCTTAGCTTATAATAAGCTCTTAAATATTTATAGACACACTTGAAAATTTACAGGTTTGCTGTTTCACCGAGCACTGGCTTAAAAATACAAGCATGAGTGCAGAGTCAGTCATTCTCTCAAGTTTTGAAGTGGGAGACATTTACCGTAGGGAGAATTATATTCATGGGGGTACTACGATTGCAATAAAAAAAGTGCATTAGAAGTCAAGAGCATGGAGAAAATTTCCATCTAAAGCATAGTTTGAGGTAGAAGAGCTTTATATTTAATGGAATCATTCTTTAATGGAACAATTATATTTCACTTTAAGGTATAAATGGAATAAAGTGGGCTAGACTGATAGTCAGATAATCAAAACTTTTAGCAGGTTTCTATGTCTTAGATAAGAAATCCCGTCTCTCTACATCACAACTTAAAGAAAAAAGATGGAAGGAAACAATTATGAAGAATAAACGGGTTATAAAACATTTCATAATTCAATAAAATCATAACGGACGTCTTGTAAACGTTGAATGCCACAAATAAAGTAGTTTTGTTAAAGTGTTTGTTTTAGCAAAATCCGCACTTCCTTGTACGTATTCACAAAATAAACTATTTTCATTAAGTTCTATGTTTTAAGGAAATTTATGTTCTTTTTCTTGTGAATAAGCCATTGTCTGTCTCTTGCGGTTCTAGGATTATATAAAACATATTCTGAATTTAGATGACCATAAATGGCGTCCAAGAAAACCAAGGTTATATATGCTTTATTTGTCTCGCAAATATCCGAAAGAATTTATGATATAATAAAATCGTTAATACCATTTTTAGAAGATAAAATCCATCTAAAATTTCTTCTTAAGTAAGAAATCCTATTCACTCCGAATTACGATGACAAAAGAGTTAAAAAGAACTAACGATTGTTAACATGTATCTATAATGAGATAAACAAAAAAGTTACAAGAGATATTTGAAACGTTTAATATCACAAAATATTTTTTTTTTAATTGGAAGTTTTAACGTAATCTATATTTTTTGTGTCGATAAGATTTTATCCGGCTCATTCGGTTTGGGGGTCCTGCAAAATTCATTCAGCGCATAAAGGACTTACATGGTGTCAACGAAAGCCTAAGTTATTCATTTTGTATCTCTCGCATATAACTTAATATAATGATTTAACCACAATATTTGGTGCAGTTATTTAGAAAATTGAAAACATGGTTAAAATTACCGTCTAAAGCATGGTTAGGATAGCTGGCTTTTATAGTTAATCAAATTATTATTTAATGAAAGAATTATACATCTCGTTCAATGTTTAAGTGAAAGAAAGTTTTCTAGAACGATAGTCGAAACCTTTAGCGGATTTTAATGTCTTAGGTAACAAATCCCGCATTATATAAATTACAACGTGAACAATAGGAGGGAAAGTAAGAAAGAGAGAAAGAAAGAAAGCAAGAAGGAAGAAGTTATCAAGGATGAAGCCATGTGCAACGTCTCATAATGAAATAAAATTATAACGAACAGCTTGTAAATGTTTAATGTTACAAATAATGTATTTTTATTAAAGCGCATGCTTTAATGTGATCTACATTTTTTGTACCCATTCACAATAGGTTATATTTTTCTTAAAAGTGCATGTTTTGACAAAATCTACATTTTTTGTAACCGATAACCCTTTTTCTGTCTCATTCGATTTAGGGGTTATACAAAATTCCTTCAGATCATAGAGGACTTCAAATAGTGTTGAGAAAACCTAAGTTATACGTTTTGTATCCCTGACATATAAGTTAAATAAATAATGATTCAATCAAAATCGTTGGTGCCGTTCTTTAGCAAATCAAGAACAAGAAAACAATTACTATCTAAAGCATAGTTTGGAGTAGATGGTTTTTGTAGTTAATAGAATCATTCTTTAACGAAAGAATTGTACCTGAGCCTAATCAGGTTTACCTCATTTCAATGTTATTTTGATGCTATGCTATACATCAAAATACAACAGTTGGCAGCCCTGACTGATGTTAGATACTACATCAGAGGACGAGCTCTAACTTCTTGTCATATACATATATAAATTTTTTAATTACTTAACTGTATTATATTATTTTATTAGCTAGTATTAAGTGCATTATAGCTAATTTAGTATTAGTAACAATAATTCTTTAAAAATAGAATACTTATTTTGACTTAATACGTAATCGCCACTAAGGTGGATGTATTTAATTAACCGTCATACTTTGTTATTTTTTTAACTGAGTTTATTTTGAGTTTTCCTACAGAATTGAATAGATATATAGTATAAAATAGAGAGTTGAGGGTTGTTACACTACATCACTATAACAAGAATGTTATAGTGATGTAGTGTAACAACCCTCAACTCTCTATTTTAAATTATGACACATCACTGTTACTAGCTTCTAAATCTTCAAAATTAGTTAATAAGATATATAGTAATTTGCTGTTGTTTTAAACTGTGTGGTGTGGTTTTGTTATTTACAGTATAGGATGATATACGGATGCCAAAAGCAAAGCTAACAGATACAAATGGAAGGCACCCAGATGATTCATGTGTAGAAGTCAAAAGACGAGGGAGCAGATGCTCGAAGTCACCAGAAGTCATGGCAGGTGGCATACGGACTACTAATAGATTTTCTGTTTTGGAAGATAATGTTTGAGGGATGGAGAAACTATAAGATCTTCATGTTGCAGTAGACAGCGGGCAGGTCAACAAGAAGAGAGTGCTTATGTTAGCGCAGGAGCCATGCTAGAAGGATGGCACCTTTGCTGCAGGAGGAACACGGGAGCAAGTATGGGTGGAATGTATATGTAAACCAAGTACCAAACTTGAGAATGTGATCTCAGATCATAAGAGGCTGTCTGTCGATCTCACTAAGGATGATCACATTGTTATCATTGGGGTTTGTTGCAACAGCATTGATGCGGATTATGGGTGTTCAATCAAGGAATATTTAAACGACATTGCCAAAGTAAGCACTCACACTAATGTTAAAACTGTTGAGCCATTTCAGAGACACGATAAGCCAGCATTTTGTCACGTGGTAGCCCGATTGATGGAGGATCTGTGGAAGAGAAGTACTGCCTTTCTTCATGTTGATGTTCTGTCAATGCTCAGCCTCCATTGAGAGCATTTAACACCTCACGGGTTGCTTCTCAACTACTTAGGTAAGAGGGTGCTTGCGTGTCTCCTGGCTGAGGAGTTGAAGTGTAATAATCGTGAGAGGCATGTTCCTGTTATTGCAGGTGCCAAGTCTCGTTTTTTAGGAAGAAGGTAAAAAGGAGGGGCATATAGGTAAAATCTGTTGCATATGTAAACAGTGATGCCTCTCCTTCAATATAAAAAACTCATTTGGCTTATATCATCAAAACATAAGAGGGTTAGAATAAGCTAGAGGAGATAAGTACATATACATATATATTCAAGATATAAATTATATCACAGAAATTTGCACAACAGAGCACCACGTGATAGAAGCAGAGCTCAAAAGTGTGAACTTCTGTAAGTGCACATTATATCCTTGTTTTTGACGAAGTACATTAAACTATGGACGGTTGAGTGTATTTGCTAAAAGCACGATAACGTCACCAGCATAAATTTTGCATTTTTTTGCAAGGAATCTAATGCTGTTCAATAAAAATAGAATTTGGTAAGGATACATACATCATTTTAGCAGTATATAGATCTCCCTCAGAGAACTTCCAAGGATTTATAAATAGATTAGAAAGAACCATCTCACATATTTACACTGAATGTTCTAAAATATTGGTTTATGGATATTTTAATGTAAACACACTTAATGACTATGAAACAAAAATAATCTCACTTCCATGTTGCATATATTTAACTTGGAATATGTGGTTCACTTTCCCCACAAACACTGCAACAGCTACAGACAATGCATTTCTAGACTCTGAAAAAATTCCAAATTATACCATAATTCCTATTGTAAATATCATGCCAGATCATGATGCTCAGTACTGTTGGTGCTTGCCATCAGGGCCGCCCATGGGGTGGGGGATCATGGCACAAGTTGCACCATCAGGAACATTTTTGGAGGTAATCAAAGTTTTGGGAATGCAAACATGTTGAAGTAAATTGATGCAGGTATTATAAACACAGTTGTTACAATTTTTAATCGACTACTGTAATTGTTAACTCAGTTTGTATCTTTAAATTTTTTAATCCAAGTATGCTGTATCCCCCCAAAAGTAATGTTAAGCAAAATTCACACTATATGGTATTGTGTAGCGCAGCCATGGTGAAACAGTGCTTCGCGAGTCGATTTGCGCTTCAGTTGACTCGCGCACTACCCCTCCGTAGCTTCTCCCGCCCCTCCTTCTCATATTCATGTCAGTGTGGTCAGTACTTCTCAAACAGTGGCGACTAGCAATGCTGCTTGCAAAGCAACGTTCAAAAAGCAGAACATTTCATGGAATGGGAGAAGTTCTTGTTTGAGGATGGTGGCAGTGCAAAATGTTTAATATGTCCCAAAGCGGAGTAATGCAATTCAACATGAAACGCCATTACAATGCTTATCATTCCGAATATGCCAAGTTACAAGGGAAGTTGGCTCTGTAATTATTATTATTATTATTAAACATTTTATTTAATGAGACTTTAATTCTTATTTAAACTACAGGTCAGATTGATAATTTTCAGTATGTTCACAGGACGCGAAAGAACCCAAGAAACTTTGAAATTTATAGAAAACAATGAACCTAAACCAACTACAAAGACTCAAACTATGGCAGAGAAAATAAATCACACTAGTTATATAGTAACCTGGGAAATTGCAAAGGCCTTAAGACAATTCAGGAAGGAGAATTTATTAAAACATGTTTAATAAAAATTGCTGGGATTTTATATCCTCAACAGGTCCATAATTTTGAGTGTTTGCATATTTTCTGACAAACCACTGCAAAGAAAGTTGAAGTGCTTTCTGCCCACGTAATAAGGCAAATGGATTTGAAAATGGCTGACTTTGTGAAGTTTTCTCTTGCACTGGACGAGAGTACAGATGTAACTGACACCTCAATTGGCTATTTTCATTCGAGGTGTTGATAAGAAACCTAATGTTGAAGAGTATTTGCTCGATTTAGTCCCACTAAAAGGCAGTATTACGGGCGAGGAGATATTTAAAGCTCTAAAAATTAGTATTGAAAGATACAGCAATGGTAAAAATTAGTATTAGACGGAGAAAGGGCCATGGTTGGGGAAAAGTGGGTTGATTGAAGGTTAAAACATTTTTTTCAGTGATAAAGCTATTTCGAGGAATTTTTATGCCTGGCATTGTCTGTTGCATCAAGAAGCACTTTGTGCCAAGTCAGTTACATCACAATAGTGATCGATTATGTTGTGAACAAAATAAAAGGAAGTGCTTTGAAACACCGACAGTTTCGAAATAAGTATACTTAAAAATATGGGAGAATCATATCAAGATATTAAGTATTTGTGTGATGTTAGATGGCTTAGCAGAGGTGCAATGTTATGTCGGCTCTTCAACCTCAGAGATGCATTCCCCGAATTCATGAAAGAAAAGGCAATTTATTTTAGCTTTACATCTACATTATTCTCATATGCTTTAAGGCCATTTTATTGTTTCCTTATTTTAGGGAATGGAAATTTAAGAACTAAATAGCTAGGTCTGGGTCTGCGACTAAGCTTTCTTATGCGATATATGTACGCACTTAAACAAGCTGAATACTGCATTTCAACGACGCAATCAAAATATTCTTGATAAGTATAGTTCAGTGCAGGCGTTCGTAAACATACTTTCACTCTGGGTAGATCTCTTGAAAGAGGGTGAGGTGTACTATTTTCCATGTTTAAATATCCTTTCAAATTTCTTCTCAGATAAATTCAGTATTTATGTTAGTATTCTCTTAACACTTAAAAGTGAATTTTGTAATTACAGATTTCGTGATTTCAGGGTTTTTAAATGTGATATATCAGTGTATGTCTATCCATTAAACATAGACGTAAGGCCAGAATCAATCTGCAAGAGGAGCTATTTCATTTACAGTCTGACAAAATCATAAAAGTCAGATGCAGGGATTTAATAGAAGTGGAATGCTTTAAAATCTTATGCAACAACAAATATCCGAAGCTTCGATCATATGCAATTTCCATGGAAGCAATGTTTTGTACAACGTACGTCTGTGAATAATTATTTTCCAAGATTAAATTAGTAAAAAGCAAATGCAGATCCCGACAGACGAATGAACATCTTCATGACCAGTTACGTCTAGCTGTAAATAACATAATTCCCGATTTCGAATCTCTCATTGTAAATGTCATATTATATATAAAGATACAAAACTACATGCTATAGAATTTTATAAAAAATTCATTAAATCATAATGTCACATGCTTTGAATTCAGTTATATCTATCGCATTGAAATAACGCCTGATATCCGAATGTTTATACAAATTTTTGTGTTTCATTTTACATGTATCCTAACAAAAAATGTAATTCCTTTCAGGTTACCTTCACTTTCAAAAGCAAGTTTTCTAAGACTTTCATTGTGCAATGTTTCAGATGGAATAAGGGGACGAAGAAGAACAGATTTGCAGCTCAGGAAACGATGCTGACTCTCTTGGAGGATAGAATAACCAGCATCGACATCCCCAAGAAACATGCCAGTAAGAAGCGGGTGCCGAGACATCTACATCTCGAGAAGGCACAACGTTAAGATAGGGCTTTTCTACGATCTTTCAGTGCTTATAGTGAAAAACACAGACAAATTTGTATACATGACTATGCAAGATTGGTGGATAATTCTAGAGTGTCTCCCTATATTCAAAGCATTCCTCCAATCGTGAAAGTGCCAGCGAGTGCAATATTGTGAAAATATTTTCTCTTATAATATCATTGCTTATATAGAAGAAGCCTAAATAAGAGTTTTGAACACTAATTTAAATGAATTTGAAATACTTTTAAATAGTGATGAAATTTGCACCCTAAAAAGACTTGAATCCTTTATAGATTACCATTTAAGTAACCTATCTGTTGCAAGTGTAACACCATATGCTGGAACAAGGGGTTGGAGTAGAAAAGTGCTGGAATTGTATGATAGAAAATAATAAAGAATGAAGGTATGATTTTACATCATGTTCTATTCATTAAAAAAATCCTTACATCCCTAGTGAAAAAAGAAATCCTTACATTACAATGATTAGTTTAAAATATAAGCTGAATCACATGAGTCAGAGGCTTGTATGTAAATACTTTATCATGAATTATTAAACAATACAATGAGGACTGTGCGGGGATATTTGCACTAGCTTGAATTTCTATTCTGATGTTGACAGCACCATTTACAACTTCCTCTGGTTGATGCGAGCAATCTATAACAAATATAGGGAAAATTGAAGAAAATCTTTCCTCTTCAATGAAGGATAATTCTCTTTTTCGTAATAAAAGTTTTGAAACTTAGAGTACATATCATACAATGATGCAAATCTCGAGTTTCCAAAGTCCAAATTCATGTCATGATAGGGATAGCATTCACTATTAAGGTAAAGTCTCAAATTAGTTATGTTACAGTGATAAAAAAGGGAACAGTATTTAGATGCATTACTCAATCTTAAAGTCTGAGCACCCAAAATGACAAATCTTGGCTTCTCCATTTTTGATGTGGCGGCGACATTCCAGGTGAATGATTTAGTTTGCGGCACAGCAGGCTGAGTATGCAGATCCATGGTCCTAAATGGGAGATACAGCGCCTTGTCCGACTTGACAAACTTGAGGATTTCAACCTTTTCAGCATCAGAAAATCGAATCCTGCCATTCTCCACTCGATCCGTACAAGTTAAACAGTGCCATTCTCTTTGCCCTGAGGCGCTATAATACAGTTTTTAGAGTCCTTGGATCGAATTAGCAGCAACTCGATCTTGCTATTGAGTATGAGTTCCTTGTGGTCATCAGAAAATCCCAGAAGCATCGAAAGCGGTACTATAGCATTGACGGCTCCATTTGCTGCATGCACAATGTTCGTGTCTTCTCCAGGATAGCACCATCCAGCATTCAGCACACGATCAGATTCCATTGGGTTGAGAGGAGCATAGTTGCGTAAAGTTGATACGATCCCGGGGATTCTGGTTCGATCAATAGTTGACCCGTTCATATCCAGCCAAATCTCCTCAAACATGAATGCAATAGCGTTATTGGTAAGCTTTGCAGTAGTAGCTGCTCAATTAGGTTTAGTAATACTCCCCCCGATGTATAGATAACTTTGATTAGGTAATGTATATAAATCCTCAGCATGACAAGGGATTCTAATCTCGTCATTAGAGTCCAGAGCTATGTATTATAGGGCAAAAACACATGTTCCTCTTCTTTAGTGATCTTGTCATCGAATCTCGGTGTTTCGGTAACACTGAAGATGTCCATGATTATAGGATTCTGAAGCCCAATGCCTGGAGTAACTGATGATTGCGCGATGTTAATCCGCTGGGTGTCAAAGGCAGAGTATGATGTGGGCATCGAATCACTTCATTATATCCTCGACATCGCTGAGTTCCTCTAAAATCTATTGCCATTGCAATGGATGTGAAATTTCCTAGTTGAATGTAAACTGCTGCATGTGTAAAATTGAAATAGTTTCTTAGTTTGCATGACTGCGCGCATTTTAAATTATACTTAAAACTATAAATAAACTCAAATATTTTACATTTCCTTTCTGCATGCCCCCCCCCAAAAAACGGTACGTGATACGAAAAAATGGAAAGTACATTTGAATTCCGCATGCCAAAATTAGATTTAGAGACCTGTTTAACCTCGTGCTGCAGAAAAAAAATAAATTCGCAGGCCTGTGAAATAAGCACATACCTTATCATAAGATTTTGGAATGATGTCCTCCTCTACCCACACATTTCTGGAATCTTCTCAGGAAAATTTCATTCGCATTCGAGAGATCAATATCCGAAATTGAGTGAATTTCCTGCCTGGTGCTTTATTTCAATTCTTTCAATGTATGTTGTTTTTTTTGCATCCACTTTATTTTTCAACTACACCCACAGATGAAAATTGCATACATTTAATCAGGGGATCTGAAGGCCTACAATCCTTTACTAATTACCCTATCTTCAACCTAAATTAAACTTAATAACTAATCAGCTGTATGTATGGTAGCACAAGTCTTATTGGAAATACCCAGCCTGACGTTTAACGTCAGTCAGCCGTTCAAAAAATGCTGTGAGTAAATCATTCCTATACCACTCTGCATTTATTGTTTGTTCAGAATGTATAGGTCCTATTATTTGGTATGCATTTATTGCACACCACACATCATTTGTTGCATCATGCAAGGGAATTTCGTGTGTAAAATCACGTTTCTCTGTGCTTCAGTACCTGCTATTTTACGATAAAACATAACCATATAAGTGGAACCATGCTTTGCTAGAGAAAAGTATTAAACATGTGTCAACACTCTTATCACTGACATTTCGCAAAATCCAATTACGAAGTTTACCCATCTGTGATGACCGTGTGAAAAATAATGTATATGCAGAAAATCCCATACATTGGAAGAACTAAAACAAGACATCAGGCAGGAAATTCGTTCAATTTCAAGTACTGAACTTTTGTGTGTAAATGAGAATTTTCTGAGAAGATGGCACAAATGTGTGGATAGAGGAGAACAACATGAGGTGGTTGCGAGGGTATTATAACTGTTTTGGGAGGAGTCCAAGCTGTAGCCACTGGCGTGCAAGCCACCGTGCGGTGGCCGCAGTATGAATGAAAAGCACCGTTTTATGTAACATCTGAAATGCAAGTAAATTCTTATTAACAAAATAGATAGCAGGATCATTCCTTTTATACCTACCTCTCAGGATAACAAAAGCATGTGCATCTATCATGACAGTGTGTTTACATTGCTTTTATCACCTGACCTTGCTTTGCTTCCTTGTCATACCTTGCCATTAAAAGGTGCACATTAGCCAATTAGGGAAAAGGGGAAGGAAAGTGAGCACAGAAGAATACATGTCAGCGGGGCAAGTTTATAAGAAATACCTTTAAATGTACTTATGGTCCATAGAACTGTTATGAATTATTTACTTAATGGCTACCGCAACCAGAATACTAACCTGAAAGAATGCATTCTTTTTGAGGAAAATGAGAGGATCGATTGCTATGAAATGCAGCGATAGAAATTCAACATGACAACTGACTTGGTCAGCATTCAAGCAAACAAAGGTAATTTTCATTTTAATTTAGTGGAAACTTTTGGACTTCCCTTGATCTTCAGAAGCTTCATTTGTTAGAATTCCTGGAACACCCAACCTCCCGTATAGGTATCTGAGCACGACATACCTGACCAGAATGGACCAGACGCCGGTATTTTTTGACATGCCATGAAATATGACAGTGAATGTAAAGGTTACTTTTAGTGTTTTAATTAAAACAATGGGTGTGGAAAAACTTCGCTACATGGTGAAGCTAGCAAATGGAAAAAAGATGTTGCCCTTTGTTATTTTTAACAGAAAAACTGCCAAACTGTGCTATCCCATCTGGTATAATTGTGAGAGTGCACGAAAAAGGATGGATTTTGGCCGACCTCATGAAGGAATGGCAGAAAATTGTGTGGGATCAACGCCTTTGGAGCTTTGCTAAGGAAGAGGGCCATGCTTGTTTTGGAAAGTTTTTGAGGCCATTTAACAGAACCGATAAAAGAACAAATGTTGCGAATGAAGACACTTGCGAACAATTCCTGGAGGACTTACATCAGTGCTACAACCTCTGGATGTATCAACTAACAAACCATTTAAAGTTCACCTGTGCTGATTTTATGGGAATTGGATGGCATATGGTTCACTGCACCTTATGAAAGTTGGCAACATTAAGCTGCCCTTCAATGAACAAGTGTGTCAGAGGATAAAAAGTGCATGAAATCTCACCAGACAAAGCATCACAAAGAGCTTCAAGAAGACAGGCCTTTCAAATGCAATAAATGGCTCCAAGGACTATATGACATGGGATGCCAATTCTGATGATGGCAATGACTTAGATACGTCATCAGATGAAAGTACTACAGAATAAGCAAATGTGTTTACTTAGCTACCTATATAATATATGACTAAGCTTAATGCACATTCCATTCACCATAATTATCATTGATCCATGTTTTGGTGTTGTAGGGGTGAACCCAAGGTCATGCTACCAACATGACTGCACAATAAACAGTGTCATGGTACCCATGGAAATATCGTAAAATTGCATTTCTGTGTATAATTCTTTTTAAAATAAATTTCCATTTCATTTTGGGGTACCTACCTATTTGATTTATTTATCACAATTTACTTCCTTTTTTGTTAATTATCCCATTATTAACCCCCTTGATCTTTTGTCTTAAAATTTTGAAAAACAAGGGGGAGAGATTATGCAAGTAACTATATTGTGTCTCTATTTGGATTAAGTATTTAACTATCAGTGAATTAATGAAAATGTTCCTCATTCGTAAAGATCAAAATTGTGATGTCTATGTGTGTATAGTTTGGTTTGTATCCTATGCTTGAATTGTATGTATTGGGGTGTTGTATGATGTGTACAGTATCCTCAAGTATTCCTTAAAATGGAATTTAACACACAAAAGCAAACGAGGCTTCACGTTAGTGAACGGTTACAATTTTGTTTACTCCCTAACCACTGAAAATACTTTGGCTACTATAAATAACACACACAACTGTTTACTAAACTGATGTAAAAAGAGTCAAAAATAAGAGTTGAAATCACATGATTTTCTCCACTCGTTCTTCTAAAACCATTCTTACGATAGCTTTTCCTATTATATACTTCTTGTTAATATTCTTTACACATTTTATTGTAGGTATAAGTAGAATACAGTCTGATAGTCATATTTTAAAAAAGTGGATCGCTATATGATGTCTTTGAAATTTCCTATTCCTTGCATGATTGCAAGAAAAAACAAATAGCGACTCACCACTTGAAAAAAGTATAAGTATTCAAATAAATAACAAAGAATATCTCGGAAATTGTTAACTCTGCAAAATGTTGTTTTCACATAAACTGTGTGCTTTAATGAGATCTACATTTTTTGTGAAGTAAGATTTTCTGCAACTGAGTGGGATGGCTCAGGCAGTAACGTCTGCGGCCTATATTTGTGAGGTCCCAGATTCAAACCCCCAGGGCCAATCAATCTGGCCAAAAGTATTTTCATGATTTTCTTTGGTTGCTAAGTGAATGCTGGGTTGGATAATTTAATCCGTAAATGTTCCCATTCTCCCTTTCATCAGTATATTTCATTTCCTTTTTCTCCACTATACCAGGCATTTGGCTTCTCACCAATCCTGGATATGCTATGATCCAGAGTTTGGTTGCTCCTCGACAGGCTACTGACACAAGGCATTGGCTTCTAAGTCCTTGGGGGTGTAAGTCCTACAAAGAGGAGGGGAATCAATTTAAGAACAAGAAGAAGATGAAGATTTTTGTCTATCTCTTATGCTTACCAGTTACACAAGTCATTCAGAATGAAGTAGACTTTGCAGGTTATTCCCAGAAAATTCAATATATAAATTGTGTCTTTGAAGTATCTTGAACACATGACACTTTAATTAAAATCATCAGAGCCACTTTTGAAAACATTTTTTCATATCTGTACACACGCATACAGACCTTTTTCTAAAAATAGACTTTATTTTTTGGATTCAGAGTCGCAAAACAATTATTTCGGTGCAATCTCAGTATCAAATTTTTGGGTGGAATGCAATACTTCCTGTACTTACTATAGGTAACTAGTAGCGGAGGTAAAAATTCAGGAAAAAAGAAAAGTATACATATATATACCTTTTATTTATACTTATATCTAATTTATATATATATATAAATTTAAATTGAAACACAAACATTTGAAGTATGTTCATAATGTAAATTAATATAAAGTGTATACTTCTCCCATTATGGCTCATTCCTGTCACATAAATGAAAGTTTTTACATGTAGATTCACATTTCTGACTATGTAAATAACCAAAATTGTTCATTTATGTGCTTAATGGTAATGTTATACATGTAGGATCCCTTAATCCCATTTGTTAGATATGCAGCACCATGTAGCATGACGAAATTAAACATTATGCAAACAAAAGGTTGATTACTCCCAGGAAATACTTGTACAGACGTATATACTTATACACTGCCTTTGTTTTATGCCAAGGTCACGGCTCACGCGAATGCATGCTCTGCACAGTCTGCTACATTTGAGAGGTTTTCCATCCCATAACACTGTGCTACTTATGAATATTAGTAACATATATGTAATGAGTACTAACCTTGTTATAAGTGTTGAAAGTAAAGACATCTGAGTGAAGACATTCTTGACATCATTGGATGAAATTACCATTCACACACATAAGTTCTTCTTGCGTAATGTTCATAATTTCTGATTTTATATTGTCGATAAGTTCATCTATGGTGTGGTGATTGTTCCCATAGACTTCATTTTTTAGCATTTAGCAATCCCCTTGTTCTAAATTTGTTGACCAAACATCTCACAGTGTCTCTACCCGGAACTGATTCAAGAGAAAATTGCTTCTGAAATTGTCCACACACCTGTCTACATGATTCAGTTTTCATGTATGTATCATAATAAAAGTATGCTGTTCAAGCATGAATTGGTTGGCAGGCATTTCCATGGACTAATAAGAGAATAACATTCCTAAAGAAATCATACACAACACATGTATTGTTGAAACACTTCACAACACAAAGACAAAGCAATGACTGAGATAGCTTACAGTGATAAACGTACCCCTGACACGTCCTGCACCGCTACATTACAGTGGCATAATACCAAGGTCTCGACCAATCGACATATAAGGCAGTTGTGGCCTTGGCTTAAAACCAAGGCACTCTGTATGTCTTATACTTATATAAACTTTTACATACTTAGACCTATATGTTGCATATTCATAGGGCTCACCTTTAATTCAAATGCATACATTTCTCATCCATATGTGATTTCAGTTTATCGAGGACCTTAAAAATGAAGTGTATTAGAGTAAAACATATGCATTGGAAGAACTGAAAGACAGTATATGGAGAGAAATTGATACAATCTCATATGAAGAATTAATGCATGTTAATACAAATTTTGTTAAAAGGTGTGAGAGATGTGTGGTGACACAAGCATATTTCCAATATCTTCTATGACGAAGGTATGTGGTTATTGTAGTTATAATTTGCATGAGAAAGCTATGCGCTTGAATTTTAGGGGCTATGAATATCTGACTCCACCGACAATCAGGACAACAACACCGGCAGTCTCAACTGAGTCGGTGATGTGGGAAGACATTCAGGACCTACATGTAGAGGTACTGAACATGGGGACCAACTTAGCCGCCATGGAAGAGACACTTGCCACCATCACCAGGAAGACCCAGGAACTCCAGGCTGCCATCACCACTGCCAATACTCACCACCACTCCATTGCCACCGAGATTCCAGCATGTCTGGACCAAATACGTAGTCACCTGACGATCCTGGACTTCACACTTTGCCATCCATCAGTTTATCAGACCAGTTCATCAGCACAACAGTAGCAGTATCAACTACCACCAGACAATCTGCACATCCTAGAGTGTCCATACAATCCACGATGAGAGAAGATGACACTACTGACACCTACAATACCTTCATCCTTACCCTTCCTGAACATAGGGCGGCAGCACAGCAGATTCCACATACCAAAGTGGGTGCTATGCCAGACCGCAGTATCTTCTTCTTTTACTCCCTTCTTTTTCCTTCTGGTGGAGGAGTTTTTAGTGGATATGGCTGACTATTGGTGAGTCCAACACTACCAGACCTGACTCCCATCAGGGCTGAAGTATCTAACAGCATTTTTCCCTCCACAAAGAAAAAAAAGGTGTGCTTCCCGTGCCAAGAAAATTCCTGTTGGGCCATCAACACATCCAAACAAAGGCTCTATAGGTACTGTATGGCAAATGTTCCTTGTTCCTGCTCCTTCAGTTAATAATCTGCCCTGTTTTCTATGGAAGTGGTGGGCAATGCTTGACCAACATCAGTTAACAAGTTAACAAAAGCTAGTTGCCAACATAGCTTTAAGCTTATCAAATACAAATTGTTGTGAGCAGTTGTTCACTAGTTATTGTAATTCTCAGACCTCGAAATTAACTAAAACTGAATTAACACATATTTTGCTGTGGTTTGATATCTGTTTTTATTTATGATAAAAGTAGTTCTGTTGACTTAATAAAAAATAAGTTGTTGAATTAATTATTCCTGTAACAGTTCCATATCCACTTAATATTCAGACACCAAAAGTAGTGATGTAAGGAACGAAAGTGCATATAGCAATGGGTTTAGGAGGAGATGTAAACACTGACACAGCCTGTAAACTATCCACCTTCCATTTTAAGACAGTTTCTTAAATAGTAAAATCACTGTGATATGTCAAAGCACTCCATTTTGTTAATACTGCGCATGCACAGAAGAAACTGCCAGTCTAACTCTATTAGCATAATCCACAAAAATAGCAATTGTTTTTATTTATTCAGGTTGCACTATTCTGATATCATATTCATTATTTGAAACCACTTCATGTATACACACACAGTAATTTAAACCTTACCTTGATATATCCTGAAACCAGAGGAGCCTGTAGATTCACTACTTCCTGACAGCTTCAGCTCACCTCATTCTTGTTTCTTCCTTTCTACTTTTCTTTCTTTTTTGCTTAAGAGGCACATGACTTAATATTTTTCGTTTTGATCTCATGGTGTTTTTTCTCAAACATTGGAGGCTCTACACTGCATAGCCACAAAGCGCCAGCTAATGGCCAAACTGTGCCTAATTTCTTATGTGGCCATGTAATATAGCCCCTTAATTCAGTAACAATAAATGTGTAGAATGTTATGTTGGTAATATTTATAAGAATACCTTCTTACATATAGCTAGAAATATCAGTATGTAAAACTGAATCATTTTCTATTCAGGTGTACATATATGTCGCAAGTGGCAAATAATACAATCTCAGAAAATTATATAATACAAGTTTTCTACAAGTACATTAGTTAGGTTTCCATTAAAAAAATATAATCCCACATGATATTCTCCTCTCTGTAATCACTTACTATAGGTGTTGTATACTGTAACATTAAGTGTGTTCCTTATTTGCAATTTGAGAATGTGGGAAACGCTTCCTGCTCTTGTGCAGACAATCAGACATTGTTCATTATTTTTAAAAGCAGTTTACTGATGTTAATGGCAAATTTAACAGTAAGGTAACAAATAATAAGCTGTTTAGTTTCAGATGTTACTCATTTTGCAAGTATATGTCAGATTATGATGCATTAATTGCCAGTACTTTAAGAAAAGTTTCAGGTGAAGCCCATCTCTCCTTAATGTATTAGTATTTTAATACAAACAAAAGCTATTCACTTATAAATCTTTTATTGAAAGTAAAAAAATTGAAGGAATACACATTGCTATTAATAGGTAGTTACAATTGCTTATAATACGTCGGTGCACAAGTATCAATCAAGTTAATAAGAAAACACATGAACTTTTTTCAATACCAATTCCAAAATAGAAGGAACACACATTGCTATTAATAGCAATTAGTATACTATGCATATTTTAACTCTATCATTGAATATGGAATATTATTTTGGGGAAATTCGGTAGAAAGTCAACGAATATTCCTCATGCAAAAGAAGGTTATAAGAATCATTTCCAGCACTCATAGCAGACACTCTTGCAAACATCTTTTTAGAAGACTAAAGTTATTAACCCTACCTTGCATGTATATATTTTCAATCTTAAAATTCTATGTATGCAATCGAACCACATTTATTACAAACATGGAAATTCATGAGATAAACACTAGACAAAAGGGTAACATCCATCGTCCCAGTACAAAGCTTTCTTGCTTCCAGAAAGGTGTATATTACGAGACCATAAAAATATTTAATACTCTCCCTAATGATCTTAAGAGAAAAGTTGACAATTTCAATGTCTTTAAAACTGCTGTTAAAGAGTACCTATGCTCAAAAGCATATTATTCTGTACAAGATTATCTGAATGACAAATTATCCTAATGATAATACTTATATAGCTCTGTAAGTAGTATTAGTAAATATTAATGGCAATTGCCAGTCATATTTGATATCTGCTCTAGAATTAATGAAACTATTTAAATGTATGTATATTAAGAACTGACAGTAAATGCTATGCATTACAAATCAAATAGAACAAAATGATCAGACTAACAAAGGTAAAATCGTAGTGAATGTTAAAATAACTGTTCTTGCCTATACGTATGTTGGCCTTATAACGGTAAGGAGGTGTTCGGCTCTGTACAGGACTGCACTTGATTTGTTTCATTTTGTGTATAATGTGTCCTTGTTTTGTTTTAAATGTTCTGTATACTATGTAATATTTGTGTATATATGTAACTTTGTTGTACATTTCCTTAACACGCATATAGTGTTTGTATTTTGTTTCAAATGTTCCATATTCTGTGTAATATTTATGTTTATATGTAGTTTTTGTACACTTTCCTTGACATATTCTATGTTCACAGGCCTTTGTGGCTGCTGGTGAACTCACAGAATGCAATCTAATCTAATCTAATCTAATCTAATCTAATCTAGGTAGTTACAATTTCTTATAATATGTTGGTGCACAAGTATCAATCAAGTTAATAAGAAAACACATGAACTTTTTTTAATACATGAAAGTGTATTACATAGCTGATATATTATAGTCCTGCTATGTACTCTCCCATTGCGATAAACGTTAAAGGCAGTGATAAAGCCCAACAATAAACCAAAAACTTCCCAACCAACCTCCATGTGTTCTCCCATAATGTATAGATTACTTCATATAGAGTTCTTTCTTTGCTGTCATCTTTTTTAGGCTCCTCTGTAACATCCTCTGAAAAAGAGAAAATTGTTAGTACCATTTGTATATCCATTTTCCCTTTGTTTGTTCTTTTGTTCCTAACAGTAATAAAATATATGTGATAATACTCACAAAAATTCACTTAGAAATATATAAAAATGCTTTTAACTGTCAACCTCAATTACTGTAAATTTCAGGAATTCAACAGCCATTGCATTACATTATTACCCTAAATTTATCTTTTTGCTACCGTCATTTTGCTTTGTTTCAATGAACCTCCTCCTTAAACAATAATCTAAGAATGTAGTTCAACAAACCAAACCTGCAGAATGAAATGCATATACTAGTAAATTCACTCTTATAGTGAAAAGCCGTGTTACTCACTTTATAGTATAATGTGTTCCTTTAAGATTTTCTTTTTGTCTGACTAAGGCAATGTATTTTGAAGACAGTTAATTTTATTTTCTTCTGTTGGAAGTAAACCTCATTACAATATATAAGTAATGAAGAAAGTATTAGCAATTCAAATAGTACTCAAAATCCAAAGATCCCTAAGGCTTAAATTTTGCAATCCTGCTCTGTGTTTAACTGACAATTCCTTTTGCATGTATATAAATGGATAGTTAATGCTGAAAGCAAATGTTGTACTGTTGGGCACTAGCATACTCCTCCAGGGTAGTTATTTATGCAACGATCCTATAATGGGAGTTATTAATATGTGAGTGATGAGTAACTTCATGAGTCTCTTAATAACCATTATAATGAGAGTTGCATACAATAATTTTTCTACAACATTTACATATACAATAAATATTTAATATTTAGATGCATACAAAAAAAACTAAAATGTGATAGATCAATTTCTCGATATACATTTTAGATGTGCTTCGATAACAAGTGAATATCGATTCAAGCTCGCAGGTATTGATTTTACAGGATGGAAATAGAAATGTTTGCTAGTTACTATCCCCAACACAAAAACAAATACATCACGAGGTTCACAGTAACAGGAAAGTATTACAAAATCTGTAAAAAGTGCATGAATCTACGCCCTGAAGCCTGTAAATCTCCATCTTTTTTTGCTAATTACTACAGTGGAAAATGCACAGTGCAAAATGTTGGCATTAATAAATTTGGAAACATGGGCAAACAAATAGCTACTATCTTAACCTCCCTGACCCCCAGTCATTCACTGGCCACTGCTTCCGTAGGAGTTGTGCAACTGTGTTAGTTGATGCAAGTGGTGACATTACAACTTTAAAATGCTATGATGGTTGAGAAACCACAACAGTAGCTGAAGTTTATATAGATGAATCTCTTGAAAATAAACTAAAGATATCAAATTCAATACTAAAGACCATAGAAAATAAAAACACTCAATTAAATATATATTCATCATCTAATTCAACTAAGTTTCATAAGGGATCATTACCAGAAATTACCTTCGCAAATTGCACCATACAAAATGTGTATATTAATAAGGTAGATAATGGTTAGATTTTGTTTTTTTAAAGTCTTGTTACTAAACGTTTCTAAAATGTAAACAGATATTTATTTGAAGTTCATTGTAAATAATGAAAACAGTGAAATAAAGGTAACATAAATTCATATTATTGAATAAACTGTTTTTCAGTGGCTCTGAGTAGGACAGCCATGCAAGCGCAGTAATCTGTATCGTAATGAACTTCATTTTGACACAGATTTCTAACAGCAAATGAACACATTTAAGTGCACGAGTCGAAAAACACCGTTTTTCCATTGCAACTTCCATTTCAGGTTCAATATTTTACATATATCGATATGGGTGTCATATGGATTCCGTGATACTATGCGCACGTACCAGGAAGAACAAGTTAGATGCAGAGCAATGGGTGTGGAGTTGGTGCTTTATGGGGGGAGAATAGAATTGTGGATGGGCAGGTGTTTGCGGATGGTGGGTAGCGAGCGGATAGTAGGTAGCGAGCGGACAGAAGAGACTGAAACTTCAAATAAAAGCTATTTTATGGTATTTGTATTGGAAACTTGCTTGTAATAGCAGGAATTTATTTAAATCCAGGCTTGTGAAAAACACGACAGCTGATAAAAAGTGTGGGAGCTGCAACAAATCACTGAGGACGGGACTTCCAGGTAGTACCTGTGCGAGATGGTACCACTTGGGCTACCAAAAATTAAGAGAAACCAGGACATCGAAGAAAATTGAGCATGTAAAGACTGCAGAAGGGATGAGACCATCACCACAAATCAGAAGAAACTGGAGTAGCTGTAGGAGGAAGCGCGGGAATTACGTGAGAAGCTACAAAACAAAGATGAAATTTGTAGGCTTAAAAGAAGAAAACTGTCAATTAAGGGAGTTACGAGAGATAGTGGAAAGGAAGAGGAGAAACCATGTCTAATAATAATCGGCGACTCCATTGTAAGATATATGGGAAATCCAAATGCACTGACACACGGTCTGATGGCCTACTGCTGAAAATCGAAAAGAAGCAACAGGAAATGGAAAGTGATTATCGGACGATTGTGTTACAAGTTGGGAGTAATGACTTGCGGAGAATGTGATGGGGGACGTATACTACGTAGTTACCAAGACAAAATCACTGTTTCCCTCAGGGAAGATCGCCATTAGTGGAGTTCTGAGGAGACACTATGTCAATGGAGGAAAGCGATGCAGGTAAGTGACGCATTTTCACAGGTAGTGGAGCGACTGGATGTGCAGATTTTTTACCCCAATTCATGGACTGATGACTGGGACGGTGGACGTGATGGTTTCACCTTAATCAAAGAAGATCTTCAATTGGCAGCATTGTTCACGAGAGTAACGAAGTGAGGTGGTTGCATAACTGGTGATAGATTTAGAAAAACCATATAGCTTAAAATCCTTAATTATGTAGTCTGTGACGATTCTGTATAGCATGACATGTTCAACATCCATGAGCATCATTCTCAATGCAATCCACAGAACAGAATAAATAAATGATCAAAGGCTCATAGTTTATACTTGCATTGCACACTTAAGATAGTTAGAAATGGCAGTATATTAATTGAAATATACGTATTTATATACATTTGTATATGTATACAATTTTCAAACTATCACTAAATGTGTAATCTATGGCATAAAACCATTTATACTCGATAAACAATTACAGTCAGTTCTATATGAAACATTTATTACACATACATACTATGTATACATTCAAGTTCCCTAGTTTCTACAGGGACAGCATTACTTATCATGATAGCTCTGGGACAGTTCCCTTTACTCCACTCTAGGAATTGGAGAATTTGTCTTCCAGATTAATGAAAATCATGATCATCAGGTTTTGATGACTGCTAAACATACTACCACATCAAATTAAGAATACTTAAAATGCTAAAATTTAAAATATCTGGCAGGACATGACAGCAAACCACAGGTAAAGAAAATGCTTTTATGTTGTTTTGTTGAGATTAACATTTATCACTAGCATCACCTGCAGTACATTGTAAGCATAAAATATAAAATTATCTTTCAGAAATGTTCCTGAAACCTATTATTTATTCAAGTATAAAGATTAAATACAGGTAGTGCTTTTAACTAATGCTTCCCTCCCTAAAAGTATCTGGTGAGACTTTTTCAACATACTCCTGGAACTCACTGAAACTTCAGCTAATGCTTTCAATGCATCTTCTGCGTACAGGAGTACAGTACCTATGCTAATTTCCCAGAAAACTGCCGTCATACAAAATCTGGAAAGCCTGGTTCATTGCTGATGGAAATATTAGTCATGAAGGAAAAAATATAATCAAGGTAGGTAAGAAAACGTATTGATGTTATAAATACAAATGGATTTGCTTTTTACAACATAAAAGTATTAACATACTTATGAAACATGAAAATAATACCAAAATCTAATATATGTCAGTTTTAACTACAAATTAAATTCTATACAATGCAAATAGTATAGAAATTAATGCAAATGCTTTTTCCAGTATCAGTGGCTGCTTTGTTTGAGTATATGAAGGTTCATATTTTGTGCGTCTATAATCATGACATTTTTTCTGCCCATGACAGAATTACATCTGCAGTTTACATTGTTATTTAGTAATTTGGATTGTGTATCACTTTTGCCAAACAGCATATTCTATTTGTAAATGAACAATTCATTTAGAGTAATATTAACACATAATTCTTTCTTGTTTAAACTAGACTAGTTTCTCCAAAAATGTTTTCCAATTCTAGCCTTCTGTTATATGCTAGTGTTATTTTGTTGTCAGCTAATTGTAAAAAAATAACAAGTGGTTAGATGAATAAAAGAAATTATCTTAGGAACTAAGGATGATGATGATGATGATGATGATGGCTATCAAGAAAAATGCTCACAAGCAACACAAGGTTGCTCAAAACAATATAATCAGAAGTGAACAGGAAACCTTTGTTATATAAAATTATTTCTTATAGAGAATATCATCTTCTTGTAAATTTAAGATTCTCAAGTAGAATGTCATATTAAAGTAGAAACAATGCACAGATCCTAGAACTTTTTAATGCTTTTTTCACTATTTGGTGCCTATCATAAACACCATCATCTTCATTACCAATACTATCATCATAATCATCATCATAATTGGCACCATTAACATCCTCATAATATTATTTTTGTTCATAATTAATCTTTCCAGGTTGTGTGTGGAATACAAAATCTTACCATCCATATGGCATATTTGTTCATATTACTCCTTAAACAAATTGAAAATTGAGTTTGATTTATGGACACTCTTTAACTACTATGGTCCTTAGTGTCCCATTCTATATTGGGCGTAAAAGACCAGAAAGTTTGCTCAGAGGCCTTTGTCAGGCTTGAGGTTCTTTTATGTGCTGTAAATCTATGACATGGTACCACCAGCTTTACTTCCCTTCCAAAGGAAGCCATGCTAAGGATTTTGATGCCTGAAAAAATCCATTGCCCTCCACTGGATTTGACCTCACAACCTCAGGAACTAGATGCTAGAATGGTTCCCTTAGACCAAGGAGGACGACATATTACTCCTTGATCACCTGTGTTAATATTCTTAAGATTATAGTGACTTCTTGTTCCCAATACAATAGCACAACCAGGCTAAAACCAACTTCATAACTGCTACAGCCTGCCTTCATCAACACAGGAATTCATAGGCAGAGCGTGGAAAGAGGGGTGAAATGTGTTTGACATGCCCTCTGCCTCCATTGTGCTTAAATCTGGCTGGTAAGATATGGGATAAATACTTTTCTATTTGGTAGCTCATCAATGGATCCCCAAGAACCTCATTCAGTAAAGTGCACCCCATATTATGTCTCCCAATAGATAAAAACATCCTGTGTTATTGGAAATCAAAAACCTGAACCCTTCCCTACTACTCCAGTGCTACAAAGACAGTCTAGGCTAGTGCCAACAATGTAAATGATTATCCCACAATTCGGTTATTACACACATTCTGGACAACCCTAAGATAAAAGGTGTGCTTATAAATCATAAAAACTTACTATTATGGTATATTAATAAATACACAACTAATTCAAATTACCTATTTCATTTAATTCTAAATTGTGTACTAGATACTTTAATTTCATGAATGCATATTTCATTAGTGCAAGCTTAAAAGTATTTAAGCACAATAATAACAATTGAAAAATAATCTCAGCAATAATCTCAAGGATGGAATTTTGAATCATTTATTCTTGGTATTCTTGGTGATAAAATTTAAACATACAACAACTTATAGTTTTACTTGTGGTATGATAGCGATCAGTGGATAATATTAATCTTACAAACTGCAATTCCATGATTTCAGACTTTCTTAAACCAGTGGAATGCATCTCTCATAATTAAAATTTTTGCATAGGCTTCCTCAGAATACTACCAAAATCTAGTAACACTTTATTTTACTCAGACTCTTTTCGCTATCTTTGGAAAAAGGTATTACTCTTAGGAGATTATATACTACATATGTACTATGTTTCCAAGCTCAGAGTCACAAAATTCTTGCAATGTGCTGGTTGCATGTGTATGTATGTGTTTGTATCCATGTAATACACCTTTTTCTTACCTTAAGTTCACAAATAGTGCTAAGTTGTAGGATCTCTGTGTTTAAAATTTGTTTATATATGAAGGTTCCTATAGTAAAACTATTTAAATGAAACACATTATTCACAAAATATTTTTGAATTTTGCAAACTCACTATTTATAGCCCATATAGTGAAACTGAGAATGCTAACTTCTTTATGCTGACCTTTCACTGCATATTTAAATGGTATTTTTAAAAGTTTATTATACCTAGAAAATACAGTTAAGTCAATTCTGATATTTGAAAGAAACTGTCCCTTCTTCCTATGTATCATTTGTTTATAAACTCACCTTCCATCAGGACATAGTTCAAGTAGAGTAGCATTATGATGCCAAGAATCATGAACACTTTAGCTGCCATTGTCCTGAAATCAGTTTTAAAACACAAATACTACAAAAACAATATGGATAATGTATTTATTTTGCTAACGATGCTTAATGCTTACAAGTTACTTTGTAGGATTTTAAATTTCATAGAAAGTTTGTTGTTAAGTTTATATGCTTTTTACAGAAATATTCTTATAATTTACGGCCAACAGTTTTAATACTGCTTGGTTTAAGTACATTAAAATCCCAAAGCCAGTATTGAACATACTTTAAAAGATACTACGTACATAATGTCGAATGTTTTTGCCATAATTCCTAAAATCCACATCTCTGTCCTTTGTTTTCAATGTCAGTTTACTCTTACAAGTAATATTCACAATCAGACAATTCAATAATACATTAAAATAAATAAACAGTAAATCTGTCACCTTTGAATAGTTCAATTTGTTACAAACTTGACAATGGTTGCAAGAAATGAAGCTCAGGTTAAGCAATTGTGAATGTAATCTCAATATCATACTTTTTGGATGCTATTCAGTGTGCATAAGTGCTATTGAAACTAAAGCAAATATTTTCACTTCTTTAAATATTCTATATATGAACTAGTATAATTTTCAGTTACAATTTTAATTTCCCATTAGCTACTGAAGCATCTGGTAGATAAGTACAAAGCCTCAATAGGTATGAAGCTGGTTTCCAGTTGCAATTTGTGTTTCCTGGTTTGCTTTAATGGAATCTTACATGCAGATATGAAAAGAAATGTGTCACAAATCGCTTCAAACATAAAACATTTTAAAGTAAGTGAATTTGTTAATATAAGCTAAATTAGCTTACAAAATACAGAAATGTGAAATAATTCTGCATTAATTGCACATTGTCACTGCTCAGATTTCAAAAACAATTTTTGGAAAAATCACTGTTTTCATTGTCATTCTCAAGTACATTACTTATATCACATCTGTCAAAATGAACTAAGGAACACAATTGTAACTAAATTCAAAATAAGGAGGTTTGTAATCTTAATAATTTTCATTAACAGCATTGTCTGTTATATTATTTAATTCTAATGAAATTCAAACTTTTTTTTTTTTTCAGAATCATGTGCCAAAAGTATTGCTTATCATCTCACTATGAAACTAAGTGCACACGAGTCACATTTCACTAATTTATTTTTAGGTATTTATTATTCTCTCTTCTTTTCACAAGTTATAATGCCATTCAGAAAAGTGTCATTTCACTGGTTCAATTATATAATAAACCCACTACTGGAAATGTTGTGCAACAGTTTCAAAAAAATAAACAATTATTTGAAAGCAAAGAGAAGAAAGCAAGATCATAGAACTACACAATTATAGAGTTTTTGGGAATGGTGCATCAATATTAGCTGTGGTGGTTCAGTGTTATCTGAGTCCACAAAATGAAGTGTTTTAGAACAGCATAGCAGAATGTGTTACTTCCCTCAAAGCAATGTGAGAGGATACAAGTATGTTTTCTGTTGAGCATGGAAACTCTACACTAAGTGAAATGAGATTAGGATGAAATGAAACATTATTTCTCTGAAAAGCAGTTTATTGGAAACAAGTTATTTTAAAGTTCCATATAACCACGCATTTACCCAAGAGTATGCAAACTCCCAGAAGAAACTGGCCCACTTAAATGTTAAGCCTTTGGGATTCTCTTATTCTTTGTTTGTTCTCTCCCACTCTGAATCCTGATGTATTCTATATTTAAAAGTCCCTTTTCAAAATGAACAGTGTTGTTCCTCTTTCCAACTGACTATATACAAATTGCAATTAATTGATTTATTAAGGATGCATTATGATTCTGGGTATAGTTAAAGGAGAAGAGAAATGTTGAACCAAAGAAAATCCTGTTTTAATACTTTACGAGTGATATGAAAACTTGGCTTTTCTAATACCATTTTTGAGACTAACAGCTGCAAACCTTTAGTCTTGTTTGATACAACATAAATTCACGCCAGTTCCTTGTTCTCTCTCTCTCTCTCTCTCTCTCTCTCTCTCTCTCCCTCTCTCTCTCTCTCTCTCTCCTAGAATCTTAAGATCTTTTTCTTCTTCAAGCAGAGTTATTAGGAAAATCTGAACCAATAAATGGAAAGAAACAAAATTAATATTAGGAAAACACCATAAGTGAAGTAGAAAATATTCAGCTATGAATTTTGAATATCCTTTTTGTAATTCTTTGAAAAGAGGAATTGATGGTAATTGTGTAATACTGGTTCCATCAGAGACAGAAAAATGTGGCAACAGTGTGTTATATGAATAATAAGATGATAATGGCACTCTTAGGAGAAATGTAAATGGTTTTGGATCCAGAACAAATTTACATGACACATAACGCATTCCCTCATAATAAAGTGGAGGAAAGCTATGATACAAAAATAAGTATCCAAGAAGCACAAGAAAGGAGAATGACTTATCATATCAGGTGAGTCATATACACTGCTTGGAAAGTGAAAGATGAGAAGATGGCAAATATGAAATGGGAAATGCATATTAGAGGGAAGTAGATTTGGTGAACTTCTGCAATAGGAACCTGATATTTCTTGAAATTATTTTACCGCAACAACCCATGAGGAGAAGATTAACCTAAAATGCTCACTGGAAAGCACCAATACCAGTCAGACTGTATAATACAACTAGAAATGTTTTACAATTGCTTGAAAAGTCAAAATTCATCATAAATCATTCATATAAAACTCATAAATTATATCCCACTGACATTTAAGTAGAGATTCATCTACAAAAGATAAGTGGGAGATATGTATGGAAAGCGTTGAAATGTAAAACCTAAGGAATGAAGAGGATAATACAGTTGTAACACATTTTAAAGAAAAATCTATTAAGTTAAGGTAATGTATCTGTGAAAACCCAAAAATCTACAACTTTCTTCTGATTGCTTTGCCTTTTATACCATATTTGGGAAACACACATCATTTAGTGCACATAGCATTTTAATGAACAATGTCAAGTTGTTGTTAAGATATTAACTTTTGCATTCATAATTAATGATTTTCTGCTATGGCAATATGAAATGTTCCTTGGGTCCTACAGTATATTGTATCACTCCCAAACTTTTAATTTGAGCTTAGTGTAAAACATAAAGATATTGTTGTGCAGACATTTGTAAGTTTAAATTAATTTAAGGAAAGAAAAACTTTTTACTAATGGGCAGAAATATTTAAACCGTAACCCCTGAAGCTCTCCTAAAAATTTCAAGCTAAGTTACAAACTGCCATCATAGGAGTATTTTGAATAGGAAGAATTCTGGGAAAAGGAATTGAGAAAAATAAAGTTTAAAGTTCAATGTGGGCTTTATCTAAATAGTAACAGACTAAATAATATGCCAATTGTGGCTTTAAAATCGTTCATATTAAAAACCCTATTGTGTAATATGAAGGTACAAGTTGTAAGTATAATAAAAATTAAAAAGAAAGAAAGAAAGAAAGAAAGAAGGGAAAAAAAGAAAATAGAAATTTTTACATCTTTGTCATATTTCACAGACAAATTTCCTCAAAATTGACACTTGGGGACATTAATGAACACTGGTATCAGCAGAGAAGTTGTACGAAGGAAGTTGCTGCAGAAATCATAGGATATGTGGTAAATAAATTAATAAGAAGCCCTGGGCACCAGCAAAACTTTTAGTCAAAGGAAGAAAGAACATAATTTAAATTCATATACACAGATACGGTTAGAAGTTACATTTTCCGAGATATCCGTTATTAATGGTTCGAATTGCTCAGTAGTTAGCCATCCTTTTAAAGTTCTGTCGGTTTTCAGTTATTTTTCGCGATGTCATTTTAAGGCCAGCATATAGCGTCCAGTTCTTATACATTTGACTATCGCTGTTCCCTTTGTATCTATAACGAAATATGTAATGCAGCTATTTCCGGGAAGGTTTATCTCGATTAAAATGAAGTAGATAGGCAAATAAACTTTCGTAACAGTAATTTGTATACCTACTAATAAGTGCTAGAGGGTAGAGAAAGTTATGTAAATGTAAAATCAGATTTTTAGAAAAAGGTCCGTGTGTGTGTCTGCTTCTGAGCAGGATATCTCAAAAACGAAAAGTCGGATAAATACTAAAGTCCTGTCGATTTTCAGCTGTTTCTAGCAACTGCATGGAAACATCATTGAATTTTAAGGCCAGCACATATCGTCCAGTTTTGAAAAATTTGACTATTGCTGTTTCTTTGCAACTATAACTAAATGTGTAATATAGCTACTTCTGCAAAGGCTTGTCTCGAATAAAATGAAGTAAGCTTTTATGGTCATTAGTAAATGAGAGAGGGCAGAAAAAGTCACACAATATAATGCATCAGATTTTTTTTCTTCTGCTTTTTCTCTTATCCTAAACAAACATTGAGTATCTCCAAGTCCTCTGAACCCTTGGCTCATTTAATTACTCATTAATTATACTCATCTCATTCACTGGTATTTAAAAAGCGAACTAGCTGTTTACTGGACCTTAATCTAAATATTTTTACTTTCTCTACTATGTATAGTATAAATAGGGGAAGTATTGTATTCCACCCAAAAGCTCGATATCGAGATTTCAATGTAAATACATGTTTTGAGGTGCCCTGAATCCAAATAAAGCATTTTTAAAAACATGTCCATGTGTTGTGTCTGTACCTGTCTGTCAGTCTGTGAAAAGCATCTAAAAAAGAAAAGTCGGATAAATAACACACTTGGCACTTGAAATTACTATCTTCCAAGCATGCAACACTAAGGATTTTCAAGATAACCCCCCACCCAAAACTACCCTTTACATGGGAAAGTTTTTGAAAATTTTGATTTTGTGAAAAATGGCTCTAACAATTTTGATTAAAATATCATATAATTAAGATATTTTCATGACCAATGAAATGCATATCTTGATTTTCTGGGAATGTTCCCAAAAGTCCTCTTCATTCTGAATTACATTTGCATAACTGTTAAACCGTAAGAGATAGACAAAATTTTACTACATAAAAAATGTAGATCTTGTTAAAACACACAATTTATGTCAAATAGTTATTTTTTTGGGTGAACCATTTACGAGATACTCCTTGTTATTTGTTTGAATTTTCCAATACTTAATACTTTTTCTCAAATGGGAAATTGTTATTCGTTTTTTTTTTTTTTTTATGTCCTGGACATGCAAAAGGAATGGAATGCTTCACATAGCTACCAGCTCTTAAAACATTTGACAACCGCTTAAAGCCTACCTTCCCTTGCACCTACAAGAAAGTTAGCAATAAGGTAATTTCTGCAAATGTTTATCTCAATTAATATGAAGTAGATGGAGATAAACGTCTGTAAAAATAGTTTGTACAAGAGTAGAGAAAGCCATGTGAGTGCAACACATCAGATTTTTTTTATACAGAACACCTCATGCAAATTCATGTTTTTATAGGATCATTGGACATAGTACTTATCCATTTCATTACTTTCTGATTCCAAATATGTGTACTTTTCCCATGCATATTTGTACATTTTGATCTTTTAGGCGATAAAAACATGCATAATTGATATATAAGACATTTTAAGCTTAATTATGCATAACAATATACATTATTTTTAGTTTAAATGCATGTTTTAATGGAATTTTACTCAGAGCCCTCTGCAGACCCCTGTCATAAACAGATTTATTTATCCACAACATCACCGGCAAGACTTTGATTTTGCGACAATTGAAATTTACTCTCTTATGTCAGGTACCGCGGCTGATCAGACAAAGAGACAGCTGCAGAGTGATCTTGTGGAATTTGAACAAACCTTACTAACAATTTCGATTCTTATAAAACTGAAGTCATTCGCTAAACTGTCTTCGCAGTGTGTGTTTGTGTGTGTGTGAACCTTGTAAGTGGTATTATTCTGTTTGCGTGTGTTAATATGCTTCTAATATGCCTCCAATTAAAAGTTCCAGAAGTGTACTCCTTGCACGGTGGATAAAAGGAAAGGATTTTATTAGATCAGATGGGGATGTTGTATTCTGTGATTCTTATAGAAAACAAGTAAGCTATTCTCATTCCGAAAATTTTCTTGGCACTTGTTCTTTGTAAAACATTACAGCATTTATTTTAAATAATTAATTAAATAAGAATGTCAGCTTTTTTTAGAAATCATATCATATAACTGTTAGAGCTTTTATAATTTCAGATAAAATGTACTAAAAATTTCAAGTCGATGCGTCACATATTGCAAGAATGCGAAAAACAAAAGAATCTCCAACACACCAAATCCAAGTCCAGTCATTTATTACTACTCCAGCACCTAAGGCACCGCTAAATAATTTGTACATGAATTTATGCATTGCTTTTGTAGGTACACATATGCCACTTGAGAAACTCAGAAACCCAACTCTTAAGGGCTTTTTGGAGAAGTATACATCAAAAACATCCCCGATCCCTCGACATAGAGCAAAATTTATGTTACAAAGTCTTAAAATCAGGTATGCCTACGTAATGAATTTGCAGGAGGATCATTTCAGTTTCTGCTTAGGGGGGGCCAAGATTGCCTGAGGCAATTTCCCGAATTATCGTGTGAATTTTAAACACATTTAGCCTGAAAGAAAATCATCTTTTACTTCCTAAATGTGAAATATTTGTATTAAAAATCTGATGTGTTACACTCACATGACTTTCTCTACTCTTGTACAAACTATTTTTACAAACGCTTATTTTCCATATGCTTCATGTTAATCGAGATATCGAGATGTTAATCTTATTACTAATTTTCTTGTAGATGCAAGTGGAATTGGTAGGCTTTAAGCGATAGTCAAATATTTTAAGAGATGGTTGCTATGTGGAGTATTCCATTCTCTTTGCATTTTTTGTATAGTAAAACTTTGTCTATCTCTTATGGTTTACCAGTAATGGAAAAGTCGTTCACACTGAAGAATACTTTTGGAGACATTCCCAGAAAATTCAAGATATACATTTAATTTGTCATGAAAGTATCATAAATATATGATATTTTAATTAAAATCGTTCAGCCATTTTTGAGAAAATTAAAATTTTCGAAAAATGTTCCATGTAAAGGATAATATTGGGTGGGCGGATTTTCTTGAAAACCTTCGTGTAGCATCTCTGGAAGATACTGAACCTAAATACCAAGTTTGGTGTTTATCCGACTGTTCATTTCTGAGTTATGCGCGCGCGCGCGCACACACACACACACACACACACACACACACGGACATGTTTCCAAAAATGCTTTATATGCATTCAGTGCACCTCAAAACATGTATTTCCTGTGAAATCTCGGTATCGAATTTTTGGGTGGAATGCAATACTTCCCCTACTTACTATACGTAGTAGGGAAAGTAAAAATACAGTTGTAATTTTTCTTTTGATAGAGCAATAATAACCAGTAGCCCAATCATTTCTCGTAACCTAGGGGGGCAGTTGATCCCCCTTGCCCGCCTAAATGACGCCCTGTATATTTGCTAAAATAAATTTAATTTTGTGTAAAAATAAATGAAAACTATTTTCTCACACGTATGAATACTTGTTGTTTTGCTAATTCCCGACGACTTGGGAATTTCAAACATATAGACATCCGTAGATGAAACAACTGATCCTATGGGGCGCTATGTTGCTAACCTAATTGTAGGAAAATTAACTGAGGATGACCTGGATAACCCCACCTATTGTGCTGTAAAGTCCTGCAAAAAACAAATAACTCCACAATTGCTAGTATCTTTGATGGATTGCGTGAGTTTTAATCAGATATTGTGGTTGAATAACATTTTAAATAATTATTTTGTTCTCATTTATAATCCTATTTTTATAAATCGTTTTCCGGGAAATGATTCTTGTATTTTAGGTATTCTGTGGCCAAATAATCCAAATAAAAGCAGAGTTATTTTGCTGTTAAGTGATGCTGATCCCTACATGCTGAAGGCCCGGAAAACAATAAAAATATTCTACCCAAATGTAAAACACATCACACGTCTTGCTCATGGGCTCCATCGTGTTGCAGAAGCAATATGCTCTAATTATTACAATGTCAATAATTTGATATCCTCAACTAAAAATGTATGTGTAAAATTTAGGTTTGTATCAGTTTTAATGGTTCCAAGGCTATAAAAATAAATTAGTCGTTTTGATATTTTGTTTTATACAGGTGTTTTCAAAAGCCCCTGCACGTGTAGCTGCTTACAGAGAGAGTCTACCTGAGTCGCCGTTATCCCCTCAGCCCCTCCATTATAGATGGGGTACTTGGTTGGAAGCTGTAATGTTTTTCTCTGACAATTTTGATACCATTAAATCGGTATGAAATAAAATTGATACGTACCTAATTGCAATAAAATTAATACTTCACTGCTTAATTCTAAAGTAAATACTTCTTTCATTTTAGGTAGTAAACAGCTTCTCGCCAGATGGTGCCGTATGCATCAGATATGCAAAAGCACCATTTGAATGCAAAGTTGTGCAGCAGGATTTAATTTCATGAGACACTTCTCTAAATTGCACTCTACAATAACAAAATTAGAAGCCACGTGTCTGCCACTGGTAGAGTCATTGTCAATAATTGAGGAATTCCATAGATTCCTGGCATGCCCAAGGGAAAGTGGGAGTAGATGCAAAGAACAAACTGGACAGTGTCATAAACAGGAACCCAGACAACGGATTCTTTTGTTCAGTGAAGAAAGTATTTTGTGGTGAAAGCATGAATGAATAACTTGACATGGCACATGACTTTGGGCCTATACCTTTTTGTGACGCAGAGAAGCCATTTTCAGCCTACAAAAAATATTTTGACTGATAAGCGCATGAACCTCACAGAAAAAAAATGAAATGTTGTTAGGTGTTAACTGTGCAAAAAAGGAAGTGAATTAATGAACTGGGAACAACAATTTTTCACTTGATCGTGCATATATTGTAGTTTGATACTGTATGAATGCATGCATATTTTGGAATTTTATAGTGCATGGAATTCTCGTCTTTAGTCATCAGTTAATGAGAGAGGGAAATGCTACAAGTCAGAATTTTTTCCTCTGATTTTTCTCTTATCCTACGCAAACATTGAGTATCTCCCAGTCCTCTGAACCCTTGGTTCATTTAATTACTAAACAATGATATTCATCTCATTCATTGGTATGTAAAAGAAGGAACTAGCTGTTTACTGGAACTTTATCTAAACATTTTTTATACAGGACACCTCAAATAGTGTATTTCCAATGAAAGCTCCATGTATATGCCATACCATTCTTCGCTCAGTCATTCGGCTCTTTTCGCAAGCGTTCGTAATGAAGCACCGATCGGTCTGGAACATCAGCTACCAAGATAAGAAGGGGATGCCGTTAAAACCAATGTAGTTAAGGCGGGGTATAAATGGAACTAAAGAAATGATGAAGCATGGAGGGATTTCTGGTTAATATTACTTGCCTATGTAATTGTCGTCTTTTGACTGATGAGATTTTCTCGCTTCCTTCGAAAAAGTCTGCAGGTTTATCCTTCAGAGATGGATATTTTGTAGTAAGATGCCTGATGAGCTTAGAGGGTTTCATGCTCTCTGCTGATAATACTTCACAACATATACCACATTGTGGCGATCATCCATCACCGAGAAACCAAATTGTAAATACGAACTTTCCAAACATTTACATTTCCTTTCTTGGCATCTTGAGGAGAACTTGTTGAGGCAGCACCAGCACTTTTTTAAGAACTTATCCAGTATCACGTCCCTTCTTATTAAAAATACACAGCTGCATTATGATTATTTTGACCAGTTATCCAATAATACAACAATGGGTAGTGTGGTTACTAAATACATTATTGTACAAGCTATCACATTGTTGAGCTATGCTGGAGAAGTTGTAAATTAATATTATTAAGCAACGAAGTGAATGGAGGTGTTCGCCAATAATTTCATTATCAAAAAGGGGGCCGTGTGTGCAAGAAGTTTGGGAACTGCTGTCTTAGTATCGTCAAAGATGGCAAGACACAAACTGTAATTAAGATGGCGTGGGTACAACCATGTTAAGATATTGGGCATGTTTTTTATCCGATACTAAATTTGAGTGGTTTCCAAATAAGTGCAATATCTCCCGCTTTAAAACATAACTAAAAATCCCATTTTGTAGTGAAATAAAATGGCCTGCAGCGGTAATATAAAATACTTCACAGTGGTCATTAATTCTTTCACAACACATTTGCAGCTTGGAATCCGCAGAACATGCTACGCTAAGTTTAACTCCAATTGCTAATCCTTAATCTGTGAATATAAAATTGATTTATTTAAATATTTCAACTGAGGATTAATTCATATTTATCATTTCAATTGATACTGTGGACGGTTGCCATAATACAAATTGTTTAAATAACGGATCCCTAAGCATAATCACCCCTTAATATTTTTCTGGCTACGCTACCGACGTGTAGATAGGTGTATACTTATGATCATAAATATTTCTAATTATTTAGACATACCTTTAAATATGCGACTTTAGCAGAGCAATAATTCACTGTTGATTCACCTTTACTGGCTTCCTAGTTAGTAATAGGGTAGCGTTTGCTGCTAGATAGTTCTTCTGAAGGCTGTGCAGAGCATTAAAATAAATGCACAGAGGTTATATTAATATTCTAATAATCTTTGGGGAGTCAAGGAAATATTAATAATAAAATTTCTTTCCTTCGATAATAATTTTATCCTTTGAAGCGCTGTTTATTATATTTAAACACATACTTCAGAATATTAATGCTACAAAATCGTTTATATATACACAAATATCTCATATTGCAATAAGATGTTTTAAGCTTTACTCCCCAAAGATTAGAAGAAGAATAATATAACTTCTGTGCATTTATTTTAATGCTCTGTACAGCCTTCTGAAGAGCCATCTAGCAGCAGGCGGTAGTATTACTAACTAGGAAGCCAGTAAAGCTGAATCAACACTGAATTATCGCTCTGCTCTGTGGAACAAAATCTTTATGTTGTGAGAGGAGTTTCATATATAATTATAAATGTCTTTTTTCCCCCTTTTTTGTTACATAAATTACGAACATATATTACAGTTTAAATAAAAGAATAACACTTGCTGTGAGTATAATACCTCTTTGCATCTCTCTCTCTCTCTCTTTTCCCTACCCTTCCGTCTTTTTTAAAAGTTGAACTTATTATTAAGCTTTTAAACAAGGGAATTTTACAAGAGACGAATCTAATTGTGAAAGCCAATAATAAATAATTTTGCAATGCGTTTTTTTTCTTTCGTTTTTTTTTAGGTTATTTATTCCATTTTAAATTTCTGGACAGCCAACCTTGTGCTTTACAAAGCAAGTAAGGTAACACACCTTCAAATATGCAACGTTGGAACACACTTTATTGCCGGTATTATAGCTGTACGTCAGCATTTATACATTTATTTCGGATCTTCAGCAGGAAAATGCATTAAGCAAAAAAGCTTTAAATGCTTTTTTAATTTGCTTCATTTTCAGAGAATTTGACTTAACCCTTCAGTTGAACAAATGCTTTATATTGTGAGAGTGAGTTTCATATACAATTATAAATGTCTTTTCCCCCCTTTTTTTGTTAAATAAATTACGAACATATATTACACTTTAAATAAAAGAATATCCGAAGGAAAACCCAGAAAACGAAGCTGTTCAGAAAAAGAGGACAAAAATCTTATGTAATACATTCACGTGTCCTTCTCTACCCTCTATAATGTATTAGTGGGTATACAAACTATTCTTACTAAGTTTATTTTCCTATCTACTACATTTTAATACAAATAAACCTTTGCAGAAATAGCTAGATTACAAATTTCGTTATAGATACAAAGAGAACAGCGATAGTAAAACGTTTTAGTACTGGAAGCCATATACCGGCCTTAAAATTCCATGCTGTTCTCATGCAATCGCGAGAAACAGCTGAATGTTGACAGAGAATGACCAAGAAATGAACAATTCGAACCATTAATAGCGCATATCTCAGAAATGGTTTATGTCATTTCAATTATGTGCTTTAAAGAGATCTACATTTCTTGTGTAGTACCTACGTTTTCGTCTATCGCTTAACACTTACCAGTTATCCAAGATTGTATAAAATTCCTTCCAAATGAAGAGGACTTTACAGGTATTCACAGAAAATTCAGGATATACATTTTTTTTGTCATGTAAATACCTTTAATATATGATATTTTAATCAAAATTGTTAGAGACATTTAGTAGAAAATCAAAATTTTCGAAAAATGCTCCATCTAAAGTGTAGTTTAAGGTGGGAGATTTTCTTGAAAATCTTCATGTCGAATCTCTGGAAGATACTGAACTTAATACTAATTTTGATGTTGATCCGACAATTCGTTTTTGAGTTATGCTGTTCACACCCACACACACGGACCTTTTTCTAAAAAGGCTTCTTTTTGAGGGAATTCAGGGAGCCTCAAAACATGTATTTCCGATGAAATGTCGGTATCGAATTTTTGGGTGGAATCCAATACCTTCTGTTCCTACTATGTACATGAAAGAGAAAGTAAAACAGGAATTGCCCCGACGGTTATATCCATACATGTACGGAATTTGATTCACTTCTACGGATGTGCGGACTTTTAAAACAGAGTTTCTGTTTGTTGTTTTTATCAGGTATTCCATTATAAAATCAAAATATATTTTGCCAATTCATTGGCCCGTTACGTATAATTTGCTCTATTATCAACGGCTTTATTCACTGCAATGTTAATTGAATTGTAATCGTATTATTACATCAAGGTAGATTGTCTTATCAAACCCGAAAAGTAATAAGCATTTTTTACTGGTTCACCCTGTGCACTGCACCATTCGGTTATGTTGGAACATGGAAGATAAAATTATAATTATCTTTTTGTATTGTGGACGAATCCGAAGGCATGCAATGCCTCGGTATGTACAGAAATTAAGCATCAAAATGCAACCAAAATGATACTATTGCTAAATGCCAGGACTCACTCATCGTGTTTTATTATAATTTTTAGTACTGTACAGGTTGACCATAAGTTTTATAATTTATGTTGGCAAATTTGAAAGCCAAAAATGAATAGTTTTGTTTTAAGTTCCATGAAAACTGAGTGGTTAAGATGTAGGATGTAATTACTGGAGGGGGACGCCTCGCCACTGCGACCAACTAGGTCTATTGTGGCTACAGCTTCCGGGAGGCAGGGATGAAGTGAAAGAGCCGCAGGAGGCAGCAGATCCGCAGGCAAATGGGTTCACAGAGACGCATGAAAGTCCCTATCATTTCCAGTACGAAACACCCGCTCTCGCCAGTAGAGGCGAAGAGTCCCGCGAGAGGGCGACGAAGCGACCCTTGCAGACATGCCAACACAAGCTCGGAGACACTGCCTGAAAGATGAAATGAGGGAAAGGAGAAATCGTGGTAGAATACACCACCCCAGCATTCGCCTAGGCGACCAGAGGAAAACCACGAAAAAAAGCCATGGTTAGAGCGGCCGGCCACCGGGAATCGACTCCGGGACCTCCCGAATGCGAGCCACAGACGTTGCCCCCTGAGCCATCCCGCTGAACTGAGTGGTTATTGGAAACAAATGTGCTTGGTGTAGCGTCCTACATAAAAATCAAATGTGGAATGGGTGTAAACGAAAACAGATTTGGAGTAGCTGCTCGTTTTAAACGTGTTAAGAAAACAACTGAAATCTTGAACTTGTTAAAACAATTGAATATTTGATTAATATTTATTTATCAAACTATCAAAAATTCAATGAATCTTCCTCTACTGAAACCTGGCCAATATCTGGTAGGTCAAGTATCATTAGGATTTCAGGGTGGTCATAACAGTAAGAGAACGGATAAACTGAAACCCACTCCGGAAGCAGAAAACGATGGCCTTGAGAGTTAAATATATCCAGCAGTTTCGTTTCTTGGATTATTACAGATGACTATGAGAAGCTGTCGATCATCAGGGGACACTTGTTAACCTCGAACACAAGGAAGATCAGGTACGAAGGATTGCATTTGTCTCTTACTGTGGGTTTCTCGAATTATTGTCTACAGAGATATGAAAATATTCAAACTCGAGAAGTAGAATAGGCAAAATGATATGTGCACGGAGTCAGAGGAAGCAGGACCTCCGGGCCCAGAGGGTCACCTCCCAGAATCACAGATAGTTAGGTGCGGTGTGTCACATCAGGGAGCAACATCTATACATTTCTGCAAAGGAGGGAAAACAGAAACAACGCGGTATCAAGAGGACCTCTTAGAGGCCGTTGTGAGGTTCTTGAACACCACACTCTTCAATGCAAAAAATTTAAAAGACGGTGTTCGGTTCTTACCGAAGAAACATTAGACGACATTGGTCATGATGGATAGTTTCCTAAAGAGGTATCAAAAATGTATGGACAACGACGGTGGCCAGTTTCAGCATCTCCTTTCGTAAAGTAGGTAAGCAAAGCCTTTAAAAGTGGTTTTAAAAATGTTGTATGGTTTCATCCGCGCCTTTCTATGATAGCGGCAGATGGCAACGAGCGCCGAGGACGCGGACTGGAAAAACACCGCGCAGCCGGTTCGGTGTCTTTTGGCTCACTCTGTATTTCTCCATGGTGAGAGCAAGTAGTCAACGGCATTATATTACATCTACGTGACCAATACAGGGGTTTTTGTCAAGGATTCTGGCCTCACCGGGAAGCGATTGAACACTTTCGGAGTTGGTTGAGCTTCTTGCTCTAATGTGTGTGCTATTAGCATTCCGTTGCTCTATTTCTTTTACACTGAATTGCGTTTCAATTCTACAACTCATTTATGATACACAGAGCTTATAACTTTTATAGACGTTCCAAGTGTTGCTATTTCCTAAGTTGTTTCTACCTGTGCAACTGAAATGACCTGTTTATAAGGTTTACAATTCTCTATCCATTTGAGTCTGAACTTCTGTTACTGTGTTTGTTTTCTGATTGTCATGATGAGATGACTATTTTTTTCATGGACATTTTCTGTAATATAAGCTATCTCTCCTCTATTTACGTTAACCTCCTACCTTACATTTGTTTAACGCCTTTTGAATTGCATCTTGCCCTATCCTAATCTGTTCTATTTGTCTATTACTAACTTCTAGGCTTCCTTCTATTTTCCTACTGAAACTATTTTTCATTCCAGCACTAGTTTCTGCTAAGATGTTCCCTATTCTACTGTTTAAACTACATTCAAACTTACGTTGGTTTCTGCTAATTGACCTTCCAGTTTACGGTTGTTTTCTGCTAATCAACTTTCAAGTTTCTGGTTGCTGTTAGCTAAGCTACTTTCAAATTTCTTAGTCTGTTCTGCTAACTAATAACCATTACGTAAGTATTACTGCGTACACACGGCAGTAGTTGAGTTGAGCTAAAATTTTCCATGTTGCCTGAACCGTTACTGTTCGCCAGTAAAATCTGCTACTTCTAAGTAAAATATAAATTCACTGTACATGAAAATAATTGGCCTAACTTGTGCTACGTTTTTTACAGTTGCGGTGTTCCCGGTGTGGTGTGCTGTGCTACGGGGTTGAAGTCCTGGGTTCGTCTCCTTATCCGTCAACCAACACGTTGGGCGCCATATGCAATGGACCTCCTCTCTGGCTGCTCGCCATCTTCCTTCCTGGTGTGGGTGTTGACTTGCTGTAAGACAATGCCCCTACAAACTTCTGTGTTGCCTATGCTCTTTACTCTGTTCTAGGAAGTGATCCTAGGAGACGAAATGTAAAAGTTAATGTACACTTTAACTGTAATTTATTTGCACACTAGTTCGCAACTGGTCTCGAATTCTATTCCACAACTATTTTACTGTGTTGTGATGCCTATTTATCAAGCTGTACCTTCCACCCCAGTTTTCTTTTCTAAATCTCTAACGACTTCACACACTCAGACATCTGAGTGGCATAAGTTCACCCCACGATAGAACTGTATCAAGCCGTGCGAAATGCCGGGTCCCTCCTTTGTTTATACACCAAGCTAAAGACGCTATTTATCCCACACCTATTTTAAAACTATATTGTGATTGACTGATCACATTAGCGTCGTATGAGAACATATGCTCTCGTGTCTTTCATCATGACAAATTCCGATTTCCCGTTTATGTGCAGGCTTCTCTCTACCTCTTTTCCACCTCTACTCGTCTCTCTCACTCAAGCGTCTCTGCTGGTCATGTTCAGCCGATAGCCTGTGCTTCGAGCCACCATAGCGATATCTCCGCATCGTATCGCTTAGCTTCACGCACCTAAATTACACCGTTGCACGGCTAGCTAGCTTCCAATTGTTTTACCATATAACATATTATAACAAATGAGAACACCAGTTACTGCGAAAACCTACTTTGTTTATCACAAGGCACCCAACGTAACATTATCGTTACACTTTATTCACTTTGGTACGCACACGGAATAAAACACAACTGATCCGTCGAATCAAATGACAACTGAGCTGCTGAACTGCACGGCTGAGTTACCACTCACAATTAAACTACACTGCCCACATGTTACTTCTAAAAGCACAAAGCTACACTGAGCTGAACACTGGAATTGACCTGCTGCCAGCAGTTCCCTATATAGGCCTCGCATACATAGCGGAACTTTAGAGAACGAAAATCTACCACAAGGGCCAAAAGCAATCCTCTGGAGAGTGAAAGCGGCATAGGTACAATGATTATTGTTCCAAGCCCTATTGTTCTAGAGAGGGACCGGCCATTAGCCTAACCCGTGGCACGTGGATGCGCCGGAAGGATCTCGCATCGCCGGTCTGTAAGAAGATATCGCGCGCTGTCACACTGCTTCCTCCTCAGGCCTGGTCGTTCCGACCAGTACTGGTCTAAACGGCGTATGTGTTCCATCAGCATAATACCTCGGGCAGCCTCTGAATGCAGTAGACTGCCCCATTGGTTCTCTTCAACATGCGGTACGGTCCTTGTCATGATTGTTGTGGCTTGGGGCATTCCAAGGGGCATTCCCCTTAGTCCGGCTGGGCGATACAGTCACAGCAAATTACCTTGCGGAAAACCTTGGCTGTTGGCCTGGCGGTCGTAGCGGGTTTTTATCCGTTCGCTTGTGCCTGGATGTGTTGACAGGCCATCTCGTGCACGTCGTGAAGACGGTCCACGAAGTTCTCCACGGAGTCGATTGCTGGCTGTTTCGCCCCAGGGAGTTCCCAAACATCAGGTCGAATGGAAGACGCAGCATTCTGCCGAAGACTAAGCCGGCTGGTGTCAACCCGGTGTCGAGAGTCGACGAGGAGTAGGCTAGCAAGAAAAGCGACACCTTAACATCCCAGTCCCTCCGGTGTTTGCCCATGTCTTTCCTCAGGTGCTCTTATAGGGTCTTGATGTACCGCTCGACCGTCTGACTGCGGGTGGAGTGGCGTTGTACACGTCTTGTGCACTCTAAGTCTACCCTGTGATTCCCTCATGAGGTTCGACTCGAAGTTTGTGCACTGATCGCTGTGTAGCACTAACGTTACTCAGAATCGGCAGAACACTTCTTCCACTGGACAATCCGCGATCGTTTTGGCTTCCTGGTTAGGAATGGCGTATACCTCCGGCCACTTGGTGAAGTAATCCATGACCAACAACAACTACTTTTTACCCCTGTGGACACGCGGAAGAGTCCTGCTATATTGATGGCGACGATTTCGAAAGGTTTTCCCACGTAGTACTGCTGCATGTGATCTCGGCTCCTAGTCTGTGGGCCGCGACTTGCCGAACACACATTGCGCTGGTGGCACAACTCCCAGCGTCTGTCAGTAGTTTCAACCAATAGTATTTAATCGGAGCTTGTCAATCGTTCGGATGGGTTCAAGGTGTCTCCCAAAGTCCCCGCATGTACTTCCTCCAGTACTTCTGACACCTTACTTCGAAGAAGGATCATTTACCCTGTTTGCCTACCCGTCAGGTGACTCATACTCTCAACACACCTTCCTTGGTTTTCAGCGAAGAAGAGTAGGACTAAAACACCTACTCCTGGGTGCGATGTCTTTCCAACTCGGCCTAGTTCTTGCCTCTATGATGTCCAAGTACAGCAGGCAAGCGTAGCATGTCAATTCCCTCATCATGGATTCGCTGGAAAGTGGCTGGCGCGTTGCAGAGGCCAAAGGGCGTAAACCTAAGTTGCCAAAACCCTTGGCCTGTCGAGAATGCGATCTTTTCTTGTCTCTGGGGTCCAGAGCCACTTGTCAAGGTCCCGATTTCAGGTCCAATGTCGAGAACCACTGGCCACCAGCAAGAGTATTCGTGGTGTCGTCAATCCGGCGTAAGAGAAAACAGTCCTTTCGGGTGACAATGTTCAACATCCTATAGTCCACGCAGAAGCGTAGCTTGCCGGTCTTCTGCACCGAGACCACAGGGGAACACCAAGGGCTGTTGAACTCTTCGATGATGCCCTAGATCTATGTCCAACAGCACGTCTCATATCTCCGCTTGCTTCGCCAGAGAAAAGCGTATTGGTGATTGCCGGATAGGCCGGGCGTCTTAGTGTCGAAGTCGTGGAGTACTCGATCGGTGCGACCGTAATCGCCTTCCCCTTGGCTGAAGGCAACCTGGTATTGCCTAAGGAGGTGCCGGACCTTCTTCAGCTGTGCCGCGGTCAGATGGTCGACCGTCCTTTTCAATAAGTCTTCCAGCCGGGGACCTAGATCTTGGGATGTTGCTGGCTCCTCGGGTCCTTCGCACGGCGATTCACTCGTGGCTGCTTGCATTCCCATAACTTCGTTCCGGCCTACACGTCCTGGTCCGTTTCCGATGGATTCAGTATTCTCACAGGCACTTTCCCCGGCAAGGCATGGCATCTCCCTGACCAAAACCAGGTTCCTTGAGCGCTGGCCTTCCAGAAGCGCCTTCACCACCACCTCGCTTCTTGCTAGAGGAATCATATCCTCCGTCTGGTTCACCCTGCAGATTCCCAGATGTTCGTTAGGGATTCGGAACGTTACCTCGTCTTGGCCGCGTTTCAAAACCCTCCTGTTGATGGCGATCGTCGCCTCGTGGCTTCTGAAGGCATCCAGTCCCAGCATAAAATTTTCAGCCACCCCCGCGACAAACACCCACAGCCTTACGATGCTTCGCCCTAGAATTAACTGCAGAAAAGTCTCCTTCTCTACAGGCAATGTATCGCCCGATACCGTCACTAGTTGGTAGGGTCGATTCGGTTTCCTCGACGGCAAACCCTTCGCCACTTCAGATTTAATTGCGGTCACGCTGCTTTTGTGTTGATTAGTATCCGGCACAAATTTCCTTGTACCCTGCCGTCCACGACGAGGCTCCTCGCCACGCCGCTGTATATTCGTTCCCCGCCTGCTCGTCAGGTTTCTTGACAGCCCTTCACTAGGTGTTTGGTCACACCCCCAACACACACCGATTGACACTCGTCGGCTTGTCTGTGGGCAGTCCTTCAAGAGGTGTCTTGACAGGCCACACCCCTAACACACACCGCTTGACGATCTTCTTTGACGTATCTGGGTGTATTCTCTATCCCCGTCGAATACTCCTGATCTTCCAGATAGGTGGCGCTGTTACCTTGGCCGGCTCCGTCCTCAACGTGGCCGTTAGGGACTCGTGGATGGTCTTGTAATCCCCGAGGATCAGACGCTCTGGTTTCTCGGCTTTACGTACTCCGTCGAAAAAGCAGTAGGCAGCTTTCTTGAATACGTAACTGGGTGGGAGGTTCACCAGAGCTTTGTTCACTAGCTGTTCAACTGCCAGGGCTAATTCCTGCAGCTTCTCCCCTGGCTGTTGCAGCTTTGACTTGAGTTGACTACGACAGGCTGAGGGCAAACGATGGTTCCCGAAATGGTTTTCGAGGGCGTCCCAGATGTCTCAGACTTCGCCGACGTTGGAATCGCATTCAGAATTTCTGCTCCCCGTCTCTGGAGGCTGGCTATTAGCTGTGTAGCTTCTTCCTCTGCTGACCATCGGTTATGGGTGGCAACGGCGACGACTTTTCGGTGGAAGTTTCGAAAGTTCACGTTCCGTCGTATTAGAGTGTTTTGACGCGCTCGGATGTCATATCGCGTCCTGACATCTCGACCTTCAACTTCTTTAGTCTTCCGCTAAGCATTTCTTCCACCATGTCGTTCAGTTCCTTGGCGCTTCCATCGACTGTTCCTCCCATGACGCCAAGCCTTTTCGCGGCGTCCTCCAAGGTGTTAACGCGTTGGCCGAAGTCTTTCACTTTTCCGAGCTCCTCCATACGCTTCTCCATGTCGGTCAGTCACTGGCCAACTTTGGTCGACAGCTTCGTTCACATCTCGGACATTTCTGTTTTCATTTTTTCCTTTACAACCTTCGCTTCTGTCTGCATCCTCTCCATTCCAGAATCCTCTATCTCCTCCATCTTACCTACCCATTGCTGATTCCATTTTTTCCTCCATCTTCTCCATTCCAAAATTCGATGTCGTTATTTCATTTCCTATTCCTTACTCAACACTGGACTAGCCCTGTCACAGCAGTCCCGTATATACGCCTCACATACAAAGCGGAATTTTCGAGATCGATAAGCTATCAGAAAGGGTCTAATGGAATCCTTTGGAGCGTGGAAGTGCACACAATGACTATTATTCAAGCGCCCATTGTTCTAGACAACAACCGGCCATTAGCCTAACTCGTGACAGGTAGATGGGAAAGAAGGCGCTCGCACCGCCGGTCCGTAGGAAGTTAGCGCGCACTGTCACACTCCTCCCTTCTCAGGATAGTCGTGCCGACCATCACTGTCGTAGCGGGCTAAACTGTCTAGGTTTACCAATATTTACACTTGTACGGTCCCATAAGGTAACGCGGCAACGCCGTTAGTGGCACTGGGTCGCGGTCTCAGTCCATTCCCTCCCGAGACTCCAGTCCCCGCTATTGCGCCACATCCTTCATACATCAGAGTTCACTACATGATTCTAAGGTTGGTGTTCGATGTGCTGCGAGTGCGACTAAAATAACTGTCTAGAGTAATTTTCTTTCACGAAACAATTAACGCTGCACGGCCCGTAGCTTTAATTTCAGAGCAGTTTTTCCAACTGACAGATGAGCGACTGCACGGCGTATTTCAACAAGTGGGCTACAGCTCATACAGCTAACTTTTTTTAATACATTTGCTGATGTCTTTGCTGACGGAGTGATCAGTATGGGAGTGTGGCCCGCTCGATCCCTAGACCTCACGCCCTCCGATTTTTTACTTTTGGGGCAATTTAATAGAAAAAATGTATAACCACAATCCCGAAACATTACATGAATTGCAAAATAATATACGGAATGAAATAATCGACATCTCTCAAGAAGACCTGCATTATGTAAATCCTAATGGGTTAAAACACTGCAATGCCTGTCTTTGAGCACAAGGAGAACGTTTCCAACGTCATATATGAAAAGTTAAGCAATGTAAGGGACATTCAGATCTGTAATTCTCGAAATAATGATGGCGCTAGTTGGACTTTTCCGTTCATCCTATTTGACCTGACAGACTTGAAGTGTATGAGAAATTTGTATGGATTTTGCTTAACAATGTCGTAAAATGGAATGATGTTGAAATATGTATACCAATTATTAGAAATGTGTCTGGTGAATCAACAAACGTTGATGATAATTCCATTTTTAGTGATTTATTTATGCTAAGCAATTTGCTACTGCAGACAAAATTAATTAGTGAAATAATGAGGGAAAAGAAGTCCATCTGAGATGGGTAGATATGTTTCAGTGTTTCTCCTCTCAAAAGTTATCATTCAGTAACCTTTTTAAGATTGTAGAATTTGGATTATCACTTTCAGGTACTAATCACCTGTAGAGAGAGTTTTTGCAATCATGAACAAAATATAAGCATTAAATTAAATTGAGTTTTTATTTATGAACGCTCTTTAACTGCTGTGGTCCTTAGCGTCCCATTCTATATTGGGCGTGAAATGCCGATAATTCTGATCAGAGGCCTCTTTATCAGGCTTGAGGTAAATCTACGACACGGACCACCAGCTTTGCTTCCCTTTCGAAGGAAGCCATGGTAAAGTTCTTTACGCCCGAAAAATATCCATCGCCCTCCGCCGGGTTTGAACCCGCGACCTCGGGAACTAGAAGCTAGCATGGTAACTAGTACACCACAGAGGACGACATAAACAAAACATGCTGAAAGAATTTGTTGCATACCAAAGTGAACTTAAAATTGAGTTTTTCATTTACTTGAAGCAAAATGAGAAACTTCTGAAGAAAATCCATCCTTCAGGAAAATATGTCCAGTAACAAACACTTTTATGAATTATGTAAACTAACAGTTTTCTATTTATAGTAATGGTAATGTTATAATTTGTGTATTGTAATAGCACTGCCTTTAATTAATGTAATGTAATTACTTGAGTAATCTGATAATTATGCTTTATGATTATTAGTATTAAATAGATAAATGGACATTAAGATTTTCAAATTGCATTAACTACAGGCCCAAGGCTAAGACGAGTTAAATAAATATATATCAGTTGAGAAGTATTCCGTCTTTAGCTTCAGAAAATATTATCACATTAGATGCAACCAATCAACAACACACATTGGAAAAATGTTCAAGAGTATAAAATAAACTGTAAGAAATTTATTATGCATCCGCTTGCCTTCAAACAAAATAAAATAAACTTTGACTATTACTAAACTAACCTGGTTAATAAATATTCTTGTAGATGAAGTCCATTCTCCTCTCCTCCTGTTCAGCAAAATGTTTGAAACCAGAAACTTCTCAATGTAACATGTGGGTAAATCATTAAGCCTGTCTTTTTACTATTTACGCTGTTCATTGTGATTTCTTAACTAATTAATTTAATTTCACTTGCACCAAATTAACTGGTTAAGTTAGGTATTTCACACAACACGTGCTTCGAACCCTGTACATGTGTGAATCACAGCACCACTTGTGGGCGCGTGCACTGTGATTAAGAGATGCACAAACAAAGCCACCAACATAGATCGTAGTATAAGGGGAATTATTTATATTCTGCTCTGGATAGTTTTAACTGAATGAAGCTATACCTTAAATCACAGTATAACTTAGTTTAATTAAATTTTAAATCAATTCATGTAACAGAATTAAATTTTAGACAGAGCTGAATACATTTTTTATGTGGTGGTGGCAGTAAAATTGAATGATGTCCAAGTGGAAAAGCCCGCATGGAGAAAAAACTAATAGCAAAGCGTTTCGGAATCCAGTAAGCTGTTATTACCTCTTTACACCCCTCATCTTCATTCGAAGCATTTCCCTCCGCACGTCTCACCTCTAGCAGTATCACCAAATGCAAGGTTTCCCGAACGGACTTAGTGTAGCCCGAAATACACCCCATAATGAAAACATTGGCGCTACTCACTGTATAAAAGTTTAAAAAACATTTCAGCAAAGCAAACTCTATAAAGTAAATTGGGTAGTGCAGAAATTAATACTGCAATCATATCTAATATTATCCTTCTTTCCTGATTTTATTTTTTATTTGCGGGGCGTTTATTTATGGGGAGGATGCCGCCCTAGACCCCTGCATCGCTAGCCGCCACTTCATATAACAAACTAACTTTATTATTCTCAATACTACAACCATTTTCATCCACACCACACCAGTAGAAGCACTATTACTACCATGATATCACTACTATGCCCGGTTCCCAATATCATCATAATTATTATTACCTTGAACCTCACTGCTATCACAATTCCTACCACCAATGACAAACATTATCAGACTTATCAATTTTACAAACATCCATGCCATCATTTCATCATTAACACTCACCATCGTATTATTTCGATAATCATCATTATCACACCAGAAACTTTAATCACTTAGAGGCATAATTGCCACCATCACCACTACCACCACAGTCTTTAATACCACAACCACTATCACCTACACCATTAGCTGTTCTATAATCATTATGATAACTAGAACAACCATCACCACTGCTCCCACAGCGAGCGCTACCAATATCATTATTGCCCATCTTCTGGTATTTGTGAGTGTTTTCTACCTTTCATCATAGAGGGCATAATGTGAAAACTTATTTGGAATGATTAGCCTTTATAAGACTTCCATCCCCCATTCATTCAAAAGTCAATCCATTTGTACACCTCTCAGATCATCTGTCAATCCAACCAGCCATTTATTTCTTGTTCGTTTTGAAGTATACATGTTCATAAATATTCTTATAACCACCCTGAATTTCATGTACTGCATTTGGTATGGAATACAAATTTTGCTAAGGCTGAAATATCTGAAAATGTTCTATGTGCTTTGCTTGTAACGTGAGAAAACAGTTTGGTAGTTAGTAACAACTTTAAATTATTTACAAATAAAACAAATAAATTGATTGGAAAATAAATAAATAATAAATAGGAACTGCCGAAAATCCGTTTTTTGAAAGAAATAAAGTATTAATGAGAACTATTAGATGTCCATATATTTCACACTACTGAGTGCAATGTTTCATATTCCTACAGATTGCTAAAAATAAATTGTGCTTTATCGTAAACAAATTGTTTAATTTTAATGTATTAGTATTTTTAATACAAACAAAAACTATTCACTTATAAATCTTTTATTGAAAGTAAAAAAATTGAAGGAACACACATTGCTATTAATAAGCAGTTACAATTGCTTATATTTCAGTGCACAAGTATCAGTCAAGTTAATAAGAAAACACATGAACTTTTTTTCAATACCAATACCAAAATAGAAGGAACACACATTTCTATTAATAGGTAGTTGCAATTGCATATGATATGTCAGTGCACAAGTATCAATCAAGTTAATAAGATAACACATGAACTTTTTTCAATACCAATTCCAAAATAGAAGGAATACACATTGCTATTAATAGGTAGTTACAATTGCTTATAATATGTCAGTGCACAAGTATCAATCAAGTTAATAAGATAACACATGAACTTTTTTCAATACCAATTCCAAAATAGAAGGAATACACATTGCTATTAATAGGTAGTTACAATTGCTTATGATATGTCAGTGCACAAGTATCAATCAAGTTAATAAGAAAACACATGAACTTTTTTCAATACCAATTCCAAAATAGAAGCAACACACATTGCTATTAATAGGTAGTTACAATTGCTTATGATATGTAAGTGCACAAGTATCAATCAAGTTAATAAGATAACACATGAACTTTTTTCAATACCAATTCCAAAATAGAAGCAACACACATTGCTATTAATAGGTAGTTACAATTGCTTATGATATGTCAGTGCACAAGTATCAATCAAGTTAATAAGATAACACATGAACTGATTTTCAATACCAATTCCAAAATAGAAGCAACACACATTGCTATTAATAAGCAGTTACAATTGCTTATATTTCAGTGCACAAGTATCAATCAAGTTAATAAGAAAACACATGAACTTTTTTCAATACCAATTCCAAAATAGAAGCAACACACATTGCTATTAATAGGTAGTTACAATTGCTTATATTTCAGTACACAAGTATCAATCAAGTTAATAAGAAAACACATGAACTTTTTTCAATACCAATTCCAAAATAGAAGCAACACACATTGCTATTAATAGGTAGTTACAATTGCTTATAATATGTCGGTGCACAAGTATCAATCAAGTTAATAAGAAAAGACATGAACTTTTTTTAATACCAATTCCAAAATAGAAGCAACACACATTGCTATTAATAGGTAGTTACAATTGCTTATATTTCAGTACACAAGTATCAATCAAGTTAATAAGAAAACACATGAACTTTTTTTAATACATGAAAATGTATTACATAGCTGATATATTATGGATCTGCTATGAACCCTCCCATTTCGATAAACTTTGAAAGCAGTAGCAAAACACAACATATAACCAAATACTTCCTAATAATTGTCCATATGTCCTTCCATAATATACAGAGAACTTCATATAAAGTTCTTGGTTTTCTGGTATCTTTTTTAGGCTCCTTTGTACCATCTTCTGAAAAAGAGAAAATTGTTAGTACCATTTGTATATCCATTTTCCCTTTGTTTGTTCTTTTGATCCTAACAGTAATAAAATATATGTGATAATACTCACAAAAATTCACTTAGAAGTATATCAAAATGCTTTTAACTGTCAACCTTAATTACTCTAAACTTCAGGAGTTTAACAGCCATTGCATTACATTATTACCCTAAATTTATCTTTTTGCTACTGTCATTTTGCTTTGTTTCAATGAACCTCCTCCTTAAACAATAATCTAAGAATGTAGTTCAACAAACCAAACCTGCAGAATGAAATGCATATACTAGTAAATTCACTCTTATAGTGAAAAGCCGTGTTACTCACTTTATAGTATAATGTGTTCCTTTAAGATTTTCTTTTTGTCTGACTAAGGCAATGTATTTTGAAGACAGTTAATTTTATTTTCTTCTGTTGGAAGTAAACCTCATTACAATATATAAGTAATGAAGAAAGTATTTGCAATTCAAATAGTACTCAAAATCCAAAGATCCCTAAGGTTTAAATTTTGTAATCCTGCTCTGTGTTTAAATGACAATTCCTTTTGCATGTATATAAATGGATAGTTAATGCTGAAAGCAAATGTTGTACTGTTGGGCACCAGCATACTCCTCCAGGGTAGTTATTTATGCAACGATCCTATAATGGGAGTTATTAATATGTGAGTGATGAGTAACTTCATGAGCATCTTAATAACCATTATGATGAGGGTTGCATACAATAATTTTTCTACAACATTTACATATACAATAAATATTTAATATTTAGATGCATACGAAAAAAAATTAAAATGTGATAGATCAACTTCTCGATATGCATTTTAGATGCGCTTCGATAACGAGTGAATATCGATTCAAGCTCGCAGGTATTGATTTTACAAGATGGAGATAGGAATGTTTACTAGTTACTATCCCCAACACAAAAACAAATACATCATGAGGTTCACAGTAACAGGAAAGTATTACGAAATCTGTAAAAAGTGCATGAATTTGCACCCTGAAGCCTGTAAATCTCCATCTGTTTTTGTTAATTATCACAGTGGAAAATGCATGGTGCAAAATATTGGCATTAATAAATTTGGAAACATGGCTAAACAAATATATACTATCTTAACCTCCCTGACCCACAGTCATTCACTGGCCACTGCTTCCGTAGGAGTTGTGCAACTGTGTTAGTTGATGCAAGTGGTGACATTACAACTTTAAAATGCTATGATGGTTGGGAAACCACAACAGTAGCTGAGGGTTATATAGATGAATCTCTTGAAAATAAACTAAAGATATCAAATACAATACTAAAGTCCATAGAAAATAAAAACACTCAAATAAATATATACGTATTCATCATCTACTTCAACTAAGTTTCATAAGGGATCATTACCAGAAATTACCTTCGCAAGTTGCACCATACAAAATGTGTATATTATCAAGGTAGATAATAGTTAGATTTTGTGTTTTTAAAGTCTTTGTTACCAAACGTTTCTAAAATGTAAACAGATATTTATTTGAATTTCATTGTAAATAATGAAAACAGTGAAATAAAGGTAATATAAATTCATATTATTGAAAAAAACTGTTTTTCAGTGGCTCTGAGTATGACAGCGTGCAAGCGCAGTAATCTGTATCATACTGTACTTCATTTCGACACAGATTTCTAACAGAAAATGATCACATTTAAGTACACGAGTCGAAAAATACTGTTTTTCCATTGCAACTTCCAATTCAGATTCAATATTTCACATATATCAATATGGGTGTCATATGGATTCCGTGATACTATGCGCACGTACCAGGAAGAATCAGTTAGATGTAGAGCAATGGGTGTGGAGTTGGTGCTTTACAGGGGGAGAATAGGATTGTGGATGGGCAGGTGTTTGCAGATAGTAGGTAGCGAGTGGAAAGAAGAGACTGAAACTTCAAATAAGAGCTATTTTATGGTATTTGTATTGGAAACTTGCTTGTAATAGCAGGAATTTAATTAAATCCAGGCTTGTGGAAAACACGACAGCTGATAAAAAGTGTGGGAGCCGCAACAAATCACTGAGGACGGGACTTCCAGGTAGTACCTGCGCGAGATGGTACCACTTGGGCTACCAAAAATTAAGAGAAACCAGGATATCGAAGAAAATTGAGCATGTAAGCACTGCAGAAGGGATGAGACCGTCACCAAAAATCAGAAGAAACTGGAGCAGCTGCAGGAGGAAGCGCGGGAATTACGTGAGATACTACAAAACGAAGAAGATGAAGTTTGTAGGCCCAAAGAAGAAAACCGTCAAGTAAGGGAGTTACGAGGAGATAGTGGAAAGGAACAGGAGAAACCGTGTCTAATAGTAATCGGCGACTCCATTGTAAGATATATGGGAAATCCAAATGCACTGACACAAGGTCTGATGGCCTACTGCTGAAATGGAAAGTGATTATCGGATGATTGTGTTACAAGTTGGGAGAAATGACTTGCGGAGAATGTGATGGGGGACGTGTACTACGTAGTTACCAAGACAAAATCGCTGTTTCCCCCAGAGAAGATCGGCGTTAGTGGAGTTCTGAGGAGACGCTATGTCAACGGAGGAAAGCGATGCAGGTAAGTGACGCATTTTCACAGGTAGCGGAGCGACTGGACTGCAGTTTTTGTTCCCCAATTCATGGACTGATGACTGGAACGGTGGACGGAATGGTGTTCACCTTAATCAAAGAGGATCTTCAATTGGCAGCGTTGTTCGTGAGAGTAACGAAGTGGAGCCACGGTATCGAGCGGCAGGAGTAGCAGTGACACCATGGACTGTAATATCTGCCGAGCAAGAAATAAACATAATAACAACACTCAAAGGAATGATGACTAGAATAAAGTAACGAAGGCGAGATAAATAACTGAAAGGCAAATATTAAACAAATAAAATACTAATGTAATACGGAGGTTTGTTCATAATCTATGGTAACAATATCAGACGAGCACAATAGCTCCGTGCTGAAACATGTAGAACCGAATGAAAGTTCAGCAGTATGAGTGTATCACTGTGTTTGCTCAGTTGTGTGCTCTTGCTCTTGCTGCATCAAATAGCATCAAACATGGAACCATTCTGATAAGAGTACATTATTGCCCTTTCCGGTGCAAAATACTTGCATTCTGAGATTATTAGGCATGCAAGAGGCGTGGTTTTACCGTATCCAAGAAAGTGGTCACATGTGCACTCAAAAAAAAAGGTAAGGGCCACATTTATTCCAAAGGGCAAGAAACAGGGAAATTCACGACCGGCCACCTATCACACCCCGGAGATAATTTGAATGGTGAAGGCCCATGTCTCTGCACCAAATCCTGCAACTCGGAGGGCCATTGCACTGTAATTAGGTATCTGTGTTACTACTGTGAACACCATAATCAACCAGAATTTGAATCTAGAAAATTGTCATAAGAGCCGGGGATATGAGCTGTTGCCTAAACCCATTGCAGAACATGTCACTAACAGCAGAAAGCTGTATGAACGATGTCTAACTGGTGAAAAGTGTATGTTTGTTGTCTTTTTAGATGAGGCATATGTTTATCTAATTGACTGCATCACACTCTGTGCTACATATTACCGATCAAGGGGAGAAGAAATATTGAAAGTTGTTACAAGTAAACTAACGAAAACTTCCCCAATGGTTTCATGGTAATAGTAAGGTACAGTTACAATGGCAAATTAACCATTCATCGTGCACATAAAAATGTGAAAATCAACTTGGTATATTATCAGACTAGTGTCCTGATACCAATTTTTCGTACAAAAATCCCTGCTCTCTATGGTGCAGATGTAAATAAAGTCTGGTTGCATCAGGATAATGCATCAAGGCATACGTCTGCTTCAACCTACAAATTTTTGGAAAACATAGACAGAGAAATGGGAATGCATTCCATACCTTTTAGCGACATCTGTGTTAAGTCGTCTGATGCATCACTGATGCAGTTTTATGAGTGGTTTTTCTACTAAAGTAAGCCATACCAATAATGAGTGGCATTAAGAATAGAGTAATATGTAAAAGCTCTATTTCAAAAGCTGTACATTACCTTACGAATCTCTTCTTTTGCTTATGCGACTGTATGTTAAAAAAAAAGAATGCTTTGCTGTAAATGTAAATATACATTACATAAATACTACAAAAAATGGTGCATTTTCATAACCATAGTCCTATTTTAAGTTGTTTTCAAGAAGGAGTTTATTATGTATGTGTCACAATATTTAACACACTTCCAGATGGATTAAAGTTATTATCATCTGGCAATACCGGAGAATATATGTCTGCTCTCACAGATTATCTTTCTAAGAAGAGCTATTATTTGTACATGTTATATAAATGAGCAATCAATATAAAAAATTATGAAAATGACTCAGCTTTAGGAAATTCTGTACACGACTAAATGTGTAATCTATGGCACATAACCATTTATACTCGATAAACAGTTACAGTCAGTTCTATGTGAAACATTTATTACATATACATACTATGTATACATTCAAGTTCCCTAGTTTCTACAGGGACAGCATTACTTATCATGATAGCTCTGACAGTTCCCTTTACTCCACTCTAGGAATTGGAGAATTTGTCTTCCAAATTAATGAAAATCGTGATCATCAGGTTTTGGTGACTGCTAAACATACTACCACATCAAATTAAGAATACTGAAAATGCTAAAATTTAAAATATCTGGCAGGACATGACAGCAAATCACTGGTAAAGAAAATGCATTTATGTTGTTATATTGAGATTAACATTTATCACTAGCATCACCTGCAGTACATTGTAAGCATAAAATATAAAAGTATCTTTCAGAAATGTCCCTGAAACCTATTATTTATTCAAGTATAAAGATTAAATACAGGTAGTGCTTTTAACTAATGCTTCCCTCCCTAAAAGTATCTGGTGAGACTTTTTCAACATATTCCTGGAACTTACTGAAACTTCAGCTAATGCTCTCAATGCATCTTCTGCATACAGGAGTACAGTATAGTACAGTATGCTATTTTCCCAGAAAACTGCCTTGATACAAAATTGGAAGCCTGGTTCATTGCTGATGGAAATATTAGTCATGAAGGAAAAAATCTAATCAAAGTAGGTAAGAAAACAGTATTGATGTTATAAATACAAATGGATTTACTTTTTACAACATATAAGTATTAACATTCTTATTAAATATGAAAATAATACCAAAATCTAATATATGTCAGTTTTAACTACAAACTAAGTTCTATACAATGCTTTTTCCAGTATAAGTGACTGCTTTGTTTAAGTATACGAAGGTTCATATTTTGTGCTTCTGTAATCATGAAATTTTTTCTGCCAATGATAGAATTACATCTGCAGATTTCATTGTTATTGAGTAATTTAGGTTCTGTATCACTTTTGTCAAACAGCATATTCTATTTGTAAATGAACAATTCATTTAGAGTAATATTAACACATAATTCTTTTTTGTTTAAACTAGTCTAGTTTCTCCAGCAATGTTTTCCAATTCTAGTCTTCTGTTATATGCTAGTGCTATTTTGTTGTCAGCTAATTGGAAAAAAACACCAAGTAGTAAGATGAATAAAAGAAATTGTCTTAGGAACTAAGGATGATGATGATGATGATGATGATGATGACTATCAAGAAAAATGCTCACACGCAACACAAAGGTTACTCAAAACAATATAATCAGAAGTGAACAGAAAACCTTTGTTATATAAAATTGTTTCTTATGGAGAATATCATCTTCTTGTAAATTTAAAATTCTCAAGTAGAATGTCATATTAAAGTAGAAACAATGCACAGTTCCTAGAAATGTTTCATGTTTTTTTCACTATTTAGTGCCTGTCATAAGCACCATCATCTTCATTACCTATACTATCATCATAATCATCATCATTAACATCCTCATAATATTATTTTTGTTCATAATTAATCTTTCCAGGTTGTGTGTGGAATACAAAGTCTTACCATCCATATGGCATATTTGTTCATATTACTCCTAAAACAATTTGAAAATTGAGTTTGATTTATGGACACTCTTTAACTACTGTGGTCCTTAGTGTCCCATTCTATATTGGGCATAAAAGACCAGAAATTTTGCTCAGAGGCCTTTGTCAGGCTTGAGGTACTTTTATGTGCTGTAAATCTGTGACATGGTACCACCAGCTTTACTTCCCTTCCAAAGGAAGCCATGCTAAGGATTTTTATGCTTGAAAAAATCCATTGCCCTCCACTGGATTTGACCTCACAACCTCAGGAACTAGATGCTAGAATGGCTCCCCTAGACCAGGGAGGACGATATATTGCTCCTTGATCACCTGTGTTAATATTCTTAAGGTTATAGTGACTTCTTGTTCCCAATACAATAGCACAACCAGACTAAAACCAACTTCATAACTGCTACAGCCTGCCTTCATCAACACAGGAATTCATAGGCAGAGCGTGGAAAGAGGGGTGTAATGTGTTTGTCATGCCCTCTGCCACCATTGTGCTTAAATCTGGCTGGTAAGATAGGGGACAGTTACTTTTCTATTTGGTAGCTCATCAATGGATTCCCAAAAACCTCATGAGGTAAAGTGTAGCCCATATTATGTCTCCCAATAGATAAAAACATCCTGTGTTATTGGAAAAAAAAACCTGATCCCTTCCCTACTACTCCAGTGCTACAAAGGCAGTTTAGGCTAGTGCCAACAATGAAAATGATTATCCCACAATAGGGTTATTACACACATTCTGGACAACCCTAAGATAAAAGGTGTGCTTATAAATCATAACAACTTACTATTATGGTATATCAATAAATACACAACTAATTCAAATTACTTATTTCATTTAATTCTAAATTGCATACTAGATACTTTAATTACATGAATGCATATTGCATTAGTGCAAGGTTAGAATTATTTAGGCACAATATTAACAATTGAAAAATAATCTCAGCAATAATCTCAAGGATGGAATTTTGAATCATTTATTCTTGGTATTCTTGGTGATAAAATTTAAACATACAACAACTTATAGTTTTACTTGTGGTGTGATAGCGATCAGTGGATAATATTTATCTTACAAACTGCAATTCCATGATTTCAGACTTTCTTAAAGCAGTGGAATGCATCTCTCATAATTAAAATTATTGCATAGGCTTCCTCAGAATACTACCAAAATCTAGTAACACTTTATTTTACTCAGACTCTTTTCGCTATCTTTGGAAAAAGGTATTACTCTTAGGAGAATACATACTATATATGTACTGTTTCCAAGCTCAGAGTCACAAAATTCTTGCAATGTGCTGGTTGTGTGTGTATGTATGTGTTTGTATCCATGTAATACACTTTTTTCTTACCTTAAGTTCTAAGTTGTAGGATCCCTGTGTTTAAAATTGTTTATATATGAAGGTTCCTACAATAAAACTATCTAAAGGAATCACATTTTTCACAAAATATTTTTGAATTTTGCAAACTCACAATTTATAGCCCATATAGTGAAACTGAGAATGCTAATTTCTTTATGCTGACCTTCCACTGCATATTTAAATGGTATTTTTAAAAGTTTATTATACCTAGAAAATACAGTTATGTCATTTCTGATATTTGAATGAAACTGTCCCTTCTTCCTATGTATCATTTGTTTATAAACTCACCTTCCATCAAGACATAGTTCAAGTAGAGTAGCATTATGATGCCAAGAATCATGAACACTTTAGCTGCCATTGTCCTGAAATCAGTTTTAAAACACAAATACTACAAAAACAATATGGATAATGTATTTATTTTGCTAACGATACTTAATGCTTACAAGTTACTTTGTAGGATTTTAAATTTCATAGAAAGTTTGTTGTTAAGTTTATATGCTTTTTACAGAAATATTCTTATAATTTACGGCCAACAGTTTTAATACTGCTTGGTTTAAGTACATTAAAATCCCAAAGCCAGTATTGAACATACTTTGAAAGATACTACGTACATAATGTCGAATGTTTTTGCCATAATTCCTAAAATCCACATCTCTGTCCTTTGTTTTCAATGTCAGTTTACTCTTACAAGTAATATTCACAATCAGACAATTCAATAATACATTAAAATAAATAAACAGTAAATCTGTCACCTTTGAATAGTTCAATTTGTTACAAACTTGACAATGGTTGCAAGAAATGAAGCTCAGGTTAAGCAATTGTGAATGTAATCTCAATATCATACTTTTTGGATGCTATTCAGTGTGCATAAGTGCTATTGAAACTAAAGCAAATATTTTCACTTCTTTAAATATTCTATATATGAACTAGTATAATTTTCAGTTACAATTTTAATTTCCCATTAGCTACTGAAGCATCTGGTAGATAAGTACAAAGCCTGAATAGGTATGAAGCTGGTTTCCAGTTGCAATTTGTGTTTCCTGGTTTGTTTTAATGGAATCTTAGATACAGATAAGAAAAGAAATGTGTCACAAATCGCTTCAAACATAAAACATTTTAAAGTAAGTGAATTTGTTAATATAAGCTAAATTAGCTTACAAAATACAGAAATGTGAAATAATTCTGCATTAATTGCACATTGTCACTGCTCAGATTTCAAAAACAATTTTTGGAAAAATCACTGTTTTCATTGTCATTCTCAAGTACATTACTTATATCACATCTGTCAAAATGAACTAAGGAACACAATTGTAACTAAATTCAAAATAAGGAGGTTTGTAATCTTAATAATTTTCATTAACAGCATTGTCTGTTATATTATTTAATTCTAATGAAATTCAAACTTTTTTTTTTTCTTCAGAATCATGTGCCAAAAGTATTGCTTATCATCTCACTACGAAACTAAGTGCACACGAGTCACATTTCACTAATTTATTTTTAGGTATTTATTATTCTCTCTTCTTTTCACAAGTTATAATTCCATTCAGAAAAGTGTCATTTCACTGATTCAGTTATATAATAAACCCACTACTGGAAATGTTGTGCAACAGTTTCAAAAAAATAAACAATTATTTGAAAGCAAAGAGAAGAAAGCAAGATCATAGAACTACACAATTATAGAGTTTTTGGGAATGGTGCATCAATATTAGCTGTGGTGGTTCAGTGTTATCTGAGTCCACAAAATGAAGTGTTTTAGAACAGCATAGCAGAATGTGTTACTTCCCTCAAAGCAATGTGAGAGGATACAAGTATGTTTTCTGTTGAGCATGGAAACTCTACACTAAGTGAAATGAGATTAGGATGAAATGAAACATTATTTCTCTGAAAAGCAGTTTATTGGAAACAAGTTATTTTAAAGTTCCATATAACCACGCATTTACCCAAGAGTATGCAAACTCCCAGAAGAAACTGGCCCACTTAAATGTTAAGCCTTTGGGATTCTCTTATTCTTTGTTTGTTCTCTCCCACTCTGAATCCTGATGTATTCTATATTTAAAAGTCCCTTTTCAAAATGAACAGTGTTGTTCCTCTTTCCAACTGACTATATACAAATTGCAATTAATTGATTTATTAAGGATGCATTATGATTCTGGGTATAGTTAAAGGAGAAGAAAAATGTTGAACCAAAGAAAATCCTGTTTTAATACTTTACGAGTGATATGAAAACTTGGCTTTTCTAATACCATTTTTGAGACTAACAGCTGCAAACCTTTAGTCTTGTTTGATACAACATAAATTCACGCCAGTTCCTTGTTCTCTCTCTCTCTCTCTCTCTCTCTCTCTCTCCTAGAATCTTAAGATCTTTTTCTTCTTCAAGCAGAGTGATTAGGAAAATCTGAACCAATAAATGGAAAGAAACAAAATTAATATTAGGAAAACACCATAAGTGAAGTAGAAAATATTCAGCTATGAATTTTGAATATCCTTTTTGTAATTCTTTGAAAAGAGGAATTGATGGTAATTGTGTAATACTGGTTCCATCAGAGACAGAAAAATGTGGCAACAGTATGTTATATGAATAATAAGATGATAATGGCACTCTTAGGAGAAATGTAAATGGTTTTGGATCCAGAACAAATTTACATCACACATAACGCATTCCCTCATAATAAAGTGGAGGAAAGCTATGATACAAAAATAAGTATCCAAGAAGCACAAGAAAGGAGAATGACTTATCATATCAGGTGAGTCATATACACTGCTTGGAAAGTGAAAGATGAGAAGATGGCAAATATGAAATGGGAAATGCATATTAGAGGGAAGTAGATTTGGTGAACTTCTGCAATAGGAACCTGATATTTCTTGAAATTATTTTACCGCAACAACCCATGAGGAGAAGATTAACCTAAAATGCTCACTGGAAAGCACCAATACCAGTCAGACTGTATAATACAACTAGAAATGTTTTACAATTGCTTGAAAAGTCAAAATTCATCATAAATCATTCATATAAAACTCATAAATTATATCCCACTGACATTTAAGTAGAGATTCATCTACAAAAGATAAGTGGGAGATATGTATGGAAAGCGTTGAAATGTAAAACCTAAGGAATGAAGAGGATAATACAGTTGTAACACATTTTAAAGAAAAATCTATTAAGTTAAGGTAATGTATCTGTGAAAACCCAAAAATCTACAACTTTCTTCTGATTGCTTTGCCTTTTATACCATATTTGGGAAACACACATCATTTAGTGCACATAGCATTTTAATGAACAATGTCAAGTTGTTGTTAAGATATTAACTTTTGCATTCATAATTAATGATTTTCTGCTATGGCAATATGAAATGTTCCTTGGGTCCTACAGTATATTGTATCACTCCCAAACTTTTAATTTGAGCTTAGTGTAAAACATAAAGATATTGTTGTGCAGACATTTGTAAGTTTAAATTAATTTAAGGAAAGAAAAACTTTTTACTAATGGGCAGAAATATTTAAACCGTAACCCCTGAAGCTCTCCTAAAAATTTCAAGCTAAGTTACAAACTGCCATCATAGGAGTATTTTGAATAGGAAGAATTCTGGGAAAAGGAATTGAGAAAAATAAAGTTTAAAGTTCAATGTGGGCTTTATCTAAATAGTAACAGACTAAATAATATGCCAATTGTGGCTTTAAAATCGTTCATATTAAAAACCCTATTGTGTAATATGAAGGTACAAGTTGTAAGTATAATAAAAATTAAAAAGAAAGAAAGATAGAAAGAAAGAAGGGAAAAAAAGAAAATAGAAATTTTTACATCTTTGTCATATTTCACAGACAAATTTCCTCAAAATTGACACTTGGGGACATTAATGAACACTGGTATCAGCAGAGAAGTTGTACGAAGGAAGTTGCTGCAGAAATCATAGGATATGTGGAAAATAAATTAATAAGAAGCCCTGGGCACCAGCAAAACTTTTACTCGAAGGAAGAAAGAACAACATTTATATTCATATACACAGAAACGGTTAGAAGTTACATTTTCCGAGATATCCGTTATTAATGGTTCGAATTGCTCAATAGTTAGCCATTCTTTTAAAGTCCTGTCGGTTTTCAGTTATTTTTCGCGATGTCATTTTAAGGCCAGCATACAGCGTCCAGTTCTTGAACATTTGACTATCGCTGTTCCCTTTGTATCTATAATGAAATATGTAATGCAGCTATTTCCGGGAAGGTTTATCTCGATTAAAATGAAGTAGATAGGCAAATAAACTTTCGTAACAGTAATTTGTATACCCACTAATAAGTACTAGAGGGTAGAGAAAGTTATGTAAATGTAACATCAGATTTTTAGAAAAAGTACCATGTGTGTGTCTGTCTCTGAGCAGGATATCTCAAAAACGAAAAGTCGGATAAATACTAAAGTCCTGTCGATTTTCAGCTGTTTCTAGCAACTGCATGGAAACATCATTGAATTTTTAGGCCAGCACACATCGTCCAGTTTTGAAACATTTGACTATTGCTGTTTCTTTGCAACTATAACTAAATGTGTAATATAGCTACTTCTGCAAAGGTTTGTCTCGAATAAAATGAAGTAGATACAAAAATAAGCTTTTATGGTCATTAGTAAATGAGAGAGGGCAGAAAAAGTCACAGAATATAACGCATCAGATTTTTTTTCTTCTGCTTTTTCTCTTATCCTAAACAAACATTGAGTATCTCCAAGTCCTCTGAACCCTTGGCTCATTTAATTACTCATTAATGATACTCATCTCATGCACTGGTATTTAAAAAGCGAACTAGCTGTTTACTGGACCTTAATCTAAATATTTTTACTTTCTCTACTATGTATAGTATAAGTAGGGGAAGTATTGTATTCCACCCAAAAACTCGATATCGAGATTTCACTGTAAATACATGTTTTGAGGTGCCCTGATACCAAATAAAGCATTTTTGGAAACATGTCCGTGTGTGTGTCTGTGTGCCTGTCTGTCAGTCTGTGAAAAGCATCTAAAAAAGAAAAGTCGGATAAATACCAAACTTGGCACTTGAAATTACTATCTTCCAAGCATGCGACACGAAGATTTTCAAGATAACCCCCACCCCAAACTAACCTTTACATGGGAAAGTTTTCGAAAATTTTGATTTTGTGAAAAATGGCTCTAACGATTTTGATTAAAATATTATATAATTAAGATGTTTTCATGACCAATGAAGTGCATATCTTGATTTTCTGGGAATGTTCCCAAAAGTCCTCTTTGTTCTGAATGACATTTGCATAACTGGTAAACCGCAAGAGATAGACAAAATTTTACTGCACAAAAAATGTCAATCTTGTTAAAACACACAATTTACGTCAAATAGTTTTATTTATTTATTTTTTTTTTGAGTGAACCATTTACAAGATACTCCTTGTTATTTGTTTGAATTTTCCAATATTTAATACTTTTTCTCAAATGGGAAATCGTTATTCGTTTTTTTTTTTTTTTTTTTTTTTTTTATGTCCTGGACATGCAAAGGGAATGGAATACTCCACATAGCTACCAGCTCTTAAAACATTTGACAATCACTTAAAGCCTACCTCCCCTTGCACCTACAAGAAAGTTAGCAATAAGGTAATTTCTGCAAATGTTTATCTCGATTAATATGAAGTAGATGGAGATAAACGTCTGTAAAAATAGTTTGTACAAGAGTAGGGAAAGTCATATGAGTGCAACACATCAGATTATTTTTTTATACAGAACACCTCATGTAAATGCATGTTTTTATAGGATCATTGGACATATTACTTATCCATTTCATTACTTTATGATTCCAAATATGTGTACTTTTCCCATGCATAATTGCATATTTTGACCTTTTAGGGGATAAAAATATGCGTAATTCATATATAAGACATTTTAAGCTTAATTATGCATACAATATACATTATTTTCAGTTTAAATGCATGTTTTAATGGAATTTTACTCACAGCCCTCTGCAGACCGCCTGTCATAAACAGATTTATTCATCCACATCACCGGCAAGCCTTTGATTTCACGACAATTGAAATGTACCGCGCCTGACGCGACAAAGAGACACCTGCAGAGCGATCTTGTGGAATTTGAACAAACCTTACTAACAATTTCGATTCTTATAAAACTGAAGTCATTCGCTAAACTGTCTTCTGTGTTTGTGTGTGTGAACCTTGTAAGTGGTATTATTCTGTTTGTGTGTGTTAATGTGCTTCTAATATGCCTCCAATTAAAAGTTCCAGAAGTGTACTCCTTGCACGGTGGATAAAAGGAAAGGATTTTATTAAATCAGATGGGGATGTTGTATTCTGTGATTCTTATAGTAAACAAGTAAGCTATTCTTATTCCGAAAATTTTCTATGGTACTTGTTCTTTCTAAAACATTACAGCATTTATTTTAAATAATTAAATAAGAATGTCAGCTTTTTTAGAAATCATATCCTATAACCGTTAGAGCTTTTATAATTTCAGATAAAATGTACTAAAAATCTCAAGTCGATGTGTCACATATTGCAAGAATGCGAAAAACAAAAGAATCTGCAACACACCAAATCCAAGTCCAGTCATTTATTACTGCTCCAGCACCTAAGGCACCGCTAAATAATTTGTACGTGGATTTATGCAATGCTTTTGTAGGTACAAATATGCCACTTGAGAAACTCAGAAACCCAACTCTTAAGGGCTTTTTGGAGAAGTATACATCAAAAACATCCCCGATCCCTCGACATAGAGCAAAATTTATGTTACAAAGTCTTAAAATCAGGTATGCCTACGTAATGTATTTGCAGGAGGATCATTTCAGTTTCTGCTTAAGGGGGGCCAAGATTGCCTGAGGCAATTTCCCGAATTATCGTGTGAATTTTAAACACATTTAGCCTGAAAGAAAATCATCTTTTACTTCCTAAATGTGAAATATTTGTATTAAAAATCTGATGTGTTACACTCACATGACTTTCTCTACTCTTGTACAAACTATTTTTACAAACGCTTATTCTCCATATGCTTCATGTTAATCGAGATATCGAGATGTTAATCTTATTGCTAATTTTCTTGTAGATGCAAGTGGAATTGGTAGGCTTTAAGCAATAGTCAAATATTTTAAGAGCTGGTTGCTATGTGGAGTATTCCATTCTCTTTGCATTACCAGGACTACATGAATAACGAATTCCCATTAGAGAAAAGTACAAGTATTGGAAAATTTAAGGGAATAACAAGCAATATCTCGAAAATGGTTCACTCAACAAAAAAATGTATATGACATAAATTGTGTATTTTAACGCGATCTACATTTTTTGTATAGTAAAACTTTGTCTATCTCTTATGGTTTACCAGTATTGCAAAAGTCGTTCACAATGAAGATTACTTATGCAGACATTCCCAGAAAATTCAAGATATACATTTAATTTGTCATGAAAGTATCATAAATATATGATATTTTAATCAAAATCGTTAGAGCCATTTTTGAGAAAATTAAAATTTTCGAAAAATGTTCCATATAAAGGATAATATGGGGTGGGGGGATTTTCTTGAAAACCTTCGTGTCGCATCTCTGGAAGATACTGAACTAAATACCAAGTTTGGTTCTATCCGACTGTTCGTTTCTGAGTTATGGTGTTCACAGACACACACACACACACACACAAAGACGCACACACGGACATGTTTCCAAAAATGCTTTATATGCATTCAGTGCACCTCAAATCATGTATTTCCTTTGAAATCTCGGTATCGAATTTTTGGGTGGAATGCAATACTTCCCCTACTTACTATACGTAGTAGAGAAAGTAAAAATACAGTTGTAATTTTTCTTTTGATAGAGCAATAATAACCAGTAGCCCAATCATTTCTCGTAACCTAGGGGGGCAGTTGATCCCCCTTGCCCCCCTTATTAAATAAAATAAATTTAATTTTGTGTAAAAATAAATGAAAACTATTTTTTCACACGTATGAATCCTTGTTGTTTTGCTAATTCGCGACGACTTGGGAATTTCAAACATATAGACATCTGTGGATGAAACAACTGATCCTATGGGGCGCTATGTTGCTAACCTAATTGTAGGAAAATTAACTGAGGATGACCTGGACAACCCCATCTAGTGTGCTGTAAAGTACCTGCAAAAAATAAATAACTCCACAATTGCTAGTATCTTTGATGGATTGCGTGAGTTTTAATCAGATATTGTGGTTGAATAACATTTTAAATAATTATTTTGTTCTCATTTATAATCCTATTTTTATAAATCGTTTTCCGGGAAATGATTCTTGTATTTTAGGTATTCTGTGGTCAAATAATCTAAATAAAAGCAGAGTTATTTTGCTGTTAAGTGATGCTGCTCCCTACATGCTGAAGGACGGGAAAACAAAAATATTCTACCCAAATGTAAAACACGTTACATGTCTTGCTCATGGGCTCCATCGTGTTGCAGAAGTAATATGCTCTAATTATTACAATGTCAATAATTTGATATCCTCAACTAAAAAGGTATGTGTACAATTTAGGTTTGTATCAGTTTTAACGGTTCCAAAGCTATAAAAATGAATTAGTCGTTTTGATATTTTGTTTTATACAGGTGTTTTCAAAAGCCCCTGTACGTGTAGCTGCTTACAGAGAGAGTCTACCTGAGTCACCGTTACCCCCTCAGCCCCCCCTCATTAGATGGGGTACTTGGTTGGAAGCTGCAATGTTTTTCTCTAACAATTTTGATACCATTAAATCGGTATGAAATAAAATTGATACGTAGCTAATTGCAATAAAATTAATACTTCACTGCTTAATTCTAAAGTAAATACTTCTTTCATTTTAGGTAGTAAACAGCTTCTCGCCAGATAGTGCCGTATGCATCAGAGATGCACAAGCACCATTTGAATGCAAAATTGTGCAGCAGGATTTAATTTCATGAGACACTTCTCTAAATTGCACTCTACAATAACAAAATTAGAAGCCACGTGTCTGCCACTGGTAGAGTCATTGTCAATAATTGAGGAATTCCTTAGATTCCTGTCATGCCCAAGGGAAAGTGGGAGTAGATGCAAAGAACAAACTGGACAGTGTCATAAACAGGAACCCAGACAACGGATTCTTTTGTTCAGTGAAGAAGGTATTTTGTGGTGAAAGCAAGAATGAAGAACTTGACATGGCATATGACTTTGGGCCTATACCTTTTTGTGATGCAGAGATTCCATTTTCGGCCTACAAAAATATTTTGACTGATAAGCTCATGAACCTCACAGAAAAAAATGAAATGTTGTTAGTTGTTAACTGTGCAAAAAAGGAAGTGAATTAATGAACTGGGAACAACAATTTTTCACTTGATCGTGCATATATTGTAGTTTGATACTGTATGAATGCATGCATATTTTGGAATTTTATAGTGCATGGAATTCTCGTCTTTAGTCATCAGTTAATGAGAGAGGGAAATGCTACAAGTCAGAATTTTTTCCTCTGATTTTTCTCTTATCCTACGCAAACATTGAGTATCTCCCAGTCCTCTGAACCCTTGGTTCATTTAATTACTAAACAATGATATTCATCTCATTCATTGGTATGTAAAAGAAGGAACTAGCTGTTTACTGGAACTTTATCTAAACATTTTTTATACAGGACACCTCAAATAGTGTATTTCCAATGAAACCTCCATGTATATGCCATACCATTCTTGGCTCAGTCATTCGGCTCTTTTCGCAAGCGTTCGTAATGAAGCACCGATCGGTCTGGAACATCAGCTACCAAGATAAGAAGGGGATGCCGTTAAGACCAATGTAGTTAAGGCGGGGTATAAATGGAACTAAAGAAATGATGAAGCATGGAGGGATTTCTGGTTAATATTACTTGCCTATGTAATTTTCGTCTTTTGACTGTTGAGATTGTCTCGCTTCCTTCGAAAAAGTCTGCAGGTTTATCCTTCAGAGATGGATATTTTGTAGTAAGATGCCTGATGAGCTTAGAGGGTTTCATGCACTCTGCTGATAATACTTCACAACATATACCACATTGTGGCGATCATGCATCACCGAGAAACCAAATTGTAAATACGAACTTTCCAAACATTTACATTTCCTTTCTTGGCATCTTGAGGAGAACTTGTTGAGGCAGCACCAGCACTTTTTACTTTCTCTACTACGTATAGTAAGTAGGGGAAGTATTGCATTCCACCCAAAAAAATCGATACCGAGATTTCACCGGAAATACATGTTTTGAGACCTCCTGAATCCAAAAAAATCATTTTTGGAAACATGTCCGTGTGTGTGTCTATGTGTGTGTGTGTGAACAGCATAACTCCAAAACGAACAGTCGGATAAACACCAAACTTGGTATTTAGGTTCAGTATCTTCTAGAGATGCGACGCGAAGGTTTTCAAGAAAATCCCCCCACCCCAGACTACCCTTTACATGGAACATTTTTCGAAAATTTTAATTTTCTCAAAAATGGCTCTAACGATTTTGATGAAAATATCATATGTTTAAGATAATGTCATGAGAAATGAAATGTATATCTCGAATTTTCTGGGAATGTCTCCAAAAGTATTCTTCATTGTGAACGACTTTTGCATAACTGGTAAACCATAAGAGATAGACAAATTTTTACTACACAAAAAATGTAGATCGCGTTAAAATACACAACTTATGTCATATACATTTCTTTTGTTGAGTGAACCGTTTTCGAGATATTGCTTGTTATTTCCTTAAATTTTCCAATACTTTTTCTCAAATTCGTTATTCATTTTTTTATGTCCTGGACATGCAAAGAGAATGGAATGCGCCACATAGCAACCAGCGTTAAAATATTTGACTATCGCTTAAAAGCTACCATATTCCCCTCGCATCTACAAGAAAATTACCAATAAGATTGACATCTCGATATCTCGATTAACATGAAGCATATGGAGAATAGGCGTTTGTAAAAATAGATTGTACAAGAGTAGAGAAAGTTATGTGAGTGTAACACATCAGATTTTTTTTATGTCCTGGACATGCAAAGAGAATGGAATGCGCCACATACAACCAGCTGTTAAAAGATTTGACTATCGCTTAAAACCTACCAATTCCCCTTGCATCTACAAGAAAATAAGCAATAAGATTGACATCTCGATATCTCGATTAACATGAAGCATATGGAGAATAAGCGTTTGTAAAAATAGTTTGTACAAGAGTAGAGAAAGTCATGTGAGTGTAACACATCAGATTTTTTAAGAACTTATCCAGTATCACGTCCCTTCTTATTAAAAATACACAACTGCATTATGATTATTTTGACCAGTTATCCAGTAATGCAACAATGGGTAGTGTGGTTGACTAAATACATTATTGTACAAGCTATCACATTGTTGAGCTACGCACGAGAAGTTGTAAATTAATATTATTAAGCAACGAAGTGAATGGAGGTGTTCGCCAATAATTTCATTATCAAAAAGGGGGCCGTGTGTGCAAGAAATTTGGGAACTGCTGTCTTAGTATCGTCAAAGATGGCAAGACACAAACTGTAATTAAGATGGCGTGGGTACAACCATGTTAAGATATTGGGCATGTTGTTTATCCCGATACTAAATTTTATTGGTTTCCAAATAAGTGCAATATCTCCCGCTTTAGAACATAACTAAAAATCCCATTTTGTAGTGAAATAAAATGGCCTGCAGCGGTAATATAAAATACTTCACAGTGGTCATTAATTCTTTCACAACACATTTGCAGCTTGGAATCCGCAGAACATGCTACGCTAAGTTTAACTCCAATTGCTAATCCTTAATCTGTGAATATAAAATTGATTTATTTAAATATTTCAACTGAGGATTAATTCATATTTATCATTTCAATTGATACTGTGGACGGTTGCCATAATACAAATTGTTTAAATAACGGATCCCTAAGCATAATCACCCCTTAATATTTTTCTGGCTACGCTACCGACGTGTAGATAGGTGTATACTTATGATCATAAATATTTCTAATTATTTAGACATACCTTTAAATATGCGACTTTAGCAGAGCAATAATTCACTGTTGATTCACCTTTACTGGCTTCCTAGTTAGTAATAGGGTAGCGTTTGCTGCTAGATAGTTCTTCTGAAGGCTGTACAGAGCATTAAAATAAATGCACAGAGGTTATATTAATATTCTAATAATCTTTGGGGAGTCAAGGAAATATTAATAATAAAATTTCTTTCCTTCGATAATAATTTTATGCTTTGAAGCGCTGTTTATTATATTTAAACACATGCTTCAGAATAATAATGCTACAAAATCGTTTATATATACACAAATATCTCATATTGCAATAAAAAGTTTTAAGCTTTACTCCCCAAAGATTATAAGAATAATAATATAACTTCTGTACATTTATTTTAATGCTCTGTACAGCCTTCTGAAGAGCCATCTAGCAGCAGGCGGTAGTATTACTAACTAGGAAGCCAGTAAAGCTGAATCAACACTGAATTATCGCTCTGCTCTGTGGAACAAAATCTTTATATTGTGAGAGGAGTTTCATATACAATTATAAATGTCTTTTTTCCCCCTTTTTTGTTACATAAATTACGAACATATATTACAGTTTAAATAAAAGAATAACACTTGCTGTGAGTATAATACCTCTTTGCATCTCTCTCTCTCTCTTCCCCACCCTTCCGTCTTTTTTAAAAGTTGAACTTATTATTAAGCTTTAAACAAGGGAATTTTACAAGAGACGAATCTAATTGTGAAAGCCAATAATAAATACTTTTGCAATGTGTTTTTTTTTTAGTTTATTTGTTCCATTTTAAATTTCTGGACAGACAACCTTGTGCTTTACAAAGCAATTAAGGTAACACACCTTCAAATATGCAACGTTGGAACACACTTTATTGCCGGTATTATAGCTGTACGTCAGCATTTATACATTTATTTCGGATCTTCAGCAGGAAAACGCATTAAGCAAAAAAGCTTTAAATGCTTTTTTAATTTGCTTCATTTTCAGAGAATTTGACTTAACCCTTCTGTTGAACAAAAGCTTTATATTGTGAGAGTGAGTTTCATATACAATTATAAATGCTTTCCCCCCTTTTTTGTTAAATAAATTACGAACATATATTATACTTTAAATAAAAGAATATCCGAAGGAAAACCCAGAAAACGAAGCTGTTCAGAAAAAGAGGACAAAAATCTTATGTGATACATTCACATGTCCTTCTCTACCTTCTATAATGTATTAGTGGGTATACAAACTATTCTTACTAAGTTTATTTTCCTATCTACTACATTTTAATACAAATAAACCTTTGCAGAAATAGCTAGATTACAAATTTCGTTATAGATACAAAGAGAACAGCGATAGTAAAACGTTTTAGCACTGGACGCTATATACTGGCCTTAAAATTCCATGCTGTTCTCATGCAATCGCGAGAAACAGCTGAATGTTGACAGGACTTGAAGAGAATGACCAAGAAATGAACAATTCGAATCATTAATAGCGCATATCTCAGAAATGGTTTATGTCATTTCAATTATGTGCTTTAAAGAGATCTACATTTCTTGTGTAGTACCTACGTTTTCGTCTATCGCTTAACACTTACCAGTTATCCAAGATTGTATAAAATTCCTTCCAAATGAAGAGGACTTTACAGGTATTCACAGAAAATTCAGGATATACATTTTTTATGTCATGTAAATACCTTTAATATATGGTATCTTAATCAAAATTGTTAGAGCCATTTAGTAGAAAATCTAAATTTTCGAAAAATGCTCCATCTAAAGTGTAGTTTAAGGTGGGGGATTTTCTTGAAAATCTTCATGTCGAATCTCTGGAAGATACTGAACTTAATACTAATTCTGATGTTGATCCGACAATTCGTTTTTGAGTTATGCTGTTCACAGCCACACACACACACACACACACACACACACACACACACACACGGACCTTTTTCTAAAAATGATTCTTTTTTGGATTCAGGGAGCCTCAAAACATGTATTTCCAATGAAATATCGGTATCACATTTTTGGGTGGAATCCAATACCTTCTGTTCCTACTATGTACATGAAAGAGAAAGTAAAACAGGAATTGCCCCGACGGTTATATCCATACATGTACTGAATTTTATTCACTTCTACGGATGTGCGGACTTTTAAAACAATGCGAGCTCCCCATTGCGAGCCACAGACGATGCCCCCTGAGCCATCCGGCTCAACTGAGTGGTTATTGGAAACAGATGTACTTTGTGTAGTGTCCTACATAAAAATCAAATGTGGAATGCGTGTAACGGAAAACAGAATTGGAGTAATTGTTCGTTTTAAACGTGTTAAGAAAACAACTGAACATTTGAAGTTGTTAAAACAATTGAATATTTGATTAATATTTATTTAACAAACTATCAAAAATTCAATGAATCTTCCTCTACTGAAACCTGGCCAAGATCTGGTAGGTCAAGTATCATTAGGATTTCAGGGTGGTCATAACAGTAAGAGAACGGATAAACTGAAACCCACTCCGGAAGCAGAAAACGATGGCCTTGAGAGTTAAATATATCCAGCAGTTTCGTTTCTTGGATTATTACAGATGACTATGAGAAGCTGTCGATCATCCGGGGAAATTTGTTAACCTCGAACACAAGGAAGATCAGGTACGAAGGATTGCATTTGTCTCTTACTGTGGGTTTCTCGAATTATTGTCTACAGAGATATGAAAATATTCAAACTCGAGAAGTAGAATAGGCAAAATGATATGTGCACGGAGTTAGAGGAAGCAGGGCCTCCGGGCCCAGAGGGGCACCTCCCAGAATCACAGATAGTTAGGTGCGGTGTGTCACATCAGGGAGGAACATCTATACATTTCTGCAAAGGAGGGAAAACACGAAACAACGCGGTATCAAGAGGACCTCTTAGAGGCCGTTGTGAGGTTCTTGAACACCACACTCTTCAATGCAAAAACTTTAAAAGACGGTGTTCGGTTCTTACCGAAGAAACATTAGACGACATTGGTCATGATGGATAGTTTCCTAAAGAGGTATCAAAAATGTATGGACAACGACGGTGGCCAGTTTCAGCATCTCCTTTCGTAAAGTAGGTAAGCAAAGCCTTTAAAAGTGGTTTTAAAAATGTTGTATGGTTTCATCCGCGCCTTTCTATGATAGCGGCAGATGGCAACGAGCGCCGAGGACGCGGACTGGAAAAACACCGCGCAGCCGGTTCGGTGTCTTTTGGCTCACTCTGTATTTCTCCATGGTGAGAGCAAGTAGTCAACGGCATTATATTACATCTACGTGACCAATACAGGGGTTTTTGTCAAGGATTCTGGCCTCACCGGGAAGCGATTGAACACTTTCGGAGTTGGTTGAGCTTCTTGCTCTAATGTGTGTGCTATTAGCATTCCGTTGCTCTATTTCTTTTACACTGAATTGCGTTTCAATTCTACAACTCATTTATGATACACAGAGCTTATAACTTTTATAGACGTTCCAAGTGTTGCTATTTCCTAAGTTGTTTCTACCTGTGCAACTGAAATGACCTGTTTATAACGTTTACAATTCTCTATCCATTTGAGTCTGAACTTCTGTTACTGTGTTTGTTTTCTGATTGTCATGATGAGATGACTATTTTTTTCATAGACATTTTCTGTAATATAAGCTATCTCTCCTCTATTTACGTTAACCTCCTACCTTACATTTGTTTAACGCCTTTTGAATTGCATCTTGCCCTATCCTAATCTGTTCTATTTGTCTATTACTAACTTCTAGGCTTCCTTCTATTTTCCTACTGAAACTATTTTCCATTCCAGCACTAGTTTCTGCTAAGATGTTCCCTATTCTACTGTTTAAACTACATTCAAACTTACGTTGGTTTCTGCTAATTGACCTTCCAGTTTACGGTTGTTTTCTGCTAATCAACTTTCAAGTTTCTGGTTGCTGTTAGCTAAGCTACTTTCAAATTTCTTAGTCTGTTCTGCTAACTAATAACCATTACGTAAGTATTACTGCGTACACACGGCAGTAGTTGAGTTGAGCTAAAATTTTCCATGTTGCCTGAACCGTTACTGTTCGCCAGTAAAATCTGCTACTTCTAAGTAAAATATAAATTCACTGTACATGAAAATAATTGGCCTAACTTATGCTACGTTTTTTACAGTTGCGGTGTTCCCGGTGTGGTGTGCTGTGCTACGGGGTTGAAGTCCTGGGTTCGTCTCCTTATCCGTCAACCAACACGTTGGGCGCCATATGCAATGGACCTCCTCTCTGGCTGCTCGCCATCTTCCTTCCTGGTGTGGGTGTTGACTTGCTGTAAGACAATGCCCCTACAAACTTCTGTGTTGCCTATGCTCTTTACTCTGTTCTAGGAAGTGATCCTAGGAGACGAAATGTAAAAGTTAATGTACACTTTAACTGTAATTTATTTGCACACTAGTTCGCAACTGGTCTCGAATTCTATTCCACAACTATTTTACTGTGTTATGATGCCTATTTATCAAGCTGTACCTTCCACCCCATTTTTCTTTTCTAAATCTCTAACGACTTCACACACTCAGACATCTGAGTGGCATAAGTTCACCCCACGATAGAACTGTATCAAGCCGTGCGAAATGCCGGGTCCCTCCTTTGTTTATACACCAAGCTAAAGACGCTATTTATCCCACACCTATTTTAAAACTATATTGTGATTGACTGATCACATTAGCGTCGTATGAGAACATATGCTCTCGTGTCTTTCATCATGACAAATTCCGATTTCCCGTTTATGTGCAGGCTTCTCTCTACCTCTTTTCCACCTCTACTCGTCTCTCTCACTTAAGATCCTGCTATATCGATGGCGACGATTTCGAAGGATTTTCCCACGTAGTACTGCTTCATGTGATCTCGGCTCCTAGTCCGTGGGCCGCGACTTGCCGAACACACATGGCGCTGGTGGCACAACTCCCAGCGTCTGTCAGTAGTCTCAACCAATAGTATTTAATCGGAGCCTGTCAATCGTTCGAAAGGGTTCAAGGTGTCTCCCAAAGTCCCCGCATGTACTTCCTCCAGTACTTCTGACACCTTACTTCGAAGAAGGATCATTTACCCTGTTTGTCTACCCGTCAGGTGACTCATACTCTCAACACACCTTCCTTGGTTTTCAGTGAAGAACAGTAGGACTAAAACACCTACTCCTGGGTGCGATGTCTTTCCAACTCGGCCTAGTTCCTGCCTCTATGATGTCCAAGTACAGCAGGCAAGCGTAGCATGTCAATTCCCTCATCATGGATTCGCTGGAAAGTGGCTGGCGCGTTGCAGAGGCCAAAGGGCGTAAACCTAAGTTGCCAAAACCCTTGGCCTGTCGAGAATGCGATCTTTTCTTGTCTCTGGGGTCCAGAGCCACTTGTCAAGGTCCCGATTTCAGGTCCAATGTCGAGAACCACTGGCCACCAGCAAGAGTATTCGTGGTGTCGTCAATCCGGCGTAAGAGAAAACAGTCCTTTCGGGTGACAATGTTCAACATCCTATAGTCCACGCAGAAGCGTAGCTTGCCGGTCTTCTGCACCGAGACCACAGGGGAACACCAAGGGCTGTTGAACTCTTCGATGATGCCCTAGATCTATGTCCAACAGCACGTCTCATATCTCCGCTTGCTTCGCCAGAGAAAAGCGTATTGGTGATTGCCGGATAGGCCGTGCGTCTTAGTGTCGAAGTCGTGGAGTACTCGATCGGTGCAACCGTAATCCCCTTCCCCTTGGCTGAAGGCAAACTGGTATTGTCTAAGGAGGTGCCGGACCTTCTTCAGCTGTGCCGCGGTCAGATGGTCGACCGTCCTTTTCAATAAGTCTTCCAGCCGGGGACCTAGATCTTGGGATGTTGCTGGCTCCTAGGGTCCTTCGCACGGCGATACACTCGTGGCTGCTTGCATTCCCCTAACTTCGTTCCGGCCTGCACGTGTTGGTCCGTTTCCGATGGATTCAGTATTCTCAAAGGCACTTTGCCCGGCAAGGCATGGCATCTCCCTGACCAAAACCAGGTTCCTTGAGCGCTGGCCTTCCAGAAGCGCCTTCACCACCACCTCGCTTCTTGCTAGAGCAATCATATCCTCCGTCTGGTTCACCCTGCAGATTCCCAGATGTTCGTTAGGGATTCGGAACGTTACCTCGTCTTGGCCGCGTTTCAAAACTCTCCTGTTGATGGCGATCGTCGCCTCGTGGCTTCTGAAGGCATCCAGTCCCAGCATAACATTTTCAGCCACCCCCGCGACAAACACCCACAGCCTTACGATGCTTCGCTCTAGAATTAACTGCAGAAAAGTCTCCTTCTCTACAGGCAATGTATCGCCCGATACCGTCACTAGTTGGTAGGGTCGATTCGGTTTCCTCGACGGCAAACCCTTCGCCACTTCAGATTTAATTGCGGTCACGCTGCTTTTGTGTTGATTAGTATCCGGCACAAATTTCCTTGTACCCAGCCGTCCACGACGAGGCTCCTCGCCACGCCGCTGTATATTCGTTCCCCGCCTGCTCGTCAGGTTTGTTGACAGCCCTTCACTAGGTGTTTGGTCACACCCCCAACACACACCGATTGACACTCGTCGGCTTGTCTGTGGGCAGTCCTTCAAGAGGTGTCTTGACAGGCCACACCCCTAACACACACCGCTTGACGATCTTCTTTGACGTATCTGGGTGTATTCTCTATCCCCGTCGAATACTCCTGATCTTCCAGGTAGGTGGCGCTGTTACCTTGGCCGGCTCCGTCCTCAACGTGGCCGTTAGGGACTCGTGGATGGTCCTGTAATCCCCGAGCATCAGACGCTCTGGTTTCTCGGCTTTACGTACTCCGTCGAAAAAGCAGTAGGCAGCTTTCTTGAATACGTAACTGGGTGGGAGGTTCACCAGAGCTTTGTTCACTAGCTGTTCAACTGCCAGGGCTAATTCCTGCAGCTTCTCCCCTGGCTGTTGCAGCTTTGACTTGAGTTGACTACGACAGGCTGGAGGCAAACGATGGTTCCCGAAATGGTTTTCGAGGGCGTCCCAGATGTCTCAGACTTCGCCGACGTTGGAATCGCATTCAGAATTTCTGCTCCCCGTCTCTGGAGGCTGGCTATTAGCTGTGTAGCTTCTTCCTCTGCTGACCATCGGTTATGGGTGGCAACGGCGACTTTTCGGCGGAAGTTTCGAAAGTTCACGTTCCGTCGTATTAGAGTGTTTTGGCGCGTGCGGATGTCATATCGCGTCCTGACATCTCGACCTACAACTTCTTTAGTCTTCCGCTAAGCATTTCTTCCACCATGTCGTTCAGTTCCTTGGCGCTTCCATCGACTGTTCCTCCCATGACGCCAAGCCTTTTCGCGGCGTCCTCCAAGGTGTTAACGCGTTGGCCGAAGTCTTTCACTTTTCCGAGCTCCTCCATACGCTTCTCCATGTCGGTCAGTCACTGGCCAACTTTGGTCAACAGCTTCGTTCGCATCTCGGACATTTCTGCTTTCATTTTTTCCTTTACAACCTTCGCTTCTGTCTGCATTCTCTACATTCCAGAAACCTCTATCTCCTCCATCTTACCTACCCATTGCTGATTCCATGTTTTCCGCCATCTTCTCCATTCCAAAATTCGATGTCGTTATTTCACTTCCTCTTCCTTAATCAACACTGGACTAGCCCTGTCACCGCAGTCCCGTATATAGGCCTCACATACAAAGCGGAATTTTCTAGAACGATAATCTATCAGAAGGGGTCTAATGGAATCCTTTGGAGCTTGGAAGTGCACACAATGACTATTATTCAAGCGCCCATTGTTCTAGATAACAACCGGCCATTAGCCTAACTCGTGACAGGTAGATGGGAAAGAAGGCGCTCGCACCGCCGGTCCGTAGGAAGTTAGCGCGCACTGTCACACTCCTCCCTTCTCAGGATAGTCGTGCCGACCATCACTGTCGTAGCGGGCTAAACTGTCTAGGTTTACCAATATTTACACTTGTACGGTCCCATAAGGTAACGCGGCAACGCCGTTAGTGGCACTGGGTCGCGGTCTCAGTCCGTTCCCTCCCGAGACTCCAGTCCCCGCTATTGCGCCACTTCCTTCATACATCAGAGTTAACTACATGATTCTAAGGTCGGTGTTCGATGTGCTGCGAGTGCGACTAAAATAACTGTCTAGAGTAATTTTCTTTCACGAAACAATTAACGCTGCACGGCCCGTAGCTTTAATTTTAGAGCAGTTTTTCCAACTGACAGATGAGCGACTGCACGGCGTATTTCAACAAGTGGGCTACAGCTCATACAGCTAACTTTTTTTAATACATTTGCTGATGTCTTTGCTGACGGAGTGATCAGTATGGGAGTGTGGCCCGCTCGATCCCTAGACCTCACGCCCTCCGAGTTTTTACTTGTGGAGCAATTTAAAAGAAAAAATGTATAACCACAATCCCGAAACATTACAAGAATTGCAAAATAATATACGGAATGAAATAATCGACATCTCTCAAGAAGACCTGCATTATGTAAATCATAATGGGTTAAGACGCTGCAATGCCTGTCTTTGAACACAAGGAGAACGTTTCCAACGTCATATATGAAAAGTTAAGCAATGTAAGGGACATTCAGATCTGTAATTCTCGAAATAATGATGGCGCTAGTTGGACTTTTCCGTTCATCCTATTTGATCTGACAGACTTGAAGTGTATGAGAAATTTGTATGGATTTTGCTTAACTATGTCGTAAAATGGAATGATGTTGAAATATGTATACCAATTGTTAGAAATGTGTCTGGTGAATCAACAAACGTTGATGATAATTCCATTTTTAGTGATTTATTTATGCTAAGCAATTTGCTACTGCAGACAAAATTAATTAGTGAAATAATGAGGGAAAAGAAGTCCATCTGAGATGGGTAGAAATGTTTCAGTGTTTCTCCTCTCAAAAGTTATCATTCAGTAACCTTTTTAAGATTGTAGAATTTGGATTACCACTTTCAGGTACTAATCACCTGTAGAGAGAGCTTTTGCAATCATGAACAAAATATAAACATTAAATTAAATTGAGTTTTTATTTATGAACGCTCTTTAACTGCTGTGGTCCTTAGCGTCCCATTCTATATTGGGCGTGAAATGCCGATAATTCTGATCAGAGGCCTCTTTATCAGGCTTGAGGTAAATCTACGACACGGACCACCTGCTTTGCTTCCCTTTCGAAGGAAGCCATGGTAAAGTTTTTTACGCCCGAAAAATATCCATCGCCCTCCGCCGGGTTTGAACCCGCGACCTCGGGAACTAGAAGCTAGCATGGTAACTAGTACACCACAGAGGACGTCATAAACAAAACATGCTGAAAGCATTGTTGCATACCAAAGTGAACTTAAAATTGAGTTTTTCAATTACTTGAAGCAAAATGAGAAACGTCTGAAGAAAATCCATCCTTCAGGAAAATATGTCCAGTAACAAACACTTTTATGAGTTATGTAACCTAACATTTTTTCTATTTATAGTAATAGTAATGTTATAATTTGTGTATTGTAATAGCACTGCCTTTAATTATTGTAATGTAATTACTTGAGTAATCTGATAATTATGCTTTATGATTATTAGTATTAAATAGATAAATGGACATTAAGATTTTCAAATTGCATTAACTACAGGCCCAAGGCTAAGACGAGTTAAATAAATATATATCAGTTGAGAAGTATTCCGTCTTTAGCTTCAGAAAATATTATCACATTAGGTGCAAGCAATCAACAACACACATTGGAAAAATGTTCAAGAGTATAAAATAAACTGTAAGAAATTTATTATGCATCCGCTTGCCTTCAAACAAAATAAAATAAACTTTGACTATTACTAAACTAACCTGGTTAATAAATATTCTTGTAGATGAAGTCCATTCTCCTCTCCTCCTGTTCAGCAAAATTTTTGAAATCAGAAACTTCTCAATGTAACATGTGGGTAAAGCATTAAGCCTGTCTTTTTACTATTTACGCTGTTCATTGTGATTTCTTAACTAATTAATTTAATTTCACTTGCACCAAATTAACTGGTTAAGTTAGGTATTTCACACAACACGTGCTTCGAACCCTGTACATGTGTGAATCACAGCACTGCTTGTGGGCGCGTGCACTGTGATTAAGAGATGCACAAACAAAGCCACCAACATAGATCGTAGTATAAGGGGAATTATTTATATTCTGCTCTAGATAGTTTTAACTGTATGAAGCTATACCTTAAATCGCAGTATAACTTAGTTTAATTAAATTTTAAATCAATTCATGTAACAGAATTAAATTTTAGACAGAACTGAATACATTTTTTATGTGGTGGTGGCAGTGAAATTGAATGACTCCAAGTGGAAAAGCCTGCATGGAGAAAAAACTAATAGCAAAGCGTTTCGGAATCCAGTAAGCTGTTATTACCTCTCTACACCCCTCATCTTCATTCGAAGCATTTCCCTCCGCACGTCTCACCTCTAGCAGTATCTACAAATGCAAGGATTCCCGAACGGACTTAGTGTAGCCCAAAATACACCCCATAATGAAAACATTGGCGCTACTCACTGTATAAAAGTTTAAAAAACATTTCAGCAAAGCAAACTCTATAAAGTAAATTGGGTAGTGCAGAAATTAATACTGCAATCATATCTGATATTATCCTTCTTTCCTGATTTTATTTTTTATTTGCGGGGCGTTTATTTATGGGGAGGATGCCGCCCTAGAGCCCTGCATCGCTAGCCGCCACTTCATATAACAAACTAACTTTATTATTCTCAATACTACAACCATTTTCATCCACACCACACCAGTAGAAGCACTATTACTACCATGATATCACTACTATGCCCGGTTCCCAATATCATCATAATTATTATTACCTTGAACCTCACTGCTATCACAATTCCTACCACCAATGACAAACATTATCAGACTTATCAATTTTACAAACATCCATGCCATCATTTCATCATTAACACTCACCATCGTATTATTTCGATAATCATCATTATCACACCAGAAACTTTAATCACTTAGAGGCATAATTGCCACCAGCATCACCACCCTCACTACCACCACAGTCTTTAATACAACAACCACTATCACCTACACCATTAGCTGTTCTATAATCATTATGATAACTAGAACAACCATCACCACTGCTACCACAGCGAGCTCTACCAATATCATTATTGCCCATCTTCTGGTATTTGTGAGTGTTTTCTACCTTTCATCATAGAGGGCACAATGTGAAAACGTATTTGGAATGATTAGCCTTTATAAGACTTCCATCCCCCATTCATTCAACAGTCAATCCATTTGTACACCTCTCAGATCGTCTGTCAATCCAACCAGCCATTTATTTTTTGTTCGTTTTGAAGTATACATGTTCCTAAATATTCTTATAACCACCCTGAATTTCATGTACTGCATTTGGTATGGAATACAAATTTTGCTAAGGCTGAAATATCTGAAAATGTTCTATGTGCTTTGCTTGTAACGTGAGAAAACAGTTTGGTAGTTAGTAACAACTTTAAATTATTTACAAATAAAACAAATAAATTGACTGGAAAATAAATAAATAATAAATAGGAACTGCCAAAAATCCGTTTTTTGAAAGAAATAAAGTATTAATGAGAACTATTAGATGTCCATATATTTCACACTACTGAGTGCAATGTTTCATATTCCTACAGATTGCTAAAAATAAATTGTGCTTTATCGTAAACAAATTGTTTAATTTTAATGCATTAGTATTTTTAATACAAACAAAAACTATTCACTTATAAATCTTTTATTGAAAGTAAAAAAATTGAAGGAACACACATTGCTATTAATAGGTAGTTACAATTGCTTATATTTCAGTGCACAAGTATAAACCAAGTTAATAAGAAAACACATGAACTTTTTTTTGGTACCAATTCCAAAATGGAAGGAACACACATTGCTATTAATAGGTAGTTGCAATTGCTTATGATATGTCAGTGCACAAGTATCAATCAAGTTAATAAGAAAACACATGAACTGTTTTTCAATACCAATTCCAAAATGGAAGGAACACACATTGCTTATAATAGGTAGTTACAATTGCTTATGATATGTCAGTGCACAAGTATCAATCAAGTTAATAAGAAAACACAATTACTTTTTTTCGGTACCAATTCCAAAATAAAAGGAATACACATTGCTACTAATAGGTAGTTGCAATTTCTTATGATATGTCAGTGCACAGGTATCAATCAAGTTAATAAGAAAACACATGAATTTTTTGTCGGTACCAATTCCAAAATAGAAGGAATACACATTCCTATTAGTAGGTAGTTACAATTGCTTATATGTCAGTGCACACGTATCAATCAAGTTAATAAGAAAACACATGAACTTTTTTTCAATACCAATTCCAAAATTGAAGGAATACACATTCCTATTAGTAGGTAGTTACAATTGCTTATATGTCAGTGCACACGTATCAATCAAGTCAATAAGAAAACACATGAACTTTTTTTCAATACCAATTCCAAAATGGAAGGAACACACATTGCTTATAATAGGTAGTTGCAATTGCTTATGATATGTCAGTGCACAAGTATCAATCAATTTATAAGAAAACACATGAACTTTTTTTTGGTACCAATTCCAAAATGGAAGGAACACACATTGCTATTAATAGGTAGTTACAATTGCTTATGATATGTCAGTGCACAAGTATCAATCAATTAATAAGAAAACACATGAACTGATTTTCAATACCAATTCCAAAATTGAAGGAATACACATTGCTATTAATAGGTAGTTACAATGGCTTATATTTCAGTGCACAAGTATCAATCAAGTTAATAAGATAACACATGAACTTTTTTCAATACCAATTCCAAAATAGAAGCAACACACATTGCTATTAATAGGTAGTTACAATTGCTTCTGATATGTCAGTGCACAAGTATCAATCAAGTTAATAGGAAAACACATGAACTTTTTTCAATACCAATTCCAAAATAGAAGCAACACACATTGCTATTAATAAGCAGTTACAATTGCTTATATTTCAGTGCACAAGTATCAATCAAGTTAATAAGAAAACACATGAACTTTTTTCAGTACCAATTCCAAAATAGAAGGAACACACATTGCTATTAATAGGTAGTTACAATTGCTTATAATATGTCGGTGCACAAGTATCAATCAAGTTAATAAGAAAACACATGAACTTTTTTTAATACATGAAAATGTATTACATAGCTGATATATTATAGATCTGCTATGTACCCTCCCATTTCGATAAACTTTCAAAGCAGTAGCAAAGCACAATATATAACCAAAAACTTCCTAACTATTGTCCATTTGTGCTTCCATAATATACAGAGAACTTCATATAGAGTTCTTTGTTTTCTGGTATCTTTTTTAGGCTCCTTTGTAACATCTTCTGAAAAAGAGAAAATCGTTAGTTCCATTTGTATATCCATTTTCCCTTTGTTTGTTCTTTTGATCCTAACAGTAATAAAATATATGTGATAATACTCACAAAAATTCACTTAGAAGTATATCAAAATGCTTTTAACTGTCAACCTTAATTACTCTAAACTTCAGGAGTTTAACAGCCATTGCATTACATTATTACCCTAAATTTATCTTTTTGCTACTGTCATTTTGCTTTGTTTCAATGAACCTCCTCCTTAAACAATAATCTAAGAATGTAGTTCAACAAACCAAACCTGCAGAATGAAATGCATATACTAGTAAATTCACTCTTATAGTGAAAAGCCGTGTTACTCACTTTATAGTATAATGTGTTCCTTTAAGATTTTCTTTTTGTCTGACTAAGGCAATGTATTTTGAAGACAGTTAATTTTATTTTCTTCTGTTGGAAGTAAACCTCATTACAATATATAAGTAATGAAGAAAGTATTAGCAATTCAAATAGTACTCAAAATCCAAAGATCCCTAAGGCTTAAATTTTGTAATCCTGCTCTGTGTTTAAATGACAATTCCTTTTGCATGTATATAAATGGATAGTTAATGCTGAAAGCAAATGTTGTACTGTTGGGCACTAGCATACTCCTCCAGGGTAGTTATTTATGCAACGATCCTATAATGGGAGTTATTAATATGTGAGTGATGAGTAACTTCATGAGCATCTTAATAACCATTATGATGAGAGTTGCATACAATAATTTTTCTACAACATTTACATATACAATAAATATTTAATATTTAGATGCATACGAAAAAAAATTAAAATGTGATAGATCAACTTCTCGATATGCATTTTAGATGCGCTTCGATAACGAGTGAATATCGATTCAAGCTCGCAGGTATTGATTTTACAAGATGGAGATAGGAATATATATATATAATGAAACTAAAGTGAAAATCTAAAATTGTAAGCAACTATCAAGGACAGGGGCAGCAACAAGTGCCAAATGTTTCACAACAGATCCAGCAGCATGTGCCATATACTGTACACCCTAAGCGACAGCAAGAGGAACGTCTCACATCCACCATGCTGCAGCAGGCTCCTAGCAATCCACAGAACAGGCAGCAACACAAGCTACAGCAGCAAATGCCAAATCTTTCACAACAGGTCCTTCAGTATGTGCCATATTCGGCTGCTCCTCCCGGACCATCAGTTTGGTTTTTGCCATGGGCACTCCACAACCCTGCAGTTACTGCGATTGGCCGAGAAGGCCTCCCTCGAGAACTTCAGGACCATAGCAGTGCTGCTGGACGTAGAGAAGGCCTTTGCCACAACGTGGCACCAAGGCCTTTTGTACAAACTCAAGGAGTCAGACATCCCTCCCGCCTATATTGCCCTGATAAGCAGTTTCCTCCGGGATCGCACATTCAGGGTGAGAGTGGAGGGGATGGTTTACTCAGTCCATCCCATAGCTGCTGGAATCCCGGAACGCAGTGCACTGTCCCCGCTTCTCTTCGCGGCCTACATGTCGGACTTCCCCATGGAACCCAGGACTGTTACGTGCCAATATGCCGACGATGTGCTCATAATGGAACAGAACAAGACTGCCATATTCTGTTTCCCTCCACTACAGCGACAGCTCCCAGCCATTGGCAGGTGGAGCGAAAAGTGGAGGATGGCCATCAGCCCGGGGAAGAGCTCTGCGCTTCTCTTGGCGAAAGTCCGTCGATGGCGGCTCGAGTGGCCTCTGAGGTTGAGGCGGAGGAGAATCCCCTGTGTTACCTCAGCCAAATACCTCGGAGTCACGCTCAACCGCGGCCTCACTTTCGCGCCACATGTCAGGGCAAAGGTCGGCCTCGGCCACTCCGTGCTCAGGCAGCTGTACCCCGTATTCCATTCCATCATGCCCGTACGCCTCAAACTACGCCTATATCAGGCGATTATCCCGATTGTGATACTGTACGGCTGCGAGGTCTGGGGATGGGCGGCAGCGACCACCATCCGCAGACTGCAAACCGTTCAGAACATGTCGCTTCGGATGATCTATGATACCGGGCGTAGATTCCCGTCACATTCTACACACCCATTCCTGTCTCCCATACATAATGGATGTGGTGCGGGAGAGAACCCGTACCATGTACACGAAACTCACCTACCACACCAACCAGCAGGTGAACTCTTTGGGCCGCTACGACCACAAGGCGCCAAGGCGGAGAAAGAGCTACAGGTTGCTGAAGGACGGCTTGGGCCCCCGAGGCTGAAGTCTGACAATCCCTCATTCCACAAACTTCCCCAAGCCAAGCGTGTTTATAAAGCAGAAAATCTTTTGTAGTATTAATACTCTGTTTATATTTGTAATTCCAGCACTGCCCCATATCTCAATTCCATAGCTAAGATGGCTATGTATTGTAGCATAGTATATATAGATAGTATAGTATATATATATATAGATATTTAGATAACTTTCTTAACAGATATAGACCACTACTAATTTTGTTACCACACATTTTTTGCGACAAAAAATTCTAGATTATGCAACATCTACAAACAGCTACTTATAGACATGCTATCAATAAAAATGTCTCCAACATCCAAACAACCTTACCAGCAGCATTTTCTGCAAGCAGAAGTGGAAACGATGACAGTAATAATTTTTCGAAAGATATCTGCAAAGGATTAGTTTCAGCCAACATTCCTTTGAATAAGTTAAATAATATGGAACTTCGAAATTTCCTGGAAAAATATTCTGGACAAAAAGTTCCTAACGAATCAACAATAAGGAAAAGCTACCTTGGCTACCGGGCTTTTAGTTTCAACCACTATTAGAGCAATCGGATGGAGACCGGGAGATCCGTGGTTCAAATCCCGGCTATAGCATTGAATTTTTCAGTCATCTGATTCTACCTTTCCAACCCTGTCCAACACACTGCTTGTATGAAAGAACAATTAATTCCAATATCTTGGCAAAGTTTATGAAGAGGTAAGTTTAAAAATTTATTAAACAAAGTTAGTTTGTGTATCAACTACCCTAATACCCTCCCTAATATTTTCAGCTTTATAAAAATTTATCGTTTATTTAAAATTTTTAAATGCATTATAGACAAATATTTTCAAATGGAAACAAAATTACGTATGGCCTATAGTGTCACAGAGTTTTGATTTCTTTAGTTGTTTATCAAGAAACACTTTTTTATATATTTTTAAACTTGTTTCCCCCTTAAAACTGAGCCTCCACATTCGTCCTTTATCTTTACTAATTTTCAACATAATTATTTTTTCAGGTAATACAAGAAATAAGAGACGATATCGGTAACTCAAACTTGTGGTTATCTGTAGATGAAACAACCGACTCGTGTGGGAGATTTATTGCCAACGTCGTTGTGGGAAAAATGACTGAATCGGAACCAGGAACACCACATCTCATTGTCTCCAGGGTACTGGAAGTAACAAACTATTCGACGATTGCTAGAGTTGTTCGTGATGCATTACGTGTTTTGTGGCCTTCTAAAGAAAATGAGGAAAAACTCTTGGTGATAGTTACAGATGCAGCAGCATACATGCTTAAAGCAGTTAAAGCTTTGCAGGTATATTATCCTAAGGCAGTTCATATGACTTGTTTAGCACATGCTCTCCACCGGTTAGCAGAGGAAATTCGAGCGAATTTTCCAGAAGTAAATGCCTTAATTTCCTCTGTGAAAAAAGTGTTTGTGAAGGCGCCATCAAGAGTGAAATTATTTACTGATATGATACATGATACTGATTTACCCCCAGAGCCTATTCTCATGAGATGGGGAACAGGATTGAAGCAGCTCTATATTACAGTGATCATCTGGAAGACGTGAAAAAGGTGTTCAACGTGATGGACAAAAATGAAGCTGCAAGTATCCCTGCTGCAATGAGTGCTTGCAATGAGAAGGGTCTCCAGAGTAAATTAGTGTTTATTAAGACCTACTTTAGTAAAATACCAGCCGCAATCAAACATTTGGAAAAAAAAGGAATGTCTTCATCTTCTGCCCTGCAAGTATACGATACAGCTGTCGCTGAAGATATACCTGGAGAAAGATGAGACCAATCGTCAGCAATATTGATTCTCCTACCTACAAACTGGCAAAATGGTTAGTACAGAGATTCTCTTCACTACCAAAATTCAATAGCAAAAACATAATGAATTCAGAAGATTTAATACAGAAGATAAAATCCCTGGAACTCGAACCAGAAGACGGACTAGTTTCCTTTGATGTCACTGCACTATTTCCAAGTGTTCCTACAGATCAACTCCTGCGTCAATTAAAGAAATGGCTACAGCAGACTAACCTACTTGAAGAAGAAATAGAAGACCTCATACAACTTACCAATTTATGCATTGCACAAAATTGTTTTAGTTTCAATAAGAAGTTCTATCAACAACCAACTGGTTTAACCATGGGCAACCCACTTTCACCCTTCTTGGCAGATTTATTTATGAGCTACTTAGAAACACACATAACAACTTCCTTTCCATACATGTTTAAAGTTTGGCACAGATATGTTGACGACATCTTCGCTGTTGTCCCTAACAGGTTCATACAAGACTCCTTAGCCTTACTAAACCTACAGAACCAATCAATAAAATTCACCATAGAAATAGAAAAAGAAGGCATGCTACCATTTTTAGACCTAAAAATCATCAGAGAACAAAAGAACCTAACCTTTGGCATATACAGGAAGCCAACACACTCTACTAATTACATAAAAAATAAGAGTTTCAATCCAACCACACACAAACATGCAGTACTAAACAGCCTAACACATAGACTGGTATATACCCCCTTAAATAAAAAAGAATACCAGTTAGAATACCAGCATATAGTAGACACAGCAATACATAATGGGTACAACAAAACAACTATTGACAAAAAAATTGCAAAATTCAAACGACAGATGCACATCAGAAACACAACAAATCTCAGCCAGCAAGATAAAGAGCTAAAGTTCAAGAAATTCACATACCACCCAGGAACTTTTCACAAATTTAAGAAGATTTTCATGAAACATAACATCAGCCTAGCTCCACAGAACAAATTTAACTTAGAGAAATTACTTTGTAACAAGTTAAAAGACCCCATTCCACAAGACAAAAAAGCTGGAATCTATAAAATCAATTGTTTAGATTGCAATAAAGTATACATAGGTAAGACAAAAAGAAACCTAGAAACTAGGCTAAAGGAGCACATGAGATGTATTAAATACAAACAAATGGACAAATCTGCAGTTTCACACCATTTTTGGATCACTAATCACAACATCAAACCCAATATTACATTAGTCAAACCAGCCAAATTTGCAGCCGAATTAGATGCATGGGAGAAGATCACCATTCTAAAACACAACACACATCTAATGAATTTTGATTTGCCGCCACCAAATCCTCTCTGGAAGTACATTTCTCCACCACAAGATGCCACCACAGGATCCAGTCCAAAAAACGGAAACACCAACAACACGGGCCAGTCGAATTAACCTTCTGAGGATGGGAACAACGGTTTCCCGAAACATGTTAAGTGAGTAAACTTAAGTGATGTTAGTGTAACAATTCCGACTCATCTTTAATAAACTTATACATATGTAATAAATATAATAAATACACATGGAATTATTTATACACCAGTCCTTAAAGAACTCTGCCAAACATGTGGCCCGCAAAACAAAGATAACATTCCAATGCGGCTCAGAGGCACCAGGACGTACGTGCTTAAGCATTGTCCAAAACCACTTGAGCGTAAAAACCAACAGTAGAAATGAATGACAAGCAATAAAATGTTCCAAATGTATAATAGAAATTTGCACTAGTCTTGGTAGGAAAGCTGCCAATAAAAATTAAGGGAGGAAAAGAAAGCAGCGAATAACAACGTGATAAATTACATGGTTAGGGGACCAAACCAAGTTGCCTACAAAATGGGCATGAAATAGAAAAAGATCCTACACAGATCGAGCTAGGAGCTGTGAGGGCGAGGTGAGACTCCTGCTCCAATCAACATTATGTTAAGACAACAAGGGCCGGTTACACCAACAAATGCTAAATTTTAACACAATGGATTTAATTGTTCTTTCACACAAGCCGTGTGTTGGACAGGGTTGGAAAGGTAGAATCAGATGACTGAAAAATTCAATGCCATAGCCGGGATTTGAACCACGGCATGGTTCAAATCCCGGCTATGGCATTGAATTTTTCAGTCATCTGATTCTACCTTTTTAACACAATGTTAAACTGATTTAACACTGAAGTTAATACAAATTCTATTTTATCAAACAATGTTAACTTTAACAATGTGTTAAAGTCACTGTTAAGTTAACCCTTTGCGACGCATAGTGTAGCAAAGCGTAGTGAAATGATAAACGCCCTGCTGCGCATAGCGTAGTAGAACGTAGTAAATGTGTTTATCGTTTCATATAGGTTCTGCTTATGCTGACCTCAGCTTTTAGGAGCTGTGTTGATGTAAACGTACTCCTGCTGCATTGTTCCAGCGATTTCACAAGCCAGAATGTAATACCAAACCATAAATAGCACTGTTTACAGCAGGGTGCAGTTGTGTAAGTAAGCAGTTTCCTGTCGCATTTATAGCCATATCAGTACCATGGAGGCTGTTCCAAGTACATCACGGTCTAGAAAACACTGTAGTGAAAAGGTATTGATAACAGACAAGGAAATACTTGCAGCAGTTTACAAGGAATTAGATCGCAAAAGTAGCTCTGACAAATCTTGGTTTGGTGAGTTAGTGGAAGACAGTGATAAGGAACAAAGTGACAGTGAGAGTGCTGAGATACAGGTAGCAGAACAGGGAGCTAAAGTTAGTGAAAGGCAAATTAAAACAAAAGCAGTACTGGCACAGGACCTCTAATTTGACTTTCAATAAGTTAGAAACATTTTCATCCCCTACAGGTGCAAATCATTCTATTCCTACAGGAAGTCCAGAAATAGATTATCTTGAACTTTTTATAGATTCCAACTTTTGCGGAAAAATAGCGGAGGAAACCAACAGATATGCAGCTCAGATTCAAACTAAAAAGGCAGATCCAAAATGGGAAGTTACAAATTCAAGGGAGATACAGGTTTATTTAGGTATTTTGATATATATGGGGATGATGCATTTACCTGAAACCAGAGATTACTTTTGGGGGGATTTTTGCATTTGTCCAATTGTAAGACAAGCAATGATGTTGCTCCGCTTTCAAAAGATATCGCAGTACCTTCACCTTAATGACGAATCTGCAAGGCCACAATTAGGGGTAGATTCTTACGATTATCTGTATAAAGTACGACCTGCTTTAGACATAATCAAAACATTTGCGAGTGTCTACAAACCAAATCGTGAACTTTCTGTTGACGAAACGATGATAGGCTTCAAACGACGAGTCTTTCTAAAACAATATATGCCTGCTAAATGTACAAAATGGGGGATAAAGGCATGAGGTATTGCAGACAGTAAAAGTGGGTATTTATTGAAATGTAAAATCTATCTGGGAAAAAAGGAGGCGAGAAACAGTGATCTTCTACTTGGGGAACAGGTTGTTTTAGACATGTGTTAAAAATATACAGGGTTTTGGCATCAGGTATATTTTGATAATTTTTTTTACTTCGAGGCGGCTAATGAAATTACTTTTGGACAGTAAAATGTATGCATGTGGTACAACTCATGCTGGAAGGAAAGACTGGCCAAAACAATTTTCAAAGCCAAAACAACTGAAATTGAAAAGAGGCTAATCTCGTAAACTGCAACATGAAGGCGTAACTGCAGTTGTTTGGCATGATAACAGGGACGTTCTTTATTATCTACAAACTCGTAATATGGCAGGGATTGATCTGGCAGACCAAAGGAGGGAGTATTATGGTGTCGACCGACCCTAAAAAAAGGGTGGAAATATCTGTTCAATTTTGTAGTGAATGTTGCTATCGTTAATAGTTTTATTATATACGACATTTCAAACAGACCTACTTCTACAGCTCATGGCAATAGGCTTCTTTACTACAGGCAAAACTTAGTGCAACAGTTAATCGCAGACTTCACGTTGCGTAAACGAGCGGGATTTCAGCATAGCCTACCTTCTGCTACTCCTGCACCAAGTTCTCTTCACACCCTCGTCAAAATTCAAGGCCGGGTGAAATCGTGTGCTCAGTGCATAGTGAAGAAAAGGAAAACACCATCAGGTCATGGCATACAGACAACACAAGTGCAAACAGTGTGACATTGCGTTGTGTAGAATTGGGTGCTTCCTCAATTATCATGAGGCAAAGGGGGTGGAAATTCAAAACTAATACAACGGTGTACATACGCAACCATTAATAATCTTAAGTGTATATATAACATTTGTATGGTGCAAAAGAATAGTCTAGCTAACATTTTATGGACATGCTGCAATATCTTCACTGCAATAATGGCAGGGATGTAAACATTTTAAGGGTGAGTACCATAATAATTTTGCAGAAATTATTGCATTTATTTTACTAAAGTATAGCAGATTTTATTCCGATTTTTAATGCCCTAAAGTAACGATTTCCATTGCCATTAATATTGCGGAGTTATAAAGATGCATTGCAAAGGGGTGCATGTATATAAGTGTTGTTTGTCTACAAAGGGGTTGATGTTTGCAGTTTTAAATTATTGAAATAATATTTAATCTTATTTACTTCAAACCAATTTTAAATGAGTTATTAATTAATCAATTTCATTTAGCTACTAAAACATATAATTAGGGGTGTATATAGGCCACTTTTAGTTTTACATCTGTAGTAGCAGCTCAGAATTTAAATGGACACAATTCTGCTTGGAGAACAACTAGCTAATACTCTATGCGCAGCAAAGGGTTAACATCCCCATTCCCCTGTATTAAGGCGTTTAACAAATGTTAGAAAAATTGGAAAATGGCTGCCGCAAACCAAGCTGTTGATGCGAACTTGCTACAATTGGCATTTTTGAATGTCATTCGTAAAAGAAGAGTAGTCGTATATCATAATAAATTTGAAACCCTGCAAAAGGAGGAATTTTTAAAGCAATATAGACTGTCCAAGGGGTCATGATCATGGTTTTATGGAAAATACGAGAGGTTAGAATGCTACCAACAGAAGCACGCCTTTTCTCCTAAGTGTTAATTAGGTACTTAGATTTTATGCTACTAACGTTTTTCATTTGCTTGTGATAATGTTGGTATTTCCAAAGCTACCATTTGTGTGTTTATCCAGAAGGTTTCCAAAGCAATTGCTTCAAGAATCAAACTATTATTTTGGGTCTGCTTGATTAATCAGCGATAACACATTTTCGTCCACTTTAGTTTCAATGCAGTGTCACCACCAGCTTTAAACCATCTTAAATGCTCTTCACACCTAACGTTTCTGGTGCTGTACTTTGTTAGCATAAAATTGCCGTAGTTGCTTACTGGACTTAAGAGAAACGTGTTTATTCCAATTAAATTACTCCTGAATTTTGTCCCAGGCTGCAATCTTATCCTTTAATGTAAGACTGTCAGCTTTTTCACACTTGATAATACATCTATACTTATTAACCAGATGTTAATTAACACATTTCAAACGGGAAACATTTCACATCGTGATTTTAACCTCAAGCAATTGGGAACATCACATGGCCATTACCATGAATGTAAATAGTTGTCGACTACTAACACAGAGAGCGCGGCAATATGTAGACAAAAGTGCATCGGAGAACGTTCAGAAGCAGTGTAGTTCAGCCATCACCTTCTCGAAAGCTAACATTTGCAGTTGTCTTTGACGATAACAAAATGTTAGCTAACAATTTGCTGTAAAAGCTTGATGAAACGCAAAAGTTTTAACCTTATGTTAAACTTTGAACATCTTGTTAATGAGCAAGATGTTCGAGTATTTTTAACATTGGTTGGTGAAACCGGCCGTAAGTGTTACACCTCCGACGTAGTGGTTGGCAAAATTATTAAGTCCACATTATCAAAGTTCACATATAGCGCAGTGCAAGCGAGTAAGCAAAAATCATAGGAATCAGTGTTTCATGGCTAGGAGCAACAACTCGTTGGCGGGACGTAGTAAAGGTGACAGTGGCTTAAGTAATTATAACAACTGGGAGTAACAATTGGCTTGTGTCCTGCATGTGGGATAGAGGGAAAGAGTGTGAAAGGAGGCAGTAGTTACCTGTTATAGCTAGTATAAATGACCAGCAACCAAAGGTCGTCTACTTGCTACCTGCATATTCTTTACTTGAAAGACCCTGAGGTAAGAATCCTTCCCCAGTCCAACATCCTGTCAACACTGAAAAGGAGAATGAACTCATGAAGGGGTAAAAACCTTCAACCAAAACACATGCCCATGCATTCACCTATAGCCAAAAGACACCACCAATCCTACACCTAATGGCACCCAATGAACTCAACGCACCCATCTTACACCAAAAGCAAAAAACCCTCCAGTGCTGAAACAGCAGCAGCAACAATACAAGCTACATCATAGCAAGAGGAGCATCTCACAGCCACCGTGCTGCAGCACACTACTAGCAACCTACAAAAACAGCAGCAGCAACAACAACAATACCTAGCAGTCTCTGCTCTTCAAGCTCCAGGGTCTCTATATATTGGAAACATTCCTCCAGCCCTGAAACATTATTACCCACCATGAGGTACATTTCAAAGTCCTTTTGCAAACTTTGGTCAAGCTGATCTAATCTGTGCCTGTGAACTCAAATGCAGGTCAGATATATCCCATGTTAGAAAACTGATCTTGGTTGTCTCATAATGAAGATTGTGGAAGCAGCCTACAGAAAGCACTTGTTTTAAAGTCATAGATAGTCCTTACACCTGTAATTAAGTCACCTAATGGAGACGCTGAGTTTTTATAAATGTTCCATGCTATGGCCTCCTTTTAGTCAGGATGTAGAACTCTTTGCGTCATTACAGATCTTGCAGCATATGCCATATTCAGTATAAACTACATCATAGCAAGAGGAACATCTCACACCACCGTGCTGCAGCATACTACTAGCAACCTACTGAAACAGCAGCAACAATACCTAGCAGTCTCTGCCCTTCAAACTCCATGGTCTCTATATAACGTGAAGCAGAAACACACATTGGATAAATACTTATACATACATATGTAATAAATATAATAAATAAATATAATAAATACACATAGAATTATTTATACACATTGTATAAGGAAAGAATTTCACAAGAGCTAAAGCTTACGGAAGGGTAGACAAGAAACAAGTACTTGTTAAGAGAGCTGGAGGCTATAATGGGACACACCAAAAAGGCCTTTGGCCCTTTAAGAATTCTGCCAAACATGTGGCTCACAAAAAAAAAGATAACATTTCAATGTGACTTAACCACTTGAGCGTAAAAGCCAATGCTAGAAATGAATGACAGGCAATGAAATGTTCCAAATGTAAAATTGAAATTTGTCTTGGTAGGAAAGCTGCCAATAAAAATTAAGGGAGGAAAAGAAAGGATCAAATAACCAATGTGATAAATTACATGGTTAGGGGACCAAACCAAGTTGCCTAGAAAATGGGCGTGAAATAGAAAAAGATCCTACACATATCGAGTTAGGAGCTGTGAAGGCGAGGTGAGACTCTCGCTTCAATCATCATTATGTTAACATGCTAAGTGTTACACCTCCAACGTAGTGATCGGCAAAATCATTAAGTCCACATTATCGAAGTTGACATATAGTGTAGTGCAAGTGAGTAAGCAAAAATCACAGGAATTGCTGTTTCATGGTACGAGGGACAACTCGTTGGCAGGACGTAATATAGGTGTAAGTGGCTTAAGTAATTATAACAACTGGAAGTAGTAATCTACTTCTGTCTTGCATGTGGGATAAGGGGAAAGCATGTGAAAGGCAGGCAATATGTTACGTGTTATAGCAAGAATAAATGACCAGCAACCAAAGGTCGTCTAATTGCTACCTGCATATTCTTTACTTGAAAAATGCTGAACTAAGAATCCTTTCCCGGTCCAACATCCTGTCACCACTGAAAAGGGGAATGCACTCATGACGGGCTAAGAACCTACAACCAAAACACACGGCCACGCATCCATCTACAGCCAAGCGACCGCACCAATCCTACACCAAAAGGTACCCAATGAACCCAACGAACTAGTCTTGCACCAAATGGCAGCCAACGAACCCAAAGCACCCATCTTACACCAAATGACGCCCAACATTCTAATCCTACAACAAACGTTTCAACCTGCTCCTAAGCCAACGTCCCAGGCCACAGCAACACAACCCAGGAGCACCACCATATTGGTGTCCTCTACACTTCACCGCCGACGAGCTCTAAAGACGAATTCAAGGTGGACGCCACACCGGACTTCCTGGACAAGCAACCACAGAGGTAAACCGCTCATCAAGCCTATACCAGCACGAGTAAGCACACAATGTATAACAGTTCCTGCAGTGCACACAAGAGTCCTAGGACAACCAGCAGTTAAACCGGCTAGACAGTGTGCTCATGCTACTTAGGAGCGGCAAAGTGATAGGCATAACCATGGCAGAACAACAGGCAACAGTACAAAAAACAGACATCCCCAAACAAGAAATTTCTCCCGCAGCTATACTGACCATTACTAGCATGATGCAACAGATGCTAGAAAACTTTAATGCTTTAGAATCCTGGATAGCAGCCCAAGGGAGTAATTTAGAATCACGGATAGCAGCATAAGAGCGTAATTTAGAAGCCCGGATAGCAGCCCAGGTTGAGCACTTGGAAACCAGAATAAACAAACAAGCACAAACCCTAGAAGCGCAAATAGTGGAAAGGGTACATAATAGCTTCATGCAGCAGTTTGAGCTAAAACTGGGACAAATTAGAAGAACAGATAGGAAAACAAAACCAAGTCCTAGAAATGATTAGTCTAGGTCAGACGACAATACAGTCAGAGTTTCTCAACCTCTGCACAGATGTGCATGACGTCCAGCAGGAGATAGAAAAACTGAAGGAACATGTAAGTAGTATAATGTAATGTAATATTTATTTCATTATTACAATAATACAAATAAAGCTTACATCTAAAACTTATGTCTAGTGCACCAGTTTTCTAGCTCCCCCATATTTAGCCCCTTGGCTGTATATATTGGGATAAAGCTACTATACCATCTCTCCACTTTACAAACTATGCTCGTTCAGCTGTACCTTTCTTAAGCTCCTTATCCACTTATCCCTTGTGTTGCCTAAAAATGTCCCCATCATTTTACTACTTTTGTGCTTCCCAACATTCTTAATGCTACTGCTTCTTTGTTTAACTTGTCCCATTTTTTATTCCATATAACCTCTCTCCTTTTAACCTTATCACATTCTATTAGACAATGAAAAGTACTACCCGATTCATCACACATAATACATCTCCCCGAACAATTATATCCATTCCTTTTTAAAAATATTACTCCTGTGCGCATCCACGCAAGACCTATTCTACCAAATTGATTACATATATCTACATACTTCTCCCTTCCCCAATCTCTTTTAACTGATTTATACAAGATCAATGACCTTTTATCCTAAAAACTAGTCCATATCTCTTGTTTCTCGATATCTTCCACCCTCAATCTCACTTCTTTCCAAAACCCACTGTTATTATATTTATCTAATAGGAAAATATTCCTCATGCCAATTTCTTTTAGGACATTTCCCATCTCCCCTAACCAACACTCTTCTCCTAGGACAGCTTTTTGAAACTGTATACATTCTTTTAATATATTATTATCTTCTAAATTTAAACATCTATACCAATACTTCAAAATTCTTTCCACTATTATACCTTTTCTCCCTACCCTTCCTAGCTCTGCCAGTGCCACGCCCCTTGGTGAACTCTTGGGTAAACCCAAAACTTCTTTACAAAACATTCTATGGACTATATCAATCTTAATCCATCCCATTGCCACCCCCCATATTTCTATTCCATATAACATTTTTGACTCTACTACAGCTTCATATAGCCTTTCCAACCAGTTCATTGTTAGCGTGGGTGTTTTGCACAAGCAAACTCTCATCGCTAGCTTTCCTTTCAATTGTGCATATTTAGATTGTGCTTCCCACTTCCCGTTGCTTGAAAATCTAATCCCCAAGTAATCAAAATTCTTTTACCACCTCTATTTGCTCTCCATTTATATACCATCTTTCCTCTCTTTTTAATTTTGATCCTTTCTTGAACACTATTATCTTGGACTTTTTTGTATTCACCTTTAGCCCCCATTCCATACAAAATTTTGCAATTTCATTAATAGCATGTTGCAACCCTATCACTGTTACTGCCCCAGCTACTAGATCTGCAAATAATAACCCTGGTATTTCCTTTTTCCCTATGACTGGACAGTGTTTATTACTTTTCATTATTCTATCTAAAATATCATCTATAAATAAGTTAAATAATATTGGACTGAGTTTACAACCTTGCCTCAGACCTAAATTTTGCTGTATATAATCAGTAGTACTATTTCTTCCACATTTTACACAAAATTTAATTCCTTCATACAATTTTTGTATCCCCTCGATGAATGCAGTGCTGACTCCTTTGTTCCTCAATTTACATACCAAAGCCTCTCTGTTTATAGTATCAAAAGCCTTCTCGAAGTCTGCAAAAAATATGTATACCCTACCCCTTTTATTTCTTAAGTATTTGTTTACTATAGTTTGAATTATCATTATGTTATCTATTGTTCTTTTTCCTCTCCTAAAACCTGCTTGGTATTCTGATAGCTTATCTTCCCTCTCTACCCACTCGTATAATCTTCTAGCTAATATACCAGTGTATATTTTGCCTAATATAGATAATAAACTAATTCCTCTGTAGTTGCTTGGATTATTTGTATCTCCCTTTCCTTTATACAATGGTGCAATAATGCTCACTTTCCAGCTCTCCGGTATCACTTTCTTCTCTTTGATTCTGTTAAATAGCTGTGTCAACAACTTTGTACCCTCTCCTAACTCCCCAAAATTTTTCCAAAATTCCCCCGGAATTCCATCGGCCCCTGTAGCCTTCTTCTGTTTTAATTTTTTTATTTCATACTCTACCTCTATGGTTGTAATCTCTTTGTCTAAGTGATCCACTCTGTTCTCAAAATTTCCCCAATATACTTCACTTTTTTGAACTCTTCCTCCCGCCAATAAACCTTCGAAATGATATTTCCATTCCCTTGGTGTTATCTTATTAACTACCTGTTTCTTTCTGTACATTTCCTTAACAACTGACCATATATATTTATTTTCTTTCCCTCTGACCGCCTCCTTAATCTTTTCTCCCATTCTTTGCTGCCAATCCTGCTTTTTCTCATCTAGTAGACATTTATAACCCCTTTTATTTGCTAAAAAAATTTGCCTATCTTCCTCCTCTTCTGACCTTCTCCATCTATCCATTTCTTTCATCACTTCTTTCTTAGCCTTTCCACACTCATCATACCACCCACACTGATTTACATTTACTTTAGGCTTCACTTCCATCCTGCTACCTGCCCACTTAACCATTGATTCTAGCCTTTCCAGTGCTCCCTCTATCCTCCCACATTGTAATGCTTCTCTAATACCAAGTTTCCTTAATTCACCACACTTGGAAGTTAAATTACACCTAAATTGTTCTGCATTCTCCTCTTTCCATTTGTAACTTCTGATTTGTTTTAATGCTAATTTTTCATCTTCCTTGTAACATAACCCTAGTCTTATTTTCATCTTTAATGGAAAATGACTATTTGTTATTATGTTCATAATCTTGAATTCTTCCATCACCTCTTCGACTCCTATACTACATATCATATAGTCTATTACACTTTGGCCGATTACACTTACAAATGTAAACTCTCCCCACTGGTCCTCTCCTTTGTATCCATTACATATTATTAAATTATTCTGTTCGCAGAATTCTATTAACTTTCTACCTTCTGCATTTATCACTTTATCTCTACTTCTCTCCTTTTCCTCATTTTTTTCCCAGATACATTCACTTTCTACATTTAAACTTCTTGGATTATATTCCCCTACTCTTGCATTAAAATCCCCTACTACAATGAACTCTATGTTAGGATTTTTGCTTCTTAATTCTTCCATACTATCATTCAGTCTTATATATAAATTGTCCTTATAAAATTCCGAGACTTCTGGTGGGTTATAGACTATGCCTAATCCTATACAAACTTCCATCCCCTTCGCCCTATTTATCTTTATCCACATTATTTGGCCTTTCTCTATACTCAACACTTCACACACATTTATTCTGTAAGTAGTGTATCAGCTAACAATGCTGATTTGCATGCGCAATTGAGCGAGTAGCTGCACTCAACCTGTGTTAATTTGGAAAAACGGCAACAAAGCGCCGAAACTCACACCCAGTCAGAGCTGTCAGCAATCAGGCAGAATATGCAAGCTCACCAAAGGGAGCAGGGAAACAAAATTGCTAGGATACAGGAAACCATTACACAGGCAGTAGCAGCTCATCGCTCAACAACAACTACAATAGAGCACCACTCACGGGAAATGGCAGTGCTCAAAGAGGCCATCAATGGCATTCATATTTCCAATCATAATCTAACTCCGTTAAGTTACTCTGCCAATTCCTACGATCCAGAGCAAGAGGAAATGCAGAACGCGCAAGCTGCCGCACCTTCAATATCGTCTGCTGCAGTACATAAGACTATAGGACCAGAGAATACACACATGCACTGCGTGCCAAATGCTTTTCCTAACCATTACCACCTACTTAATGAAATATCCATGCCCACGTTTAACGACGGGAGAGACAATGCTAAGCGTTATATCATGGATCTAGAATCATACTTTCATCTAAAAACTATTCCCAATTCTTTTAAAATGTTAATTGTTAAGGGCTTGGAGGGGAGGTCACTGACCTGGTTTCAGCTAGCAGTTGCTAATCATGTCAACTACCCAGAATTTAAACATTTCTTAACCAAATATTGGAACGGCGCAATACAATACGCCGTAAGAAGTAAAATCAACAATGGAAAGTATATGGAAGCAAGGGGAAAATCCATGGTGGATTACTTCCTCGACTTAGCACAGCAAAGTCAACTGCTCGACCCACCCATGGAGGAACAAGAATTCATTTCCCTTCTCATAAGGCACTTTCCGGATCATATCCGCAATCATTTAATTGTGGCTCGCCCACAGAGTATCGACAGAATAAAAAGCACAAATAGGTCCTTCCTACTAAACAAGACGTCACACAGACTACATCTCTTGTGGAAGGGACCAGCTGTGATTGTCAGAGAGTTAAGTGACCATGCCTTCGAGATCACTGACAATAAAACAAACCAGGTGATAGGTAGGTATAATTTAGCCCTCTTACGGCTATTTATGCAGCTGACAACAGAAAACTCCTGAGCAGAAGGCATAGGCATTGTATCCACCAAGTGAAACTAAGCAAGCATTACAAACACTAAAGAAAGAAAGAAAATTTTTTGAATAAACAATTTCGGCCAATATTCAATTTAGGAAGTCACGAGGTGTAAATGGGAAGGATAAGAAAATGGTAGTAATAAAGGCTATCTCAATAATTTGTAAACAATTGTACAGAAAATATGTATATGTATTCTTAAGCAGTTACCATGACTTGATCAAGGAAAATGTTTGTCATATATTTAAAAAAAAAAAAAAAGGATTTTATGTCTTATATGTAGATGAAAAGCATAGTACCATTAACTGTCCTCCCCTAGGAGCCACAAGACCTTGTAGTTGGTGGGGAGGCTTCCGTGTACCAGTGATTTACTAAGCTGGGCTGGTAGAGGTACTCATGCCAGAGAGGTTCTTAATGAGGTACCAGACTAAGAAGTGGCTCAACAGAAAATCCCACCCAAAGGGACTCCCAGTTGGAGAACCTTGAGGGACTCCCAGCTGGAGGATCTTCCAGGGGCTCTGGTCCACCCAATCCATCATGCCGAGGGATGAATGGCACTGGGGTGGTACAAAAATGCAGTGTCATGAACGATCTCTTCAGGGCACCAGGCGACACCCTGAAGTAATTAGCCTTCCCAATATATACGGGGCTCTGTATTGGGTGACTTATTTCCCTGCTACTCGTGGGACCAACATGGACCAAAACAAAGTAACTATTATCAAGGCGGGTGAGAGAGACTCTCCAGTTGAGAGAAATCTCTCACCTGACAAAGAAAAGTCAAGTGACAGAGATTCTCCAGCAGAGAAATCTATCACTAGATAAACAAATGGGTGCAACAGCATCTGGAATTAATAGAATGCACCTGGACACTAAGAAGTTGTCAGGGGCAGCTAGAAGAAGAATCAAAAAAGCTAAAAAAAATGAGTGAGGGCACAGGTAATGTAAACCCACAGAGTAGAGGGGTGGAGGTCCGTACTGATCCAGGGACTTCTAAAAGAACCAGGACAAGTGTGGATACTCCTCCTTTGGATAAAGCCAAACCTGTTAAGAGACCTAGGGGCACTGAACCTGGTGTCACTTACAGGGAAGCTTTGGTCGCTTTTAAGATGGCAATTGTTGAAGAATCCTATCCTGAGAGAAAGCTGATTGGGGAGGACATTCGACCCATTCAGGCTGAGATTCTGAGGAAGATTGATGAGGCGCCAACTAGCGAATCTCTACCTAAACTCAAGTCCTTTTCTCTACAGGATGGGGCTCTGATATATTACTGTGATGGTGAGCAGTCATGTAATTGGCTCCAAAAACATATTCAGGGAGCCAAAATCAAGGAGAGATTAGTTCTCAAAGTAGTAGATCCAAAAGATCTACCTAAGCCAGTCAAGGTGGCCCTTAGGACTCGGGACATTACAACCGATGATCCTAAGGTGCTCCTAAGACGCATCCATAGATTAAACCAGGAGCTGAATATAGAGCACTGGAAAATCATTGACAAGCAGGCATACTCCTCTGGTAAACGCCTAATCTTAATGGTGGACCAAGAGTCTGCTAAGAAGATAAAGGAGCTTGGCATGTCGGCCTATACCGAAATAGACAGGGCCCTTTTTAAGATCCTGTCTGACCCGGAGAGGAAGGCAGAAGCAGACAAAGCGAAGAAGGAAGGCAGCGATGGCGGAGACAGTCCGGAGACGATGGAGATAGGACTCTGGAGGATCCGCATCGGGTACTGCTTAAGGTAAGTGTTGTGGGTTAATGTAATTTTGAAAATAGTTCAAATTAACTTGCAGCACTGTAAGGCAGCTTCAGCCATTCTAAGTAAGAGACTTGTTGAAGACAATGTTGATATTGCTCTCATACAGGAACCTTGGCTTTTCAGGGGTTCAATTAGAGGGATCAGTTGTACTAAGGGCACTATATATAGACCTAGTAATAATAATCCAAGATCATGCATTTATTAAGAATTGGATAAACGCATTGCTTCTTACTGAGCACTGTTCCAGGGATGTAACTACAATCCAAACAACAGTGGAGGAGGCAGGAGAGAGAAGCGTTTTAATACTCTCTTCCGTCTACCTCCCTTACGAAGACTCTGATCCACCATCGATAGGGTGAGGGACCTTGTGACCCACTGCGGAGGAGCACTGATATCAATCCCAGAGGAGAAAAGTTAATGGAGTACTTGGTGAGTACAAACCTTAATATTCTAAATCGAGGTAATGAACCAACCTTTGTAACTTTGTGAAGGGAGGAAGTCATTGACATAACGATAGGGACTAATATTATTGAGAACCTAATTTCAAGTTGGCATGTATCATCAGAGATCACTCTCTCTGATCATAGATCCATATGCTTCAATATCAAAGCACAAGTCACTCTACCAGTGATTTACAGAAATCCAAGGAAAACTGACTGGGACGAATATAAACGAGACCTATCAGCATTGACATCAGGTATCTCAAGGAACATTCGTTCGATATTGGATGTGGAGTTTGCTGTTGATGAATTACAACGGTCAATTCTCCTATCCTATCATCAAAATTGTCAGCCTAAGGGCTTGTGCCTTGGTGGACTAAAGAGTTAAGCAGACTTAGGAAGAAAGCAAGGAAATTATTTAGACTTGCAAAAAGAACTGGTGATTGGGATTCATATAGACAAGCCCTCACCAATTATAACAAAGAAATACATAAAGCCAAAAGGATTTCGTGGAGGGAGTACTGCCAGGAGATGGAGAATGTTCCCAGCAGTGCAAGATTCATGAAACACATGGCAAAGGGTGTGAAAAAAGTTGTGAGCACTATTAAACTGCCTGATGGCACGTACACACAGTCTGGTTCTGAGACGCCCCTGCAACTTGCGAGGGCTCACTTTCCAGACTTTAAGGTAGACAATGACAGCAATTCTGTGAAGGGGCAACCAAATCTGGACCATCTTTCTTTGGACAGAGAGGATTGGAACCTAATCAGGAGCGTAGTCAATGTCACTAAAATATGATGGGCTGTCAAGTCCTTTGGACCATACAAATCGGCAGGCCCTGATTTAATCATTCCTGCATTTCTACAATATGGTATTGATTCAGTTCAATCCCTACTTTGTGGTATTTTTAGAGTTTGCCTAGCCTATGGATATAAACCCATGGCTTGGAGACAAACAAAGGTGGTGTTTATACCTAAACCAGGGCGTCCTAGTTATGCCCAGGCCAAGGCTTATCGCCCCTCTTTTATGCTTAAAACTCTGGAGAGGTTAGTGGATAGGCACATTAGGGATTATGTTTTAATGGAACATCCATTAAACAAGTACCAATTTGCTTATCAAATAGGGAAATCAACGGAAGCAGCACTTCATCAAGTGGTCTTGACTATTGAGAAGGCACTTAATACCAGAGAAATAGCCATTGGTGCTTTTCTTGATATTGAAGGTGCGTTTGACAGGACATCTTGTGATGTCGTGTCGAACGCCCTCTATGGACACGATGTACCTTCACTTCTTTGTGAGTGGATACGTTTTGTCTTACAACATAGGAAGATAACCATGAATCTATGTGGGGAGACGCTGGATGTGTCCACGGAGAGAGGCTGCCCGCAGGGGGGTGTTTTATCACCCCTGCTATGGAACCTTGTAGTGGACACACTTCTTTGCGCACTCAATAGTGATGGTTACTTCACAGTTGGTTTTGCAGATGATATTGCAATAATCATAAGAGGGAAATTTCCTCACATAGTTTTTCAAGTGCTACAAATGGCGCTTAAGTGGAAGCTTGGTGCAAGATGAATAATCTAACTGTTAATCCAAACAAAACAGTATTGGTACCCTTTACCAGGAGAAGGGGGCCTGATTTAACCAGACTCTCTCTCTTTGGTGAAGTAGTGCCCTATTCAACACAAGTTAAATATCTTGGGCTTGTTTTAGACAAGAAATTAACTTGGAAACATCACATGGAATTATGTATTACCAAAGCCTACAGAGTCTTCTGGACATGTAGAGGTATGCTTGGTAAGATATGGGGTCTGAAACTTAGCATAGTGTATTGGATATACACTGCCATGGTGAGACCTATATTCTCTTATGCCGCACTGATGTGGTGGCCTAGAGTTAATTTAAAGGTGTGCAGAAAGGAAATCTGTAAATTACAGAGGACCTTCTGCATTTCAATTATGGGAGCCTTCAAAACTACTCCAACTGCGGCAATGGAAATGCTGATTGGGCTCACACCTCTCCACATACGGATGAAGGCAGAAGCCATGATCGCGTATCACCGTATTTGTCGCCAAACCAAAGTGTCTAATACTGGACATATTAATCATCTCAAGCTTCCTTGGGATAAGAATGTACAACAGATACTCAATATGGGGACTGACATTCTTAAAACAAGATTCAAGTTTGATTTGAAATTTACGGTCTACTATCCACAGCGGAGTGAATGGGAAAGACTGGTAAAACCTCATAATAACAAAGGCCCAATCTGGTATACTGATGGTTCTAGAACCAAATCAGGAACGGGGGCTGGGTTTTACGGTAATGGCACCAAGATTTCTTATAGTCTTGGTACCTTAGCTACAGTTTTCCAGGCTGAGGTTTATGCAATCCTAGCCAGTGTCATGGAAAGCATTAAAAGGAGATATAAGAATAGAAGTGTTCTTATCCTCTCAGACAGTCAAGCTGCTCTTAAAGCACTTGAATCACCAACAATAAAATCAAAGTTCGTCTCAGAATGCCGGGAATCCTTAATGACACTGGCTGAACACAATAAGGTTCAACTTATGTGGGTGCCAGGACACATAGGTATACCAGGCAATGAGAAAGCAGATGAAGCAGCCAAGATTGGCAGTAAAATCCCATTTTTTGGTCTGGAGCCTGTACTGGGAGTGTTCTACAGACCAGTGAAACAGGCTGTTAAGTGCTGGGCTCAAGTAGAACACAAGAACTACTGGAATTCCACTGAGGGTTGCAGACATTCCAAGTTGTTTAGTACAGACCTGGATAACAGCCGGGCAAAATACTTGCGCGGTCTTAGTAGAAAAAGACTTGCATGGGCAACAGGATTCATTACAAGACACTGTGCCCTAAAGTTTAATCTATACAGAATGGGATTGTTTAACAACCCTATCTGTAGTAGATGTCTAGAAGGAGATGAGACTGTTACTCATATACTATGTGATTGCCCTGCTCTTACGAATCAATGAGCAAGTCTTTTTGGCAATCACTTTCCAAAGATAGATGAACTATCGAAAGCCTCAGTTAGCAGTTTCGTTAAGTTCATATCAAGCAACAGACTACTTAACTGATGAAAGGGGCAATAGATCTTAAGGTCACAGTGCTTGGGCATAAAACCCACCCCTTTTCAAACTAGAACTAGAACCATTAACTGTGCTCTTGCAATTTAAATACTGTATATAAATGTAAATAGTTATACACAACCTTAAACATACACTGTAAGATAATGATAATGACATTATTAGGTAATTGTGAACGAATTAGGCAATAAGAATTGTAACATGTGTATTACCTTAGATATTAAGCATAATGGGTGTACTCCCGGCCATCTAAGTTCTAACTAAAAATGTCAGCGAAAAGAAAAATTAAAAACAGCAAATGTTATCAATATGTCTTCTTTCAAACATCACAAAGTGTGTATAAGAAGGGACACGCATATACCGTAGGAAGTGTACTAACGTGTGATACTGCAATGAAAGAAAACTATACATGTGTGTGTGTGTGGAGAGGAAAGAAATAGCAACAGTATGGTGTTAACGTAAAAACATACATGCATGAGGAAGAAATTATCACGACGCAGAACTGGTATGGTAACAAAGAAAACGTTCACTTACATATACCATACTGAGCTGACATCACATGTACTAATAGGTCAGAATTTTTATAAATCATGTATTTTAGTGTTTTCTTTCCATTATTATAATTGTATAACTATTATTATGTCAATCAGTACACCTATACAATAACATATTATGCGTAACATTGTTAGGGTCATTATATATGTATGTTTGTATGTAGTTAAAATCTCGCACAACAAGCAGTGTGATATAACAATGTTTACCACATGATAAGCATGACAACCAATGTTAAGTGTATATAATTTTTGTATTTAGAACCCCTCTCACAAGACATGCAAGACAAGCCAGAAGACTGACAAATGTTATAACCAGGGTTAGGATATTTAGGTGTGCACCTTTTTTTAGGGTAAGTTAAAACTGAGCGGAAAGATATCACAGTGTCAAATTTTGTTCTAGTTGCACAGAGGCATTTGTTCTCGCACCTTTTTCCCTTTTTGGGACCATTACCCCTTTTTGGCACCTTTATCCCATTTTCCCCCAAGTATGCCATTAATCCCCCTTTTCCCCCTTTTTTCTTTTAAGTTCCATTCTAATTTATTCTGTAACTTTCAATTAACTTCTCCTCAGCTTGCTGTGTACGTGCAAATAGTAAGCTTACCTCTTTCAGTAAACGCCATGCGGGAATTGAAAGCGCACCCGCAAAAATGGGAAATAATTGTGTTCGACGAAAACCACTTTCTCTCACTTTACTGCTATAAAGTAGCCCACAATAATGCAAATTGACAATGAGTGATTCTATCCCACCAGAATCAGTAGCCTGCTGTTCGTGAATGTGAGTTTGTTACTGTGAGAGATGTCATCTGTTTGCGTGGAGGCAAAGGCAGGGCACACAGAGACGGCAGTAACCTCACCTGCGCAGTTCCAAGAATTATTAAGACTGGGTTCTGCTCGAAACTACTAGAAATCGCTGAGACTGAAGTTCCAGCATGAATGAGAACATTCTGGTAATTGTTGCGGTGTTATAAGAGAATGTGGACAGCGAATGGGCGCAAGAGTGAGTTGTGTGACAGTCGCATTGTGTTAGCAAGCGAACTAGTGTTAACTCTCTAAACGAGTGTACTAGTACTAGATTTTACCATGCCAAAGGTGTCCAGTGCTCGATTTATTGTTCTGGCTAAGGAATTCAAACAAGATTTCATAGACACTGATGGAGCTGATGTAGATTGAGTCACACCTTTTTACACTCACCTTCACTAATTAAAAGTTATATAAAACAGAAACGTTTTCGAGGGCATTCGTCCTCGTCAGCGACTGGGTGAAGGTGAGTGTAAAAAAGTGTGACTCAATCTACATCATGATGAATACTTCACTGTTAATAATGCTTCTGTTTTTAATCTTTAACTGATGGAACTGTTACGCGATGTACTATTTGTGATTCAGGAATTTTGTTAGATGAAAAACACCAGCGAGATCACATCATACAATGCATTTCCAGCTCTAAGCATCAAATGAACAAGACTCTTCAAGCAAAAAAAAACACGGCAATCTCTATTACAAAATGTGTTTCAACAGAGTTCTTCAAAAAGCCAAAATTTAAAGGAATTAAACATTGATTTGTGTGCAGCTCTTACACAAGCAGGAATTCCACTCAGTAAGGTGAACCATCCTGCCTTCAAGGGATTTCTTGAAAAATACACAAAGATGTCAATGCCCGATGAGAGTACTTTAAGAAAAAACTACATGGAGCCTGTTTACCAAGAAACCATAGAAAGAATCAAGGAGAAAGTGTCTGATTGCGATGTGGGAATCATTGTGGATGAAACCATAGACTCAATGGAACAATATGTTTTGAACATTTTAGTTTTTCCCTTAGCTGGGGAGAAAGTTAAGCCCATGTTGTTAAAAATGTACGAGCTGCAGAAAGCCAATGACAGTACAGTAATGCAATCCATTATGGACTTCTGCCAAAAACTCTGGCCTACAGGTATCGAGTGTGAAAAACTTCTTCTTGTGGTTACGGAGCAGGCTCCATACATGGTTTCAGCTGTTAACCAATTGAAACCTTATTTCCTAACTTGAAGCATGTGACATGCTTGGCTCATGCCCTTCACAGGGTTTGTGAGTCCATAAGGAATGAATACAACATTGCAAATCAATTCATCTCTGCCCTGAAGAAGATTCTACTGAAAGCTCCGAGCCATGTTGTTTACTACAGAGAAATCACTGGCCTGCCCCTTCCAAATTTCCCGGTCATTACTCGCTGGGGATCTTGGATTGAGTGTGCTGCTATGTTGTATGAGAATTTTGACAAAATTAAACAGTTTGTGCTTTCTTTGGATCCATCTGACACAGGTGCAATTTCCAAGGCACAGAAGTTCTGTTACCGGAGAAAATACATAATTTGCAGACAGAACTACAGTAGAATCTCATTAGCACGTTTTTGCAGAGACCTAAGGATTTGGACATCATAGGCGAGAAAATGTGTTAACGAAAATGCAAAATATGCAATTTAAGAACATAGTTATGTAATAAAATCTAATAATTACTACGTCTCCATGGGTAATTGAAATCAATTTTGAGTACAATCCGTGTTGAATTCAATATGTGTTCAAATGGATTTGGATACACAAAACCTGAGAATAAATAATTCAAGCTTTTATGTTGGTCAACTTGGATTTTTGAGGTTATGAGTGTTTTTGAGAAAATAAATTGTGAATTATGGAAGCGACAAGAGTGGCCTTGCTGTGCGTTTTATTACACATGTCATAACAATTTCCGCTAAAAAAGAAAAAAAAAAAATTATGAGCATGCATCATGTTACAAGTACAATAGGCGAATGTATCTTTGGCGTATTCAATACGATTTGAATATGGTGTTTCCATGCAACAAATTTCGTTCTGATCCTCTTCTGATCCAATTTTCCAAGAGGAAAGTTTGGTTTTTGCATTTTTCCCTTCTTTAAAAGCAGTTTTAATCGATTTAGGTTTGCTAACAATTGCGTTTAAGGTTGACGAAGGAATGTTTAACTTCTGCACTATATCCACATGTTTCATATTTGGATTGTGATCTATTTCAAGGATTTTCAGTTTTTCACTATTGGTTATTTACTACACTTTCAATTTTCCAAGAGGAAAGTTTGGTTTTTGCATTTTTCCCTTTTTTAAAAACAGTTTTAATCGATTTAGGTTTGCTAACAATTGCATTTAAGGTTGACGGAGGAATGTTTAACTTCCGCACTATATCCACATGTTTCATATTTGGATTGTGATCTATTTCAAGGATTTTCAGTTTTTCACTATTGGTTATTTACTACACTTTCTTTTTTGCATTGCAAATGAAAAGTTAAAATACAATCTACGTATGTTTGGTCAACACTCAACAGTAGAAACTATCGTTGGCGTTTACCACGCCAAGGTAAAGCATTCTCTATCCCGCAAACACAAATATTTACATACATGCATGTGATTGGCTGCCGGTATCCACCCCGTGACTGAGGATTGACCAAAGTAGCCAATGAGGACGTCAAACTTTGAACGTGTTAAGCGCCTTCTCCCACTGGAGCGATCAAGGATTGGCCAAAACAGTGAATGAGGACGTCAAACTTCAAACGTAATAAGTGGGACCGGGAAAACGCATTAAGCAAACGTTATTTATTACATTTGGTGATTTGGTACCGGGACTTTTATAATTGAATGTAATGCACGGGAAAACGTGTTAATGAGGAATGTGCTAACGAGATTCCACTGTATATTGTGTCCATAGTTACAAGTACCTGCCTGCAGCTATTAAACGATTGGAAGAACACGGCCTGGAAAAGGAAAAACAATGAGATATTTTTACTTCCGTGAGGGAGCAGTTATATGACTTTGCCAAAGGCAAACTTGAATCTAGTCTTCAGAAGAATCCAGACATTGAGGAATTCGCCACATCTGTAGAGTTGCCATTCCGAGTGAATACAAGGTTTGCCCCACTGGTTTCTGTGGATGTTGAAATAAGCTTTAGCGTCTACAAAGACATTCTATCTCCTAATAGAAACAAAGCCTTACTTTTAAAAATGTGGAGATGCTTAATGTCTTGAAGTACAACAGCTTCAGTTTTTTCCTTCTTTTGATGAGTGATAATTTTATGTACTTGTTTGTAGTTCAATAAATTAGAATAGAGGAAAGAGAAATCGTTAAATTAGTTAAGGGAATGCACAACTGAAATTAACCCAAAATTTTAAAAAATCTATAAAAAAAAGAAAAACAAAATTATCTTCCCAAAAATTTCTCCATTGTTTGTTGTTTTACAATCCACTTTTATTTTTGACCTAGCGAATGCTTCAGGATCGTTACAAGACTTTTTAAATACCCTTGCACATTTGGTTGCTAGCTGTTTAAATTTTTAAAACTTCATTTTAAGGCATTTCTTATTTTCAGCATTCCTGCATATTCAAAATGTTCCACATGATGTAGTTTTCATCCATTCATATTGACATTTTTTATGCTTATTTCAAAAACCCAAATAAATAATACTGTCATATTAATTTTTCTGTGTAATGAACAGTTCTTGCGCTACTAATTTTTGAAGATAACAATGTATCCAAAAAAAATGAAAAAAAAAAAAATGCAAATACGAAACTACAAAACTTTTTTTTCTCTTAAACCAAGAATGGTAGAAAGAACATTATATGACAGATTGGTAGTTCCTTGACATAGAAGCAACAAGATTTTTTTTTTTTTTTGAAAAATGCATCATGTGTTGCATTTTGCATATACCTATAATTTCATATTTTGAAAATGAATAACTTGAAAACTAATTAAGATTTTGGATTGAAATTCACAAAAGAATTATATCTAAAGAAGACTGGCATGTGGTTAAAATTTCAGCCCAATTGAATGGATAGTTTAGAAAATAGCAATTTCTGTTGTGCATCCCCTTAAATAAACCAGCACCTTATTGTCCCTTTTTTCACCTTATTTGAGCACCTTTTCCCTTCCTTTTTTCATCTGAAATTTGCACCTAAAAATCCTAACCCTGGCTATAACACTAGAAATAGTAACAAAATTAACGTCCCACATCATAGACTTACAACAACACCAAAGGGTTTCAAAGTAATAGGATTAAAATTGTATAATAGCGTACCACAGAAAATAGCAATTCTAGCAGCTGCAAAATTTAAACAGAAGACATATGACTGATTAGTTACAACTCCATATTATTCCATTCAAGAGTTTTTTTTGAGGTTAATAATAATAGCACTCTGAACAGATAGAGTCCATATATAAAAATAATAATATAACATAAACCATTCATTTTGGCATTGTATAGTGTACACCTATAATCGGTGGCAATTTATATTAATATTGTACTTTAATTGTAACCAATTTGGCATTGTTTTAGAGTATATCCATAAATCGGTGGCAATTAATATTTATTAATACTATACTTTAATTGTATCTAATTGTTGTATATACTTCTGTATTTATCATTTGACAATTACTGTTGTACTATATGTTTAGCTTCTTGTATATAGCACTGAATTTGACATCTATTGCTGTACAAAGCCTAATGACAATAAAATATTTTATATTATTACTATTCTGTATAAGCTACATCATAGCAAGAGGAACATCTCAGTCACCGTGCTGCAGCATACTACTAGCAACCTACAAAAACACAGCAGCAGCAGCAACAACAATACATAGCAGTCTCTGCCCTTCAAGCTCCATGGTCTCTATATAATGGAAACAATCCTCCAGCCCTGAAAAAATATTACCCACCATGAGGTACATTTCAAAGTCCTTTTGCAAACTTTGGTCAAGCATTGGTGCTGATTTAATCTGTGCCTGTGAACCCAAATGCAGGTCAGATTTATCCCAGAAGATTGTGGAAACAGCCTACAGAAAGGACTAGTTTTGAAGTCATAAATAGTCCTTACACCTGTAATTAAATCACCTAATGGTAACGCTGAGTTTTTATGAATATTCCATGCTATGGCCTCTTTTTAGTCAGGATGTAGAACTTATTACATCATTACAGATCTTGCAGCATATGCTATATTCTGTACAAGCTACATCATAGCAAGAGGAACATCTCACAGCCACCGCTGCAGCATACTACTAGCAACCTACAAAAACAGCAGCAGCAACAACAATATAGCAGTCTCTGCCTTTCAAGCTCCATGGTCTCTATATAATGCAAACAATCCTCCTGCCCTGAAACATTATTACCCACCATGAGGTACATTTCAGAGTCCTTTTGCAAACTTTGGTCAAACATTGGTGCTGATCTAATCTGTGCCTGTGCAACCAAATGCACGTCAGATTAATCCCATGTTAGAAAACTGATCTTGGTTGTCTCATAATGAAGATTGTGGAAGCAGCCTACAGAAAGGACTTGTTTTGAAGTCATAGACAGTCCTTACACCTGTAACTAGGTCACCTAATGGTAACACTGAGTTTTTCATAAAACCAAGCATTCAGATCCACTGTAGACTAACTAGCAGCATAACACCTACTAATGAAAGTGTGCAGACAGATGAGTAACCAAAAATTGCATGACTGAAAGTAATGTTACAATTAATAAAACTGCTGCTGTTTCAGACCATTCATTACGTGGCAGTGGCCTCGATAAAAGTTACTCTCCTCAGAGAAGTGCTCTCCACAAGCCGTTTTATCATGCATTAAGAATAAAATTACTTCACCTGCACCTAAAAAGCAAGGCTGCAAAAAGAGAAATAAAAGAAGCATTTCCAAAGATCCATAATCAGCAGAACATAGTCCCAGAAGAAGTATGGCCTCCAATGGTCTAGAATCAGCAGTACATATTAATCCCAGAAGTATAAGCTCCAATGATCTAGAATCACCAGAATATGTTAGGTGCCAGAAGGAGCACAAGAATAAATGAACATGACTATAGAGAGAAAAATTGTATATGGCACAAAAGTAGATACACGTCATGAAGTTTTCTTAAAATAAGCTGCAAGCATTAACTAGTGGACACTGTGGACCAGTCTATTAGTTGCTTTACGAATTAAGTGAAATTAAAATATATTCAAACAATATATATATTACCTTCAAGAGATGTTGTCTTCATGGACTTTACATAATCCCCAAAGATTTTTCAAATAAAGGTCCCTAAAAAAAGGTGCTAGTTCAGATAAGACAAAATGTTGGGAGTGGCCAAGCCTGCCATTACTCTAGCTACCAATAAGCTCTGGCAATTATTGTAGAAATCGTATACATTATATGGTCTAGTACAAAAAATATGTTTAAATCCATTGTATAGGCTTATTAGCAATGTAAATTTTGTCTGATCTAACTTTTTTCATAAGCCTGACTCGTTTCATGTTAGTTATGCCAAGTGTTTTGTTTAAGAGATCACACAGAATTCTTAAGTTGCAAATCTGCCAATCCCTCCCCAGCACATGAGTGGTACCCACAGTGCCATAAATATCGTGATACTTTTCTGGAGTAAACATTTCTGAGTGTTTCCTGAGTTGCTTTTCCAAAGTCCCAAAAAGCCTGTCTGCAGACAGAAAGGAATGCCTTGCAAGAGCATGGACCACGTGTGCATTCCTATCCTGCCCACCACATCCATCAGCGAATAGTCTTATGAGGGAAGTGTTTTGACCTTGAAAATCATAATTGGTAAGAACACCAGTTAAAGCTGAAGCTACTTCCACTGCTCCTCTTTTTGCCTGATTTTCTGCAGCAATAAAAGTTGGGACTTGTGGTACCAATGTCAGTAATGCACAAAGGTAGCAACAAAGCTGCCGCACATAATATGAATTCCCAATGCATAATTTGGGCAGTGGCTGCATTTGTTGAAGATCAAAACATAAAAGACAAACTGTTCCCAGGATTCCTTTTCATAAGCTTGTGGAATGCTTTGGCTTTTAATTTATGAGCAGTTAATTCTGCTTGTAGCTCCAATAATCTTTTTTTTTTATGTGTCAGCATTTTCAAGTTGGTGTTTCACTCTAGAGCAGAAACTACAAACCAGCATATGTCAACTGGGATAGGAACTTCCGGTATAGCATCGATGTTCTCGCATCGGGCTCCCGAAAGGTACATTTTGAGCGCTGCACACGAGTTCACTTCAAGTCGCTGTCAAAAGATGTCTCTCTTTTCCAGGTTTCAACCGATGAATAGCAAGTATTCAATGATACCAATTGCCATTAATATAGCAGCTTTGTAGTATCAACAATACAGTCGAAAACACTAAAATAAAAGAATAAAACCAATGATAGAATTTGAATTAATTCCACGTATTCACAAATTTCGGACCTGGATTGGCACATTACTGCCTTTATTGACAGTCTATTCCCTAGTAAATGCAGTATATGTTGGCAACCTTGATGGGATGTTCTGCAATTTGAAACAAGGATCAAAGGGATAATATGGCTGCAATTTCATAAGATCAAAATGTATAAATATCTTATGAATGAGAAATGTGCTGTTCGCGGTTGCCCTATTACAGGGAGGAATACAGAGTTTAAACTGTTTCGTTTCCCGAATAATCCTGAAAGGTAAGAATCCATTCAGAACAGGAGAATAGGTATAGAAACAATAATTTAAGTGGTGTGCATTTTTTCCACATGATTGTAACTTTTATGAAGAATATATTCTAAAGCAGGTTACATATTATATTGTGCAAATTAAATTATCTAATACAAAAATTAGCTAATAGAATATTTTTAATGAAACCAGCGTTTAGGTTTTAATGCTGGATTTATATCTCGTAACCAGAGTACAGAAGTATGTGGCATCAGCTCTAATGTTTTGTTTTATTGTGTTATGCTTTTGTTCGAAAGGTATCATCTGTATCATAGTAGGCAAAGCTTGGAGAAATAGTACACACCATACAACATGTGTCAAACACCAACACATGTAATGAAAGTATAACCCCCACCCCATCACCTTTAGTGCATTTATTTTATTTTAACAACCACCCGGTAGTGGATATTAAAACTCCCGTTTTAAGTAACCACCATTTACAACGTGTAAAGTTAAGCACATATCTACAATATGGAATTTAAAGTTTTCTCCCAAGCTATATGGAGAGGAAGTATTAATAATATTATCAATAATTAATAATTTTAATTCCTCTTTGATAATTTAACATTTTTGGTACTGCCTAGTAGCTTTAGACTTCTTAATGTTATAGTGTACCTATAATATATATTGTGGCATATGCACAGATAATAGGATACATGACTCTCTGGGCACCGAGATCCGAGACGGCAGTTTGTCTGGGAGTAGGGGTAAGTCAGGGGGAACTAAGTCTTAGGGAAGGGATAGCGTCAGTGACGCTTGAGTGTTGGCGTGCGTTTGAGAGGCAGTCAGTAAGCAAGCCCCGAATAGGAAAGATGTAGAACTGCTTTCTTCGTGCTCAGGCACGATGGCCTCGTCGACAGACAATGGGCTGAGAATGTAAGTACTGTAATCACTCTTTATATATTAAACTTTCAGCCATCTACTCTTGGGAGTCTTAATTATGGTAGTGTAGTGTCCTTCCTCTCCCTAAAGCCAGGTATTATTTTAGAATAGTAAGTATGATTTGTGTCGTTAACTTAGCTGCGTTCCCCATCGTAGCCTCGCCATGTGCAGATCTTGTTTAATTTACCGGTGCCTTTTGCTAAGCGAGTGCCTACCCTTCTGTTTCTGAGTAGTATTTTGTAGAGAGGCTACGACAGTTGGTGGAGGCGCCGGGTATAGTTTGGTTTTTGTGAGATTTTTAAGTACAAAATTTTTTTTTTCCCTCTGAAATGTAACGGTTTGTGGTCCTCCACGTGGTCGCTAAAAATCTAAATTTGTTTCTAAATTTGTTTGGCTACGACAATATATAGCATACTAAAGTTTGGAGTGTTACCTTTATAAAAACTATGCTAAACTGAAATTTCTATTATGTAATTAGGTATTAAAAAACTTAGCAGCACTTACACTTATAAATATCTCTTATGTAGAATCTAGCTATCAAGGGATAAATTTTATCAGCTTGGTAATAAAATGCAATATGCAGGTACATGATAACAAATTTCGGAGATTGTTATGCTGATTTACAACCGTTTGATTAATTTGCATGTATATTGTTTGTCTTAAGGCAGTTTCACAAATCTGACATCTTAAATATTGCAAACAAGTATCATTTTAAAACTTTGGTTGCTGTTCAGTTAACCACAGATGTCTTAGTTGAACTGAACAAGATTAGACCCTCTGCATATAAACATGTAGATATTCTCATATGAAATGTAATGCTGAGCTACCTATTCAAACTTTTTATATACAGTACTTTTAATGAATATATTCTTGAGCTTTGAACCAAATTTTTAAGCAGAATGTTACAAAGTTAAAACTGATTTTTGCTCTATTGTGTTTGAATGAATTGTCAGTGATTGCATACCATTACAAAACACATTGAATTTAATTTCATCCTTATTACCTTCATCACTTTACTGTAAATGTTATGGTGCAGTAGATACATTTCTCTATAGATAAAAAATTGGATGTCTCCATGAGATTCTTCCACTGCTTACAATGGCATATTTCTTGCTTAATGCTTTCTTAGATGTTTCTGAATCCCTTAACACAACCTTAAAAGTTCCTTTTATAAATAATATGCTTTAACTTTGCATGTCTTCTACTCATTGCATGTGGTTTGTATATAGTCTCCGAGTTCAACGCAGAATAATTAATTTTGCTCTGCAGCATGTTTGCATTAATGAATTGTTAGCCACTCAGAGCTGGTGTATGTATAATAACGCAAGTAGACTTCTAATTTGCAATTATAAAACAATGTGGTATGTGATGAAGTCGTAAACTATAACACATCCAAAATTATCATTCCTGAGAGAAAAAGGCACAGTAAAGTGAACTTACAGGAGATAATGTGTATATCATGTAGAAACATTGTTGCTCTGTGCTTTTCAGAAGCTTATTCATATTTAATTTCAGGTATTACATATGGGCCCACTTCTCAAGAAACCCAAACCTGCAGGCAAAGCAGAGGAGGGTGGCTTACATGTGTGGGTGTCATTTTGAACCTCAGCAGTTCCGCGATGAACTACATCAAGTTTTGAGGCAAGGCGCAGTGCCATCATTAAGACCTGGGCAAGCATCTCCAAAGCCAGTGTCAGCTATTCATACCTCAGCTGAAGTAAGCCAGGTGAATACTGATCATGTGGATATTTATCCATCCTGCTCTTCCTCTTCTAAACCCCAAATGAGTGACACCAAACCTTCCTGTGCTGTCCATCTTTTTGGATCCCAGCACTCTTCTGATGCTGCCTCAGATGTTTTAGCTACACCGCTTGATTTCTCTGTCTGTGAAAATGTTCTTTCAGGTGTACCTGCAGGTAGTACACCTCTAAGTACATCTCAGTCAAAAAGGAGGAGTGCAGTTTTAGCAGAAATTTGTGTGTCTAGGCAGGAGGAGTTGACTCCAAAAAAAAATTTCTTTTTGGCAAATTAAGAACACAGAGGAGGAATTATTTGAATCTCAAAAGGAAATTTCATGACCAGACATTGACTTTGAAAGAGCTCAATAGTAGGATAAAAAGCACAGAATTAAGAATGTTAGAGTTTCTCTCAAAGTCCATGTCTGCAACTTCTGCCAAATTTTTGGCTGCACAGATGAGAAATGCAAAGCGGTCACCAAAAGGTCGAAGGTGGACTGAAGAAGAGAAGCTACAATCCCTAGTCTTTTACCAACGTTCCCCAAAGGGTTATAATGCTTTTAGGGCCTTATTTCCTTTCCCATCCAAGAATACCTTACGCACCCTGCTATACCGCATTCCTTTCTTCCCTGGCATAAATAGCCATATGTTCAGTGTTTTGCATCAGACTGTTTCTCATTTTGAGGAGCTGGATTGTATATGCTCCCTAATGTTCGATGAGATGTCCATTAGGGAACATCTAGATTACAGCTCTAAGTCAGACAGGATCATGGGCTATGAAGAAAAGGGCATAGTGGGTGTTTCCAATGTGGTAGCAAATCATGCACTTGTATTCATGGTCCAGGGCCTGCGCAAAAAATGGAAACAGCCTGTGGCATTCTATTTCAGCAGAGGCCCTGAGAAAGCTGAAGTTCTAGTGGAGATCTTAAAAGAAGTGCTCGAAGCTTGCACTAATGCTGGATTGCATGTTATGACCACTGTCTGTGACATGGGTACCAATAATGTAAAGGCAGTGAAAGCTATGGGCAGCTCTTTTGAGAATCCAGTCTTCTCATACAGAGGTCAAGAGGTGGTGACACTATTTGATCCACCCCACCTCTTGAAATGCACACGAAACAGGCTTCTGGAGTCTGATGTGCTGCTGTATGAGGAGATTGGAGGCGAGCCTGTGTCACCATTGAACGCATCTTGGAAAGATATTCATGATGCTTTCATGCTTGATGAGCCTAGTCCCTTTAGGCTCCTACATACTGTCACAAGACAGCATTTAGAACCTAAAGGAGCCTCTAAGATGAAGGTCAAATTGGCAGCACAGGTGTTTAGCCAGAAAATGGCAGGTGCCATTTACTCCCTTGTTGCCAATGGTAGGTCTTAATACTAAAAATGCAGCTCATAACTAATGTTTAACAGCTTTATGTAAATGCAGGTAAACTGCTAAATTACATCAGCTGGTATCCATAAGAGTTATAGCAGACTTTTATTGCATCTGTGTAATTCATGCATGAGCTAAATAAAGGTATAATGCATAACATATTGTGCATTATACCTTTATTTAGCTCATGCATTCATTATACTATTGCTATAGTAGTTAATTTCTCCTTCAATAGATAATTGTTTAAAACTTATGTTCTTTTCCAATGCTTCATTGATACAGCTTCAAGTAAATAAACCATTAACTTCGATAATCTGCTACAGAAGGAGAACTAAGCATCTTAGCAGAGCATAGAGATTGCAATATTCATATACTGCTTCTTTATGGCTAAATAACTAATTCATAGAAACAGAAACGTCATTGCGGTGATAATTAAACTTGTGATAATTAACAATGCTGCCTTCATTTTTGTGAAATTATAAAATTTGGATCCAGCATAAGTGCAATTTATCAAAGCTGGATAAATCCAGTTGTCACACTTCCTATTAGCAAGAATATAATGTGGTAATGCTGCAAGACTCTCATTTGTTGACAGTCTTGTGGCGCTCAAGGAGAGTTAATTTCATTTGAAAATTTGCAATTTATCAAAGCTGGATAAATCAGTTGTCACACTTCCTATTAGCAAGAATATAATGTGGTAATGCTGCAAGACTCTCATTTGTTGACGTCTTGTGGCGCTCAAGGAGAGTTAATTTCATTTGAAAAGAATCTTTGAAAATTTTGCAACCTTTGTCAGGGTAAATATAGAGCATAAAAATGCAAAGATTTTGTTTTAGTGCCATGTATTACTTTGTGCTTTATATTTATAAAGAAAATGTGTGCATTATTGTATAAAGAATATGGGATAGCTATGAATTTGACTTTATAGGTATTTTTCAATTATATTTGGTTCCAGATTTCCACAAACATGTAAAGAGCTAAATATACAAGAACATTATTTTTTTAAGCTCAGTTAAGCTCTCTTCTAATAGGAACACAAATGGAAAAATTATAAATGCAAACATGTGGTAATAAATAATAAAATAAAAATTGTAAATAGGAAAATTTGTTCTAAGAATTTTCAATTCACTTTGGGTAAAGATGAACATATTCTCTTCTGATGTTGCTGTTCTTAAAAACCACGAGTGCACATTTCCAGAACATTTGTCTGATGTAATTATAAAAATTAACAAATATTGTAATTCCTACTTTATTTATTCTGCAATAGAGGGGTGGGAATATGTTAATATGTCATTGAGATCTTACATATTGGGGTGTTACTACATTTCTGTAGCAAGTTATTGTGTTTCTTAGGCAAAACACCAAGACCAACTGCAGTTGGGACTGCAGCACTTTGTTCGTTTATGAACAAACTGTTCGATAGCTGCAATGGAGTAACAAGGGAGGCAGGAGGCCCAGGAAAGCTAAGATGTCGTGTAGACCTCAGCAGGGAAGAATTGCACCTCCAGTTTTGGGATCAAGCTGTTGCCAAAGTTAATGGTTTACAGTTTCTGAAAAGGTCTGCTGACAGTGGTGAAAGTTACGGTTCCAGCAGCTTACGTCATAAAGTATTCCGTCCACCATCTCAAGATGGCTGGATTGCAACCTTGAATGGTATGCGGATTTTATGGCATAAGCTGAAGGAAAAGGGCTTCACCTTTCTTGAAACCAGAACCCTCAACCAGGATCCTGTTGAGCACTTGTTTGGTTGCATTCGATCTTGCTGTGGATCAAATGACAACCCAACGGTGGTCCAGTTTCTGACGGCCCTTAAGACAGCCATTGTCAATGGTCTGGCTTTTAGGGATCTCAAGGGTTTAAACTGTGAATTGGAGGAAAACCCTGGTGAGGTTTTAAACAATCTTCACAGCTTTGTTTTTGCTGAACCAGAATCTGCTGCAAATCAGGATACGAGCCCTGCTTTGCAGCAGGATCCTCCAAATCCGAGTTTAATGGCTGAGGTGGTTGACTCATTTTCAAATGCAAAGGTTTCAGGATACATTGCCAGCAGGCTTCTTCGCCATAACCCCTGTAGTAAATGCCGGATTGCACTCACAACAGACATAATGGAGAATGGCACTTGGGCATATATTTCCAAGAGTATGACGAAGGAGCTACAGTTTTGACATATCCGTCTGAGGATTTATGTAGAACTGTAGCTCTTGGTAGTACTCTTGTGGAAGAAATGCTAAGTACCAGCAGCCATTTGCCTGGTGTGAGGCACCGTGCTACAGAGATTATGCATGGAAACGTAAACTTTGCTTGGATTGGGGATGTATGTGTGGATTATGCATCATCCATGAAAGATGGCATTGTTAAGATCCTCACACAACTGTGTGTGCATTGGTGGTGCAAGAGGCAGAACAGGATGCTGGGAAGTAGAGCTCGCCACAGAGCTACTGCACGACGTCTTAGGGTGTTTCAACATCATTAATGCAGTCTAAGTTTTATTCTAATTAATACTTGTGACAGTATGGTTTGTATGTGCACTTCTAGTGTCTGTCAAGTATGCACCATGAATATGTTACTTAGTTTCTTTAATATTTGGACACCTAAGCTTTGCTCATTTATGACATAGCCTGTCCTGCCCTGAACAAGAGTTAGACATTGTAAAAATTGCTTTTTTCTTCATTGTTAACTAACTCCATATCATTAGCATCCATAAAAGACAAAAATACTTATACACTTGCTTTTTAATTTCATAGGCATTTCATTTCTGTTTGCATGCCATCACAAAACTTCAGTTTTCACTTTGTAATACACATCAATGCCTGTTTTAATGCAGTATACTTTAGCAATATGACTAATTGGGTAAAAACTGTGAGCTAATTTCGATTCAACAATGCATCTTTTACAACATTCCCAGGCATTGACAAGTTTTAAGCTTTCAGAACTATCTTGAAGATGAAACCCATTATCCCCAAAATCCCTTTTCAGCAAAATTTCATCAAAATCATGTTCCATTTCAAGATCCAGAAATACATATTAACTCATTTAATAGTATGGGATTTAGTTACCACAATGCTATTCTTTTCTTATATATAATATATAAGATCCAGTTTTTTTCTTAGTTCAAAGATATGTATAGAAACCAGGATGTGGCATTGCCTCACCTATCAGATCTGCAGTCAAAGGCATACAAAGAACAATGGATCTGACTGTACAAGATAATATTTATGGATTATTTAAATTTGCATGTAAATGCTTGGATTGTAATATAACCTGGTTTTGCTTTTTCTACTACAAAACAACATTTGGTGGGTGTTTAGTTTCCTGAAAGAGTTGTATGATAAAACAATCATACGTTCATTGTGTTTACAAATTAAAGTTTGCAAAAGCATATCTTTATAGTACTTTCCCCATTTTTCCTGCAGTATGTATTTGACATTCCCTGCTTTACTTACGTTACGTGCTACATTGGAGACTCTTATTACTAATTTATTTACATGTATATTGTTGACTTATTTACTCCAGTCACCTTCACTTCCCAAAAGGTAGTGCATCCATATAATTATGTGCATTGGCATGCAGGCAATCTAGCAGCATGTATTTACAAAGTTACACAAATTTGCATTTAATCCACAGTATTTTGGCAGTGATTATCAGTTTATATTTTGTAGATTACGTAATCTAAATAAAATGAAATGAGGATGAATAATATACAGACATGCGTTTGTAGTGTTTCCTATCATTTGTTACAGGGAAGCCTAATTGGATTTTGAACCACCTGCTTTGGGTAGTAACATGCAAGTTATACATTGTATACAGTTTCTGAGTTACTTGCATATGATGTCCATGTGCATCTCTTAAATAAAGCAATCTACCCTAAGGTATGTGAACATTGTCACACAGAACCCAGACACCCATAAATAGCATCTGCCAGATTATTATTGGTGGTGGTGGTATAAAAATGAAGCACATATTAACTTGATTTGTTTCCCTTTGCATTTTGAAATCCACCTTTCTGATGCTTTCGTGTTCCCTTAGAATGCTTGCTGACAGGCACAGAACCCTCCATAATGCACTATAAAGATGGCCTCTTCACAGCTCAATCAAAGAAAAATTAACACCATACAGTACTCTTAATAATGCAATTGACAGGGCACTCTCATTTACCCATTGTCAGTAATATGCCTTTTAAAATAAGGATAGTTGCATCCAAAATGGGTTACTATGTTGGTATTCCTTACATCAATCAGAACAGTAATTAAGTTGACCGCTTTCACTTTGACTTTAAAAAGAATAACTATTTGTGTATAATAATATATCATTAAAAAGTTGACAATGAAAACAATCCATTATTAACAAGTCAACAATTGAAGTCTTTTGCAGATGGCAAAAATCTTGGCTGGTTTCATAAATTTGTAGATTTAATGTGGTTTGAATCGATGGACAGAATTCGTTCGGAACCAGACAGATGATTTGAAACTGCTTTTAAACAGGTTAAAATCATGATTTGATCCAAATCTAATCTGTAGTCCCATAAGGGCATCTAAAAGAAAGTGAATATGAAACAAAAAGGCTTAGGACAAAATGTGGACTTAACGCATTGATTCGGAGCTCTTCATCTGTAGTAGGTGTTGCAAGAGTGATGTGTTTGTCCAGAAATATGTCTTCAAAAGCAGTTGTAACTAATTTTGCTATTTTAAGTGAAACAGGTCACTGCCAAAACCTAAAATTATTGGCACAGAGGAAGTATACCTAAATAGAATGTGCTTCATTCAGATTTGTAGGCTACTGTTTTCAGAAAAATAGCATATGCTAACAGTGCATTTAACCCTTTGCAACGCATAGCGTAGAAAAGCATAGTGAAATGATAAACGCCCTGCTACGCATAGCGTAGTAGAACGTAGCAAATGTTTATCGTTTCATTAGGTTCTGCTTATGCTGACCTCATCTTTTAGGAGCTGTGTCAATGTAAATGTACTCCTGCTGCATTGTTCCAGCAATTTTGCTAGCCAGAATGTAATAGCAAACCATAAATAGCACTGTTTACAGCCGGGTGCAGTTGTATAAGTAAGCAGCTTCCTGTCACATTTATAGCCATATCAGTACCATGGAGGCTGTTCCAAGTACATCACGGTCTAGAAAACACTGTAGTGAAAAGGTATTGATAACAGATAAGGATATACTTGCAGCAGTTTACAAGGAATTAGATCGCAAAAGTAGCTCTGACAAATCTTGGTTTGGTGAGTTAGTGGAAGACAGTGATAAGGAACAAAGTGACAGTGAGAGTGCTGAGATACAGGTAGCAGAACAGGGAGCTAAAGTTAGTGAAAGGCAAACTAAAACTAAAGCAGTACCGGCACAGTGGACCTCCAATTTGACTTGGACGGACTTGTGGTACCAATGTCAGTAATGCACAAGGTAGCAACAAAGCTGCCACACATAATATGACTCCCCAATGCATAATTTGGGCAGTGGCTGCATTTGTTGAAGATCAAAACATAAAAGACAAACTGTTCCCAGGATTCCTTTTCATAAGCTTGTGGAATGCTTTGGCTTTTAATTTATGAGCAGTTAATTCTGCTTGTAGCTCCAATTATTTTTTTTTTTTTATGTGTCAGCATTTTCAAGTTGGTGTTTCACTCTAGAGCAGAAACTACAAACATTTGTTTCAAGGTCATCAAATCCCAGAATGAAATTTGTGAGAATATGGTATAAAGGAACCATTTTTTTACCTTTGGAGTGTCTCAAACTTGAGCATTGTACATGTCATACAGCTTATTAATGTTTAACTCTGAATGAAGATGCATTCCTTTAGTTTTCTTTCTTGAGTAATGGATCTCTCTGCCTTTGAGTTTGGAAATGAAGCTGATTCACACTGCTTCTTTTGTGCATACATTTGGCTTTTGCGATCTCCCCCTCTCTTTTCAGTGATAGGTTAGCACGGCAATAGCAAACATGCAATAGTGTTTCCTCTACTCTGTTCAATGTTAAATAAAGCTCTGAAAAGCTTAGAGAAAACTGGAAATTCTTTATCATTAAATCCAACCTTGGTATGTGATGAATGTAGAACTAGTATTCTCCACAATCCTAGGACGTGGCCATTTAGGAGCTGTTGTGTGCATCCTAGATCCCAGGAGTTGAACTTGCTGTAATTTATTATGATGATTGAGGACTTTGTTGAATGAGGTAGAAAGCTGGAATACTGCAACATTTGTATCTTTCCTCCTTGTGTATATCTGGATCCTTGTCAGTGTATCTGAAACATAATACAAGTATTTTAAAACATTATTATCTAATTATAGGCATTTAGATGTTAACAATGACAAATTTATGGATCAGTAGACCTAAAGTGCTACATTACTTGAGTGAAGCAAACACTGCTTACTATAATAATTGTGGAGTGCTAAGCTAGCTGTCGAAGAGAGAGGATGTGTGAGTAGTCAGTGGAAGGAAAAAGGGAATAAGAGACAATGGGAGTAAGCATTGAAGTATACAGAAGAAGAATCAGAGCTTTCAATAACACAAAGTGAAGTGAGAATAAAATGAAACAAGGCTTAGAAGAGATGGTAAATATATTTTTTTTACTTAGTGTAACAGCCACTTTATTGATAATTGGCAGAGTCGTAATTAACCCCAGACCTAATGGGAATCAGGCTGTCATGGAGGAAATTTTGGATAGAATAAAGAACATGGATGAGAAAATTGGTACTAAACTGAACGGGGTGGAGAAAGAACTAGCGGAAATTAAGGAAGAAATAAAAAATGAGGTACAAGATATGAGAGTAGAGGTACAGAACGTTAAGAAGAGAGTAGAGTTTCTGGAAGAGAGACATAGAAGGTTCAACATAGTCATTGCTGGATTAAAGGAAAGGAGGGGTGTATGGTCCACACAAGAGGTCAAAGAAATTTCGGAAGAAGATTGGAAATGGAGTTACAGGGTTGGGAGATTGCCAAAGCCTTCAGAGTGGGAAAGCAAAGATGAGCAAGATTGATAGTGGTGCAATTTCTTGTGCAGTTTGAGTATTAAGTGTTGAAGAAGAAATTAAAAGGAACAGATAGTTTTATAAACAAGGGTTTATCTGTGGAACAACGCACTAGGAAGAAGAAACTTATACATCAAATGAAGAAAGTGAAAATGGAAGTGAGATAGGCATATATTCGGAATTTAAGGTTGTGGATTGATGGTAAAGTAGTGGATTCGCAAGAAAGTGACACAAGATACACCAAACCGTGGGAGCAGGAAATTACTCAGCTCGATTCATTGACGGCTGGAGAAACAGAGCAAGCATGCACAGGAAGTTCAAAGCGCATTTTGACACCAGCCAGCACAAATTTGCGGGCTAGACAAAGCAAACATACGCCATTGACATGGAAAAGTGACAACAGAGAAATAATTACGTCAGGAGCAAGTCATGCTGATGACGGAAAGTATACATCAGGAACCAAAGAAAGGAAGCTTATTTCACCCAGGAAGGAGGAGATCCAAGCAGCACGTGGACTAGCAGGAGGAGGAGCAGAGGCGTGGTCAGAGAGCAGTGGGACAGAAGAGGGGGAGAAAGTATCTTTTCAACACCGAATGGAAGTGTATTGGTCCTAGACAGTAATAAGGAGGGAACTTTAAGAAAAGGGAGAGGTATTGAACTAAGAAGCAAGAAGATATTAGAAAAATTTAGGAGCAGAGCTGGGTCGCAATAGGGAATGCAAAAAGAGATATGGAGAGGCCAAGAGAGAAATACGGGGAAATGGAAGTTACAAGGTGGATCGATAAGTAATGCACAATAATTATTTTCTGCCTTGGTTATTGCAGCTGGAATGTTGCAATTTCACACAGATATAGTTTGAAGTTTTCCCTACAGTGGGTATTTTTTGTTTCATGTGCAGCTCTAGCAGGAGTAGTGTGAACTATGCAACAAATATGTTACTGTTGTACACATGCGAAGAGCCGAAAGGTGTGATCCGATATTTGTGGACCAAAGGGCATAAACCGAGTGATAATCACAGGAAGATGTGTGGCATGAATGGGGAAGACTGTATGGACCGTAGCAATGTCTCCAGGTGGTCTGCATTCTTCCTAGAGGGTCATGTGAACCTTAGTGATTTGCCACGCTCCGGGAGGCCGGTAACAGCTGCAACCCCGCAGAATGTCAGAGGCATTGAGGTGGCAATTTTGAACGACTGGGTGTGCAACTGCAAACCTTATTGCAACAGTTCAACATTTCCTATAGTGCAGTGTACGATATTGTTCATGATATATTGAAATTTCGTAAAGTTAGTGCTCGCTGGGTGCCTAAGAACCTGACAGACAACCACAAGGCCAGCGAATGATGACGAGGTACACTGCAGAAGGGCAAGACTTTCTGAAAGGAATTGTCACTGATGAGTCGTGGGCGTGCCACTACATGCCCAAAACCAAGCGGGCAAGTATGGAGTGAAAACATGCTGGTTCCCCAGTGAAGAAGCAATTCAAAGTGACTCAATCTGCTAGGAGAGTGCTTGTGACAGTGTACTGAGATATGCATGGTGTTGTATTGGTGGACTTTGCTGAACAGAGGACCACTGTGAATGCTGCAGCCTACATGAAAACTTTGGTGAAGTTGCAGCGTGCCCTTCGTGACAAACGCACAACATGAATGCTGATGATGTCAAAATTCATGACAATGCTCACCCCCATCTTGTTGCTGCTGCTGTTCATCAGAAAATCACCAAATTTGGTTGGAAGGTGCTCCAGCATCCATCATACAGTCTGGACCTTGCACCATCTGACTTTCATCTGTTTAGTCCCATGAAGAAATTCCTGAACGGCCAAAGGTTTGCGACAGTTGCGGTAGTGAAATCAGCAGTCTGCAGATGGCTATACTCCAAGGAAACACACTTCTACGAGCAGGGCATATTGCAATTGGTATCACGATGGGAGAAATGTTTTGAGAAACTTGGTGACTATGTCGAAAAGTAGATTAAAGTTGTATGTTCATTTGTGATTTTTTTTTGGTTTTAACTATAAAACTTTTTTGTAAAAAAATTATTGTGCATTACTTTTTGATATGCCCTTGTATAATAGGGGACATTAACATTAGAATAGGCGAGAGAGATGTGAACATAAAGAGTGACACAATATGTGAAATGATATAAGAACTAACAGGGATACTGTAAGACATAGTAGAGACAAGTTCATAGACAAGGAAAGTGAAAGGTATATTGAATCTTGTGAAGTGAATGGGCTGGACATCCTGAGCGGCAAATATGGGGAAGATTTAATGGGGATTTGCACATTATTAACAAGAATGGACAGTGTTATTGATTATGTAGTTTGGCCAGTTAATATGGGGTATACAATGAACAATTTTAAGATATTAAGTTTTAGTTCAAATAGTTGATGGTAGAAATGAAAATAGGACAAAAGGAAGAGAAAATTGTCAGGGGAAGGGAACATGTGGCAGCATACTGAGTTTAAATGGAATGAGGATCAACGAAATAACTAAGTTTATTTTAGACTCTAGGTACGGGCAAATCTGTTAACAGGGAGTAAATTTCATGCTAGAGAACCAGGAAATAGAGAAGGCGGCAAACATATTCACTACATTAATGCAAAGAGCAGGAGATGGATAAGAAAGGGGAGGGGAGGGATAGAAAAGGCTGACATGTGGTCTGATAAGGGATGTAAATTGGCAAAAAGAGTGGTGAAGCAGACATTAGTTAAATGGAGAGAGGTAGGAGGCAATGAGGCAAAGCAGGAGTACATAAGTAGTAGAAATTGCTACAGTTTACTGCTAGATGATAAGAAACAGGAGTGGAGAAAAAAGTGGGAGTGTCTTTTGAGTTTAGAATATTAGGCAAAAATTATTATTGGTGGTGGTGGTATAAAAATGAAGCACATATTAACTTGATTTGTTTCCCTTTGCATTTTGAAATCCACCTTTCTGATGCTTTCGTGTTCCCTTAGAATGCTTGCTGACAGGCACAGAACCCTCCATAATGCACTATAAAGATGGCCTCTTCACAGCTCAATCAAAGAAAAATTAACACCATACAGTACTCTTAATAATGCAATCGACAGGGCACTCTCATTTACCCATTGTCAGTAATATGCCTTTTAAAATAAGGATAGTTGCATCCAAAATGGGTTACTATGTTGGTATTCCTTACATCAATCAGAACAGTAATTAAGTTGACCGCTTTCACTTTGACTTTAAAAAGAATAACTATTTGTGTATAATAATATATCATTAAAAAGTTGACAATGAAAACAATCCATTATTAACAAGTCAACAATTGAAGTCTTTTGCAGATGGCAAAAATCTTGGCTGGTTTCATAAATTTGTAGATTTAATGTGGTTTTTATCGATGGACAGAATTCGTTCGGAACCAGACAGATGATTTGAAACTGCTTTTAAACAGGTTAAAATCATGATTTGATCCAAATCTAATCTGTAGTCCCATAAGGGCATCTAAAAGAAAGTGAATATGAAACAAAAAGGCTTAGGACAAAATGTGGACTTAACGCATTGATTCGGAGCTCTTCATCTGTAGTAGGTGTTGCAAGAGTGATGTGTTTGTCCAGAAATATGTCTTCAAAAGCAGTTGTAACTAATTTTGCTATTTTAAGTGAAACAGGTCACTGCCAAAACCTAAAATTATTGGCACAGAGGAAGTATACCTAAATAGAATGTGCTTCATTCAGATTTGTAGGCTACTGTTTTCAGAAAAATAGCATATGCTAACAGTGCATTTAACCCTTTGCAACGCATAGCGTAGAAAAGCATAGTGAAATGATAAACGCCCTGCTACGCATAGCGTAGTAGAACGTAGTAAATGTTTATCGTTTCATTAGGTTCTGCTTATGCTGACCTCATCTTTTAGGAGCTGTGTCAATGTAAATGTACTCCTGCTGCATTGTTCCAGCAATTTTGCTAGCCAGAATGTAATAGCAAACCATAAATAGCACTGTTTACAGCCGGGTGCAGTTGTATAAGTAAGCAGCTTCCTGTCACATTTATAGCCATATCAGTACCATGGAGGCTGTTCCAAGTACATCACGGTCTAGAAAACACTGTAGTGAAAAGGTATTTATAACAGATAAGGAAATACTTGCAGCAGTTTACAAGAAATTAGATCGCAAAAGTAGCTCTGACAAATCTTGGTTTGGTGAGTTAGTGGAAGACAGTGATAAGGAACAAAGTGACAGTGAGAGTGCTGAGATACAGGTAGCAGAACAGGGAGCTAAAGTTAGTGAAAGGCAAACTAAAACTAAAGCAGTACCGGCACAGTGGACCTCCAATTTGACTTGGACGGACTTGTGGTACCAATGTCAGTAATGCACAAGGTAGCAACAAAGCTGCCGCACATAATATGACTCCCCAATGCATACTTTGGGCAGTGGCTGCATTTGTTGAAGATCAAAACATAAAAGACAAACTGTTCCCAGGATTCCTTTTCATAAGCTTGTGGAATGCTTTGGCTTTTAATTTATGAGCAGTTAATTCTGCTTGTAGCTCCAATAATCTTTTTTTTTTTTATGTGTCAGCATTTTCAAGTTGGTGTTTCACTCTAGAGCAGAAACTACAAACATTTGTTTCAAGGTCATCAAATCCCAGAATGAAATTTGTGAGAATATGGTATAAAGGAACCATTTTTTTACCTTTGGAGTGTCTCAAACTTGAGCATTGTACATGTCATACAGCTTATTAATGTTTAACTCTGAATGAAGATGCATTCCTTTAGTTTTCTTTCTTGAGTAATGGATCTCTCTGCCTTTGAGTTTGGAAATGAAGCTGATTCACACTGCTTCTTTTGTGCATACATTTGGCTTTTGCGATCTCCCCCTCTCTTTTCAGTGATAGGTTAGCACGGCAATAGCAAACATGCAATAGTGTTTCCTGTACTCTGTTCAATGTTAAATAAAGCTCTAAAAAGCTTAGAGAAAACTGGAAATTCTTTATCATTAATTCCAACCTTGGTATGTGATGAATGTAGAACTAGTATTCTCCACAATCCTAGGACGTGGCCATTTAGGAGCTGTTGTGTGCATCCTAGATCCCAGGAGTTGAACTTGCTGTAATTTATTATGATGATTGAGGACTTTGTTGAATGAGGTAGAAAGCTGGAATACTGCAACATTTGTATCTTTCCTCCTTGTGTATATCTGGATCCTTGTCAGTGTATCTGAAACATAATACAAGTATTTTAAAACATTATTATCTAATTATAGGCATTTAGATGTTAACAATGACAAATTTATGGATCAGTAGACTTAAAGTGCTACATTACTTGAGTGAAGCAAACACTGCTTACTATAATAATTGTGGAGTGCTAAGCTAGCTGTCGAAGAGAGAGGATGTGTGAGTAGTCAGTGGAAGGAAAAAGGGAATAAGAGACAATGGGAGTAAGCATTGAAGTATACAGAAGAAGAATCAGAGCTTTCAATAACACAAAGTGAAGTGAGAATAAAATGAAACAAGGCTTAGAAGAGATGGTAAATATATTTTTTTTACTTAGTGTAACAGCCACTTTATTGATAATTGGCAGAGTCGTAATTAACCCCAGACCTAATGGGAATCAGGCTGTCATGGAGGAAATTTTGGATAGAATAAAGAACATGGATGAGAAAATTGGTACTAAACTGAACGGGGTGGAGAAAGAACTAGCGGAAATTAAGGAAGAAATAAAAAATGAGGTACAAGATATGAGAGTAGAGGTACAGAACGTTAGGAAGAGAGTAGAGTTTCTGGAAGAGAGACATAGAAGGTTCAACATAGTCATTGCTGGATTAAAGGAAAGGAGGGGTGTATGGTCCACACAAGAGGTCAAAGAAATTTCGGAAGAAGATTGGAAATGGAGTTACAGGGTTGGGAGATTGCCAAAGCCTTCAGAGTGGGAAAGCAAAGATGAGCAAGATTGATAGTGGTGCAATTTCTTGTGCAGTTTGAGTATTAAGTGTTGAAGAAGAAATTAAAAGGAACAGATAGTTTTATAAACAAGGGTTTATCTGTGGAACAACGCACTAGGAAGAAGAAACTTATACATCAAATGAAGAAAGTGAAAATGGAAGTGAGATAGGCATATATTCGGAATTTAAGGTTGTGGATTGATGGTAAAGTAGTGGATTCGCAAGAAAGTGACACAAGATACACCAAACCGTGGGAGCAGGAAATTACTCAGCTCGATTCATTGACGGCTGGAGAAACAGAGCAAGCATGCACAGGAAGTTCAAAGCGCATTTTGACACCAGCCAGCACAAATTTGCGGGCTAGACAAAGCAAACATACGCCATTGACATGGAAAAGTGACAACAGAGAAATAATTACGTCAGGAGCAAGTCATGCTGATGACGGAAAGTATACATCAGGAACCAAAGAAAGGAAGCTTATTTCACCCAGGAAGGAGGAGATCCAAGCAGCACGTGGACTAGCAGGAGGAGGAGCAGAGGCGTGGTCAGAGAGCAGTGGGACAGAAGAGGGGGAGAAAGTATCTTTTCAACACCGAATGGAAGTGTATTGGTCCTAGACAGTAATAAGGAGGGAACTTTAAGAAAAGGGAGAGGTATTGAACTAAGAAGCAAGAAGATATTAGAAAAATTTAGGAGCAGAGCTGGGTCGCAATAGGGAATGCAAAAAGAGATATGGAGAGGCCAAGAGAGAAATACGGGGAAATGGAAGTTACAAGGTGGATCGATAAGTAATGCACAATAATTATTTTCTGCCTTGGTTATTGCAGCTGGAATGTTGCAATTTCACACAGATATAGTTTGAAGTTTTCCCTACAGTGGGTATTTTTTGTTTCATGTGCAGCTCTAGCAGGAGTAGTGTGAACTATGCAACAAATATGTTACTGTTGTACACATGCGAAGAGCCGAAAGGTGTGAACCGATATTTGTGGACCAAAGGGCATAAACCGAGTGATAATCACAGGAAGATGTGTGGCATGAATGGGGAAGATTGTATGGACCGTAGCAATGTCTCCAGGTGGTCTGCATTCTTCCTAGAGGGTCATGTGAACCTTAGTGATTTGCCACGCTCCGGGAGGCCGGTAACAGCTGCAACCCCGCAGAATGTCAGAGGCATTGAGGTGGCAATTTTGAACGACTGGGTGTGCAACTGCAAACCTTATTGCAACAGTTCAACATTTCCTATAGTGCAGTGTACGATATTGTTCATGATATATTGAAATTTCGTAAAGTTAGTGCTCGCTGGGTGCCTAAGAACCTGACAGACAACCACAAGGCCAGCGAATGATGACGAGGTACACTGCAGAAGGGCAAGACTTTCTGAAAGGAATTGTCACTGATGAGTCGTGGGCGTGCCACTACATGCCCAAAACCAAGCAGGCAAGTATGGAGTGAAAACATGCTGGTTCCCCAGTGAAGAAGCAATTCAAAGTGACTCAATCTGCTAGGAGAGTGCTTGTGACAGTGTACTGAGATATGCATGGTGTTGTATTGGTGGACTTTGCTGAACAGAGGACCACTGTGAATGCTGCAGCCTACATGAAAACTTTGGTGAAGTTGCAGCATGCCCTTCGTGACAAATGCACAACATGAATGCTGACGATGTCAAAATTCATGACAATGCTCACCCCCATCTTGTTGCTGCTGCTGTTCATCAGAAAATCACCAAATTTGGTTGGAAGGTGCTCCAGCATCCATCATACAGTCTGGACCTTGCACCATCTGACTTTCATCTGTTTAGTCCCATGAAGAAATTCCTGAACGGCCAAAGGTTTGCGACAGTTGCGGTAGTGAAATCAGCAGTCTGCAGATGGCTATACTCCAAGGAAACAGACTTCTACGAGCAGGGCATATTGCAATTGGTATCACGATGGGAGAAATGTTTTGAGAAACTTGGTGACTATGTCGAAAAGTAGGTTAAAGTTGTATGTTCATTTGTGATTTTTTTTTGGTTTTAACTATAAAACCTTTTTGTAAAAAAATTATTGTGCATTACTTTTTGATATGCCCTTGTATAATAGGGGACATTAACATTAGAATAGGCGAGAGAGATGTGAACATAAAGAGTGACACAATATGTGAAATGATATAAGAACTAACAGGGATACTGTAAGACATAGTAGAGACAAGTTCATAGACAAGGAAAGTGAAAGGTATATTGAATCTTGTGAAGTGAATGGGCTAGACATCCTGAGTGGCCAATATGGGGAAGATTTAATGGGGATTTGCACATTATTAACAAGAATGGACAGTGTTATTGATTATGTAGTTTGGCCAGTTAATATGGGGTATACAATGAACAATTTTAAGATATTAAGTTTTAGTTCAAATAGTTGATGGTAGAAATGAAAATAGGACAAAAGGAAGAGAAAATTGTCAGGGGAAGGGAACATGTGGCAGCATACCGAGTTTAAATGGAATGAGGATCAACGAAATAACTAAGTTTATTTTAGACTCTAGGTACGGGCAAATCTGTTAACAGGGAGTAAATTTCATGCTAGAGAACCAGGAAATAGAGAAGGCGGCAAACATATTCACTACATTAATGCAAAGAGCAGGAGATGGATAAGAAAGGGGAGGGGAGGGATAGAAAAGGCTGACATGTGGTCTGATAAGGGATGTAAATTGGCAAAAAGAGTGGTGAAGCAGACATTAGTTAAATGGAGAGAGGTAGGAGGCAATGAGGCAAAGCAGGAGTACATAAGTAGTAGAAATTGCTACGGTTTACTGCTAGATGATAAGAAACAGGAGTGGAGAAAAAAGTGGGAGTGTCTTTTGAGTTTAGAATATTAGGCAAAAATTATTATTGGTGGTGGTGGTATAAAAATGAAGCACATATTAACTTGATTTGTTTCCCTTTGCATTTTGAAATCCACCTTTCTGATGCTTTCGTGTTCCCTTAGAATGCTTGCTGACAGGCACAGAACCCTCCATAATGCACTATAAAGATGGCCTCTTCACAGCTCAATCAAAGAAAAATTAACACCATACAGTACTCTTAATAATGCAATCGACAGGGCACTCTCATTTACCCATTGTCAGTAATATGCCTTTTAAAATAAGGATAGTTGCATCCAAAATGGGTTACTATGTTGGTATTCCTTACATCAATCAGAACAGTAATTAAGTTGACCGCTTTCACTTTGACTTTAAAAAGAATAACTATTTGTGTATAATAATATATCATTAAAAAGTTGACAATGAAAACAATCCATTATTAATAAGTCAACAATTGAAGTCTTTTGCAGATGGCAAAAATCTTGGCTGGTTTCATAAATTTGTAGATTTAATGTGGTTTGAATCGATGGACAGAATTCGTTCGGAACCAGACAGATGATTTGAAACTGCTTTTAAACAGGTTAAAATCATGATTTGATCCAAATCTAATCTGTAGTCCCATAAGGGCATCTAAAAGAAAGTGAATATGAAACAAAAAGGCTTAGGACAAAATGTGGACTTAACGCATTGATTCGGAGCTCTTCATCTGTAGTAGGTGTTGCAAGAGTGATGTGTTTGTCCAGAAATATGTCTTCAAAAGCAGTTGTAACTAATTTTGCTATTTTAAGTGAAACAGGTCACTGCCAAAACCTAAAATTATTGGCACAGAGGAAGTATACCTAAATAGAATGTGCTTCATTCAGATTTGTAGGCTACTGTTTTCAGAAAAATAGCATATGCTAACAGTGCATTTAACCCTTTGCAACGCATAGCGTAGAAAAGCATAGTGAAATGATAAACGCCCTGCTACGCATAGCGTAGTAGAACGTAGCAAATGTTTATCGTTTCATTAGGTTCTGCTTATGCTGACCTCATCTTTTAGGAGCTGTGTCAATGTAAATGTACTCCTGCTGCATTGTTCCAGCAATTTTGCTAGCCAGAATGTAATAGCAAACCATAAATAGCACTGTTTACAGCCGGGTGCAGTTGTATAAGTAAGCAGCTTCCTGTCACATTTATAGCCATATCAGTACCATGGAGGCTGTTCCAAGTACATCACGGTCTAGAAAACACTGTAGTGAAAAGGTATTGATAACAGATAAGGATATACTTGCAGCAGTTTACAAGGAATTAGATCGCAAAAGTAGCTCTGACAAATCTTGGTTTGGTGAGTTAGTGGAAGACAGTGATAAGGAACAAAGTGACAGTGAGAGTGCTGAGATACAGGTAGCAGAACAGGGAGCTAAAGTTAGTGAAGGCAAACTAAAACTAAAGCAGTACCGGCACAGTGGACCTCCAATTTGACTTGGACGGACTTGTGGTACCAATGTCAGTAATGCACAAGGTAGCAACAAAGCTGCCGCACATAATATGACTCCCCAATGCATAATTTGGGCAGTGGCTGCATTTGTTGAAGATCAAAACATAAAAGACAAACTGTTCCCAGGATTCCTTTTCATAAGCTTGTGGAATGCTTTGGCTTTTAATTTATGAGCAGTTAATTCTGCTTGTAGCTCCAATTATTTTTTTTTTTTTATGTGTCAGCATTTTCAAGTTGGTGTTTCACTCTAGAGCAGAAACTACAAACATTTGTTTCAAGGTCATCAAATCCCAGAATGAAATTTGTGAGAATATGGTATAAAGGAACCATTTTTTTACCTTTGGAGTGTCTCAAACTTGAGCATTGTACATGTCATACAGCTTATTAATGTTTAACTCTGAATGAAGATGCATTCCTTTAGTTTTCTTTCTTGAGTAATGGATCTCTCTGCCTTTGAGTTTGGAAATGAAGCTGATTCACACTGCTTCTTTTGTGCATACATTTGGCTTTTGCGATCTCCCCCTCTCTTTTCAGTGATAGGTTAGCACGGCAATAGCAAACATGCAATAGTGTTTCCTCTACTCTGTTCAATGTTAAATAAAGCTCTAAAAAGCTTAGAGAAAACTGGAAATTCTTTATCATTAATTCCAACCTTGGTATGTGATGAATGTAGAACTAGTATTCTCCACAATCCTAGGACGTGGCCATTTAGGAGCTGTTGTGTGCATCCTAGATCCCAGGAGTTGAACTTGCTGTAATTTATTATGATGATTGAGGACTTTGTTGAATGAGGTAGAAAGCTGGAATACTGCAACATTTGTATCTTTCCTCCTTGTGTATATCTGGATCCTTGTCAGTGTATCTGAAACATAATACAAGTATTTTAAAACATTATTATCTAATTATAGGCATTTAGATGTTAACAATGACAAATTTATGGATCAGTAGACTTAAAGTGCTACATTACTTGAGTGAAGCAAACACTGCTTACTATAATAATTGTGGAGTGCTAAGCTAGCTGTCGAAGAGAGAGGATGTGTGAGTAGTCAGCTCCTGGAGTGGAAGGAAAAAGGGAATAAGAGACAATGGGAGTAAGCATTGAAGTATACAGAAGAAGAATCAGAGCTTTCAATAACACAAAGTGAAGTGAGAATAAAATGAAACAAGGCTTAGAAGAGATGGTAAATATATTTTTTTTACTTAGTGTAACAGCCACTTTATTGATAATTGGCAGAGTCGTAATTAACCCCAGACCTAATGGGAATCAGGCTGTCATGGAGGAAATTTTGGATAGAATAAAGAACATGGATGAGAAAATTGGTACTAAACTGAACGGGGTGGAGAAAGAACTAGCGGAAATTAAGGAAGAAATAAAAAATGAGGTACAAGATATGAGAGTAGAGGTACAGAACGTTAAGAAGAGAGTAGAGTTTCTGGAAGAGAGACATAGAAGGTTCAACATAGTCATTGCTGGATTAAAGGAAAGGAGGGGTGTATGGTCCACACAAGAGGTCAAAGAAATTTCGGAAGAAGATTGGAAATGGAGTTACAGGGTTGGGAGATTGCCAAAGCCTTCAGAGTGGGAAAGCAAGGATGAGCAAGATTGATAGTGGTAAAATTTCTTGTGCAGTTTGAGTATTAAGTGTTGAAGAAGAAATTAAAAGGAACAGATAGTTTTATAAACAAGGGTTTATCTGTGGAACAACGCACTAGGAAGAAGAAACTTATACATCAAATGAAGAAAGTGAAAATGGAAGTGAGATAGGCATATATTCGGAATTTAAGGTTGTGGATTGATGGTAAAGTAGTGGATTCGCAAGAAAGTGACACAAGATACACCAAACCGTGGGAGCAGGAAATTACTCAGCTCGATTCATTGACGGCTGGAGAAACAGAGCAAGCATGCACAGGAAGTTCAAAGCGCATTTTGACACCAGCCAGCACAAATTTGCGGGCTAGACAAAGCAAACATACGCCATTGACATGGAAAAGTGACGACAGAGAAATAATTACGTCAGGAGCAAGTCATGCTGATGACGGAAAGTATACATCAGGAACGAAAGAAAGGAAGCTTATTTCACCCAGGAAGGAGGAGATCCAAGCAGCACGTGGACTAGCAGGAGGAGAAGCAGAGGCGTGGTCAGAGAGCAGTGGGACAGAAGAGGGGGAGAAAGTATCCTTTCAACACCGAATGAAAGTGTATTGGTCCTAGACAGTAATAAGGAGGGAACTTTAAGAAAAGGGAGAGGTATTGAACTAAGAAGCAAGAAGATATTAGAAAAATTTAGGAGCAGAGCTGGGTTGCAATAGGGAATGCAAAAAGAGATATGGAGAGGGCAAGAGAGAAATACGGGGAAATGGAAGTTACAAGGTGGATCGATAAGTAATGCACAATAATTATTTTCTGCCTTGGTTATTGCAGCTGGAATGTTGCAATTTCACACAGATATAGTTTGAAGTTTTCCCTACAGCGGGTATTTTTTGTTTCATGTGCAGCTCTAGCAGGAGTAGTGTGAACTATGCAACAAATATGTTACTGTTGTCCACATGTGAAGAGCCGAAAGGTGTGATCCGATATTTGTGGACCAAAGGTCATAAACCGAGTGATAATCACAGGAAGATGTGTGGCATGAATGGGGAAGATTGTATGGACCGTAGCAATGTCTCCAGGTGGTCTGCATTCTTCCTAGAGGGTCATGTGAACCTTAATGATTTGCCACGCTCCGGGAGGCCGGTAACAGCTGCAACCCCGCAGAATGTCAGAGGCATTGAGGTGGCAATTTTGAACGACTGGGTGTGCAACTGCAAAACTAATTGCAACAGTTCAACATTTCCTATAGTGCAGTGTACGATATTGTTCATGATATATTGAAATTTTGTAAAGTTAGTGCTCGCTGGGTGCCTAAGAACCTGACAGACAACCACAAGGCCAGCGAATGATGACGAGGTATACTGCAGAAGGGCAAGACTTTCTGAAAGGAATTGTCACTGATGAGTCGTGGGCGTGCCACTACGTGCCCAAAACCAAGCAGGCAAGTATGGAGTGAAAACATGCTGGTTCCCCAGTGAAGAAGCAATTCAAAGTGACTCAATCTGCTAGGAGAGTGCTTGTGACAGTGTACTGAGATATGCATGGTGTTGTATTGGTGGACTTTGCTGAACAGAGGACCACTGTGAATGCTGCAGCCTACATGAAAACTTTGGTGAAGTTGCAGCGTGCCCTTCGTGACAAACGCACAACATGAATGCTGACGATGTCAAAATTCATGACAATGCTCACCCCCATCTTGTTGCTGCTGCTGTTCATCAGAAAATCACCAAATTTGGTTGGAAGGTGCTCCAGCATCCATCATACAGTCTGGACCTTGCACCATCTGACTTTCATCTGTTTAGTCCCATGAAGAAATTCCTGAACGGCCAAAGGTTTGCGACAGTTGCGGTAGTGTAATCAGCAGTCTGCAGATGGCTATACTCCAAGGAAACAGACTTCTACGAGCAGGGCATATTGCAATTGGTATCACGATGGGAGAAATGTTTTGAGAAACTTGGTGACTATGTCGAAAAGTAGGTTAAAGGTGTAAGTTCATTTGTGATTTTTTTTTGGTTTTAACTATAAAACTTTTTTGTAAAAAAATTATTGTGCATTACTTTTCGATATGCCCTTGTATAATAGGGGACATTAACATTAGAATAGGCGAGAGAGATGTGAACATAAAGAGTGACACAATATGTGAAATGATATAAGAACTAAAAGGGATACTGTAAGACATAGTAGAGACAAGTTCATAGACAAGGAAAGTGAAAGGTTTATTGAATCTTGTGAAGTGAATGGACTAGACATCCTGAGTGGCAAATATGGGGAAGATTTAATGGGGATTTGCACATTATTAACAAGAATGGACAGTGTTATTGACTATGTAGTTTGGCCAGTTAATATGGGGTATACAATGAACAATTTTAAGATATTAAGTTTTAGTTCAAACAGTTGATGGTAGAAATGAAAATAGGACAAAAGGAAGAGAAAATTGTCAGGGGAAGGGAACATGTGGCAGTATACCGAGTTTAAATGGAATGAGGATCAACGAAATAACTAAGTTTATTTTAGACTCTAGGTACGGGCAAATCTGTTAACAGGGAGTAAATTTCATGCTAGAGAACCAGGAAATAGAGAAGGCGGCAAACATATTCACTACATTAATGCAAAGAGATGGAGATGGATAAGAAAGGGGAGGGGAGGGATAGAAAAGGCTGACATGTGGTCTGATAAGGGATGTAAATTGGCAAAAAGAGTGGTGAAGCAGACATTAGTTAAATGGAGAGAGGTAGGAGGCAATGAGGCAAAGCAGGAGTACATAAGTAGTAGAAATTGCTACAGTTTACTGTTAGATGATAAGAAACAGGAGTGGAGAAAAAAGTGGGAGTGTCTCCTGAGTTTAGAATATTAAGCAAAAATTATTATTGGTGGTGGTGCTGGTGGTATAAAAATGAAGCACATATTAACTTGATTTGTTTCCCTTTGCATTTTGAAATCCACCTTTCTGATGCTTTCGTGTTCCCTTAGAATGCTTGCTGACAGGCACAGAACCCTCCATAATGCACTATAAAGATGGCCTCTTCACAGCTCAATCAAAGAAAAATTAACACCATACAGCACTCTTAATAATGCAATCGACAGGGCACTCTCATTTACCCATTGTCAGTAATATGCCTTTTAAAATAAGGATAGTTGCATCCAAAATGGGTTACTATGTTGGTATTCCTTACATCAATCAGAACAGTAATTAAGTTGACCGCTTTCACTTTGACTTTAAAAAGAATAACTATTTGTGTATAATAATATATCATTAAAAAGTTGACAATGAAAACAATCCATTATTAACAAGTCAACAATTGAAGTCTTTTGCAGATGGCAAAAATCTTGGCTGTGTTTCCCGAGTGGGCTGGTTTCATAAATTTGTAGATTTAATGTGGTTTGAATCGATGGACAGAATTCGTTCGGAACCAGACAGATGATTTGAAACTGCTTTTAAACAGGTTAAAATCATGATTTGATCCAAATCTAATCTGTAGTCCCATAAGGGCATCTAAAAGAAAGTGAATATGAAACAAAAAGGCTTAGGACAAAATGTGGACTTAACGCATTGATTCGGAGCTCTTCATCTGTAGTAGGTGTTGCAAGAGTGATGTGTTTGTCGAGAAATATGTCTTCAAAAGCAGTTGTAACTAATTTTGCTATTTTAAGTGAAACAGGTCATTGCCAAAACCTAAAATTATTGGCACAGAGGAAGTATACCTAAATAGAATGTGCTTCATTCAGATTTGTAGGCTACTGTTTTCAGAAAAATAGCATATGCTAACAGTGCATTTAACCCTTTGCAACGCATAGCGTAGAAGAGCATAGTGAAATGATAAACGCCCTGCTACGCATAGCGTAGTAGAACGTAGCAAATGTTTATCGTTTCATTAGGTTCTGCTTATGCTGACCTCATCTTTTAGGAGCTGTGTCAATGTAAATGTACTCCTGCTGCATTGTTCCAGCAATTTTGCTAGCCAGAATGTAATAGCAAACCATAAAAAGCACTGTTTACAGCCGGGTGCAGTTGTATAAGTAAGCAGCTTCCTGTCACATTTATAGCCATATCAGTACCATAGAGGCTGTTCCAAGTACATCACGGTCTAGAAAACACTGTAGTGAAAAGGTATTGATAACAGATAAGGAAATACTTGCAGCAGTTTACAAGGAATTAGATCGCAAAAGTAGCTCTGACACATCTTGGTTTGGTGAGTTATTGGAAGACAGTGATAAGGAACAAAGTGGCAGTGAGAGTGCTGAGATACAGGTAGCAGAACAGGGAGCTAAAGTTAGTGAAAGGCAAACTAAAACTAAAGCAGTACCGGCACAGTGGACCTCCAATTTGACTTGGACGGACTTGTGGTACCAATGTCAGTAATGCACAAGGTAGCAACAAAGCTGCCGCACATAATATGACTCCCCAATGCATAATTTGGGCAGTGGCTGCATTTGTTGAAGATCAAAACATAAAAGACAAACTGTTCCCAGGATTCCTTTTCATAAGCTTGTGGAATGCTTTGGCTTTTAATTTATGAGCAGTTAATTCTGCTTGTAGCTCCAATAATCTTTTTTTTTTTATGTGTCAGCATTTTCAAGTTGTTGTTTCACTCTAGAGCAGAAACTACAAACTTTTGTTTCAAGGTCATCAAATCCCAGAATGAAATTTGTGAGAATATGGTATAAAGGAACCATTTTTTTACCTTTGGAGTGTCTCAAACTTGAGCATTGTACATGTCATACAGCTTATTAATGTTTAACTCTGAATGAAGATGCATTCCCTTAGTTTTCTTTCTTGAGTAATGGATTTCTCTGCCTTTTAGTTTGGAAATGAAGCTGATTCACACTGCTTCTTTTGTGCATACATTTGGCTTTTGCGATCTCCCCCTCTCTTTTCAGTGATAGGTTAGCACGGCAATAGCAAACATGCAATAGTGTTTCCTTTACTCTGTTCAATGTTAAATAAAGCTCTAAAAAGCTTAGAGAAAACTGGAAATTCTTTATCATTAATTCCAACCTTGGTATGTGTTGAATGTAGAACTAGTATTCTCCACAATCCTAGGACGTGGCCATTTAGGAGCTGTTGTGTGCATCCTAGATCCCAGGAGTTGAACTTGCTGTAATTTATTATGATGATTGAGGACTTTGTTGAATGAGGTAGAAAGCTGGAATACTGCAACATATGTATCTTTCCTCCTTGTGTATATCTGGATCCTTGTCAGTGTATCTGAAACATAATACAAGTATTTTAAAACATTAATATCTAATTATAGGCATATGGATGTTAACAATGATAAAATTTATGGATCAGTAGTCCTAAAGTGCTACATTACTTGAGTGAAGCAAACACTGCTTACTATAATAATTGTGGAGTGCTAAGCTAGCTGTCGAAGAGAGAGGATGTGTGAGTAGTCAGCTCCTGGAGTGGAAGGAAAAAGGGAATAAGAGACAATGGGAGTAAGCATTGAAGTATACAGAAGAAGAATCAGAGCTTTCAATAACACAAAGTGAAGTGAGAATAAAATGAAACAAGGCTTAGAAGAGATGGTAAATATATTCTTTTTACTTAGTGTAACAGCCACTTTATTGATAATTGGCAGAGTCGTAATTAACCCCAGACCTAATGGGAATCAGGCTGACATGGAGGAAATTTTGGTTAGAATAAAGAACATGGATGAGAAAATTGGTACTAAACTGAACGGGGTGGAGAAAGAACTAGCGGAAATTAAGGAAGAAATAAAAAATGAGGTACAAGATATGAGAGTAGAGGTACAGAACGTTAAAAAGAGAGTAGAGTTTCTGGAAGAGAGACATAGAAGGTTCAACATAGTCATTGCTGGATTAAAGGAAAGGAGGGGTGTATGGTCCACACAAGAGGTCAAAGAAATTTCGGAAGAAGATTGGAAATGGAATTACAGGGTTGGGAGATTGCCAAAGCCTTCAGAGTGGGAAAGCAAAGATGAGCAAGATTGATAGTGGTGCAATTTCTTGTGCAGTTTGTGTATTAAGTGTTGAAGAAGAAATTAAAATGAACAGATAGTTTTATAAACAAGGGTTTATCTGTGGAACAACGCACTAGGAAGAAGAAACTTATACATCAAATGAAGAAAGTGAAAATGGAAGTGAGATAGGCATATATTCGGAATTTAAGGTTGTGGATTGATGGTAAAGTAGTGGATTCGCAAGAAAGTGACACAAGATACACCAAACCGTGGGAGCAGGAAATTACTCAGCTCGATTCATTGACGGCCGGAGAAACAGAGCAAGCATGCACAGGAAGTTCAAAGCGCATTTTGACACCAGCCAGCACAAATTTTCGGGCTAGACAAAGCAAACATACGCCATTGACATGGAAAAGTGACGACAGAGAAATAATTACGTCAGGAGCAAGTCATGCTGATGACGGAAAGTATACATCAGGAACGAAAGAAAGGAAGCTTATTTCACCCAGGAAGGAGGAGATCCAAGCAGCACGTGGACTAGCAGGAGGAGGAGCAGAGGCGTGGTCAGAGAGCAGTGGGACAGAAGAGGGGGAGAAAGTATCGTTTCAACACCGAATGGAAGTGTATTGGTCCTAGACAGTAATAAGGAGGGAACTTTAAGAAAAGGGAGAGGTATTGAACTAAGAAGCAAGAAGATATTAGAAAAATTTAGGAGCAGAGCTGGGTCGCAATAGGGAATGCAAAAAGAGATATGGAGAGGGCAAGAGAGAAATACGGGGAAATGGAAGTTACAAGGTGGATCGATAAGTAATGCACAATAATTATTTTCTGCCTTGGTTATTGCAGCTGGAATGTTGCAATTTCACACAGATATAGTTTGAAGTTTTCCCTACAGTGGGTATTTTTTGTTTCATGTGCAGCTCTAGCAGGAGTAGTGTGAACTATGCAACAAATATGTTACTGTTGTCCACACGTGAAGAGCCGAAAGGTGTGATCCGATATTTGTGGACCAAAGGTCATAAACCGAGTGATAATCACAGGAAGATGTGTGGCATGAATGGGGAAGATTGTATGGACCGTAGCAATGTCTCCAGGTGGTCTGCATTCTTCCTAGAGGGTAATGTGAACCTTACTGATTTGCCACGCTCCGGGAGGCCGGTAACAGCTGCAACCCCGCAGAATGTCAGAGGCATTGAGGTGGCAATTTTGAACGACTGGGTGTGCAACTGCAAAACTTATTGCAACAGTTCAACATTTCCTATAGTGCAGTGTACGATATTGTTCATGATATATTGAAATTTCGTAAAGTTAGTGCTCGCTGGGTGCCTAAGAACCTGACAGACAACCACAAGGCCAGCGAATGATGACGAGGTACACTGCAGAAGGGCAAGACTTTCTGAAAGGAATTGTCACTGATGAGTCGTGGGCGTGCCACTACATGCCCAAAACCAAGCAGGCAAGTATGGAGTGAAAACATGCTGGTTCCCCAGTGAAGAAGCAATTCAAAGTGACTCAATCTGCTAGGAGAGTGCTTGTGACAGTGTACTGAGATATGCATGGTGTTGTATTGGTGGACTTTGCTGAACAGAGGACCACTGTGAATGCTGCAGCCTACATGAAAACTTTGGTGAAGTTGCAGCGTGCCCTACGTGACAAACGCACAACATGAATGCTGACGATGTCAAAATTCATGACAATGCTCACCCCCATCTTGTTGCTGCTGCTGTTCATCAGAAAATCACCAAATTTGGTTGGAAGGTGCTCCAGCATCCATCATACAGTCTGGACCTTGCACCATCTGACTTTCATCTGTTTAGTCCCATGAAGAAATTCCTGAACGGCCAAAGGTTTGCGACAGTTGCGGTAGTGTAATCAGCAGTCTGCAGATGGCTATACTCCAAGGAAACAGACTTCTACGAGCAGGGCATATTGCAATTGGTATCACGATGGGAGAAATGTTTTGAGAAACTTGGTGACTATGTCGAAAAGTAGGTTAAAGGTGTAAGTTCATTTGAGATTTTTTTTTGGTTTTAACTATAAAACTTTTTTGTAAAAAAATTATTGTGCATTACTTTTCGATATGCCCTTGTATAATAGGGGACATTAACATTAGAATAGGCGAGAGAGATGTGAACATAAAGAGTGACACAATATGTGAAATGATATAAGAACTAAAAGGGATACTGTAAGACATAGTAGAGACAAGTTCATAGACAAGGAAAGTGAAAGGTTTATTGAATCTTGTGAAGTGAATGGGCTAGACATCCTGAGTGGCAAATATGGGGAAGATTTAATGGGGATTTGCACATTATTAACAAGAATGGACAGTGTTATTGACTATGTAGTTTGGCCAGTTAATATGGGGTATACAATGAACAATTTTAAGATATTAAGTTTTAGTTCAAACAGTTGATGGTAGAAATGAAAATAGGACAAAAGGAAGAGAAAATTGTCAGGGGAAGGGAACATGTGGCAGTATACCGAGTTTAAATGGAATGAGGATCAACGAAATAACTAAGTTTATTTTAGACTCTAGGTACGGGCAAATCTGTTAACAGGGAGTAAATTTCATGCTAGAGAACCAGGAAATAGAGAAGGCGGCAAACATATTCACTACATTAATGCAAAGAGATGGAGATGGATAAGAAAGGGGAGGGGAGGGATAGAAAAGGCTGACATGTGGTCTGATAAGGGATGTAAATTGGCAAAAAGAGTGGTGAAGCAGACATTAGTTAAATGGAGAGAGGTAGGAGGCAATGAGGCAAAGCAGCAGTACATAAGTAGTAGAAATAGCTACAGTTTACTGCTAGATGATAAGAAACAGGAGTGGAGAAAAAAGTGGGAGTGTCTCCTGAGTTTAGAATATTAAGCAAAAATTATTATTGGTGTTGGTGCTGGTGGTATAAAAATGAAGCACATATTAACTTGATTTGTTTCCCTTTGCATTTTGAAATCCACCTTTCTGATGCTTTCTTGTTCCCTTAGAATGCTTGCTGACAGGCACAGAACCCTCCATAATGCACTATAAAGATGGCCTCTTCACAGCTCAATCAAAGAAAAATTAACACCATACAGTACTCTTAATAATGCAATCGACAGGGCACTCTCATTTACCCATTGTCAGTAATATGCCTTTTAAAATAAGGATAGTTGCATCCAAAATGGGTTACTATGTTGGTATTCCTTACATCAATCAGAACAGTAATTAAGTTGACCGCTTTCACTTTTACTTTAAAAAGAATAACTATTTGTGTATAATAATATATCATTAAAAAGTTGACAATGAAAACAATCCATTATTAACAAGTCAACAATTGAAGTCTTTTGCAGATGGCAAAAATCTTGGCTGTGTTTCCCGAGTGGGCTGGTTTCATAAATTTGTAGATTTAATGTGGTTTGAATCGATGGACAGAATTCGTTCGGAACCAGACAGATGATTTGAAACTGCTTTTAAACAGGTTAAAATCATGATTTGATCCAAATCTAATCTGTAGTCCCATAAGGGCATCTAAAAGAAAGTGAATATGAAACAAAAAGGCTTAGGACAAAATGTGGACTTAACGCATTGATTCGGAGCTCTTCATCTGTAGTAGGTGTTGCAAGAGTGATGTGTTTGTCCAGAAATATGTCTTCAAAAGCAGTTGTAACTAATTTTGCTATTTTAAGTGAAACAGGTCACTGCCAAAACCTAAAATTATTGGCACAGAGGAAGTATACCTAAATAGAATGTGCTTCATTCAGATTTGTAGGCTACTGTTTTCAGAAAAATAGCATATGCTAACAGTGCATTTAACCCTTTGCAACGCATAGCGTAGAAAAGCATAGTGAAATGATAAACGCCCTGCTACGCATAGCGTAGTAGAACGTAGCAAATGTTTATCGTTTCATTAGGTTCTGCTTATGCTGACCTCATCTTTTAGGAGCTGTGTCAATGTAAATGTACTCCTGCTGCATTGTTCCAGCAATTTTGCTAGCCAGAATGTAATAGCAAACCATAAAAAGCACTGTTTACAGCCGGGTGCAGTTGTATAAGTAAGCAGCTTCCTGTCACATTTATAGCCATATCAGTACCATGGAGGCTGTTCCAAGTACATCACGGTCTAGAAAACACTGTAGTGAAAAGGTATTGATAACAGATAAGGAAATACTTGCAGCAGTTTACAAGGAATTAGATCGCAAAAGTAGCTCTGACAAATCTTGGTTTGGTGAGTTAGTGGAAGACAGTGATAAGGAACAAAGTGGCAGTGAGAGTGCTGAGATACAGGTAGCAGAACAGGGAGCTAAAGTTAGTGAAAGGCAAACTAAAACTAAAGCAGTACCGGCACAGTGGACCTCCAATTTGACTGGACGGACTTGTGGTACCAATGTCAGTAATGCACAAGGTAGCAACAAAGCTGCCGCACATAATATGACTCCCCAATGCATAATTTGGGCAGTGGCTGCATTTGTTGAAGATCAAAACATAAAAGACAAACTGTTCCCAGGATTCCTTTTCATAAGCTTGTGGAATGCTTTGGCTTTTAATTTATGAGCAGTTAATTCTGCTTGTAGCTCCAATAATCTTTTTTTTTTTTATGTGTCAGCATTTTCAAGTTGGTGTTTCACTCTAGAGCAGAAACTACAAACTTTTGTTTCAAGGTCATCAAATCCCAGAATGAAATTTGTGAGAATATGGTATAAAGGAACCATTTTTTTACCTTTGGAGTGTCTCAAACTTGAGCATTGTACATGTCATACAGCTTATTAATGTTTAACTCTGAATGAAGATGCATTCCTTTAGTTTTCTTTCTTGAGTAATGGATTTCTCTGCCTTTGAGTTTGGAAATGAAGCTGATTCACACTGCTTCTTTTGTGCATACATTTGGCTTTTGCGATCTCCCCCTCTCTTTTCAGTGATAGGTTAGCACGGCAATAGCAAACATGCAATAGTGTTTCCTTTACTCTGTTCAATGTTAAATAAAGCTCTAAAAAGCTTAGAGAAAACTGGAAATTCTTTATCATTAATTCCAACCTTGGTATGTGTTGAATGTAGAACTAGTATTCTCCACAATCCTAGGACGTGGCCATTTAGGAACTGTTGTGTGCATCCTAGATCCCAGGAGTTGAACTTGCTGTAATTTATTATGATGATTGAGGACTTTGTTGAATGAGGTAGAAAGCTGGAATACTGCAACATTTGTATCTTTCCTCCTTGTGTATATCTGGATCCTTGTCAGTGTATCTGAAACATAATACAAGTATTTTAAAACATTCATATCTAATTATAGGCATTTGGATGTTAACAATGATAAAATTTATGGATCAGTAGACCTAAAGTGCTACATTACTTGAGTGAAGCAAACACTGCTTACTATAATAATTGTGGAGTGCTAAGCTAGCTGTCGAAGAGAGAGGATGTGTGAGTAGTCAGCTCCTGGAGTGGAAGGAAAAAGGGAATAAGAGACAATGGGAGTAAGCATTGAAGTATACAGAAGAAGAATCAGAGCTTTCAATAACACAAAGTGAAGTGAGAATAAAATGAAACAAGGCTTAGAAGAGATGGTAAATATATTCTTTTTACTTACTGTAACAGCCACTTTATTGATAATTGGCAGAGTCGTAATTAACCCCAGACCTAATGGGAATCAGGCTGTCATGGAGGAAATTTTGGATAGAATAAAGAACATGGATGAGAAATTGGTACTAAACTGAACGGGGTGGAGAAAGAACTAGCGGAAATTAAGGAAGAAATAAAAAATGAGGTACAAGATATGAGAGTAGAGGTACAGAACGTTAAAAAGAGAGTAGAGTTTCTGGAAGAGAGACATAGAAGGTTCAACATAGTCATTGCTGGATTAAAGGAAAGGAGGGGTGTATGGTCCACACAAGAGGTCAAAGAAATTTCGGAAGAAGATTGGAAATGGAATTACAGGGTTGGGAGATTGCCAAAGCCTTCAGAGTGGGAAAGCAAAGATGAGCAAGATTGATAGTGGTGCAATTTCTTGTGCAGTTTGTGTATTAAGTGTTGAAGAAGAAATTAAAACGAACAGATAGTTTTATAAACAAGGGTTTATCTGTGGAACAACGCACTAGGAAGAAGAAACTTATACATCAAATGAAGAAAGTGAAAATGGAAGTGAGATAGGCATATATTCGGAATTTAAGGTTGTGGATTGATGGTAAAGTAGTGGATTCGCAAGAAAGTGACACAAGATACACCAAACCGTGGGAGCAGGAAATTACTCAGCTCGATTCATTGATGGCTGGAGAAACAGAGCAAGCATGCACAGGAAGTTCAAAGCGCATTTTGACACCAGCCAGCACAAATTTTCGGGCTAGACAAAGCAAACATACGCCATTGACATGGAAAAGTGACGACAGAGAAATAATTACGTCAGGAGCAAGTCATGCTGATGACGGAAAGTATACATCAGGAACGAAAGAAAGGAAGCTTATTTCACCCAGGAAGGAGGAGATCCAAGCAGCACGTGGACTAGCAGGAGGAGGAGCAGAGGCGTGGTCAGAGAGCAGTGGGACAGAAGAGGGGGAGAAAGTATCGTTTCAACACCGAATGGAAGTGTATTGGTCCTAGACAGTAATAAGGAGGGAACTTTAAGAAAAGGGAGAGGTATTGAACTAAGAAGCAAGAAGATATTAGAAAAATTTAGGAGCAGAGCTGGGTCGCAATAGGGAATGCAAAAAGAGATATGGAGAGGGCAAGAGAGAAATACGGGGAAATGGAAGTTACAAGGTGGATCGATAAGTAATGCACAATAATTATTTTCTGGCTTGGTTATTGCAGCTGGAATGTTGCAATTTCACACAGATATAGTTTGAAGTTTTCCCTACAGTGGGTATTTTTTGTTTCATGTGCAGCTCTAGCAGGAGTAGTGTGAACTATGCAACAAATATGTTACTGTTGTCCACATGTGAAGAGCCGAAAGATGTGATCCGATATTTGTGGACCAAAGGTCATAAACCGAGTGATAATCACAGGAAGCTGTGTGGCATGAATGGGGAAGATTGTATGGACCATAGCAATGTCTCCAGGTGGTCTGCATTCTTCCTAGAGGGTCATGTGAACCTTAATGATTTGCCACGCTCCGGGAGGCCGGTAACAGCTGCAACCCCGCAGAATGTCAGAGGCATTGAGGTGGCAATTTTGAACGACTGGGTGTGCAACTGCAAAACTTATTGCAACAGTTCAACATTTCCTATAGTGCAGTGTACGATATTGTTCATGATATATTGAAATTTCGTAAAGTTAGTGCTCGCTGGGTGCCTAAGAACCTGACAGACAACCACAAGGCCAGCGAATGATGACGAGGTACACTGCAGAAGGGCAAGACTTTCTGAAAGGAATTGTCACTGATGAGTCGTGGGCGTGCCACTACATGCCCAAAACCAAGCAGGCAAGTATGGAGTGAAAACATGCTGGTTCCCCAGTGAAGAAGCAATTCAAAGTGACTCAATCTGCTAGGAGAGTGCTTGTGACAGTGTACTGAGATATGCATGGTGTTGTATTGGTGGACTTTGCTGAACAGAGGACCACTGTGAATGCTGCAGCCTACATGAAAACTTTGGTGAAGTTGCAGCGTGCCCTTCGTGACAAACGCACAACATGAATGCTGACGATGTCAAAATTCATGACAATGCTCACCCCCATCTTGTTGCTGCTGCTGTTCATCAGAAAATCACCAAATTTGGTTGGAAGGTGCTCCAGCATCCATCATACAGGCTGGACCTTGCACCATCTGACTTTCATCTGTTTAGTCCCATGAAGAAATTCCTGAACGGCCAAAGGTTTGCGACAGTTGCGGTAGTGTAATCAGCAGTCTGCAGATGGCTATACTCCAAGGAAACAGACTTCTACGAGCAGGGCATATTGCAATTGGTATCACGATGGGAGAAATGTTTTGAGAAACTTGGTGACTATGTCGAAAAGTAGGTTAAAGGTGTAAGTTCATTTGTGATTATTTTTTGGTTTTAACTATAAAACTTTTTTGTAAAAAAATTATTGTGCATTACTTTTCGATATGCCCTTGTATAATAGGGGACATTAACATTAGAATAGGCGAGAGAGATGTGAACATAAAGAGTGACACAATATGTGAAATGATATAAGAACTAAAAGGGATACTGTAAGACATAGTAGAGACAAGTTCATAGACAAGGAAAGTGAAAGGTTTATTGAATCTTGTGAAGTGAATGGGCTAGACATCCTGAGTGGCAAATATGGGGAAGATTTAATGGGGATTTGCACATTATTAACAAGAATGGACAGTGTTATTGACTATGTAGTTTGGCCAGTTAATATGGGGTATACAATGAACAATTTTAAGATATTAAGTTTTAGTTCAAACAGTTGATGGTAGAAATGAAAATAGGACAAAAGGAAGAGAAAATTGTCAGGGGAAGGGAACATGTGGCAGTATACCGAGTTTAAATGGAATGAGGATCAACGAAGTAACTAAGTTTATTTTAGACTCTAGGTACGGGCAAATCTGTTAACAGGGAGTAAATTTCATGCTAGAGAACCAGGAAATAGAGAAGGCGGCAAACATATTCACTACATTAATGCAAAGAGATGGAGATGGATAAGAAAGGGGAGGGATAGAAAAGGCTGACATGTGGTCTGATAAGGCATGTAAATTGGCAAAAAGAGTGGTGAAGCAGACATTAGTTAAATGGAGAGAGGTAGGAGGCAATGAGGCAAAGCAGCAGTACATAAGTAGTAGAAATAGCTACAGTTTACTGCTAGATGATAAGAAACAGGAGTGGAGAAAAAAGTGGGAGTGTCTCCTGAGTTTAGAATATTAAGCAAAAATTATTATTGGTGGTGGTGGTGGTGGTGGTATAAAAATGAAGCACATATTAACTTGATTTGTTTCCCTTTGCATTTTGAAATCCACCTTTCTGATGCTTTCGTGTTCCCTTAGAATGCTTGCTGACAGGCACAGAACCCTCCATAATGCACTATAAAGATGGCCTCTTCACAGCTCAATCAAAGAAAAATTAACACCATACAGTACTCTTAATAATGCAATCGACAGGGCACTCTCATTTACCCATTGTCAGTAATATGCCTTTTAAAATAAGGATAGTTGCATCCAAAATGGGTTACTATGTTGGTATTCCTTACATCAATCAGAACAGTAATTAAGTTGACCGCTTTCACTTTGACTTTAAAAAGAATAACTATTTGTGTATAATAATATATCATTAAAAAGTTGACAATGAAAACAATCCATTATTAACAAGTCAACAATTGAAGTCTTTTGCAGATGGCAAAAATCTTGGCTGTGTTTCCCGAGTGGGCTGGTTTCATAAATTTGTAGATTTAATGTGGTTTGAATCGATGGACAGAATTCGTTCGGAACCAGACAGATGATTTGAAACTGCTTTTAAACAGGTTAAAATCATGATTTGATCCAAATCTAATCTGTAGTCCCATAAGGGCATCTAAAAGAAAGTGAATATGAAACAAAAAGGCTTAGGACAAAATGTGGACTTAACGCATTGATTCGGAGCTCTTCATCTGTAGTAGGTGTTGCAAGAGTGATGTGTTTGTCGAGAAATATGTCTTCAAAAGCAGTTGTAACTAATTTTGCTATTTTAAGTGAAACAGGTCACTGCCAAAACCTAAAATTATTGGCACAGAGGAAGTATACCTAAATAGAATGTGCTTCATTCAGATTTGTAGGCTACTGTTTTCAGAAAAATAGCATATGCTAACAGTGCATTTAACCCTTTGCAACGCATAGCGTAGAAAAGCATAGTGAAATGATAAACGCCCTGCTACGCATAGCGTAGTAGAACGTAGCAAATGTTTATCGTTTCATTAGGTTCTGCTTATGCTGACCTCATCTTTTAGGAGCTGTGTCAATGTAAATGTACTCCTGCTGCATTGTTCCAGCAATTTTGCTAGCCAGAATGTAATAGCAAACCATAAAAAGCACTGTTTACAGCCGGGTGCAGTTGTATAAGTAAGCAGCTTCCTGTCACATTTATAGCCATATCAGTACCATGGAGGCTGTTCCAAGTACATCACGGTCTAGAAAACACTGTAGTGAAAAGGTATTGATAACAGATAAGGAAATACTTGCAGCAGTTTACAAGGAATTAGATCGCAAAAGTAGCTCTGACAAATCTTGGTTTGGTGAGTTAGTGGAAGACAGTGATAAGGAACAAAGTGGCAGTGAGAGTGCTGAGATACAGGTAGCAGAACAGGGAGCTAAAGTTAGTGAAAGGCAAACTAAAACTAAAGCAGTACCGGCACAGTGGACCTCCAATTTGACTTGGACGGACTTGTGGTACCAATGTCAGTAATGCACAAGGTAGCAACAAAGCTGCCGCACATAATATGACTCCCCAATGCATAATTTGGGCAGTGGCTGCATTTGTTGAAGATCAAAACATAAAAGACAAACTGTTCCCAGGATTCCTTTTCATAAGCTTGTGGAATGCTTTGGCTTTTAATTTATGAGCAGTTAATTCTGCTTGTAGCTCCAATAATCTTTTTTTTTTTTATGTGTCAGCATTTTCAAGTTGGTGTTTCACTCTAGAGCAGAAACTACAAACTTTTGTTTCAAGGTCATCAAATCCCAGAATGAAATTTGTGAGAATATGGTATAAAGGAACCATTTTTTTACCTTTGGAGTGTCTCAAACTTGAGCATTGTACATGTCATACAGCTTATTAATGTTTAACTCTGAATGAAGATGCATTCCTTTAGTTTTCTTTCTTGAGTAATGGATTTCTCTGCCTTTGAGTTTGGAAATGAAGCTGATTCACACTGCTTCTTTTGTGCATACATTTGGCTTTTGCGATCTCCCCCTCTCTTTTCAGTGATAGGTTAGCACGGCAATAGCAAACATGCAATAGTGTTTCCTTTACTCTGTTCAATGTTAAATAAAGCTCTAAAAAGCTTAGAGAAAACTGGAAATTCTTTATCATTAATTCCAACCTTGGTATGTGTTGAATGTAGAACTAGTATTCTCCACAATCCTAGGACGTGGCCATTTAGGAACTGTTGTGTGCATCCTAGATCCCAGGAGTTGAACTTGCTGTAATTTATTATGATGATTGAGGACTTTGTTGAATGAGGTAGAAAGCTGGAATACTGCAACATTTGTATCTTTCCTCCTTGTGTATATCTGGATCCTTGTCAGTGTATCTGAAACATAATACAAGTATTTTAAAACATTCATATCTAATTATAGGCATTTGGATGTTAACAATGATAAAATTTATGGATCAGTAGACCTAAAGTGCTACATTACTTGAGTGAAGCAAACACTGCTTACTATAATAATTGTGGAGTGCTAAGCTAGCTGTCGAAGAGAGAGGATGTGTGAGTAGTCAGCTCCTGGAGTGGAAGGAAAAAGGGAATAAGAGACAATGGGAGTAAGCATTGAAGTATACAGAAGAAGAATCAGAGCTTTCAATAACACAAAGTGAAGTGAGAATAAAATGAAACAAGGCTTAGAAGAGATGGTAAATATATTCTTTTTACTTACTGTAACAGCCACTTTATTGATAATTGGCAGAGTCGTAATTAACCCCAGACCTAATGGGAATCAGGCTGTCATGGAGGAAATTTTGGATAGAATAAAGAACATGGATGAGAAATTGGTACTAAACTGAACGGGGTGGAGAAAGAACTAGCGGAAATTAAGGAAGAAATAAAAAATGAGGTACAAGATATGAGAGTAGAGGTACAGAACGTTAAAAAGAGAGTAGAGTTTCTGGAAGAGAGACATAGAAGGTTCAACATAGTCATTGCTGGATTAAAGGAAAGGAGGGGTGTATGGTCCACACAAGAGGTCAAAGAAATTTCGGAAGAAGATTGGAAATGGAATTACAGGGTTGGGAGATTGCCAAAGCCTTCAGAGTGGGAAAGCAAAGATGAGCAAGATTGATAGTGGTGCAATTTCTTGTGCAGTTTGTGTATTAAGTGTTGAAGAAGAAATTAAAACGAACAGATAGTTTTATAAACAAGGGTTTATCTGTGGAACAACGCACTAGGAAGAAGAAACTTATACATCAAATGAAGAAAGTGAAAATGGAAGTGAGATAGGCATATATTCGGAATTTAAGGTTGTGGATTGATGGTAAAGTAGTGGATTCGCAAGAAAGTGACACAAGATACACCAAACCGTGGGAGCAGGAAATTACTCAGCTCGATTCATTGACGGCTGGAGAAACAGAGCAAGCATGCACAGGAAGTTCAAAGCGCATTTTGACACCAGCCAGCACAAATTTTCGGGCTAGACAAAGCAAACATACGCCATTGACATGGAAAAGTGACGACAGAGAAATAATTACGTCAGGAGCAAGTCATGCTGATGACGGAAAGTATACATCAGGAACGAAAGAAAGGAAGCTTATTTCACCCAGGAAGGAGGAGATCCAAGCAGCACGTGGACTAGCAGGAGGAGGAGCAGAGGCGTGGTCAGAGAGCAGTGGGACAGAAGAGGGGGAGAAAGTATCGTTTCAACACCGAATGGAAGTGTATTGGTCCTAGACAGTAATAAGGAGGGAACTTTAAGAAAAGGGAGAGGTATTGAACTAAGAAGCAAGAAGATATTAGAAAAATTTAGGAGCAGAGCTGGGTCGCAATAGGGAATGCAAAAAGAGATATGGAGAGGGCAAGAGAGAAATACGGGGAAATGGAAGTTACAAGGTGGATCGATAAGTAATGCACAATAATTATTTTCTGGCTTGGTTATTGCAGCTGGAATGTTGCAATTTCACACAGATATAGTTTGAAGTTTTCCCTACAGTGGGTATTTTTTGTTTCATGTGCAGCTCTAGCAGGAGTAGTGTGAACTATGCAACAAATATGTTACTGTTGTCCACATGTGAAGAGCCGAAAGATGTGATCCGATATTTGTGGACCAAAGGTCATAAACCGAGTGATAATCACAGGAAGCTGTGTGGCATGAATGGGGAAGATTGTATGGACCATAGCAATGTCTCCAGGTGGTCTGCATTCTTCCTAGAGGGTCATGTGAACCTTAATGATTTGCCACGCTCCGGGAGGCCGGTAACAGCTGCAACCCCGCAGAATGTCAGAGGCATTGAGGTGGCAATTTTGAACGACTGGGTGTGCAACTGCAAAACTTATTGCAACAGTTCAACATTTCCTATAGTGCAGTGTACGATATTGTTCATGATATATTGAAATTTCGTAAAGTTAGTGCTCGCTGGGTGCCTAAGAACCTGACAGACAACCACAAGGCCAGCGAATGATGACGAGGTACACTGCAGAAGGGCAAGACTTTCTGAAAGGAATTGTCACTGATGAGTCGTGGGCGTGCCACTACATGCTCAAAACCAAGCAGGCAAGTATGGAGTGAAAACATGCTGGTTCCCCAGTGAGGAAGCAATTCAAAGTGACTCAATCTGCTACGAGAGTGCTTGTGACAGTGTACTGAGATATGCATGGTGTTGTATTGGTGGACTTTGCTGAACAGAGGACCACTGTGAATGCTGCAGCCTACATGAAAACTTTGGTGAAGTTGCAGCGTGCCCTTCGTGACAAACGCACAACATGAATGCTGACGATGTCAAAATTCATGACAATGCTCACCCCCATCTTGTTGCTGCTGCTGTTCATCAGAAAATCACCAAATTTGGTTGGAAGGTGCTCCAGCATCCATCATACAGGCTGGACCTTGCACCATCTGACTTTCATCTGTTTAGTCCCATGAAGAAATTCCTGAACGGCCAAAGGTTTGCGACAGTTGCGGTAGTGTAATCAGCAGTCTGCAGATGGCTATACTCCAAGGAAACAGACTTCTACGAGCAGGGCATATTGCAATTGGTATCACGATGGGAGAAATGTTTTGAGAAACTTGGTGACTATGTCGAAAAGTAGGTTAAAGGTGTAAGTTCATTTGTGATTTTTTTTTGGTTTTAACTATAAAACTTTTTTGTAAAAAAATTATTGTGCATTACTTTTCGATATGCCCTTGTATAATAGGGGACATTAACATTAGAATAGGCGAGAGAGATGTGAACATAAAGAGTGACACAATATGTGAAATGATATAAGAACTAAAAGGGATACTGTAAGACATAGTAGAGACAAGTTCATAGACAAGGAAAGTGAAAGGTTTATTGAATCTTGTGAAGTGAATGGGCTAGACATCCTGAGTGGCAAATATGGGGAAGATTTAATGGGGATTTGCACATTATTAACAAGAATGGACAGTGTTATTGACTATGTAGTTTGGCCAGTTAATATGGGGTATACAATGAACAATTTTAAGATATTAAGTTTTAGTTCAAACAGTTGATGGTAGAAATGAAAATAGGACAAAAGGAAGAGAAAATTGTCAGGGGAAGGGAACATGTGGCAGTATACCGAGTTTAAATGGAATGAGGATCAACGAAATAACTAAGTTTATTTTAGACTCTAGGTACGGGCAAATCTGTTAACAGGGAGTAAATTTCATGCTAGAGAACCAGGAAATAGAGAAGGCGGCAAACATATTCACTACATTAATGCAAAGAGATGGAGATGGATAAGAAAGGGGAGGGATAGAAAAGGCTGACATGTGGTCTGATAAGGGATGTAAATTGGCAAAAAGAGTGGTGAAGCAGACATTAGTTAAATGGAGAGAGGTAGGAGGCAATGAGGCAAAGCAGCAGTACATAAGTAGTAGAAATAGCTACAGTTTACTGCTAGATGATAAGAAACAGGAGTGGAGAAAAAAGTGGGAGTGTCTCCTGAGTTTAGAATATTAAGCAAAAATTATTATTGGTGGTGGTGGTGGTGGTATAAAAATGAAGCACATATTAACTTGATTTGTTTCCCTTTGCATTTTGAAATCCACCTTTCTGATGCTTTCGTGTTCCCTTAGAATGCTTGCTGACAGGCACAGAACCCTCCATAATGCACTATAAAGATGGCCTCTTCACAGCTCAATCAAAGAAAAATTAACACCATACAGTACTCTTAATAATGCAATCGACAGGGCACTCTCATTTACCCATTGTCAGTAATATGCCTTTTAAAATAAGGATAGTTGCATCCAAAATGGGTTACTATGTTGGTATTCCTTACATCAATCAGAACAGTAATTAAGTTGACCGCTTTCACTTTTACTTTAAAAAGAATAACTATTTGTGTATAATAATATATCATTAAAAAGTTGACAATGAAAACAATCCATTATTAACAAGTCAACAATTGAAGTCTTTTGCAGATGGCAAAAATCTTGGCTGTGTTTCCCGAGTGGGCTGGTTTCATAAATTTGTAGATTTAATGTGGTTTGAATCGATGGACAGAATTCGTTCGGAACCAGACAGATGATTTGAAACTGCTTTTAAACAGGTTAAAATCATGATTTGATCCAAATCTAATCTGTAGTCCCATAAGGGCATCTAAAAGAAAGTGAATATGAAACAAAAAGGCTTAGGACAAAATGTGGACTTAACGCATTGATTCGGAGCTCTTCATCTGTAGTAGGTGTTGCAAGAGTGATGTGTTTGTCCAGAAATATGTCTTCAAAAGCAGTTGTAACTAATTTTGCTATTTTAAGTGAAACAGGTCACTGCCAAAACCTAAAATTATTGGCACAGAGGAAGTATACCTAAATAGAATGTGCTTCATTCAGATTTGTAGGCTACTGTTTTCAGAAAAATAGCATATGCTAACAGTGCATTTAACCCTTTGCAACGCATAGCGTAGAAAAGCATAGTGAAATGATAAACGCCCTGCTACGCATAGCGTAGTAGAACGTAGCAAATGTTTATCGTTTCATTAGGTTCTGCTTATGCTGACCTCATCTTTTAGGAGCTGTGTCAATGTAAATGTACTCCTGCTGCATTGTTCCAGCAATTTTGCTAGCCAGAATGTAATAGCAAACCATAAAAAGCACTGTTTACAGCCGGGTGCAGTTGTATAAGTAAGCAGCTTCCTGTCACATTTATAGCCATATCAGTACCATGGAGGCTGTTCCAAGTACATCACGGTCTAGAAAACACTGTAGTGAAAAGGTATTGATAACAGATAAGGAAATACTTGCAGCAGTTTACAAGGAATGAGATCGCAAAAGTAGCTCTGACAAATCTTGGTTTGGTGAGTTAGTGGAAGACAGTGATAAGGAACAAAGTGGCAGTGAGAGTGCTGAGATACAGGTAGCAGAACAGGGAGCTAAAGTTAGTGAAAGGCAAACTAAAACTAAAGCAGTACCGGCACAGTGGACCTCCAATTTGACTTGGACGGACTTGTGGTACCAATGTCAGTAATGCACAAGGTAGCAACAAAGCTGCCGCACATAATATGACTCCCCAATGCATAATTTGGGCAGTGGCTGCATTTGTTGAAGATCAAAACATAAAAGACAAACTGTTCCCAGGATTCCTTTTCATAAGCTTGTGGAATGCTTTGGCTTTTAATTTATGAGCAGTTAATTCTGCTTGTAGCTCCAATAATCTTTTTTTTTTTTATGTGTCAGCATTTTCAAGTTGGTGTTTCACTCTAGAGCAGAAACTACAAACTTTTGTTTCAAGGTCATCAAATCCCAGAATGAAATTTGTGAGAATATGGTATAAAGGAACCATTTTTTTACCTTTGGAGTGTCTCAAACTTGAGCATTGTACATGTCATACAGCTTATTAATGTTTAACTCTGAATGAAGATGCATTCCTTTAGTTTTCTTTCTTGAGTAATGGATTTCTCTGCCTTTGAGTTTGGAAATGAAGCTGATTCACACTGCTTCTTTTGTGCATACATTTGGCTTTTGCGATCTCCCCCTCTCTTTTCAGTGATAGGTTAGCACGGCAATAGCAAACATGCAATAGTGTTTCCTTTACTCTGTTCAATGTTAAATAAAGCTCTAAAAAGCTTAGAGAAAACTGGAAATTCTTTATCATTAATTCCAACCTTGGTATGTGTTGAATGTAGAACTAGTATTCTCCACAATCCTAGGACGTGGCCATTTAGGAACTGTTGTGTGCATCCTAGATCCCAGGAGTTGAACTTGCTGTAATTTATTATGATGATTGAGGACTTTGTTGAATGAGGTAGAAAGCTGGAATACTGCAACATTTGTATCTTTCCTCCTTGTGTATATCTGGATCCTTGTCAGTGTATCTGAAACATAATACAAGTATTTTAAAACATTCATATCTAATTATAGGCATTTGGATGTTAACAATGATAAAATTTATGGATCAGTAGACCTAAAGTGCTACATTACTTGAGTGAAGCAAACACTGCTTACTATAATAATTGTGGAGTGCTAAGCTAGCTGTCGAAGAGAGAGGATGTGTGAGTAGTCAGCTCCTGGAGTGGAAGGAAAAAGGGAATAAGAGACAATGGGAGTAAGCATTGAAGTATACAGAAGAAGAATCAGAGCTTTCAATAACACAAAGTGAAGTGAGAATAAAATGAAACAAGGCTTAGAAGAGATGGTAAATATATTTTTTTTACTTAGTGTAACAGCCACTTTATTGATAATTGGCAGAGTCGTAATTAACCCCAGACCTAATGGGAATCAGGCTGTCATGGAGGAAATTTTGGATAGAATAAAGAACATGGATGAGAAAATTGGTACTAAACTGAACGGGGTGGAGAAAGAACTAGCGGAAATTAAGGAAGAAATAAAAAATGAGGTACAAGATATGAGAGTAGAGGTACAGAACGTTAAAAAGAGAGTAGAGTTTCTGGAAGAGAGACATAGAAGGTTCAACATAGTCATTGCTGGATTAAAGGAAAGGAGGGGTGTATGGTCCACACAAGAGGTCAAAGAAATTTCGGAAGAAGATTGGAAATGGAATTACAGGGTTGGGAGATTGCCAAAGCCTTCAGAGTGGGAAAGCAAAGATGAGCAAGATTGATAGTGGTGCAATTTCTTGTGCAGTTTGTGTATTAAGTGTTGAAGAAGAAATTAAAACGAACAGATAGTTTTATAAACAAGGGTTTATCTGTGGAACAACGCACTAGGAAGAAGAAACTTATACATCAAATGAAGAAAGTGAAAATGGAAGTGAGATAGGCATATATTCGGAATTTAAGGTTGTGGATTGATGGTAAAGTAGTGGATTCGCAAGAAAGTGACACAAGATACACCAAGGAGCAGGAAATTACTCAGCTCGATTCATTGACGGCTGGAGAAACAGAGCAAGCATGCACAGGAAGTTCAAAGCGCATTTTGACACCAGCCAGCACAAATTTTCGGGCTAGACAAAGCAAACATACGCCATTGACATGGAAAAGTGACGACAGAGAAATAATTACGTCAGGAGCAAGTCATGCTGATGACGGAAAGTATACATCAGGAACGAAAGAAAGGAAGCTTATTTCACCCAGGAAGGAGGAGATCCAAGCAGCACGTGGACTAGCAGGAGGAGGAGCAGAGGCGTGGTCAGAGAGCAGTGGGACAGAAGAGGGGGAGAAAGTATCGTTTCAACACCGAATGGAAGTGTATTGGTCCTAGACAGTAATAAGGAGGGAACTTTAAGAAAAGGGAGAGGTATTGAACTAAGAAGCAAGAAGATATTAGAAAAATTTAGGAGCAGAGCTGGGTCGCAATAGGGAATGCAAAAAGAGATATGGAGAGGGCAAGAGAGAAATACGGGGAAATGGAAGTTACAAGGTGGATCGATAAGTAATGCACAATAATTATTTTCTGCCTTGGTTATTGCAGCTGGAATGTTGCAATTTCACACAGATATAGTTTGAAGTTTTCCCTACAGTGGGTATTTTTTGTTTCATGTGCAGCTCTAGCAGGAGTAGTGTGAACTATGCAACAAATATGTTACTGTTGTCCACATGTGAAGAGCCGAAAGATGTGATCCGATATTTGTGGACCAAAGGTCATAAACCGAGTGATAATCACAGGAAGCTGTGTGGCATGAATGGGGAAGATTGTATGGACCATAGCAATGTCTCCAGGTGGTCTGCATTCTTCCTAGAGGGTCATGTGAACCTTAATGATTTGCCACGCTCCGGGAGGCCGGTAACAGCTGCAACCCCGCAGAATGTCAGAGGCATTGAGGTGGCAATTTTGAACGACTGGGTGTGCAACTGCAAAACTTATTGCAACAGTTCAACATTTCCTATAGTGCAGTGTACGATATTGTTCATGATATATTGAAATTTCGTAAAGTTAGTGCTCGCTGGGTGCCTAAGAACCTGACAGACAACCACAAGGCCAGCGAATGATGACGAGGTACACTGCAGAAGGGCAAGACTTTCTGAAAGGAATTGTCACTGATGAGTCGTGGGCGTGCCACTACATGCCCAAAACCAAGCAGGCAAGTATGGAGTGAAAACATGCTGGTTCCCCAGTGAAGAAGCAATTCAAAGTGACTCAATCTGCTAGGAGAGTGCTTGTGACAGTGTACTGAGATATGCATGGTGTTGTATTGGTGGACTTTGCTGAACAGAGGACCACTGTGAATGCTGCAGCCTACATGAAAACTTTGGTGAAGTTGCAGCGTGCCCTTCGTGACAAACGCACAACATGAATGCTGACGATGTCAAAATTCATGACACTGCTCACCCCCATCTTGTTGCTGCTGCTGTTCATCAGAAAATCACCAAATTTGGTTGGAAGGTGCTCCAGCATCCATCATACAGGCTGGACCTTGCACCATCTGACTTTCATCTGTTTAGTCCCATGAAGAAATTCCTGAACGGCCAAAGGTTTGCGACAGTTGCGGTAGTGTAATCAGCAGTCTGCAGATGGCTATACTCCAAGGAAACAGACTTCTACGAGCAGGGCATATTGCAATTGGTATCACGATGGGAGAAATGTTTTGAGAAACTTGGTGACTATGTCGAAAAGTAGGTTAAAGGTGTAAGTTCATTTGTGATTTTTTTTTGGTTTTAACTATAAAACTTTTTTGTAAAAAAATTATTGTGCATTACTTTTCGATATGCCCTTGTATAATAGGGGACATTAACATTACAATAGGCAAGAGAGATGTGAACATAAAGAGTGACACAATATGTGAAATGATATAAGAACTAAAAGGGATACTGTAAGACATAGTAGAGACAAGTTCATAGACAAGGAAAGTGAAAGGTTTATTGAATCTTGTGAAGTGAATGGGCTAGACATCCTGAGTGGCAAATATGGGAAAATTTAATGGGGATTTGCACATTATTAACAAGAATGGACAGTGTTATTGACTATGTAGTTTGGCCAGTTAATATGGGGTATACAATGAACAATTTTAAGATATTAAGTTTTAGTTCAAACAGTTGATGGTAGAAATGAAAATAGGACAAAAGGAAGAGAAAATTGTCAGGGGAAGGGAACATGTGGCAGTATACCGAGTTTAAATGGAATGAGGATCAACGAAATAACTAAGTTTATTTTAGACTCTAGGTACGGGCAAATCTGTTAACAGGGAGTAAATTTCATGCTAGAGAACCAGGAAATAGAGAAGGCGGCAAACATATTCACTACATTAATGCAAAGAGATGGAGATGGATAAGAAAGGGGAGGGATAGAAAAGGCTGACATGTGGTCTGATAAGGCATGTAAATTGGCAAAAAGAGTGGTGAAGCAGACATTAGTTAAATGGAGAGAGGTAGGAGGCAATGAGGCAAAGCAGCAGTACATAAGTAGTAGAAATAGCTACAGTTTACTGCTAGATGATAAGAAACAGGAGTGGAGAAAAAAGTGGGAGTGTCTCCTGAGTTTAGAATATTAAGCAAAAATTATTATTGGTGGTGGTGGTGGTGGTGGTATAAAAATGAAGCACATATTAACTTGATTTGTTTCCCTTTGCATTTTGAAATCCACCTTTCTGATGCTTTCGTGTTCCCTTAGAATGCTTGCTGACAGGCACAGAACCCTCCATAATGCACTATAAAGATGGCCTCTTCACAGCTCAATCAAAGAAAAATTAACACCATACAGTACTCTTAATAATGCAATCGACAGGGCACTCTCATTTACCCATTGTCAGTAATATGCCTTTTAAAATAAGGATAGTTGCATCCAAAATGGGTTACTATGTTGGTATTCCTTACATCAATCAGAACAGTAATTAAGTTGACCGCTTTCACTTTTACTTTAAAAAGAATAACTATTTGTGTATAATAATATATCATTAAAAAGTTGACAATGAAAACAATCCATTATTAACAAGTCAACAATTGAAGTCTTTTGCAGATGGCAAAAATCTTGGCTGTGTTTCCCGAGTGGGCTGGTTTCATAAATTTGTAGATTTAATGTGGTTTGAATCGATGGACAGAATTCGTTCGGAACCAGACAGATGATTTGAAACTGCTTTTAAACAGGTTAAAATCATGATTTGATCCAAATCTAATCTGTAGTCCCATAAGGGCATCTAAAAGAAAGTGAATATGAAACAAAAAGGCTTAGGACAAAATGTGGACTTAACGCATTGATTCGGAGCTCTTCATCTGTAGTAGGTGTTGCAAGAGTGATGTGTTTGTCCAGAAATATGTCTTCAAAAGCAGTTGTAACTAATTTTGCTATTTTAAGTGAAACAGGTCACTGCCAAAACCTAAAATTATTGGCACAGAGGAAGTATACCTAAATAGAATGTGCTTCATTCAGATTTGTAGGCTACTGTTTTCAGAAAAATAGCATATGCTAACAGTGCATTTAACCCTTTGCAACGCATAGCGTAGAAAAGCATAGTGAAATGATAAACGCCCTGCTACGCATAGCGTAGTAGAACGTAGCAAATGTTTATCGTTTCATTAGGTTCTGCTTATGCTGACCTCATCTTTTAGGAGCTGTGTCAATGTAAATGTACTCCTGCTGCATTGTTCCAGCAATTTTGCTAGCCAGAATGTAATAGCAAACCATAAAAAGCACTGTTTACAGCCGGGTGCAGTTGTATAAGTAAGCAGCTTCCTGTCACATTTATAACCATATCAGTACCATGGAGGCTGTTCCAAGTACATCACAGTCTAGAAAACACTGTAGTGAAAAGGTATTGATAACAGATAAGGAAATACTTGCAGCAGTTTACAAGGAATGAGATCGCAAAAGTAGCTCTGACAAATCTTGGTTTGGTGAGTTAGTGGAAGACAGTGATAAGGAACAAAGTGGCAGTGAGAGTGCTGAGATACAGGTAGCAGAACAGGGAGCTAAAGTTAGTGAAAGGCAAACTAAAACTAAAGCAGTACCGGCACAGTGGACCTCCAATTTGACTTGGACGGACTTGTGGTACCAATGTCAGTAATGCACAAGGTAGCAACAAAGCTGCCGCACATAATATGACTCCCCAATGCATAATTTGGGCAGTGGCTGCATTTGTTGAAGATCAAAACATAAAAGACAAACTGTTCCCAGGATTCCTTTTCATAAGCTTGTGGAATGCTTTGGCTTTTAATTTATGAGCAGTTAATTCTGCTTGTAGCTCCAATAATCTTTTTTTTTTTTATGTGTCAGCATTTTCAAGTTGGTGTTTCACTCTAGAGCAGAAACTACAAACTTTTGTTTCAAGGTCATCAAATCCCAGAATGAAATTTGTGAGAATATGGTATAAGGGAACCATTTTTTTACCTTTGGAGTGTCTCAAACTTGAGCATTGTACATGTCATACAGCTTATTAATGTTTAACTCTGAATGAAGATGCATTCCTTTAGTTTTCTTTCTTGAGTAATGGATTTTTCTGCCTTTGAGTTTGGAAATGAAGCTGATTCACACTGCTTCTTTTGTGCATACATTTGGCTTTTGCGATCTCCCCCTCTCTTTTCAGTGATAGGTTAGCACGGCAATAGCAAACATGCAATAGTGTTTCCTTTACTCTGTTCAATGTTAAATAAAGCTCTAAAAAGCTTAGAGAAAACTGGAAATTCTTTATCATTAATTCCAACCTTGGTATGTGTTGAATGTAGAACTAGTATTCTCCACAATCCTAGGACGTGGCCATTTAGGAACTGTTGTGTGCATCCTAGATCCCAGGAGTTGAACTTGCTGTAATTTATTATGATGATTGAGGACTTTGTTGAATGAGGTAGAAAGCTGGAATACTGCAACATTTGTATCTTTCCTCCTTGTGTATATCTGGATCCTTGTCAGTGTATCTGAAACATAATACAAGTATTTTAAAACATTCATATCTAATTATAGGCATTTGGATGTTAACAATGATAAAATTTATGGATCAGTAGACCTAAAGTGCTACATTACTTGAGTGAAGCAAACACTGCTTACTATAATAATTGTGGAGTGCTAAGCTAGCTGTCGAAGAGAGAGGATGTGTGAGTAGTCAGCTCCTGGAGTGGAAGGAAAAAGGGAATAAGAGACAATGGGAGTAAGCATTGAAGTATACAGAAGAAGAATCAGAGCTTTCAATAACACAAAGTGAAGTGAGAATAAAATGAAACAAGGCTTAGAAGAGATGGTAAATATATTTTTTTTACTTAGTGTAACAGCCACTTTATTGATAATTGGCAGAGTCGTAATTAACCCCAGACCTAATGGGAATCAGGCTGTCATGGAGGAAATTTTGGATAGAATAAAGAACATGGATGAGAAAATTGGTACTAAACTGAACGGGGTGGAGAAAGAACTAGCGGAAATTAAGGAAGAAATAAAAAATGAGGTACAAGATATGAGAGTAGAGGTACAGAACGTTAAAAAGAGAGTAGAGTTTCTGGAAGAGAGACATAGAAGGTTCAACATAGTCATTGCTGGATTAAAGGAAAGGAGGGGTGCATGGAGCACACAAAGGCAAAGAAATTTCGGAAGGAAGATTGGAAATGGAATTACAGGGTTGGGAGATTGCCAAAGCCTTCAGAGTGGGAAAGCAAAGATGAGCAAGATTGATAGTGGTGCAATTTCTTGTGCAGTTTGTGTATGAAGTGTTGAAGAAGAAATTAAAAGGAACTGATAGTTTTATAAACAAGGATTTATCTGTGGAACAACGCACTAGGAAGAAGAAACTTATACATCAAATGAAGAAAGTGAAAATGGAAGTGAGATAGGCATATATTCGGAATTTAAGGTTGTGGATCGATGGTAAAGTAGTGGATTCGCAAGAAAGTGACACAAGATACACCAAACCGTGGGAGCAGGAAATTACTCAGCTCGATTCATTGATGGCCGGAGAAACAGAGCAAGCATACACAGGAAGTTCAAAGCGCATTTAGCACCAGCCAGCAAAAATTTGCGGGCTAGACAAAGCAAACATACGTCATTGACATGGAAGTGGGACGACAGAGAAATAATTACGCCAGGAGCAAGTCATGCTGATGACGGAAAGTATACATCAGGAACCAAAGAAAGGAAGCTTATTTCACCAAGGAAAGAGGAGATCCAAGCAGCACGTGGACTAGCAGGAGGAGGAGCAGAGGCGTGGTGGTCAGAGAGCAGTGGGACAGAAGAGGGGGAGAAAGTATCATTTCAACACCGAATGGAAGTGTATTGGTCCTAGACAGTAATAAGGAGGGAACTTCAAGAAAAGGGAGAGGTATTGAACTAAGAAACAAGAAGATATTAGAAAAATTTAGGAGCAGAGCTGGGTCGGAATAGGTAATGCAAAAAAAGATATGGAGAGGGCAAGAGAGAAATACGGGGAAATGGAAGTTACAAGGTGGATCGATAAGTAATACACAATAATTATTTTCTGCCTTGGTTATTGCAGCTGGAATGTTGCAATTTCATACAGATATAGCTTGAAGTTTTCCCTACAGTGGGTATTTTTTGTTTCATGTGCAGCTCTAGCAGGAGAAGTGTGAACTATGCAACAAATATGTTTCTGTTGTCCACATGTGAAGAGCAGAGAGGTGTGGTCCGATATTTGTGGACCAAAGGGCATAAACCGAGTGATATTTACATGGAGATGGGTAGCATGAATGGGGAAGATAGTATGGACAGTAGCAATGTGTACAGGTGGTCTGCATTCTTCCTAGAGGGTCGTGTGAAACTTAGTGATTTGCCACGCTCCGGGAGGCCGGTAACAGCTGCAACCCCGCAGAATGTCAAGAGGCATTGAGGTGGCAATTTTGAACGACTGGGTGTGCAACTGCAAACCTTATTGCAACAGTTCAACATTTCCTATAGTGCAGTGTACGATATTGTTCATGATACATTGAAATTTCGTAAAGTTAGTGCTCGCTGGGTGCCTAAGAACCTGACAGACAACCACAAGGCCAGCGAATGATGACGAGGTATACTGCAGAAGGGCAAGACTTTCTGAAAGGAATTGTCACTGATGAGTCGTGGGCGTGCCACTACGTGCCCAAAACCAAGCAGGCAAGTATGGAGTGAAAACATGCTGGTTCCCCAGTGAAGAAGCAATTCAAAGTGACTCAATCTGCTAGGAGAGTGCTTGTGACAGTGTACTGAGATATGCATGGTGTTGTATTGGTGGACTTTGCTGAACAGAGGACCACTGTGAATGCTGCAGCCTACATGAAAACTTTGGTGAAGTTGCAGCGTGCCCTTCGTGACAAACGCACAACATGAATGCTGACGATGTCAAAATTCATGACAATGCTCACCCCCATCTTGTTGCTGCTGCTGTTCATCAGAAAATCACCAAATTTGGTTGGAAGGTGCTCCAGCATCCATCATACAGTCTGGACCTTGCACCGTCAGACTTTCATCTGTTTAGTCCCATGAAGAAATTCCTGAACGACCAAAGGTTTGCGACAGTTGCGGTAGTGAAATCAGCACTCCGCAGATGGCTATACTCCAAGGAAACAGTCTTCTACGAGCAGGGCATATTGCAATTGGTATCACGATGGGAGAAATGTTTTGAGAAACTTGGTGACTATGTCGAAAAGTAGGTTAAAGGTGTAAGTTCATTTGTGATTTTTTTTTGGTTTTAACTATAAAACTTTTTTGCAAAAAGATTATTGTGCGTTACTTTTCGATATGCCCTTGTATAATAGGGGACATTAACATTAGAATAGGCGAGAGAGATGTGAACATAAAGAGTGACACAATATTTGAAATGATATAAGAACTAAAAGGGATACTGTAAGATAAAGTAGAGACAAGTTCATAGACAAGGAAAGTGAAAGGTTTATTGAATCTTGTGAAGTGAATGGGCTAGACATCCTGAGTGGCAAATATGGGGAAGATTTAATGGGGATTTGCACATTATTAACAAGAATGGACAGTGTTATTGACTATGTAGTTTGGCCAGTTAATATGGGGTATACAATGAACAATTTTAAGATATTAAGTTTTATTTCAAATAGTTGATGGTAGAAATGAAAATATGACAAAAGGAAGAGAAATTGTCAGGGGAAGGGGACATGTGGCAGTATACCGAGTTTAAATGGAATGAGGATCAACGATATAACTAAGTGTATTTTAGACTCTAGGTATGGGCATATCTGTTAACAGGGAGTAAATTTCATGCTAGCGAACCAGGACATAGAGAAGGTGGCAAACATATTCACTACATTAATGCAAGAGCAGGAGATAGATAAGAAAGGGGTGGGGAGGGATAGAAAAGGGAGACATGTGGTCTGATAAGGAATGTAAATTGGCAAAAAGAGTGGTGAAGCAAACATTAGTTAAATGGAGAGAGGTAGGAGGCGATGAGGCAACGCAGGAGTACATAAGTAGTAGAAATTGCTACAGTTTACTGCTAGAAGATAAGAAACAGGAGTAGAGAAAAAAGTGGGAGTGTCTTCTGAGTTTAGAATATTAAGCAAAAATTATTATTGGTGGTGGTGGTGGTGGCGGCGGCGGTGGTGGTATAAAAATGAAGCACATATTAACTTGATTTGTTTCCCTTTGCATTTTGAAATCCACTTTTCTGATGCTTTCGTGTTCCCTTAGAATGCTTGCTGACAGGCACAGAACCCTCCATAATGCACTATAAAGATGGCCTCTTCACAGCTCAATCAAAGGAAAATTAACACCATACAGTACTCTTAATAATGCAATCGACAGGGCACTCTCATTTACCCATTGTCAGTAATATGCCTTTTAAAATAAGGATAGTTGCATCCAAAATGGGTTACTATGTTGGTATTCCTTACATCAATCAGAACAGTAATTAAGTGTACCGCTCCTATGCCTATTTAAAGTCTTTGACTTTAAAAAGAATAACTATTTGTGTATAATAATATATCATTAAAAAGTTGACAATGAAATCAATCCATTATTAACAAGTCAACAATTGAAGTCTTTTGCAGATGGCAAAAATCTTGGCTGTGTTTCCCGAGTGGGCTGGTTTCATAAATGTGTAGACTTAATGTGGTTTGAATCGATGGACAGAATTCATTTTGAACCAGACAGATGATTTGAAACTGCTTTTAAACAGGTTAAAATCATGATTTGATCCAAATCTAATCTGTAGTCCCATAAGGGAATCTAAAAGAAAGTGAATATGAAACAAAAAGGCTTAGGACAAAATGTGGACTTAACGCATTGATTCGGAGCTCTTCATATGTAGTAGGTGTTGCAAGAGTGATGTGTTTGTCCAGAAATATGTCTTCAAAAGCAGTTGTAACTAATTTTGCTATTTTAAGTGAAACAGGTCACTGCCAAAACCTAAAATTATTGGCACAGAGGAAGTATACCTAAATAGAATGTGCTTCATTCAGATTTGTAGGCTACTGTTTTCAGAAAAATAGCATATCCTAACAGTACATTTAACCCTTTGCAATGCATAGCGTAGAAAAGCATAGTGAAATGATAAACGCCCTGCTACGCATAGCGTAGTAGAGCGTAGTAAATGTTTATCGTTTCATTAGGTTCTGCTTATGCTGACCTCATCTTTTAGGAGCTGTGTCAATGTAAATGTACTCCTGCTGCATTGTTCCAGCAATTTTGCAAGCCAGAATGTAATAGCAAACCATAAATAGCACTGTTTACAGCCGGGTGCAGTTGTATAAGTAAGCACTTTCCTGTCACATTTATAGCCATATCAGTACCATGGAGGCTGTTCCAAGTACATCACGGTCTAGAAAACACTGTAGTGAAAAGGTATTGATAACAGACAAGGAAATACTTGCAGCAGTTTACAAGGAATTAGATTGCAAAAGTAGCTCTGACAAATCTTGGTTTCGTGAGTTAGTGGAAGACAGTGATAAGGAACAAAGTGACAGTGAGAGTGCTGAGATACAGGTAGCAGAACAGGGAGCTAAAGTTAGTGAAAGGCAAACTAAAACTAAAGCAGTACCGGCACAGTGGACCTCCAATTTGACTTTCAATAAGTTAGAAACATTTTCATCCCCTACAGATGCAAATCATTCTATTCCTACAGTAAGTCCAGAAATAGATTATCTTGAACTTTTTATAGATTCCAATTTTTGCGGAAAAATTGCAGAGGAAACCAACAGATACGCAGCTCAGATTCAAGCTAAAAAGGTGGATCCAAAATGGGAAGTTACAAATTCAAGGGAAATACAGGCCTATTTAGGTGTTTGGATATATATGGGGATTGTGGATTTACCTGAAACCAGAGATTACTTTTTGGGGGATTTTTGCATTTGTCCAATTGTAAGACAAGCAATGGCATAGCTCCACTTTCAAAAGATATCGCAGTACCTTCACCTGAATGTTGAATCTGCAAGGCCACAATTAGGGGTAGATTCTTACGGTTATCTGTATAAAGTTCGATTTGCTTTAGACATAATCAAAAAGTTTGCGAGTGATTACAAACCAAATCGTGAACTTTCTGTTGATGAAGCGATGATAGACTTCAAAGGACGCTTCTTTCTAAAACAATATATGCCTGCTAAACCAACAAAATGCGGGATATAGGCATGGGGTATTGCAGATAGTAAAAGTGGGTATTTATTGGAATGTAAAATCTATCTGGAAAAAAAAAGAGGCGAGAAACAGGGATCTTCTACTTGGGGAACAGGTTGTTTTAGACATTTGTGAAAAATATACGGGATTTTGGCATCACGTATATTTTGATAATTTTTTTACTTCCACATGGCTAATGAAATTACTTCTGGACAGGAAAATGTATGCGTGTGGTACAACTCATGCTGGAAGGGAAGACTGGCCAAAACAATTGAAATTGAAAAGGGGCGAATCTCGCAAACTGCAACATGAAGGTGTAACTGCGGTTGTTTGGCATAACAGGGACGTTCTTTTATTATCTACAAACTCCGATCCTAGAACAGATGGGGAAGTAGAAAGGAAGAGTGGCAAGGGAAAAGAACAAATAAAGATACCTTGTCCTAATGCAGTGATAAACTATACTCATAATACGGCAGGGATTGATCTGGTAGGCCAAAGGAGGGAGTATTACGGTGTCGGCCGATCCTCAAAAAAATGGTGGAAATACCTGTTCTATTTTGTAGTGAATGTTGCTATCGTTAATAGGTTTATTATATACAACATTTCAAAAAGACCTACTTCTACAGCTCATGGCAATAGGCTTCTTTACTACAGGCAAAATTTAGTGCAACAGTTAATCGCAGACTTCAGGTCATGTAAGCAAGCAGGATTTCAGCGTAGCCTACCTTCTGCTACTCCTGCACCAAGTTTTCTTCACACCCTCATAAAAATTCAAGGCCGGGTGAAATCATGTGCTCAGTGCATAGTGAGGAAAAGGAAAACACCATCAGGTCGTGGCATACAGTCACAATACAAGTGCAAACAGTGTGACATTGCATTGTGTAGAATTGGGTGCTTCCTCAATTATCATCAGGCAAAGGGGGTGGAAATTCAAAACTAATACAAGGGTGTACATACAAAACCATTAATAATCTTAATTGTATGTAACATTTGTATGGTGCAAGAAAATAGTCTAGTTAAGATTTTATAGACTGGCTGCAATAATGGCAGGGATGTAAACATTTTAAGGGTGAGTACCGTAATAATTTTGCAGAAATTATTCTATTTATTTTACTTAAGTATAGCAGATTTTATTCCGGTTTTTAATATCCTAAAGTAACGAATTCCATTCCCATTAATATTGCAGAGTTATAAAGATGCATTACAAAGGGGTGCATGTATATAAGTGTTGTTTGTCTACAAAGGGGTTGTTTGCAGTTATAAATTATTGAAATAATATTTAATCTTATTTACTTCAAACCAATTTTAAATGAGTTAATAATTAGCCAATTTAATTTAGCTACTAAAAGATATAATTATGCATGTTTATATGCCACTTTTAGCTTAACATCTGTAGTAACAGCTCAGAATTTAAATGGACACAATTCTGCTTGGAGAACAACTAGCTAATACTCTATGCGCAGCAAAGGGTTAATTACAGTTGGGTGCAAATAGATAAGGCATATGATGTGTCATTTATTCTGAACCATGATAAAAAGGCCACTTTTGAGTCAGGGTAACCTGTGATTTAGGCCCCAGGAAAATATCATACAGCAGAAAAACATGCTTATAGTCTGGAAGACTTTCAAACGATGTGCATTATTGCACAATTTTTCAAACGTATAAAAATGGAGAATGCACTACCTTTGAAATCTTATTTGTTTGATAAGGGTAAAAATAGGTTTTAAAGATGTCACACTGTCTGTTTAGCTAATATTGAATAATATGCCATTTTTTTAGCACAGAATTAATCATGGAAGCAAAGCAAATTATACTGGAATGCTCATTTATTTTTTGGACTTTCACTGGAAATGGTTTAAGTAATGACGTGATTAGGAGAGCAAGTTTCATAGAGCTTGACATTAAAGCAGAGGTACTATCAGCAGGGTTAGGATTTTTAGGTGCAAATTTCAGATGAAAAAAGGAAGGGAAAATGTGCTCAAATAAGGTGAAAAAAGGGACAATAAGGTGCTGGTTTATTTAAGGGGATGCACAAATGAAATTGCTATTTTCTAAACTATCCCTTCAATTGGGCAGAAATTTTAACCACATATCAGTCTTCTTTAGATAATTCTTTTGTGAATTTCAATCCAAAATCTTAATTAGTTTTCAAGTTATTAATTTTTAAAATATAAAATTATGGGTATATGCAAAATGCAACACATGATGCATTTTTCAAAAAGAAAATCTTATGTTGCTTCTATGTCAAGGAACTACCAATGTCATATAATTTTTTTTCTACCATTCTTAGTTTAAGAGAAAAACGTTTTGCAGTGTTGTATTTGCATTTTTTTTTGTATACATTGTTATCCTCAAAAATTAGTAGTGCAAAAACTGTTCATTACACAGAAAAATTATACGAGTTTTATTTATTTGGGTTTTGAAATAAGCATAAAAAATGTCAATATGAATGGATGAAAACTACATCGTGTGGAACATTTTGAATATGCAGAAATGCCTTAAAATGAAGTTTTAAAAATTTAAACAGCTAGCAACCAAATGCGCAACAGTATTTAAAAAGTCTCGTAACAATCCTAAAGCGTTCGCTAGGTCAAAAATAAAAGTGGATTCTAAAACTACAAGCAATGGAGAATTTTTTGAGAACATAATTTTTTTTTCTTTTTTTTAGATTTTTTGAGATTTTGGTTTAATTTCAGTTGCGCATTCCCTTAACTAATTTAACGATTTCTCTTTCCTCTATTTTAATTTATTGAACTACAAACAAGTACATCAAATTATCACTCATCAAAAGAAGGAAAAAACATGAAGCTGTTGTACTTCAAGACATTAAGCATCTCCACATTTTAAAAAGTAAGTATGTTTCTATTAGGAGACAGAATGTCTTTGTAGATGCTAAAGCTTCTTTCAACATCCACAGAAACCAGTGGTGCAAACCTTGTTTTCACTCGGAATGGCATTTCTACAGATATTGCGAATTCCTCAATGTCTGGATTCTTCTGAAGACTAGATTCAAGTTTGCCTTTGGCAAAGCCATCTAAGTGCTCCCTTACGGAAGTAAAAATATCCCATTGTTTTTCCATTTCCACACCTTGTTCTTCCAATCGTTTAATAGCTGCAGGCAGGTACTCGTTACTATGGACACAATATAGTTGTCTGCAAATTATGTATTTTCTCTGGCAACAGAAGTTGCTGTGCCTTGGAAATTGCACCTGCGTCAGATGGATCCAAAGAAAGCACAAACACTTTAATTTTGTCAAAATTCTCACACAACATAGCAGCACACTCAATCCAAGATCCCCAGCGAGAATGACTGGGAAATTTGGAAGGGGCAGGCCAGTGATTTCCCTGTAGTAAACAACACGGCTCGGAGCTTTCAGTAGAATCTTCTTCAGGGCAGAGATGAATTGATTTGCGATGTCGTATTCATTCCTTATGGATTCACAGACCATGTGAAGGGCATGAGCCAAGCATGTCACATGCTTCAAGTTAGGAAATAAAGGTTTCAATTGGCTAACAGCTGAAACCATGTATGGAGCCTGCTCCGTAACCACAAGAAGAAGTTTTCAAACTCGATACCAGTAGGCCAGAGCTTTTGGCAGAAGTCCATAATGGATTGCATTACTGTACTGTCATTGGCTTTCTGCAGCTCATACATTTTTAACAATATGGGCTTAACTTTCTCCCCAGCTAAGGGAAAAACTAAAATGTTCAAAGCACATTGTTCCATTGAGTCTATGGTTTCATCCACAATGATTCCCACATCGCAATCAGACACTTTCTCCTTGATTCTTTCTATGGTTTCTTGGTAAACAGGCTCCATGTAGTTTTTTTCTTAAAGTACTCTTATCGGGCATTGACATCTTTGTGTATTTTTCAAGAAATCCCTTGAAGGCTGGATGGTTCACCTTATTGAGTGGAATTCCTGCTTGTGTAAGAGCTGCACACAAATAAATGTTTAATTCCTTCAAATTTTGGCTTTTTGGAGAACTCTGTCGAAACACATTTCGTAATAGAGGTTGCCGTGATTTGTTTGCTTGAAGAGTCTTGTTCATTTGATGCTTAGAGCTGGAAATGTGTTGTTTGATGCAATCTCGCTGGTGTTTTTCATCTAACAAAATTCCTGAATCACAAATAGTACATCGCCTAACAGTTCCATCAGTGTATATGAAATCTTTTTTGAATTCCTCAGGCAGAACAATAAATCGAGCACTGGACACCTTTGGCATGGTAAAACCTAGTACTAGTACACTCATTTGGAGAGCTAACACTAGTTCACTTGCTAACACAATGTGACTGTCACACAACTCACTCTTGCGCCCATTCGCTGTCCACATTCTCTTGTAACACCGCAACAATGTTCTCATTCATGCTGGAACTGCAGTCTCAGCGATTTCTAGTAGTTTCAAGCAGAACCCAGTCTTATTATTCTCGGAACTGTGCAGGTGAGGTTACTGCCGTCTCTGCGTGCCCAGCCTTTGCCTCCACGCAAACACATGACATCTCTCAGTAACAAACTCATATTCATGAACAGCAGGCTACTGATTCTGGTGGGTTAGAATCACTCATTGTCAATTGCATTATTGCGGGCTACTTTATAGCGGTAAAGCAAGAGAAAGAGGTTTTCGTCAAACACACAATTATTTTCCATTGTTGCGGGAGTACATTCAATTTCCACGTGGCATTTACTGAAAGAGGTAGGCTTACTATTTGCATGTACACAGCAAGCTGAGGAGATATTAATTGAAAGTTAAAGAACAAATTAGAATGAAACTTAAAAGAAAAAGGGGTTTAAGGGCATGGTTGGGGGAAAATGGGATAAAGGTGCCAAAAAGGGGTAGAGGTCCCAAAAAAGGGAAAAGGGTGCGAGAAAAAATGCCTCTTTGCGCAACTAGAACAAAATTTCAACTGTGATATCTTTCTGCACAGCTTTAACTTACCCTAAAAAAAAGTGCACACCTAAAAATCCTAACCCTAAGCCTATCAGTATTACTATCACTAATATTATGAATGATATTACAAGACTTCAGATTGAGTCACTGCATTTGCGAACATCCTCATTGCAGGGTATCACCACAAGATTGCACACTTTAGCCCTATATCTTTTTCGCTATAAGCTGAAAGGAGAAGTAAACAAAATTTAAATGTATCACTCCGCCGAGCACATAGCAGCACCACTGGAAGATCATGGGAACTAAGTACCCATGAGAGGAAATTGCTTCAGACAGAATGTGAATACAGTAGATTGTGCAGCTTGGGGATCACTAGCTTTTAAACATTGTATGTTTTATTTCTATATTTTGCCTTACACCCTAACTTATAACACATAATGCAAAGTAGACAAATAAAAGTTATACCTGAACATTTCGGCATCTGTGATTAAAGGTGCTGGATTAAACTGTTCTTAACTTCAGGCTTTAGAAATCATTCATTTAATGACTAATATCAGTATAACACCTTTGCTTTAACCTTTTATGAGTGAACAAGTTAAATAACGATTAGCACTATAGGTTAAAATACAACAGAAACCAAACGCGACCCAAGCTATCCGAGCAACAATTCTGCATCACTAACAAAGAAGTTCAATTATTGCTAAACAATGGGGTCAACCGTATTCATTGTCGATTAAAGGTGGGTACTTTACAAAGAATTTGTTAAAAGCATTTAACACAATTGATTTCTTTCCATTTCCCACGTTTGTGTTTTCCACAGTGGCAGAAGCAAAGATTCTCAGCCGGAAGCCGGAAACAAACTGCAGCGCCTGCGCATAGCCTCTTAAACCTCTGCTATATCAGTTCATTCAGATATAGGTGAACCTGAATGAACACATTTTGTTTCATAAATTGGACCATTACAATAATGATTTTTTTTTATATTTCTCTGCACGAGAATAACCACAAAATGTTACGATCTGAACCAAACTGTTTTTTGTAGAGGAAGACACGACATGCTAAGCGGGAAAGGTTGTAGTATGTCCACCAGCCAATGAGGTGCTGTCTTTTCATGTGGTTTTGTTTACTTCTCCTTTCAGCTTATAGTGAAAAAGGTATAGCAGTGCTCAGCATGACAATGGTAGAGCTGGATAGGGTGGAAGGGAGAAATGTTGTTAATGTCTTGATTTAACTTTTGATTCTTTTATGAATGTGTTTTCTAATCTGGCAATGCTAACAAACAAGGGAACTTAATAATAACTAAGAAAGTTACTATGAAAGGAAGAAAAAACTGGAGTTATTTTACCAAGTGTCATGGTTCTAAAATAATGGCATATGAGTCATTTCACGTCAAACTGTACAAATTCAAAGAAAATATGACCATCATGTGTGAAATTTTTATTCAACTCTTTTATTCCACCGAATGTTTTAAAGTATTATGCATCTATGTTTTTACATTTTAAAAATGTGGCTACTTTCGCAGTTATTCAAAATCAGAATTTACATATTTGCACGCACATAGATATTTAGAATGAATTTATCTCCACTCCTAATTATTGAATGTAATTAAACTTTAGTTTAGTTACAAGGTTATAAAATATGTTTTCTTTATTAGTGTTTGTTTTAAGATAACAAAAATATTATAAGCATGTTTTTTAGGTAATCTATACTTAAAATGCAAGTCCCATGCACTTAATACCTTGTTAATTAAAAGAGCTCAAGTATCCCTTGTTTTTTAAACTACACATGTGTTAAATTTCAGGATGGTACACACATAATGTGTAATTAAACTCATTGGTGTCCTATTTGAATACCCTCATGGCTACTTCAGAAATCTTAATTAAATCCTGTACAACTGTGCAAGTGCATTGTGAAGTTAAAAATTCTTATAAAATCAACCAACATAATTTCTTTCCTGAAATTTCAAATGATAATACTGGAAGCATTGACTTCTTAATTTTGATGGCTTAATATGATTTTTGGGTGTGACAGATCTCAAAGCACTTCTCCAAAAGAAGGGCGACATAACACTTTTTGCCACTGCCAAATGTTTTTGCTATTTTTTCCCCCTACAATAGCATACAACACATCTTTTCATTCCATTTTATTCTTTCTTGTCCATGGGGTGGAATATGCATTAGAAAAGGGGTTCATGTTTTAGCTTGCAGTGTCAATGAGGTACCCCCAGCTGAAGGCTGACCTCTAACATTGAGCTCTGGTAGTGTTGCATTTTGAAACAGCTGGTGAGTGATGTTGGCTCTGAAGTTTGTGTAGTGGTCATTTTCATAACAGTCATTTGTGAAACATAATGAAACAATTGAATATGCACATGGGTGTTGCATTATAGTTGTCACCAACAAACATGTCACCTGATCTTACAAATTGACACCTGTCATTTTCTTCTGATACAAAGGGCACACTTTGGTTTCTTCACCTCCTCTCGGGTTGTCTGATCTTTTCTTCTTTTCAGCTTGCCTGTTGATGTAATATTAGCAGCTTTGTGTTTCATTGATAGCAAATAAACATATTTGATATCCTTTTACTTCATTCACAGCACATTCATTGCAGATTATGATTCACACTTGCCACGTTTCACATTATGAGATATATCTGGCAACATAACATCCTTCTAATTTGCTCTCATGGTGCCAACAGCATCTGTTTTTATTCATTAGTCTTCTAAACAGATGTGGAGATCCTTTGAATGCAACCTGTTAGTTAAGAATTTAAATATATCTGCATGTATATGTTTTATTGACTAGCGTACACTTGTGAGTTGTGTTTGTCATATGATTTGAGCACCATTACTAACATATGCAAGTACAGCTTGTCATATGACACAAATGGGTTAAAGCAATTAACTTACCCAGTTCAATGCAGATTTTGTGTTGGACTGTAGAGACCTTCTCATGCTGTATGGATGTGTGGGTGCATATGGTGTCAGTCTATACATTAAGGACACATTATCTTATTAAATTATGTAAGCACTTATTTTAAACAAAATTCACTTAAATACAGTTTGTAACACAGTTCAACTAAGTTTTGCAAGCTACTGAAGCAATTTGAAGAGTGATATATTTAGTTTCATAATTATATCGCTACTCTTGACCTGGGCTATACTGGATTCACTGTTTGGTAATAATGAAATTTTCTTACGACACTTGCCACAAACTCTAAGATTGTGTGACACCTGGATGTGTTTCATATTCAGTTTAACATTGTTGAAGTAACGTGCCTTAATTGTTCTTTCTTGTACCTACTGCTGTGGTTATTTGCATTAAAACGTTTAAGGCACTGATAATGTCTGGGTTGGATTTTGTCACTCATGTTAATTAGCCTAAATACTAAGTGCACAAATCAAAGACAGACTACTTCTCACAAACACCTATGACAATGTCATTCAATACTACACAGTGAGCCAAAAGACTCTGAACCGCCTGCACAGTGTTTTTCCTGTCCGCGTACTTGGCGCTCGTTGCCATCTGCCGCTATCATAGACAGGCATGGACGAAACCATACAACATTTTTAAAACTATACTTTTAAAGGCTTTACTTACCAACTTTATGAAATGAGATGCTGAAACTGGCCACCGTCGTTGTCCATACATTTTTGGCACCTCTTTAGGAAACTATCCATCACTCACAGTAGTTCATGTTGAGAAATTTCCTGGCGGATATTTTGTTTTAATTATTCCAGGGTGTGTGGGTTTGTCTTATGCACTTTATGTTTTAAGTTACCCCTGAGGGATATTTTATAAACAATATTACCAGATGCACGGTGTTTTTCCACTGGGCACGTGGAAATATGATAAAAAACATGATAACGCACTGCTGCTATAAACAAAGTTAGGCTGCAGTGTTTTGCTGTGCAGTGTGAAGTGCAGTTTTGAGTTGATGTGATGTAGTTCAGCTATTACAATTTATTTATTATTTTGTCCTGTACTTAGTCACAAAGTATATTATGGCTCAGTAAATGTTTTCTACTGCACAGCGTGGTATGTGTTAACTCGGTCAGCTCGCCAAGTGAAAGTACAATTTGCAGAAAGATTTTCAAGTGTAAAAGTTCCAGGCCGTACAACAATCCATGAACTTTCCAGTAAATTTCATGCCACAGGAAGTGTTCAGGCTAAGAAATCTAAAATACGGCATTCGGTTCTTACCGAAGAAACATTAGACGACATCGGTCTTCGTTTGTAAAATTCCCCCCAAAAATTCCATGATGGATAGTTTCCTAAAGAGGTGCCAAAAATGTATGGACAACGTTGGTGGCCAGTTTCAGCATTTCCTTTCGTAAAGTTGGTAAGTAAAGCCTTTAAAAGTAGTTTTAAAAATGTTGTATGGTTTCATCCGCGCCTTTCCATGATAGCAGCAGATGACAACAAGCGCCGAGGACGCGGACAGGAAAAACACTGTGCAGGCGGTTCGGAGTCTTTTGGCTCACTCTGTAGCATGAGGCATATTGTTATCATCTGAACAATTGAGAAAATGGTTAATAAACTGAAAATGATAAATACAAAAATGATTTCTTGGAGGCAGTGTAAATAAAGAAGCATAATAAGCAATACAGTGAGAGGGATAGCATACAATGCATCTTCCAGGAAGATATTGGTGTTACATGGGTGTTGTAGGCTAGTCTTGATTAATACTTGTAGACAGAAGCATACAAAAAATATTAAAGTGCCCAGCACTGAGTTAAGCTGAAGTTGCAAAATAGCTGTCCATGCATTTATTAAGCGATTTCTTGCTCCATAATTTATTATTGTCCCAACCTGAAATTCTGCACCACTAAAAGAATTAAACAGGGATTTTGCTGGTATGTCAAAATTATAATAAAATTAGTACAGACTATACAAAAATTATTGTTTATTTAATAATTGTAATGTAATGTGTCGTGAATAGATGTTTTAACAAAAAGGCCTGAAAGCATGATTTTTAAGCTTTAAAATAAATGTTCTCTATTTGTATGACAATATTTTGTAAGAAACAAGCATTTGTATACATTAGTGTGTGTGTGTGTGTGTGTGCTCTTTACATGATTATGATGTCACGATAATTCCAAAATAACGAAGTTTGGCCAAAACAAAAGTACAACGTATGTTTAACTAGCCTATAAAAGACATACAAACGTTACAATAAAGTTTTAAAAACTGAGGTCAGAAGTTTGTCTAGTTGATGTGCAATGACTCAATGGCATAGCCTGATTATCAGACTCAGGTATGTACCCCAATGTATATTGTAAAATTTGTTAAAATATGACCTAACCTAAACAGAATTGCCCATATCAGCATACTTAATCTCAGCTAGACAACTTGTAGTGTAAACAAGATCTTCTTCTTTAATTCAAATTAAATTACCTAGTAAATTCATTAACAAATCTGAGTACACCGGACAGTAGTTTAATAAATATAATTTAGAGCCATGAAGTTATCAAAAATAAATGTTATTCACTCACATTTCGTTTTACCTACTTCTTGTAAATCAGCTGGATCCTCTGATTTTTCTGAGCAAAAACATAAATTATGTCATCCTCAAATGAAGGTCGCAAACGTAGATCTAGTAGAAGCTTGCTTTCGATGTTCATCAGAGCAAGAGCTGAGTATCTTTCTTCATGTTGAGAGTTGCCAAGATAATCTTTAATTCTTCTCAGGCAGGAAAAGGATCTTTCTACTGAAACACTAGTTGTTGGTATAGCCAGGATCAAAGCTGTCAGTTTGTAAGGTTCAGGGAACACTGTAGAAAGTTCCATTGTCCTTATATATTGCCGACACTCAATGACACTATTTCTTTTCATATCAGGATCACCATATACCACACACAGCTCACCTTTTTGAGCAACAAAATCAAAAAAATGTTCCATAATTATTTTTCAAACTTCCAAATGCCTCCTCCAGTTAGAGAATTGTGCATGGTCAAGAAGACAGAGGAACTGTAACTTTGGAATTTCACTAAATCTCTGAGATACGCTTTGCCCTACGATATCAACAATTTCAAAAAGCAATTGTTTGTAGTTGAATTATCACTGCTGGTGCCGGATAGACTGCCGAGACAAATTCTCTTTGCTTGAAGTCTACTGCCACTATCACTCATATCCTCCCAAAGTCTGTCAAATTCATTCCTGTAATTACGCAAATATTGCTTGAAATCTTCTAGCATTCTATTGCAGTAAGCAATACCTGAAAGTTTTTTCTGGAGAATTTGGAAGAGAACACCAGACTACTGGAATATGTTAGCAAAAACTGTCAAAAGGAAACTAAAAGTAATCTTTTACCCTGGTTATTAAGCTTCCTGCACATGTAACAGTGTCCTCGTCCCATTCAGAGTTTTAATTTTTTATCATTGTCTCAAACAAATGTTCGATATCAATTTTGTGTTCCCTTCACTGTCTGAACTAAACAACTTTGGAAATTCCATCGAGTCTGAGGAACAGACAGTAGAAATTCAATTTCTCACATGCATATCCAAAGCATGAACTCTCTTTGTTAATCTAGAAAATAATGTTCCAAAACCTGCTAGAGATGTATAGCAACTTTTAACTCTTTGATAAAACTAGCTGACTGCACAGCATGAGATTTAACTGATGATCGTAGTAGTGAACGAATAAGGCAGATTTTAAATGTTCTCGCAGCTTCAATTGCAGTCCATTGTGTTCCCCTGCCATGACTGCTGCTCCTCATATGTTTGGGCAATTAGTTTATTTGAACAAGAAAAGTCATTAATAATACTGAGAGCATGGCTCAAAAAAGAATCTGCTTTTCTGTCAGAACTTACATCTGTAAAGGAAATAAACCTCTCTTCAACATTTCCGTTAACAGTTATGGGCGATTCTGAATTAAGTTGGCCTTCATTGAAAACGTGTATAAAAGCAAAAAGAAAGAGAATAAATTACCTTAAGAGTGAATTTAGAAGTAGATGTGATCTCGTCAATAGCTGGTGCCCACCTACTCGAACCTTTAAACTGTTATTTTGATAGAAAATTGCGATATGAACACAAAACACATAAAACGCAAACATCCCAAAGGCAGCCATCTTCCCGCCAATACACATGCGCAATGGGAACTGCCAACCTAAATAAGAAGTGAAATCCGCGAAACAAGCGGTGTTAATTCTTCTTCTTCTTCATTTTGTATTGACTTTTGGAAGAAATTTCTGCCAACGTAAATCAAAGGCCGCAACTGATACACTCCTCTCCTTCTAAAAAGCATCCCTCGACTACGCTTTGAGGCTGAGGGCCCTCAATTCCTTGGCTACACCTTGCAGCTGAGTATCCTGGCTTTGGTGGCATTAGTTATTCATATGTTGCCAGCTTTGTGTTAGTACTAGAGGATGACATACAGTGACATCTGTAGGACATAAGATATCACTTCCATCCCTGTTGAAGACCAAACTTAAAGCAGCTTGTCACAAGCGCTTGGAGACGGAATACCCGAAGTTGCCCGACGAAGTTGAGCGAATGCCGAAAATGAACGAAAGCTAACGATCATTCCAGTGCAAGGGAAGGTAGTCCATTCCGGCACATTTTCCTCCCATTGGCTGTGGTCAAATACATAACATGGAACGTTCGACTGGCAATTGAAAGTGAATACATAAAGACATGCGTTTCAAAGCAGGAATTTGTACATACATAGTACAAACCGGTGCTTATAAAGTACTCAACTATAACATGAACAATAGCATGTATTGAAAAAGCCATTTGCCGTGAAAATTCATGGGTTATCTTAAACTTTTATACTGATGCAAGCAGCTTAGCAGTCACAACTAATATTTGGGTACTGCTAAGATAAACTGAAATATCCTGTTTTGTAACATAAATTTGACTTACATTTACAAGTGATTATTCATGCTGTTTTAGAAGAGTTGGATGTTACCTACTGGCGATTTTTCCTGGAACTCTGTTCCTCAATAGCAGCAATTTTCACTTTCTCTACCACTTATATATTAGGTAGAGAAAATATTGCTTCCACCTAAAAATTCAATACCGTGATTTCACTGGAAATACATATTTTGAGAATCCCTGAATCCAAAAAAGTATTTTTAGAAAAATGTCCGTGTGTGTTTAAGGTCTGTGAACAGCATAATTCAAAAACGAAAAGTTGGATAAATACCAAACTCTCATCATTCATGTAGGTCATTATTCAAATTCCAAAAAATTCTTACTCTCACTGGTGAATACATATATTCTCTCTTGAGCTACCTTACAGCTTCCCAACAAACCTTGCTGTGCATGACCACAATATGTGGCATGCAGATCATTTGCATAGACCAGCAAATAGCTTAAAACTGTTCCAAAAAGGATGTAACTATTCTGCAATAACAATTTATAACCTTCCATGTCGCCTAAAACTATTAGGCAATCCTAATTAACATAAAATCTTCAAGAAGAGTTAAACATTTTTTTTTATATACTCACGCCCCATATACTATGGAGGAACTTTTTAATATGTTGTGCAACATATTCCACACACAATGCACATTGCATGTGATGGTGATTTACACTTACTTGTTATTGTTGTCCTACTGTAATGTGTGTCGAGAAGTTTACTGTTGAAATGGTGATGGTTTACAAATTTTTCTCTCTTAGATAATGCATGATGGGGAGGGGATCATCCCCCCCCCCAAGGCTGTTCTTGGCATTGGGTATATTACTACATACTCTGCATACTTCATAATTGTATGATGTGTTCAATTTCTCTGAGCATTGCTCACGGTGGAGCCAAATGAACAAAAACAAACATCACTGTATGGGCTCAATTTGTTTTTTCCTCATATGGCCTGTCAATAAATTTAAGGTTCCCATGTGCTGTAGGACCGCCACTGTGTTATATCAAATGTTATATATAGAACCTTTCCCAGGAAAAGGAATCAAAGTGTAATTTCCATTCAATAACTGCAAGTTTTATTGACTAGAACTGGCTTTGTGTATGCATAAGTGACTAAGTGCAATTACAATTACCTATAAGATCATTCCAACTGATTGTAATAACAGACATTCAAGAGGTTAGAATTTAATGGACATTTTAATTTGGTAGGCCATTCAAATCTATATTAATGTAGGCACATATTCCTTAAAATACCATACAAATATATTACACAGTATTATTAAATATGAATGTGAATGCAATGTCTCTTTTTTGTTTAACCATATCACACCCACCCTTCATAATTGTCAATCACTTTAACATGTAGTTTAGTGTGCCAGTATTAATTGTTTTTTCATATGTTGACTGCAGAAAGAATGTAACAGCATTTTGTATAACTTTCATACTATTGTTTTTTACGCAATTACAGAATTTAAATTTGCTTAAAATGCAATGTTTCATTATTACCTACTTACTTCCTTACCCAATTGTATTATCACTTAAGTATAGTTATATTGTTGTTTCTGCAGATTAATGGCCCACATGCTGGTTTATAAATTTGAGTGGCTGGATGAGACACTCATTCACTAGTGTCCTCCATAGTATTTTATAATAAACCAAGTATTTCTTATTGTGATGTTATATGATACTTAAAATTTGAGTTGGTATATGTTAATTCACATCACATAAAGGCGCAAGTTGTTACCGTAGGAGCGCTTTCGAGAGATTTGTTTCTCGCATCCTCAGCTGAGACTCAGCTGAGGATGAGAGAAACAAATCTCTCGAAAGCGCTCCTACGGTAACAACTAGCGCCTTTATGTGATGTGAATTAACATATACCAACTCAAATATTAAGTACGTCCTCCATGGTATTTTTAATTTTAATGTCCCGTTTAACTTCACAGGTTTACAGAGATTGGAGACTGGTGGGAGGGGGGATGACAATGATAAAGATGGTGCATTTGATGGAATTATGGTGGGGAAAACCAGAGAACACTCATTCAAAGTGTCATTTTATCTACCACAAAATCCCACCTCTGATCCCTAGGATTGAATCCAGGCTTTTTTTTTGTGAGACCATAGTACTGCCCAATTAGAAGTGAATATGAGCCAACATTTAAAACAGAGATAGTATTACCCAATACTATCAAGTAATAAAACCAAAGTTGTTTCACTAGGCAGCTCCCACTATGACTTCACAAATGAGGTGTATGTAAATAAAGTAGATACTTAAAAAAGAATAACTATTTCAGCAGATATTTTGCCATGCAATACATATTATACATTTATATAATTTAAGTTGGGTGTTTTGTCATAAATATGGTAGCTGACATTTCTATATGTAGAAATCATTCAGCAATAATGTGGTAATACACAAGTTTTATGTAACTATTTGTGCTTCCAAGGCCAGCACTTAACCGAGTTACCCAGATTGACAAAAAGTTCCCAAAGATACACAGTACATATGGAGAATTTTCTGTTTATGAAATGCTTTAAGTTATTTTGCAATGAAAAGAGCATTATGTCCTAATTTATTTATTTGGTATAACAGCAGGAAATAGTGTTTGAGCACAACACTAATACACATCCAAAATCAAACTATTATCATTACATCACATTCAAAATTGAAATAGGTATCAGACATAACCTTTGAGCATGTATACAGATAGAGAGCACGTGACGTCACACTAACCAACATCTCCATTAGCTGACAGAGGTATAAGCAATGAATGCAGGCTGAGCTTAGTACAGGATTTTTTCCTGTAGTTCGATTAAATTCAAAATTTATACTACCCAACAAGACTATGGTACATTATTCTTCAGCTGACAACAGAGGAAGCATTATAAAAGATCTGGCGTACTTTTTTTTCACAGATACGTACACATTTTAGAAGAGCACAGTAGAAAAGAAATGGTGCTGCTTTTTTTTTTTTTTGATAAAGTTAAAGTGCCAAATTTGTTCAGTCTATTACTTTATTAAAGAAGATGCAGGTAAAATTTTACATTAATATTTAATACAACAAGAAGAAGACAACAGAGTAAGAGTGTAAAAAAATGTGCTTTGTTACATTCCTTTGTGTTATTGACATTCAGGTTCTTAACACCTTATGACAGCCTGGTACATATATCTCACCCTAAATACCATGATATGTAAAACCTAGAGAGAAAAAGAAACACTTACTCTAGAAGCTACCGATCCCGCACCACCCTTTCTTATTTTGGAAATTAATGATGTAAACATAAAAGTGTAGGACTCGAGAGGAAAAAATTCAACAAGCTCTTAATTAGGCCAGTTTTACAGAATATGAGGTACGTATTTGAGTTAACAAAAATTGTTTACAAGATGCAGAAATATACCTCTCAATCTGTATTATACACACACACACACACACAAATACATATATATATATTCTTCTCTATATGGAATTAATGGGGATGTCAGATGAAACATGAGACTCAGAACTTCATTATATGTTCTTCTTAAATGTCAGATGTGTTGCTTTGGGTGTTAAATTTCATTTCTAACTTTAGCTGCTTTATATGAAGTTTCCAAATTCTTCTATAATTAAAAATGTCACAAATACAAATGAAATTAGGAAACAAATAAGCCTATTTGTTTACATGGTATAGCATTCTTTAGCCCAACTGTCCCACTACATATAAAACAACAAAACTTGGTGAAACTTTTATATCGACGAAATGGGGCCCAACTGGACTAGAGCATGGTTAACACAAAGTAGCTAGTAGACATGCAAAATAAAATTAAAAAAAAATAAACAAATAAATAAAAAATTTAAAAAAAATTAAATTATTAACCCTGTACATAGAAATATCCTGTAAATACATGTAAATATCCCACATAGATATACCCTACACTACCATTTTTCAATATGTTTCAGGACCATCAGCAATGCTGAGGACAAGACAGTCCGCTCCCTCTCCAGCTGAAGCCAACGCAAGGTATAGTATCACCTCAATCTAATATGCATGAACCTTAACCACAATCCAGCCCTACGCATGAACACCGCCACTAACACCTAGGTCCTGGTCTGGGCTCGCCAAGGCCAGCACCTAGCCCCACTCTAGTCTGCATACTCCCTTGTATGCAGGCGCTCTTTTTAGTTATTACCCACTAACATCAGGTTTGCTTCGGCGGTACCTGACTCCACTTACCACCTTCCTTCCATCCTAGTAGAGCAACTAGTGCATGGTAGGGGAGGCGATGTAGATCCACTTTGGATGATCGTCACCTTGTGTGGCGGAGGAGGGGCCACACATAACCACTCTGCATTCCCAGGAGTAACCCTATGACCTTTAAATCTCCACAGATTTCATAATGTTTTTCTTTAGCCCGACTGTCCCACTCACATATAAAACAACAAAACTTGGTGAAACCACTCGGCATTCCCAGGAGTAATCCTATGACCTTTAAATCTCCACAGATTTGCCATTCATACTTTGCATAGTTCATAGCTTTCAAAACTATCTTCAAATTCTCATATGTTTCTTTCATCTGGACAGCATGAGCTATAGGGACGGAAGGATAAGAGTTACCATTATGTAATAAAACTGCCTTTAAACTTAACTTCGACGAATCAATGAGAAGACGCCATTGGGATGGTTGTAATTGTCACTTAGTTGTTCTATGAGACCATTAACATCATTACAATAAATAAGTTCATTTCTCTGTGAAAAAAATGATGTCAAAGAGTGCTCACGTTTTCTGAATGCTGTTACATTTACTCCAGGTTGAAGCAAGTTCCAGTATTGCAGTCGTGAGCTTAAAAGTTCCGACTGAGTTTTTGTTAAATTAAGTTCCCTTACTAGATCATTCAGCTAGGCTTGGGAAATCAAATGAGGTTTAGATTGAGGTTCTGGTAACTGGAAATCTGGGTCACCGGTATTGCATACTGAAGGGCCAGGTTCTTCTTCAGGAGAATCATATGAAGGTACATCATCTAACGTCCATAGTTCAGGTGGCTTAGGAACTGGAAGGGAATTGTCATGAGGTACAGGTCTTATAGCCAAAGGAATATTTGGATACCCTATGACATGTTTTGACTTTGAAGAGAAGCCAGATACTTTTGTTAAACAGAAGTAACAATCTGTAATATGATCCCTTGGTTCTCTCCAAATCATTGGTATAGCAAATGGCATTGATTTATGAGTGCCATTTAACCACCCCTGAAGGTATCACGAACATCTAGTGCAACATGTACTTGGTGCCCACCACTTCCCTTCATCCCCAGCTTTACACCCAAAATATAACTCTTAAGCCTTTCTCAGACATTTCAAAACAATAACATCTGTATATAAATAAACAACTTCTGTCAGTGTCTGTAGTACGCAAGAAAATGCAGTTAAAAGGAGTCTGAAGTATATAACTTTTTTTAACGTAGTTCACAAAAACGTATCACTTCAAAGAACACAACATTCACTGCACTGTGCTGAGACGGATACTTGTATACAACTACAGCTCGTTCCAAACATGACACACAGCTTTATGACGCGCAGTAGAGAACATAGTAAGGAATTCTTCTAGCCACAGAGGATGAGGAGGTTGGGGGTGAAGAATAGTCAGCTTTCGTCTAAAGACGGACAGTGGTTGTGTAGTTAAAAGGTTTCTGTTCAGCGCAAAAAGTGATGTTCGGCAAAGGCCAACAGCATTGTGCCATTCTTCAGAGTTTTGCCATTATTGCTCCAGTATCTTCATGGATAGATGCTGTCTGCTGTGCTCTTAAGACCTTTCAAAGAAGTCATATTTTAAGCCCTTGTCAAAATGCTGAAGTTACCTCGCCTGCAATAAAAGTCTTACCAGCCTTGAATGACAAAGATGTTGAGAGGGTGAGCCGACCGATAAAGGTTGCAGTGGTGGGAGCAACATAGCGCAGCGGATTTTCGCAAATCACAAAAAGGGCAATATCTAAAAAATGTTAGGTGATATCACAAAACGGATTTCAGTTCTGAAATTCGTGCTTAAAAATCAATTAGAATCACCTATTTTTGGTCAGGTGCAAATTTCAGTGTTGTTCAGTGTAATAGGTGGATGACATAGAAAGTAAAGATGCTTTGTTTTTGTTTGTTTGTTTTTTTATTCAGGGGCTCAAAACATGCATTTTCCGGTCAACATCTACATAAAATTTTTGGGTGGAATATAATGCTTTCTCCTACCTATTAGAGGTAGGAGGCAGAGAAAGTAAACATGGATTTTTGGGATTCAGGGAGCCTCAATACATATAATTCCGGTGAAACAAATTATTAAACTTTTTTCTCTTAATTTAAATATTGGTACTAAGTTAAAGTCCCTTGATATCGTGTATTTTGTGTGGAATAAAACCCTTTCTATTACCAATTTTTGGTAAGTGGCCAAAAAAATAAAAGTGGTTTTGGTGATTCAGGGGTTTCAAAGCATATATTTCCGGTGAAATTCCGACATCCAATTTTTGAGTGGAATACAATACCTACTTCCCGTCACAAATTATTGCTGGCTGGAGAGAAAGTAGAAATGCTTTTATTTTTTATTTACTGAGGGGACCTAAAAACAAGTATTTCCGTAAAATCTAAATCCAATGCTTGATAGGAAAGAATATTTTCTCTATAAGTGAGAGAGAAAGTAAGTTTTTTTTTTTTAATTCAGTGGGCTTCAAAACGTCTATTTCCGTTTAAATATTGACAACAAATTTTTGGATGGAATACAATCCTTACATACTATTGGTAGCTGGCAGAAAGAGTAAATATCTTTTTTATACAGGTCGCCTCAGAACATATATTGCCTTGTGTAGTTTCGACAACAAATTTTTGGATTGAATGCAGAAGTTTCTCTTACCTACTATAGGTAGGTGGGAGAGAAAGCAAAGCTTCTTATTTTTTGGATTAAGGGGCCCCAAAACTTGTAATTCTGGTTAAATATCGACAACAAATTTTTGGGTAGAGTAGGATACTTCCTCTTACCTACTATAGGCAGCTGGCAGAAAAAATAATAATCTTTTTTGTACAGGCGGACTCAAAACATGTGTTTCCTTGTTAAGTTCCGAAAACAAAATTTTGGGTGGAATACAAAAGGTTCTCTTACCTACTACTTGTAGGTGGGAGAGAAAGTAAAATTTTCTTTTTTTGGGAGGGGGGATACAGGAGGCCCCAAACTTGTATTTCCGGTTAAACATCGACAACGAATTTTTGGGTAGAAAGGGATACTTCCTCTTACCTACTATAGGTAAGTGGGACAGAAAGCAAAATAGCTTTTTCTTTTGTTTTCTTCAGAGGGCTTCAAAACTTCTAACTCCAGTTAAATATTGACAACAATTTTTGAATGGAATACAATACTTTCTCTTACTACTATAGGTATATGGCAGAAACAGTAAAAATATTTTTATACAGTAGCCTCAAAACTTCTATTTCTGCTTAAATATTGACAACTAGTTTTTGGATGGAATACACCTTCCCTTACCTACTATGGGTATATAGCAGAAAAAGTGAAAATATGCTTTATACAAATCTCAAATCTCCAGTTAAATATTGACAACTAATTTTTGGTTGGAATACAATACTTTCCTTTACCTACTACTATTGGTAGCAGGCAGAAAAAGTAAAAATCTTTTTTATCAGGTAGCCTCAGAAGCACGTATTGCCTTGTTTCGTTTCGACAACAAATTTTTGGGTTGTATGCAGAAGTTTCTTACCTACCATAGCTAGGTGGGAGATAAAGTAAAAATTCTTTTTTTTTATACAAGGGGCTCAAAATTGTATTTTCGGCTAAATATAGACAACAAATTTTTGGGTAGACTAGGATACTTCCTCTTAGCGACTATCGATAGGTGGGAGAGAAAGTAAAACTTTTTTTTCAAAGGGCCTCAAAACTTCTATTTCCGGTTAAATATTGACATTAATTTTTGGGTGGAATGCAATACTTTCCCTTGCCTATCATAGGTAGGGGCTTAGAAAGTAAAAATACTTTGTTTTATTCATGGGAGCTCAAAACATTATTTTCGATGAAATCTCAGCTTCGAAATTTTGGGTGGAATTATGTTAAATACTTCCTCCCATTCATAATATGTAACTGGTAGATAAACTAAAATTTGTTTTGTTGTATTCTGGGGTCCGCAAAACATGTATTTCGATGTTGAGTATCCGCGTTGAATTTGTGGATAGAACACAATACTTTCTCTTACCTATTGTAGGAGGTGGCAGAGAAAGTAAAAATGCTTTTCTTGTATTAAGGTACTCCCAAGATATGTATTTCCCGTAAAATACTGACATGAAATATTTAGATGGAATTTAACGCTTTGTCTTATCGACTATATCTAGGTAAGTGGAAGAGAGAGTAAAAATGCTTTTATTCAGGGTGCCTCAAATCATGTATTTCAGGTGAAATTTCCATCGGAATTTTGAGTTGAATGCAATAGTTTCTCTTACATGCTAACAGTAGGTGGCAAATATGGTAGAAATCCTTTTGTGGGGGTTCAGAGGGCCCCAAAGCTTGTATTTTCAGTTTTATTCTGACATTGAAATTTTGGTTTGAATACAGTACTTCCTCTTTCGGTTAGATCTCGACATCTTATTTTTGGATGGAATTCACTACTTCGTCTTACGTGACAGAGACCGTAACAATTGCGTTGTGATTGTTCAGGAGGCCTAAAACCATGTACTTCCTATGAAATCTCGAAAGTTTTAATGGAATTCACTACTTGCCGTTACATGGCAGAGACAGTAACAACTGCGTTGTAATTGTTCAGGAGGCCTAAAACCATGTACTTCCTATGAAATCTCGAAAGTTTTAATGGAATTCACTACTTTCCCTTACGTGGCAGAGACAGTAACAACTGCGTTGTGATTGTTGAGGAGGCCTAAAACCATGTACATCCTATGAAATCTCGAAAGTTTTAATGGAATTCACTACTTCCTCTTACGTGGCAGAGACAGTAACAATGACGTGTTTGTTCAGGAGACCTGTATGCATCTATTTGCGGTGAAATCCAACATCGAATTTTTGGTTGAAATACAATAATCTCTCTTACCTACTACCATAGGTAGGTGACAGAGAAGAAACAAAATCCTTCTTTATTCTTTGTCCCAGGGGCCCCATAAAGTGTATTTCCGGTTAAATCTCAGCATCAAATTTTTTAAGTGGAATACAACACTTTCTCTTACCTACCTTAGGTAGGTGACACAAAAGTAAGTGTTTCTTTTGGATTCAGTGGCCACAAAACATATATTTTTTGTTAAATGTCGGCATAGAATCTTTGGGTGGAATACAATACTTTCTGTTATCTATTATATGTAGGCGGCAGCCATGTGTTGCACAGGGTTGGAAAGGTAGAATCAAGCGACTGAAAAATTCAATGCCATAGACAGGATTTGAACCACGGATTTCCCGATCTCTGTCCGCTTGCTCTAACCACTGAGCTACCATGGCAACACGCCGGCACGGCACTAAATTCTCCAGCTGATTTGTATTTTTCCCGGTAAACCACAAGGAGATCTCAAATTGTAGGGTTACCATAATTTAGACAGTGAAAATACGGACCAAAAATTATAGCCTATTTTATCGATAATTCTAAACTTTATACTGAAAAAATAGACCTTGCTGCTGCTTTTTAACTAAGTATATACAAATCTATCATCATCGTCGTCATTATTATTATTATTATGTTTTTTTTTTTATTTTTTGACTATTATTAGCAGCAGCAGGAATAGTAGTAGCAGTAGAAGTAGCAGCAGCAGTAGGCCTATTAGTAGACAAGTGTTTGTATTTCTAACTAAAATAGGTACTACTTCTACTATTCTGATGTGTATAGAATTTAATATAAAATAACCACTGTACCTTTTTCACTTGCTTCTTGTTTCTGGTTTAGCAGAAGCTCTGGGAAGATCCTGGGGTTGGTCCTAAATCCTCATTGTTTTCTGAATATGACAAATTTGGCGTACTTAGTGTATCGTTCCAGTCATCATACTTCTTTGAGCTCAGAACTTGTTTCAAGAATGCACTATTATTTTTTATGTCATAAAATTCTAAACAAGTCAATTTGCAATTCACTTTCATCTGTAACATTGCTTTAATATTGTCTATTTTGAGGCGATTCCACTAAGGTGTCCATAAACTTTTCATAATAGAAAACACTCGCTCTACTGGAACAGAAGTTCCGGGCAGACAACAAACAAATTCTATAATTTTCTCAAACTTCTTACGTTGACTTTGACCTACATGCAACCGTTTGAAGAACTCTACCCACAAGTCAACGCCTTCTATACCACTAATTGAATCCTTGATGCTATGTAATATTGTGTTAACAGTAACAACTTCATCAAACAGCTTGTCAATGTCAATCACACCTGAATTTTTATCGTTGTTTGGGATGATATTATTTATGAATTCTGCTAATTTCTGAATATTCTGCCAGGATAATTCATAAGCAGGTGGCGCCGTGGCTGAGTGGTTAGACCGCTCGCCTCCCACCGAGGCGGCCCGGGTTCAATCCCAGGGACCTGCATGTGGTATTTGTAGTGGATGAAGCGGCGTCTGGGCGGGTTTTCTCCGGGTTCCCCCGCCATTCATTCCACCAACTGCTCCATCATCACCTTTCCTTTCGTCCATTTCACCAACATTTCATTTCATCTACTTCCTTCATCCCATACCAGGCATCGGGCTGATCACCCATCCTGGATGCTCTGTCTGATCCATGAGTGTCTGCTCCTTGACGGGCCTCTGACCCCAGGCAACCGCTTGTAAGTTCTGGGGGGTACATAAGAGGAGGGTAAACAGATAATGAAAAATAATAAATCAATGATAATTCATAAGCTTCTCTCAAAGAAAACCAAAGGAATTGATCTGCCCCATCAAAACTATTTCCCCAAATTTCTAAGTAAGAAATACACCTATCATAAAAAGAAATCAAGTTCTCTTCAACAACCTCTAAGGTTATTAGTCCTTCATTAATTAGTGAAGTGAATTTCTGTTTTGCTATTTGTGGAATAAAAATGTGATTTTTCCTAGCAACAAGTTTTTGCTTTAAATCATTGTATCTAATTGAAACCAGTGTTGCAGTGATGTTATTTTTTTTCATTTCAAGAATAAATTCACTGAAAATTTGTAGAACGCCATGAATAAACCACATATATGCCTCATTGACAGGATTATCAAAAAAGTCTCTTTAATTTTTGGGCACGAATTTTGAGAAAGAATGTTTTTAACCCATCAAAAATTAAAAGTATTCGATTTATGGCAGGTAAGAGACTGAGAAATCTAGTTGAGCTATGCGAGAGAAGTTTATGGTATTCAATCTCCGCATATTCACAAAATTCTTTTAATTGCTGAACTCTTACTGTGTAAATATAAAAATATTTGTAAATCTTAACAACAATTGCTTCAGTGTCAAAGGGGAGTTGGTCAACGCCATGCTGAACACAATTATGAACAATGTGAGCACCGCGGCCTAAACCATTTTTTTCGCTAGTCTTTCTTGTAATTTTCTAAATATATTAGTAGGGCTCGGATAGTTATGCATTAAAAAACATAAAATATGTATGTAATTATGCGGTTTAAAACAGCGATATATGCATTAACAACCTAGAAAATATGTGCTATCCAAAATCTCAGAAAAATGGTGAAATAATAATTTTTAAAAATCGACATTGAGAGTTCATTTAATGTTCGTTATATTGGAAAATACAAGTTAACATTATAATCCACCAAAATAATAAATGAATGTAAAACTCACCAAATTTGTGGACTGGAACAGCTGCTGCTGAAGTGAACTTAATTCTTCCCATTGTATTCCATAACAGTAACCATTTTAAGGTTTGAAAACAGAAACGATTCTCTCTTGCTTCTGAGAATTGATTTGTACTGAGCAAAACAACGTTCGGCAACAACAGACGTTATAGTTGCATATTTAAACTTTACAATTTCTTCCAGCGACAATGTTTCTTTAATGTCCAACAATTTGCTCTCTGTTTTACCAGAAATGATATTTGCAATATGTTGTAATGTATGGTACCCTGGATTTTTTTGTAGTACATATTTAAATTTTTCAACTACTTTTTGCAGTTTGACCTGGCGCAGATTTTAGCTTTAGTGAGAGACTTTCTATTAAAGTTAAGTTTGTGACAAGTGGTACATCATTTCGTTCGAGCACTGTGATGGCTGTGGAAAAGCAGTTGAAATGTGACTTAATGTAAATTAATTCCTTCTTTATCCCATCCCTACATGTAGCATCCTTCGCTTCAACAATGCTTTCTGCTTCATTTTCATTTAGTTCTTGAAGTATGTTCTCGATCATGTCAAAGTTGTTACAATAATATATGGCAGCCTATAACCAGGTCCCCCATCTCGTAATGATCGGTTCAGGAGGAAGTGGAATTCCTGGAGCCAACTGTTTAAACAAACTGATTCTACTTGGAGATTTAAGGAAAACCTTTTTTACGCTTGATATTAAACTATTAACAGTAGGAAAACTTAAGCGCACAGTTTCACTCAGGCGATGTATTGCATGCGCCAAGCATGTTACATGAATCAGTCTACTATAAAGCAGTTTTAACCCCCCTCCTGCCTTAGCCATATGTGGGGCTGCGTCAGATAAAAACAAAACTACATTTTCATACCTAATTCCCTCTGGCCATAATAGCAACATTGCATTATTAAATATTTTCGCAATTGTTGAATGATTTGTCATTGCTATTTCTTCCACTGTTAGAAGATAGGCCTTTGACAGTCCTTTTCACCGAGCGTACATTACATATAGATCGTTTACACGCATCTGGAGTTTCATCCATGCAAACCCAAATTAGATTATCCTTAATAGAATCACAAATTTCAGACAATCTGCTCTTAGTTCTCTTCCTTGGTGATGAAAATGATGTGTTACATGTCCAACAGGCAAATACTTAATGTCGCCAAAGCCGGTAAGATACTCAGCCTCAAGGCATAGTCAAGAGATTGAGGGCCGTCAGCCTCAAAGCGTAGCCGAGGGATGTTTTTTAGAAGGAAAGGAGTGCAGCAGTTGCGGCCGAGAATAAAAAATGGCTACGTTTGTTGTGTTCATAACGCGATTTGCCTATAAAAGTAAAGCACCTAAAAGGGGCGGGCAGGTGGGCACCAGCTATCGAAGAGATCACATCCACTTCTAAACTCAGTCTTAAGGTAATTTATTCACTTCCCTATTGCTTTTATAACCATTTTCAACAAAGAGAACTAAGAGCAGATTTGTCCGAATTTCTTGTATTTTTTTTTTCCCCATAAAGTAATGGAACATAATGTTTGCGAAGAGTAGACTCATGTGGTATACCCTGTTTTATATACATTTCTAAGAATGTATGTAATTTAGAATGTTCTAATTTATAGAGCGGAATGTCAGCACAAGCGAAAGCTTCACATAGGTCCTTATTAAAGGTTGACAACTGAGGGCCTGAAGTTGAACAAGTTGCTTCATTTGGGTTACCCGTATTGACATTTAGCATTGACTGTTCAGCACTTTTTTTAGTGAAACATTTTTCAAGTGTTTTGCTGTTTTTAAATGTTGCGTCACTTGGAAACGAGTGCCTGCACTTCTACGCCTTTCACAGGCAACACAAAATAAAATTAGTCCATTCGTAGTAATCACACCTTCGTTTTCACGTACAAATATATTAGCTTTGTCCTTGTGGTTGACGTAAGCGAACCTGAGAGAGCACTGTTTTATTCTTTCCTATCGCTTTATTGTTTTACACCCCGTTCCAAAGGTACTTTATCCTTTCTTTCCACGACAACAAAATTAGGCGAAATAACATCAACAGTAAATTATTACCGCATCAAACAAACCAATTATGATCATACTTTCAATAAGTGAACTTATAAAGCCTGTATACATGTAAAACAGTATATTTATGACAATATAAATGTGGAATATTATGCAAAGCTATCTGCCCCAGGTAGTATAAGTAGATGATGCCATATCCAATTAGGCTACCCTGAAACAATTGACAGGAAATGTTGCAAATACATGCCTATGTTTCATTCATCAGCATTGCATACTATATATACTGCTAATCCAAGAAAATTATTATAAATATGATAACCACAGCCAAAAAATACTGTGGATTACATGAAAATTTGTATAATTTTGTAAAGAAATGCTGCTCTGTTGCCTGCATGCCAACACACATATACGGTTGTGCTAACTTTGGGGAATGAAGGTTACTGGAGTAAACAAGTAAACTGTATACATATAAATAAATTAGTGATAATAGTCTGCAATGCAGTATGTAGTATAAGTAAAACGTGTGATTCAATATGCACGACAGGGTGGTGGATAAATTAAAATAAGTGCACTAATGGCCATGGGCTAGAGGTTATGTTTTCATTACATGTGTTGGTGTCGGCAAATGCCACATGTATGATGCATGTGTTCTATTTTTCCGAGCTTTGCTCATTGTGGGACCTAACAAAGCAAAACAGTACAACTGATGGCATATGGTATGGGGATATATGTAAATCCAGCATAAGAAATTGTACCTTAGGTTTCATTGAAAATATCTATATATTGTGTGTATCTGTTAGCTAATTTTTGCATTACCTATGTGATTTATTTGTATGAATACATCTGTAACTGTATTTAAGTATCCTTTTCACACACGTTACAATAACACACCGGAAAATTCGTCATGCAAGGTGCAAATTTAATTACTGTTTCTGCACTTATTCTCGTATTCTGAAATGTTTCTTACCTTTCAGGATTTTTCGGGAAACGAAACAGTTTAAATTCTTTATTTCTCCCTGTAACAGGGCAAACCAGAACAGCACATTTCTCGTAAATTAGATATTTGTACATTTCGTACTTAAATAGCAAACTGTTTACAGTATTTATCTGTGCTGTTATCCCTTGTTTCGTATAGTGGTAGTACACATCAAGGTGAACAAAATGTACTCCATTATGCTAGAGAACAGACTTCCTGTAAAAGGTATTATTTCACAATTCATTGCCGTAATGTATGAATGTGCAGAATTTAATTATAATTCAGTCATTGGTTTATTGTTTTTACTTAGTATTTCCTACTATACTGTTGAAATTACGATGCTACTAAATTAATGGATATTGGTATCACTGATACTTACTATACATCCGTTGAAATCTGGTTAAGAGATACAACTGTTGACAGGAACCTGAGGTAAAATTGATGTGCAGTGCTCAAAATGTTTGGTTCGTGGTCGGCCGATGTGGGAACATTGATGCTGCACCGGAAGTTTCTATCCCACTTGACATACACTGATCTGTATTATCGTCTCACTGACTAAGTTTACATCGGCAGTTCTTTGATATAATACTCACCACGTTAACAATTGGAAACTCTTTGAAAATGTGATACCTACAGCTTGTCATTTGTCTCAGGCTTTATTTTCTTTTATTTTATTAATTTGTTTTGAAATACGTAATCAATTACATTTTTATAAACATTTTCCTGTGACAAATCGAAAATATGTATAATTGTAACTACATTCTCTAAATATTATGCAATTACGAAAAAATCGAAAATATGCAAAAACGTGTACAATAAAATTTACATTTTCGGACTAAGGAAACATTGTTTCGTGCACATTTTACATTATTCATATGTTTTACCAAATAAAAAAAGCTATTACATAACTATCCTAGCTCTATACATTAGATTTCCCGTCTGTTAACACCTCCAAAATTAAAGTTCGTGTTATCGGCACAGAAGCATACTACTTTATCGGTCAGATTATGAGTGCGTAAGGCTTTCAGAACATGAGTTATTTCTGAGGTCTCTCCACACACTTCGCTAAATTCTAATAATTTTATTCTAATGCCCTTTGTAGGCAAAAAATACCTTACTACAACTGGAACTACTTTGGTATCTAGTCTATTGGAAGCATCAACTGAGATTTTAAGATAATTAGCATGCTCTAACTCATAAATTACTCCTTGGAACACAAAAGGTGAAATCACATTAACAGCTATAGACTCAGTTTTTGTTCGGGCACTCGAAAACTTTGGATCATATCGTTTACACACGAGCCGTGACTGGTAATCAGCTGACTTGAAACTAATAAAATCGTGTTGTACCACATGGAACGAGAATGTTGCCTCCTTAGCTACGCATCCTAAGTCTTCTTCATTCGGGTCTTTTTGTTTAAAAAATAAAGGCAACGTGGCACTTATTGCAGAAACTCTTGTCGCTTTGATATGTTTTCGAGTATTTATATGTTTTACGATATTGCTACGACCACCATATGCAATTGAAAATTCACTTTTACATACTATACACTTAACTTGATCTTCGGTTTGACCATCAATAGGTAATGTTTGCACATTTTATAATCGTAAATTCTTTTTCCAAGTCACTGTTAAAATGACGTCTTTTTGCCATTTATAAACTGATATAAAGTAAAACAGTTTTCACTCAATAAATACTTTAATTCAATGCACAAAAGAACACTAAACACACGCAACAAACCACTGCGCTGCATTATTACTTCTGCAGTGCAGCAGGACTGGCTGTCAACTGAATGAAGCAAAGCTTCTATCCGCCAGATCGTAAGATAGTGTGGCGTGACCAACAATGAGATTTATTAAACAATTCAAAAACAGTAGTCGCAAAGTATTGTCAATGGTTAAAAATTAAAACTCGGAGCGCATGCATTTTGCAGAACAAAACAAATATTATATTTTTATACATCCTCCTGCAAAGTACGGACATTTTAACATTTTTCGCGAAGTACGGTACAGACACGGACACTTGGGTAAAAATACAAACTGTCCGTACTAAATACGGACGCATGGTAACCCTACCTAAAGGTTCACATGAAAAATTAAATTAAGTTTTAGTACCCAGCACATACATTGAGGGGACGTATACTCACTTGGCTGCAGAGGTTAGGAGAAAGTGACATCATCCCAGACGAAAACAACAATATTTCTGGTAATGACAATGAAAACGACAATATTTCTGGTAATGACAATGAAAACGACAATAAGTCTGATAATGACAATGAAGTCCCCAAATTATTAATACGCTACAATATGAGCTCATAGGTGGTTATGTGGGTTTTATTTGCAGTTGGTGGAGAGTAGCAAGAAAACTGCTGCTGAAATGAAAAGTATAACCCTTAAATTCATGTTTTCTGTTTAGAAACGACAAAAGTTCTATGCTCTGAAAGAGAAATATGTGCTATTCTATAGGGATTTTCCATGAACAAAATTTATGTCCCCTTACTGGGGTATCTAAAATGAGTTGTTTTGCATTACTTTGCGGTTATTCTGCCACCTACAAACAGATTTTGAATCAGTAACACCCAGAGCATTCTAAAATTCATCTGTAGTGTCGATCGCAGTTGCATTTCTAAACAACAATTATTGTTCTAAATTGAAAAACATGGTTTTGCAAGCTGCAAACTATTTAGCAGCTTTTAATGTTGCCTTCCTCACAACTTAGCTTAACGTCGGCAATTCCTGTCTACCATTTCATTTTCAATTCATTGCTATCCCCCTTCCATGAGGCAGTTTGTTGCATATGGAACCTATTAGCACTGGAAGACAAACACCTTTCACTAACCTGACCAATTCCGGTCAGCAGTGAAATAGCCTTCTGGAAACAGAGATGCGCTATGCGATTCATTCTATCTAAAGCTAAGCCACGCTATGGACGCGCATGGTTTTATGCAACATGAAAAACTGAACTGCAGAACTTTCGGTGCCTATTTCGGATATGGTATTACCGAAGAGGAATAAAGGGTGGCCAATCAACGCGGCCTGGACATCATAAAACTGTACAGGGTGATCCCAGGCAGGGAAGAAATGGGAAATCGCCATCGCAATGAAGGCCGACGATGCCCTCAATGCGATTTGCAGCTGTCAGTGGTGACGTCAGGCAATCGAGGTCTCGGGTGGTGGTTCAGATGTACCAAAAATAACCGTGTTGAGGCCACGAATAACACACTACTCCAAGTACGGCTCAACGGGGGATTTGGCGTGGATATTGTGGTGCTATTTGCCTATCTGTGGCTGGTAGGACGTACCTCGTCCGAAATAGAGGATGAACTGGATCTAGCACATGACACCATCATAGCCTGGAGCAGCTATTTCCGCGATGTGGCCACCAAGATCGCGTGGCACGACTTCCGACAAATTGGTGGACACAGGGACATCGTGGAAGTTGATGAAACCCACCTATTCAAACGAAAATATGTCGGTCGCCAGTATATGTAGCGGGATAACTGGTTGCTCGGTGGCATAAGTCACTCAACAAAACTGCACTTCGGTCTGCTGGTACCAAACCACACCATGGAAACCCTGCTGCCAATTCTCCAGCAATACATCGATCCGAACAGTCTCCTGCTTACGGATGAGTGGAGAGCATACCGCGTACGCAATACTGTCTTCCGGGGTCATGGGGCTGTGAACCACAGCAGACATTTCGTCTACCCCCCCACGGAATAGGGATCCTTTCTGGGTACCCAGGGGAGATTTTAACCCGCAGTGCTTGGATCATCAATGACAGGGACCAGCTCCAGCTGCCGACGTCCAACCTCTTGAGGTTTCACACACAGAGCAAGGAGCGCTGCTGGAGGACACCCAAAAGCACTCTACGGTCATGCACCAGCCTAGACCATGCAACTAGCTATGTGGGTGAATGGATGTACAGAGAGAACCTCCTCAAAAGACTGCAGCATAAAAAGCGACGCTTTAAACGGCTACTTGCGCGACATCGCCAGAGCATATCCCGGTGTGGGAAAAACCGCAATGAGCGTTGACTTGGATGACTGCCAATGTCATGAATGCCACCCATATTAAAATTCTCAACAAACCCATATCATCCAAAAATTCCCCACAAACAAAAAATAACACCCATATCACCACCACACACCCCGTATAAAATCCATGTTAAACATCCATATCCATATACTCCTCACCAACCACAAATAAAACCCACATAATCACCACAGACCCAGTATAAAACTCCTGTTAAATATCCATTTACTCCTCACCAACCACAAATAAAACCCACATAATCGCCACACACCCAGTATAAAACTCCTGTTAATTATCGATAAACTCCTCACCAACCACAAATAAACCCTAATAATCACCATACACCCAGTATAAAACTGCTGTTAAACATCCATATACTCCTCACCAACCACAAATAAACCCTACATAATCACCGCACACCCAGTATAAAACTCCTGTTAATCATCGATAAACTCCTCACCAACCACAAATAAACCCTACAGAATCACCACATACCCAGTATAAAACTGCTGTTAAACATCCATATACTCCTCACCAACCACAACTTAACCCTACATAATCACCACACACCCAGTATAAAACTCCTGTCGATCATCGCTAAACTCCTCACCAACCACAAATAAAACCTACATAATCACCACAAACCCAGTATAAAACTCCTGTTAATCATCGATATACTCCTCACCAACCACAAATAAAACCCACATAATCACCACACACCCAGTATAATACTGCTGTTAAACATCCATATACTCCTCACCAACCACAAATAAACCCTACATAATCACCACACACCCAGTATAATACTGCTGTTAACATCGATAAACTCCTCACCAACCACAAATAAACCCTACACAATCACCACATACCCAGTATAAAACTGCTGTTAAACATCGATATACTTCTCACCAACCACAAATAAACCCTACATAATCACCACACACCCTGTATGAAACTCCTGTTAAACATCCATATACTCCTCACCAACCACAAATAAAACCCACAGATAAATAGGCTTTAAAACATCTATATTAAAGTCCCCAAAATCCGATTAGTTGCAGTTGTTTCCCATAACATAGAGGTTCACGTACTCTAGTACCTAAATATGACAGATAATCATGATGATTATGTACAAAGTTAAAATAATCCTAGAAAAATAAATGTACATATTATTTTTCATCCATTTGTGAAGCACAAATAGGATTATAATCAAAATAAATATCTTTATTGATATTATTTTTTCACATTTCTTACATAAGCAAACAAACAAAAAAGAAGAAAAGAAAACCTACATTTTATGTATGTGTAAAATGCTATTTCAAATGCAGCAAAACAGCAGAAAGCAGACACATAGCTCCTTTAGCAAGTATTTTGGCAGGCAAGCAAAGTTGAGTTGCCCCAGAGTTGGGCACTTGGGTCAACCAGTGTGCATGCGCCGGGACTTCAATATTTGCTGGTAAGGCAGAGCAGAGTCGGTGTGGAGATGGGCCCTTGGATCGAAAACATTTTTTGATAATACCAATGGACAACAAATGTAAAGAGCCGGTCCTTGACCAGGATCCACATAATTACACACATTGGTCTCGAAAATATTTGGTACAATTTAGTGCTTTAATGCACAAGTTGTATGAATATTGTGTGGGGGCGGGACAAAAACTTTTCTGTTCAGCCTATAAGTGGAGGTAGATTTCGAAGTTCGATTTTTTTATTTCTCTACCAAGTGCCTGGTAGGTAGCGAAGATATTGCATTTCACCCAAAAATTTAATATCGGGATTTCACCGGAAAACATGTTTTGAGACCCCATGAATAAAAAAAGAGGCATTTTTAAGAGAAAAAAAAAGTCTGCGTGTGTTTGAACAGCATAGCTCAAAAACGAAAACTCGGATAAATACCAAACTTTGTATTTGCGATACGAAAAATTTCAAGAAAGTTCATCCATCCCAAACTACTCTTTACATGGAACATTTTCCGAGATTTTTTATTTTCTAAAAACTGGCTGTAACGTTTTAGATGAAATTGCTATGCATTAGACATTTACATGGCAAATACAATGTATATCTTGAATTTTCTGGGAATAGCTCGTGAAGTGCACTTCATTCGGAATGAATTTTGTATAATCTTGTAGAACTGGTAAATGTTAGGCGAGAGACGAAAACGTACTGCACAAAAAATGTAGATTGCTTTAAAACATAAAATTTTATTTCAAATAATTTTTTGTGACATCAGCCATTTCCGAAATATCCATTATTAATGGTTTGATTTGTTCAATACCTTTTTATGTCCCATCGATTTCAGCTGTTTCTGGAGATTGCATGACAGCATATGCAATTTTAAGGCCAGCGCATAGTGTCGAGTTCTGTAACATTCGATTACCGCTGTTCGCGTTATAATGAAATGTGCGATCTATCTATTTCTCCAAAGGTTTATTTGGATTTAAATGTTTAGATAGCAAAATAAAGTAAATATAGGAAAGGTAGAATCAGACAATTGAAAAGCACATTTCCATTGCCGGGATACTCGAGTAACTGATACTTTGATTATTTAGTGGACAGATAAACACGTTATAAAAACCTACGTTGTGTTACTGTTACACCGTGTTTTTAAACACATTATAAAAACGTACGCCGTTAACCCTGTTTTAGTTATTAAGTGGACAGAATAAACAGGTTATAAAAAGGTATGTCCCGTGGCTGTTACACCGTTTTTTAATTATTTTATGGGTACATAAACAGGTTACAAAAACATACGTCGTGTGACTGTTACACCATGTTGTAATTTTTAAGTTGTTATACCGTCTGCCTTAGAGCTTTTTCTGCTTATCCCACGTGTGTGGCCACCCTGCTTCCACCCACCCCACATCTCGCCAGACGACGTCATGGGAATGTTTTGTACTCTGTGTGCATGTATGAGGACTGGGAAACCAGCTTGTCCCAATAGACCTACTCTTACCGATATATTTTTAGATTCCAGAAAAATTAATTAAAGCTTTTGGCTAACCTACTCGCTGTGCAGGCCACAACTAGAGCATAATGTCGCTAATGGCTAGTGACATCTGTTGGTAATATACGACATCGTCATCACTGTGCGGGACAGTGGGATCTAGTGATGGGTCGAGTGCGTTACTTTACCGGAACTACTTCCAACACTTCCACTCCGCAGTCTGAGTCGTTTCAAGGAAGTAGTTCCAGTTCCTCTCCGAGGAAGTAGTTCCGGCCTCTGGTGGAACTAGTTCCATTGGAAGTACTTCCACTTCCTCATTCCGGAGTATTGGTGAAAATACTTCCACTGTTTTACTCCGGAATGACTTCCCCTAGTCTATGAAGAGGAAGCATTACAAATATATTCAACGGGATACCACACATGTCTTTAACAATTAATGTCTCCTGTCACATAAGCAAGTGTTTGTGATTTAATGGCTTGTAGTTCTACGCTAGTATGTTGTGTTTTTATCCCCGTTGTATAATGAACTACAAAGTAATATTGGTAATATCATATGTAGTGATGTAGACCCAACGTACATGAATAATTTGTAATTTCATTTGCTGTAAAGCAAATGATAATTAACGGAACGCTACACTGGCTTTAAGACTGAAACTTATGCCTAGATACTTCGTAAAATATTCTTGTATTGCGTGTTAAACATTTAGGTTATGAACAGTGTGGAGGTAAATTCTTTTGCAATAAATGTAGTTTCAGCAAATATAAAACATTACTTTTGGGAAATTAATTTAAATATACTCATAATCTCTAGGAGCTGCTTTTTATGTTATTGTGAAGCGGAACATTTTGAGAATTTAATAAAAAGTGGTATGCTCCGATTTACATTTATTTTATTTATCCTTCTGAACCGTAAGTCTGCGGGACAAAGTTTATTGCCTTAAGGCAGTTTAATAGTGTAAATTCTTAATGTATTACTCTAACTTTGTGATAAAAGAAAAACTAGGTTCTCAAATACAGAATAATGCAAATTACAAATTGGAATTAATTGTTCTTTCACACAAGCCATGTGTTGGACAGGGTTGGAAAGCTAGAATCAGATGACTGAAAAATTCAATGCCAAGCCGGGATTTGAACCACGGTTCTCCCGGTCTCCGTCCGGTTAAATCAAAAATTGTTCGTCTTAGCTACAGCTGTATATGCAGAATTATCAGCTGTTTTCCTGTTAGCGACTACTAATCTACGTCATGGCACACAGCCAACAACGAAGCGGATAAGGAAAATGCGCAATGTAGAGTACCAACATTTTCAACAGAAATGAGGTTGGCTAAACTGGAAGTAATTTATCAGCTTCAGCTGATTTAAAATGAGGTTATGTGAGGTATGGCATTTCATAATTAAATACTATTGTAGCTTTGTCTTAATTATGGTGCTTTCAAGTTTTTTCTTGTTTCAAAAAGTTATTTTGCTCACAGCGACAATGTAACAAATGAAAAATAGGTAGGGGTTGGTCTTTTGGGTCAAGCTGTTATTGTAAGTCCTGGCGCATGCGCACAGGGTAAAACATCTGCGTGACATCGTCTGTTATGATGCGGGACGGGGAGAAACAGGGTGACCATATGCGCGAAGTAAGCATTAAAAGCACTAGAGGAGACCGTGTAACAGTCACACGATGTACGCTTTAAACACGTGTTTATTTGTACACCAAATAAAATGCGGTGTGACAGTCACACAACCTACGTATTTATGATGTGTTTAAAACACGGTGTAACAGTCACATGTATGTTTTTTTAGCCTGTTTATCTGTCCACTTAATTATTTAAGAAACGGTGTGTCAGTTACTCGACGTGCTTACGTTTTTAATAGCATCTCTTAATAATAGTACCAAAAACAGCAGATAACACTAGAAAATTGCACGCAAAATGTGAAAATAGAGATTGAAGGACAATATATTCATGGAATTTCAGCGTAATAGCAATAGATGTTAAATTAGGTTTATCGGAAAAATGATAGGCAACTGACGAATTTAATACCATACTTGCATGTTGCCATAGTAGTTCAATGGTTAGAACTCGACAAAAACTGGGAGGTTCGTGGTTCAAATCCTGCCGATGACATTGGATTTTTCAGTCGTCTGATTCTACCTTTCCTATTCTTGCTAAAGCTTCTTACTTTCTCTAATACGTATAGTAAGCAGCAGAAGTATTGCATACCACCCAAAATTTTGATATCGAAATTCCACCGGAAATGCATGTTTTGAGGTGCCCTGAATCCAAATAAAGCATTTTTTAAACATGTCTGTCAGGCTGCGAACAGCATAACTCAAAAACGAAAAGTCGGATAAATACGAAACTTGGTACTTTGAATTTACTATCTTTCAAGGATGTGACACGAATGTTTTAAAGGAAATCCCCCCACTCCAGACTACCCTTTACATGGAAAATGTTTCGAACATTTTGATTTTCTCAAACACACAATTTGTCATATACCTTTTTTTTTGGGGGGGTCGAGTACCATTTCTGAGGTATTCCTTGTTATTTGTTTGAATGTTCCAATACTTATACTTTTTCTCAAATGGAAATTCGTTATTCGTTTTTTATGCCCTGACATACAAAGAGAATGAAATGCTCCACATAGCAACGAGCTCTTAAAACATTTGACTATCACTTAAAGCCTACCATATTCCCCTTGCACCTACAAGAAAATTAGCAATAAGATTAACATCTCGATTAACATGAAGCATATGGGGAATAAGCGTTTGTAAAAATTGTTTGTACAAGAGTAGAGAAAGCCATGTGAGTGTAAAACAACATATTTTTTTCCCTAATGTATTATAGAAATATTTCTTGTCGTATGTTTACAGTTCCCACATTAAATATATCTGCACAGTATGCAATTCTTTTTTTTCCAAATCTCATCAAAAACGAGAAATATGATGTGGTACACCTACATGACTTTCCCTGTTCCTTACAGTTTCACAGGTATTTACTATTCATACAAAATGCAATTCTTCATTTTGTGAAAATGTTCATGTCACATACTTGGAAGATATAGCACTTAATTGAATCAGGGACCTGAAAACATGTATTTTCGAGTGAAAACTCGCCTTAGGTAGGTTGTAGAGAAAGCAAGCCGACTTTCTTGCATAAGCAAGAGCATGGCAAATAAACATAGTAAAGTCATACAGCTTCATTTGAAATCACTTCTAGCCGAACATGTTGAGCATTATTAAGGCAGGATTTGAGGTATCACTTTTGAGACGAATACTATAATATGCAAGGGCAATGCAACATTTGGTTGGAATACAATACTTTCTTACCTACCATCTAGAGGAAGTAAAAACAGGAATGTTAACTTTGTAAGAATTCTTAAGTTTTGCTGAAAGTTTAATTCAAGTGGTCAAACATATATAAGCTGTTGAAAATATATTCCCTAGCAATTTGTTTTTCTGAATCGTGATTATGTTCCCCAACAAGTCTGTAATTCACGTTGTTAGATACTTCAGAGAAGAAATGCGTGTTTCAGTTTTTACGTGTGCATCACCATTTCTTAGTGGCCAGGTAAGCTGCACTTTGCGATATTTGAAAATTTCAATAACCCGCAACTCGCGGTTCCGTTTGCTGTACATGGAATAGATATTCATTAATAAACACAGTATAAAAAGCAAGATGAAGTCTGAGAACGTCTTGATCGTCGGCGCAATACCAATACCTAGTTGGATATAAATTTAAAATGTTAGCGAAAATCTTTCCTGCAAATTAACTTTTAAGATTTTCGACAAGGGAAAAGTTGGATATAAATTTAACACTTTAACGAAAACCTTTCCTACAATAAACTTTTTAAACTTTATTCTGATGTACCAAAGCCTGTCCTCTCTCTTGTAACTGAGGTCCCATTTGAGTAACCAATTTTTCCTTAAACCACGGTGATTGACAGGTCCTTCCTAACAATTCTTATTAGGTGGATCCTAATGGATTTTGGCCATCGGCACACTGCAACAACACCGATTTCAAATACTGTCTTCCACAGCAAAGAAAGTCTCCGGGGAATGAAGGCAGGGCGGAAATTGCTGATTAGACGTGATCCGAACGCTGCCTACTTGCTTATGGTACCCTTATTTATGACACACATGACAGCTCAGTTACAGCTCTGAATAGTTTTACTTTGGTGTTCTGTGGTTTTACGCATAGCATGCATTCTCCGTCACACATATTCACTGTCCTTGTTGCACTGTTTCCAAACAGATAAGGGTAACACATTCCTGCCAGGGAGTTTTTCTCCTTTGGTGAACAGTAACATTTACTTCTTCAGTTCATTAAAAAAACAAACAAAACTTTTTCATGTTTATTACGGAAGAGAAGCTTTTTGCGAGAAAACGTAAAATTGGTAAGAAAATTACACCATTAAATCGCCTACCAGTATTATGAAATATTGAGATAATTTTAGCCGGAGCTATAAAATATTTTTCACGTTAATCGATAATAACGAAAAAAGACGGCTCTATCCACGAGCTCTCCAGGTATAGGGAAGATAGACATGTCTATTTACCTGCTCAATTCTTTATGCCACATATCTTTTCATAATTGACATAAATATGGAAAATACCATCCAATTGTCTACATAAACAACTCCATTTGCACATATATCTCATAAACACATTATTCCTCTCCCTCTCCATATAAAATCTATATTAAACACATAATTCCTGTCCCTCCCCATATAAAATCTATATTAAACACACACAATTCCTCTCCATCCCCATATAAAATCCATATTAAACACACACAATTCCTGTCCCTCCCCATAAAAAATCTATATTAAACACACATAATTCCTCTCCATCCCCATATAAAATCCATATTAAACACATTATTCCTCTCCATCCCCATAAAATCTATATTAAACACATAATTCCTCTCCATCCCTATACAAAATCCATATTAAATGCAGTAAATATTTTTCCACACATTATTTAAATATAAAAACAAAAACCTACACAGAAGGAATGTGTAAAAATGCTGTTTCATCGGGCGACAATAAACAAAAAAAGTCGACTTGAATTTTTTTAAGATGCTGGGCTTAAACAAATGAAATAAAACGGAAGAGAGGCTCTCTTATGGTGTGCAGGGACTTGAAACATTTCCGTTGGCAAACAGAGCTGACACCCGGAGTTGGGCACTTGGGTCAAGTCAGTGCAAATGCGCTGGGACTTTAACTTTTGCCAGCAAGGCAGAGCACCTATTTGCGAGGTTGGGCACTTGGGTGAAGCCAGTGCGCATGTGCTGGGACTTAAACATTTGCTAGCACCGTCTTCGTGGAGTTGGGAACTCGGGTCAAGCCAGTACGCATGCGCTGGGACTTTAACTTTTGCCAGCAAGGCAGAGCACCATATTTGCCAGGTTGGGCACTCGGGTTAAGCCAGTGCGCATGTGCTGGGACTTTAACATTTGCTAGCAAGGCACAGCACAGTCATTGCGGAGTTGAGCACTTGGGTATAAAATAGTTTTTAATCATACAATCGACGACAAATGTAAGGTACTAGTCGTTGGCCAGGTTCCACATAATTACGCACATTGCTCCCGAAAATATTTGGTTCAATTTTAAGTGGTTTAATGCAAAAGTTGTATGAATATTCTATGGGAAGGGGGGTCATTTTCTATTCAGCCTATAAGTGGAGATAGATTTCGAAGTTCAGTTTTTACTTTCTCTACCACTTACCTGGTAGGTAGAGAAGGTATTGCATTCCACCCAAAAATTCAATACCAAGATTTCACAGGAAAACATGTTTTTGAGAGCCCCTGAATCCAAAAAGAGCATGTTTAGAAAAAGGTCCGCGCACTCGCGTGCGTGTGTGTGTTTTAACAGCATAACTCAAAACCAAAAAGTCGGATAAATACCAATCATTATACTTAGGCTCAGTAACTTCCTTCCCGAGGTCGCGGGTTCAAACCCGGCGGAGGGCGATGAATTTTTTCGGGCGTAAGAATCCTTAGCATGGCTTCCTTCGGAAGGGAAGTAAAGCCAGTGGTCCCGTGTCGTAGATTTACGCACTTAAAAGAACCTCAAGCCTGATAAGAGGCCTCTGAGCAAAATTTCCGGTCTTTCACGTCCAATATAGAATGGGACGCTAAGAATCATAATAGTTAAAGAGCGCCCATAAATAAAACTCAATTTCATTTCAGTAACTTCCAAAGATGCGACACGAATTTCAAGAAAATTCCTTCATCCCAAACTACTGTTTCCATGGAACATTCTGTACTGCACAACAAATGTATACTGCTTTATAACCAATTTATTTCAAATAAGATTTTTTTCTGGCGGCGTCACCACTTCCGAGATATTCGTTATTAATGTTGGATTTGTTTAATGCTTTGTCATTCTTTTTAAGTCCCATAGACTTTCGATGTTTCTGGCGATTGCATGGAAACAGTGTGCAATTTTAAGGCCAGCGTAAAGCGTCCAGTTCTAAAGCATTTGACTATCGCTGTTCGCATTATGTGTGTAATGTAGCTATTTCTACAACAGTTTATTTGGATTTCAATGTATAGACAGAAAAATAATCTGATGTATTGCACTCACATGACTTTCTCTACTCTTGTACACACTTTTGTACAAATGTTTATTCTCCATCCACTTCATGTTAATCTCATGGCTAATTTTCTTGTAGGTACAAGAGAAATATGGTGGGCTTTAAGCGATAGTCAAATCTTTAAGTATCGTAAAATTCAAACAAATAACAAGGAATACCTCGGAAATGGTTCACTCGACCAAAAGGGGGGTAAAAAAAAGTATATGACAAAATGTGTGTTTGAGAAAATGAAAATGTTCGAAAACTGTTCCATGTAAAGGGTATAGTGGGTTGGGGGATTTCCTTTAAAACCTTCGTGTCGCATCCTTGAAAGATAGTAAATTCAAAGTACCAAGTTTCGTATTTATCCGACTTTTCGTTTTTGAGTTATGCTGTTCACAGCCTGACAGACATGTTTCAAAAATGCTTCATTTGGATTCAGGGCACCTCAAAACATGTATTTCCGGTGGAATCTCGATATCGAAATTTTGGGTGGAATGCAATACTTCCGTTCCTTACTATACGTAGTAGAGAAAGTAAGAAGCTTTAGCAAGAATAGGAAAGGTAGAATCAGACGACTGAAAAATCCAATGCCATCGGCGGGATTTGAACCACGAACCTCCCAGTTTTTGTTGAGTTGTTCTAACCATTGAGCTACTATGGCATTAAATTCGTCAGTTGCTTATCATTTTTCCGATAAACCTAATTTAACATCTACTGCTATTACGCTGAAATTCCATGAATATTTTTTCTTCAATCTCTATTTTCACATTTCGCGCGCAATTTTCTAGTGTTATCTACTGTTTTTGGTGCTATTATTAAGAGATACTATTAAAAACGTACGCACGTCGAGTAACTGACACACCGTTTCTTAAGTAATTAAGTGGACAGATAAACAGGCTATAAAAACGTATATGTGACTGTCACACCATGTTTTAAACACGTCATAAATACGTAGGTTGTGTGACTGCCACACCACATTTTATTTGGTGTACAAATAAACACGTGTTTAAAGCGACATCATGTGACTGTTACACGGTCTCCTCTAGTGCTTTTAATGCTTACTTCGCGCGTATGGTCACCCTGTTTCTCCCCGTCCCGCATCATAACATATGACGTCACGCAGATGTTTTACCCTGTGTGCATGCACGAGGGCTTAGAATAACAGCTTGACCCAATAGCCCAACCCCTACCACATTTAGTTGTATTAGTTAGTTGTTAATTATTAAAAGCAACGTAACTTAACGTAATGTTACATGAAAAAAAAACCTAACCTAAAAACCTATGTTCCGTGAACTCACAAATATAATATCCCTTGGCTACTAGTGGCATCAATGATTTATATGTTGGCAGTATTGTGTAAGTGAAGCATATGACATAGAGTGACATCTGTGTAACTAGTGTTTTGAATAGAGTGGCATCATCGTAAGAACTGTGCGGGACAGTGGGATCGTCGTGCGGGCCACACTTAAAGCAAAATGTCGCATTTCACTTTTTATTTAGGTTGGCAGTACCCAGTTTGCATGTGATTCATCGGAAAATGGCTACGTTTTTTGTGTTCCTGACGCGCTAAACTCACTCCCAAGGTAATTTATTTCACTTCCTTATACCTAATAAACGTCGGGTCCGGTAAGGCATTTTGGCCATTTCTTCTTTCAGCTTATATGACACAGTATTTGCAGTATCCAGTACCTTTTTTAGAATTTCGATTATCATTTTTAAGGACGCTGCACTTTCCATGTCAGCACATGGTTGCCTAGGCTTTACATTCGTCTTTTTCCCGTTTTCTGATAACTTACTCGAACTTTTTTCTGTTTCTGAATCTTCAACTATAATTTCATTACTCCGCTCACGAATAACGTTAGGAAAATCGTTAATACCACTGTAGCAATTAAACTTAGCACAGGTGCATATACACTTCCACATACGCGGCACCCATCTTATATCATTCTTAAGGTAACAAGCAAGGTAACTTGAGTATAGGGAAGGTAGGCCACTCCGGCCATTTCGCTCTCATTGGCTGCGCGCCTGTGACGTTATGTGGAAGGTTGAGCATGCGCGCTCTTTGGATAGTAATTGAAAGAGAACGGTTTAAACCCGTTGTAATACGTACAATTTAAGGCACGGATTGGTATACCCATTGTGTAAACGGTTAAGTAGTAATTAAGGAAGTGTAACATAATGCAATGACATATGCAATGAAAGATAATTTAACTGAAAATGCATAGGAAACTTTTCTCAACTCATTCTACTAATTACAAACCAATTTTATCAACACCATCTAAACTATTACTAAAATAAAAAGTAACAAATTATTGTTTGTTTAATCTTAAAAGTAGATTTAAACTTAGAAGTCGCTGGACATGCTGCTGTTGTAGAAGAAATAAATGCCACCCACTGCTGACATTTCCTTGTATTTCTTTTTTCCACCGTTGCAGCTTTTAATTTTGTATTCAAATGCCGTATCTTAATAAATGTGCAGGTCCTGACATATATATAAACAATTATTTTGTCTAAATCAGGGAATTTAGAGCAAATTATGCCGCTGAGTGTTTTCATACTCTTAACACATTTGAAATATGAAAGCCAGGAATCATATCATCGGGAGACAGACATGGCACTGCACACCACGTAAAATTTTCCGTAGAGGTAAGCCAAGTAATTAATTTTTTTAAGTCCCATTCATATTCCTCAGGCCGAAAATATACTGAGCAGACTCGAGCATTATCAGTGTTGAATTTATCACTCCGTTTACAGCGAGACACCCACATGCACCTTAGTTTATCATTTTAGGAAATCTATGATACATAATTCCAGCAGTTTTTGTTCCTATATTAGAACATTACGCAACAGCACAGTTAACTATTTTTTAACATTCATTTTGAACACGAATGCACACCACACTTGTATTTCCAAATCCATCCACAACTAGAACTAACTTCTAAGTAATCGGAAAGAGCATTCTTATTTAGTGAGCAACAATGCTCACCAAACAACGTTTGCACCTGTGGGGTACAAAATTGTTGCTCATGATTGGTCAGTACAACGCATTACAGAAAAATATTATTTAAAGAGTTGTTCTGCAATTCCTCGAAATAATTATACAGGCGTTATTTAAGAATGGTTTTTCCCCAGAAAATAGGGAATATGCTGTTTTAGAAATAGTGCGTGAACACTTGCAATCAAATGCACCTAGCAGGATAATTCGTCACGCTTTATGACACCTGTTTGTGCTGTTTCAAATGCACAAGGACTCGGACATGTCTCAAAACCTTCAAGAAGTTCAACAGAATGATAAAAGAAGGCAAAATCCAATAACTTTCGCTTTGCCTTAGGGTAACATACCGCCTTAAATACCAAATCATGTGGAAATTCAGGTATAACGTGGACTAAAGGCTGATGACCCTTTTGCATACCTATACAAGTGGTCTTTTAAAATCCGAAATAAGAAAAACATTTTCTTTGCCATTTTAAGGGAAATATACACTCGGTCCATGCCGAGAAATATCATTGTAATGATATAGCATTGTGATGGTATTCAACTAGAAAGTGTAATCTGCAATAAAATTACATTATTTTACAACCTCAAATAAGGATTTTCTATAGTTTACTTTTATCACTGTGATCATCTCTGAAAACGCATAAAATATGTAACTAAAATTATTTATAGCTGTTTAAAGTGTGAAAATATGCAAATATATATTGTAATTATAAACTCGGATTTTTTACATTCACATGACTTTCTTTGCTCACTCTTCTAGAAAATATTCATAAAGAAGTTTATTCTTCTATCTACTTGTTAAGAGAGATGAACTTTACACTTTTAGTTGTATGTATAAGAAGGATCCAGTAAGCTAAACCGATAGTCAAATTATAAAGCGTGACGCTATGTGATGGCTTTGAAATTCCATGCTCTTTGCATGACCACGAGGGAAAAAAGCCGAATAGCGACTTACCACTTAAAAAAGTTTAAGTATTTGAACATTCAGACAAATAACATATAATATCTTGTACATGGTTAACGCCATAACAATATTTATTTAGCATAAAGTGTGTGCTTTAACAAGATCTACTTTTTAAAATAATTTTTTAATCTTTTAACCTTTACCAAATTATACAAGCCATTCAAATGAAGTTTTCACAGGTTAATTACAGGAAATTCAAAATATACATTTTATTTGTCATGCAAATGTTTTAAACCCATGCACTTTAATCAAAATGGTATTAGTCATTTTTGAGAACATAAAAGTAATTGGATAATTTCCCATGTAAAGGGTAGTTCGTGATACGGAATCTTCTTAAAAAAAATCATGTCGTATCCTTGGAAGATACTGGAGTTAAATTCCAAGTTTGGTATTTCACTGACTTTTCGTTTTGAGTTATGCTGTTCACACGCACGCACAACCTTTTTCTAAAAATGTGGTTTTTAGATTCAAGAGTCTCAAAACATGTGTTTCCAGTGAAATCTCGGTATCGAAATCTTGGGTAGAATATACATCCTCTACTTACTATAAGCAAATAGGAGGGAAAGTAAAATTGCAGAAATAATGCATAGCCCGAAAGTTCTATTTGATTTTAATATAATATAGTTTTTCTTCTCCCCTTGTCTCTCTCTCCCTCTATTCGTTTATTACGTGTTTAAAAGGCAATAATACTTGCTATCTTTTGTAAGAAATGCAGTGCAATTATAACTTAAATGTTGAAAAATTTAAAGCAAAAAAAATGTGTTAACAAGACAAGCTGTAAGATAGAGATATGGCATAGTTTTGTTTCTTCCTCTGTATTATTTTTCTATTTTATATGTTACGGAATGAGAGTTTGTTTCAAATAATTTTTTTGAGGTGACCATATCATGTCAGAAAGCATGACAGGATTTGAATATATCGTAAACCCTGAGCTTCCACATGGGAATAGCGATTCCAGCTACCTTCCACATGACGTCACTAGCAGATAGCTCGACAAGCAGCGAATGCGCGGGAAGCGGGAAGAGGCCCCCCTGGGTAACAAGAGTATAGAGAAGGTAGGCCACTCCGGCCATTTCACTCTCATTGGCTGCGCGCCTGTGACGTCATGTGAAAGGTTGAGCACGCGCGCTCTATCCAGTAATTGAAAGTGAGTGCTTTAAACACGTTTTAACATGTACAATTTAAGGCACGGATTGGTATACCCATTGTGTAAACGGTTAAGCTGTAATTAAGGAAGTGTAATATAATGCAATGACATATGTTATATAATATACTTTAACGGAAAATGGTAAGAAAGGTTCGTCAACACATTCTACTAATTACAAACCAATTTTATCAGCACCACCACCAAAACTATTACTAAAATAAAAAGTAACAAATTATTCTTTGTTTAATCGTAAAAGTAGACTTACATTTAAAAGTGGCTGGTCATTCACTCTAACACATTTTGAAATATGAAATCTATGGAATCCCACAAATATAACTTCGAAGTTCTTCCCTTTTTGGCACCACTGTTCGGTAGGTGGAATAAGTCCCCCTCTCTGGAAATAACTGTAATCCAGTCCTAAGGCACTTGTGTTGGTAAATTACATTCACTGTCTTTGCTTCTCAATGTACTATCAAAGGACCGACATTTGTATGCAATATAACTCACAAGGTATTTTACAGTCCATATTGAAATCTTCAATTTCAAAATTTTCCTTTATGCTCATATCTTCTAACAATATTGCCTCCTCATATTCGGTGGGTGCTGAAAGTCCTTTAGCAATGTCATGCATTCATAGTCTCCTGTTTTTCCTATCGCTGATAATGAAATTATGCTTAATTCAATATGCTGAATAATATGAAGTCAACATTGTTATATTACTTTCAGTAAACATGACCAAATAAAATATAGTTTTGAGATGACGTAACTTTTCACTGGTACTGTTGCTGTTATTTGTGCTTGAACCTGGAAGACAGACATAATGCCAGTTCGGAGTCAACAAACATGGCACTGTATCACCACATCAAATTTTCCATAGAGGTAAGCCAGTAATTCGTTTTTTAAATCCCGTTCGTAACCTCAGGCTGAAAATGTACTGAGCGACTCGAGCACTATCAGTGTTGAATTTATCACTCCGTTTACAGCGAGACACCCACATGCTCCTTAGTTTATCTTTTTTAGAAAATCTAAGATACATAATTGCAGCGGTTTTTGTTCCTATATTGGAACAATGCACAACAGCACAGTTAACTTCGTTTTTTGAAATGTTCATTTTGAACATGAATGCACACCACACTTGTATTTCCAAATCGCATCCACAATTACAACTAACTTCTACGCAATCGGAAAGAGCATTCTTATTTAGTGAGCAACATTTGCACTTGTTGGTGCAGTACAAAACTGTTGCTCATGATTGGACAGTACAACGCATTACAGAAAAATATTATTTCAAGAGCTGTTCTGCGATTCCTCGAAATAATTGTATACATGTTGTTTAAGAATGGTTTTTTCCCAGAAGATAGGGAATATACTGTTTCAGAAATTAGTGCGTCAACACGTGCAATCAAATGCACCTAATAGGACAATTCAGCACGCTTTATAACACCTGTTCATGCTGTTTCAAATACACAGGGACTCGGACACAACGTCTCCAAAACCTTTAAGAAGTTCAACAGAAAGATTAAAGAAGGCGAAATCTTCGTTTTGCCTTAGGGTAATGTACCCCTTAAATCCAAACCGTGTGGAAATTCAGGTATAACATGGACAAAATGCTGATGACCCTTTTGCATGACTATGCAAGTGCTCTTTTAAAATCCGGAAATAAGAAAATCGTTTTCTTTGCCATTTCAAGGGAAACAAACACTCGATTCACACTGAGGAATGATATAACATTGTGATGGTATTCAGCTGGAAAGTGTAATCCCAATAAAATTACATTATTTTACAACCTCATATTTTCTATACCTTACTTTGATCGCGTAACATATATAACTAAAATTATTTATAGCTGTTTAAAGTGCGAAAATATGCACAATATATATTGTAATTATAAAACTCGGATTTGCTACATTCACATGACTTTCTTTGCTCACTCTTCCACAAACACTACAAACTATCCATACAGAAGTTTATTCTTCTATCTACTTGTTAAAAGAGATGAACCTTAGTTACACATTCAGTTGTATGTATAAGAAGGATTCAGTAAGCTAAACCGATAGTCAACTTATAAAGTGTTTCGCTATGTGATGGATTTGAAATTCCATGCTCTTTGCATGACCATGAGGGAAAAAAGTCAAATAGCGACTTACCACTTAAAAACGTTTTAAGTATTTGAACATTCAGACAAATAACACAGAATAACTTGTGCATGGTTAAAGCCACAACAATGTTTATTTCGTATAAACTGTGTGCTTTAACGAGTTCTACTTCTTTTTAAAGTAATTTTTTGATCTTCTAACCTTTACCAAATTATAAAAGCCATTCGAATGAAGTTTTCACAGGCTACTTACAGGAAATTCAAAATATACATTTTGTTTGTCATGCAAATGTTTTAAACATATGCATTTTAATCAAAATGGTATTAATCATTTTTGAGAACAAAAGTAATGGGTAATTTCCCATGTAAAGGGTAGTTCGTGATACGTAATCTTCTTAAAAGATCATGTCGCATCCTTGGAAGATGCTAGAGTTAAATTCCAAGTTTGGTATTTAACCGACTTTTCGTTTTGAGTTATGCTGTTCACGCGCACGAACAGATCTTTTTCTAAAAATTTGGTTTTTAGATTCAAGGAGTCTCAAAACATGTATTTCCATGAAAACTTGGTATTGGAATTTTGGTTGGAATAGAATACTTCCTTTACTTACTATAAGTAAATAGGAGAGGAAGCAAAATTGCAGAAATAATGCATAGCCTGATGGTTTTATTTTATTTTAATATAATATATTTTTTCTTCTCCCTCTCTTCATTTATTATGTGATTAAAATGCAATGATACTTGCTATCTTTTGTAAGAAATGAATTGCAATTATAGCTTAAATGTTGAAAAATTCAATTCCCAAAAAAAGTGTTGCTAGTGTTTAACAAGACAAGCTGTAAGATAAGAGCATATGGCATAGTTTTGATTCTTCCTCCATATTATTTTTCTATGTTATATGTTGCGGAATGAGACTTTTGTTTCAAATAAATTTGCCCAAGGTGACCATATCATGTCAGATAGCATGACAGAATTTGAATTATATCGTAAAACTTGAGCTTGCACATGTGAATAGCAATGCCAGGTACGTTCCACATGATGTCACTAGCAAACAGCTCAACAAGCAGTGAATGTGCGGGAAGCGGTAAGAGGCCCCCCTGTATCATTCTAATGCTTTAAGAATATTCATCAATTGCTCACTAAAGGCTGGTTCACAACCAGTTTTGCCAACTCTTGGTGATGAAAAGTGGCTAAAAGTGACTGTCAAAAAGGCCAGAAATGGCTAAGTAGTGATAGTTTATAAATAGTGATATGAACGCAAATCAGATTTAATATAAATAAAATACACGGCACAAAATTCCCATCCCTGTAAAATAATTTCTCTGGTTTGTCAAAGGAATTTATTTCATTCAGAAATGCTTTCTGACTTCTCATCTCAAAATGCTCACGAATAGTATGGTCATGCTAGACAAAGAAAGAGAAATGAAACATTGGGATTGAGCACTCGCCAGTCACAAATTTCATGTGACATGCCACATGTAAACAGTAATTGTCCACACAAATATGAACTTGAAGCCTGCAAATGTCTGTTGGCTGTAGGCTGCAACCTCCCTGTCCCCACTCAGACACAAACATCAAGGTGTGGAAATTTACAAATGAAAGATTGTGAAAATCATATTTTACCTGGTCGATCAACTTTTCATTAATGCATGTATTATATATGTATATTTCTCATTGATACTTTGGTGAATTTAATTTAAAAATTAGACAACAGAAACTGAAAAACATAGAAATGGTTGAATATTTAGAAAAATAGCTAAACTTGGTTCAATCATTATGTAAAATGCCTGGTATTGCAGTTAGTGGCTTTTTGCCAAACCAGAGGCAAACAGGCTCTTCAAAAAGGCTAAATTTGGCCATAAAAGGGCTAAATTGGCATCACTGTAGGTAGGTATACAATAAGCGCTTGCAGAAAGCTCTCCCGAAGGTGTACGAACACCACGCTTCCAAAGCGAATGTCGCGACCTCTGCCATGCTGATTGCTGAGGCTTGAAACTAAACTAAGCTGATAAAATACCAATGCCGAAAATATAAAAATAAAGCAGAATTTTCGTATCAACAAGCAATTTTGTAAATTTAGGAGTTTATAGTGATACCTTATTTAATATTGAGTACCAAATAACACGCATTCGATGTTTAAAACTGGAACATGACCTGAAAACCTAGTAAGATAGAAGACAGGTTATGAATCCAAAAGTTTACTTGGTTTTAATGAAGAATTGAAATATATATAGCGAAAACAAGCTAACCTTAAATATAAACTATACTTAGTATGTTAAGGTGTTAAAATGTGTGTTTGTGCTATTTAGTGTTGAAATGTGTTCGAATTAGGGACTGTATTTCGAAAAGTTTAGTTTTATGGATTGCACACTCATATCGTAAAACGAACAAGAGAACTCATGCTCAAAGGTTATGTCTGATACCTATTTCAATTTTGAATGTGATGTAATGATAATAGTTTGGGATCCATAGTTTGATTTTGGATGTGTATTACTGTTGTGCTCAAACACTATTTCCTGCTGTTATACCAAATAAATAAATTAGGACATAATGCTCTTTTCATTGCAAAATAACTTAAAGCATTTCATAAACAAAAAATTCTCCATATGTACTGTATATCTTTGGGATTTTTTTGTCAATCTGGATAACTCGGTTAAGCGCTGGCCTTGGAAGCACAAATAGTTACATAAAACTTGTGTATTACCACAATATTGCTGAATGATTTCTACATATCGAAATGTCAGCTACCATATTTATGACAAAACACCCAACTTAAATTCTATAAATGTATAATATGTATTGCATGGCAAAATATCTGCTGAAATAGTTATTCTTTTTTAAGTATCTACTTTATTTACATACACCTCATTTGTGAAGTCATAGAGGGAGCTGCCTTATAAAACAACTTCTTGGTTTCATTACTTGATAGTATTGAGTAATGCCATCTCTGTTTTAAATGTTGTATCATATTCACACTTCTAATTGGGCAGCACTATGGCCTCTCACAAAGAAGCCTGGATTCAATCCTAGGGATCAGAGGTGGGATTTTGTGGTAGATAAAATGGCACTTAGAATGAATGTTCTCTGGTTTTCCCCACCATAATTCCGTCAATTGCACCATCTTCATCATTGTCATCCCCCCTCCCACCAGTCTCCAATCTCTACAAACCCGTGAAGTTAAAGGGGACATTAAAATTAAAAATACTATGGAGGACAGAGAGCAATACTAATGAACGAGTGTCTCATCCAGCCACCCAAATTTATAAACCAGCATGTGCTGTTACATTCTTTCTGCAGACAACATATGAAAAAACAATTAATACTGGCACACTAAACTACATGTTAAAGTGATTGACAATTATGAAGGGTGGGTGTGATATGGTTAAACACAAAGAGACATTGTTATTATTTAGAGACATTGCATTCACATTCATATTTAATAATGCTGTATAATGCATTTGTATGGTATTTTAAGGAACATGTGCCTACATTAATATACATTTGAATGGCCTACCCAATTAAAATGTTCATTAAATTCTAACCTCTTGAATGTCTGTTATTACAATCTATTGGAATGATCTTATGGGTAATTGTAATTGCACTTAGTCACTTATGCATACACAAAGCCAGTTCTAGTTAATAAAACTTACAGTTATTGAATAGAAAAAACACTTTGATTCCTTTTCCTTGGAAAGGTTCTATATATAACATTTGATATAACACAGTGGAGGTCCTACAGCACATGGGAACCTTAAATTTATTCACAGGCCATATGGGAAAAAAACAAATTGAGCCCATACAGTGATGTTTGTTTGTGTTTGATCATTTGGCTCCACTGTGAGCAATGCTCAGAGAAATTGAACACATCATACAATTATGAAGTATGCAGAGTAAGTAGGAATATACCCAACGCCAAGTACAGCCTTTGGGGGGGATACTCCTCTCCCCATCATGCATTATCTAAGAGAGAAAAATTTGTAAACCATCACCATTTCAACAGTAAACTTCTCGACATGCATTACAGTAGGACAACAATAGCAAATAAGTGTTAATCACCATCACATGCAATCTGCCCTACATAAAGTGCTTACATGAGGTTGATACTATTATGATGATTAATTCACTTTGAATAAGCTCGAAATTATAACTTTATACTTATGTTATGCTTAAATTTCAATTCCCCGTGTAATTTCTATTACCTTGAAGACATGTTTGAGAAAGACATCATTTGAAACGAGAATTTCTCATTATTACTGCATGGGTATTATTTGAGAGGACAGTATACAGGGTGGACGGTACTGCTTGAACCGTACGTTAATCATGGATTCTATATAATGAGTAGTGCAAATATGTCCAATACAATTTTTGTCATTAAACCTACAAAAATGAAACATAGTGATGTTCCTTGTGCCTGTGTGTATTAGCCATTTTATTACAGTTCAAGCAATACCTTTCACCCTGTATAAGAAAACATTTAGAAGATGGTGGAGCTTGCATATACATAAAACATTATAACATATAAAACTGGGATGCAACAGATCCATCTATCCCATTGACTAACAATTATACAATCACTGTGTGCTATCAGTATTCCTACTACTTTCTATCCAGCAATAGTATTTACATGGTAGCTTAAGTATTTAAAGTCCAATATCAAACCTGCTATGTCTGTAGAGACTGGCACTGTAGCAAGATTACAATATCACAAAAGACATGTCAGGAATGGGGAGGAGTATTTCCTCCGCTTCCTCACCATGTGTGTTCAACTACAAGTCGACAGACAACCAAGGAATTATTGCACTTTGCTTCTACGTGTGTTCAAACAAGCATTATACGAACTTATGCAACTCAACTAGGTGAAGTAGCACACAAAAGTTGAAATGGCAACCCTGTACTCTTTAGACTACTTCATTATCACCATTTGGAAACAGAAGAAAGGAATTTCAGTTACAGTTGCGTCCATGTGATAACTCTGCATAGACCAGCAGCAGAAGACTAGTCATGATGTGCAATCAGAAAAGCAGCAGAACAAATTCAGCACACCAGAAAAATGTTGGCACTACCCTTCTCTAGCTACTCAGTGATTGGTGCAAATCTACTACTGAGCTGTACCGCTAACTGGTTACATTCTTCATGATTGGGCTTTTTAAAATGTGAAGATAATTTCATAGTTTTCTTTTTTGTAGAATAAAACATGACATTTCTCTGTGGACATACCTTTTTGTTAGCTGGCTCTTTTAAAGTTCCAGCTTGGCAAATGAAATCTGTTTTTATGTTCTTGTGTTTGCTCTGCATTTTTCACCACTATCTCAAGAGGAGCGGCCCATTTCTGTAAGGCAAAAAGCCCAGCTTCTGTTTTTATGCCATCTATAATTTTCATTAGCCTTTCTGCTTCACATTTCTTCCTCCTCAACTCTAAGTCATCTACTTTCCTCCTTGTTGACAGCTCCTTGGCAAGAAATTCTGCATTTTCAGTGGGTAGATGCGCTTCAGTATTTATTTCAGGCTCCTTATTTTGGGGGCATGCAAGTACAGGCTTATATGCTTGGCATACTAAATGAATATGTTTACACATATTCCACAGGACAGCAGAATCTGTGCATGTGCATTTTCCATTTTCCTCTGTTGCTTAAATTTACCAGTTACACAAGATTATACAAAATTCCTTCTGAATGAAGAGGACTTCACAAGCTATTCCCAGAAAATTAAAAATAAACATTTTATTTTTCATGTAAATATCTTGAATACAATGGCATTTTAATCAAAATCGTTTGAGTCATTTTTCAGAAAAAAAATCGAGAATTCTTCCGTGTAAAGGGTTATTTTGGGTGAGGAATTTTCTTGAAAATCTTTGTGTCACATCTTTGGAAGGTACTGAACTTAAACCGATTTGTACTATGTATGTACAAATTCCTGCTTTGAAATGCATGGCTTTATGTATTCAATTTCAATTGCCAGTCGAAATGCGCGCGCCAACGTCCCACGTTACGTATTTGATCACAGCCAATGGAAGCAAAATGTGCCGGAATGGACTACCTTTCCCCTTGAACTGGAATGCTCCATTAAGATCGTACGCTTTCGTTCATTTTCGGCATTCGCTCGATCTACGTCGGGCAACTTCGGGAGAGCTATCTGCAAGCGCTTGTTTGCAGATAGCTCCCCGAAGTTCGAGCGAATGCCGAAAATGAACGAAAGGGAACGATCTTCTAGTTCAAGGGGGAAGGTAGTCCATTCCGGCGCATTTTGCCCCCATTGGCTGTGGTCAAATACGTAACGTGGAACGTTGGCGCGCGCATTTCGACTGGCAATTGAAAGTGAATACATAAAGCCATGCGTTTCAAAGCAGGAATTTGTACATACATAGTACAAATCGGTTTAAGTTCAGTACCTTCCAAAGATGCAACACAAAGATTTTCAAGAAAATTCCCCACCCAAAATAACCATTATACTCCTCCCCATTCCTGACATGTCTTTTGTGATATTGTCATCTTGCTACAGTGCCAGTCTCTACAGACATAGCAGGTTTGATATTGGACTTTAAATACTTAAGCTACCATGTAAATACTATTGCTGGATAGAAAGTAGTAGGAATACCGGTAGCACACAGTGATTGTATAATTGTTAGTCAATGGGATAGATGGATCTGTTGCATCCCATTTTTATACGTTATAATGTGTTATGTATATGCAAACTCCACCATCTTCTAAATGTTTTCTTATACAGGGTGAAAGGTATTGCTTGAACTGTAATAAAATGGCTAATACACACAGGCACAAGGAACATCACTGTTTCATTTTTGTAGGTTTAATGACAAAAATTGTATTGGACATATTTGCACTACTCATTATATAGAATCCATGATTAACGTACAGTTCAAGCAGTACCTTCCACCCTGTATACTGTCTTCCCAAATAATAACCATGCAGTAATAATGAGAATTTCTCGTTTCAAGTGGTCTTTCTCAAACATGTCTTCAAGGTAATAGAAATTACATGGGAAATTGAAATTTAAGCATAACATAAGTATAAAGTTATAATTTCAAGCTTATTCAAAGTGAATTAATCATCATAATAGTATCAACCTCATATAAGCAATTTATTGTAGGGCAGATTGCATGTGATGGTGATTAACACTTACTTGCTATTGTTGTCCTACTGTAATGCGTGTTGAGAATTTTAATGTTGAAATGGTGATGGTTTACAAATTTTTCTCTCTTAGATAATGCATTCCCAAAGATACACAGTACATATGGAGAATTTTCTGTTTATTAAATGCTTTAAGTTATTTTGCAATGAAAAGAGCATTATGTCCTAATTTATTTATTTGGTATAACAGCAGGAAATGTGTTTGAGCACAACACTAATACACATCCAAAATCAAACTATGGATCCCAAACTATTATCATTACATCACATTCAAAATTGAAATAGGTATCAGACATAACCTCTGAGCATGAATTCTCATGTTCGTTTTACGATATTAGTGTGCAATCCACAAAAACAAACTTTTCGAAATACAGTCCCTAATTCGAACACATTTCAACACTAAATAGCACAAACACACATTTTAACACCTTAACATACTAAGTATAGTTTATATTAAAGGTTAGCTTGTTTTCGCTATATATATTTCAATTCTTCATTAAAACCAAGTAAACTTTTGGATTCATAACCTGTCTTCTAGCTTACTAGGTTTTCAGGTCATGTTCCAGTTTTAAACTTCGGATGCGCGTTATTTGGTACTTAATATTAAATAAGGTATCACTATAAACTCCTACATTTACACAATTGCTCGTTGATACGAAAAATCAGCTTTATTTTTATATTTTCGGCATTGCTATTTTATCAGCTGACTTAAATCTTAGTTTAGTTTCAAGCCTTAGCAATCAGCATGGCAGAGGTCGCGCTCTGGAAGCGTGCTGTTCGTTTACCTTCGGGAAAGCTATCTGCAAGGGCTTGTGTTCACAACCGCCCGAGAACGGCAACCAGAAGGGAAACGAAAACGGGAATGCATATCGATCACAAAGTGAAAGTCAATTTTGCGCATTGGGATTTCATTTGTTTTTAACTGACCAATGACATTTTTTGTTCTACTTCCAATTTAGCCAAGTCAACGTCAAACTTCGATAGAGTAAACATTATCTAAATGGATATCCATTACATTTCCGATCCCTCTACATATACCAAGCTTTCATTCCTTTATTTAATGGCATACATTAAAATTGTTTATTGTTATTTTTTCATTTCCACCAGTTTTAGCCATTCTTTGTAGCTTTTGCCATTGTTTTTAGGTAAAAGCCAGTTTTGAGTTGCATATAAACAAACTACAAATGACCCTTCACCAGAGGAACCAACGCTGTTTAAATTTGCGGGTGTCGGGTTGAGGTTAGGAAACACATTTACTACTATTTCCTTCCAGTTTCATGTTTTCAACTTGCAACTATAGAGAGCACTAGTGGCTGTTTCATGTCACGGCCGCCTAGAATAACCTCTAGTGTGAAGAGTCTAATATGCACAATAGGGATCTAATATGCCATGCCCGGGAACGAGAGCGATAAAGTTAAAAGTTGGGCAACTATTCTTTCCCGTTCCCGGGGCCCGGGAAGACTTCCCGTCAGTTGTGAACATTCCCATTTGAATACATGTATTTCAACTTTCTCATTCTCGTTCTGGTTACCGTTCTCGTTGGTTGTGAACCAGCCTTAAGCCATATACAATTTACCCCTTTTTTCTTTTAAACATTTGTCTGCTAATGTCTTTATAATAAATAAATTATCAGTTGTTCTCCTTCCCTTGTGAAAGCCCATCTGGAATTCCGAAAGCATATTATATTCTTCAACCCAAATTTGTAGTCTAGCTGCCAAAGTGCCCGCAAAAAGTTTTCCTATATTAGATAGTAATGCAAAACCTCTGTAGTTATTAGGTTTATCGACATTACCCTTACCTTTATATATATAGAATGGATGATAGCTTCCCTCCATCGTTTAGGTACATAACCCTTTCTAATAATTACATTAAATAAATGTAATAAACTTTTCACTCTTCCTGTTTCAGTGCACCACTCCTTGAGAAACTCTGTTGGGATGCCATCAATTCCAGTAGCTTTATTTTTCTTCAGTAAGTTAACTTGTTTCATTATTTCCTCATTCCTAATTTCACCATCCAATATCTCTACAAAAGCATTCCCTATTTCCCGAAATCCCGTAATTCCTATACTCCTGTCTTCCCCATATAACATTTTAAAATGCTCCATCCATTGTCCTGCCTCAATATTGGGTTTAGTTACACATTTATTATAGGTTGACTTAAGAGCCTGCCATACCTTATTAACATTATTTTCATTTACATACTTTATCAAATTCCTTTCATTACTTTCTCCCCAGTCCCTTTTCTTTTGTTCTAACAATAAATTATGTGAGTTCCTCTCTTGCATATAATCGTCCCTAGATTTTCTAACACCTAATTCCCTCCACCTAACCAGCAGTAGTTTTACTTGTGTTTTTGATACCCTACATTCTTCATCAAACCAGCCCTTATCATTTATGTAAATCCTGTTTTTTGTTTTCATTTTCTCTCCCGCCCTTTGCATAACTGTATTAAGGATATCTGTTGCACTCTCTATTTGATTATTCTTAACCATGAATGTTACTCTACATAGACATATCTTTCCATAATTTGAATCTACAGTCTGTTTAAATGTGTCACAAAATTCTTCGTTCCATTTATAACTAATATACTGTATTTTACAATACCTTTCCACTCTTTGATTGTGTTTTACTTGTGCTGCGTGCATCATAAAATCCACAATCAGTGGATAATGCCCGCTAGTTGAGCTTAAATTTAATACCTTAAAATTCCTTAAAATATGCCCTAAATTAGGAGGCCACAACACAAAATCTATTACACTCTGCCCATTATTACTAACAAAGGTAAATTCTCCTTGTTCATCTTCCCCATATTTTCCATTCAAAATTTCTAAAGCATTCAACTCACAAATATCAATAAATTTTTCAAATACTTTATCAACAAATTTGTCCTTGCTTTGCCTAAATTTCTCACTTTTAAATACCATTTCATCACTCATCCACTCATTTCCAACATATGTATCACTTTCCCCAATCCTGATATTGAAGTCTCCCATTAGTATTACTTCTGTAGTTACAAATTTCTCCTTCAGCTTATCTATATCTTTTTATTTGATTAAGGAGATCAGGATTATATAACCGCGAGGATATGGGGGGGGGTTATATATTATTCCTACACAAAGTACATTCCCATCTATGTACTTAACATCCATTATAACCCACAATATTTCTTTACTACTAGATCATGTTCCTTTAATTTCCTTACTTAAGCTGTTCCATATAAAGAAACCTATACCCTCAGATACCCTTGCCTTTCTAGTTATCAGCTCTCCTTTCCTACCAATGTATTCAAAGCCCTTTATATTTATCTGTTCCTCTTTTAACCATGTTTCAACTACCACTAAATAATCCATCTTAGCCAAAAGCTGTTTCAAAATTCCCACATATAACTTGTTTTTGAAACCCTCACAATTCCAGAAGCCCAATCTCCTTGTACCTTTTTCCTATTGTGAGACTGCTCTGTATCTAAATCCATGTAATCTTTTCCTACTTCTTAATTAAATTCCTTCTTTCGGCATTAACATATTATTTTTATCTGATACTGAAATGCTCCCATGTTCGGATGAAACAATACTATCTTCTTCCCCCTCTTCCACATTCTCCTCACTTCCTTGATACCATAACTTCTTTCTCCCTCCCCTACGTCAATGTGCATACACTTCTGCCTCTCCCCTCCTTGGTGAAACAATTCTCTTGGGTGATGTCACTCCTCTCGCTCCTCCCTCCGCCACTGTTGTCGCCACCATTGCAGTCCTACCTGGCTAGTAATTTGTTGTTAGTGCATACATTCACATATCAGCTGTTGACTGTTGACTGCACTTGGATAGGAGGGAGAGTAGATAGAGTGGGAATAAGGCAATGTGACCTATTGGAAGTGAAAACACTATAGTTTTTAAATGGATATGGTTTTATTATTTTCTTTACTGCCACATGGCTTGACCCAGTATAACAACCCAGTTTCTCTGCTAATCTGTGACAATATTTGTGGTATTCTATATTAACATTTTTCTCTTAAACTAATTAAAATAATTTTAATGGTTTAAGAGAATAGTTTAAGAGAAAAAAAATTGTTGACGTTATTGAATTTCTCAAATCTTTTAATTTGAGTTATGGAAAATAATTAATTTCACCTGAACAATTTTATATTTTTTAACTAGTGCACAAAAATGTTTAAATCCATAATTCCTAATGTTCTCCTGAAGATTTCAAGCTAATAAGCTATAAAGTATGCCCCAAAAAACATTTCTAAAAGTGAAACGTGCCGAAGAAACGGAACTGAGAAAAATGGAGTTTAAAGTTCATGGTGATGCGGTTTAAGGGCGCTGAACTGCTAAGGTCATCAGCAAAAGTTCATGGTGCATTACCTAAATGGTATAGTACCAAATAAATGACTTTAGCATTTTTGACATAACAAAACCAATTGTGTAGCATGAAATACAAGTTAAAAGTATAATAAACATACAGAAAACAAAAAATCGAAAATTTTCACATTTTTCCCACATTTCACTGATGCATTGCTTTAAACAGGGTAAAATTATGGTTGACAGAACTAGCAAGCCTCTCTTGCATTCCTTTTTGCTTCCCAATATATGAGGAGCATTTTGGTGTATTTTTTACATTTGTGTATAATGCTGCCATTATTCTCATTTAACGATAGCCACTCAAATGAATACTGTAAAGTATGAAGCTATACCAAAATAACACCATAAACACTACCATTGGTTATAGGCATCGTGAAGGACTGCTTTGCATCATATAACAGCTGATGCAATACCATTGTTAAATAACTCTTAACTGATGAATGCAATGTTTACTACTGGTCATGGAGTCTATGGGTTTATAAACAGAATATAATTGCATGGTACACATATATCTATCACCAAGCCATGTAACACAGATCCTTTACACCCTGTATAAGTAAGTGTACCTTCAGTGGTGTACTCAAATAAACACACTTGCAGTTTTGAGAACTGTTGATTTTCCACAACACAAAATTAGCAGTTATAGAGTATTAATTGAAGCTTTATATTTGGTATATCTCAGTTGATAACATACCTCTATTAATTAACTCTTGGTGCTACAACTCAGAGTGGACATTTCTGACTGCTCAGTTGCTGCATCCTCCACCTCTGTGCACCATGGTCTGAATGCAGCTGCATATGTGCAGTCCTTTACAACTGGGAGCTGCTAGTTTTCATCAAGTAGGTCCCCAAAGGTCTTAGAAGACTGCATGTATCCTGTGCCATACCTTCCAGCAGGACAAACATCCTCATGTCAGTGTTAGGAATAGAAACCTGGCCCGGACACTCCACTGCTGCTGTGCTATGGGGACAGCAGTTCAACATTAATAGGCCAGCATATTAGAATCCCAACCTGTAGTTGGCTAAAGAAATAAGTTCATTGAAACAGATAATTTGCAGCTACTCGAGCACTACAAATTGATTGACCTTATTATCAGCTGCCTAATGGAAATGGTGATAATATAAAGGTGGATTAAAAATATAAACAAGCTTATTCTTTAAACGTTTTATTGACAAGAAATAAAAATACAAAAAAAAAGTTACTTTTCAACATAATCTCTAGCTTTTGAAAAACATTTTTCCAATCTGATTCATCACTATAAAACAGAAAAGGGCTGTCTAGGCAGTCAATTGTGCACAAAGATCTCTGTTGCTCTTTTATATGCAAAACAATGCCTTCCCAAAGTCTCTTTCAGGAACCCAAACATTTGGAAATCATGGACTTAAGTCTGGACTACAACTTGTGTGTTATAGTGGAAACTAGGAGAAGTCATCCAGTTTTCTGATGTGTTCGGTTTGCTGTGTGCAACTTGTCGATGTCCTGGAGCAAAATCATGTTTAGTATCAAATGGTGTTGTTTTTTAGTCCAATAACCAATCTTTACTTGGTGAAAAGCTGGTAGTAGTGTGCTGTTTTAACCAATCCTTGACCATGATCGAAATCCAAAAGAAATAGTTCTTGTGAATTCTAAAATACAGAGGCCAGAACTTTCCCTGTCAACAACAAAGTTTTGGCACTTATCAGTGTTGTCTCATCCTTTCTTTGCCATCCCTTATTGAGCTGCTTATTTTTGGGATACAATGCTGTCTCATCGTGTGAGACTAGCCAATACAAAAAAAAATCCCCCTCAGTCTTGAAGCAATCCAGTTATCTTTAGCAGATGTTGATACCAAGAAATTTTGTTACTCTCTGAGAAGGCATGGGACTCAGTGAGCTCACACTTTTGATGCCCAAGTTCATCAGTAAGGATGGTTTGGATACTGCCACCCAACTGATTATAAGTTAAACAGCAATTTCTGTAACTGTAAAGTGCCAATCAGTCTCCAGCAGGTCACAAATCACACAAATCAGCAATTTGAGTATTGTAAGGTGCTGATCAGTCTCCAGCAGGTCATGAATCATACAAATGTCTTGTATCAAGCTTTTTCTGGGATAGCAACTGTGGCTTTCATTTTCAACTCTCTGTCAACCTTCAGAGAATGTTTTGTGCCAAAAAACACATTAGGCTATGAGAGGGTAGATTCACCGAATTGCTTTATTAATCTTTGCAAAATTTCAGCTAGCTAGACCCCTCAGTTTGTCAGAAATTCAGTAATAATCCATTTCACAATGGAAGGATGCATGACTTCATTCATCTGCTGTAGACTGATGTACCAAATCTATGTCATTCTCCAGCTTTGTACCTCCTCCTCGCATCCCATCCAAAAATTCATTAAAGTTGCGTCAGTCAGCTCCATGTGGACTCCAGGATGAAATTATTTATATCTGATATACACTCATACAACAAATGATGCTAGAAACTGCTGGCTTGCAGTTGATTTTTGAAGTGCTTCATTCCCTTAACATGGAACATGATGACAGTGAAATTATTTATCACTTGCTATCCAATTTTCCATAGCAATGAAGTATTTATTTATTGTATATAATGGTTTGACACATTGCGAATTCAGTTTTGTGTTTACTTATGCAATTGTGGCTCTCACAACATAAGAGTTGTTTATCGTGGAACATTATTTCTGGTCATACAGAGTATGAATGGACCAAGTTTGCTTCATGTTAAAGAACAGTACAAGGAGACATTTAATAAGGAGATACCAAATGACAAACCAATGTTAGCTATCATTGGCAAATTCTGCCACACAGGATTAGTCCTATGTCAATGAAAGTCAACATGTTGACTAAGAACCCTCAACACAATGGAGAATCTGGAACTACTTCTCCAACAGCTGTTAAGAGTTGCCAAAGGATCATCTATGACAAATATCACTGAAACCTGGTTTGAGCAATAGATTTGTTTGACAGATGTTTAAAGAACTGGGTGGATTTGTATACCAGATACAAGTTGCTCAGCATTAACAGAAAGGGATACATGAGAAGCAGCCCATACTTTGGGGGAGTCACTTGCCCTTCAGCGATTGCCTAATTTCTTTGGAACTCCATTCCTATATCCTGCCTGCTCTTGATGTCCATATAATGCAGCATGTTGAAAGAATCAGTTTTCAAGAATATACCTATAAATAGTCCTGAGCTGTACTAGAAGATAACATTGTTTTTTGCATATATGCAGCAAGCTTTGTTCATCAACATGCTCAGTAATCTTCAGAAATGTTGTGAACAATGTATGGCATGTTATGGTGCACACTTTGAATACATTCCGTACCAATACATACCATTAACTAACATTTCAGTGTCATTTGTTTTGCCACCTGTATTTACGATCCCTGTTAACAATATGACCACTCATTTATGTTACCTTAAACTCCACTTTAATAAAGTGCTTTGTTACTGTTTCTACTTCAGTTAATTTTATTGCCAGCCAGTTCAGTTCACAGGATCCAAAATTGACACAGATTATGCTAACCTTTAACAGCCATTGATTTCTTAGTATCAGTAATTGAATTTTGTACCAAAAAGGCTGTAATGTGGCAAGCTACTTTCATGAAATATATTATCTTTCAGTTCCCATTCTTCATTTTTGAATTGAATCCATTTAATCTCTCTCTCACTAGCAGTTGATCAGTCAGTCAGTCGGTCTGACTATCAGTTAGTCACCACGGCAATCATCATCTTCGTCCTCCTCCTCTTCTACTTTGTCTACTTCATCTTTGTCTTCTTCCTCTTTCTCCTAATGTTCCTTCTCTTCTTCTGATTGTCATCATGACGGCCATTATCTTTCTCCTCTTCTACTTTTTCTACTTCATCTTTATCTTCTTGCTCCTTCTCTTCTTCTTGGCCCTCTGGTTCACTGCAGCATCAAGGGAAACTGTCTTATCATATGCTCCAGCTGAAACCACATGCCCATTTTCTCTGGTTTGTAATTCATAATTGTTTTAGTAGGTGATAATCATCAGTTCTCAATATATGCTGGTACCAATTATTTGTTTGTCCTTTCAAATGAATAATAAAAGTCTAATTGGGTTCTAATGTCGGTATTTTTCAACTGATCCTGCAGTGCATTTTAAAATTAGATTTTAGCAGATTTAGTTTTCATTATCTGCCCCATATATAATGATTTGTATGACCATTGTGTTGTAAAATTTATTTTGAGTTTCTTGTCTTGTTTTAGTTTGAAAATTTGTTATAAATTTAGCAGCAGTCATTGACTCCTATCTAATGTTTTACCAAACTTTAAAGGATGTATTTCTAAAATAAAATATAACAAGTATTTGTGATCTGATTTTTAAACAATGAATTTTCTTGCAAAAATTATGAGATATTTAATGAGTTTCTTTGAAAACATATGAAATTCACTGTTGAAACTGATGTTTCAAAATTATATGACTCTTCATATAGCTCTCTTCTCGATGGTAGTGGTGGTGGTGGCCTCTTCTGAAGCTTACACATAGGCTCTAAGAGCACTTTGTGCCTCCTAAACTGGGCTTTCAATAAAATCCAACGGTCCTAACAAGATGGACTATGTCCTTGATATTTGTGATTCTTATACATCCTCAGGTTCCAAGAAAAGGAACCTAAGGATACATATCTATGCATGGCAAAGCCTTTGCACTCGCATAGTATATGCTAGGGGATTTCATTTTCCCTTCCACATTTCCTGCATAAAGGGCCCTGTAAGAGTCTCATTATGTGCAGATGACTCCACAGTGTGCTATGGTTTGTAAGATAGTGAACAACACCTCTAAGTTTAGATCTAGTTAAATTCAAAAGAATCTTACTGCCTGGACCGGAACTTAATTCATGGGTTTGCCTTGCAATAGTTTGTATATTACAGTATTCAAGATGAGCCCTACTTGTTAGTTGGGTCTCATACTTGATACTTCTGGGAGACATGCCACAAAAGGACTTGGATCCTATAAAGTTAAGATCCAAGCCCCTTTTTGCGAGCATGTCAGACACCTTGTTACCACTAGTACCTGCATGCCTAAGGATCCAAACAAGGGTGACCAGGCAGCTGGCACAGAATGTATCCAACATCCTTTGGCGTTGGCAAACCAATTTGGATGTCGGTTTAACTACCTTAACGGCCCTAAAGCTGCCAGTCTCTCCGAGCAGATATTCACTTCTATCCATTTGCTTGGTATAGCTCTCTTTTTATACCTAAGATCTTAATTCATTCTTGATTGCTTAACATTCTTCAGATGTTTTACTTCATTTTAAAACAAAAAAAATATTATTTTAATCCTGGGTAAGATGAAACAAAGTTTTCCAGCTCTAAATTTCTCTTCTTTAAAATGATATTTTTGAAAGCAAATTCTACATTTTAAGCCATTGGTCAGGAAATTAAGACACATTTTTTGGCATATTATACTTCTCTGCTGTTAAATATCAGTAAGTCTGTAATATGAATTTAAAGCTAAATTACTAATATTAAGAGATGCATAATTTAGGAAATAAATGTATTCAATTGGAAGCATAAGACTGTTCGTGTATGTACCTTATTTTTCTGGAAGGTAACTGATCTGTAAAGGCACAGACAATAAAATAATCAATCTTCCTCAGTTTATCTCCTATGTGGTAATACCTTGGACACACTTTTCAAAGCAAAGTCAGCAGTATGAATTTGCCATGCAATAAGAATTAGTCACTCTTGAAAGCATACTGAGATGCATGTTTTACAACAGTACTAAAATGTCATGGCATATGCTCAAGTATGGTACAGAATAGTGCAAACGGAGGCTGAAAAATGATTCTGGGAATAAAGAAAATGATAATGCAGTGGTGAAATGGTGATCTTTGTCATAAGTAAACCACATATGAGTTTGCCATATACAGGTGAACCAGAACTCCACCAATAAACTTTCAGAGGTGGTTCAGGGATACCTTCTGAGTATTTTGGTATAAAGGACTCATGGGCTCTGGTGGCTCGTTACAGAGTAACAAGGTAATTATGATTTATTTGGTTTGTTACCCCAATCACCTTTGTTGCTGTGAAAGAAGTCCATTCGTATCATGTCTGGTGACCGAGCTGGCCACTGTGACCAATCCATTGTTGTACAAACTGTACATATATATGGTTCCTAACATTGAATGCAAAGTGTGCCGGCACCCTGTCATGTTGAAACCACATAAGCTGCAAATTCTCAACAGCACATCTTTTTGGAACTGTGAAAAGAAATGTTGAAGGAACATTTTGTACACAACTCTTTTCATTGTATCAGGAGGTACATAAGGTCCAATCACAAAATGGTTGACAATACCAGCCCATACATTCACGGCAAACTGCTATTGATAGAATCGACACATAGTGAATGTGGATTTTCATAATCTTATACATGGCTATTCCTAATGTTGAAGATGTCTTGTCAACTTGGTCTCATCTGTAAAAACACCAAAGCAGGAAACTTGTGGTTTTTTGCACATTGCAGTAGGAACCAATTTGCAAACTCCATTCAAAATGGGAATTCTGCTGGCTGCATCTTCTGTGGATGATATGGATGCAGTTGTTGTTGATGTATGACTCTCAAAATAGTTGATTGGCTTGTACTCAGAGCTCATGCAATGTGCTGAGTACTAGCAACAGGATTGTCACCAATTGCGTGTAACACATTCTCTTCCAGATTGGGAGTTCTGGCATACCTCACATGGCCAGCATCTTCCATTCTAACTGGAAGGATACAGTTTCTCATAGGCTCCTATCTACAAATGCAAAAGTACTGTGGTGTGGCAGCTGTTGGTATGGGAACAGCTCAGCATAGTGTTGTTGTGCTGCTCTTCCATTGCATTCAGTGCGCACATACATGAGGTGCATATCGGCCAACACTTCATCAGTAAACCTATCCATACTTGTGTGTATCACTGTTAGTGCACAGCTAACACTGATGGCAATACAAAACCCTAGACAGCACCGAGCAGTACTGAATGCAAACTTGAGGGCAACAAGTTAAAGAGGGCATTACTGTTGTCAACAGCGGGTACTGAGAATGAATGATATAATTTGTTTACAAACAAGACACACAGAGCATACCATTGACATTTGCACTGTTATGCAGTATTTTCAGTGCAATATAGGTGCAAAGCTAATTGGGGCGAGAAACCAAACAAAATTGAATTCGGAAATGAGCTGCCAGAGACCATGGTTCCCTTATACCAAAATACTCGGAAGGTATGCCTGAACAACCTCTGAAAGTTTGTCAGTGAATTTCTGCTTCACCCTGTATTGGCTGTATAGCTCAGTATAAGAATCTGTTTGATCTTGAGCAATGTATGTGGTTCAAGTCCAATCACAGCACTTGGATTTATTATGTGCTCAAAGCCCTATGTTTTCAATGAAATGTTAATTTTAATACCTTCAGTACATATCAGGAGTATTGTAGCAAACTGTATTATATCCACTCCTGACAATATTGAGTTTTACATGAATTCACAGTTTTCTAATGTGCTCTTTCTTGGTGTGACCTCTGTTTACCTGAAATCATGTTTTGTCCCACTTTAATTGATATGTCAAATGTGGTAGCTCGTGCATATTTTGTCCATATTTGCGATTGGTGTGAACCATATTATTTCTGCAGTAATTTTGTTTTAATGTAATTTTGAAGATGTATAAGTATTATATTGGTTACACTGATGACCTTTTCAGTGCTAATATGAAGCAGGTTTCTGTTGTTATGTCAGTATAATGTTTCACAGTGGATGTAGTTGTAAGTTTGGTAGGAAAGGAAACTTAAGGAAATAGAAGCAGCAAGTCAACAAGATAGTTGCAATCTGAGGAAAGACATGTATGGAATACCTAACAAGCCACCAATTAATCTCTTAAGTCTTGATGTTATGCTTAATGGTGTACGTAATCCTCACTGCTAGTATAATTATGCCACAGCATTCAGATTAGAGTTATTTATATGTAATTGATTTTGCTGTACTAATATAAAACTTTCACATGCATGTCTGTATTGCTCAGTAAACATTTTGAACATTTTATGAAAGAGGCTTGGTGATTAATGAATTAATTGAGTTTTATATATGGATACTCTTTAACTGCTGTGGTCCTTAAGAGTCTCATTCTATATTGGGCATGAAAGATGGATAATTTTGCTCAGAGGCCGCTTTATCAGGCTTGAGATGCTTTTATGAGCCGTAAATCTATGACATGAGACCACTGGCTTTACTTCCCTTCTGAAGGAAGCCATGCTAAAGATTTTTACGACCAAAAAAGATCAGTCGCCCTCTCCAGGTTTGAAACCATGATCTCGGGAACTAGAGGCTACCATGGGAACCACTACACCATGGAAGACGACAGGTTTGGTGATGACTGATAGAATGAGGAAACACTTTAAATGTATCAGAAACTTTCACCGTGGGAATGAAGTTGTGGAATTGTGATTATTTTGGAGGAAGAAAGTAAGAATTGGTATAAAGTTGGAAAAGACTAATACTCTTTTATGCCAAATCATTTTGCCACTCCTTGTATTTCTTTTTATATTCTTGTTTACTTCATAATGTTTTTGGAATATTACCGGCCTTGCATGCTAACTAAATTAAGTAGCATTCTTGTGATTAGTTATTAGTACCGTAAGAATTATTTTCAGAAAATAGTAAGTTTTCTTTCTAGTAAACATTTGTTAGTAGTCATAAAGATCAGCACAAATATTTAAATATAACTCACTGCCTACTTCATCTTTTAATGAAATTGTTTATCTTTATGTAATAATTTTCATGTAATGTGTGTTCAGTTTGAAACTATTATTTTGGATTTATAATTATGTTGATGAACATATCAGAGTATGTTAAGTTATTAGAAGTGATTATAAACACTGAAACCTTTCAACACATTGAGTAGACATACAGCTGGTGATGGAGAGAGATATATTGAAAACATATTCTGAGTGACAACCTATAAGGGAGACTAAAGTGTCATCAATCCACTCACAATTTCAACATATCAGAGCAGCATCAATCCACTCATAATTTCAATGTATCAGAGCGTAGTAAGTCTAATATAAATTCTCCAATTTTGAAGATCTGAGTTTCAAAAGCTGTTTATATTATTCAGTGTGGGATATATAAAAACACTGCATATGGTTTTAATTTTAAACATAGCTTTAATTTATCCTATATAATTATCTTTTATATTTGATTTATATGTTTTTTATTTATCTATACTGTAAAATGTTACTGTCACAGTTTGCAACAATACTCCATATTATTTCAAAAAATTAATCTCAAAAGTATTTTAATAGCCTATTCAGGGCAAAAATACCATCCATACTTGTTAGTATGTATAAATAAAATAATCAAAAGAAATATAAAGTAAAACAACAGTGAAGCATTAACATTGTTTATTGTCTTTAAAATGGAGTATCTTCTTCATGTTACAAGTGCATTACTAAGCTTCTAATTAGGTACGAAAAGCAGTTTTATCCTGCAATTATTATGTAGTAGAGGTCTGCATGGGCCAAAAGTCTTAGGCCCAGCACGATCAGAGCCAGACTCTAGGTTATATGTACCATTTGGCCCAGAGCCAGTTGTGTAATTTTGTTTTAAATAAAACTATTTGCAGTTACTGACTAATTATTACTATTATTATTATTATTATTATTATTATTATTATTATTATTATTATTACTATTTTTCCATAAAATGCTTCTGGCTGTGGAATGAAGGACTCAAGTTTGATTTCCAGTACTGCCATAGGGATTTTTTTCCACTGCTTCGAGGGGTGGTAAGGGATACACTTAGGTCCTTGGGACCAATTGAGGAGCATTTTTATAGAAATAGTGGTGGCTGAGATCCTGGAATCCCCATGTAGTAAGTGACCTTATTGTCCACATACCACGCGTATTACTGCACTCTGCCCAGGAAGTCCTGGATGTGGGTGAATGGAGGGTGGAGGAGTTTGCAGCTGCCATGCTGTTGTAACATTATTTGTAATTGGCCAAAGTGAAAATTTATTTATTATTACCACTATTATTATGTACTGCTATGGATGTGCGCATTCTGTGATAATTGTGCTATTCTGGGCTTCTCAACTTAGCGGGCCAAAAATTGCAATAAATTAATATTTTTGGTCTTTATTTTCCCTTTAAATGGAAGAAGTTTTCATTATTTTTGATTTTATGAAAAGTGGTGAGAATGATCTTGATTAAATATTCTAAGCTTAAGATATTTAGGTGACAAATAAAATGTAAATTTTGAATGTGATAAATACTTGTTTTTTGCTTCATCTTTATTTTCAAGCTCGAGCCTGAGAAACATTTTTCAAATTAAGCCTGAACCCAGCTTGCGAGCTGGGCTTGGCCTAGGCCCAAGCAGATCTGTATTATGTAGTGTATAGGCTCACTCAAGCTGAGTGACACAGGAAGTTAGCATACAGCTTGTTCGTGTACATGTTATAAAGTCTTTGTGTGGTTACAATTTACATTTTTTTTGTTTTACATACTATTTGTTCATAACAATGAAGATTTTATGAGTACATTCAAGGATGATGTATATCTTGCATACTGTTACTCCTCTTTGCTAAATAAATATCTAACCAAAGATATGAACACTATATTTGCTTCTCAAGGGATCCAATTTTTTCATGATGCCTATAAATAATGGGCTTGATAAAAGTACAAAATAAATAGTGGTAGACTCACTTACTGGGTATATATGTTAAATTTATATTTTTTATTTCTTTAATTGCAGCACAATTTCCCAAACTCCATTCTCTATCCAGGAAAAGAGTACAGGCATATTGTGGAGTGGCATCTCTCTTTGGTGGATGCAGTATGTAAATAATAAGCCACCAGCAAATATATAAGATATAAAACAATTTACTGGTGTAATCAAAGCCTTGCTACCACATCATACCTTTTATTCAATAAGTGAACATATGCATCGATGTAAATTATGTATACTATATATAGTGTATTGGTAAATTTTATTTTGTGGAGTTATAGAATATTGTATATAATCATATTTTTCAACTAAGTCCATATCATGTAATATGATCCAAATAGTGAATAAAGAATTTGAAATAAAGTTAAGGAATTATGTTTATAAAAATTTGATTAATTGTGCATATCCTGTCTATTGCAGTAGGTATGTCATAAAGGCTTTAATATTTTAAAATATGTATTTGATATAGCAATTGCTGTAGAAAAACTGCATATAACTAAATTTTTCAGGACCCATCAGTGATAAAATAATAAATAAATGAGCAAAAGTGTAATCCTTTGGCATCATAATTTAGTATCACTATACAGCTGAAATATAGTGTATGATGTTTTATACATTGGTAACAATTTATCCAGTGTCAAGAAACAAAAGACTTGTTTCTTTTCAGATGAATACTTTATCATACTAATCCATAATCAGAGCAAGAATTAATTAATTAATTAATTCATTAATTACACTCTTAATACCAAAATAAAATATTAGAAGCAAGAAATAAACTGCCTTATCTTCAATCGCAGTTCTCTATTTTGCAATCTGCAGAAAGCAAACTTACACATAATAAGGGTTTAGTGGTCTCCTGATACAGCAAGTACTGACACTAACTGTAAGATGCCATGGCTTTCATATACATGGTTAGTTTTAAGTTGAGAAAAGATTTCTCAGAAATGTCCTTAATCACCACCTGTTCTGATTCACACAAGGTTACCCCATAAAAAAGACAGCTTCAACACAATGCAGTATCAACACTCTCTTTTAAATTGCATGATTTATAAATTCCTAAAGATTTCATTAAAGAAAGACAACTATGAGACAGAACTACAGCAGATTAAGACAACATCACTCCTAAATGGTTTCATCATAAACGTAATACACAACAGGATCAAAAAGTTCAAAAGCCATAGAAGGCACCTCCAAATTCAGTTATCCAAGAAAGAAGAAAGTACAGCAAGTTCACAAATCATCCATGGGCACACAATAAACACAGCAAGTTATACATGTAACACAACACAATTTTGTTCCCATATAACAAGTACAACTTAAGAAAATTAGTGAATTCATCTTTAAAATACAGAATCTCAGAACATAAAAATCTGGTATCTATTAGATTGACTGCATAGATTGTGACAAAATATATGAATAGGAAAAACTAAAGGACATTTGGAAACAAAAGAATACTTTCCGAGTATAAAACTAAAACAAATAGATAAATTTGTGATTGCCACACATATTTGGACATTCAACCTTGAGATGGAACAAGTAGTAAAATTATTAAAACTTTTCCAAAATGTAGCAGAATTTTCAATTTGTGAGAAATGTATATAATAAAGCACATAGAGGAAGGTATGAATTTTAATATTCCAATATTAAGTGGCCCCAACAGATTCATCAGACCACCAAGCGTCTGTAAGCAGATGCACAAAGCTGCTAAAGTTGTTTCTGTCAGTGTCTACAGCTGAAGATGAGGGCAGTAGCCCTCAAAACATGTCTAAGCAGCTAATAGGTAAGTGAGCTTAGTGTCACAAAAACCAGTTTAGTTTGTTATTTGATTAGTAATCTTAATTTATGAAGAGTGTTATTTCAACTAATGTTTCTCTTTAAATATAGAGAGTTTAATTTTTTTTTAATGGATAATATTGTAATTGGTTTTCTTTCACATTTTATTATCTCCTTCGTGATAGGAGAAACCTATGACCTCTATACTCTCAAATATCACAGTTGCTGATATATCCATGTTAAAAAAAATATAAAAATTATCATTAATTTTATTGTTTAGTTTTCTGTTGATTTAAGTAAAAGACAGTCCTCTAATGTGAGGATGCTCAATTTTATAACATACTTTCTTAAGCAAAATGTTTTATAAATAATAAATTTGTTCCAATCAACCAGACTAATTTACTCTCACTTAAATATCTTGGTTCAGAACTGTGCTGGGTATGAATATTCTAAACTAAATTAATTTTTGTTTTTTTGTTTATTTCAATAACGGGTAAATTGAACCATGGACAAAAGTGGGAAATGCTATTATTATCTTATTTATTTTGGTGCCAGCTGTGGACCTGGTAAATATGTTCCATCTTGTACTTTGCAGGACTAGGAAAACCAAAAAGAGAAGACACATAGGTTGAAAGATCTGTTGCAGATGCTGCAAAAAAAGCTGCCCATGTCTCCTAATTTTTACATTTTGTAATTTAAAATTTCTGTAGAGAGCAATGCAAATTTTTCAGCCTTGCCAGCAACACAAACTGACAGGACTAACACTTCTGAATTAAAACTCTTAGTCATAAAATGGCTCATTTATCTTGACCCATGGTTCAAAGATTCTGAACATTGACTTAGGGTAAAAACAGAGTTTTGAGTGGCCCTTCATTGTGGCAAATGCCTTATAAGACATATTGAGAATTGACTTTCTGCAAAATTTTGATCTTCTTGTTGATCTCAAGAACAAAGATCAAATGACAGGAATGTCTCAAGTGTTTTAGGGAATGCTACGGTTATTAAAGCAGATTCTTTATCACCTCCAAGTATTCTGAAATTCTGAAGAAATTTCCTGAGTTGGCCACATCAAAAGAATTTAAGAATGATATTTGATACTATATTATAATGCTCAATGGTCCTCCAGGTTTTTGCAAACATTATAGGTTAGATATGCATAAGATAGCACTAGGATCGGAGGCGGAATTATCACCTCGACATATGCAGATCTTTGGTACCTAGGCCCCTGATAGCCTCTCTCTTCTTTATCAGCCTCTCATACTCTCACTATCTCTTTCTCTGTCCATCTCTACACTTGTGTGTCTCTCTCTCACTATCACTTTTTTTCCGCTGTCTCATCTCTCCCTTGGTCTGTGTCTCAATTGCTCTGTCACTCTATCTATTCCTGTTTCCCCTATATCTCACCCTCCCGGTTGCTTCTGTCGTCTCCCCATCCTTACTTCCTTTTGTCCCCATTATCGTCTCTCTTTCTTTATCGCTCTCTGCTTCTGTCTCACTCCTTCACATACCATGTCGCACTCTCTCCTTCCGTAATTTTTTCATCTCCCTCCACAACTTCTCACTCCATGGTTCCCGCCTCTCCCCACCTCTCTTCCTTATTTATCACTCTCTCTCCCCCTCATCTCTGTCTTTCCCTTTGACTGTGTCGCTCTATCTCTCTCTTCCTCTGTAACCCTCTCTAATTCTGTCTGTCTGTCTGTCTATCTGTCTGTCTCTCTCTCTCAACCTCAATGCCACTGCCTTTCTTTCTAACTGCCTGCCTCTCACCCATCACTCTATTCCTGTCTCTCTCTGTCCGATCTCTTTCTGTATCTTTCTCTTTACACTTCTCTCTCCATTCCTCTTCTTATATTTCTGGCTTTCTCTAATCCTCTCTATCTTTTCCCCTATTTCACTTCCCTCTGTCTCACTCTGGCTCACCCTCTCTACTGTTCCCCTTCACCCTCTTCTCTTCCATCAGTTTCTGTTTCTCGCCCTCTCCCCCCTCTCTCTCTCTCTATTAGTCGTGAGACTAGGTATGGCTACAGCTTACCTACCCCTGTTAGTGTATTAACTTTGTGTCTTTTGGAATGGCTTTAAGAGAGTAACAGGCAGAGACAGAGTGGACCAGAGCAAAAGAGAATAGAGAGACAGAGGGAGAGGCAGAGGCAGAGGGTGGGAGAGAGATAGAGCAGGAGAGAAGGCAAGGAGAAGGAGTAAGAGATAGTGGTAGAGACGGATGGTGTGAGAGAGGGAAGCAGGCTAAGCAGGGAGAGTGAGGGTGTAGAGGGAGAGTCAGAGGAAGACAAAAGAACATTGAAAGAGAAGGAGAACAGCACTGCAGAAGAGAGAATGAGAGTGACAGAGACAGGGAGAAAACAGGAAGAGAGAGAGAGAGATGGATAAAGAGAAATACAGAAGAGAAATGGAGAAAAATACAGAGGGAGAGAAATAAAGTCAGTAAAGGAGAGTTAGTCACAGGGAGAGAAGGAGTGAGGTAGGGAGTTACAGGTAGCTTAAAACAGAGTGAGAAAAAGAGAGAGAGAGAGAGTGAGCAAGAGAGTGGAAGGCTATGCGACGTAGGCAAATAATGAACAAATGTGGCTGTAGCTTTGTATCGTTCATTATGTAGGTTTAGAGTATTTCCTGGTGCGATTATTTCTATTTTCTTGTTTCTTTATAGTTTGGAGTTGACAAATGCAAAATATAATTCTGAATACGTAAACTATACATAAATTGTGCTGCCCGCCGAAATGACTCATCTATTAAATTTAAGGTTTAATCATGCAATCACCATGGAATATTGTGACATAAGGGTGATGAGGACACCATCAGTGGCTTCAGTAGATGTCAGGTACAGGATGGGGATGTAGCACAAGGTGGCATCGAGAGGATCTACAGGTTGCGGTAGCTGGAAGGGTACTGAAAGGGTGACACTATCAGACATCCAATTCTGTTCCCAAGAGAAGCTTTAATCTTTATAATAACAAACTACACTACATTCATTAGGGAGGGGGAGAGAGAGACTTAAGACAGCTGGTGAGTTTAACTGGTGAACAGAAGAAGTTCGGTGTTACTTCTTCATCATGCCTGGGGCCTACTTCGATGTTCCAGGTAGCACAAAATAAATCTGAGACATTAACCATCACAGAGTGCTACTAGGCAAGTGATTAGCTGAGACAGCCATCAAAATAATCTGTTTAAATAACCGACAGAATGCTGATTAGCGCCTAGCTAGTAACTGACGTAAGTGTATGTCTGCAGAAATTACATAACTTATCCACGTGTTGGATAAGAGGTGATCTTTCCCCTAAACATTTGGCCACCACACCTCTGCTTACTTCAGCATCCAGAAAATGACTCGTAGAAAATATAAAGTCAATTTCCGTGATTTACTTAAAGTTTGTCCTGAATATCTCAAACTTTATAAAACTTTATATTTATCACATTCTTTAAAAATAAAACCATAACCATCAAAATATTGCATTAGTTCAAATGCAGTGTTTACAGTGAAGACATACTTCAATATTATTACCGTAATATTACTGCCACATCCGGGAAGTACTAGTGCTTATGACCAGTATAACTGAAACCTAGTGCTTTTCTGCCAGTAACAGACATTAAATGACTGGGCGCAAGTCGCTGGGGTAGTGCAGTGGTGATGTTTCCAGCTCTCGTTTTGTGGATCTGGGGTGGCAAGTTTAAGTCAGCCCTATCCACGCTTCCACCTCTAACTTGCTCATGTTAACTGGCTCCCAAGTACACAGTAAAAGCTGTAGGTGTCCTCGTTACATCGCCGCCAACATCATCTTACCATCACAGGTAAGATCTCCATCTGCTGGGTGCCACCACTTCAGAAATTGGTCTAGTTATCGTAAGGTGGAATGAGGTGACCCAAAAGGATCATAGTCAGTATATGGGGCACCTTAGAGACTACGACCATGATTAGGTACATTGGAAAGGAGTGCATACTTTTGGATCATCGAGATTGGTTATATGCATGTAATCTTGTAGTATTATACCTTATCACAACAGATATTTAACATAAAATGCCCATAAGCTACACAAGCTCGCATTCATCAGCATTTGAGTCAGAATTATTGATTTAAGTTATTGTAAGGTTGTTTATTTTCACAAATTACAAGGTAAATTAATCAACATTAATGAAAAAATAATATGCTTATTATATAAACTCATATAAATAAGATCATTATATATAAATCACATCCATAATTTATGTGATAAGACCCAATAATATAGTTATTTTTAGCCCATTTATTGATATCATTCATAGTCCAGTTGTGTTGCCATTCCAGCCCAATAACACACTATCAACTTATTAAATGTAAGCATGAAAATGCAATGCCAAAATATTTGTGCGATATGTAGGTGAATATTACATCTTGCATATTCCACGTTCAACTAATAGGGGACCTTTAATCCAAAGGTAAGACGTGTTGGATTTGATGGAATGATGCTATTGCAAACCAAGATGTGGAAAAACTCCCCCCCCCCCCACAAGAAAAGGAGGAACCTTAAGTTACTATACTTTACATATTCCTGAAACTCCACATATTTTAATTCAAAATAACTTAGAAAAATGTTTACTTATCCACATCAAACAAAGCATAATCTGTCAATGGAAAAAATACTGAAGGGACACAACAACCAGCAAGCTACACAATATTTTGCAACTCCACACATCAGTAACCCAATAAGCAACATCCCAGAAGAAACTAATCAGTCACTACATGCCTAAGAGTTGGACAAGTCACCATCCGCCATAGCCATCTACTAGTTAAAGAACCTCCCCCTTTATGCAGCCATTCTATGCTACTAACAATTCAATATCTGGATACAATCTGCCCATTATATTTACTGAAGAGACAGGACACTGCAGAGCTCCAGACTGCATCCAGACAGCTTTAGGAAACCTATCCAATATCAGAAAAAGCATTGTTTATATGAATCTCACAAATCTGTACACAAAAGTTTAATTCTGCCAACACAGTATAAGTTTTCCTTTCCTTGTAACAATATGTTATGCCACAGATTAATACCAAATTCTCAATGCAATGGTGGGGGTAAGGTGTCATAATATGCTTTTTGTAACCTTTTGGGTGGCCATTAGCAGAACTAATGCTGTGGTTGGTAATCCATCTCACTTCATTATCAACCGATCATGCCTGCTGCTAGCCCTGCCCAATGCTTTTGGAATCTGTGGAAGCCAAATGAAAGGAGCTCAAGCTTCAAATAAAATCACCTGCATTTTTAATGGTTTTCTCAACCTGGAGATAAAGACATTAAACGTACAGGTGACTTTATTTAAAAGTTGCTCTCCTTTCAAATTTGCTTTACTCATCTGCTAGAATATTGAGATCATTTTTAATTGTCTTAAATTGACAATATTTGTATACTCATTTTCAATAAAGTGGGAAAATAGGAAAGGCAGTGGTATGATATTATGTAACGTTATTCTTTGTATACAGCAGTTTACCATTCATCATTAAAAAGGCTGCTAACCCACACAACAGAAATATCATTGATTTGCATTCTACAATAATATGCCAATTATAACAAAAATGATACCCTAACATGAACAAAGAATGTCAGCATTTAGTTATACATAAAACACCACATAATAGATTAATATGTGTGTTGAAAAAGAAACAAAATACACCAGCACAAAAAAGCAATTATTCAGATACAAAAGAATCATTTTAATAAAGCAGCATCTTATGCAACACACACTTGGGAAAAATTTCATACACTAACATCCCTTGATGCAGATTTAACAAGCTATGAGACATTTTTAATAGTGGCTTGTACATTATCCAAATCATTAATTTCTTAGCAAATAACTTGTGGTTAGTTATTGCTTTTTGTTGGGTTTTTATTTGGAAGATCTGTTTTAGTGTAATGTATTACCTATTGCCAAGGCACTTAAAATAAGCACTAATACCATGAACTCTATCTCATTTTTTTAAGTGAAAGAAGGTTAAATAGGTTTTACAGATATTTTCTATTAGTCCAGTTTAAATATAGAAACCTGTAATATGCAGGCCATCAACTCACTGCTCCATGGTGCACTGAGAAGTGCTCATTTACAGAAACCTGTGCCCAAGATAGCACATAGCTAGATGTAGGAAAAACAGAAAGAAAGGAAGTAAAGTTATTTTTCAGTTTGACTATGGAATCATAATACTCAACAACTTTGTGCTTAATACAGGTTCGAACCAAACAGTTGTCTTTAGTAGTTATGACCATAAAGACAATCTTATGAGTACCATATTAGACATAATTTCACATTGTTTTCTTTGTACTGTTAAATTCTTAATACTTAAAATACATAATTATTCTTTCTCTCTGCAGCAGCAGATTAAATATTTTATTAATGTGCAGCAAATGCATTACTAGACATGAGGGGGTGGGGGAAGCTGCAATGCATATAACTTTTGCTTCCTTAGCAAGATGATATGTTTCATTACTATAAAACTTTTTGCCCCTCCCATGAAGTTGCACTAATTATGGATTTCTTTTAAAAAACATATTGACATAAATTATGACTTAATAATAACTAAATAAATAATACACACTTTTCCTTAGCAATATTCATGACAATTTTTAAACGAAAGGAATTGTTGCACAACCACTTGAGGTGCACCATCATTCATCATACTTGCCATATCAACAATGCTTTGCATGGCAGTTTAGAGAATCATTTGCATGACTCCATAGCCAAGGAAATGGTATAACCCAAACTATTAACCAGTTTATTATGCCTGCCATAGTATTGTTATTAACAACAAGTTGTAAACCCCACAACATATGAAATTAAGTTAAATATTTCAAACACACAGTTCAGATAAATCCACAAATTCTAATCAGGCTGCCTAGTTGGAATATGCCAGTAATGACACATTAGGAAAACCTAACCAAAGAATATATACATTTTTTTGTTTTACATTGCTTTAATGTCATTGTATATGAAGACAGTGAAAGCAAATCTAAGTTGCAAATGACAATTACAGGGTAGCTGTAATTTAAGAAGGCTATTGTCTTTAAGCTGGCAGCGCCGTGGCCGAGTGGTTAGACAGCTCGCCTCCCACTGAGGCGGCCCAGGTTCAATCCCAGGGACCTGCATGTGGGATTTGTGGTGGACGAAGCGGCATCTTGGTGGGTTTTCTCTGGGTTCTCCGGTTTCCCCCGCCATTCATTCCACCAACTGCTCAATCATCACCTTTCCTTTCATCCATTTCACCAACATTTTGTTTCATCTACTTCCTTCATCCCCTACCAGGCATCGGGCTGATCACCCATCCTGGATGCTCTGTCTGATCCATGAGTGTCTGCTCCTCGACGGGCCTCTGACCCCAGGCACCTACTTGTAAGTCCTGGGGGTGTAAGTCCTACATAAGAGGAGGGTAAACAGATAATGAATGAATGAATATTGTCTTTAAGCTCAAAACTACTTTCATTAAATGGACTGTTAATGGGGCTATTTCTTAGTGTTAAAAAAATCACAAAGTTAATTGAAATCATTGCTACCATTTTGTTTATTTAGTGGATAACGAACATCTCAGAAAAAGCATGTCTGTAATGATATTCAGCCATTAACAACATTAACTCAAAAATTGTAACTTTAAAGTCATTAACACAGAATCCCTAAAACCCACTAATGCACTGAAATAACTTCCAATCACCAACTTCACTTTTTCTGAAAATTCAGAACATGCTTTCAGCAATGCTCCTCAACGTATTAGTTGATTTTTCAACTGATGTTGAAATAAAACTCCCAATTTTAAGAAATGTTTGATACCTATTATACAACAAGAAGTTGCTATATAGGTAAGAGAGAAAGCTTCGTGCAATATTAATTATGTTTCTTGAGGTGATCACTGTACCTCAACATACCCAAATTCCCTTGATTCTATGCTTTAGTTATCTGCCAGCATACCTCTGGTAGCTTGAGATGGTGACTGTCCTGAACAAAAGAAAAGAGAAGAAACCTCATTCATGCTTCAATAATTAAGCAATAAGGTTAATAAAAGTGCTTTGAAGGTCTTTGCATCTACAACAACCATAAATAACATTTCATCACTAATTGCTGCATTAATCAAGGATTTTAACTAAAAAACATCCTGTTATTTTTAACAAATCCTCTGTTCATTCACAGCAAATATTTTGTTCATTATTCAGCAACACAGAGCAAAATATTCTTTAATTTTGTAAATATGGCATTGAATTTTCACTTATTGCATTTTTATTTAATTTTTCTTTACTTAATCTGAAAACTCAATGGTTTTTACAAAGAAATAGCTTCCATGTGAAAATACTACCAGCTGTGTACAAGTTAAACTAAATATCAAGTAAACCAATGGTGAAATAGTGTAGACTGAAACATTGCAACAACTTATGAAGTATCCAATACCAGGTATTTTACATCTTTCTTTAATAAAGTTTGGAAATTTAAATAATTTCTTTGATAAAACAGTACTATTACTTTGAGTAGCTTGCATATAGTACTAGGCCATGGCATAATGCTGTCCCAGAAATGTTCATGGTAGTATACAATGTAACCTCTCTGTGAAAAAGGAAAGACAAAAAGATAATTTAGAAAGATATGGCAACGACTCTGCCATTAGCTTATGAGAGCAAAATGGAAATACTGTTAAATATAACTCATTTCAAATGATGTATGAAGGAAATCTGTGCCATTGTCCTGAGGATACTACTTCTGGAGGTGTTGTGCAGGAGAATAAACTGCAGTGGCCCATATATAAAAAAATCGCAGTTTTGAAATTCAAAGAATGCAAAAATGAATTAATGTTTAAATGAGAAGGGAAAGCCTTTCTATTCTAGCTTTCTAACAACTGTAAAGCCCAACTAGGATACCAAATAGACTTTGTATTTTTCATTAGTATTTCACTATTATTAGTGTTATCATGCATAAGTTGACTAGACTTGGACTGCAGCTGACTTACAACATGTAATATTAGTCATGAGTAGTCAACTTAATTTTATTTTGTAAATAAATGTGTTATGTAATGCAATTCTAATTAGGTTATGGATTTAATTTTGGTTATTCTACATTATTTATTACACTCATACATCCTACTTAACAAGAGGCCTTTGAAAAAGTAGATTGCTTCCTTCTTGCTGTTCATATGCTCTTGTATGCCTTTCACATCTTGCCAGTTTTACTAAATCGAAGAATTTTCTTCTCATTTACTCTTGCATTAGTTAAAATTTCGTCTCAAATCGGATACACTTGGCCAACCTTGGGTTTTTTTCACATCATACATTGAGCTCAAATGTAGTACAAACCAGTCCACTAAATATTAAGATAACGAATTTATACATAGTAAACTGACTTATCAAATTTTGGACTAAATGTGTTATTTTTCAAAACCTCTCTCTCTGTCTCTCTCTAGATCTCTCAGATTCACATGATATCTTTAACAGCAGCTGCAAAGACATATATCCCTCTCTGTCTCAGTCTCTATCTCGCTCTCGCTCTTTCTCTCTCTCTCACACACATAAAATCATAGCGGATTTAGAAAAGGAAGGAGAACAACAGATAACATATTAATTATAAAGACAATGGTGTACTTAAGTATAAAAAGGGCAGGGTGTACATAATCTTTATTGATTTAGAAAAAGCATTCAACGCTATCTACAGGGATGCATGATGGTTAATACTAATTAAGAAAGAAGTGAGCGAATCATTTATAAAGAATATAAAGCATTTATATGCAAATATTGAGTGGTGTATGAAAATAGCCAAGGGAAGAATTACTGAAGAGAACGTGAATAATTTAGGACTTAGACAAGGCTGCAAACTTAGGTCAGTGCAATTTAACCTATTTATAGATGATATTAAAGAAGAGATAAAAATTTAATAAGCATTCACCAGTTATTAATAATAAGAAAATACCAGGATTATTGTTTGCAGATGAACTAGTTGCAGGTTCCATCTCATTGTAGGGCTAAGTAAAGCTATTGAAGCAATTGGCAAATACTGTAAAGATTGGGGGTTGAGAATAAACAAAAAGAAATTGAAAATAATGATTTTTAAGAAAGGATATAAACTAAGAAAGACCAAAAGGTGGTATTGGAAAAGAAAGAGCTGGAAGTAGTGAGGGCAATTGAATATCTAGGAGTAAGGGTCAATAGTGCAGGGGATTGGGGAAAACAGAAGAAAAAAGTACTAGCAAAGTGGAAACAAGCTATACAGGTAATCAGAGCATGTATGAACAAAATCTGGAAATGTAAATTGCATGGCTAGAAAGGATATATAGCACAGTGGTGGAAACAAGAATGTTATATGCAGCAGAGATATGGGGACTGGAAAAAGGATGAGAAAATGTAGATGCTATACATAGGAATTTTTACAAAATAACCCTGGGATTACCAAGAAGTTCACCGAAAGGAGTAGCATAAGCAGAACTAGGAAGGGTGGGAGCTAAGGACAGAAAGAGCAATCAAATACTGGTTCAGAATAAAGCTACTGGAGGAAAATGAGATACTAAAGCAATGCTTGGTTGTACAGGAGAAAATTGGGAAAAAAAGAAACTTGGATGCACAATATACAGACAACATTAGAGGAAATAGGAATGGGGGAAACATAGGCAGAAACAAACAACAAAAATAAGGTTTCTGGAAAGAAATTATAACAAGAGTGGAGTATATTGAAAAGCAAGAAATTATAAGTAGTTTTGAGGAATAAAGGTCATTAACAGATTATAGATATTTAAAAATGGAATGGGTAAAAGAAACTTACATCAAAGTATGCCACAAAGAGGCCAGAATGGGGTGTGCATGAGCGAGGACAGGTATAATGAATTTAAGTGGTCTAGCAGGGAGAAGAAGGGGACAGAGATATACTAAATATAATGGATTACATGACAATTGGCATTATATTTTGGAATGTGAGGACACGGATAAAGGAAGAGAGAATTTATTACTAGAGAATTTACCAAGAGAGCTAAAAGTTAGGAAGATTTTTAATACAAGATGAAATGAATATATGGAGAAAGCAGGAACTTATTTAGGAAAAATTAGGTAAAAGTGGTTAAGAGAGATGTGAGGAAAATTGGAGAAAATACTGTAAAAGGGTAACAAGGCAAAAAAGTAAATAGTGAAAAATTATACTACCCCGTTATTTATACAACAGAATGTAAAATATAGGGGGAAGAGAAATAATAAGCAACTCCTTTGTATTGTAAACATTGTATAAATTGCATGTAAGTACCAAGTAGACAATAAATCATTCACTCATTCAATATCATAACTGCAGCCACACATACAAATACTCCTATCTCTATCTCTCTCTCTCTCTCTCTCATACACACACATAATATCATAACCATATTCACACATACAAATAGTTCTCTATCTCGCTCTCTCTCATACACAAATAATAACATAAGCGCAGCCACATGTACAAATGCTCCTGTCTCTATCACGCTTGAATCAACCTGGTAATCCACTGACATTTGTTGGTAGAAAAGGTGTACAAAGTAATTTTGATGTGACTATCATGAATGCACACGCATTGAATAAAGTTACCTAATGGAAAGTAGTACAACTAACTGAAAGCAACCATAGTTTGATAACTTTTAATGTAAACTGGTCCTGCGAACAGCATGTGGATAGTTCTCCCAAATATAATTATAGAAGAGCAAATTGGAACGCCTTAGGGAAAATTTTATTTTTCCTCCAGTAATTAGAATTGGTGGAAACATAGATTTTATGGCCAGTGAAGTGATATACAAATGAGTAGAACGTGGCAATTCCAAGGAAGAAACCAACATCAAAGACTACTTGCTCCTTCTGGAAATGAGAAACTACAGCGCTTCAGAAGAAATATTCAAAAAACAAGAAGGGCCTATCAAAAGTCCAACTCTGAAGTGGAAAGACACATCAGGTTACTCATTTATAGAAGGAGAAAACAAGAGTATGCTAAGGTTCTTTGGGAGATTAAACGAACCTGCTGGAATAAGCTCCTCAAGGGTTGTCTCCAGAAGGATGTGTGGGGGTTCCCATATAGAATTGGGAGAGAAAAATTTCATCCAACAGCATTGTCAACATTTATTAGGATGGATAGAAGTTCTACATCTCCTGATGGTGAAACCTTGGAATACTCTTTGAATCAATTACTCCCGGACGACACAGATGATTCCCCTTATCATAGTTCAGTTAGAGATAAGGTGTGGAATAACATTTCAGTTGAAGAAGAAATAGCACCATTCGCAACCGGAGAAGTAATGGAAATATTCACATCAATGAAACCCAGAAAAGTACCAGGTCTAGATGGAATAACAGTAGAGGTTTTACAAGCCTTGAGAGAAGAACTCTGTAAAGGTTTGGCAAGGATATTCACGGAATGTTTTAGGCAAGTTAAAGTACCAGAAATATAGAAATCTGTGAAGTTGATTGTCCTAAAGAAGGAACAAGATAAGGATTCTTGAAGAATTAGTTCTTACCAGCCAATCTGTCTATTGAACATAATTGCCAAGGTATATGAGCATGTTCAATGTAATTGGATCTGCAAATATAGGAATGAATTTAATGTGTTTCTGCAGAAATTTAGTTTTAAAACAGGTAGATCTGTGAAGCAAGCCATGGGCTTACTTTAACTATCCTGTAAATTGGTATGTTTTAATAAGAAGGGATTACAGAAAAGATAATTCATAATGTTAGTAAATATTAGCTTAGGCAGTGATGTGCAAATAATTTACTTTATCAGTTAGGAATTGAAACAAAAAACATTACTTGCTGAACTACCTTGAACAGGACATGCAGGGACATTTGTACCCAGCCTCAGCAAATGTCCAACTAGTTCCTGATCGAGGTGGTTGTAGTGGGGTTTCCAAAGTGGTAAAACTATTGACTGTGTAATGAATTTCCACAGGATGTTGGATGGAAGCAAATGAAAGTTCATTAAATAGTCCTTGGTTTTAATATGGGTATTTTGCTCCACACATCTAACTCAGCTGAGTGACTGCAGCCTTTAATAGTTTTATGCTGGATGTGGTTACTTACTATAACAGCTCCACCAGGAACCAGTCAGTGCCATCAGAGACATAACCGGGGAGGGGGTTGAAACACCGCTTGCTAAAATAAAATGTACAAATTGTTAGCAAAAACAGCTTCTTTAAAATAATAGCACCTTTTTAGGTTGACGGGAACAAGATACTTCCTGATCGTATCAATGGTAGTGCTGTATTTACACTGCATGTCTTGGAAAATATGGCCAAAGGTGATGGCAACAGAAATTGTGCTTAAGATGGTGTTGATACAACCATGTTAAGATATCAGGGGCATGTTTTTGTTCTTGTGCTAAATTTGAATGGTTTCCAAATTAGTGCAGTATCAATCAGTATAACATAACTAGAAACCCTATTTTGTAGGGAGATAAAATGGCCTGCAGCAGTAATATAAAATACTTCACAGTGGTATTAATTCTCACGTCACAACACATTTGCCACTTAGTATATGCAAAATGCCCTATCCTAGTTTTAATACCAATTGCTGCAGTTTAATCTGTGAATATAAATTAAATTTATTTAAATATTTCAACACCAAATTTAAACATATTTAGCACTTGAATTGATACAAATTGTTTAAAAAATTGACCCCTGTACATAACTACCCGAATAATGTTCTCTACTGCTTGTCATCCAAAAGAACGAATTCCTTGAAACATATTCAAGGTAGTAGAAATAGCTGATGTTATGTGTTTCAAATCTTGACTCAATAATTGCAGTACATTCTAAGTCTTTTCACATCACAGTTAACTACCACCTAAACTAGTTACACAAGCAAAAATATTAAATAATGTTTCCTCAGGTTTAAAATTAACATGTGCATTCTTGTTTAATCACCTGTTATATAAAAATGTAAAACTTGCATAAAGCTTATGCATTCCAGAGGCTGCTTTATAATAGCCATTCAGATCTGAAAATCCACTGCAGAAAGCACTCCAAAAACTGTATTATATTTAAGAAATCCTGTTTACAGAGCATAAAATTCTTTGAAAGTGTCTGGGAATGTGTAACATCTCACCATAGCAGTGTTAATCCAAGGAAGGGGGAAAAGAGAGAAAACCGGGTAAAATTCTCTGAATTCAAAATACGAAATAGCAAAACAAACTACTTAGTTGAGTTTTGACCTGTATTAAAACAGTAGAAAATGCTACATTAATAATATCCTATTCATTTTATTGTACTGAAGAACTAAAAATTAATGTAAATAAATGGATAAAATGAGGCATAAAACCCCTTAGGGCAAGAGCCAGCTACAGCTGCGATAAGATGTACGAAATAGACTTAGAAAAATATTCACTTATTGCACTTACTTTTTATAAATTTAAGCAATCAAGCTTTGCATACAGTTGTCTGTACTGACAAGTAATGGGGAAGAAGTATTTAACAGAGCTGTTATTCAAATAACAGAGTAAGATTGCAGCAGAGCCTGTGAATGTAAAACCCTCATCCTACTCCACCAAAAAAATGAACAGATTAACTTGGAAAAGGATGAATTTATTGACAAAACTATGGAAAGGCTTTTAATTAATTTTCAAGATTCAGTGTAAGGAAATGAAAACACAATCAAAATTACTGAATTACATGTGAGTCCAGAATCAGAGGAGAAACAATGGACTGCCATTTCAGAGAAATGAGTAGGAAAGAAAAGAAAATGTTGGAGATATTGTCACTTTATTTTTACAGCCAATAAGATGGATTCATGGTTCACTGGAGAAAAGATGCATTCAACTTTCTAATAGCTTGTATCTGCTTTGAATTTCATGCTCTGTTCCTTGTGTGTGTTAAAGAATTTGACTTTCATTTTTTTCAGCTTGGATTTTATTCATATGTTATAAAATTGCAGAAAATCCATGAAATCTGTGGCTTCTGAATTAGCAATTAATATCATGTTAGATTGTTCATTGTATCTGCATGTTTTTCAATAATATGAGATGATAACAATTTATATAATAAAATTATTGCAAGCAGAGATTTCACAAATTTTGTGAATTTCCATATTTTGAATATGAAACACATTTTGCTAATAAATCTGTGTCTTGGTTGTTTTGACCAAATTTTATTCATAAGTATCATAGAAATGGCATTTCTGTTTCTGTAATACTATGAGCAGCTAAAAAAATTTGTAGACAACATCTCAGTGCCAAATTAACAAACATTAAAATGAGTTTAAAACTGTATTACATTTGAGTACATTTTCAGTAATCAATCTTCCAGAACTTGCCATTATTGCATTACATTAAGAGAGATTTTATTTATGAGTTTTTGTAAATTATAATATAATAAAATTTATTTCAGGTCGAATATATTGTTTTCTTATAAATGTTGAAGAAGATTTCCTCTTCGCTGAATTTTATCCATTGAGTAAATTTCATCAATCAATTGTCTGAGAGTTTTACTATCAATGGATATGAATACTCTGATTTTAGCAGTATTAGCTGTTATTAAGGAAAGTTTAAAATTTAGAAATAAATTAGTAAAATATGATATCTTTTCCAGGCTTGTAGGCTGTGATCGAAAAATAAATTTGTTAAAGCTTGATGTTTCATCCTCAATTGTGGAGGACTCCTCAGAAGAGGACTAAAATTAAATTGAGTTTTATTTATGGACACTCTTTAACTGCTGTGGTCCTTAGTGTCCCATTCTATATTGGGCGTGAAAGACTGGTAATTTTGCTCACAGACCTCTTTATCCGGCTTCAGGTTATTTTATTGTCATAAATCTATGACACAGGACTACCTTTGATTTACTTCCCTTCCAAAGAAAGCCATGCTAAGGATTTTTGCATCAGAAAAAATTCATTGCCCTCTGCCGGGTTTGAACCTGTGACCTCTGGAACTAGAGGCTAGAATGGCAACCACTACACCACAGAGGACAACAAAGAGAAGACTGGCAGGAAGTGCTGATGACTGTGGGTACATATGGCAGTGGACGGTAATGTGTACTGTTGAAGTGGGGGAAGGATTAAGATAAATCAGGCTTGGCTTCCTGCCTTACAGTGCCTTTGTATTGGTCAATACAACAGCCAGTTACAACAGAGTAGTCCATAAACAACCCTCTCCCCACTCCAATGTATAAATTACTGTCCACTGCCATATGTACCCACAGTTGCCAGCAAGTTTTGTCACTCAGTTCTTCTGAGGATGTCCTCCACAGTTGAGGACAAAACATCATGTTTTAATAACTTTATTGTTTAACTATGGAAGGCCCAGAAAAGATCTAATACTTTACCAATAACACTGGCTGTGAAATCCTGCAATCATATTAGAAATAAATTCATTGGTGACACTGTTATATGACCAGGGCCATTTGCTATTCATGAGCACAAGAGGAAAGAATGCCCTAGATCAGGCAGAGGGCTTTTTACCTACTATACCAGTACTGCAAAGCAAAAACGAGTAATTGGGACATTTTACCTCCGTAGTGAGAAAATTTCGCAATTTTGTTTTAAAGAAACTGTCATAGTGTAGTGAAAATTAGTTAAGGTGCAATGTATTGTTATTTATTTCACCTCTAGCAAACATAGTCCCTGTTTGATTGGGTCTACCTGTTTTTGCATGCAAAAATCTCAACATCATGTAAATAGTGGAAATGTTAGAGCTAGTTCCACTGAAGTACTAGGGGCACTTATACTTATTTCATATCAATTTAGATGGCTCCAGGTAACATAGGATTCAGGAGGTCCTGGGTTCGACTCCATGGGCCGGTCACTCTGATCATAGGTTTTTCATGGAATGCAATAACTTCACTATCTACTATGATGTAGTAGAGAAAGTAAAAAAAGCTAGTAATATTGTACATCAAAACTTAATATTTATATCCAAAGCTGTTTTAAAGTTCTGAAAAGTAAAAGAAATCAGCAAAGACTACATTGTTGAATTTATTCAGTGAAGCAGTTCCTAAATTGTAAAACAATCTTTGTTAACATTATCTTATTACTTTCTCTATCACCTACCTATTGTAGGTAGGAGAAATGTCTTCATATGCCAAAAATTTCCATATTGCGATTTTACCAGAAATATATGTTTTGATATTATAGAAAAATTCATGTAACTGTTACCAGCTTAACCAAATATTATATAAATGTTTTGATGTCCTATAAATACAAAAGAAGGTTTTTAGAAAAATGTCCTTGTGTGTGTGTGTGTGTGTGTGTGTGTGTGTCCTTGTGTGTGTGTGTGTGTGTGTGTGTGTGTGTGTGTGTGTGTGTGTGTGTGTGTGTGTGTGTGTGTGTGTGTGTGTGTGTGTGTGTGTGTGTGTGTGTGTGTGTGTGTGTGTGTGTGTGTGTGTGTGTGTGTGTGTGTGTGTGTGTGTGTGTGTGTGTGTGTGTGTGTGTGTGTGTGTGTGTGTGTGTGTGTGTGTGTGTGTGTGTGTGTGTGTGTGTGTGTGTGTGTGTGTGTGTGTGTGTGTGTGTGTGTGTGTGTGTGTGTGTGTGTGTGTGTGTGTGTGTGTGTGTGTGTGTGTGTGTGTGTGTGTGTGTGTGTGTGTGTGTGTGTGTGTGTGTGTGTGTGTGTGTGTGTGTGTGTGTGTGTGTGTGTGTGTGTGTGTGTGTGTGTGTGTGTGTGTGTGTGTGTGTGTGTGTGTGTGTGTGTGTGTGTGTGTGTGTGTGTGTGTGTGTGTGTGTGTGTGTGTGTGTGTGTGTGTGTGTGTGTGTGTGTGTGTGTGTGTGTGTGTGTGTGTGTGTGTGTGTGTGTGTGTGTGTGTGTGTGTGTGTGTGTGTGTGTGTGTGTGTGTGTGTGTGTGTGTGTGTGTGTGTGTGTGTGTGTGTGTGTGTGTGTGTGTGTGTGTGTGTGTGTGTGTGTGTGTGTGTGTGTGTGTGTGTGTGTGTGTGTGTGTGTGTGTGTGTGTGTGTGTGTGTGTGTGTGTGTGTGTGTGTGTGTGTGTGTGTGTGTGTGTGTGTGTGTGTGTGTGTGTGTGTGTGTGTGTGTGTGTGTGTGTGTGTGTGTGTGTGTGTGTGTGTGTGTGTGTGTGTGTGTGTGTGTGTGTGTGTGTGTGTGTGTGTGTGTGTGTGTGTGTGTGTGTGTGTGTGTGTGTGTGTGTGTGTGTGTGTGTGTGTGTGTGTGTGTGTGTGTGTGTGTGTGTGTGTGTGTGTGTGTGTGTGTGTGTGTGTGTGTGTGTGTGTGTGTGTGTGTGTGTGTGTGTGTGTGTGTGTGTGTGTGTGTGTGTGTGTGTGTGTGTGTGTGTGTGTGTGTGTGTGTGTGTGTGTGTGTGTGTGTGTGTGTGTGTGTGTGTGTGTGTGTGTGTGTGTGTGTGTGTGTGTGTGTGTGTGTGTGTGTGTGTGTGTGTGTGTGTGTGTGTGTGTGTGTGTGTGTGTGTGTGTGTGTGTGTGTGTGTGTGTGTGTGTGTGTGTGTGTGTGTGTGTGTGTGTGTGTGTGTGTGTGTGTGTGTGTGTGTGTGTGTGTGTGTGTGTGTGTGTGTGTGTGTGTGTGTGTGTGTGTGTGTGTGTGTGTGTGTGTGTGTGTGTGTGTGTGTGTGTGTGTGTGTGTGTGTGTGTGTGTGTGTGTGTGTGTGTGTGTGTGTGTGTGTGTGTGTGTGTGTGTGTGTGTGTGTGTGTGTGTGTGTGTGTGTGTGTGTGTGTGTGTGTGTGTGTGTGTGTGTGTGTGTGTGTGTGTGTGTGTGTGTGTGTGTGTGTGTGTGTGTGTGTGTGTGTGTGTGTGTGTGTGTGTGTGTGTGTGTGTGTGTGTGTGTGTGTGTGTGTGTGTGTGTGTGTGTGTGTGTGTGTGTGTGTGTGTGTGTGTGTGTGTGTGTGTGTGTGTGTGTGTGTGTGTGTGTGTGTGTGTGTGTGTGTGTGTGTGTGTGTGTGTGTGTGTGTGTGTGTGTGTGTGTGTGTGTGTGTGTGTGTGTGTGTGTGTGTGTGTGTGTGTGTGTGTGTGTGTGTGTGTGTGTGTGTGTGTGTGTGTGTGTGTGTGTGTGTGTGTGTGTGTGTGTGTGTGTGTGTGTGTGTGTGTGTGTGTGTGTGTGTGTGTGTGTGTGTGTGTGTGTGTGTGTGTGTGTGTGTGTGTGTGTGTGTGTGTGTGTGTGTGTGTGTGTGTGTGTGTGTGTGTGTGTGTGTGTGTGTGTGTGTGTGTGTGTGTGTGTGTGTGTGTGTGTGTGTGTGTGTGTGTGTGTGTGTGTGTGTGTGTGTGTGTGTGTGTGTGTGTGTGTGTGTGTGTGTGTGTGTGTGTGTGTGTGTGTGTGTGTGTGTGTGTGTGTGTGTGTGTGTGTGTGTGTGTGTGTGTGTGTGTGTGTGTGTGTGTGTGTGTGTGTGTGTGTGTGTGTGTGTGTGTGTGTGTGTGTGTGTGTGTGTGTGTGTGTGTGTGTGTGTGTGTGTGTGTGTGTGTGTGTGTGTGTGTGTGTGTGTGTGTGTGTGTGTGTGTGTGTGTGTGTGTGTGTGTGTGTGTGTGTGTGTGTGTGTGTGTGTGTGTGTGTGTGTGTGTGTGTGTGTGTGTGTGTGTGTGTGTGTGTGTGTGTGTGTGTGTGGCATAACTCAAAACACATACACAAATACCAAACTTCATATTTCAGTCCAGGATTTTTCAAAGATCAAGACAAGGATTCCACCACCTTAAAAAAAAAAAAAAAGCATATACATGGGCAGATTTTCATTATACAGTTTCTCAAAATGGCTAAAAAATTTTTTATGAAAATACTGTATTTTTGAGATATAGCAATGAGTAATAAATTCTGTATCATTAATTAACAGTAAATACCCTATAAAGTCCTCTTCATTCTGATTGAACTCTGAGGTCCTCTTCATTTGGAAGGAATTTTGTACAATGTTGTATAGCTGGTAAATGTTAAGTGGTAGATGAAAAATTAGCATGCAAAACATGTTGATCTCTTTAAGACAAAATTTATTTCAAATAACTTTTTTGTGGCAGCAGCCATTTCCGAGGTATCCGTTATTAATGGTTCAAATTTTTTATACTTAGCCATTCTTTTAAAGTCCTGTCGATTTTCGGTTGTTTCTCACAATGCCATTGAAAGAGCATGACATTTTAAGGCCAGTGTATAGAGTTCAATTCTGAAACATTTGACTATGACTATTCCCTTTATATCTATAATGAAATGTATAATGCAGCTATTTCCGGAGATCGTTATCTGAATTAAAATGAAGTAGATAGGAAAATAAACTTTCACAGAAATAATTTGTGTACCCATTAATAAACAATAGAGGTTACAGAAAGTCATGTGAATGTAATACATCAGATTTTTCTTCTTATTAGTAGTAGTGTTTAGCATCTGTTCTTACTGCATACATTGCCCCTGGTGATGATGAAATGAATTCTTATTTGTATTATTTTACACAGTTTCCTGAGCCAGATCTCATAAATTGGGAACAAAACAAGTGTAATGATGGTGGACAAAAACCCTGTCTAAATTTAATATATAATATTGTAATACACACTAATAACACATATGAACACAGTCACATAAGAAAAAATTCTTATATAGCACAATAGCACTAAGGGGGACATACACAGCACCATACAACAATTTCAATAGGAATTTAATGATAGTATTATAATAAAAACAGATTTTGGATTAACAAAATAATCCACATAAGGAGTATTATAAATGTCAATTTGTTAATTATCAAAGTATTCCCTCTATAAAATTTCAATGATTATTCTTTCAAAATCTTTTATATTTTTATAGGCCTTTAAATCTAGATAGTGCATTGTATAACTTAATGGCATATGAGGTTAAGCTGTTTAGGCCATATATAGAAGTAATCAAAGTTGGTTTTATACATTTTTATGGCTTCTTGTATTATATGCATGCTTGGAGCTTTCAAGTATTAAATTAGTGTTTAGCAGATTATTGTTTATTTTATGGAGACATATTATTAAAGAAACTTAATACTTATTCGTAAGGTTAAAATGTTAGTTACATGGTATAGTGATTTTGTGCCAGTCCTATAGGTTGAATTATAAATTATTTTTAGGGCATGATGTTGTAGTATTTCAAGATCATGAATTAAAATTATAGCAATGTTGCACTGTAAAACATTTAAATAGTTCAAGTGAGACTGAATTAAGGAATGATAGATGTTTCGCAAATTATTTTCACTTAGTCTTTTACACTTCAATTTATGTATTACAGCTTGCACAGGCAAAATCTTACTCTTCACGTGTATAATATGATCTTACTAAGAAAGAGTACTGTCAAGAATCAGTCCAGACATGTGATTTTAGTTACTCTTTCAATTAAGACATTATTACTATATACATTATTAGGTGAATATGGTACATAAAGTTTTTTATGAGAAGCATATATTTAGTTTTATATGCATTTAAGTTTAACTTACTATAATTGACCCAGTTATTTAGTATGTGTACATCTTGCTTTATGTCAAGTAAGAGCTGATTCTTAGGATTTTCTATGTACATTAACCCTCCGTTACATGCACTGCAGAATGTGAATCTGCAGTTCTAACTTTCTGTCAACAATGAATTACAAATTAAAGCTTTCCGCTAGTGGCTTTTTCTACCTTTCCCTCTTTCCTTAACGAATCACTGGCAATAATTGGAGACAGTCGTTATTGTCTGAAACAGCAAATTGGTAAGGTGCAGAGTGTCAGTCCATGTGCGTGCATTCTTGTGAGTTAGTTCTGTGATCAGTTCTTTTATAATGTATTGCAGCTAAGAGACGTTTTTCTTGGTAATATGCAAAATATAAATAATAACGTTCAGAAAAGTTGTTTATTTCTTTATTTAGGAAATGTATTTATCCTAATTGTCATACAATTGTCAACCTTGTCATTGACCAACATTGATTAGGTACTGAAAGAAGTTTTATTTATTTAGTTTTTTATTATTATTTTCAGAAGAGTGAATGATAAGCAGCTTTTGAAATGGCTGGACGAAGAGCTTGCTAATGAAGATTGTAGTGATCCAAAGTCAATCTTTGAAAGTGATCACAATTCTGAAAGTGAGCAGTCTTTGGACGAAGATGATACTATATATAAGTTGGACTTGTATGCTAGAAAAGATGGTATGCAATGGAGTCATCGACCTCCAATTCAAAATAGGAGAGTAAGAAGATCTCAATATAATAGTGTCAAGCATTTACCGGGAGTCATAGGCGAAGCAAAAAATGTCAAGTTTCCAATTGATTCTTTATAGCTTTTCTTCACAGATAACATTTTAGAAGAAATTGTTTGCTATATTAATATTTACATATCTACCATTAGTTCTAAATATTCCAGAGAAAGGGATGCTGCAGACAGTAACATTACAGAAATCAAGGCATGTTTAAGATTTCTTTTCTTGGCGAGTGTTCTGCAAACCTCACACACAAATTTACAAGATATCTGGGCTGCAGATGGTACTGGGGTTAAGCACTTCAGACTTTCAATGGGCATAAATCGTTTTAATTTCTTGTTGACATGTTTGAGATTTGATGACATCAAAACCAGAGCTCAGAGAAACAGAGAAATTAGCTGCTGTACGATTCTTGATCGATCAGTTCAGTGAGAACTGCCAGAAACATTACAGTTTATCAGAACTAGCTAGGGTGGATGAAATGCTGGATGCTTTCAGGGACAGATGTGGATTTATGCAATACATTCCATCAAAATTGGCAAAATACAGTATAAAAATTTTTGCACTTACGGATGCGAAGATGTATTGTACTAGTCATTTAGAAATATATTGTGGAAAACAGGTGGATGTGCCATATTTCTGTGACAATGGACCTCATGCTATTGTCAAAAGAATGGTGAAATGCTTATCCAAATCTGGCAGAAATGTAACATGTGATAATTGGTTCACATCAATTCCACTTGCAGTTGACTTGTTGGAAAATGACAAGCTGACAATGGTTGGAACAATTCAAAAAGATAAACATGAAGTTCTTCCATTTATGACAGCAAAAAATCTTTCTCTGGAGTCCAACATTTTTTCATTTAGGAAGAATATGACACTTGTTTCATATAAGCCTAAGAAAGACAAGGTCTTCTGACACTGTCTACTTTACATGATAATAGAATTGACAGTGATTCGGAAAAGTCCAAGCCAGAAATCATAACTTTTTATAATGATACCAAATCTTGTGTGGATAAAGTTGATGAGATGAAATGTACATACTCTATGACAAGAATTACCATACGATGGCCATTTATAATTTTTTTCTCATTTCTGAATATTGCTGCAATCAGTGGATATGTAGTTTACAGGAGCAATTCAAACTCAACCATTCCCAGAAAATATTATCTAAAAGTTCTTGCCAAGGAATTGTTGCATGCTTATTTTACAATGAAGGTCAATCAGATAAATACTCCAACAAACATCAACAACCGTATTACAGAAATTTTGGGATTACCGAAAGCTGAATTTACTCCTAAAGCTCCACAAGCAACTATTCGAGGAAGATGCAACTTCTGCGATAGGAATAAAAACAGACCAATAAGATTTTGTTGCCATTTTTGCAATAAATCTGTGTGCCTGGAACATGTCGCAGCATATCTGTGCAGTGAATGGAGTGCAACCACTGTGAATGATTTGCCTGAAATTGGCAGTGATGCTGTAAAGAACCAGTTCTCTGAAAAATTTTCTGAACTATTTTTCTGAAAATAACTGTTGGTTAATATGCATTCATAAAAACAGTGACAAAACAGAATGGACCTTAATTTCAGGGATTATAATAAACGTTCTTATTGGTTTAAGGGTAAATTATGACCTTAAATTATTTACTTACACCATTAATGCTCAAAGCGAATTCACAGTTTTATTTATATTATTCAGGTTCAAATATATTATATTTTCTAAATATAACATTAAAATTGTTCATTAAAGTGGTATAAAATGCAATGCAGACCCATGGTCCGCAAGTGTGTAATGGAGGTGAAATGATCACCCGTGTAGCGAAGGGTTAAGCATATGTCATCAGCACACATAGTTATTTTCACTTTTAACTTTAAGCATTCTATGTCATTTATGAAAAGTAAAAATAATATAGGACCTAGGATTGAACCTTGAGGGGCAGAATTATTGAATTGTTGATAAGAAATCAAAATTGTTATTTATGTTTACAAATTGTTTTCTAGATAACTTTGAAACCCCTTTAAAGGATGACCTCTTAAACCAGTTATTTCTAATTTCTTTGATAGAATAGTGTGATATATGGTTTCAAATGCCTTCTTAGATTGATAACTGCTCCTTCAGCTATTTGATTTCTGTCTAGAGTAATTTGAATGGGCATTATAATATCCACATTGGCAGGCAACATACTGGGATTGTTAATAAACCCATACTATTGGTTATGAAGCACATTTTGCCATTTAAGATCCTGTAATAACCTAATACTCATTACTTTCAACAGAATTTATGCTAAAACAGGGATTATACTCATTAGTCTATAGTAATCTACCATTTGTCTATTCCCTCCCTTATGAATTGGCACAACTCTTATTTTAAATCCATCAGGTACTGAACCCATACTAATAGACTAGTTAATAAAACTTACTATGTGTGGAAGTAAACTAAACCTACACTTTTTTATCAAGTCGTTTGACAAGCAGTTGTCTGTTTTAATGCCTGTGCGTTTTATTGTGGAAATTACTTTTAGGGCCTCATTATTCTCTATGGGGTATAGAAATAGGTTATTTGATACAAAAACTGATTGTAGAAAGGAATAATGTGTAGGTGCTTACTCCTTTACTAACTCACTAGTTATATTTATGATATACTGGTTAAGCTTTTCACATATTTCTACATTTCTTATATTTTGTGGTCCTCTATTTTAGTTTTCTCTATTTGGTTGCATTGGATAAGGATTTTGTTTCTGAAAATTCCATTTACTGTAGCCCATGGTTGTTTTGAGTTGAGTTATTTAACCCAGTAGAATAGTAGCTTTCCTGGAGTTCTCTTTTCATTTTTGTTACTTCATGTGCACACTTTGCTAATGGAGAAGGATTTATGCATTTAGTTTTACTGTACAATGAATTTTTCCTTTTTAACTAAAGCTACAAAGTTATTATTGATCCATGGTTTATGCTGTAATTTGATGTAAGCGTTTTACACTTTCGAGAGTGGGATGGCACCTCTCCTTTTACAAACCGCAAAAGAGAATTGCAGTATTCACTGGGGTCATTTGTGAGATAATTAAGTCCAGCATTTTGTATGAATGAGTTTAGTTTATTATAATTTATGATATTATAATCTTTGGTTGGTTAAAATGCTATCTTTTAATACTTTGTAATAGTGTTCTCCTGAATCTATTACTAGAACATTGTGGTCACTAATCTTATGCATTATGTCCGAAACTGATACTTGAGTTTTGTTATTATTAATGAGAATGTGATCAATGTGGCTGAAGTATTACCTATTCATGTTATGTATACTTTATTGGCTTGTTGAAGGCAGAAACTTGTTGTTACGGATATGTAGTTCTGTCTGAGGTATTTGATATTTACATCACCTATACTCATGGTAGTTTTGGGTAGGTTTTTACATAGGATATTTCCCAGGTTAAGGAGAAAGTTATCAGTGCTGTGTTCATTTGGGTTATAAACAGCAATTGTATTACATGATTTTTGGTCACTTTTTAAATTTACCTGCAGAATACTATGAAATTTATTAACTATGTTTTGTACTTATGTTTTCCAAATATTTTTAATATAAACTGATGTTCCTCTCCAATATATAATAAAATACAAATGATAATTAGGAAAGGAAATTTGTGAAGGAAGTGTTTCAGGCCTAGGTTTAGGGTACCTCTTAGCATTTACTACTTAAGAGGATGAAGAAAACCTGGAAAAAACTATAGTCAGGGAAGATGGTCCTGGCAGGATTTGAACCACAGACCTCCTGTTCATGAGCTCCTGCCTTAATGACCTTGGTAACCCATATCAGGTTTTTTCATACATGCTTATCTTATACAGGGTCATTGAGAAGTTGCTCTGCATATCTTGTGTAAACAAGCTTCCACTAGGAACAGAAATTAGGGTGGCAGCAGTGCCACCATAAGCATATCTTCTATTAGATAAGGAAACCATTCGGTGAATTTTCCAAAACCCAAAGTATTTTACTGAATGCTTTGAATTTTTACTACATGTTGTACCTGTATAAAGAAATGTGGTTGCAAGGTTAAGCTGTTCCTGGACTAAGTGTTTTAAAACACAAATGCAAGTCATTTTCACAAAACATGCAGTTTAGGATACAATTTTATTTTATAAGAAACATTTCTGATTTAGGCTTCTTATTGAGCTATAAAATAAGTTTCTAAGCAATATACATGCTTTAAAATTAATTTGATTTTAACACTTTATAGCATGATGTACCATATTTGTTACAAAGGTGTTTTTTAGGTTTTTAATTTTTTTTTCTAATTTCATATTATACTAACATTCAGCAATAAATATAAGCTGTTTATAGATGTTTTATATTGTAAAAATATTAATTTTTTTCAATAACACTGTAGCAGATTTTTAATAATAAGAAGCAAAATCCATGCAACTGCATTCAAATGTAACACCATCAGGGTGTTCTTCCCATCCTTTACCACAGGCACATTTGACTGCAGTCACTGGTACTCAAACTCATGACATTTGGCTTTGAATGGCTGGCCAGTCCATATCGTCTCACTCTAGCAATCACTGCTGTTCAAACCATTTCCTTGTGATGTTGGTGCAACAGATATAACAGCCCGTTTAGGAATTAGAGGAATAGTGCCATATGTAGCAAAATAATTCTGGCAATAAAGGGTTAAAAGAATAATTTTTGTTCAACTGTGAGCTTTAACTTTGCATATCAAACTTGGGTGAGCTTGGTGTCATAACACATTTGCCTTATATTAATAACTGCACAGCAAGCTTTAGTTAGCATCTATTGGGGAAACTATTCTCAAAGTTTCACTCTGATGACTTAAACATTGCATCATAAGGAGCGTCTAAAATGCTGAAAAATGACTAAAATATTACAACTGAGAAAAACAGAAGGGAAAATTTTCTCATAAAAGCTGTTTAATAAAAATTACATAAGCACAATTTCAAATAGGATACGTTTCTACTTGAAATACATTTTTGAAGCTGCTTAACATAAGCTAGAAAGTTATTGCAAAAATTCTTCTGGAAATTTCAGAAAAAATGTGGAAAATATAAAAAAAAAAACCTCAAGCATGCAACCATGTCCTCCACACAGAATTATTTAAACATTCACATAACTCTCTCATTTTCACCTCAATAACAAAAATATTTGCACCAAAGTGTTTCTAGTGAATTGGACATAAGTTCAAAATACTAAATTGCAATTTGTGTTCATTTTTATCCACTTTTCACTAATTGATCCCCTTAAAAAAATGTCAGCACAGTAAACTATTAAATTTAAATTGTGCACCACATTCCAATTCACTCCGAATTAAACAAAGTTTCTGAAATAGAACTGTGATTTTCAGCAGACTATTTTCATATATTTTATAAATTGTCAGACAATGAAAGATAAAAATAAGCCTTATCTATAAAAAATGCTTTATCTTGCACAATTTCTTCTTCTTCATCTCACCATCCTTTTTGTAGGACTTACAAGCCAATGCCTCGTGTCAGTAGCCTGTTGAGCAGCAGGCAAACTCTGGATTGTGGCATATCCAGGATAGATGATCAGCCCAATGCCAGGAATGGTTGTGAGGAAGAAAGAACTGAAATGCAGTGATGAAAGGGATGATAGGAAAATTTGCAGATCAAATTTTCCAACCCTTCATTCGCCTGGTGACTGAGGAAAAATGCCAAACAAAATTTCAGTCAGGTTGGTCAGACCCAGGGGTTTGAACCTGGTACCTACCAAATGTGGGTTAAACATGTTACCACAATGCCACCTTGCTCGATCACATCAACTCTATGGCACATTATTAAAAGGAAACAGCTGAGAAATTCACCCAATTTTGGATGTTGAACTCTTCAATGGGAATGAAGACTTCTTAGGAAGATGCCAGAAATATGTGATAAAGTAGGACATTTCCAACATCTCATATGATAAGGTAATGTGTTTATTATCATTGTAATTGCAACTGTAAATCTGAGAACGTAGGGCTTTTGCAGGGATTTTATAACTGTTTTGGCAGGAGTCTGGGGCTGAGGCAGCTGGTGTGTGAGCCACCATGTGGTGGCCACAATGTGAAAGAAAAGCACTGTATTATTTTCTCAAAAAAAATACACTTCAAAAGCATACCATTGACCAGATGAAGGTCAAAGTATCATTCAAAGATGATAACATGCAGGATGGTAAATAAAATAGTCATAAAGAGGGCTAAGTTAAAATAAAAATTAAGGAAGTTTAAAATTATAACGTGTCAATATGGTTTGTTATTTTTAAATGACATCTCTTTCATATTATAAGCAGATTACAAAAAATAAGCTTCATCATTAGGCACAAGGGGTCTCTTCATCCTCTCAGAATGGTTTTATCTTAAAAATATTTGAACAAACATAAAGAACATTTGCATCAATATATCCCAAAAGAATTTTACTGGGATACATGTGTTGAGTAAGAGCTGTTACTTGAGTAACTACAAAACTACTACAAAATGATGCATTTTTAATATTAGCAATTCAAATTTGAAATTCAAACAAAAAAGAAATTGGATATAGAACCCACTCTTCACTTTAGAACCTTAAATAAGCTTAATTGAGAGAGTACAATAGTATGATGGATATCTTAAAAATACTTAAACAAACATAAAGAACATTTGTATCGATATATATCAGAAGAAGCTGCTCTCAGACATGTGTGGAGAAAAGGTGATACTTGTGCCATTTAATGTTGTAGTTCCCTTGGAAAGATTTCTCCAAAGTTCACTGGAATCCTGTAAACAGTGCATACAAACATGTTAAATTAAATAGAGTGAATTAAATAATGTTAAAAATAATAAAGAAATATCCTGAATGTTCAATTGCCTTTGAATTCATTGACTAATTATAACAATATTCACAGACACTCCATTTTGATATGTGACCATATTACAGAGAAGTTTTTATCTTGCTCTGTGCTGTCTCTAACCAGTTCTGTTTACTCTCCACTTTCCTTCCTCTCCATGTGCTGGCCAATCAATTAACACAAGCCATTGTACAGAGGTTGAAACATTGCGAGACCATGTGTTTCAACTTATAGTGTGTTAGTGCTATTATGAAGCCAAAAAGTGTGTATACTTTAGCAAACAGAATCTTCATGTATGATTCCTATGTGACAACAATCTCTTGTAGAGAAGTAAGATGTGATTTGTAGAACCGATTCCTTGCTGTTGGTGCGCCTCACTGAGAAATGGTTCATAAGCTTGTGATTAGATTTAGGGAAATGAGATCTATTCTGATAAGAAACCAAAAGTAAATCTCTGTGTTCTTACCACGGAAAAACTTGATGACATCAGAGAAAATTTAGAAGGAAGTCCAAAGACATCTCAGAGAAAGCCTGGACTGGAATCAGGAATTTCACAAACCTTAGCCTGGAATGCCACTAAACTTTTAAAATTAAAACCCTATAAGTTATCTGTAGGTCGTCTCCCTAGTGTAGCTCAGCTGCTTACTAAGAGGGAGACTTGGGTGCAATTCTTGGTACCATCGTGGGAAACTGCTGCTGCTGGAAGACTTGTCCCGGGGTGCACTGAGCCCCGTTAGATCCCTAAGGGACCAGTTGAGGATCTACTTGTTTGAGAAGTAGCAGTTCCAGGTTAAGGAGGCCACATATACCAGCCAGGAAGGATTCAGAGCACTGACCATGTCCCACTCTCCAGTACTGCATCTCACTCATGATGCCTGTTGTGGGCAGAGGTGGGGGATGCAGTTGGGTGGTAAGTCATGTCCCAGTAACGGGCTGTTGTGCCATGGAGTTTAGTTTTTATCAGCTAACTGTAGGTCGTCTCCTTAGTGCAGTGGAAGCGCAGCTGCTTACCAAGCGGGAGACCCGGGTACAGTTCTCGGTATGAGTGTGGGGGTTTTCTTCCACTGAAAGACCTGACCCGAAGTAAACTGTGCCTCGTTAGTTACCTAAGGGGCCAATAAAAGAGCTACTTGATTGAAAAGCAGCAGTTCCAGGTTAAGGAAGCCACACATACCAGCCGGGAGGGACCCGGAGCACTAACCATGTCCCACCCTCCAATACTGAATCCCACTCCATGACGCCTGCTGTGGGCAGAGGTGGGGGTATGCAGTGGCTGGGTGGCAAGCCTTGTCCTAGCAATGGGCTGTTGTGCCATGGAGTTTAGTTTTTATAAGTTAACTGTAGTTGAGGAATTGCAACAATATGATATCGTTTATAGAGTTAATTTCTGCAATTGGGTGTTGTATAATGTTAATAATTGCCCTATTGACCCTGTTTAATGGACAAACATGGTTTTATTTTCATGGCCATGAAGAATCAATGAATGTTAATGTAACTTCTCTTAAAAGGAGTGAGAGAAGTATGATGGCAATTGTAAAACTCTTAGCACAATAAATACAATAAGGACATATCTTCCAAAATTTTTTCTATGACAAAAGTATATGCTTATTCTAGCTATAATTTGCATGAGAAGTCTATATGCTTGAATTTAAAGGGCTATGAATATCTGACCCTACCAGCAAACAGCATGTTTACTGGTGCCAAGGAAATTCCTCCAAACAAAGGCTCTGTATGCTAACAATGACAATATTACTTTGAAGGCATACAAGAAAATTCTTTTTGTTTTTCTTCCCTCCTCCACTTCCTCCTCCTCCTCCCTTGGTTCTATGTTCTGCAACATTTTATTTTTTGGGTGCTGGGGTAGCGCAGTGGTTTCCTTCCTGGCTCTCATACTGAGGTTCCAGGGTATGATTCCCAGATCTGGGGTCGTGATTTTAAGTTGGCTGTATTCATCCCTTCACCTCTGACTTGATCATGTGAAATATCCCCAAGGTCCTATGTGGTTCAGAGTCCACAGTAAAAGCTGTAGATCCTCTCATTCCATCACCAACTTCATCACCCTACCATCAGAGGCAATGGTTTCTACCCACTGGGTGTCTCTACCTCAGAAATGGATCTAGTCATCACTTGGTGGAATGAGGTATACCCCGAAAGTCATAGGTCATTATGGGGGCATTAGAGGTGACAAAATTTCATTTTCCTATTGGGTTCTATAAGAATATGCTGGCTGCCCTCATGGCTCAGTCAGTAGAGCACCAGTCTGCTTTGTGTGGGGTCCCAGTTTCGATTCCCAGCTGGGATGGGAATTTTTCTGTAACCAAGATTATTCCCTATCTGCCGCAGAGTCTGAAAGTATGAATGAGAGTAAGATCTAATGAGTAGAACTCTAGTTTTACGGCAATCCAACAAGTGAATATGAGTTCACACCATTACCTATAGGCAGTATGTTCCAAAGGAGAGGCCCCCAATAATAGCATTGCAGTTAAAGGTGGGGTATAAATGGAACATAAAACAAATGAAACAAAACAAAATATATGCTTTAAGGAATACAATATTGAGTCTGATATTTCCAATTTTATCTCTAACAGGGGGGGTGCAGTCAGTGGACTAGTAGGACTAGGCTAGTCCCCTAAGTATTATCAGCTCATATAGAAAATTTATTAAATTTCATGTTTTAACTTTACAAGACATGGCAACAATAGTCTTTTTCCATTCTCTCAGTGCCTGTACATTAGCCAACAGTCTAACTCTACCATGCCATCAGCAACAACCAATTAGCTCACCTAGGGCTAGCAGCCCTTGTGCCATTTAAAAATACCACATGGTCAGGCAGTCGCTGCTAAATAACTTCTGTGTATCCATTCTTGTTATAAAGAATATGTTAGTATGTTTATTGTGTTTGTGTGTTATGAGTTAAGTGTTTAAAGTGTGCCTGTAAGGTGTCACATGGTTTAAAACAATGTTGTGTGATTTATGCCTTAGTATTCATGCAGAGGGACTAGGTTCAGGATACAAGTCCTCTGCATCTCATATCAACTGAAACTTCATCTGGCAGCACATTAGTGACATCTGCCAACAGTCACAATGTTGTGTGTTTTATGCTGTTTAGTATTCATGCAGAGGGACACGGTTCAGGATACAAGTCATCAACTAAAGTGTCATCTGGCAGTACAGTCTGTGACACCTGTCATCTGGCAGTACAGTCTGTGACACCTGTCAACAGTCACAATGGTGTTTTGGATCCTTTGTTTAGTACCAGTACTTCATCCAGAGCTTTGGGTTGTTTTAAGAAAAGCAAGACATTGTAGTAAAAGGTAGGCCCATTCCGGATGTTTCTATGAGTATACAAACAAAAAAACTATGTATGATATTTTAAAATTGAATACTACAATTCTTCAAAATGGCTAACTGCAAGTAAATCAAGAAATAAATTATTTATTGGCCTTGTATTCTCTTTGAAACTGACAGAGGAGTATGAAATAGTGTAGGTTTCTGCAATATCAGAAATTTTCACAAAGCAAAGATTCGACATGAGAACACACAATTTCATTTGTCTGAAATAACAAAATTTAAAACTTTTGGTAAAACAAAGGTAGACTTTCAACCAAGTGAACAATGCAGGTCGGTGTTTTGAAACACAATGCTGAAGTTGACTCTAATAGAGAAATAATGAATCAAGTAATCAATGTACTTGCCTACTGGCAAAGCAAGAGCTAATTTTCAGAAGTCATAATGAGCATAATGAGTCCCTTCACCTTCTGCATGCCAAGCTAAAATTATAATATGGAAAACCAAGAGGGTACACAGTACCCCAAAGCACAATGTATTGTTAGACATAGTAAATGTACAGAAACATAAGTAATTTTATATAATAATGTAATAAACCAGTTATGTGTCTTAATTCAAAGTCCATACCCCTCTTGGTTTTCTGTGTTATATTTGTAGCTATAACTGAACAAAATGACTAATATAGGAACATAATTAGAGTCAAAATAATTACAGACAATGCATTAAAATTTAAAACACTCAATTCACAGGGATATGCACATTGGGCAGTGCTATGCAGTGTTATGTGGTGCATGTACTTTGAGGAGAGAACAGTTTCTTCCCTGGCATGTAGCCTTTGGTCTGAACCAGTCAAGAGAATATGGGAGATAGCTTGGTCGGGGCTATTCAGTACGGAAACATTAGAAACCCCTCTGTGCTGCACCTTCCACCATCAGATCTGGCTGCTCTTCATGCTCCCACGCCGTATCTCTTCCTCCCGGAGGTCCACTAGGTGCAATAGGTCTAGCCTTAACTGCAGGCTGAAATCCTCTTCCATTTTAAATCCCTATCAATATCCTTACTTTTAAATGTACTTCCCCAAAATTATACATTTCATTATTCAATTAAAAAGGCACAATAAACTGAATTTAAAGTTATAAGACGTTTCAAAGTAAACACTGTGGAAATCGCATAATGTGCCAAACTAAGTCAGAACATGCAGAACCATGGTAAGGTCAATGTGCTAAAGTGCTGAAAAATTCACTGAGTGCACTCTGAGAGCAGGGGGCCAGCACATCTGCCTGCTAGTCCTGGCATCCCTGGTTCATTTCCTGGACCTACCATGGGAACTTGTTCTTTGATTCTCATGGTCTGATTGGGTTTAAAGCCTTTGACACATCCATATATTTATGTTCACCCACATCTCTGCCTGGCTGATCCAGCTGTACCTGGAGGCCCAACTGGAGAAGCTGGCTACAATACCACCATCCCAGGGCAGAACCATAAATGCCATTAGATCCATGAGTGGTAGTGTACTGGGTAAGAAGATAGAAGGAGAAAGAACACTTTAAGAGAAATAATTATTCTATCAAGATTTTTTTTCATGTGTGGTTCACACTGATCAATATTGTCATGTTTGAATTTGTCTTGTTGCTATATCTGCATAAACAAAACACAAGAAGTGACATGTAAGTTGGGGCTCAATTTAGTTTAGTTTAGTTTGATGGAGGGCAGCAACACTGCCTTGCACTGTGACAGATCTCTTGGGTATCCCTAGTCTGTCATCAACAATCCAGAAGTCACACATTCATCATGAGCTGAATCAGGCTCTGTACCATGATGGTTAAATGCTCCTCCAGTTTTGAAAAGTAATATCCAAAATTGAGGACTCTTTGGAGAGCAAGTGCTGTGCACTCAAACAATGGGTGGATAGCTGCCTCATCTGCCTCTTGAGACCGTCTGCATGCAGGATCCACTTGCTGTCCCACTGCATGCAGGTGCCCTTGGAGGATACAGTGTCCTGTAAAAGACCTGCTGCACATGATAGCTTTTCCCTGCTTAATTTTAGTAGTTCTTGTGACTGGATCTGTCCAATTTCTGCATGACAGCAATGCAGTGCTTATAAACTTACAGATGAGTTCCAGTATTTCTTGTGTTCTCTGAGCAACCAGTCCCTGATAGGCAGTTTATCTGGTCCTGATCACAGCCGCAGTGTGGTTAATGTTGTGGCTCACAAGCATAGAGCATGTTTTGTGCATAGGTGATGTGAGTGCCAAACGTTTGTTTTCGTTATATGGAAGGAATTTTTACATTCACACAGGATAATCATATAATGGCCATGGTTCAAAAGCAGTTTTCAGAGCTCACATACTTTTTGGATCAGAAACACTGGCTTTTGAATTTACCAGATTGAACCACATGTTAGGTCGAAAAAGATGCTTTCTGGACATCTCCAGTGTGTAAATGCTGCACATTTCAGGTATGCCATAGAATATAGGTGGACATTCCTGTTCTAAAAGTGTGAAGTCATAATAGAAGTTGCTCTCCACCGGACTGACAAAATTTGATTCACGTCTGTCAATAAATGTTTGCCTTTATGTGTGGACTTATGTAGAGTTTTTTTTGTCTGTCACAAGTAGGAAACCAGCGTAATTACAGCAGTGTTAATCCGTATACCTAAAACTACTTTGGAAGCTGAACCTTACAAATTTTGGAGGATTTGGTTAATATTTTGGAAGGTACCTATTTCAACAAACCTTAGGATCAATTCTGCAATGACATTATGAAATTAGAAAACATGGTAAACATTTATCCCAAAATACAGAGTTTCATTATGGCTATCAGGAAGCAGAGGAGGCTTTCAGACCTAAGCATACAATCACTTGTGCTTCTGTAAACCTCCAGGAGGAAGGGGTTAAACGAAGGACACACAGGGCGACCAATTCTGGGGCAACAGGTTTGGACACAGTCGAGATCCCTAACATCCTTAAATATTTCATTCTGTCTCTAGTGGGATCCCCACAGGCATACCTCCCTCCACAGAGATGTCTTTCAGAGGACTCATCCTACACCAAATACCATGGCAGACAGTTCCACAAAATAAACTCCACCATCTTAGGAAATGAAATGGCAGGAAATGTGGGAGTGACATCTACAAATGCTTTGATTCTTCAACAGAATGTTTTGAATTAAAAGAATTGCAATTCTCACTTGATTTCTAAGTTTTGAATCAGACAGTTAAGTTTATAATTTCCTTACCTCATATATAATCAACAATGTTTTATTTAAAATGTTCTGTAGAAGCCTTGAAAATAAAAAGCCCTTAAGTTTATATAAAACGATTAAGAAAGATTGGAGGAGGGGGAAGGTTATGTTGACATATGTAACAGACAGGAAAGGGAAGGCTTAGCATGGATAAGAACAGGGACAATGTTTCTAGGAGGTTTAAAAGTGAGAGAACTAGGAACATATGTCGCATGTGGAGGAAAGGAAAGTCAAATACATTGCTTATAGAATGCAATGAGTTAGAGAATTGGAGGCAGGATGTTTGGGATTGAAATTGGCAGAAACTAAATAGGGAAGTGGTAGCCAAAAAATTTTAACAGTCAAGGGAGGAAAAAAGAAGCAAGACTATGTGTGAGTTTTCAAGGAAAGTCAAGGAAAAGTGATTGAGCAAAGTATAGAAAGCAAGGGGAGAGGAGCAGGAAGAGCAAGAGAAAGGAGAATAAGAGAAAGAAGGAATCAGAGAAGTGGGAAAGGAAGGAAAAGAATAAGGTCTAACTGGAAGCCAAAGGGCCAGGTGCAAGGTAACCCTAAAAGAAAAGAAAGAAATGAAAAAAAAATGTACCCAAATAATACTAGAATATAAGTAAATTTAAGATTTGACATAAATGTATCTACATTTTTTATGCTGTTTAGTACAAATAGATGTTTTGTTCTATTTAAAATGTGTACTAATTATTGTGCTACCAATAAAACTTTACGTATTATGTGTTTTAATGGAAAATGCATCAGAACAACAAAAAAGTGCTTCAAACATGACATGTGAAACCAGGGGAGGGTATCTTGTAGAATGTCATTGGCTGTGAAATGGGAGAGGAGTTTAAAAATAATAAATAATTGTGGTGCATAATAAATGAACGCTTCTTAAGTGTTCAGATCACCATAACTTTTTCTGCATCCTTAAGCACTTTGCCAGTTCCATTAATACGTTCTGTGAGGTGTTTAGTTCTGGAATGTTCAGCATGGGGACTGTAAGCACTAATATTGACCCATGAGGTTGCTTTGTAGACTTATACTGATTTGTGCTACATGGTAAACATTAAACATGTTAAATCTATACCTTGAAGAAATATAATATCAATTAATCACCAAGTGGCTAGGTCAGAAACTAGGAACAACATTTTTATGTTTTGGGAAATGAATTACTTGAATTCCAGATATTATGAGTTGTCTATTAATTATTTTGAGCCTCATTAAAGAGTTTAACATGTAAAGAATGTTCTTTTTCTGCTATACAGAATTTGTATTTGCTATTTGAGATTAAAAGACCCATTCCACCAATTTTAAATTTGCTAACTTCATGACCTAATATTTTAGAAGCCATTTAGCATTTCAGATTGAAATTCTTAAGAAGTAGATACATGCCTTCAAAGTTCACCGATACAATAATGTGGTTTATCAGGAAGATAGCATTTAGGTCTTAATTACACATTTATTAAAATGTATCAGTAATTAATTTTTTTAAAATATAAATAATCAACTTATTAGTGCCAAAGTAGATCAGTAACAAACAGAATTGAGGTGTACTTTTATTGCATTAAAATTTCATTCAGGTGCTTTCAATAACTCTTAAGAAAATGGGTCATTTGCATCAGAAAATATAATTCTGAGTGACAACTCTTCCAAGTAAAAATGGAGAAAATGCATATATAATTACATATGTATGTACATAAAGAAAAAATCTGATTTGTTACATCCAGATGACTTTCTCTACCCTCTAGCATTTGTTAGAGAATATAAAAAATTATTCTGATGAAATTGTTTTTTTCTATATACTGCAGTTCAATCGAGATAAAAATTTCCAGAAAAAACTGCATTACACATTTTACTATAGATACGAAGGGAATAATGATGGTCAAAAGCTTAAGAATTGGATGCTTTAAGCTGGCCTTAAACTTCCATACTCATTCTTTACATGACAATGCCAGAAACAACTGAATATCAAAACGACTTGAAAAGAATGACAAAGTATTAGACAATTTGAACCATTAATAACAGATATCTCAGAAATGGCTGATGCCACAAAAACAGTTGTTGAAAATAAATTGTGAGTTTTAAAGAGATCTGCACTTTTTGTATAGTATATTTTTGTCTATCACTTAACATATATCAGTCTTACAAGATAATACAAATTTCTTCTGAATGAAGTGGACTTCACAGGCTATTCCCAGAAAATTCATGGTATACATTTTATTTCTAATGTAAATATTTTTAATATATGGCATTTTCATGAAAGTCGTTAGCCATTGTTTATAGTATCGCAAATTTTGAAAAATGTTTCGTGTAAAGTGTAGTTTGGGGGGGGATTTTCTTGAAAATCTTTGTGTTGCATCTTTGGAAGGTATGAACCTAAATACCAAGTTTGATATTTATCCTACTTTTCGTTTTTGAGTTATGCTGTTCACAAAAATACATACACCAACATGGACCTTTTGATAAACATGCTTTTTTTTGGATTCAGGGTACCTCAAGATATGTATTTCTGGACAAATATCAGAACAAAACTTTGGGTAGAATGTGATACCTTCTCTACCTACTAGGTATGTAGAGAAAGTAAAAATCAGATTACTTAGACATATGGATGCTACCATATTTAAAAGTAATACTAATTTTAAGCGTAAACTGAGCTTAAATCTACCTCTTTCTGAAAGGAGTGGGGCAGGTACGAGTTTTTTTTCTGTGAAGTGGCTCAGATTACAGAGTACAAAATGGCAGTTGCAGTACCATTTTAAGAAAACATTTAAAATAGAAGTATTGGCCTAAAATAATAAAATGCATAAATAACAAAGGGAGAATTCCAATTTATAAGGTTATACAAAATAAAAAATTTATTTTTTGGCATTTTTTGTCATATAGTTTTCCCTTAAACTGAGGGTGTAATGTGGTGGTAATGTGTGCAACTCGCATTTCTGAGGTCCTGGGTTGAAACCCAGGCCAACCAACCTGGCTGAAGGTGCTTTCTTTCCCACCATTCCAAGCATTGGGCCCATATCCCATTCTGGATATGCTATGATCCAAGAGTTTGCTTGCTCCTCTACAGGTTTCTGACCGAAGGCATTGCCTTATAAGTCCTTGGGCGTAGGCTTACAAAGAGGACAGTAATCCATTGACGAAAAAAAGAGGAGGAAGAAGAAGAGGAAAAAGAGAAGGAAGGAGGTGGGGCTGGAGGAGGAGTAAGAAGAGGAAGAAGTCTTCCCTCAGATTTTGAAGTATAGCTTTCTTTTTATGGTGCTGAGCTAATGTGTTCCCTGCAACTTTATTTGCTGAATGCTTTACTCACAACTTAAGACCACATGCTTATACTACTTCTCCCAAAGTAAGTTTAAACTTCTGAACAATTTTTTTATTGTTTTTATTTGAAAGCAAAATCTCCTTAATCAACATTCTTCTGATGATTGCATTTAACACTTATAGGAAACAGAAGTATGCATGTTTACATTTATTCTTCATTTCATCTTCCATATTGTTGCTGAACAGATTAGTAATATTTAATGCTTACATATTGTTCACTTTTGCACTTTATTAAATCACAAGAAAAATAAACTGTCACGTATGTTTTTACCTTTGGTAAAAGTAAACCAATATACATATATGTAAATTTTATTTTTCTGGTTGATGTTTTTAATGGTTTTATCACTGAATCCCAAAAGTTTAGCTCAAACATTAAGTTTAATAATTATGTTCCATTTTTGTTAACTTGGGTGGACTTGAAGTTGAATGGTTAATAATTTAGGATTTGGTTTTTTAAAAATAAGATCATTTCATAAACATTTATTACAGATTATTCACCCATAATCCTCCATGTTAGCAAGAGCAAGACGTTCTGCCATCTATACCCATGGGCGAAATGAGTTAGATGAAATTGCTCCTTTGGAAGTTGTCCTTTCTTGAAGCTGCTGAGCATTGTGAGGGAATAAAGAGCCAGAATAAGATGTTTTAGAATTATGGTTGGTTTTTAACCTATGTAGTCTGCCATTTGAATAGTTAATAATCTAGGATTACATTTTAAAATAAGACTATCACTTGAAACAGCTATTACATAGTATTCCCCACTCTCGGTGCCAGTGGAAGGAATGTTAAAAGCTGATGAGCCTGATGGTGGATTCCAATTTGCTGCTCCAGAGGTGTCAGTTTCAGGATACTACATAGTCTGTTACTGGAATAGTAATCTAGGAGTGAATTTAAAAATAAGATACTCGCTTAGAACATTCATTAAAGTGTGTTGCCTGTTATTCTGCATCGTTGCAGAAGCCAGACCAAACAATTCATCAATGGACATTGATGGGCACAAATGGCAAAGCAAAATTTCTGCGGACTTAGGCCTTCCATGAGTGCTAAAAGCTGTTGAGCCTGACTCTGGATTCCAATTTGCTGCTCCAGAGGTGCCAGTTTCAGGATGCTGGCATCTACTGTTTGGGCATTAAAAGGCTACAATCAGTGCTTTGATAATCGTGTTCTTTGGCTAACCAACCTAATCTGTTATTGGAATAATAATCTAGGAGTGAATTTCAAAGTAAGATATTCTCTTAGAACATTTATTAAATTGTATTACCTGTTATTCTGCATTATTGCAGAAACCATACTAAACAATTCATCAATTGACTTTGACGAGAGTAACTGGAAAAGCAACATTTCTGTGGAGTTAGGCCTTCCATGAATGTTAAAAGCTGATGAGTCTGACTGTAGATTCCAATTTGCTGCTCCAGAGGTACCAGTTTCAGGATGCTGGCATCCACTGTTTGGGCATTAGAAGGCCACGATTAGTACTTTGATAATCATGTTTGTTGGCTAACCTATCTAGTCTGTTATTTGAATAGTAATCTAGGAGTGAATTTCAAAATAAGATACTCTCTTAGAACATTTATTAATGTGCGTTACCTGTTATTCTGCATCATTGCAGAAGCCATACCAAACAATTCATCAATGGACATTGATGGGCACAACTGGCAAAGCAAAATTTCTGTCGAGTTACAGGGGGGGGCCTCTTACCGCTTTCCGCGCATTCACTGCTTGTCAAGCTGTCTGCTAGTGACGTCATGTGAAAGGTACCTGGCATTGCTATTCACATGTGCAAGCTCAAGTTTTACGATATAATTCAAATCCCGTCATGCTATCTGACATGATATGGTCACCTCGGGCAAATTTATTTGAAACAAAACTCTCATTCCGTAACATATAACATAGAAAAATAATACGGAGGAAGAATCAAAACTATGCCATATACTCTTATCTTACAGCTTGTCTTGTTAAACAGTTGCAACACTTTCTTTTGGGTTTTGAATTTTTCAACATTTAAGCTATAATTGCAATTCATTTCTTACAAAAGATAGCAAGTATCATTGCCTTTTAATCACGTAATAAACGAAGAGAGGGAGAAGAAAAAATATATTATATTAAAATAAAACCATCACGCTATGCATTATTTCTGCAATTTTGCTTCCTCTCCTATTTACTTATAGTAAGTAAAGGAAGTATTGTATTCCAACCAAAATTTCAATACCGAGTTTTCACGGAATACATGTTTTGAGACTCCTTGAATCTAAAAACCAAATTTTTAGAAAAAGATCTGTGCGTGCGTGTGAACAGCATAACTCAAAACGAAAAGTCGGTTAAATACCAAACTTGGAATTTAACTCTAGCATCTTCCAAGGATGCGACATGATCTTTTAAGATGATTACGTATCACGAACTACCCTTTACATGGGAAATTACCCATTACTTTTGTTCTCAAAAATGATGAATACCATTTTGATTAAAATGCATATGTTTAAAACATTTACATGACAAATAAAATGTAAGTAGCCTGTAGAAACTTCATTTGAATGGCTTTTATAATTTGGTAAAGGTTAGAAGATCAAAAAATTACTTTAAAAAGAAGTAGAACTCGTTAAAGCACACAGTTTATACGAAATAAACATTGTTGTGGCTTTAACCATGTCCAAGATATTCTGTGTTATTTGTCTGAATGTTCAAATACTTAAAACGTTTTTAAGTGGTAAGTCGCTATACGACTTTTTTCCTTCGTGGTCATACAAAGAGCATGGAATTTCAAACTCATCACATAGCGAAACGCTTTATAATTTGACTATCGGTTTAGCTTACTGAATCCTTCTTATACATACAACTGAATGTGTAATTAAGGTGCATCTCTCTTAACAAGTAGATAGAAGAATAAACTTCTGTATGGATAGTTTGTAGTGTTTGTGGAAGAGTGAGCAACGAAAGTCATGTGAATGTAGCAAATCCGAGTTTTATAATTACAATATATATTGTGCATATTTTCGCACTTTAATCAGGTATAAATAATTTTAGTTATATATGTTACGCGATCAAAGTAAGGTACAGAAAATATGAGGTTGTAAAATAATGTAATTTTATTGGGATTACACTTTCTAGCTGAATACCATCACAATGTCATATCATTACAATGATATTCCTCAGTGTGAATCGAGTGTTTGTTTCCCTTGAAATGGCAAAGAAAACGATTTTCTTATTTCCGGATTTTAAAAGAGCACTTGCATAGTCATGCAAAAGGGTCATCAGCATTTTGTCCATGTTATACCTGAATTTCTACACGGTTTGGATTTAAGGGGTACATTACCCTAAGGCAAAACGAAGATTTCGTCTTCTTTAATCTTTCTGTTGAACTTCTTAAAGGTTTTGGAGACGTTGTGTCCGAGTCCCTGTGCATTTGAAACAGCACGAACAGGTGTCATAAAGCGTGCCGAATTGTCCTATTAGGTGCATTTGATTGCACGTGTTCACGCACTAATTTCTGAAACAGTATATTCCCTATCTTCTGGGAAAAAAACATTCTTAAACAACACGTATACAATTATTTCGAGGAATCGCAGAACTGCTCTTGAAATAATATTTTTCTGTAATGCGTTGTACTGTCCAATCATGAGCAACAGTTTTGTACTGCACCAACAAGACCAAATGTTGCTCACTAAATAAGAATGCTCTTTCCGATTGCGTAGAAGTTAGTTCTAATTGTGGATGCGATTTGGAAATACAAGTGTGGTGTGCATTCGTGTTCAAAATGAACGTTTCAAAAAACAAAATTAACTGTGCTGTTGCGCATTGTTCCAATATAGGAACAAAAACCGCTGGAATTATGTATCATAGATTTTCTAAAAAAGATAAACTAAGGAGCATGTGGGTGTCTCGCTGTAAACGGAGTGATAAATTCAACACTGATAATGCTCGAGTCGCTCAGTACATTTTCGGCCTGAGGTTACGAACGGGATTTAAAAAACGAATTACTGGCTTACCTCTACGGAAAATTTGATGTGGTGATGCAGTGCCATGTTTGTTGACTCCGAACTGACATTATGTCTGTCTTCCGGGTTCGAGCACAAATAACAGCAACAGTACCAGCGAAAAGTTACGTCATCTCAAAACTATATTTTATTTGGTCATGGTTACTGAAAGTAATATAACAATGTTGACTTCATATTATTCAGCATATTGAATTAAGCATAATTACATTATCAGCGATAGGAAAAACATGAGACTATGAATGCATGACATTGCTAAAGGACTTTCAGCACCCACCGAATATGAGGAGACAATATTGTTAGAAGATATGAACTAAAGGAAAATTTTAAAATTGAAGATTTCAATATGGACTGTAAAATACCTTGCGAGTTATATTGCATACAAATGTCGGTCCTTTGATAGTACATTGGGAAGCAAAGACAGTGACTGTAATTTACCAATACAAGTGCCTTAGGACTGGATTACAGTTATTTCCAGGGAGGGGGACTTATTCGACCTACCGAACAGTGGTGCCAAAAAGTGAAGAATTTCGAAGTTATATTTGTGGGATTCCATAGATTTCATATTTCAAAAGTGTTAGGGTGAATGAGCAGCCACTTTTAAATGTGTCTACTTTTACGATTAAACAAAGAATAATTTGTTACTTTTTATTTTAGTAATAGTTTTGGTGGTGGTGCTGATAAAATTGGTTTGTAATTAGTAGAATGTGTTGACGAACCTTTCTTACCATTTTCCGTTAAAGTATATTTTATAACATATGTCATTGCATTATATTACACTTCCTTAATTACAGCTTAACCGTTTACACAATGGGTGTATCAATCCGTGCCTTAAATTGTACATGTTAAAACGTGTTTAAAGCACTCACTTTCAATTACTATCCAAAGAGCGCGCTTGCTCAACCTTCCACATGACGTCACAGGCTCTTAGAACATTTATTAAATTGTATTACCTGTTATTCTGCACCATTGTAGAAACCATACTAAACAATTCATCAATTGACATTGACGAGAATAACTGGCAAAGCAACATTTCTGTGGAGTTAGACCTTCCATGAATGTTAAAAGCTGTTGAGCCTGACTCTGGATTCCAATTTTCTGCTCCAGAGGTGCCAGTTTCAGGATGCTGGCATCTACTGTTTGGGCATTAAAAGGCTACAATCAGTGCTTTGATAATCACGTTCTTTGGCTAACCAACCTAATCTGTTATTGGAATAATAATCTAGGAGTGAATTTCAAAGTAATATATTCTCTTAGAACATTTATTAAATTGTATTACCTGTTATTCTGCACCATTGTAGAAACCATACTAAACAATTCATCAATTGACATTGACGAGAATAACTGGCAAAGCAACATTTCTGTGGAGTTAGACCTTCCATGAATGTTAAAAGCTGTTGAGCCTGACTCTGGATTCCAATTTGTTGCTCCAGAGGTGCCAGTTTCAGGATGCTGGCATCTACTGTTTGGGCATTAAAAGGCTACAATCAGTGCTTTGATAATCATGTTCTTTGGCTAACCAACCTAATCTGTTATTGGAATAATAATCTAGGAGTGAATTTCAAAGTAATATATTCTCTTAGAACATTTATTAAATTGTATTACCTGTTATTCTGCACCATTGTAGAAACCATACTAAACAATTCATCAATTGACATTGACGAGAATAACTGGCAAAGCAACATTTCTGTGGAGTTAGACCTTCCATGAATGTTAAAAGCTGTTGAGCCTGACTCTGGATTGCAATTTGCTGCTCCAGAGGTGCCAGTTTCAGGATGTTGGCATCTACTGTTTGGGCATTAAAAGGCTACAATCAGTGCTTTGATAATCATGTTCTTTGGCTAACCAACCTAATCTGTTATTGGAATAATAATCTAGGAGTGAATTTCAAAGTAATATATTCTCTTAGAACATTTATTAAATTGTATTACCTGTTATTCTGCACCATTGTAGAAACCATACTAAACAATTCATCAATTGACATTGACGAGAATAACTGGCAAAGCAACATTTCTGTGGAGTTAGACCTTCCATGAATGTTAAAAGCTGTTGAGCCTGACTCTGGATTCCAATTTGCTGCTCCAGAGGTGCCAGTTTCAGGATGCTGGCATCTACTGTTTGGGCATTAAAAGGCTACAATCAGTGCTTTGATAATCATGTTCTTTGGCTAACCAACGTAATCTGTTATTGGAATAATAATCTAGGAGTGAATTTCAAAGTAATATATTCTCTTAGAACATTTATTAAATTGTATTACCTGTTATTCTGCACCATTGTAGAAACCATACTAAACAATTCATCAATTGACATTGACGAGAATAACTGGCAAAGCAACATTTCTGTGGAGTTAGACCTTCCATGAATGTTAAAAGCTGATGAGTCTGACTGTAGATTCCAATTTGCTGCTCCAGAGGTGCCAGTTTCAGGATGCTGGCATCTACTGTTTGGGCATTAAAAGGCTACAATCAGTGCTTTGATAATCATGTTCTTTGGCTAACCAACCTAATCTGTTATTGGAATAATAATCTAGGAGTGAATTTCAAAGTAATATATTCTCTTAGAACATTTATTAAATTGTATTACCTGTTATTCTGCACCATTGTAGAAACCATACTAAACAATTCATCAATTGACATTGGCGAGAATAACTGGCAAAGCAACATTTCTGTGGAGTTAGACCTTCCATGAATGTTAAAAGCTGATGAGTCTGACTGTAGGTTCCAATTTGCTGCTCCAGAGGTGCCAGTTTCAGGATGCTGGCATCTACTGTTTGGGCATTAAAAGGCTACATTCAGTGCTTTGATAATCATGTTCTTTGGCTAACCAACCTAATCTGTTATTGGAATAATAATCTAGGAGTGAATTTCAAAGTAAGATATTCTCTTAGAACATTTATTAAATTGTATTACCTGTTATTCTCCACCATTGTAGAAACCATACTAAACAATTCATCAATTGACATTGACGAGAATAACTGGCAAAGCAACATTTCTGTGGAGTTAGACCTTCCATGAATGTTAAAAGCTGATGAGTCTGACTGTAGATTCCAATTTGCTGCTCCAGAGGTGCCAGTTTCAGGATGCTGGCATCTACTGTTTGGGCATTAAAAGGCTACAATCAGTGCTTTGATAATCATGTTCTTTGGCTAACCAACCTAATCTGTTATTGGAATAATAATCTAGGAGTGAATTTCAAGGTAAGATATTCTCTTAGAACATTTATTAAATTGTATTACCTGTTATTCTGCACCATTGCAGAAACCATAATAAACAATTCATCAATTGACATTGACGAGAATAACTGGCAAAGCAACATTTCTGTGGAGTTAGGCCTTCCGTCAATGTTAAAAGCCGATGAGTCCGACTGTAGATTCCAATTTGCTGCTCCAGAGGTACCAGTTTCAGGATGTTGGCATTTTCTGTAGAGGTAGGCCTTCCGTGAAGCTTATGTCCACTAAATGGGTCATAAAGGGCAAAAATGAGAGGTTGGTTAAATGATTTTTTCATAACTTGTCTGGTCTGCCATTTCAAATGTTAGTAATCTGGAATTAAATTTTAGAATAAGAAAATTCCATTTAAATTTACATGTACATTAATCATACGACTCCGTGCTATCAGAAGCAATATTATAGCTGGGTTCAGTTATCAGTGTTAATTATGGATTCCAATTTCCTGTTCTAGAAGTACCAGTTTCAGGATGTTTGCATCCATTGATTGGGCGTTACAGGGCTACAGACAGTGTTGCTTTGATAATTATGTTTTTTTTTTGGCTAACCTGTCTAGTCTGTTATTCAAATAGTTAGTAAGCTAGGAGGGAATTTCAATACAAGATAATATCTTAATTATTTGTTGAAGAGTATTCCCTCAATATTTTGAATCATTACAGAAATCATTGTAAAAAATCATCAATCCTCAGTGATGATAGACATCCTCCAAACCAAATTGTTGCATTGGAGGTTGTCATCTCTGGAAGTTGCTGTACACTTAAAGAACTAGAATGAGACATTTTGGAAACATTGTTGATTGCTAATCTTCCTAGTCTGTTATTTGAATAGTTAATAATCTAAGAGTAAATTTAAAAATAAGATTAGTTCAGCTATTACAGAGTATTACACATTGGAAGCAACATTAAAGCTTTGTTCAGTCACTGATGCACCAAATTGGGGATTCCAATTAGCTGAATGCTGAAGGTGCGCACTACTGCTAGCAGGATCCATAGTAACTGCTGCTTCAATGTGATGACATTCACTGAACGAATCTGACCGCTTAAGTTGTGATCTGTGTTTGGTAGCGCCCATAGTCAAAGTTTCTGTGGAATGAAATAGTGAAGACATCATCTGCTGAGACTAACTTGCAGTTATTTGGTTATTATGTTTACAATAGCACTCCGCAATCTATTTTTTGAAAGCAGGTTTACAATATGAAAAATAACAACCTAAGGAGTGTTTTGAGTGGTAGAGTCAAATAAGTTTCAGAAATAGTAGAGAAGGAAATTCTAACTCTCATTGCTGGCTGTTTGCTAAACCATCTTAGCCCATTAGAAAGCATGGGATGTTTGAACATGTTCTGTCTTATCCTCCATATTCGGCTTTGGTGTTTATATTTTAATATTTAAGATCCCAAATCTGAACAAACAGTTCTTCTTGTACAATGTGCCTAGATCTTAAGTAAAATGATAATTATGTTATTTTATGGATTGTGCTCTTATGTGTTCGTATTATGTTTTGTAACTGTGTTATACCTCCAGCCAGTCACTTTACGTTGCTTCTTTGTTTGCCCCCTTGCTTAACTCATTCTTTGGTGTTCCTTTTGTTTTTTTCTCTCTGGTTTGCGTGCGTGGCATGTGCGTGGTGCTTACGCGGGGAGTGGTGGATTTCTGTCGCATTGCAGGGCTAGCTCTCTGCCCGGCAACAAGTCATTCGGATTGTGGAAGTTTTTTGGAATTGATTTAAGGAACTTCTTTTGTGATGTTTTGTGGATCGGCCTTATTTAAAGGTAGGCTTTGTTATGAGTTTGTATCTTGGTAATGGTGGGTGAATTTTGGAACGAAAACGTAATGTGTGTTTTAGACACGAATTCGTAAAGTGACTGGCTCTTGTAATTGTTCGTATGTTTAGTGTGTTTTGGTTATTTTATTTTGTCAAAATTTAATACTAGGTTTAAATGAGTCCAGAAAGTGAATCACACTTCTATCTTATTGGCTTCTCCACCTTTATGGAGTTTAAGAGTGCTTTCACCTGTAAGGCACTTAATTAGCTGTTAAAGTAAAACTCTCATTCCATCATTTGTCTTTGAGTCTGAGAGAAACAGATAAAATACAGGGAAACAAAACCCCAGGAAATTCTGAAAAATAAGTTGTTTGTACGTAGAAGGTAAAGAAATGCAAGAATCAATTCATTCTTTACACAACTTATTCAAAGTATCATAAGAATCAGGAAAATTTAATTGTAACCACAAAGCATTACTGACCTTCTAGCTGAGTTAGATTTTCAATACGTGATTTTCAGTGCAGGGTTAGTTTGAAGTTACAGAAATTATGTTGTGTTAATTATGGGAGCAGTAATTGCAGTCAAAATCCTACCATGCTGAACTTTGAAAAACTGAAAGCAGTTGTGTTGTAAAGTACATCTAGCTCGCTGGACTTTGATGCTTGCTGTTCCTAGAAGTTCTTAAAAGTCTGTTTGGGTCTTGATCACCATACTTGGCAAGTCTTTGACTAGATGAGCATAATTACTATTTGTGAGACAAATGGTTCACATAAAAAGGGGGCAAGTAATGCTTCCAAGTTCTACTGTATTTTAAAGTTTAAGAAAAGGTACCCGTTTATGAAATATTGGTCTGATGTTTATAGTGGTCTTGTTTGTTGAATTTTGTTTTTCTTAATTCTTGCTGTTTTTGAAAATTGTCTTACTGCTCTGCTCAATTGATGTTTTGGTTTGTTTACTATTTAAGCCATCTTTGTTTTACAGTTATTCTTTTATGGTCGCTTTACGGTTCTGGTTATTAATGTTTGTTTATTATTATCATTAAAGTACCAAAAGATACAACTTATCAATAGTAGTGTATTTTTGAGGGTTTTGGTTTCCATTTTTTTTCTTTCTCCTACGGCAGTCGTTAGGGTTTCTCTTTTCGCTTGGCCGGGGTTCCCTAACTCAGTCAAACCTTCTTAAGCGTCTGCATGGTTTCGCTGCCCTGTTGCAGTTTTATGTTTTGGGTGAAACAGTTGAACCATTGCAAATACTGGTAGCAGAGCGTGGTTAATTGATTTGTCTGTGTTGGTTAGGGAATATTTTTGGGTTTGTTGTTTGCTTTGTATTCTTCGGATCTCATTTTCTTACTGGTACCATATCCGTAGTATCAAGATGAAGGTATCGGTTACTAATGTGGACAGATTACGGAAAGGTGAATTGTGGGTAGAGTTGGTTGTACGTGGAGGTCAATGTTGTATGATAACTGAAGTGGCTATTATGTTAAATGTTTTTCGACAAATTAAGGATGCTCCATTAATTACTGTATCTTTTGATCACGTGGTTGTGACTAAGTGTGAGTCCACTTGCGCGTTGGCCTTGGCAGAGATTCAGGATAATTTAATGGATTTTGGACCCGAGGATTCTCCCTCTAAGGCACAGTTGCTCCGGTGGCAGGTTAGAATTCGACATTACTTGTTTTACTTAGATTATGTCCTACAGAGATTCCCTACCTTGCAGTCTTGTTCAGCGTTGCAAAACTTACAGGATCAGTTTAAGGAATTAGCCCGTAAAGTGGAGGAGGATTGTGGGACTTCACAGGATGATAATGAGTCGGCCCCCTTGTATGCTCAAGGATTGTCAGATGTGGTTCCGCCTGCGACTGCGGTGTCTGCGTTTCGGCCACTTAGACTCGCTCATCCCCTCCAGGAATTCGTGGAGGGCGTTCAGTTAAACGACATTGTTGATGTACCATCGGCTTTACAGTTTCTCTATTTTCTTGTTCGATTGGCGCTAATGGCTAAGCGTTATTTGGTATCCACTGCTCAAGTGATAGAATTATTATCTGTCAAGGTGTCTGGGATAGTTTTGGACCTGTTAATGCGGTGTGCTGGTTTGGCCGAGCCTGTGACTCGCTTTTATTTGGCCCTATTAGACATGTTCATTCCGCGTAGGGAATGCACGAGGATAATGCAAGACGTATATTTTCGTCCTGAGGGTCTAACGGAATCGTTTACAGAATATATGGTTCGGGTTAAGGAAATTGCTTTAGTGTTGGTGTTCCCTGATACGGAAGCGGAAATTTGTGATGTCATTTTATCAGGACTCAATCCAGTCGTCAGGTCGGCTTTGGTTTTAGGACCTCGGCCGTCAAATTTGCAGCAGTTGGAAGCATTGGTTCCTAAACTCAATGAAGTTATGCTTGTTGATAGGCTGCGTCTGGCAGAGCCTCCGTGCTCATTAGCAACTCCTAATACGACTGTATCAGCTCCTTCTTCGGCCATGGTTCCGGTTTCGGGTCATCTGGCCACTATTAAATGCTTTCAGTGTGGTCAGGAAGGCCATGTTCGACGAAATTATCCCAATAGGCGGACCGTGAATCGGGGTTTTCTTCGTGTTTCTAACCAGGGGCGACAGTTTCGACCTTTATTACGCCAGAAGGTTAAGTTGACCATTTGTTTGTCTCGGCGTAATTGTGGTTATCCGTTTTCGGGTAAACCCTTAGTTCAAGTTTCTCTTGAGAAGTTGCCTTTATTGGCGCTATCAGATTCCGGAAGTTCTGTCTCTTTGATTCAGCTTGATTGGCTTAGGTTAAATTTACCATGTATTATGTCGCGTGCAACCACGTGTCAGTTGGTTTGTTTGATGGTCAATGGTCAGGCCTTTCAAGTTACCCAAACCGTATCATGTACTATACGTTTCCCACGTTTTACGTGGAAACAGTTTTTTTTGTCGTTCCCAGGCTTCCTTATGCTTGTGTCCTAAGTGCCGATTTTATGTCAAGGACTGGGATGGCTATTGATTTTTCCACTAGGCAGATCGCTTTTCATTTTGCTCCCCGGATAAAGTTGGACCTCGTGAGGGATTTTAAACCATCTGGGCCCCTGTAACCTTGGGAGATATTAATTTGGTAACCCAAAACTGCGCAACCTCTTCTCTGTCTCATTTGTCCCCTGAACAGGCAAATCAAATTGAGGTTTTAGTTGGGGAATTTGATTAATTGTTTACAGATGTTTTAGGGGTCACTCATTTGACTCAATATGAAATTCAGTTAACTGATTCTACTCCGGTCAAGTTATCTCCTTATAAGCTCACACCACCGAAGATGACTATATTAAAAGAGAAAATACAGAATTTGCTTGACCAAAGGGTTATTAGGCCGTCTACTTCAAATTATAGCAGCCCCATATTTCTAGTATCGAAGGGAGATCAGGATTTTAGACCGATCATAGATTATCGTCCCTTGAACAAAAGAATACATATTGAAAGTACCCCTTTGCCCGATTTACATACAGCTGCTCAGCATTTTTCGAAGGCTCGCGTTTTTACGACCCTGGATTTAAACAATGCTTATCATCAGATTCCGTTGGCTGAACATACCAAGCATCTCACAGCTTTCGCTACACCCTGGCGTCTTTATGAATTCAATAGGGTCCCATTTGGTTTGGCTACGGGTGCGCAAGTTCTCACTCGTTTGCTGGATAATTTGTTTTCGGACATAAAATTTAAATATTTGTACCATTACTTAGATGATCTTGTAGTATATTCCGAGGATTTTTACTCACATCTTGTTCATTTACGTGAAGTTTTTAGTCGCCTAAAGAGCGCAGGGTTATCAGTTAAGCAGTCTAAAGTTCATTTTGCCACCTCTCAAATATCATTTTTGGGCCATATTGTTTCCCCTTCTGGTATTACCATAGACCCAGATCGCACTAAGGCTATTAGAAATTTTCCGGCACCCAAGAATAAGCGTGAGCTGGCTCGATTTTTGGGAATAGTTAACTTCTTCTCTAAATTTATTTCAAGTTTTTCTAGTCGGGCGGAACCTCTTAATTGCTTACGTAGGAAAGGGGTTACTTTTGCGTGGGCCGAGGAGCAAGAAGCGGCATTTGTTGATCTAAAAGAGGCTATTTCAAACCCTCCTGTTTTGGCTTTTCCAGATTTTGCTATGCCCTTTATTTTACAGACGGATGCTAGTGCTAGCGCGCTAGCGGCTGTTTTGTTGCAGAACTTTCCTGAGGGTCGTCGTCCCATTTATTATAGCTCGCGTACTTTATCTCCTGAAGAACGTAAATTTTCTACATATGAATTAGAAACCTTAGCGGTGCTTTTTGGATTGTAGAAGTACAGGGTGTACTTAGAACATGTGCATTTGTTTTTAGAGTGCGATAACTAGGCTTTAACGTGGGCGTTAGCTGTTCCAAGGAAGACCGTCTTGCGCGTTGGGGTGTCCGGATAGGAGCCTTTAAGTTTACTCCTTCCTTTATCAGAGGTTCAGAAAATTGTATTGCGGATGCTCTTACCCGGGTATTTTACGAACCTACTGAGGAGGGTGTTTATTCCGAGACTTTGGATGCTCCTTCTGCGGATACTCAGATTGAGACCTTCTCATTTTCGGCATTTGCTGAAATGTTTGTCAGTATACCCGAACTTCAGCTTACCGATTCTGGACTGGCGTCAATTATTCAGCTAATTAAATCGGGAATTTCACTGCAAGATTATAAGATTCATGAGGATGTTTTGATGGGAAGAGCTAGTTTTGATCGGCGTTATAAAGTCATAGTTCCGAAGGCGGCTATTCCCATGGTTCTAAGTTATTTTCACGATTCTCCTTTCAGGGGTCATTTAGGCATTGCCAAAACCAGAAATCGAATTCGTGAACAGTTTATGTGGCGGGGCATGGATTTCGATGTAAGAAAGCATGTTAAGGCTTGTCGCACTTGCGCCTTGTCCAAACCCGCGCAGATTACAAATTGGGGATATTTGGCTTCGGAGGTTCCCTCCGCGCCCATGGAGAAACTATTTGTAGATTTTATCGGACCGTTCCCTCGTTCTATTCAGGGAAATATTTTTGCATTGGTGGTTACTGATGCTTTCTCAAAGTTCCTTTGGATCTTACCTCTGAGTGCCGCTACTGCTCGCCTTGCTATTCGGGAACTTGGAACAATATTTGGATCTTTTGGTGCACCTCAATACCTGGTATCTGACAACGGTTCGCAATTTAAGTCGCGTCTCTTTCGTTCCTTTTGTTTTGATTGGGGTATTACGCATTTTACTACTACCCCTTATTACCCTAACCCCTCATTAGCGGAACGGGTCAATCGTAACCTTAAGTCCGCTTTAATTGCTTATCATCACCAGCAGCACAATTGCTGGGATAAATACTTGAAGCAACTTCAGTTTGCTTTCAATTCTGCGAGACATGAGGTTCATAAGACGACGCCATTTTCATTGTTATTTGCCTACCAACCTTCCTCTCCTTTGGCTAATTTGTGGACGTTAAATGATTTATTACCGGCTGACAATTCTCCGCATACCATTCGTACTAACTGGAAGGCTGCCTTGAATAATCTGCGTAGAGGCCATTCTATGTGAAAGCAGCGATATGATGCGTCCCGTCGTCCCACCCCATTCAAAGTGGGAGACGTTGTTAGGTGCCGAAACTATCCTCAGTCCTCGAGAGCAGATGCGTTTGCCGCCAAGTTAGCTCCTCGCTATCTTGGCCCGTTTAAGATTCTCATAATTTATAAGGGGGTGTCTGTTCTTTTGCAAGTATTGTCTTCTTCCTGCAGGCGCCGCGCTCACCTGTTGCAGCTTAAATTGTATAACTCGAGGTAGTTTGTGTCTAGGTTAACTACGGGTTTGCTTCTAGTATTCATTCTGTTGGTTCCTTGGGCTGTATGGTTAGGTCCGTGGGCTAGGGATTTTCAAGAGTCAGTCACTCGCGAGTTCCTGAATATTTTGGTGGAATTTATGATTTCCTTTTCAAGTTAGTGTGCAAGATAAATATGGTTACATGTATGGTTACCTAATTCTGAACGTTTTGCCTCATTTCCATTCGCCCTTGCTGGGGTATTTAGCTGTTGCGCAGAGCCTACCTTTGCTGTTGATCCTGTTATTTTGAGTGACCTTTTGTGTTTCTATAAATTTGGTTTCGAATTTAAATTCCTTTGTGTTTTTTTTCTTTTACTGTTAATCCTTGGGGGAAATTTTTAAATTATAATTCTATATACGTATTTATATGGTCACTTAATTTCAGTGGGTGTTAGCTTAATTAATTTGTTCTTATTGGGTTAAATTCCTTGCTTCCACACCGGTGATGCCTTACCGGTCTGCCCTGTTCACCTGCCTGTCCCCAGTTATAGTTTGTGTGGGGTCGGGGCAAGTGAATTATTATTTTAGTTGTACATAGTTGTTATAGTGTGCATTGTCTCATAGTTGTCTCCTTTTATACCATGTTTATTTCTTGTTCTATAATTGTAATGCTATATTTGCTAATTTAAAAAAAGACATGGTTTATTATGAAATTCAATATTTATTTGTATGTAAAATTCTAAATGATTTAAGATGATTTAATTTGTATTTGTAAGTTTATTTTTTATTTTGTGAGTCCCCTCTGCTGGTTTGTTTTATTATGTTTCAGATTCTATCCTTCTTGGCTTCCATCCCTTTTTCCTTCCTCGTGCTACTCTGTGTGGACACGTTCTGGACCTTCTGAGTTGTGATGTGCTGACTGCTGTGCAAGTTTCTTCTGCTCTTGTGGTGTGTGCTGCCGGGTGGTCCTACGTGGGAATTTCACCGTCGGACGCTATTTGGTTGATTAAATTACTGAAGCCTGTACCTCCTCTTCGGATCCTGACAACTTTATACATGTTTTGGCCCGCTTCAGTTTCTGCCTTAGCATTATCCGTTTGCAGTGTCGGCGTTATAAAAATACTATACTCCTGGTTAGCGGCATGTCCGCTTAATGTTGCTGCCAAAATTATGATGCAACTTTTCACCTATGACTGTTCCTGGGAGTTAGATGCTTAAGTTTTTATTATCACCTGGTTGGCTGCCCGGTTGCTACGTCGTGAGATATATACTGTTGGGGTTTGTGTCCCTCATTATGGTCTTCTCCATATGTGTTCAGTGCCAGCAACTGAAGTATGGGGTCTGTTTGTGTGGAGTTACCTTCTTCGTCTACCTACAGTGTAGCATGTTCCTTCTGTTTTCCTAGTTGTTTCCTCTTTTGGCTCTTTATTGTTCCCTTTCCTCGAGTTCCTATGAACGGTTATCCTTTTTCTTCCTCGCAAGCTCGCAGATTGGGGGGCTATTGTGCTGTTATGTGTTCGTATTATGTTTTGTAACAGTGTTATACCTCTAGCCAGTCACTTTACGTTGCTTCTTTGTTTGTCCCCTTGCTTAACTCACTCTTTGGTGTTCCTTTTGTTTTTTTCTCTCTGGTTTGCGTGCGTGGCATGTGCGTGGTGCTTACGCGGGGAGTGGTGGATTTCTGTCGCATTGCAGGGCTAGCTCTCTGCCCGGCAACAAGTCATTCGGATTGTGGAAGTTTTTTGGAATTGATTTAAGGAACTTCTTTTGTGATGTTTTGTGGATCGGCCTTATGTAAAGATAGGCTTTGTTATGAGTTTGTATCTTGGTAATGGTGGGTGAATTTTGGAACGAAAACGTAATGTGTGTTTTAGACACGAATTCGTAAAGTGACTGGCTCTTGAAATTGTTCGTATGTTTAGTGTATTTTGGTTCTTTAATTTTGTCAAAATTTAATACTAGGTTAAAATGAGTCCAGAAAGTGGATCACACTTCTATCTTATTAGCTTCTCCACCTTTATGGAGTTTAAGAGTGCATTCACCTGTAAGGCACTTAATTAGCTGTTAAAGTAAAACTCTCATTCCATCATTTGTCTTTGACTCTGAGAGAAACAGATAAAATACAGGGAAACAAAACCCCAGGAAATTCTGAAAAAATAAGTTGTTTGTACGTAGAAGGTAAAGAAATGCAAGAATCAATTCATTCTTTACACAACTTATTCAAAGTATCATAAGAATCAGGAAAATTTAATTGTAACCACAAAGCATTACTGACCTTCTAGCTGAGTTAGATTTTCAATACGTGATTTTCAGTGCAGGGTTAGTTTGAAGTTACAGAAATTATGTTGTGTTAATTATGGGAGCAGTAATTGCAGTCAAAATCCTACCATGCTGAACTTTGAAAAACTGAAAGCAGTTGTGTTGTAAAGTACATCTAGCTCGCTGGACTTTGATGCTTGCTGTTCCTAGAAGTTCTTAAAAGTCTGTTTGGGTCTTGATCACCATACTTGGCAAGTCTTTGACTAGATGAGCATAATTACTATTTGTGAGACAAATGGTTCACATAAAAAGGGGGCAAGTAATGCTTCCAAGTTCTACTGTATTTTAAAGTTTAAGAAAAGGTACCCGTTTATAAAATATTGGTCTGATGTTTATAGTGGCCTTGTTTGTTGAATTTTGTTTTTCTTAATTCTTGCTGTTTTTGAAAATTGTCTTACTGCTCTGCTCAATTGATGTTTTGGTTTGTTTACTATTTAAACCATCTTTGTTTTACAGTTATTCTTTTATGGTTGCTTTACGGTTCTGGTTATTAATGTTCGTTTATTATTATCATTAAAGTACCAAAAGATACAACTTATCATTAGTAGTGTATTTTTGAGAGTTTTGGTTTCCATCTTTTTTTTCTTTCCCCTACGGCACTCGTTAGGGTTTCTCTTTTCGCTTGGCCGGGGTTCCCTAACTTAGTCAAACCTTCTTAAGCGTCTGCATGGTTTCGCTGCCCTGTTCCAGTTTTATGTTTTGGGTGAAACAGCTGAACCATTGCAGGATTTATCAATTGAGAAATTATGAATTCTAAAGCATACAATCTTATGGTAAACAAAGATAAATCCTTCTATAATTGAAAAACCAAAAGAATATCTGTAATATGTTTGTTGATTCAATCATGTATGTTTTAAAGGGTGATGCTATATTAATTTCTTTGGTGAAATTCCATGCAATGAAGGCCAAATTCAACAATGCAAACTGCCAGTTAGTTTGGTATGGTTGGTGTTACAGTACTGTTCAATTCTGCTTGAATCATTTATTATAACCAGATATTTCATTCATAAGGAAAACATGAAAAAAAAGTTAAGCTTCATTTTGACCTTATGACCCGGGCTTAGATAACATAAAGGAATAAATATAATTTCTTTAAATAAATAAAATGTTACATAACAAAAGTTTAGTATTTTCTGCATTGGTTTAAGCACACATTACTGATTAGTTACCTGTTATCCTCAGCACTATTTTCCCACTAACCTAAATATAGCTCCTTAACATGTTAACATGTATTAATCGTGATATAAAGGGGCAAAAACTACGAGCTCTATTTTTGTATTTTTTCAGTAATCTTGTTCTCTAAACGATTACCCTCCTCTTTGGAGGACTTAAACCCCAAGGACTTACAAGTCAATGCCTTTGGTCAGCAGCCTGTTGAGGAGCAAGTAACCTCTGGATCATAGCATATCCAGGATGGTTGTCCGCTCAATGCTTGGTATGCCAGTAAAGAAGAAGGAAATGAAATGAAGAAGATTCATGGATCAAATTATCCAACCCAGCATTCGCCTAGTGACAAAGAAAAACTGTGGAAAAACCTTCGGTTAGGCTGATCAGCCCCAGGAGTTTGAACCCGGGTACCTCCCAATTATAGGCCACAGATATAACCATCTGAGCCACCCCTCTCTGTCTCTTCAGTATTCATAGCTCTTATTTTCAAACAGATTATTTAATTATTTAAATTTAAAAAGTATCAGGCTGTGCCAGATTTGGCTGAATGATCATAAACAGATCTCTGCAAGCACAGAGTATCTTCCGCTTGTTTACAAACCACAGGTGAAACATAGGAGTTAAGATACTGTCTACAAAATAGAATAACTTACTCTCTTCATTAAATACCCTTTTTAAAATGTAATAGTCATCAAAGAGTAAACTCAAAATTTTAAGCATTTGACTGTGTATCTAGGTTTAAGACACAAGCTAGATTTTTCTTCTGGTTTCCACTGTAAGAATGAGTTAGGTACCACAAATTATCAAGTACCATGCACTTGATTTACAGTCAGGCCACACATTGCATATATGTGTGAATGACCCACTGAAGGCTACATTTATCAACTGTGTTATACTTTGTCAGTTGCTGCCTTCAATTTGAGCTGTAAAGACTAAGAGTTTGTTCACTGTGCATCTCAAAAGTGAAAGTTTATTCAAGACATCTATTTTGTGTGTAAATTATTACATTAGATTATTCTTATTAGTACATTGAAATGCCTACCAAAACGTTCATACTTGAACAAATAATTACAATACATATGTAAAAATCTAACCATATACAGATTTTACAAAATACCCTTGATGGTATTGTGTGCCACATTTAATAATTTTCTCAGATGAGGCATGATTTCATTTAAATGCTTATGTTATCTCACATAACAATAGGTATTGGCACTGCTTAGTTTGGGTGATGAGGAGGGAACAAACCATATATATATGGTTATTTATTGTCAAAAATGTATTTAATAGCTCTCATTCTTATACAGCATATGGTATATAGTTTGTTCAGAAAGTTGGTAGATAGCCCTAGCCTGCAATCAGTGAATCTAGAAGGAAGAGGAAATTTCTATTGGTAGTGGTGTAACAGCCAACATAACTGTACCATGCCAACATATTGTTGCAATGTGTTGAGTAATGTTGAGATGCAGGGCTACAGTTGGCTACACATATCGCTGTTCAGTGCCCTTCTTTATGAACGTTCCTATAAAGGTGAGTTCCCAACAAATATTCCTTCCAACTAAAGCACTGGGTATTGGAGCACAGAGAATCCTCATTTAATTCATGAAGCTCTGTTGCATGATGTAAAAATCAGTGTATGGTATGCTGGAACAGCAAAATGGATAATGGGGTCCATATCTTTAAGCGAAACTGTAAACTCAGATAGCTACCGCAGAAATATTCCTGCACCTTTTTTCAAATATAGGCTAATGAGAGAGAAAATGGGTATTTTCAACAAGATTCTTCAACAGGCCCTTACTGTTTAAAACTCCTTGGAAGACATAAAGGCAGGTTTTGATGACAGGATAATTTCTGAAGGATTATGGCCCTCGCCCCACTCCCCGCATTTTTCTGTGTGCGACTTATATTTGTTGCAAAATCTAAAAATAAAGTTTTAAGGAACAATCCTCACCCCATAGACGAGCTTAAGGTTAATACAAGAACATAAATTATAAAATTATTTAAGGAGAACTAATGCATGTGCATGGAAATTTCATTCGAAGATGCTAGGAATATCTCGATGCAGATGGACACCACTTTCAACATAACTTATAATAAGATTACTACTTACTATAGTGCATGTTAGTATCACTCATGAGTAAGTAATGCAAGAGTTTTAGAATGGAAAACTCCCCAATCTAATAGACAGTGTGCAGAGTATGCATATGCGCAATCCATGGCCCAGCAATATAACGATCACACTGTATTTCTCAAGCACTATGAGAGTGAAATATAATTGTCATGTGGAATTTCTTGAGCAGATTTGTGACTGTGATCCTTTTCAACACTACGAGTTAGCAGAAATGTTCAGAAAATAAATAAAATTTATACAGTGCCATCTTATAGTCCCTACACATATCAGTAGTCTTCAGTACACTCCCAAAACGGTTGGTAACAAGCTATGGTTTAGTGTCTGTCAAGGACACAATGGCCACATTCCATGCCCAAAGCACAATCCCTATTGTAACAAGGGTTATGAATGATGGTCAATTTCAGACTGTGTCTGGCAGTGTGCAAGTGTGTTCACATTTAAGTTAAAAAATTTTCGACTGAACAGTATGTGGTTTTAGTTGAGAATGTTTCAAATATACAGAAAAGGTGAAACAAAAATTCACTGAGCAGTTTCCAAATTCCAGATTGCCATTTCAGGATACAGTTTGTGATTTAATAAATAAATTTCATGAGACTGGTTCAGTTCATAATAGTCCAAGAATTTGTAGACCTGATTATTCTTTTGGCTTGCATAATTATAATATCCAAAAATAATAGATGTACTGAAATTGGCAATAATATATTACACTAATTCAGTGACAAAACAAACTTTAGTCACAGTTTTTAACAATAAAATTAAATTTGTATGTGCTTTCAACAGAATAAGGGACATTTTCAACATCCTTTATGAATGAGTAACTTTATTATGCTTTTATTTTGTTTCCCTTTCTCTCTACTGCTATCTCTAAATTCATTCCAAACAGTCCACCACTATAACAACACAAATGCATGGAGTCAGGGTTACTAGCACATTCCCATATCTTGCTTATTCCATCACCATAGAGAGACTTAAAAAACACACTGTACTTTGATGCATTTAAGCATAACAAACTGGTGGATACATTTATGGTATGTTTAATGATCTTTTACTCTCTCCTTTAAATTTATAGGTTAGTAGCAATGGAGGAATTTAGCACTGTGACCAAGCCTATGCTTATTGCATCTACTTGAACCTCCAAGAGGAAGGATGAGGGGCAGAAGCCATAGGAAGGAAGTCAGCAAGAAACAACTTTACAGTTAAAGTGGCAACAGTCAGAAATGTTCACACCAAAGGTTCATGCTACTCTGTGGGGTGAAGTAAGGGTAGGATAAGGTTTGCTACTCATGAAAAAACAGTACTACACTATGTGGTAGTTTGCCATTGCCTTTTCCAGTCTGAGTATGAAGTGATATCATTAGACCCAAGAAATTTAGGCATGAAAAATGATGTTTTAAACATCTGAAGAAGATCACAAAGCTATTAAACTAAGCATTCAAATAGTCATTATTTTAATCACACTGTTAAGTATTTTTACATTTGAATGAGATCCTTACAAAATTATTAACAAAGCTAGTATTTATAACTAGCAACACAGCATATTATCAAGATATGCTGGAAATCTCTTAAAATTTAGGCTGTCATTTCTCTGCTACTCCATGTCAAAGACTGAAAAGGACATTGATGTTGTGGATGCAAACTTAAATTATTCATAAATTTTCATGCCAATCCTCTGGAATTTTTCTCCTTGTACCTAGACTTTTAATTGTCCAATCATAGACCTTTCAACAATCAGGAAAAAAACTTGCGATAATTTGGAACGCTAAAACCTGAAATACAAATAGAAAGCAAAACTATTCTTTCTTCTTGTTCTTCCATCCTTCCCTCTTTAACTTACCTAATTTTATGACCTCTTAATACCTTTACAAATTGAGAATTACACAGGTAAAACAAGGTTAGGCACCTTTTCAGTGTAATGTGGATATTGTGCTTATTGTGTTCTTCTCTTGTTTGGTAACAAATGTGCTTTGAAAATGCAATTAGCAACACAAAAAATTGAGACTTGAATGAACAGCGTACCTACATAAAGAGAAGTCACCTCCAAAAATAACAAGCGTATGTTAAGTCAACTGTGCCGTTTGTTAGTGAAATAAATTTGTTCTATTGATGCATTGCAGCAAAAAATAACTATTATCAAGCTCTGGCTTAGTAGTTAATTTTATGATACTGTGTACCCTAATATGATTATCAAATCCATTACAGAATGAGATACCTACTTGCATGATTAAAATAATAAGTGACACCAAAAACCAAATGACAGATCATAGTGTATGTGAATGTTTGAAGTCATGATCAAACAATCAAAAACAACTATGTGATATAGAAGGAAAGGGATGTAAACAAAAATACGTCCCATTTGTGGCTTTGTGCTTTAAGCCACATTTGTAAATGACACACAATCTGACTTTTCACATAGCTACTGTGGTACGTCTTTGTTTGAGGCACCATTCAAACTTATCAGTTAGATAGTTTTGGAACTGACAGGTGACCAAAATCTGACCCAGTATGTGTATAAAGCCCAAAATTGAAAATTTTGTAGATAGACACATTTGGAACCAAGCTGTTTATTTTAGTAGCATTCATCAGTCAGAAGTAAAATTCCTACACACCTAGCAAGAAAGAGGAAATGTTAAGGATGAATTGAGGATATGAACAAGAAGTTAAGAGTGCAGAGACATGAAGCAGACAAAGACTGTAAGTGTAAAAGATATTATTGTCTTAGTGTAATTACTACCAAGCTAATTGACTCCACAGTAAGGTGCGAGATTCACTTTCGGGAGATCCTGGTTTTGATTCCTGGGGATGGCCACTCTGACTGTGAGTTTTCCATGATTTTCGCTGATTGCAAGGTGAATACTGGAGTAGTTTTTTTCTACCACGAATTTCCTTTTCCTCATTTCCTATAATTTTGCTTCCCGTTTCATGTTTCGGGTAGAGTTATGGCTGTGCAGTGTCTGTCGGTGTCGAACAGATGGCACAAATACTTGTTCCCTGGAAAGTTCTTTATGGTAGCCTTCTCTGAGCCGCCTAAGGTGGATAGAGTTCTCTCCGATTCCGTCATAGGGAAGCCTTCTCTGAGCATCCCGCCGGTGTGACCGGGTCCTCAAGCTTGGAATCGCAAGGGACCTCTGCGCATCTCTGTCGGCCGACCTACAGCCTCCTTCACGTCATCCGTTCCTCGTAGGGGTGGTAAGCACAAAAGAGCTTATTTGGGTAGAGGTGCGAGGTGTCCCCTGGTCACATCATATCATAGTGTAATTGCTGCAGATGAACGATCTCTAATGTACTACAATCATGCAATGAACACAGGTCTCATCTGGCAGGGTTAATAAGTGTGTTACCCATTTAAAAGTGCCGGCCTCATAAGTGTGAAGATGAAGCTAATTTACGCAATTCTTTCCAATATAAGATACGCATAAAAGGAGTGACATGTTTCAGGAAATTCAAGTATGTCTAAAGGCATTTGTGTCTTTCCATGGAGAAAACTTTCTGTTCCACAGGAAGGAAAGTAACCCAGCATTGTTATAAAAATAAATCGAATTTATCTGTTGTACAACTGTTTAATAAAAAAATATTTAAGACTTGGGAGATACTGTTTTGGGATTTAATTATTTCATTCTTCCCATTTACCAAGTGGTCCAACAATGCCATTCCAGTCAACAACGGTATGGCTTAGGACTTCAAATACCGTACGGGATGGCTCAGGTGTCCACATCTGTGGCTTGCATTCGGGAGATCCCGTGTTGATCCCCAGCAACCGCCCACTCTGACCCATGGGATTGTTCAGGGGTTTCTCCGGGTCGTCAAGCAAATGCTGGAGTGGTTTCTTTCAGCCCCCGAATATCCTGCCCATCCATTTCGTTCCATTCATCATTTCATTTCTCCTTTGCCTTTTGTAGGGTCCCAAGGGTCGGCGATGGTGTTTCGGTGCAGCGTGGCAGGGGAAAATGATGCTCCTTGTGAACTCTCTCCGTCCCTCGGCTTTCGGCTGGCTGCCGAAGTATCTCAACCCCCCTGAGGGACGTTGGAAACCCTCTGTGTGGGACGGGGTTTCCGATCTGTCTGTTCGTCTGCCGGGGTGTCTAGATCTGGAAAGTTTGGGACCCTGTCATAGTATACCGTGGCTCCTCGATCCAGCCGCTCGGCATCTCCACTCGTCTCATCCTTCTTCCCGGGGACGCCACTCGTGGGGGTAGGTACAATATCTCCTCTGCATCGGTGCCGAGTCCCCTCCGTTAAGGAAGATAAGACTTGAGATTCTCAGTTCAATTTACTTATAACTTATGAAAATGTGATAAACATTTTAGAAATGCTTAATTTATTCTTTCTAAGGTTTCGAGCTTTAAAATACCCTCCTGAAAATGTTAGTGTGAGTGACCTACTTTATTCTTCCCGTGTGGTTTTCACTACTTACCCTTAGCATAATTTTGAGGTGGTTTAACTTGACCTGTTTTCCCCCCACAAACAACAAAGCACGTCTTTCCCGTCTTGAAATGCGGCCTTTGTAATTCATCATCCTGGAACAACTTAAGTAAGGTTGCAAAAACTTACCTTTTCACTTTGCTTGACTTTACTCCTTATGCAATGCAACTGAACACAATAGGAATAATGAATCACGCGGTGAGAAACATAAACTAAGAACCGAGTGCCATCGTTGTGGCATTCAAATGTTGATTATAGTGTTAATTATTGGTGCCAGAAGCACTGTGGCATTTGAAAAACACGTCTTTCTGGCGGCTCTAGACAAAAACGCATTAAAACAGGCGTCAAACAAACATTTTGCACATTTTAGTTGTATAATCACTTCCTATATGCTGTTCTATGCCACAATGATTTTAAACAGGCGTAAACTACCCTTTAGACTATTTTAGACAGTAGCTATCAAGTGCAGTCAGTAGGCATAGTTTTTCATGAACAATAAATTTCTGCAAATAATATTCATGTCCCCCTAAGCGAATTAAATGTGTATTTGCATTAAAATCCGAGGTCTGGGTATTACATACGAGTACACCCAATACTGATCACAGAATGGAATATTTTCCACGCTGAAAAGTCCTCGCCCCGTGCGATTATCGAAACCGGATCCGTGTGCATACCAGATAGAAGTACTAATCACTGCGATTGTATTTTGTGAAAATCTAATTGGCAGTACATCCTTTGCACTGAATAAAAATTTAGAGACATCATATATAGAGAGAAAAAGGTTTGCCATATATTTATTATTATTATTATTATTATTATTATTATTATTATTATTATTATTATTATTATTATTATTATTTGCCATGTATAAGCACCCTATTCTGTTCTATTTGTGTATGACATGGGATACAGCCTTGGACCTGGCCTACATTTTAATATTAAGAGCTAGAGTGAAATATCCACGGTTAACATTTTTAAAATTCACAAAACTTATCTGCTACAACATCTTCTATTGTTTTTTTTTTCGTATTAAAATGTCTGCATTTAGTTCTGATGCTTTCATTGTAAGTTTAGCCACATTTAGCATTACACTTCTGTGAAAAACCTGCAAATATTATGCTATAACATATGTTTTAGACTGAATGCTTGATTTATGGTTACGTTTATTCCTTAGCGAATTATTTGTAACACTTTACCTGTGAAGGATTATCGTCTAATGCTCTTCTAGCTGCGTCTATAAGATTAATTGCCGGCAAACTCATGTTATGAACTACATTATGAAAATAACAATTCTCGTAATAATTTAAGTAAGCTTCTGCAAACATCTATTCCAACAGGAAGACTTACTTTTGACAGTTTACGTTGATTTTAAGAAATAGCTCCAATCGATACGGTTATGAGAGTGGCAAATTCCTCAGCCCTTGTTAAATTAAACAAAGTTGAGTTGTAGTGCATGCATAGATAATAAGGGTCTGTAGAAGTTTAGGATTTGTGATATTATTAAGTTAGTAGGAAGATGTCTAGCTGACGGTAATATAATCCATAATTAAATCTAGAATTTATCACAAATTGTACGTTAAAATGTTTATTAAGCTTATCCCATATTTGCCATACTATGAAAACGACTAATGGATTCTTAAAGTGGTTTCTAAATGCATATTAATCATTTATGTGGAAAAAATGAACATAACTTCATAATTCTTAATGTTAGTCAGGTTAAATTATTCAGACTCTTTTTAATTTAGTGCAGCTTATTTATACTTTACGTACTTGTCTCCTCCCCTGCCAATCATTTTTGGTTGAGGTCTGTTTCCTTCTTCCTCCAACTCTTATGTTACACGTTTAACTGTGTTGGAGAAACACGAAGCAAGTTGGAAGGCTGAGGGCAGCCCGAAGGCGAGTTGTTAAGTGTACCTACCCTTGTTAGGGCTTAACAACATGTAGGTAGTATAAGGTTATTGCAGGGTGGCGGTTGAGAAATAAGGTTGTGGGGGTGAAAAGAGGTAGCAGTGAAGCTCCTCGATGACTGCAGGTCAAGGTGCAACGGCCCTAGTGCACTGCTGGTGGAAGATGTTCAAAAATTGTTTTTGGATTAATTTTGAATTTATCAAGCATCTCATGATAGGACTATATAGGAGCTCAGGTTTTGCTGCTGGTTAGAGTAGCCCCTAGGTTACCGGGGGGCCGTAAGCCATGCGGGGAAGCCGGTGACGCCTCAAGCGGCGTTCCCTGGGGTTATAGTCCCCTAGAAACCGAACGAGGGCACTCCGATGGAATGGCAGCTGCTCGTAAAATTTTGCGGCCCGGCGCCTAATTTCATCCTCCACGTATGGAAGAGATGAGACTTCGTGAAGTAGCCTCACGAGGAAAGCGCAGCATGCAGAATAGATGGCCCGGAGGCCCTATTCTGCACCCGCTGCAATCGGAGCAGACTGGAGTCTGCGGCCATGCCCCAGATCTCTCAGCCGTACAGTAGGACGGGGACTATTAGTGCTCTGAATAGGCGCAACTTAAGCGGTGTCGGCATCCCGAGCCCCAGGATGGGGTCAAAGGAGGCCGTAGCCCCCATGGCCCGACGCGAGAGGTCCTCAATGTGACTCTCGAAAGTTAGTCGCCTGTCTAACTGAACACCTAGGTAAGTGATTTATTTTCCCACTCTATCCTACGTCAGAAGTAGGTAAATGAGGGGAGGTTTCCGGGGAAGCGGCGCTTTGTGAAAAGAATGACGTGGCTTTTCTCCGGATTGATGGACAATCGCCAACGCCTGTACTACTCTTGGATGAGGCGGAGGTGTCGCTGTATGGGATTGAAGGCTCTGCGTGAGTTTCTATTTGTGCAGTATAGCAGTACGTCATCAGCATATTGAACTATATTGATGTGCTGCTCTGCTGGTATGTCGGCCACATACACGCTAAAGAGCGTGGGGAATAGTACAGGACCTTCGGGGACTCCGCCTCGTATTAGCCTGTGTGTAGAATTGTTTCCCGCAACTGATACAACAAAAGATCTCTGTTTTAGGTAAGAGTGTAGTAGGTGTATATAGTGTGATGGTAGTTCCAGCTGAATGAACTTGTAAATGAGACCCGCATGCCAGGTTGTGGAGAAGGCCTTCTCGACGTCCAGAGACACCGCAGCAGTGAAGGCCCTGTCCTGGAAACGCAGGGCAGCGGCCTCCACCACCCGCAGGAGCTGCTGGGGCGCCGAGTGCCCAGGACGGAACCCGAACTGATGGCCAGGGATGGCGTGAATGTCACTCAGTACAGGGGACAAGCGGGCAAGAACTAGCCTCTCGAAGACCTTCGAGAGGACTGACAGGAGGCTGATGGAGCGGTAGTTGAAAGGGTGAACCGGGTCTTTCCCCGGCTTCAAGATGCAGATCACCCTTGCCTCTCTCCACTCGCGTAGGAAGTGACATAAGGCGAGACACATATTGAAGACCTTGGTGAGAAAGAGAACGGCCCGGGAGGGAAGGCGATGGATCATCGCGGATGTGAGCCCGTCAGGTCCTGCGGCGTTTTTGTTGTTGAGACGCCGGAGTACGCCTTGGACTTCGCTTGGTTACATGGCAGGAGGCCGAGTTGCCTCGTCCAGAGGACGCCGACAGAATCGACGAACCTCTTAGCGGACGTGCTCGGAGAAGGCGTCGTCCTGGGGTTCGTCTCGGGGCCTCATGGTCCGTTGGAGAAACAGATATCACTCCAAGTAATAAATACACGTGCAACAATCAACCGTGCAGGACTGCCAACAAAACGCCCGTACAGCGTAGTTTAGGTAAAAAGCATTATCAAACATACATTAACTACCTTTACAATTGAAACGTCTCACTAACAACTTCCAATTATATTTTCCTGCTAATATGTTTGTGCTGTATATAAATAACTTTACGAAAAGCTTTACTTTCTCCAAAATATGTACATTTTGAAGTACTGTACAAACGGTTATGAAACCATAAGCTCACTACGCTATAACAACTTGCTTTAATAATTAGCACAAATATGTTTAAATACCAATGGTATTTGCACTTAATAATGTAACACTAGGTGCAGAGCCGTGTTTTGTTGTTATTAACGATAAACGCGAAAAATAATTTATAACTTGGACTAGAAGTGTATATATGTTTCACAATAAATGCAGACGATGTAAACCCATAATTATTGAGCGAATTTTCACAACTTTCTCGTTTTCTCGCGAAATACTTAATTTGCGCGGTAAACACGAAAATTGTCATACGACGATATAAAGCTAATCAAAGCGCTCAATTTCCTTTCTGAGCCATAAAAACTAACTGCAAAATCTGACAATGATCTCCATTTGGTAAATATTATGTTTGAGCCACTGCCTGAATTTCAGAGTGAAAATAATGTGTACTTTTATGTTATATTGAATTCTGTAACTGTGTCCGAAATTTGTATCCAAATTGTAATGAACTTGATGCATTACATGCTCTGTTGACATTTAGAGCTAAAGGTAACCAATTTCATAGATTTGGTGAGATACCTGTTGAAGCCTTATACCATCATTGCGGACAATGAAAGATTCCTTTCGCACTGTAATTCAATAGTTACTGACGAGATCTCAATGGCCCGAAAACATCCTAACCTATATGTTGCAATTTAGTGTCATGGATTAAACCTTGGGCTAAATAATATTTCATTTAATATTTCCTACCTAACATTATTATCCTTTTTAAAATAACTTGCATCTCTGGAAACCTTGCATAAACTACCGGTGGTATTAATAATTAAATTTCACTGAAGAATATATAATTTTCTATTGTGTAAGAAAAGTTAATATTTTTATTCAAATGAATTTCAAAGTCCGTTATTATACGACTCACGCATATATTTTGTTTTTATTCTTGTCTCGAAACTTTGTTGTATTATTAGCACGAAAATGCGAAAATTTAAAAATTAAACGCGAATTCTTAACGTTATCACCAATAAAACCCGCCCCTGACTATAAGTAACCGAGAGAGAGGGATCCACGGTAACGTGTGAGGTTCGCATTCATGGGATCCTGTGTCCGAATAACGTCGCTGCTGCCACTCTGGTCATGGATTATTTCGTGATTTCCCTAGATCGGTAGGCGATTGCTGGGTTAGTTTCCCTTCTACCACGAATTCCGCGCCCATAATTTCCTATCTCCATCATTTCCTTTGATTTTTTCATGACTATAGGACCAGGCGACGGCGGTTGGTATGTTGCGGTTGGACGGTAGATGAAAGATTTTCCCCTGCACTTGGCGGGACTGCTGGAACCCCCTGCTTTCCGGGGAGCTGTCTCGTCTATTTCCGAGACCCCCGAAGTCCGGGGGGCTAAGGTAGGGTAACCGGTGCCAGGATTAGTGTTATGTTGGAATCGCTAGGAACCCAGTCCTTGCTAGCGCACACTGTCGTCCGGATCTGGTCACCTTTGGATCTCTCCTTTAACCCTTTCCTCCGAGGGGTCACGTTGGAAGCACAAAGGGCGCACTATGGCCTACGTGCAGCGCTATGCTCCAGTTACTAGTGTCCCCTCCGTCTGACTACTCCTTACACTATGAGTGTGATGATAAGATAATCTAGAGTTTAAGTACCTATGATGTCAGCAATTTCACTTTACAAAGCATTTTTTCTACAACTGCATGAAAGATGGAAGGAAAATTCTCATGAACTTTTCGATTTACAGCTGAGTGGAAGAATCTGATGTGTTGCATTCACATGACCTTCTCTATCCTCCATCGTTTATTAGGGGGTATACAAATTATCCTTACGGAAGTTTATTTTCCTATCTACCTCATTTTAATCCAGATAAACCTTTGCAGAAATAGCGACATTACACATTTCATTATAGATACAAAGGGAATAGCGATATTAAACTATTTTAGTACTGGACGCTATATGCTGGCCTTGCCGCTTTCCCGCAAGATGGCGCCGGCAACAGATGTTATGTATAGAAGCTCCTAAGAAATTAAAAGAACTAAAGTAGAAAAATGTAAATTCTGTGCTAAAAGAGTGCTTAAAGGTATAAAGTGTGATATATGTTTCTTTTGGTTCCATGATAAATGTGCAAATATCAACATGGCCAACATAAAGACTGAAGATATGTGGATGTGCAACACGTTTTTGAAATCGTGTATACAAACGCGCAGCAGAACTAAATATTTTCCGGTCGATTGCAGTGTAATGCTGCAAAAAGAAAGCAATGCTGAAATCAAAAGTAATAATGAAGTAGCTAGTAATAAAGGCGACATCCCAACAAATACGAAAACCGAGAAAAGGAAATTAAATAATCCATCTAATGAATTCCGAGCATCTCGTGACGCGGAAGCCATATCATCACTACAAGCTGTTATATATGTACTAAACAGAGATCTGGAACACAGCCAGGATGAAATAAAAACATTAAGGAAGGAAAACCAGTAGCTCAAAACAAAAGTGGTAGAATTGTAAAACCAAAACGTGCAGGATGAAGATGGAAGTTTATGGATGAAAGTGACCGCCAGAAATCAGCCAAGGCAGTGAAATAGGTTGCGGGTCCAGGAAAGCAATCACAGAACTCCACAGTGCTGACCAGTAATAGGTTTGAAGCTATACAACCCTTGGAGAATGAAAAAGAAAGTTATAGTGAGAAGAATAAAAATACCAGGATCGTGTGGCGACGATATAACCCCAAGAAACAACAGAAGCCAAGGAAAATAGTGAACAAAAGGTGTTACTGATAGGTGACTCGATAATAAAGCATGTGCAAATAAAGTGCAAAGTGGGTCTACAGAGGCATAAATGCCCAACAGATGTGTAAAAAGCTTAGTGAACTAAGTGAAAGTGATGTTCCACATGATGCAAAAGTAGTAGTCTTGCATGATGGCACAAATGACTTGAAATCAACAACCAGTCCAAATGAGGTAATGGGTGAGGTATATGATCTAATAAGAATGGCCAAAACAAAGTTCCCATACACTGCCATAGCAGTAAATAGCATTGTGAAAAGGAGAGAATTCCCTATGGTATGCAAAACGTGTACATCATAACATAAGATGGGCATGTAGTGCACTCAAAGCAACATTTGTGAATGTAGATAACAGACTAGATCACACATGTGTAGGAAAGGATGACTTGCATCTGAATTTTAAGGGATCCTACTTGCTCGGCAAAGCTACTGACAAAGTAGTTGTATTATATGTAAAGATCCGTTAAACTAGAGGCCGTGCCAGAAGGTGCAAAATATAAAGCAATTAGGATTAGTAAAAATGAAAATATAGACAATTAAAATCATGGCCTAAATACACTTACCAACATCCATTGGTATAAGCTTAATGTAAAAAAGAAACTGCAAAGTGAAAGGGAAAGTATACTTGCACTTAAATATTCAAAGTGTAAGATCAAAAATAGAGGGTTTGCAATTATTTTAGATGAAACTAAAGACCTAAACATCAGCATTATCTGCCTAAATGAACATTGGCTTGCCAAGGAGGAGTTGAATATCTTAGAGAAGTTAAATGATTATATCTTAGTTGACCATTACTCTAGGTAATCAGCCAGGCATGGGGGTTCATATATTATAATAAACAAAATGTTGAATACAGAGATTAAAATGAGGCATGATCTCAAGATCTTCAAAGAAGATTACTTCTTTGAAGAGTCTGCCATGAATTAATTGATTATAATACTATAGTTATCTCACTGTATAAGGTACCGTATCATCATACAGTAGAAACATTCTTGCATAAATTAGATGGCTTATTGGGTAAGCTAGCTAAGGAAAGATATAAAACGATTATAATAGCCACAGATTGGAACATAGATGTGCTGAGTGAAAAAAACAGTCAGACAAAAAATGCAATTGGCATACTCAAAAGACACAATTTCACTTACAATGTAAAAGAACCCACACGAGTAACCAGTACATCATCCACCTTTTAAGACAATCTAATTACTAATTCATCTTGCAACTTAAATAAATATTTTTTGTAGACACAGGATTATCAGATCCTACAGGATTGCTTACTAACCTAACAAAAACCAAGGTTACAAAAAGTATAGGCAAGTAGAAAACAGTAAAAAGTTTTAATGAGCAAAATATCTCTGAATTTAAAAAATGCTGGCAAACAAAATCTGCCCTTTTAGTAATTTAAAAGCTGTCGATGAAAACTACAAGGATTTTTAAGAGAATTTCTAATCATATTTAACCATTGTTTTCCAAAGAATACACATAAACAAGTATTAAAAGGCTTTAATTTAGATTGGTGCATACACAGTATATGGGTATCTAGTAAAAGAAAGAGAATATTACATAGAGAGATGAAAACAACTGGAGTTTATAAAAAAGTAATAAAGCACGCCAAATACATGTCAATAGAAAATTATATAAAAAAATCTAACAATACCACTAAGGCAACTTGGAACATAATAAAAAACGAATTAGGAAAACACAAAAATTCGAATCAAATTAATCCAAGTAGTATCTTAATGAATAATATTAATAACAATAATAGACTGGAGGAGCTGAACAATTATTTTACTAACGCAGCAAACCTGATCCAAGATACTCCCCCTTTGGTACCTCAAGCAAGTCAAAAAATGAGACTAAATAATTTGTTTATATCATCTGAATTTAATTTAGGGATAGTTTTGCCGTTAGAAGTAAAAAATTAATATCCGCTACAAAAGGGAAAATGCCAAAAGGGTGGGATGAGATCCCACTAAAATGGTAAAAATCGCAAAAGACGAGCTAAGTGAGCCACTTGCATGGACATATAGCCAGTCACTCATTATGAGAGTTTTTCCAGAAATCATGAAATACGCTATAATACATCCAGTTCATAAAAGCGGGGTAAACACACTAAAAAAACTATCACCCAATTTCTGTACTTTTAGTTTCGCAATCATTTTAGAAAAAATATTTCACTTAAGACTATTAGACTACCTAGAAAATGAAAAAAAAAATCTTACAGGGTGTCAGCATGGATTCAGAAAAAAATGCTTCAACCACCTCGTATCTCATAGATATTGTCAACAAAATTTCAAAAGATCTGGATGATAAAGCACAAACTGCGGTTTTAGTTTGCGACATATCCAAAGCGTCTGACTGTGTAAACCACGAAATCCTTATTAGAAAACTATATCGATATGGTATAAGAAATATTAATTTAGAATGGTTCAAATCATATTTAATCGACCGAAAACAAAAAGTAATATGTGAGGATAAAACAGGTCCCAAACATTCAAATTGGAAACAAATCAGAAATGGAGTACCATAAGGTTCCGTACTAGATTCTCTGCTTTACATAATATATACAAATGACCTGCTACTCATTGTCTGTGGATACCCAATATTTTATGCTGATGATATTACAATTATCCTAAATGGATTAAATTTTGACGATTTAAAACTAACCTTAACCAAGTCATAAAACAATTGGTTACATGGTTAACATGTAATGGCTTGAAGCTAAATAAAATTAAAACTGAAATCTTACAATTAAAATCATCTGTTGATAATAACACACAAAAAAACTGACTAACAACCTCAAATAAAGATGATGCAAAACAGCTAGGACTAATCCTAGATGACTGCTTAAAATGGACAAGCCAATTGAACCATATAGAAAAAAAGTTAAATAACACATACTTCAACATGTCCTGTTTGGCACAAATAACCAACCTACAAACAAGGAAAATAATATATTTCAGTTATTTTCACTCTATTCTCTCATGTGGAATAACTATTTGGGGAAATGCAACGAATTGCGATAGAATTTTTCGTATCCAAAAGAAAATCACAAGAATAATGACCCACTCAAACTAGAGATTCATGCAGACCAATGTTCAAAAAATTAAAAATTCTCACTCAACCTTCCCTTTATCTATATAACCTAGTTCTGTATGCTAGAAACAAGTATAATAAACTTTTAAATAGTCAACATCAACATGCCTACAATACAAGAGGCAATGAAAACGTAAAGTACCCAGCACATAGGCTCACATTACTGGAAAAATGTCCGTACTATATGGAAATAAAAACATACAATAAATTGCCACAATCAATTAGAGGTATTCAAAATCTAAATAATTTCAAAGTAGCTGTAAAAAATATATTTATTAGTAAAGCATACTATAATGTTAATGAATATGTGGACGATGATTTGTAAACTATATTGTATTATTTGTTTCCTGGTTCAACAATGTACATGTGTAATCACTTAGTAAGCTAAGCTTGACGTGCCACCAACTTACAGAGCATTTGCTCTCAATTGTAATGTGATGATTAAAGTATTATTATTGTTGTTGTTGTTGTTGTTGTAACTCCATTCTCTTACCATGACATCGCGAGAAACAACTGAAAATCGACAGGACTTAAAAGAATTATTACACAGTATTCAACAATTCGAACCCTTAATAACGGATATTTCAGAAATTGCTGATGCTACAAAAAAGTTATGTGAAATAAATTGTTTGTGTTAAACGGATCTACATTTTTTCTGTAGTACGTCTTCGTCTATCGCTTAACATTTACCGGTTATACAACCTATAAATTACCTTCTGATTGAAGAGGACTTCTCAAGTTATTCCAAGAAAATTCAAGATACACATTTTATTTGTCATCTAAATATCTTTAATATATGGTATTTTATTCAAAATCGTTAGAGCCATTTTTCAAAAAAGAAATCGAAAATGTGTTCCATGTAAAGGGTAGATTTGGGTGGAGGATTTTGTTAAAAATCTTCGAGTCACATCTTTGGAAGGCACTGGACTTAAATACCAAGTTGGTATTTAAATTTATTTTATTTAAATAAATTGGTATTTAACCAAAACTTAATTTTTGAGTCATGGTGCTCAGAGACACACACAGACATTTTTCTGAAAACGTTTTTTTGGATTCAGGGGGCTCAAAACATATATTTACAGTGAAATCTCGATATCGAGTTTTTGGGTGGAATGCAATATCTTCTCTACCTACCATGTAGTTGGTAGAGAGAGTAAATAAGTAGTCCATATAGTAATAGAACGACGTTCGTTGGTAAAGAAATGTATGGCTTCAACTTTTTGAAACGTCATCCCTCTATCTCTCCTCTTACAAACTCTAGCCACTTGATTAACAAGTTTCTTATATCATCCTGAAAGATAGGCAGAGAGTGTCACTGTCAATGAGTCGTTTATGTTCTTGTTAGCTGAGTACCGTTTGATTAATAATTATCATCGGGCATAGGAATAGTTAAGCAGTTGCACTCAAGCAAAGCCTGCAAAACAACAAAGGCGGGCAGGTAAACACCTGTCTGAGTGCTGTCTGCAGGTGCCAAAAGACTGCACGAGGTTTGGGAGTGGTTTGTTCTCTCCGACCACCCTGCTTATAGTCCGGTGACAGTTCGTTCAACTTTAGTTCCTTCCTTACTGGCTTTAGTGCTTGAAAGTTCCTATGCCTGATTATGATAAAGGTGTAGGTATTACGGTGGTACTCCATGTAAATAACGACGCCTTTTAACTGCCATTCTGGTGATGATAAATAAAAACAAATTATTTATGGATGCTCTTTAACCGCTCTGGTTCTCAGTGTGCCATTCATTACTGGGCGTGAAAAACCGGAAATTTTTCTCAGAGGCCTCTTTATCATGCTGGAGGTTATTTTACGTTCCGTAAATATATGACACGGACCGTCGGCTTTACTTCTCTTCTGAAGGAAGCCATGCTAAGGATTTTTACGCCCGAGAAAATCCGTCGCCCTCCCGGGCTTCAATCCGCGACTTCGGGAACTAGTGGTTAGCATGGTACCCATACACGACTGAGGACGACTAACTGATGTTGATGATGATAAACATTTCATCATTTGAAATTTATAGATACATAGAGAAAATAGCATTTTTCTTCAAAACCTTTCCACCAGCAGAATTCGGTTCTTCGATTTAAGTCTAAATTTATCAACCCTGGCACCAGCCTCTGGTCGCTTTTGGGCAGGCGCTCCTTGGGGTATCGCCCAGAGCCTCGAGGTCCAGTGGATAGGGCTCGGTCGAAGTTGGAGACCTTCAATCTGGAAACGTTAAGGATTCCGTCCGTACTTACGCCCGGCTCAGGTCGCCCTTCAGGTCTCGCCCCTCATCCCTCCCTCCCAAGGGTCACGGTAAAAGCACAAAGAGTCCGGTGGCCTGCTTACGGTGCTCTGCTCCGGCTTCAACGGCGCTTTTCATTCGCCAGTACCTTTACCTTTTAACAACCCTGGCATTACTACCTTTATATCCCTATTCGATGCTGGCAATAAGATTAGACTTATTTTTCATATTGACACTGGGCGGGTTGGTGGGTGAGTGGGTTGGAAGGAGGAGCTCGTGGTTGAGAGTTACTTGATTCCTCTCTTTTAACTCAGTAGCGACATGTATGTACAGAGCCTTTGTTTGGACGCAGGGCCGGCCTAAAGGGAACTCTCTTGGTCCCTGGAAACACTGTTTGCCGGCGGAGTCCGATATTCATAGACCCCTAGCTTAATGGCTTTTTCATGCAAACTATAACTATAATAACCACGTACTTTCGTCATAGAAGAGGTTGGGAGTTACATCCTTTTGCCACCACACAGATCCCACACCTTCTAGCATTTGCTTTAACACTCACTAACTCTTCATGGCCATGTAAATAAAACTATATTGAGTGGAATGGCGCAGGCGGTAACGTATGTGTCCCGCATTTGGGAGGTCCGTGTTCGATCCCCGGCGACCGCCCACTATGACTCATGGTGTTTTTCCGGGGTTGTTCCAGGTCGTCGGGCGAATGCTAGTGGTTTCCTTCATCCCCCGAATTTCCTGTTCCTGCACTTTGTTCCATTTATCATTTCATTCATCCTTCTCCCCGTTTGATCTATTTCGCGGCTGAAAGTGTCGGCGATGGTGTTTTGGTTCGCGTGGCAGGGATAAAGGATGCTCTCTGTGAATTTCCTCGTCCCTCGGAATTCGGCTGGTTGCCGCGGTATAACCTCCTGGAGGGGTTGGATTCTGTGTGGGTGAGGTTCCCGTCTGCCTGCCTGACTGTCTGGGCGTTTATATCTGGAAGCTATAGAGATCCTGTTATTTCTGTGCCGTCACTCCTGCTTCCGGCCACCCGGTATCTCCCTTCACCAGATTCCTAGCTCCCACGGACGCTCCCCCTTGTGACTTCGGTACAATATCCTCATTTCTGGATCGGTGTCGAATCCCCTCCGCTTCACAATCCATTTCAATCCAAATAAAACTATGCTTCGTCCGTAAAAATATTAAACACAAGTCAATGGAGCGATCATTGACATTATCCAACATCCAACTGCAGAAATTAACTCTAATCACATTATCGCATGGTTGCAGTTCCTGAACTACATTTAGCTTATAGGGCTTTAATTTTAAAAGTTTAGTGCCATTACAGGCCGAGCAGTTTCTTAGAGATTTCTTTGAACTTAGTTCTAACTTTTCTCCGATGTCATCAAGTCTTTCCTCTGGGAGAACACGGTGATTTAATTTGCATTTCTTGTCAGGAATGGATCGTGCTTCTTCAAATATGTTTACAAGATTACGAACCGTTTCTCTGTGAGGTTGCAAATCTCTATAAATTGCCGTCTCAATTCTCCACAAGAGTTTGTTGTCATATAGGAATCATACATGAAAAGTCTGTATGCTAAGGTATAAGGACTTTTTGGCATTATAACAGCACCAACACACTGTAACACTGAAACATGTGTCTCACAACGTATCAACCTCTGTGTAGCAAAGATATCGTATCAACTGATTAGGCAGCACACGGAGAGGAAGGAAATGCAGGATAACTGGAACTGGTTAGCGCAGTGCAGGGTAAACAATTTCCTCTAATATGGCCACGCGTAGAAACGAAGGCGCTGTACTTCTGTTGCTGTTTCAGGATTGTTGTGGGTTTCTCCTGTCAAATAAGTATTATTCATTTCACGTTTCAAATTACTGCTTATTTTAGTATTGTTGCTTTTCTCGTCACCATTCTGCGCTCCAACTCCAAATTATACTTATCTTATGTTATCCATTTGAGCGTCACAGATACATGTCAAGCCGCGTGATAGTTTTTGGAGAGTGATTTTGCTAAGAAAGCTATGCGCTCGCCGTACTACAAGATTTCATAATGAGTTTTACCCACTGATTACGCGGTAACTTATTTCTGAATCGTTTATGGTAAGCTTTCAAGTTTCCTTTAGTTTTCATTGACTTAAGGTAGTAAGATCGTTTTACTCATTTTAGAATGTTCCTGCGAGAAAAACAACATCTGCTGAGGTTTTCCATTCAACCAAGACGGCTCGAACATTCACCTTAGCTGTCAGTGGAGCACACATGAAAGCGAGTGAGTGTAGGTTGTGTAGTAGCATTGCTCTGAGTCACGTGGCCTGCCAGCGCATAGCGAGCGAGAATGAAATAAAGAGATAGTACACTGTCTATCTTTGTTTGTCTCTCTCTTTCTCTCTCTGCGCAATGCCTTTCGCCCACCCGCCTTCGTGAGTGCTATCGGCTATAGGAACCTATATGTAGACATATTTATTGTACCTTCAGAATGCACCGAGATCCTTAATTGTTAAACAAAAGATTTAACGTAGATGTGCTCTGAGTGGAGGAAACTCGAGGGATAGCTACCAAAGTATTTACTGTACATCCGGGTTCTACAGTACTTGTCCATAAATAAAACTGTTTGAAGAACATGATGAAATGATATAACAAATATGACACGGATATTTATATATGAGCCATTAGGTTCTTCATATTTTCCTCATATCACAAACTTTGCAAAAGCTTCAATGTGCTATCATAGGCTGTTGATTGTAACATGGGTACAGGTCATTAATAGATTGTTAATAATAATAATAATAATAATAATAATAATAATAATACCACTTCATTATTCTGTGTTACAGTATTCCTTCTAAACCACCGAGCTAGGTGGTGCCGATGTAACGTGTGCGACTCGCATTTAGGATGTCCCGGGTTTGATCATCAGAGACCGCCCACTCTGACCAATGTGTTTTTCGTGGTTTCCGCAGATGGGGTGACGAAAGTCGGGGTGGTTCATCTTCTACATGACTTTCCTGCCCCTCATTTCCTGTACCCATCATCTTCCTTGTCATCTGTTTCAGGGTTGCAGGACCAGGCGAAGGATTTCAGCGGGTTGCGTCTGTGCAGTGGCTGTGCGCTCTGTAGAGGTTCCTTCCCCAGCGTCTTTCCGGAACTGACCAGTTAGAACCCGCCTCGGGTGCTCTCGTGCGGGCGCCCCTTTAGGGAACCCCCGGAAGTTAGTTGCTTGTGGGCGGGCCCGTGCGGCGTCGGATGTGTTGCATCTGGAAACGTTAGGGACCCCGTCCGTGCTTGCTCCCTTCAGCACCCGGATCGGTTGGCCTTTCGGGTCTCTCATCTCATCTCTCCTTCCCAGGGGTCACTGTAGAAGCAAAAAGGTTCGTTGTGGCCTACTTGCGGTTCTCTGTCCCCTTTTCAGAGAGTCTTCAAAAATTGATTCTTTTATTCGCGTGACGTTACTCGCGATACATTTTTAGTGTAAATAATATCAAATTTAATAATATGGACTTGCTTGCATGAATGATATGAAAAACAAAACGCAAATGTTCGTTTATCATAAATCAGTTTTGTTACTAGCTTCTTTACCGAGACCGCATGACAGTTAAACCTGGACCAACTTAAACACGAAACAACGAATATTTTGAAAAACGGCTTATGCTGCAAAAAACTTATTTTATATACCTATATTGTATACTTCAATAGGCTCTATATGTTTGTGAAGTAAGATTTTTTCCATCTCTTATGGTTTGTCAGTTAGGCAAAATTATAGAAAATTAATTGAGAAAGAAGAAGACTACATAGGATGTTCAGAGAAAATTCGCAACATGCATTTTGTCAATCATGTGAGTATATTAAACATATAGCATTTTAATCAAAATCGTTATAGCTGAGTTCGGAGAGATGAAAAATGACGAACGTTTTCCATAAAGGGAAGTTTTGGGGTTGGGATTCGTCTAAAACCTTCGCCTGATATCTTAAATAATGTCTGACTCAAACATAAAGTTTGGTGTGTACCTGATTTTGTTTTGGGGTTAATCTGTTCAGGTACACAAATTCGCACAAACCTATTTCTAAAAATTTGGGGGGCAGGAGTCTTCAGAGCGCGTGTTTCTGGTGAACCAACGATATTGAATATTAGGTGGAATAAAATACTTCCTCTAGCTACTATAGCATGGTGTAATAGAAAATAAAAATGTACCGAAAGAAATGTTTGTAACGCTCTCCATGTGGCCTATGACATTCGGGGATACTTCATTCCACCAGGTGGTGACCGGACTCATTTCTGTGGTAGAGACACCCGGCGGCTGAATCCGTTGCCTCCGATGATAGGGTGATGTTGAGGATGGCGGTGGAATGAGAGGAACATACAGCTTTTAATGTTGACACCGGACCACGTAGGGCCTTGGGAATACTTCACATGAGCAAGTCAGACGTGAGGGCGAGGATAACAACTCAAGACTTCTTCTTGAGGAAATCACAAGCGGCAACACCAGGTTACAGTAAGCACTAGGGAGGGGTTTGCATTGGCAGCACACTTGTCACGCCACTCCCAAACAGCACATAATGTTGCATGTAATCCAGTGCCTAGAAGCTGCAGCGACGAGCAAGATGATTGTGCTGTCTAGTCAGGCAATAAAAGTGTTTACCGACTATATATTCCAGGCGTTCATTTGTGATTTTCATAACCCTACTTGCGTAACAGCTAAGGTGGCAGATGACAGCATAGTGAAGAAGACCCGAGGAGTGGCGTGAAGCACAGCCTTCCTAGCTGGAGCAGCCGGCGTACATCTGATTTCCAGAACAGCAACAAACAGCATTCTCCAAGGTGAGTGCCCTCAGGGGTTATGAACTCCACAATGTGTGTATAGGGGTCAGGATAAGCAGGAACTCCGTTTCCGAAGGAAAGCTTCAAAGTAAAACAAAGGCAAGAGACGGAGCCATACAAAAAGTGGACATAATATTGGTAGATATACCAGAGAAATTATGGTACCTAGATGTTAATGAGTTTACAATAAAGACATATATGATATATAAAATACAAATTAAAGCCGGAACCTATAAAAGAAACCTACAATTTATGACCTTCAAGCAATCAAGAAACTGACCAAGCGCAAATATATCATTTTAAAAATTTGATACAAGAATTAATTCATTTAATTCATTATGCATATGTATGGCTATCCAGTATCATATATATTTAACTTCATATATAGCTGTCAATAGAGTTGTACCTTAATAAACTAAATGGCCATACTCTTGAACATAAATACATTTTCAAGAGACTGAGTTAGCATCAGACGTTACTAAAGAACCGGTTTTCAACCCCCACTACTATTACATTATATTCCGGTTCGTGTTGCCAACTTAAACATATTAACACCTCACATACCACAACTCCCCCTGGCTACCCAAATCGATGTCCCCGTCGAAGCAAGAAGGATTTTTGTTTTTTACAGAAACATTACAGAACGAAGAAACATATAAATGACATGCTTTACAACATTATATAAAAACAATATTTGGATATTTACAAAAGTAAGATGGAACCGAATGTCTGTCGAAGAAGAAGATGTAAATTTGAATACCTGTTTAAATTATTACTCAGAAGCTAATACGAACACGATGGAGGCTCGAGTGCCACCGATGATATTCCTGAAGATGTCTTGTGTAAGTAAGTGAAACCCCGCACACGCACATTACACCTTGTTGCCACGATTACACCCGCACTACACTGCACCAAATCTCGATGTAACTGTTTTTGGATGGACGTATCACATCACCCAAAACGACGAGATTTCAGCCGTAGAGTTGTTACTGTTGTTGCACGATGCTGTTGATGTGGGGAGCAATCGCTGACTTGGACTGCCCCCAAACAGTGGCTCCTTTTGCCACATGCAGTGTAGTGAACTGGCAGTAGCTCTCCATGGTGTGTATATGTGCAGCCTCGGATTTGGTGCTGTACAGCGGGGTCACTCCTCTGGAAACTCGAGCTCCTGAACCAGCAAAATCACTATAACATGGATAATAAACAGGTATAATTTATGCTCCCAAAAGATCAGCATACATAAAAGAAGGGAAAAAATAGTATGTCATTAAGAGAATATAATCAGAAGATGCCACAAATTGTGCAAAAATTTACAAACATTGAAACCTAGTACTAAAAAGAAAAAAGAAAATATGATTACACATAGACATAAAAACTGAGTTTTGCAAAGGGGTACAAGCCAAAATTTTACAATAAATGTTTAAGAATCAAAGTAAAAGGCATGAAAGGGCCATAATACATGAATAGTATGTCAATTACATCCATTGTTTACGCATAATAACACAACACAAATATAGCAAAACAGTTGGGATCCCAATGTTATATCTGACCAGCTGGTACAACTAACAGATAAAATAAACAATTGCACTTATCATTCATTCATACATACATATGAAACAAAATCATTCATACTAACCATGGCTCAAATAATACAACACACTCACTTGAATAACTACCAAAGCTACCGTAACCATTACTACTTGGTTGAAAATAAACATCTCGTTTCATGCTTTAAAAACCTGCACCTCATTACATGCTTTCAACTACAAATACTCATGCTTTACTTGCAAAAATACAAATTCTCATTCTCATTACTATCATATCCTCCTCGTTATGATCATTATCATCATTTCTATCAGCATCATCCACAGTAATTACTGAGAAAATAAATATCTTCACTGACATGTCTCATTCAACTAGCTGCAAAATCAAAGATACCTGAAATAGGCATAAACTGAACAAATCACATTAACATTTCAGGAGTGACACAAATAACATAGCATTACACTTTTGCATCCACATCTACCGAATCAAGATTAAGCTGGAAAATAGATGGTATTAAAACTTTTAACATAAGATGGTACTAAAACTTGTTGCATAAACACAAAAAAAATTATTCATTGCATTCAATTCATTGCATTTACTCTCTTTTGTGAACACATCACATACGCTATACTGGGCACGTTTCAGCAACACCAAGAAGGCAAAACATTTCTCAACTCATCACTTCGAATTTCCAGGTACATGTTACCCTCCTGAAAACTCAAACATACAAACTTCAAGGGTAATTATAGCTATCCCATTGAAGCTGAAGTTAACTCATCACATCTCACTACCACCATCGGGGTTACTCTTTGGCACTTCCACTGAGGCAAATCTTACATATACTACTCACATAACTTCACACACATACACAAATTTATGCAACAACTTCTGCAAAGAAAGATCACAGCATCATAATGAAACAAAATCAAACCAAAAAAAGAAATGCAACAGAACAAAGCACATCATTACCAAATTAACACTTTCATATATCATTCCTGGAAGTCAAAGGTAATTAAACACAGTACACATTAGACAATTACACTGCAGCATAACATAACAAACCAAATAATTTCTATCGCCCAAAACAAAATCCAGAATTTTCATTACACAAAATGGTGACAAAACCTTCAATTTAGCAGAGACATACATAGCACACTTTATTCCTGAAAAACAAAGCCTAATTAAGCATTAGTCAGTGAAACAAAATAAAAATTTAGCATACCTGTCTTCATTGTAAAACTTTTCAATTGTTCAAAATATACATACCACACCTTGGTACACATCATGTGCACATACTTACAGTTTTTTTTGTTTGTTTTTTTGGTTTACCACGAAATTCCAGTGCAACTTTCCAAATTCGGTAACACACATATAACTGCACCATCGACATCCAATGGGGGTGGATAACTCCTGCTGGTCCATATTGGATGCTCGTTAAACCTATATAGGTGAAGATACTGGCACAGCTGGTGGTAGCTGAAACGTTCACTCAAATTAGTCACTTGAAATCCTTTCAAAAATAATTGCGTAACTAGATAAAACCAAACATGGCAATGGTGAAATAAAATTATTCGTAGTACTACTACTAAGCGTTCACGGCGAAGGTACGAGTACGATGCACAAATATGAATTTCTTCTCTTTTTTTTAAAGAGATGCACCTCACATTTTATACACACACACGCCACGTGATATACAAAACACGCAAAAGATTTGCTTCATATTCTAGAATTGTTAATGAATTGCACGACCACGCAAAGATGACGCAAAGCCAGCTAACACGTGGCAACCGCTTTATTAAAGTTGCAAATATCTCTAAATTGTTCCACAATTTCCACGAAAAACAAGAAATTTAGAAGAACAGTGCAAACAATTTCTTATACAAACAGAATTTATCAGAATTTAAACAATGGTAGGGGAAAATGAAGCCAAAAATTACCGACGCTACGCCAACAGCAAGACAATGGAAAAATTTTAAAGTGAGCTCAAAACAAAGATATAAAGACGGGACTTTTAGAGAAATACTTTTAAAGGAATTTAGAACATAAAACCACAATTTTCAAATAGAAACCCTTACCATTAAGGCAAAACTAAGGAGTTACATGTTCCAACGAACATGTGGAAGAGCAAACACGCTACATTTCAGGCTAAAAGAGGGAAAAAATTTTTTGCTCTTCGAAATCTCAAAATACCCGGCGACTCATACCAATTGTCGTAACCTCTTCATTATATTTAGCTCAAGGGGGGATAGAGCAAGGTACCGAAAAACAGGATCAAACATTAATCTACACGAGGTCTGACAGGGGCGAGCTGAATTAGTTCCCTAATATCTTAAAATACCTAAAAATATATCTAAATCGTGATGTGGAAGGATAGAAGGATCTATTTACTTGAAGAAATTGCATGCCAGAAGTTTAGACTGAATATATTAAGGATAAATACCGATTACTTGTCTAGCTATCGGCGGAGAGGTCCCCATGTTCCAACAACAACTTTACGGTGGTCACATTTTCAAGAGTCTGAGTTAGCATCAGACGCTACTAATGAACCGGTTTTCAACGTCCCACTACTATTACATTATATTCCATTTCGTGTTGCCAACTTAAACATATTAACACCTCACATGCCACACAATTTGAACTTCATGTCTAAAAATATTACATTTCTGAACATTACAAATGGAGTGCCAAAAGTAAACTTTTGTATTCATATTTTATGCTTATATATAAGGTTTGGTAACATAAAGATGTAAGATACTCATATAGTGCCTATGTTTTGAAATTGCTAGAAACATAATATACCCTTTGACCATCTGAGAGAATTTGGGTTGTAAATGTTGAGACAAAAGATCAAATTGGTCAGCACAGATATACAAGACTCCCTTAATGTAGCACAGTTTTAAATAGTTTTAAGCCTTCCCTTTTACCACTTTGAACTTCAGTTCATTAAAATTCTCCTGTACTTGCATTAAACAACCAAAACAAGTCCCTGATATCAAGATTCAGGAAGCAGGATTGAATTTTTGTGATAAGTATTCGCAGAAGTGGCATTCAGACACCCACTTTGGAAACCCTTTGAAAATTTGATTGATTGTAATTTGGGAAAATGGGAATTTGTAGTAGTGAAAAATTAACTAAATTGGATGTTATTGATATACAATTTGACTTACCCAAACAATTAAGTTAATTTTAAAACATTTTATGATTCACCATTTAGGCCTTTTGCCTGGAAGTAACAAAATTGCCTAATTTACAAAACTATGCAATAACTTGCCTCAGATATGCATAATCTTTCTCAAAGGATTGAAGTTTTGCGTCACATTGATGAAAAAGGAATGTCTTACGTCTCAGGTTTCAAATACGTGCAATCTTCATTCAGACTGTAGACATATTAAGGAATTGGATTTTTCAGAGTAAAAGAATCATCAAAATCACATATGAGAATAATAACGCTAACCTAATCCCCCAAAATGAACTCAATTTTAATATATTTCAGGCCTCTATTTCGTTTATTTCCTTAAAATATATCTGCCATATCTGCTGTAATGTACTAAAATAGCATCTCTTGACATATTCAACATAAAAGGGGTAAAATTTAACATGAATAACAAAAATGATTACCTAATGTCCTATTCATTGTATTTCAGGACACATTATTTAGCGTAGGACCTTCCGGATGAATGCCACCTTTCAATGGCAAAAGAATCATCAAAATTAGATGTGAATAGTGTACAACCTTAACCTCCCCAAAAATTAAATCTTTTTTTAAATATTTTAAATCTTGCTTTTATTTTTTGGGATTAAAACCAAAAATCTATTATATATGCAATTCAGCACCAAATGTAGGCTCTGTTAACCTCATTTAGTGAAGCAGAATTGAAATTTGGTGAAATAAATGTGAAAAAGAGGTTTTAATACCCCCATTTTTTATTATTTGAAAAATTATGTGATATGTTATCATCAGGGAGAATTGTGTTCTCAATTGTGAAAGAGCAATCAAGTTTGAGCATCAGAAACAGGCATCCATTCTAACCCCACAGAAAATAAATGAATTTTAATACATTTTGAACCAATGCATTTATCGGTTTGAACTTGTTCACATTCAAAATTTGCACATACTCCCATATAAAGTGACAAAAGCAGCCTCTGATATCTGTATAAAAAGAAACAGTATTTTAGTATGGTAACCTATATAGAAAAGGGTACGAGGTACGAGTAATTTGAAATCTCCTACTTACGGAGATTTCAAATTTTTGTGAACATACAGCCTGTCTCCAATTAGAAGAATTTGGCCCTCAATAATAAAGCAATCATGAAAACCGATTAACTGTTATTCAATTCCCCTTAAAATGTCTGATTGATTAGACATTTAAGTGACTCAATTTAACTTTTTGGCTCAAATGCATTAATAATCTACCATATTTCTTGTAAAGTGCTAAAATTAGCAAATAATATCCACATTAAATGAAACAGGATTGAAATGTTTATAAAACAAATATTCAAAACAAACCCCCCAAACCTCCAGTTTCAATTTACTGGAAACATTATGTTGTCTGTGAACACCTGGTAGAACTTGTTCCCAATTAGGAAAGCATCATCAATATCAGATAACAATAAAATACAACCATATTTAACGGTTCAATAATTATATTTAAAACATTTTAAGCATTCCTATTTGATCTTTATATCTAAAAACATTACAAATCTGAAAATTTCAAATAAAGTGCCAAAAGTAAACTTTTGTATTCATATTTTATGCACATATATAAGGTTTAGTAACATGAGGATGTAAAATATTCATATAATTCCCAGTTTTTATATTGTTAGAAACATAATATACTCTGTGACTATCTGAAAGAACTTGGTTCACAATGTTCATATAATGATCAAAATTGGACAGGACTGATACACAAGACTCCCTAAAAGTAATGCATTTTCAAATCATTTTAAGCCTTCCCTTTTACCACTTTGTATTTCAAATCATTTAAATTGTCCTGTACTTGCATTAAAGAACCAAAACAAGTCCCTAATATCAATATTCAGGAAGCAGGATGGAATTCCTGTAATAAGTATTCAAGGAAGTAACATTCAGAAACCTAGTAAGGAATCCTTTTGAAAATGGAATTGATTGTAATTTGGGAGAATGGGGATTTTCAATAGCAAAAAGCTATCTAAATTGGATGTTAATGTTATAGAATCTCACATATTCAACCATTAGTTAAGTTAATTTTAAAACATTTTATGATTCACCATTTACGCTTTTTGCCTGGAAGTAAAAAAATTGCCTAATTTGCAAAACTGTGCAATAACTTGCCTCAGATATGCATAATCGTTCTCAAAGGATTGAAGTATTGCGTCACAATGAAGAAAAAGAAATGTCTTAGGTCTCAGGTTTCAAATATCTGCAATCTTCATTCAGACTGTAGACATATTAAGGAATTGGATTTTTCAGAGTAAAAGAATCATCCAAATCACATATGAGAATAATAACGCTAACCTAATCTCCCAAAACTAACTCAATTTTAATATATTTTAGGCCTCTATGTCTACTTTTGGCGGTTTGTTTCCTTAAAAAATATCTGCCATATCTGATGTAATGCACTAAAATAGCATCTCTTGACATATTGAACATAAAAGGCTTAAAATTTAACATGAATATGAAAAATGATTACCTAATATCCCATTCATCATATACCGGGAAACATTATGTAGCGTAGGACCGTCCAGATGAATGTCACCTTTTAATGGAAAAAGAATCATCAAAATTAGATGTGAATAGTGTAACATTAACCACCCAAAAATTAATTCTTTTCTTAGATATTTTAAATCTTGCTTTTATCTTTTGGGATTAAAACCAAAAATCTACTATATATGCAATTTGGCGCCAACTGTAGGCTCCGATAACCTCATTCAGTGAAGGAGGACTGAAATGTGGTGAAATGAATGTGAAAAAGAGGTTTTAATACCCCCGTTTTTGTTTATTTTAAAACTTATGGGAAATGTTAAGATCACGGAGAATTGTGTTATCAATTGTGAAAGAGCAATTAAGTTTGTGTATCAGGAACAGGCACCCACACTAATCCCACAGTAAATAAATGAATTTTAATACATTTTCAACCAATGCATTTATCAGTTTGAACTTGTTCACATTCAAAATTTGCAAATACTCCCATATAAAGTGACAAAAGCAGTCTCTGGTATCTATATAAATAGAAACAGGATTTTAGTATTGTAACCTATATAGAAAAGGGGAGACTGACTTCCAGATATTTCAAATTTTGTAAACATTTAGCCTGTCACCATCTAGAAGAATTTGGCTCCCAATAATAGACCGTCATGAAAATGGATTAACTGTTATTCAATTCCCCTTAAAATGTCTGTATGATTAAACATTTAAGTCACACCATTTAACTTTTTGGCTCAAATACAATAATAATCCACCATATTTGTTGTACAGGGCCAAAATTAGAATGTAATATGCACATTAAAAGAAACAGGTTTGAAATGTGTTAAAACATATATACAAAACAAACTCCCAAACCTCTGGTTTTCAATTTACTGGAAACATCATGTTGTCTGTGACCACCTGGTAGAACTTGTTCCCAATTAGAAAAGATTCATCAACATCAGATAACAACAAGATACAACCTAATTAACCATTCAATAAATAATTTTGAACATTTTAATCATTCCTATTTGATGTTTGTGTCTAAAAATGTTACAAATCTGAACATTTCAAATGGAGTACCAAAAGTAAACTTTTGTATTTATATTTTATGCTTAATGTTGAGACAAAAGATCAAGTTGCGTCATACAGATATACAATACTCCCTTAATGTAGTGCAGTTTTAAATCATTTTAAGCCCTCCTTTTTATCACTTTGTACATCAATTCATTAAAATTCTCCTGTACTTGCAGCAAAGAACCAAAACAAGTCCCTGAAATCAATATTCACGAAGCAGGATTGAAATTTTTGTGTTAAGTATTTGAGGAAGTAACATACATACACGCGGTTTGGAAACCATTTTAAAATTTAATTCATTGTAATTTTGGAGAAAAGGGTTTCCCACAGTGAAAAATTATCTAATTGGATGTTATTGATATACAATCTTAGTTAAGCAACCAAAAACTAAGTTAATTTTAAAACATTTTATGATTCACCATTTACGCCTTTTGCCTGAACTAAAAAAATTGCCTAATTTGCAAAACTATACCATAACTTGCCTCAGATAGGCATAATCATTCTCAAAGAATTGAAGTATTGCGTCACAATAATGAAAAAGAAATGTCTTATGTCTCAGATTTCAAATATCTGCAATCATCATTCAGACTGTAGAAGTATTAAGGAAATGGACTTTTAAGAGTAAAAGAATCATCAAAATCACATATGGGAATAACAACGCTAACCTAATCTCCCAAAACTAACTCAATTTTAATATTTTTTAGGCCATCTACGTATGCTTTTGGGGCTTTGTTTACTTAATAAATAACTGCCATATCTGCTGTAATATACAAAAATAGCATCTCTTGACATATTCAACATAAAAGGGTAAAAATTTAACATGAATATGAAAAATGATTACCTAATGTCCCATTCATCATATATCAGGAAACATTATTTAGCGTAGGACCTTCCGGAGGAATGCCACCTTTCAATGGCAAAAGAATCATCCAAATTAGATGGGAAGAGTGTACAAATTTAACCTCCCCAAAAATTACTTCTTTTTTTAAATATTTTAAATCTTGCTTTTACCTTTTGGGATTAAAACCCAAAATCTACTATATAAGCAATTTGGCAAAAATGTAGGCTTTGATAACCTCATTCAGTGTTGCAGGATTGAAATGTGGTGAAATTAATGTAAAAAAGAGGTTTTAATAACCCCGTCTTTGTTTATTTGAAAAATTATGTGAAATATTATGAACAGGGAGAACTGTGTTCTCAATTCTGAAAGAACATTCAAGTTTGAGTATCAGGAACAGGCACCCACACTAACCCCAAAGAAATCAAATCAATTTTAATACATTTTAAATCAATGCATTTATCAGTTTGAACTTGTTTACATTCAAAATTTCCATATACTCCCATATAAAGGGACAAAAGCAGCCTCTGATATCTATATAAATAGACAGAGGATTGAAGTATGGTAACCTATATAGAAAAGCGAGGACCTTCACCCAGAGATTTAAATTTTTGTAAACATATAGCCTGTCATCATCTGGAAGAATTTGGTTCCCAATAATAAAGCAATCATGGAAACAGATTAACTGATATTCAATTTCCCTTAAAATATCTGATTGATTAAAAATTTAAGTCACTCCATTTAACTTTTTGGCTCAAATGCATTAATAAGCCACCATATTTTATGTAAAGTGCCAAAATTAGCATCCAATATCCACATTAAATCCAACAGGATTGAAATCTGTAGAAACAAATATTCAAAACAAACCTCCAAACCTGTGGTTTTCAATTTACTGGATACATTATGTTGTCTTTGACCTCCTGGTAGAACTTGTTCCCAGTTAGGAAAGAATCATAAAAATCAGATAACACCAAGATACAACCATATTTAAACATTCAATAATTAAATTTGAAACATTGTAAGCATTCCTATTTCATCTTTATATCTAAAAACATTACAAATCTGAACATTTCAAATGAAGTGCCAAAAGTAAACTTTTGTATTCATATTTTATGCACATATATAAGTTTTGATAACTTGAACATGTAAAATATTCATATAATACACAGTTTTTAACTTGCTAGAAACATAAAATACCCTGTGACCATCTGAAAGAACTGGGGTTCACAATGTTCATATAATGATTTAAATTGGACAGGACTGATACACAAGACTCCCTCAAAGTAATGCAGTTTCAAATCGTTTTAAGCCTTCCCTTTTACCATTTTGTAGTTCAGTTCATTAGAATTCTCCTGTACTTGCATTAAAGAACCAAAGCAGGTCCTTAATATCAATATGCAGGAAGCAGGATTGAATTTTTGTGATAAGTATTCGAGAAAGTAACATTCAGACACCGAGTATGGAAACCCTTTACAAATTTAATTGATTGTAATTTGGGAGAATGGGGATTTTCAATAGTGAAAAGCTATCTAAATTGGATGTTATTGATATACAATCTCACATACCCAAGCATTAATTAAGTTAATTTTAAAACATTTTTTTATTCACCATTTACGCCTTTTGCCTGCAAGTAAAAAATTAGCCTAATTTATAAAACTCTGCAATAACATACCTCAGATATGCATAATCATTCTGAAAGGATTGAATTTTTTTTGTCACAATTATGAAAAAGGAATGTCCTTCTTCTCAGGTTTCAAATATGTGCAATCTTCATTCAGACTATAGACATATTAATGAAATGGATTTTTCAGAGTAAAAGAATCATCCAAATCACATATGAGAATAATAACGCCAATCTAATCTCCCAAAACTAACTCAATTTTAATATATTTTAGGCCTCTATGTATACTTTTGGGGCTTTGTTTACTTAATAAATAATTGCCATATCTTCTGTAATGTAGAAAAATAGCATCGCTTGACATATTCAACACAAAAGGGTTAAAATTTAACATGAATATGAAAAATGATTACCTAATGTCCCATTCATCATATATCAGGACAAATTATTTAGCATAGGACCTTCCAGAGGAATGTCACCTTTCAATGGCAAAAGAATCATCCAAATTAGATGGGAGGAGTGTACAACTTTAACCTCCCCAAAAATTACTTCTTTTTTTAAATATTTTAAATCTTGCTTTTACCTTTTGGGATTAAAACTAAAAATCTACTATATATGCAATTCGGCACCAAATGTAGTGTCTGATAACCTCACTCAGTGAAGCTGGATTGAAATGTGGTGAAATTAAGTAGAAAAGAGGTTTTAATACCCTCGTCTTTGTTTATTTAAAAAATTATGTGAAATGTTAAGATCAAGGAGAATTGTGTTCTCAATTGTGAAAGAGCAATCAAGTTTGAGTATCAGGAACAGGCACCCACACTAACCCCAAAGAAATCAAATCAATTTTAATACATTTTGAACCAATGCATTTATCGGTTTGAACTTGTTTACATTCAAAATTTGCATATACTCCCATATAAAGGGACAAAAGCAGCCTCTGATATCTATATAAATAGACAGAGGATTGAAGTATGGTAACCTATATAGAAAAGCGGGGACCTTGTCCTGGAGATTTAAATTTTTGTCAACATATAGACTGTCACCATCTGGAAGATTTGGCTCCCAACAATAAATCAATCATGTAAACAGATTAACTGATATTAAATTTCCCTTAAAATATTTGATTGATTAAACATCTAAGTAACTCCATTTAACTTTATGGCTCAAATGCATTAATAAGCAACCATATTTGACGTAAAGTGCCAAAATTAGCATCCAATATCCACATTAAATCCAACAGGATTGAAATGTGTAGAAACAAATATTCAAAACAAACCCCCAAACCTCTGGTTTTCAATTTACTGGAAACATTATGTTGTCTTTGACTTCCTGGTAGAACATGTTCCCAATTAGGAATTCACTACCACCACTACCACTACTACTACCACCTCCAGTACCCCTACCACCACTAACACTATCACTCCTACCACTACCACAACTAGCACCTACTGCTACCACTACTGTTACTGCTACTACAACTTCTACTTCCACTACTACTAGCACTAGTACTACTACCACTAATACTACCACTACTGCTACCACCACTAAACCTACCCACATACCACTGCCACTAATACTGCTACTACCATTACTACCACTAAAACTACCACCACTACTAGTACCACCACTATTACCACTACTACTACAACTACTACCACCACTACCACTCGCACTACCACTAATACTAACACTACTACTTCCACTACCACTACTAGCACTACTACCACTAATACCACTACTACCACCACTCCCACTAACACCACTATCACTGTTACTACTACTACCACCTCTATCACTACTACCATTACCACTACCACTACTACTACCACCACTACTGCTAGCACTACTACTGCCAACACCATCACCACTACCACCACAACCACTTCTACCACTACTACCACTACTACTACACTACTACCACTGCTACTAATACTACCACTACCCCCTACCACCCACGATTACTCCTACTAGCACCATTACTACTACCACTACTACCTCTACCACCACTATCACTACCACCAACACCACTTCCACCACTACCATTACTACTACCACTACTATAACCAACACTACTAGCACCACTACAACCACTTTTACCACTACTATGACTACTACTACCACCACTAACACTACTACTAGCACCACTACTACTACTGCTAATACCACTGCTACCTCCACTACTACCACCACTACTAACAACACTATTACCACCACTACTACCACTACCACTGCTACCACTAACACCACTACCATAACAACTACTACCACAACCGCTACTACTATCACTTCTAGTACCACTACCACCAACACCACCCCTACCACCACTGCCACTACAACTACTACTACCACTACTACCATCATTACCACCACCAATACCACCACTACAACCTCTACCACTACCACCACTACCATTATCACCAGTACCACTACCGCTACTACCATTACTAGTACCACTACTACTACTCCTACTACTACTTCTACTTCCACTACTACTACCACCACTAGTACTACTACCTCTACTACCACCACAACACCACTACACTACCACTAGTTACCAGTACTGGTTATATTTAATCCTACTATTTTTCCAAATATTTCATTTGCCTAGTTATTGTAGAGATGGAAGCTAATTTTCCATAATAATTAATGTTTTTAAATGGATAAAATGTTAAGTATATTTTGTTTGTGTTTCGTTTACGGTGTGATTAACATTTATACGTCAGAAATTACTTCTTTTTTTCTCCCAGCTGAAAAGGAAAGGGCACAGTGAGCCTGATAGTAGTGATGATAAGCATAAGAAGCAAAAGGCAAGAAAACAAAATGAAGATATAACATTGACAGATTTTCAGATGGTGAAGCAGAACAAAGCAAGTTAAAATCTAAACAAAGCAGAAAACAAATGAAGGAGAAAAAGCAATATGCCAGAGAAATAGCTTCAAATACAGCTGAGTTGTGAAAGAAGGATACAGCTAGTCATCTGCAAAAAGAAAAAAAAGAAAAGTCTCAAGATATATCCTCTAAAAGGGTTGAGCAATATGGTTCAACCAAAGAAAATGATTCTTCAGATGGTGAAGCAGAACAAAGCTAGTTAAAATCTAACCAAAGCAGAAAACAAATGAAGGAGAAAAGCAATATGCCAGAGAAATATCTTCAAATACAGCTGAGTTAAGAAAGAAGGATACAGCTAGTCATCTCCAACAGAAAAAAAAGAAGGTTACAGCTAGTCATCTGCAAAAAGAAAAAAAAAAGAAAAGTCTCAAGATATATCCTCAAAAAGGGTTGAGCAATACGGTTCAACCAAAGAAAATGATTCTTCAGATGGTGAAGCAGAACAAAGCAAGTTAAAATCTAAACAAAGCAGAAAACAAATGAAGGAGAAAAGCAATATGCCAGAGAAATAGCTTGAAATACAGCTGAGTTAAGAAAGAAGGATACAGCTAGTCATCTCCAAAAGAAAAAAAAGAAGGTTACAGCTAGTCATCTGCAAAAAGAAAAAAAAGAAAAGTCTCAAGATATATCCTCAAAAAGGGTTGAGCAATACGGTTCAACCAAAGAAAATGTATCTGATAGAAGCAAACCTAAAGAACTGCTTAAAATGCCTCTAGTGAAGATGAAGGAAGTTCTTGCCTTCCAAAAATAACTGATAAGGACACAGCACAGTGGTTTTGCCATCTGCTAAAAGCTCTAGAACAAGACATCAACATGTGCAGCAATAATGTTAGAAAAGTTATAGAAAAGAAGGTTACTGTACAAAGAACGATGGATACTAAAATTGCAGAGAAAACAGTTACTGAGCTCCAAACTTTAATTGAGTTGACTATTCAGAATATGGAAAGAGTTAAAGAAGTTTTAACTCTTAATCATAAATACTGGAAATCTTGTGTGATTAAACTCAGTAAGAACTTACATGGTGATGATGATTCAAAATCAGATGATGATAAACCACCAAAAAGTACAAAGGCTATACATAAAGAAGGCAATCTGATGGCAAGAAAGCAAACTGCAAGTAATTTATCAGAAGTTATTAGCGCTGAGATTGAAGAGGAGAGGGCTGTGATGAAGAAGAAAAATAAGAGCAAGAAAAAAAAAACTGACAGTTTGGCTGAAGGTACACATGAGACTATCACCCTTAGTGAAGCAGCAGTTAGCAGTCCTGAGGAGCAGAGTAATATATCTGCAGCATACTTAGGCGAAATGAGTACAGCTGAAGAAAACAACTTGATGGATGCATCAGAAGATACCTTTGATGCATCTACTGAAAGAATAACACAAGAGTATGATACTGAAACTAAGCAAAATTCCACCAAAGCTGAAAATGCTGATAAATCAAGCAGCAATAAGGAAAGCGAACAATCTAATGAAAGCAATAAAGGATCCCAGTGGTGAAGGCAAAGGTAAAACCTCTGAAGGAGACACTTATGAGGATGCTCGAAGCGTGTGTAGTGTTGATGCCTTAGAATGCCTATACAGCAATGAACAAGAAACAAAACTATGGATGTAAAGATGGATACCAGCCAAACAATAGAGAATGAGAATACATTTGATGATGAGTTTATTCAGGACAGCACAACAGCTAGTGATGAAAATGCTGGGAACATTCAAGAAGTGCCATCAGAAGAAAAGCCAGAAGAAGAATCAAAATATATAGAAGAAGAATGCAAAGCACAGACAAGTGTTTTAGATTATTCATCAAGTCATGCGAATGATGGAGAAGAGAACGAAGAGGACAATAATAGTGAAACAGCTAAAAAGAAAGAGCGAAAGAAAGGAAAATCACCTGCCATTCCACAAGCGCTTGCAGATAGCTCTCCCGAAGGTAAACGAACAGCAGGCTTTCAGAGCGAATAGCGCGACCTCTGCCATGCTGATTGCTGAGGCTTGAAACTAAACTAAGATGGAAGTCAGCTGATAAAATAGCAATGCCGAAAATATAAAAATAAAGCTGAATTTTCGTATCAACCAGTAATTGTGTAAATGTAGGAGTTTATAGTGATACCCTATTTAATATTGAGTACCAAATAACGCGCATTCGATGTTTAAAACTGGAACATGACCTGAAAACCCAGTAAGGTAGAAGACGAGATATGAATCGAAAGTTTAGTTGGGTTTAATGAAGAATTGAAATATATATAGCGAAAACAAGCTAACCTTAAATATAAACTATACTTAGTATGCTAAGGTGTTAAAATGTGTGTTTGTGCTATTTAGTGTTGAAGTGTGTTCGAATTAGGGACTGTATTTCGAAAAGTTTGTTTTTGTGGATTGCACACTAATCGTAAAACGAACATGAGAACTCATGATCAAAGGTTATGTCTGATACCTATTTCAATTTTGAATGTGATGTAATGATAATCGTTTGGGATCCATAGTTTGATTTTGGATGTGTATTAGTCTTGTGCTCAAACACTATTTCCTGCTGTTATATCAAATAAATGAATTAGGACAAACTGCTCTTTTCATTGCAAAATAACTTAAAGCATTCATAAACAGAAAATTCTCCATATGTACTGTGTATCTTTGGGAATTTTTTGTCAATCTGTGTAACTCGGTTAAGCGCTGGCCTTGGAAGCACAAATAGTTACATAAAACTTGTGTATTACCACCTGAATGATTTCTACATATCGAAATGTCAGCTACCATATTTATGACAAAACACCCAACTTAAATTATATAAATGTATAATATGTATTGCATGGCAAAATATCTGCTGAAATAGTTATTCTTTTTTAAGTATCTATTATTTACATACACCTCATTTGTGAAGTCATAGTGGGAGCTGCCTTGTAAAACAACTTCTTGGTTTCATTACTTGATAGTATTGAGTAATACTATCTCTGTTTTAAATGTTGTCTCATATTCACACTTCTAATTGGGCAGCACTATGCCCTCTCACAAAAAAAGCCTGGATTCAATCCTAGGGATCAGAGGTGGGATTTTGTGGTAGTATAAAATGGCACTTAGAATGAATGTTCTCTGGTTTTCCCCACCATAATTCCATCAATTGCACCATCTTCATCATTGCCATCCCCCCTCCCACCAGTCTCCAATCTCTGTAAACCTGTGAAGTTAAAAGGGACATTAAAACTAAAAATACTATGGAGGACAGAGAGCAATACTAATGAACGAGTGTCTCATCCAGCCACCCAAATTTATAAACCAGCATGTGCTGTTACATTCTTTCTGCAGTCAACATATGAAAAAACAATTAATACTGGCACACTAAACTACATGTTAAGGTGATTGACAATTATGAAGGGTGGGAGTGATATGGTTAAACACAGAGACATTGCATTCACATTCATATTTAATAATACTGTATAATACATTTGTATGGTATTTTAAGGAGCATGTGCCTACATTAATATACATTTGAATGGCCTACCCAATTAAAATATCCATTACATTCTAACTTCTTGAATGTCTGTTATTACAATCTATTCGAATGATCTTATAGTTAATTGTAATTGCACTTAGTCACTTATGCATACACAAAGCCAGTTCTAGTTAATAAAACTTACAGTTATTGAATAGAAAATACGCTTTTATTCCTTTTCCTGTGAAAGGTTCTATATATAACATTTGATATAACACAGTGGAGGTCCTACAGCACATGGGAACCTTAAATTTATTGACAGGTCATATGGGGAAAAAAACAAATTGAGCCCATACAGTGATGCTTGTTTGTGTTTGTTCATTTGGCTCCACTGTGAGCAATGCTCAGGGAATTTGAACACATCATACAATTATGAAGTATGCAGAGTAAGTAGGAATATACCCAATGCCAAGAACAGCCTTTGGGGGGATGCTCCCCTCCCCATCATGCATTATCTAAGAGAGAAAAATTTGTAAACCATCACCATTTCAACAGTAAACTTCTCGACACGCATTACAGTAGGACAACAATAGCAAATAAGTGTTAATCACCATCACGTGCAATCTGCCCTACATAAAGTGCTTAGATGAGGTTGATACTATTAGGATGATTAATACACTTTGAATAAGCTCGAAATTATAACTTTATACTTATGTTATGCTTAAATTTCAATTTCCTGTGTAATTTCTATTACCTTGAAGACATGTTTGAGAAAGACATCACTTGAAACGAGAAATTCTCATTATTACTGCATGGGTATTATTTGGGAGGACAGTATACAGGGTGGAAGGTACTGCTTGAACCGTATGTTAATTATGGAATCTATATAATGAGTAGTGCAAATATGTCCAATACAATTTTTGTCATTAAACCTACAAAAATGAAACATAGTGATGTTCCTTGTGCCTGTGTCTATTAGCCATTTTATTACAGTTCAAGCAATACCTTTCACCCTGTATAAGAAAACATTTAGAGATGGTGGAGTTTGCATATACATAAAACATTATAACATATAAAACTGGGATGCAACAGATCCATCTATCCCATTGACTAACAATTATACAATCACTGTGTGCTACCGGTATTCCTACTACTTTCTATCCAGCAATAGTATTTACATGGTAGCTTAAGTATTTAAAGTCCAATATCAAACCTGCTATGTCTGTAGAGACTGGCACTGTAGCAAGATTACAATATCACAAAAGACATGTCAGGAATGGGGAGGAGTGTTTCCTCTGCTTCCTCACCATGTGTGTTCAACTACAAGTCGACAGACAACCAAGGAATTATTGCACTTTGCTTCTACATGTGTTCAAACAAGCATTATACAAGCTTATGCAACTCAACTAGGTGAAGTAGCACACAAAAGCTGAAATGGCAACCCTGTACTCTCTAGACTACTTCATTATCACCATTTACAGTTGTGTCCATGTGATAACTCTGCATAGACCAGCAGCAGAAGACTAGTCATGATGTACAATCAGAAAAGCAGCAGAACAAATTCAGCACACCAGAAAAATGTTGGCACTACCCTTCTCTAACTACTCAGTGATTGGTGCAAATCCACTATTGAGCTGTACCGCTAACTGGTTACATTCTTCATGATTGGAGTTTTTAAAATGTGAAGATAATTTCATAGTTTTCTTTTTTGTAGAGTAAAACATGACGTTTCTCTGTGGACATACCTTTTTGTTAGCTGGCTCTTTTATAGTTCCAGCTTGGCAAATGAAATCTGTTGTATGTTCTTGTGTTTGCTCTACATTTTTCGCCACTATCTCAAGAGGAGCAGCCCATTTCTGTAAGGCAAAAAGCCCAGCTTCTGTTTTTATGCCATCTATAATTTTCATTAGCCTTTCTGCTTCACATTTCTTCCTCCTCAACTCTAAGTCATCTACTTTCCTCCTTTTGACAGCTCCTTGGCAAGAAATTTTGCATTTTCAGTGGGTAGATGCGCTTCATTATTTATTTCAGACTCCTTATTTTGGGGGCATGCAAGTACAGGCTTATATGCTTGGCATACTAAATGAATATGTTTACACATATTCCACAGGACAGCAGAATCTGTGCATGTGCATTTTCCATTTTCCTCTGTTGCTTAAATTTACCAGTTACACAAGATTATACAAAATTTCTTCCGAATGAAGAGGACTTCACAAGCTATTCCCAGAAAATTAAAAATAAACATTTTTTTCATGTAAATATATTGAATACAATGGCATTTTAATCAAAATCGTTTGAGTCATTTTTCAGAAGAAAAAAATTCGAGAATTCTTCCGTGTAAAGGGTTATTTTGGGTGGGGAATTTTCTTGAAAATCTTTGTGTCGCATCTTTGGAAGGTACTGAACTTAAACCGATTTGTACTATGTATGTACAAATTCCTGCTTTGAAACGCATGGCTTTATGTATTCACTTTCAATTGCCAGTCGAAATGCGCGCGCCAACGTCACACGTTACGTATTTGAGCACAGCCGGAATGGACTACCTTATCTAGGCACATGACCTTCCGCCTTGAACTGGAATGCTCCCATAAGATCGCTCGCTTTCGTTCATTTTCGGCATTCGCTCGAACTTCGTCGGACAACTTCGATGAGCTATCTCCAAGCGCTTGTGCCAATGGCAGCCAGAGAAGTACCAACTTATGGGTATGCCGGAAGCAAACTCGTGTTCATATTTTGTAGGGGTAATTTTTACATAAAACGTTAATATATGCAGTCAAGTAGAAATTTTGCAGCGCAGCCCGTTTGCGTTGATTGTAGGAAGTTTGTTTTCGCGTAGTGCCTTCCTAAACATAGTTGATTGGGGGGCACTAGCATCTATAAACAATCCTTTAACAACAGTGTTTTTGTAAGCGTGAAGTATGTTGGTCGGATTGTAGCCTGCATGGCTTTTGATAATCGTTGATAGTGTTTTAAATTTTGTGACGGTTAAGTAATTAAAGATGAGCTCTAAGGGAAAATGTGTGTTGAAAAAACGAAAGGAGATGCTACATGAAAAAGTAACCCAAATAGAGGAAGAAAGTAAAAACATTATGGAGTTAATACTAGACATCCAGATTCGGGCAACCTCTATAGTTTCAGATCTTGACCTAGAAACGGATGAGCGTGAATTTTTGCTGAAATACCCTACAGCTAGCAAAAAGTTGGAAGAATGGCAAGCCCAAATCAGCCGAATTAGCTACGACTTGGATGTATTAGTCTGTGAAGAGAACCGAAGGGAACCCGAAGAATCAAACACAACCTCAACCACGTCACAAGATAGGCGGAAAGAGGTGCACCGTAAAGTTGAGAAGGTTCCTAGTGCAGATTGTGATGTTACGCAATGGACAATTCCTTATTTTTTACAGGAGAATGACATACTAGACATGCGTTTTGTTTCCGGCGACAGTCCACGCGATTTTTGGTTACGATTTTATTCGACCAAAGAACTGAAGGAGATTAGTTCTGGCATTCAGAAACTATTTGAAGCGAACAAGTTGCAGCCTTTGAAATCCTCAGAAGTACTTGGTGGCGATGTTTGTGTTTGTAATGGAAGTGATTATTTTCGTGGTAGGGTTATTAACCGTTGTACAGATTCACAAACGTCATACATGATCCTGAACGTTGACAATGGAGGGGCTTTGAAAGTTGAAAAAGGTAAGATTTATCGTTTGACGGAGGAACTCATTAAAATCCCGGTACAGGCGATACATTGTTGCCTTGAGGGAGACCTCGGAGATCCTGCGCTGTGGGATGCCTGTGTTGTTAAGTTGTTTCATCAAGTTATGGAAGATTCCTGTTTAGTGGTGACCATTTGCTCTCTGCCTACGGAGACTTGCTCAAAGTTTGTGGTGAAGGTGGATGTCCACAATGAAATGCGTGTTGAAAGCAAGATTGATCTCAGCAGTTGGGTTACATCTTCAATACTGCCAACACTGCTACAGAAGAAGACCAGCAAATCTGCATATACCTTCAACTTACTGTTGGACTTTTTACGCCCCAAGGCTGAACTTGAAAGTAGTACATCACTGAAAGAAAGCAGCACGACAACTGAATGTAGTTTTAAACCTCAGGATGTGGGGAGGGAAGAAAACAAAGATTCAGGAAATTTGTATGCTAAGAATAATACAAATGGGTATTTTAATAATACTAAAGAGAAATCAAATGTGGAACAACAATTATCAAGTTTAGCACAACAGTGTAGTTCTTTCCTAAGCCTCAATAACACGCCTGTGCATGCAGTGCCCCCTCACAAAGAGATACCAAATATGCAACAACCACCATCAAATACAGCTCAAGAGTACACTTCTTTCCTAAGCTTCGATAACTCACCTGTGCATGCAGTGCCCCCTCACAAAGAAAAATCAAATGTGCAACAACATCCACCATCAAGTACAGCACAACAGTGTGGTTCTTTCCTAAGCCTCAATAACTCGCCTGTGCATGCAGTACACAAAGAGAAACCAAATGTGCAACAATCTAGTTCTTTCCCAAGCCGCAATAGCTCACCTGTACTTACAATGCCCCCAATTGCGCAGCAATGCCCACCAAGCCAAGTTGAGCAACAATCTAGTGCATTCTTAAGCCTCAGGTGCCCACCTTTGCCTGCAGCACTGCTTCCTGCTAGTCAATATGTTCCTCATTTCTTGCCATACCAGAATCCTTTCATGTTAGTCCAAATGGGCCCAGTATCTCCAGTTAGTCAACCACTGTATTCTTATGCACCCCAAGTACAACTGCCATTATTAGGAACACATCAGTTTCATAATGCTGGGCCATCTGTTGCATTGCAACAACAGAGTCAACCCCAGTCCTTCCAGCTTCAGATCAGTTCACCGCCACAGAACAGATTGTTGCCAAAACAACATACCTCTCAAAGGTTACCAGCTGTGAGCTACCCAAAATTCCTTCAGTGTAATACACAGGATACCCAAAACGGGAGAAGACATAGAACTCATACTTCCTTGGGGGATAAACAGAAAGATGGTCTGTTGACTTTGCATGCAACCCATCACCAAATGGAAACAGCTTCGTTGATGAAGCAAACTCCATCTGCAGAAGCTGAAGTGTTTGGGGAGGACATTTCAGTCTCTAAACAAGAGACATCTCTGCCAAGGGTGAACTCAAAAAGTACAAATGGAATGAGTAAAGTATCTCTTAGATATCCTAATTTGAAGTTTGAGGTAGGTGGAAGATATCAGGCGTTTGTGGTGCATATTAATGATCCTGATGATTTTTACATTCACATTGCTTGTGAAAATACAGCATTTATTGGAACTCTTGACCAGGAAATGACAGAGAACTACAAAACTTGTTCTGTTGAACTTAAAAATAAGGAACAGGCCAAGATAATGCTTTATGAATCATGGTGTGCAGTTTTCTACAAAGATGAACATCTGTGGCATAGAGGGAAGGTGACCAATTGGAATAATGATAAAGATACAGTGTTGGAGGTTCAGTATGTGGACTATGGAGAAGTGCGTAAGGTAGATCTCAGCAAAATTAAGCCGTTAAGAGAAGAATATACAAAATTGCCAATCTGTGCTACTCATTGTAGGCTGGCAAACATTCATTCACCCCGACTGCAAGAGAATACCAAACACAATATTTGGCCTTCTGAAGCAGTTGAACTATTTAAATTACTGGCAGGTAGGGATAAGCTTCACAGCATTGTTGTGACAAACGTGTCATCTGATCCCATATCTGTCTTACTTGTCACCGAAGACAACATTGTCATAAACAAAGCACTTTTGGATTGTGAATATGCTATAGCATTTAAACCAATAGAGTTTGATCCCAGTTTACCAGTCCAGCTTATTACAGAGAATGAAGAAACTGTTGCTAAAGATGAGAAACTTAACGGCAGTGCTCTAGATAAAACAACTGAGAACTGTCAAAAGGATGAACTTATGAATGAGAGGCCGAGGGATTCAGGCAAAACAACTGGCGACTGTCAAAAAGTGGATGACGAAGAAAATATTCTACAAAACTGGGATCCTATGGCAGATGACTATTTCTCGGTAGACAATACAGAATACCATGATGATGAAAATGCTTTCTATGCAGTATCACGTTACATACCTCAAGATGAGCAACGAATATGCAAGTTCTATGCCAAAAATGGCCATTGCTTTAAAGGCGTAACATGTACAAAAGAGCATAGTCTGCCAAACCCTGATGGATGGACAACAGATCGAGAGGCCGTGCTGCAGAACCCTTTCAACAATCTCGTCCTCCCTCCATTGGGTACATTGGTTACTGTTGAGGTTACCGCCATATACACAGTCAACATTTTCTATGCACATATCCTCTGGGAAGGCAGGATCAAGGAAGAAGAGGAGGAGGAGACGCTACTGACCCTCAACAAGTACATCAACAGCAAAGACAATGTTTGTAAAATGAAGAGACCCCACAGACCAGCAGTTGGACAACTCGTCTTGGCCAGGTTTATGGCAGATGGCAATAGTAACTTCTTCAGAGCGAGGGTGATTGACACTAGTATGGAGGAAAATAAGGTTCATGTTGTGTATATTGATTATGGTAACACTGAATGGGTCAGTGAGAAGGATATACGAGAGATGGAACCACAGTATTTGCATCTTCCCTTTCAAGCTTTGGAATGTTGCATCAGTAACGTGAACCCCAAGGCGGACAGCGAGGAGGCCCTACTGGACGTTTCAGACCTGATCCTGGGGAAGCAGTTGGTTGGCATTATTGTGTCAAAGAATATCCTTGGACATGCTGAGATTGAACTTTGGGACGGTGATCAGAAGATCTCTGACAAACTGATTGAGAAAGGCTATGCTGATTACAGAGAAACACCATTATTCTTAACAGAAGATGCTTCCATCATCCCTGGTTAGGTTAGGATTATTTTGAGCAGGTAAACTGATACGAGGGTCACCACATAATTTTGAGATGCAGCAAAACTAACACTGGTCAAATCGTTGACTGTTGTGGTTTCATTTTCATGTAATTGTTCTTTCACTACACACACTTTTTCCAAGGACAACGGTTCATTTTCTTAAGGGGCTCTCTGATTGAATTGACCCATTTCTGTAATTTTGAAGTTAATTAATTTAAAATTTCTATACAGACATGTTTCTTAGAAATATTAAAGGGAAGTGACACTGTACAATAAACAATAACATCTGAATTAGCATTCACCTCGAGATTCACTTTGTCCCAAGAGGGCCATATGGTGTAGGAGCACAACTTCTTATATAAGTGTTTCATTAGTAATACAAAGTTAGACTATATTATTTAACAACAATAAGTTAATAGTGTATAACTGTGCCTATCTTCAGTTTAATCTATGTCTCTATGCTTATGTATATGTCTCTTGTTAACATTCCTTTCAGAATTCATGAACCTAGAACACATCTGTGGTGTATGTGCAGGATACAGAGAAATGAATCTAAACGTTTGTAGGCTTTTCTCTCCCTGCACTGAGCAGTGATTAGAAAACTACTTACAGTACTGTACTTCTTAGAGGTATGAAAACAAAAGAAAACTCCCATGAACTTGACCAATCAGCTGCCTAAAAGTGTTCCGTCTTACTGTCTCTTCCCTCCCATATGTTTACAAGAGGATTATTCTTGGCTGAGACAGATATAGTAGATGGCGTAAAATCTCACATGGCAATTGTGTCCTGTAGAGAAGCAGAATTCTCCTCTAAGCATATTTGCCAACTTCTGCAGTTTTTCAGTAAAATGCACAAGAGCAGGTGTCTTTTTTACAATTTTATGGCAAAAAGTGCAGTTTTACGACTTTGTGCGCAGATTCAAAGTGTTAAAGCTTTTCACCATGGGCATAACAAAGCATTAAATTATATTGCAACTTAAGATTACAGAAAATGATATACAGTGCTGTGATAGGTCAGAGCTTATGTGTGTATCTGTCCTTCACTGGGTGCAACAAAAGCATATCTTGCAGATTTGAAATTTGATTGCACCATAGTGACCTCTAAAAATCAGCAGTAAACATGTACAAACATTCAGTAATGGATGATGTGAACTCTAAAGCCAACTCCCTCACGTAAATTGTTTATTGTATTTGTGTTCTATGCTTGCTGGGTATGTTTCCCATTTTTTGTAACTGTCTTTCTTCATAGTTCATGTTATGAAGTGCAAAATATGAACTAAAATTTTGTGTATAACCTAGGACATGGTATTTTTTGTTTCAATACATGTTTAATTTGGTAACAGGTAGAGGCATAGCTTGGGGGAGAGGGAGGGAGTTGGAACCTGCATTGCTAAACAAAAGTGTAAAAATTAATAGCAAAAATAGCTCCATTAAAATAATGACAGCACCTTTCTGTTGGTGGGAACAAGATCTTTCCTAATTGTATCATTGGTGGCGCTATATTTATGTTGCATGTCTTGGACAATATGACCAAAGGTGACAGCAAGAGAAACCGTACTTTAGATGGCATTGGTATAACCATGTTAAAATATCAGGGACATGTTCTTGTTCTAGTAATAAACTTGAGGACTTCCAAATGAGTGCAATATGTTCCAGTTTAGAAATTAACTAGAATCCCTGTTCTGTAGTGAAATAAAATGGCCTGCAGTGGAAATATAAAATATTTCAAGTGGTCATTAATCCTCATGTTCACAACACATTTGCCACTTAGAATATGCAAAACATCCTATCGTAATTTTAATTCTAATTGCTGCACCTAAATCTGTGAATATAAAATTGATTTATTTAACTACTTCAACTCAGAATTAATTCATATTTATCATTTGAATTGATACAAATTGTTTAAAAAAATGGACCCCTGTATATAACCCCCCCTTAGTAATTTTCTGGCTATGCGCTACTGGTAACAGAAAATTTCAGTATGTGTGACAGAAAGAAGTAGTACTACCAGGTCTTCATCAATTCTTATAAAACAACTCCTATTTATTTTATATGTAATTTTTTTATACTTACTGCACTGAACATTTCTGAATTTCATGTCGTCAAAAAATTATTACATGTTGCTGGATGAGGGAAAGTTGACAAGTATGCATGTTTCTATATCCAAGTTAAATACTCAATCTCCAGCAGGTCTACAAATAACATGGATGTTGTCTTTCTAGGACAATTATCATGTCTCTCATTTTCAACTCTGTCAATCTTATTTTGTGCCAGAAAAACACACAAGGCTTTGAGAGGTTGATTCCCTAAATTGTTGTGTTAGTAATAAAAATTTCAGCTGGCAGATCTCTTGGTTCCTGAGAAATATGTTACGGACTGCAGAAGTTATGATGAGGAATCCCACCCTCGTATCACATTCTGGGTTGTCTTCCCTTGCTCTATTAAAATGCATTACATCCAAAGAGGATGGTGCTACCCTTTGACCAACACCATTTAAGTGCATTTTGTATCTCAAAACTTAAGTAGTGACTCTCGTGAACAAAGGTTACAGACAGTTACCATCAGAAATGCCACCGTTATTCCTCTCTCAGATTTTTCTATGTCTGTTTTTATTCTGAGATGGAATAAATGTATCCTTAAAGAATGTTACGTTCCTATAAAACTTAAAAAAATACACATTCTTTAACAATTGAAGGGCTAGTTTCGTAAGGGCATAAGGTACAAACACATAGTTTTGAGTTACTTGATGTTTTAAATAATAATCCAAATCAAATACAGGCAATGCACACTTTTATATATATTTTATGGACATTTTAAATTTGTGTTCTGCAAATCTTTAAGGTAGGGTATGTTTGAATGTTTTGGAATTAACCTTTACAGATTATATAAAAACATTGAAATTTCCACTATGTTGGGTGGCTTACTAATTAATTTTCAATCTTTTTATCACAGAATTTTGCTATCATCTTTGGAATCCACTGTGTTATCTCCAAGATTTCCCTCTGTTCTCTACTGCTCATAAAATGTTTTTCTAAATTTTGGGAATGTAAGGCATGAGCTCTAATATATTCCTCAATTTCAAGAAGCAACTGGTCTTCCATCTTATTTTGGTTGACCTAAACTTTTTAGCATGGCCTCCACAATCAACCATCCCTCTGCTTCTTTTCAGCAGTGTTCTGTTTTCCAGTCTTTTAAGTCAGAACACGTTTATTTATACATAAACCCAAATTTATGCATAGTTGTACACCAATACTTCCTTCATTAAAGTATTCAATAACTAATAAATAACATTGTAAAAGAATATTTGCATAAACACCGCCTTTAATATATTACGCTGTGAACATTCAGTCTCTCACTCATTGTTATCATTTGCACTGTTGTGCCAAGACAAATGACAAACAAATTGCACACAGAGAGAGGAAGTGGCTTTATACCTTTATGGAAGTAATGGTGAGAAATTTATTTATTTATTGCCTATGGACTTGGTGTTACAAGTTTTAGGCATGATCAGAATCTAATATACAATTGTACAGTGATGTAACACACATTGCATTGCATACAATTTAATTTACTATGCAAATCAACTTAAAGTAATATATTTACAGTACACTTAAATACAACATAATACTACATTTACAATTCACTTGAATATAAGAAATCAGTAGATGCTCTTTCCATTGTTTCATTTAACTACTGAAAGTCTTATGGCACAAGTGGATGTAGTTCACAGAAAACTCAACAGATTCAGAACAATGTAAACATTTTAAAAAATTAAAATTAAAAATTTGTGCCTTACACCATATTAGGACTAACTAGTCCCTTCAATAAAATTGAAAATGTTTTGTTCTAAGTCATTTTTTATATTTAAGTTGTATTACAGCATTCCATTAGAGAGATTTAAATAATTGCAAAGTACTGACAAAGCACCAAAGGGAAATTTATATTTTCTAAAATAGAGTAAACTACATTAAGATGTGCCTTATTTGTTTCCAATTTTTATACACTTGATGTTTTGTATTGTAAAAGTGCAATGTACAAATATAAGAGGTGCAGTTTATGTGAATTTTATTTTCAACAGATGCTTCCTTGTTTCCTCAGTTCTAATGAAATATTAAAAGTGCTGTATACTATATTGTGCAACAAGATTTAGTAATTAAGATGCAAGTATGTTTATGAAACAAGTGGTGGCAAGTTTCATATGAGCATCTTAATTACTACCATTATAGTCAAGTTGCACACAACTGTTTTAGGCCGAGGTTTTACAAAAGGACCTTACCTTGTTAATTGTATGTACTTAAATGCTGATCGGATGATAGGACCTTGAGCATGTTTGCGAGTAGTGCAACAGTTGGCAGCACTGTTTAACCTGTCATATTTATTCTTTTTTTTTGCAAGTAACATGAAAGCAATACACATTAAAGCAAAGGAAATGAACACAATTTATTAGAAATTTATTTTATTTTAAATACACATGTTTCATTGTTTATCTGGGGAATGGATCCCAGTGGACTGCTGCTTTGAAGGTGTTAAAAGGTATGGGCAACAGTGGAGCTGTGCATGCTGCCAAGTAAGATCACAATGAGTCGCTAAAGTGTTATGTATGTCAACAGTTCAGTTGTGTCACATGTAATTGGCGTACTGCAGTGTGGCCGACCAAAAAATATTTAGTAGTGCAGGCAAATGGCACTAGAAAATTCAAATCAATTCGATTCGTTCTTGGAAATGAACAATGTTACAGAAGAATTTGACATAAAGGGTGTGTTTTAGCAACATTTATATTTTTATCTACTCCTAATGGTTTACCAGTTACCAAAAATATGGTGTTTCATTTACATGACTTTCTCTACCCTCTATTGCTTATTAGGGGGTATACAAACAATTCTTATGAAAGTTTATTTTTCCTGTCTACTTAATTTTAATTGAAATAAATCATTACAGAAATTTCATTACACATTTTGTTATAAATGTTAATAGTCAAATGTTTAAGAACTGGATGCTATACGGTGCCTTAAAATTCCATACTGTTTCCATGACATCACAAGAAACAACCGCATCTTGACAGGAGTTTAAGAGAATGGCCAAATATTGAACTATTCAAACCATTAATAACAGATGTCTGGAAATGCCCTGATACCATAAAAAGTTATTTGAAATAAGTGTGTGTTTTAAAGAGATCTACATTTTTACTTTCTCTTCTATTTACAGTAAGTAGGGGAAGTATGTATTCCACCCAAAATTTGATGCCGAGATTTCACAGGAAATACATGTTTTGAGGTGCACTGAATGCATATAAAGCATTTTTGGAAACATTCCGTGTCTGTGTGTGTGTGTGTTTGTCTGTGAACAACATAACTCTCAAACGAACAATCGGATAAACACCAAACTTGGTATTTATGTTCAGTATCTTCCAGAGATGCAACATGAAGGTTTTCAAGAAAATCCCCCACCCCAGATTACCCTTTACATGGAACATTTTTCGAAAAATTTTGATTTTCTCAAAAATGGCTGTAAAAATTTTTAATAAAATACCATACATTTAAGACATTTTTATGGCAAATGAATTGTATATCTCAAATTTTTTGGGAATGTCTCCAATAGTATTCTTTATTGTGAATGACTTTTGCATAACTGGTAATCCATAACAGAGACACAAAAAATGTAGATCACATTAAAATATACAATTTATGTCATATACATTTTTTTTGTTGAGTGAACTATTTTCGAGATATTGCTTGTTATTTACTTATACTTTTTCTCAAATGGGAATTCGTTTCATTTTTTATGTCCTGTGAAAACAAAGAGAATGGAATGCTCCACATAGCAACCAGCTCTTAAAACATTTGACTATCGCTTAAAGCCTACCATATTCCCCTTGCACCTACAAGAAAATTAGTAACAAGATTAACATCTCGATTAACATAAAGTAGATGGAGAATAAGCGATTGTAAAAATAGTTTGTTCCAGAGTAGAGAAAGTCATGTGAGTGCAACACATCAGACGTTTTTGTAATATGTTTTAATCTGCTGTTTATTTTATACCAGTTATACAAGATATACAAAATTACTTCTGGAGAGTTCACAGGCTGGTCCCGGAAAATTCAACATATACGTTTTATTTTTACTTTCTCTACATGTACATAGTAGGTAGAGAAGGTATTGCATTCCGCCTAAAAGTTTGATACCGAGATTTCAACAGAAATACATGTTTTGAGGCCCTGTGAATCCAAAAAAGCACTTTTAGAAAAAAGGTCCAGGTGTGTGTCTGTGAACAGCATAAATCAAAATCGAAAATTCAGATAAACACCAAACTTGGTATTTAGGTGCAGTACCTTCTAAAGGTGTGAGACGATTTTTCAAGAAAATGCCTCGAACCCAAACTACCCTTTACATGGAAGATTTTTCGAAGTTTTTTATTTTCTAAAAAATGGCTAATGATTGTGATTAATATGACATGTTAATGAAACTTACATGACAAAATGTATATCTTGAATTTTATAGGAATAGCTTGTGAAGTCCTCTTCATTCAGAAAGAATTTTGTGTAATCTTGTATAACCAGTAAACGTCAAGTGATAGACAAAAACGTAGTACACATGAAATATATATCTCTTTTAAAACACACAATTTATTTGTTGTGGCATCGGCCATTTCCAAGATATCCATTATTAATGGTTTGAATTGTTCAATAGTTAGCCATTCTTCCTGTCAACAATCAGTTGTTTCTCATTATTGCATGGAAACAGTATGGAATTTTAAGGCCAGTGTATAGTGTCCAGTTCTTAAACATTTGACTATCGCTGTTTCCTTTATGTTTTATGTGTAATGTAGCTATTTCTACAAAGATTTATTTGGATAAAATGAAGTAGATAGAGAAATAAGCTTTAGTAGGAATAGTTTGTATACCCACTAATAAATGATAAGAGGGTAAAAAAGTCATCTGACAATGTATTAGAAATTTTTTTTAGTATGTTTTCATCTACTGCTTATTCTATACCAGTTATACAAAATTATACAAAACTCCTTCCAAATGAAGAGGATTCACAGGCTATTCCCAGAAAATTCAAGATATACATTTTATTTGTCATGAAAGGTTTGTAGATATATGGTATTTTAATCAAATCATTAGAGCCATTTTTGAGAAAATTTAAATTTTCCAGAAATGTTCCATATAAAGTATGGATGGCGGGGGGGGGGGGGGAGTTTCTTGAAAAGCTTTGTGTTGCATCTTTGGAAGACACTGAACTTAAATACTAAGTTTGGTATTTATCCAGCTTCATTTTTTAGTTAGGTTGTTCACAGACATACACCACAGACCTTTTTATAAGACTGAAGGGGCCTCAGAACATATATTTCCAGCAAAATCTCACTATTGAATTTTTGGGTGGAATGCAATACCTTCTCTACCTACTGTGTGCATGGGGTAGAGAAAATAAAAAGATTGAGAACAATTTGTAGAAGCTGTATAAAATAAATGATATTGTCTAGAGAAAGTTGTGTGAATGTAACACACCAAATTCTTGAATTATGTTCACATAGATTTTGTAAAGGTGCTTTTCTGGGATCAGGGTTAAGAGGACCTCAAAACATGCATTTGATGTGAAAAACAAAAGTTCACTGCTATGCTTGTATTACAACAGATCACACTTGGATTTGCAGTGAATGCTTTTCTCACTAAAGGTGTACATATTGTTAGTTATCAATAACTATGCTAGTACGCATTTGGAGACAGTTTAAAGTGTGTAAAGTTTAGTGATGAAATATGGAAATGTGAGTTTTAAAAATATTTTGGGAATCACAGTGAAGTGTTTATAAATGCACAAATTAAGATTTTTATTATTCTAGCTTCACTTTATCACAGTAAGTTCTGGTGAAAAACTGAAGCTAGAATAATAAAAATCTTAATTTATGCATGGAAATGTGATTTTTACTTTCTGCATCGCATGCAGTAAGCAAAGGAAGTAACATGTTCCACCCAAACATTTGATGTCAAGATTTCACCAGAAGTAAGTTTTGAGTCCGCCTGAGCCCCAAAAACACTAGAAGAACAGTATAAGCAGTGGCTGCTGCTGCATATGAGCACAAGAGCATGTGAACAGGCTAACTTTTGACACCTTATGGATTTGTTGGTTATTTTTTCCTTCAGTGCTATTAAATGTAACATTTAAATCGGCCGCAGTACTCCTTTCAACTCGAGACATGACATCAAGGTTGCTAGCACATCTTGACTATACATTTTAAGGAGATTCTGTGCATGTGCAACTGGTATGACACTATTACCATATGGGTCAAATACATACAGGTCGTGCACACTTGAAGAAGTGCACATGTTGGTGAACACTTATCCACACTCTATTTGCATACTATCACTACAATTTTACTCAATGCCACTGGAGGTAGCACACTACAGCAGAAGTAGGTAACATGAATAAGCGCAGACTCATCCTGGTTTCCCCATACCATCCATAACTTCAACTAAAATTTAATTTACACATTACTTTGTTCTAGCCCTAACACTGTGTACTTAATTATATACACAATAAACATCCACAAAAAAAAACCCTTTCTTTTGTTAGACAAGTTATACATTATTATTATAATGTTATTGTTAGTAGCTGCATTTTAATCAGTTTGCTCATAATCATAACTACTATGTAAGAGATGCTATTTCACATTTTCAGGGCTATGTGAAAACCCTAAATGCATACTCGTTAGCCGCTGCTGAGTATAACTCAAAAATGAAAAGTCCAATAAATACCAAACTTAATATTTAAGTTCAGTATCTTCCAAAGATGTGACAAAGATTTTCAAGGAAACCTCCCTACCTCAAAACTACTCTTTACATGAACTTTCTCTACTACATATAGTAAGTAGGGAAGTATTGTATTCCACCCAAAAATTTTATACCGAGATTTCACCGGAAATATATGTTTTGAGGCCCCCTGAATCCAAAAAAAAAGCATTTTTGGAAAATGTCCATCTGTGAACAGCATAACTCAGAAACAAACAGTCAGATAAACACCAAACTTGGTATTTAGGTTCAGTATTTTCCAGAGATGAGACATGAAGGTTTTCAAGAAATCCCCCCACCCTAGATAACGCTTTATATGGAACATTTTTTGAAAATCTTAATTTTCTCAAAAATGGCTCTAACAATTTTGATTAAAATATAATATATTTAAGATACTTTCATGAAAATTAAAATGTATATCTTGAATTTTCTGGGAATGTCTTCAAAAGTATTCTTCATTGTGAGCGACTTTTGCATAACTGGTAAACCATAAGAGATAGACAAAGTTTTATTAACCAAAAAATGTAGATGGCATTAAAATACACAATTTGTGTCATATACATTTTTTTTTGTTGAGTGAACCATTTTTGAGATATTGCTTCTTATTCCCTTAAATTTTCCAATACTTATACTTTTTCTCAAATGGGAATTCGTTATTCATTTTTTTTTGTCCTGGTAATGCAAAGAGAATGGAATACTCCACATAGCAACCAGCTCTTAAAATATTCGACTATCGCTTAAAGCCTACCAATTCCCCTTGCATCTACAAGAAAATTAGCAATAAGATTAACATCTCGATTAACATGAAGTAGATGGAGAATAAGCGTTTGTAAAAATAGTTTGTACAAGAGTAGAGAAAGACATGTGAGTGTAACACATCAGATTATTTATTTTCTCAAAAATGCTTCTAATGAGGTTAAATTATTAGTACTATCATAATATGATTACAGAATGATAATAACATAATTATTATATAAAATACCATATATTTAATTTATTTAAATGACAAAATGTATACCTGGATTAGCCTGAAAAGTCCTTTTCATTTGGAAGGAACTTTGTATAACTGGTAAACCATAAGATATAGACAAAAGCACACTCCTAAAAACTGTAGATCTTCTTAAAAATACAATTTGTTTCAAATAACTTCTGTGACATCACTCATTTCTGAGATGTCTGTTATTGAGTTGCTTCTTGCAATGTTAGGCTACGGCTCCACTGACATTAATTTACTACTTTTATGAGCAGTTTATACAACAATTACACCATAAAGTATCTGATACAACATTTCTTGGGCTTTAAGAGGATGGAGAGCTCAGCTGGAGAAAACGTAAAGATCATGCTACAAAAATTTAGAAAAGCTGCTTAACCAAAATGCCTTAAGAACAGTATATTTTGCCTGCTTTCATTGCCTGATGTAATACGGAGTCTTCTGGAGTAATTTGATACCAGCAAGCATTTTTATTACAAAAAAAAGGCCATATGTATTATTTGTGGTTTTGGGCCCGTCACTCCTGTAGGCCTTTATTAAAAATGCACAAAATTCTTACTAGTGAATAAATTTATGCTTTCTTGAGCTACATTACAGATAATTATGATAACTTCACTACAAATCCTGCTGTGCATGACCACAATATGAGACATTCAGGTGATTTGCATAGACCAGTAAATAACTTAAAACTTCCAAAAAGGATGTACTATTCTGCAATAACAATTTATAATAACCTTCCATGTTATCTAAAGATATTAGGCAATCCTAATCAATGTAAAATCATCAAGAAAGATATAATCTTATATACTCACTCCCCATATACCATGAAGGAATTTTTTAATATGCCACCCAATAGCTGAATATTTAATACATAGGGCAGAAAGCATGTAATGGTGTTTTACACTTATTTATTATTGTTGCCTACTGTAATGCATGTTGAGAAGTTTACTCTTGAAATGGTGATGGGTTACAAACTTTTATGTCGTAGATAATACATGATGGTGGAAAAAAAGAAAGAAAAATAAAAGTTCTTGGTTTTGGGGTATGTTATTAGTTATGCTGCATATTTCATAACAGTATGATGTGTTCAGTGTCCCTGAGTATTACTCACAGGGGAAATCATCAAACAAACAAGTACTGTACTGCCTAAAAATGGAAACAGACTTTTACATGGATGAGAGTGTTTTACTGCAAAAGTACAAATGCCAATTGCAGGTAGTACTGCTGAGGATAGGTGGGATCCATTTTCTTGCAGTAACTTACCCTGACTCCACTGCCAGTACTTTTATGGCACACCACATGCTATGTTTCAATGTGTGTTAAAATGGACCTTGATAGTGAATTAATAATGCCTGTAGTTAACAAATATCTGGTTCTCTATAAGCCTGAGAAGGAAAATTATAAGAATAAAAATGCAAAAGTTGAAGCATGGAAGAAAATAACTGGGGCTGTCAAAATAACATTTACAGAAAAGGATATTCCTATCAGTTTTGTTTATAGTATGACAAAATATGATGTATTACATTCACATGACTTTATTGCATATTAGTGGGTATACAAATTGTTCATAGAAAGTTTATTTTCCTATTTTAATAAGATAAATATATTGCTACAGGCTACATTACACATTTTGTTATAGGTACAAAGGGAACAGCGATAGTCAAATCTTTAAGAACAGGATGCTATCTATATTTTGGCCCTAAAATGCCATACTCTTTCCATGACATTGCAAGAAAGAGCTGAAAATTGACACGACTTAAAAAAAATGGTTAAATTTTGAATAATTTGAACCATTAATAACATATATGTTGGAAATGGCTGATGCCACAAAAAAAAATTTGAAATAAATTGTTGTTTTAAAGAGATCTATTTTTTTGATAGTACATTTTTGTCTCTCTTAATGTTTACCAGTTATGCAAGATCCTACAAAATTCCTTCTGAACGAAGAGGACTTCATGGCTATTCCCAGAAAATTCAAGAATATTTTGTTTGTCATGTAAATATTTTGAATACATGGTATTTCAATCAAAATTGTTGAACCATTTTTTAGAAAATCAAAATTTTCGAAAAATGTTCCATGTAAAGGGTAGTTTGGGGTAAGGTGATTTTCCTGAAAATTGTTGTGTCACATCTGTGGATGGTACTAATCTGACTTCGTTTTTGAGTTATACTGTTCACAGACATGTGTTTCTGGTGAAATCTGTCAGATTTTTGGGTGGAATGCCATACCTTCTTTACGTACTATGTACGCGGTAGAGAAAGTAATAAAGCAAAAATAAAAAGTGAGCATCTTGCAATGCATATCCACTGTACTGCAGTGGAGTCAGGATCTCAGTCCAGTAAATTACTGTCAATGGAGCCATAGCTAACAGAAAGAGTAATAATAGTAACAATAATAACAACAACTTTACTGCAGTCAATAGCCTCTTACAAGAGCATCTGGCACTGTCAATTATAGCTATACAATACAATTTACTTAATAATATTTACATATGTTCATATATCCATTATTCAGTAATAGCATTTCTCTATCAGGAATGATTAATACAGTTTCCTTAATAATATTTACATAAGTATGCATATCCATTATAATTCACTAATATTATACAAGCATTTCTCTATCAGGAATAATTTTAGGACAGTTTTAAACTTTGAATCTCTGGTATTCTTAATTGCAGATGGTAATTTATTATATAGTATAGCTCCCATTTTATATGGGTCCTTATTTGTTTGACTTTTATTCGTGCTCACCCTATGGTAATCGTTAGCTCTTCTCGTATCGTATGAATGACAGTCTTTATTGAGTAAGTTAAATTGCTTTCTATTTTTAACAAGTATAATGGTTTTAAACACATACAGTGAAACTATAGTTACGATGTTTTGGGTTATAAATGTTTCACGGCAGGATTGCCAAAACCGAAGGTTGAACACAGTTCTTATGCACTTTTTTTGTATTTTTAATAATCTGTCCATATTGGTTTTACTTGTTCCCCCCCAAATTTCAATACCATATGTTAGATGGGGGCAAATGATGCCAAAGTATGCTGCTTTAAGAATATTGGTGTCTCTGTATTTTGCTAATTGTCTCAACAGGTACAGTCCTGTGTTCATTTTTTTACAGACAATTTCTACGTGTATGTTGTAAGATAAAGTTTCTTCTATGTGTATGCCCAGTAATTTATAGCTTCTTACCTGTTCTAAAGCAGTATTGTTAATGTTTATATTTATATTATTGTTATGAAATGTCATGCATTTTATTTTTCCTATATTTAACTTTAGTCCATTGTGTAGGAGATAATGTGATATTTCATCTATTGCATTTGCCATTTTACCTTCTAAACATTCTTTCACTCCAGCATATTACAGATGTATCATCTGCATAGGAGATCACCTTGCTATTTTCCGGTTCCGGTAAATTATTTATATAGATCAAAAAAGTGTGGGTCCCAGTACTGATCCTTGTGGTACACCCGATTTTACTAAATTATTCAAGGCCAGTGTATACCAACTATCTTTAAAATATCTATCAATTTGGTTTTCTTTGTACCCCTTCTACAGCAAAATGTGAAATAAAACTGTTTCTGCAAAGGTTTATTTCTATTAACAAAACATAAGCTTCTGTTAGAGTACTTCTTTAGAAGTATACAAAAATAAAGATGTTGAATAGAGAAAGTAATGTGAATGTAACACATCCAATTATTTTTAAAGAAAAGATGAGTAGTTAAACATTGTGCCTTATAAAACGTTTTATATACTTAAGAACAAAGCACAAAAGTGTTTCAAACATTATAAACCATTAGATATATCGCTGTTGCATCAAATGTAGATTACTCTGTAAAACATATTTTACACAACAACTCAGTGAATACATTTTTCTTACTTTTATTCAATCAGGAGAAAGGTTGAATTTCTAGTGGTTTAGGTTTAGAAGGGGTGTGCTATCAAAGCCCTAAGCACCTCAACCATTGCTGATCCATTGCACACCCCTTCATTTTTTAGTCCCTCAGAATGCCTGCATCCTTCATAAAGGAGGAATTTCTATGGGTTCTTAAAAAATTTAAGTTTTTTAATTACTTTACTCGCACATTATTGTGCTAAGGTAGAGGCACAGCCAAGGGAGCAAAAATAGCTCTGTTAAAATAATAGCACCTTTGTAGGTAGACAGGAATGAGATACTTCCTAATCTCACAGGTAGCGCTATATATATGCTACATGTTTTGGAGAATATGACCAAAGCTGACAGCAACAGAAATTGTACTGTAGATGGCGTTGATGCAACCATGTTAAGATATCGGGGGCATGTTTACGTTCTGGTGCTAAATTTGAGTGGTTTCCAAATAAGTCCAATATCTTCCAGTTTAGAACATAATTAGAAAATTTTTAGTGAAATAAAATGGTCTGCAATGGTAATACAAAATACTTCAGTGTCATTAAATCCCATGTTACAACACATTTGCAGCTTAGAATACGCAAAATATCCTATCCTAATTTTAATTCCCATTGCTACACATTAATTTGTGAATATAAAATTGATTTATATAAATATTTCAACTCAGAATTAATTCATATTTATCATTTGAATTGATACAATAAAATTACTCCTATACATAACTCTCCTTAATCATTTTGCGGCTAAGGTCAACATTTCATAAGGAAACCCTACAAAATTTCATTCATGAATATATTTTATCGTATGCATTATGCTAGGTATTCAGTGTTTTATTTTATTTCTTTCATTTTCAGTTTTTATCCCAAAAGTAGTAATAGAAAAATATAAATCAGTAGCAAGCAAAAGAAAAAGCATTTTGAAAAAGATTCACGTCTATCTTTAAACACCATAACACAAAAATGACAGTCACTTAAGTATCAACTTAAATTCAGCATCTTCCAAGGAAGCAGCATGACGATTGTCAAGTGAATCTCCCCCAATTACTGTTAACAAGCAATGCATTTCATTATTTTAGTTTTCTCAAAAATGACTTAACAATTTTGATTAAAATACCATGTTTATTTGTATGACAAATAGAATGTGTATCTTGAATTTTGTGAGAATAGCCTATGAAGTCCTCTTTGTTTGGAAGGAATTTTGTTTAACTGTAAAATATAGACAAAAACTTTGTAGAGAAAAATGTGTACATCTTGTAAAACCACAAGTTTGTACCAAATACCTTTTTTTTTGTATCATTATTCATTTGAATTATTTTTAAATACTTGATATTTTCTTGTAGTTTGTTTCTTGTGTCCTGTAAAGGGTGGAATTTCAAAGTCAATACACGCTTTTTTTAAAATCTGACTATTGCTTCAGCCTCTTGATGCCCTTGTACATTAACAACATAGAAATTAAAACCATTAATCTTGAAGTGTTTATCTGGATTAACATTAAATGAATAGAAAAAAATTAATTGGATATGTTACATTCACATGACCTTCTCTTAATCTTCTACAAACTATTGTTACAAAAGCTTATTCTACTATCTACTTGTTTATAAGCGAGATACATGTTCATGATACATTTCATTGTTGATATAAGAAGGATACAGTAGACTAAAACGAGTCAGATTTTTAAAACGCGGATGGTTATGTTACGGCTATAAAATTCCATGCTCTTTGCATGACCACAGGAAAAAGGTATAAAGTATTTGAAAGTTCAAACCAATAACAAGGAATATCTTGTAAATAGATGAAGTAAAAAAAATTTCTTTGAAAAATTTCTTTGCCATAGATCTAAATTTTTTTATGTAATAGTAGTAAGATTTTGTTTATCTCTTGCGGTTTACCAATTTTACAAAAGCCATACAGAATGAAGAGGACTTGACAGGCTGTTTCCAGAAAATTCAAAATATGCATTTTATTTCTCTGCAAACATCTTAAACATGTGCTATTTTAATCACAATCATCAGAGCCATTTTAAAACAAAAATAACGAAAAATATTCCATGTTAAGGGTTGTTTGGGGTGGGCGATTTTGTTGAAAATCACCTTGTGGCAACTTTAGAATCTGGTGAACTTAAAAATACATAAGTAGGTACTTACTGTACCAAGTTTGTTGTTTAAACAACTTTTCGTTCACAAACACATAAAACTTTTTCTAAAAATTCTGCTTTTTTTTGTTTTTTTGGATTCAGGGGATCTCAAAACGTCCATTTCCACGACAGCTCGTTATCGAATTTTGAGCGAAATGCAAAATTCCATATTCAAAATTTTGCATTTCTGCATATACGCTACTTATAGGCATATATTTAGTAGATAAAGTAATAAGCTTTTGTTTGAATAGTTTGAAGAAGAGTGGGAAAGAAAGTCATGTGAATTTAAGACTAAATTTGCCAAACAATAGTGTATTTTCTCCGACTTATGACGTATCGTAATGGATTACATTAAGAGGTAACAAAGTTAGTCATTCTGTATAACGTATTAAACACTTGTTGAATTGTTGAATCATGATCTTAGTTTTTCCTAAATTTTCATTTTACTGGCTGAAACAATTGCAATTTTTAAGAAAGTAGGACTTTAAATGAAATTGTACACGCGGCAATTTTGGAGAATTCATTTTGCGATTTTGGCTAACTTGCCTGAGTGGTGTCACATTTTAACACCTTAACATACTAAGTATAGTTTATATTTAAGGTTAGCTTGTTTTCGCTATATATATTTGAATTCTTCATATAAACCAACTAAACTTTCGATTCATATCCTGTCTTCTACCTTACTAGGTTTTCAGGTTATGCTCCAGTTTTAAACATCAAATGCGCGTTATTTGGTACTTAATATTAAATAAGGTATCACTATAAACTACTACATTTACACAATTGCTCGTTGATACGAAAATTCAGCTTTATTTTTATATTTTCGGCATTGCTATTTTATCAACTGACTTCCGTCTTAATTTAGTTTCAAGCCTCAGCAATCAGCATGGCAGAGGTCGCGCTATTCGCTCTGGAAGCCTGCTGTTCGTTTACCTTCGGGAGAGCTATCTGCAAGCGCTTGTTCCAGTGCAGGGAGCAGTGTTGCCAACTTAGCCATTTAATGGCTAACTAGCATTTTCACAGTAGCGTTTAGCCATACAAAATCGTAAAATGCTTATAGCCTGAAATCTAGCTTATTTAACAAATCCCATAGCCAAAATCTAGCCTAAATAGCAAAATGTTATCTGCGCTTTAGCTATGCATAGGAAAAATTGTTAGGGTGAATTCCCGCTACCTCGTAGCTGTATTATATTCCATAACGCCTATCATGCCAAGAAAATATGGTGCATTTTGTTGTTCTTTTGGTGCGGGGATTAGTGAGTTTTAATCATCATGGCGCCTCAGTACAAACAGCGTTTTCGAAAACAGTGGCTCTTGGACAATGAGTTCAAAGACTGGATTTTGGAGGTTCCCTCAGATGCCTCAAAAGCGCGATGTAGGTTTTGCAAGTGTGATGTGAAGACTAAAAGATATGACTTAACTCAGCATGGTGGTAGTAAAAAACATGTCATTGCGTTACAGTCGTTCTCATCATCTCGCTCGCTAGATTCATTTGTGGTGAAGAATGTAAATAAGACGGCTGCTTGTGAGGCAGCTCTTAGTTTATTTGTGGCAGCCCATACTTCAATACTGTCAATTGATCATTTATCTGAATTGTGCAAACATAATTTTGCTGAAAGTAGTGCAGCAGTCAGTCAACATGAGACTACATAGGACAAAGTGCGCAAATGTCATTTCAAATGTGTTAGCCCCTCATTTTGAAAATGATTTGTTGCAAGATATTAGTCGTGGTTATTACAGTTTGTTAATTGATGAATCTACAGATGTGACCGTCACAAAACTTTTGGAAATTGCTATAAGTTATTTCAGTGAACAGCATGGGGAAGTAATCTCCACTTATTTCTCAACATTGGAACTTTCAGCTTCTAATGCAGATAGGATTGTTTCTGCAGTTAAAGACAGTGTTGCAAGTAAAGGACTCAGTTTAAATAAACTTGTTGGTTTAAGCACTGATAACGCATCTGTTATGGTTGGCATAAATAGTGGAGTTTACAAGAAATTAAAACAAAGTGTTCCTACTTTGGTACTCATACCTTGTGTTTGTCATTCCCTGCAGTTAGCTGTTTCAGCTGCTGCTGAAGCATTTCCTAGGAATTTGGAGTTTCTTATTAAAGAAACGTATACTTAGTTTAGTCACTCTTCACTCCGACAGCAGGAGTATAGACTTCTATATCAGACTATCAACGATGGTCAAGATCCGCTTAAAATTGTCAGAGCTTGTGATACTCGCTGGCTATCCATTGAAACAGCTGTCTGCAGAATCACGGATCAATGGTTAGAACTGAAAACTTTCTTTGAATTGGCTCGCCATAAAGAACGATGTTACACTGCAGAATTACTGTACAACATGTATGCTGATGAAACCTTGCATGCTTATTTACTATTTTTGAAAGCAGTTCTTTGTGAAGTTCAGGCCATAAATAAATCATTTGAATCGAATAGAGCAGATCCCACAAAACTGTTAAATGATTTAACTAATCTTACCCATTCACCTGCTAGAAAATTGGTTTTACCAACCTGCCCCTTAGATCCTTTGAAAGACAGCGTTGATGACTATGTTGACGTAAATGCCTATCTCAGCTATGAATTTGAAACCAAGATGAAAATTCTGAAATTGTCTTCGGAGCAGGATCGACAGCTCCGAGATTGTTGTTTGAGGTTTCTTATCAAACTATTAAAAGAGCTGCAACACAGGCTTCCTCAGAATGTTGAAATGCTCAAGATGATTGCATCCATATCAGTAGAAAATGCTTTAAAAGTGATAAAAGAGTCTTTAATCCTACCTGCAGAAATGTTTTTATTACCAGCAACTGACATTTCAAAAATTCAATTACAGTGGGTGAATCTGACTACAGTCAAGTGGTCTGAGAGTAACGATACAATCGCGTTTTGGAATGAAGTATCAAAGTATAAAGACGCAAGTGGGCTAAACCCGTTTGCCGAGTTATCTAAATTTGCTGTTATGCTACTTTCACTTCCTTGGTCCAATGCCGAAGTTGAGTGATTATTTAGCCAAATGAACAAAGTGAAAACAAAGAAAAGAAATAACATGAACATAAAAACACTTGATTCAATTCTAACAATACATGCAGGTTTGCGAAGGAACAAAAAGTGTTGCAAGGACTACAAACTTCCAAAAGATGTGCTACAAAACCCAGCTAAGACTACAGATACAGGATCCACAGCTGGGCCATCCACTTCAACTGCTGCAGGAGGCTGCAAAGTCGACTTTCTGGAGTATATGCCCGAAATGTATGATTTTTGACACACACAGTTGGTGAGTTTTTGCATATTTTACTTAAGCAATTTCAATAAATCTCATATATCAGCTATATCTATCACACGGTGTTGGTGTTTAGCAAAAATACACCTTAATCCATTACAAGTTTATATTAAATTGTTTCATAGTATTTAAATATTATGGAATTGTCTTATCAGGTATGATATTTAGATTGTCTTAATAGGCTATAACTTATGCATGCAAACAAAATGTGAGTAATTTTAGATGTACGTTATATCTAGCCTTTTTTTTGTTACATAATGCCTTTTTAAAGACACCATCTAGCCATTATTTGCGAGGAGGTGTTGGCAACACTGGCAGGGGGGAAGGTAGTCCATTCCGGCACATTTTGCTCCCATTGGCTGTGATCAAATACGTAACATGGAACGTTGGCACAGGCATTTCCACTGGCAATTTAAAATGAATGCATAAAGCCATGCGTTTCAAAGCAGGAATTTGTACATACATAGTACAAATCGGTTTAAGTTCAGTACCTTCCAAAGATGCAACACAGAGATTTTCAAGAAAATTCCCCACCCAAAATAACCCTTTACGTGGAAGAATTCTCGAATTTCTTTTCTGAAAAATGACTCAAACGATTTTGATTAAAATGCCATTGTATTCAAGATATTTACATGAAAAATAAAATGTTTATTTTTAATTTTCTGGGAATAGCTTGTGAAGTCCTCTTCATTTGGAAGGAATTTTGTATAATCTTGTGTAACTGGTAAATTTAAGCAACAGAGGAAAATGGGCTACACAAAAAATGTCAATGGGATAGATGGATCTGTTGCATCCCAGTTTTATATGTTATGTTGTTTTATGTATATGCAAACTCCACCATCTTGTAAATGTTTTCTTATACAGGGTGAAAGGTATTAGTTGAACTGTAATAAAATGGCTAATAGACACAGGAACATGGAACATCACTATGTTTCATTTTTGTAGGTTTAATGACAAAAATTGTATTGGACATATTTGCACTACTCATTATATAGAATCCATGATTAACGTATGGTTCAAGCAGTACCTTCCACCCTGTATACCGTCCTTCCAAATAATACCCATGCAGTAATAATGAGAATTTCTCATTTCAAGTGATGTCTTTCTCAAACATGTCTTCAAGGTAATAGAAATTACACGGGAAATTAAAATTTCAGCATAACATAGTATAAAGTTATAATTTCGAAATTATTCAAAGTGAATTAATCATCATAATAGTATCAACCTCATGTAAGCACTTTATGTAGGGCAGATTGCATGTGATGGTGATTAACACTTATTTGCTATTGTTGTCCTACTGTAATGCGTGTCGAGAAGTTTACTGTTGAAATGGTGATGGTTTACAAATGTTTCTCTCTTAGATAATGCATGATGGGGAGGGGAGCATCCCTCCCCCAAAGGCTATTCTTGGTGTTGGGTATATTCCTACTTACTCTGCATACTTCATAATTGTATGATGTGTTCAATTTCCCTGAGCATTGCTCACAGTGGAGCCAAATGAACAAACACAAACAAACATCACTGTATGGGTTCAATTTGTTTTTTTTTCCATATGACCTGTCAATAAATTTAAGCTTCCCATGTGCTGTAGGACCTCTACTGTGTTATATCAAATGTTATATATAGAGTCTTTCCCAGGAAAAGGAATCAAAGTGTATTTTTTATTCAATAACTAAGTTTTATTAACTAGAACTGGCTTTGTGTATGCATAAGTGACTAAGTGCAATTATGTATAAGATCATTCCAATAGATTGTAATAACAGACATTCAAGAGGTTAGAATTTAATGGACATTTTAATTGGGTAGGCCATTCAAATGTATATTAATGTAGGCACATGTTCCTTAAAATACCATACAAATGTATTATACAGTATTATTAAATATGAATGTGAATGCAATGTCTCTTAATAATAACAATGTCTCTTTGTGTTTAACCATATCACACCCACCCTTCATAATTGTCAATCACTTTAACATGTAGTTTAGTGTGCCAGTATTAATTGTTTTTTTCATATGTTGACTGCAGAAAAAATGTAACAGCATTTTGTATGACTTTCATACTGTTGTTTTTTAAGCAATTACAGAATTTAAATTTGCTTAAAATGCAATATTTCATTATTACCTACTTAGCTCCTTACCCAATTTTATTATCACTTAAATAGTTTTATTGTTGTTTCTGCAGGTTAATGGTCCATGTGCTGGTTTATAAATTTGGGTGGCTGGATAAGACACTCGTTCATTATTATTGCTCTCTGTCCTCCATAGTATTTTTAATTTTAATGTCCCTTTTAACTTCTAAGGTTTACAGACATTGGAGACTGGTGGGAAAGGGGATGACAATGATGAAGATGGTGCAATTGATGGAATTATGGTGGGGAAAACCAGAGAACACTCATTCTAAGTGCTATTTTATCTACCACAAAATCCCACCTCTGATCCCTAGGATTGAATCCAGGCTTTTTTGTGAGAGGCCATAGTGCTGCCCAATTAGAAGTGTGAATATGAGACAACATTTAAAACAGAGATAGTATTACTCAATACTATCAAGTAATGAAACCAAGAAGTTGTTTTACAAGGCAGCTCCCACTATGACTTCACAAATGAGGTGTATGTAAATAATAGATACTTAAAAAGAATAACTATTTCAGCAGATATTTTGCCATGCAATACATATTCTACATTTATATAATTTAAGTGGTGTTTTGTCATAAATATGGTAGCTGACATTTCGATATGTAGAAATCATTCAGGTGGTAATACACAAGTTTTATGTAACTATTTGTGCTTCCAAGGCCAGCGCTTAACCGAGTTACACAGATTGACAAAAAATTCCCAAAGATACACAGTACATATGGAGAATTTTCTGTTTATGAAATGCTTTAAGTTAGTTTGCAATGAAAAGAGCATTATGTCCTAATTCATTTATTTGGTATAACAGCAGGAAATAGTGTTTGAGCACAACACTAACACACATCCAAAATCAAACTATGGATCCCAAACTATTATCATTACATCACATTCAAAATTGAAATAGGTATCAGACATAACCTTTGATCATGAGTTCTTATGTTCGTTTTACGATATTAGTGTGCAATCCACAAAAACAAACTTTTCAAAATACAGTCCCTAATTCAAACACATTTCAACACTAAATAGCACAAATGGCTATCATGCATAATAGCGGCTGTCGTGTACTAGCAAGCGGCCTGGGCGTGGCTTAAGGAGTTCGGGCGTTGCCAACCGTAAAAAATGAACGCACGGAAGATAACAACTATGTAAGACGAAATTTGCAATGCGGCGCGGTTATTTCCAACACACAATTTTTTTATGTTTGTCACATTGCATTGACGCACACTTATTGTACAAAGTTAACCAAATCACCATGTTGATTCATACCCAATGAAAATGCTGTTATTTCAGGGCAAACACATTATTGCACATATACGTTATTACACAGAAGCAGTGGTAGCTTTGTTGTCATTGTCCTTGAACCACAAACACACATTGTTGTAAATTAGGTGAAATATCAGCAGCATACCTTATTACACAGAAGCAGTGGCAGCATTGTTCTCATTGTCCTTGAGCCACGTACACATTGTTGTAAATTAAGTGAAATATCAGCAGCATATGTTATTACACAGAAGCAGTGGCAGCATTGTTCTCATTGTCCTTGAGCCACGTACACGCATTGCAGTAAATTAGGTGAAATATCAGCAGCATACCTTATTACACAGAAGCAGTGGCAGCATTGTGATTGTCCTTGAGTCACGTGCACACATTGTTGTAAATTAGGTGAAATATCAGCAGCATACCCTATAACACAAAAGCAGTGGCAGCATTGTTCTCATTGTCCTTGAGTCACGTACACACATTGTTGTAAATTAGGTGAAATATCAGGAGCATACTTTATTAGACAGAAGCGGTGGCAGCATTGTTGTCACTGTCCATGAGTCACAAAACACACATTGTTGTATTAATATACTGCAGTGAGGTGGCAATAGGAAAACTGGAGAAGACGTATAAGTTAGGTGAAATATCAGGAGCATACGTTATTAGACAGAAGCGGTGGCAGCATTGTTGTCACTGTCCATGAGTCACAAATTAGAGAAAAATTCCCACCCCCAGCCGGGAATCGAACCCGGAACCCTTGGTAGAGAAAGCAGACGCTCTAAAGACTGAACTATGGAGCCAGCCACATTTTATTTGCCATGTAAATATCTTTAATATATGACATTTTAAAAAAATTGTTACAGCCATTTTTCAAAGAATTAAAAGTTTTCGAAAAATGCTGCATGTAAAGGGTAGTTGAGGAAGGAGATTTTCTTGAAAACTCTTCGTGTCGCATCTTTGGAAGGTACTGAACCTAAATACCAGGTGTGGTATTTATCCAACTTTTCAATTTTGCTGTCTTTGGATTCACGGAACCTCAAAACATGTATATCCCCGCTGCTGTATCTTTGCACTTGACAGTTCGTGTGGCTTCACGTAAGGTTGGCTACATTGTGGTTGCGGCGTTGCCAGAATGGCTAGTAAACAACAACAGCTGATTGTTCTTTCTATCGTGTCTAAGCCGCATACAAAAAGTGTACGTAAGTAGCAAACGTCAGTGAATAATAACTGTTTCGTATTATTATTGTTACTTGAAAATAAGCGATATAAGCAGCTTTGGTATGGTCGGATACTCCTTTCTATGATAATAGGCTTAAATGTGTCTACGTATGACGTCTAATTGGAAAGCATCAAGATTTGCGACTGGACGAGGCTACTTTCTTTTCTTCCCTGAAGTTGATAGAAATACCTGTTGCGTTCCAGATGGTTCAGGAATTTTGTCCTCTTTCTCTTGGAGTTTCACTCCCTTGTAAATAACAGTTCTCGTGCTTAGTCCAAGAACTGTGCAGTTCGTTGTACGACTTTATCAGCAGGATTAGAGGGATTGCCATGAAGCTTCACGTACTCCTTTTCCTGTTCAAAGAATTCTCGGGTTCTCCTTAATAGTTCCAATGCCTGACTATTAAGTGGCACACCTTGGCGCAAAGGATTTTCACTTCGTGAATCATCACTCGGCGATCGGCGTCGTTTTTTTAGACATTGTCGCACTTAAGTTTTGTTTAAATAAATAACATGAATGAAATATATATAAAATAGATAAATATAAATAAATATATATGTATAAATGAACAATAACAAAACTATCAAACAATAACCACAAATATAAATAACAATGAACAATATGTAGCTTGCAAAGAGCAGATCGACGCTCGTGCTAGAGATTCACAAACTGAAGCACGTGGTTGGGAATAGTTACATACGGCAACAGAGCCGATGCTAGTTCCGGTTCCGCTTTGTCATCGACCATTCGGAATGCTGCCTTGTGATTGGCTTAGGAAGTCAAATGGTTGAAGCTTTTCATCTGTTTTTTTGCGAGTGCACCAACTTGAACGCTACCTGTCAAGTGCAACGTTACAGCGGCGGGGGTTGCAGCAAAAGCTCAGTATCAAATTTTTGGATGGAGAAACGTGATAGAGAAAGTAAAAAGCTTGAGTAAGCCTAATTTGTGTACCCAGTAATAAGTACCTCAGCTTGCTCAACTGCATTTTAATACATTGGTGGAGTTCATGATCTTGGTTCCAGAGAGGAAAATAAAAATCACACGACTTGCATTTACACGACTTTCTCTATCACTCTTTTTCAAACAATACTTACAAAAGCTGATTCTTGGTATCTACTTCTTGTTAATCGAGGTAAACTTTCATTGTAGGAATAAGAAGAATGCAGTAAACTAAAGGAATAGTCAAATATTTTAAATGTGGGTTGCTGTTTGATGGATTTGAAATTCCGTTCTTTTCAGGTGATCGCGGAAAAAGGAAAAAAAAATCCTGATGTTCTACATTCACATGGCTTTCTCTAATCATTCTTCTACAAACTATACTTACAAGAGCTTATTATTCCAGCTTCTTGTTAATCCAGACAAATGTTCAATTTACATTTACAATTTTGTTATACGATACAGTAGGTAAAGTGAGTCAGCTTTTTAAAGAGCGCATGGCTATATGAGGGCTTTGAAATTCGATGCTGTTAGCGTGGCCACGAGAAAATATTGAATATCGACTTCCCATTTGAAAGAATTATAAGTATGTATTTGAAAGTTTAAACCAATAAGAAGGAATATCTCAGAATGGTTAACTTAAAAAAAGAAAGTAAAACAGAAATGCTTTGACATAAATTGTGTGCTTTATCGAGAACAATTTTCTTTTTGTACACAGATTTGCCCATCTTATAGTTTACCAATTGTGCAAAAGTTACTCAGAATGAAGAGGACTTCAGAGGATATACCCAGGAAATGCAATATATGCATTTGACATGAAAACATTTTAAACATGCTGTGTTTAATTAAAATCATTAAGAGTCATTTTTGATAAAATAAAAAGCTTTTGGGAAAAGTTTACATGTAAAGGGTATTTGGGGGGGGGGTAAATTTCTTGAAAATCTTCCTGACGCACGTTTGGAAGGTGCTGAACTTAAAATACCAAACTTGTTATTTAACGACTTTTCCTTTCTGAGTTTGCTGTTCAGACACAGATGCGTAGTAGGACGCTTGTAGTATAATCTCTTACAGCTTAGTGTTACATAAAAGTCATTCAGAATGAAGAGCACTTCACTGGCTATACCCAGAAAATTCGAGATATACCTAGTTATATTTGCCATGAAAATATCTTAAACAACAGCAGATTTTAATCAAAATTGTTGGAACCATTTTTGAGAAAAGGGATAGTTTTGGGGTAGAGGAATTTTCTTGAAAATCTTAACACATTTTGCAGAATACTAAGTTTGAACAAATTTTTTTTTATTTATGCCGTTCACACACACATTTGCTAAAGATGTTTCTTTTTAATTCAGGCACTCTCAAAACGTGTATCTCTGATGAAATCTCGGTATCAAATTTTTGCATAGAATGCAATATTTCCTCTACTTGCTATACGTAAGTGATAGTGAAATTAAAAATTGTTTCAAGACGCAAGGACTCGGATGTGTGCTGATATAAACAGTTATTTAAAAGAGAAAATGTAAAAGGTTGCGCAAAATTTTCTTCCAGAGGCAAATGAAACACGAGGTGGACCTTCTAACAATGCTGAAAAGATCCTGAGGTGTTTTCATCTGGGTACTATAACGCTAAACAGAATGTGAGTGAGGTCATAGTTAGCCACTCTTATTACCGGAAGACTGGTAATATAATCAAAGCGATATACAAATAAACTTACATAGAGCAGAATGTTCGCACAAATCAAAACCGAATTATAACTAAAGAATTTCAATTAAAACCAAACTTAAATTTAACTTTCAAATGAAACTCTTTCATTCAGTTTAACTTTAATTCATGGTAACATCTTATAAATTCTTGGAATTACGTCGTGATATTTTATATAGATACAGAGGATATCAATATAAAGGTGCAAAAACAGAAGTGCAAATAACCTACTTTCAATATATCAGTTGGTGACACGTTTGTAATACTATCAAATAAGGAAATGAGGGATTGGATTTAGAAAGGGGATGAGTGTTATTTGTTGAAAGTTGGGTGAATCTCAATGTCTGTTTCATTTGCAAAATCTTTAATTATAGTTGTGTTTTATAAAATTTGCATCTCTATTAGGTTTCATAAATGAGAGTATGATTAACACGAATGAGTATATGAATACTTAGGTTCAGTAAAGATTTAAATCGCCTGCTGACAGAAGAATGGGCATGTTTGTTTACTTAGATGATGTGTCGTGGTGAAGGTTACTGAGCAAAAGCTTGGTAGGTGATAGCAATAGCTCATCGAAGAGGGAAAATTTTTATTTATACCAAACCACGACCTGATGCTCGTTTCTCACAAGCTTTTGCTTCTTTTTATTTACATCACCCAATGTTCTTTAAGTTTAACGTCCCTAACTTGGTAGTCGTATCGGATGACAAATGAATGAAATGGGTGAAATGATGCTCAAATGAGCCCGGGGTCCATAGAGCTTACAGTTATCCGACATTCAACTTCTCAAGATAAGGGAAAACTCCGAAAAACGTTTATCCAAACAACTCACCCTAACCGAGACTAGAACTCGGGACCTCTTGAATGTGAGGCAAACACACTATCTGCACACCACAGAGTCAGTACTTTGTATATTGTTTTTATAACCACATACAACGAAATGTGTCATGTAGGTTTATCTATATTAACAAGAAGGAGATAGAAGAAGAAACTTTTATAGGTAAGAATAATGGGTAGAGAAAGTTATGTGAATCCAACATCAGGTTTTAATTAAGCACAACCTTAAGAGCCGAATCTTTGCAGGGTTGCAGTAGTTTAGGAACAAAAATGTTAAGTGTAACATCTTGTATGAACGTTTCCATTTTTCATAACACTTGTACATGACTTTAAGATCCGCAAAGCTCAGACCCTCCCTACCTGCCTGGGACTTTGGAAGGGGTAGTGTTTGAACATTCCGAAAGTATTTCTGTTTATGATGGGCAGTAAATGACTCTCAACCAGGAATACAATGCAACAGCACCACATGTTAAAAGTGGATGGGGGAACATCTGTTTCGCAGAAGGTACAACCTTTGGCTAACAAGAAACTCCAGACCGCACTGCAAACAGTACTCAAGCAATTCGAATACACTTATTTACGTTTAATTCCAAGAAAAATTCCGCATTCTAGATGAAACAAAGTGAATAGCGTATACCGTGATTTAAGGAATATAATTGACAAATGCTTTGTGGTAAAGTGTTTCTTTTCCTCCCTGTCGGCCTGCGTTTTATTCCAGTAGCAAGAGCTATTCGGAAAGACTTTTTTCGTTTATCCCGTAGAGACAGTTTCCAAGAAAGTTTTAAGAAGAAAAATACCGGGCTCATCTATGCCACAATTATCTTTTCCATTCCTTCCCTTATTAAGAACAATCAGGCAGAAAGGAAGTTGAAGAATACTACATAAAATTCTATATTTGCAAATCTATACTTTTAGTCATTGATTTACTTTACACTAAAAAAACAAAGAAAAAAACGGGGATTCGAGGAGGAAAGTGCAAGAAAGGATTAAACAATCCTTAGATAATTTATAGCTTATAATGCTGACACAGTGAATTTACACTGTGTAGTTAAAAATCGCAAGTTTATGTTTAAGGATTACAAATCAATAGGAACCTTCACAGTTGGACGAAGTCCTCTGCTGATTAAAAATCAATATTCTTACTCGACAAAAGATACTCATATCGTGGAAAATGTAATGTGAATAGAAGCCTAATTTTGCATGAATGCTATATGGTATTCATGTTAAATTTCCTACGAAAAATACTTTTGACCACTATTAATTACATATTTCATTACAATGAATTGGTTACATCCACCATATGGAAAACTAAAAACGCCACATGTAGCATTTGTGTATATGTCTGTGTGTGTGTGTGTGTGTGTGTGTGTGTGTGTGTGTGTGTGTGTGTGTGTGTGTGTGTGTGTGTGTGTGTTTTAATAAGGTGTAATGCCTGAGTGTTTGTGTGTGTTTTAATGAGTTGTAGTGCCAGAGGCTGTGTGTTTTAATGAGTTGTAGTGCCTGAGTGGGTGTTTGTTTTAATGAGTTGTGGAGCATGAGTGTGTGATTTTGTGGGTATGTGAGCATTGGACTGTGCTGGACAAAGGACCAGGAACCAAAACAACGGGAGAAATAGACTTCTTTAAGTAATGACTAACATCATCCGCAGGAACACAGAGGCTAAAATAAGATTGGGATAAAATAGCACTCTTGGCAGCGGCATGCGCACCTTCATTGGATATATGTACCTTCATTATCGCGTGTGCCGAAATTAAATTAAAGTGAGTTTCATTTATGGACGCTCTTTAACTACTATGGTCCTTAGCGTCCCATTCTACATTGGGCGTGAAATTTTGCTCAGAGGCCTCTTTATCAGGCTTGAGGTTCTTTTACATGTAAATCTACGACACGGGGCCTCCGGCTTTACTTCCCTTCCGAAGGAAGCCATGCTAAGGATTTTTACACCCGAAATAATTCATCGCCCTCCGCCGGGTTTGAACCCGCGATCTCGGGAACTAGAAGCTAGCACGGTACCACTAGTCCACGGAGGACGACAGGGTATGCAGACGTGACCAGGAACCCAGACAAACGATAGGCTGATCCCATCAGTGGTAAGCTGGTGGGAACAATCCTGGAGACGCTGCACGATAGGATTACGAACGTACAGCGCACGAAGGCTAGAAAGGACGCTTAGAGAGTCCGTGCATAAAACACAATTCTGCAGACCACGCTGACGGATAAAGGACAGAGCTTGTTCCAGAGCAATAAGTTCAGCAGTAAAAACCGAGCACTGATCAGAGAGACGAAAGATAAAACATTCTACACCAAATAAAAAGGCCCATCCAACTCCACGATCATCCTTTGAGCCGTCAGTAGAAATAAAACAATGGCTGCCAAAGTGCGCCTGAACTTCGGCAAAAACCAAACGGATGACCGGATCGGGGGTCGTGGACTTTGGCATGGACATCAAATCAAGGTGGCAAGATATTTCGGAATGTAGCCAAGGAGGGAAGTGTGTGTGACCCCTGTGTTGAGGCACACGGATAACCGGCAAGCATAGCTGCAGAGAAGAACGTCACGACGATAAGAGAGCGGAGGTTCCACAACTTCTGCACAAAGACTCAAAACAAGACTGGTATGAAAACCACCAGTTGATAGCCGGAGGTCCTGGTGGTTCAAGCGACTCAGGATGAAAGGTCGCGCAGCGGAATACACAATACACCCATAGTCAAGCTTTGATCGAACCAATGATCGATAAAGTCGCAAAAGTAGCGTGCGATCTTCACCCCAAGATGACATTTAAAACACGTAAAATAGAAAGAAACGTTCACGCCTTGCTTTCAAATAGGTGATATGCGACGACCAACACAACTTCCTATCAAAGATTAATCCGAGGAATTTCGTTTCGTCCGAAAAGGGGAGGAGTGCCGCACCGAGTCGGAGACAAGGTGGAGGGAACGCTTTTCTGCGACAGAAATTAACGCAGACTGCTTTCTCGGCAGAAAATTGGAACCCGTTGGCAATGCTCCAAGAGTTAAGGCAGTTAAGACACTGCTGTAGTCGGCGTTCCAAAATACAGGTGCGACGAGAAGTTGCGAATACGGTGAAATCGTCAGCAAAAAGCAACGAGGAAATTCCGGGTGGAACACAGGCAGCAGTAGGGTTAATCGCAATTGGAAACAGTATGACCGAGACTTGAGGTACTCCGTTCTCTTGGATAAAAGTTGAAGATGAAACCAATCCTACACGCACACGAAATACACGGTCCTTCATAAACTCATGAATGAAGACAGTGAGACGGCCATGGAAACTCCACTGATGGAGTGTACGTAAAATGCCGCCCCTCCAACAAGTGTATAAGCTTTATCCAGGTCAAAAAACACAGTCACTGTTTGACACTTTCTCAGGAATCCGTTCATAATATGCGTCGACAGAGATACCAGATGGTCGACGGAAGAGCGATGGCGACGAAACCCGCATTGAGCTTTCGCCAGAAGGTTCTGAGACTCAAGCCACCATGTCAACCGCCCGTTGATCATGCGCTCCATCACCTTGCAAATGTAACTGGTGAGGGAGATAGGCGGTAGCTGGAAGGTAGTTGGCGATCCTTCCAAGGCTTAAGTATAGGGACGATGGTGGCTTCGCGCCAAATTGAAGGAAAAACGCCGTCTTGCCAAATACGGCTATAGAGCTGTAAGATAAAGAGTTTACTGTCGACTGAACGGTTCTGTAACATCAAGACATGAATGCCCCCCGGCCCAGGAGTGGAGTGCTTAGAGAAATGGAGGGCGTGCTTCAGCTACCTTATTGAGAAAAGGTCATTATAACACTCCTGATTAGGAGACCGAAAACTATAGGTCACGGAATCCAGCCGGTCTTTGAGAGTGCGAAAGCCGGCGGAATAATGGTCAGAACTGGAAACCGCCTCAAAGGCGGCATCCAGAGTGTTAGCAATGGCAGCCGTATCCACTATGGTGGCCTTGGAAACCTGAAGGCCATACACAGTACAATTCGACACTTTACCGGAGAAGCGACGACGTTTATCCCAAACAGCAGAGGAAGGCATGAAGCTATTAAAAGACTCGACAAAACGAATCCAGGCCTTCTTGCTATGCTGAATAATGCGACGAGCCCTGGCGCGCGATTGTTTAAAATTAAACAAATTATCAAGTGTAGGGTGTCGCTGAAACACCCTGAGGGCAGCTCTACGGGCACGAACGGCGTCCTGACAGGCCTCGGTCAGCCACGGAACAGGAATACGCCGAGGGTGGGTGGACCAACGGGGAATTGTGCATTCGGCGGCAGATAGGATCGTAGACGTAAGGTGCTGCACCATTTGGTTAACGTCAGTGGAGGACTGGTCCACAAAAGACACGAGGCTGGAATAGTCTCCAATCGGCTTTATGGAATTGCCAGGTAGGTGCTCTGGAATGTTGGACGTGGTGAGACAGAAGAGACACGATGCAGAGGTAATGATCGCTGGAGTAGGTGTCAGCGACGACGTTCCACTGCAGACGACAAGCAAGCTGGATTGAGCAAACGGCAAGGTCCAAGTGAGAGAATGTACCAGAAGAATCAGAAAGAAAGGTAGGCTCACCTGTATTGAGGATGGAGAGGCTGAACTGAGCAAAAATGTCGGAAAGAAGCGTTCCCCTTGCACAAGCCCTAGGCGAACCCCACAGGTAGTGGTGGGCATTAAAATCTCCCAACAGAAGAAATGGAGCTGGGAGAGCGGACAGGAGATCTCGAACGTCCGCGTTAGCGAGGAGAGACGATGGAGGTGAATAGACGGAGCAAAGAGAATAGAAAAAGCCGCGGAATTGAATCCTAACGGCAACAGCTAGCAAGTCGGACGTAAGTGTGAGAGTCTGAAAATGAACGTCGTGACGCACTAATAGCATGACACCTCCATGAGCAGGAGTACCTTCATCCGGTGCAAGATTGTAGCGAACCGGAGTATACCCTCGGAGATCAAAAGGATCGTGAGGGCGAAGCTTGGTCTCTTGCAAACTCACGACAATAGGTGAATGCAAACACAATAAAAGTTGCAGTTCCGCCCTATGCGATCGTACACCACGTAAATTCCAGGCCAGGATAGCCATGAATAAAAGGATTAAACTGTCTACTTAGAAGGGCGGCTCAAAATTACCTTCTACTTAACCTTGGGGCTCGAGCTTTTGGTATGGAGTTGTTAAGACTCCATAGGCTCCTCGAAAGGAGGGCCCACGCGCTCAGTGCCAGAAACCGATTCAAGCGCCGAGAATCGTTTCTAGGTGGCAATGGGTGAAGGGTTCCGCTGAGCGCGACTTGTCCCAGGAGCATCCTGGGACTGCTACCTCAGAGGAGAAGGTGCAATTTTCTTACCGCGCGCACGCGGAGGGTGTTTAAGAAAATCTTCCTTGCGAAGTTTCTGCTTGGATTTCTTCTGTGTGCCTTGTGACTTCAGTACCTTAGGACCAGCTTTAGATGGCTTAATAACTGTGCCAGAGATGGACGGACGGATGGTAGTTGCGGTAAAGGCAGTCATGGTCCAGTTTCGGCATCCTTCCGGGATACTGGCGAGGCAACAACAGAGCTGAATGTACCCGATCGCAGGAGCGCAGGTTGGCGCATATGGTAACACCTCCGGGATTCAGCGAAGGATAGCTTTTCGTTTACCCGCATCTCCTGGATCGCCTTCTCGTCAAGTACCGCGGACAGTCGGCAAATGACGCAGAATGAGATCCTTTGCAATTGACGCAGACGGGGGCTGATGAACAGGTACCATTGTGTGAGGGCTGACTACATGAGGCACAGATGGAAACGCCATTCTTATAAGAGACTTGCGTATGCCCAAAACGTTGGCATTTAAAACAACGCAGAGGTCTAGGAATATAGCTCACCACAGTGCGTTCGTACCCTGCTGAAAGACTCGTGGGCAGATCGACGCCATAGAAAGTGAGAAACAGGGTACGAGTGGGTACCAACACTCCATCACGTTTAGCCTGCACTCGATGAACTGCTGTCACCTTTTGATCAGAAAGATAGTCGACCAGTTCATCGTCCGGCTTTTTTTCGAGGCTATTGAGGGTTGAGTCTTTTTTATTTATGGACGCTCTATAACTACTATGGTTCTTAGCGTCCCATTCTATATTGGGCGTGAAAGGCCGGAGTTTGCTCAGAGGCCTCTTTATCAGGCTTGAGGTTCTTTTACTTGCCGTAAATCTACGACACGGGACCACCGGCTTTACTTCCCTTCCGAAAAAAGCCGTGCTAAGGATTTTTACGTCCGAAAAAATCCATCGCCCTCCGCCGGGTTGTAACGACGCCTCGACAGGAATTCAAGGTGCGGTGCTTCTCAACACGGATGGGATAACCGTGGAGAAGCGTCAGGCGCAACAAAGTCTTACTTTGTTGATCGGACTTACTCTGAACCGAGGCGAAGGCGAAGGAATGAACCGGACCAGCAATAGAGTCAATGCCCTTCTGTATTATAAAAGGGTTCATCTTCTCAAACGTTTGTCCTTTCTCTGTTCGCGTAATGACTAAGTAACAACCAGATGACGGTGGTGCTACTTCTGTTACCAAAACTTTTCGGCGTGTTATTAATAATGGAGAAAGAGTGCTCCATAGCGAAAGAAATCCTCCACCGCTGCAACCGTCTCCGACTTCAGACTCTGTCTTCCCGGGCGTTACCCCGGCTTGGGTGAGTGGCCTATCCATACCGGTCTCACCCCAGGGTCACACCTCCCAGAACATAGACAGAGGGACCCAATGGCCGTGGGAAGTCAGCAGCTCATGTAATGCCCCCCCCCCCCGCGGGACTGCAGTTGAACAGCGGATACGAACACACGCCCTAATTGACGACCCCGGGTAGTGGGGATGACGCCATTATCCACTCACCCAGCTGCGCATCCAGTGCGCGGGTATCCGTCAGGCTGTGTCCACGGAGGATTAAAATAAAATTGGAAAATAAACCAAAAGTGTGTGGGCGTTTCACACGCAAGGTAGGCCGGCGAGGAAGGAAAAGAGATATGTGAATGGTCGTGGTGCGAAATGTTTGTAAATAGATTAGAGAAATAAGAAGCGTGGCGAGTGGGGGTATGGAACGAAATGAAAAGAACGCACGAGAGCGCATCTTGTGTCCCCCGATCAAGAGGACGAACCCACCTCGACCGGATGAGGGTGGAGGGATGACGATGGTGATGAGTGGCTCGGGACCCTGGGTGTGCCAAACCCGTACTCACATAAAGTGAGCCCCTGGGGGGTTGGAAGCTGCGTTGAAACAGTGGGACAGCAACCACGGAAATAGAAAAGATCCCTGTTGGTGAGACAGGTGTTAATAAAACTACAGAACCTGAACCCAGTATAAGAAATAATTGTAGAAAAGGAAGAGTAAAAAAAATGAAGATAACGTGGCTAGTCCAGATGAGGGTGAGGACTGGCTCGGGCACTCTGGGTACGTCAAAGCCATACTCACATAGTGAGCCCCTGTGGGGGGGGGGGGGGGGGGTTGAAGTATGATTGTGTTTTGCTGGTGAGTTGTAGTGTGTGACTGCGAGTATGTGAGCTTTGGAGTGTGAGTGTGTTTCTGCTAGTGAGTTGTAGTGTGTGACTGCGAGTGTGTGAGCTTTGGAGTGTGAGTGTGTTTCTGCTAGTGAGTTGTAGCCTGTGACTGCGGGTGTGTGAACTTTGGAGTGTGGGTGTGTTTGTGCTAGTGAGTTGTAGCCTGTGACTGCGGGTGTGTGAGCTTTGGAGTGTGGGTGTGTTTCTGCTAGTGAGTTGTAGTGTGTGACTGCGAGTGTGTGAGGTTTGGAGTGTGAGTGTGTTTCTGCTAGTGAGTTGTAGCCTGTAACTGCCGATGTGTGAACTTTGGAGTGTGGGTGTGTTTGCACTAGTGAGTTGTAGTGTGTGACTGCGAGTGTGTGAGCTTTGGAGTGTGGGTGTGTTTCTGCTAGTGAGTTGTAGCTTGTGACTGCGGGTGTGTGAACTTTGGAGTGTGTGTTTTTGCTAATGAGTTGTAGTGTGTTACTGCGGATGTGTGTGAGCTTTGAAAAATGAGTGTGTTTTTGCTAGTAAGTTGTAGTGTGTGACTGTGTGGGTATGAGCTTTGGAGTTGAGTGTGTTTGTGCTGGTGTATTGTAGTGTTTGATTGCGAGTGTGTTGGCTTTGGAGTGTGAGTGTGTTTGTACTAGTGATTTGTAGTGTTTGAAGGCGAGTGTGTGAGCTACAGAGTGTTATTGTGGTTGTGCTGGTGAGTTCAAATAAAGTATGCATTTTGAATTTTCTGGAAATAGTCTGTGAACTCCCGTTCATTCTGATTGAATTTTGTATTGCGCTAAGTATCTAGGAAACTATGAAATGCTCTAAAATGCAGGAAAGATGTACAGTTTGAGGCAAACCAATATTTTCTTGTGTTAGCATTTGTGATAATATTCCAGGATATGTCATTGCACCTTTGCACTTAAAAGTGTATTATAAATGTTTGAAAGTTTGCATAATCTTATAACAGCCTAAGGGGTGTTCTAAGTCTAAAAAGTCATTTTATATTACAGCTGCTTTACCCGAAAATTCATTCATTTAATATTTCTTGCTTTGTACAGACTGAAAAAAAGGACTTGCTGAAAAGCATACATTTAGTAGCTCAAAACACTTTAATAATGACATTCTTTGCAGCTTGGTAGCACAGAAAGTTAATTTGCTTTCAACTCCTTTTATAAAAAACAATAATAAAATTACAATTGATTCAATCACATGACTTTCTCTACCCTCTATCGTTTATTAGTAAATACATAAATTATTCTTAATCAACCTTTTTTTCTGTCTACTACATTTTAATATAAAAAAAAAGACTTTGTAGAAATATCTACATTACACATTTCGTTATCGATAATAAGAGAACAGCAATAGTCAGATATTTAAAAACTGGACACTATACGCTGCTTTAAAATTCCATTCTGTTCCTATGACATCAGGAGAAACAACTGATTGTTGAAAGGACTTTAAGATAATACAAAAAAAATGAACAATTGAAACCTTCAAAAAATGAGCAATTTGCACATTTAATAACGAATATCTCAGAAAGGGCTCATGCCGCAATAAAGCTTATTTTAAATATATTGTTATGCAGAGTCTTGAAATTTGGGGGACAGGGCAAGACATGGTATTGTCAATTGTGTAGCACAGTATGTATCACTCAGAGTGGACCCAGTTGGAAAAAAAACTCCACCAGGAGTATGCCACACATATTTCAGAACACTGTCACTAGAACGTTTTTCGCCATTGAGCAACTTTAAATTTCTCTGATGTCGGAGACCAAGAATGTTTCCATACCACACTGACCTGCTTTGTTCTGTGCATGTTATGGTATGTCCAACATTAATCGCTAGTCACTATAGTTTCCAAAAAGTCATGACCAGGGCCTGGATTTTGAGGACTTACAAATGTTTGAAAAATTACCATAAAATGAGTAATTTTTTTAAGAATAACATAATAATTAGCTAAAATCTGCCATTTATTTAATTTATTGAAATTACTGAAAAGAAAGTTATAAATTAATTTATACATGGGTATAACTGCTACACAAACGGAAAAAATAAGTATAAGAATAATGATATAATTTACAAATTAATTATAAATGTGTGTTCGTGTTTGAGGAACTTGAAAAACAAATTAAGGAAATTATTTTTGAGGTAGGTCTGACGAAACACTTTCAGTTATGAGATTATACAAAATTCATAGTGAATGAAGATGAACTTTTATGACATGACACATGGCCAAGGACACTAATAACCTGACTGTATGCACTTACTAATGCAAAAGTGGAAAACTGACTTTTTTTTCTTCCAGGTATGTGAGTAAAGGATGTAAAAATTACTCTTATTTCTCAGTTGAATAATGAAATTTCTGATGTTTGATAAGGTTATCCTTATGTAAAACAGGAATAATATTAAGCTTTTTATGTACTCAATGTTAATGCAAGAAAATGATAAATAAAGATGCAAAGGGCAAGAAAATTACAAAACAATGCCATAAAATGGAAGATTGAAATAAAGAAAGAAAGGTGAAAGAGAGCCTTAAAAATAGAAAATTGCATAATAAAATTTTCGTAATCCGGGACCCTTGTTAAGGATTTGTGTACATGTTAACTATGGGTATGATGCAACAATTAAAAGATAACATGTCATCAGAATCTGTGCCCTCGTCATGACTTTCTTCAGCAAAACACACCAAATGGTCCAAGGAAGACTTACTTTGGCATTTCTGCTCATTTGACATCATTGGTCACCCAGTACACTCTGATTTTGTCAAATTGCAATATGTCCTGCACACTGTCATACTCTTATGCCATACAAAATGTCAAATTGCTGTGCCAAGATTCGCAGATTGATCCACCAGTCATTTCATATTGCCACTATTGCGATGCTTTTACATTGGATGGTGTTGCAGTAGTTACTGTTTGGATGGAACACACTTATCATTAAGGTTTATTTAGCTCTTTTCAAAGGACCTGCACCATCTGTAGATGTTGTGATCCAGTCAATGACCATCTTGCACCTCCAACATTTGCCCTTGCCTTGATATGTCTGCCAGAATGACACATGATTGAGTCATTGCTGTGTGTAGTGCAAGATTCAGACTAAGAATCTTCCAAATTTGAATGTCATGATCAAAATGGTATTTCATAAAAGATGTTGAACATTAATTTTTGGTTCTCCCTTATAAATAAAGAAAACATTAAAATGTTTATGAAATATAATGAAATATGAGGAAAACTATTGTACTTGTTGAATTGAATGGGTGCTTGCAAAAATGGGCTAACAATCAGTTTAAAAAAAAAATAGGAATAAGTAGCCTGCATTGATCTACTGCAGAAACTGCAATACATGCTCTCCAAGTTTGGCTAACCTTAAGGAAATCTGTGTGATAATATACAAAGCTTGAAATTTTATGATATTTTATTGAAAAAATCCCATTTTGTTTTGTTGTAGCAAAATAGGTTCACTTGGCCTTTTAAACGGGAGGCTTTACAGATTGCATAATTGTGTGAGATGGCTGTATGCTGGAATCTATGGGTGACTTGTTTTATTGTCATGTGCAAGGGTTGACCTTTCTTTGCTCTCACTAAATTATGGTTAGTCCATTTTTGCACACACCCATTCAGTTCTATTCATACCAAAAGTTACACTTGGTTACTAAGTTATAACTAAGTAGCAACTAAAAGTTACTAAGCAATTAATTGTGTAAAATAAGTATTTTAATGTTATCGTACTCCAGATCTTAGTTTCTAAGGGTGTAGCTAGTCCTGGAGGCCTTGTGATTGTACACTTTTGTTTTAAATGTTATTTACTTTCGTATTTCATGTTGTAACTTTTTTAAAGAGGTATTCCAGGAATCTGAAATCTGATTTTAAATTTTCAGCTTCTCCTCATGGTACCAGTGGAGGAAGGCAGTTCTCAGTGGCTGTTATACTAGTGGTGTGGCGTTTGCTGCTGTGTGTGTGGTGAAGTTCAGACTGTGATAGAGGATGATAAATTATTGAAGTAGCAACATGTTGTGTAAAGCATACATAACTTAAGGAAACTGATAATGAGACTTGTTAGCACTACAATTTTTGGAAATTATGTATATAATTTTATAACAAATGATAAGTATAAGAATCTATAGTAAAACCTTGTTAATTTGAAGTTTTTGGAACCAAATATCATACTTCAAATTATGTGATTTGTAATTAACTGCCACCAATATGCAATTCAGAAATGCCAATCCTTGCTGCATCACAAAACATTCTAAGACTCGAGAATTCATGCAATCACTTTGATTCATACTTTAAACCGTTCAAATGCTGTAGAAGAAACTATATTTCTGAAATGTATCCAACAAAGTGCATTATTCAAATACAACTGCATTTTGGACAACTCAGAAAACACTACCGTACACTGACAAACATAACCTCACACCAGGAAAAAACACTTATGATTCAAAGACAGGAGGAAAACTATGCAGGATACAATACAAGTAATCCAATGAATAAAGTACTTGCAAAGGAGAATGAACAGGACTGCCCAGTTAGAAACAAATAACACAACAAAACAAACCAGAAAACAAACTAAATGACTCCAACATATATTTAACACAAATATCACGAATACATAATAAATATATTTGTACATTACCTAAAAACCATGAAAAGTTTTAATGGTCCAGTGGTTTCATGATGTTCTATGCTCTCATGACTTTTTGGAAATTTTGAAATTTGGACACAGGAATTCCAAGTTCTTTCATTTTTTGGGGGAGGGAGATCCTTTGTCTACCTCCCTTATAATTTTCATCTTCTCGATCAGTATCCTCGAAGAATACTGATACTTAGCCATCTCACGACACAAAAAAAAATACATGCACCGTAAATTAAATCATTAGTTTGCAAAGTAACCACCAAATGTTAAGTAAAATAACTGCAAGAATAACTGTAATGTGCTGACAGATTAAAAAGCAATTCTTACGTAACTGCAAGAACACAAAGGAACAAGATTTCATTTGAGCTTAGCAAATCTTAAATATGCTGTAGAGACAGCAAAGTGAAATAGAAGGTTAGGGATATGATACGACTAGGAGCAGAAGGGGACTTAGCACCTCGATCTACGTGGATGGCTGCCGGTGGTATCGGAACCTCCTTTAGAGTGTTGGACCCCTCTGTGCAGGGTGGAGTCCCCGTTCTGCCTGTCCGTGTGCTGGTGAGTCCATATCTGGAAACTTAGGGACCCAGCTGTGCCGTCACTCCTGGTTTCAGCCGCCCGATGTCCCCTCTTGCCTCATCCTTCCTAACGGGGACGTCCCCTAGTGGGGCATAGGTACAGTATCCCCTTTGTGGATCAGTGCTGAGTCCCTTCCTTAGTCCATCCAATCCAAACCTAACCTTAGGTCCTTTGGACTTCACTGAAGTTCACCAGAGGAGTTAAATGTTCCGTCAAGATTTTTTACCTGGTCCAAGGCCAGGAGATCTTAATTATAGTCTCTATACTCCAAACTTGGGGTATACTAGTTAAATTCCTTTTGGCTTGCACCAGAGGTGGCAAAAATCGGACTACATGAGCCATTTGGATTTGCAGCAACACTCCATCTCTGGTCCATTTGTTTTTCATGTGCTGCTGAGTCGTGTATACTTGGGGTATACTAGTTAAATTCCTTTTGGCTTGCACCAGAGGTGGCCAAAATCGGACTACGTGAGACATTTGGATTTGCAGCAACACTCCATCTCTGGTCCATTTGTTTTTCACATGCTGCTGAGTCGTGTAACATTGCATACACTTTTGGTGTTAGTCCCCCATGGCCTAATGGTCTATTTTAAACTGCACAAATATTGCAAGAGATGATCGGAGTATATGTCTCATGTTCATGACCGTTTTCCCTGGGGGACAATTGCTTATTTTATGCCTTTATTTAGCAACCTAGGCTTTTAGTTTATAAATCCATTCTCTTGCACTGAAAAAGGTAAAGGTGAGGGTACGGGGGTTTGCTGCAACAGGGGCAGAGCACTGCAAGTAGGCCACAACGGTCCTTTTGCTTCTACCATGGCCCCTGAGAGGGAGAGGGAGGGAGGGATAGGGGAGAGACTTGAAGGGTGACCAATTCCGGATGACGGGCCTGCTTGGACGTTTCCAAATGGACCGCATCTGCCACCACTCAGGCCCATCCATAAGCCTCCAGAACCCCGGCGGCCCACCCTGGTGGGGCCCAATCAGAGGTGAGACCTAACTGAGCAATTCCGCAACAATGCCTGGGAAGAAACCTCTAAAAGGCGCACACCCACCTCCCTGTCGTACACCGTTGCCTGATCCTACAACCCTGAAACAGATAAAAATGGAGATGATGGGTACAAGAAATGAGATGGAGGAAAGTCATGGTAGAAGAGGAACCACCCCAACATTCACCTACTGATCTGGGGAAATCACGAAAAACTCATGGGTCAGAGTGCGCGGTCACCTGAAATAGAATTCGGGCCTCTGGAATGCGATTCGCACACGTTACTGCGGTGCCACCTCGCTCAGTCCTTCCACCAAAAGTCTTAAAGGCTTAGTTTGTGCCTATAACGGCCTGTTTTTTGTGTTTGCACCATATTTCTTTGTTTATGTTTGAAACCGACTTTTATAGCAAATTTCTTGCCTTTTTGCCACATAATTGCCATATTTGAATTCTTTTAAATGTGTGGAATCATATGAATTTTCAACAAGTGGCTATAAAATAGCTAGCCACATCTGCTAAGCATTTTAGAACTTTGAAAAAACTTAATTTGAATTTCACTGAAAGATATGCAATTATACTTTGTGTGTTTTTTTATGGTGGTTAAAGTGCATCGAAGATATTCTAAGATATTTTTAATTTTTGCCTCTTATTTGATCTATTGTGTCTCTTTATCTGGGTATTCACTGAAATTTAGGTCCTATTCTAATTGTAATGCCAATTTCTGTGATTTCAGAATTTTTCCTTCTGTCTGTTTTATATACTTCGTCAATAAATCAGCGCTTTGTTCAATCATAATAATTTTGTATTTGCCAGATTTACTACCACAAAAACCTACTATAATGTTCAAAATGTCTCAGACTGGCAGTATTGGTTGCTAGGTGCAGAATGGAAGGAGTACAACGCTGTTAAGACAGATAGCAGCAGCGATCAATGGTACCTGTTTGCTCTAAAACATTGCTCACTAGATGGCATTTCATTCCTGAACGTTTGCATATACTGCCACAAGGATCACTCTATCATAGGAATTCAAATTACGATGAAGTCTTAAACACTGCCCGCTATCATCGTTTTATGTATGTGTAACCGTCAAAGAAGTTATTAGTTACGAATTGTAGCTATATTATTTAAGAGAGAAACAAATCACCAGTATATTTGTGTTGGTCTAGGATTGCTTACTATGTTAAGACAAAATACCTTCAAAACTTCTTTGTGGTATGATATATAATGGACCCATCATTGTGACATTTGGAGGTTAAGGTATCTTGTAAGCCTTCATGCTTGAGGTTGTAAACAACTGAGGGATTAATAATGGAATATGAAAGTTATCGACATTCTGCTCTTTCTGTATCCTCCACAACTATGAAAATGTTCTATGTTCAACAGATGTCACTCTATGTCATACACTGGCTCAACAGATGTCTGTATGTCATACGCTTATGCTGCCAACATATGAATAATTAATGCCGCCTAAGTGCCACAACTGCGGAAACGACCACAGGGCATAGCCAAGGGATCTTATATAACCTTAGGTTTATGAATTCACAGAAGGTTAGGTTTAGTTTTGGTTTTTTTTTTATATAAGCTTACGTTTCTGAATTCACAGAAGGTTAGGTTTAGGTTAGTTTTGTTTATATAAGCTTAGTTCCTGATTTACTTATATATATAACTTTGTTTTAATTTGTTACCAGTGGTTACATCAAAGCACGTGAGCGAAACAAGCGTGTGTTCCTAAGGTTAGGTTTCTGGTTCACGAGAGGTTAGGTTAGGTTTAGTTTTTTTTATATAGGTTTACATTTCTGAATTCACGGAAGGTTAGGTTTAGGTTAGTATTTTATTTATATAAGCTTACGTTTCTGAATTACGGAAGGTTAGCTTTAGGTTAGGCTTTTCTTTATGTAAGCTTGTGTTAACTATCTACCACTGTTACAGTAAGGGAACTTCTTTAATTAATGGAAATAACATATTAATGTAACAAACTTTCACAAAAAGAATACAAAAATTACAATTTTGGTGGATAGTCTTTCTTACTATGAATGCGTTGCGTTTTTTCAGTGAAAACAAATGAAGAAGAAGTAGTAACAACAGCACATCACATTTTTAGGGGATTTCACATTTTCATTTAGGTTGGCAGTTCCCACTTCGCAAGTTGTTTAGTGAAAACATGGCTACGTTTGTTTTGTTTATAATGCAATTTGCCTATAAAAGTAAAACACCTAAAACAGGTGGGCACAAGATATTGAAGAGATCACATCCACTTCTAAACTCACTCCTAAGGTAATTTATTCGCTTTCCTTTCGCTTTTATAAGCATTTTTAACAGAGATACAAAAAGAGCAGATTTGCCTGAAGAGCTGAACTAATCATTCCTTCATTCATTGGAAGAAAATATAAGATTTGCTGTTGTTAGTACACGGTTTACTATGCAACATTTCTGTCTCATTTCATTGTCTTCTGGAAAAATCTGAAATGACAAGCCATATTCTTTCTCCTGCTTTGAGTTGCAGTTAGTTACACAGCAATAAACCATTTTATGAAACCAAACAAGGGTTTTTTCTCATTTGGATTGCATTGCAAAGTATGGGTAGTTGCAAAATAATGTGCAAATACCTTGTTTTTCTAAAACGAAAAAACCTTCTTGTCTACTGCTATGTGATGGCAGACATGTTATAAGTGTTGTGCTACCCGGATAAGGAATCATGTCCATAATTCTTTTTTTGAACACTTTATGCCTCTTAGGGTTGCCAAACAACTTCAAATAACATTGATTATAAACTTTTATTGTGAATAGTAATATCCATTTTGGAATAGTTTGAAAGTATTTACTGGCCTGTGCAGATCACCTGTTTGCCTAGTATTATGGTCGTGCACAGAAGGTTTCTTGTAAAGCTATCATAATTATTTGCAAGCTGAATATATATTCTCTCCAGCACAGGTGAGAATTTTAAAGTTTTAAACAATGTCCAACAGGTGGTGAAAACGCCTTCCTTCCATGAGCCACCAAATATGCAACACGCACTGCATCACTCAGCAGCATGTGAAAAAACAAATGGACTGTGGCAAAGAGGGAACGGCGCCTACAAGTCAAAATCACTCGTGAGTCCTTTTTTTGCCAACTCTGCCCTACAGGAATGACAAGGCTCAACACCACAAAGGATTCACACAGCTCTTTTTGTAGTACAGACACTTTCTTGCTGCGTACAGAATTATCCCAAAAGAATATTCCATATCGCAGAGGGAGTGAAAGTAAGCAAGGTATGTTGAACTCAAGGCATTTTCATTGAGAATGTTGAGATTTCTTTCTTGCTGGTGGTGTTTCCTCAATACTCAGTGCATTTTATATTATTTACCTGATAGGTACATGACATCAACATTTGTAAAAAGAAATATACACCTCTGCAGTGGGATTTAGTCTTAAACAAGTCTTCAAGTGTTGTATCATAAAACCTAAGGTTGCCGAGAGTGACACAGTTGGTTGAGCATTGGCTTTCTGTGCCTCAGGCTATGAGTTTGATCCCAGGTGAAAACAATGGCACTTAAGTGTGACAGCTTCATATAAGTAGTTACACGTATACTGGAATGTTAAAGACTTCTTGGTAAACAAAATTCAGGCACACATACAATGCTGATATGATCCAGTGTTGTGAAGCACTGGACTCATATGGTAAACGACACATGCCGATATACAAACTATTGTTGCCAGTTCTCCGGCTATTGCTAGTGAGCACTTTGATGACACATGTATTTAAGGCAAAAATAAAATCTTTTGGTGTAATTTCATTAAACAAAAACAACTATGTAAATTTAAATGTGACTTGTTGGGGGCGGCCTGAAATCCCCCTTAGTTCCTCTCTGGATCTGTCTCTGCCATCATGTGTGAAGACCCTGGCAGTTGACGGCTCATTATCTCCTAATCATTAACATTGTCTGTATCCAAATTTGCCCCTCCAGTTCTTACTCTGAACATAGCCTATTGATAGAATAATATATATATATATATATATATATTAGGTCTTATATAGGGTGAATCATTTAAGTTGAGACTGCACAGTATTTCCAAAACTAAGTGTTGTAGAGAGAAATGTCTTTAATAAAGGTTGCTTGATATTATGGGGAAAAGTAAATTCCATTAGTGACGTTTTATTTGGAGGACATTGTGATGGTCAGTTTAGCTTCAGTTTAAATTGACCTTGATTGTAGGTTCCCATATAAAAATTAATATTTTTAAATGGGCACCTGTAAATGGGAAAAGGTAAATTTTATACATTGCAACTTTACACTGTAGTACACCACGTGAGTGAATAAATAAATGGTTTCCAAACCATTGGTTTATTTAAAATGTATTCAATTTTCTGTTTGAACAGCTCTGGCAGAGTCAGTTGCAGTCAGTGTTTCCATATAGTCCTTCGATCAAGAAATGTTCTACAAGTACGAACCAAGGGACTGGATAAATGCTACACAAATCAGGATGTAGCACAAACCGATGGCCTGATAAAAATGACCGATCCAAAGAAATACTGCTATACAGTGAGTGTATATGTGTTTGTTACAAGGCTCAGCTTTTAGTATTCTCATTATACTGCAGAAGCATAAGGCTGAGTGTGCATAGTGTGATTAATAAATTAATGCTATTCCAAATATACATTTTATTAATTCAATCCATTATTTAAGAAATGGTGCATATTGGTGAACATATTTATTAAGAACTTCCTGCTAGTCATCATGGCAACATAATTTAAGAGAGAGTGTAAAGACTGGTTCACAATAACCTAAGAACAAGAAGCAAAAGAACCTACAACATTGTAATTCATAATACCCTGGTTACGGGAACTGGAATGCATATCAATAGCAAAGTGGGAAGTCAATTAGGATAAACTTTGATATTGGATTATGGCCAGTACCACTATACACATGTAATAAAGAACAAATTACATGGTGCTTTAGTTATTTTGATGAATATGTGGCATATTTTGTCATTTTTGTTCCATATTAGTGACTTCAGAAGTCGCATCACATGCATCTCACCTGTGACATCATGGGAACGCTGGTGGCGTTGTCTTTTTGCACCAACATTTGAAATCCCAACGTAGCTGAAAACACAATTGAGGGCCCTAAGCCGCAAGGCATAGCCAAGGGATTGAGGGCTATCAGCCTCAAAGTGTAGTCGAGGGATGTTTTCTAGAAGGAGAGTAGTGAAGCAGTTGCAGTTGGCCGCAACTGCAAAGCGACAACAGGGCATAGCTGAGGGATCTGCACATCTAAAACTTGAATGATTCGCTTTGGCAGCAATTCCTTCCAAAAGTCATCATAACCTGCCAAAAACGACTATATAAGAATGGTCACATAAAAGGGTGGTTGGGTGGGCATTACATTACCGCCAGAACAACGTCTATTACACCAAACTTTCCTTATTAACTAAGGATTGCTCTGGATAGCATAAACCCCAATTTCGTAAGTTAAAAGCTTCTGTTTTCACCATAATACAATATCAAAGCAGTACCGTCAATTATATACATTGGGATGTCATTACTTATAACTGCTTAATGATATTATTTTCACATGCTTCCAATTCATCCAAAGTAATGGAGATTAGCCAACATTAAATTTCAGTAGTAAACATTTTTGTAAATCAGATCCATTACTATTTCTGATACCACTACCAAGCATTGTTCCTTTATTAATGGCATACATTAAAGTTCTTTGTTAATTTTTACTGATTTTTGTTGTTTGTAGTTTTTGCTGTTTGTTTATTCAAGCAATAGCCAGTTTAGACTACAAGTGACACTTTCACTATAGTTGGCGCCAATCAAGAAGGGGATTGACAGTTACTAACCACATGGCGGGAAGCTTTAAATGAAGGGGAGGTGATGGATATGTCATAGCGGTCGTCATAGCAACGATCAGAAGGACCAATTACAACTAAGACGTTTCCATAGCTATGATAGACGCAAAAACCTTGTTGCCGATACTGTAACACGTGATTAACATGATGTACCTGGCGAGCGACTGTTGCAGTAACATGAACTGCACATCTTATCTTCTGCTGTCACTGCAGTTATAAACAATTCTTCCTTTAGCCACAGCTTAATGCATTTACATCAGTTTAGAGATTGCCTGTGTACTGAGAAGTTATTTTGTATCATCCTATTTGTATGGTTATTTCCTTTGTATTTACGTGTGTTTGAGTCTGTGTTCCGTGCATATGTTGTGAGACTTGCAATTGTGTTAGCACTTTTAATGGATATTTAACAATATCCCAAAAATAATGACAAAGACAGCAAGCCAAACAAAAAACTGAACATACTTGGTAACTGAATAAAATGTATCTTGTAAAGATAGCCCAATTAAAGGACAAGCACGGGAAATAATATGCTCTGTGAGAGAATCAGCGGCATTTTCCCATTAGAGTAAGTATCAATATTTCACAGGTATGTCTGTCTTGCAACGCAGATCTTTATACTGATATATTCTTGCATGTTCTGTCCTTTGCATGCAGATTCATTATTTTATAATTGCCTTTATATACGAATATAAATAATACTCGCCCTACAATGCAGATGCAACACAGTTGCCTTCATACGCAATTCTAATGCGCTCTCCACGTGGTCGCAATAAGCAGCAATGTTGCCTTTCCCTCTCCTTGAAATGTCAATCACTTTCTTCTTTGGCAACGAGTATAGAAGAACCAATACTCAATGGATCTGAGGTAGTCAGGATGCACATAAGCATAAATTTCTTCTAGTTTCATTTATCCAGAGAGAGCTCTAGTGGCTGTTTCATGTCACAACTTCCTTGGATAATTTCTACGGAGAAGGGTCTAATATGCCATGCCTGGGAGTTAAAACAAGAAAGTTAAAACTTGACCAAGTCTTCACAGGACCAAGGAAAACTTTCCGTTAATTGTAAATGCTCATTTTAATACATGCATTTTACTTTTTTGTTTTCATTCAGGTTTCCATTCTCGGTTATTGTGAACCAGCCTTAACATTGTGTAGTCGATCACTTGTTTCTGAGGAACTGAATGTAGGGTAACTCAGAGCATTTTGGAAAGGGAGAAGAAAGTACTGCCATTTCAAACCCTATGGCTTGCAAAAATTGATATGAGCTGACAATTGCTTTTCCTGCAGCTGGTGCAGTTATGTTATTTTACATGGATACAGTGTTATTTACTTCATTGCCATAGTGCAAAGTGTCTGCTTGTGTTATAGTTTCCTGTATTTTTTCTATAATAAGAATTTGATGTTTGTAATGAACAGTCTCCTTCTGTGTAACTGAAAAAGGAAGTAAACAAGATACCATGGAAAGAGCACTATAGAAAGCTTGAACTCTTGATTTGACCAGACATCGTAAGTGAATTTATGTGGTCAAGAAGCATCTAAATCCCATTTCTTTGAAAATTGAGCTGTTGGCGCTATTCAGAGAAGGGGAATCACCCTAAAGTAAGAAAAGAACAAATATAATACTTGTATTTGGTAGCAGTAATAATGGTATAAATAACCATGCATCATACTGTAGCATGTTTTATTATCTGCCCCCCTTTTGGGTAGCTTTTTCTTTGATATAGCGAATGACTGGTCAAGAACTGTTTCTTTTCCAACACATAGGCTGCTGATAATGCTATTTACTCTCGCTGGCCATAACTGTCCCATTCTATATTGGGCGTGAAAGACTGGTAATTTTGCTCAGAGGCCTCTCTATCAGGCTTGAGGTTCTTTTACGTGTCTTAAATCAATGACACAGAACCACCAGCTTTGCTTCCCTTCCGAAGGAAGCCATGCTAAGGATTTTTACGCTTGAAAATATCTATCAGCCTCCGCCGGGTTTGAACCCATGACCTCAGGAACGAGAAGCTAGCATGGTAACCACTACACCATAGATGGCGACATTGTTGACTCGGTTTGTGACACTAACTTCACTTAAATTCAATTTTGTAACTTGTTTGCCAGAAGCAATTGCTTCCATCTTCAGCCTTGATCTGACTGGCAACACTGGAGACATGATTACTGGTGTTGGTTTGCAGAGGTGGCATCATCTGGCATCCTTGTGATGAAACTCTGAGGTTATTCAAGCGTGGGACTTCAAAACTCCTTACATGTTCTTTCCTATTTATGATGTGGATGTTTTCCCAAACGTTTAGTTCAGCGGAGATACTGATGTTCCTCATTAATGTCACTTTTGGATTGATGTCATGGTTGGCAGTCCAAAACTGGTTTGCTACAGCAGAGTTTTCTATTTGTTTACTGGTAATGTAACTGAAATGTTCTTTCCTTTTGGTTTCAATGTTTTTTTTTTACCTACATACACCAGGTTGCACTTTTCACAGTTGATCTAAGTCGTTGCCTGATTTTTGTTATGGTGGTATTCAATCTTTCAGAGGAGAAGCAAGCAAATTGTGAGTAATATACTTGTTCTGTGAAGCCAAAGTTATGCTGTATTTCTTGAAAATTTAGTTGAAGCTGTAGTTAAGACTAGGTTAGTAAGTGAATTTTACAAATTGTTGACATGTTTCCTGTGTATAGAGGGTAATGTTGTTTCTGATGTTTTTCTTGTTTCTGAAATTTTGCAACCTTATAATGCATTTTGTTAGGTTTGAAACCATTCTGTTGTGCTATGGAAAGGATGTGGTTGTATTCCTGCTGATATTCTTCGTTTCTGAGAGGTAAGGTGTATGTAGGTAAAACAAAAAGAAACATTGAAACCAGAAGGAAAGAACATTTCAATTGCATTACCAATAAACAATTAACAAAATTCGCTGTAGCAAACCATTTTTGGTCTGCCAACCATAACATCAATCCAAAAGAGACATTATTGAGGAACATCAATATGCCTGCTGAATTAAAAATTTGGGAAAACATCCACATCATAAAAAGGAAGGAACAGGTAAAGAATTTTGAAATCCTGCCCTTGTATAACCTCAGCAGTTTTGTCACAAGGATACCAGGATAATCATGTCTCCAATGTGCCAGTCAGACCAACCTGAAAATGGAAGCAATTGCTTCTGAAACATGTCCCAAAATCAAATTTAAGTAAGTGAAGCTAGCATCACAAACCGACTCAACAATCTTTTAGGTTATTGTTTCACTTAAGTGTTTTCCAACTTGTAACTTCAAAATTAATATTAAAAATATTTGGAACAGCATTTCTTTTTAGCAACTTCTGTCCATCTGCACTGTTCTGTTTGAATTGTATTTCTTTAAAATGATACTTAAAGAAAACATAAGTAATATGTGGGAACATTACGCATAAAGGTCATTTTTGTTCAACAATATATTGAGTGAAGTATTAAAATATGTACATCAACTAACCTTGCATAACTTCAAAAGTACTTTAAGCTGCCATTTGTCACACCTGCAATTTTCCATCAACTGGACTCATCTCTTGGGAAACGTAAGACTTTAATTCCATCAGACCATTTATTCTTACAATTTGGTGCCACACAATGTACCATCTTTACCTTGAAATTTTGGCATTTATCATTATATATGCCCACTCCAACTTGTAAACCAATATGGCTGTCACCACAAAGAATTGCAGAAGCATGTCTTGACCTTCTTTATACAGGCCTTGGTGAAAATATGGAGATGGTGCTGAAGTTTATTTGAGATAACCTTTTCTGTGGCATCAGCCATTTCCGAGATATCCGTTATTATTGGTTTGAATTTTTCAATGCTTCCTTGTTTTCTTAAAGTGCTGTTGCTATTCAGTTAATATTTGCAATGCCCTGTGGAATTTCAAGGCCAGCATACACCATTTTTAAACATCCGACTATCAATTAAGCTTCCTCTATCCCTCTTGTACCTACAACGAAATGTGTAATGTCACAATTTCTGCAAAGGTTCAACTTGGTTGATGTTAAGTGGATAGAAAAATAAGCTTTTGTAAGAACATTCTGTCGAAGATACATAAAAATAAACAGTAGTGGGGAGAGAAAGTCATGTGAATGTAATACAGAGTGAGCCAAAAGACTCTGAATCAGCTGCGCTGTGTTTTTCCTGTCCATGCCCTTGGCACTCGTTGCCATCTGCCGCTATCATAGAAAGGTGCAGATGAAACCATACAACATTTTTAAAACTACCTTTAAAGGCTTTACTTACCAACTTTACGAATGGAGATGCTAAACTGGCCACCATCATTGTCCATACATTTTTGGCACCTCTTTAGGAAATTATCCATCACTCACCATAGTTAACGTTGAGAAATTTCCTGGCAGATATTTTGTTTTAATTCTTCCAGGGTGTGTGGGTTTGTCTTGTACACTTTATGTTTTAAGTTACTCCGGAGGGGTATTTTATGAGCAATATTACCAGCTGCGCTGTGTTTTTCCACTGGGCATGTGGAAATATGATAAAAACATGATAATACACTGCTACTATAAACAAAGTCACGTTGTTGTGGTTTTACTGTGCAGTGTAAAGTGCAGTTTTAGGTTGACGTTGGTTGTGATGTAGTTTAGTTATTACGAGTTATTATTTTGTCCTTCACTTATTCACAAAGTATATTATGGCTCAGTATATGTTTTCTACTGCACAGTGTGTATTTATTTATGATTCATATGTGTTAACTCGGTCAGGTCGCCAAGTGAAAGTACGATTTGCAAAGAGATTTCCAGGTGTAAAAACTCAGGCTGTACAACAATCCGTGAACTTTACAGTAAATTTCAGGCCACAGGAAGCATTCAGGCTAAGAAATCTAAAAGAGGGCATTCGGTTCTTACCGAAGAAACATTAGATGACATCGGTCATCGTTTGGAAAGTTCCCCCCAAAAATTCCATGATGTAGTTTCCTAAAGAGGTGCCAAAATGTATGGACAATGACGGTCACCAGTTTCAGCATTTGCTTTCATAAAGATGGTAAGTAAAGCCTTTAAAAGTAGTTTTAAAAATGTTGTATGGTTTCATCCACACCTTTTTATGATAGCAGCAGACGGCAACAAGCGCCGAATATGTGGACAGGAAGAACACTGTGCAGGCGGGTTGGAGTCTTTTGGCTCACTCTGTATATAAGGATTTTTTTTACATTGGTAGAACATTCTTGCTCCAAACACAAACCAAAGGAACACCAAAGCATTACACAAATTAAGTAGCTGTATGTCTGTAAACAAATGGTGATGCTCAGATGAGTTGCAGCCCAAGGACACAAAGATTCATATTACCTCTCCTCATTATCAGACCGCAATAATTTTTCCTGGTTGTAATACTTTAATTGAATGTATCAATATTCAAAATCCTATAGGTGAGTAAATTACCTTATGATGCATACTATTTTTTTCAGAAACAAAAGACGTGGGAGGTGAAGATATCCAGCTTGTGTACTGTCCAATCAGTGGCTGCTTCACATTTGTTTACAATGTTAATGATGGCTCTGAAAGCAAGACAGTGTGTCCAAATCCTGTATCAGAATAGGACACCTGTCCTTCTGGCTCTGGATTAAATCTCTTTTGTGTATCAGGTAATACAGCAGTAAGAATTGATTTTCCTCTCTCTGTGCTGATTCTTACCACTGGAGACATGATGACAAAATATCTTAAAAACATTAAATCTTCTTTTCTGATTCAAGTAACCTGGTAAACCTTCAAGGCAATCTGAAGTATTAAAGATGCTATACCACAAAATGACTTTCCAAGTTTAAAATTCTGTGCATTTCTCAGCCTTATAATTAAGCACTATTTTTGTTAAGTTGTGCTTTTTTTTAGTGGTTTTTCCACATTAGAAAAGTGTGTATGTGTGTGTAGGTACTAAGATGGAAAGTTGAATCATTTAAAAAATTCAATGCCACGGCCAAGTCTTGAACCATGGATCTTTTACTCTTACTGCTCAAGTGGCAAGATACCCACTCAAGTTAGACTTCCAGGCTTAATAGTTAACCACTACTATGTTTAATTAGTGCTTTTGAGAATGCTCTTCCATACTAGCCATGTGCAGGCATTAAGATGGAAAGTGGCATCAGACTTACAAAATTCCATGCTATAGCCTAGACTCGAACTATGAAGTTTTGGCTCTCTGTGCCGAAGCTCTTATCACTTGAGCTGCATAGGATCACTCCAAAATTTTTGAGAATGGACGCAATAAAATATTAAAAAATTAGATCTGATCATTGCATCTTTTCAAAATATTCCCATTGCATTCTTTAGACCGTCTCATCCTTTCAACCCATTTTTCAAATGCTGGGCGCCACTCTTCTTTGGAGAGAGTGCAAATACATTCTTTGTAAGCAGCTACTGCGGCTTCAGGTGACTCAAATCGTTGACCTCAAATTTTTCCTTTCATTTTGGGGAATAGAAAGAAGTCACATGTGGCCAGATCTGGAGGATGGGGCAAATATCTGACTCCTAATTGCTGTAGAAATAGGGTTGTTTCTTGTGCAGTGTGGGCAGAGGCATTGTCATGGTGCAACAACATTCCACGCAGACTAGCCTTGGAACACGTTTTTCTCAGTTCATTGAACACTTGTGGCTGACATTTTGTGGTGTACCATCTGGCAGTGACAGGCGTTTGTCCCTCAATTGGAATTGCCACAGTGTGGCCACTTGCTGAGAAGGAACAGATCATCATCATACCAAAACTTCTTGTTCGCTTATTTTTTGTTAAGGGATCTTCTCCTGGGAATACCCAGACTGACGCCTGTTGTTTAGATTCTGGATCATACTGGTAAGTCCAGCTTTTGTCACCTGTTATAATGTTAAATATGTTATAATGTCCACTCTTTCAGAGCGATAATGTTCTCTTCGTTCAGAGGGAATGTGGTAGTTTTCTATTTCAGGAAGTCATTAAGGTTTAACATGAAATAACACAAGAGGGTAGCTGAAATATGTTAGTATATACTTGTATAAGTATATATGTAAAATAAAATGTTTAACAATGCCAGTTTTGTCATCAATCCATCCTTTACTATGTATTACTTATTCAAGGTTCAATATAAGCAATAAGCAATCATATTTCATAAACTGTTAAAGTCTTAGCGTTGCATAACCTCTTTTTAATTCCCTTATATATGTGTATATATAATAAAGTAAGTATGTATTAAAAGTTAATCTTCCCCTCTCCTGTTTCACGCGTTACATTAGTTTAAAAGCAATATATTATAAAACAGACATTTATATGACTCAACTAACACTCTTTAGAAATTATTAATGATGTAAATGTTTTTAAATGTTTTCCTCAATGATATAAATGATCTTAAAGATTTTCCCCAACTCTCTGGCAGTATCTTAGGCTAATTACTTGTACTCACTCATTACAGTTGTGAGAAGGACAATGCCCTTCATTGTTGCACGTAGCACAGGTTCTCCTAGCAACATAATCCAAATTCCTTCTGCCCGTTTCTGGTCAAAACGGCCTTTTTATATGAATGTTAAAATCACACGCTTATTACTCATGACTTTGCAAGAAATAGTTGCTAACCCTGGGTGACGCACATCCCCGCATCTCGTTGCATCAGCTCTTGCAGAAAGATCGAGCTGGTTATCTGGACCACATCCTGTTACAAAGCTGAGTTCTTGCATGAAATGAAGCAATTCTTTGTTGTGCAATTTAACATGTACATAATGCTAAATATTCAAAGATACTTTTAATTTGTAATTTATAAACTTAATAAAGCAAAATTAGTCCCCAATTATCTGCCAATCTACCAGAGAGTTTCGATGGTCACTATATTCTCCCTTACTTGAATGAAACAGAAGGTAAACATTGTTCTTTGTGTAGAGAACACATCTTCCATCTTATCACTACCAAGGTTTGCCTGCGATTGAACGTAATTTCAACCGTTAAACCCGTAAGCTTTGGTATTTCAAGTCTCTGATTGGCTAATTCTAGTCCAATAGAATATTTGCATTTTACTTAACGCTTTTCTTTGCTGTTGATCCGCTAATTTTAAACTGTTACTGAATTTACATTACCGTTGCTCTAATCATCACTAGTAACATTCAAACTCTCTAACTCATTATTGCCTCATTGTTAGCAACTTAAAACTTATTATTCTCATAGCTCTTGCATTATTATAGTATGTAATGTATTCACATAACATTATTAAAACATATTTACAATAATAATAAGCATATGCAATGACTGTTACATACATTAAAAAAATTATTATTACATACATATTGTTTCAAGGTGGGCTGTTATTGAAATTACTTGTTATAAAAGAAATACAATTGGAATTATTCAGGTATTAAAATACTGCCTCAAATACATGTATAAGCTGTGCTTGAGTATAAAGCGAATTCTGCTGGACATATAGAAATGATGGTCTTCTTACAGCAGCTAAGTTGGGGGTCTGTGAGTACTGCATATTTTTGCCTAATTTCAGATACTGCCAGATACTTAACCGATGTGTCAATAACCACATGTCCAATGCCCTGTACTTTTGTCGGTAAAGGTATTACTTGAAATAAATCTAGAGCTCTATCGGCTCATTTCAATGGAATTTGGATTAATATTCTAATTATTCCTGGTGTCGAATATACTATAACATCGCAAAGACTATAGTACATATACATGTCTCCTATGTCAACCCCTGCTATTAATGATAATCCAGTAGGTAATTTTGCTACTACTGATTTTAAAATACTTGATAAATTTTGAGATATAACTATATTAGCACTTAATCTCCCTGATAATATCACATCCAGACCTTCGTGTAACTGCATCAAGCTTTGTTGTAAATGTAAGGCTATCATTGCCATTTCTCTCTGATATTCTAGAAACTTTATTTGTTCTGTAAATGCTCCAACTGGTGCTTGTGTTAATCGATCTATAATATCTGTTAAGTTTTCTAGCATTTCCATGTGCAAATGAGTTCAGTGGTCTATTTGATGTAAATATGTAATTTGCTCTTCCGCAACATGCATCATTATATCAGTTTGATTCTGCAATTTTGAAATGGTCTCATTAGCATTATTCATTTCACCTCTATCTGGTGTTCCGAGTAACTTGATTATAGAACCTCCTATGTCTAACAATCCTCTTTTATCTCTCCGCATCTGATGTAGAAGATATTGATGTAATGTCTTTAACTCATCAGCAATTTGTTCCATAAGATATGTCATTCTAGGTAACCCTGCCAAACGTGTTTTTGTAAAGTCGTTTCTGTATTCATCCTCAGTATATACAATCCTCGATTTAATATTGAAATGCGGAGGAATGCGATTAATGCCCCTCTTTATTCTTTCAAGTGCATCTTTATAATTTTGAATAGAAATATCTATTCCTACCGTCCATTTATTTCCTGACATCAGTATCCTTTCCTGGTGGTCGAACACTACCCCTTTATTCAGCTTAGCATCATCGATTCATTTGGTAACGTGAAAGGGTCTCCTGCACATACAAAACCTGTAACCAAAAGGCTTACTTAATTTTGAATATTCTTTATGCTTCGCCTTCGTCATCCACTCTATCACTTTCCTCTGTTAGTCCCTTATTTCTCGATCGAAGATTCCACGGAATCTCTGGTATCCTGTTTTGTCTAACTTCTCTATCAATTCTAGGATCTTTCCATGTAGGGTCTATAAAACTATCATCCTCTATCCTCGTATCATCAAAACGTACCGCTCCCTCATTGTCACTATCATCTGTACGTTGTACTGTTTCTTCTACAATAAATCCTCTATTTTCTGGCCGTATGTAATTTTCAATATCATCACTATCGTTTATTTCTGGCACCTGTCTTGTTTTATGAGCTGTCTTTAATTGATTTGCATGTATAGCCCTAGTCTCTTTCTTTCCTACCCTTAATTTATAAGTTAAAGGAGAACATTTTTCTATTATCTCCCAAGGTCCACTATATTTTGGTGCTAAATTCTTACATTTATTATTTCACAAATGTGGATTATCTAAATACACATAGTCTTCTAAATTATATTCAATTACCTTCGCCTTTTTGTCATAATACTCTTTTTGCTTTTTCTTCCCTCTTATAATATTACTTTGAACTGCTGTATAAGCTTCTCTTAATTGCGGTTTCAAAATTTCTACATGCTGTTTTGCGGTATATAGATTTGCAGTGTCTGTTTTCGGTTGTAATTCTAACTCTGACAGTAATTTCATTTCTCTCCCATATAGTAAATAAAACGGACTATATCTTGTCACCATGTGTGGTGCTGATTTATTAGCCATTAATACAAATGGAACCATCCTATCCCATTCTTCTCCATACTGTAAAATCATCATTGCTAATGAATCATTTAAATATCTATGAAATCTTTCAATGACCGAATTTGATTGCAGATGCATTGGACTACTGTTAGCCCTATCTATTCCAAAAAATTTACATACTTCTTCAAATAAAGCTGATTGAAAATTAGTCCCTTGATCGGATAATATTTTCTTCGGAATACTGTGTCTACATAATACTTGTGTTACTAATGCTCTAGCTACTTTTCCAGCAGTCTGATCTGGTATCGGAATTGCTTCCGGGTATTTACTAAAATGATCTATGACTGTCAACATATATTTATTCCCTGTGGTTGTAACTTGAAGTGGTCCTGTTATGTCTATCGAAATTAACTGAAAAGTTTTGGTTGTTGTTTCTGAAATACCTAATGGTGCATTTGGTCTCCTAACTATCTTTCTTTGTCCACATGTTTCACACAACCTAATGTAATCTTTTACATTTTCTCTAATGTTGGCCAAAATTATCAAGTCTTTAGTGCATTTTTCTTCTTTATGAGCGCTAAATTTCGTATCATGATGCAATTTCAAAACTCTTGATACTAGCTCACATGGTATGATTAATCTATCACCCCTATTAGTTTTCCTGTAAAGTAATCCATCTTTATCTAAGATAACAATGTAATTTCTTTTTGCCCTCATATTTTCTATTAACTGTTTACAATACAAATCGCTTTTCTGAGCTTTAAGTATTATTTCTCTAGTCATTCCTACATCTGATGATGATTCTACTTCACTTTTAGTATTTGTTTCTCCTTTTAGCAAAAGACATTGTAATCTAGAAAGCATGTCTGGCATGACATGTTGTTTACCTGGCTTATGATTAACTTCAAAATCATATTCACTCAAAGTTTAAACCCAACAAGTTAATCTAGCGCTTAAATGTAGATTCTTTGTTGTTAATAACCATGTTAATGCTTTGTGGTCTGTGTATACTATAAAATGATTTCCAATTAAGTATATCCTAAATTTCTTTACTCCAAATACTACACTCAAAAGTTCTTTTTCCGTAGTTGTATAATTCAATTCTGGTGACGTCAACAATCTACTAGCATAACCAATTGGTCTTTCATAGTTATCTGGCTCTTGAGCAAGAACAACCCCTATTCCATACATACTAGCGTCACAAGACAAAATAAATGGTTTCGAAAAGTCTGGGTGAGGTAATACTGCTTCTGATGTTAAGGTATTTATTAACATTTGAAAAGCATCCTCTTGCTCTTTTTGTCACACGAATGTTTGACTTTTCTTTAACAACTGTGTTAATGGTTTACTCTTATCTGCGGAATGTTCAATAAATGATCTATAATAGCCTACGGCACCTAAAAATGATCTTACCTGTTTCACTGTTGATGGTCTCTCAAACTTTTTGATGACTTCTACTTTAGCTGGGTCTGGTTTTATACCTTTTGCACTAACTACATGTCCTACATACACTATTTCCTTATGAGCAAAATGACATTTATGAAGTTCTGGTTTCAAACCTGCTTCCATAAGTCTGTTAAATACCTGATCTAATCTATCTGCATGCTCATCTATCGTTCTAGAAAATATCAGTATGTCATCCATATATACTAAACATATCAGACCTCTAAGTCCTCCCATAATTAAATCAATAGCTTTCGACCACATCATTGGTACTGATAACAACCCATATGGTAACCTGTTATACTGGTAACTTCCTTCAGTACAAACACAGCTTGTTTTGGGTTTGTCTTGTTCTTTTACCTTAATCGCATGATATGCTGAATCTATATCTATGATTGAAAAATAAGCATTTCCACTCAACATTGATAAATTTTCTTTAATATCTTGAATCGGCCACGATGGTACTCTCATCACTGCATTTAATTTCCTATAATCTATACACAATCTATACTTAATCTCGCCATTCAGAGCTTTCTTAGGTACAAACTAACAAGGACTAACCCATTCTGATTTTGTATGTTCTATGATTTTCTTATCTAACATCTCCTTTATTTGCTTTCTTTTAGTGCAAATGGTACTCTATAGAGATTTTGTCTAATTGGAAGTGCATCTCCCGTATCTATAGAATGTTCTACCACATCTGTATATGGTAATTCACCTGTTACCGTATCCATAAATAACATTGTATGATGACATACAACAGTTTCTATCACTAATTTTTCATGACCCTGTAAGTGCGATACTTTTTCCCCAATTACTGCTACTATTTCATTATATTTCTCTCGTCTATCTGGGGTATCATAATCATCATATATTTCTTTACAATGTTTTTCCCTTGCTATTTGTCTCGTTAGGTTTATTCGGCTCACTGGGTAAGGTATTGTTTCCTTATTCTCACATATGACACATTTTAAACTAGTTTCTCGCCCTGCTCTAGCAGACATTTCTCTCTCACTGTACTTATTCATCCAACTATGGTGTTGATGTATTCCTGGTATACCGTCTTTGTGGTGCTTCTGGGGTCTTACGCAACTTAACTCAACGTTCTTCCCTACTACATAGTTACCACTTATCACAGCGCAAGAATGCTGACAATTGTCATTCCGGATATGATCAGATTGTCTACTAAAAACACTTACGACTTTGGGCAACGGATCATGATTCTCACTAGTCATTGTTCCGTACACAGGCCTGTGATTAATTGCCCATGGGGAAATGAGCTGTCGTCCTTTTCGATCTTCCAACCATCCCCCTTCTATACCTCCTCCAGATATAGGAATTCTGCCCCATGAACATGTTTCTAAGCAGCATCCCTTCCATTCACCAAAATTACTTTCACCCCTATTTACTTGCCCCTCAAAGGCTCGCATGAATGGGAATTCCAGGGTCACTGTCATAGGTCTAACATCTACCTCTGCTCCTTCTAAATTCATCTCCTGAACTCTTTCTGTCATTTCTCTTATATCTGCCTCATTCTGTGGATTCTTATTCACTTGCTGAACTACTTCAGCATTCGCATATGTCAAAACACAAAAATGCTTACAAGGGTTACATAACATTACATTTTCCTTATCTAACATGGTAAATCTATAAGTATTTCCCTTCATTTCACTACTGTATTCAGAAGCTTCTCCTATTTTAGTTCCTTTCTTTAACAAAATCAGATTAACATTTAAATTTAATATTCTAATCAGGCCATACTTAGCATCCCTATCATATTTCTCATGCCCCTGTGTAAGCCAATTGGGTAACCTATTTACTTCTTCTTCACTTTTATCTACACTCTTTTCTTGTAGTTCATCCACATTAACATTTGTTCCGACATTTTTATTCCCTGGAGCCTTCTCATTAATATCACGATAACTTAACACTCTCATTATCACTTTGGCCATATACACCTTATTCTCCAGCATTTCAACTGGTTCTGCATAAACTTCTGCAGGAAGAGGTTTTCTCTTTATACTCCTTATGTGAGCAAGTGTAACATTTTCACTACAAGGCTTTAGAATTGTATTTTCTGCTATTATCCCAAGTTATTTCTTTAGCGTCCTGTTCCAGAGTACCTACTGCTTTTAACATGAATATCTGCTCGGTAGGTCTTGGGTTAGCTACTCCCTCACTTTGCCTAACAGTATTCATTCCCAATACTTCAATTTGTGAGATGGTAACTAGAGGTATGCTTTCCCATCCTAAATGTAGTAGTTCATCATAGAGATTCACTCGAGCCTTTAATTTATGCAGTATATCTAAACCTAATATCCCTGTACAACTGATTTCTGTGGGTGCTATATAAAACTTATGTTTTATCACTGTATTACCTATTGTAACCTCTACTGTCATTTCACCTACTATTTGTAACTGAGCCCCTGTAGCTCCTACTGCGTGTAATTTTGTTTGCATTACTGGATCATTAAACTTTATTACCCCTAACTTAACCACTGAGACATTCGCTCCTGTATCAATTATCATATGGTGAAGTACCTCATGTATCACTACTTGTACATATAATTCATCTGTAGTGCCTGCCCCTGCGGGTCCTGAAGCTAATACTGTGCCATATCCCCGCTCCTTGGCACAATTTTGTAGTTTTCCTGATTTGAGCCTTTCCACTTACAATCTCTCATCATATGTCTGGCATTTACACTTATAGCATCTCCTATCCATTTTTGCCTGCGTGTTCGAGTTTAACGTCTGCCATGTCGGTTTATTTAAATTCTTTGGTCTCCACTTTTCAGAATTAGGTGATTTGAAACCCCTTGGTTCTTCCCTTACTAATTTATTTCCACCATTATACTCTCTATTAATCGTTTCACTCTACAGTTTGCCATTATGTGTCCCAGTTTATGACACCGAAAACATGCTCTTGCTACCGAAAAAATTTTCTTTTCCGCCCCATTTGGTTTAATCTGAATATTGCTACCACCCCTTTGTTTCTCTGCATTTTCTATGGTAGTAGCCATGCGTATGGCTGCGGTTAAAGTGTTGGGCATCTGGAATCTAACCTGCTGTCCAACCACGCCCTTAAGTCCATGAATGAATGCGGCAAGAAGTCAACGTTCTGCTTCTTCATTAATTATTTGCTGAGCTGTGGGGTTTTCTTGCTGCTTAACTGTTTTCTGACACAATTGCCTATACCTATCTGCGAACACTTGTACACTTTCATCTGATTTTTGCATTGCATCTTGAAGAGCTGTATAATGATATTGAGCTGGTAACTTTTCTGTAAATCTATCAATTAAAGCGTTCTTAAGGTCTTTCCATGTAATTTCACTTACCTGCAGTACTGCCTTTCCTTTGAAAAATTGCAGAGCTATACCACCCAATTTTGCCCTAGCTATGCTTACCTGATCCTTCTCTGTCCAATTTCCTACAACTGCTAAGTGTTCTATATTTGCAAAGAAATCTTTAACTGGCTTACTTTGTTTCGGATCCCCTGTGAATTCACATATATTATTAGCAAGGCTAACATCTTTATTCCGTAGTAGAGACATTTGACTAACTTTATCCTGTAATTCTCGTACTTTTAACTCAGTCGTCATGGCTATCTATGGTCTTCTATCTGCTGCTACAATTATAAGCAAGATAAACAAAACAAGAAGTGGCTACTATAGCTGCTACTAAAACAATATAACAACTGCAATTTCTCACTATTATATCTATTTTCCCGACCCACATCAGTAACTGTCATGTCCATAAGTTACTTAAAATAATCGAACAGAGTGGATGAGAAGTCTTTAGCAACACTAAACTGCTAAGTTTAATACTTCACAACACAACACATGCTCTAAAAATGAGTTATATCATCCTTTCACAGAACCAAAGTCACACTTCTTAAATTTTACTTACTGAAAGGAAAACATATTTAAACCACAACATGAATCTGTGCGTTCGTTAGTTGAGATACGCAACTAACACAAATATAAATCTGACATTTTTTTAAGTTTGTTTTATCTCTCTCCAAAAATTTTGTTTTATTTGCCACAGGGTTTTTCTTTTATCCCACCGAGATTGTTTTTCTTCCCACCGCTGCCACCAATATAATGCCCACTCTTTCAGAGCGATAACGTTCTCTTTGTTCAGAGGGAATGTGGTAGTTTTCTATTTCAGGAAGTGATTAAGGTTTAACATGAAATAACACAAGACAGTAACTGAAATATGTTAGTATATATTTGTATAAGTATATATGTAAAATAAAATGTTTAACAATGCCAGTTTTGTCATCAATCCATCCTTTACTATTTTTTACTTATTCGAGGTCCAATATAAGGAAAAAGCAATCATATTTCATAAACGGTTAAAGTCTTAGCTTTCCCCTTTCTAAGCGTTGCGTAACCTCTTTCTAATTCCCTTATATATGTGTATATATAATAAAGTAAGTATGTATTAAAAGTTAATCTTCCCCTCTCCTGTTTCACGCGTTACATTAGTTTAAAAGCAATATATTATAAAACAGACATTTATACGCCTCAACTCACTCTCTTTAGAAATTATTAATGATAAAAATGTTTTTAAATGTTTTCCTCAACAATATAAATGATCTTAAAGATATTCCCCAACTCTCTGGCAGTATCTTAGGCTAATTACTTGTACTCGCTCATTACAGTTGTGAGAAGGACAACGCCCTTCATTGTTACATGTAGCACAGGTTCTCCTAGCAACACAACCCAAAATCCTTTTTCCCGTTGCTCGTCAAAATGGCCTTTTTTATATAAGTGTTAAAATCACGAGCTTATTACTCACAGCTTTGCAAGAAATAGTTGCTAACCCTGGGTGACACACATCCGCGCATCTACTTGCAGAAAGATCGAGCTGTTTATCTGGACCGCATCCTGTTACAAAGCTGAGTTCTTGCATGAAATGAAGCAATTCTTTGTTGTGCAATTTAACATGTACATAATGCTAAATATTCAAAGATGCTTTTAATTTGTAATTTATAAACTTAATAAAGCAAAATTAGTCCCCAATTATCTGCCAGAGAGTTTCGATGGACACTATAATGTTTTTGGATCTTCCTCCATTGAAACTTTAAATCATTTACTGGCACCATTGCACACATGCTTGTTTCTGCTCATTTGTGAGGTGGTGGGAGATCCAGCGACTACAGAGATTCCTGACATCAAGTTTTTCTTTTAGGATTGTTTTCGCTGCTGCCGATCCAATATTTAAGAGTTCTTGAATCTGACCATATGTGCAATGATGTTCTTCCTACATGTGCTCTGCTTTCACCACATTTTCATCCATTCTTGCTGTAGCTGCTCATCCTGCTCGGTCTTCATTTTGAGGGAATCCCTTTCTCTTTTAAACTCTGCATACCATCCATAAATGGTGGACTTCAAAGGGCAAAGATCCCCAAATACATGCTGCAGTCTTTTAAGGCATTCTCCCTCCTTTAAAATGGACTTTAAAGTTATAGAAAATCATAGAATGGAAATGTCTCGCTTGATATCCATCATAGCACATGGCATAATGTGATACACACGCTCGCACGCACGCGCACGCACACACACACGCACACACACAATGCAGGAGCATGCCCAGACTTGCACATGTTGCTATCTGAACTTCAATCTGAAGTTAGGCAAAACTTCTTTGGCTTACTACTCATTGTTGCCCATTCTCAAAGGTTTTGGAGTGACCTCATATCATGGCAAGATACTCATACACATTGACTAATTTTGAAGATTTAGAAGCTAGTAACAGTGATGTGTCATAATTTAAAATAGAGAGTTGAGGGTTGTTACACTACATCACTATGATATTCTTACTTGTCATAGTAGAATATCATAGTGATGTAGTGTAACAACCCTCAACTCTCTATTTTAAACTCATACACATATTAAACCTTCTCATCTGACCCAAATAACCTTATAAACCTTCAAGGCAGTCTGAAGTATAAGAAATAGCATAGCTCAAAAGGAATGGGCACAAATGGTAGAGTAATTAATACACATTAAATTTTATGGTCTACTTACAATTTATTATGAAGGGAATCCATAGATATTTCAGTCTTTCTATATCTGAGGCTGAAACTTTAGGATTTGTTTGTCAGACACCAATTTTAAGTTCTTAAATGCAGGAAATAATAACTTTATTACTACTCATGCTCCACAAATCAGGGCAAAACTGCAGTCAAGAGCCATGTTGGACATTGCTTTTACCCAAGCCACTCGAGGAATTTGGGTTTAGCAAAATTTTACAAACAAATCTGGAATTGCATTAATATATGAAACTGTGTCATCGACAAAACACTATTTAAAACAGGAACTCTGTATGTCTGTCTATCTTACAAACATATGCTGCCTGTATGTTAATATCAATAAACATGTGGTTACCTAATATCAGAAAACAAACAACTGCTTATTAACATTGTTATGGCATAATTTTGTAAAACTCTCAAAGGTGACCTGCAGTGGGTAGCTCGTGCAGTTACAGCATCGGCATGGAGAGTTGAATATTATGTTTTGAGTTCCAGCTTTGGCAATGAGTTTTTCAAATCTAATTCAACTTTTCATCTTAGTGGCTAAAAACATGGCTAGTGTAGAAGAACTGATAAAAAGCACAAAATAGCTGCATAAAATTGACATTTGTGAAGCGCTCAGAGCTATAGAAAGTTGTTTCACATGAATTTAAGTCAATCATAGGTTTCCTCTCCTGTCCTCCACTGCAAACACAGCCTTCTTCATTCCTCCTCTGTTACACATTCCTCTTTATTGTAGTTGTGAACTACCTGTCATCTGGCATCTTCTTCTGCCCCCAAAGTTTTTCCCAAACTCAATTTCTTACATTGCATATTTTGAATAACTAGTTTCTTCATATCTATTGTCCCAGTTATTTCTTTTCCTCTCTCTCATAAGTTTGAACATTCATCCACTATCGTATACAGCTTCCGTACACAATTTGTCTATTTTAAGTGCTCCATTAATTTTTCCTAATTTCAATCTATCATCCAAATTTTCATACAGTACATTGCTAAGCTCCATACAGTACTTCCTTATGCAAGCTGGTGCCTATATTTTCCATTCTTAGAAGTAATGCTTTAGTAGAAGATAAGACACTAGTTTTTAAGCAAAGTGTTTTACAGTACCTAACATTTACTTTAAATTGAAATACAGCAAGTCCTGTACTTTTGTGATACAGATGTGACATTCCAATGTTTGGAAGACTGGCAGGGGCCTCACAATGAAAGATATCTGGTGCTCCTTGATACATGGCAAGGTGCAGAACATCGACCACACTACAGATGTGCTGTGAGTATTTTCATTATCAAAGCTTATTGCACACGTTATTTTTCAATATGCAGCAGCACTCTACTTAACCAACATGGTTAGCTGAGGTCATTAAGGTATGGAACTCCTGAACGGGAGATCTGCAGTTCAAATTCTGCCAGGATCATCCTCCCTGACAGGCTTTTTCAGGTTTTCCTAAATTCTCATAACTGGCAAATGGTACCCTAAACTTAGGCCTGAAATGTTTCCTTTCTCAATTATCATTTAAGAAATATCAGTGCCCACCACCTGTGGTGCTGTTTGCAGTAAGAATGGATGTTAACCACTACTAGAAAAGAGCACTCTACCTGAAAAACTTGATGGTATAGATTTTAGGTATTTTGTTTTCTTGCTGTTTTTCTCTCTTGTTTTACATTCACAGGCACCATAACTGTTGTTAGCTGATGACAAACAGTACCTAAAGAGAGACAAACATTCTAGCTGCAACAAATGTTGTATCAATTTTACCAGCAAACATTTTGACATGTGGAAATCAGAAGTACCAACAGCTTACAAATTTATGCACTATGATTTCACAGAATGAGCATCAAAATTTAGCTACTGTCACTCTGAATTGAAATTTTATTAGGATACAAACCATGACACTGTTGTGCAAAATGCAAGATGAAACTACACAAGCTTGTAAGAAAATAAATACACAGCCTTTGGGCATGTGGCCGACCTAACAGGAATTTTGTTGGCACCGGGAAGTACATTGTCAGCAGAGTCGGATATTCAAATATTCTTAAAATTAAGTGCATAGATTTCTTAACCAAATTATAACTACCTTCATCATAGAAGATGTTAGAAATGGTGCCCTTGTGCCGCCACATATTTCTCACAGCTTTTAAGAAAAATTGCATTAACACTCATTAATTTTTCATGGCTATGTAAATAAAACTATGTTAAACATGGATCAGTAGAGCAGTCGTTAACATTATTACAACATCCAAATGCAGAAATTAACTCTAGCCACAACATACCACTACAGGTATGTTGTAGAGTTTTAATTTTAAAATTTATGTGGCATTCCAAGCGAAGGAGAATATTAATTCTGCTTCTATCTGTGAAAAGCCACAATAACTAAATTATTCAAATGTGTAGGTGCAAATATAAACTGATTTAATTCAAGTGCAGTGTTAAATGTCATGCACCATCCATGAGCAGGAGATTTAAATGCTTGCCATATAGAGTCCTGAATGTGTTAACTGGTGATTAGATAGGAGAACCATAAGTCATCATTGGATATTTATAATAAAATGCCACTAGCCACTAAAACTACTGATTTATTTATTGAACTCACCAATATATTAATACTAGTAACTAAACATATTAAATCATAACTAAAATAGGACCATTAGTGTCATTGGTGTTATTACTTTGTATTTTGTTCATTTTCTATACTCAGTTGGATCCACTGCCATGTGTGTCTGCTTACTCGCCTGAGTATTTTGGGAGTGATCATTGTGAAGATGTGGCAAATATATCCTTTTAATTCTGCAGAAGATGTTTTTTAGAATCGCCGTAAGATTTTCTTTTAGGTAGGACCACAGCTAGTTATCACACATCATGAGGTTGGGGCTTCTTGGAGGCCAGTTGACACTTCCTCTTGACTGAATGTACCATTGATGCATTTATATTGTCACTGAGGGCATTGTTTGGATATTTTGAGGTCTTCCACTGTGTTTAGCATCCAATACAGAGCCATTTAGGAATGTATTCCTTTCCATTTTCCGTAAATTCAGTTGGGGCTGCTTTATTGAAACAATGAAGTTTTCTCTGATTTCTTCATGTATTTCGCCAGTTCTGTATTTTTCATGAAATCATAAACACACAATAAGACATTCCTCAGTTGTAAAACTGTTTGCATTTACCATTGCTTATGAAACAGAAATGAAACAATGTAGCATGAGTCAATCAATTGAGAAATGTGCTCCAAAAAAAATCCAGCTTGTAAACATAACATTCACTGAAGACTATTGGGAAAGAGACTATTACTTCTGCAATATTTGAAATCTGAAAATATCCCCCTCTGCTTATAAACAGTTGTAAGTTAGTTTGCACCTGCAACAGATGTGCTATTTCAATACAAAGTTTATCCAATCATGGCTTATGATCCATCTGTTAGTTACATTGAACTAAATACTAAGTAGCTTTTTCCTTTAAGTATTACACCTGCTGTAAGAAATTGATTTGTATAAGATATTTATCATGGAATTACTCTGTGATGCATTTTATTATGAAAGCACATTTAAGCCCATAGACAGTTAAAAAGAAAATGAGTCAGTTTTTCCTGTGCAACTTTTTTTGTAGTATCAACACATTTCACATAGATTGCCATTGAAGTTTCCTCAGAATCATAATTTTCAGGATGTACTGCATCTGGCTATATTGAAGAAACATACTTGTCATCCAGCTCAACCTTGACCTACATCACACTGCTTGTGTGTGGGGTTCAGTAGACAACAGTGGTTAGTAGTAGTATTTATGAAACAGGTTTCCCTTTAAGCACCTCAGCCTGTAAGACTTCCTGTATGCACTTCCTGGTTTGTAATTTAGGGATCAATATCTACATTTTAGATATTTGTAGTATTTGTCTCCCTAAATTAGGGCCTGTTTCCAATTTTGCAGTAGCTCCAATAACTTGGTATGTTGTCCGTTCTGTGGCTTCGCATCCTAATAGAATGTGTTTTGCCATTTCATTAGCTTGTAGACATAGATGGCATATGGGTTCCATATGGTATAATCCCATTGTGTTTAGGTGTTTTCTGAACTTTTTATGTCCAGTTATGAAGCTTATAACTCTTCTGAGTGAGGGTTTATTAAGCTTAGAAAGTAAATTACTTAAAGTTTCTCTAGGCTTATTAATTAATCACTTATAAGGTTGTTTTTGGGTATGGTTTTCCATTTCTTTTGGATTGCTTTCCAAACCCAGTCTGTTTTTCACATATAGCTTGCTTATCCCAAGGCGAGTTCTGGTCCTATAAGGGAGAGATGCTCCCTACTTTGCTAAGAAGTGAACCTTTTCATTTCCCATTATACCTGTGTGTCTGGTACACATCGCAATTCTACTGTATTGTGGGTGGAAAGGTTTGATAAATGTTGATAACATTCCCACCTAATTGGGATTTAAAGTGATGGGAAGTGAGGGCTTATAATGCAGCCTGGCTGTCAAGTTTATAAGGCTATATTTTCCTACAATTCTCTTTTCCCAGTATAGGCATGCACTTAGCATTTGCCCATTGATCGCAATAAATACTTGTGCCAGTTTTCCCATTTATGGATGAACCATCAGTATATATTACCAAATGGTTCTTATGCCTTAGATGAGATTTTTCTTCAATTTTTCTATCAGCAATACTTACTTTGAAGGATTGAAAAAGTGAAATTACTTCTGACATGAAATCAGATATCATTAATAATACACAATCTTCCATTTTGTTGAGGATGGAGGGATGGCCTGTTTTACAGCAATTCTCTCTCCACATTCCTACCTGGATGATTCTGTATGCTGCTAGTGTAGCTTCAGCTTGGATACATAGTTCCAGCAGAGACCTTGTAAAGTTACCAAAATAAAAGAGGGTGTGCTTTTAAAAGCTTTGTACACCTAAACTAGTCGACCTCTGGAGTCTATTTAGTTTTTCTTTTGTTTTAGAGTCTTTGGCCACCACGCCAATACTCAACAAGTGATTTGTGGTTTAACCACAACCTCATAGAATCAGTGGTACATGTTAGGCTTTAGACCCCAGATTTTATAGTGGTTATATTTTGCACAGAGTTGAAACTGGGTCAGAGTTTAGCATAAACATTTCAGATTTGAAGCCTTACACATATCAATAACACTCAGAAATTATCTTGCAGAGTTGAGGTGCAAGTAAAATTGTTTGGATTTAAATTGTCTTATCAGAAGGTTCTCTGGGTGATCTCTTGGTGCTGAATGCAGAAACAGGGAATGTGAGTAGCTACACTAGAAAATGAGTCTGCAAACACCACCCAAACATTCTTAAACGTAGAAAAATGCATTCTGCTGCTAAGAGAGTGAAATCTCAAAGTGAATAATAGTTTGGATAATTCCCAAATTCTTTCATGGGCATAATAACATATTAGTGGTAGATGAAGCATGATTTGCAAAATATGGTGTTTAAGATTTTCACCACAGTTCTATGTGCGCAGATGAGAATATAATTAATTGTTCTTCCACACATGCATATGTAGGCTAACATTGGAAAAGTAGAATCAGACTGATTTTCATTGATTGACCTAATAATGGTTAACATGAAGGTTGGCACTTAAAAAGTATTTATAACATTGTATGTTGCCATTGCGGTGTGTTATTTGAAAATCAATTTGAGAATGTCTTGTTGTTTACCAGGAAAAATGTGAATCATTTGGGAAATTTCATGTTGTGCCGGCATGTTGCCATAGTAGCTCATTTGGTTAGGGCAACAGCACAGAAAGGCGAAGATCCATGATTCAAATCCAAGCTATGGCATTGAATTTTTCAGTCTGATTCTACCTTTCCAATACATGTTTTTTTCCCCATTTAAAGTGTTTATTAATATCTCACTTGAGCATATACTTTGCTTTACAATGTACTTTTGGCATAGACATTTTTCAGTCATTTATGATTAGATATCGGTATAACATATACACACTCCCTCTTCCTCTGGGCAAGAGCAGTATTGTTTACTTTAGTTTGGCAGGCAGTGTGGCACATACTTCAGTGGGCTATGTTGCCAAATATGGCATTGCAAATTATTTAGTTGTGGCCATGCTGGGATTAAGAGGGGCTATAGTCCCCCCTCTCTTAATTGTAGAGATTATATGCAAATGGTGTTGCTTTTTATCTCTATTTTATTTACTTATACCGGATAACATCTATTTGTTCACCGTCAATGAGTGAATTCATCATAATGGTAGACTATATGCCAAAAAATGTTCCACCAACTCGAAAAAAAACAAAAAAAAAACTGATAGACTGATTCAGATATGCTTGACATTTATTACTAAGCAACTTCTGGATAAGAATTAAGCTCTCAAACAATTAGTATCAATAACTTACATTAAAACTTAGTAAACTACTTAAACATAAGATTATGTTTAAAAGGTATCTTTATTTAATAAATAATAATTTTTCTCAAAATTTAAATTAATCTTTGCTTCCAAAGAATAATTTGTGGTTCACTCAGATGATGTTTGGAAATTTAGAAATGAAAATGCTCTTATTACCGACTGCATTTTGCCCATTGGTAAGTTATCTTTCAAAATATGTTATCCCCTCCCTAAAGGAATCCTGGATCTTTATATTCATAGTTTACAGGTGGACACTCCTCCTATTCTGCATAAGTAGAAAATGCTCCAAATGTTCATAACTTATTTTATTTTTCTGCAGCTATACCGCGAAGAAGCAGGAACAGGACAGGTCTGATGGCCTTCTCCAGTGATTCTACCTGCAATTCCAACTTCAGAAGTGCAACTTGAGGGTTTGAAACTCTGAGTCTTAGTGTAATGCCTGCTCAAAGATGGCCATCACATGTGGAGATCAGTAACTGTAGGTTACACAGCAATACTTATCTCTCTCTTTTGTGCAGGGGAGGGGATTATAGACAACACAGCTTTATTCAGATGACCAAAAAACAAAGATGGCTGATGCTGTATATATCAAGGCAGCCAACATTTTAACTCGTCATTTTATATATATATAACCACAGAGATTACCAGACAACCTGTTTACAAAAGATGTACTGTTATGGTTTTCTGATAGTATTATGAGCCTCTGTCATATTATATTTCATGCGATTATGTTAACTCTGTATAACCTGGTGTACCGTATTCATTACAATAGGTTTTTTATTGGGCTTTTTCTTTTGATTTCATATTTTACTAACCTTCAGCAATAAAATTAAGTTATTGATAGCTTTTTTATATTGTAAAATATTACATTTTTTCAATAAAACTGTACTTTTTTTAATACAAAGAAGAAAAATCCATGTTACTGCAGTCAAATGTAACCCCCCTAACATCCAAGCATTCCAGTACACCGGTTATTTTACTTGGGCCCTCCCCTTCTTTTATCACAGGCACATTTGACTGCAGTTGCAGGGACTCAGACTCGCAATGTTTGGCTTTGAATGGATGGCCAGTCCATTTTGTATTGAACTAATGATCATGGCTATTCGAGTCGCTTTGGTTGTTATGCTGGTGAAAGGAATATAAAAGCCTTTTTGGAAATTTGAGGAAGAGCGGCATACATAGCAAAATAGTTCTGGCAATAGAGGGTTAAAATTTTAAGTATATAATTGTAGTAGGTTCTTTGATATATCAGTATAAATAAAAAAAAATGCCTTATACCATGAATTTTTTTCTCCCCTAGAGAATGCTTTAGGCATATTTTTAAGCTTTACAGCTGCATAATGTCAGTCTATGCCAGACAAATGACCTTTTTGTACTATCTACTGGAATAACCTGCTCAAAAGACTGCATAGTCAGCTATATGTGCTGTATATTTTATTATCATTAATTTCATAGGAATGGGAAACTTTGGGTTGTGGCATTGAAGTATCCAGTTCCATATTTACTTGAGAAAAGCCATAAAAAAATCCCAAGCAGATTGGCCAGTGTATGTAATTTGAACCCAAGACCTCCTAAATGCAAGCTATAGGCACTTCCTCCTGAAACAATTAGGGCAGGGGACATCAATAAATTGTTGTCATCCACGGAAATTATGTTTGCTTACTTCGAGTTCTTTGAATTTACTTATCTGCAATAAGTATAAAATTACAAATAAATGCATACAACATACTTAAATTCTAGCACAACTAAAGCTGTTCCTGATAATGGGAATGGAAAATTTGAAACTTGACCATTCCTGGGCTTTGGTAATCTTTCTGATAATTGTGAATGCTCACACTATGTTATATGTGAGAGTGCTAGGCGAGCAGCGAGAGAGGACGGTTGTGTTGGGAAGGAACTCGTGATTTTGAAGCAAGAAGGAGCTAAGTAACAATGGGTGTGGATATAGCTGTGTATAGAGCGAGAATTGGACAAATTTTGAGAATGAAATTTGTGGGAACAAGAGGAATACATTTTGGGAAGGAAAGGTTAGTGTTTTGATTATTGGGAGTGTATTAACTATTCTACTAGTGATTGGAGGAGTGGAAGTAAATCCAGGCCCTACGGATATTCAAGAATTGTTGGGGAACCTTAATGAGAAAATGGATAAAATGGAAGGTATAGAACAACAATTGAGTGATAAATTGTGCTTTATGATTAGGGATATCAAGGAGGACATTATAGATGAAGTATATGAAGCAAAACAGGAAGTAAATGAAATTAAGGAAAGAATGGAGGAGAGGGAAAGAAGATTTAATCTGGTGTTTCTAGGTGTAAGTGAGAGAAGAGGGATATGGACAGCTGAAGAAATAGCGCAGATAATGAAGGAGAAGCTTGAATTACAGATGTACGGATGGGAAATTGTTCAGGCTTTTAGATTTGGGAGACAAGTTGGAAAGAGGGCAATAATGGTCAAGCTAGCAACAATACAGTTAGTGCATGAAGTGCTTAGGAGAGCCAAAAAATTGAAAGGAACAAATATCTTAATTAACAAAGACCTTTCACCAAATAAGAGAGCATTACAATGAAATTTAATTCAGAAAATGAAAGAAGCAAGAGCTTTGGGAAAAATGGCATATATTACAAACTTTCAGCTGTGGATTGACAATGAAAGGGTACGTGATACGGACAATATAGATTCAAGAGAAAATCGACATGAAAGAGCGGAAATGAATCAATAGGTGTCAGCGATGGCTTTAAGAAATGAAACAGGAAGATCAAAGTTCACAACTCGGCAATTTGCAGCAAACATGGAGAAAGAAGTACGTAATGGCGAGGCTTGTCCAAACAGTGCAGCTAACAGCAGAGAGCAGAAAATTGATGACCATGTGATGACGTCAAGCGGAAGGAGGGTCCAAACAGTTGAATCAGCTGAGCGCGGTAGGACTGCAATGGTGGCGACAACAGTGGCGGAGGGAGGAGCCAGAGGAGTGACGTCACCAAGGAGGGGAGAGGCAGAAGTTGCGTGCGCGCTAACGGAGTGGAGAAAGAAGATATGGTATCAAGGAAGTGAGGAGAATACAGAAGAGGGGGAAGATAGTATTGTTTCATCCGAACATGGGAGCATTGTGGCATCAGATAAAAATAAAATGTTAATGCCGAAAGAAGGAATTGAATTAAGAAATAGGAAAAGATTAGATGGATTTAGATACAGAGCAGGCTCACAATAGGAAAAAGGGACAACAAGAAGAATGGGCTTCTAGAATTGTGAGGGTTTAAAAAACAAGTTATACGTGGGAGTTTTGAAACAGCTGTTGGCTAAAGTGGATTATTTAGCAGTAGTAGAAACGTGGTTAAAAGAGGAACAGATAAATATAAAGGACTTTGAATACATTGGTAGGAAAGGAGAGGTGATAGCTAGAAAGGGAAGAGTATCTGGAGGTATAGGTTTCTTTATAAGGAACAGCTTAAGTAAGGAAATTAAAGAAACATGGTCTAGTAGTAAAGAAATACTGTAGGTTATAATGGATGTTAAGTATATACTCTGTGTAGGAATAATATATAACCCCCCTGCATCCTTGCGGTTTCATAATCCTGATCTCCTTAATCAAATAAGAAAAGATATTGATAGGCTGAAGGAGAAATTTGTAACAACAGAGGTAATACTAATGGGAGACTTTAATATCAGGATTGGGGAAGGTGATACATATGTTGGAAATGATTGGATGAGTGATGAAATTGTGTTTAAAAGTGAGAAACTTAGGCAAAGCAAGGACAAATTTGTTGATAAAGAGTGTGAAAAATTTATTGATTTTTGTAAGTTGAATGCTTTAGAAATCTTGAATGGAAAATGTGGGGAAGATGAACAAGGAGAATTTACCCTTGTTATCAAAATAATGGGCAGAGTGTAATAGATTTTGTGTTGTGGCCTCCGAATTTAGGACATATTTTAAGTAATTTTAAGGTATTAAATTTAACCTCAACTAGCGGGCATTATCCACTGATTGTGGATTTTATGATGCACACTGCACAAGTAAAACACAGTATAAGAGTGGAAAGCTATTGTAAAAAAGAGTATATTAGCTATAAATGGAAAGAAGAATTTTGTGACACATTTAAACAGACTTTAGATTCGAATTATGGAAGGATATGTCTATGTGGAGTAACATTCATGGTTAAGAATAATCAACTTGAGAATGCAATAGATATCCTTAATACAGTTATGCAAAGGGCGGGAGAGGAAATGAAAACAAAAAAGAGGGTTTACATATATGATAAGGACTGGTTTGATGAAGAATGTAGGGTATCAAAAAGACAAGTAAAACAACTGTTGGTTAGGTGGAGGGAATTAGGTGATAGAAAATCTAGGGACCATTATATGCAAGGGAGGAACTCACATAATTTATTGTTAGAGCAAAAGAAAAAGGACTGGAGAGAATGTAATGAAAGGAATTAGATAAAATGTCTAAATGAAAATAATGTTAATAAGGTATGTCAGGTTCTTAAGTCGACCTATAATAAATGTGTAACTAAACCCAATGTTGAGCCAGGACAATGGATGGAATATTTTAAAACATTATATGGGGAAGACAGGAGTATAGGAAGTACGGGATTTCTGGAAATAAGGAATGTTTTTGTAGAGATATTGGATGGTGAAATTAGGAGTGAGGAAATAATAAAACAAGTTAAGTTACTGAAGAAAAATAAAGCTACTGGAATTGATGGCATCCCAACAGAGTTTCTTAAGGAGTGGTGTAATGAAACAGGAAGAGTGAAGATTTTATTAGATTTATTTAATGTAATTATTAGAAAGGGTTATGTACCTAAACAATGGAGGGAAGCTATCATCCATCGTATATATAAAGGCAAGGGCAATGTCAATAAACCTAATAACTACAGAGGTTTTGCATTATTATTGAATATAGGAAAACTTTTTGCGGGCATTTTGGCAGTGAGACTACAATTTTGAGTTGAAGAATATAATATCCTTTCGGAATTTCAGGTGGGCTTTCGCAAGGGAAGGAGAACAATTGATTATTTATTATAAAGGCATTAGCAGACAAATATTTAAAAGAAAAAAGGGGTTAATTGTATATGGCTTTTGTAGACTTGGAGAAAGCTTATGACCGAATTGAGCTACAACTTCTGTGGCATAAATTAGTGTGTAAGGGAGTAAGTCAGCAATTGGTGAATATTCTTAAAGCACTGTATTTTGAGAACACCTGTGTAAGGGTGGAGACAGGCTGTGTAACAAAAGAAATTCAACAAAAGAAAGGCCTTAGGCAAGGATGTAAGTTAAGCCCAGTTTTATTTAATTTATACATAGATGATGTCTTACTAGAAATTGGAAGGAATAATAACTGTGCACCAGTAATTAACAACATCCAAAACCCAGGACTTCTTTTTGCAGATGACCTAGTGGTAGGATCTATTACAGTAAGTGGTTTAAAACAATCATTACAAGCAATTGATGTATATTGTAAAGAATGGAGGTTAAAAGTGAATCAAGAGAAAACACAGATTGTGGCATTCAAAAAGGGGGGAAAATTAAGCAAATATGAAAAGTGGAAGGGAGAGAATAAAAATTACAGGGTGGTGCGTGACTGTATCTATTTAGGAGTAAAAATAGATGGAGGTAATAAATGGGAGAAACAAAAGAAGTTTGCATTGGCAAAAGGTAAAGGGGCAATGGCAGCAATTTAGAAGCTGCAAATATAGAGTACCTAATATAAATGTTAAATGGCTGGAAAAAGTTTATGAGATGGTTGTGGAGGCAAAAATGATGTATGGTATAGAAATATGGAGATTAGATAGAGGATGGGAAAGTATAGATGTGGTGCACAGGATGTTTTGTAGAGAAATACTAGGGTTACCGAAGTCAATTGTAAGACAGGTAGCACAATTACAGATGGGCAGGGTGGCAACTAAGGGGAAGATAATGGAAAGAGCTTTGAAATTTTGGTTCAGAACTTTAAATCTAGGAAAAAGTAATGTGTTAAGACAATGTATTGAATACCAAGAGAATAGCTTAATGAATGATGGATGGGTAAGTAAATTATGGAACATTTTGGAGAAAAATGGGTTAGGAGACATGTGGAGAAGGAGAGAAAATAACATGAAAAATTTTTGGAAAATGGTGAGGAAAAGACTGGAAGATATAGAAATACAAATCATGTTCAGTGAGATTGCTGAAAAGAGCTCAATAGTTTGTTATAGGCCAATGAAAAATACATGGGGTAGGGAAAAATATATAGACATAGTAAATAAAGAAGAGAGAGAATCTATTGCATGGGTAAGAACCGGAGCATGGAGGCTAAAAGGGCTAAGACAGGGTATTCCTCAGAACCAATGTCCAATTTGTGGTGGTAATGAAGGCATTGAACACATAGTATTTAAGTGCCAAGGAACAGAAAATTGGAGAAAAGAATTGTTTAATAAGAAGTGGTTGAAGGGGGATAGAAATATACTTATGATTGAAATGATATGCAAGGACGCTAGAAGCATTGACAGTTTTTGTGTAAAGTAAAAAATAAATGGCTTTGGACAGTGGAAAGAGAAAAGTAAGAGGTAGCACATCATACTTTGAATGTAAAACTATAGTGAATGTGTGATGGTTAAGTAAACAATAAATGAAAAGTGAAAAAAAAGTGGAAATGGGACATGAAAAAAAAAGAGCAAGATAGTTTATTGACAAGAAATTGTAAAATGTAAATAAACTGTAGTGATTGTCTACTGAATGAGTGACCAGGGTCAGAGTGCAGTAGACAATCAAATTGTAAAACTCTTAGCACAATAAATCCAATAACATGTTATATGTATTTTAACCTTGTTGTCCCTATTCTGATTTCTATTCCTGGTTATTGTGAACCAGCCTTATCACATCTTTTTCTCTCACTATTTTTGGAATACTCTGAATCAGGTTGTTAATCCTCCTGTTAATTTTACTCATGCATTTCATCACTATAGATTTCAGTGAACCTATGTTAGTTCCAAATGAAATTTCACTCTCTGAAAATTGTTTCTCATTCCTGACCCATTTAATTTCCTGATTCCTCTTCCCTTAAATTCTTAGTTGATTTTCATCAATAGCTACTTTCAATATCTCCTTAAACTTGTACCCAAATTCCACTCCTGACACTACTGTGTCCAAATAAAATTCAAAGATGCTCCATAAATTTGTCTTTGTCAGGGTCTACTCATAGCAACTTGTTCCACTTTTCATAATTTTTTCAGGTCTCAAACTAAAGCAAATGGTTAAATACTTGTACAAATGCCTACTTTACTGACATATCTGCATGGCTAATCTATGCCTTGTATCGAAGCAGCCGTCCTACATTACAACATCTCACTTGCTGTTGGGTTTAAACTAAAAATGCTAGCATTACATAAGTTTCTTCCTCTATCGCGTACCATTGTTACATAGATAGCTACCTCTTCTAGCTCTAGAAGGTTATGAAGTTGCTCCAAAGATTCAGAAATTTTCCTTTCTGGCCAGCTGCAGCAATGGAGTTGATGATCTCAGGCCATCTCCTTGTCACACTTCTGCCACAGAATATGTGTAAACAGAATTAAATATTACATGTTTTCAGTACTAGAATGTTGTGTCATCAGAGAAATTATACTTATTTTCAGGCTTTAAAATGACCAAAACAGAAGTGATGTGAAACCAGTGTTACTGGCTGCTTTGTTGCCATTTGTACTATGAGAGTTTTGAATTGAAGAAACGAGTATTGTGGAATGTCTTGAGTGATGCATTTTCACAAGAATACAATGTAAATGAATGTAATACTTACTAATTCATTTGTAAATCTATATATTCATGACACAAATGTTTGACTAGATTGATAGCAAAACAGCACATGGTGGTTGGGTGGATCCTAAATAACTGCTACTAAGAATGCATTGCCACATTTGGATCAGCAGACAATGTTATGCACCACTAAAGTCCAATTACACTGAAACCCCTATTTTACACATTCCAAAATTTACATTTTCCTGCATTCTACACCGTTAATTTAAAGCCCGAAATTAATGCCCACTTAAGAAATATAAAAATTTCTCCAATTTTATGCTCTCCAATGTTATGTTTATCTCGATCTTGCATAGGAATATTTGTGCCCTGTGGTACTTAACACCTCAATTATACGCAAGATATGGCAACGTCACAATACAGTTGATAGTGGCACCATCAGCAGCTGACTGCACGATTCTATTTCCGTATGAATTTTCATTTCCGTAAGCGCATGCTGGTTGCCATCACAATTGTGCTTAATGGTGTTCAGTCGGACGTCTTTATGTATATTCAATAATTCTGCTTCATTTGAATTTTTGTTTCTGTAAACACGCTGGTTGCCATCACAATTGTACTTAATCGTGTTCAGTTGGCCGTCTTCGTGTATATTCACTACTACGTCGCGCTTGCAGCAGCAAGGGTTTGTTTACACGATGTGTTGTTTACCATCTGGTACTTGCACTGTGGTGTTTCCGTGTTTTACCCTTTTGTGGTTTCTTTTTGAATGGGAATCCATACAACCTACTGGTGTGGAATTTGATAATTATGTTGCTTGTGATGATCAAGTGAATGTTTGTGAAGTGCAAAGCATTGACCAAGTGCTTAATGATAAACTTATGTCAGTCATGGAAGAAGAAGACAAAGTTGACAAAGATATGTGCTGTAAGGTAAATGTAGAGAATATTACATTCATAGATGCTCTACAAGGTTTGCAAAATACAAGAGCATATTTCCAACAGTTCAGAGTTAGTAATGAAATGTTTACTATATGCCAAAAAATGGAAAATAAACTGTACAGACTAAAAGGAAAAGAACACAAAACAAACCTCTTTGTTGGGATGGCTTAATAAGTGAGGATGAACACAGTGAACATTGTAACATTACAGCAGACTATTGCACATTTAATGTATGCACTCTAACTGTAGCATAAGGTCAGTTTGTTCCCTCCTGTATGTACTAGGAATGTATGTTGTACATAAAAGTACATATATTCATAAAGCTTAGCTTTTAGCGTATAGAAATTCAATATTTTTTTTTAAATATAAATATATTATAAAAGCAACTGAAAATGAGTCTGTCTAAGAGGGTTTGTTCATAAATGCATTAATTGAAATTTCAGGACATTAATATATGTGTAAGTTCATGATTGGAAAGCACTGGTTATTAAAAGTGATATTCATCATTTTTGTTGTTGCATTCACCTCAGAATTTTCTGTATGCAATTACATTATTTTTCCTTGATTTTACACCGGTTTTAAGTGCTCTCCATATAAGTGTAAAATAGGGTTTCACTGTAATTTTGTTCTTTTCATGCTAATCTATGATTGTTGTCATAAAGTTATAACTGGCATGGGTAGCCTAAATTGTTAAGGCATGTGATTGTGAATGGGAGGTCTGCGATTCAAATCCCACCAGGACAGTTCTCCCTGACAGGTTTTTAGGTTTTCTCCAAGTTTCCTCAGTCCTCATTCCTGAAAATGCTGGGGAGGTTTTCCAAAGCTGGGCCTGAAGGTTTCCTTTCCAAAATTTGCATCTTTTCTCACACTGATCTACAAGAATGTGAGTTTTCCATGAATTGGCACACATGACTTTCCTAAACTGTATTCTTAAAAGGAAATATAATAATTAAATGTTAAAAACAAACAATCCACAATGAATCAATAAAAAATGCAGTTTTTATAATTTTTTACATACATTTTTATGTCAATTTCTTAGGTTTCCATCCTGGGCACATGGTTACTGGTGGCACATTTTTGTTGATGGAAACACGCTCACCTACATGGACCATTCTTCCTTCAAAACATACACAGTTTGCTGTCTTGATTCAGACCGTGATCCTAATGAAAGGATTCCAGCATTTGCACACACTCAATGGTAAGCAGAATTTGTATAACTTATTTTGTTACAAGAATAATTAAACCTTGCTGAAGGTACTCTCTTATCATAATGGAGTTTCCCATATATGGGAAAAGTTTTTGTGCTAATATTACTAGCTGTAAAGCTATCTAAAAATTGCATACTGGCCTAAAGTGTAAACTTATGTATTTCAAAAGCTATTCATGCTAAAAATTGCAATTTCTATTAAATTCTTAACAATTTCCTTTATTATTTCTCTCTCTCTCTCTCTCTCTCTCTCTCTCTCTTAGTGTATGTTGAGCATGCTTAGGGAGGAGAATCACTTTTAAATTAGGAACTACAGTAATACCTCGTTAATCCGGAGCAATTTGGGCTCAATGTTGTCCGGATTAAGTGAAATGAACACCACAGAGAAAAATTGTGAATGAAATTGGAGTACGGTATAATTTTATTAGAACGTAAGACACAATAGGCCCACCTGATTTTAATTACACATTCTTTGTTTGTTTGGTTTGAAAAAACTATCAATTTCCTTTAGTGGTCTTATCACACATCTCTTTCACAATGAGATCACAAAGACTCCTCATATGATGGTAGTATGCGGAAGTCTGTTTATTGTCAGTTTTCTTGACAAAGTCTATTACACAATTCAGATGCTGTTTAACCTCACTTAAATTCAATTTCGACTTTCCAAAATCCACATCCTCAGCCTCAGATTCGCTACTAGTATCCCTTGCATTGCTTACACTTTCCACAACTTCTTCATCAGTCATGATGTGATAGTCTGAAAACTCTTCATCTCCGTCAAGCCAGTCTTCAATCCGGTCTACTGTGACAGCTTTCTCGCCATCCGCAACCAGTGTTTGGTGAAAGTCATTTAATTCAATTGCATTGGTGTGTAATTCAACACTGTTATCATACAAAAGATTCTTCCACGCATTAGTCAACGTAGAGTTCGAAATGCTGTTTACTGCACTTGCTAAATTGAAAATCATTGGATCTGAAATCATACAGTTTTATATTCTGGAGTGTTTTTTCTGCCCATTTAATCTTCACCGTCCAGGGGCTCCTTAACTTCGAAAACTTCAGACAAAAATTTCTTTCTGTACAACTGCTTTGCAGTGTGGATAATGCCTTGGTCAATCGGTTGTATTAGGGAAGTTGTGTTAGGTGGCAAGAACACATATTTGATCTTACCATCGGCATTACACAGTTTCTTTGCATCTGGATGCGCAGGTGCATTATCTAATAGGATTATGGTTTTCATATTTTGGTTTTTATTTTCTTGGTGCCTTCTTATTGCAGGTACAGCATGGTTGTGAAACCAATCATGGGTGATGTCTGCCGTAAACCACTCATTTTTTGAATTTTAGTAATGCACAAGCAATTTGGACATTACATTCTTAATAGCCCTTGGTTGTTTACTTTTGCCTATGACAACTGGCTTTAATATATGGCTTCTATCTGCATTAGCACATAATAACGCAGAAACGCATTCTTTGCAAATTTTTCGTCCAGGCGTATTTTTTAAGGATTTGAAGGCTTGCGTGTTCTCGGGCAAGGCGCACCAAAATAGATCTGTCTCGTCGGCATTATACACTTGAGACAAATCTAATGTTTCTTCTTGAACAATAGATTTTAGTTTTTTTTTAAAATGGGTGAACAGCTGACGTATCAGCACTTAAGCTCTCTTCACTCATTTTTTTGTTCACTATGTTATGACGCTTGTGGAATCTGTATAACCAGCCTGAACTAGCCAAAAATCCATTGATACCAAGTTGTTTTGCAAGATGTTTGGCAGCTGCTTGAATTTCAACACCTCTCACTACAATTCCGCTTGTACGAAATTGTTCGTACCACTTGTATGTCATGTCTTCTAACTTTTGTTCAGCCGGCTGCCGCATTTGTTTGACCTGACAATTTTCCTCATGTACATCACATGTAATAAAAAATGATAAGAGTTCACCCTTTTTCTTTTTTATGTCTGGAACTGTTTGTTTTGCGATTCCATATTCTGCAGATACACATGCAACAGTGGCACCATTTTCAAGCCTTTCGATAATTTTCAGTTTTTTGTGTGTTATAAGCGATTTATGCTTATGTTTCCCTGATGATATTGTAGGTTTACTAAACAACATTATGCACTCGATTTGTTTGTTTAGCTTAATGACAGAAGGGCAAGTGTTAAACTAACCCTTCTGACAAGAGTTGCAAGCCCTATCGCAGGTACAGCAAGGGTGTGGGAAGGAGGGCAGCCTAATGTACCATTGTCACTACTGTATTCCTGGTATTCCCAAGAAATGCCTATTGTACAGTTTGTGCAAAAATAAACTGGACAATTTCCTTAAGTTTGTCTTAGTGCAGTACTATAGTTTAAGTTAGCAATTCACAGATTTTTTCTTTTTAAGGATGCTTGTCCAGATTAAGCAAAATCCAAAGGGGTAATTCTCGCAGTATGACCTCACCAACTGTGTTTCAACCAAGGAAAAATAATTTTATTCTTCCTGTACTGGTGTCAGTAGTAGCCATCACGGCTGCAGAAAGAATCCATGTGGATGACAAGGAGGGTTTGAGAAAACTGATACAAAGTGTATTAGAGAGTGATAGTGAAAGTGGTGAGTTTTCTGAATATGAAACACAGACTAAAGAAAGTTCTAGTTACTTTGATAATGAATCTAGTGCAGAAAGCAGCAAGGAAAATAATTATGAAACCAATGATGACATGCCAGGCCCTTAGAAACATGTCTCTATTCTGACACAAAAAAACAGTGTGATTGAAATTGGGTTAAAACTGATAATAACCCTGTTCTCTACCCTTTTACTGCAAATAGTGGTTTTTGTAAAGACTTACTGATCAAACATGCATCACAGAGGCCATCTGAGCTATCAATTTTTTTTTGGAATACACGAAACTGTTGTTTGACAAAATGTGTTGCAAAGCTAATGCTTATACAACAAGACAGTTGAACAATCCGACAGAAAAATTTTGAAAGACGAAAAATGGTCTAACGCTACGGCAGATGAAATTAGGGCTGTATTGTTATTTTGATGTTTCAAGTGCAAAAATCACATATTTAATTGTATTGGAGCAAAGGCCAATGCCTTGAAACCCAATTGTAAGTAAAAAATATGATGTTGCTATTCATTTAGAAGATTGTTTTGAGGATGTTGCTATTCATTTAGAAGATTGTTTTGAGGTCTGTCACACACAACAGCAGTACTAGGAGAGTTTATGCTTTTAATATTGTGCATGCAAATTTTCAGCAAAAACTCTTATTGGTTGATTTTAAATGATTTTTTAAGCATTAAGCTGTTACCACCCTCACTGGTAGGGGATGTAAGTTTGATTTCTTGGTTAGCTGAGTAGGCATTTAAATATGATGCAATTGGTTAATTAGCTACATTCATCGAGCTTTAAAATGAGACGGGGCAGGACGGGATGTCTTTAACTGAACTCCAGGGTCAGTGGGAGTGTAGCCCTGTCATCCTTACGGGATAACCCCTTGTGATTGGTGGGGAGCACTGAGATGAGATGAATCACATGAACCATCTTTTAATGGCAAGAGATAGAATGCATTTTTCACCATACAGGAGCTGAAGCAGATGCTATCCTCATCCTAGGCACTCAGCTTCTGATCTAGATGGTGCTAATGCTGCAGCACTCTCTTTCATAGGCAAACCCTTTCTGTTGCAGGTCTTCAACTGTATGGTGAACTGCTAAGTTTCCTACAGCTTGGCTTGATGCCACCATCATCCCATTACTGAAACCTGAGAACAGTTGTCATCTACCATCCAGTTACCCCTCTCTCTCCCTCACCAGTTGCATTTGCAAGGTGATGGAGCATATGGCTAACATGCAGTTGACATGGTGGCCTGGAGTCTCAAAAACTGCTGTCAGAATGTCAAGTGTGGTTTTCATCACTACAGTTCTACAATCAACCACTTAGCTTCACAATCCACACAAATCATGGACGCAGATGTTTTGCAGTCTTACCTGACCTCAAAGTGTGACAGTTCCTGGAGTTCAGGTACTCTTTGCACTCTCCATAAGTGGAGCATTCACGGCTATCTTCCCCTCTTTTTTCAAGTGTTCATGAGGGATAGGGAATTTAGGGTATGAGTGGGCTCTGTTTTATCAACAGAGTACCACAGGGCTTGTTACTCTGTGTCACATGTTTTGGTGTTGGCAGCAACCCTTTTGTGGAATGTGTTCCACCTAATGTTTCATCTTCATTGTTTGTGGATGGTTTTGTAATTTAATGTACTTCCCACTGGACTTATCTCCTGGAACACCAACCCCAGTAGTGTCTTGATACTGCTTCTGTACTTGAAGTATAGAAAATAGCTTTAAATTTGCCAAGAAAACCATCTGCATGAGCTTCTGTTGACAGAAGGCATTCCGTAAGCCTTCTCTACATCTTGGGCTAGAACATCTTCCTTTTGCATATAAGACAAAGTTTTTAAAATTGATTTTTGACAGTAAGTTCAGCTGGTCTCATATATTTTACTTAAAAGCGAGGAGTGAACAGTCTCTTAATCTTTCATTACTGGACCATTGTTTTAAGACTGTATTACTCATTGGTCTGATGAAACTTGATTACAGGTGCATTGTGTATTCTTTGGTGCCACCTTCCATTTTAAGTTGTATAAATTCAATTCATCGTCATGGTATCAGGCTGAATATTGGCCTTTCCCACAAGTCCAGTTATCAGTCTGTGTGTAGAAGCTGCTAAACCTCTGTTACCTTATTGACACAATGTTCTTCTGCACAGCTATACATACAGTCTTTCTAACCTGCCTGCACATCTGTCTTAAAATTTATGATTTTAATTATTCATTGGACCGTCAGTAGATAACAAGCTTCCTGACTTTACTCCCCCTGCAGTTCATTTTTGTTTGCTCTTTCTGCTGTTCTATATCACTTTACCAGAGGGGAAACACATTTTCCATCATGACTCCTCTTTGAGACCCACTTCCATCTGGAACTGACATTTGCTCTGGAGTCTACAACTCCCAGTTCAGTTATTCGTTCAGCATTTATAGCATTTAAAGAGCAGTTTGGCAACTGCCAATTTGTTTTCACTGAGGCTCAAAAAGCGAAGGGAGCAGGTTGTGCTCTTACTCTGTGACGGATTTTTAGATTGCACCTTTTACAGAAGTGTTCAATTTTTGCAGCTGAGCTACTTAATATTCTCCAGCTCTTTTATATACCTGATTGCAAGACCTTGAGCAATGTGTAATTTGTAGTGATTGCTTGAGTGCACTCCACAGCATTCAGTCACTATACACTTACCATCCTCTTATACAGCTCATCCAGGATTGCCTTCACTCACTTGCTGATGCTAGCATCAATATGTCCTTTGTGTGTGTTCTTGGACATATCAGCCTGCCAGGGAATGAGGCTGTTGTTAAAGCTTTGTAACCTGCAATTCCATCTCCCAGATGTTTTAGTTCTTGTGTTCTTTGTGATGATTTTAACATTGTGTTGTGCGATTCTGTTCTGTTGCACTGGCTTGATGAATGGGCTGGTATTCAAGGGAACAAGCTTCAGGATGTTGAAATTTTCCTATCATCTACCTCTTTGCATGCCTCCCATCATGAGGAGGTGATTTAACAAAATTGCATCTTGAGTACTGTCATCTTAGCCAGAGTCAACCCCACACCTCCTGGAGATCATTGTAATGAGTTGAGGACTGTGCAAGATGCTTAAATTCAGTGTCAGTTTTTAGCCTAGTTATGTGCCTCTTTGTGTTCGCCAGCAATTATTTCCCAGGTGCCAGGAAATAATTGCTTTATGTGCTATAAAGTTTGTATACTATATTTTATTCATCGTAATATTATGGGGCACTGCATATAGTGTTCACTGTTTTACCCTTTTAGATTTTATTAGCCACTGTATCTCTTTTCACTGCCACTTGTCTCTTTTCTTTGTGTATTTGCCTGTCTTCTACCTACAAGTTCTGCCATTGCTGACAGTGGTTATCAATTTATATTTTTAGGACTATTGAATTACGTATATGGAATTTATATTGTAGTGTTTGGTAATGCTTCACACAGTGATCAGGCACTAATAATCATAGATGTGTGTCCTAAAACTCTATCCTACTACTACTAAAAATGGCAGCTCAAGCTGTAAGAGCATTGGTACAGAGAATTGAAGATTCATCGTTTGATTCCTAGATATGACATCATTGGATTTCTCAGTTTTTACTTAAATTTTCATCTTAGCTTGTCATAACCTCACAATGGTCGTGTTGTAATATTGACGTCAATTAGATTGAGGGAATACAACTTGTAGGTTCATTAGTTCAAAAACCTGTTAAAACCATATGTACCCCTGATTTGAGGTGTTTCTATTCCTAGAGCATTTTAACCTCTTGATTGATCTGCTCATGTCACATTTGTAAACTCTGAAAGGGTCATGTTTCAAAGGTTATCTGTTTTGAAAATGTCTTTTTCAAATGTAAATGCTGTTACTGTAGTTTAATGCTAATGTTTGTTGCAGTGGTGAAGAAACGTACATGTGTGCATGGCTGAAACAAAGTGGTGTAAATGTCTTGGAATTTCAGATAGGTGAATGACCCTTATTTCTGCAGATATGTGCTTTCCTGTAAACCTTCAGCTGGAATAACGCAACCACCCCAATAGAATTATACCATGCATACAGTAACCTTATGTATTGTCACATTGCAGGCTTGTGTGTTGAGAAATGTGACAACCACCTATTACTTTTCTGTTTAAATCTGGTTTATCCATTGCAATAATAGACCAAAAATTTTAGATAATAATTAAAATTAAATACTTTTTGGCCTTCTGTAGTATCCTGCTTAAAAAATGAATAAAAATCTGGTAAACATGTCCTGGTGTCCATTTAAACCCTGCACTAGCTCTCCCCTGTTACCCCATAATAGAACTGAGCATTAATTTGGGCTTTGTAGACATATTTTAAGGAAAGAAAAACAAAATTAAGGAACATGAAGTGCAATATACATGATTGTATTAAGCATATGTGGCCTTTACTTACAAAATGAGGTGTTTAATATTTGTATATTTTAGTGTTCCACATTTTTCAGTTTAATAAAATTCATGAAACTAAGGAGTTTGTCAATTTGCACAAAACTGCTACCATTTCCTCTTGACTCTACAGTTTGATCATAAATATGAAACAGCACAATATAGATATCTTTTTATTCCAGATAATCTCTGCTAGATTGGCCGGAAGTAATGTAAATAGCACAAGCATTATGTTTCATAAAGGAAAAGTGTTTATCTTTAATGCTAATGAGCAGAAAAACAAACAAGCACTCTCTCTCTCTCTCTCTCTCTTCTCTCTCTCTCTCTCTCTCTCTCTCTATCTGATTGTATTTGTGAACCAAATTTACATATTTTTGCTTTACATTCTTGTTCTGGTTCCTGTTCCTGGTTTATTATGAACCAACCTTAACAAGTGGTTTGCTTTTGATATTCTGAGCTTTTAACTTTCTTAATATGGACAAGAGCGAATCATTAAGTATGAATAGAACTGTATGGTGCAATTTCAGTATGACACACAAGTGGGAGTAAGTGTTATCGGCAAAGTAAGCTGAAGCAATTTGTTAAATTTGCAAAAATGGAGATTCATAGGTCAAATGGGGTGTGAATGTAGTGGCTATTGTATATCCATAAGAAAAATTCCTGTATAAGTGTACATTTTTGCAATTTCTACTGCCTGCACATGCTTTTCGCAGCAGGTAGGTTTTCAGTGGGCCAACCTATGTATAACAGGCAGTTTTCCTCAATGCTGGGCAGATCAAGAAAAACCTGTCTTAAGCCGCATTCACACTAACATTTAACAAAAGTTGTCGAGTGCAACATGTTAACATTTAGCACATTAGCCAAATTTGCGTATCAGGATTGACTTAACATGTTAACTGAGGGTGTTGCACTTAACACCTTTAACATTTTGGGTGTTTTTTCACTTTTGGTGGAAAAATTAAGTCAATTTGTTCTTCATACATGATTGGGCAAGCCTTGGATTTTTACAGAGTATGACCATGCAATGGTGCATTCCAATTCCTGTGCACTATTCATCACATGTCATTGCATATTAGTTCTCTTGTTTGCTGTTCACTTGTATTATTCTGTGCTTGTATCCTTGATTTGATTTGCTCCTTATGAAGTTATGGAATGGACAGAAGAAAGACACTTTAATTAATCAATGATATTATGTTGAGACTGTCATTGTTGTGCAATTCATGCAAAGAGTATAGGCATAAGGTAAAAGGGGTGGACAATTATGCCAAATTATGTGCAATTTATTATTGTTCCAGAAGCAGTATCTAAAAGAAGGTACCCTCACTCTGCTTACAATACAGTAGGGAATTCATAAAAACCTCGTTTGGCATTTGGGTTGGCTGCTCTCTCAAATGTGTTTCCTTTTTGTGAATTGTAGATGTTACCTTACTCAAAACAAAGTTGAAGTTACTGTCAATCATTCTCAAAAAATTGTTGAAGCCAAACCTATCCTCAATTTTAAGCTCATTCAAAATATTTTATCTCCTGTGCCGGTTAACCAGCTAGGGCCTCATCCACATTCTTCTTTTCTGTTTCATTACACACCAAGCACAGACACAAACAGCAATAGCCAAATTTTCATCATTGGAGTCCATTTTGCTTTGAGAGCTTTGTTGTCCCAACAGGTCAACCGGTATGGATGGGATGTTAGAAGTTAACAGTAACAACTTGTTGGATGAAACATTTTGTTAATTGTTGAATGTTAGCTGTTGATATGTTGAACAGTGTGAACTTACCTTTATGCAACCTGATGGCAGAAATGAAGTTGAAGAGACAAAATTGGGAAACCTGTCTCTCGTTCCCCTGGGTCCTGCTGTGGGAAACAGGCTAAGCGTTATTTGTGAGTGGCCTTACAATACAACATCCTAATGCTTATTCTGTTCAATTTAAGTTGTTTTCCATAATTGTATGCACCAAAGTGCTAATGAATTAATAAAGCATCACCACTTTGGAACTATTCGGAAAATTTTCGTTGGGAATACTTCAGCCATTATGTTGAACAACGTTTATAAAATAGTGTGAGATATTTGCAAATATTTCAATTTTGCAAGTCATATTTGTTCTTTAAGTCCTGTGGTTGTTTTTATTATTATTATTAGCATCATCATCATCATCATCATTATTAAAGAGGAGTAGGTCGAAAACTGTACACCTTCTAATTCCATAAGGAGTTGCAAAAAAGCCTTAGCCATTCACAAAAACAGTAGGATATCTCAGATTTTTTCAAGCAAGAAAATGTTTTGATATAGTGTGAATTGGGTTTTGTGTTTTTGTATGCTTTGTGAATGAATGAATTTATTTGTACAACTTCCTTTACATAACCTTTAAAATTTTTCATTTATCTTACCTAAACTATGTTCAAATTATTGATTGACCTTGTTGCTACCTCAGCTTGCATGGCACCCAGGGCCATTCACTTCACCTGGTAGCTCTTGTTGTCCCTTTATCTTAATTATCCCTCTCCTTCCCTCTGTCATCTAATCTTGTACTCTTTACTTTCATTGCCCATTTCTCTTTTGCTTTCTGTAAAAACTCGCCTATACTTTAATCTTCCTTTCTTATTTCCCAGTTAACATTTTTATAGCTACAATTTTCCCCTCTACTTTTTCCCGTTTTTTCTCCACAAGGCCAACTCCTTGCATTCTGTCATGTAATGTGCTATAATTTATTTCTTACTGCGTATTTCACATATTCCTTTATCACTACCTCTTATCCCTTTTAGAAATATTGTACCTGTTCTCATCCAAGCTATCCCTTCTCTTTCTTGTCTGTTACAGTAATCTTTATATGGTTCTTGTTCCCAGTTTATTTTTATTTGGTTATAAAATTGTAATGATTTCTTGTTTTTTAAATTTCTCCATATCTCCTGCCTTTATATGTCTTCTATTCAACATTTTACCAGTTTATATACATCTCTTTCATTCTTTTCTTCCAGCTTCCATTTATCTCACATTATTATTGTTGTTATTATTAGTATTGTTGTTGTTGTTATTCAACAACTGTGCACCTGTAATTTCTGTAGCAGTTAGAAAAAAACCTTAGCCATTCACAAAAACAGTAGGATATCACAGATTTGTTCAAGCAAGAAACTATTTTGATATACTAGTATGAGTTGGGTTTTGTGCTTTTATATGTTTTGTGTAATTTTTAATTGCCAAATCCCAAAAATTTTTAGCCAAAAGACACAGCAGTCCCAATTAGCTAAGACAAATGTGACTATAAGATCACAGATAAGACAAAAGGGACAGTATAAAAGCTCAGCCTTAAGGTAATATTTTCATTTGTATAATCCATTATAAGGCTTTTTTTTTCGAGTGGAGGATAAAATGATTTAATCACTAACCCCAGCCCCGATGGGAGTCAGGATTGAGAGTGTGGGACTCACCGGCAAATCGGCATACCCACTAAAAACTCCTCCACCGGAGAGGGAAAAGTCAAGTGTGAAGGTGAGGCAGTACCGCATTAAGCACCTGCGGATTCAAGGTGATAGGTAATGGCCGGCCGCATGGACCTAAGCCGCGTGAAGGAAGGTGCCAGGACGCAAGCATGACCGAGGCCCTACTTGAGCCCTTGGGAATTTAGGGTGAGAAAGTGTAGGAAGTTTGAGCAGATGTATGTCAGGATAGTAGGGTGGTTACCTGGGCTTCTGACGTCCTCTGTTGTGAGTGGCCAGAGCACTCTCTGTGGGCCCCCATGGGGGCTTGTCTTGTTCCTTTGGCAGTCCTTTGTTTAGAATGTCATCCAGCGTCATCTGGAGGGATGCTACCTCCTCCTTGATGAGCCTTCTGACGTTCAGGTAATGTTCCTCTAAGTCGCATGGCGTTATGGTTCGTATATTACAAAGTCCTGGTATTAGTTTAACTGCTAATACTATGGAATGGTGGTTCTCTTGAAGGTAGTCGAGTGCTTCCTCCATTTGGGCCAGTTTTGTAGTGATGTTGAGAAGCTCCGCCTGCACATCCTCCAGCTTGCGAAGAATCTCAGGCGAGGGCTCCATTGTGGTATTCCTGTTTGCGAAGTTTTGTGGTGTTTCTGCTACTGCAGTAGGCTCGCTCTGCTCGACGCAGTCAAGCTGCAGTGACAACTGCTGTTGCCCTGAAGACAGGCCGGCCTTTTGCTGCGGTGGTGTGGAGCGGCTGTGAGGATGTAGCGGACAACAAACTTGTCCAGTGAAGTGGTCGTGTCTCCAGCAGGTTGCACAGAAGCGGCGTCGACGAGTTAAATCATGCTGCTGGCAGACAGACGTCAGGATAGGTGCCCCACAGTAGTGGCACCATGGCTGCGCAGTACAGCCTACCTCGCTGTGCCCATAAAGGCAGCAGCATCGGCAGGGCAGCGTCCATGTTGAGCGACTTGGTTCAATTCTTAATCTCCTGCCCAAGAACTGCAGGCTATCGGTGAGGGCAGCGTCGTAGTGTGCCTTTTCCCGAAAGAAAAGGTGCACGAGCAGTGTTGGGCCCTTCCGAGATTGGATCCTCATGGCCTTGAAGGCTGATGGCCAAAGCTGCTGTACACAGCTTAGGATGATCTGCGTCAGTAATTGCTGGTGAACACCCACAGCCACAGCGCTGAAGAAAAGATAGCGCTGGGCTTGGCCTTCACCAGGCGAAGCGGCATCAGGCACACTGTCATTTGGCACTTCAGTGTGATCTGGCGTTGGTGGCGAGCTGGCAGAGCCAGCTATGGCGGTTGACTCGTCGACCGGCGAGTTGGATTCGTCGGCGGAGGTCTCTGCTGCTACTGCAGCCCTGCGTTGTCTCCTTCTTCCCATGGTGCTAGAAGGTCTTGTCGAGTCGAAGGATCCAGGCGAGGTCTGTTCCAAGTCTGTAAAGCACTTCTTTTAATATGAGGGTGGATATAATATAAACCAATCTGTCCTCTTGGTGACCAGTGAACATCTAGGGGAGAGGTGGTATTTTCCTAGTGATAAATTGGGAAGTAGGGCCCCCCACCATTAAGCTGCTTCAAGGCCAAGGCTACTTATTTAACTACCTTCAAGATGAGAAAAGGCTGTTCATTGTTCTGCTACACAAGGTATTGTCATTTGTTTTTTCACAAAAGAAAGAAGATGTTGGGCTTAATGAAATTTGGTTCAGACTATGTAGACAATATGTGGAATCAATGTTGTCGAAAATGTGAAATTTTGGTGCAAACAGTTTTGCAAAGTACCAGATCCTGTGCAAAATAGAAGCCATGAATGCTGGCCCAGGACCAGTATCACTCAACACAGGATTACACCTATTAGGAACTGCATTGAAGGTGATCATTAGCAAGCAGTGTTGCAAATTCATCACAAGCAGGGATTACTTACAGTAATGTTCTATCCATTATCAAACGTGAGCTTCAGCACCCCAACATTGCTGCAGCTTATTGGTTCCTAAGGCTGTTGAGTGAACAATAAAAGGCTGCGCAGTTGGAAATTTCTCAACAGTTGTTGGCACGCTATGAAGCAGGAGAGGCATTTTGTTGCCTATGCAGCAATACATCTCTAAATCAAAGAGTGGCAACGAAAAGGCGAGGGGTGTTTGATAAAGCCAAAGACTGTTTTGTCAGCTGGAAAAGTCCTGGCAACAGTCTCTTGGGACTACAGAGGTGTCTTGCTTATTGATTTCTTACATGAGTGCGGAACTATCAATACAGCTTATTACCGTGAGGTTATGTGGAATTTGTGAGTGGCCTGTCGATTCAAAAGACTAGATTGCCCCTTCCAAAACATGGTGGTGTTCCATGATAATGTTCAGCCTCACACCATGGCTCAGACACAACAAAAAGTGGTGGAAAGGCACTGGACTTCCCTCCAACACTCCCTATACCCCAGATCTGTCACCATGTGACTTGCACTTTGGGTTGCTTGAGGTGCTTGGAGTGGAGCATTTCCACAATGAACAGCAAGTGGAGTAGTTTGTGCATAACTGGCTATGGACATGTCCTCATTCTTTCTTCTTGAATTAAGAAACTTACAATTCCTGACAAAAGTACATAGACAAAGCTGGAAATTATGCAGAAAAGTGAGAGATGTATTATGTTGCAAAATAATTGTCTAATAAATATTTTAAAATGAATGTTGGTTTATATTTGATCCAGTCTGGTATAAGAATCAAAGAGTATATATTAATTTTATTATAAATAAAATCTTAATTTTAGCTGTTTTGTTTAACGATTGGAATTTTATTATGAATATTTTGTATAGTATTTTTAGCTTTATACATCTTTTATGTTCTACTTTACAGGTCTATGCGCCAGCACATACCCAGACCCATCTCTGTGCTCTGATAACAACTTTCAGTCAAAGATATGGATAACACAAGGACGTAAGTACTTTCCTTTTTAAATTAGCGAATGCTTTTATTAGACTACGTAATATGGACATGATAAGCTGTTATTTTCATTTATCAGTCACAATTAGTGATTAACTTATTTATAACTCTGTTTGTAGTTACCTTTTACGATGAAGTCTCTGTTGCCCTGTAAGAGATCGGATTTTAATGATATTTCAGATAAAAATGTTATCTCATGTTTTCATAATTATTTATTTGTTGCAATAGAATGGAAACATTTTCTTTCTGCATCAGTCACATTTTGCATAATTATTATCTGTGAAATAACTCCATGTGTAACTAGCTTTCATGCATTTACTAGTGACTAATTTTCATTTTAGAATTCAAGAGTTATTCAAGTTAATCAGCTGGTATGGAAGAGAGGCAGAAGATGAGTAACAATGAATTGTAAATTCATGCATTACAGTCACATAGTTATTGAGACTAAGTAATTACTCTCAGCCCAGAATAACTAATATGGTGGGTGTTCTGTGTAACATTAAATATCTGTCTGTGTTGAGAGACTTGTGATTAGTTGTGTGAAGTACCACATCACTTTTCTTCTGCTCCTACCAGAGCAACAGTTGGCCACATTTAACACTATTTGCTTTTCACCACTGTTTAATAACGATTCCCCTTTGGATGCTTTTTAACATCAGAAATGTTCATGTTATTGCCCATGCTTACTAACAGCTCATTAACCGCATGTACACTTAAGTAAGGGTTTGCCTTATGATCTCCAGTTAACATTTCAGTTAGCCGCTAACTAGAAGGTAGGTCTAAATGTGCATATTAGGACCTTTGATTAAGTGCTAACTGCCATGTTGGGTAACAGAGTGCTGAGTTAACTATACAAAATTGGTGTACCTTCAGCCTCAATAGATAGGGGACAGCAATTCTGAAGGCAAAATGTTGGCTCAACATTTGTATGAGATGAAGTAAGCCGCATTAATTACACCTCAGAAGTATAATTCCAAGGGTTGAAATTAATTTCAAAAAGGAATGAATGTTGTCAAAAAATGCACAATTTGCTTTATTATCTATTACATTTTTGCTGTCTAATATTTCCAGCATAACTCATGTTGTAATTTTTTTAAATTTAATTGATTTTTTTTCTTTTTTAATTTACATGCTTGCTTAAGTATGATCTAATGCAACACATAGTAACCCAAAATTACTAAAAGATCCTAACCCATTTTGCACGTAAAGTAAGCAAAGTACAAAAACAGTGAAACCATATATAGCTTAATATTCCATAATGTCCTCAACTCTTTTCCCATAGCCAAATGAAAAAATCAAATCACATATAAGTCATTACTGTGGATTTTCCATCATATTTCCACACTAACTTACACAAATTGTACAACGGAGAAATCCTAGTAATATGTTTTGATTTTGTTTGTTTATATTTTGTGGTGACTTTATTCTGAATAAAAACATTTATTAATAACTTTATTAAATATGTTTGCCAAACTACAACAATTCAACTCAGGAAGTGTTGATCACCCTCCATACAGCTATGATTTGGTTAGCAATTAACATCTCTTCATGCACATGAAGAAGTGACTTGTATCTCTGCACTTTGATGAAGGGTTATAGTCCAGTGGCATAGTTTGGCTGTGTCGCCAGCAGCTAAATTTCTAAGACACCAGAATTTCTAACCTCATTGAGTGCTATAACTAGAGACTGGATGTTAGGTACTAAAGATTTTCCAATAGGCAGATATAAAGCCACTAAAGATTATGAAAATGGGCACTTATTTTTAAATTCAGTATAGTATCCTTTAAAGTATTACTTAAATTTTATGACAATATTGGCCTACAGATGCAATTTGTGTGAAATATGAACATAAGTCATCTGCTACTTGCTACCAAATGAAATAAACCTTTAAATCATGCTCCATTTAATAAATCAACATACCTGAGTATATATGGTAAATCCAAATAATATATGATTGTTTCTTGACACTCTGAATGCAACACAAAATACTATCAGTACACTATAGTCCTTGGCAGTCATTAAGAAAATAAAATGTCATTGATTGCACAAGACAAGAAGATATTTTTTGCAAATTTTCCATTTTTAAATTTTGTCTTCTGTCAGACATCACATTTTTCAGAGCAGAAAATTATCTCTCCTCATCTACAGACATTACTGGAGTATATATGAACAGCATTACAGTGTTTGGGCCAATGTAAGTTGAAGCATTGTTTTCACCTCGGGGAATCATTCCAATGTCTTTAACTTGTTTAAAGTTCCGATTGTCAGCAAGTACCTGCTCACATTTTTCCCGAACAGTTCGGCCTACATCACCTGGCACCAAGTATGTATGATATCCAATGCATTCACAAGTGTTTTGTTTCTCCCTTCTAGACATTTGATTGTATCTGTCAGTGCAGAGTAGTTGGCAGCAATGAAAGTCAAGTTATTTTTTACAGAGTTCTTCATCAACAACTTTTTCACAATACGTATAGATGATACATCATCTTCACGCAGATTATTGACAATATCGCATACCTTGATAAACTTGTTGGCATATTATAATACTGCAGACAGTCATGTACCCCACCTAGTTAATACTGGTTGCAGAGGTAAGGGTTATTCAGGAGCAACTGAACCCTGGTCGGAGATTTAAGAAATATTTTCTCTGTATTGGAAATCAAAGCATCTACTTCTGGGTATAGACTTTGAATTTCTTCACAAATTCTGTGCAGCATGTGGTTGAGGCACGTAACATGAAGCATGTTGGGAAACAGGACTTTAAGAACCTTGCCAGCTTTTTTCATATATTTTGCAACATCAGAAGCAAGCAGAAGAAGAACGTTTTCATGTTTGACTCCATGTGGTCATAATGTATTCAGAGAAAAGGTAAACACTTGAGCTACAGTTATACTTTTTGTTTTATCCAATTGTTCACATGCAAGGAGATGTATTTTACAATGTTGACTGTAGCAATTAAAACATTTGCAATAAACTGACTACAGGGATCTGTACTTTCATCAACCGATATCCGTATTTTCTTCCCACTGACTGCTTCCCTAATATGATTAATTATATCACTGTAACTAATATCCATATAGTTCTTATGTAATTTACTTTCACTTGGGATTTGTTCTTTAGCGTAATTTTGCAAGAAATTCTTCAGAGTTGTATTTTCTATCTTCCACAAATGAATACCAGCATCAATAAACACTTTGCAGAGACCTAGGGAAAACTGTGAGTGGCACTGGAAGTTTTCATACGAAGAGATCAGAGTTGCTTATCGTTCACCTGCTTTTGTCATTCAGCACAGAGAAGATTTATGTTTCAAGGTTTGCACATGCTGAGAAATGTGACACTTTTAGCACAGTTCACCAACATTTCTCACACTTTGCCAAACAAGACTTATCCATCTGTTGAAAATACTTCACCAAATTCTTTCACAGACCTATTTAGTTTTGTTTTTAATCCTGCTGGTTCTTTGGCATAGTTAAACAACTGCCCAGTGTATCTCAGCAAGAAACCACCTAACACTGCCACATTATTTCCACAAAATACCAGTCTTTGTTGGATGAGAAAAGTGAACTGAGAATAAGGAGGTCAACAATGTCCCTCCGTCCTTTCCACAACACAGCATTCACACGTGTTTACAGTTAGGCGACAACTTAAGAAAGTGATGTGTATGTTAATAGTGCTGCTTTTGTTTTTGGCTAAAGTGGCAAATGACAACACTTGGTCTGTAAGCCCTTCATACCACTTTCCAAGCCTTCAATCCATATTAGTGTTCAATAGAAGTCATTAAATGGGGAAAAGTACCCTTCCTGGAATAAGTTTGGGTCACCAAAGCTAAGGAAAATATGACATGGAATTTTTATGATACGGAATAAAAGTAAGGTATAACACATTCAGAAAATATTGGTCCACAGCCAAACATATAATTTCCATTTTGTTTTTAATGCAATGCAAAGTGAATTTTCAAAAATGAATAAAATAGGCATTAAACGTGAGAATAGGTAAATATAAGCAAAATTATCTTTGCTGTATTCAACCCTAATATAATTATATGAAGTTTTTTTGCCATTTTTATTATATCTGTAATAATAAAGTATAGGCATTTTGCCTATAATCCAGTCTCTAGCTATGACAAATGCCTAAATGTAGCCAGAAACTAAGCGGAAAAATAATATGAAGCTTTTAGTTTCAAACTAGTAATATAAATTCATTAATGTTTTTGTTAAAAAAGGGAAGCAGCTTTCTCAAAATCCCTCATGGTATAGATACTTTTTACTCAAAAAAAAAGTAAAATATTAAATTAAAATCTTCCTTCCTCCCTCCCTCCCTCCCTCCCTCCCTCCCTCCTTCCTTCCTTCCTTTTTTTAAATTTTATAATAAATTAGTATGTATCATAAGTCAAAAGGTAAATCTGTATGTAGCACCAGTTTTAATTATTGTAGCCCAACAATGTTTTAAATAATTTAAGTTAATGTAAATTCTTTAAATTTTTAAGGCTGGAGGGTGAAGTTGAATCGAATCATAAACTAACATTGTTTTAGTGACACTACTTTACTTGTTACAATAACACTATGTTTCAAAGATCTATTGTCCTCATCATCAGCTGTAGATTGACTGACAGAAGCATTGGCCATTCATGGGTATGCGGGGAGACATCTAGCGATCTAATGAATTTATTGAGTGCATTTAAAACCAAAAGGAATTCGGATATTTGCGCTAAAGGACATTTTCGGAACATAGTGTTTAAGCAGTTGGAAAAATTTGGCTATAGCTACACATTTTTGGACATACAATCGTAATATCAAAGTGATGAAAAATTGTTGAAATGCTTAGAAAATGAAGCAGTACTTTTCACACGAGAAAAGATTTTTATAAAACAAAAGTGAAAAAGTCATGAATTTTGAAATACTGACTACATACTAAACCTTTTCATTTGATTCAAGTACTCTATTAATGCTTCAAGGTGGTACCAATTACTCAAGATATCATGGATGCGTGGGCATAGCTAGCTGAGGATCCATGATTCGAATACTGGTCATAGTATCGAATGTTTCAAATAGGTTTTCCAACTACACATGACTAGAGTGAACAAAACATGGTATTACATTTTATAACATTGTTTGCAAATTGTAGTTGTCTTATGTTTCATTTTTCTGTCTTTCTTTTGTTTATTCTTTCTTGGTTGAATACAAACATTTTTGTAATCCATAGCACAACAGCCCTAATGGTCCTTAGAGTATCCAACCTGAGGGTCAGCTTCGCACCAATAGGCACACAGCAGTAGTGGACAATCTACAGCCGATATGGGGAGATAGTGTGGTCAGCACTATGCTTCCCCCAGCTGAAATATTGGTTTCCATCACCAACAGATGGCCTATCATAGCTACTTAAATTCCTTGTAACACACAAATCCTCATTATGTAGAACCAGGTAGGAGTAATGTATACTATAGTACTGAAGTTTATCAAAGTGAGTCAAAGCCAACATTGGAAAGACCAGAAAAGCCTACTGATCCAAGAAAAGATAGAAATCTTTGGAAATATGCAAACCACAACACACACCAGGTGAGCAACAAACCATCTTATTGGAGCACAGAAAGTTATCAGACCAAGAATATATATCCAAAAGGTCAATGGAGTACCGAGGGATTTCATTCTGTAAATACAGACTCCATCTCTTATGTCAGTTCGATAAATGTACAACAAAAGGGAAGCACATGTCCTCCAAGTTGGAACATAGAACCACATCGACAAATAAATTCAGATCGAGTGAATATAAGAGGAATTGAAAGGCCAGTGCATTGGAGTACAGAGCCTTATCATTCAACTAGTCCAGGTTATACAGCACGAAGAACAAGTGAAACATCTTCACATGTGTACAATAGAACAGTAACAGATCCCATTATGCCATTCATCAGAGAGCCACCTTACTGGAGCACAGAATCATATCATCAACAAACTAGGGGTAATGCAAGACCTCAATATGATTCTAAATTTGCTATCATACTAATTCTACTTCAGCAGGTCATCGAGAAGGTGGAGGTTTCCGGCACAGAAACATCTGTGTATACATGACTACCAGATTTAACACCAAAGAGTATTTCTGACTGGAGTAAAGAATCATCTCATAAGTCAAATACTGGCTTTACAGGACCAAGTAAAACTGAAAGGCATTTGGCGTTTAATACTGAGCCCCATTCAAGGACTAATACGGTTAATGTTGGTCAAAAGGGTACAGAAAATCCCATTCAGTGGAGTACAGAAACAAATCAAAGGGAACCTATCGGTTAGAAAGGAAATTGTGGTACAGAGAGACCTATTCCCTGGAATATGAACTCCAATCAGCCAGGAAATCATTACAATGAACACTCACCAGCTGACAACCAGCACATATTCCTCGGTTCAATGGACCTGGAATTTCATCCCAAAATGAACAAACATTTTGCAAAACAACAGGTTCATGGAACTCCAAATGGGATGAGAGACCCAATGCTGTTGCAAGAACATCCATATCAGTCAAAAAAGAAGGTAGCTTTAACAGCAGCACTTTTTCCCCACTTTGTGTGCCTACTTGCACAAACATTTTTGTGGCATGCTCTTTGTTTGCAAATACACGCTTTTCTACCCTTCAACCACATCTTTGCTTTTTTGTACCCTAAGATTGAGCTCTTCTGCTTTGACTTGCATTTCCTGTTGTGTCAATCAAAATTACATGTTCACAATAAATGAAAATTCACTGCATGCTATGTATCAATTTCATCCATTCAAGGTTTAAGGATTTTATGAAGTGTTGTAATCCTCAATAAATATGAGTATAATCACAAATACTGTGTATATTGTTTTTAAATACTGCAGGAAAGCATGTAGAATATTACTATCAGCCAGGGAAATTTGGTATGGAGGTCTTGGGGAAAAGTGACAAAAGTATTTTACAGGCATAGTGCATTTCTACTCTTAAGAAAATACATATGTAGCCCTGTATCATGGTCATCTATATTTGGGTGCGTAGCCAGCTTAATGGAATTTTCTTGGCAGTGGGACACACTCTGCTGGCTGTGCCTAAGCACATAGATTCCTCATGCAAATTATAAATACAATAACCACATAGCTTTATCATAGAAGATGTTGGAAATAATGTCATTTTGGTGCCACATATCTCTCCCTCTCTTGAGAAAATTTGCATGGCCATTAAAACCATGCTTCATCCATTTAAAAAAATTAATTTAAAAAAAAAATATTAAAAGCGGACCAATAGAGCCATTATTAGCATTATCCAGTATCCAATTGCAGAAATTAACTCTATTCATATTATTGCATTGTTGCAATTCTTGAACTACAGTTACCTTTTAAGGTTTTAATTTTAAAAGTTTATTGGCATTCCAAGCCGAGGTTTGTAAAATTCCTGATTTCTGTACTAGCTTTCTCAGAGATTTATTTGGACTTCATTTTAACTTTTCTATGATGTCAGAGAGTTCTTCTTCTGTAAGAATAGGGGAAAAACTCTTTTTCCCAAGCACACGGGTTCAAACCCGGCAGAAGGTGATACATTTTTTCGACTGTAAAAATCTTGAGCATGGCTTTGGAAAGGAAGTAAAGTCGGTGGTCTGGTGTAGTAGATTTACGGCACGTAAAAGAATCTGAAACCTGATAAAGAGGCCTCTGAACTGAATTTTCGGCCTTTCATGCCCAATATAGAATGGGATGCTAAGAACCATAGTAGTTAAAAGAGTGTCCATAAATACAACTCAATTTAATTTAATTTTTCTGTAAGAACAATGACTTACTTTTGTTTTCTTATCAAGAATATATCTTGTTTCATTAAACCTATTCACAAAATTACAAACCATTTCTCTGTGAGGCATATGAACAGTAGGGAATCTTTATTTTAAATTATGACACATCACTGTTACTAGCTTCTAAATCTTCAAAATTAGTCAGTAGGGAATCTGTCTATAAATCACCATCTCATTTATCTACCAGTTTGCTGTCACATATAATACATAAAGATTTTGTGCGCAAGATTTTTGGCATTATAACAGCATTAACATACTATAACACAAAACACAGATCTTAAAACATATAACCTCTGAACAAAGGGATAGCATCAACTGATCAGTGGGCACATGGAGAAGAGTGAAAGTGGAGAGGGAGCAAAACAGTTAGAAACAGCACAGTGCAGGAGAGCAATTCCCTGTAATACGGCCACGCATCCCAGCAAAGGCTAGTGTATGTATACTATTAACAATATAGGCACACTGTGTTTAAGTGATCTTTGTAACTTAGTCCCAAGTAGTTCAACACCTGTTCCTTGTCACTTGAATTGGCAGTATTCCTAAAGAATGTAAAAGAAATATAGCACACAGCAAAATAAAATTCTGCAGACATGATTTAAGATGTCAATATGCCATCCTTCATGATACATATTTTTTAGTAGGTCTTAAACTTATTAATATCTCTAAAAATGGTATATTTCTAGTATACTTAGTTAAAAAATCAGACAATGGTTGTAGCACACTTAAGATCTCTTAGTGAGATAATCTTTCCTCACAATAATTAATTTACATGATCAGATTTATTCAGACTTAACTTCCAGTCAGTTTGAGTGGATGATGTAATTCTTAGTTGATATATTTTATCTTGAAGGGTGGTGTGAAGAAAATAAATGTCTTCAGCAATGTAATTTGTTGAAAGGTTCACGCCACATTTCGCTCAGATCGTTATTGGAAGCTGCATGTAAATCACCACTGAGCAGCAAGTTTTCAGTGCTGAAAATTATTTCCATTCTAAAACAAAAATATAAGGACTACTTCATGATTTCATGCTGTAGAAACTAATTTATTTCTTTGATAATACAAATTTATGCAGGCCACCAGTTAAAACCTAAGAAAATTTATCAGGGTAGTTGCATTTACTAACATTTCTCTAGCCAACATATAAAAACAAATAATAAAATTTACCCATGTTCAGGCATTATTAAGTATTTACAGGCAGTAACTTCTGCTCTCTCATTTCCTCTCCCTCTGAATAATGAAATCATCTGTTCGAGCTGACGTACAATGAAACTCAAATAAGTATGAGCTTATTTTTGTATTGGTGAAAAAGAGTGCTGCCTTTTTTGTTTCACCTTTCATTGTTCTATTTCTGATTGCTACATATGTTTGAGGAAATTATGTATTACGAACAAATGATACTGTGAAGATATACTGTGTATTATCTACTTAACATTAAATACTTTGACTCCACTAATATGCTCTTTGAGGGACTAAAGAAATAGTGGGACAGTGATAAACAGGGGAAATATTCATGGGATGGTTAACATATTCTTTGTTCAATAGTTGCACTGAAAATAAGCAAATATAGTTTTTGGAGAATTTTTAATTTTTCATTCATAAAGAGTTACCTTTGCCATTTTGTACTACTAAAATTACATTACCAACACAGAATTCAATCAGCTTATTGAAGAATAGACAATTTAATTAAGGACAAAATATAAATTCTCATTACTACATAGCTTTTATTTGTATGTATGACTGGCTTAACAGGAATTTTCTTGGCAGTGGGAATCACACTGTTTGCTGGCATAGTCAGATATTCATAGCCCCTTAGATTCAAGTGAATAGGTTCTAATGCAAATTATAACTACAATAACCACATAACTTTGTCGTAGAAGATTTTGAAAATGAAATCCTTGGGCCGCCACACATCTCTCACTCCTGTTAAGAAAATTTGTAGGAACACTGCAGTTTCTTTTGGATTTTTATTTCAAGAGTATATTCTGTTTCCCTAAACTTATTCACAAGCTTACAAACTGCTGCACAAACAGCAGTGAATGCGTATGTCATTCTCATTTCTCTACAAGGGTTTGTTGTCACATAGGAATCTTACATAAAAATGTTATATGCCAGAGCATATCCCTTTTGGCATTGTAACAGCCTTAATGTGCTATAACACTGAAAAACATGGTCTCATACTGTATAAACCACTTTACAGAGAGTTTGCTTCTACTGATTAGCCAGCACACGGAGAGGAAGGAAAGTGAAGGGGGAGCAGAAGTGGTTATAGACAGCACAATGCAGGACAAGCAATCATCCATAATGTGGCTATGCATCCAAATGAAGGCTCTGTAATAGAGTTGCATGATCATGTCATTAGCTTTAGGCTATGGAGTGGGGAGGCAGGTTTCCAAGTTCTTGTAAATGTAGACATTGAAATTTGCGTACAGCAAAAGTTTTCTTAGCCATGATTTTAAATGGTTACAATTTTCTTAATTAAAGCAGAACTGTTACCTTTCTGAGTTGAAAAAAAAGTGCTACAACTGGATTTGAAGTGTTATAAGAGGATAAAACGTAACAGTTAAATTGGAAATTCAGGGAACTGTATATAATGAACAGAACAATGGGATAGTATTACTAGAGCAGCATATTAACAGGTTTTTATGGCAAATAAATACATTTATATGTAAAATTAATCTTAACACCTTTTACAAGCTGTGTCCAAAATTTTTTTTATTTTTTTAAAATGAAAAGTTTTTTCTATTAATGGCAACCAGAATTTCTCACAGTGAAAAATAAAATTAAAATATTAAAAAGCATTCTGAGTTAAAGAATACATATTGGTTCACTGTTTTTAGTTCTTACTAATATCATGTTTCAGTTACGTGATATGTGTGAAAGAACAATTATCATTTATTGACCAAATAGTGGTTAACTATGAAGCCTGGGACTTCAAGTATTGTGAGATTGTAAGTCCCCATTGGGGTATGTTATCTCAAAATGACTTTGAGAACACCTTGTGATTTACTGGGAGAAATGCGAGTCAGTTGTGGGGAGTTTAATGTTGTATTAGCATGTTGCCATGACAGTTCAGTTGGTTAGAGTCCAGATATGTGGTACAAATCCAAATTATCGTATTGAATTTTTCAGTTTAATTTCACCTTCTAATCCATGAAATATGTTCTAAGTAAGAGCTTAAAATGGTGAGGCAACAAGCATGTTCTTAGACTCAAAAACTAATTTTTTATGTTTTAACCTTGCAGTGTGTTAAGTATGTACTTTTAATTTTTGTATTATTCTACATTGCACATATTTTCATAGTGTTCTTTAGGCATACAGTTCCATTAGTTCCAGTATCAAACATAACATCTAAAAGAAACAGAAAATAATGTAGAAGAGTATTTCTTCAGCTAAACCCTGTCTTAAAAGAACAGCTTTAAAACATGTATCTCATTTATTGACCCATCATTTAAGAACCAGAAATTTATTATTTGTACCATTGTGGACTTAAGAAAATAAACATAAATTTGTGATCCTGTCTGTAGTATCGAGCTTGTAGTTCATGGTTTCTTCCTGAATAGGACTTTTACTTTAGCTTGTTATAGGTTAAAGATTATGTGCATTTACATTTCTTGCATTTCAGGTCTTTAACCTCTTCCTTTGAAGCTGTAAGTGTCAGGTACATTTATTAAAACAAAAGAAAGTGTCTTTAGTAATGTTTGTTTGTTTGTTTGGGGAAAATGAATTGTTAGGCATGGCAAAACCTAAATAATTCTGGGGAGATGGGGGCGGAGCATTTGCTGTTGATTCTTCACATAGGCAGTAAACGTTATGAAAGCCATGTCATTAATTTGTTTTATCATTTATCTGATTATTATTGTATTGTTTTGTAGATATGACACAGAAAGATCAAACATTGTTTAATATAGTGTAGTTTTAAGCGATATTAACTGTATTTATAAAGTAAATACAAGGTAGCATTGGCCTAGATGGATGCACATTAATTTTTACTGTGTGCTCACTGAATGCTAGGGATCACAAATGGTGTCTTCGTATTATCCCTTCCTCTGCCTTTTGTTTTCATATGCTTAGTGCCCAAATTAAGTCTTGCAATCTTGGGTTATGTTTTTTATGTACTTTTACATTATGTGTGTTATTGCACAATAATATTAAGGCAACACTCAGTAGTAAAATCCTTTTGTGCCTTTTCACATCTGCAAAAATATGCTTGTTTCTACATGATTATTTGTATTTTATATGTTTATAGTCACTTTTTACATTACAAATATATATATGCATTAAATGAACAATGGTACATAGCATTGAGAAAGAATGTGTGGGATTTAATCTAATTGTAACCATTATCTGCTATATGCTCCATTTGAAATGTCTAGATTCTTGAGAATAATTTTTGGATTTGAAAAGACAAGAATGTGTGCTAGTTGTATCGGATTAAAGATCCATATAGCAATTATTATGGACTATTCTATATATTTCTCATTTGAATTTATTTGATACTATAAATGTATGTTAAGCTCAACCACTTAATTTATAAATATGGTGCTCAAATTTTATTTGGACTTCTCTGCAAAATATTTTGACTGGATGAGGTCATTGCATAAGAGCAAGTTTCTATCAGTGCATTTGGCCCCAGTTAGCTCTGAACAACTGATATAGACAGTAAAATAAGAACACATTGGAGAGAGTAAAGGTAGATATAGCACAATTAAATACCCCTTGGTGTAAAGAAATTCATATTTCTGTAGGCATATTTTTCAGAGAATGTTAGACTGGGAGAAATATATAAAAAGTTTTTGCACTTTCAATTTCTTGGCATTATCTTTTGTTAAATTCTTGGATTCTCTATTTAAGAAAAACTTAAGAATGACACTTAAAAGGTGTATACAATAAATATAACTTGCATCTTAAATGTCGTATAAATTTTTGCTGAGCTGACAGAGGAAGGCTCATGATATAGTATTCCTTTAATAGGTAACCCCTTTTTTCAACTATGAAAGTATAGTGTTTCCACATGAATATCCATAATACTGGCAATGAATAAATTGAAAAAAAGCAGTATACAGGACAAGTCACCTAAAACTTCCATTGCACATACCTCTGAAACAAAAATGAGAATTGAAAAACAGTTTTACGGGTATAAAGGTAGGGGAGGACTCATTAAAGTATATTAAAAAATGTAAGCAAATGTGATTTTCAACATTAACTTATGATTTTTGTAAAATGAAAACCCTGTATTGTTTTATACGGTCAATAATATAAAAAATAGCATTAAGAAACCACTTAAGATAAAGAGAGTTGAGGGTTGTTACACTACATCACTAAAATATTCTTACTTGAATGCGTTTCGGGAGACGGCTTGTTCCCATCGTCAGCATGTTCTCAACTGATGTTTCTGGTCATCGTCTGGGGGATGTGTGTGGCTAGTGGTGTTCTCTGGTGCTGGGCTGATGAACCTCCAAAGGTTGCTGGATGGCGCCAGTTCGAAATTCATTAGGTGATTCCTGTGTTTGAAAATATGTATTTTTTCCCAGATGTCCAATTCATTGCTGCTGTTGATCGGTTTTAAGAGTTTTATGTTCGGAGTGATATCATGGTTTGAAGACCAGAAATGATGTGCTACTGCTGATTTATCTGGCTGCTTTTGGCAAATGAATCTCATATGCTCTTTAAGTCTTATTTCAAGATTTCTTTTGGTTCTTCCTATGTATACCAGGTTACATTCATTACAATCAATTTGATATATACCAGCTGATTTATCGTTGGGGATAGGATCTTTTGTTCTGTTGCATAGTAGTTTCTGTATATTATGGTTATTCTGTGGAGACAGGGTGGTGATGTATTTCTTGAAAATCCTTTGAAATTTATGATGTGTCCAAGGGTGATAAGTGAATTTTCTATATGCTTGTGGTTTTTGTTGTCTGAGTAACGTAGTCATTTGTTGGACGTATTTCTGTCTTTCAAACCTAAATCTTCAAAATTAGTCAAGAAACCACTTGTTGCAATGCAGTAGGTTAATTACAATCTGAAGTACTCTAGCGTGAATTTGATTTGAGATACAATGAAATAGATGAACCTTTGTGTGGTCAAATTGGGAGTTTTGTTTCTGTAGCTTCACTGTGAAGCTAGAATAATAAAAATCTCAACTTATACATACAAGTATGAAATAAACTTCACTGTGGTTTCCCAAAAATATTTTAAAAAAGGTTAAACCTTTATTTATTTTCCTTTTATGTTTTTGTGACTGGAAATCTGTGTCATTTGCAGCCCAATTGATAACAGGAAAAATAATATTAAAAACATCTTTTGTCACATTGGAATACATCAGTCACTTCATGATTAGCTGTAACATGAAGTTTGTGCTCTAAAATAAACATTGTGGTTGAACTTCAGAATGTGTAATTGATGTGCATTTCATTGTATCTTAAGCGTCAACTTCACGTTACTATTTCTTGGGTGATAATTGACGTATTGTAATCCAGCAAATGCCACTTTTAATGTTGTTTTCCATGTTATCACTTGCGCCAAATATACTACAGGGTTTCCATTTAAAAAACTCACAAGTTTATGTTGGAAATCATACTTGCTTACATTTTTGAATGGCCTATCATCTGCTTTGATGAGCTCCTTCCCTACCTTTATGCCTCAGAAAGTCGTTTTTCGATTTCTATTTTTGTTTCAGAGATACTTGCAGTGAAAGTTTTAGGAGACTCATCCAGTGTAATTATGTGATATAGTGCACTTTAGGTTTGAAACACCAGGTGCAGTATGAGTAGTTCTTTAATAGGTTACACTTTCCTTGAAGAGCTTCATTGCTTGTTCTGTATCACCCCTTCAGGAGGATACAGTTTCTACCCGTGTCAATATCCATTCAAATTAACTTGAAGAAAAACAGTCCAAATATATTTTTTGCTTTTATTGTGCAGTTGCTGAATATTTCAGCTGATTTTTACCAAAATAAAAAATACCACTGATGCTGCTAGTGTTAATACTTTGATTCACTTTATTCCACAAATTTAATTATAGTACCCATTAATAATATATATGTAATACTAAACAAAAACACATTCATAAATCTCTGTGATTGCATTATTTTAAAATACAAATGCAGATATAGGTCTGTCAACCAGTAAATAGCTTTCTTTACATCACATAATTGTAATTTCATTCACCTAATGTAGTAGAAGTTTTAGCTCTTGAGTAATTATCTGTTACAGAAGGACACTTGTTCTTAGCTGCATTTAATGCACAAACTCACGACCTGTAGTTCCATTAAGCACATTCGTTTACAAAGGAGTCTTCATTTACATGTAGAATGCCACAGCTTTATGAACTTATAACGATAATTTGAATTAAAGGATGATTTTGATTTCATAATTCCTAATTGAAGCTCTCCATTGTTTTTATGTTATTTGTTTCTCATTCCAACAATGGTTAAGCATGCATAGAACTTATTATTCATAAATCATGAATATTTGATTTACAGAAAGGGAATATCACTGCTTGGGGCAATGGAAAGAAAGTGGACTCACATATACATATACCCAACGTCAGGATGTTGGTACATATGAATGTTTTGTTGGGTCTATTATTTCTCACAATGAGCTCTACATAAAAGAAGCTGGAGAGCACTGTCAGCGTGATATAGATCCACTGCATGATGGCATGAAACTTACAAGGATTGGTAAGTAACATCTTTACATAGTCAAACCTTGATCTATCTTCCCTGGAAGTATCCTTTTTCCACATTCATCATTCAGTTTATGCGCTCCTGGTCAGTTTACATTACATCTATGTAAATAAAACCCATATTCATCTTTCCTCAAAGTATAATTTTCCTGCATTCATTAGAAATGTTCAGTCCCAAACAAATTCTTTCTTCAAACAATCATTTTTAAGGGGAGATAAAAAAATCCTATCCTGCCAATATTAAATCTGTTAAATTCATGACCCATTATCTCAGAAGCTATTTAATATATCAGACTGAACTGTTTACAGGATGTAGATTCATGCCTTCTAAGTTCACTAATCTACTTTTATCTAATAAGTTTGTTTATTAAAGAAGATAGCATTAATGTCTTAACTATACCATCTTTGGATTAAAGTTTATCAGCAATTACCTTTTTAAAAAAACTAACCAACCATATTATTAAAACCAAAGTAGAGACACAACAGCGCTTATAGGTTGTTTTTGTCATCCTAAAATTTAATTTAGCTATCTTCAGTAGTCTCTGAGAAGATGGGTAACTTATATCAGAAAATGTTACTCACAGAAAACGCTGTTCAGAGCAAAAATGGAGAAAGGAAACATGCATATGGCCATACCAATTTATGCAGCAAAACTTCCCCATAAAGATTGGGCTGAAGTTTACCTCTCTACTCCAAAGTGTGTAGGAGTTATGATTTTTTTATGTGAAGTGATGCAGAATTCATAGCACAAAATGGCAGATGTAGTACAATTTTTAAAAGTATATTTAAAATATAAGTATTGTGTCTACAATGATAAAATATATTATATTATAACAAATAAAAGAGGAAATTCCAATTAAAAAAGACTTCACAAAAAACTAACATGTCATGTCTTTGGCAATCTTTGCATTTAGTCTCCCCTTAAGCTGGAATAACTGAAGCACTGATACCAATTTGCATGTAGTTGCCAATAATTTTGTTGCAGCCTGTAACTCTGAGTGAGGAATTCAAATAGGAACATTCACACCCATTCATTTATGGTGGGGGTGGTGGGTGTGGATAGATTCCAGCAACAGACGTATGTCATTGGCTATTGAAGATGATGTGAGAAACAAAGTGCATGTGTATTCCTCTTGGACCTCTTTCTTCCGTAGCATCACTCATTTCGCTTTGTGATTTGGTCGAGTTTTTTGGTATGTGATTTGTGCACTTATCATATCTATTGTTTTCTTGCATTCATCATTGTTTTTAACCACTCCCTTGGAAAATGATGAATACTCGTTCTACCTTGTTAATAATTTAATTGCTATTTTACCCTCCATTTCTGTTCTTCCTTGTAAATTGATCTCCTTACCTAAGCCATACTTACATATTGTAGTGAAATATTTTAAATGTACATCTGAAACAGCAGGGTAAATGAAACAACTTTCTTTGTCACACATTAGGGAATAACAAGCACCTAACCTAAGTATACATACATATTTCTTGTCCATTTCAGTGACAGGTAACATGTTTGAGTGAAATTTTCAACAGAAATGGTGGCTGAACTTAAATTTTCTTTTAAACACAGCTTACAGAGTTTTGGAATATTCTTAATTACCAACCTGGTTGACAAGATTCCAGGCTTCTGAGGTTATGCCTTTACAGTGTGATGATCACCTGATGTTACATGATGTCTATCCTGTTTTGAAGTGTGGTCTTTTGTGTGTATGAATACACTGTATTAAAATTAAACCAATGGGCATCTTCACCATATTATGTTGGTATAACTTGCAAAACCCTAATGACTTAATCAGTGATGGGCAGTCCCTTGGTTATTTCATGCTACAGTAGTTAGTGTCTGCTGCAATCTGCCAGCCTTACAGAATCAGAGTTGCACATTGGATAAATCCCTAGGGCCTGCATTATGATCATCAGATAAACCACTAGACACATGCAATCAGGAAACAAGCAGCTGAAATGGAAAGAGAAGATGCATTACTTGAATTAAACTCCAAACATTTGAATTTTCCAGCCACCAGTTGTTGCAACCACTCAGCTCCTGCTAAATCAGTGCTAACCTCTTATACAGTAATTAACAGCTCCATTCCACAGAAGTTAGAATGGCACCAGGAGTTCTCTGTGCCATTTAATATTTACCTAAATTAAATATTCAGTAGTTTGCAAAAAATTTAATTGAAATAGTTTTGCAGTATTTAATGCATAGGTACTTCACCATAAGAAAGGGGAAATACAAGGATGGATTTAAATTTAAAATCTTTGGAACCTGCACATAGTGAAGCAAATACAGTTGAACCTGATTTATACATTATTCACTTCTACATTTTTTTGCAGATATGTTAAATTTGTTTGGCAACATATATTGTCCATTAACATTTAGCTCAGTTATACATTGGAAAGGTAGAATCAGACTGAAAAATTCAATGCCATAGCTAGGATTTGAGCCATGGATCTTCCAAATTCTATCCAGTTGGCTCTAACGAACTGAGCTACCATGGCAACATGGACATTATATTCCCCGATTGACTCGTATTTTTCTGGTAAACCACAAGAAGATCATTCATTACATCTGGATACTTGTCACAAAATACCAAAATCGTATTCAAGAATGTCTTAGACATACATTTTAACACTTGTTTGAAAGCGGCACTACAAACTGTGAATATCATAACATTATAGAATGCAGCAGGTGTGATATGCACCTCTGCATTACGTATGCTGTTTTGGAGTTAAATTATAATGCACAGGAATAATAATTATGTAACACAAAGTGCTTCATGCCATTAATGTGTATGTTACTTTCTTTACATCCATACTACATTTTACCCCTGCTTCGGATCAGCAGACCTATATGTCCGTGCTAGTGACATTGATTTATTATGGTTAACCTCTCCATTTGTGTTTTATTTTATGTATTTATATTTATTTTATATCCCATGCAGTGTGGAGTATAACAACCAGCAGTTTCCTTCTCCACTCCTCTTGTTCTTTAGGTCCTCACACATTGTTTTTGGAAGAGTAAATAGATAATTGCATATGTGTCAGGTGCCAGCAATGCAGAGCAACCCATATAAGTGAAATCAATTAATAAGTGTTCCAAGCATTTGCAAAGTATAAAAAGCAAAACATGGTCTATTCACACCATTCGCTAAGCCCTGCAAAACATTCTCAAATATTTGAAATGACAAATCATGATGTTCCCTTGCAAGTAGATAATCATTTTTATTATCAGCTATGCTAGACTACCTATAGCAGTTCTTATACATAGCTAGATATTTATTTCATCATTGTAAGATTAGATACATAACTCACTATTTTATACAATCTGTTGCAAAATATAATCATAAACTAAGCTAATCATAGATATTTGAAGACAATTCTGACTCACCTTTATATAAATTAAGCTAATCTTACTTATCTCCTTCAGTATCTCTTCTCTACAGATGCTAACGGACACTTATTTGTCCTAATACATCCAACTCCATTTTATTAGTGCATTGATGACCATAATTTTTATTGCCGTAGTATATTTTTATTCATACAAGGCATGTTTTTAAAGCAAGTCCCAATAACTTAATACAAAATAACAGAAAATTATTTTCCAAATACTTCATTATTATTCATTATCATTACCTTACATTACTTCTCCACATAGTCACCACCATTATTCAGGCACTTTCATAATGGGAAACCAGTTTTTGTAGGCCTTTGACAAAGAATGATTCTGCCTGTGATGAAAGCTAAGTCTGCACTTCTCGTTTCACATCATCGTCATTGAAATGTTTTCCACCAAGGAATTTCTTCAGATGAAGAAACAGAAAAAAACTGCTTGGTGCCAAATCCAGACTCTAGGAGGAAGGGAGGGAAGATTCTTCCTAACCAAATGATGTGATCAGATCTTAAGTTTGTTTGGCTCTGCTTGGCCTGGCATTGTCATAGGTCAAAAAGATTCCATGCGAAAGCATTCCATGCCTTTTGTTCTGTATTGAACAACGAAGCTTTTTGGTATCTCACAACTGAACATTTTTGTTGATTGTCGCATTCCTGGGCAAGAATTCAACCAGCAAAACACCTTGTCTGTCCCAGAAATCTGTCCACATGATCTCGTAATTGGATAACATCTGTTTGAATTTCTTCTTCACAGGGGATGTTGTGTGCCTCCACTACATGGATTGTTGCTTTGATTCAGGAGTGATGTGAGACACCCATGTCTCATCACTTGTAATGATGTGTGTTAGCAAATCATCACCTTCCTCAGCATATTGTGCGAGAAGAGTCAGTGCTGCAGCAGATCGCTTGTTCATGTGCTCATCGGTAAGATTTTGGGCACCCATCTCGAGCACAATTTCTGAAATCCTAAGCGTTCTTTCACAATGTTGTAGAGGACTGACCTTGAAATTTGTGGAAAATGTGAAGACAACACCGATATGTTGAAACATCTGTCCTTGTGAATGGTTTCTTCCACAGCTTCCACCAAATTGTCCATGATCACAGATGGTCAGCCGATCCATAGCTCATAATGCACATTTTCATGACCTTCATTAAACTGTCTAACCCACTTCATCACCATTTCATCATTCATTATCATTTCCCCATCAACCTCATACAATTGACGATGAAATCCTTTTAATTAATATTTCCCCATCTAAATTATTCCGTTTATGTTGTCATGGCTGTTTCTATTATAACTTTATTTGACTGCATTAAAGTAACAGTGCAAATCTGTGTTTGTTTCTTACCTTTTAGATGTGTTACTAAATCCTAGTTGTATCTCAAATCTTTTAAATACATAACTCCAATTCTAGAAATGCAATTCCTTCTGAACCCATTTTATCTCATATATCTATGTATTTTTCCCTGCCCATTTTATTTTTATCTCCCTGTACAGTCTCAGAGAATTCTTTTCTCTCATACTGCTGTATATTTCTATGTTTCAATATCCTCCAGCCTTAAGTTTACTTATCTCCAGAAACTTTTGTTTTGATACTCCCTACTAAAGCACAAGTTTCCCATGCCCATCTGTTGTAGAACTTCCTGCACTTTAATAAGACATCATGATCCTTTCCACTTGCATTTATCCTGGATATGGAAGCTTTATTGAATATCACTTTCTTCCAGTGCGGTTATGCTAAATATCAGTACTTCTAGATATTGTGTGGTAATCTCATAAGTAATTTTTATTCTAGAAATTCCTTTAATTTTTCTGAAACCATTTACAGAATCTTGTTTTGGAGACCGTCGGAGTCCCCAGCCAACTACACCTAGTCGATGACCACCAGAACCAACTAAACCTTGGAAACTAATAACAGGTAATATAAATACTAAATTAAACATCCAAATTCATTCAATGGAATTAATTCTCTTTCCAAAGGACAAGTTACAGCTAACACTTTCCACATTAAACTTTTGCTACCTGCTTTGTCGCTGTGTACTGGAAGTTGCTTAGTTTTTTTAGTTGTGATAATTCATAATTTGTTTACAACATTGTTAAAGAAAAACATGCTTAGCTTTTTTTTTTTTGCGCTAAATAACTCTTAATAAAAGAAAAATCTGATGTGTTGCATTCACATGACATTCCCTACTCTTCTGCAAATTATTAAAAAAGCTTATTCTTCTGCCTACTTCTTGTTAATCAAGATTAACTTATATTATGAATTTACACATTTGTTGTAGTTATAAGGATACAGTAGGCTAAAGCGATAGTTTAAAAAACTCATCTTGCTATTTGGTGGCTTTAAAATTCCATTCTCTTTGCATGCTCTCCAGGAAGAGAGTATGAATAGCGACTTAACCTTAGAAAAAAGTATAAAGTATTTTGATGGTTCAAACCAATAATCCAGCAATAAAGAATATCTTAGAATGTTAATGCAAAAAGAAAACTTTGTCATAATTTGTGTGTCTAAACAAGGTACTGTATTTACTCGTATAATTCCCCCCCATTTTTTTTTCTTCAAAATTTCAATGCAAAAAATAGGGGGGGCAGGTAATTACTCAATAATTAAAAAAAAAGAAGTAAATTGTGGTAAATAGTTCAAATACGTAGGTACCCTATAAATGAAATGGAAATTTATTTTAAAAAGAATTATACACAGAAATGCAACAGTTGATGCATTTTTGTGATATTTCTATAGGTCCATGCTGCTGTTTATTATGCAGCCATGTCGGTAGCACGACCTTCGGCTCACACCTGCAACACCAAAACACGGAGCAATGATAAATATGATGAATGGAATCTGCATTAAACTTAGTCATATATTACATACCTAATAAAAATAAACTTACTTGTTTACTCTGTACTAATTTCATCTGATGACGTGTATGAATCATCATCATCATCATCAGAATCAACATCCCATGTCATATGGTCCTCGGAGCCATCCATTGCATTGGAAATGCCAGTCTTCTTGAAGCTCTTTGTTTTGCTTTTTTGTTTGATGAGATTCCATGCACTTTTTATCCAATGACAGGAGGAGGGCTCCTTAATATTGCCACCTTTTGTAGATTCTATCTGATATCCATACGACTGTTACCGGTGACCTTTAAATGGTTTTATAATTGATACATCCAGAGGTTGTGGCTCTGACATGTAAACTCTCCAGGAATTATCGCCGGAACTGTGTTCAGTCACAAAATTTGTTCTTTTTTTGATTCTGCTAAATGGCCCTGAAAACTGTCCAAAACAAGCATGCCGTCTTCCTTAACAGAGCTCCAGGACATCACTCCCACACAATTTTCAGCCATCGCTTCATGAGGTCAGCTGACATCCATCCTTTTTCACCTTCACAATTATACCAGGCAGAGTATCACACTCTTAAAAATAACAAAGGGCAGCAGCTTATTTCCATCTGCTAGCATCACTGTGCAGCGAAGTTTTTCCACACCTGTTTTAATTAAAATACCAGTAGCACACTACATCCACTGATGTATTTCATGGCATGTCAAAAAAATACCGGTATCTGGTCCGTATTCCCTATTTGTGATAGTAAAATTTCATTTTCATGCCTCAGCTGGATTCTGAAATGGTGAAACTTGATTGCTTTATTCATGTAGTCATGTGGCAGACGCTGGGCTAGACGTTCATCTTCTCAAACTAAGTCTCTTTCTGTGCATGAATTGGGCAACCCACATTTGGCTAGCTTTGAATTCCACAAGTGAAATACCATGCTTTTTTGCTTCTTCCCTTGCTTTCAATTCTAACATTTCATATGTTACTGCAATGCCATCATTTCTTTCTTCCACAAGATAATTTAACACTTCTTGGTCAATGTCGGGATATTTGCCATGTTTGTGGCATGACAAGATCAACAGGTCAATTTGGCACTTTTTAACTTTTCTGTCTGATCCCTCCAGTAGTTAATTAATCTGGATTCTATGCCAAACTCTCTTCCCGCATGCTTCACTCCATTTTTCTCTGCAAAATTAATTACTTGAAGTGTAAATTTCACAGTGTAACTAATATTCTTTCTTCCCATTGCACACTACGTGTAATTGTTTGATGCTTTCAGTACAGGAAAAGAATGAACTGCTGCCAGAAGTTTAAAACAATTTTGAAGTATGATAGTTGCTTACATATGTAAGGAGACTAGCAATAAGTAATACCATTACTAGAATAACAATTACCATGTGAAACATATGTGCTCTAATGACCACTTAAAGATCAGGTACGTTGCACTTCAGGTACTTGTATGGGAGTTTGGGTGTTCCAGGAATTCTAACAAATTAAACTTCTGAAGATCAAGAGATGTCCAAAAGTTTTCACAAAATTTGCAATGAAAAGTACTGTTGTTTGAAAGCCTTTTAGTATTATAGGGGAGAGGGACTTATTCAAATAAATGCAGTATACATTTTTTGTGCAGCCAGTTTTCCTCTATTTGTTATGGTTTACAAGTTGTACAAAATTCATTCATAATGAAGAGTTCACAGGCTGTTCCCAGAAAACTCTAGGTATATATTTTATTTGTCATAGAAATATTTTAAACGTATGCTATTTTAATAACAATCGTTAAGAGTGATTTTAGGGAAAATCAGAAATAACAAACTTTGGTCCATGCAAAGGGTAGTTTGTGGTGGGGGATTTTCTTGAAAATCTTTGTTGCATCCTTGTTGCTAAACTTAAATACCAAGTTTGATATTTAACTGACTTTTCGTTTTTTAATCATGGTGTACACATACACTTACATGGGTCTTTTTCTAAAAATTCTTTGTTTAGGATTCAAGGAGTCTCAGAACATGCATTTCCAGTGAAATCTCTATCAAATGTTTGGGTGGAATGCAGTACCTCTACTTGCTATAGGTAAGAAGTACAGAAAGTAAAAATGTAAATTTTGCAGAGATATGTTAAATATTTATGCATGAATTCTGCTTATATGATATTGTGCAAAGTAGTGAGGCAAAAGGACGCTCTTTAACTACTATGGTTCTTAGCATCCCATTCTATATTGGGCATGAAAGACCGGGAATTTTGCTTAGAGGCTTCTTTATCAGGCTTGAGGTTCTTTTAGGTGCTGTAAATCTAAGACACGGTTCCACCGGCTTTACTTCCCTACTGAAGGAAGCCCTGCTAAAGATTTTTACGACCGAAAAAATTCATCGCCCTCTTTCAGATTTGAACCCGCAACCTCAGGAACTAGAGGCTGGCAAGGTACTCCTAGACTATGCAGGATGACTCAGTGAGGCAAAGCAATCACAGTATAGGCATATGTACAGTAATAATCGGACAGGATTTTAAGTCAAACACACAGACATAAACATTGCAATCGTGGCAGAATGTATTAAACCTACAGAACTGAGGTCAGCCATACTGCATTTAAAAAGCTTTAAATGGTGTCTATTATGGATTGTAAGAGTATTAGCAATTTGAGTGTAGAAAGGAACCTGCTCTGTGCAAATTTTGAGATATGAAAATGCTGTACTCAACCCCCTACTAGATGTAGAAAGGCAAGCAAGAGGTTGTTTTAAAATTGCCCCATAACATTATTTTAATTCAATTACAGCAAGCTGATAGAATTAATTATCAATTGCAGGCCAAGTCAAGTGGAGTTAAATCTGGAGATCACACTGGCCATAACCCCTTTTGATCAGTCATCATGGAAAACACTGTTCCAAGTAATGCATGTTGTCATTAACTGATGAGTGCACCCATTTATTAGCTGGGAGCATTCAGTGGGTGCTGTCCTTCACCTCTACTAGTAGGATGACAATAGGATGGCAATGGAAGGAGGAGACTTACAGCTTTTACCATGGACTCTGAACCACATTGAACCCTGGGTATACTTCTTATGAGCTAGTCAGAGGTGAAGGTGTCAATAGGAGTAGCTTTTAGTTGCCAACCATAGTACCCTCAGTACAATAGTAATGAACGAAACCACTAAGCAATCCCAGCAACCTCATGTCACAAATTTAATACGTGTTGGAATGTTAAAATCAGACTGAAAAATTCAATGCCACAGCTGGAATTTAACCATGGGTCTTCTGCTTTCTATGCAGTTGCTGTAACCAACCGAGTTACAATGGCAACATGCCAGTACAACATTAAATTTCTTAACTGACGCACATTTTTCCTGGTAAACCATAAGGAGATATCAAATACATTTTTGAGATAACATACGCCAATGGCAATTTGCAATGTCATAAGTACTTTCAGTCCTGGGTTTATAACAATTTCATACATGTGCTTGCATTTTCTTGTGACTCTTTGAATATATAAAGGTAAGGTATTGTTTTAAACACAGAACTAATTTCTATATGCAGTTATGAGTCCAGCAACCAATAAGAGAAGACTACTGTCCATTCCAAACCAGAGTGCCTTTCACTGAAAACAAACTCTTTGTATTATCCGCGCAAAAGTAGTTCACAATCCCCGCCCATAATGTCTGCTTGTTCTCCTCCCACGTGCTTGTTGAACACTATTTAATCTATAAAAAGGCCTGCATGGGAATCATAGTTCAAAATGCAACCTGAGGTAACAATTGATTTTATAAGTATGCTACTCTCCAAAATAATGACAAGCTTATCCACAATTCAACAGCACTGTCGCACTTAAAACAAGTTCCCACATATTATCCTCTTCTATGTTGTATTATGTCTGTTTATATTCCCTGCTCGCTTTCATTACACTTCTCACTGAAACGCCTGTAAAATCCGATATTAGTTTCGTAATATGCAATAATGCAAGTGTCGGGTATTTTTGTAATACTGAGTTGAATATATGAAGTACTGTTTGTTTTTAGCCACTTTTTAACTGTTTCCCACTTCTGTGTTTGAACAGTTTATTCGCACTACATGCACCTTCCTCTGCCATGTGAGCTCAAATACCAACTGACTAAATCACAAGATTTGACCTGAGCTGAGCATATGTGTGTTAGTGTATTATGAATGACTGTTCGCTTATCATATAGCCTGTGTTATGCAAAGCGTTTATTCGGTACTCAGATAGCACCTCTGGGAATTCATTGCTGCATTTCTTGTGTATGTAAGAGAGTGGCAGTTGTGCATGTCGGTTGGTATGAACAAGCAAGATGCTCTCTGCGTTAGTGCAATAGCAGGCGAAAATCATATTTTTTAATCTCTTAACAGTTAGTATATATCCATTACCTTTAATGATGAGTTCTTATGATAACAGCAATAAAATGTGCAGTTCTATACCTTTCCTGCTCTAATATTTCATAATACAATATATGTATTAAGGAACTACTTACGTTGGCGTAAGAATATATTCTTGGGTTCGTGACAAGCCGAAGCACGTGCTTCTGTTTACTTCGGAGGGAACTCTGGTTTGGAATGGACAATACATGCACATGCTTTTGTTGACATGCAGAGTAAACTAAGGGGAACCTCATTATAGGAATTTCTTCATGGGTTCAAAGAGGTGAAAATCAGATATTCAGAGGTATGGACTATTGAGTGCCTCCCAGCAAAATTTCTCAATTGTTTCATGAACAGAAGCTGTATATGGGGACAAGCATTGTTATGAAGAAGTCTTGAAATTTGGGGGACAGAGCAAGACATGGTTTTGTCAATGGTCTAGCACAGTTTGCAGCACTCACAGTGGTCCCAGTTGGAGAAAAGCTCCACCAAGAGTATGCTGCGCATATTTCAGAACACTGTCACTATAACTTTTTTTCACCGTTGAGCGATTTGAAATTTCCTTGATGTCGGAGACCAAGAATGTTTCCATACCACACTGCCATGCTTTGCTTTGTGCATGTTATGGTATATCTAACATTAATCGCCAGTCACTATACCTTCCAAAAAGTCGTGACCAAAGCCCGGATTTTGAGAGCTTAAAAATGTTTGAAAAATTACCATAAAATCACTAAAATTTTTTAAGAATGACAATAATTACAAAATTATCTAAATCTGAGATTTATTTAATTTATTAAAATTAGTGGAAAGAAAGTTATAAATTAATTTATACATCGGTATAACTGCTACACAAATGGTAAAAATACATATAAGGATAATGATAAGAAAATTTACAAATTAATTAAAAATGTGTGTTCTTGTTTGAAGAATCTGAAAAAAAAAATTAAAGAAATTGTTTTTGAGGTGGATTTGACAAAACGTTTTAGTTCTCAGGTTATACAAAATTCATAGTGAATGAAGATGAACTTATGACATTATCCTTATGTAAAACATGAATAATATTAAACTCTTTATGTGTTAATGCAAGAAAATGACTAATAAAGATGCAAAGGGCAAGAAAATTACAACACAATGACATAAAATGGAAGAATGAAATAAAGAAAGAAAGGCGGAAAAGAAACTGTAAAAATAGAAAATGACATAATAAAATTTTCATAATCTGGGACCCTTGTTAAGGATTCGTGCACATGTTAGCAGTGTCTATGATGGAACAATTAAAAGATAACATGTTATCAGAATCCGTGCCCTGGTCATGACTTTCTTCAGCATAACACACCAAAGGAAGACTTTATTTGGCATTTCTGCTCTGTGACGTCATTGGGCACCCAGTACATTCTGATTTTGTCAAATTGTGATGTATCATGCACAATGTCATACTCTCTGCCATACAAAATGTCAAATTGCTGTGCCAAGGTTCTCGGATCGATCCACCAGTCATTTCATATTGCCACTATTGCAATGCTGTTACATTGTATGGTGTTGCAGTGGTTACTGTTTGGACGGAACACACTTATCAGTAAGGTTTATTTAGCCCTTTTTGAAGGACCTGCACCATCTGTAGATGTTGCTGTGGTCCAGTCAGTCAGCAGCTTGCACCTTTAACATTTGCACTTGCCATCTTTATTCAAGATGTGTCTGCCAGGATGACACATGGTAGAGTCATTGCTACGTGTAGTGCAAGATTCAGACTAAGAATCTAGATATTGTTGAACATTAATTTTCGGTCCTCCCTCATAAATGAAGAAAACATTAAAATGTTTATGAAATATAATGAAATATGAGGAAAAGTATTGTACTTGTTGAATTGAATGGATACTTGCAAAAATGGGCTAACAATCAGTTTAAAAACAATAAATAACATGTATTTATTTAAAGGTGAGTCGGAATTGTTACACTAACATCACTTAAGTTTACTCACTTAACATGTTTCGGGAAACAATTGTTCCCATCCTCAGAAGTTAATATCAGTCGAATTAACTTCTGAGGATGGGAACAACCGTTTCCCGAAACATGTTAAGTGAGTAAACTTAAGTGATGTTGGTGTAACAATTCCGACTCACCTTTAAATAAATTCGATACACATCACTGTTTCTAGCTTCTTTTCATTACAATATCAATGTAAATAACATGTGTTGATCTACTGCAGAAACTGCAATACATCCTGTCTGAGTTTGGCTGACCTTAAAGAAATCTCTGTGATAAGATACAAAGTTTGTAATTTTATGATATTTTATTGAAAAAATCCCATTTTGTTTTGTTGTAGTAAAATAGGTTCACTTGCTTTTTAGACAGGAGACTGCACAGATGGTATAACTGTGTAAGATGGCTGTATGCTGGAATCTATGGGTGACTTGTTTTATTGGCATGTTCAAAGGTTGACCTTTCTTTGCTCTTATTAAATTATGGTTAGTCCATTTTTGCAAGCACCTGCCATATTAAAAGTTACACTTTCCATTACTAAGCAATTAATTGTGTAAAATAAGAATTTTAATTTTATCCCACTCCAGATATGAGTTTCTAAGAGTGTAGCTAGTCCTGAAGATCTTGTGATTGTACACTTTTATTTTAAATTTATTTACTTTTGTATTTCATTTTTTAGCTTTTTAAAGAAGTATTCCAGGAATCTGAAATCTGATTTTAAATTTTCAGCTCATCCTCGTGATACCAGTCGAGGAAGTCAGTTCTCAGTGGCTGTTGTACTAGTGCTGTGTCCTTTGCTGCTGTGTGTGTGGTGACAGTTCAGACTGTGATAGAGGATGATAAATTATTGAAGTAGCAACATGTTGTGTAAAGTATATACAACTTAAGGAAACTGATGAATGAGACTTGTTAGCACTACAATTTGTGGAAATTATATATATATATAATTTTATAACAAATGATAAGTATAAGAATCTACAGTAAAACCTCGTTAATTCAAAGCTGTTGGAATCAAATATCATACTTCAAATTATGTGTTTTCTAATTAACTGCCACCAATATGCAATTCAGAAATGCCAATCCTTGCCACCTCACAAAACATTCTAAGACTTATGAATTCATGCAATCACTTTGATTCATGGTTTAAACCTTTCAAATGCTGTGAAAGAAACTATATTTCTGAAATGTATCCAACAAAGTGCATTATTCAAATACAACTGTATTTTGGACAATTCATAAAACACTACTGTACACTGACAAACATAACCTCACACCAGCAAAAAACACTTATGATTCAAAGACAGGAGGAAAACTATGCAGGATGCAATATAAGTAATCCAATGAATAAAGCACCTGCAAAGGAGAGCCAACAGGACTGCCCAGTTGGAAACAAATAGCACAACAAAACAAACTAAACGACTCCAACATATATTTAACACAAATATCAAGAATACATAATAGTATAGTATTTATTGTGCTAAGAGTTTTACAAATTTGATTGTCTACTGCATTTTGACCCTGGTCACTTATTCAGTAGATAATCACCACAGTTTATTTACATTTTACAATCACTAAATTATCTTGCTCTTTTTTTTCAGTTTTTTTTTTTTTCCGTTTTTTTCTTCTTTTTTTTTCATGTCCCATTTCCACTTTTTTTTCACTTTCCATTTATTGATTACTTAACCATCACACATCCACTATAGTTTACCATTCAAAGTAAGATGCACTACCTCTTACTTTTCTCTTTCCACTGTCCAAAGCCATTTATCTTTTACTTTACACAAAAACTGTCCAATGCTTCTAGCGTCCTTGCATATCATTTCAATTATAAGTGTATTTCTATCCCCCTTCAACCACTTCTTATTAAAAAATTCTTTTCTCCAATTTTCTGTTCCTTGGCACTTAAATACTATGTGTTCAATGTCTTCATTACCACCACATATCAGACATTGGTTCTGAGGAATACCCTGTCTTAGCCCTTTTAGCCTCCATGCTCCGGTTCTTAACCATGCAATAGATTCTCTCTCTTCTTTATTTACTATGTCTATATATTTTTCCCTACCCCATGTATTTTTCATTGGCCTATAATAAACTAATGAACTCTTTTCGGCAATCTCACTGAACATGATTTGTATTTCTATATCTTCCAGTCTTTTCCTTGCCTTTTTCCAAAAATGTTTTACGTTATTTTCTCTCCTTCTCCATATATCTCCTAACCCATTTTCCTCCAAAATATTCCGTAATTTACTTACCCATCCATCATTCATTAAGCTATTCTCTTGGTATTCAATACATTGTCTTAACACATTACTTTTTCCTAGATTTAAAATTCTGAACCAAAATTTCAAAGCTCTTTCCATTATCTTCCCCTTAGTTGGCACCCTGCCCATCTGTAATTGTGCTACCTGTCTTACAATTGACTTCGGTAGCCCTAGTATTTCTCTACAAAACATCCTGTGCACCACATCTATACATTCCCATCCTCTATCTAATCCCCATATTTCTATACCATACATCATTTTTGCCTCCACAACAATCTCATAAACTTTTTCCAGCCATTTAACATTTATATTAGGTACTTTATATTTGCAGCTTCTAATTGCTGCCATCGCCCCTTTACCTTTTGCCAATGTAAAATTCTTTTGTTTCTCCCATTTATTACCTCCATCTATTTTTACTCCTAAATAGATACAGTCACGCACTACCCTGTAATCTTTATTCTCTCCCTTCCACTTTTCATATTTGCCTAATTTTCCCCCCTTTTTAAAAACCACGATCTGTGTTTTCTCTTGATTCAATTTTAACCTCCATTCTTTACAATATACATCAATTGCTTGTAATGATTGTTTTAAACCACTTACTGTAATAGATCCTACCACTAGGTCTTCTGCAAAAAGAAGTCCTGGAATTTGGATGTTGTTGATTACTGGTGCACAGTTATTATTTCTTCCAATTTCTAGTAAGACATCATCTATGTATAAATTAAATAAAACTGGACTTAGCTTACATCCTTGCCAAAGGCCTTTCTTTTGTGGAATTTCGTTTGTTACACAGCCTGTCTCCACCCTTACACAGATGGTGTTCTCAAAATACAGTGCTTTTAGAATATTCACCAATTGCTGACTTACTCCCTTACACACTAATTTATGCCACAGAAGTTGTAGCTCAATTCGGTCATAAGCTTTCTCTAAATCTACAAAAGCCATATACACTTTACCCCTTTTTTCTTTTAAATATTTGTCTGCTAATGTCTTTATAATAAATAAATTATCAATTGTTCTCCTTCCCTTGCGAAAGCCCATCTGTAATTCCGAAAGGATATTATATTCCTCAAACCAAAATTGTAGTCTCGCTGCCAAAATGCCCACAAAAAGTTTTCCTATATTCGATAATAGTGCAATACCTCTGTAGTTATTAGGTTTATCGACATTGCCCTTGCCTTTATATATAGGATGGATGATAGCTTCTCTCCATCGTTTAGGTACATAACCCTTTCTAATAATTATATTAAATAAATCTAGTAAAATTTTCACTCTCCCTGTTTCATTACACCACTCCTTAAGAAACTCTGTTGGGATGCCATCAATTCCAGTAGCTTTATTTTTCTTCAGTAACTTAACTTGTTTTATTATTTCCTCACTCCTAATTTCACCATCCAATATCTCTACAAAAACATTCCTTATTTCCAAAAATTCTGTACTTCCTATACTCCTTTCTTCCCCATATAATGTTTTAAAATACTCCATCCATTGTCCTGGCTCAACATTGGGTTTAGTTACACATTTATTATAGGTCGACTAAAGAACCTGCCATACCTTATTAACATTATTTTCATTTAGACATTTTATCAAATTCTTTTCATTGCATTCCCTCCAGTCCTTTTTCTTTTGCTCTAACAATAAATTATGTGAATTCCTCCCTTGCATATAATCGTCCCTAGATTTTCTATCACCTAATTCTCTCCACCTAACCAACAGTTGTTTTACTTGTCTTTTTGATACACTGCATTCTTCGTCAAACCAGTCCTTATCATATATGCAAACCCTCTTTTTTGTTTTCATTCCCTCTCCCGCCCTTTGCATAACTGTAATAAGGATATCTATTGCATTCTCAAGTTGATTATTCTTAACCATGAATGTTACTCCACATAGACATATCTTTCCATAATTCGAGTCAAGAGTCTGTTTAAATGTGTCACAAAATTCTTCTTTCCATTTATAGCTAATATACTCTTTTTTACAATAGCTTTCCACTCTTATATTGTGTTTTACTCGTGCAGCGTGCATCATAAAATCCACAATCAGTGGATAATGCCCGCTAGTTGAGCTTAAATTTAATACCTTAAAATTAGTTAAAATATGTCCTAAATTCAGAGGCCACAACACAAAATCTATTACACTCTGCCCATTATTGCTAACAAAGGTAAATTCTCCTTGTTCATCTTCCCCACATTTTCCATTCAAAATTTCTAGAGCATTCAACTCACAAAAATCAATAAATTTTTCACACTCTTTATCAACAAATTTGTCCTTGCTTTGCCTAAGTTTCTCACTTTTAAACACAATTTCATCACTCATCCAATCATTTCCAAAATATGTATCACTTTACCCCAATCCTGATATTAAAGTCTCCCATTAGTATTACCTCTGCAGTTACAAATTTCTCCTTCAGCCTATCAATATCTTTTCTTATTTGATTAAGGAGATCAGGATTATGAAACCGCGAGGATGCAGGGGGGTTATATATTATTCCTACACAGAATATATACTTAACATCCATTATAACCCACAGTATTTCTTTACTACTAGACCATGTTTCTTTAATTTCCTTACTTAAGCTGTTCCTTATAAAGAAACCTATACCTCCAGATACTCTTCCCTTTCTAGCTATCACCTCTCCTTTCCTACCAATGTATTCAAAGTCCTTTATATTTATCTGTTCCTCTTTTAACCACGTTTCTACTACCGCTAAATAATCCACTTTCGCCAACAGCTGTTTCAAAACTCCCACATATAACTTGTTTTTTAAACCCTCACAGTTCCAGAAGCCCAATCTCCTTGTTGTCCCTTTTTCCTATTGTGAGCCTGCTCTGTATCTAAAACCATTTAATCTTTTTCCACTTCTTAATTCAATTCCTTCTTTCGGCATTAACATTTTATTTTTATCTGATACCACAATGCCCCTATGTTTGGATGAAACAATATTATCTTCTTCTCCCTCTTCCGTATTCTCCCCACTACCTTGATACCATATCTTCTTTCTCCCCTCCGTTAGCGCGCACGCAACTTCTGCCTCTCCCCTCCTTGGTGAAACAATTCTCTTGGGTGACGTCACTTCTCTGGCTCCTCCCACCGCCACTGTTGTCGCCACCATTGCAGTCCTACCGCGCCGAGCTGTTTGGGCCCTCCTTCCATCTGACATCATCACAAGGTCATCAGTTCTTTGCTCTCTGCTGTTGTCCACACTGTTTGGACTAGCCTCGCGATTACGTACTTCATTCTCCATGTTTGCTGCAAATTGTCGAGTTGTGAACTTTGATCTTCCTGTTTCATTTCTTGAAGCTATCACTGACACCTGTTGATTCATTTCCACCCTTTCATGTCGATTTTCTCTTGAATCTATATTGTCCGTATCACGTACCCTTTCATTGTCAATCCACAGCTGAAAGTTTGTAATATACGCCATTTTTCCCAAAGCTCTTGCTTCTTTCATTTTCTGAATTAAATTTCGTTATAATGCTCTCTTATTTGGTGAAAGGTCTTTGTTAATAAAGATATTTGTTCCTTTCAATTTTTTGGCTCTCCTAAGCACTTCATGCACTAACTGTATTGTTGCTAGCTTCACAATTATTGCCCTCTTTCCAACTTGTCTCCCCTAAAAGCCTGAACAATTTCCCATCCGTACATCTCTAATTCAAGCTTCTCCTTCATTATCTGCGTTATTTCTTCAGCTGGCCATATCCCTCTTCTCTCACTTACACCTAGAAACACCAGATTGAATCTTCTTTCCCTCTCCTCCATTCTTTCCATTCTTTCCTTAATTTCATTTACTTCCTGTTTTGCTTCATACACTTCATCTATAATGTCCTCCTTGATATCCCTAATCTTAGAGCACAATTTATCACTCAATCGTTGTTCCATACCTTCCATTTTATCCATTTTCTCATTTAGGTTCCCCAACAGTTCTTGAATATCCGTAGGGCCTGGATTCACTTCCACTCCTCCAATCACTAGTAGAATAGTTAATACACTCCCAATAATCAAAACATTAACCATTTCTTCGCCAAAATGTATTCCTCTTGTTCCCGCGAATTTCATTCTCAAAATTTGCCCAATTCTCGCTCTATACACAGCTATATCCACACCCATTGTTACTTAGCTGCTTCTTGCTTCAAAATCATGAGCTCCTTCCCAACACAACCGTCCTCTCTCGCTGGTGGCCTAGCACTACCGAATACATAATAAATACCTTTGTACATTAACTAAAAACCATGAAAAGTTTTAATGGTCCATTGGTTTCTTGAAGTACTATGTTCTCATGACTTTTTGGAAATTTTGAAATTTGGTCACAGGAATTGCAAATTCTTTCATTTTTTGGGAGGGAAGGGGGTCCTTTGTCTACCTCCCTTATAATTTTCATCTTCTCGATCTGTATCTTGGAAGAATACTGATACTTAGCCATCTCACAACACAAAAACAAACACGTGTACCCTAAATTAAATCAGCATAACTTTGCAAAGTAATCAGTAAATGTTAACTAAAATAACTAACTGCAAGAATAATTGTAATCTGTTGACAGACTGAAAAACAATTCTTGCATAACTGCAAAAACACAAAGGAAAAAGATTTCATTTGAGCTTAGCAACTCTTAAATATGCTGTAGAGACACGAAAGTGAAAGTGAAGGTTAGGGATATGATATGACTAGGAGCAGAGGGGGTCTTAGCACCTCAACCTATGTAAATCTTTTGTACTTGGGCCCCTGATGGGGCAGTCCTTGAGGGAGGGATAGAGGGCAGTGTCCTTACCATCTACAGATTTAAACTCCTCGGATGGCAGCTGGTGCAGCCAACTCCCCTCTCCCCCTGTGGGCTTACACATCCCCTGGCCCTGAAGACCATTCCATTCCAGGGGACAAGCATCCTTTACTCAGGAGGTTTACTCAGAGCATCCTTTTTCCCTGCCATACACATACCAAGACCTCTCGCCAAATTTTGCAACCCTGAAAGAGACCAAGCAGATGAAAGGTGAAGGGAAATGAGAATAGTGGTGAAATGAAGGGACAGGAAATTTAGGGTATGCAATGGTCCTTCCCCAGCATTTGCCTAGCGACCCAGAGAAAACCCTAAAAAAACCCATGGCACAGGAAGTCAGCCGCAGAAATCGAACTCAGGACCTTCCAAATGTGGACCACAGACATTACTGCCTGAGCCATTCCACACAGTAAGTAAAAGTGAAACTGAGGAAAGCTACTCCTGCATGCTCCAGAAAAAGTGTTCTTTCATGACACAGAGAAAGTTTGAATTTAAATATCACTGTAAAATAGTAGTAGTTTTAAAAAATTAAAGACAATTTTGAATTAGAAGTTGGATTTTGGCCATGAGACTAACACTATTCTTCAAATTATGAATTATCAATATTTTGAATTAAGCAACTTAAATAACACGTGAAACCATATCTCAGGTTTCAGAAATGAAAGATTCCAGGAATTTGGAGGGATTTTTAATTAATCAATTTTGAATTATCGAAGTTCTACTGTACATACAAACACATAGTTTTATTGAATTTTCAGATTCTGAAGTTAGTGAGAATTATAATTAAAGAAATACCTTATTATTCTTAGATGATTGTGATCTAGACATTTTGTATGCTTGTGAATGTGATGTGATGTGATGAATGGTTCTAGTTCTTAGGGTTATTTATTTTTGAAATATCTGCAAATAGGACCACTATATGAAGTGATAAAATTATTTTCATCCACACAACAGTTTCATAAAAAGATATTTTGTGCTACTTAAATTAGCTAGCGCTTCTGACTTGATTTCAACATAAGGTGTCATTTGAGAGTTCCTTGTAACTTTTACAATGGTAAATCATAGTTGTGGTTTTGCAGTTACTTCAGTTGTAATTGCCTATCCTATGTTTTTAATAATACTTTTTCCATAATGGTTTCTTTTCACAGTGCTGTGAAATTATTTGTGAATCATGAGAATCTGTCACCAGCAATTTGAAGACTGTTTTGCATACAAATGTTGGCAATAGCAGTTGCTGTCCAGAGAAATTTTGCAACAATCCATCTAGTCTTGTGCTTTAGTGCAGTTTAATGCAGATAAAATTCTCATTGATTAGAAGCAAGCACAAGTAGCAGGTTTAACTTGATGAAATTGAAAGTTAACTTAATCAATATCAGAACTATCAGGTAACACCTTATAGTAGCTCTGTTAATAAATGTAGATCTCTCTCAAATAACATCATAAACACTGCTTAAAAATTGGAAAATGAAGAAAAACAATGACAACAGTATATTTAAATGCTTGTAATGATGCTTCATGGCTGTTAAAACAATGAAACATTTAAATATTTTGATCTCCCTGAAGCAGATATGACATAAATAAACTATCAGCATAATTTTAATGGAATAATGTTACACATTCATCTGCACAAACCATTCCAATAGAGCACTTACACATAACGCTGATAATGCTTTTGAATTATAGAATTATAATACAAAATATATAGTGCTATAATTTTGTACCGGTCTTCAGTTTGCATATTTATTACATAGTATACTAAAATGCTGACACTTCTACAATCATTTGCCATAAAGGTTAATATGAGTTTATTTATGGATGCTCTTGAACTACTATGGTTCTTAGTGTCCCATTCAACATTTGGCATGATAGACTGGAAATTTTGCTCGGAGGCCACTTGATCAGGCTTGAGATTCTTCTATGTGCCGTAAATTTATGGCACAGGACAATTGGCTTTATTTTCCTTTTCAAGGAAGCCATGCTAAGCATTTTTATGTCCGATAAAATCCACCACCCTCCACCGGGTTTGAACCAATCACCTCGGGAGCTAGAGGTTAACATGTTACCTTTAGACCACGGAGGCAGCATCCTGATGGTAAACCTAACGTCTGATTGCACAGCGAAATGAAGACACTATACACATTTACTTACATTCATCCCATGATTTAGTCATCCTCCATGGTGTAGTGGTTACCATGCTAGCCTCTAGTTCCCGAGGTCATGTTTCAAACCCGACGGAGGGAAATGGATTTTTTCCGGGTGTAAAAATCCTTAGCATGGCTTCCTTCGGAAAGGAAGTAAAGCCAGTGGTCCCGTGTCATAGATTTACGGCACATAAAAGAACCTCAAGCCTGATAAAGAGGCCTCTGAGCAAAATCTCCGGTCTTTCATGCCCAGTATAGAATGGAATGCTAAGGACCACAGCAGTTAAAGAATGTCCATAAACTAAAAAAAAAAAAAAAAAAAATTACCTTGATTTACACTATTTTAAGCAAGATGGGCTATTAATTAGGGCTACGCTATAACTTGCCATGTTAGAGTATGACCTTGCATGTCATACACGTCCATTCTTATATGTAGCAGGCTTCTCTCATATAAGTTGGCCAGTCATGTCGCAGTTCTGGCTGGAGCAGCCAGAGCTCTTATTCCTGAGCACTCCAATAAAATGTCTCTGAAACTGAGACCACTTTGTAATGATTGAGGTTCTCATAATTACAGTTGCAGGTACAGTTGAACCTTGATCTATTGTTTTCCAAGGGAGCAGGGAGCAAAAAAAAGAAAAATGATGTATACAGGAATTTCAATAATTATGTACAAAAATAAATAAGGTCAATATATAATCAGACACAATATTTCACATCAATTTTACATGTTTGTCCCTTTCTTTTACATCAGTTTTAAATTGTCATTTGCTTCTTAGCTGCTTCATTTTTTTTCAAGCACAACAATAATCCTTCCACGCACAACACATTCTGTTGCTTGCTTCCATCACTGTCATGAGCATAGATAAATGCCCATACAGTTTCATATGCAGCTTTGGCTGTTCCATTATTTTCCCCCTCTTCCTCACTCCCCTCAACCTCATCTTGAACACATTCTGTTTAATCTCACCTCGTCATATACTTCATCTAACCCCTATTTGTTCACGCCCGTAACCAAATGGGCATGAACATTGCTATTTGAATTCCATTGTCAGGCTGGTACAGGGTGCTCCAAAAGTATTGGCAACTGTTTGTGAATTACGATTGCTGCTGTAATTATTCCAGCTTAAAGACTATAGCTCGAGGATAGAATTACGAATAATGAGGGTAAACAATACTTCAAGAAACTATGTAGACAGATTTTATTTACATAAGTTATAATGTAAACCAGCTGAGGCTGCATTAATTGAACAATGAATGTGGGAAAATGATAGTTCTTGGAACAATAGATCAAGGTTCAAGTGTACAATCAAAATAAGCATGTACAATATCACAAAAGATGTTAGAAATGTCTTCCTGATTCCACACAAATCTGGTGCCGTTTAAGGAAGTTTTCTTTCAGCTTCCAAAATGGTTAATTTCTATTTTTATATTTTCTTGCAGTTATTTATTTGGAGAGTTTGACCTTTACCTTTTATTTATCAAATTTCCTCATTATTAAAATTCAAATGATCTGAGATTTTGAGACCATGCAAACTATAACCCATAACCTTCTTCTAATAACTCTTAACTTCAAAATTTTCCTGATTGAAATTTAATGAATTCCGCTGTGTTGGAAATATCCCCGCCTACATTTAGTATTACTCAGTTGTTCAAAGAGAATGAGATGTTATTCCTGTAACATTCCTGTGCATTTGTTCTTTCTGCAAAAAATATTCCTCTGCTACCCTGTATTCATTTGCCCTTGTACCATAACCTGATTTTCTCATCATGCAATGAGGTTTCCTGCATTAAATCTGTTTACTCTGAGCTGCAGTAATTCTGTGTCAAAACGTGGCCGTGTTAATATAGCCATGTTTCGTCACAGAAGATATGTTTAATTTGTATCAGTTACTCTTATCATTGATATTCCTCAAAACACAGTTACAGAAATTTATCCAACTCTCATTATCAGGTGGTAGCAATCTGTGAACAGCAATGATCTTGTATGGTTTCAACTTTAAGAATTTGGTAGCTCACCATGCTGAGACCATTGAAATGCAGTTTCCTGCATAAGGCATCACAAAGTTTTAAGGAAAATGTTGTAATTGCTGTTATCCTCATTTGGCATGCATGCCTAACTATTCACTTATCTAAAACCAAACCTGTTTCCCTAAATTTATTTACAAGTTTTTGCACAGCTTCTGTGCTTGGAGGTTGCATACCAAGGAATTCTGTTAAAAACTGCCCTCTAACTTCCCTGCAAACTGGATAGACACACATGAATCATATATAAAAATCCTTTTCTGTATGGTGGTGAACACAAAATCAAAAGTACTTGTAATTATGTAAACCAAAAATATTACTACCAAACTAGATACAGCTTCAATGACATTGTGAAACTAACAAACATAAGCCAAGGCCGCAAGTTGTGCTGCAAAGTTGTTGGTGCACGAGATCAGTCAGTATATTGTGTATGAGAAGTACTCTGTGTTTTCTCTTTTGTTCTGTAACAGTATTAATGTTACAATGTGTTTAACATTATTATAGCACCACGTTTGGAAGCCAATTTGATGCGGTATTAAGGTTGTGTGACTTCATGTGTTGCCATCTTGTGACGTCATTCGTTGGTTTGGTTCGTAGCTCAATCTGGCGTAGCAATTTGTATCAATTAGTTTCCGAAAGAATTTAAAGTTTTGTATATTGTCCTCCGGCTAGCTATCATCTTATCTTGGTAGGACATGTATCTCTATGTAAGGGTGTGAATCGGAAAGGAATCCCTCATCCAGAAATTATACTGACGAAGAAATTGGTTTTATAATTTTTATTGCCGAACACGTTCACAAACACATTTACATATTAATCTGGATACTCGCCAAACTGAAACTGTTTGTAATAACTTCTTACTTATCACTTTTAACTATGTATTTCAACTTTGTGTAGAATTAACTTTATAATAATTCTCGTAATTATGCTGCGTGTAACTTGACGAAATGAATGAACTGAGAGACCGACGTGTAGAGTATTGAGAATTCTGTTGAACTGGGGCAAGCTACCTCGAAATTACCCTATTTATAGGCCTGCATCGAGATACGCCAAAAGATTATAAATGAACTGCTATTGGCTAATAAAACGCGCCAACATTAGCGTCTATTTTAATATCCAATGAAAACCACTAATACATATTGCTTTAGGAAATGTTCTAGAAGCTTCTACCGAATTACTGACAGTTTCAGTAAAGCCGTATATTATTAATTACCAATAATAATTATAATTAATAAACCTCTGAAATCAATGTCACATAAAAATACATATTCATATTACAATCATTATTTACATTTAAGTAATTTGTGATACAAATTACCGTATCATATGCCCCACTAGAAACATAATTATAAATATTTATAACTTTGGTTTGGAAATTTTATAATTGTGTTTTTAGTCTCCTAAATCTTGGAACACACGCTATCACTTTCACTTAACACTTCACACGCATTTAACACATGACATATGTTTTATCTCGCCACTACTTACTGGCTCTGGTTTAATTTGTTTTGATATTAATCTGACGTTACAAAAAAATTTTTTTTTTTTTTTTTTTTTTATTAGCAACTACTTTACCTTAAATTATTTAATCACTGCTACCAAATTGTTTACTTTCTTAAGTTGTTGACTAAAATTTATACATTTAAGATTTTTTTGTAATTATTATACATATTTACCAAAATATTCACCCTCTACACAAATATTTACATCTCTTAAATCTAGACAATGTTTCACCTTTTCTGTTTGCTACATAAATATATTTTTTTTTTTTTTATTTATTTTTGTTCTGAATTTATTTCTGTTTTCTCAAATTAAATTTGCGATGGTATTTATTTTGTATTTTATTTTAACAATACTCTTGGAATTGTATTTACGTACTTTTAATTTAATATCATATTAAGTTTCAATCTTTGCATTCTTAATTTCAAATACTGTTACACTTACTAAAATTTTTTTTTTTTATAATTTATTTCTCTTTTCTCATGACATATATATATATATATATTTAGTTAACCCTCTTACGTTCCAATACATTTCTCTGCAAGTCATCTTCAACTATCCAGCATTTACTTTACCTCTCATTGCTATTTACCCTCCTGGATCAAATTGTGTGTGGCTAAACATTACTCGTAGCCGTAACCTAACCTTCAAATTTTTGTTCATGAATAACCTCTTGTATTCATATGACATTTCGTTCCCTGATAACATTTGAAAACAATCTACAGTTTCTCGAACAACACATCTTTTAACAACTTTCATTTTCAATTCTTCTACTATCTCTTTACTTTGAAAGTACTCTGACAAATCTGTACTAAACTGTACTGGACTGGAGTTTTCATTTTGAACATATTGGTACTTGTTAATTTCAGACGTTAGCTTTTGATTATTTACAGGCAAAACTTTAACTTCCTCGTACAATTTATCTCTTTGCATTACCGATTCTTTCTGAATTTCTGATATTTCCCCTCTGAAATTAATTTGCGACTGATTTACATCTACATTCATAACCTCTTTTATCTCTCTTGGCTCACTTGAAATACTACCCACTTGATTTCCTAACTCTGTGCATTCTACATTAACCTCACTTTTAGTATTAACCTCACTTTCTTTGTTACATATTTCCCTGCTCATGCCTAGCATTTTCTTTGAAACTTCTCCTATTTCAATTGCTATTATTTCCTCATTTTCATCTCTCATTTCTGGCATACTACTATCTAGCTTCATAACTTTCTTTTCACTTTCTTCACTGCTTTGATCTACTTTTTGCTCTAATACCTCATTACTCCTACCAATATCTTTTCTGTTTTGTTCAAAGCTCCTACTAATATCTTCCCTCAATTCCCTATTATTCTTTTGCATATCTTCCCTTAATTTCTCATTACTCTGAGTTAATTTTTCTAATTTCTCATTATTCTTTTGCATATCTTCCCTATGACTCTTTTCCATATTCTTCAGCATTTCCATAATCATCATACTAGTATCAAGATTAACATTTCCTGCTGTTCTATTCTCACTTTCTGCACTAACATTTTTTTTTTTCAATACTACATTGTTTACGCTATTTTTTGTACTCTGTATTGAATTACAGCTAACTGTTACACTATCTCCCTCCATCATTGTTTCTTCAATATTACTAGTAGCCATTGTTTTTGTTTTCTAAAAAAAAATTACAATCACCTGACCTTTGTGATGCTGTCTGTTGATGTAGCTTTGATGTCCAGCATTCTGCCCCATTCTCCTAGATTTGTATGTCGCTTCTGCATTGTGTTGTGATGAATCTACGTTGTCTCGATGTTTTTGTAGTTGAATTACCCTGTTGCCTTGTACTCTCGGAATTACGATCGAAGTCTGTCGTCCCTGTTGTTTCTGGAATCTGCGTCTTGTAGATCAATTCACTGCTGCTACTTCCTGGTTATTGTGATCCTTTCCTGGTCATCTTGCCCCACGTTCTGGGTGCCAATTTGCGACGGTATTAATGTTACAATGTGTTTAACATTATTATAGCACCACGTTTGGAAGCCAATTTGATGCGGTATTAAGGTTGTGTGACTTCATGTGTTGCCATCTTGTGACGTCATTCGTTGGTTTGGTTCGTAGCTCAATCTGGCGTAGCAATTTGTATCAATTAGTTTCCGAAAGAATTTAAAGTTTTGTATATTGTCCTCCGGCTAGCTATCATCTTATCTTGGTAGGACATGTATCTCTATGTAAGGGTGTGAATCGGAAAGGAATCCCTCATCCAGAAATTATACTGACGAAGAAATTGGTTTTATAATTTTTATTGCCGAACACGTTCACAAACACATTTACATATTAATCTGGATACTCGCCAAACTGAAACTGTTTGTAATAACTTCTTACTTATCACTTTTAACTATGTATTTCAACTTTGTGTAGAATTAACTTTATAATAATTCTCGTAATTATGCTGCATGTAACTTGACGAAATGAATGAACTGAGAGACCGACGTGTAGAGTATTGAGAATTCTGTTGAACTGGGGCAAGCTACCTCGAACCTACCCTATTTATAGGCCTGCATCGAGATACGCCAAAAGATTATAAATGAACTGCTATTGGCTAATAAAACGCGCCAACATTAGCGTCTATTTTAATATCCAATGAAAACCACTAATACATATTGCTTTAGGAAATGTTCTAGAAGCTTCTACCGAAACCGCGCGAAACATTACGTAACTTCCTTGTTCCCGGTAATGATAAACAACTCACCCCATCGCTGCATTATTGCGCCATTACTGACAGTTTCAGTAAAGCCGTATATTATTAATTACCAATAATAATTATAATTAATAAACCTCTGAAATCAATGTCACATAAAAATACATATTCATATTACAATCATTATTTACATTTAAGTAATTTGTGATACAAATTACCGTATCAGTTCTTCCATTCTGCAATTACTGCCTTTATTTCTTTAATCTTGCTTAATTTACTAATTAAATCTGGGGTCGCAAGTGTTTGCTTATATTAGTCATCTTATTATTTCATACCTTATCTATCCAGAGATATAAAGTTAATTTTGACAAACAATTTTAGATTTGTAGTTCACATATTGCTATGAGAATGCAGTAACTGTTCAAGCATATAGATGTACAGCCATGAATAAAGTACCTGGGAGAACTGCTGACTCCTTTCTGATCTTTGTACATCTCAAAGATGAGACATCACATTATGCAGCTTCCCTTGGTAACTTTTTCTCTGACTATACCACAGCATCGAACAAAAGCGTAAATGCAATTTTAGTAAAATTTGCACAGCATTGTTTGAGGGAGTGCTTCAACTGTTAAATTGCTCAAAGTGGTCTGAAACAATTTTTAAAACTAGGAAGGTTTTGAGTGAATTTCTGCTACACATTAAGGAAATTGTTTTTATTGTGTCTTGAATTAACTTTTATTGCCCGTTAAAATTTATGTTTTAAGGAACTAAACATATTATATTATGAAAATAGTCCAAATAAAGCAAATATATAGTGAAAAACATCTTTCAAACAGTGCAGTATAGGTTACAAAATTCCACCCTTGTTTGGCAACAGAATACCTCAAAACTTTTCTAATGCAGAATATTTTATCTTGAGCAATTATTTTAGTTATAGTTTTATACAATTTATCATAAAGACGTTATTCAACGTCATAAGCAGCTCAGTTAAATGCTGCATATGCTCCTTACCTCTGTTACTTAAAGAATTGTTTTTCTTTATGTTAATAATTTACTGTTTTTATTTGCCATTGTAGAGACATTTACATTGTTTTGGATTTACATAACTTTTTACATAATAAATTTAACCATCTTATTGTTCTAGCTAATATTTCAGTTGTGAAGCATACAAAATCAACATGCTTATACTGTAATTTTCCTTTGGATGCATATTTTTAGCATATATTATTCAACATTTATAATGATAAAACAATAGTATGTTACTTCAAAAGCCAAAGGGGCATGCACAGCAGAAGTTAAGTGAAGACAGAGTTTTTAGATGTAATTGATATTAATGATACCCAGGTTTTTGTTTGTGATTGGAATTATTGAGATGCAGCCAGTGAAACGAAATGAGTTACAAATATTAAAAACTTGCCCCCCCCCTTTATCCCTTTGAGTTACTTATAAATGTATGATTTGTTCCTTTACATATAAATTAAAGTCGTGCAATGTGTACATAATTTTGTTGTTTAATCTTTCATTACACAGGTTATAAGTGATTTGCAAGCCATAAACTGAAGATGTAATGAAGGAAGTTATATAATCATAAAGATCTTTGCATGTTGCTCTCTGGCATATTCATTTTCCTTTAGATGAATAGTCAGGCATTTATTGTTCAGGAAGTACCCAGGTAAATAATTATGTACTGTAATGATGGAGAACAGATTGTAAGATTGAGAAATAACTCCTGCAATACAATATACATATTTTGGCTTCTATATTGTTTAAATCCTGTGTAACCCCAATTTTACATTCCTATTATATAGAGTTGAAGGGGTATAGATGCTTAAGCTTAGCTTAAAGGCTGATTCATGGTATACTCGTATATACTAAGAAGGATTTAGGTGTTTTAAGAAAAAATGCCAAAATCCCCACTCTTTCAAAGCATCGGCATTAGCCAATCAGGACAAGCTTAGCAGTCTTGCAGAAGAGGAATGAAGTTTGGATGTTTCTTTTAGTGATTGCTAGGACAAAAAACATATTTGAAGAATTAACAGATCAAGGAAGATACACTTGTAATCTTACATGCTAACTATTCCCTAAAAATAAATTGAGCAAACTTTAATCAAGCAATTTAGTTTCTTTGTTTGATCTCATATTTGGGGGCTCATCCGGGTTGGATAAATCAAGTGAAGAAACATTCTGATCTTAAATGAAATAATAATAATGTGTTGCTACAGCCTGTTTGGAGCTTGGGCTCAGCAACCCGACAGCCAGCCTCGTGCACACAGCAGAGGTGGGTGATCATGAACCAGTATGAGAGGTAATGTGGCCAGTATCAGACATCCTCCAAGTGGAATGTTGGCTTTCATGGCCAGAATTGCTGCCTATTGCAGCTCCTCAATTTTCTCATGATGCTGAGTGGGCACCAGTCTTGTACCCGGGACTTAAAATCTCCATGGGTGGGATCAAACCTGGATACATTCCATGGCCGAGTACCAGAGCTCTACACTCTAGCCCATAGCGCCACAGTGCAGGACAATCTTACATGAAACAGTTGCTAAAAAATAATTTGAACAAACTTTAATAAAGGATTTAGTCTCTTTTTTTGATCTCGCATACATGGTGTACTGAATTATATTTTAGTTAACTTCTTTCTTTGAGTATAGATTTGCAGTAATAAAAAATAGCTACATTAAAAAATTAGTTTGTGTTAGAATTTTTAAACATCTTTATGTTGTGATACCTTTAAATACCAGAATGCACCTATGATTTAAAAGAAACAAAATTTCTTCTTTGCATCTGTTTTGTAAAATCAATTGGTTTCAAACAATTTAATATTGAGGTGTCTGCACAGTCTTTATGTTCTTGGTGTAATACATCCAGAAATAGCACATAGTAGCTCTCCACTTCGTGTCACACATCTCTGACCTTTCTCATGCAGGGCAACTGTAGTTGAGTTAGTGTGATAAGAGAGTTGTATAACAAAATTGTACTGAACTGATGATAAATTATGGAAGGTTGTATAAAGCAAGTGTGAAAGTATTCACAAATCAAAATCAGTTAAGGGGAAACTAAATGGCCAAAACGTGACATTTTTAATTTTTGGTGCAGTCTTATTAAATAGAATTTTCTGTAATTTGATATGTATTTTATCATTGTAGACAAAATATTTATATTTTAAATATATTTCTAAAAAGCTTACTGTGTTTGCTATTTTTACCACTTCACAGATAAAAATCATAACTTCAACACACTTTGGAGCAGAGAGGCAAATTTTAGCCCATTGTTTAGGGAAAGTTTTGCTCTAAAAACTGGTACTACTATTAAATCTGGAAGTTTCTATGTGCTCAAGACATGTGGTTTCTTTCTGTGCAAATATACGTGAGTTCATTTTCTCCGTTTTTGCTTTGAACAGCTTTTTCTGTGGGTGACAGAATTTTAGTATAAATGACCCATTTTCTCGGAATCTGTTGATACCTAAATTAAATTTTGGGATAAAAGCAACCTCTAAGTGATATTGTGGATCTACTTTGGTGTTAATAACATGGTTGGTTATCTCTTAAATACTAATTGCTGATAAATTTTAATCATAATATTGCTATAATTCAGAAAAAATCCTATCTTCCTTAAGAAATAAAATGGATAAAAGTAGATAAGTGAACTTATAAGGCATTCATGTACATCCTGTAAAAGTTTGTATGATATCTTACATAGTTTCTGAGATAATGGGTCATGAATTTAGCAGATTTAATATTGACAGGACAGGCCTTTTTATCTCCCCTTAAAATGATTTTAATTTACTAAAATGTGGTGCTAGAGGTGCAACTGAAACTTAATCAAGCTAAATTTGCTTTAAAAATTGTTGAATGCTATTGTTCAACAAAGACTATTATGCTATTGTTTACCAAGAGAGAGATTAGAAAGTGCATTCAAATTCCTTGAAGCAGAGGAAGAGATTCAGGGAGTCTGTAGCTAGTGGAATGAAATATCGATCGGGGGGAGGGGGGGAGCTACACACACAAAAAAGCAATTTGAGTTTTTTACTGAATCATTGAAATTAGGAAATTATAAATTGTTTGTTAGGAAACATGCTTAAAGTATGTTTTGGTATCTTATGAAAGGGATTTTGAACTGCATAGGGTTTCTATTACGATCTCCGGTTAAAAGCTGAGGTTTTCTAACTTGATATTGCTACTTGTTGGTTAAACAGAGTGCCCCATATTACGAAAGCAAGGTAACTGTAGGATAGTTAACCTGGAACTTGTTAACAATTTGCTATGGTTGGCAACATTTTCGTGTAGGTGGAGACTTGTAACATCAGATCTTTAAAATAAACTTTCTACTTGAATTTTCTTGAGCTTGCCATCTGATTTCTTTGTATAATAAAATATAAAGTTTAACTAAATTAGTTTGAGGAATTTCGTGAGTAATGTGGATCATTACTGATGGATGCACTTAGGAATGTAATAAAGCATACATGTTAATATTCTGATTTATATAGGTTAGGTAGCAGCACATTTCTGAGGGGTATGTCGTTAGTTTAGTTTGCATTGGAATAGGTTAAGTGTGTTTTGGCATGTTTAAAAAAGAATGATATGCCATTAATATAGTTCTTGCAGGTAGTGTAAAATAGATTACGACATTTCAGTGTATTAGGTTATGTGGGATTTCACTCTCTATAAAGTTTAAGTTAATGGAAAAATAGGTTTTGCATATACTAAAGGAACATGTTTGTAGCAGAGAATCCTGCAGTCTCTCTTGATTCTAACATATGCCAACACATATTTTATTAGTGTTGCTGTTAAAACATTCGAAACTGATTAAAGCAGAAATGAAATAGCTTACCTGATTTACAGGTATTATACTTATTTTATTTCTGCCAGGTGCTTCATGGTATGGAGGTAATAGCCATAAAGCTTACTCTGCTTAAATGATATTTGTAATGGTTACATTTAAGAAACAGTTTCTACAAGTGTGTTGAGTTAAAAAAAGACCATAAGCTCAGGAAGAAGTTGTGATGCTGCTATATTTTATTACAGAGTATACGTGTGGTAGAAAATAGAGCCATAGTGCAGTTTTCATTATCATTAATCAATTCCCAATTTTCTCTTCCCTCTTCTCGATTTTATTTTTCTGAGATGTTATTCCTATTATATAAATAATGTCTGAGCATTTACCTCGGCATCGCTACAAAAGGACTAATGTAGGCCTTTCACTAGATTAAAACATTTCAGAATATTAAATTATATAGGTTTCGCTGTTAACATGCACTGTGGGGTGTGAATGAAGTTATTAATAAATGCTTACGTTTAGAAGAAAACCCCCCACACACAACAAAAAAGGAAAGCCTATGTTAAGTAGGATTTTGCTGTTAATAAACTTGTGTAGATTAGTATAGAAATATGTTGGATGATTTCTGAGTATTAACTTATATGGATTTTTGCTTTGAACTTCCTATAGGTTATTTGGAAAATAGGACATGAATATAAGGTTAAGTTTTGCTGTTATTTCGTAAAGCTTACTTGCAAAATAGGTTAGAGGCACTAATACCGGGTTCATATCAGTTGAAATATATTTAAGCAAACATTACTATCATTCATGTTAAAAAAAGAAAGTAAAATGATATGCAAACTGTGTTTAAGAATAATGTTAAAGGTATTATGCAGCAGAAATGCAATATAAACTATAGGAAATATTGCAACTTTCAACAATCTTATAACGTTTACGAAATCCATCCTCATCCCAGACCTGGAAAATACTCTTTCGGAAGTGTAATTATTTTGGCTTACCAATAACACAAAACCTTTGTTTTTAGGTTGCCTTGTGTTTTGTGGAACATAGCAGTCAGACAACAATGATTGATGTGGAATGATTATTATAAATAGCCGACATACATAATAAAATACCATACATAATAAAAACACAGACACAATACAAACACTATATATCAGGCTATAAAGCCCTTATTCTGGCTAAGGGAAATATAAGACATTATGTACAGTGTGAGTCATCTTAAACTACCATCACAAATATCTCTGAAACAAAAATAGGAATTGAAAACTGACATAGGCAGGAAGGTTGGAAAGGGTCCAATTAAAGTAGCCGATACAGGACATTCAAGAATGGGAGCACACCTGATGTTCAACGAAACCTTAATGTTTCTCTTTTTTTAATAAAAACCCTATTATTTTTTCTGCAACTGATAACATAGAAAATAGCATTAAGAATGGTATTAGTTGATCACTAAGTCAATTACATCCTGGGAAATTGTAATGTGAAGTTGAAACTTGAGATATAGTGTGATCCATATAAACCTGAACTACTTTAATGGGCCATAATTTCCCTCTGAAAGCTTGTAAAAATGTTAAATTTGTTTTAATGATCTAAGTGGCTCTGGGAGAATCAGTACCACTGCCATTTGTTGACTATTTTGTTGATTTCAATGGTAATTACTAGCATTGTTGACCTTGTTGACAGTCTTTAGTTTGCAATTGTAACAGAAACATGCAGTACTCACTTCGAGAGCATGTTTTTATTGTGAAAACGTATTGGAAGACAAATTCATTGATTCACAATGGGAATTTTGAAGAGAATTAAATTATGCAAGTTCCAACAAAGGCAACAATTTTATCGCTATAGTATATTACTATTTTATTATAGTAAGAATGCTGGAAACAAATGACGTACTCATCAGTGAGAGTGGAAAACATAGACCATCATTCAGTGTAGAGTTTGTTGATAACGTTCAAAGACACTTAGTGAACTCTGCAATGAAATTGTTGTATCGATTGAGCCAGGAGACAGGCTATTTATATGGCACATGTCAAAGAGCTGCAAAGAAATCAGGATTGCGACCACAGAGAGTGCATATGGTGCAGCAATTGAAAGAAGCAGATCATGAAAAATTAATGTGTTATTGTCGATGGCTTCAGCATTTTCTTATTCCACTCCACACATTCTCTCCATAACGTGGTTTACAGATGAGGCATGTTCTCATCTGTCAGACTACATCAACATAAAACAGCAGATATTGGGCTACTGTAAACCCTCATATCATCCACAAAACATCACTGCATGATGAAAAGGTTGGAGTATGGTACATGGTGTCAGCTTCCAGGATTGTTGGCCCCATTTTCTTTGATACGACTGTAAACACTGCAACTTATATGGGCATTTTCAATACATTTGTGGAGCAGCTGGATGATATTGGATTGACAGAAGGTTTGTTTGCATCAAGATGGAGCAATGTGTTATACATCTAACTCCTCCATGCAACTTGTAACCAGTTTCTTTGATAATCGAATAATCTCAAAGTCTTTGCCCCCCCCACCTGACCTAACCTTGCCAGACTTTTCTTATGGGGCATCTTAAAAATAGTGTGTATAAGAACAGACCTTGGACAGCTGCTGAACTCTGTGAATTCATTAGTAACAAAATAAGCAACATTGGTGAGGATTAATTAATTTTGAAGATTCAGAAGCTATTAACAGTAATGCGTCATAATTTAAAATAAAGAGAGTTGTGTATTAACCTTCAACTCTCTTTATTTTAAATTGGTGAGGATACTCTTTGTAGAACATAACAGAATATGGTGAAATGAGTGCAGATATGTATGGATGCCGGTTGAGGACACTTCCAACATTTGCTCTGAGGAACAATGAACAATGTAATCTCCCAATTGTGTATTATATTCCCCTAAAGTTGTACATATATCCTATTATTGCTTTAAGAGTTATGGCCCATTAAAGTAATTCAGGTTTATGTGAATCACACTGTACAACAAAAGAGGTAAACCTTTATTTATTTTGCTTTTTGTTGTGAATGGAAACCTTGTGCCATTTACAGCACAATTGATAATGTGAAAATAACACTAAGAACAGCTTTTATTGCATTGTAATACATCAATCACATCATAATTAACTGCAACATTGGGTTTGCGCTTGAAACTCAATGACACGATTGAACCTCAGAATGTGCAACTGAAATGGCGCATTTTGTTGCATCCTCAAGCGTCAACTCTATGTTGCACTTTCTTGATGTTATTCACTTACTGCAATGCTACAAACATCATTATTAATGTTATTCTCCATGTTATCAATTGTGACAAAGGTAATTACATTATTTCCATTTAAAAAAACGTAAGTTTATGTTAAAAATAACATTTGCTTACGTTTTTGAATGCCATAATATCTATTTTAATGACCTCCTCCCCTACTTTAACCCCTGTGAAAGTTGTTTTTCAATTCCTATTTTTGTTAACAGATATTTGCAGTGGTATTTTAAGGTGACTCATCCTTTATACATGCAGGATTGATTTTTTTAGAAAACACTGTAGTTTTTTACATAAGGGTCCTCAACAGAGTCTCCATTGAAGAGCACACAAAAAAATAAAATATAAACAGACTGATAAATCAGCAGCTGTAGAGTATTTTTGGTGTGCAGATCATTAGTTGAAAGAAAGATCAAAGCTTTTAAAAGTGTTTCGAAAACCAGCTTAACTTACTTGTTAAATGTATGTACATACAAATTAACACACTGTGTTAAATTTTGTTATCCCATATAAAAATGATCTCATCACACAGTACATCCAGCCAGGAAACGTTGTCTGTTAGCCTCAGAAGGACGCACAGCAATGAGTCTACACTAATGATGGAGACAACACTACTCAAAACATGCTCCAGTACATTTTTGGTAAAGATGTGAAGAAGCTATAGTGATTAAAAAATAATATTTAATGTTTAATATACTGAAAAGCTTCAGCATGTTTTCCCCAAAAATAATAAATAAAATTCTGGCAATTTTTTATTCTCATTTCCCAAGTCTTTAGTTTGGGTGTGTAACCATTAAAAATATGTGTGATCACCAGGGCCCAGATTTTGATGACCTAAGGATGTTTGAAAAATTACCTAATAAAGGACTCTAAAAGTGACAATTAAAAAAAATACCTAGAACTGAGATCTAAATTATTAAAATTAGTATTCAAAAAGCTATAAATTTATATTTTTATATATACACACTGGACATAACTGCTATACAAGTAGAAAAATTAGATATAAGAATAATGATGTGATAGTTTACAAAATAATTAAAAGTATATTTGTTCCATGTCCTTGTTTGAAGAATCTAAAAAGAAAATTATTTTTGAAGCAGGTCTTGCTAAACTGTATCATTAACTCTTTTGAGTTCTCAGATTATATAAAATTCATTGTGAATGAAGAGGACTTCACAGCCTACGACAGGACACAAGGACAAGAGCAACGTGACTCTATGCACTTATTAATGCAAAAAAGGGAAAACTGGCGTGTGTCATCCCAAGTTTTGGATATGCATTCATAACTGTAATTATACCTGCTCCCCAGATAATAGGCACCCCTCTACCCACAAGCAACCCTTCCAGACTAACCATTAAATAGAAATGATTTGTTTCCAAAAATGCAAGTAAAGGGTATAAGTTACTCTTATTGCACAGTTGAATAGTGAAATTTCTGATTTTTTAAAAGTTATCCTGATGTGAAATGGCAAAAATATAAAACTCTATATACTTAATGTTAATGCAAGAAAATTGCTAAATAAGATGCAAAGTGAAAAAAATGACAAAATAATGATGTAAGAAAAAAAACCATAAAAATAAAAAAATAGTACAATATTACCAAAAATGACAGAGTTATATTCTGCATAGAACTTGCCTTCTTGAAAGAAACCATCATGGATAACTCCCAATCTCAAAAGAATTGCTTCGCTTAGAAGTAATGAGTCTTGAAGAACTGGTATGGCACCACTCTCTCATTGGGTAGTGTGGATAAAAGCAAGGTGCACCACACGTTATTGTAGTCTAGAGATACTAGTCGCCACTGAGGATAGTCTCAATTCTGTTGGATAATGTTAACCTTCTGGGAGCAAGAAGCATCTAACTATACCCAGTTTCCCCTTACTTTACTCTGAATGTAAACAAAAGCATGTGCTGATTCAGGTGCAATGGCTAAATTCCATTTCAAATCAATTTATTTAAATATTTCAAATCAGGATTAATTCATATTTACCACTGAGCTGATAAAAATTGCTTCAAAACTGGATCCCTATAATACTTACCTTAATATTTCAAATCAGGATTAATTCATATTTACCACTGAGCTGATAAAAATTGCTTCAAAACTGGATCCCTATAATACTTACCTTAATATTTTTCTGGCAAACAACTCTTATGGTCTAGCTGGCATGATGATAGCCCATTCTTCTCTAATTTTGCCTTTCTCCTCCTCTTCTAATCCCCAATGCTATGGAAAGTCCTCTCCACACAATCCAGCCAACTTAATCTTGGTCTTCCGCTATCTCTTCTCCCTTCCGGTTTGCCTTCAAAGATCTTCTTAACAGATCTGCTGCCATCCATCCTAATCACTTGCCCAGCCCATTCAATTCTTTTGGCTTTAACAAGAGTTACTAAATTAGATGTTTTTATATAGCAGGTTTAGTTCCATATTTGTGCATATTCCCCCCTCTTTATCCTTTATTGGTCCATAAATTTTCCTCATTATTTACCTTTCCCATCTTTTTAACTGTGATTTCTGCCATCACCCAGGTTTCACATCCATACATCACAACAGGCTTAACTATTGTGTTATAGATCTGGGATTTAGTTTGCTTTGATAAATATTGTATTTTCATAGTTTTAGCCAAAGCAAATAAATATCTATTACGTGCAGTTTCTCTTTAATGTCTTTACTGCAATCATTATCAAAAGTGACCAGTGAACCTAAATATTTAAATTTATCCACTTCATCATCTATTACATCATTTATCACTATTTCATATCTTCATTTCTTGGTTTTACTTTAGATGTCTTATATATACAGGTTATTCCTCACTAACTTGTAAACCTAATTCTTTTGTTACATTTGTTGTTTGTTCATTAGCCACTTCAAATGCTGATAAAGTTCTAGCTATCATTACCAGGTCATCTGTGTAGCTTAAATATTGTATGGGTCTATTCATAACAGTTCCTCCTGTATACTTCTTACTACCTTTTCCAAGGCTAAATTGAACAACAAAGTGGACAAATTGTCCCCTTGTCTCAAACCACTCTTTGTTTTGAATCTTTCTGATCATCTTCTATTAATTTGTATTTGATTAGTGGTTTCCTGTAATGTTATTTTAATTAAATTTGCTAGCTTTACTGCTATACCAAATTCCCTTATTACATTAAACAAGTGCCTCTGATTAATGCTGTCATATGCCTGTTTAAAGTCAATGAATAATAGATGCAACACTATATTATATTAATATGTTTTCTCCAATATTTATAGCAGTTGGGCTAAATGGTCAGTAGTGGAGCAGGCTTTCCTAAAGCCACACTGATAATCACCTAGAATCTCTTCTGTGCATTCCTCTAAGTAGGTACTTAGCTATCACACTCGTTAAGACTTTGTATGTCATATTTGTCAGCAGAAGAAAGAAAAACAAAAAATTTCGATGTGTTACATTCACATTACTTTCTCCACCCTTTTGTCAGTTATTAGTGGGTTTACAAACTATTCTTACTAAAGCTTATTTTTCTGTCTACTTCATTTTAATCCAGATAAACCTTTGCAGAAACAGCTACATTACACATTTCATTAGACATACATATGGAACAGCAATAGGCAAATGTTTAAGAACTGGATGCTATATGCTAGCCTTAAAATTCCATACTCTTTCCAAGGTATTAGGAGAAATAACACATTAGCGACAATACTTTACAAAATGCAAATGTATTGAATAAATCAAACCAATAATAAAGAATATCTCGGAAATGGCGGATGCCACAGAGATATTTGATATAAATTGTGTGTTTTAAAGGGATCTACGTTCTTTGTGTAGTGTGATTTTGTATATCTCTTATACTTTGGCCATTGTGCAAAATAATACAAAATTCCTCCCGAATGAAGAGGACTTCACTGGCTACTGCCAGAAAATTCAAGATATGAATTTTATTTGTAATGTAAACATCTTAAATATATCGTGTTGTAATCATAATCCTTAGAGCAATTTTTGAGAAAATAAAAAACTTCCAAAAATGTTACTGGCAAAGGGTAGGTGTGGGTGGGAGGATTTTCTTAAAAATATTTGCGTGGCCTCTTTGGAAGATAATGAACTTAAATTGTACCACGTTTGGTATTTATCGGAATTTTGTTTTAGGGTTATGCTATTCACACACACTCATTCACATGAGCATTTTTCTAAACATCCTTTTTTATGTTCAGGGGCCTCAAAACATGTATTTTTACTGTGAAACCTCGACATCGAATTTTTTGGTGGAATACAATACTTCCTCGACTTACTGTAAGTACGTAGAAAGAATGCTGACTTAAGAATTGTGCTGTTTGATAGAAAGCATTCCCACTACATAGTAAGCTAATGCAACATAAATGATTGGTCCAGCAGGTACAGTCGGGAGCAAAAACACGTGCCGATATGAGGAACCGCGGTTTAAGTTGCAATCAATAATTAACACGTGCCTTCCATCCCTCATTCGGTTACACATGTTAATGCTTCAATGCCGAACCAATAAGAGCCGGACTTACTCAGGAACTAGTATGGACAGTCTTTGGGAGGCATAATGTTTCAACCATTCAGGTGACATATATCGATTCTCCATCCCTTTCATCGCCCAGCTAGGCTGGACCTTTCTTCATAAGGTAATGCTAGCATATCGGACTTCAGTTAAAACCAATTAGAGGATAGCTCACCTAAGGCAGGTGCGGAGCACAAATGATGAGCAGATTCCGGACCAACGGAGGGGACCCCGCAACCCGGGCAGACCACCGCAACGGCCATTTTGTTACTACAGTGACCCCTGGAAGGGAGGGATGAGAGAGCCGAAGGTCGATCAGATTCTGATGACAATGGAAGAAAGCATGGACGGGGTCCCCAACGTTTCCAGTTCGAACGCATCGGTCGCCGCCTGGGCTCACACACAAGTCTCCTGGCCCCGACGGTCTCCCCCTGGTGTGGTCCACTCGGAGGCGGGTCCTAATTGAGCAGTTCCACAACAACGTCAGGGAAGAAACCTCTGCAAAGCGCTCATCTCCCGCCCAGCCGCAACCCACAGAACACCACCGCCTGGTCCTAAAACCCTGAAACAGATGACAATGAAGAAAGATGATGGATACAGGAAATGAGAGGCAGGAAAGTCGTGTTAGAAGAGGAACCATCCCTACATTCGCCTGCCGGCCGGGAGAAACCACGAAAAACCCATGGGTCAGAATGGTGGTAGCCGGGGATCAAACCCGGGACCTCCCGAATGCAAGTCGCTCACGTTACCGCGGCACCACCTCGCACGGTATGCGTTTTGTTAGTTTCTGATGAAAACTCATTCCGAACTTCACCACTTTCTTTAATCAGCCCTAATGAAAACTATGTAAATGCAATAAGTCGGGGAACTGAACAATGAAATGAATACGCGACAAATATTCTTACTAACTCTACTTTCTTAAGTTCGTATTCATGAACAAGACTTTCTAACAAGTCGGTCTTGGAAGGAATAGATTCACAATTTTCTAATACACAAACGACTAACAAAGTCGTTAACTTTGAGAGAGACTTTACTCCTCTAAATCAAGGAAGCTGAAGACTTTGACTTCCCCAAATTCGAATTTCCGCGTGTAACTTAAACAATATCACATAAATGTAGTTGCATGATTGTATTACATTTCAGGAGTTTTTGCTTAATGGAGGAAATAATGCAATTGCAATGGTAAAGGTTGCTTCCTCTCTTTCTTACGATTATTATTACTATTAATCCCACGTAAGTAGTTATAGTCCCGAATTAGCCAATTGGATTAACGATAATCCTGCCGCTAGGGGCGCTAGTGTCGTTTCTAATCCGCTCGAGTGGCGGGAAATTTGAAGCGGCAGGATTGCGTTCGATCCACATGTCTAAGCGGGACATTTTTTTCTTTCTTTATTTTTTCTGATACATGTTTTTTTATTATTTATGGATTAAATACAAACATAATATGATGGATAAAAATTAAATATATAAGAAATGTCCACGATGTGGCAAACTTAGGAGCTAAATGGGCATGGTGTGATGGTTTGACCTATGGAATAACACTGGTTGTCACACTTTACGAACCAAAATTGTGTTTTCTTTTAACCATCGCGATGCTGGCGTAGCGGCGAACTTTGGAACTAGGCGGCAAAAAAAGCGGCGCTGGTGCTAAGTAGGTGTAAGTACTAAGGAGGGTACGTCTTGAGGAGGTGTACGTACTGAGGAGGTGTAAGTATTGGAAAGTGTGCGGCGACGGAGGCGAAGGGATTGGAGGAGAAGGAGGGTATTTTCGGCGGCGGGCGCGCGCGTGCGTCGGTTGAGAGGATGAGTTGGACGTGGGGAGTGAAATAGGATGACGACATAGGTAAGGGATGTTGGGTATTGGTGCAGGTGGATGAGGAAGGGTATATCAGGGAGGATATGAGGAAGGGGAGAGCAGGTTAGGTGTTTTTGAACGTGGGATGGTAGTTTTCTTGAGTGGATAGAGAGATGCAGCGATATGAGACGCGGTGGCGAAAATGGGAACTAAACAAGATGGCGGAGACAAGAAGTCTAAGGACGAGGAGATTTCGAGGTTAGTGGTCAACATGGCGGACGCAAGATGTGGGGCAAGAAGACGCGGTGATGAGAATGAGAACTAAAACAAGATGTCGGAAGTACGAGCTTAGAAGAGCAGATTTTGAGGTTAAAAATAGTGGGAACTAAAAATGGTGGAGGGTCAGCGACAAGGAGATGCGGTGGCCAACGTGAGAACTAAACAAGATGGCAGACGCAAGAGGAGGGTAAGGAGATTTGAGGTTAAGATTTTAGGTTAAAACAGAACGTAAGCATGGGAACAAAATCCAAGATGGCGAAGGCAATGGTGTGGACGAGGAGATGTGAGGCGCGGTGGCGAAAATGGGAACTAAACAAGATGGCGGAGACAAGAAGTCTAAGGACGAGGAGATTTCGAGGTTAGTGGTAAACATGGCGTACGCAAGAGGTGGGGCAAGGAGATTTGAGGTTAAGATTGTTAGGTTAAACGGACGTAAGCATGGGAACTAAATCCAAGATGGCGGAGGTAAGGGTGGGGACGAGGAGATGTGAGGCGCGGTGGTAAAAATGGGAATTAAACAAGATGGCGGAGGCAGGAAGTGTAGGTTAAAAATATGAGGTAAACGTGGAGAACCAAAACCAAGATGGCGGAGGCGTAGTGGTGAAAATGGGAACTAAACAAGATGGCGGAGGCAAGAAGTCGAGGGAAGAAGAGATTTGAGGTTAGGGTCAACATGCGAAATATGCCGAACGCAACAGGTGGTGAAGAGGAGATTTGATGTTGTGAAAACTAAACAAGATGGCGGACGCGCGTGGTCAAGCAGATTTCACAAAAGAAAAATTAAATATCATACCTTGAACGAGAATGGAAGCAGTCAAGTAACTAACACGAAACTTGAAAACACAAAAGAGCACAGAAATATAATGCTTGTGTAAAAAGGAAGGCAGGAAGTGACGTGGCATGTTATGATTGGAGAAAATAAGACGATTTGTGATTGGTGAAAATAAAACGTGATTGGATTGGACAAAGGAATAAATAAGGCGAAGTGAAGGTGATTTGCGGCGGTATTGATGATAGCCGTGATCGTTAACGCATCTGTTGGGATTGAAACCCAGTACCAAAACCCAACACATTAAAAAATTACTCTTAGAACCTTCGTTTTGAATGTGACATCACAACTTCGAATTAAACGTGAACTTTAACGGTATTTTAAATAGGAATGTTGGTGGAATGTGGACTTCTTTTTTACTTTGGGACTCAAACCCGGTACCAAAACACTAAACCGCGACGCTATTTTAAAATGTGGCGGAATGTGGAGTTTGTAGTTTGGGACTCAAACCCAGTACCAAAACACCAAAGGATATATTCCTACGTCAAGCAGGCCTGAAAAATAATTATGCGTGTGGTACTTACCTCTTACTGGTGTTGATGCGTCACCAAAAGCGCAGCAGCTTCACGCGACGCGAAAAAATAAAAGCAAACTGTTTTTGAAAATGCTTAACCAGCTTTAAGATCAACCAACATCACTACGCACTGATATACCTAGGTTTTTTTAAAGCGGTACAGACGCCCTTTGCACAGACGTAATTTAACTATACCAAAAACCTGGTACTGGACCATGGTAATGATCGCTAGCGTACGTAGCACCAGGGTTCTCATTGCCGGTCGAAAGCGGTCAAAAAAGTGTACGACGCACGTGTTCACAGTAGCTACTGTCGAAGTCAACCGTCGAGGCGTGAATGAAAGAAATGTGTTCTTGCCGGCAATCTAGCTCGGAGATGTGAGGAGCGGTGGCAAAAATGGGAACTAAACAAGATGGCGGAGACAAGAAGTCAAGAACGAGGGGATTTGAGGTTAGTAGTCAACATGGCAGACGCAAGAGGTGGGGGTGCAAGGAGATTTGGGACGCGGCGGTGAAAATGGGATGTAAACAACATGGCGGAAGAAAGAGCTGAGATGAGCAGATTTTGAAGTTAAAATAGGAGGTAAGCATGGAAACCAAAAAACCAATGGCGGAGGGTGGGCGACAAGGAGATGCGGTGGCCAACGTGAGAGTTAAACAAGGTGGCGGACGCAAGAGGAGGGTAAGGAGATTTGAGGTTAAGAGTTTTAGGTTAAAATAGGACGTAAGCATGGGAACTAAATCCAAAATTGCGGACGCAAGGTTGGGGACGAGGAGATGTGAGGCGCGGTGGCAAAAATGGGAACTAAACAAGATGGCGGAGGCAAGAGCTGAGATGAGCAGATTTTGAGGTTAAAAATAGGAGGTAAGTATGGGAACTAAAAACGAAGGTGGCGGTGGGTCGGGGACAAGGAGATGCGATGGCGAACTTGAGAACGTAAACAAGATGGCGGGACGCAAGAGGTGGGGTAAGGAGATTTTAGGTTACGATTTTTAGGTTAAAACAGGACGTAAGAATGGGAACTAAATCAAAGATACCGGAGGCAAGGAGTGGGGACGAGGAGATATGAGACGCGGTGGTGAAATGGGAACTAAACAAGATGGCAGACGCAGGAAATCTAGGTTTAAAATAGGAGGTAAATGTGGAGAACTAAAACCAAAATGGTGGAGGCGTGGTGGCGAAAATGGGATCTAAACAAGATGGCGGAGGCAAGAGGTCGTGGAACGAGGAGATTTCATGTTAGGGGTCAACATATGAAAGATGCTGAAAGCAACAGGTGGGAACGAGGAGATTTGAGGTTATGAAAACTAAACAAAATGGCGGACGCCATCAAGTCCTAAGAGAGCGCCCCACGGACGGCATCCACTGCCCCGGCGCAACAGCGGCGACGATGGAGTTGGTGTCGAAGTAGCACACCCGCTTCCCCCAGTCATTTCAGTTAAGCATAGAGCACTAGGCGCTCGTGAGCCGCAATGATGGCGTTAGTCGCGGGGTTCAACTGGGATTCTGCTCGCAGCACCGCCATACCACGTACATCACCTCGTCCGTGGTGGGCATGTACGACTGTACCTCTACTCCCGGGGCGTTGAGCAAATCGAGCAGCCAATCGTAATGGTCCACAAGCTCGCTGGTAGGTAGATTGTCCCTCTGGCCATATTTTCCGCAGAAGGAGTTGAGCATCAACTTGTCCAGCTCTCGCCTGCCGGGATTCTTGGCAATGGCGTGAGGATCCAGGACAACGTATTCGCGCTTCAAACATTGCTTAACGTAGTGCTCCTTTACGGCAGACGTGTCGGCATCGGAGGGCCAACCGGAGGATTCGATCTTAATCTTAAGGAACTGATTCACGTATAGTCCTGAAATAGTCCCTTCTCTCCAGTGGCTGGGGTCATATTGCACCACTTCGTACTCCTACATCTCATAGACCTGCAGTAATCGATATTCCTCCTCCAAGGATACCTTCATTTCTTCGACCATCCAGGTTCCCGCCATGCACCTGTTTTCATCTTTATGATGAGAACTGTCCGTCGTAGCTTATGAGGTTATGTGCGACCACGTTCACGTATCAGCCTTTAAACTTAGGCTGTGCAATGTGTTCGAATAAGTGCTTTATCGGTTGGTCGACAAACACCAATTCCTTAAATCCACATTGCGTACAGTGCGCCATTTTGTGGCTTTCGTCGATACACAACGGACAGACTTGCTAAAGCACTCACAGGTTTGTAACGTGCACAAACGTGCTCGCTTTGTCGATACAGAGCGTTTCCTGCGTGCATTCGAAATCTATAAACATGTATCGATATCGTCTATTTGGTGCATGGTATGGCTTATGTACCACTTGAGATTGGGAAGCACATGCAACTTAGGGTTACTACAGAATAACTTCTACGCACTGGTGGGAGGCCTTTCTGAACCTCGTGTTCACCAGTTTATTCCACAAGGGGCATAGCGTTACCACGTCGTAAATGGACAAACCTTTTGGATAAAAAGCCCCTTTTGTCAATTGCTGTTCAAAACAGAACTGCCCCTTAAAATCGCGATAACACGCATTACAACGTAAGGTTGGTGGCATTTCGTGCATAGTTGGTCAGAGCGGTGATATTATGTTTGTGTTTTTAGAGATAGTTACGCCGTCTGCAGTAGAACTTGCAGTTAAGGCATTTGTGCAGATATACTATGTCATTACAGTGATCATCGCGCAGCATCAGGTCTATGTGCTTTTCGGCTATGCGATCAGATTTATACAGCACATTCTTGCCTTATGATCGGCAAACACAGTAATGGCATACTCTGTTAAAGATTTGTCATATCTCATTAGTTCATCCAGAGTAGACCTACCTCTGGTCTTCCCTATCCCTCGCACAACGCTATCCCTTCTGCTTTTTGAAAATGCCCAGAACGCGTAATCGTTTGGTAATTGACGTCGTGGTCTGCTCGTGCTTTATTCACTGCAATAGCTCTCGGCATGCACAAAGTATCGTAATTCTTTATTTCAATTACACCTTTAATTCCTTTACAATCATCGCAGATTTTAAAGCACGAATGTGCTATCTCCTTTGTCCACATACAAGATATCGCTAATTGCCCCTGCATCAAAAAACATTGTTACTTTGCATCACTTTTTATTCTTTTTAATATGGACTCGGGGTTTCCTTCATCTCCCGTCGAACGCTTATATTTAACGGTTTAGAAGGCTGTTTAGAATCCATTATGGATAAACCTATGAACTCCGGGCAATTTTCTAATAGTTTCTAATTCGCAAATTTTTTAAAAAAATCATTAAACATCTACATCCAAAACGACACGCATGCACGCGCGCCGCCCGCCGCCCAAAACACCGATCCCAAAAAATTACACGCTTTCCTTCCCCCTCGAACCCAATACCTTCACCTGATACACTTTTCCAATACTTACACCTCTTCAGTACTTACACCTCATCAAGACGTACTCCTCTTAGTACTTACACCTACTTAGGACTGGTGCGTCCGCAGGGGTGTTATAACTACTCACTTGGAAATCAAGTTTTCATATAGCTTATCGGCAGCCGCAGACTTGTGTTGCCAGCGTGACCGTGAGTCAGCATCCGGTTTAGCTCGCCCCATCGAGATCATGCCAGCGGCAGTCTGGGGCGCATCCGGCTTGGCAAGCTGGAATTATCAGCAGCTGCAAACATCCTGCTAACGAGCACCAAGTTTGTTATCGCTTCTACTGGATTGCCGGCAACCACAGATTTCTTTTATTCACGCCTGGCAGTTGACTTCGACAGTAGCTACTGTGAATAGGTCTGTGAGTCCGTCGTACACTGTTTTTGGCCGCTTTTGACCGGCAATGCGAACCCTGCTCCTACGTACGCTAGCGACCATTACGATGGTCCAGTACCAGGTTTTTGGTATAGTTAAATTACGTCTGTGCAAAGGGCGTCTGTACCGCTTTAAAAACCTAGGTATATCAGTGCGTAGTGATGTTGGTTGATCTTAAAACTGGTTAAGCATTTTCAATACAGTTTGTTTTGATTTTTCCGCGTCGCGTCAAGCTCTACAACATGACTGCTTGGCGTAGGAATATATCGTTTAGTGTTTTGGTACTGGGTTTGAGTCCCAAACTACAAACTCCACATTCCACCAGCATTCCTATTTAAAATAGTGTTGGCGTAGAAATACATCGTTCAGTGTTCTGGTCCTGGGTTTCAGACCCAAAATAAACAGAACTCTGCATTCCACCAACATTCCTATTTAAAATACCGTTAAAGTTCACATTTAATTCGGTGTTGTGATGTCACATTCAAAACGAAGGTCCAAGGAGTAACTTTTTTTAATGTGTAGGGCTTTGGTACTGGGTTCCAACCCCGACAGATGCGTTAACCATCACAGCTATCATCAATACCTCCGCAAATCACCATCAACTCATCTTGTTTATTCCTTTCTCCAATCCAATCACAACATGCCACGTCACTTTCTGTCTTCCTTTTGTACACCAGCATTACATTTCTATGCTCTTTTGTGTTTCAGCTTTCGTGTTAGTTACTTGGCTGCTTCCATCCTCGTTCAAGATATCATATTTAATTTTCTTTCGTAAAATCTTCTTTGCCCACGCGCGTCCGCCATCTTGTTTAGTTTTCATAACCTCAAATCTCCTCGTTCCCACCTGTTGCTTTCAGCATCTTTCATATGTTGACCCCTAACATGAAATCTCCTCGTCCCACGACCTCTTGCCTCCGCCATCTTGTTTAGTTCCCATTTTCGCCACCACGCCTCCACCATTTTGGTTTTAGTTCTCCACATTTACCTCCTATTTTAAACCTAGATTTCCTGCGTCTGTCATCTTGTTTAGTTCCCATTTCACCACCGCGTCTCATATCTCCTCGTCCCCACTCCTTGCCTCCGGTATCTTTGATTTAGTTCCCATGCTTACGTCCTGTTTTAACCTAAAAATCGTAACCTAAAATCTCCTTACCCCACCTCTTGCGTCCCGCCATCTTGTTTACGTTCTCAAGTTCGCCATCGCATCTCCTTGTCGCCGACCCACCGCCACCTTCGTTTTTAGTTCCCATGCTTACCTCCTATTTTTAACCTCAAAATCTGCTCATCTCAGCTCTTGCCTCCGCCATCTTGTTTAGTTCCCATTTTTGCCACCGCGCCTCACATCTCCTCGTCCCCAACCTTGCGTCCGCAATTTTGGATTTAGTTCCCATGCTTACGTCCTATTTTAACCTAAAACTCTTAACCTCAAATCTCCTTACCCTCCTCTTGCGTCCACCAGCTTGTTTAACTCTCACGTTGACCACCGCATCTCCTTGTCGCCCACCCTCCGCCGTTGGTTTTTTGGTTTCTATGCTTACCTCCTATTTTAACTTCAAAATCTGCTCATCTCAGCTCTTCCTTCCGCCATGTTGTTTACATCCCATTTTCACCGCCGCGTCCCAAATCTCCTTGCACCCCACCTCTTGCGTCTGCCATGTTGACTACTAACCTCAAATCCCCTCGTTCTTGACTTCTTGTCTCCGCCATCTTGTTTAGTTCCCATTTTTGCCACCGCTCCTCACATCTCCGAGCTAGATTGCCGGCAAGAACACATTCTTTCATTCACGCCTCGACGGTTGACTTCGACAGTAGCTACTGTGAACACGTGCGTCGTACACTTTTTTGACCGCTTTCGACCGGCAATGAGAACCCTGGTCCTACGTACGCTAGCGACCATTACGATGGTCCAGTACCAGGTTTTTGGTATAGTTAAATTACGTCTGTGCAAAGGGCGTCTGTACCGCTTTAAAAAAACCTAGGTATATTAGTGCGTAGTGATGTTGGTTGATCTTAAAGCTGGTTAAGCATTTTCAAAAACAGTTTGCTTTTATTTTTTCGCGTCGCGTGAAGCTGCTGCGCTTTTGGTGACGCATCAACACCAGTAAGAGGTAAGTACCACACGCATAATTATTTTTCAGGCCTGCTTGACGTAGGAATATATCCTTTGGTGTTTTGGTACTGGGTTTGAGTCCCAAACTACAAACTCCACATTCCGCCACATTTTAAAATAGCGTTGCGGTAGAAATACATGGTTTAGTGTTTTGGTACCGGGTTTGAGTCCCAAAGTAAAAAAGAAGTCCACATTCCACCAACATTCCTATTTAAAATACCGTTAAAGTTCACGTTTAATTCGAAGTTGTGATGTCACATTCAAAACGAAGGTTCAAAGAGTAATTTTTTAATGTGTTGGGTTTTGGTACTGGGTTTCAATCCCAACAGATGCGTTAACGATCACGGCTATCATCAATACCGCCGCAAATCACCTTCACTTCGCCTTATTTATTCCTTTGTCCAATCCAATCACGTTTTATTTTCACCAATCACAAATCGTCTTATTTTCTCCAATCATAACATGCCACGTCACTTCCTGCCTTCCTTTTTACACAAGCATTATATTTCTGTGCTCTTTTGTGTTTTCAAGTTTCGTGTTAGTTACTTGACTGCTTCCATTCTCGTTCAAGGTATGATATTTAATTTTTCTTTTGTGAAATCTGCTTGACCACGCACGTCCGCCATCTTGTTTAGTTTTCACAACATCAAATCTCCTCTTCACCACCTGTTGCGTTCGGCATCTTTCGCATGTTGACCCTAACCTCAAATCTCTTCTTCCCTCGACTTCTTGCCTCCGCCATCTTGTTTAGTTCCCATTTTCACCACTACGCCTCCGCCATCTTTGTTTTGGTTCTCCACGTTTACCTCATATTTTTAACCTACACTTCCTGCCTCCGCCATCTTGTTTAATTCCCATTTTTACCACCGCGCCTCACATCTCCTCGTCCCCACCCTTACCTCCGCCATCTTGGATTTAGTTCCCATGCTTACGTCCGTTTAACCTAACAATCTTAACCTCAAATCTCCTTGCCCCACCTCTTGCGTACGCCATGTTTACCACTAACCTCGAAATCTCCTCGTCCTTAGACTTCTTGTCTCCGCCATCTTGTTTAGTTCCCATTTTCGCCACCGCGCCTCACATCTCCTCGTCCACACCATTGCCTTCGCCATCTTGGATTTTGTTCCCATGCTTACGTTCTGTTTTAACCTAAAATCTTAACCTCAAATCTCCTTACCCTCCTCTTGCGTCTGCCATCTTGTTTAGTTCTCACGTTGGCCACCGCATCTCCTTGTCGCTGACCCTCCACCATTTTTAGTTCCCACTATTTTTAACCTCAAAATCTGCTCTTCTAAGCTCGTACTTCCGACATCTTGTTTTAGTTCTCATTCTCACCACCGCGTCTTCTTGCCCCACATCTTGCGTCCGCCATGTTGACCACTAACTTCGAAATCTCCTCGTCCTTAGACTTCTTGTCTCCGCCATCTTGTTTAGTTCCCATTTTCGCCACCGCGTCTCATATCGCTGCATCTCTCTATCCACTCAAGAAAACTACCATCCCACGTTCAAAAACACCTAACCTGCTCTCCCCTTCCTCATATCCTCCCTGATATACCCTTCCTCATCCACCTGCACCAATACCCAACATCCCTTACCTATGTCGTCATCCTATTTCACTCCCCACGTCCAACTCATCCTCTCAACCGACGCACGCGCGCGCCCGCCGCCGAAAATACCCTCCTTCTCCTCCAATCCCTTCGCCTCCGTCGCCGCACACTTTCCAATACTTACACCTCCTCAGTACGTACACCTCCTCAAGACGTACCCTCCTTAGTACTTACACCTACTTAGCACCAGCGCCGCGCTTTTTTTGCCGCCTAGTTCCAAAGTTTGCCGCTACGCCAGCATCGCGATGGTTAAAAGAAAACACAATTTTGGTTCGTAAAGTGTGACAACCAGTGTTATTCCATAGGTCAAACCATCACACCATGCCCATTTAGCTCCTAAGTTTGCCACATCGTGGACATTTCTTATATATTTAATTTTTATCCATCATATTATGTTTGTATTTAATCCATAAATAATAAAAAACATGTATCAGAAAAAATAAATAAAGAAAAAAATATCCCGCTTAGACATGTGGATCGAACGCAATCCTGCCGCTTCAAATTTCCCGCCACTCGAGCGGATTAGAAGCGACACTAGCGCCCCTAGCGGCAGGATTATCGTTAATCCAATTGGCTAAGTCGAGACTATAACTACTTACGTATTTTGGAAAATAATCTTTAAAAATCTGATGTTACATTTACAATCCCTACTCTGTGTGTATTAATGTGTATACAAATATTCTTAAGAAGGTTGTTTTTCTATCTCCTTCATTTTAATTGAGTAAACAGCTACATTACACATTTCGTTATAGATACAAAGGGAATAGCGATAGTCAAATCTTAAGAACTGGACGCTATATCCTGGCCTTAAAATTCCGTCCCCTTTCCATGTAATCGCAAGAAACAAGAGAATGTCGACAGGACCTTTAAGAACGACAGAGTATTAAACAATTCGAACCATTTATAACGTATACCTCGAAATAGCTTATGTCACAAAAAAAGTTATCTGAAATAAATTGTGAGTTTAAACAGATCCACATTTTTTGTAATACGTTTTCGTCCATCACTTAACGTTTACTACTTTTACAAGATTATACAAAATTCCTTCCGATTGAAAAGGAATTTACACGGTATTCCCAGAAAATTCAAGATATTCGTTTTATTTGTGATGTAAATATCTTTAAAATATGGCATTTTAATCAAAATCGTTAGAGCCAATTTTGAGAAAATCGAAAATTTCGAAAAATGATGCATGTAATGGGTAGTTGGGGTGGGGGATTTTTTTGAAAATCTTCGTGTCGCATTGGAAGACACACCAAGTTTGGTATTTATCCGACTTTTCATTTTTGAGATATGCTGTTCACAGACACACAGACAGACACACAAGGACCTTTTACTAAAAGTGATTTTATGTATTTCCGAGTAACGTCGATACCTATCTAATTTTTAAATGAAATGCAATACTTTCTCCGCCTACTATGTTCGTAGTAGAGAAAGTAAAGATATCATTGTGCAGGTAGATACAAACAAATGATGTCCAAATGCGCAAAATCGACTTTCTACTTTGCTATCGATACGATTGCATTTCCAATCTCGTTCGGGAGATTATGAACCAAAAGTCTGTATGTTATTTTGCCTTCCGTTCTGGGGTTATTCTGAACCAGTCGTAAGTATATATCCACGAAATTCCTGATTGGCATTCGGTAGGCCACTTAGCTATCATCTATGGTGAAAGGTTAGTCTATCTGTCAGGCGGGATACGACCGCTTCAGATGTCACTTTTCCATCCAAATGACTGAACCAGAGGGCATAATGTACGTAGCCTTGGGTATCCAAGAAACTTCAGCTAAAAGCATATATTTAGGAAATTTTAAAATATCTTAGGTCTGTCAAATTTTTTTTTCAAAGGAGCAATCCTCCAATTAGGGGCACCCATCTGTGACATAGAGTAAAAATTGACAAAATTTCTAAATATGGATTTGTGTTATTAAACACTGCAAACCTACTTCTTGAATTCTATGTAGCTTTTACGACCTTTTAAAGCATTTATATAACAATTCAGGTGTCTGCCTGTAAGCCTAGATTCCTGTAAAATTGTAATAAAAACGATAAATTTTGTCTACATTGCAGTGAACAAAGCATTCAAGAGAGGCCTCAGGAATCTTTCAAATATTAAATTAGCTGCAGAGGAGCAGAAAAAGGCGAAGGAGGGTCTGTATATGCAATATGTTTTTTAAACAGCATAACTCAGAAACAGTGTTATTTTAGCTTTATCAGTTTTAAACTCTCTTCTCTCGGATTTGCACACGAGTATGTCCGCACATTCTCATTTTCAAATTGTTCCGCTGCACATACGTTTTGTTGTAAATCAATGACAAATTTTTGTTAACATGCATGGTTGTGATGTTATTAAACAATATCTACATTCAGGGAACTCTAGATAATGGACACCTCTTGATGATCCTTTACGTTGGAATATGAACATCCTTGGTATGTTAATGTGTAGGTACTGTCTCCTAAGGGCTCATTATCTCTCTTTGAAATTTGGTTCCCCAGTATCAGGAAGTAGGAAAACCATTTCCAGAAATAGTGACGTTCGGTTACTGTAGCGTGAAAGCAGACACATAACATCATTTAGTTACGATGCCTAAATTCAGTCAAGCATTGAGAAGTAAACTTCACAGCTATTTTATTGAATTTGGTGCCCATGTCTTTTATTGGTTTGAAGTACCTATACTTTTCTCCAATGGAAGGTTGTTATTTTTTTTTCTCCTGCTCGCGCAAAGAGAACGGAGCTTCAAACTCAACACATAGCGACCAGCTCTTAAAAGATTTGACTATCGCTTAAGCCTACTATAGTCCCCTATTTCCATTGTACCTACAAGGAAATAATGTAATAAAACAATTTCTATAAATGTTTATCTCGATTAACACGAAGTAGATAGAAGAATAAGCTTTTGTAAAGATAGTTGAAGATTGGCTAGAGAAAGTCATGTGAATGTACATCAGATATTTTTTTAAAAGTGATTTTGCTATTCAGTTACTTCTCGCGATATCATGGGAAGAGTATGGGATTTCGGGGCCAGCATTTAGTCACTCTCTTTTAAATATCTGATTATGGATACTGTTTGTTCTAAACTCCTTGTAAGTACTGTCGGGTGCAAAAAAGACTTGCCTATATGAGGAATCGCGATTTAAGTTGGCAATCAATAATTAACACGCCTCTGCCGTGCCATCCATCCCTCATTCGGTTACAAAGAATGCCGAACCAATACGAGCCGGGCTCATTCAGGGAAACATAAGATTTTTTTAACGTGAAAATTCTTCACGACTGAAGTTTTCAAAATTACACTTCATTACCATAATACCTCTGAGTCATTGATAGTGTTGTTCTACGGTCTGTCCACTGTGCAGATATTAAAGAAAATACCCTCAGCATTTGTAGGAATAACAGAATGGTGCACAAATAGCTTCAGAATTTCAGAATGATAGTTTTCATGCTTGCTAATAGTAAAATAAAGTTACCCACTGCAAGACAGATTTTGAAGAACTTAACTATGTTGATGCATTTTGGTGCAGTTTTGCAACTTAACAAGTTACAACTGTCTTGCTTCTTGCTCGCTCGAGCATGCTTCGGTTGGCCATTGCACCCTTGCAACATCATCTGCGATACTAAAGACTAGCTAGGTATACGTGATCCTTGATACCAACCATGTTGCTATGGTAATATTCGGCTAATTCCGTATTTTTCCGAGTCGCTGATCCTCTTAAAAGCAAGGCATTGTGAATTTATAAAAAAATGCAGAACATTCCCAAAATTTCAGAAATTCCTCCCGGACGTCGGACAGAATTTTCCGGGCGCTGGTAATCCTAACCTTACCGAGCGGGATGGCTGAGGCGGATACGTCTGTGCCGGCATTCGGCAGGTCGTGGGCTCGATTCCCGTGGCCGACCTATCTGACCCATGGTTTTTTCGGGGGTTTTCTCCTGTCGCCAGACGAATGCTGGGAAGTATTCTCACATCCTCCGAATTTCCTGTCCCTCCATTTCATCCAAATTCTCATTTCACTTCAACTTTTATCCGTTGCTCTCCTTTAGGGTTGGATGTGTTGGCGATGGTGTTTCGGTGCAGTGTAGCAGGGGAAAAGGATGCTCTTTGTGATTCTTCGTCCCTCGACTTTCGCCTGGCTGCCGGGTGTATCCGAACCCCCTTTACGGGCGCTGGACCACTCTGTGCGGGGTGGAGTCCCCGGTCTGCCTGTCCGTCAGCCGGGGAGTCTGTATCTGGAAACCTAGCGACCCGGCTGTGCCATCACTCCTGGTTCTGGCCGACCGCTGTCTCCTCTCGCCTCATCCTTCCTCCCGGAGACGTCCCCTAGTGGGGCGTATATCCCCTTTGTGGATCAGTGCCGAGTACCCTCCGTAGTCAATCCAATCCAACCCAACCCTAACCTTAGGTCCTTTGGAGTTCACCGAAGTTCACCAGAGGAGTTGAATGTTTTACCTGGTCCAAGGCCAGGAAATCCTAATTGTAGTCTCTATACTCCAAACTTGGGGTATACTAGTTAATTCTTTTGGCTTGCACCAGAGATGGCGAAAACGGCCCGTGAGGCATTTGGACCCTCAGCAACACTCCGTCTCTGGTCCATTTGTTTTTCACGTGCTGCGGAGTCTGTAACATTGCATACACTTTTGGTGTTCGTCACTCCTGGCCTACATGGTCTATTTTAAATTGCACAAATATTGCAAGATATGATCGGAGTATATGTCTCGTGTTCATGACCAACGGCTCCTTTTCCCTGGGGGCAATTGCTTGTTTTATGCCTTTATTCAGCGACCTAGGCTATTAGTTTATAAATCCATGCTCTTCCACCGAAAAAGGTAGAGGTGAGGGTACGGGCGGTCCGGGGCAGAGCACCGTAACGGTCTTTTTGCTTCTACCGTGTCCCCTGGGAGGGATGAGGGGAGAGACTTGAAGAGCGACCAGTTCCGGATGACGACGGGCCTGCTTGGACGGGGTCCCTATTGTTTGCAAATGGAACGCATCCGCCACCGCCGGGCCCATCCACAAGCTTCCAGAACCCCGACGGCCCACCCTGGTGGGGCCCACTCAGAGGCGGGACCTAACTGAGCAATCCCGCAACGATGCCAGGGAAGAAACCCCTACAAGGCGCACACCGTCACCTGATCTTACAACCCTGAAACAGATGAAAATGAAGGAGATGATGTGTACAAGAAATGAGAGAGGAAAGCCGTGGAGAAGAGGAACCATCACAAAATTCGCCTACCGATCCGGGGATACCACGAAAACCCCATGGGTCAGAGTGAACGGTCACCGGGGATCGAACCTGGAACCTTAGGAATACGATTCACACACGATACCCCGGCGCCACCTTGCTCCGTCCTTCCACCGAAAGTCTTAGAGGCATACTTTGTGCCTAAACCTGCCTGTTTTATGCGTTCGTGCCATATTTCTTTATATATGTTTGAAACCGACTTTTATAGTCAATTTCTCCCGTTTTTTGCCCCACAATTATCATACTTGAATTCTTTTAAATGTATGAAATCATATGAATTTTCAAAAAGCGGCTATACTTCTGAAATACAAGCTGCTCTAAAATAGCAGCCACATCTCCTAAGCATTTTATAACTTTGAAAACGCTTAATTTGCATTTCACTGAAGTATATAATTATACTTTGTGTGTTTTTTTACGGTGGTAAAAGTGCATGGAAAATGTTTTAAGATGTTTTAATGTTTGCATGTTATTTGACCTATTTTATCTCTTTATCTGGGAATTCATTGAGTTTTACAGGCACTTATTAGGTCCTATTCGAATTGTAATGCCAATTTCTGTGAATTTAGAATTTATCCTCTTGTCTGTTTTATATACTTTATCAATAAATCATCGCTTTATTCAATCATAGTAATTTCGTATTTGGCAGATTTACTACCGCAAAAGCTACTACAGAAAGGAGTACAACGCTGTTTGACAGATAGCAGCAGGATGAATGGTAACTTTTTGCTCTAAATCATTGCTCACTACTAGTAGATGACATTTTCATTCCTGAATGTTTGCATATACTGCCACTAGGGTCGCTCGATCATAAGACTACGAATTACAATAGTCATACTTTGGTGTTCTGTGTACATAAGGTATACTTTGCCCATTGTGATTGTTATATGCATGTGTAACCTTACCAAGAAATCTCCAGTATATTTGTGTTGGTTTAGGATTACTTCTCTTGTTAAGACAAAATTCCTTCGAAAGTTCTTTGTGGTAAGTCATTGTGACATTTAGAGGTTAAGGTACCTTGTAAATCTTTATGCTCGCAGTTGTAAACACTGAGGGATTAATAATGAATTGTGCGTGGAATATGAAAGTTATAAAGCCTTCAGTCTATATCGGTGTTATTTTAGCACTATTAACGTATTCGAAAATTCTGAGGGTAGTGATATATAATGAACCCAATATTAAGTGGCACTAAGATGTTTAAACTTCTAAACTAATTGAAACACAACATACAGCAATAAAAATGTACATTTACTGAACTTCTTGTATAGTACTGACTGAAGAGCTGAACCAATCAATCCTTCATTGATTGGAAGAAAAGGACATTTTGCTCTAGTTGTAGCCCGCACAGCGATCCCACTGTCCCGCACAGCGATGACGACGATGTCGTATATTTCCAACAGATGTCACTCTATGCAAAACACTAGCTCAGCAGATGTCACTCTATGTCACAAGCTTGACTAACACAATACTGCCAACATATGAATAATTGATGCCACCAAAGCGCCACAACTTCGACCACAGAGCGTAGCCGAGGGATATTATATAACCTTAGGTTTATGAATTCACGGAAGATTACGTTTAGGTTACGTTTTTTTTATTCATATAACCTTACGTTTCTGAGTTCACGGAAGTTTAGGTTACTTTTCTTTTAATATAAGCTTAGGCTTCTGATATACTTTTATAGGTTAAGTTAGGTTTAGTTTTTTTTTATAAGCTTGTTTTAATTAGTTACCAGTGGTAACATCAAAGCACGCGAGCGAAGCGAGCGTGCGTTCCTAAGCTTACGCTTCTGGTTCACGGGAGGTTAGGTTAGGTTTAGTTTTTTTTTATATAAGCTTGTTTGAATTAGTTATCAGTGGTTACATGAAACCGCGTTCCTAACTTTACGTTTCTGGTTCACGATAGGTTAGGGTTATTTTTATGTAAGCTTGCGTTAACTATCTACCACTGTTACGGTAAAGCAACTTCTTTATTACACTGTTATTACAATCGAAATAACGTCTTAATAAAATATAATTTGACAAAAACTATTACAAACTTAAAACTTTGGTGCATATTCTTTTGCTGCTTTCAATTAGTGCACGGTGCAGTCTTTGAATGCGTTACGTTTTCTCAGCGGGAATAACACACGAAGAAAAAACACTACTAACAACTGCGCATCGCATTTCTGGTGGATTTTCATTTATGTTGGCAGTTCCCACTATACCTCTTCTTCAACGAAAAAATGGCTATGTTTGTTTTGTTTCGTACGCGATTCACCTATATAAGTAAAACACCATCGAAGGGTGGGTAGGTGGGCACAAGCTATTACATCTACTTCTAAACTCACTCACAAGGTAAATTATTCACTTTTCTTTGGCTAATTTAAGCCAGTTCGACAAGCCATAACTATAGCAACTTTGCCGAAGAAAAAATAAGACCTGCTGCTGTTAGTACACGAATTACTATGCACCATTTCTGTCTCATTTCATTGTCTTCTGGAAAAATGTGAAATGACAAGCCACATTCTTTCTCCTGCTTTGAGTTGCAATAAGTTACATAGCAATAAACCACTTTATGAAATGTACAGGCATGGAGTTTTTTGACATTTGGATTGCATTGCAAGGTATGTGGAGTTGCAAAATAATTCGCAAATACCTTGTTTTTCTTAAATTGAAAAAAACGTCCTTGTCGACTGCCATGTGAGAGCGGACATGTTGTAAGTGTTGTACTACCCGGTTAAGGAATGATGTCCGTAATTCTTTTTTTGAAGACTTTATGCTATATAGGGTTGACAAACAACTTCAAAAAAACATTGATTATAAACTGTTATTGTGGAATAGTAATATTCGTTTTGGAATAGTTTTAAAGTGTTTACTGGCCTGTGTAGATCACCTGTTTGCCTAGTGTTAAGACCGTGCAAATGTAAAGTTATCATAATTATTTGCAAGCTGATTTAATATTCTCTCCAGCACAGGTGAGAATTTTAAATGTCCTACAGCAAGGGTGTGAAAAACGCCTTCCTTCCATGAGTTACCAAATATGCAACATGCACTGCATCACTCTGTAAAAATCAAATGAACTGTGGCAGAGAGGGAACGGTGCCTATGAGTCAAAATCACTCGTGAATCCCGTTTTTGCCACCTCTGCCCCACAAGAATGACAAGGCTCAACACCACAAAGGATTCACACAGCTCTTTTTGTAGCATAGACTCTTTCTAACTGTGTACAGAATTATCCCATAAGAATATTCCATATCACAGAGGGAGTGGAAGTAAGCAAGATATGTTGAACTCAAGGCATTTTCATTGAGAATGTTGAGATTTTTTTCTTGCTGGTGGTGTTTCCTCAATACTCAGTGCATTTTATATTATTTACTTGATAGATACATGACATCAACATTTGTAAAAAGAAATATGCACCTCTGCAGTGGGATTTAGTCTTATGACAAGTTTTCAAGCATTGTATCATAAACCCTAAGGTTGCCGAAAGTGACACATTTGGTTTAGCGTTGGCTCTCTGTGCCTCAGGCTATGTGTTTGATCCCAGGTCAAAACAATGGCACTTAAGTGTGACAGTTTCATATAAGTAGTTACACGTATACTGGAATGTTAAAGACTTCTTGGTAGACAAAATTCAGGCACACATACAATGCTGATATGATCCAGTGTTGTGAAGCACTGGACTCGTATGGTAAACGACACATGCCGATATGCGGATTTTTGTTGCCAGTTCTCTGGCTATTGCTAGTGAACACCTTGATGACACATGTATTTTAGGCGGAAATAAAACCATTTATTTAGTAATGTAATTTCATTAAACAAAAACAATGCTGTAAATTTAAATGTGACGTGTGGGGGGCAGCCTGGAACCCCCTTAGTCCCTCTCTGGACCTGCCTCTGCCATCATGTGAGAAGACCCTGGCAGTTGACAGCTCATTAGCTCCTAATCATAACAATGGCTGTATCCAAATTTGTCCCTCCAGTTTTTACTCTGAACATAACCTATTGAATGAATAATGTACATATTAGTTCTTAATGTACTCGTCCACGATGCCAGTTTTATGGCATGCCACTTTTCTTTCGGGCCACAATTGTGACACTTTCTGTTTACACTCAGCACGCAAAGTTGCACGATTTTGTGTTGCGCCACTAGAAATGTGGCATCTTCCACAAAAATGTTGCACGACCATTCACACGATGCTATATTTGTGGCGGAAATTTTTGTGCATGCCATTTTCTAGTCAGCTGTGTTCTTCGTGTGGCGAATATGTCATCTGAAATGAAGTTTTGTCCGCAGCGTGTTTGTCTCTTATTTTACTTCGTCAACATAGACAAAAACGTAAAGGGTGGCAAGAAAATGTTGGGTAAGAGAGTGAATTCTAATTTGCCAATATTATGGGGTTGTAAGCAACCTGCTGTAAGACTTCTATGAGGGAGATAAAAATTTCTTTAAGAATTTCCTTCACATATCACCGGTTGATTTTAATTATTTGCTTAGAAAAAAAGTGCACCTATAATACAAAAGCAAGACACGATAATGAGAAAGTCAATACCACCAACAGAACGTCTTGTGTTTGCACTGAAATTTCTAGCCACAGGTAATTCGGCTTGAAGTAATGGAGCATCAACGTTACCGAGTTTAATATATAACACATTCTGCTGTCATTATTTATAACTATATAATCAATGTGATTTTTTTAGGCAGCAGCTATCAGTCACAGATGTATTTATTTCGAGTACTTGGCACAACGAGAACTATGACTTTGTGCTGTTGCAAAGAACTGTAAGTATAAATCCCCAAACTGCAGCAAAAAACGTTAGGAATTCAAGAAGTATTTTTTGCCCTGAAGGAGAGGTTCCATGGCAGTATCGTTATATTTAAAGTGAGTGTGTTGGTAGTTACCAAAGAATCTACTGCATCATTATTGGTGCTGGTGTGGTAAAAGAAACTGGAGTGCATCGTAAAATTCCCATTTTGTTTTATACTTGTCTTTTGCACCACTTCCAGATTTCCCTGCCTTCATTTTGTTCCTTTCTTTGGTGAACTTTTTTCTCAACCTGTGGATGTTTACTTTAATTTCCTCTATTGGCATATTGAAATCTACTCCTATATCATGTAATGCATTTTGTCGCTTTTGTTTATTTCTGTAGTCCGCAGTGTCTACTCTCCACAAGCAATCTTTGGTCTCAATCAGTTCAGTTAACTTCTTTGTCATTTCCCTCGTTCATTTATTGTTATGGACATTATTAGCTATGAAGAAATAAATTGTCACCATACTACAATAAATTGTTTATATTGTTAACGAAATAAAATGCACGTATGTATCTTAATTCTGTATTTAGTGTAACACAAATTATTATCTTTGTACCTACCTCTCAAACAGCTATTTACTATCACAGCAGATGACATAACAAAGTTGCACAGAATATGCCACAAAAATTTTCTAAACTGTTCAAGCCACTTTCAGATGGCGCAACTTTGTATTTTTCGCTGCATACACAAAGCAACTTTCTAAGTTGAACGCCACTTAGAAGTTGCACTGAATTTGAGTTGCTCATGCAATTTTCCTACTTGCTTGGCAGTTTACACGGTGAAACTCCACTTTTCTTGCGCAGTTCAAAGTTGCAAGCCATTTAAGTCGCATTATGGACGAGTACCTTTATACAGGGTGGATCGTTTAAGTTGAGACTGTACAATATTTCCAAAACTAAGCTTGTAGAAAGAAATGTCTTTAATAAAGTTTGCTTGATATTATGGGGAAAAGTAAATGCCATTAGTCATGTTTTATTTGGGGAACGTTGTGATGGACCCTAATTGTAGGTTCCCATTTAAAAATTAATATTTCTAAATGGGAACCTGTAAATTGGAAATGGTAAATTTTATACATTGCAACTTTATACTGTAGTATACCATGTGAATGAATAAATAAATGGTTCCCAAACCATTAGTTTATTTAAAATGTGTTCAATTTTCATTTTGAACAGTTCTGGCGGAGCCAATTGCAGTCGGTGTTTCCATATAGTCCTTCGATCAAGAAATGTTCTACAAGTGCGAACTGAAGGACTGGATAAATGCTACACAAATCAGGATGCAGCACAAGCCAGATGACCTGATGAAAATGACCGATCCAAAGAAATACTGCTTTACAGTGAGTGTATATGTATTTACTACAAAGTTCAACATTTAATATCTTCATTATACTGCAGAAGCATAATGCTGATGTGCATAGTGTGGTTATTGAATTAGTAATATTCCAATATAGATTTTATTAATTCAATCCATTATTTAAGAAATGGTGTGTATTGGTGAACAGATTTATTAAGAACTTCCTGCTAGTCATCATGGCAACATAATTTAAAAGAGAGTGTAAAGGACTGGTTAACAATAACCTGAGAACAGGAAGCAAGAGAACATAGCATTTTAATTCATAATACCCTGGTTACAGGAACTGGAATACATATCAATAGCAAAGTGGGAAGTCAATTAGGATAAGCTTTGATATTAGATTATGGCCGGTATCACTATACACATGTAATAAAGAACAAACTACATGGTGCTTTTGTTATTTTCATGAATATATGGCATATTTTGTCACTTTTGTTCCATATTACTGACTATCAGAAGTCGCATCGCATGCATCTCACCCATGACATGTTGGTTGTCTTTCTGCTGCCAACATTTGAAATCCCAACATAGCTGAAAACATGATTGAGGACCTTAAGCTGCAAGGCATAGCCAAGGGATTGAGGGCCCTCTGCCTCAAAGTGCAGCCGAGGGATGTCTTTTAGGAGAGGAGTGAAGCAGTTGCAGACAAAGGCCGCAACTGCAAAATGACAACAGGGCATAGCCGAGGGATCTGCGCATCTAAAACTCGAATGATTCACATTGGAAGCAATTCTTTTTTCTAAAAGTCGCCAGAAGCCGCCAAAAATGATTATATAAGAACAGTCACGTAATAGGGTGGGTGGGCAGGCATTACATTACCGCCAGAGTAACATCTATTACACCAAAACCTTCCTTATTACCAAGGACTGCTCTGGATGGCAAAAATCTCCGATTTTGTAAGTTAAAAGCTTCTATTTTCACCATAATCCAAAATCGAAGTAGTAACATCAGTTGGGGTGTCTTCACTTGTAGCTGATCAATGATATTATTTCACATGCTTCCAATTCAGTCAAAGTAATGGAGATAAGCTGTCATCAAAATTCAGTAGTAAACATTTTGTAAATGCAGATCCATTACTATTTCCGATACCACCACCAAGCGTTATTCCTTTATTAATAGCATACATTGAATTCTTTGTTAATTTCTACCGGTTTTTGTTGTTTGTATTTTTTTTCTATTTGTTTATTCAAGCAATAGCCAGTTTAGACTACAAATGACACTTTCACTAGAAGAACCAATGCTCGATGGATCTGAGGTAGTCAAGATGCACATTTGCTCGAAATTCTTCTATTTTCATGTATCCAGTTTGTGACTGGAGAGAGCTCTAATGGCTGTTTAATGTCACACCCACCTTAAATAATTTCTACAGAGAGGAGTCTAATATGCCATCCCTGGGAGTCAAAACAAGAAATTTAAAACTTCACCAAGTCTTGTTTCTTGTTCACAAGGCAGAGGAAAGCTTCCTGTTAATTTTCAATGCTCATTACAATACACACATTTTACCTTTTTTGTTTTCATTCGGGTTTCCATTCTCAGTTATTGTGAATATTTGATGTTTGTAATGAGCAGTCTCCTTCTGTGTAACTGAAAAGTAAAGTAAACAAGATACCATAGAAAGAACATTATAGAAAGCTTGAATTCTTGATTTTACCAAAGATAACTGAATTTATGGAGTCAAGAAACATCTAAATCAGTTTTTTTTTTTAAAAAAAAATTGAGCTGTTGGCACTGTCCATGATAAGGGGCATCACCCTAAAGTAAGAAAAGAGCAAATATAATACTTGTGTTAGGTAGCAGTAGTGATAAGTAAATTTCTTTTTGACATAGCGAATGACTGTCCAAGCAGTGTTTCTTTTCCAACACACAGGTTGCTGATAATGCTATTTACTCTCGCTGCCCATAAACTGCTCTTTATCAACTAATTGTTGTGAACTGCTAGCTAATGATGCTTACATGGCTGGCTGCCAATTAACTTCTGGCATGAACTATCTCATTGTACTGTCCTCCTGAACTACCTTATTTCCACAATACGCTGGCCTTTTTATGCCTGACTGGCTGTCTGTCTGCTGTTGACTTTTGCAACACAATGTAATGAATGAAGTTCAAGCTACTCATGCCATCAATCTTTCCCTCTAGCTACATATGTGGAAGTGTTGCAAACCTAAACCAGCAACACTTAATGTAGCTACAGTACTTATTCTTACTCTCCTTAGTTCCTAGCCTCAAATTGGTAAATGACCAAATGAATGTACTTGCTACAATGGTGCATAGGGCTGCTTTAAAATTACAGATTGAATAGCGATTGTTGGATGTCATTATGCTGTCTTGTGTCAGGAACTTATAAAGTTCATTAAGTTGGATAATTTTCATAGGGAACACCTATGGCTCCAAAATCAAAACTACGAAAATAATAAAGCAAAAGACATGATAAACTTCATAACTTTTTTCAACAAGTTTTCCAGCAAGCTATTTAAGGTTGGTTTGAACATAATGTGCTGTCTCTGAGCACAATCAATTGAATTCCTTTCCTTAGAAAAATGTTAGGTATTTATTTTTTTAAGAATGCAAATATCTTGGTGGTACAGCAGGAGAATTTTTATTTATTGCATAATACCTCTCAGCAGGAGAGTGAATTCCTTGTTGCTCAGGGCTCAAAACTTCACTCATGACAACTGTGAAAGAACTGTTAAAAGTCATAGAAAGGGCAACTTTCTTTCCTTGACAGGTATCCTTTTACAGTGTAGAGATTTCAGTAGTTTTAGCACATTAAAATAACCTGAAAAATTGTTGAGTCGATTTATGACACTAACTTCACCTGCTTAAATTCAATTTTGTAACAGGTTCCAGAAGCAATTGCTTCCATCTTCAGCCTTGATCTGACTGGCAACACTGGAGACATGATTACTGATGTTGGTTTGCAGAGGTAGTGTCATCTAGTTTCCTTGTGATGAAACTCTGAGGTTATTCAAGGGTGGGACGTTCAAAACTCCTCACATGTGCTTTCCTATTTATGATGTGGATGTCTTTCGAAACTTTTAGTTAGATAGAAATGCTGACCTTCCTCAATAATGTCACTTTTGGATTGATGTCATGGTTGGCAGTCCAAAACTGGTTTGCTACAGCACACTTTTCTATTTGTTTACTGGTAATGCAACTGAAATGTTCTTTCCTTTTGGTTTTAATGTTTTTTTACCTGCATACACCAGGTTGCACTTTTCACAGTTGGTTAAGTAATTGCCTGCTTTTTGTTATAGTGGTATTCAGTCTTTCAGAGGAGAAGCAAGCAGATTGTGAGTGGTATACTTGTTCTGTGAAGCCAAAGGTATGCTGTATTTCTTGAAAATTTAGTTGAAGCTGTAGTTAATACTAGGATGATAGGTGAACTTTACAAATTTTTGACATCATTCTTGTATATAGAGGGTAATGTTGTTTCTGATGTTTTTCTTATTTCTAAAATTTTGCAACCTTATAATGCACTATGCTTGTTTAAAACCATTGTGTTGTGCTATAGAAAGGATGTGGTTGTATTCCTGCAGATATTCTTCTTTGTTGAGAGATAAGGTGTATGTAGGTAAAACAAAAAGAAACATTGAAACCAGAAGGAAAGAACATTTCCGTTGTATTACCAATAAACAAATAGAAAAATTCACTGTAGCAAACCATTTTTGGTCTGCCAACTGTGACATCAATTGAGAGTGACATTATTGAGGAACGTCAATTTGTCTGCTAAATTAAAAGTTTGAGAAAACATTCACATCATAAAAAGGAAAGAACATGCAGTGCATTTTGAAATTCTGCCCTCAGCAGTTTCATCACAAAGATACCAGATGACTCTACCTTGCAACCAACACCAGTAATCATGTCTCCAATGTTGCCAGTCAGACCAATGCTGAAGACAGAAGCAATTGCTTTTGAAACATGTCCTGAAATCAAATTTAAATAAGTGAAGTTAGTGTCACAAACCGACTCGACAATCTTTCAGGTTATTGTTTCACGTCAGTGAAACTTCACAATTAACATTAAAAATATTTGGAACAGCATTTCTTTTTAGCAACTTCCTTCCATCTGCACTGTTCTGTTTGAATTGTGACTCTTAAAAATGATGCTTAAAGAAAACAATACAAGTCATTTGTGTGAACATTACACATAATGGACATGTTTGTTTAGCAAGATGTTGAGTAAAGTATTATAATATGTACATCAACTAAGCTTGCATAACTTTGAAAGTACTGTAAGCTGCCATTTGTCACACCTGCAATTTTGCAGCATCTGGGCTCGTCTCTTGGGAATCATAAGACTTTAATCTCATCATACCATTTATTCTTACAATTTGGTGCCACACAATGTGCCATTTTACCTTGAAATTTATCATTGGGTATGCCTACTCCAACTTGACGTAAACCAATATGGCTGTCACCATTAAGAATTGTAGAAAGATTTCTTGACCTTCCTTATGCAGATGTTGGTGAAAATATGGAGATGGTGCTGAAGTTTATTTGAGGTAACTTTCTGTAGCATCAGCCATTTCCGAGATATCCGTTATTATTGGTTTGAATTTTTCAATACTTCCTTGTTTTCTTAAAGTACTGTTGCTGTTCAGTTGTTATTTGCAATGCCATGGAAAGAGATTAGAATTTCAAGGCCAGCATATACCAGCTTTTAAACATCTGACTATCAGTTCACCTTCCTCTATCCCCCTTGTACCTACAACAAAATGTGTAATGTGACAATTTCTGCAAAGGTTTAACTTGGTTGATATTAAGTGGATAGAAAAATAAGCCTTTGTAAGAATATTCTGTAGAAGATACTTAAAAATATACAACAGCGGGGAGAGAAAGTCATATAAATGTAATACATAAGGTTTTTTTTTTTTTTTTACATTGGTAGAACATTCTTGCTCCAAATGCAACCCAAAGGAGCACCAAAGATTTTCACAAATTAAGTAGCTGTATGTCTGTAAACAAATGGTGGTGCTCAGGTGAGTTGCAGCCCAAGAACACGAAGATTTGTTTTACCTCTCCTCCTTATCAGACCACGATAAATTTTCCTGGTTGGAATACTTTAGTTAAATGTATCAATATTCAATATTCTATAGGTGAATAAATTAACTTATGAGGCATGCTACTTTTTTCAGAAACAAAAGACTTGCGAGGTGAAGATATCCAGCGTGTATACTGCCCAATCAGTGGTCGCTTCACATTTGTTTACAATGTCAATGATGGCTCTGAAAGCAAGATAGAGTGTCCAAATCCTGTATCAGAATTGGACATCTGTCCTTCTGGCTCTGGATTAAATCTTCGTATTCGATGTTGCTCCTTTGAAGATCATGGTAAGGTGTATTTTACTCATTATCATTATTTTATTTTCAGGACGTTTGTTATTTAATATTGATATGCCCTTGCAAAACTAAGATATGTAATTTTCTCTTTTGTATATCAGGTAATATAGCAGCAAAATCTAATTTTCCTTTCTCTGTGCTGACTCTTACCACTGGAGATATGATAAAATATCTTATAAACATTAAACCTTCTTTTCTGATTCAAGTATCCTGGTAAACCTTCAAGGCAATCTGAAGTATTAAAGGTGGTATATTGCTCAATGACTTGCAAACTTAAAATACTTTGCATTTCTGAGCTTTATGATTAAGCACTATTTGTGTTAAATTGTACTTTTTTTTAGTGGTTCTTTCACATTAGCCATGTGGGTGTGTAGGTACTAAGATGGAAAGTTGAATCATTTGAAAAATTCAATGCCATGGCCAAGTCCTGAACCATGGATCTTACTACTCAAAGTGGCAAGATACCCACATAAGCATTCTACTTCGAATTCCAGGCTTAATATTATGTTTAATTAGTGCTTTTGATAAATACTCTTCCATACTAGCCATGTGTAGGCACTAAGATGGAAAATGGTATCAGACTTACAAAATTCCATGCCATAGCTGAGATTCAAACTATGAATTTTTGGCTCTCTGTGCCGAAGCTCTTATCACTTGATTCACATAGGGTCACTCCAAAAGTTTTGAGAATGGATGCAATAAAATATTTAAAATTTAGATCTGATCATTGCGTCTTTACAAAATATTCTCCATTGCTTTCTTTACATGCTTTCAAACCATTTTTCAAATGCTGGGCAGCACTCTTCTTTGGAGAGAGTGCAAATACATTCTTTGTAAGCAGCTACTGCGGCTTCAGGCGACTCAAATCGTTGACCTCAAACTTTTTCTTTCATTTTGGGGAATAGAAAAATGTCGCATGGGGTCAGATCTGGAGAATGGGACAAATATCTGACTCCTGACTGCTGCAGAAATTGGGTTGTTTCTTGTGCAGTGTGGGTAGAGGCATTGTCATGGTGCAACAACATTCCATGCAGACCAGCATTAGGACATGTTTTTCTCTGTTCATTGAACACTTGTGGCAGACATTTTGTGGTGTACCATCTGGCAGTAACAGTCTTTTGTCCCTCAAGCGGAATCGTCACAATGTGGCCACTTGCTGAGAAGAAGGAACAGATCGTCATCTTGCCAACACTTCTCATTCGCTTATTTTTTTGTTGGGGTATCTTCCCCGGGGAAAACTCAGACCAATGACTGTCATTTAGTTTCTGGATCATACTGGTAAATCCAGCCTTCATCACATGTTACAACGTTAAATATGTTTTTGGATCTTCCTCCATTGCATCTTTCAAGCATTTCCTGGCACCATTTTCTGCTCATTTGTGAGGTGGTGGGGGTTCCAGCGATTGCAGAGCTTCCTGACGTCAAGTTTTTCTTTCAGGATTGTTCTCACTGCTGCAGATTTTCACCACATTCTCATCCATTGTTGCTAAAGCTGGCCGTTCTGCTCGGTCTTCATCTTTGAGGGAAATCCCTTACTCTTCTAAACTCTGCATACCATCAATAAATGGTGGATTGCGAAGGGCAAAGATCCCCAAATACATGCTGCAGTCTTTCAAAGCATTCTTCCTCCCCTAGATGGACTTAAGTCATATAAAATCATAGCACGGAAATGCTGTCGCTTGATATCCATCCTAGCACATGGCGTAGCTTCACCTGCTATACATACATACACAGTGCTGACAATGCACATTGTTGGAGCATTCCCAGACTTGCACATGTTGCTATCTGAACTTTAACCTGAAGTTAGGAACAACTGCTTTGGCTTTCCACTACTCATTGTTGCCCATTCTCAAAACTCTTGGAGTGACCCTTGTATCATGCTGGGATACCCATACACACATTAAACCTTCTCATTTGATGCAAATAACCTTGTAAGCCTTCAAGGCAGTCTCAAAATATTAGAGATATCATAGCCCAAAACGAAACGGCACAGATGGTAGAGTAATTAATACACATGTGTTTCACTGCTTCATCGGCTTGTAGACATAGAAGGCTAATGGGTTCCATGTGGTATAATCCCATTGTCTTCAGTGTTTTCTGATTTGTTTTGTCCAGTTGTGAAGCTTATAACTCTTCTGAGTCAGGGTTTATTAAGCTTAGTAAGTAAATTACTCAATTTTTCTCTAGGTTTATTTATTAATCACTTAAAAGGTAGTTTTTGGGCATGGTTTTCCATTACTTTGGATTGCTTTCTGAACCCAAAGTCTGTTTTTCACATTTAGCATGCTTTTCCAAGGCGGGATCTGGTCCTATAAAAGGGAGAGATGCTCCCTTCTTTGCTAAGGAGTCAGCCTTTTCATTTCACGTTATACCTGCGCATCCTGATACACACCACAATTCTTCTGTATTGTGGGTGGAAAGATTTGATAAATGTTGATAACATTCCCACAGTAATTGGAATTTAAAGTGATGGGAACTATGGGCTTTTAGTACAGCCTGGCTGTCAGAGTTTATAAGGATATATTTTCCTACAATTCTCTTTTCCCAGCATACGCATGCACTTTTAAGTGTAGCGAGTATCTCTGCCTGAAAGACAGAAGGGAATCTTCCTAGGCTTGTGATATAGCATTTGCCCATTGATTTGTGATAAATACCAGCACCAGTTTTCCCATTTATGCGTGAAACATTAGTATGTATTACCAAATTGTTCTTATGCCTTAGATGAGATTTTTATTCAATGTTTCAATCAACCATACTTGCTTTGAAGGGTTGGAAAACTGAAATTACTTCTGACATGAAATCAGATTTCATTAATAATACACAATCTTCCATTTTGTGGAGGATGGAGGGGTGGCCTGTTTAACAGCAGTTCTCTCTCCACATTTCTACCTGGATGATTCTGTATGCTGCTAGTCTAGCCCAGCTTGGATGCATGATTCCAGCAGGGTAAGACCTAGTAAAGTTCCCAAAATAAAAGAGGGTGTTCTTTTAAAACATCCAGATTACCTGAACTAGCCAACCTCTGGAGACTATTTATTTTTTCTTTTGTTTTAGTTTGTAGAGTCTTTGGTCACCGTACCAATGCTCCGTAAGTGATTTGTGGTTTTACCACAACTTCATAGAGCCACCGGTACATGTTAGGCTTCAGACCCTAGTTTTTACAGTGGTTATACTTTGCACAGAGGTGAAACTGGGTCAGAGTTTAGTATAAACATTCCAACTTTAAAACCTTACACATATCAGTAATACTCAGAAATTATCTTGCAGAATTGAGATGTAACTAGAATTGTGTGGATTTAAATTCTCTTATCAGAAGGTTTTCCAGGTGATCTCTTGGTGTTGAGTGCAGAAACAGGAAATGTGAGTAGCTACACTAGAAGCTACACCACCCAAACATTCTTAAAGTAGAAAAATGTATTCTGCTGCTGAGAGAGTAAATTCTGAAAGTGAATAATAATTTGGATAATTTCCAAATACTTTCATGGGCATAGTAACATATTAGTGGCAGAGGAAGCATGATTTGCAACATACAGTGTTTAGGATTTATAAAACAGTTCTATTTTCACAGATGAGAATATAATGAGTTGTTCTTCCACATATGCATGTGTAGGCTAAAGTTGGAAAAGTAGAATCAGATGATTTTCATTGATTGACCTAATAATGGTTAACATGAAGATTGGGACTTCAAAGTGCTTACAAGATTCTAAGTCGCCATTGGTATATGTTATCTGAAAATAAATTTGAGAAAGCCATGTTGTTTACCAGTAAAAATGTGAGTTGCTTGTGGAATTTAATGTTGTGTCGGCATGCCATGGTAACTCATTTGGTTACAGCAACAGCATAGAAAGGCGAAGATCCGTGATTGAAATCCAGGCTATGGCACTGAATTTTTCAGTCTGATTCTACCTTTCCAATTCATGTTTTTTCCCCATGTAAAGTGTTAATTAGTGTCTCACTTGAACATATATTTTGCTTTACAATGTACTTTTGACACAGACATCTGTGTAGATGTATTTAACACAAAAATTTCATACACACTTCCCCTTCCTCCGAGCAAGAACATTACTATTTACATCAGTCATCTGACATGGTAGGCAGTGTGGCACATACTTCAGTGGGCTATGTTGCCAAATATGGCATTGTAAATTATTTAGTTGTGTCCATGCTTGGAGATGGACCAAAGGCAATGAAGAATTTTGCACCCTTTTCAATGTACCTTCTATGGGAGGGGTTAAGAGGAGCTATAGTGACCCCTCTGTTAATTATAGAAATTATATACAAATGGTGTTGCTTTGGTAAAGTCAAAATCAAAATTTTTATTTCTGTTTTATTTACTTAAACCAGATGACATCTATTTGTTCACCGTCAATGAGTGAATTTATCATAGTGGTGGACTATATGTCAAAAGATATTCCACTAACTTGAAAAAAAAAGAAAAGAAAGAAAGAAATAGACCGAATCAAATATGCTTGACATTTATAGTTAAATAACTTGTGAATAAGAATTAAGCTTTCAAATGATGAGTATCATTAACCTACATTAAAACTTAGTGAACTGCTTAAACGTAACATTGTGTTTGAAAGGTATCTGTATTTAATAAACCATAAGTTTTCTCTAAATTTAAATCAAACTTTGCTCCCAAAGGATAATTTGTGATTCACTCATATGATGTTGGGAAATTTAAAAAAAAGGGAAATGCTAATATTACTGACTACATTTTGTTCATTGCTAAGGTATCCTTCAAAGTTTATTATCCAGGATTCCTTAAGGGAGGCTCTGCTTCTGCCTTATATTCATAGTTTAAATATATATCCTTCTCATTCTGTATAAGTGTAGAAAATGCTCCAAATATTCATAACTTGTTTTATATTTCTGCAGCTATACCATGAAGAAGCAGGAACAGGACAGGTACTGATGGCCTTCTCCAGTGATTCTACCTGCAATTCCAACCTCAGAAGTGCAACTTCAGGGTTTGAAACTCTGACTCTTAGGGTAATACCTGCTCAAGGATGGCCATCACATGTGGAGGTCAGTAACTGCGGGTAACACAGCAATACTTTTCTCTCTCTTGTGCAGTGGAGGGGAGTGTAGACAATGCAGCTTTATTAAGGTGACCAAAAAACAAAGATGACTATGCTGTATATCAGGGTTCCCGTAGGGGAGGGGTTGCGACCCTTTCAGCTGCCGTGGTGCGGGCGCTGCGGACCCTTAGCACTCGTGGTACTTCTGACGTTACTAGAAGTACGCTGGGCCGAACATTTCTGAGCCCCTCCCGAAAGGGAGTTGTTCGGATTGGGTTGGACTCGGCGGGGCAGTGGTTCCCAATACCCATGGGTGATTGGGTACACTTGGCTATGTTAATTCCACCCAGGCGGGGTTGTGAGACGCCTCGAGAATCTCCGGCACCAACCATGAGTGATAGCTGGTAGACAGTTGCTAGATACTGTCGGCCCCACCGAGGTTATCGGTAGTCTCCCCCAGTTAGGGTTCGCCCTGCTGGCCTGACGCGCGTAAGTGGCGTATCCACTTCCGTCCCTGCTTGGTAGGGTCGGTATAGGTGTCCTTATCTGATTGACCAAGCAGGGGGGTCGGTTTATAAAATAGGTGCCGTCCTAATGGAAAATCCCACGAGAGAAAACTCTTAGGCTACGCGGGTAGTTCCGCACTACTCTGTATATCAGGGTGGCCAACATTTTAACTCAAGTCGTCAGATATACAGGATGGACAATTTAAGTTGAGACTGTACAATATCTCCAGAACTAAGCATTGTAGAAAGAAATGTTTTGAATATAATTTGCTTGATATTATGAGGGGAAGTAAATGCCATTAGTTGAGATTTATATGGAGGGCATTATGATGATCATTTTAGGGTCAATTTAATAGTTTTAAATGGGAACCTACATTTTGTATGTTGTTTTCTCATTGGAAAATGGTTTATAAAAAGCAGTCTATTTTGTGATGCAGAATAAGGAAACAAAATAAAAAATGTTGGGTCTCAATTATGAAACGTATCTTGACCCTCAAAGGGCCATTCATTTATTAAATTAAATCAAATTGAATTTTGTTTATGGACGCTCTTTAACTACTGTTGTCCTTAGCGACCAATTCTATATTGGGCATGGAAAGTCAGTAATTTTGCTCAGAGGCCTCTTTATCAGGCTTGAGGTTCTTTTACATGCCGTATATCTATGACACAGGACCACTGACTTTACTTCCCTTCCGAAGGAAGTTATGCTAAGGATTTTTATGCCTAAAACTATCCACCACCCTCTGTCAGGTTGAACACACAACCTTGGGAACTAGAGGCTAGCATGTTAGCCACTACACCACAGAGGGCGACCCATCTATGTATGATTGGCCCAACCATTCATTTGGTCTTCGTACACAGCCATTCAGAATTTTCTTTGTTATTTACGTTAGTGTAACAATAATTGCAAGTAATTTATACAAATGTTGTTTACATTGATATTTGAAAAGAAGCTAGAAACAGTGATGTGTTATTAAATTTATTTAAAGGTGAGTTGGAATTGTTACACTAACATCACTTAAGTTTACTCACTTAACATGCTTCAGGAAATGGTTGTTCCCATTCTCAGAAACTAATCCGACTGGCCTGTGTTGTTGGTGTTTCCGTTTTGTGGACTGAATATTGTGGTGGCATCTTGTGGGGGCGAAATGTACTTCCAGAGGGGACTTGGTGGCGCCAAATCAAAATTCATTAGATGTGAGTTGTGTTTTAGAATGGTGATCTTCTCCCATGCATCTAATTCAGCTGCAAATTTGGCTGCTTTGACTAATGTAATATTGGGTTTGATGTGATTAGTGATCCAAAAATGGTGTGAAACTGCAGATTTCTCCATTTGTTTGTATTTGATACATCTCATGTGCTCTTTTAACCTAGTTTCTAGGTTTCTTTTTGTCTTACCTATATATACTTTATTGCAATCTGAAAAATTGATTTTGTAGATTCCAGCTTTTTTGTCTTGTGGAATGGGGTCTTTTAACTTGTTACAAAGTAATTTCTGTATTTTAAAATAGAGAGTTGAGGGTTGTTACACTACATCACTATGATATTCTTACTTGAACGCGTTTCGGGAGACGGCATAAAGTCTTAGCATAAAAAATTCTTTAGAATTAACCAGTCACCTTTCGAATATAAATATATCACCCACAGACATGATGGTATCATTTGATGTCACTGCACTCTTCCCAAGCATACCAAAAGAAGAATTATTACCACTCCTAGAAAATTGGATATTAAACAATGCCACACCTAGAGCACAAACAGAAGATTACCTGAAACTAACAAAATTATGTCTGGACCAGAATTTCTTTTCATTCCATCACAAAATCTTTAAACAAACCTCAGGCCTAACTATGGGAAACCCCCTTTCACCATTTTTAGCAGAACTATATATGAGCCATTTTGAATCCCATATTACTAAATCTTTCCCACATCTATTCAAAACCTGGTATAGGTATGTAGATGATATTTTTGCTATTGTTCCAAAAAAACTTTCAGAAGATGCTTTGAAATTATTAAATTTACAAAAAAGATCTATAAAATTCACAATGGAAAAAGAAGAAAATGGCCAATTACCTTACCTAGACATCAGGATCATCAGAAATAATGCACACAACAAACTAACGTTTGGCATTTACAGAAAACCAACGCACACAGAAAACTATATTAAAAATAATAGCTACAATCCTACAAGCCACAAACATGCAATTTTAAATAGTATTACAAACAGGTTAGTACATATACCAATGGAGAAAGAGGAATACCAGAAAGAATACCAACACATTATCAACATAGCCACTATGAATGGATACCAGAAAAAAACAATAGATAAGAAGATAAAAAGGTTTGAAAGACAGAAATACATCCAACAAATGACTACGTTACTCAGACAACAAAAACCACAAGCATATAGAAAATTCACTTATCACCCTTGGACACATCATAAATTTCAAAGGATTTTCAAAAAATACAACATCACCCTGTCTCCACAGAATAACCACAACATACAGAAACTACTATGCAACAGAACAAAAGATCCTATCCCCAACGATAAATCAGCTGGTATATATCAAATTGATTGTAATGAATGTAACCTGGTATATATAGGAAGAACAAAAAGAAATCTTGAAATAAGACTTAAAGAGCATATGAGATGCATTTACCAAAAGCAGCAAGATAAATCAGCAGTAGCACATCATTTCTGGTCTTCAAACCATGATATCACTCCAAACATAAAACTCTTAAAACCGATCAACAGCAGCAATGAATTGGACATCTGGGAAAAAATACATATTGTCAAACACAGGAATCACCTAATGAATTTTGAACTGCCGCCACCCAACAGCCTTTGGAGGTTCATCAGCCCAGCACCAGAGAACACCACAAACCACACACATCCCCCAGACGATGACCGGCAAAAATCAGTTGAGAGAAAATGCTGACGATGGGAACAAGCCATCTCCCGAAACGCGTTCAAGTAAGAATATCATAGTGATGTAGTGTAACAACCCTCAACTCTCTATTTTAAATTATGACACATCACTGTTACAAGCTTTAAATCTTCAAAAATTGAGCTTAATTTCTGTATGTTAACTTTGTTCTGTGGGGCTAGGCTGATGTTGTGTTTCATGAAAATCTTCTTAAATTTGTGTTATGTTCCTGGGTGATATGTGAATTTCTTGAGCTTGAGCTGTTTATCTTGCTGGCTGAGATTTGCTGTGTCTTTGATGTGTTTCTGTCGTTTGAATTTTGCAATTTTTTTGTTAATTGTTGTTTTGTTGTACCCATTATTTATTGCTGTGTCTACTATGTGCTGGTATTCTAACTGGTATTCTTGTTTATTTAAGGGTGTACATACCAGTCTATGTGTTAGGGTGTTTAGTACTGCATGTTTGTGTGTGGTTGGATTGAAACTCTCTTATTTTTTCTGTAATTAGTAGAGTGTGTTGGCTTCCTGTATATGCCAAAGGTTAGGTTCTTTTGTTCTCTGATGATTTTTAGGTCTAAAAATGGTAGCATGCCTTCTTTTTCTATTTCTATGGTGAATTTTATTGATTGATTCTGCAGGTTTAGTAAGGCTAAGAAGTCTTGTATGAACCTATTAGGGACAACAGCGAAGATGTCGTCGACATATCTGTGCCAAACTTTAAAAATGTATGGGAAGGAAGTTGTTATGTGTGTTTCCAAGTAACTCATAAATAGATCTGCAAGGAAAGGTGAAAGTGGGTTACCCATGGTTAGACCTGTTGGTTGTTGATAGAGCTTCTTATTGAAACTAAAACAATTATGTGTAATGCACAAATTGGTAAGTTGTATGAGGTCTTCTATTTCTTCTTCCGGCGTGTTAGTCTGCTGGAGCCATTTCTTTAATTGACGCATGGGTTGATCTGTGGGAACACTTTGAAATAGTGCAGTGACATCAAAGGAAACTAATCTGTCTTCTGGTTCGAGTTCCAGGGATTTTATCTTCTGTATTAAATCTTCTGAATTCATTATTTTTTACTATTGAATTTTGGTAGTGAAGAGAGTCTGTGAACTAACCATTTTGCCAGTTTGTAGGTAGGAGAATCAATATTGCTGATGATTGGTCTCATCTTATTACCCTGTTTGTGTATTTTAGGTAGAGCATACATTCTTGGTAAAGTGGGGTGGTCTGGTTTTAATCTAGATTTATCAGTGTCTGTTACAGTTTTGCTTTCTTGGATGGTTTGATTGAAGGCATTTAAGTGTAGTTTTAATGGGTCTTCTTGAATTTGTATGTAATTTTCTTGTTGCAGCGTATTTTTCACTTTGGTAATGATATAATCATCTTTTCGAAGTACAACTAGTTTATTTCCTTTGTTAGCTTTCGTGTATACTACTGGTTTTTTTATTTTAAATTTTTGATCACATGTTTGGTTGGGAAATTGTTATGGTTATCTGCTTGTATTTCTTGGAGAACCATTTCACATTCTTTTTTTATAATGGTTTTACTGTTTTCATTTAATTTGTAAGTAGCAATCTCAATGTCTGCGACTACTTCATCAGTTGTTTTTGTGTAGCCAACACATGTTTTAGGCCAAGGTTTAATACTGATAGTTCCGCTTTGGTGAAAGTTAGATTTGAGAGATTAATTATATCTGGGTATGACATCGTTTTTTCATTTTTTTGGGTTAGGTTTATATGAATGTTGCTGCCGGCATAGTATGTCTAGTTTTTTCTTTAATTTCAGCGTTTTTGTTTTAATCCTGTAGCTAAGAATGGTGAGGGATTTTGATTGCAGGTTTTGGATCACTAATTACATCATCAAACCGAATATTACATTAGTCAAACCAGCCAAATTTGCAGCTGAATTAGATGCATGGGAGAAGATCACAATTCTAAACACAACACACATCTAATGAATTTTGATTTGCCGCCACCAAGTCCCCTCTGGAAGTACATTTCACCACCACAAGATGCCACCACAGTATCCAGTCCACAAAACGGAAACACCAACAACACAGGCCAGTTGGATTAGCTTCTGAGGATGCGAACAACCGTTTCCTGAAACATGTTAGGTCAGCAAACTTAAGTGATGTTAGTGTAACAATTCTGACTCACATTTAAATAAATTCAATAACACATCACTGTTTCTAGCTTCTTACAAATATCAATCTAATTAAAGACCAACAAGTCACAAGAAGCAAAAGTTATAATTGGCCACCACATGCAAAAGATACGAGTCATGGCAGAAACAAAGGTAAGATTAGAAACCCTAAGTTTCAATATAGATTTCAGTGGAATAAAAAGTGACATCAAAAGATACCAAAAAATTGAAGAAAAGAGAAAAAACACATTTGCAGACATCCGTTTTTTGAACCTATGTGTACAAAACAGTCACACCAAAGTGTTTAAGGAGAATTGTAAAATATGACAAAAACAGCAAACATTAAACATCAACCGATAAAAAAGTAATAGTAATTGAGAGAAACAACCATTACGCAAAATTACAAAAATTGGAACTGGAATTATATGCTTTTCACCTTAAATTAATGGACACACTCGGCTACCCAATTTGGCAAAACATGCAATTAAAATTTCTCACCATTCTTAGCTACAGGATGAAAACAAACACGCTGAAATTAAAGAAAAAACTAGACATACTATGCCGGAAGCAACATTCATATAAACCTAACCCAAAAAATGAAAAAACGATGTCATACCCAGATGTAATTAATCTCTCAAATCTAGCTTTCACCAAAGCGGAACTATCAGTATTAAACCTTGGCCTAAAAACATGTGTTGGCTACACAAAAGCAACTGATGAAATAGTTGCAGACATTGAGATTGCTACTTACAACTTAAATGAAAATAGTAAAATCATTATAAAAAAAGAATGTGAAATGGTTCTCCAAGAAATACAAGCAGATAACCATAACAATTTCCCAACCAAACATGTGATCAAAACATTAAAATCAAAACCAGTAGTATACACGAAAGCTGACAAAGGAAATATACTAGTTTTACTAAGAGATGATTATATTACCAGAGTGGAAAATATTCTGCAACAAGAAAATTACATACAAATTCAAGAAGACTCATTAAAACTATACTTAAAAGCCTTAAATCAAACCATCCAAGAAAGCAAAACTATAACAGACACTGATTAATTAGATTAAAACCAGACCACCCCACTTTACCAAGAATGTATGCTCTACCTAAAATACACAAACCAGGTAATAAGATAAGACCAATCGTCAGCAATATTGATTCTCCTGCCTACAAACTGGCAAAATGTTTACTTCAGAGATTCTCTTCACTACCAAAATTCAATAGTAAAAACATAATGAATTCAGAAGGTTTAATACAGAAGATAAAATCCCTGGAACTCGAACCAGAAGACAGATTAGTTTCCTTTAATGTAACTGCACTATTTCCAAGTGACCCTACAGATCAACTCATTCGTCAATTAAAGAAATGGCTCCAACAGACTAACACACCGGAAGAAGAAATAGAAGACCTCATACAACTTACCAATTTGTGCATTACACAAAATTGCTTTAGTTTCAATAAGAAGTTCTATCAACAACCAACATGTCTAACCATGGGTAACCCACTTTCACCTTTCCTTGCAGATCTATTTATAGTTACTTGGAAACACACATAACAACTTCCTTCCCACACATTTTTAAAGTTTAGTACAGATATGTCGACAACATCTTCGCTGTTGTCCCTAATAGATTCATACAAGACTTCTTAGCCTTACTAAACCTGCAGAATCAATCAATAAAATTCACCATAGAAATAGAAAAAGAAGGCATGATACCATTTTTAGACCTAAAAATCATCAGAGAACAAAAGAACCTAACCTTTGGCATGTACAGGAAGCCAACACACTCTACTAATTACATAAAAAATAAGAGTTTCAATCCAACCACACAAATATGCAGTGCTAAACAGCCTAACACACAGACTGGTATATACACCCTTAAATAAACAAGAATACCAGCACATAGTAGACACAGCAATAAATAATGGGTACAACAAAACAACAATTGACAAAAAAATTGCAAAATTCAAACGTCAGAAACACATCAAAGACACAACAAATCTCAGCCACCAAGATAAACAGCTCAAGTTCAAGAAATTCACAAAGCACCCAGGAACATATCACAAATTTAAGAAGGTTTTCATGAAACACATCACCTAGCCCCACAGAACAAATTTAACATGGAGAAATTACTTTGTAACAAGTTAAAAGACCCCATTCCACAAGACAAAAAAGCTGGAATCTACAAAATCAATTGTTCGGATTGCAATAAAGTATATATAGGTAAGACAAAAAGAAACCTAGAAACTAGGCTAAAAGAGCACATGAGATGTATCAAATACAAACAAATGGACAAATCTGCAGTTTCACACCATTTTTGGACCACTAATCACAACATAAAACCCAATATTACATTAGTCAAACCAGCCAAATTTGCAGCTGAATTAGATGCGTGGGAGAAGATCACCATTCTAAAACACATCACACAATGTATTTAGATTTGCCGTCACCAAGTCCCCTCTGGAAGTACATTTCACCACCACAAGATGCCACCACAGTATCCAGTCCACAAAACGGAAACACTTAACAACACAGACCAGTCGGATTAGCTTCTGAGGATGGGAACAACTGTTTCCCGAAACACGTAAAGTGAGTAAACTTAAGTGATGTTAGTGTAACAATTCCGACTCACCTTTAAATAAATTAAATGTTGTTTAGTTTTTTATGAGGAGTGAGAAAACAACATAAAAAGGAAGGTTCCCATTTCAAAAAATTTAATTGGCTTTAAAATGACCATCATAATGTCCTCCAAATAAAACAGGGCTAATGGCATTTACTTTCTCCCATAATATCAAGCAACTTTTATTCAAGACATTTCTTTTTACAACACTTAGTTTTGGAGATATTGTACAATCTCAAGTTAAATGGTCCACCCTGTATAACCACGGAAATTACCAGACATACTGTTTTGGTTTTCTGGTAGTATTGTGAACCACTATCATATCATATTTCATGTCATTATGTTAAAACTTTAAGAATCTAATTGTAACAGGTTCTTAGGTATATCGGTAGAAATAAAAAAAATTCCTTACACCATGATTCCCCCCCCCCCCCCCCATCAGAGAATGGCTTTAGGCACACTTTTAAACTTTATGGCTGCATACATGTGAATTTATGCTAGACAAATGGCCTTAGTTCTGTAGTCTCCTTCCTGTATTATCTACTGGAATAACCTGCTCAAAAGTGGTGAGGGCTGCATATTTGACTATGTGTGCTGAATATTTTGTTGCCATAAATTTCAAGGAATGGTGTAACTTTGGGCCGTGGCACTGAAGCATCCAGTTTCATATTTACTTGAGAAAAACCATAAAAAAAATCCCAAACATATTGGCCAGTGTATGGGATTTGAACCCGAGAGCTCCTGAATGCAAGTTATAAGCGCTACCCTCTTGAAACAATTAGGGAAGGGGACATGAACAAATTGCTGTCATCCACGGAAATTATGTTTGCTTACTTCAGCAGTTCTTTGGATTTACTTATCTGCAATAAGTATACAATTACAAATAAATAACCCACAACATACTTAAATTCTAGCATAACTAAAGTTGTTCCTGGTAATTGGAATGGAAAAATTGAAACTTGACCAAGGTTTCCTTTCCATTCCTGGGCTTCCATTATCTTTCCAATAGTTGTGAATGCTTACACTGTATTACATGTATTTTAACCTTGTTGTCTCTATTCTGGTTTCCATTCCTGGTTATTGTGAACCAGCCATATCACATCTTATTTCTCTCACTTCTTTTGGAATGCTCGCAATCAGGTTGTTAATCCCCCTATTAATTTCTCTTGTGCACTTCATCACTCTAGATTTCAGTACACCTATGTTAGTTCCAAATTAAATTTCACTCTCTGAAAATTGTTTGTCATTCCTGATTCCTCTTCCCTTAAATTCTAAGTTGATTTATATTTCTACAAAGTTGATTTTCATCAATAGCTACTTCAATATCTCCCTAAACTTGTACTCAAATTCCGCTCCTGGTTCCACTGTGTCCAAATAAAGTTTGAAGGCGCTACATAAATTTGTCTTTGTCAGGGTATACTCATAGCAACTTGTTCCACTTTTCATAATTTTTTTTCAGGTCTCAAACTAAAGCAAATGGTTAAATACTTGCAACAACGCTTACTTTACTCACATAATCTATGCCACGTCTTGAAGCAGCCTTCCCACATCACAACAGTTCACTTGCTGTTGGGTTTAGCTTAAAAATGCTAGCATTACATAAGCTTCTTCCTCTATTACGTTCTGTTGTTACATGGATTGCTGCCCCTTCCAGCTCTAGGAGGTTATGAAGTTGCATCAGAAATTCTCCTTTCTGGCCAGCTGCAGCAATGGAGTTGATGATTTCGGGCCATCTCCTTGTCACACTTCTGCCACAGAAATATGCATAAACAGAATTAGCAATTACACTGTTTTCAGTACTGGAATGTTGTGTCATCATGGAAGTTATACTTATTTTCAGGATTTAAAATGATCAAAACAGAAGTGGTGTGAAATCGTTGTCACTGGCTGCTTTGTTGCCCTTGTACTACAAGAGCTTTTGAATTGGAGAAACGAATATTGTGAAATGTCCTGAGTCATGCATTTTCACAAGAATACAATGTAAATGAAGAATCTAATGCTTACTAATTTAGATGTAAATCTACATATTCATGACACGAACATTTGAATAGATTGGTAGCAAAACAGCACATGGTACATGGGTGGTTCTTAAAGAACTGCTGCTAAGATGCATGGTCACATTTGGATCAGCAGACAATGTTTTGCACCAGTAAAGTCCATTTAATTTTGTTCTTTTCATGTTAATCTATGATTGTCATAAAGTTGTAGCTGACATGGGTAGCCTCCATTTTTAAGGCGTGTGCTCGTGAACGGGAGGTCTGCGAATCAAATCCCACCAGGACTGTTCTCTCTGACAGGTTTTTTCTAGGTTTTCCTCTGTCCTCATTCCTGAAAATGTGAGGGAGGCTTCCCAAAGCTGGGCCTGAAAGCTTCCTTCCCAAAATTTGCATCTTTTCCTACACTGACCTACGAGAATGCAGGATTTCCATGAATTGGCCCACATGACTTCCCTAAACTGTAATCTAAAAAATAAATATAATAATTATATGTTAAAAACAAACAATCTACAATGAGTCAATAAAAAAATGCAGTTTTTATACTTTTTTATATACATTTTTATGTCAATTTCTTAGGTTTCCATCCTGGGCACATGGTTACTGGCAGCACATTTTTGTTGATGCAAACACGCTCACCTATAAGGACCATTCTTCCTTCAAAACTTACACAGTTCACTGTCTTGAATCAACCGTGGTCCAAATGAAAGGATTCCAGTATTTGCACACACTCAATGGTAAGCAGAATTTATATACCTTGTTTTGTTCCAAGAATAATTAAACCTTGCTGATGGTACTCTCTTATCATAGTGGAGTTTCCCATGAATGGGAAATGTTTTTGTGCTAATATTACCAGCGGCAAAGCTGTCTAAAAACTGCATACTGGCCTAAGTGTAAACTTATGTATTCCAAAAAATATTCATGCTAAAAATTGCAATTTCTATTAAATTCTTAACAATTTCCTTTATTATTTTTCTGCTCTCTCCCTCTCCCCCTCCCTCTCTCCCCTCCCCTCTCCCCCTCTCTCTCTCAGTGTATGTTGATCATGCTTAGGGAGGTAAATCACTTTTAAATTACAAACTACTTACATTCTTATAATGAACTTCAGCACATGTTAAACAGGTATATGATTTCTAAAATCATGATGAAGCATTCATTAACCCATTCTCATCATTTGACGGCCAGGGCTCGCACACGCTTTTTTGGCATATGAGTCATGTGACGAGCTCAGCTCGCGATACTGCATAGTCATTTGTATACATTTCGAATGAAGTGCTGACATGTGATGTTTGTAATTCTGGCCATATGACCTCAACAACTGTATTTCTACCAAGAAGAAATAATTTTATGTTTTTCCTGCACTCGTGTTGGTATCCATATGGCTGCAAAAAGAATCTGTGCGGATGACAAGGAGGGTTTGAGAAAACTGACACAAAGTGTACTAGAGAGTGATAGTAAAAGTGTGATTTTTCTGAATATGAAACAGAGACTGAAGAAAGTTCTAGTGACAGTGATAATGAATCTAGTGCAGAAAGCCGTGAGGAGAGTAACTATGAAACCAATAATGACACGCCAGGCCCTTTGAAACACGTCAGTATTATGGCACAGGGGAAACATTGTGATTGAAATTGGACTAAAACTGATAATAATCCTGATCTCTATCCTTTTACTGCAAATAGTGGTTTTTGTAAAGACTTACTGAACAAGAATGCATCACAGATGGCATCTGCGCTTTCAATTTTATTCGGAATATGTGAAAGCATTGTTTGACAAAACGTGTTATGAAGCTAATGCTTATGCAACAAAGCAGTTGAACAATCGGACAGAAAAATGTTGAAAGACAATGAAAAATGGTCCAACACTACGGCAGGTAAAGTTAGGGCCTGTATTGTTATTTTGATGTCTCAAGTGTGAAAGTCAAGTATTTAATTGTACTGGAGCAAAGACCGATGACTTGACACTCCATTTATAAGTAAAACAGGTGATGTTGTTCTTCATTTAAAGGATTGCTTTGAGGTCTGTCCACACAACAGCAATACTAGGACAACAGTACTGGTGGGTTTATGCTTTTAATATTGTGCAGACAAATTTTCAGCACAAACTCTTATTTGTTGATTTTAAATGATTTTTTTAAGCATTAAGCTGTTACTGCCCTCATTGCTAGGGGATTTAAATGTGATTTCTTGGTTAGCTGAGAAGGTATTTAAATATTAATTAGCTACATTTATAGAGCTTTAAAATGAGATGAGGCAGGACAGGGTGTCTTTAACTGAACTCTAGCGTCAGTGGGAGTGTAGCCTGTCATCCCAATGGGATAACACCTTGTTGTGCTCTGTGATTGATGGGGAGCACATGGGTACAAAATTAATAGCCTCTCTTTTATGGCTAAGTGCATTATGAAATGTAATGTTGTCCACTCATTACCTTGTGATTACAATAATGGAAGTGTCTCAGTCTTTTCAGAAGGTCAACCCATTCAACATTCAGTCTGGTCTGAATAAGATAGCTGGTCCTGTATGCATCAAAGGAATGTTCTTTTTGTTGAGATGAGATGAATCACGTGTGTCTTTTAATGGCAAGTGTTAGAATGCATTTTTCACCATACAGGAGCTGGAGCAAGTCCTATCATCGTCCTAGGCACTCCGCTTATGGTCTAGATGGTGCTAATGCTGCAGCAGCTCTCTTCCATAGGCAAACTCTTTCTGTTAGAGGTCTACAACTGTATGGTGAACTGCTTAGTTTCCTACAGCTTGGCTTAATGCCACCATCATCCCAATACTGAAAACTGGGAACAGTTGTTATCTACCATCCAGTTACCTGCCTATCTCCCTCACCAGTTGCATTTGCAAGGTGATGGAGCAAATGATTAACATGCAGTTGACATGGTGGCTTGAGTCTTAAAAACTGCTTTCAGAATGTCAAGTGTGGTTTTCATCACTACAATTCTGCAATCAACCACTTAGCTTTGCAATCCACACAAATCATGTATGCAGATGTTTGCAGTCTTTCCTGACCTCAAAGTGTGACAGTTCCTGGAGTTCAGGTATTCTTTGTACTCTCCATAAGTGGAGCATTCACAGTTGTCTTCTCCTCTTTTTTCGAGTGTTCATAAGGGATAGGGAATTTGGGGTATGATTGGGCTCTGTTTTATCAATAGAGTACCACAGGGCTCGTTACTAGTTGTCACATGTTTTGGTGTTGGCAGCAACCCTTTTGTTGAATGTGTTCTACCTGATGTTTCATCTTCATTGTTAGTGGATGATTTTGTAATTTAATGTACTTCCCACTGGACTTATCTCTTGGAACACCGACCTCAATAGTGTCTTGATAATGTCTCTGTACTTGGAGTATAGAAAATAGCTTTAACTTTACCGAGAAAATCATTTGCATGAACTTCTGTTGTCGGAACACATTCCATGAGCCTTCTCTACATTTTGGGCTAGATCATCTTCCTTTTGCGTATAAGACAAAAATTTTTAAAATTGATTTTTGACAGTAAGTTCAGCTGGTTCTCTGATATTCTACTTAAAAGCGAGGAGTGAACAGACTCTCAAGTTTTTCATGACTGGACTATTGTTTTAAGACTGTATTGCTCAGTGGTACGGCTGAAACTTGATTTCAGAGTTTCTTGAAAAATTGGAACTTACACACAGTGAAGCATTCAAATATATTGAAGAAAGTCAGTCGACACATAGCAGCGGAAGATGTGGGGAATGCCTCACGAAACATGTCCTGCATATAATATGTAGTAAGTGGAGCAAATGAGTATCTTAAGTCGATTCACTCTTTCTTCAATGAAACTTGATTACAGGTACATTGTGTATTCTTTGGTGCCACCGTCCAATTTAAGTTGTATAAATTCAATTTATCATCATAGTATAAGGCTGGGTATTGGTCTTTCCCACAAGTCGAGTTATCTTTCTATGTGCAGAAGCTGATAAACCTCTGTTACCTTATTGACACAATGTTCTTCTGGGTGGCGTGCACCAACCTGGAGTAAGCTCTACTTTTGTAGTAAACTGCTATTCAAGTTCAACACTCGGCAACTTCCATGCGAGAGTAAACTACTTCCGAAGAATTTTACTCCTTTCAGATACTCCCAGATTAAATTACTGCAGAAGTAAATGTCGGACAGCACCATCATGTAGTATGTTACTACGGAATTAAATAGAGCACAAATATAGGTTAGAATTCACTCTTTCATCCTGGATGGAGTAACTAACCTGTCGATTCAACTAGAATACCATAGCATATTAAGATGAAGATATTTTTACGCATTCATGGATTACTTAGATTACATTGATGATCTCGATGAAGAAAACAGAGATTACTTAGATTACATTGATGATCTCGACGGGAAAAAAATGGAAATGCGATAGTGCTATGCAAGAACCATATGATACTTATACAGAGAGAGAAAAATAGAAAGTTCAATGAAATTTCGGTATTAGGAAAGAATCTTATACACGCCTTTTGAACCTGCTTGGAGAACATTTCAGCAAAACTCAGACACAAATTTAGTTCTATAATCCAAATTGCAATTATTGTTATCCGTCCTATGAGTGTTTCATTCCAGAATATTTCAGAAACTTGAGCCAGCATTACGATGAATTTAATGAAATGTGACAGTCTTAGACTGTATTAAATGGAGATAGATAGAATTGACTTAACACGATGTAACTTAAAAGTTTGGCATCAAACTTTTCCTTCCTGTTACGTCAAGTTTGATTTCACATGGTAATTAGCAAACCAATCGGTACTAGCGCGAAGTAATAAAAGAACTATGAATCAAGAATCATTCCCATTATGTTAAGTGTATGCCAATTATATCTTTAGTTTACCAGCATTTTCATGTCATTTTAAGTAAACTTCATCGTAATCCCGGTATTACAGGCGATCTTATAAATAAACGTTCACCACGTGTCTGCTGGCCGTGTATTTCACTGTGTTGTTATAGCACTTTTGAGGTTAAGAGCAAGGTACCTATACATACAAATATACACGAGTGCTAAGAAAGTAAAAGGAAATTCTTCTTCACTTTCACAGGTTTCCCACACATTGTGTGTGGAATTGACCGCACGCATGTTACTATTTTGTACCCATCCGTGAATATGGTGAGCTTTTCCAAAATCAGAAAGGATATTTTTCTATCAACACGCAAGTGATCTGCGATGAAAAATGAAGATTACAAACATTGTTTCCACAATTTCAAACTGCTCTTCAGCACATTTCCTCGTCGCTAGAATAAACTCGTCAATCACGATTTTCCAGCTTCTTTATAATACGTTATGGCTTTATTGCATTACTTGGGCCTTCATTGAAAACGTTAATAAAAGTAACCTCCCGTGAATCAGGAAACTAAGTGAATCAGAAACATAAAAAACTAATAAGCCTAAAATAAAACGTAATTGGGGACGCACGTTGTGAGTGTTGGAGGTATCTCACTGGCTTTGAAGAGCAACGTAATGCAGGTTAACGCACGTTTTTTTACCCTCATATTGTTTAAATGGATTTTCTTTATTTCTACCAACAAACATTTATCTCTTTCGCTCATGTTTCTCCCCTTTTCCTAACGCACATAATCTTATTCATGATTGTATCAAGTAAATCGCACAAAAACAATACCTTCAGGTGTAATGAGCTCTTACTTCCGTAGTCGTAACTAAAAGAGTAAATTGTAATTGAGCTCTCCGTTACTTTTGGAGTAAATTGCTCCCGTAGTAACCTCCTTCCGTAGTGGGGTCATCTTTAGTAAACGTTCCGAAGCAATTTACTCCATCATAGTGCATGCCACCCCATGTATAGCTACACATGCAGTCTCTCTAGCGTGCCCAGACATCTGTCCTAAAATTTGTGATTTTAATTATTCATTGGACGGTCTGTAGACAGCAAGCACCCTAACTTTACTCTAACTGGAGCTCATTTTTGTTTGCTCTTTCTGCTGTTCTACATCACTTTACCAGAGGGGTTACACATTTTCCATCTCCTCATCGAGACTCACTTCGATCTGGAATTGACATGTGCTATGGAGTCTACAACCTCAGTTCAGTTATTCGTTCAGCATTTAAAGAGGAGTTGGATAACTGCCAATTTATTTATGCTGTGAGTCAAAAAGCAAAGGGGAGTAGGTTGTGCTCTTACTCTGTAACAGATTTTTAGATTTCGCCTTTTACAGCAGTGTGCAAGCTTTGCAGCTGAGCTGCTTAATATTCTCCAAGCTCTTTGATATACCCAGTTACAAGCCCTTGAGCAATGTGTATTTTCTACAGATTCCTTGAGTACACTCCACAGCATTCAGTCGCCGTACACTTATCATCTTGTTGTACAGCTCATCCAGGATTGCTTTCACTCATTTGCTGGTGCCAGCATCAGCATGTCCTTTGTGTGTGTTCTTGGGCATATCAGCTTGCTAGGGAATGAGGTGGCTGTTACATCTTTCTAAACTGCAATTGCATTTCCCATATGTTTTAGTTCTTGTGTTCTTTGTGATGGTTTTATCATTGTGTTGTGTAACTCTGTTCTATTGCACTGACGTGATGAGTGGGCTGGTATTCAAGGGAACAAGCTTCAGGATGTTGAAATTCTCCTGTCACCTGGAGTACCTCTTTGCATGCCTCCCATTATGAGGAGATGATTTAATAAAATTGCTTCTTGGACACTTGTCATCTTAGCCAGAGTCACCCGTTAATTTCCAATCCCACACCTCCTTGTGCTCATTGTAATGAGTTGTGGACTGTGCAACATGGTTAAATTTAGCGTCAGTTTTTAACCCAGTTATGTGCCTCTTTGTGTTTGCCAATAATTATGTCCCGTGTGCTAGGATATAATGGCTTTATGTGCAATAGAGCTTGTATACTATATTTAATTTGTCGTTGCAGTATGGGGCACTGCATATAGTGTTCATCATTTCACCTTTTTCGATTTTATTAGTCATTGTGTCTCTGTGTACTGCCACTAGTCTCTTTTCTTTGTGTTTTTGCCTGTCTTCTAGCCACAAGTTCTGCAGTTACTGACATTGGTTTTGAATTTCTATTTGTGGGTCTATTGAATTATATGGAACTTTATGTCCTAATCCATTTTATTCTTATTGTTTGGTAATTTTCCACACAGTGATCAGGCGCTAATAATCATAGACGTGTGTCATAAAACTCTATCCTACTACTGCTACTCTAAATGGTAACTCAAGCTGTAAGAGTGTTTCCACAGAGAATTGAAGATTCATCGTTTGATTCTTAGCTATGACATTATTGGATTTTTCAGTTTTTATATAAATTTTCATCTTATTTTGTCATAACCTCACAATGGTTGTGTTTAAATATTGATTTTGGTTAGACTGAGGGAATGTATCCACTTGTAGGATCATAAGTTCAAGCACCTGTTAAAACCATATGTACCCCAGGTTTGAGATGTTTCTATTCCTAGAGCATTTTAACCTCTTGATTGATCTGCTCATGTCACATTTGTAAACTCTGTAAGGGTCATATTTCAAAGGTTATCTGTTTTGAAAATGTCAATTTCAAATGTAAATACTGTTACTGTAGTTTAATGTTAATGTTTGTTGCAGTGGTTAAGAAATGCACATGTGCGTGGCTGAAACAATGTGGTGTAAATGTCTGGGATTTTCAGATAGGTGAGTGACCCTTATTACTGCAGATATGTGCTTTCCTGTAAACCCTCATTTGGAATAACACAACCAGCCCAATGGAATTATACTATGCATACAGTATCCTTATGCATTGCCATATTTCAGGCTTGTATGTTGAGAAACGTAACAACTACCTATTAATTTTCTGTTTAAATGTTGTTTATCCATTGCAATAATGGACCAAAAATTTGAGATAATAATTAAAATGAAATGCTTTATGGGCTTTTGTGGTATCCTGCTTAAAAAATTATAAAAAATTGTTCAAACATATCCTGGCATTTATTTCAACCTTGCACTGTCTCTCCCCAGTTACCCAATAATAGAAATGGGCATTTAAATTGGGCTTTGTATACATATTTTAAGGAAAGAAAATCGAAATTAAGGAACATGAAATGCAATGTACAAGACTGTATTAAGCATATATAGCCTTTACTTACAAAATGAAGTGTTTAATATTTGTATATTTTAGTGTTACACTTTCTTCAGTTTGATAGAATTTATGAAACTAAAGAGTTTGCTACTTTGCACAAAAATGCTACTATTTCCTCTTAACTCCGCAGTTTTATCATACATAAGAAGCAGCACAGCAGAGATATTTTTTATTCCAGAAGCTCTCTGATATACTGGCTGGATTAGTTTAGCTAGCACCAGTATTATGTTCTCAAAAGGAAAAGTGTTTGATCTTTAATGCTAATGAACAGAAAACAAACATGCAATCTCTCTCTCTCTCTCTCTCTGATTGTATTTGTGAACCCATTGTACATATTTTGCTTTCCATTCTTGTTCTTATTCTGGTTCCTTTTCCTAGTTTATTGTGAACCTACCTTAAGAAGTGGTTTGCTTTTGATATTCTGAGCTTTTAACTTTATTTAATATGGGCATGAGTGAAACATTAAGTATGAATAGAACTGATGGTGCCATTTCAGTATGACACATAAGTTGTTTATCAACAAAACAAACCGAAGCAATTTGATAAATTTGAAAAAATGGAGATTCATAGGCCAAGTGGGGCGTGAATCTAATGGCAATTGTATAGCCATAAAAAAATTATTGCTTGAAGTGTGCATTTTTGCAATTTTTACTGCTTGCACATGGTCGCCCCAGCAGGCGGGTTTTCAGTGGGCCAACCTTTGCATAGCAGGCAGTTTTCCTCAGTGCTGACAGATCAAGAAAAAGCTGTCTTAAGCCGTGTCCACACTGATTAACATTTAACAAAAGTTGAGTGCAACATGTTAACTGAGACTGTTGCAGTTGACACCTTTGGCCTTTTGGTTGTGTTTTCGCTTTTGATGTAAGCTTATTAAGTCAATTTGCTCTTCATACATGATCGGGCAAGCTTTGGTAGTTTCTAGAGTGTAACCATGCATTGGCGCATTCCAATTCTTGCGCACTATTCATCACATGTCACTGCATATTAGTTCTGTTGTATTGTTCTGTGCTTGTATCCTTGTTTTTGTTTGCTCCACATGAAGTTAGGGAATGGACAAAAGGAAGACACTTTCATTAATCAATGATATTATGTTGTGGCTGTCATTGTTGGATGTACCATACAAAGAGTACAGGGATAAGGTGAAAGGGGCAGACAATAATGCCTAACTATGTGCACTTTATTGTTTTAAGAAGCAATATCAAAAAAAGGTAGCCTCACTCCGCTCGCTATACAGTTGGGAGCTGCAAAAAGGCCTCGCCTACAGCTGGAATGGTTGCTCTCAAATGTGTGCCCTTTTTGTGAATTGTAGATGTTACCTTGCTCAAAACAAAGTTGAAGTTACTGTCAATTCTCAAAAAATTGTTTAAGCCAAACAGGTCCGCAATTAGCTCATTCAAAATATTTTATCTCCTGTGCCGGTTAACCAGCTAGGGCCTCATCCACATTCTTCATTTCGGTTTCATTACACACCAAGCACAGACACAAACAGCAATAGCCAAATCTTCATCATTATTACAGTCCATTTTGGTTTGAATTGAGAGCTTTGTTGTCCCAACAAGTTAACCGGCATGGATGGAATGTTAAAGGCTAACAGTTGCAACATGTTGAATGAAACATTTTGTTAATTGTTGAATGTTAACTGTTGATATGTTGAACAGTGTGGACTCACCGTTGTACAACCCGATGGCAGAAACGAAGATGAAGAGGTGAAATTGGGGAACCTGTCTCTCATACCCTTGACTCCTGCTGTGGTAAACATGCTAGGCGTTATTTGTGCGTGGCCTTAAAATACAACATCCTAATACTTATTATTGTTTGATTTAAGTTGACTTCCATAATTATATGCTCCAAATTACTAATGAAATAATAAAACCACCATTTTGGAACTATTCAGAAAGTTTTTGTTTAGGAATATTTCAACGATTACGTTGAACAATGTTTATCAACATTTTTTGAAATAGTGGGAGATATTTGCAAGCATTTCAATTTTGCAAGCCATCATCATCATCATCATCATCATCATCATCATACTTATTGTACCCATCCTTGAATATGGTGAAGTTTTCCGAAATCAGAAAGGGTATTTATCTATCAACACGCAAGTGATATGCGATGGAAAATGAAGATTAGAAACATTGTTTCTACAATTTTAAGCTGCTCTTCAGTACATTTCCCATCGCTAGAATAAACTTGTCAATCACGATTTTCCAGCATCTTTATAACACGTTACGGCTTCATTGCATTACTTGGGCCTTCATTGAAAACGTTAATAAAAGTAACCTCCCGTGAATCAGGAACCTAAGTTTATAAAAAAAACAAATTAAAAAAAAAAAACCTAACCCTAAGCTAACCTCCCGTAAATCAGAAACATAAAAACTAATAAACCTAAAATAAAAAATAATTGGGAACGCACGTTGTACTTACGTCCTTGTGTTATCCATCTCTTTGACTGAAAGTTGTTATCACAGCACAGAAATGGGTCTGGGTATGTAGTGCATTTTGAAATTCTGCCCTCAGAAGTCTCATCACAAAGATACCAGATGACTCTGCCTTGCAACCATCACGAGTAATCATGTCTCCAATGTTGCCAGTCAGACCAATGCTGAAGACAGAAGCAATTGCTTTTGAAACATGTCCCAAAATCAAATTTAAGTAAGTGAAGTTAGTGTCACAAACCGACTCAACAATCTTTTAGGTTATTATTTCACTGCAGTGAAACTTCACAATTAACATTAAAAATATTTGGAACAGCATTTCTTTTTAGCAACTTCCGTCCATCTGCACTGTTCTGTTTGAATTGTGACTTTAAACTGATGCTTAAAGAAATCAATACAACTCATTTGTGTGAACATTACACATGATGGACATGTTTGTTTAGCAAGATATTGAGTAAAGTATTATAATATGTACATCAACTAACCTTGCATAACTTTGAAAGTGCTGTAAGCTGCCATTTGTCACATCTGCAATTTTGCACCATCTGGGCTCATCTCTTGGGAATCATAAGACTTTAATTCCACCATAGCATTTATTCTTACGATTTGGTGCCTGACAATGTGCCATTTTACCTTGAAATTTTGACATTTATCATTGGGTATGCCTGCTCCAACTTGACGTAAACCAATATAGCTGTCACCACTAAGAATTGTAGAAAGATTTCTTGACATTCCTTATACAAATATTGGTGAAAATATGGAGATGGTGCTGAAGTTTATTTGAGGTAACTTTCTGTGGCATCAGCCATTTCCGAGATATCCATTATTATTGGTTTGAATTATTCAATACTTCCTTGTTTTCTTAAAGTACTGTTGCTATTCAGTTGTTATTTGCAATGCCATGGAAAGAGATTAGAATTTCAAGGCCAGCATATACCAGCTTTTAAACACCTGACTATCAGTTCACCTTCCTCTTTCCACCTTGTACCTACAACAAAATGTTTAATGTGACAATTTCTGCAAAGGTTTAACTTGGTTGATATTAAGTGGATAGAAAAATAAGCTTTTGTAAGAATATTCTGTAGAAGATACTTAAAAATAAACAACAGCGGGGAGAGAAAGTCATATAAATGTAATACATAAGGTTTTTTTTTTACATTGGTAGAACATTCTTGCTCCAAATGCAACCCAAAGGAGCACCAAAACATTACACAAATTAAGTAGGTGTATGTCTGTAAACAAATGGTGGTGCTCAGGTGAGTTGCAGCCCAAGGACACGAAGATTTGTTTTACCTCTCCTCATTATCAGACCCTGATAAATTTTCCTGGTTGGAATCCTTTAGTTGAATGTATCAATATTCAAAATCCTATAGGTGAATAAATTAACTTATGAGGCATACTACTTTTTTCAGAAACAAAAGACTTGGGAGGTGAAGATATCCAGCGTGTATACTGCCCAATCACTTCACGTTTGTTTACAATGTTAATGATGGCTCTGAAAGCAAGACAGAGTGTCCAAATCCTGTATCAGAATTGGACATCTGTCCTTCTGGCTCTGGATTAAATCTTAGTTTTCGACGTTGCTCCTTTTAAGAGCATGGTAAGGTATATTTTACTCATTATCCTTATTTTAGTTTGAAGTCCTTTGTTATTTAATATTTATATGCCCTTCCAAAACTAAGATATGTAATTTTCTCTTTTGTATATTAGGTAATATAGTGGCAAAAAGTAATTTTCCTCTCTCTGTGCTGACTCTTACGACTGGAGATATGATAAAATATCTTACAAACATTAAACCTTCTTTTCTGATTCGAGTATCCCGGTAAACATTCAAGGCAATCTGAAGTATTAAAGGTGCTATACTGCTCAATGACTTGCAAAGTTTAAAATACTTTGCATTTCTGAGCTTTATGATTAAGCACTATTTGTGTTAAATTGTACTTTTTTTTAGTGGTTCTTTCACATTAGCCATGTGGGTGTGTAGGTACTAAGATGGAAAGTTGAATCATTTGAAAAATTCAATGCCATGGCCAAGTCCTGAACCATGGATCTTACTACTCAAGTGGCAAGATACCCACATAAGCATTCTACTTCGAATTCCAGGCTTAATATTATGTTTAATTAGTGCTTTTGATAAATACTCTTCCATACTAGCCATGTGCAGGCACTAAGATGGAAAATGGTATCAGACTTACAAAATTCCATGCCATAGCTGAGATTCAAACTATGAATTTTTGGCTCTCTGTGCTGAAGCTCTTATCACTTGATTCACATAGGGTCACTCCAAAAGTTTTGAGAATGGATGCAATAAAATATTTGAAATTTAGATCTGATCATTGCGTCTTTACAAAATATTCTCCATTGCATTCTATACATGCTTTCAAACCATTTTTCAAATGCTGGGCACCACTCTTCTTTGGAGAGAGTGCAAATACATTCTTTGTAAGCAGCTACTGCGGCTTCAGGCGACTCAAATCGTTGACCTCAAACTTTTTCTTTCATTTTGGGGAATAGAAAAATGTCGCATGAGGTCAGATCTGGAGAATGGGACAAATATCTGACTCCTAACTGCTGCATAAATTGGGTTGTTTCTTGTGCAGTGTGGGTAGAGGCATTGTCATGGTGCAACAACATTCCATGCAGACCAGCCTAAGGACATGTTTTTTTCAGTTCATTGAACACTTGTGGCAGACATTTTGTGGTGTACCATCTGGCAGTAACAGTCTTTTGTCCCTCAAGCGGAATCATCACAATGTGGCCACTTGCTGAGAAGAAGGAACAGATCATCATCTTGCCAACACTTCTCATTCTCTTATTTTTTTGTTGGAAGATCTTCCCCTGGGAAAACTCAGACCAATGACTGTCATTTAGTTTCTGGATCATACTGGTAAATCCAGCCTTCATCACCTGTTACAACGTTAAATATGTTTTTGGATCTTCCTCCATTGGATCTTTCAACCATTTCCTGGCACCATTGCACACATGGTTGTTTCTGCTCATTTGTGAGGTGGTGAGGGATCCAGTGATTGCAGAGCTTCCTGACGTCAAGTTTTTCTTTCAGGATTGTTTTCACTGCTGCAGATTTTCACCACATTCTCATCCATTGTTGCTGCAGCTGGCCGTTCTGCTTGGTCTTCTTCTTTGAGGGAAATCCCTTACTCTTCTAAACTCTGCATACCATCAATAAATGGTGGATTGCGAAGGGCAAAGATCCCCAAATACATGTTGCAGTCTTTCAAGGCATTCTTTCTCCCCTAGACGGACTTTAAAGTCATAGAAAATCATAGCACCGAAATGGTCTCGCTTGATATCCATCCTAGCACATGGCGTAGCTTCACCTGCTATACATATATACACAGTGCTGACAATGCACATTGTTGGAGCATGCCCAGACTGCACATGTTGCTATCTGAACTTCAATCTGAAGTTAGGAAAAATTGCTTTGGCTTTCCACTACTCATTGTTGCCCATTCTCAAAACTTTTGGCGTGAAACTCGTATCATGGCAAGATACCCATACACACATTAAACCTTCTCATTTGATGGAAATAACCTTGTAAGCCTTCAAGGCAGTCTCAAAGTATTAGAGATATCATAGCCCAAAAGGAAACGGCACAGATGGTAGAGTAATTAATACACATTAAATTTTATAATCTACTTACAATTTATTATGGAGCGAATTCATAGATATTTCAGTCTTTCTATGTCTGAGGCCGAAACTTTATGGTTTGTGCATCACACATCAATTTCTGTTCTTAAACACAGTAAAATAATAACATTACCATTCATGCTGCACAAATCAGGGCAAAACTGCAGCCAAGAGCCATGTTGGACATTGTTTTTATCCAAGCCACTCAAGCAATTTGGGTTTAGCAAAATTTTACGAATATTTCTGGAATTGCATTAATATATGAAACTGTGTCATTGGTAAAACACTGATTAAAACAGGAACTCTTTATGTCTTGTGTATTCCAGAAACATATGCTGACTAGATGTTAATATCAATAAACATGTGGTAACCTAATATCAGAAAACAAACAACTCTGCTTATTCAAGATTGCTATGGCATAATTTTGTAAAGCTCTCAAAGGTGACCTGCAATGGGTATCTCGCCATGGCAGTTCGTGCAGCTACAGCATCAGCATAGAGAGTTGAGGACTTATGTTTTGAGTTTCATCTTTGGCAGTGTGTTTTTCAAATCTGATTAAACTTTTCATTTTAGTGGCTAAAAACATGGCTTGTGTAGAAGAACTGTTATAAAAAGCACAAAATAGCTGCATAAAACTGACATGTGTGAAACGCTCAGTGCTATAGAAAGTTATTTCACATGAATTTAAGTCAATCAAGGTTTTCTCTCCTGTCCTCCACTGCAAACACAGCCTTCTTCATTCTTCCTCTGTTAAACATTCCTCTTTATTTTAATTGTGAACTGTCTGCCATCTGGTATCTTCTTCTGTCCAAAGTTTTTCCCATACTCAATTCCTTCCATTGCATATTTTGGACAACTAGTTTCTTCATATCTGTTGTCCCAGTTAGTTGTTTTCCTCTCTCTCATAAGTTTGAACCTTCATCCACTTTTGCATACAGCTTTCTTACATAATTTGTCTGTTTCACATGGTCCATTAATTTTTCCTCATTTCAATCTATCATCCAAATTTTCATACAGTACATTGCCAAACTCCACACAGTACTTCCTTATGCATGCTGGTACCTATATTTTCCATTTTTAGAAGTAATGCATATAAAAATACTGTTGTTTCTAGAAGTTAAGAGACTAGGTTTTAAGCAAGGTGTTTTACAGTACCTAACATTGATTTAAAATTGAAATACAGCAAGTTCTACACTTTAGTGATACAGATGTGAGATTCCAATGTTTGGGAGACTGGCAGGGGCCTCACAATGAAAGATATCTGGCACTCCTTGATACACGGGAAGGCGCAGAATGTCGACCACGCTGCAGATGTGCAGTGAGTATTATCATTATCAAAGCTTATTACACACGTTATTTTGCAACATGCAACAGCACTCTACTTAACCTACATGGGTAGCTTAGGTCATTAAGGTATGGTACATCTGCAGTTCAAATTTTGCCAGTACCTTCCTCCCTGACTGAGGTTTTCTCCAGGTTTTAATTTCATAACTGGCAAATGGTGCCCTAAAATTAGGCCTGAAACATTTTCTTCCCAAATTTCCTTTCTCAATTATCATTTAAGCATCATCAGTGTCCACCACTTGTGGTGCTGTTTGCAGTAAGAATGGGTGTTAAACACCGCTAAAAAGAGCGGTGTTTAACCTGAAAAGCTTTATAGTATAGATTTTTAGATATTTTTGTTTTCTTGCTGTGTTTCTCTCTTCATATTACATTCACAGGCACCATAACTGTTATTATCTGATGACTAACAGTACCAAACAGAAAGACAAACATTCTGGCTGCCACAAATGTTATATAAATTTTACCAGAAGACATTTTGCCATGTGGAAATCAGGGGAACCAACAACACACATTTATGTACTGTCATTTCATAGCATGAGCATCAAAATTTAGCTACTGCCACTCTGAATTGAAGTTTCATTAAGATATAAACCATGACACTTTTGTGTAAAATGCAAGATGAAACAACACAAGCTTGTAAAAAACTAAATACACAGCCTTTGTTTGAGCATGTGGCTGGCCTAACAGGAATTTTGTTGGTACCGGTAAAGCACATTGTTTGTTGGCAGAGTCAGATATTCATAGATTCTTAAATTTAAACGCATAGATTTCATAACCAAATTATAACTACAATAACCCTTACCTTCATCAATAAAGATGTTGGAAATGATGTCCTTGTGCCACCGCATATTTCTCACACCTTTTAAGAAAAATTGCATTAACACTCATTTATTTTTCATGGCTATGTAAGTAAAACTATGTTTTGTCTGTAAAAAACAATTAAACACAGGTCAGTAGAGCAGTCATTAACATTATATAACACCCAACTGCAGAAATTAACTCTTTCCACATTATTGCGTGGTTACAATTCCAAATTATTAAAATGTGTAGGTGCAAATATAAACCGATTTAATTCAAGTGCAGTGTTAAATGTCCTGCACCATCCAAGAGGGGAGATTTAAATGTTGTTTGCCATATAGAGTCCTGAATGTGTTAACTGGTGATTAGACAGGCTGAACCACAAGTCATGATTGGATATTTTCTATATTAGTTTCATTAAGTAATAAAATGCAGCAGCAGCAGCCATATAGAGTCCTGAATATGTTAACTGGTGATTAGATAGGCTGAACCACAAGTCATGATTGGATATTTTCTATATTAGTTTTATTAAGTAATAAAATGCAGCAGCAGCAGCAGCAGCAGCAGCAGCCATATAGAGTCCTGAATGTGTGAACTGGTGATTAGACAGGCTGAACCACAAGTCATGATTGGATATTTTGTATATTAGTTTCATTAAGTAATAAAATGCAGCAGCAGCAGCCATATAGAGTTCTGAATGTGTTAACTGGTGATTAGATAGGCTGAACCACAAGTCATGATTGGATATTTTCTATATTAGTTTTATTAAGTAATAAAATGCACCACCACCGCCACCGACCACCGACAGCTCTCTCTCTTTCTCTCTCTCGGAGGGGAGGGGAGTGTAGGCAATGCAGCTTTATTAAGGTGACCAAAAACAAAGAGGACTGTGCTGTATATCAGGGTGGCCAACATTTTAACTCAAGTCGTCAGATATACAGGGTGGACTATTTAAGTTGAGACTGTACAATATCTCCAGAACTAAGCATTGTAGAAAGAAATGTCTTGAATATAATTTGTTTGATATTATGGGGGGAAGTAAATGCCATTAGTCATGATTTATTTGGAGGACATTATGATGGTCATTTTAGGGTCAATTTAATATTTTTAAATGGTAACCTACATTTTGTATTTTGTTTTCTCATTGGAAAATGGTTTATAAAAACCTGTTTATTTTGTGATGCAGAATAAGGAAACAAATAAAAAATGTTGGATCTCAATTATGAAATGTAACTTGACCGTCAAAGGGCGATCCATATATTAAATTAAATCAAATTGAATTTTGTTTATGGACGCTCTTTAACTACTGTTTTCCTTAGCGACCAATTCTATATTGGGCATGGAAAATCAGTAATTTTGCTCAGAGGCCTGTTTATCAGGCTTCAGGTTCTTTTAGGTGCCATATATCTACGACACAGGACCACCGACTTTACTTTCCTTCCGAAGGAAGTTGTGCTAAGGATTTTTATGCCTAAAACTATGCACCACCCTCTGTCAGGTTGAACCCACAACCTTGGGAACTAGAGGCTAGCATGTTAGCCACTACACCATGGAGGGCGACCCATCTATGTATGATTGGCCCAACCATTCATTCACTCTTCGTACACAGGCATTCAGAATTTTCTTTGTTATTTACGTTAGTGTAAGAATAATTGCAAAGTAATTTTTACAAATGTTGTTTACATTGATATTTGAAAAGAAGCTACTGTCCATTCCAAACCAGAGTTCCCTCTGATGTAAACAGAAGCACGTGCTTTGGCTTGTCACGAACCCAAGAATATACTCTTACGCCAACGTAAATAGTTCCTTAATACATGTATTGTATTATGAAATATTAGAAGCAGGAAAGGTATAGGACTGCACATTTTATTGTGATTATCATAAGAACTCATTGTTAAAGGTAATGGATATATACTAGCTGTTAAGAGATTACAAAATATGATTTTCGCCTGCTATTGCGCTGACGCCGAGATCATCTTGCTTGTTATTACCAACCAATTGCACGACTTCCACTCTCTTACATACACAAGAAATGCAGCAACGCATTCCCAGAGGTGCTATCTGAGTACAATAAACACTTTGCGTAACACAGGATATATGATAAGCGAAGTCATTCATAATACACTAACACACAAATGCTCAGCTCAGGTCAAATCTTGTGATTTAGTCAGTTGGTATTTGAGTTTACATGGCAGAGGAAGGTGCGTGTACTGCGAATAAACTGTTCAAACACAGAAGCGGGAAACAGTTAAAAAGTGGCTAAAAACAAACATTACTTCATATATTCAACTCACTATTACAAAAAAAAATCATCCTCCGTGGACTAGTGGTACCGTGCTAGCCTCTAGTTCCCAAGGTCGTGGGTTTAAAACTGGCGGAGGGCGACAGATTTTTTCGGGTGTAAAAATCCTTAGCACGGCTTCCTTCGGAAGGGAAGTAAAGCTGGTGGTCCCGTGTCGTAGATTTACGGCACGTAAAACAACCTCAAGCCTGATAAAGAGGCCTCTGAGCAAAATTACCGATCTTTCACGCCCAATATAGAATGGGACGCTAAGAACCATAGTAGTTAAAGAGCGTCCATAAATAATATTCAATTTTTTTTTTTTTTTCACTATTACAAAATACCCGACACTTGCATTATTGCATATTAGGAAACTAATATCGGATTTTACAGGCATTTCAGTGAGAAGTGTAATGAAATCGAGCAGGGAATATAAACAGACATAATACAACATAGAAGAGGATAAAATGTGGGAACTTGTTTTAAGTGTGACAGTGCTGTGGAATTGTGGATAAGCTTGTCATTATTTTGGAGAGTAATTCTGATTCTGATGTGGCAGCTGAGTCATCTTCGGAGGATTCGGATTTGGGTGTTACACTTTTGCCCAAGGATTGTGATTAACGTAAGTAAAATGTTCATTGCCGCATACCTATAAAATCTATTGTTACCTCAGGTTGCATTTTGAACTATGATTCTCACGCAGGGCGCCTTTTTATAGATTAAATAGTGTTCAACAAGCACGTGGAAGGGGAACAAGCAGCCATTATGGGCAGGGATTGCGAACTACTTTCGCGCGGATAATACAAAGAGTTTGTTTTCAGTGAAAGGCACTCTGGTTTGCAAAGGACAGTAGAAACGGTGATGTGTTATTGAATTTATTTAAAGGTGAGTTGGAATTGTTTGATACGGTAATTTGTATCACAAATTACTTAAATGTAAATAATGATTGTAATATGAATATGCATTTTTTATGTGACATTGATTTCCGATGTTTATTAATTGTAATTATTATTGGTAAATAATAATATACGGCTTTACTGAAACTGTCAATAATAGCGCAATAATGCAGCGATGGGGTGAGTTGTTTATCATTATTGGGAACAAGGAAGTTACGTAATGTTCGCGCGTTTTCAGTAGAAACTTCTGGAATGTTTCCCTAAAAGCAATATGTATTCGTGGTTTTCATTGGATATTAAAATAGACGCTAATGTTGGCGTGTTTTATTAGCCAATAGCAGTTCATTTATAATCTTTAGGCATGTCGAGGAGTGGGAGTATATAAAGTCGAGTCCGTGGTAGATCGCCCCCAGTTCAACAAAATTCTCAATACCTTACACGTCGGTCGCCCAGTTCATAAAAATTTCTAGCACGTTACACGTTGTCTTCAGTCAGTCAGTTCGTCATAAGTTACGCGCAGCAGAATTACGAGAATCTAAAGTATTATACAGTTAAATATACACAAAGTTGAAGTACGTGAGTTAAAAGTGATAAGTAAGAAGTTATTACAAACAGTTTCAGTTTGGCGAGTATCTAAATCAATATGTAAAAGTGTTAGTGAACGTGTTCGGCAATAAAAATTATAAAACAAATTTTCTTCATCAGTATAATTTCTGGATAAAAGATTCCTTTCCGCTTCACAACCTGTAAGAGATACATGTTCGACCCAAACAGCTAGCTGGAGGACATTTAAAGTGAATTATTTCAAAACTGATGCAAATTGCTACGCCAGATGGAGCTACAAACCAAACAAGGAGTGACGTCACAAGATGGCAACGCATGAAGTAAAAACAACATTAATTCTCTCGCAAATTGGTTCCACAACATGGGGCTAACACACATACATAAACATCACAAGCATCAACATAATTTGTAATACCGTTGCATATTGGCTCCCAAACGTGGAGCTACAATAATGTTACAATAAATACAACATTAATACCGTTACATGTTACACTAACATCATTTAAGTTTACTCACTTAACATGTTTCAAGAAACGGTTGTTCCCATCCTCAGAAGCTAATCCGACTGGCCCATTTTGTTGGTGTTTCCGTTTTGTGGACTGAATACTGTGGTGGCATCTTGTGGTGGCAAAATGTACTTCCAGAGGAGACTTGGTGGCGCCAAATCAAAATTCATTAGATGTGAGTTGTGTTTTAGAATGGTGATCTTCTCCCATGCATCTAATTCAGCTGCAAATTTGGCTGGTTTGACTAATGTAATACTGGGTTTGATGTTGTGATTAGTGATCCAAAAATGGTGTGAAACTGCAGATTTGTGCATTTGTTTGTATTTGATACATCTCATGTGCTCTTTTAACCTAGTTTCTAGGTTTCTTTTTGTCTTACCTATATATATAGCCTATATATACTACGCCGGAAGCAACATTTATATAAACCTAACCCAAAAAATGGAAAAACGATGTCACACCCAGATGTAATTAGTCTCTCAAATGTAACTCACCAAAGCGGAACTATCAATATTAATCCTTGGCCTAAAAACATGTGTTAGCTACACAAAAACAACTGATGAAATAGTTGCAGACATTGAGATTGCTACTTACAACTTAAATGAAAGTAGTAAAACCATTATAAAAAAAGAACCATGGAATGGTTCTCCAAGAAATACAAGCAGATAACCATAACAATTTCCCAACCAAACATGTGATCAAAACATCAAAATCAATACCAGTAGTATACACGAAAGCTGACAAAGGAAATAAACTAGTTGTACTTCAAAAAGATGATTATATTACTAGAGTGGAAAATATGCTGCAACAAGAAAATTGCATACAAATTCAAGAAGACCCATTAAAACTACACTTAAACGCCTTCAATCAAACCATCCAAGAAAGCAAAACTATAACAGACACTGATAAATCTAGATTAAAACCAGACCACTCCACTTTTCCAAGAATGTATGCTCTACTTAAAATAAACAAACCGGGTAATAAGATGAGACCAATCTTCAGCAATATTGATTCTCCTACCTACAAACTGCCAAAATGGTTAGTTCACAGATTCTCTTCACTACCAAAATTCAATAGTAAAAACATAATGAATTCAGAAGATTTAATACAGAAGATAAAATCCCTGGAACTCGAACCAGAAGACAGATTAGTTTCCTTTGATGTCGCTGCACTATTTCCAAGTGTCCCTACAGATCAACTCCTGCGTCAATTAAAGAAATGGCTCCAGCAGACTAACACGCCGGAAGAAGAAGTAGAAGACCTCATACAACTTACCAATTTGTGCATTACACAAAATTGTTTTAGTTTCAATAAGAAGTTCTATCAACAACCAACAGGTCTAACCATGGGTAACCCACTTTCACCTTTCCTTTCAGATCTATTTATAGTAACTTGGAAACACACATAACAACTTCCTTCCCATACATTTTTAAAGTTTGGTACAGATATGTCGACATCTTCGCTGTTGTCCCTAATAGGTTCATACAAGACTTCTTAGCCTTACTAAACCTGCAGAACCAATCAATAAAATTCACCATAGTAATACAAAAAGAAGGCATGCTACCATTTTTAGACCTAAAAATCATCAGAACAAAAGAAACTAACCTTTGGCATATACAGGAAGTCAACACACTCTACTAATTACATAAAAAATAAGAGAGTTTCAATCTAACCACACACAAACCTGCAGTACTAAACAGCTTAACACATAGACTGGTATATACACCCTTAAATAAACAAGAATACCAGTTAAAATACCAGCACATAGTAGACACAGCAGTAAATAATGGGTACAACAAAACAACAATTGACAAAAAAATTGCAAAATTCAAACGACAGAAACACATCAAAGACACAGCAAATCTCAGCCAGCAAGATAAACAGCTCAAGTTCATGAAATTCACAAAGCACCCAGGAACATATCACAAATTTAAGAAGGTTTTCATGAAACACAACATCACCTAGCCCCACAGAACAAATTTAACATGGAGAAATTACTTTGTAACAAGTTAAAAGGACCCCATTCCACAAGACAAAAAAGCTGGAATCTACAAAATCAATTGTTCGGATTGCAATAAAGTATATATAGGTAAGACAAAAAGAAACCTAGAAACTAGGCTAAAAGAGCACATGAGATGTATCAAATGCAAACAAATGGACAAATCTGCAGTTTCACACCATTTTTTGGACCACTAATCACAACATAAAACCCAATATTACATTAGTCAAACCAGCCAAATTTGCAGCTGAATTAGATGCATGGGAGAAGATCACCATTCTAAAATACATCACACAATGTATTTCGATTTGCCACCACCAGGTCCCCTCTGGAAGTACATTTCACCACCACAAGATGGCACCACAGTAGCCAGTCCACAAAATGGAAACACTAACAACATGGGCCAGTCGGATTAGCTTCTGAGGATGGGAACAACCGTTTCCCGAAACACATAAAGTAAGTAATCTTAAGTGATGTTAGTGTAACAATTCCGACTCACCTTTAAATAAATTAAATGTTGACTAATTTTGAAGATTTAGAAGCTAGTAACAGTGATGTGTCATAATTTAAAATAGAGAGTTGAGGGTTGTTACACTACATCACTATGATATTCTTACTTGAACGCGTTTCGGGAGACGGCTTGTTCCCATCGTCAGCATTTTCTCTCAACTGAACAAGCCGTCTCCCGAAACGCGTTCAAGTAAGAATATCATAGTGATGTAGTGTAACAACCCTCAACTCTCTATTTTAAATTAAATGTTGTTTAGTTTTTTATGAGGAGTGAGAAAACAACTTAATAAAAGGAAGGTTCCCATTTTAAAAAATTTAATTGGCTTTAAAATGACCATCATAACGTCCTCCAAATAAAACAGGAGTAATGGCATTTACTTTCTCCCATAATATCAAGCAACTTTTATTCAAGACATTTCTGTTTACAATGCTTAGTTTTGGAGATATTGTACAAACTCAAGTTAAATGTTCCACCCTGTATAACCACGGAAATTACCAGACAACCTATTTACAAAAGACATACTGTTTTGGTTTTCTGGTAGTATTGTGAACCACTCTCATATCATATTTCATGTCATTATGTTAAAACTTTGAGCATCTAAATGTAATGGGTTCTTAGGTATACCGGTAGAAATAAAAAAAAATTCCTTTCACCATCCCCCCCTCAGAGAATGGCTTTAGGCACACTTTTAAACTTTATGGCTGCATACATGTGAATTTATGCCAGACAAATGGCCTTAGTTCTGTAGTCTCCTTCCTGTATTATCTACTGGAATAACCTGCTCAAAAGTGGAGAGGGCTGCATATTTGACTATGTGTACTGCATATTTTGTTGCCATAAATTTCAAGGAATGATGTAACTTTGGACTGTGGCACTGAAGCATCCAGTTCCATATTTACTTGAGAAAAACATAAAAGAATCCCAAACAGATTGGCCAGTGTATGGGATTTGAATCCGAGACCACCTGAATGCAAGCTATAGGTTCTACCGTCTTGAAACAATTAGGGAAGGGGACATGAACAAATTGCTGTCATCCACGGAAATTTTGTTTGCTTACTTCAGCAGTTCTTTGGATTTACTTATCTGCAATAAGTATACAATTACAAATAAATAACCTACAACATACTTAAATTCTAGCATAACTAAAGTTGTTCCTGGTAATTGGAATAGAAAAATTGAATCTTGACCAAGTTTGCTTTCCATTCCTGGGCTTCGGTAATCTTTCCAATAGTTGTGAATGCTCACACTGTATTACATGTATTTTAACCTTGTTGTCTCTATTCTGGTTTCCATTCCTGGTTATTGTGAACCAGCCATATCACATCTTATTTCTCTCACTTCTTTTGGAATGCTCGCAATCAGGTTGTTAATCCCCCTATTAATTTCTCTTGTGCACTTCATCACTCTAGATTTCAGTGCACCTATGTTAGTTCCAAATTAAATTTCATTCTATGTGAATTGTTTGTCATTCCTGATTCCTCTTCCCTTAAATTCTAAGTTGATTTCTATTTCTCCAAAGTTGATTTTCATCAATGGCTACTTCAATATCTCCCTAAACTTGTACTCAAATTCCGCTCCTGGTTCCACTGTGTCCAAATAAAGTTTGAAGGCGCTACATAAATTTGTCTTTGTCAGGGTATACTCATAGCAACTTGTTCCACTTTTCATAATTTTTTTTCAGGTCTCAAACTAAAGCAAATGGTTAAATACTTGCAACAACGCTTACTTTACTCACATAATCTATGCCACGTCTTGAAGCAGCCTTCCCACATCACAACAGTTCACTTGCTGTTGGGTTTAGCTTAAAAATGCTAGCATTACATAAGCTTCTTCCTCTATTACGTTCTGTTGTTACATGGATTGCTGCCCCTTCCAGCTCTAGGAGGTTATGAAGTTGCATCAGAAATTCTCCTTTCTGGCCAGCTGCAGCAATGGAGTTGATGATTTCGGGCCATCTCCTTGTCACACTTCTGCCACGAAATATGCGTAAACAGAATTAGCAATTACACTGTTTTCAGTACTGGAATGTTGTGTCATCATAGAAGTTATACTTATTTTCAGGCTTTAAAATGATCAAAACAGAAGTGGTGTGAAATCATTGTCACTGGCTGCTTTGTTGCCACTTGTACTATGAGAGTTTTTGAATTGGAGAAACGAATATTGTGAAATGTCCTGAGTCATGCATTTTCACAAGAAAATGTAAATGAAGAATGTAATATTTACTGATTCAGATGTAAATCTACATATTCATGACACAAACGTTTGAATAGATTGGTAGCAAAACAGCACATGGTACATGGGTGGATCTTAAAGAACTGCTGCTAAGAATGCATTATCACATTTGGATCAGCAGACAATGTTTTGCACCAGTAAAGTCCATTTAATTTTGTTCTTTTCATGTTAATCTATGATTGTCATAAAGTTATAGCTGACATGGGTAGCCTACATTGTTAAGGTGTGTGCTCGTGAACGGCAGGTCTGCGAATCAAATCCCACCAGGAATTTTCTCCCTGACAGGTTTTTTCTAGGTTTTCCTCAGTCCTCATTCCTGAAAATGTGAGGGAGGCTTCCCAAAGCTGGACCTGAAAGCTTCCTTCCCAAAATTTGCATCTTTAACTACACTGACCTACGAGAATGCAGGATTTCCATGAATTGGCCCACATGACTTCCCTAAACTGTAATCTAAAAAATAAATATAATAATTAAATGTTAAAAACAAACAATCTACAATAAGTAAATAAAAAATATGCAGTTTTTATACTTTTTTACCTACATTTATATGTCAATTTCTTAGGTTTCCATCCTGGGCACATGGTTACTGGCAGCACATTTTTGTTGATGGAAATACACTCACCTACAAGGACCATTCTATCCTCAAAACATAAACAGTTCACTGTCTTGAATCAACCGTGGTCCAAATGAAAGGATTCCAGTATTTGCACACACTCAATGGTAAGCAGAATTTACATAACTTGTTTTGTTCCAAGAATAATTAAACCGTGCTGATGGTACTTCCTTATCATAATAGAGTTTCCCATGCATGGCAAATGTTTTTGTGCTAATATTACCAGCTGCAAAGCTGCCTAAAAACTGCATATTAACCTAAGTGTAAACTTATGTATTTTCTCTCCCCCTCTCTCCCCTCTCTCTCACCCCTCTCTGCAGTGGTGAAGAAATGTACACATGTGCATGGCTGAAACAATGTGGTGTAAATGTCTTGGAATTTCAGATAGGTGAGTGACCCTTATTTCTACAGATATGTGCCTTCCCGTAAACCCTCATTTGGAATAACACAACCAGCCCAATGGAATTATACTATGCATACAGTTTCCTTATGCATTGCCATATTGAGTCTTGTATGTTGAAAAATGTGACAACTACTTATTAATTTTCTGTTTAAATGTTGTTTATCCATTGCAATAATGGACCAAAAATTTGAGATAATAATTAAAATGAAATGCTTTTTGACCTTTTGTTGTATCCTGCTTAAAAAATTAATAAAAATCTTTCAAACATATCCTTGCATTCATTTCAACCTTGCACTGGCTCTCCCCAGTTACCCATTAATAGAAATGGGCATTTAAATTGGGCTTTGTATACATATTTTAAGGAAAGAAAAACAAAATTATGGAACATGAAATGCAATATACATGACTATATTAAGCATATAAAGCCTTTACTTCCAAAATGAAGTGTTTAATATTTGTGTATTTTAGTGTTACACTTTCTTCAGTTTGATAGAATTTAAGAAACTAAAGAGTTTGCTACTTTGCACAAAAATGCTACCATTTCCTCTTAACTCTGCAGTTTTATCATACATAAGAAGCAGCACAGCTGAGATATTTTTTATTCCAGAAGCTCTCTGCTATACTGGCTGTAATTAGTTTAGCTAGCACCAGTATTATGTTCTCAAAAGGAAAAGTGTTTGATCTTTAATGCTGAGGAGCAGAATAAAAAACATGCACGCACATGCGCGCCCACACACACACACACGCACGCACCCCCCCCCCCCCCCCCCCCCCGAGCGCTCTGATTGTATTTGTGAACCAAATGTACATATTTTGCTTTCCATTCTTGTTCTTATTCTGGTTCCTTTTCCAAGTTTATTGTGAACCTACCTTAAGAAGTGGTTTGCTTTTGATATTCTGAGCTTTTAACTTTATTTAATATGGGCATGAGTGAATCATGAAGTATGAATAGCACTGATGGTGCCATTTCGGTATGACACCCAATTGGGAGTAAGTTGTTTATCAACAAAACAAACTGAAGCAATTTGATAAATTTGAAAAAATGGAGATTCATAGGCCAAGTGGGGTGTGAATCTAATGGCAATTGTATAGCCATTAGAAAAATGAGTGCTAAAAGTGTACATTTTTGCAATTTTCACTGCCTCACATGCTTGCCCCAGCAGGTGGTTTTCAGTTGGCCAACCTTTGCATAGCAGGCAGTTTTCCTCAGTGCTGACAGATCAAGAAAAACCTGTCTTAAGCCGTGTCCACACTGATTAACATTTAACAAATGTTGTTGAGTGAAACATGTTAATTGAGAGTGATGCGATTGACACCTTTAACATTTTGGGTGTGTTTTCGCTTTTGATGGAAAGCTTATTAAGTCAATTTGCTCTTCATACATGATTGGGCAAGCATTGGACGTTTCCAGAGTGTAACCATGCAGTGGCGCATTCCAATTCCTGCTCATTTTTCATCACATGTCACCGCGTATTAGTTCTGTTGTTCACTGTTTACTTGTATAGTTCTGTGCTTGTATCCTTGTTTTGGTTTGCTCCACATGAAGTTAATGAATGGACAAAAGAAAGACACTTTCATTAATCAATGATATTATGTTGAGGCTGTCATTGTTGGATGTATCATACAAAGAGTACAGGGATAAGGAGAAAGGGGCAGACCATTATGCTTAACTATTTGAAATTTATTGTTTTCAGAAGCAATATCAAAAAGAAGGTAGCCTCACTCCGCTCACAATACAGTAGGGAATTGCAAAAAAGCCTCATCTAGCAGCTGGAATGGGTGCTCTCAAATGTGTGTCCTTTTTGTGAATTGTAGTTTTTACCTTGCTCAAAACAAAGTTGAAGTTACAGTCAATCATTCTCAAAAAGTTGTTGAAGCCAAACCTGTCCTCAATTTTAAGCCCATTCAAAATATTTTATTTCCTGTGCCGGTTAACGAGATAGGGCCTCATCCACATTCTTCTTTTCAGTTTCATTACACACCAAGCACAGACACAAACAGCAATAGCCAAATCTTCATCATCATTAAAGTCCATTTTGCTTACAATTGAGAGCTTTGTTTTCCCAACAAGTTAACCGGTATGGATGGAATGTTAAAGGTTAACAGTTACAACATGTTGAATGAAGCATTTTGTTAATTGTTGAATGTTAACTGTAGATATGTTGAACAGTGTGGACTCACCGTTGTACAACCCGATGGCAGAAACGAAGATGAATAGGCGAAATTTGGGAACCTGTCTCTCATACCACAGCAGGAGTTGCTGTGGTAAACATGCTAGGCGTTATTTGTGCGTGGCCTTACAATACAACATCCTAATACTTAATACTGTTTGATTTAAGTTGATTTCCATAATTATATGCTCCAAATTACTAATGAAATAATAAAACCACCATTTTGGAACTATTCAGAAAGTTTTTATTTAGGAATATTTCAACCATTACATTGAACAATGTTTATCAACCCTTTTCAAATAGTGAGATATTTGCTAGCATTTCAATTTTGCAAGCCATTATTATTATTATTATTATTATTATTATTATTATTATTATTATTTTATTGTGGTTATATGTTTTTGTTGTTGTTACTATTTTGTACCCATCCGTGAATATGGTAAACTTTTCCGAAATCAGAAAGGGTATTTCTCTATCAACACACAAGTGATCTGCGATGCAAAATGAAGATTACAAACATTGTTTCTACAATTTTAAGCTGCTCTTCAGTACGTTTGCCATCACTAGAATAATCTTGTCATTTTGCAGCATTTCTCTTCCAGCATCTTTATAACACGTTATGGCGTTATTGCATTACTTGGGCCTTCATTGAAAACGTTAGTAAAAGTAACCCGCTCTGAATCAGGTGCCTAAGCATATATAAAAAAATAAACCTAACCCTAATCTAACCTCCTGTAAATCAGAAACGTAAAAGACTAGTATAATCGGCGCAACAGTTCTAGACATGTGAAAATCTTAATGAGAGCTAAGAAGCGAGTTGCTTACCAGATCAGGAGGTGACCGGTCGTCTGCATGCTGCAGGAGTGCGTGGGACAGTCATTGTCAAATATCCGCACACCGGTTATGCGCTGCAATGATAAACTTAGTTATATACAGTATATTAAAATCTACGCTGTAAAAAGCGCTTAATATAAAAACAATGTCAGTCATTGCCTCCAATTCTTCCACACCTAACAACCCTTCCTCTTCTGCGGAATCACTCACATTATTGCTGTCATCGCTGCTGTCACTACTTTCTGCACCATTATCTTGGATGAGAATTCTTTCTATTTGATTTTCTGCAATTCCGTATTTTTCGAAATAATGATTCTTAATTTATTCAACATGTTGACATACATTTTCCCATTCTGGCCTTCCAATTTCAGCAAATTGCTGGCGTTATAACTGCTCCACATATTTTAATTTAAAAGTGATATTTCTGCATTGCCACCCATTTTTTGTATCAGCCCAGATTAATTTGATTGGGTTTAGATATGGGCGATACGATGGCAGTCTAACTACATTATGGCGATGTTGTATTACTATCTGGGCACATATGTATGACGTCTGAAGCTGTTTGTAGGCTTTAATTAAGTTATATAGCTTTGTTTTACTCATGCTTTCATCTAAAGCTATATTATGTCTAAGTAATCAAGCTCTCATTTCTTCTTTCAAGGAATTTGAGGTAGGTGGTTTGTCAATTGAGTGTTGACGCATTGTGAAGCATTGTCGATGACCAGAACAGACCCAGCAGGCATATTAGGTATCAACTGTTGATTCACTTCATGTACTTTTCTGTATTCATTTCTTGATGAAAATCTCCTGTTGTTTTTGCAACTTGTAAAAGAAGGGCATTTGGAACAAAGCCGATCTTTCCAACAGCATGAACGATAATAAGTATTTGCCCTTTAGCAACAGGAACCTGCAACCTAATTCACTATCGTCACTCCAACTTTTAGATGCTGTACGACTGCTGTGTATGTATGACTCATCTTCATATACTATAGTATTTTTCTGAAATTTGTAGCACCACCTTAAAAATTGATGCTGATATAAGTACACACTGATATAAGTACATATAAAATTATACTCATTTGGAAAGGTAGAATCAGACTGAAAAATTCAATGCCATAGCCGGGATTTGAACCACGGATCTTAGGCTTTCCGTGCCGTTGGTCTAACCGACTAAGCTATCATGGCAACATTTACTTTTTATTTTTATTTTTTTTTATTTTATTATTTTGTTTTTTTATTTATTTATTTTGCTTTTCTGTTAGAGCTCTTCTATTTGATTTCGGTTTCTTCCACTTGAACCCTAAATCTTTAATAATTTTTCTGAGATTTGTAGCACCACCTTGTAAGTTTCTGCTGTCTTTCAGCTTGATGAGCAATCTGCTTATTGTTAGCACAGTTTTTTCTTCCACATAGGAATTGTGAATCGTGCGCCGAATGACGCATTCGAAATCGTCTATTTCTGTAATACGTTTAGGAACCTTATGTTTCTTTCTATCCAGATGTGTCAAATGGTACTCTTTCATCCATATGTTTTTTTTTTTCTTATCTTTGAGAACTCTGGAAACAAAACTCGGTGAAACACCAGTTGCTTTGACTACTCTTTCTTTCACTCTCTTAAGGCTTTTGTGGAACTCGGATGAACATATATTTTCTTCCTTCATCTCTGCTTCTTGCTTCATGAAGTCGAGGACATTTGCAATTATTTCCCTACTTTGACTACGTAACACCTTACCACTTAACTTTGAAAACATAGGAGCTATGGTTATAAATATAACAAATATAAAGTAAGTACTATTTAGATACTGCTCTCTTTAAAATTACAACCAGATGCAGACACTTTCTATGCGGACTGTATGTGTTACGCACTGTGAGTAAGCAAAGGTGTTATATCGCTTTCGTTGATTAAGCTAAACATTAACCATTCCTAGGCTCGGCAGCTGGGGTAGCAATCAAGGTCACGATTCCAGAAGTTTTGCACGAGTAATAAACCTAAAATAAAAAGTAATTAGGAACGCACGTTGCGAGTGTTGGCGGTATCTCACTGACTTTGAAGACCAACCTAATGTAGGTTATCGCACTTTTTTTTTCCGTCATATTGTTTAAATGGATTTTCTTTATTTCTACCAACAAACACTTTATCTCTTTCACTGATGTTTCTCCCCTTTTCCTATCGCACATAACCTTATTCATAATTGTATCAAGTAAATCGTGCAAACAAAACAATACCTTCAGGAGTAATGAGCTCTTACTTTCGTTGTCGTAACTAAACGAGTAAATTGTAATTGAGCTCTCCAACATTACTTTCGGAGTAAATTGCTCCCGTAGTAACCTACTTCCGTAGTGGGGTCTTCTTTAGTAAACGTTACTTCCGAAGCAATTTACTCCAATTTGGTGCACGCCACTCCATGTGTAGCTATGCATGCAGTCTCTCTATCCTGCCCAGATATCTGTCCTAAAATTTGTGATTTTAATTATTCATTGGACGGTCTGTAGACAGAAGCACCCTGGCTTTACTCTCCTGGAGCTCATTTTTGTTTGCTCTTTCTGCTGTTCTACATCACTTTACCAGAGGGGATACACATTTTCCATCTCCTCATCGAGACTCACTTCGATCTGGAATTGACATGTGCTATGGAGTCTACAACCCCAGTTCAGTTATTCGTTCAGCATTTCTAGCATTTAAAGAGGAGTTGGATATCTGCCAATTTATTTATGCTCTGAGTCAAATAGCGAAGTGGAATAGGCTGTGCTCTTACTCTGTAACAGATTTTTGGATTTCGCCTTTTACAGCAGTGTGCAAGCTTTGCAGCTGAGCTGCTTAATATTCTCCAAGCTCTTTTATATACCCAGTTACAAGCCCTTGAGCAATGTGTGTTTTCTACAGATTCCTTGAGTACACTCCACAGCATTCAGTCGCTGTACACTTATCATCTTGAACAGCTCATCCAGGATTCCTTTGACTTATTTGCTGGTGCCAGCATCAGCATGTCCTTTGTGTGTGTTCTTGGGCATATCGGCTTGCTAGGGAATGAGGTGGCTGTTACATCTTTCTAAACTGCAATTGCATTTCCCAGATGTTTTAGTTCTTGTGTTCTTTGTGATGGTTTTATCATTGTGTTGTGTAACTCTGTTCTATTGCACTGACGTGATGAGTGGGCTGGTATTCAAGGGAACAAGCTTCAGGATGTTGAAATTCTCCTGTCACCTGGAGTACCTCTTTGCATGCCTCCCATTATGAGGAGATGATTTAATAAAATTGCTTCTTGGACACTTGTCATCTTAGTCAGAGTCACCCGTTAATTTCCAATCCCACACCTCCTTGTGCTCATTGTAATGAGTTGTGGACTGTGCAACATGGTTAAATTTAGCGTCAGTTTTTAACCCAGTTATGTGCCTCTTTGTGTTTGCCAATAATTATGTCCCGTGTGCTAGGATATAATGGCTTTATGTGCAATAGAGCTTGTATACTATATTTAATTTGTCGTTGCAGTATGGGGCACTGCATATAGTGTTCATCATTTCACCTTTTTCGATTTTATTAGTCATTGTGTCTCTGTGTACTGCCACTAGTCTCTTTTCTTTGTGTTTTTGCCTGTCTTCTAGCCACAAGTTCTGCAGTTACTGACATTGGTTTTGAATTTCTATTTGTGGGTCTATTGAATTATATGGAACTTATGTCCTAATCCATTTTATTCTTATTGTTTGGTAATTTTCCACACAGTGATCAGGCGCTAATAATCATAGACGTGTGTCATAAAACTCTATCCTACTACTGCTACTCTAAATGGTAGCTCAAGCTGTAAGAGTGTTTCCACAGAGAATTGAAGATTCATCGTTTGATTCTTAGCTATGACATTATTGGATTTTTCAGTTTTTATATAAATTTTCATCTTATTTTGTCATAACCTCACAATGGTTGTGTTTAAATATTGATTTTGGTTAGACTGAGGGAATGTATCCACTTGTAGGATCATAAGTTCAAGCACCTGTTAAAACCATATGTACCCCAGGTTTGAGATGTTTCTATTCCTAGAGCATTTTAACCTCTTGATTGATCTGCTCATGTCACATTTGTAAACTCTGTAAGGGTCATATTTCAAAGGTTATCTGTTTTGAAAATGTCAATTTCAAATGTAAATACTGTTACTGTAGTTTAATGTTAATGTTTGTTGCAGTGGTGAAGAAATGCACATGTGCGTGGCTGAAACAATGTGGTGTAAATGTCTGGGATTTTCAGATAGGTGAGTGACCCTTATTACTGCAGATATGTGCTTTCCTGTAAACCCTCATTTGGAATAACACAACCAGCCCAATGGAATTATACTATGCATACAGTATCCTTATGCATTGCCATATTTCAGGCTTATACGTTGAGAAACGTGACAACTACCTATTAATTTTCTGTTTAAATGTTGTTTATCCATTGCAATAATGGACCAAAAATTTGAGATAATAATTAAAATGAAATGCTTTTTGGCGTTTTGTAGTATCCTGCTTAAAAAATTAATAAAAACCTTTGAAACATATCCTGGCATTCATTTCAACCCTGCGCTGGCTCTCCCCAGTTACCCAATAATAGAAATGGGCATTTAAATTGGGCTTTGTATACATATTTTAAGGAAAGAAAAACTAAATTTCGGAACATGAAACGCAATATACATGACTGTATTAAGCATATATAGCCTTTACTTACAAAATGAAGTGTTTAATATTTGTATATTTTAGTGTTACACTTTCTTCAGTTTGATAGAATTTATGAAAGTAAAGAGTTTGCTACTTTGCACAATATGCTACCATTTCCTCTTAGCTTTGCAGTTTTATCATACATAAGAAGCAGCACAACAGAGATATGTTTTATTCCAGAAGCTCTTGGCTATACTGGCTGGAATTAGTGTAGCTAGCACCAGTATTATGTTCTCAAAAGGAAAAGTGTTTGATCTTTAATGCTAATGAACAGAAAACAAACATTCAATCTCTCTCTCTCTCTCTCTCTGATTGTATTTGTGAACCAAATGTACATATTTTGCTTTCCATTCTTGTTCTTATTCTGGTTCCTTTTCCTATTTTATTGTGAATCAATCTTAAGAAGTGGTTTGCTTTTGATATTCTGAGCTTTTAACTTTATTTAATATGGGAATGAGTGAAACATTAAGTATGAATAGAACTGATGGTGCCATTTCAGTATGACACACAAGTAGGAGTAAGTTCTTTATCAACAAAACAAACTGAAGCAATTTGATAAATTTGAAAAAATGGAGATTCATAGGCCAAGTGGGGTGTGAATCTAATGGCAGTTGTATAGCCATAACAAAAATTAGTGCCAGAAGTGTACATTTTTGGATTTTTACTGCTTGCACATGCTCACCCCAGCAGGCGGGTTTTCAGTGGGCCAACATTTGCATAGCAGGCAGTTTTCCTCAGTGCTGACAGATCAAGAAAAACCTGTCTTAAGCTGTGTCCACACTGATTAACATTTAACAAATGTTGTTGAGTGAAACATGTTAACTGAGAGTGATGCGATTGACACCTTTAACATTTTGGGTGTGTTTTCGCTTTTGATGGAAAGCTTATTAAGTCAATTTGCTCTTCATACATAATCGGACAAGCTTTGGAAGTTTCCAGAGTGTAACCATGCAGTGGCGCACTATTCATCACATGACACCGTGTAGTAGTTCTGTTGTTCACTGTTCTCTTGTATTGTTCTGTTCTAGTTCTAGTTCTAGTTTGAAAAGGGGTGGGTTTTATGCCCAAGCACTGCGACCTTAAGATCTATTGCGCATCCCCCCTTTTATCACTTTAGTAGTCTGTTGCTCGATATGAACTTAACCAGACTGCTAACTGAGGCTTTCGATAGTTCATCTTTCTTTCGAAAGTGATTGCCAAAAATACTTGCTCTTTGATTCGCAAGAGCAGGGCAATCACATAGTAGATGAGTAACAGTCTCATCTCCTTCTAGACATCTACTACAGATAGGGTTGTTAAACAATCCCATTCTGTATAGATTAAAGTTTAGGGCACAGTGTCCTGTAATGAATCCTGTTGCCCATGCAAGTCTTCTTCAACTAAGACCGCGCAAATTTTGCCCGGCTGTTATCCAGGTCTGTAATAAACAACTTGGAATGTCTGCAACCCTCAATGGAGTTCCAGTAGTTCGTGTTCTGCTTGAGCCCAGCACTTAATAGCCTGTTTCATTGGTCTGTAGGACACTCCCAGTACAGGCTCCGGACCAAAATATGGGATTTCACTGCCAATCTTGGCTGCTTCATCTGCTTTCTCATTGCCTGGTATAACTATGTGTCCTGGCACCCACATAAGTTGAACCTTATTGTGTTCAGCCAGTGTCATTAAGGATTCCTGGCATTCTGAGATGAGCTTTGATTTTATTGATGGTGATTCAAGTGCTTTAAGAGCAGCTTGACTGTCTGAGAGGATAAGAACACTTCTATTCTTATATCTCCTTTTAATACTTTCGATGACACTGGCTAGGATTGCATAAACCTCAGCCTGGAAAACTGTAGCTAAGGTACCAAGACTATAAGAAATCTTGGTGCCATTACCGTAAAGCCCAGCCCCCGTTCCTGATTTGGTTCTAGAACCATCAGTATACCAGATTGTGCCTTTGTTATTATGAGGTTTTACCAGTCTTTCCCATTCACTCCGCTGTGGATAGGAGACCGTAAATTTCAAATCAAGCTTGATTCTTGTTTCAAGAATGTCAGTCCCCATGTTGAGTATCTGTTGTACATTCTTATCCCAAGGAAGCTTGAGATGATTAATATGTCCAGTATTAGACACTTTGGTTTGGCGACAAATACGGTGATATGCGATCATGGCTTCTGCCTTCATCCATATGTGGAGAGGTGTGAGGCCAATCAGCATCTCCATTGCCGCAGTTGGAGTAGTTTTGAAGGCTCCTATAATGAAATGCAGAAGGTCCTCTGTAATTTACAGATTTCCTTTCTGCACACCTTTAAATTAACTCTAGGCCACCACATCAGTGCGGCATAAGAGAATATAGGTCTCACCATGACAGTGTATATCCAATACACTATGCTAGGTTTCAGACCCCATGTCTTACCAAGCATACCTCTACATGTCCAAAAGACTCTGTAGGCTTTGGTAATACATAATTCCATATGATGTTTCCAAGTTAATTTCTTGTCTAAAACAAGGCCAAGATATTTAACTTGTGTTGAATAGGGCACTACATCACCAAAGAGAGAGAGTCTGGTTAAATCAGGCCCCCTTCTCCTGGTAAAGTGTACCACTACTGTTTTGCTTGGATTAACAGTTAGATTATTCATCTTGCACCAAGCTTCCACTTTCTTAAGCGCCATTTGTAGCACTTGAGAAACTATGTGAGGAAATTTCCCTCTTATGATTATTGCAATATCATCTGACAAACCAACTGTGAAGTAACCATCACTATTGAGTGCGCAAAGAAGTGTGTCCACTACAAGGTTCCATAGCAGGGGTGATAAAACACCCCCCTGCGGGCAGCCCCTCTCCGTGGACACATCCAGCGTCTCCCCACATAGATTCATGGTTATCTTCCTATGTTGTAAGACTAAACGTATCCACTCACAAAGAAGTGAAGGTACATCGTGTCCATAGAGGGCGTTCGACACGACATCACAAGATGTTCTGTCAAACGCACCTTCAATATCAAGAAAAGCACCAATGCTATTTCTCTGGTATTAAGCGCCTTCTCAATAGTCGAGACCACTTGATGAAGTGCTGCTTCCGTTGATTTCCCTATTTAATAGGCAAATTGGTACTTGTTTAATGGAGGTTCCATTAAAACATAATCCCTAATGTGCCTATCCACTAACCTCTCCAGAGTTTTAAGCATAAAAGAGGAGAGACTTATAGGGCGATAAGCCTTGGCCTAGGCGTAACTAGGACGCCCTGGTTTAGGTATAAACACCACCTTTGTTTGTCTCAAAGCCATGGGTATATATCCATAGGCTAGGCAAACTCTAAAAATACCACAAAGTAGGTATTGAACTGAATCAATACCATATTGTAGAAATGCAGGAATGATTAAATCAGGGCCTGCCGATTTATATGGTCCAAACGACTTGACAGCCCATCGTATTTTAGTGACATAGACTACGCTCCTGATTAGGTTCCAATCCTCTCTGTCCAAAGAAAGATGGTCCAGATTTGGTTGCCCCTTCACAGAATTGCTGTCATTGTCTACCTTAAAGTCTGGAAAGTGAGCCCTCGCAAGTTGCAGGAGCGTCTCAGAACCAGACTGTGTGTACGTGCCATCAGGCAGTTTAATAGTGCTCACGATTTTCTTAACACCCTTTGCCATGTGTTTCATGAATCTTGCACTGCTGGGAATATTCTCCATCCCCTGGCAGTACTCCCTCCACGAAATCCTTTTGGCTTTGCGTATTTCTTTGTTATAATTGGTGAGGGCTTGTCTATATGAATCCCAATGACCAGTTCTTTTTGCAAGTCTAAATAATTTCCTTGCTTTCTTCCTAAGTCTGCTTAACTCTTTAGTCCACCAAGGCACAAGCCTTGGTGAGTAAGCTACCTTAGGCTGACAATTTTGATGATAGGATAGGAGAATTGACCGTTGTAATTCATCAACGGCAAACTCCACATCCAATATCGAACGAATGTTCCTTGAGATACCCGATGTCAATGCTGATAGGTCTCGTCTATATCCATCCCAGTCAGTTTTCCTCGGATTTCTATAAATCACTGTTAAAGTGACTTGTGCTTTGATATTGAAGCATATGCATCTATGATCAGAGAGAGCGATCTCCGATGATACATGCCAACTTGGAATTAGGTTCTCAATAATATTAGTCCCTATCGTTATGTCAATGACTTCCTCCCTTCGCAAAGTTACAAAGGTTGGTTCATTACCTCGATTTAGAATATTAAGGTTTGTACTCACCAAGTACTCCATTAACTTTTCTCCTCTGGGATTGATATCAGTGCTCCCCCACAATGTGTGGTGTGCATTGGCATCAATCCCCAGGATTAACTCCTTTCCATTCTCTACGCAGTGGGTCACAAGGTCTCTCACCGCTATCGATGGTGGATCAGAGTCTTCGTATGGGAGGTAGATGGAAGAGAGTATTAAAACTCTTCTCTCTCCTCCTCCACTGTTGTTTGGATTGTAGTTACATCCCTGGAACAGTGCTCAGTAAGAAGCAATGCATTTATCCAATTGCTAGCATAAATGCATGATCTTGGATTATTATTAATAGGTCTATATATAGTGCCCATAGTACAGCTGATCCCTCTAATTGAACTTCTGAAAAGCCAAGGTTCCTGTATGAGAGCAATATCAACATTGTCTTCAACAAGTCTCTTACTTAGAATGGCTGAAGCTGCCTTACAGTGCTGCAAGTTAATTTGAACTATTTTCATAATTACATTAACCCACAACACTTACCTTAAGCAGTACCCGATGCGGATCCTCTAGAGTCCCCTATCTCCATTGTCTCCGGACTGTCTCCGCCATCGCTGCCTGCCTTCTTCGTTTTGTCTGCTTCTGCCTTCCTCTCCGGGTCAGACAGGATCTTAAAAAGCGCCCTGTCTACCCCGGTATAGGCCGACATGCCAAGCTCCTTTATCTTAGCAGACTCTTGGTCCACCATTAAGATTAGGCGTTGACCAGAGGAGTCTGCCTGCTTGTCAATGATTTTCCAGTGCTCTATATTCAGCTCCTGGTTTAATCTCTGGATGCGTCTTAGCAGCACCTTAGGATCATCGGTTGTAATATCCCGAGTCCTAAGGGCCACCTTGACTGGCTTAGGTAGATCTTTTGGATCTACTACTTTGAGAACTAATCTCTCCTTGATTTTAGCTCCCTGAATATGTTTTTGGAGCCAATTACATGACTGCTCATCATCACAGTAATATATCAGAGCCCCATCCTGTAGAGTAAAGGACCTGAGTTTAGGTAGAGATTCGCTAGTTGGCACCTCATCAATCTTCCTCAGAATCTCAGCCTGAATGGTTCGAATGTCCTCCGCAATCAGCTTTCTCTCAGGATAGGATTCTTCAACAATTGCCATCTTAAAAGCGGCCAAAGCTTACCTGTAAGTGACACCAGGTTCAGTACCCCTAGGTCTCTTAACAGGTTTGGCTTTATCCGAAGGAGTATCCACACTTGTCCTGGTTCTTTTAAAGTCCCTGGATCAGTACGGACCTCCACCCCTCTACTCTGTGGGTTTACATTACCTGTGCCCTCACTCATTTTTTTAGCTTTTTTTATTCTTCTTCTAGCTGCCCCTGACAACTTCTTAGTGTCTAGGTGCATTCTATTAATTCCAGATGCTGTTGCACCCATTTGTTTATCTAGTGACAGATTTCTCTCTGCTGGAGAGTCTCTCTCACCCGCCTTGATAATAGTTGTTTTATTTTGGTCCATGTTGGTCCCATGAGTAGCAGGGAAATAAAAGTCACCCAATACAGAGCCCCGTATATATTGGGAAGGCTAATTACTTCAGGGTGTCGCCTGGTGCCCTGAAGAGATCGTTCACGACACTACATTTTTTTACCACCCCAGTGCCATTCATCCCTCGGCACGATGCATTCCCACCTTGGATTGGGTAGACCAGAGCCCCTGGAAGGTCCTCCAGCTGGGAGTCCCTCAAGGTTCTCCAACTGGGAGTCCCTTTGGGTTGGATTTTCTGTTGAGCCACTTCTTAGTCTGGTACCTCATTACGAACCTCTCTGGCATGAGTACCTCTACCAGCACAGCTTAGTAAATCACTGGTAAACAGAAGCCTCCCCACCAACTACAAGGTCCTGTGGCTCCTAGGGGAGGTGTATTGTTCTGTGATTTTATCCTTGTTTTGGTTTGCTCCACATGAAGTGATGGAATGGACAAAAGGAAGACACTTTCATTAATCAATGACATTATCTTGAGGCTGTCATTGTTGGATGTACCATACAAAGAGTACAGGGATAAGGTGAAAGGGGCAGACAATTATGCTTAACTATGTGCTATTTATTGTTTTCAGAAGCAATATCAAAAAGAAGGAAGCCTCACTCTGCTCACAATACAGTTGGGAATTGCAAAAAAGCCTCGTCTAGCAGCTGGAATGGTTGCTCTCAAATGCGAGTCCTTTTTGTTAATTCTAGATGTTACCTTGCTCAAAACAAAGTTAAAGTTACAGTCAATCATTCTCAAAAAATTGTTGAAGCCAAACATGTCCTCAATTTTAAGTCATTCAAAATATTTTATCTCCTGTGCCGGTTAACCAGCTATGGCCTCATCCACATTCTTCTTTTTGGTTTCATTACACACCAAGTACAGACACAAACAGCAATAGCCAAATCTTCATCATTATTACAGTTCATTTTGGTTTGAATTGAGAGCTTTGTTGTCCCAACAAGTTAGCCGGCATGGATGGAATGTTAAAGGTTAACAGTTGCAACATGTTGAATGAAACATTTTGTAAATTGTTGAATGTTAACTGTTGATATGTTAAACAGTGTGGACTCACCGTTGTACAACCCGATGGCAGAAACGAAGATGAAGAGGCAAAATTGGGGAACCTGTCTCTCATACCCTTGACTCCTGCTGTGGTAAACAGGCTAGGCGTTATTTGTGAGTGGCCTTACAATACAACATCCTAATACTTATTACTGTTTGATTTAAGTTGATTTCCATAATTATGTGCTCCAAATTACTAATGAAATAATAAAACCACCATTTTGGAACTATTCAGAATGTTTTTATTTAGGAATATTTCAACCATTACGTTGAACAATGTTTATCAACATTGTTGAAATAGTGTGAGATATTTGCAGGCATTCCATTTTTGCAAGCCATTATTATTATTATCATCATCATCATCATCATCATCATCATTAACCAGAGTAGATCGAAAACTGTACACCTTTAATTCCTGTAGCAGTTAGAAAAAACCTTAGCCATTCACAAAAATAATGGGATATCTCAGATTTTTCCAAGCAAGAAAATATTTTGATATAGTATGATTTGAGTTTTGTGCTTTTATATATTATGTGTAATTTTTAGTTGCCAAATCCCAAAATTTACATTCAAAAGACACAGCAGTCCCAATTAGCTAAGATAAATGTGACTACGCTGTATTCAGAACTAAATTTGATCACAGATAAGACAAAAGGGACAGCATAAAAGCTCAGCCTTAAAGTAATACTTTCATTTGTATAATCCATTATAAGGCCTCTGTAAAGTGTTTCTTTTAATATGATGGTGGATATAATATAAACCAACCTGTCCTCCTGGTGACCAGTGACTATCTAGGAGGTAGATGGGATTTTCCATAATGATAGATTGGGAATTAGGGGCCCCTACCATTAAGCTGCTTCAAGGCCAAGGCTACTTCTTTATTTGCCTTCAAGATGAGAGAAAAGGCTGTTCATTGTTGTGCTACACAAGGTATTGTCATTTGTTTTCTCACAAAGGAAGATGTTGGGCCTAATGAAATTTGGTTCGGACTGTGTAGACAATATGTGGAATCAGTGTTGTCCAAAACACAATGAAATTTTAGTGCAAACAGTTTTGTAAAGGACAAGATCCTGTGCAAAATAGAGGCCATGAATGCTGGTCCAGGACCAGCATCACTCCAGATAACATTGGAGCTAATAGGGACTGTGTTGAAGGTGATTATTAGCAAGCAGTGTTGCAAATTCATCACGAGCAGAGATGGGTTAATGAAAGGTCTTATCCATTATCAGATGTGATCTTCAGCACCACAACATTACTGCTCATTGGTTCCCAAGGCTGTTGAGTGAAGAATAAAAGGCTGCTCATTTGGAAATTTCTCAACAGTTGTTGGCATGCTATGAAGCAGGAGAGGCGTTTCTTTCTGTGATGCAGCATGGGTCGCCAATACACCCCTAAATAAAAGAAGGCCAAGAAGTACTGGTGATGAAAAGGTGAGGGTTGTTGGGTAAAGCTAAAAACTGCTTTTTCAGCAGACAAAGTCCTGGCAACAGTCTTTTGGGGCTACAGAGGTGTCTTGCTTATCGATTTCGTACATCAGTGCAGAACTGTCAATACAGCCTATTACTGTGAGCTTATTTGGAATTTGTGAGTTGCTTGTCAATCCAAAAGATTAAATTGCCCCTTCCAAAACATGGTGGTGTTCCATGATAATGTTCAGGCTCACACCATGGCTCAGACACAACAAAAAGTGATGATAATGCACTGGACTTCCCTCCAATACTCTCCCTATACCCCAGATCTGTCACCATGTGTTTTCCACTTTGGGTCACTCTAGGTGCTTGGAGTAGAATGTTTCCACAATGATCAGCAGGTGGAGTAGTTTGTGCATAAGTGGCTATGGACATGTCCTCATTCTTTCTTCAAGACTTGAATTAAGAAGCTTCCAATTGCTGGCAAAAGTGCATAGACAAAGCTGGAAATTGTGTAGAAAAATGAGATGTATGTTATGGTGTTATAAATGTTTTAAAATGAATGTTGGTTTATATTTGATCCAGTCTGGTACAAGAATCAAGAGTATATATTAATCTTATTATAAATAGAACTTTAATTTTAGCTGTTTTGTTTAACGCTTGGAATTTTATTATGAATATTTTGTATAGAGTTTTTAGACTTTATAGATCTTTTATATTCTGCTTTATAGGTCTATGCCCCAGCACATACCCAGACCCATCTCTGTGCTGTGATAAGAACTTTCAGTCAAAGAGATGGATAACACAAGGACGTAAGTACTTTCCTTTTTACATTAGCAAATGATTTTGTTAGAATATGTAATATGGACATGATAAATTGTTATTTTAATTTATGAGTTCTGAGTAGTGATTAATGTACTGATAACTTTGTTTGTAGTTACCTTTTACAATGAAGATTCTGTTGCCCTGAAAGAGAATGGATTATAACGAAATTTCAGATAAAAATATTATCTCATGTTTTCATAATTATTTATTTGTTGCAATAGAATGGAAACATATTTTCTTTCTACATTAATCACATTTAGCATAATTATTATTTACATATGTGAAATAACTCCATATGTGACTGGCTTTCATGCATTTTCTAGAGACTGATTTTCATTTTAGAGTTTATGAATAAATTAATCAGCTGGTATGGAAGAGAGGCAGAAGATGAGCAACAATAAATTTTAAATTCCTGCATTACATGCTCACAGTCTCATGGTTACTGAGACTAAGTAATTACTCTCTGCCCAGAATTGCTAATATGTTGGGTGTCTGTGTAACATTAAATATCTGTCTGTGCTGAGAGACTTGTGATTGGTTGTGAAGTACCACACTAGTTTTCTTCTGCTTCTACCGGAGCAACAATTGACCACATTTAGCACTATTTGTTTTTCACCACTCTTTAATGATTTCCCTTTGGATGCTTTTTAACATCAGAAATGTTCATGTTATTGCCCATGCTTACTAAAGCTCATTAACCACATGTACACTTGAGTGAGGGCCTGTATTATGATCTCCGGTTAAGATTCCAGCTAGCCGCTAACTAGAAGATAGGTCTAGATGTTTGTGTTAGGACCTTTGATTAAGAGCTAACTGGGAGCTATTCCTAGCATTCAATTAACTGCTATGAATAGCACAGAGTGCTAAGTTAGTTTTAACCATACATCAGCCTCAATAGATAGGGGGCAGCAATTCTGAAGTCAAAATGTTGGCTCAATATTCGTATAAGAGGAGGTAAGCCAAATTAATTACATCTCAGAAGTATAATTCCAAGGATGATGAATTTTGAAAAGGAATCAATGTGGTCAAAAAATGCACAGTTTGCTTTATTATCTATTGCATTTTTGCTGTCTAATATTTCCAGCATAACTCATGGGTTTTTAAGCTGACAGTTTGACTGTCCACATTAATCTGCACAAATTGTATAATGGAAGAATCCTAGTAATATGTTTTGAGTTTGTTATTTTTTATTTTGTGGTGATTTTCTTCTGAATAAAAACATTTATTAATAACTTTATTAAGTATGTTTGCCAAACTACAACAGTTCCACTCAGGAAGTGTTGGTCACTCTCCATACAGCCATGATTTGGTTAGCAAATAACATCTCTTCATGCACATGAAGAAGTGACTTGTATCTCTACTCTTTGATGAAGACTTGTGGTCTAGTGCCGTAGTTTGGCTGTGTCACCAGCAGCAGAATTTCCAACCTCATTGAATGCTATGACTAGAGAGTGGATGTTGGGTACTAAACATTTTTCAAATAGGCAGATATAAAGCCACTAAAAATCATGAAAGTAGGCACTTATTTTTAAACACAGTATAGTACCGTTTAAAGTATGTACTTAAATTTTATGACAGTATTGGCCCATGGATGCAATTTGTGTGAAATGCGAACATAAGTCACGTACTAATTGTTACCAAATGAAATAAACCTTTAAATCATGCTTCCTGTGATAAATCAACATACCTGAGTATATGTGGTAAATCCAAATAATATATAATTCTTTCTTGACACTGAATACAACACAAAATACTATCAGTACACTACAGTTCTTGGCAGTCATTAAGAAAATAAAATATTATTGATTGCACAATACAAGAAGATATTTTTGCAAATTTTCCACTTTTAAATTTTGTCTTCTGCCAGACATCACATTTTTCAGAGCAGAAAATGATCTCTCCACATCTACAGACATTACTGGAGCATATATGAACAGCATTGCAGTGTTTGTGCCAATGTAAGTTGAAGCATTGTTTTCACCTTGGGGAATCATTCCAATGTCTTTCATAAGATTAAAGTCCCGATTGTCAGCAAGAACCTGGTCACATTTTTCCCCGAACATTCGCCTACATCACCTGGCACCGAGTGAATTTTCTGCATAGTATGTATTATATCCAATGCATTCACAAGTGTTTTGTTTCTCTCTTCTACACATTTGGTTGTATCTGGCAGTGCATAGTAGTTGGCAGCAATGAAAGTCAAGTTATTTTTTACAGAGTTCTTCATCAACAATTTTTTCACAATATGTATAGATGATGCATCTTCTTCACACAGATTATTGACAATATCCCATACCTTGATAAAGTTGTTGGTATAGTATAGTGCTGTAGACTGCCATGTAGCCCATCTAGTTAATACCAGCTGCAGAGGTAAGGGTTATTCAGGGGCAACTTCTTTGTGCAACTGAACCCTGGTCAGATTTAAAACATACTTCCTTTGTGTTGGAAATCAAAGCATCTACTTCTGGGTATAGACTTTGAATTTCTTCACAAATTCTGTGCAGCTTGTGGTTGAGACACATAATGTAAAGCATATTGGAAAACATGACTTTAAGAACTTTTCCAGTTTTTTTCATATATTTTGCAACATCAGAAGCAAACAGGAAAACGTTTTTCATGTTTAACTCCATCTGGCCATAATGTATTCAGTGAAAAGGTAAACACTTGAGCTACAGTTGTACTGTTTGTTTTATCCAATTGTTCACATGCATGGAGATATATTTTAGGGGTTGATTGTAGCCCATTGTGGCAATTAAAACATTTGCAATGAACTGACTACAGGAATCTCTACTTTCGTCAACCGATATCCATATTTTCTTCCCACTGACTGCTTCCCTAATATGGTTAGTTATATCACTGTAACAAACATCCACATAATTCTTACATAATATACTTTCACTTGGAACTTGTTTTTAGTGTACGTTTGCAAGAAATTGTTCAGAGTTGTATTTTCTATCTTCCACAAAGGAATACCAGCATGAATAAGCACTTTGCAGAGATCTAGGGAAAGCTGTGATTGGCACTGGGAGATTGCATACAAAGAGATGAGAGTTGCTTTTGGTTCACCACTTTTGTCTTTCAACACAGAGAAGATTTATGTTTCAAGGTTTGTACATGCTGAGAAATGTGACGCTTTTTAGCACAGTTCACCAACATTTCACACACTTTGCAAAACAAGACTTATCCATTTGTTGAAAATACTTCACCAAATTCTTTCACAGACCTATTTAGTTTTGTTTTTAATCCTGCTGGTTCTTTGGCTTAGTGAAACAACTGCCCAGTGTATCTCAACAAGAAACCACCTAACACTACCACCTTATTTCCGTAAAATACCAGTCATTGTTGGATGAGAAAAGTGGACTGAGAATAAGGTCAACAATGTCCCTCCATCCTTTCAAAAACCCAACATTCACACATATTTACAGTTACGCGACCACTTAAGAAAGGGATGGGTGTCTTAATAGCGCTGCTTTTCTTTTTGACTAAAGTGGTGAATGACCACACTCAGTCTGTAAGCCACTAATACCATTTTCCAAGCCTTCAACCCACGATAGTGGACAATAGAAGCCATGAAATGGGGAAAGGTACCTTTCCAGGAATAAGTTTGGGTCGCCAAAAGCTAAGGAAAATATGAAATGGAATTTTTACGATACAGAGTAAAAGTAAGGTATAAAACATTCAGAAATTATTGGTCAGCAGCCAAACATATTTCCATTTTGTTTTAATGCAGTGCAAAGTTAATTTTCAAAAATCAATAAAATAGACATTAAACGTGACAGTAGGCAAATATAAGCAAAATTGCCTTTGCTGTGTTCAACCCAAATATCATGTCATGAACCTACTTTGTCATTTTTATGATATCTGTAAGAATAAAGTATGGGCATTTTTGACTAATTTTGAAGATTTAGAAGCTAGTAACAGTGATGTGTCATAATTTAAAATAGAGAGTTGAGGGTTGTTACACTACATGATGTAGTGATGTAGTGTAACAACCCTCAACTCTCTATTTTAAATTATGGGCATTTTGCTTAACATTCGGTCTCTAGCTATGACAAATGCCTGAATGTAGCCAGAAACTAAGTGGAAAGATAATATGAAGCTTGTAGTTTCAAACTAGTAATATAAATTCATTAATGTAAGGCCCTCATAGTATAAATTTTTTTCACTTAAAAAAAGGAAATTATTAAATTAATTTTTCTTTTCTTCAAAATTTTATAACAAATTAAAATGTATCATAAGTCAAAAAGTAAATAAATCTGTGTGGCACCAGTTTTAATTATTGTAGCCCAACAATTTTGTAAATAATGTAAGTTAATGTAAAATCTTTATTCTTTTGAGACTGGAGGGTGAAGTTTTAGAATTGAATCATAAACTAATATCGTTTTAGTGACACTACTTCACTTGTTACAATAACACTACATGTTTCAAGGATCTATTGTCCTCATCGTCTGCTGTAGACTGGCTGATGGGAGCATTGACCATTCATGGGTGTGGGGAGACATCTAGCAATGTGATGAATTTATTGAGTGTGTTTAAAAACCAAAAGGAATTTGGATATTTGCGCTAAAGAACATTCTTGGAACATAGAGTTTAAACACTTGGAAAAATTGGCTACACACTTTTGGACATACAATCGTAATATCAAAATAATGAAAAATTGTTGAAATCCTTAGAAAATGAAGCAGATCTTTTCACATGAGAAAAGACTTTTATAAAAAAAAAGTGAAAAAGTCACAAATTTTGAGATACCGACTACATATTAAACCTTTTCATTTGATTCAAGTATTCCATTAATGCTTCAAAGCGGTACTGAATACTTAAGATATCATGGCTGCATGGCCATAGGTACCAAAGATCCATGATTCGAATACTGGCCATAGCATTGAATGTTTCAAATCAGCTTTCCAACTACACATGGCTAGAGTGAACAGAACATGGTATCACATTTTATAGCATTGTTTGCAAGTTGTAGTTGTCTTATGTTTCATTTTTCTTTCTTTCTTTCTTTCTTCTTTCTTTTTTCTTTCTTGGTTGAATACAAACTTTTTGTAATCCATGGCACAACAGCCCTAATGGACCTAGGCTATCCAACCTGAGTTTCAGTTTAGCACCAACAGGCACACAGCAGTAGTGGACAATCATACAGCCGCTATGGGGAGATAGTGTGGTCTGACTATGCTTCCCCCAGCTGAAAATTGGTTTCCATGACCTACTGATGGCCTATCATAGCTACATAAATTTCTTGTAGTGCCAAGTGGGCACCATTCCATAAACATGGGCCAAACACACTGTATTCCATGGCTGTGAATTGGAACACTACGTTACAACCCACTACCTACCTCACAACATGGTACAGGAATGTGAAATACAAAATAGACTTTTTTCCCCTCCTTTTTTACTTTCTCTACTATGTAATAGGAAGTATTGTATTCCACCCAGAAATTTGATACCAAGATTTTGCTGGAAATACATGTTTTGAGGCTCACTGAATCCAAAAAGCATTTTTAGAAAAAAAGTCCATGTATGTGTGTCTGTGAACAGCATAACTCAAAAACAAAAAGTCAAATAAATACAAGCTTCATTTTAAGTTCATTAACTTCCAAAGATACGACACAAAGATGTTCAAGAAAATCACCCAGCCCTAACTACCCTTTAGAGGAACATTTTTCAAATTTTTTGATATTCTCAAAAATGGCTCTAACAATTTTGATTAATATACAATCATTAAAGATATTTTCATGACAAATAAAATATGTATCTTAAATTTTCTGGGAATAGCTTGTGAAGTCCTCTTCATTTGGAAGGAATTGTGTATAATCTTGTATAACTGTTAAATGTTAAGCAATAGATGAAAATGCATTACACAAAAGATGTAGATCTCTTAAAAACACACAATTTATTTCAAATATGTACCTTTTTTATGGCATAAACCATTTCTGAGATATTCGTCATTAATGGTTCAATTTGTTTTTAATAGTTTGTCATTTTTTTAAAGTCTTGTCAACCTTAAGTTGTTGCTCGTGACTACATGGAAAGAGTATACAGGCCAGCATACAGCGTCCAGTTCTGAAACGTTTGCCTATTGCTATTCCCTTTGCATTTATAATGAAATGTGTAATATAGCTATTTCTGCAATGGTTGAATCTTGATTAAAATGAAGTAGGCAGAAAAATAAGCTTTTGCAAGATAAGTTAATTGTTCTAATCAATTTATCTTTCCTTAGGCTTAGAAAGGCTTCAAGAATCACCTTGTCCTGTAGCAGGTGAATACACAGGTGTGATACCGGAAGTTCCAAGCCTTTGTGCCAAACTGTCTTCCAACTGCGGACCCCCAGAAATGATGTACTATACAGTATCAAACTACTCACATCCTGAGGTTTATGAAGGTAAATAAGCTAAATCCTACTAATTGAGTGCTTTTAACTAGTAAATAGCCTGTTAATTGTTGTCGATGGATTTAACATGAAATAGAGAAGCAATATTTCATTCACCTTGCATACATAGCTCATTTCTTGTAAAAAAAAATCAGCTATTTAAAAGATGATCCTATTTGAAACATTCTCTAGCATAATCATCACTCATTTGCAAAATACTGTATAAATTGCTGTTCTGATACTTAAAGTCCCTATGTTATGTAATTATAGGTCATTCTTGTTGCTACATTTATGGTTCCATTCAGTAGTCCTCATTGAAACAGAAACAACTGCAAAACAGTTGAGCCAGTGTAAGTGGTTCCAACAGTTCTTTTGTTAAATGCTGTACAGCCCCACAAAAACCAATATCTTAGCATAACTATTTACAATATTTATCCTAGAAAGCAGTATAATTGAAATCAAGTAAAATGGGCAAGGAGGGGTGTAGGGGTAAACATTGCTCTGAAAGGGAGAAAGCAGTTTGATGAATTTGATTACAGCGCATAAAGAGTTTTCTGAAATGTAACTGAAACCCATTGCAAACAAACTACATATTATATTATAATTATAATGCACATAGAGGTTCTGGTACCTGTTTTATTTTATATATAGTTTTACTTTTCTACTACTTACATATAGTAGGTAGAAGGAATAAGATGAAAAAGATCCACCCAAAGCTCCCCTTCTATAATCAGGGAAAGTGTCAAACCTAGGAGGTTTCTTTCCATGGGGTTTTTCATTAGGCCAATACCTGGACTCTAAAAAGTGTCCACCCCTCTCTCACTTGTACAGGGATAGAAGTGGATACAACACTTACGTGCATTAACTCCAAAGGGGAAGACTACCATATAATCTAAGTAAGGTAGCTGGTGTCTTTGCCCAAAAATTCATTATCAAAGTTTCACTAAAATATCACTTTATGTGAGTCTCCATGCCATGAAATAATCTGCATACCAAAGTTTTTGGAGAGAGAGTTGGAGAAAGAGAGGGTGGGAATTAATTTATGTTTTAAAGAAATCAACCTACATGTGCTTTAAAACCAAATAAAATATCAATTTCTTTCAATTAATGTGTCACAACTTGCTGTTGTAGAACCATCCAGAGGTTATTAAACAAACTATTAATTACATTTTTTATCAACTGAATGTTACTGTATGTAATAAAATATTTAAGTCAAACTCCCTTATATCCATTTATCATTGTTGTTGTCACCATATTCCCATAGAGCATTGCGCTTAGCTATTTTTAAAGAATTTGTGAACATATTTTTAAGGGTTTATCAACAAATGGTAGCAGAATTGAGTCCAATGTAAATTTTACCCATTCACAAATCCCTGTCCTATCTGCCCACTTGATTTTTTTTCACCCTGTACTAATTCAGGTTTACCAGCACCCATTGAGTATGTCGCTGTTTCAGTCCTGCCTTAAATGGCTAGAGGATAGATAACCTCCAGATATAATTACCAAATCCATTTTCCGTTTTTGCAAATTCTCGTACTTGAGTTGTGTGTCCAGAACTAGAACTAACACACCTAAGCGTCATTGCCAAACATGCATCACTCAGTCAAACATGGAGTCATTGACCATTCTTTCTTTTGGATTAGCTCTTACCAATATGCCTTGCACTGATAATGTTCAGAACAAATTTTCTTTCAAATATCACACAAGATGGTAGCTTTCATCCATTGCCAGTTATATAAAACTTGACTGAACACCTTTGTTTTTCACTGCTGCCAGTTCTTTTCATTAAACCACATTGCTCCTTCCTGTTGACAGTGATGGTACGTGGTATTTCAAAATGTAGCTGCATTTGACCTGCGTTGCCAACTTGTGGATAGCATTTGTGAATGTTCTTGGTGCAAATGATTATGTAGCAATGGAAGGTCACTATTTCTTCTTGTAAATATCTGGAAGGCATTAAGAGCTGTTAGTTTTCCTTTGGAGGCCTATTCCATTGCAATTAAAAGTTATGTTAGCCAGCCCCAGTTAGCTTTGAAGCCCATGATGCATAGTTCCTTGGTTATAGCTAAGCTTTCAATTGGCACATTTCACTCATAGCTACACATCCATATTTCTTATCTGCTGTGTTCACCATCTCGTGGTTCATGACAGAAGTGCAGTCAGTCGGTCATTCACTAAACAGTTCTGGCTACATTATGATACTTGATGCTGGACTCGCTCTTATAGATAAACTTACGGAAGTAATGTCAACCTTGGAGTATATATTCTTGCTAGATTGAAGCAAAGAAGCAGCTAAATGATCAAGAAACCTAAAGCTAAAAGCTATTCATTTGATGTAATGCATTTAGCTTATAAGCAAAAGTAACTCAAACAAGAGGTGTGGCTGCTAACTTTTGCTGGAAGAGCAAATGGAAAGTGAATTCTTGCTCTCAGCGAAACAACAATGCTGTTGTTGCTTTTCAGTATACCATTCTCCCTGTAATAATTTTCTACCTTCTCTACATGTTTACAAACTCTGCCAGCCCATTTGTCAAGCGATATACCCTCAAGCATTATCTCACAGTGATAAGTTACCTGATACTTTTCTTTCACCAACGCAAGCGGTTCTCACACTTTCATATTTTGCGAGTCCTGCATGGAGTATTTGTATACATATATGGTATGTGTTTTGATGTTCAATTAACTCCCCTAAAAACAAATCAGTTTCACAAAAATATCCAGCCTGTGAATGAGCGAACAAGCGATTCATGTCCAGCATCTTTCAAGATTGCAACATAGAGGTTTTTGCAAAAATGCCTCACCATCATACTGCTCTTTATATGGAAAAAGTTATTTTTTTCTTTTTTCAAAAACAGCTCTAATGATTTTATTTATAATAGCATATTTTTTACTTATGGCCACAAGGAATAAAATTATATAGCATACTTTCCATCAATACCTTCTGAAGTCCGCTTCATTCTGATTGATTTTAAACTTCAGAAAATATGCAGTTTGTATCGGGTAATTTTTTTAGTAGAATCAGGCTGAAAAATTCAGTACCATAGCCAGGATTTGAACCTTGGGTGTTCAGCATTCTGTGCTGTTGCTCTACTACTGAGCTACCATGGTAACATCTGGCACAACATGAAATTCCCCAACTGTCTTGCATTTTTCCCTGTAAACTACATGGCATTCTGAAGTTCATTTTGAGATAATATGCCCCAGTGCCAACTTACGATCTCGTAATTGACTTCGTAGTGGTTAACTGCAAAGCTTATAAGTCTCCATTTGGGTGTGTTATCTCTAAATGAATTTGAGAATGCTTTGCATTTTATTGGAAGGAATTGCGAGTCAGTTTGGAAATTTAATGTCATGCAAGAATTTTACCATTGTGGCTGAGTTGTTGAAGCAATAGGAGGAATCTGTGGTTCAAATTCTGGCTGTGGCATTGAATTTTTCAGTTTGATTCTACCTTTCCAGCTTTAGCCTACACATGGCTTGTGTGAAAGAACAGTTAATTATCAAATACTTTTTTTCATAGCATTAGCCATTTTCAGAACATTCCATGTATTTGATTATATTTTTCAAAATATAACTGTATTATCTAATGGAAGATATTGAAAATTTTTTATTCTTCTTTTTGCACAATAGAGGAGTAACTCATTCCTCTATGGCTAGGACTTCAGAATTTTCTTCTCTGTGCTCCGAAGAATATCCACATATTGTATGCCTAGTTTGAAATCATTTCTACGCTGAAGTGTATCGTGAATTACATGATTGGATTGAAGAATCACTTTTTAATGCATATTATAATGTAGGTGTGAGTGTGGTTTATTAGTAATAACTTTTTAAAAAATTTGCATTTTTTGGGTTAATAACAAAATTTTGCAATAATTTCATGAAGCCCACCTCTGTGTTGTAGAGTTAGTATGTTTGCCTCACATTCAAGAGGTCCTCAGTTGGAATCTCAGTTAGGGTGAGTTACCCAGTTTTCTGGGGTTTTCCTTTATCCTGAGAAGCTGAATGTCAGGTAACTGTAAGTTCTAGGGTCTCTGGTTCCTTTAGTGCACCATTTCAATCATTTCGTTCATTCACCGTCCGATATGATGTAATTAAAGTACGATAAACTACCCAAAAAAGGAAAATGGTATGAAATATTTTTAATATGCATTATAAGAATGGGTGTTTAACACCACTAATACAAATCACATGTATTAACATTCCTGTCAGGGCATTGTCACATATGATGTGAGGTGCGTGATGAAGAGCCTTAGAGCGGCAGTCAAAATGACTGCCCCAGTGCCAGTCTCACAGGATGTTCCCCCTGCAGCTGAGCTCTAGGGCCCATTATATAGGTGATCACCACCCACAGGGGCCTCCATCATTACGACGGAAGTTATGCCAAATAAGGTAAGCCACTGCCTAAGGCTTATGCCCTAGCAACCAATCAGCATTCATTATTTAAATTGTTCTCAAACATTCCTAGTGACCCATGACAGTCCAGGGTGCAGGTAAGTTTCTGCAAAGCTGCATGTACTCCCACGGAAACGGATGTCATGGTAAAATCCATAGGATTTCTCATAGGAAGTGGTAAACCATCTTATCCTGTTACATGCTGTAAATTACTAAGCTCCACAAACTAAGAATGTATGTAAAAATATGAATCTATCAACTATCAGCTAAGAAATATTATTTATATGATTCAATCCAAAAATAAAGAAATGTCCATCAAAATAAATGCCTGAAATGTAACAGGTTTCTAAGCATCCCTCAACATTATATGTGACAATATGAAGCAATCGCTCATGACAAAATAGTATTTTTGCAAAATGAGTTACAATCAACAGGCAAATCAGCAGCCTGAATTCAGTTTAAAAAAATGTTCATACAAAATTCCTGCTCTAGTGACTCAAACCTTCAGTCTGACTATTTCTCAAGTCTTATTCTTTCCAACCCTTTTGCTATGCTTGGCCATTGTTAAAGAACTGTTATAATGATATGTGTTCTTGTAAACACACATCCTTTTTGGAATCTCACTGCTACTTCTTTTATGAAGCAAATTTGATCTATCCCACCAATGTGTATTCTTATTCATCTGCAAGGTGAAGCGTGTACATGCCAAATGTCTCCTCTTTGTAAAAGTTGTGAAAAATAAAAGTAAAATGCTCATGAACTTTTTCAATTCACTTATCAAGGTTTCTCTCTGGTAAAAGTTTGACATCTATATCTCTTCCTCCAGGTATATTGCACAGTTTTTTATCCAGTTAACTGAAGTACGACACATTTCAACTGCCAGTGGTTGACTGATGTTGTGTATTCCTGTAAGAGATGCTCTGAATGCTTTTAATGAATGTAAAGCGCTTCTAAGCTGAATATCTTTGTAAATTGTGTGATTTAATTTGTTCCTGTGATGTGGGGAACAGAGTATTTTGTAAAAAGCCAAAACAAAAGCCAGTCAACTTCTGCAGCAATGATCACATTTCTTTTCTAAGCTAGTTCCTTTAATTTTAATGAGTGTAAGATAGATCTCTTGTAGATATGTACATACTAATGAAATAGTGGTGCTATAATATCGGATTCTTAAATGCTGAGTTAATGTAAATATTGTTAGTAATCTTTTGACTATATTGCTGAAATTTTAATTATATTTTAGGCCACAGTAGACGTGCAAGGAAGCGTCGTCTAACAGAATCTCAGATTTATCGCATCAGTAACCCTCATTCCTCCACCCCTTCTCCTTCACCAAGTACTACTACCACTGCCACTACTACTACTAGCAGATATGAAGAGGAGGAGGAGTATGATCCTTGGGCATTTTCTAAAACACATGGTCAGCATCCTCCTAGCCATTCAGATTCAAAGAATCGGAACTCTTGGACTCAACAGCCACATAACACTCATTATTAATACCATCATAACAACCATCCTGTGATTGACAGAAATGCACAGGGAGCAGATCCTCCTGTTTACGAGAAACCTGCAGCACATGCAAGAAATCAGAATTGGAGTAGATATCCTGACTATAGAAGCAATGTGGACAGCAATTTAGATAGAACCAGTGGTTCACATTACTGGGTAGATGGAATTCATAGGTGTCATAGTACTATGTCAAGATACCCCCTATGGCCTACAGAACCATATTAGCACACAAATACTCATTATGTAGAACCAGGTAGGAATAATGTATACTATAGTACAGAAGTTTATCAAAGTGGGTTAAAGCCAACATTGGAAAGACCAGAAAACCCTACAGATCCAAGTAAAGATAGAAATCTTTGGAAATATGGAAACCATAATACACACCAGGTGAGCGACAGACCATCTTATTGGAGCACAGAAAGTTATCAGACCGAGAATATATGTCCAAAAGGTTAAAGGAATACTGAGGGATTTCATTCGGTAAATACAGACTCCATCTCTTATGTCAGTTAGATAAATGTACAACAAAAGAGAAGCACAAGTCCTCCAAGTTTGAACAGAGAACCACATCTACAAATAAATTCAGATCCAGTGAATATAAGAGGAATTGAAAGGCCAATCCACTGGATTACAGAACCTTACCAGCCAACTAGTCCAGGTTATACAGCACAAAGAACAAGTGAAACATCTTCACATGTGTACAATAGAAGAGTAACAGATCCCATTAAGCCATTCATCAGAGAGCAACCTTACTGGGCACAGAATCATATCAACAAACTAGGGGTAATGCAAGACCTCAATATGATTCTAAATTTGCTTATCATACTAATTCTACTTCAGCAGGTCATCGAGAAGGTGGAGGTTTCCGGCACTGAAACATCTGTTTATACATGACTACCAGATTTGACACCAAAGAGCATTTCTGACTGGAGTAAAGAATCATCTCATAAGCCAAATACTGGCTTTACAGGACCAAGTAAAACTGAAAGGCATTTGGCTTTTAATACTGAGCCCCATTCAAGGACTAATACGGTTAATGTTGGTCAAAAGGGTACAGAAAATCCCATGCAGTGGAGTACAGAAACAAATCGAAGGGTACCTATGGGTTGGAAAGGAGATTGTGGTACAGAAAGACCTATTCCCTGGAATATGAACACCAATCAGCCAGGAAATTGTTACAATGACCACTCACCAGCTGGTCAACCGGTGCATATTCCTCAGTTCATAGAACTCCAGACGGGATGAGAGGCCCAATGCTGTTGCAAGAACATCTGTATCATTTAAAAAAGAAGGTAGCTTTAACAGCAGCACTTTTTCCCCACTTTGTATGCCTACTTGCACAAACATTTTTGTAGCATGCTCTTCGTTTGCAAATACATGCTTTTCTGCCCTTCAACCACATCTTTGCTTTTTTGTACCCAAAAATTGAGCTCTTCTGCTCTGACTTGCATTTTTGTTGTGTCAATCAGAATTACATGTTCACAATAAATGAAAATTCACTGCATGCTATGTATCAGTTTCATCCATTCAAGATTTAAGGATTTTATGAAGTGTTGTAATCCTCATTTATTATGTGTGGGATCACAAATACTGTGTATATTGTTTTTAAATACTGCAGGAAAGCATGTAGAATATTACTATCAGCTGGGGAAATTTGGTATGGAGGTCTTGGGGAAAAGTGACAAAAGTATTTTACAGGCAAACAGTGCAATAAGTTTGCATAATATTCATCATTGATTCCTTTTCCTTTTTGAAGATAATCAATGAAAATTATCCCATGCGCATCCCAAAAAAATGAGGCCATGACCTTGCGTGCAGATGGAACTGTCTTTGCCTTCTTTGGAGCTGATTCTCCCATTTCAATCCACTGGTTAGACTGTTCCTTCATCTCAGGTGTGAAGTGATGGACCCATATTTCATCCATGGTTATGACTCGATGCAAAAACTAAGCTTTGTTGCAGCAAAACATCACCAAACACTCAACTGAAACATCCTCACGGTGCTGTTTCTGTTCCATTGTGAGTAAACTTGGCACCCATCTTGTGCACAGCTTTCTCATGTCCAAATTTTCAGTCAGTATGCGATGTACAGCAGTTTTTGAAATGTCTACTATGTCTGCTAGCTCGTGCACTTTCAGTCAATGGTCATCCAATACCATTTTGTGGAATTTCATCACAATTTGTGGTGTGGTCACCTCATTTGGTTGACCACTGCAATGTTGGTGCGGTCTCGCTTAAACTCTGCCACCCAATATTTTACTGTTGTAAACGAAGGAGCAGACGACCCCAGAGTAGAATCTAGCTCAGGTTTAATATTAGTTGTACTAAGACCTTTCAAATGAAAGCATTGTATCACATAACAATGACCAGTTTTATCCATGTTTACAAATTCGCCTAGAACGTTCATTATTGATGGCTGCCAAACAATTACTAAACAATGTAGCATTGTCAAACTTCAAACTTAAGCTTTATAAAGTTGGTACTTTCTACCATAGTCATTTGTTTGAAACAACCGCTATCTATACGTCAGGTTGGGTACTTCTGGGACTGCCCTCATACCTTTGCCATTTTGCACTACTAAAATTACATCACCAACACAGAATTCAATCGGTTTATTGAAGAGTAGAAAATTTACATGCAGAGTTTTGAGTGTTCAATTCCTTTTTTTTTTTTTTTTTTAAAGAAATTTAATTAAGGACAAAATATAAATTCTCATTACTACAGAGCTTTCATTTGTATGTATGGCTGCCCTAACAGGAATTTTCTTGGCACTGGGAAGCACACTGTTTGCTGGCGTAGTCGGATATTCATAGCCCCTTAGATTCAAGTGAATAGGTTTTAATGCAAATTATAACTACAATAACCACATAACTTTGTCGTAGAAGGTTTTGGAAATGAAGTCCTTGGGCTGCCACACATCTCTCACTCCTGTTAAGAAAATTTGTATTAACACTCATTAATTCTTCATGGCCATGTAAATAAAACCATGTTTCTTCTGCAAAAAAAAAATTAAAAATGGGTCAGTAGATGGATCATTAACATTTTCCAACACCCATTGGCAAAAATTAACTCTACTCACATTATTGCATGGTTGCAATTCCTGAACTACATTTATCTTATACAGTTTTAATGTTAAAAGTTAAATGCATTACAAGGCAAGTTTGCAAAATACCTGATACCTCTGCAAACTTTCTCCGAGTTTTATTTGGACTTCACTCTAACTTTTCTCTGAAGTCTTAAAGTTTTTCCTCTCTTGAAGCACTGTAGTTTCTTTATTTTTTTTATTCAAGATTATATTCTGTTTCCCTAAACTTATTCATAAGATTACAAACCATTTTCTGAGAAGTGCACAAACAGCGAATGTGTGTATAAATCATTCTCATTTCTCTACAAGAGTTTGTTGTCACATAGGAATCTTACATAAAAATGTTATATGCCAAAGCATACAGACCTTTTGACATTATAACAGCCTTAATGCACTATAACACTGAAACACATGGTCTCACAGTGTATCAACCACTATACAGAGACTTTGCTTTTACTGATTAGCCAGCACACAGAGAGGAAGGAAAGTAGAGGGGGAGCAGAAGTGGTTAGAAACAGCACAATGCAGGACAAGCAATCTTCCATAATGTGGCCATGCATCCAAATGAAGGCTCTCTAGTAGGAGTTGGATGATCATGTGATTAGCTTTATGCTATGGAGTGGGGAGGCAGGTTTCCAAGTTCTTGTATATGTAGACATTGAAATTTGCATACAGCAAAAGTTTTCTTAGACCTTATTTTAAATGGATACTAATTAAAGCAGAACTGTTACCTCTCTGAGTTTAAAAAAGTGTGCTACAACTGGATTTGAAGTGTTATAAGAGGATAAAACGAAACAATTAAATTGGAATGTCAGGGAACAGTATATAAAGAACAGAACAATGGGATAGTATTACTAGAGCAACATATTGACTGGTTTTAATGGCAAGTAAGTACATTAATATGTAAAATAAATCTTAACAGCTTTTACAAGCTATGTCTAAAATGTGTTGTATTTTTTTTAAAATGAATTGCTTGTTCTATTAAAGCAACCAGAATTTCTCACAGTGAAAAAGAAAATAAAAATATAAAAAATTATTTCGAGTTAAAGAACACATATTGCTTTACTGCTTTTAGTTCTTACTAATAACATATTTCAGTTACGTGGTATGTGTGAAAGGACAATTATCATTTATTGACCAAATAGTAGTTAACTGTGAAGCCTAGGATTCAAGTACTTGTGAGATTGTAAGTCCCCATTGGGGTATGTTATCTCAAAATCACTCTGAGAACACCTTGTGGTTTACTGGGAAAAATGCGAATCAGTTGTGGGGAATTTAATGTTGTATTAGCATGTTGCTATGGTAGTTCAGTTGGTTAGAGCCACAGATTTGTGGTACAAATCCCGGATGTGGCATTGAATTTTTCATTGTAATTCCACCTTCCGATCCATGAAATATGTTCTAAGTAAGAGCTTAACTAGTGAGGCAACAAGCATTTTCTTAGACTCAAAAAATAATTTTTTATGTTTTAGCCTTGCAGCGTGTTAAGTATGTGCTTTTAATTTTTGTATTCTTCTACATTGCACATATTTTCTTAGTGTTCTTTAGGCATACAGTTCCATTAGTTCCAGTATCAAACATAACATCTAGAACAAAAAGAAGAGAATGTAGAAGAGAGTTACTTCAGCTAAAACCTATCAAAAAGAACAGCTTTAAAACATGTATCTCATTTATTGACCCATCATTTAAGAACCAGAAATTTATTATTTATGCCATTGTGGACTTAAGAAAATAAATATGAATTTGTGATCCTGTCTTTAGTATCGAGCTTATAGTTCATGGTTTCTTCCTGAATAGGACTTTTGCTTTAGCTTGTTATAGGTTAAAGATTATGTGCATTTATATTTCTTGCGTTTCAGGTCTTTAACCTCTTCCTTTGAAGCAGTAAGTGTCAGGCACATTTATTAAAACAAAAGAAAGTGTCTTTAGTAATGTTTGTTTGTTTGTTTGTTTGGGGAAAATGAATTGTTAGGCATGGCAAAGCCTAAATAATTCTGGGGAGATGGGGCAGAGCATTTGCTGTTGATTCTTCACATAGGCAGTAAACGTTTTGAAAGCCATATCATTAATTTGTTTTATCATTTATCTGATTATTATTGTATTGTTTTGTAGATATGACACAGAAAGATCAAACATTTTTTTTTTAAAAAAAAAAAAATAAAGAGAGTTGAGGCTTGTTACACTACATCACTAAAATATTCTTACTTGAACGCGTTTCGGGAGACGGTTTGTTCCCATCGTCAGCATGTTCTCAACTGATGTTTCCGGTCATCGTCTGGGGGATGTGTGTGGCTAGTGGTGTTCTCTGGTGCTGGGCTGATGAACCTCCAAAGGCTGCTGGTTGGCAGCAGTTCGAAATTCTTTAGGTGATTCCTGTGTTTGACAATGTGTATTTGGGGTTGATTCTCAATAATTAAAAAAAAGAAGAAGTAAATTGTGGTAAATAGATCAAATACGTAGGTACCCTAAAAATGAAACGGAAATTTATTTTAAAAAGAATTATACACAGAAATGCAACAGTTCATGCATTCTTGTGATATTTCTATAGGTGCCATGCTGCTGTTTATTATGCAGCCATGTCAGTAGCATGACCTTGGCTCACCCCTGCAACACCAAAACATGGAGCAATGATAAATATGATGAATGGAATCTGCATTAAGCTTAGTCATATATTACATACCTAAATAAAAATAAACTTACTTGTTTACTCTATACTACTTTCATCTGATGACGTATATAAATCATCACCATCATCAGAATCAGCATCCCATGTCATATGGTCCTCGGAGCCATCCATTGCATTTGAAATGCCGGTCTTCTTGAAGCTCTTTGTGTTGCATTCTTGTTTGATGAGATTCCATGCACTTTTTATCCACTGACACATTTGTTCAATGGAGGTCCCCTTAATGTTGCCACCTTTTGCAAGAGGCACTGAACTAGATGCTGTCTGATACCCATACAATTGGTACAGGTGACCTTTAAATGGTTTCTTAATTGATACATCCAGAGGTTATAGCTCTGACATAAGCTCTCCAGGAATTGTTGCCGGAACTGTGTTCAGTCACAACATTTGTTCTTTTATTGGTTCTGCTAAATGGCCCTGAAAACTGTCCAAAACAAGCATGCCATCTTCCTTAACAGAGCTCCAGGGCATCAATCCCATACAATTTTGAGCTATTCCTTCATGAGGTCAGCTGACATCCATCCTTTTTCACTTTCACAATTATACCAAGCAGAATATCACACTCTTAAAAATAACAAAGGGCAGCAGCTTCATTCCATCTGCTAGCATTGCTAGCATCACTGTGCAGCGAAGTTTTCCCACACCTGTTTTAATTAAAATACCAGTAGCACACTTTACATCCACTGATGTATTTCATGGCATGTCAAAAAATACCGGTATCTGGTCCGCATTCCCTATTTGTGATAGTAAAATTTATTTTCATGCCCCAGCTGGATTATGAAATGGTGACACTTGATCGCTTTATTCATGTAGTCATGTGGCAGACGCTGGGCTAGACGTTCATCTTCTCAAACTAAGTCTCTTTCTGTGCATAAATTGGGCAACCCACATTTGGCTAGGTTTGAATTCCACAAGTGCAATACCATGCTTTTTTGCTTCTTCCCTTGCTTTCAATTGTAACATTTCATATGTTACTGTAATGCTATCATTTCCTTGTTCCACAACATAATCTAACACTTCTTGGTCATGTCGGGATATTTGCCATGTTTGGGGCATGAAATGATCGACAGGTCAATTTGGCACTTTTTAATTTTTCTGTCTGATCCCTCCAGTAGCTAATTAATTTGGATTCTATGCCAAACTTTCTTCCCGCATGCTTCACTCCGTTTTTCTGTGCAAAATTAATTACTTGAAGTGTAAATTTCACTGTGTAACTAATATTCTTTCTTCCCATTGCATACTACAAATAATCGCTTAATGCTTTCAGGACAGGAAAAGAATGAACTGCTACCAGAAGTTTAAAACAATTTTGAAATATGATAGTTGCTTACATATGTAAGGAGACTAGCAGTAAGTAACTACATTACTAGAATAACAATTACTATGTGAAACGTATGTGCTCTAATGACCACTTAAAGATCAGGTATGTGGCACTTCAGGTACTTATATGGGAGTTTGGATGTTCCAGGAATTCTAACAAATGAAACTTGTGAAGATCAAGAGATGTCCAAAAGTTTTCACAAAATTTGCAATGAAAATTACTGTTATTTGAAAGCCTTTTAATATTATAGGGGAGAGAGAATTATGCCAGTAAATGCAGTATACATTTTTTGTGCAGCCAGTTTTCCTCTATTTCTTATGGATTACAAGTTGTACAAAATTCATTCAGAATGAAGAGTTCACAGACTGTTCCCAGAAAATTTAAGGTATATATTTTATTTGTCATACAAGTATCTTAAACATATGCTATTTTAATAACAATCATTAAGAGTGATTTTACAGAAAATCAAAAATAACAAATTTTGGTCCCTGTAAAGGGTAGTTTGTGGTGGGGGATTTTCTTGAAAATCTTTGTTGCTACCTTGGAAGCTGCTAAACTTAAATACCAAGTTTGATATTCAACTGACTTTCGTTTTTGAATTATGGCGTACACACACACTTACATGGGTCTCTCTCTAAAAATTCTTTGTTTTGGATTCAAGGAGTCTTAAAACATGCATTTCCAGTGAAATCTCTGTATCAAACTTTTGGTTGGAATGCAGTACTTCTACTTGCTATAGGTAAGAAGTAGAGAAAGTAAAAATGTAAATTTTGCAGAGATATGTTAAGTATTTATGCATGAATTATGCTTATATGATGTGTAAAGCAATGGGGCAAAAAAATTCAATTTTTTTTAGGGACGATCTTTAACTACTCTGGTTCTTAGTATCCCATTCTATATTGGGCGTGAAAAACTGGATATTTTGCTCTGAGGCCTCTATATCAGGATTGAGGTTTCTTTAGGTGCTGTAAATCTACGACACGGGACCATCAGCTTTACTTCCCTTCTGAAGGAAGCGATGCTAAAGATTTGTACGCCTGAAAATATTTATCGCCCTCTGTCAGATTTGAACCCGCAACCTCGGGAACAAGTGGCTAGCATGGTACTCTTAGACCACGTAATATGATTCAGTGAGGTACTCAAAGTAATCACAATATAGGGATATGTACAGTAATATGTCAGACAGTATATTAAACCTACAGAACTGACGTCAGCCATACTGCATTTAAAAAGCTTTAAATGGTGTTATTATGGATTGTAACAGTATTAGCAATTTGAGTGTAGAAAGGAACATGCTCTGTGCATATTTTGAGATATGAAAATGCTGTGCTCATCCCCTCTACTAGATCTAGAAAGGCAAGCAAGAGGTTGTTTTAAAATTGCCCCATAACATTATTTTAATTCAATTACAGCAAGCTCATAGAATTAATTAACAGTTGCAGCCAAGTCAGGTGGAGTTAAATCTGGAGATCACACTAGCCATAACCCCTTTTGATCAGTCATCATGGAAAACACAGTTCCAAGTAACGCATGTTGTCATTAAGTGATGAACGCACCCATTTATTAGCTGGGAGCATTCAGTGGGTGGTGTCTTTCACCTCTACTAGTAGGATGGCAATGGAAGGAGGGGACTTACAGCTTTTACCATGGACTCTGAACCACATTGAACCCTGGGTATACTTCTTATGAGCTAGTCAAAGGTGAAGGTGTTATTAGGAGTACCTTTTTAGTTGCCAACCTTAGCTGGGAACCCAGTCACAGACCCTCAGTACAATATAATGAATGAAACCACTAAGCAATCCCAGCACCCTCATGTCACAAATTTAATACATGTTGTAATGTTAAAATCAGACTGAAAAATTCAATGCCACAGCTGGAATTTGAACCATGGATCTTCTGCTTTCTATGCAGTTGCTGTAACCAACCGAGTTACTATGGCAACATGCCAGTACAACATTAAATTCCTTAACTGACACACATTTTTCCCGGTAAACCATAAGGAGATATCAAATGCATTTTTGAGATAACATACCTCAATGGCAATTTGCAATGTCGTAAGTACTTTCAGTCCTGGGTTTATTGTTAACCTTTGCAACAATTTCATGCATGTGCTTGCAATTTCTTGTGAGTCTTTGAATATATATAAAGGCAAAGTATTGTATTAAACACAGAACTAATTTCTATTGCAATATGCAGTTATGAGTCCAGCAACCAATAAGAGAAGTCTAGATGCACATGCTTTTGTTGACATGCAGAGTAAAGTAAGGGGAACGTCATTATAGTAATTTCTTCATTGGTTCAAAGAGGTGAAAATTCGATATTCGGAGGCATGGACTATTGAGCGCCTCCCAGCAAAATTTCTCAATTGTTTCATGAACAGAAGCTGCATATGGGGACAAGCATTGTTATGAAGAAGTCTTGAAATTTGGGGGACAGAGCAAGACATGGTTTTGTCAATGGTCTAGCACAGTTTGCAGCACTCACAGTGGTCCCAGTTGGAAAAAAGCTCCACCATGAGTATGCTGCACATATTTCAGAACACTGTCACTATAACTTTTTTTCACCGTTGAGCGATTTGAAATTTCCTTGATGTCGGAGACCAAGAATGTTTCCATACCACACTGGCGTGCTTTGTTTTGTGCATGTTATGGTATATCTAACATATGTCGCCATTCACTATACCTTCCAAAAGTCATGACCAAGGCCCGGATTTTCAGAGCTTAAAAATGTTTGAAAAATTATCATAAAATCACTAAAAAATTTTAAGAATGACAATAATTACAAAATTATCTAAAATCTGAGATTTATTTACTTTATTAAAATTAGTGGAAAGAAAGTTATAAATTAATTTATACATCGGTATAACTGCTACACAAACGGTAAGAATACATATAAGAATAATGATGAGATAATTTACAAATTAATTAAAAATGTGTGTTCTTGTTTGATGAATCTGAAAAGAAAATTAAGGAAATTGTTTTTGAGGTGGATTTGACAAAATGTTTTAGTTCTCAGGTTATACAAAATTCATAGTGAATGAAGTTGAACTTATGGCATTATCCTTATGTAAAAATATTAAACTCTTTATGTGTTAATGCAAGAAAATGGCTAATAAAGATGCAAAGGGCAAGAAAATTACAACACAATGACATAAAATGGAAGAATGAAATAAAGAAAGAAAGGCGGGAATAAAAACTGTAAAAATAGAAAATGACATAATAAAATTTTCATAATCTGGGACCCTTGTTAAGGATTCGTGTACATGTTAGCAGTGTCTATGATGCAACAATTAAAGGATAACATGTTATCAGAATCCGTGCCCTGGTCATGACTTTGTTCAGCATAACACACCAAAGGAAGACTTTATTTGGCATTTCTGCTCTGTGACATCATTGGGCACCCAGTACACTCTGATTTTGTCAAATTGTGATGTATCATGCACAATGTCATACTCTATGCGATACAAAATGTCAAATTGCTGTGCCAAGGTTCGCAGATTGATCCACCAGGCTTTTCATATTGCCACTATTGCAATGCTGTTACATTGTATGGTGTTGCAGTGGTTACTGTTTGGACGGAACACACTTACAGTAAGGTTTATTTAGCCCTTTTTGAAGGACCTGCACCATCTGTAGATGTTGCTGTGGTCCAGTCAGTCAGCAGCTTGCACCTTTAACATTTGAACTTGCCAGTTTTATTCAAGATGTGTCTGCCAGGATGACACGTGATAGAGTCATTGCTATGTGTAGTGCAAGATTCAGACTAAGAATCTAGATATTGTTGAACATTAATTTTCGGTCCTCCCTCATAAATGAAGAAAACATTAAAATGTTTATGAAATATGAGGAAAAGTATTGTACTTGTTGAATTAAATGGGTGCTTGCAAAAATTGGCTAACAATCAGTTTAAAAAAACAATGAATGACATGTGTTGATCTACTGCAGAAACTGCAATACATCCTGTCTGAGTTTGGCTGACCTTAAGGAAATCTGTGTGATAAGATAGAAAGTTTGTAATAGTATGATATTTTATTGAAAAAATCCCATTTTGTTTTGTTGTAGTAAAATAGGTTCACTTGGCTTTTTAGACAGGAAACTGCACAGATGGCATAACTGTGTAAGATGGCTGTATGCTGGAATCTATGGGTGACTTGTTTTATTGGCATGTGCAAAGGTTGACCTTTCTTTGCTCTTATTAAATTATGGTTAGTCCATTTTTGCAAGCACCCACCATATTAAAAATTACACTTCCCATTACTAAGAATTGTGTAAAATAAGAATTTTAATGTTATCCCTCTGCAGACATGAGTTTCTAAGAGTGTAGCTAGTCCTGAAGATCTTGTGATTGTACACTTTTATTTTAAATTTATTTACTTTTGTATTTCATTTTGTAGCTTTTTAAAGAAGTATTCCAGGAATCTGAAATCTGATTTTAAATTTTCAGCTCCTCCTCGTGGTACCAGTGGAGGAAGGCAGTTCTCAGTGGCTGTTGTACTAGCGCTGTGTCCTTTGCTGCTGTGTGTGTGGTGACAGTTCAGACTGTGATAGAGGATGATAAATTATTGAAGTAGCAACATGTTGTGTAAAGTATATATAACTTAAGGAAACTGATGAATGAGACTTGTTAGCACTACAATTTGTGAAAATTATATATATATATATAATATATAGTAATTTTATAACAAATGATAAATATAAGAATCTGCAGTAAAACCTTGTTAATTCGAAGTTGTTGGAATCAAATATCATACTTCAAATTATGTGACTTCTAATTAACTGCCACCAATATGCAATTCAGAAATGCCAATCCTTGCCGCTTCACAAAACATTCTAAGACTCATGAATTCATGCAGTCACTTTGATTCATGGTTTAAACCTTTCAAATGCTGTGGAAGAAACTATATTTCTGAAATGTATCCAACAAAGTGCATTATTCAAATACAACTGTATTTTGGACAACTCATAAAACACTACTGTACACTGACAAGCATAACCTCACACCAGGAAAAAACATTTATGATTCAAAGACAGGAGGAAAACTATGCAGGATGCAATATAAGTAATCCAATGAATAAAGCACCTGCAAAGGAGAGCCAACAGGACTGCCCAGTTGGAAACAAATAGCACAACAAAACAAACCAGAAAACAAACTAAACGACTCCAACATATATTTAACACAAATATCAAGAATACATAATAAATACCTTTGTACATTAACTAAAAACCACGAAAAGTTTTAATGACCCAGTGGTTTCTTGAAGTACTATGTTCTCATGACTTTTTGGAAATTTTGAAATTTGGGCACAGGAATTCCAAATTCTTTCATTTTTTGGGAGGGAAGGGGGTCCTTTGTCTACCTCCCTTATAATTTTCATCTTCTTGATCTGTATCTTGGAAGAATACTGATACTTAGTCATCTCACAACACAAAAACAAACACGTGTACCCTAAATTAAATCAGCTTAACTTTGCGAAGTAATCAGTAAATGTTAAGTAAAATAACTAACTGCAAGAATAACTGTAATGTGCTGACAGACTGAAAAGCAATTCTTGCATAACTACAAAAATACAAAGGGAAAAAGATTTCATTTGAGCTTAGCAACTCTTAAATATGCTGTAGAGACACGAAAGTGAAAGTGAAGGTTAGGGATATGATATGACTAGGAGCAGAGGGGGTCTTAGCACCTCAACCTATGTAAATCTTTTGTACTTGGGCCCCTGATGGGGCAGTCCTTGAGGGAGGGATAGAGGGCAGTGTCCCTACCATTTACAGATTTAAACTCCTCGGATGGCAGCTGGTGCAGCCAACTCCCCTCTCCCCCTGTGGGCTTACACATCCCCTGGACCTGAAGACCATTCCATTCCGGGGGACAAGTATCCTTTACTCAGAAGGTTTACTCAGAGCATCCTTTTTCCCTGCCATACACATACCAAGACCTCTCGCCAAATTTTGCAACCCTGAAAGAGACCAAGCAGATAAAAGGTGAAGGGAAATGAGAATAGAGGTGAAATGAAGGGACAGGAAATTTGGGGTATGTAAGGTCCTTCCCCAGCATTTGCCTAGCGACCCAGGGAAAACCCTGAAAAAACCCATGGCACAAGAAGTCAGCTGCAGAAATCGAACTCACGACCTTCCAAATGTGGGCCACAGATATTACTGCCTGAGACATTCCACACAGTAAGTAAAAGTGAAACTGAGGTAAGCTACTCCTGCATGCTCCAGAAAAAGTGTTCTTTCATGACATGGAGAAATTTTGAATTTAAATATCACTGTAAAATAGTAGTAGTTTTAAAAAATTAAAGAGAATTTTGAATAAAAAGTTGAATTTTGGCCATGAGACTAACACTGTTCTTCAAATTATGAATTATCAATATTTTGAATTAAGCAATTTAAATAACACGTGAAACCATATCTTAGGTTTCAGAAATGAAAGATTCTTTGAATTTGGAGGGATTTTTAATTAAATCAATTTCGAATTATCGAAGCTCTACTGTACATACAAATGCATAGTTTTATTGAATTTTTAGATTCTGAAGTTAGTGAGAATTATAATTAAAGAAATACCTTGTTATTCTTAGATGATTGTGATCTAGACATCTTGTATGCTTGTGAATGTGATGTGATGTGATGAATGGTTCTAGTTCTTAAGGTTATTTATTTTTGAAATATCTGCCAATAGGACCACTATATGAAGTGATAAAATTATTTTCATCCACACAACAGTTTCATAAAAAGTTATTTTGTGCTACTTAAATTAGCTAGCACTTCTGACATGATTTCAACATAAGGTGTCATTTGAGAGTTCCTTGTAACTTTTACAACGGTAAATCATAATTGTGGTTTTGCAATTACTTCAGTTGTAATTGCCTTTCCTATGTTTTTAATAATACTTTTTCCATAATGGTTTCTTTTCACAGTGCTGTGAAATTATTTGTGAACCATGAGAATCTGTCACCAGCAATTTGAAGACTTTTGCATACAAATGTTGGCAATAGCAGTTGCTGTCCAGAGAAATTTTGCAACATTCCATCTAGTCCTGTGCTTTAGTCCAGTTTAGTGCAGATAAAATTCCCATTGATTACAAGCAAGCACAAGTAGCAGTTTTAACTTGTTGAAATTGAAAGTTAACTTAATCAATATCAGAACTATCAGGTAACACCTTATAGCAGCTCTGTTAATAAATGGAGATCTCTCTCAAATAACATCACAAACACTGCTTAAAAATTGGAAAACGAAGAAAAACAATGACAACAGTATATATAAATGCTTGTAAGGTTACTTCATGGCTGTTAAAACAATGAAACATTTAAATATTTTGATCTCCCTGAAACAGATATGACATAAATAAACTATCAGCATAATTTTAATAGAATAATGTTACACATTCATCTGCACAAACCATTCCAATAGAGCACTTACACATAACGCTGATAATGATTTTGAATTATAATACAAAATATATTGTGCTATAATTTTGTACTGGTCTTCAGTTTGCATATTTATTACATAGTATACTAAAATGCTGATACTTCTACAATCATTTGCCATTAAGTTTAATATGAGTTTATTTATGGATGCTCTTGAACTACTATGGTTCTTAATGTCCCATTCAACATTTGGCATGATAGACTGGAAATTTTGCTCGGAGGCCACTTCATCAGGCTTGAGATTCTTCTATGTGCCGCAAATTTATGGCACGGGACAATTGGCTTTATTTTCCTTTTAAAGGAAGCCATGCTAAGCATTTTTATGTCCGATAAAATCCACCACTCTCCATCAGGTTTGAACCAATGACCTCGGAAACTAGAGGTTAACATGTTACCTTTAGACCACGGAGGCAGCATCCTGATGGTAAACCTAATGTCTGATTGCACAGCGAAATGAAGACACTATACGCATTTACTTACATTCATCCCATGATTTAGTCTTCCTCCGTGGTGTAGTGGTTACCATGCTAGCTTCTAGTTCCTGAGGTCGTGATTCAAACCCGATGGAGGGAAATGGATTTTTTCCGGGTGTAAAAATCCTTAGCATGGTTTCCTTTGGAAGGGAAGTAAAGCCGGTGGTCCCGTGTCATAGATTTATGGCACATAAAAGAACCTCAAGCCTGATAAAGAGGGCTCTGAGCGAAATCTCCGGTCTTTCATGCGCAGTATAGAATGAGATGCTAAGGACCACAGCAGTTAAAGAATGTCCATAAACTAAAAAAAAAAAAAATCCCTTGATTTCCTCTATTTTAAGCAAGATGGGCTATTAATTAGGGTTATGCTATACCTTGCCATGTTAGAGTTTGACCTCGCATGTCATACACATCCATTCTTGTATGTAGCATGCTTCTCTCATATAAGTTGGCCAGTCATGTGGCAGTTCTGGCTGGAGCAGCCAGAGCTCTTATTCTGAGCACTCCTATAAAATGTCTCCAAAACTGAGACCGCTTTGTAATGATTGAGGTTCTCATAATTACAGTTGAACCTCGATCTATTGTTTTCCAAGGGAGCAGGGGGCAAAAAAAAAAATGATGTATACAGGAATTTCACTAATTATGTACAAAAATAAATAAAGTCAATATATAATCAGACACTATATTTCGCGTCAATTTTACATGTTAGTCCCTTTCTTTTAAATCAGTTTTAAATTGACATTTGCTTCATAGCTGCTTTATTTTTTTTCAAGCACTACAATAATCTTTCCACGCACAACACATTCTGTTGCTTGCTTCCATCACTGTCATGAGCATAGATAAATGCCCATACAGTTTCATATGCACTCACAGCTTTGGCTGTTCCATTATCTTCCCCCTCTTCCTCACTCCCCTCAACCTCATCTTGAACACATTCTGTTTAATCTCACCTCATCATATACTTCATCTAACCCCCATTCGTTCACGCCCGTAACCAAATGGGCATGAACATTGCTATTTGAATTCCATTGTCAGGCTGGTACAGGGTGCTCCAAAAGTATTGGCAACTGCTTGTGAATTACGATTGCTGCTGTAATTATTCCAGCTTAAAGACTATAGTTCGAGGATAGAATTGCGAATAATGAGGGTAAACAATACTTCAAGAAACTATGTATACAGATTTTATTTACATAAGTTATAATGTAAACCAGCTGAGGCTGCATTAATTGAACAATGAATGTGGGAAAATGATAGTTCTTAGAACAATAGATCAAGGTTCAACTGTACAATCAAAATAAGCATGTACCATATCACAAAAGATGTTAGAAATGTCTTCCTGATTCCACACAACTATGGTACCGTTTAAGGAAGTTTTCTTTCGGCTTCCAAAATGGTTAATTTCTATTTTTATATTTTCTTGCAGTTATTTATTTGGAGAGTTGGACCTATACATTTTATTTTTCAAATTCCCTCATTATTAAAAATTAAATGATCTGAGATTTTGAGACCATGCAAACTATAGCCCATAACCTTCTTCTAATAACTCTTAACTTCAAAATTTTCCTGATTGAAATTTAATGTCTTCCGCTGTGCTGGAAATATCCCCACCTACATTTAGTATTACTCATTTGTTCAAAGAGAATGAGATGTTATTCCTGTAACATTCCTGTGCATTTATTCTTTCTGCAAAAAATATTGCCCTCTTACCCTGTATTCATTTGCCCTTGTACCGTAACCTGATTTTCTCATCATGCAATGAGGTTTCCTGCATTAAATCTGTTTACTCTGAGCTGCAGTAATTCTGTGTCAAAACGTGGCCATGTTAATGTAGCCATGTTTTGTCACAGAAGATTTGTTTAATTTGTATCAGTTTCTCTTATCATTGATATTCCTCAAAACACAGTTACAGAAATTTATCCAACTCTCATTATCAGGTGGTAGCAATTTGTGAACAGCAATGATCTTGTATGGTTTCAATTTTAAGAATTTGGTAGCTCACCATGCTGAGACCATTGAAATGCAGTTTCCTGCATAAGCCATCACAGAGTTTTGAGGAAAATGTTGTAATCACTGTTATCCTCATTTGGCATGCATTGCCTAACTATTCGCTTATCAAAAACCAAACCTGTTTTTGCACAGCTTCTGTCCTTGGAGGTTGCATACCAAGGAATTCTGTTAAAAACTGCCCTCTAACTTCCCTGCAAACTGGATAGTCACACATGAATCATATATAAAAATCCTTTTCTGTATGGTGGTGAACACAAAATCAAAAGTACTTGTAATTATGTAAACCAAAAAAATTAGTACCAAACTAGATACAGCTTCAATGATATTGTGAAACTAACAAACATAAGCCAAGGCCGCAAGTTGTGCTGCAAAGTTGTTGGGACATGAGATCAGTCATTATATTGTGTATGAGAAGTACTCTGTGTTTTCTCTTTTGTTCTTCCATTCTGCAACTACTGCCTTTATTTCTTTAATCTTGCTTAATTTACTAATTAAATCTGGGGTCCCAAGTGTTTGCTTATATTAGTCATCTTATTATTTCATACCTTATCTATCCAGAGATATAAAGTTAATTTTGACAAACAATTTTAGATTTATAGTTCACATATTGCTATGAGAATGCAGTAACTGTTCAAGCATATATATGTACAGCCATGAATAAAGTACCTGGGAGAACTGCTGACTCCTTTTTGATCTTTGTACATCTCAAGACGTTATTCAATGTCATAAGCAGCTCAGTTAAATGCTGCATATGCTCCTTACCTCTGTTACTTAAAGAATTGTTTTTCTTTATCTTAATAATTTACTGTTTTTATTTGCCATTGTAGAGACATTTACATTGTTTTGGATTTGCATAACTTTTTGCATAATAAATTTAACCATCTTATTGTTCTAGCTAATATTTCAGTTGTGAAGCATACAAAATCAGCATGCTTATACTGTAATTTTCCTATGGATGCATATTTTAAGTATATAATATTCAACATTTATAATGTTAAAACAATAGTATGTTACTTCAAAAGCCAAAGGGGCATGCACAGCAGAAGTTAAGTGAAGACAGAATTTTTAAATGTAATTGATATTAATGATACCCAGTTGTTTTGTTTGTGATTGGGAATTATTGAGATGCATCCAGTGAAAGGAAAGGAGTTACAAATATTAAAAACTTGCCCCCCCCTTTATCCCTTTGAGTTACTTATAAATGTATGATTTTTCCTTTACGTATAAATTAAAGTCGTGCAATGTGTACATAATTTTGTTGTTTAATCTTTCATTACACAGGTTATAAGTGATTTGCAAGCCAAAAACTGTTGATGTAATGAAGGAGGTTATATAATCATAAACATCTTTGCATGTTGCTCTCTGGCATATTCATTTTCCTTTAGATGAATAGTCAGGCATTTATTGTTCAGGAAGTACCCAGGTAAATAATTATGTACTGTAATGATGGAGAACAGATTGTAAGATTGAGAAATAACTCCTGCAATACAATATATATATTTTGGCTTCTATATTGTTTAAATCCTGTGTAATCCCAATTTTACATTCCTATTATATAGAGTTGAGGGGATATAGATGCTTAAGCTTAGCTTAAAGGCTGATTCATGGTATTCTCGTATATACTAAGAAGGATTTAGGTGTTTTAAGAAAAAATGCCAAAATCCCCACTCTTTCAAAGCATCGGCATTAACCAATCAGGACAAGCTTAGCAGTCTTGCAGAAGAGGAATGAAGTTTGGATGTTACTTTTAGTGATTGCTAGGACAAAAAACATATTTGAAGAATTAACAGATCAAGGAAGATACACTTGTAATCTTACATGCAAACTATTCCTTAAAAATAAATTGAGCAAACTTTAAGCAAGCAATTTAGTTTCTTTGTTGGATCTCATATTTGGGGGCTCATCCGGGTTGGATAAATCAAGTGAAGAAACATTCTGATCTTAAATGAAATAATGATAATGTGTTGCTACAGCCTGTTTGGAGCTTGGGCTCAGCAACCTGACAGCCAACCTCGTGCACACAGCAGAGGAGGGTGATCATGAACCAGTATGAGAGGTAATGTGGCCAGTATCACACATCCTCCAAGTGGAATGTTGGCTTTCATGGCCAGAATTGCTGCCTATCGCAGCGCCTCGTTTTTCTCATGATGCTGAGTGGGCACCAGTCTTGTACCCGATACTTAAAATCTCCATGGGTGGGATCGAACCTGGATACATTCCATGGCCGAGAACCAGAGCTCTATACTCTAGCCCATAGCGCCACGTGCAGGACAATCTTACATGAAACAGTTTCTAAAAAAGAATTTGAACAAACTTTAATAAAGGATTTAGTCTCTTTTTTTGATCTCGCATACATGGTGTACTGAATTATATTTTAGTTAACTTCTTTCTTTGAGTAATAGATTTGCAGTAATAAAAACTAGCTACATTAAAAAATTAGTTTGTGTTAGAATTTTTAAACATCTTTATGTTATGATGCCTTTAAATACCAGAATGCACCTAAGGTTTAAAAGAAACTGAATATTTTTTCTTTGCATCTGTTTTGTAAAATCAATTGGTTTCAAACAATTTAATATTGAGGTGTCTGCACAGTCTTAATGTTCGTGGTGTAATACATCCAGAAATAACACATAGTAGCTCTCCATTTCGTGTCACACATCTCTGACCTTTTTCATGCAGGGCAACTGTAGTTGAGTTAGTGTGATAAGAGAGTTGTATAACAAAATTGTACTGAACTGCTGATAAATTATGGAAGGTTGTATAAAACAAGTGTGAAAGTATTCACAAATCAAAATCAGTTAAGGGGAAACAAAGTGGCCAAAAGGTGACCTTTTTAGTTTTTGGTGCAGTCTTATTAAATAGAATTTTCTGTAATTTGATATGTATTTGAACATTGTAGACAAAATATTTATATTTTAAATATATTTCTAAAAAGCTTACTGCATTTGCCATTTTTACCACTTCACGGAAAAAAATCATAACTTCAACACACTTTGGAGCAGAGTGGCAAACTTTAGCCCATCTTTTAGGGAAAGTTTTGCTCTAAAAACTGTTACTACTATTAAATCTGGAAGTTTCTATGTGCTCAAGGCATGTGGTTTCTTTCTGTGCAAATATACTTGAGTCTATTTTCTACGTTTTTGCTTTGAACAGCTTTTTCTGTGGGTGACAGAATTTTAATATAAATGACCCATTTTCTCGGAATCTGTTGAAGGTACCTAAATTAAATTTTGGGATAAAAACAACCTCTAAATGATATTGTGGATCTACTATGGTGTTAATAGCATGGTTGGTTATCTCTTAAAAAACTAATTGCTGATAAATTTTAGTCATAATATTGCTATAATTCAGAAAAAATCCTATCTTCCTTAAGAAATAAAATGGATAAAAGTAGATAAGTGAACTTATAAGGCATTCATGTACATCCTGTAAAAGTTTGTATGATGTCTTACATAGTTTCTGAGATAATGGGTCACAAATTTAGCAGATGTAATATTGGCAGGACAGGCCCTTTTATCTCCCCTTAAAATGATTTTAATTTACTAAAATATGGTGCTAGAGGTGCAACTGAAACTTAATCAAGCTAAATTTGCTTTAAAAATTGTTGAATGCTATTGTTCAACAAAGACAGTTTGAATATTTACCAATAGAGAGATTATAAAGTGCATTCAAATTCCTTGAAGCAGAGGAAGAGATTCAGGGATTCTGTAGCTAGTGGAATAAAATATGGATCGGGGGGGGGGGGGGGCGAACCTACACACACAAACAGCAATTGGAGCTTTTTCACTGAGTCATTGAAATTAGGAAATTATAAATTGTTTGGGAGGAAACATGCTTAAAGTATGTTTTGGTATCTTATGAAAGGGATCTTGAACTGTATAGGGTTTGTATTACAATCTCCGGCTAAAAGCTGAGGTTTTATACCTTGATATTGCTACTTGTTGGTTAAACAGAGTGCCCCATATTACGAAAGCAAGATAACTGTAGGATAGTTAACCTGGAACTTGTTAACAATTTGCTATGGTTGGCAACATTTTCGTGTAGGTGGACACTCGTAACATCAGATCTTTGAAATAAACTTTCTACTTGAATTTTCTTGAGCTTGCCATCTGATTTCTGTGTATAATAAAATATAAAGTTTAACTATATTATTGACTAATTTTGAAGATTTAGAAGCTAGTAACAGTGATGTGTCATAATTTAAAATAAAGAGAGTTGAGGGTTGTTACACTACATCACTATAATATTATAGTGATGTAGTGTAACAACCCTCAACTCTCTTTATTTTAAATTAACTATATTAGTTTGAGGAATGTCATGAGTAATGTGGATCATTTCTGATGGATGCATTTAGGAACGTAATAAAGCATACATTTTAATATTATGATTTTTATAGGTTAGGTAGCAGCACATTTCTGAGGGTTATGCCATTAGTTTAGTTTGCATCGGAATAGATTAAGTGTGTTTTGGCATGTTTAAAAAAGAATGATATGCCATTAATATAGTTCTTGCAGGTAGTGTGAAATAGATTAGGACATTTCAGAGTATTAGATTATGTGGGATTTCACTCTATAAAGTTTAAGTTAATGGAAAAATAGGTTTTGCATATACTAAAGGAACATGTTGGTAGCAGAGAATCCTGCAGTCTCTCTTGATTCTAACATATGCCAACACGTATTTTATTAGTGTTGCTGTTAAAACATTCGAAACTGATTAAAGCAGAAATGAAATAGCTTACCTGATTTACAGGTATTGTACTTATTTTATTTCTGCCAGGTGTTTGATGGTATGGAGGTAATAGCCATAAAGCTTACTCTGCTTAAATGATATTTGTGATGGTTACATTTAAGAAACAGTTTCTACAAGTGTGTTGAGTTAAAAAAAGACCATAAGCTCAGGAAGAAGTTGTGATGCTGCTATATTTTATTACAGAGTATACGTGTGGTAGGAAATAGAGCCATAGTGCAGTTTTCATTATCATTAATCAGTTCCCAATTTTCTCTTCCCTCTTCTCAAATGTATTTTTCTGAGATCTTATTCCTGTTATATAAATAATGTCTGAGCATTCACCTCAGCATCGCTACAAAAGGACTAATGTAGGCCTTTCACTAGATTAAAACATTTCAGAATATTAAATTATATAGGTTTCGCTGTTAATATGCACTGTGGGGTGTGAATGAAGTTATTAATAAATGCTTATGTTTAGAAGAAAACCCCTCACAAACAAAAAATGGAAAGCCTATGTTAAGTAGGATTTTGCTGTTAATAAACTTGTGTAGATTAGTGTGGAAATATGTTGGATGATTTCGGAGTATTAACTTATATGGATTTTTGCTTTGAACTTCCTATAGGTTAGTTGGAAAATAGGACATGAATAAAAGGTTAAGTTTTGCTGTTATTTCGTAAAGGTTACTAGCAAAATAGGTTAGAGGCACTAATACCGGGTTCATATCAGTTGAAATATATTTAAGCAAACATTACTATCATTCATGTTAAAAAAATAAAATAAAACAATATGCAAAGTATGTTTAAGAATAATGTTGAAGGTATTATGCAACAGAAATGTAATATAAGTTATAGAAAATATTGCAACTTTCATCAATCTTATAACGTTTACGAAATCCATCCTCATCCCAGACCTGGAAAATACTCTTTCGGAAGTGTAATTATTTTGGCTTACCAATAGCACAAAACCTTTGTTTTTAGGTTGCTTTGTGTTTTGTGGAACATAGCAGTCAAATAACAATGATTGATGTGGAATGATTACTATAAATAGCCGACATACATAATAAAATACCATACATAATAAAAACACAGACACAATACAAACACTATATATCAGGCTATAAAGCCCTTATTCTGGCTAAGGGAAACATAAGACATTATGTACAGTGTGAGTCACCTTAAACTACCATCACAAATATCTCTGAAACAAAAATATGAATTGAAAACTGACATAGGCAGGAAGGTTGGAAAGGGGCTAATTAAAGTAGCTGATACAGAACATTCAAGAATGGGAGCACACCTGATGTTCAACGAAACCTTAATGTTTCTTTTTTTTTTTTTAATAAAAACCCTATTATTTTTTATGCAACTGATAACAGAAAATAGCATTAAGAATGGTATTAGTTGATCAGTAAGTCAATTACATCCTGGGAAATTGTAATGTGAAGTTGAAACTTGAGATATAGTGTGATCCATATAAACCTGAACTACTTTAACTGGCCATAATTTCCCTCTGAAAGCTTGTAAAAATGTTAAATTTGTTTTAATGATCTAAGTTGCTCTGAGAGAATCAGTATCACTGCCATTTGTTGACTATTTTATTGATTTCAATGGTAATTACTAGCATTGTTGACTGTGTTGACAGTCTTTAGTTTGCAGTTATAACAGAAACATGCATACTCACTTCAAGAGCATGTTTTTATTGTGAAAACGTATTGGAAGACAAATTCATTGATTCACAATGGGAATTTTGAAGAGAATTAAATTATGCAAGTTCCAACAAAGGCAACAATTTTATCGTTATAGTATATCGCTATTTTATTATAGTAAGAATGCTGGAAACAAATGATGTACTCATCAGTGAGAGTGGAAAACATAGACCATCATTCAGTGTAGAGTTTGTTGATAATGTTCAAAGACACTTAGTGAACTCTGCAATGAAATTGTTGCATCGATTGAGCCAGGAGACAGGCTATTTGTATGGCACATGTCAAAGAGCTGCAAAGAAATCAGGATTGCGACCACAGAGAGTGCATATGGTGCAGCAATTGAAAGAAGCAGATCATGAAAAACGAATGTGTTATTGTCGATGGTTTCAGCATTTTCTTATTCCACTCCAGACATTCTCTCCATAACGTGGTTTACAGATGAGGCATGTTCTCATCTGTCAGACTACATCAACATAAAATAGCAGATATTGGGCTACTGTAAACCCTCATATCATCCACAAAACATCACTGCATGATGAAAAGGTTGGAGTATGGTACATGGTGTCAGCTTCCAGGATTGTTGGCCCCATTTTCTTTGATACAACTGTAGACGCTGCAGCTTATATGGGCATTTTCAATACATTTGTGGAGCAGCTGGATGATATTGGATTGACAGAAGGTTATTTGCATCAAGATGGAGCAACGTGTTATATATCTAACTCCTCCAGGCAACTTGTAACCAGTTTCTTTGATAATCAAATAATCTCAAAGTCTTTGCCCCCCCCCCACCTGACCTAACCTTGCCAGACTTTTCTTATGGGGCATCTTAAAAATAGTGTGTATAAGAACAGACCTCGGACAGCTGCTGAACTCTGTGAATCCATTAGTAACGAAATAAGCAACAGTGGTGAGGATTAATTCATTTTGAAGATTGAGAAGCTAGTAACAGTAATGTGTCATAATTTAAAATAAAGAGAGTTGTGTATCAACCTCCAATTCTCTTTATTTTAAATTGGTGAGGATACTCTTTGTAGAACATAACAGAATATGGTGAAATGAGTGCAGATATGTATGGATGCTGGTTGAGGACACTTCCAACATTTGCTCTGAGGAACAATGAACAATGTAATCTCCCAATTGTGTATTATATTCTCCTAAAGTTGCACATGTATCCTATTATTGGTTTAAGAGTTATGGCCCATTAAAGTAGTTCAGGCTTATGTGAATCACACTGCACAACAAAAGAGGGAAACCTTTATTTATTTTCCTTTTTGTTGTGAATGGAAACCTTGTGCCATTTACAGCACAATTGATAATGTGAAAATAACACCAGGAACAGCTTTTATTGCATTGTAATACATCAGTCACATAATTAACTGCAACATTAGGTTTGCGCTTGAAACTCAATGACACGATTGAATCTCAGAATGTGCAACTGAGATGGTGCATTTTGTTGCATCCTCAAGCGTCAACTCTATGTTGCACTTTCTTGATGTTATTCACTTACTGCAATGCTACAAATATCATTATTAATGTTATTCTCCATGTTATCAATTGTGACAAAAGTAATTACAGTATTTCCATTTAAAAAAACGTAAGTTTATGTTAAAAATAACATTTGCTTACATTTTTGAATGCCATAATATCTATTTTAATGACCTCCTCCCCTACTTTAATGCCTGTGAAAGTTGTTTTTCAAATCCTATTTTTGTTTCACAGATATTTGCAGTGGTATTTTAAGGTGACTCATCCTTTATACATACAGGATTGATTTTTTTAGAAAACACTGTAGTTTTTTACATAAGAATCCTCAGAGTAGTCTCCATTGAAGAGCACACAAAAAAATAAAATATAAACAGACTGATAAATCAGCAGCTGTAGAGTATTTTTGGTGTGCAGATCATTAGTTGAAAGAAAGATCAAAGCTTTTAAAAGTGTTTCGAAAACCAGCTTAACTTTCTTGTTAAAGGTATGTACATACAAATTAACACAATGTGTTAAATTTTGTTATCCCACATAAAAATGATCTCGTCACACCGTACATCCAGCCAGGAAACATTGTCTGTTACCCTCAGAAGGACGCACAGCAATGAGTCTACACTAATGATGGAGACAACACTACTCAAAACATGCTCCAGTACATTTTTGGTATAGATGGGAAGAAGCTATAGTGATTAAAAAATAATATTTAATGTTTAATATACTGAAAAGCTTCAGCATATTTTCCCAAAAAATAATAAATAAAATTCTGGCAATTTTTTATTCTCATTTCCCAAAAGTCTTTAATTTGGGTGTGTAGCCATTAAAAATATGTGTGATCACCAGGGGCCAGATTTTGATGACCTAAAAATGTTTGAAAAATTACCTTATAAAGGACTCTAAAATTGTTTAAAAGTGACAATTAAAAAAAAAATACCTAGAACTGAGATCTAAGTTATTAATATTAGTACTCAAAAACTTATAAATTTATATATATACACAATGGACATAACTGCTATACAAATAGAAAAATTGAGTATAAGAATAATGATGTGATAGTTTAAAAAATAATTAAAAGTATATTTATACCATGTCCTTGTTTGAAGAATCCAAAAAGGAAATTATTTTTGAAGCAGGTCTTGCAAAACTGTATCATTAACTCTTTTGAGTTCTCAGATTATATAAAATTCATTGTGAATGAAGAGGACTTCACAGCCTATGACAAGACACAAGGACAAGAGCAAACTGACTCTGTGCACTTATTAATGCAAAAAAGGGAAAACTGACGTGTGTCATCCCAAGTTTTGGATATGAATTCATAACTGTAATTATACCTGCTCCCCAGATAATAGGCACCCCTCTACCCACAAGCAACCCTTCCAGACTAACCATTAAATAGAAGTGGTTTGTTTCCAAAAATGCAAGTATAGGGTATAAGTTACTCTTATTGCACAGTTGAATAGTGAAATTTCTGATTTTTAAAAGTTATCCTGATGTAAAATGGCAAAAATATAAAACTCTTTATATACTCAATGTTAATGCAAGAAAATTACTAAATAAGATGCAAAGCGAAAAAAATGACAAAATAATGATGTAAGATAAAAAAAATACCTAAAAATAAAAAAAATAGTACAATATTACCAAAAATGACAGAGATATTCTGCATTGATAACTTGCCTTCTTGAAAGAAACCATCATGGATAACTCCCAATCTCAAAAGAATTGCTTTGCTTAGAAGTAATGAGTCTTGAAGAACAGCTATGGCACCACTCTCTCATTGGGTAGTGTGGATAAAAGCAAGGTGCACCACACATTATTGTAGTCTAGAGATACTAGTCGCCACTGAGGACAGTCTCAATTCTGTTGGATAATGCTAACCTTCTGAGAGCAAGAAGCATCTCACTATACCCAGTTTCCCCTTACTTTACTCTGAATGTAAACAAAAGCATGTGCTGATTCAGGTGCAATGGCTAAATTCCATTGCAAATCAATTTATTTAAATATTTCAAATCAGGATTAATTCATATTTACCATTGAACTGATAAAAATTGCTTCAAAACTTGATCTCTATAATACCTAGCTTAATATTTTCCTGGCTAGCTGTGGTTTCCAAGAGGGACTTATTCGGCCAACCGAACTGTGCTGTCACAAACTGAAGAAATTTGAAATTATAGTTGCCAGATTCAATGGGTTTAATATTTCAAAATGTGTTGAAGTGATGAAAAAACTTGTACTGTAATGTTTTGCATTCAAATGAATTTCTCTACCCTCTATTGTTTATTAGTGGGTACACAAACTATTCTTATGAAAGCTTAGTTTTATATATTCTTCTTCTTCTTCTTATTCTGGCAAACAACTCTTATGGTCTAGCTGGCATGATGATAGCCCATTCTTCTCTAATTTCTGATTTGTGTGTTCAACATCCTTGTCTTATTTTTCTCTCTTTTTGTTTCCATGTCTTGAAGCTTTTCCTTAAGTGGTGTTCCTGTTAAGATTTCAGATATTTGTTTCTTCTGTTTTTACTTTCCTTGATTTTCATTTGAAGACAGGACATTGGTTAGCAATGGAAAAACATCAATTATTAACATGAGAATTAGCAGCTAATGGCCTAGGTGAAATGGCAAAAGTTCAACAACAGGTTTGGAGAGATCATGTTCATTTGCATTTTCAGTCTCTTCTTCATAATTTCACTCGGACATCCAAATCATTAGTTGTGGGAAGAAAATCTGCCTCCGTGAACTCTTGAGGGTTAAGAGGTAAAATGCCTGCAGTTGAGAATCCAAGATACTCCTTTGTCTATGGTAGTAACTTTCAAGCTGAATGGATCAGTTCTCTTAAATAGCTCAGCTAGTTCATAATGAGTTATTTTTCTCATTGCCACATTTGAAGATATGCTTTTCACTTTCAAAGCAAGAGTACATTACCTATAGAAAGCCATCTTCAGAGGAGAGAAAAATGTCACGTCTAGCAACTGGAGCCAGTGAGTAGTATGAGGAATGGATAACAATGTGATACCATTTGCCCTGCAATATTAGTATATTATCATCAAAATATGGCTGCCATAGCTGTTCAGGATCAAAAGGATTGGATCAGGCAGTGTTGGTTTAGTGTTGTTGCAAAAGTGCTGTAGCCGGCAAAAAATAAATCTTCATTTATTCACCTGTTCTTTGGACATGCATACACAGCTCCAATTGGTCCACCATCTTGACTGAGGAAACATTCTTAATCTCGGGAAGATGAACATAGGAGGAACCAAATGTCCTGAAGCACTTACTGCACAAATTGTCATAACAGTTCTCCCCTTTTCTCCTAACATTACAGAACCAAATTATTTCTGTCCCTTTGGCTCCAATATTCAAACATCCTTTTGTACATTGGATATGCCTGTTTCATCACTGTTATAAATCCTCTGGTATAGAAACTGATGCTCCTTCTTTACCTTTTTCAGCTTGTTGAAGAAATGCATTTATTTGCTTAATGTTGGTAGCGTCCTGTTTTCTGAGACTTAAGTGAGGGTTCCACTTCATAATGAGTGCCAAGCATTCTTTACTAGTCAATTTAGTTGATTTAAAAAAATTATTAAGAATAGAATTCCTCTCCACAAATTCATAAGCAATATTGCAAAGTTTTAAAGTGATAACTATTAGTAACCTTAAACACAAAATCAGCTAATTCTTGTTCTGTTCCTACATGAATGCTGGCTTTCAACCTAGGACAACACTTTATGTGTTCCCAGTTATTATTCTTAAATGAATTCTGGGCTCAGCAATGCTGAAATCCTTACCTGCCACTCTTACCAACATTCCACACTCTACTGCATGTCTTGCGTTTAACTGATCTTGTGTGTAGCTATCTCTCAGCATTAAATGATTCCATGTTTTGGTCATTATAAAAGAGAGAGCATAAATATTAAGTTCTTTCAAGTACTAACACAATATTCTATAGTAGGCATTTAACTACATAGTGGGCAATTCTACTTACGCATACAATTACACCTCATGCCAAGCGCAGAATCCCCTACTACAACAATAATTCAAACAGCCATTCATACACTGGTAAAATGCATTTTTTTAGTACTTATCCAATGCAATTTCAAGACAAACAATGGCAGTTCACTAATCAAAAGTAAAACAATAAAATAACACTATGCCAAATGAACTTACCTCTGCTCTGTAGAAGAAAAACACTTTAACAAACTAGAGCTGACAAACACAACCTCTCATTCATGGCAAACAAACACTAATAGTGGCAGTCATCTTCCATGTAGCAGTTTTCTGACTGCTTGCAAGATAGCAGCACTTGGCAAAACACCAAATATAACAAAGATAAAGAGAAATACAACCATGCAGAATTTGTCTACCTTCCCTACTAAGCCTTATGTTGAAAGCTAGCTACTAGTCAACCATGAGTGAGTGCATTCAGTGGGAAGAGGAACTAAACAGTTGAAGAACAAGTGGGCCAGACTTATAGGGACAGTCAGGTAACAAAGACATCTGAAGTTCCCAGTTGCTTTTGCTAGCGATGCTGAGGTGTGCAAATATAGTACTGCTTTCATTCTGGAACCCTATATTCCAACTAGAGATGGGACTTTACCATTATTTCTCAATACTTGATACCAATTCTTGCGTACTGATACATGATACTTTATAAAAAACTGCATGGTGATAGCTTGTTCACTGAATTATCCTTCTTAGCAGTTTTCTGTGTATAAACCCATGTAAGCAATTTCCTATTGTACGCTAATTCTAAAATTGTTCCTGTTTGACATTCTCCAGTTGGCAGTAATTTTATTATCTTGAGAATGCCACAGGTTGTGGTCACCACCACCACCAATAATAAAAGTTATTTGCCCTCCTTTATATGCAACTATATTTTGTGCTGAAAACTTTCTTTTTAAGGATTTTCTATCCATAGAAAAGCATATACTGGGAATTGTTATTTATTCTGCTATCTTGAAAATATAAACAAACATGTTACATGAAACTGAAACAACTAAAAATAACAAATATTTCCATGCATGTATTATTCTACATCTTAAGTTTTGATTTGCTTCTGCTGGATTCACAGATTTTGGTCAGGGGAGTAGGTAAGTGTAATGGCTGAAAGTGAGTCACCAGAAGCATGATTTATTGCATCAGATATATCAGAGCCTTCATTCACAAATCAGTTAACGCTACATGTTACATGACTATCTCTAATCCATTGTTTTGCATGATTTCATCTAGACACAAGTGCATTCTTTCACCCACAGGAAATATAGTCAATGTCTATCAAGAACTATAGTCCAGCAACTTATTGAGGACATGTGTGAGGCAATAATGCGAAGTCTCAATTCCCTTCCTTATATAGCGTAGAGTTAAATGCAAGAACTTTCAATAAAACAAAACATAAGAATTTAAAGTATTGAAGGTTTACTCAAAGTACTGGACATACTTTGATACCACTGAGTATCGAGGTCCCATCCCTAATTCCCACTATCTCTTTGCCTCCCACTCCCCTCTGATCCCTAGTCTTGATGACGTTATGCACTGAAAAACAAAACAGTGGCACCCTCCTCCAAGTGTACCCATATTGTGGCCAATATGCCATAAGCACCAGTGTTTGTAAAGTTAGTGGAGAAGGTTAGATGTTGCTATTTTAACAGATGTTAAAGCATATTATTCCTAGATAACTGTTAAAAAGCACATATTGAATAAAGGAAGAATGACACAGCATATGAGAGGCACAAGCATCCTATTTGATTTGTGTTATGTGTTATATGTTATGCAGGTACTGCCATAAGACTTCGCTAATGAAATATGCATTTGGATTTATATTCTACATCTTGATTGATTCCCTTTTAGGATAGTGCTCCAAGGGATTAGGTCATTCCCAGACCATTCTGAGCAGTTGAAGCACCCTCTGTCTTCTTTCTGAGTGCAGTAGTCTTTCATAACATGCAACGAATCCAAAAATATCAATGAACTCCTCTTACTTCTGTGCTCTTTCTCCCATCTTATGTAAGATAATCGATACACTTAAGGTTAAACAGTGACTAAACCACTTATGCAATGTTTAAACATAGCCAGGATTTTAGGCAGTCTTTAGCATTGATTTAAACAACATCTAGCATTAAACATTAACTAAACATTGATTTTGCAAGTGGCCCGTATATTTACAGTGACATCAAACATGTTTCCATTTTCAGCCAATAAGGATGCAAAGTTTACTGACTGGTTCCTTATTAACTATTGCAATTATGTATTACAGCCATGAAATGTCTTAAATCTTCACATTATTTTCCCTAAATTCAAACAGCCCTCAGTCTGAAACAGATTAATAATTTCACTATGTAGTAACAGCTAACAGTGAACTGATTTTACTTCTAAAGGAAGCAAGATGGCAGTTTCCCCTCCTCTTATCTTCATGCTCAAGCCTGATCTCAGAGGGAGATCCAGGGTGGGGTTAAGGGGGACTTTAGCTCCCCCCATCAGTTATATTTAAGTTTACAAAGTTGTTTTTATTTAATAAAATTAAACAAAACAGTTTTATTTCTGACTTAAATGCATATGTCCCAAAGTGTCCACTAGGGAGGAGCATAAATCCCATAAATAGTAATTATTGTACTTGTACTAGCCTAGACCAGAGGGCTGGGAAAATAGGTAATGTATTGGAATGTGCTGTTTACCTCACTGACCATGTCCAGTGCTTCACAACAAGTTGATGAGAAGCTTGCAAATTGCAGTGCTGTAACACTCCAGTGAATATGTTTCAGTTTTCTAAAGTAGTTTTAATTCTCAAGTAATACCTGAAGTATTAGCTGAAAGTTTACCATTTTTTATGCAATGAATAAAAAAATGCAAATTTTCTAGTGTTTCAATTTTATCATTTTTAAAAAAGGGCATTGATAAAGCTAAGTGATTTTGTTCGCAGCTCTCAAGCTAAGCATCCATGGTTTGATTCCAAGCTTTGGTGTGGCGATTTTATGTCAGCCCTATTCAATCCTTCACTTGTGACTAGCTCATATGAAGTATCCCCAAGGCCTAATGTGGTTCTGAGTCCATGTAAGTTCTCTCATTCCATCGCCATCTGCCATTATCACCCCTCATCATAGGTAATGGACTCTGCCCTCTGGGTGCCTCCAGTTAATAAATGGGATCCATATGTCACTTGATGGAGCAAAGTTTCTCTGGAGGTTATCAATCATATGGGGAGTGTAGTAAAACCAAGCAATCAACCATTTTTAAAAAGCCAAAAAATGAAGCAAAAGATAAAAAATGTCAAAATTCTGCAGATAAGGTTTCTTCTAGTGGTGTTGAGATGATTATTACTGAAAAAGATAAAGGATCAGCAGAGGATGAAATATGTATATGAGTAATAGCACAAACAGGGAATGATGGCGACACCTCTCATCTTGACCCAATGTGCATCTTTTATGCTTACCACCCCCAGGAGGAACAGAAGAGGAGAAAGAAATGCTGGAGACTATAAGCTGCAGGCAGACCGGTTGACAAGAGCTGCACAGAAGTTCCTAACAATTCGAATCTTGATGACCTGGTCACATTGGCAGGCTGCTCAGAGAAGGCTTCCCTCCGGCAGAGAACTCAACCCACCAAAGATGCTCAGAAAAGGCTTCTCTCTGGCAAAACTGGGGAGAACTCATTCCACCAGATGTGACTCGGAGAAGGATGCTATCTGGTAGAACTGGGGAAAACTCAAAACACCAGAGGCAGCTCAGAAAAGGCTTCCCTCTGTCAGAACTGGGGAGAGCTCGATCCACCAGAAGTGACTCAGAGAAGCATGCCATCTGGCAGAACTGGGGAGAACTCATTCCACCAGAAGTGACTCAGAGAAGCATGCCATCTGGCAGAACTGGGGAGAACTCGTTCCACCAGAAGTGACTCAGAGAAGCATGCAATCTGGCAGAACTGGGGAGAACTCGTTCCACCAGAAGTGACTCAGAGAAGCATGCCATCTGGCAGAACTGGGGAGAACTCGTTCCACCAGAAGTGACTCAGAGAAGAATGCAACCTGGCAGAACTGGGGAGAACTCGTTCCACCAGAAGTGACTCAGAGAAGCATGCTATCTGTTAGAACTGGGGAGAACTCATTCCACCAGAAGTGACTCAGAGAAGCATGCTATCTGTCAGAACTGGGGAGAACTCGTTCCACCAGAAGTGACTCAGAGAAGCAAGCTATCTGTCAGAACTGGGGAGAACGCATTCCACCAGAAGTGACTCAGAGAAGAATGCAATCTGGCAGAACTGGGGAGAACTCTTTCCACCAGAAGTGAATCAGAGAAGCATGCTATCTGTCAGAACTGGGGAGAACGCATTCCACCAGAAGTGACTCAGAAAAGCATGCCATCTGGTAGAACTGGGGAAAACTTGAAACACCAGAGGCAGCTCAGAAAAGGCTTCCCTCTGTCAGAACTGGGGAGAGCTCAACTCACCAGAAGTGACTCAGAGAAGGATGCTATCTGTCAGAACTGGGGAGAACTCGTTCCACTAGAAGTGACTCAGAGAAGCATGCCATCTGTCAGAATTGGGGAGAGCTCGACCCATCTGAAGTGACTCAGAGAAGCATGCCATCTGCAGAACTGGAGAACTTGTTCCACCAGAAGTGACTCAGAGAAGCATGCAATCTGGCAGAACTCGTTCCACCAGAAGTGACTCAGAAAGGATGCCATCTGGTAGAACTGGGGAAAACTCAAAACATCAGAGGCAGCTCAGAAAAGGCTTCCCTCTGTCAGAACTGGGGAGAACTTGAGCCACCAGAGGCTGCTCAGAAGAGCCTTCTCTGTGGCAGAACTGGGGAGAGCTCGACCCACCAGAAGCAGCTCAAACAAGGCTGCCATCTGGCAGGGCCAAGAACAACTTTCCAAAGAGCAAGCATCTGTGCCATCCATCCGACACCAACCAACACTGCATAGTCCCTAAGCCTACCTGAAACATGAAAGGGGAAGTGAAATGATAGGAAATGAGAGAAAAGAAATTCACAGTAGAAGAAAAATCTCCAAACATTCACCTTGCCAACTGGGTAAAACCATGAAAAACCTATCGTCAGAGTGACTGGAATCAAACACAGGACCTCCCAGAATCTCATGTTACTTGGAGCCATTTAAATTGATATGAAATAAGTATAAGTGCTCTTAGTACTTCAGTGGAAATTTCTGCTATCTACATGATGAGGTTTTTGCATGCAAAAACAGGTAAACCCAATCAAACAGGAACTATGTTTGCTAGAGGTGAAATAAATAACAATACATTGCACCTTAACTAGCTTTTACTATACTATAACAGTTTCCTTAAAACAAAATTGAGAAATTTCCTCACTACGGAGGTAAAATGTTCCAATTGCTCCATTTTGCTTTACGGTACTGATATAGTAGGTAAAAAGCCCTCTGCCTGATCTAGGGCTTTCTTTCCTCTTGTGCTCATGAATAGCAAGTGGTCTTTAACCCCTCCCCCGGCTATGTCTCTGATAGCAAGTAACTGGCTGGTTCCTGGTAGAGCTGTTATAGTAGTTATCGCAACTAACCACATCCAGCATAAAACTATTAAAGGCTGCAGTCACTCAGCTGAGTTAGATGTGTGCAGCAAAACACACATATTAAAACCAAGGATTATTTAATGAACTTTCATTTGCCACCATCCAACATCCTGTGGAAATTCATTACACAGTCAATAGTTTTATCACTTTGGAAATCCCACTACAATACCTCGATCAGGAACTAGTTAGACATTTGCTGAGGCTGGGTACAAATGTCCCCGCATGTCCTGTTCAAGGTAGTTCATTAAGTAATGTTTTGTATTTCAACTCGTAACTGATAAAGTAAATTATTTGCACATCACTGCCACAAAGCTAATATTTAATATTATTATGAATTATCTTTTCTATAATCCCTTCTTATTAAAACATACCAATTTACAGGATAGTTAAAGCAAGCCCATTGACATAAAAATACTACATATATATAAAGACTCTTCACCCACAACATTTCTGAAGTGAAAACATTTATACAAAATCAGCAGATTAAGGACATTGCAGCAAAATAAATTCCTTTTTAGCCTTATTAATGTACGCTCAGGAACATAATTAGATAGTAGTTATATGAAAGGTCTAACAATATAGGAAAATGGAAATATCAGATAATAAATCACAGCAATACTTTGGAAAAAGAGTTTGTGATGCTATTTCTCATCTTACTTGGAGGTACATGAAAATGGTGTAAATATAAATTTCTGCAGAATAGTGCAAGTATACCCTTATATGGGTATTCAGAATTATGCAAGCAACCAAACACCAAAGAGCATTTAATCCCTAAACCATAGCAGTAGAAAATATTTAAGCAAACACCAAAATGGCAGCCATTGGTGATACGAAAAGCTATTTGTGAACAAGCAGTTAAGTGGGTAGGAAATTCTACAGCTCTGTTTAGTTTCAAAAACTTGTGAAGTAAGAATTGCAAATGTTCAATACATTTTAAGCATATGGGAATGCACTGACTACAAATAAAATACAAATAAGTTAAAGTATAAACAAAGTAAAAAGAGCTGCCATATAAATAGAATAAAGCTTTCGCTTAAACATTATATCACATAAATCAATGTGGTACAACTCTTAGAGTAAAATAAAAGTAACAAAAAAGAAGATGAAAAAGCTGCTCTGGTTTAATTATATGCATTTTCCATACACATCGATTAAATACCACAAACACCTTGCTGCCATCTTCTTAGGAAAGTAAGGTAGGTGATTAATAGCATTCTTTTAATCATTTATGTGCCAATTTAAAAGAAGAGAAACTTCATTTATTGAAGCAGACCTCTAATAGCTGCCGAGAATCTAATGAATTATATAAATGGTCTTAAGCAGAGATTTCATGAATCCATTTACATCTGAGTTTGCAACATACAATGTTTAGGAAAAGTTATGTTTAAAAAAGACTGAAAATTAAGAAGCTTGAATGTTACAACTATTTTGTTTCATAATTCCTTCATTAGCACTGATTCACAAGCTCCCATCAGAAATACTAATTTTATCAACTTTATTTTAAAATCATTCTTCTTGAGGTAAATAACAAATTTTAAGAGATCCATTTTTTGTAAAATTATGTACAACGCATATAAATACTGCGTTTTTCAAAAGACCATACATTTCTGCCCTATGTAGTATATTTCTATGAATTTATTGATATGAGGCTAAGGCTGCAGCTCAGCATTTCCTCACAAGTTTAGATGTCTTAGTCATCGCTTTACTTTAGATGTCCTAATCACAGACACTAATATCGTATATAGAATATTCCAAATTGCAGCTACAGTTCACACAACCGTTTGTGGAATCCTTGCTGCATTTCCTGATACATGCTTGCATATATTCTCCAAAAATTTGTGACTACACGTTGTTCATTATGTAGAGTAAGCATGTTAAATAAGTGCAACAGAGTATTTAACACAAATGCAGTACAGTACAAAAGCAGGAAAACAATTTGAATTCAATTAAAGTATCATATCCACAAGTACATCCAAATGAATTTAAAAATGTACTGTTATTACATCTTTTATCCAGAGCAAGGAATAAAAATATTGATAAGTCCAGATCACATTCTGCGGAGATATAAGCATGGACTAATCATGCAGCCCTTCTGCTTGAAAACAGCTTATCTTAATTATAAAAAAATACAAGAACATAGATGTCACAAGTTCAGCAAAATGCCTAACTTGTGCTTCCAGAGCTCGAAATGGGTTGTTTTTATATTAACTATAGGATTTATTTCTCCATTCATGTTCTGTTCTCATGAAAGCTTGCATGTTCCCTTTTCTATCTTCTGACGGCTGTTTTTATTTATTCATTGTTTCATGCTATGTCCTAATAATGGATACACACAATTACCCAAGTATAGGAACAATAGTTTGATGAAATAAAATTAAATTACATCAAAACTATTCTGGAAGCCTGAATGCAGTAGGTCAAAGATAGCTAAAGTTACACAAGTTTGTCATACAGAGACATTCTGCACAAAAGAACCACCATTATCTATAACTACTGAAGTAATAGAATATACCTAAAGGAAAACTGGCATTATCTTAACATTAGCACCCTTTTTTTGATAACAGTGACAAAAGCATTGCAGTTTTCAAAATATTTTAAGCACTCTTGAACATTCAAGTAGAGAGATGCTCCGATTACTAAAAAAAGAAAAACACCATATTTGCTTGTAAATTAGTCTGTAATACTGTTAAAAGCACCTCTGCACTGATCCTCTGCTCTGATACATGTAGTTAAAGCAGTAGCATTGCCAGAAAACTATTAAGGGGGGGAGTTTTGTTTAGGTATCCATTTTTTAAAGAATTTGTATCATTCAAATCCTGAATTCAATTAATCAATTAATCCTGAATTGAAATATTTAAATAAATCAATTTTATATTTGCAGATTAAGGTGCAGCAATTGGAATTAAAATTAGGATAGGATGTTTTGTGTATTCTAAGAGACAAATGTGTTGTAACATGAGGATTAATGACCACTGTGACGTATTTTATATTACCTGTGTAGGCCATTTAATTTTAAAAATAGGGTTTCTGGTTATGTTCTAAACTGGGAGATATTGCACTCATTTGGAAACCACTCAAATTTAGCACCAGAACGAAAACATACCCTGATGTGTTAACATGGTTGTATGCACACCATCTAAAGTACAGTATCTCTTGCTGTCACCTTGCAGCATAAATACAGCGCTACCAATGATACTATTAGGAACTATCTGGTTCCCACCAACCTAGAAAGATGCTATTACTTTAACAAAGCTATTTTTGCTATTAAATTTCACATTTTTTCTTAGCAAGGGGGAGCGGTTTCAACCCCAAAACCCCTCTCTAACTATGCCTCTGAGTTAAAGCATATTACAGCAAAACCCTATTGAACTAGATCTGTTTTAGTCCAGACAGATTTTTAAAAAATAACATTTGTTAGAGAGACAGAAAAAAAATATGGTATTCTTTACAAGGCACATCATTTTAGTTTTAATGCAGTTGCCTATGTCATTTGAATTGTATTATGTTATATGTATCATATCACACATTCAATGTATATAAATTATCACCTGATATTGATAATTATCTGCTGTTTTGATGAACCCAAAACAATGAATATGTTACTACTTATAAAATACATTGAATTGAATGACAGCTTGTAATTCCAAAGGAGAGTCTTAACATATATAGTTTGAAGCTTATTCAAATCACAATTTTCTAGTGTAAAATTATATATCAATGAAACTAAATTTTTCCTGTTTAAAACATGAATTACAAAAGCCTAGAGTATTCTTAAGTTTACATAGAGAACAGAAATATTTTCAAAAATGCAGTTTGAAACATTATATTAAGTAAAATAAAAAATGTCATCAAGTGAGGATGACTATGGAAATGTCCGCATCACAGCTGAATCATTCTCTCTCAGTATAGCAATCCTGATTCTTTGCCTAAGATTTGCTGTTTATCAGGAATTGAACTGAATAATTTTCAGCCCACTATTATTCACATCTAGTGGCCTAACAGTTTCTGACAACCTTGTCCTTGGGCACAGAAAAGTACATCTGGATGAAACACATATGTACATATAGCACAGATGACAAGATCAGATAATTATTCTTAACACCTAATACAGCTTCAAAACCATCATCCTCTTTGGTGTAATGGTTACCATGCTAGTCTCTAGTCCCCAAGGTTGCAGGTTCAAACCTGGCAGAGGGCGATGTATTTTGCCAGGCATAAAAACCCTTAGCATGGCTTCCTTCGGAAGGGAAGTAAAGCCAGTGGTCCTGTGTCATAGATTTATGGCACATAAAAGAACCTCAAGTCTGATAAAGAGGCCTCAGAGCAGAATTATTGGTCTTTCACACCCAATATAGAATGGGACGCTAAGGACCATAGCTGTTAAAGAGCATCCATAGAAAAAGAAATTATTGCAACCGTCATCCTCCAGGGAGTAGTGGTTAACATGCTAGCTTCCAGTTCCTGAGGTCACGGTTTCAAACCCGGTGGTGAGGGTGGATATTTTTCAGGTGTAAAAATCCTTAGCATGGCTTCTTTCGGAAGGGAAGTAAAGCCGGTAGTGCTGTGTCATAGATTTACAGCACGTAAAAGAACCTCTAGCCTGATAAAGAGGTCTCTGAACAAAATTACCGGTCTTTCATGCCCAATATAGGGTGGGACACTAAGCACCACAGCAGTTAAAGAGCATCCATAAATAAAAACTCAATTTTACTAATGCAACCATTGGACCAAGGCATCATCTATATCAGAGGTGGCGAAAACGTGCTTCGCGAGCTATTTTGACTCGCAGGCACCATTCCCTCTCTGCAACCATCCCTTTGTTTTTCACGTGCTTCTGAGTGATGCAGTGCGTGTTGCATATTTGGTGACTCGCGGAAGGAAGTCGTTTTCGCCATCCTTGATCTATATGATGAAGAGGTTATATAGAAGAAGATTTCATCTGAAATCTTTGAAGCTGGAGGAACTATTGATAGCGATGACAAATGAATGGAAAAAGCACTACAAAATATAAACTCATACAATTTTGGGCCAATGATTTAAGATTTTGCAGCTGCTGTGAATGGTGATTTGCCTTCTATATTAACCAATGCATGGAACAAATTCTTGTATAACAGCTGGTGTTCAACTTGAGCACAGAGAAACTGAAATATAAGACTACAATGAACACTGATTGGGATGGTGAGAGATCCTTAACAATCACAGATGTGGAGGACTAGCTTAACAATGCTAAAGTTGTTACAGGCTGTCACATAATCAATGAGGAAGAAATTGTGGATAGTGTAAACAAAGATAGACTTTTATGTTGCATATGAAGAAGAGGACACTGTTACCTAAATATGAAAATGAAGTTAACTGAAGTTTAAGAAAATTTGAATTGTGATAAATAGACATTTCTGCATATTACTGTCACAGGATGCATCTGTGTGAACTTAGTAAAGAAAATGATCCAAAACTGAAGAAGAAAAGTGACAGTTTTTCTTAAAACCAAAGTAATGGAATTCTGCATGTTTCTTAAGGCGAAATTGCCTTTATTTTCTATTATTTCTGTCAATTCAGACTTTTGTTAATATAGCCAACATCTCACCCCAATTGTTCTGGATTAATGAAGTTTCACTTTACCTTATATTAACTTCTGTGGAATTCAGTATAATGAAGCAAATTTTTTAACATACTAGAGAGTCAATTTATACACTTTTACTTGTTTTGTTCAGTTCTTTCTCAGATAGAATATGTTTCACAGGCATTCATCAACATCCTCACCTACAGATTGGCACATATGCCATGTTGTAAACAAAAACTGCTAAGTAAAGCAAGCAGAGTATTTTAATTGCCATTTTAATAACCTCAATGTATTACTTACTAATAATGCACAGTAAAGTAATGCAATTACTGGTACAAATGGGATACTGCCATCGAATGGACCTTCTTCCTTAGTCAACCAATTTTATTGAAATGTTTAGGTTAAATTGCACCTGCCATGATATATTGTTGGTATAAGCTTCATTGCTCCAGATTGAATAGTTTGGTAATTAAACATCATTTAATATGTTTATGTTTTTTGCACATAATTGCATTATAATAAAAGAAACACTTTTTGCAATTTAGAGTTAAAATAGAGGTGTGAAATTTGGTATGCTAGTTGTTCTATTTCTGTGCAATAAACCTGTGAAATTTTTTTCTCAGAATATTAATATTTATTACAAATATAAATTTGTTTGTATTTACACCAAAATCAAAAAAAAATTATTAATAACTGCAAAGAAAGAAAAAAAAGATATTTGTGTGAGAGTAATCAATTAAGCAATGCACGGTTTTCCTTAACAAATTACATTCTACATGTCCTGAAAAGAGGAAGCAAAAAAGCATATCAGAACAGTTTTAACCACATGGCAGTCAAAATTTTCAATAAATTACCAGAAAAGATTAAAAGCTCAAATAAAACTGAAAACATTTAAATCAGCATAATGGCACACCTGCTGGATCACTTGTCCTGCATAATACATGAATTCATGAACATTGAATATAAGTGTCAAGATCCTGAAATATACTATGTATATACTTTTATAATGTTTGCCTGTTTTTAGATCTAATACTTTTTTTGAGCTTTGCTCAATTATGTAAATGTAATGTGATGTGATATTGAAGCTACTTTTTTCTACCTCTACCTGCTGTGTATCAATGGTAGAATTGTAAAACTCCTTAAATCTTGATATAGACCTGATGCATCACATATGGTGCAACCCACGAAAGCCCCCTTGAACCCCCTTTGATCTCTTCAATATTCATGTTATTTTGGTTCCCATTGACACACTTTCATTCACAGAACAAAATTTATAATTGTCTGAACCTCATTTTAGATCCCCAAGAAGCCTCCCTCCTACATGTGACAGCTCTTTGTGCTAGTTGGTACACCGGCCACGGGAATTCCTTATTTGCCCCTTCCACTGCCTCAAAAGACTCTGAACAAACAATAAAATGGCCATGTAAGTGAAATCATGCTTAATCAGTGAAAATAATATGTTTAGGATTCACAAGGTTATCAGCAACACTTGTAAAGCTCAGCTACAAGAGTTCAGTCGACTTACATTATTTCTAAGCTGTAATTCTTGCACTACTATCACACTCAAGGGCTTAAATTTAGGAATTTTAGTGGCTCTAAGTGCTGAAGCTTTCAAAACACCCAATTTTTTTGAGAGCCGTGGAGAGGTTTCCGAGGAGGTAATCATATCTCATATAGTCATATTTTCTCATATCTCAAATAGTTTATCCCCAGTAAGTACAGGGGGGTTCCTCTTTTTACTTTCATTGAATACTGACCCCGTTTCTGTAAACTTTTTTAAACATTATAATTTGATTTATATCTTAGCTTAATTAATATACTTAAGTATCATTTCTTTAAACACTGCATTGCTGATGACGTCACATATGTTGTCCGGAACTTCACTTTCTCGTCTTGCACTTGTATGGTGAAGACAATCCAGAATCATATGAGGTTTACTAAGTGTCCAATTACAGAAGTTACAAAATAGAGGAGGATCATGAGATACAAGGTAGGAGTGGGTAATGGCTGTGTGTCCTATGCGTAATTGTGTGAGATGTGAGGAAGGGAAATCACTGGGTATTTAGGAGAGCAAGGAGTGTAGATGTCATGCAGTTTACCCTTAGATGTGCTGCTCCAATCCTGCTTCCATATCTGAGTGATCTTCTTGTGGATGTATCTGAGGAAGTCGCTGTATGGTATTCTACAGTTCTTTGGAGGATGCTTGGTGGCCACTTTAGTTGCAACGTCAGCTTCCTGTGGTGCACATTAAGCCACAGTCCTCAACTAAAAGACATACATCCATACACATGTCAACAGAGCTCGTTGGCAACACTAAGCAGCAGCTGTCAGTTGCAATGTGATGATGTGCTGTCACCTTGAAGGCAGACAAGAAGAGAGTCTGACTGTAGAGTGTGACTGTAGTGGACCCCGCTCACTGGGAATGACAAGGACTAGTGCCAGACTCACTTGCCGCTTGAATTTATGGGGCCACGCGTCCAAATGATGGCTCTGCATGTCTTCATTTCGTTCGCTGTAGCATGCAGTGTGCTGAAATGCCAGCACTTCTGTATTCACTTGACGACATCCAGATGGCAAACAGTATATCTGATTGCGCAACGAAATGACTATATTTCTGGATGCGACACACATCCATTCCTTCCATACTACTCTGTGCGCTTGGAGTGATGACAGCCTTCAAGGACTACTAGCATCCCTTGCAGGTTGGGTGCAAGGGTTTATCCCGAATACTAGGGATGGTGATTATTCGCAAATTAAATATTGCACAAAATCCTCATAAAGACTTGCAGAAGATAAAGGTACTGACGAATGGAGGGGCCCCTAAAACTGGGGCAAAGCACTGCACGCAGGCCATACGGCCACTTGTGCTTCTGCCGTGACCCCGGAAGGGAGGAGTGAGAGGAGAGACCCGGGTGGCCAGATCCTGATGATGACGGTCGCAAGCACGAATGGGGTTCCTAATGTTTTCAGATTGAACGCCGCCCGAGCCCGGCCATTGGACCCCGAGGCTTCGGAGGGTCCTCGAAGGAGCCCCTGCCCGAAAGTACTCGGAGGCCTGTTACCAACCGAGCAGTCCTTGATTAATGCTATGAAGAAACCTCCACAGAGCACATAGCCACCGCCCAGCCGAAACCTGCCACACACGGTCGCCTGGTCCTACAACACAGAAACAGGTGACAAGCAAAATGGTGGGTATACGTAATGAGGGCCAGGAGAGTCGTGGCATCGGATGAACCACCCTAGCATTTGCTTGCCGATCCGGGGAAACTATGAAAACCCTATGCGTCAGAGTGGGCGGTAGCCGGGGATTAAACCCGGGACTTCTTGAATCGAGTCGCACACGTTACCGCGGCGCGATTTCGTTCGGTTAAGGACTTGTAAAGATGTATTTTAATTTTTCACGACCTGTAAATGACTGTTTGGTGTGTTCTGAAAATGCGAAATGAGTGCAATTCATGGACTGTTTTTCAAATCAAAAGGTAAACATCTGATGTACATTCACATGACCTTCTCCACCCTCTATCGATTATTAGTGGGTATACAAACTATTCTTACTAGTGTTTATTTTTCTGTCTGCTTCATTTTAATCCAAATAAACCTTTGCAGAAATAGCTACATTACACATTTCGTTACACATGTGCAACAAAAATGCACGGCACAAATTGCAGGACACATTCCTCACACGTAGACGAAGAAATTATGTTATATGAACACGTATCTGAAAACGCTTTGTTTCCATGTTACAATTTTGTTTTACATGTCCCTGTTGCCGTGCTACTTACGTCGTTGCTTGTTTACGAGTAACATCAACTGTTCCAGTGAGCAGTACGACCTTGGCAAGCACACGGGTTACTACGTACTAGTAGAGTTTATCACAGACTTGACTCGAGCAATGGCAGTGTACACAATTGCAAAAATGGCAGATGCCCATTTGATGTGTGGTTTAGCAGACGACAATGGCGCTTGCGCTCAACTTTTGTACCGGGAGAGATTTCCAGGACGAAGGTACCCCGACAAGAAAATGTTTGAAGCCATAGATCGTCGTCTTCGGGAACATGGGTCATTTCAGCCTGATACTCACGACCGGGGGAGGCCTAGAAGGAGGAGGACACCACAACGGGAGGCGGCAACTCTTCAGGCAGTTGACGACGACCCTAGTGTCAGTACAAGACAAGTAGCTGCAACAATGAATGTTGACCACATGACTGTCTGGCGAGTGTTACACGAGGTCCGGCTTTATCCATACCATTTACAGCGTGTGCAGGCACTATCAGCAACTGATTTCCCTGCACGGGCACGCTTCTATGAATGGTTTATGCAACAAAGTGCCAACACTAATTTTAGTGCAACGGTGCTGTTAACGGATGAGGCGTCGTTTCAACGAGATCTGATTGTAGTTTATCACAATCGGCATGTATGGGCTGACGTCAATCCTCACACAACTGTTGAAGCAAGTCATCAACAAAGATGTTATGTCAATGTTTGGGTAAGCATTGTTGGTGACTGTTTGGTAGGGCCTCACGTTCCTCCACCCAGGCTCAGCTGACAAAGTTACCATAATTTCGTAGAGAATGTTCTACCTGATCTGTTAGCAGATGTGCCTTTAGCTGTGCGACAAAGAATGTATTTCATGCACGATGGAGCACCTCCTCATTTTAGTGATAATTTTCGTCGGCTTCTAAATAAGAGATTCGGTGACAGATGGATAGGTAGAGGTGGACCAATTGCCTGGCCTCCACGCTCTCCGGACCTAAACCCACTGGACTTTTATTTGTGAGGTCATTTGAAAGCTCTTGTGTATCGACCCCCAGTACGAGATGTTCAGTCTCCGTGCCCGTATTATGGAAGGCTGCAAAACTATACGCAATACTCCAGGGATACATCGGCGCATCCGAGATTCACTACGACGGCAGGTTGATGCATTTATCAATGCTCACGAAAGGCATATTGAACATCTGCTGTGGTAAACAGTTGCATGTGGTATGCTGGTTCGTTCTAAACTTGTGTGTTTCCCATGATTAATGAGTTGGAGAAAATGAGTTGTAACATGGAAACAAAGTGTTTTCAGACCCATGTTCATATAACATAATTTCTTCATCTATGTGCGAGGAATGTGTCCTGCAATTTGTGCCATACTTTTTTGTTACATCCTGTAGATACAAAGGGTACAGCGATGGTCTAGTGTTTAAGAACTGGAGGCTAAGCGCTGGCCTTAAAATCCCATATTCTTTCCATACAATCGCGAGAAACAACTGAATGTTGACACGACATAAAAAGAATAATCAAGTAATGAACAATTTGTACCAGTAGGTAATAATGGATATACCATAAATGGCTTATGTCACAAAAAGTTATTTGAAATAAATTCTGTGTTTTAAAGAGATCTGCATTATTTATGTTGTACGTTTCGTCTATTGCTTAACGTTTGCCATTATACAAGATTACACAAAATTTCTTCCGAATGAAGAGTACTTCACAAGCTATTCCCAGAACAATTTAAGATAAAAATTTTATTTGTGATGTAAATATCTATAATATATGGTATTTTAATCAAAATCATTAGAGCCATTTGTTAGAGAAGAAAATATTTCAAAAAATATTCATATAAAAAGAAGTTTGGGGTGGCGGGATTTTCTTGAAAATGTTTGTGTCGTATCTTTGGAATGTACTGAACCTAAATACCAAATTAGGTGTTTATCCGACTTTTCGTTTAAGAGTTATGCTGTTCTCTCTCTCTCTCTCTCTCTCTCTCTCTCTCACACACACACACACACACACACACACACACACACACACACACACACACACCTTTTTCTAAAGATACTTTTTTTTTGGATTCAGGGGCCACAAAACATGTATATACGGTGAAATCTCGGTATCGAATTTTTGGGTGGAATGAAATACCTTCAAGTGGTAGAGGAAGTAAAAAAAAAAAACAAAGGCTGAGGCGAAACAACATTTTTCTACCAAGATGCTAGTAAGCTTTTTAATTCTGTCACTGATGGCCGTGTCTAAAATCTGTAAATATTTAAGTAAATGGAAATAGAAATATGCCATTTTTTCGAACTTTTAATAAGAATAATTTTGTTTTAGATATATGATATTACTCTCAGCTGGATACTGAGAAGTATTCTGAATTATGAACTTGCACAAATTGAGTCAATTTTGTGTATCTTAATTTAATTATTCTGGTTTTGCATTAGAACTCCTCGGTTTAATGTGCTATGCTTTAGCCTGTATCCATTCTGTTTTTCTTTGATTACTTACGTTTATCAATTATGTTTTTCTTCAAAATGCTATAAAATGCTACATTGCGAAAGTATGAATGGCAGAAAAGGCTAAATTTCTTATTTCGATATGCTAAAAATCACCCCCCCTACCCATTACTTATATCCGTTTTAAGTTACAGAAGTGACATGCGCTACACCAGAAAGATGCGTAAAATAAGGATTAATCGCCAGCCTTCTTCCAAACTGCGTCTTACGTAATCATTGATATAATCACATAATATCATAAGAGCAGCCGCACAAACACGTACTCCTGCCTCTCTCTTTATCTCTCTATCTAACACACACTCTCTCTCTCTTTCTCTCTGTCACAGTAATATAAGAGCAGCCGGACATACACATACTCCTGCCTGTATCTTGCTCTCTGGCACACACACATAATATCATAAGAGCAGCTGCACAAACACATACTCCTGCCTCTCTCTAACACACTTTCTCTCTCTCTTTCTCTCTGTCACAGTAATATAAGAGCAGCCGGACATACACATACTCCTGTCTGTATCTTGCTCTCTGGCACACACACATAATATAAGAGCAGCCGCACAAACACGTACTCCTGCGTCTCTGTTTATCTCTCTATCTAACACACACTCTCTCTCTCTCTCTCTCTCTCTCTCTCTCTTTCTCTCTGTTGTAGTAATATAAGAGCAGCCGGATATACACATACTCCTGTCTCTATCTCGCTCTCTCACACACATAATATCTTAAAGACAGCCGCACATACAAATCCTATCTCTATCACGCTCTCTCTCACATACACATAATATCATAACCACAGCTGCACATACAAATACTCCTGTCTCTATCTTGCTCTCTCTTTGACACACTTGCACACACTGACAATATATCACATACACACACACACACACACACACTCTCTCTCTCTCTCTCTCTCTCTCACATATTATAAGAGCAGTCGCATATACACATATTCCATTCTCTATCTTGTTCCCTCTCACACATACATATCATAATAGCAGCCACACATAAACATACACCTGTCTCTATCTTGTTCTAGGTCAAACTCCTCACATACATAACTGCAAGAAAATATCAAAATAGAAATTAACCATTTTGGAAGCTGAAAGAAAACTTCCTTAAAAGGTGCCAGAGTTGTGTGGAATCAAGAAGACATTTCTAACATCTTTTGTGATAAGGTATGTGCTTATTTTCATTGTACAGTTGAACCTTGAGATCTATTGTTTCAAGAACTATCGTTTTCCCACTTTCATTGTTCAATTAATGCAGCCCCAGCTGGTTTACATTATAACTTATGTATATAAAATGTGTATTCATAGTTTCTTGAAGTATTGTTTTCCCTCATTATTCATTCAAACATTTCAGTCCCAAACAAATTGTATCCTCGAACCATAGTCTTTAAGCTGGAATAATTAAAGCAGCAATCATAATTCGCAAACAGTCACCAATACTTTTGGAGCACTCTGTACCAGCCTGAACATGGAATTCAAATAGCAATGTTCATGCCCATTTGCTTACGGGCATGAACGTATGGGGTTAGATGAAGTACCTGACAAGGTGAGACAAACAGAATGTGTTTAAGATAAGGTTGAGGTGAGTAAGGAAGAGGGGTAAGATAATGGAACAGCCAAACTGTGAGTGCATATGAAGCTGTATGGGCATTTATCTATGCTCGTGACAGTGATGGAAGCAAGCAGCAGAATGTATTGTATGTGGAAAGATTATAGTTTTGCTTGAAAAAAAATAAAGCAGCTAAGAAGCACATGATAATTTAAAACTCCTTTAAAAGAAAGGGACAAACATGTAAAATTGATGCAAAATATAGTGTTTGCTTATATATTGACTTTATTTATTTTTGTACATGATTAGTGAATTTCTTGTAAACATCTTTTTTTTTCTGGCCCCCTGCTCCCTTGGAAAACGATAGATCAAGGTTCAACTGTACCTACAACTGTAATTATGAGAACCTCAATCATTACAAAGTTAGTGGTATCAGTTTCGGAGACATTTTATTGGAGTGCTCAGGAATAGGAGCTCTGGCTGCTCCAGCCAGAATTGCCATATGACTGGCCAACTTATATGAGAGAAGCCTGTTACATGCAAGAATGGACGTGTATGACATGTGAGATCAAACTCTAATATGGCAAGGTACAGGATAGCCCTAATTAATAGCCCATCTTGTTTAAATAGTCTAAATCATGTTTTTTTGGGATTTTGTTGTTGTTGTTTTTTTTTTAAATTTATTTACACTCTTTAATGGCTGTGGTCCTTAGCATCCCATTCTATACTGGGCATGAAAGACTGCAAATTTTCTCAGAGTCCTCTTTATCAGGCTTGAGGTTCTTTTACAAGCTGAAATCTATGACACGGGACCACCGGCTTTACTTTCCTTCTTAAGGATGCCATGCTAAGGATTTTTATGCCCGAAAACAATCCATTGTCCTCCGCCGGGTTTGGACCCGCGACCTTGGGAACTAGAGGCTAGCATGGTAACCACTACACCACAGAGGATGACTAAATCATGGGATGAATGTAAGTAAATGTGTATAGTGTCTTCATTTTGCTGTGCAATCAGACATTAGGTTTACCATCAGAATGCTGCCTCCGTGGTCTAGGGGTACCATGTTAACCTCTAGTTCCCAAGGTCATTGGTTCAAACCCGGTGGATTTTTTCGGACATAAAAATCCTTAGCATGACTTCCTTTGGAAGGAAAATAAATCCGATGGTCCTGTGCCATATATTTATGGTACATAAAAGAATCTCAAGCCTGATAAAGAGGCCTCCGAGCAAACTTTCCAGTCTATCATGCCAAATGTAGAATGGGACACTAAGAACCATAGTAGTTCAAGAGCATCCATAAATAAAACTAATTTTAATTTTTTTGGCAAATGATTGTAGAAGTGTCAGCATTTCAGTATACTATGTAATAAATATGCTAACTGAAGACCCAGTACAACATTATAGCGCACAGTGTTATGTGTAAGTGCCCTATTGGAATGGTTTGTGCAGATGAATGTGCAACATTATTCTATTAAAATTATGCTGATAGTTTATTTATGTCATATCTGTTTCAGGGAGATCAAAATATTTAAATGTCCTATTGTTTTAATGGCCATGGAGCATCATTACAAGCATTTATATATACTGTTGTTATTGTTTTTCTTTATTTTCCAATTTTTAAGTAGTGTTTGTGATGTTATGTGAGAGAGATCTTCATTTATTAACAGATCTACTATAAGGTGTTACCTGATAGTTCTGATATTGGATAAGTTAACTTTCAATTTCAAAAGTTAAACCTGCTGTTTGAGCTTGCTTCTAATCAGTGAGAATTTTATCTGCACTAAAGCACAGGACTGGATGGAATGTTGCAAAATTTCTCTGGACGGCAACTTCTGTTGCCAACATTTGTATGCAAAACAGTCTTCAAATTGCTGGTGACAGATTCTCATGGTTCGCAAATAATTTCACAGCACTGTGAAAAGAAACCTTTATGGAAAAAGCATTATTAAAAACATAGGAAAGGTAATTACAATTGAAGTAATTGCAAAACCACAATTATGATTTATCAGTGTAAAAGTTACAAGGAACTCTCAAATGAATCCTTATGTTGAAATCAAGTCAGAAGTATTAGCTGATTTAAGTAGCACAAAATACCTTTATGAAACCGTTATGTGGATGAAAATAATTTTATCAATGCATATAGTTGTCCTATTGGCAGATATTTCAAAAATATATAACCTCAACAACTAGAACCATTCATCACATCACATCACATTCACAAGCATACAAAATGTCTAGATCACAATCATCTATACAAAACAGAGTATTTGTTTATTTTAATTCTCACTAACTTCAGAAACTAAAAATTCAATAAAACTAATAAAACTATGCATTTGTATATAGAGTAGGACTTGGATTATTCAAAAACGCTTAATTAAAATCCTTCCAAATTCAAAGAATCTTTCATTTCTGAAACAAGATATGGTTTCGTGTGTTATTTAAATTGCTTAATTCAAAATATTGATAATTCATAATTTGAAGAACAGTGTTAGTCTTATGGCCAAAATTCAACTTTTAATTCAAAATAGTCTTTAATTTTTTTTAAAACTACTATTTTACAGTGATATTTAAATTCAAAACTTCTCTGTGTCATGAAAGAACACTTTTTCTGGAGTATGCAGGAGTAGCTTTCCTCAGTTTCACTTTTACTTACTGTGTGGAATGGTGCAGGCAGTAATGTCTGTGGCCTGTATTCGGAAGGTTATGGGCTCGATTCCTGCGGCGACTTGGGTTTTTTCAGGGATTTCCTGAGGTCGGTAAGCAAATGCTGAGGAAGGACCATTACAAACCCCAAATTTCCTGTCCCTTCATTTCACCTCCTTTCTCATTTCACTTCACCTTTCATCTGCTTGGTCTCTTTCAGGGTTGCAAAATTTGGCGAGAGGTCTTGGTATGTGTATGGCAGGGATAAAGGATGCTTTGAGTAAACCCTCTCAGTAAAGGATGCTTGTCTCCCAGAATGGGGATGGTCTCCAGGTCCAGGGGATGTGTAAGCCCACAGAGGGAGAGGGGAGTTGGCTACACCATCTGCCATCTGAGGAGTTTAAATCTGTATATGGTAGGGACACTGCCCTCCATCCCTCCCTCCTGGGGGTGCCCCTTCAGGGGGGCCTAGGTACAAAGGATCTGCGTAGGTCAAGGTATTAAGTGTCCCTCTGCTCCTAGTCGTATCATATCCCTAACCTTCACTTTCACTTTGCTGTCTCTACAGCATATTTAAGAGTTGCTAAGCTCAAATAATAATAATAATAATAATAATAATAATAATAATAATAATAATAATAATAATAATAATAATAATAATAATAATAATAATAATAATAATAGCTTTATTGCCTGTAGACTTTGGGATACAAGGTTTTAGGCATGGTCAAGATCTATACGATAGAATACAATTTATACGCATATTCAGATTACAAAAGAATCACTTAAAATGATATTTACACTTCACTTAATAGTAATTGTTCTTATTTACAATTCACTTAGTATAACTATAATATATTTACAAATCAGTTAAGTTGTACAGACATTTATCAGTTAGGTATTTTTTTAAGAGTTGTTTAAAAGTATTTCCTTGTGCTAATTTGATATAACTGGGAAGTTTATTATACATAATGATACCTGCATGATATGGGTCTTTCTTGCTTGACGTTTTAGCCTTATAATCTCTATGATAATTATTTGAACCTCTAGTGATATACGAGTAATGATCTTTATTTAGTAGAGTAAACTCTCCTTTTGTTTTTATTAATAGAATTGCCTTATATACATACAACGATATCACGGTTAGTATCTTCTGCTGTTTGAAAACTTCTTTGACAGATTGTCGATTAGTTAGATTAAAAATACATCTCAAGCTTTTTTTCTGTAATATAAGGATTCTATTTAATTTTAGGTTACTAGTAGCTCCCCATATTTCAATACCATATTCAATGTGACAGTGGATTAACCCATAGTATGCCATTTTGAGTACTTCACTTTCTAATTTGTAAGACAAGATTCTTAGCAAATATATATTAGCACATAACTTTTTACTGAGTATGTCTACATGGTTATCATAAGTTAGATTTTTGTCAATATAAATACCAAGAAATTTTATGCAGTTTATTTGGTCAATTTTTGTGCTGCCGGTATGAATTTCTATCTCATTCTCAATGCTGTCGCGAAGCTCAAATAGCATAATTTTTGTTTTGTTAAGATTTATCTGTAATTGTGCATTTTTTAGGTAATTTGTTATGTGAGTTACAGATTTTGAGGCCTTTGTTTCCAGCTGTTTAATAGTTTTGTCAGCACAAATTAAGGTAGTGTCATCGGCATATGATATTATATTATAGTCGTCTGTACACTGCAAATTATTTACATAAAGCAAAAATAATAGCGGACCTAATACAGAGCCTTGAGGAACACCTGTTTTCACCACATCATATTTAGACTTAATATTTCGAATAGTATTACCTTGTTTAGACTGTATTTCTGTGCACTGAGGTCTATGTTTTAGGTAGGATGATAAAAGCTCATGTACTTTGCCTCTTACTCCATAGTTCTGTAACTTATATAGTAGTAAGTCATGACATACTGAATCAAAGGCTTTGGACAAGTCTAAGAATATTCCTACAGTTTTTTTATTTTATTCTAAGTTTAGCATTATTTTGTGTAGGAATTCTGACACAGCAGTAATAGTTGAATATCCTTTTTGAAAGCCATGTTGGGACCGAAACAGAACTTTATTAGATTCCAGAAAGCCTACCAGTCTTCTGTTAATTACCTTTTCGTATATTTTTGCAAATAGAGATGTTAGGGTTATTGGCCTGTAGTTGCTGGCTATTTTTTCATCTCCCTTTTTTAGTACAGGTCTTACAATGCTAATTTTTAACAGTTCAGGGAATGCTGCTTTTTCCATTGAGTGGTTGATCAGATGTACCAATATATTTACTAATGAATATTTACAGAGTTTTAGAATTTTCGGCGTTATACCATCCCAGCCTGGGGCACTGTCATTTTTTAAGTTACAAATAATTGAGTTAATTTCATCTTTACTTGTCTCATATAAATATACACTAGAAGCTATAGTTAATTTGCTTGCATTAGGACATGCATCAACACCACTTTCATTTTTACCCATGTTTAAGAAGTAATTATTTAATAAGTTACTGACTTCATCTGGATCTACTACACATCTACCGCTGACATTTAGTTGAATATCCATTTTTACAGCTTTATCAGCTTTTGCACATTTGTTTACCATTTTCCATGCTGTTTTGGGTACATTATTTGACATGATGAGTTTTTGGCTATTGTTTAGTTTTTTAAATTTTATCAGGGATTGTCTAAATAGCTTTTTGTACTTGTTTTGTAAATCTTTATACACATTTAATCTAGTCGCTCTGTAGAATTCATAATTGTCCTTAATTTTTTTTTGAAGGGCTATTATTTGTGGAGGTAAATTGGTTCCCTTGGGAGTATTATGCTTAATTGGTTTTTTCTTTACTGGACAGGTCATGTCATAATGATGTATGAGAATATTAAAGAAGAGGCTCCATTTTTCATTTGGGGTGTTTGAAGCGTACACATCTGTCCAGGTTTCTTGTGCTAGTCTATCGCTTAGAGTTTGTACATTGATTTCTCTGAGGTCTCTACTATACTTGTAATTTATTTCTTCCTTTTCAATGAAGAGGCTGTGCATATCAGCAATTTGGGCTGTATGGTCAGAGATATGAAAATCATTATTTATGAATGTTAATTTATTTTTATCAATATTTGTTATTATATGATCTATAGCTTTACTAGAGCTATCTGTTACTCTAGTGGGGCCTATGTCTAATACATTTAAATTATGACTGTGTAAGACGTCATTAAAATCAATGTTGCTAGACTCCACATTAAAATCACCTAATAGCATGAATTCCTTGTTCCTTTTTTGCACTTCTTTTAGGATGTCATCTAGGCAGGTTAAAAATTCTGACAATATTGAGTTAGGTGATCTATAAATACCAAATATAGATATATTCCCTATAGATGTTTGTACAGATATACCCGCAATTTCAAAGGTCATTTCTTTACAATATTTATTTAACCATTTTACCTTAATGCATTTGACTTCTGTCTTAACAAAAATTACCACTCCTCCACTTCTGTGATTACTTTAAAAGAAATTATCCATTTGCTTATAATTATCAAATTTTAACATTTTTAGCTGATTAACATTGAGACCATGTTCTGTAAAAATAATTACATTTGGATTTATTTCAGACATTATTACTTCTAGTATTTCTTGTTTGTTAGATATGTATTGAGTATTTTGGTGCATTACCCTAATTACCCTATCATTATTTGGTTTTGCACTCATGCTTGGGTTACTGCATAGACCTTCCATTAGTCAGTCTGAATTAATTATGGCACCATCTATTTCAGACATGGGAATATAGTTACGAGACTTTTTTAACACATTTTGTATCTCATGCAATATTTGTGATACTAGATAGTTTTTACCTCTAGTGAAGTCTAGTTCCTTAGTGTTCTTGCAGTTATGCAAGAATTACTTTTCAGTCTGTCAGCACATTACAGTTATTCTTGCAGATAATTATTTTACTTAACATTTGGTGATTACTTTGCAAAGTTACGATGATTTAATTTAGGGTACATGTGTTTGTTTTTGTGTTGCGAGATGGCTAAGTATCAGTATTCTTCCAAGAAAATTACAGAGAAGATGAAAATTATAAGGGAGGTAGACAAAGGACACCCCTCCCCCCAAAAATGAAAGAATTTGGAATTCCTGTGTCCAAATTTCAAAATTTCCAAAAAGTCATGAGAGCATAAAACTTCAAGAAACCACTGGACCATTAAAACTTTTCATGGTTTTTAGGTAAAGTACAAAGGCATTTATTATGTATTCTTGATATTTGTGTTAAATATATGTTTCAGTCATTTAGTTTGTTTTATTGTGCTATTTGTTTCCAACTGGGCAAACCTGTTGGCTCTCCTTTGCAGGTGCTTTATTCATTGGATTACTTATATTGCATCCTGCACAGTTTTCCTCCTGTCTTTGAATCATACATGTTTTTTCCTGTTTGTCAGAGTATGGTAGTGTTTTCTGAGTTGTTCAAATGCAGTTGTATTTGAATAATGCACTTTGGTGAATACATTTCAGAAATATAGTTTCTTTCACAACATTTGAAAGGTTTAAACTATGAATCAAAGTGATCGTATGAATTCATGAGTCTTACAATGTTTTGTGATGCGGCAAGGATTGGCATTTCTGAATTGCATATTGGTGGCAGTTAATTACAAATCACATAATTTGAAGTATGATATTTTATTCCAAGAACTTTGAATTAACAAGGTTTTACTGTAGATTCTTATACTTATCATTTGTTATAAAATTATATATATAATTTCCACAAACTGTAGTGTTAACAAGTCTTATTCATCAGTTTCCTTAAGTTATATACACTTTACACAACATGTTGCTACTTCAATAATTTATCATCCTCTATCACAGTCTGAACTGTCATCACACACACAGCAGCAAAGGACACAGCACTAGTATAACAGTCACTGAGAAGTGCCTTCCTCCACTGGTTCCACGAGGAGGAGCTGAAAATTTAAAATCAGATTTCAGATTCCTTGAATACTTCTTTAAAAAGTTACAACATGAAATACGAAAGTAAATAACATTTAAAATAAAAGTGTACAATCATAAGGCCTTCAAGATTAGCTACACTCTTAGAAGCTCAGGTCTGGAGTGGGATAACATTAAAATTCTTATTTCGCACAATAAATTGCTTAGTAATGGGAAGTGTAACTTTTAGTATGAATAGAATTGAATGGGTGCTTGCAAAAACGGACTAACCATAATTTAATAAGAGCAAAGAAAGGTCAACCTTTGCACATGCCAATAAAACAAGCACCCATAGATTCCAGCATACAGCCATCTTACACAATTGTGTCATCTGTCAGTCTCCTGTCTATAAAGCCAAGTGAACCTATTTTGCTACAGTAAAACAAAATGTGATTTTTTCAATAAAATATCATAAACTTACAAGCTTTATATCTTATCACACAGATTTCCTTAAGGTTGGTCAAACTCAGAGAGGATATATTCCAGTTTCTGCAGTATATCAATGCATTTTAATTTTTTTTAAACTGATTGTTAGCCCATTTTTGCAAGTACCCATTCAATTCAACAAGTACAATACTTTTCTTCATATTTCATTATACTTCATAAACATTTTAACATTTTCTTCATTTATGAGGGAGAACCGAAGATTAATGTTCAACAATATCTTTTATGAAATACCATTTTGATCATGACATTCAAATATGGAAGATTCTTAGTCTGAATCTTACACTACACACAACAATGACTCAATCATGTATCATCCTGGCAGACACATCTTGAATAAAGATGGCAAGGGCAAATGTTGGAGGTGCAAAATGCTAACTGACTGGACCACAGCAATATCTACAGATGGAGCAGGTCCTTCAAAAAGGGCTAAATAAACCTTACTGATAAGTGTTGCGTCCAAACAGTAACCACTGCAACACCATCCAATGTAACAGCATCGCAATAGTGGCAATATGAGATGACTGGTGGATCAATCTGTGAACCTTGGCACAGCAATTTGACATTTTGTATGGCATTGAGTATGACATTGTACATGACATATTGCAATTTGACAAAATCAGAGTGTACAGGGTGCCCAATGATGTCAGATGAGCAGAAATGCCAAAGAACGTCTTCCTTGGACCATTTGGTGTGTTTTGCTGAAGAAAGTCATGACCAGGGCATGGATTCTGATGACATGTCATCCTTTAATTGTTGCATCATAGACATTGCTAACATGTACATGAACTCTTAACAAGGATCCTAGATTATGAAAATTTTATTAGGTCATTTTCTATTTTTATCTCTCTCTCTCTCTCTTTCTTTCTTTCATTTTATTTCATCTTTATTTAGTTATTTTCTTGCATTAACATTGAGTACATAAAGTGTTTAATAGTATTCACATTTTACATAAGGATAATGTTTTCCAACATCAGAAATTTTGTTATTCAACTGAGAAATAAGAGTAATTTTGTATGTTCTTTACTCGCAGTCTTGGGAGAAAACAAGATCAGATTCCTATTTAATGTTTACTCTGGAAAGGTTACTTCTGTGTGGAGGGCTGGCTACTCTTATGGGAGCAGATATAATTATATTTATGAATTTATGGCCCAAACTAGGGATGTGACAGGTCTCTTTTCCACTTTTACGTTAATAAGTGCATACAGTCAGGTTATTAGTGTCCTTGGCCATGTGCCGTGTCATAAGTTCATCTTCACTCACTATGAATTTTGTATAATCTGAGAACTAAAGAGAGTTTCGTAAAACTCACCTCAAAAACAGATTCCTCAAACAAACACATAGTTTTAATTAATTTCTAAATTATCTCATCATTATTCTTATACCTATTTTTTCCATTTGTATAGCAGTTATACCCATGAAAAAATTCACTTATAACTTTCCTTCCACTAATTTTAATAAATCAGATAAATCTCAATTTTAGGTAATTTTGTAATTATGTCATTCTTAAAAAATGTTATAGTCATTTTATAGTAAGGTTTCAAACGTTTTTAAGTTCTCAAAATCTGGGCCCTGGTCATGACCTTTTGGCGATTCATGGTGGACATACCACAACATGCACAGAAGAGAGCAGGCCAGTGTGGTATGGAAACATTCTTTAGGTGGTGTGTACCATGTTGGAGTAAATTGCTTCGGAAGTAACGTTTACTAAAGAAGTCACCACTATGGAAGTAGGTTACTATGGGAGCAATTTATTCCGAAAGTAATGTTGGATGCTCAATTACAATGTACTCTTTTAGTTACGACTACGGAAGTAGGAGCTCATTACTCCTGAAGGTATTGTTTTGTTTGCGTAATTTACTTGATGCAATCATGAATAAGGTTATGTGTGATAGGGAAAGGGGAGAAACGTCAGCAAAAGAGATAAATGCTTATTGGCAGAAATAAAGAAAATTCATGTAAATAATATGAGTGTAAAAAACGTGCAATAACCTGCATTATGTTGGTTTTCAAAACCAGTGAGATACAGCCAACACTCGAAACGTGCATTCCTAATTACTTTTTATTTTAGGTTTATTAGTTTTTTATGTTTCAGATTTATGGGAGGTTAGGTTTATATATATATAAAAGTTTAGGTTCCTGATTCACGGGAGTTACTTTTATTAAAGTTTTCAATGAAGACCTAAGTAATGCAACAAAGCCTAAATGTGTTATAAAGATGCTGGAAAGTTGTGATTGACGAATTTAATAATTCTAGCGACAGGAAACGTACAGAAGAGCACCTTAAAATTCTGGAAACAATGTTTCTAATCTTCATTTTGCATCGCAGATCACTTGCATGTTGATAGAGAAATACCCTTTCTGATTTCGGAATAGTTCACCATATTCAAGGATGGGTACAAAATAGTAACATGCGTACAGTCAATTCCACACACAATGTGTGGGAAATCTGTGAAAGTGAAGAAGAATTGCCTTTTATTTTCTGAACGCTTGTGTATATTTATATGTGTAGGTACCTTGCTCTTAACCTCAAAAGTGCTCAACAAAGCAATGCGATACACGGCCAGCAGATGTGTGGTGAATGTTTATTTATAAGATCGCCTGTAATACTGGGATTACGATAAACTTTACTTAATGTGACATGAAAATGGTAAACTATAAAGGCATGCACTTAACGTAATGGCTCTTGATTCATAAGTTCTTTCCTTACTTTGAGCTAGTACTGATTCGTTCTAATTACTATGTGAAATCAAACTTGACGTAACCGGAAGGAAAAGTTTGATCTTGCCAAACTTTTAAGTTATATCGCGTTAAGTCAAATCTAAATATCTCCATTTAATACAGTGTAAGACTGTAACATTATGTTAAATTCATTGTAATGCCGGCTCAAGCTTCTGAAATATTCTGGTACGAAACACTCATAGAACGCATTACAATAATTATAGTTTGGATGATAGAGCTGAATTTATGTCTGAGTTTCATTGAAATCTTCTCCAAGCAGGTTCAATAGGCGTGTATAAGATTATTTCCTAATACAAAAATGTTCATTGAACTTTCTCTCTCACTCTCTCTCTCTGTACAAGTATCATATGGTTCTCGCATAGCACTATCGCATTCCTGTTGTTTTTTCTTCCGTCGAGATCATCAATGTAATCTAAGTAATCGCTGTTTTCTTCGAGATCATCAATGTAATCTAAGTAACCCATGAACACGTCAAAATATCTTCCTCCAAATACGTTATGATATTCTAGTTCAATTGACATGTTAGTTAATCCATCCAGGTAGCAAGAGTAAATTCTAACCTATATTTGTGCTCTATTTAATTCCGTAGTAACATACTACATGATGGTGCTCTCCGACATTTACTTCTGCAGTAATTTAATCTGGGAGTATCTGAAAGGAGTAAAATTCTTCAGAACTAGTTTACTCTCCCATGGAAGTCGCCAAGTGTTGTCTTGAATATTAGTTTACTATGAAAGTAGAGCTTACTCCAGGTTGGTGCACGCCACCCTTTGTCTCCGACATCAAAGAAATTTAAAGTCGCTCAACGTGAAAAAAGTTTTAGTGACACTGTTCTGAAATATGTGTGGCATACTCTTGGTGAAGTTTTTTTCCAAGTGGGACCACTGTGAGTGATGCAAAAAGTGCTAGAACATTTTCAAAACCATATCTTCCCCTGTCCCCCAAATTTCATGACTTCTTCATAACAATCCTTGTCCCCATATGCAGCTTCTGTTCATGAAAAAATTGAGAAATTTTGCTGGGAGGTGCTCAATACTCCATACCTCCCAATATCCGATTTTCACCTCTTTGAACCAAAGAAAAAATTCCTATAATGAGGTTCCGCTTACTTTACCCTGCATGTCAACAAAAGCATGTCCATCTAGTCTTCTCTTATTGGTTGCTGGACTCATAACTGCGTATTGCAATAGAAATTAGTTCTGCGTTTAAAACAATACTTTGCCTTTATGTATATTCGAAGAATCACAAGCAAATGCAGGCACATGCATGAAATTGTTGCAAAGGTAACTATAAACCCAGGAATGAAAATAATTATGACATTGTAAGTTGTCATTGGGGTATTTTATCTCAAAAATGTACTTAATCTCCTTATGATTTACCAGAAAAAATGTGCATCAGTTAAGGAATTTAATGTTGTACTGGCATGTTGCCATAGTAACTCGATTGGTTACAGCAACTGCATAGAAAGCAGAAGATCCATTGTTCAAATTCCAACTGTGGCATCGAATTTTTCAATCTTATTTTAACATTCCAACATGTGCTAAATTTGTGACCTGAAGGTGCTGGGATTGCTTAGTGGTTTTGTTCATTACTATTGTACTGAGGGTCCGTGACTGGGTTCCCAGCTATGGTTGGCAAGTAAACGCTAATCTATTGACACCTACACCTTCACCTTTGACAAACTCATAAGAAGTATACCCAGGGTTCAATGCGGTTCAGGTCCATGGTAAAAGCTGTAGGCTCCCTCATTCCATTGCCATCCTATTGTCATCCTACTAGTGGAGGTGAAGGACACCACCCACTGAATGCTCCCAGCTAATAAATGGGTGCACTCATCACTTAATGACAACATGCGTTACTTGGAACAGTGTTTTCCATGATGACTGATCTAAAAGTTATAGCCAATGTGATCAGATTTAACTCCACCTGACTTGGCTGTAACTGATAATTAAGTCTATCAGCTTGTTGTAATTGAATTAAAATAATGTTATGGGGCAATTTTAAAACAACCTCTTGCTTGTAGTAATGAAAAGAAGCTAGAAACAGTGATGTGTATTGAATTTATTTAAAGGTGAGTCGGAATTGTAACACTAACATCACTTAAGTTTACTCACTTAACATGTTTCGGGAAACCGAAATCTCAGCCAGCAAGATAATGAGCTAAAGTTCAAGAAATTCACATACCACCCAGGAACTTTTCACAAATTTAAGAAGATTTTCATGAAACATAACATTAGCCTAGCTCCACAGAACAAATTTAACATAGAGAAATTACTTTGTAACAAGTTAAAAGACCCCATTCCACAAGACAAAAAAGCTGGAATCTATAAAATCAATTGTTCAGATTGCAATAAAGTATACATAGGTAAGACAAAAAGAAACCTAGAAACTAGGCTAAAGGAGCACATGAGATGTATTAAATACAAACAAATGGACAAATCTGCAGTTTCACACCATTTTTGGATCACTAATCACAACATCAAACCCAATATTACATTAGTCAAACCAGCCAAATTTGCAGCCGAATTAGATGCATGGGAGAAGATCACCATTCTAAAACACAACACACATCTAATGAATTTTGATTTGCCGCCACCAAATCCTCTCTGGAAGTACATTTCTCCACCACAAGATGCCACCACAGGATCCAGTCCAAAAAACGGAAACACCAACAACACGGGCCAGTCGAATTAACCTTCTGAGGATGGGAACAACGGTTTCCCGAAACATGTTAAGTGAGTAAACTTAAGTGATGTTAGTGTTACAATTCCGACTCACCTTTAAATAATAACCTCTTGCTTGCCTTTCTAGATCTTGCAGGGGGGATGAGCACAGCATTTTCATACCTCAAAGTTTGCACAGAACATGTTCCTTTCTACACTCAAATTGCTAATACTCTTACAATCCATAATAGACACCGTTTAAAGCTTTTTATGGATGGTCTCAGTTCTGTAACTTTAATACATTCTGCCAAGATTGCAATGTTTATGTCTGTGTGTTTACATAAAATCCTGTCCGATTATTACTATACATATGCCTATATTGTGATTACTTTGAGTGCCTCACTGAGTCATCCTATGTGGTCTAAGGGTACCATGCTAGCCTCTAGTTCCTGAAGTTATGCGTTCAAATCTGGCAGAGGGCGATGAATTTTTTTTGTCATAAAAATCCTTAGCATGGCTTCCTTCAGAAGGGAAGTAAAGCCGGTGGACCCGTGTCATAGATTTAAGGCATCTAAAAGAACCTCAAGCTTGATAAAGAGGCCTCTGAGCAAAATTTCCGGTCTTTCACGCCCAATATAGAATGGAATGCTAAGAACCATAGTAGTTAAAGAGCATCCATAAATAAAACTCAATTTTTCTGCCTCACTGCTTTACACATTATTATATAAGCATAATTCATGCATAAATAGTTAACATATCTCTGCAAAATTTACATGTTTACTTTCTCTACTTCTTACCTATAGCAAGTAGAAGTACTGCATTCCACTAAAATATTTGATACAGAGGTTTCACTGGAAATGCATATTTTAAGACTCCCTAAATCCAAAACAAAGAATTTTTTTTAAAAAAAAGACCCATGTAAGTGTGTGCGTACACTATAATTAAAAAACAAAAGGTCAGTTAAATACCAAACTTGGTATTTAAGTTCAGCATCTTCCAAGGATGCGACAAAAATTTTCAAGAAAATCCCCCACCACAAACTACCCTTTACATGGACCAAAATTTGCTATTGTTTATTTTCTTTAAAATCACTTAATGGTTTTTATTAAACAGCATACATTTAAGATACTTGTATGACAAATAAAATATATACCTTGAATTTTCTGTTAACAGCCTGTGAACTCTTCATTCTGAATGAGTTTTGTACAACTTGTAAACCATAAGAAAGAAAGGAAAAAAAAATGTATACCATATTTACTTGCATAATCCCCCCTCCCTATAGTATAAGAAAGTTTTCAAACAAAAGTAATGTTCATTGCAAATTTTGTGAAAAATTTTGGACGTCCCTTGATCTTCAGAAGCTTCATTTGTTAGAATTCCTGGAACACCCAACCTCCCATATAAGTACCTGAAGTGCCACATACCTGATCTTTAAGTGGTCATTAGAGCACATACGTTTCACATAGTAATTGTTATTCTAGTAATGTAGTTAGTTATTGTTAGTGTCCTTACATATGTAAGCAACTATCATATTTCAAAATTGTTTTAAACTTCTGGCGCAGTTCAGTGCTTTCCTGTTTTGAAAGCATTAAGCGGTTATACGCAGTGTGCAATGGGAAGAAAGAATATTAGTTATGTGGTGAAATTTAAACTTCAAGTAATTAGTTTTGCAGAGAAAAATGGAGTGAAGCATGCGGGAAGAAAGTTTGGTGCAGAATCCAAATTAATTAGCTACTGGAGGGATCAGACAGAAAAATTAAAAAGTGCCAAATTTACCTGTTAATCATTTCATGGCCCAAACATGGCAAATATCCTGACATTGACCAAGAAGCGTTAGATTATGTTGTGGAACAAAGAAATAATGGTATTCGAGTAAGATACAAAATGTTACAATTGAAAGCAAGGGAGGCAGCAAAAAAGCATGGTATTTCACTTGTGGAATTCAAAGCTAGCCAAATGTGGGTTGCCCAATTTAAACGGAGGAAGAGACTTAGTTTGGGATGAACGATTAGCCCAACGCCTGTCACATGACTACATGAATACAGTGATCAAGTTTCACCATTTCATAATCCAGCTGAGGCATGAAAATGAATTTCTGTTATCACAAATAGGGAATGCAGACCAGACACTGGTATTTTTTGACATGCCATGAAGTACAAAATTGGATGTAAAGTGTGCTTCTAGTATCTTAATTAAAACTGGTGTGGGAAAACTTTGCTGCACAGTGATGCTAGCAATGCTAGCAGATGGAAAAAAGCTGTTGCCCTTTGTTATTTTTAAGAGAAAAACTGTGCCAAAGTGTGATATTCCGCCTGGTATAATTGTGAAGGTGCATGAGAAAGGATGGATGTCAGCTGACCTCATGAAGGAATGGCTGATTATTGTGTGGGATTGATGCCCTGGAGCTCTGTTCAGGAAGACGGCATGCTTGTTTTGGGCAGTTTTCAGGGCCAATTAGCAGAGCCAATAAAAGAACAAATGTTGCAACTGAACACAGTTCCAGTGACAATTCCTGGAGAGCTTACGTCAGAGCTACAACCTCTGGATGTATCAATTAACGAACCATTTAAAGGTCACCTGTACCAATTCTATGGGTATTGGATAGGATATAATTCACTGCATCTTACGAAAGGTGGCAACATTAAGGAGCCCTCCATTGAACAAGTGTGTCAGTGGATATGGAATCTCATCAAACAAGAAAGCATCACAAAAAGCTACAAGAAGACTGGCATTTCAAATACAATGGATGGCTCCAAGGACCATATGCCATGGGATGCCGATTCTGATGATGGTGATGATTTATATACATCATCAGATGAAAGTAGTACAGAGTAAACAAGTAAGTTTATTTTTATTTAGGTATGTAATATATGCCTAAGCTTAATGCACATTCCATTCATCGTACTTATCATAGCCTAAGGTCACTCTACCAAAATGGCTGTGTAATAAACAGCAGCATGACAACTATAGAAATATCGCAAAAATGCATCAACTGTCACATTTCTGTGTATAATTCCTTTTAAACTAAATTTCCGTTTCACTTTTAGGGCACAAATCTATTTGATTTATTTACCACAATTTACTTGCTTTTTTTTTTTTTTTTTTAAATTATTGAGTAACTCCCTTCCCCCCTCCGATTTTTTGCCTTGAAATTTTGAAAAAAAAAAATGAAAGGGTATATGAGTAAATACGGTATCTTGTTTACACACAAAATTATGACAAAGTTTTCATTTTGCACAAACATATCTAAGATATTCTTTATTACTGGATTATTGGTTTGAACCATCAAAATACTTTATACTTCTTTCTAAGGATAAGTCACTATTGATCCCCTCATCCTGGAGAACATGCAAAGTGCATGGAATTTTAAAGCCACCACATAGTGAGCTGAGTTTTTTTTAAAAAATCTAACCATCGCTTTAGCCTATTGTATCCTTATAACTGCAAAAAATGTGTCAATTCATAATATAAGTTTATCTTGATTAATAAGAAGTAGACAGAAGAATAAGCTTTTGTAATAGTTTGCAGAAGAGTAGAGAATGTCATGTGAATGCAACACATCAGATTTTTCTTTTATTAAGTGTTATTTAGCTCAAAAAAAAAGCTAAACATGTTTTTCTTTAACAATGTTGGAAACAAATTAAGAATTTCACAAGTAAAAGACTAAGCAACTTCCAGTACACAGCAACAAAGCAGGTGGCAAAAATTTCATGTGGAAAATGTTAGCTGCAACTTGTGTTTTGGAAAGAGAATTAATTCCAATGAATGAATTTTGATGTTTAATTTAGTATTTGTATTACCTGTTATTGGTCTCCAAGGTTTAGTGGGTTCTAGTGGTCATCGACTAGGTGTAGTTGCCTGGGGACCCGGACGATCTCCATAACAAGATCCTGTAAATGATTTCAGAAAAATTAAAGGAATTTCTAGAACAAAATTACTTATGAGATTAGCACACAGTATCCAGAATTACTGATATTTAACATTACCACACTGGAAATAAGTGATATTAAAGAAATGCAAGGAGAAATGCAAGTGTAAAGGATCATGATGCCTTATTAAAGTGCAGGAAGTTCTGCAACAGATGCGCATGGGAAACTCATGCTTTAATAGGGAGTATCAAAACAAAAGTTTCTGGAGATAAATAAACTTAAGGCTGGAGGATATTGAAACATAGAAATATTCAGTAGTATGAGAGAAAAGGAATCTCTGGGCTGTACAGGGAGATGATGGGGAAATATTAATTAGAAGAATTTTAACTGTAAAGGGGTAGAAAAATATAAACATTGTAGAGAAGTATTTGGGCAAAGAGAGAAATGGGCAGAAATGGTCAAGAAGAAGGTAGATGTGAGGCAATCATAGAAGCATAATAGGCTAGATAAATATGAGGCATGTTTTTAAAGTAAGTACAATTTTAATATTTTGCCACTGCAGCACAGCAGTCATGATTTTGAGCATGCATGATCACCTCCTCCATTCATTAGGATGCCAGATGCAGCTGTGAGCAATCATCACTTTGTGTTTTTCTGTTGTTACAGTGTTTCAAAATTTTCAAAACTATTGAATGACCTGCCAACTGTGAAGTAAGTCAGATTGGTGATTTGTTGTTTGAATGCAAGAAATGTTAAGCTAGCAAACCTTCATTGTCAATTGTATGAGGTTGATGGGGAAATAGTAATGAGTGATGGAATGATGATGAAGTGAGTTAGTTTAATGAAGGTCGTGAAAATGTGCATTATGAGCCATCGAGCAGCCAACCATCTGTGATCATGGACGATTTGGTGGAAGCTGTGGAAGAAACCATTCACAAGAACAGACATTTCAACATAAGATGAGTCAGTTGGGGAAGATAATGGCCAATTTACCATGGTAGCTCAGTTCGTTAGAGCAATTGGATGGAATCTGGAAGATACATGGTTCAAATTTTTCAGTATGATTCTACGTTTCCAATGTATAACTGAGCTAAATGTTAATGGACAATATATGTTGCCCAAAAAATTTAACATATCTGCAGAAAATGTAGAAGTGAATAATGTATAAATCAGTCTCAACTGTATTTGCTTCACTATGCGCAGGTTCCAATGGTTTTAAATTTAAATCCATCCTTGTATTTCCCCTTTTATGGTGAAGTACCTATGCATTAAATATTGCAAAACTATTTAAATTAAATTTTTTGCTAACTACTGACTATTAAATTTAGGTAAATATTAAATGGCACAGAGCACTCCTGGTGTCATTCTAATGTATGTGAAATGGAGGTGTTAATTACTGTATAAGAGATTAGCACTCATTTAGCAGGAGCTGAGAGGTTGCAACAACTGGTGGCTGGAAAATTCAAATGTTTGGAGTTTAATTCAAGTAATGCATCTTCTTCATTTCAGCTGCTTGTATCCTGAGTGCATGTATCTATTGATTTATCTGATGATCATAATACAGGCCCTAAGGATTTATCCAATGTGCAACTCTGATTCTGTAAGCCTGGCAGATTGCAGCAAACACTAACTACTGTAGCATGAAATAATCAAGGGAATGCCCATCACTTATGAAGTGATTACAGTTTTGCAAATTATACCAACATGATATGGTGAAGCTTAAAGTAATAGGAGAGATGCCCATTGGCTTAATTTTAATACAAGTGTATTCAGACACACAAGAGACCACACTTCAAAACAGGATAGACATCACATGACATCAGGTGATCATCACACTGTGAAGCTGTAACCTCAGAAGCCTGGAATCTTGTCAACCTGGTTGGTAATTAAGAATATTCCAAAACTCTGTAAGCTGTGTTTAAAAGAAAATTTAAGTTCAGCCACCACTTCTGTTGAAAACTTCATTCACACATTTTATCTGTCACTGAAATGGACAAGAAATATGTATGTATACTTAGGTTAGGTGCTTGTTATTCTCCAGTATGTGACAAAGAAAGTTGTTTCATTTACCCTACTGTTTACGAACATACATTTAAAATATTTCATTACAATATGTATGTATGGCTTAGGTAAGAAGATCAATTTATAAGGAAGAAAAGAAATAGAGGGTAAAATAGCAATTAAATTATTAAGAAGGTAGAACATGTATTCATCATTTTCCGAGGAGTGGTTAAATGATGAATGCAGGAAAACAATGGATATGAGAAGTGCACAAATCATGTACCAAAACACTCGACCAAATCACAAAGCGAAACGAGAGAGTGATGCTACAGAAGAAAGAGGTCCGAGAGAAATATGCATACTCTTTGTTTCTCACATCAGCTTCAATAGCCAATGGCATATGTCTGTTGCTAGAATCTATACACGCCCACCACCCCCACCATAATTGAATGGGAGTGAATGTTTCTATTTGGATTCCTCACTCCAGCTGGTACAGGCTGCAACAAATTATCAGCAACTACATACAAATTGGGATCACTGCTTCAATTATTCCAGCTTAAGGGGAGACTAAACGCAAAGATTGCCAAAGACAGGACATGTAAGTTTTTTGTAAAGTTTTTTTAATTGGAATTTCCTCTTTAATTTGTTTTATCATTGTACACACAATACCTGTATTTAAATATACCTTTAAAAGTTGTAGTGCATCTGCCAATTTGTGCTATGAATTCTGCATCACTTCACATAACTAAATCATAACTCCTACACACTTTGGAGTAGAGAGGTAAACTTCAGCCCATCCTTTAGGGGAAGTTTTGTTGCATAAATGGTACTGCCATTAAGTATGGCAGCTTCTGGTTGTTCAAACCATGCAATTTCTTTCTCTGCAAATATATGCAAGTTTCTTTTCTCCATTTTTGCTTTGAACAGCATTTTCTGTGAGTAACATTTTCTGACATAAGTCACCCATCTTCTAAGAAACTATTGAAGATAGCTAAATTAAATTTTAGGATGATAAAAACAGCATGTAAGTGTTGTGACTCTACTTTGGCTTTAATAACAAGGTTGGTTAGTTTTTTTAAAAAAGTAATTGCCAATGAACGTTAATCCAAAGATGGTACAGTTAAGACATTAATGCTATCTTCTTTAATAAACAAACTTATTAGATAAAAGTAGATTAGTGAACTTAGATGACATGAATCTACTCCCTGTAAAAATTTCAGTCTGATATCTTATATAGTTTCTGAGATAATGAATCATGAATTTAGCAGATTTAATGTTGGCAGGATATTACAATATGTCAATTATAACACAAGAAATAGTAACGTGAAGTTGAGGCTTGAGATACAATGAAATGCACATCAATTACACATCCTGAGGTTCAACCACATTGTTTATTTTCAAGTACAAACTTCATGTTACAGTTAATCGTGAAGTGACTGATGTATTCCAATGCGACAAAAGCTGTTTTTAATACTATTTTTCCTGTTATCAATTGGGCTGGAAATGACACAGGGTTTCCAGTCACAAAAACATAAAACAAAAATAAATAAAGGTTTATCCTTTTTAAAATATTTTTGGGAAACCACAGTGAAGTTTGTTTAATACTTGCATGTATAAGTTGAGATTTTTATTATTCTAGCTTCACAGTGAAGCTACAGTAACAGAAATTTCAATTTGTCCATACAAAGGTTCATCTCTTTCACTGTATCTCAAGATCAAATTCACACTACAGTACCTCAGATTGTAATTAACCTACTGCATGGCAAAAAGTGGTTTCTTAATGCTATTTTTCATATTATCGATTGTATCAAAACAATACAGGGTTTTTATTTTAAAAAAATCACAAGTTTATGTTGAAAATCATATTTGTTTACATTTTTTAATCTACTTTAATGAGCTCCTCCCCTACCTGCATACTGTGAAACTGTTTTTCAATTCTAATTTTTGTTTCAGAGGTGTCTGCAGTGGAAGTTTCAGGTGACTTGCCCTGTATACTTTTTTTTCAGTTTATTCCCTGCCAGTATTATGGATATTCATGTGGAAGCACTATACTTTCATAGCTGAAAAAAAGGGTTACCTATTAAAGGAATACTACATCATGAACCTTCCTCTGTCAGCTCCGCAAAAGTTTATAGAAAATTTAAGAGGCAAGTTATATTTATTGTATACACATTTTAAATGCCATTCTTAAGTTTTTCTTAAGTAGAGAATCCAAGAATTTAAGAAAAGAAAATGGAAAGAAATTGAAAGTGCAAAAACTTTTAATATATTTCTCCCAGTCTAACATTCACTAAAAAAATATGCCTACAGAAATATGAAGTTCTTTGCACCAAGGGGTATTTAATTGTGCTATATCTACCTATTTTCAAAGTCTGGTGCTGACAGCAGTAGGATAAGGTCGTGTGGAGCGAGAGCTGAAAAATTGATGGAGTGGAGGTGAAAACAGGAACGACAGAAATGAACCAAGTAATGGAATCCGAAGAAAACTCAAGACGACTCGAAGAGGTTATGAAGAAGCAGAGAGAAGAGATGGTACAGCAGATAATGAAAAAAATTGAAGATGTAGAGAAAAAATTTGAAGCAGGACAGAAGAAAGAATTGCATAATTTTCGGAGTGACAGAAGAATACGAAAACCTAGAAGAAGTAGTGTATGCAATCATGGAAGGACTAGGTATAAAAACGTCTGGTTGGGAGATAGAGGACATGTACCGAATTGGAAAAAGAGGAAGAAAATCTAGACCCATTAGTATAAGAATAACGGCAATGGAAAAAAAGAAAAGAAAATTCTAAGGAACATTAGGAGGTTAAAAGGCTCAAAAAGTTTTATAGAGCAGCACTATACGAGAGAGGAACAAATTCAGAAAAAAGAACTAATTGCCAGGATGAGGGAAGCAAGAGCAGCTGGGAAAAAGACATTTTTGAAAGGTTTAAAATTATTCGTGGAAGGAGAAGAATGGAGTATGAGTATATGGAGGAATGAACGAGAAAAAGTGTGCGAATGTCATCAGAAACAATGGCCCAGGACACATACAAGTCAAAGAACTGAGAGTATAGCTGAGTCGACAGTTTGGAGAAAGGCACGGAAAACAGAAGAAAATAGAGAGGAAGATCCAACAGCCATGGAGGGAGAAGAGGAGATAACATTGGTAGCAGTGGTGGGGCGGGAAGAGATGCAAAGGAGAAGTGGGGAGAAGCTGACAGAAGAATATAGGGAGGAAGAAGCAGCAGCTAGGGAGGGGGTGGATGAGGAGCTAACATTGGATGCAGAGGTGGGGCGAGAAGAAATGCAAAGAAGAAGAAGCGGGTAGAAGCCGAGTGAACAGATGATTAGCAGTGCAGCAAGAAATACGTATGCGGCGGAGGGAGGGGCACAGGTGAGAAGTGGGGAAATAATGAGAGTGAGAACGGTCAGTAAAGCAGAAGAAATTGCAAGAAGGGGAGGGGGAGGGTATAGAGTAATAGATTTGAGAGAAGGAAGGGTAATGCTACAAGGGGAGGAAAGTGTCGACCCGGTATCCTGACGTACTAGACTTAGAAAAGCAATGGAGAAATTTACGTATCAGGATAAAACATAGAACAAATAGGGAAAGGAAGTAAATTGATACAAAAGAAAATAGGAGTAAGGCAGGGATGTAAACTGAATTTATATTAGTAATCTATTCACAGATGATATATTAGGAGTTAAAATCGAAATTAGCATTATCCAGTAATAGGAGATTCCAGGTTCAGGTTCACTATACGCAGACAATTTTATGGTAGGCACCATATGGTTGATAGGGTTAAAAAAGCAATAAATGAAATTCAAGAAAGTATGAAAAATGGGGAATTGAAGTAAAAATCATAAAGATGACTGAATCAATAAAAGGCTCTAAGAAACAAAACCAAGGACTTGAGAGAATAAGGAAGGTAGAGAGAAGAAAATAGTATAGAAAAGTAAGAGAAGTACGGGCCGCTCAGTGGGGTAAAAGCCCAGGGAGCCAAGCAATTTGAGTGGCCCAATAAGAAAACAAGCACCAGACAAATTGTACAATAGATGTAGCGGTATAAACGAATATACATTGTATGTATTGTAAACCTGTAGAACAAATTGTACAATAAATCTATTCATTCATTCATACCTATTTTCTCTCTCCAAGGTGTTCTTATTTTACCTGTCTACATCAGTTCAGAGCTAACTGGGGCCAAATACATTATAGACATTTGCTCTTATGCAATGACCTCATCCAGGCAAAATAATTTGCAGAGAAGTCCAAATAAAATTTGAGCACCATATTTACAAATTAAGTGGTGGAGTTTAACATACATTTATAGTATCAAATAAATTCATATGAGAAATATATAGAATAGTCCATAATAATTGCTATATGGATCTTTATTCCGAAACAGCTAGCACACATTCTTATCTTTTCAAATCCAAAAATTATTCTCGAGATTCTAGACATTTCAAATGGAGCATATAGCAAATAATGGTTACAATTAGATTAGTTTGATAGTTTTATTTTCACCATTGTAAATACATTTTACAAGGATCGTTCAAGATCTACATACATTAACATTTATACAAAAATTTAGCATAAAACCAACAAGAAGTGCAACACGACCATATTTTACAAAGCATTTATATTCAATTCTTTGTACTCATCTATTGTGTAGAATGAATTTTGTACTAAATATGACTTATTTGCCTTTAGTTTTGTCTTTTCATTTGTTAACTGTTTTATTTGTAGTGGTAGTTGATTATATATATCTTTAATACTCTGTTCTATGCATTTGTTGTTTAAAGTACCTCTGTATCTATTTCTGAAGTAGTTATCTTTAGTCCTAGTGTTGTGCTCGTGAATGTGGCAATTTTTATTTTGTTTATTACAGCTTTTTATGGTAAGTTTAATACATTCGTATATATATATATATATATATATATATTGAGGGTAGTGTTAGGATCTTTAGCTTTTTAAATGCACTTCTGCATGTTTTGGTTCTTTGAATTCCTGATATTAATCGTATTGCTCTTTTTTTGTAATCTGAATAGCCTTAGAAACAATGTTTTTTGCGCTGAGCCCCATAATACGACTCCATAACTTAGATGTGAGTGTATGTATGCATAATATACTTGTATAGCACTTTTTTTTATCCAAAATTTGATTTGTTTGCCTTAATACATATATACTTGTGTTGATTTTTTTATGACTTTTTCAATCTGTCCCTTCACATTTTAAATTACTGTCTATGACTAAACCTAAAAAGTTTGTTTCCTTTACCTGCTTAATTTCTTTTTTTCCTATTTCTAACTTAATATTTACCAGATTTTTATTGCTCTGACTAATTTGCATTCATTCTGTTTTACTTGTATTTAATTTCATTCCTAGGCTTGCTAAATGACTGTTAACTTTTTCGAGTAAGGAATTTGCCCTTCTTTGTACCTCCAGTTCTGTTTTTCCTGTAACTACAATCATGGTATCATCAGCGTAGCATATTGCTATACCATCCTCATCCATTATTTGTTTAAATAAGCTGTTAATATAAATTAGGAATAGGTATGGTCCTAATTTTGGCACTCCATGTGTTACTTCCTTAACAGCTGATCTAATTTTCCTTAATTTGCCACCAATATTGTGAATTATTTCCACACTTTGTTGTCTCTTTTTTAAGTATGAACTAAGCCACCAAAGTGGTATGCCCCTTATCCCATAGTTTTCAAGTTTAGCCATAAGGGTTTCGATGTTTACACAATCAAACGCCTTTGATAGATCAAGGAAAATGGCAACCACATGTTCTTTCTTGTTTAAAGCATTTATGATGATATCGTTTCCTTTACGATTGCCTGTATTGTTGACTTTTTTTTTTGAAATCCAAATTGGTATTCTGACAGGACTTGGAATTTATTGCAAAAACTTTGCAGCTGTTTTAGAAACAATCCTTCTATTATTTTTGAAAGAGTTGAGCATAGGGAAATTGGTCGGTAGTTTTCCATTGCTAGTTTTGAGTTTTTCTTTTTATATATTGGCCTCACTACTGTCTGCTTTAATATATTTGGGAAGAGTCCGGAATTGAAAGATTGGTTGATTAGGTGAGTAAATACCTTGGTAATTTCATCTTTACAATGTTTTATTATTTCATTTGTCAGTTCGTCTAATCCACTGGACCTTTTTCATCTTAATGTGTTTAACTGCGAGATGACTTCCCCCTCCGTAATTTCACCAATTATCATAGAGTTACATATATTATTTTCATTTAGTGGCACATAGTGAATTTGCTTTAATCCTAAGTTTGTTACAACATTTATATAGTATTCATTAAAACAGTCTGCTATTTTAGTAGGATCCTGAATAACTTGATTGCTGTTTTCAATTATCATATTTCCCTGCCATTTTTGTTTATCTTCGTTGTGAGTTGAGTTAATAATGTTCCAAGTGACTTTTATTTTATTTTCTGCATTTTTTATTAACTGAGCATTATGTTGCCTTTTTGCTTCTCTTATTACATTATTTAAAATTTTATTATACATTTCTATATACCTGAAAGATTTTTCATCAAGTTTAGGGTGTTTTAGGTTGTTTAGGAATTGCCTGCGCATTTTAGATATACTAATGCCTTTGGTGGTCCACCTGTCACCTGGTTGTTTTTTTGCATTTACTTTCTTTAGTGGCATAGTTACATCCAAGCAGTTTCTTAAGATTGTATAAAAGCAGTTAAATTTATCACAATGAATTGCTTGTAGCTGCTTTCTTAGAGCGTCTGGTGTTTTCCCATTTATTATTCTTTTAACTTTTATTACTTTGACTGCATCATTTCTTGGTTTAATTAAGGTATTAATTTTGATTAATTGTCCAAAATGATCACTAATTCCTTGTTTTACCATTGTGCTACTATACTCTTCCAGTTTTAGGTTTGTGTAAATATGGTCAACACAGGTTTTGGAAGTTTTTGTTACCCTTGTGGGCTCAGTTTTTGTTAAGACTAGATTATTTCTCTGTAATACTTCAAGTAGCCTACTTTTATCATTACTTTCCACCAGAACATCTATATTAATATATCCCATCACCAAGATGTGTTTATTTTGTATTTCGCTACTTAAGCAGTCATCTAAAAGTTTTAGGAAATGCTTTTTGTTTGCCCTAGGCGGACTATACACTCCTATTATAATAAGATTTTTATGTTTTAAGGTAACCTCAATTGCCGATAGTTCACAGCACATTTCAACACCATATTTGCCACAGTCAATTTGCTTATACTTAATTCCATTTCGCACGTAACTAACAATGCCCCCACTTTTGTGTATTTCCCTGCAAAAATAGGACCCCATTGTGTAGTTTTCATAATTGTTTGCCTTTATTTCCTCAGCCTTGAGACCGTGTTCTGAAAATATCATAACATCTAGCTGCATGGATAGAAAATTTTGTTCAATTAGTGCCGTTTTGTTTGTTATACTTTGGATATTTTTATGCAATACTTTAATTGGTTTTTGTTTACATTTACTTATTTTAGTGGTATTGTAATTATTGTTTAGTGGGTTCTGTAATTTCAGATTTGTACTATCCTTAACCTTGTTACCTAGATTTTGTGTCATCGTTTTGCCATCACCTACCTGCTTTGTACTTACTTTGTTATTTGCACTTCTCGTATTTAGTTTCCCTGCACTGTACAAACATTTATTACCTTCGTCATTATTCTTCCCACACATTCTTTCTCAATGCTATGTACCATTGTTCATTTAATGCAAATATATTGTGACGTATGCAAAGATGATAGGATATACGTCTCTGGTCACCGAGATTCGAGATGGCAGTTGGTCTGGGGTGGGGGTAAGTTAGGAACCTTAGAGAGGGGATAGCGTCTCCGACGCTACAGGAAGTGTCGTTTGGGACAAAGCAGTCAGTGGTTGATCTCCGCATAGCAAGGACGTAGAACTGCCTTCTCCGTGCCAGACCGGCATGATGGCCTCGCTCGGCAGACATGTGGGCTACAATTGTAACAGCTAAGTATCTTTCTTTATCTAATTAAACTGTTAACCATCCATTTTCTTGCAGGGTTATTTATGGTAGTGTAGTGTCCTTTCCTTCCCTTAAGCCATGTAACGTTTTGGAATAGTAATTATTTTGGTGTTTAACTTAGCTGCGTTCCCGTCGTAGCCTCGCCATGTGAAGATCTTATTAATTTACCGGTACCTTTTGCAAGCGAGTGTCTCCCCATCATTTTCTGAGTAGTATTTTAGTAGAGGCTACGACAGTTGGTGGAGGGCCGGGCATAGTTTGGTTTTTTGTGAGATTTTTAAGTACAAAATTTTTTTTCCCCTCTGAATGTAACGGTTTTTGGTCCTCCACGTGGTCGCTAAAAAATGTAAATCTGTTTCTGGTTTAAGGGTAAGGATTTTGATGGCATAATTTTTGATTTCTATATTCCAAATTTTGTTGCTTTAATTTCTGAAAGTCCTGTGTCTAAATTTTAATTTTGAGTTCATTTTTGTATTTTTCCCATTGTCTGTCGGCGTGACGCTAAAACTTCTGACTCCATTTTTCCTCTTATTTTGGCTTCATCTCTACTAAATTATATTACTGTGCTAAGTGGTTCGTGCTGGTTATTTTGAAGTATATATTTTTGTGAATTGTGAAAAGATTGAGAGATATTTGCAACTTTGAAAATGTGCTCGTCACGTGTTGGTGATGTGGGTGAAAATACTGTTTTCTGTGCTTATTAGCAGTGGTTCTGGAAGCTTGTAACTTTATATTGCATTGACTGTGATTTCCAGCTTTTTATTATACTTTTGTGGTGCATTTTTCGTGTAACTTTTATGTACGCACGTGTGTTATGTAATTCCTGCGTGGTCATGCATTTCATCACTAATTCTCGCTTGTGAAACCAGTCTTTATCAGCACGTGTTTTGTGCGTTTATTTGCGTGTGTATATCAGGTCAGATACATCTGTTTTAAAGAAAAAAGAGAAGGAATTTTTTTGTACACCATACATTGCTACGTATAAATTGCAAGTGTGTATTCTGCTCTTTTTGAGATAATGCCAGTGTTGGTCACAGTAGGTGTGACGTGGTTTTTTTTTAACTTCCAGTTCGAGGTTTCTCACTGAAGATATCATTTTGTTTTTTCTTCCATGTGTTCATTCTGTTTAAAATCTTGGTATTGTGTCCAAGTGGCTTGCGTGTCATGCTTGTGTAAACCGTATGTTGGTATAAGTTTCTGATATTTCGCCGTGGGTGCTTAATTGTAATACTCCTGGTACTGTTTTATCTGGCTATGTTCTGATATTGCTACTTACATTCATGTGATGCTATAAGTGCTTAGTTTGCTGTAATCTGTTTTGCTTTTACATATTGTTTATTTACTGGTTGTGTTATCTTTTGTGCTGCAATCATGCCTAAGTGACGTACTACGCAGAAAGTTGATGTGATGTGATGATTTCAGAGATTTTGCTTATTGGTGTTGCTGTAACGTGCCCAGTATAGCGTGTGTGATGTATTCACACGAGAGATTAAATGTATGGAAGTGAATGCAATGAGAATAATTTTTTTTCCTGTTTATGCAACAAGTTTAATACCACCTGTTATCCAGCTTAATTTTGATTCGGAGGATGTGGATGCAACAGTATAATGTCATATTATTTGTGTCATTCCTGAAATGTTAATGTGATTTCTTTAAGGTTATGCCTATGTTAGATATTTTTGACTTTGCAGCATGTTAAATGAGACACGTCAGTGAAGATGTTTTGTTTTCCAAGAGAAAATTGAAAGTTGAGATAAAGATGATGATGACGGAAGTAATGATGATGATTGAAATATTGATGATGATTATGATTATGCTTGAGATGATGTTAATAATGAGATGAGGAAGATAGTAATGTAGAGGAGAAATTGTATTAGTGACAAGAGTATGACAATAGTAGTTGAAAGCATGTCACGTGGTGTAGTTTGGAGATGTACTGTGGATGTAGTTTGTAGCAATATATACTATAGTTTGAGTAACTAGTTAAGGAGTGTTGTGTGTAATTTGGGCCATGGTCAGTGTGAATGAGTTCATTTCATTGTCATGTGTGATTGTCTTGTAAGTGCACTTATTTTCTTTTGTTAGTGGTACCAGCTGGTCATTAAGAGTTAATATTGGGATCCCAAATATGTTTTTTCCATGTTATTGTATGAAAAGTCACTGTTACTGATATAATGCTAATGTATTCTGACTCTGTTCTAATGTTCTATTTGGATTGTGAAGCATTGTGTGTTAAATTTTGGATGGCAACCCTCTATAAAATTTAGTTCTTATGTCAATATGTAGTTATTTTTTTGCTCTTTCTTTGCCCCATGTCAAAAGAATTTTGAGTGCCAACCTTTAAACGTTTCAAATATTTGATTGTACATGACATACTGTTCTTTTTTTATGTGTGATTGTTTGTTGGAGCACCCTTTCTACTGTTTCGTGGTGTTTGTTGTAGTTATTTTGCTGATGGCGGAGCTCGAGAGGACAAGATGAGCATCCCCACGTGGCACACCAGAAGTTCCACAAACACCACAGGGAAGCTGTCGGGCAGCCACTACACTGCCGTGGCATAAGGAGCCACTATTTTGGGGGCAGTCCAAGCCAGCGACTGCCCACCCCGTTGTCATCGCCAAAGACCTGCAGTAACAACAACACTACAGCCAGGATAAGTCGTCGTTGTGGGTACACTGCAAATTCACCCACAAACAGTTTCATCGGACCATCACTCTCAGGTGCAGTGTAGTGTGCGTGTGAACAGAGGCAGCGTGGTGTGTGTGCGTGTGCGGGGTGCTCGAGCATAAGTGCTCTAACAATATGATCTGATAAGACTCGAGACTCTCGAACAAGCCATCTAAAAAAAACAACAACAACAAATTTATGCGGGTGTTTATCACACATGTTTCATTTTTTTTTCTCTCTTTTTGTATGTCATTTTTGTTTTTTTATTGTCTTTTTGTGTTTGTTTGCCTTGTGTCGACGAGGGCGTCGATCTCGGTGGCCAGGGGGAGATGTGACGTATGCAAAGATGATAGGATATACGTCTCTGGTCACCGAGATTCGAGATGGCAGTTGGTCTGGGGTGGGGGTAAGTTAGGAACCTTAGAGAGGGGATAGTGTCTCCGACGTTACAGGAAGTGTCGTTTGGGACAAAGCAGTCAGTGGTTGATCTCCGCATAGCAAGGACGTAGAACTGCCTTCTCCGTCCCAGACCGGCACGATGGCCTCACTCGGCAGACATGTGGGCTACAATTGTAACAGCTAAGTATCTTTCTTTATCTAATTAAACTGTTAACCATCCATTTTCTTGCAGGGTTATTTATGGTAGTGTAGTGTCCTTTCCTTCCCTTAAGCCATGTAACGTTTTGGAATAGTAATTATTTTGGTGTTTAACTTAGCTGCGTCCCCGTCGTAGCCTCGCCATGTGAAGATCTTATTAATTTACCGGTACCATTTGCAAGCGAGTGTCTCCCCATCATTTTCTGAGTAGTATTTTAGTAGAGGCTACGACAATATGTATTTGTAATGTAAAAAATGACTATAAACATTTACAATACAATAATCATGTAGAAACAAGCATATTTGTGCAGATGTGAAAAGGCACAAAAGGATTTTACTACTGTGAGTATTGCCTTAATATTATTGTGCAATAACACACATAATGTAAAAAGTACATAAAAACATAACCCAAGACTGCAAGACCTAATTTGTGCACTAAGCATATGAAAACAAATGGCAGAGGAAGAGATAATAGAAAGACACCATTTGTGATCCCTAGCATTCAGTGAGCACATAGTAAAAATTAATGTGCATCCATCTAGGCCAATGCTACCTTGTTTTTACTTTATAAATACAGTTAATATCACTTAAAACTACACTATATTAAACAATGCTTGATCTCTCTGTGCCATATCTATGAAACAATACAATGATAATCAAGATAAATGATAAAACAAATTAATGATATGGGTTTCAAAACATTCACTGCCTATGTGAAGAATCAACAGCAAATTCAATGCCCCATCTCTCCAAAACTATTTAGGCTTTGCCATGCCTAACAATTCCTTTTCCCCAAACAAACATTCCTAAATACACTTTCTTTTGTTTTAATAAATGTACCCGACACTTACAGCTTCAAAGGAAGAGGTTAAAGACCTGAAATGCAAGAAATGTAAATGTACATAATCTTTAACCTATGACAAGCTAAAGCAAACGTCCTATTCAGGAAGAAACCATGAACTACAAGCTCGATACTACAGACAGGATCACAAATTTATATTTATTTTCTTAAGTCCACAATGGCACAAATAATAAATTTCTGGTTCTTAAATGATGGGTCAATAAATGAGATACATGTTTTAAAGCTGTTCTTTTAAGAAAGGGTTTAGCTGAAGAAATACTCTTGTACATTATCTTCTGTTTCTTCTAGATGTTATGTTCGATACTGGAACTAATGGAACTGTATGCCTAAAGAACACTATGAAAATATGTGCAATGTAGAATAATACAAAAATTAAAAGTACATACTTAACACACTGCAAGGTTAAAACATAAAAAATTAGTTTTTGAGTCTAAGAACATGCTTGTTGCCTCACCATTTTAAGCTCTTACTTAGAACATAATTTATGAATCAGAAGCTGAAATTACACTGAAAAATTCAATACCATAGTTGGGATTTGTACCACATATCTGTGGCTCTAACTAACTGAACTATCATGGCAACATGCTAACACAACATTAAACTCCCCACAACTGACTCGCATTTCTCCCAGTAAACCACAAGGTGTTCTCAAAGTCATTTTGAGATAACATACCCCAATGGGGACTTACAATCTCACAAGTACTTGAAGTCCCAGGCTTCATAGTTAACCACCATTTGGTCAATAAATGATAATGGTTCTTTCACACATACCACGTAACTGAAACAGGATATTAGTAAGAACTAAAAACAGTGAACCAATATGTATTCTTTAACTCAAAATGCTTTTTAATATTTTAATTTTATTTTTCACTGTGAGAAATTCTGGTTGCCATTAATAGAAAAAGCTTTTCATTTTAAAAAAATAAAACATTTTGGACATAGCTTGTAAAAGGTGTTAAGATTTATTTTATATATTAATGTATTTATTTGCATAAAAACCTGTCAATATGCTGCTCTGGTAATACTATCCCACTGTTCTGTTCATTATATACAGTTCCCTGAATTTCCAATTTAACTGTTACATTTTATCCTCTTATAACACTTCAAATCCAGTTGTAGCACATTTTTTTCAACTCAGAAAGGTAACAGTTCTGCTTTAATTAAGAAAATTGTAACCATTTAAAATCATGGCTAAGAAAACTTTTGCTGTACGCAAATTTCAATGTCTACATTTACAAGAACTTGGAAACCTGCCTCCCCACTCCATAGCCTAAAGCTAATGACATGATCATGCAACTCTATTACAGAGCCTTCATTTGGATGCATAGCCACATTATGGATGATTGCTTGTCCTGCATTGTGCTGTCTATAACCACTTCTGCTCCCCCTTCACTTTCCTTCCTCTCCATATGCTGACTAATCAGTAGAAGCAAAGTCTCTGTACAGTGGTTGATAAAGTGTGAGACCATGTTTTTCAGTGTTATAGCATATTAAGGCTGTTATAATGTCAAAAGGCATATGCTTTGGCATATAACATTTTTATGTAAGATTCCTATGTGACAACAAACCCTTGTAGAGAAATGAGAATGACATACACATTCACTGCTGTTTGTACAGCAGTTTGTAAGCTTGTGAATAAGTTTAGGGAAACAGAATATACTCTTGAAATAAAAAACCAAAAGAAACTGCAGTGTTCCTACAAATTTTCTTAACAGGAGTGAGAGATGTGTGGCGGCCCAAGGACTTCATTTTCAAAATCTTCTACGACAAAGTTATGTGGTTTTGTAGTTATAATTTGCATTAGAACCTATTCGCTTGAATCTAAGGGCTATGAATATCCAAGTATGCCAGCAAACAGTGTGCTTCCCAGTGCCAAGAAAATTCCTGTTAAGCCAGCCATACATACAAATAAAAGCTATGTAGTAATGAGAATTTATATTTTGTCCTTAATTAAATCGTCTACTCTTCAATAAACTGATTGAATTCTGTGTTGGTAATATAATTTTAGTAGTACAAAATGGCAAAGGTAACTCTTTATGAATGAAAAATTAAAAATTCTCCAAAAACTATATTTGCTTATTTTCAGTGCAACTATTGAACAAAGAATATGTTAACCATCCCATGAATATTTCCCCTGTTTATCAATGTCCCACTATTTCTTTAGTCCCTCAAAGAGCATATTAGTGGAGTCAAAGTATTTAATGTTAAGTAGATAATACACAGTATATCATCACAGTATCATTTGTTCGTAATACATAATTTCCTCAAACATATGTAGCAATCAGAAACAGAACAATGACAGGTGAAACAAAAAAGGCAGCACTCTTTTTCACCATTACAAAAATAAATTCATACTTATTTGAGTTTCATTGTACGTCAGCTCGAACAGATGATTTGATTATTCAGAGGGAGAGGAAATGAGAGAGCAGAAGTTACTGCCTGTAAATACTTAATAATGCCTGAACATGGGTAAATTTTATTATTTGTTTTTATATGTTGGCTAGAGAAATGTTAGCAAATGCAACTACCCTGATAGATTTTCTTAGGTTTTAACTGGTGGCCTGCATAAATTTGTATTATCAAAGAAATAAATTAATTTCTACAGCATGAAATCATGAAGTAGTCCTTATATTTTTGTTTTAGAATGGAAATAATTTACAGCACTGAAAACTTGCTGCCCAATGGTGATTTACATGCAGCTTGCAATAACGATCTAAACGAAATGTGGCATGAACCATTCAACAAATTACATTGCTGAAGACATTTATTTTCTTCACACAACCCTTCAAGATAAAATATATCAACTAACAATTACATCATCCACTCAAACTGACTGGAAGTTAAGTCTGAATAAATCTGATCATGTAAATTAATTATTGAGAGGAAAGGTTATCTCACTAAGAGATCTTAAGTGTGCTACAACCATTGTCTGATTTTTTAACTAAGTATACTAGAAATATACCATTTTTAGAGATATTAATAAGTTTAAGACCTACTAAAAAAATATTATCATGAAGGATGGCATATTGACATCTTAAATCATGTCTGCATAATTTTATTTTGCTGTGTGCTATATTTCTTTTAAATTCTTTAGGTATACTGCCAATTCAAGTGACAAGGAACAGGTGTTGAAAAACTTGGGACTAAGTTACAAAGATCACATAAACACAGTGTGCCTATATTGTTAATAGTATACATACACATAGCCTTTGCTGGGATGCGTGGCCGTATTACAGGGAATTGCTTTCCTGCACTGTGCTGTTTCTAACTGTTTTGCTCCCTCTCCACTTTCACTCTCTCCATGTGCCCACTGATCAGTTGATGCTATCCCTTTGTTCAGAGGTTCATATGTTTTAAGATCTGTGTTTTGTGTTATAGTATGTTAATGCTGTTATAATGCCAAAAAGTCTGTATACTTGCGCACAAAATCTTTATGTATTATATGTGACATCAAACTGGAAGATAAATGAAATGGCAATTTATAGACAGATTCCCTACTGTTCATATGCCTCACAGAGAAATGGTTTGTAATTTTCTGAATAGGTTTAATGAAACAAGATATATTCTTGATAAGAAAACAAAATTAAGTCATTGTTCTTACAGAAAAATTAAATTAAATTGAGTTGTATTTATGGACACTCTTTTAACTACTATGGTTCTTAGCATCCCATTCTATATTGGGCATTAAAGGCCGAAAATTCAGTTCAGAGGCCTCTTTATCAGGTTTCAGATTCTTTTACGTGCTGTAAATCTACTACACCAGACCACCGACTTTACTTCCTTTCCAAAGGCATGCTAAAGATTTTTATGGTCGAAAAAATGTATCACCCTCTGCCGGGTTTGAACCCGTGAGCTCGGGAAGAAGAGTTTTTCCCCTATTCTTACAGAGGAAGAACTCTCTGACATCAGAAAAGTTAAAATGAAGTCCAAATAAATCTCTGAGAAAGCTAGTACAGAAATCAGGAATTTTACAAACCTCGGCTTGGAATGCCAATAAACTTTTAAAATTAAAACCTTATAAGGTAACTGTAGTTCAAGAATTGCAACAAAGCAATAATATGAATAGAGTTAATTTCTGCAATTGGGTACTGGATAATGCTAATAATGGCTCTATTGGTCTGCTTTTAATATATATTTTTTTAAATTAATTTTTTTAAATGGAAGAAGCATGGTTTTAATGGCCATGCAAATTTTCTCAAGAGAGGGCGGGATATGTGGCACCAAAATGACATTATTTCCAACATCTTCTATGATAAAGCTATGTGGTTATTGTATTTATAATTTGCATGAGGAATCTATGTGCTTAGGCACAGCCAGCAGTGTGTGTCCCAGTGCCAAGAAAATTCCCGTTAAGCTGGCTACGCACCCAAATATAGATGACCATGATACAGGCTTACATATGTATTTTTTTAAGAGTAGAAATGCACTATGCCTGTAAAATACTTTTGTCACTTTTCCCCAAGACCTCCATACCAAATTTCCCAGGCTGATAGTAATATTCTACATGCTTTCCTGCAGTATTTAAAAACAATATACACAATATTTGTGATTCCACACATAATAAATGAGGATTACAACACTTCATAAAGTCCTTAAACCTTGAATGGATGAAACTGATACATAGCATGCAGTGAATTTTCATTTATTATGAACATGTAATTCTGATTGACACAACAGGAAATGCAAGTCAAAGCAGAAGAGCTCAATCTTAGGGTACAAAAAAGCAAAGATGTGGCTGAAGGGCAGAAAAGCATGTATTTGCAAACAAAGAGCATGCCACAAAAATGTTTGTGCAAGTAGGCACACAAAATGGGGAAAAAGTGCTGCTATTAAAGCTACCTTCTTTTTTGACTGTTACGGATGTTCTTGCAACAGCATTGGGTCTCTCATCCCATTTGGAGTTCCATGAACCTGTTGTTTTGCAAAATGTTTGTTCATTTTGGGATGAAATTCCAGGTCCATTGAACCGAGGAATATGTGCTGGTTGTCAGCTGGTGAGTGTTCATTGTAATGATTTCCTGGCTGATTGGAGTTCATATTCCAGGGAATAGGTCTTTCTGTACCACAATTTCCTTTCTAACCGATAGGTTCCCTTTGATTTGTTTCTGTACTCCACTGAATGGGATTTTCTGTACCCTTTTGACCAACATTAACCGTATTAGTCCTTGAATGGGGCTCAGTATTAAAAGCCAAATGCCTTTCAGTTTTACTTGCTCCTGTAAAGCCAGTATTTGGCTTATGAGATGATTCTTTACTCCAGTCAAAAATGCTCTTTGGTGTCAAATCTGGTAGTCATGTATACACAGATGTTTCAGTGCCGGAAACCTCCACCTTCTCGATGACCTGCTGAAGTAGAATTAGTATGATAAGCAAATTTAGAATCATATTGAGGTCTTGCATTACCCCTAGTTTGTTGATGATATGATTCTGTGCTCCAGTAAGGTGAATGGCATAATGGGATCTGTTACTGTTCTACTGTACACATGTGAAGATGTTTCACTTGTTCTTCATGCTGTATAACCTGGACTAGTTGAATGATAAGGCTCTGTACTCCAATGCACTGGCCTTTCAATTCCTCTTATATTCACTGGATCTGAATTTATTTGTCGATGTGGTTCTATGTTCCAACTTGGAGGACATGTGCTTCCCTTTTGTTGTACATTTATCGAACTGACATAAGAGATGGAGTCTGTATTTACAGAATGAAATCCCTTGGTACTCCATTGACCTTTTGGATATATATTCTTGGTCTGATAACTTTCTGTGCTCCAATAAGATGGTTTGTTGCTCACCTGGTGTGTGTTGTGGTTTGCATATTTCCAAAGATTTCTATCTTTTCTTGGATCAGTAGGCTTTTCTGGTCTTTCCAATGTTGGCTTTGACTCACTTTGATAAACTTCAGTACTATAGTATACATTGCTCCTACTTGGTTCTACATAATGAGGATTTGTGTGTTACAAGGAATTTAAGTAGCTATGATAGGCCATCTGTTGGTGATGGAAACCAATATTTCAGCTGGGGGAAGCATAGTGCTGACCACACTATCTCCCCATATCGGCTGTAGATTGTCCACTACTGCTGTGTGCCTATTGGTGCGAAGCTGACCCTCAGGTTGGATACTCTAAGGACCATTAGGGCTGTTGTGCTATGAATTACAAAAATGTTTGTATTCAACCAAGAAAGAATAAAGAAAAGAAAGACAGAAAAATGAAACATAAGACAACTACAATTTGCAAACAATGTTATAAAATGTAATACCATGTTTTGTTCACTCTAGTCATGTGTAGTTGGAAAGCCGCTTTGAAACATTCGATACTATGACCAGTATTCAAATCATGGATCTTCAGCTAGCTATGCCCACGCATCCATGATATCTTGAGTAATTGGTACCACCTTGAAGCATTAATAGAGTACTTGAATCAAATGAAAAGGTTTAGTATGTAGTCTGTATTTCAAAATTCATGACTTTTTCACTTTTTTTTTATAAAAATCTTTTCTCGTGTGAAAAGTACTGCTTCATTTTCTAAGCATTTCAACAATTTTTCATCACTTTGATATTACGATTGTATGCACAAAAATGTGTAGCTATAGCCAAATTTTTCCAACTGCTTAAACACTATGTTCCGAAAATGTCCTTTAGCGCAAATATCCGAATTCCTTTTGGTTTTAAATGCACTCAATAAATTCATTAGATTGCTAGATGTCTCCCCGCATACCCATGAATGGCCAATGCTCCTGTCAGTCAATCTACAGCTGATGTTGAGGACAATAGATCTTTGAAACATAGTGTTATTGTAACAAGTGAAGTAGTGTCACTAAAACAATGTTAGTTTATGATTCAATTCAACTTCACCCTCCAGCCTCAAAAATTAAAGAATTTACATTAACTTACATTATTTAAAACATTGTTGGGCTACAATAATTAAAACTGGTGCTACATACAGATTTACCTTTTGACTTATGATACATACTAATTTATTATAAAATTTAAAAAAAGGAAGGGAGGGAGGGAGTGAGTGAGGGAGGGAGGGAGGAAGGAAGGAAGGAAGGAAGGAGGGAGGGATGAAGGAAGATTTTAATTTAATATTTTTTCTTTTTTTGAGTAAAAAGTATCTATACCATGAGGGATTTTGAGAAAGCTGCTTCCCTTTTTTAACAAAAACATTAATGAATTTATATTACTAGTTTGAAACTAAAAGCTTCATATTATTTTTCCGCTTAGTTTCTGGCTACATTCAGGCATTTGTCATAGCTAGAGACTGGATGTTAGGCAAAATGCCTATTACAGATATAATAAAAATGGCAAAAAAACTTCATATAATGATATTAGGGTTGAATACAGCAAAGAAGGAAGGAAGGGCGGGAGGGAGGGAGGTGGGAAAGATGGAGGGAGGACAGAAGGAAGGAGGGAGGGAGAGAAGGCAGGAGGGAGGGAGGAAGCATGGAAGGAAGGAGGGAGGGAAGGAAGGAGGCAGGGAGGAAGGAAGATTTTAATTTAATATTTTACTTTTTTTTTGAGTAAAAAGTATTTATACCATGAGGGATTTTGAGAAAGCTGCTTCCCTTTTTTAACAAAAACATTAATGAATTTATATTACTAGTTTGAAATTAAAAGCTTCATATTATTTTTCCGCTTAGTTTCTGGCTACATTCAGGCATTTGTCATAGCTGGAGACTGAATGTTAGACAAAATGCCTATACTTTATTATTACAGATATAATAAAAATGGCAAAATAACTTCATATAATGATATTAGGGTTGAATACAGCATAGATAATTTTGCTTATATTTACCTATTCTCACGTTTAATGCCTATTTAATTGATTTTTGAAAATTCACTTTGCGTTGCATTAAAAACAAAATGGAAATTATATGTTTGGCTGTGGACCAATATTTTCTGAATGTGTTATACCTTACTTTTATTCCGTATCATAAAAATTCCAAGTCATATTTTCCTTAGCTTTTGGTGACCCAAACTTATTCCTGGAAGGGTACTTTTCCCCATTTAATGACTTCTATTGAACACTAATGTGGATTGAAGGCTTGGAAAGTGGTATGAAGGGCAGTGTTAGGTGGTTTCTTGCTGAGATACACTGGGCAGTTGTGTAACTATGCCAAAGAACCAGCAGGATTAAAAACAAAACTAAATAGGTCTGTGAAAGAATTTGGTGAAGTATTTTCAACAGATGGATAAGTCTTGTTTGGCAAAGTGTGTGAAATGTTGGTAAACTGTGCTAAAAAGTGTCACATTTCTCAGCATGTGCAAACCTTGAAACATAAATCTTCCCTGTGCTGAATGACAAAAGCAGGTGAACGAAAAGCAACTCTGATCTCTTTGTATAAAAACTTCCAGTGCCACTCACACTTTTCCCTAGGTCTCTGCAAAGTGTTTATTGATGCTGGTATTCCTTTGTGGAAGATAGAAAATACAACTCTGAAGAATTTCTTGCAAAATTACACTAAAGAACAAATCCCAAGTGAAAGTAAATTACATAAGAACTACAGTAGAATCTCGTTAGTACGTTTTTGCAGGGACCTAAGGATTTGGACATCATAGGCGGGAAAACGTGTTAACGAAAATGCAAAATCTGCAATTTAAGAACATAGGTAATAAAAATCTAATAATTACTACGTCTCCATGGGCAATTTAAATCGATTTTGAGTACAATTTCATACTGAATACGATCCGCATTTCCATGTTAAATTCAATATGTTTAAATGGATTTGGATACCCAAAGCCTGAGAATAAATAATTCAAGCTTTTATTTTGGTCAACTTGGATTTTTTAGGTTATGAATGTTTTTGAGAAAATAAATTGCGAATTGTGGAAGCGGCAATAGTGGTTTTGCTGTGTGTTTTATTACACACGTGATAACAATTTCTGCTAAAAAAAGAAAAAATTATGAGCGTGCATCGTGTTACGAGTACAATAGATGATATTATCTTTGGTGTATACAAGACGATTTGAACACGGAGGTGTTTCCATGCAACAAATTTCGTTCCGTTCCTCTTCTGATCCTATTTTCCAAGAGAAAAGTTTTGTTTTGGTATTTTTCCCTTCTTTAAAAACAGTTTCAATCAATTTAGGTTTGCTAACAATCGTGTTTAAGGTTGACGGAGGAATGTTTAACTTCCGCACTATATCGACATGTTTTATATTTGGATTGTATTACATGAAGGATTTTCAGTTTTTCACTGTTGGTTATTTACCTACTACACTTTCTTTTTTTCATTGTAAATGAAAAGTTAAAATACAATCTACGGTTGTTTGGTCATCACTCAACATTAGAAACTATCGTTAGCGTTTACCGCGTTTACCACGCCAAGGTAAAGCAGTCTCTATCCCGCCCACAGAAATCGTGTCACACAAATATTTAAATGCATGTATGTGATTGGCTGCCGATATCCACCCCGTGACCAAGGATTGACCAAAGTAACATATGAGGACGTCAAACTATGAACGTGTTAAACACCTACATCCACTGTACCGATCAAGGATTGGCCAAAACAGCGAATGAGGACGTCAAACTTCAAACCTAGTAAGCGGGACTGGGAAAACGCACTAAGCAAACATTATTTATTATATTTGGTGATTTGGTACTGGGACTTTTATAATTCAACGTAATACATGGGAAAACGTGTTAATGAGGAACGTGCTAACAAGATTCCACTGTATATGGATGTTAGTAACAGTGATATAATTAATCATATTATGGAAGCAATCAGTGGGAAGAAAATACGGATATCGATTGATGAAAGTACAGATCTCTGTAGTCAGTTTATTGCAAATGTTATAATTGCTACAATCAACCCTCTAAAATACATCTCTTTGCATGTGAACAATTGGATAAAACAAAAAGTATAACTGTAGCTCAAGTGTTTACCTTTTCTCTGAATACATTATGACCACATGGAGTTAAACATGAAAACGTTCTTCTGCTTGCTTCTGATGTTGCAAAATATATGAAATAAAGCTGGCAAGGTTCTTAAAGTCCTGTTTCCCAACATGCTTCATGTTACGTGCCTCTTCACAGAATTTGTGAAGAAATTCAAAGTCTATACCCAGAAGTAGGTGCTTTGATTTCCAACACATAGGAAATATTTCTTAAATCTCTGACCAGGGTTCAGTTGCTCCTGAATAACCCTTACCTCTGCAACCAGTATTAACTAGGTGGGGTACATGACTGTCTGCAGTATTATACTATGCCAACAAGTTTATCAAGGTATGGGATATTGTCAATAATCTGCGTGAAGATGATGCATCATCTGTACGTATTGTGAAAAAGTTGTTGATGAAGAACTCTGTAAAAAATAACATGACTTTCATTGCTGCCAACTACTCTGCACTGACAGATACAATCAAATGTCTAGAAGGGAGAAACAAAACACTTGTGAATGCATTGGATATCATACATACTTGGTGCCAGGTGATGTAGGCCGAACTATTCGGGAAAAATGTGAGCAGGTACTTGCTGACAATCGGGACTTTAGCAAGTTAAAGACATTGGAATGATTCCCCGAGGTGAAAACAATGCTTCAACTTACATTGGCCCAAACACTGTAATGCTGTTCATATATGCTCCAGTAATGTCTGTAGATGAGGAGAGATAATTTTCTGCTCTGAGAAATGTGATGTCTGACAGAAGACATAATTTAAAAATGGAAAATTTGCAAAAAATATCTTCTTGTCTTGTGCAATCAATGACATTTTATTTTCTTAATGACTGCCAAGGACTATAATGTACTGATAGTATTTTGTGTTGCATTCAGAGTGTCAAGAAACAATCATATATTATTTGGATTTACCATATATACTCAGGTATGTTGATTTATTAAATGGAGCATGATTTAAAGATTTATTTCATTTGATAGCAAGTAGCATATGACTTATGTTCGTATTTCACACAAATTGCATCTGTAGGCCAATATTGTCATAAAATTTAAGTAATACTTTAAAGGATACTATACTGAATTTAAAAATAAGTGCCCATTTTCATAATCTTTAGTGGCTTTATATCTGCCTATTTGGAAAATTTTTAGTACCTAACATCCAGTCTCTAGTTATAGCACTCAATGAGGTTAGAAATTCTGGTGTCTTAGAAATTCAGCTGCTGGTGACACAGCCAAACTATGGCACTGGACTATAACCCTTCATCAAAGTGCAGAGATACAAGTCACTTCTTCATGTGCATGAAGAGATGTTAATTGCTAACCAAATCATAGCTGTATAGAGGGTGATCAACACTTCCTGAGTTGAATTGTTGTAGTTTGGCAAACATATTTAATAAAGTTATTAATAAATGTTTTTATTCAGAATAAAGTCACCACAAAATAAAAACAAACAAAATCAAAACATATTACTAGGATTTCTCCCTTGTACAATTTGTATAAGTTAGTGTGGAAATATGATGGAAAATCCAGAGTAATGACTTATATGTGATTTGATTCTTTCATATTGGCTATGGGAAAAGAGTTGAGGACATTATGGAATATTAAGCTATATATGGTTTCACTGTTTTTGTACTTTGTTTACTTTACGTGCAAAATGGGTTAGGAGCTTTTAGTAATTTTGGGTTACTATGTGTTGCATTAGATCATACTTAAGCAAGCATGTAAATTAAAAAAGAAAAAAGATCAATTAAATTTAAAAAAATTATAACAACGAAACCATCAGCTTAAAAACTCATGAGTTATGCTGGAAATATTAGACAGCAAAAATGTAATAGATAATAAAGCAAATTGTGCATTTTTTGACATTGATTCCTTTTCGAAATTATACTTGGAATTATACTTCTGAGGTGTAATTAATGTAGCTTACCTCATCTCATACAAATGTTGAGCCAACATTTTGCCTTCAGAATTGCTGTCCCCTATCTGTTGAGGCTGAAGGTACACCAATTTTGTATAGTTAACTCAGCACTCTGTTACCCAACATGGCAGTTAGCTGAATGCTAGGAATAACTCCCAGTTAGCTCTTAATCAAAGGTCCTAATATGCACATCTAGACCTACCTTCTAGTTAGCGGCTAACTGAAATGTTAACTGGAGATCATAATGCAAGCCCTTACTTAAGTGTACATGTGGTTAATGAGCTGTTAGTAAGCATGGGCAATAACATGAACATTTCTGATGTTAAAAAGCATCCCGTTATTAAACAGTGGTGAAAAGCAAATACAGTGGAATCTCATTAGCACGTTCCTCATTAACACGTTTTCCCGTGTATTGCATTGAATTATAAAAGTCCCAGCACAAAATGCATCAAATGCATTAATAACGTTTGTTTAGTACGTTGTCTCGCTCCCGCTTACTACGTTCGAAGTTTGACGCCCTCATTCGCTATTTTGGCCAATGCTTGGTCGGTATTAGTAATTTTTGAGCAGATAAAAGTAACGGTCCAGCGGGAGTAGATTTACTACATTCAAAGTTTGACGTTCTCATTTGCTACTTTGGTCAAACCAGGCGGGGTGGAACTGGCAGCCAATAGCATGCATGTACATATTTGTGGGACGCATTTTGTGTGTGTGTGTGTGTGTGTGTGTGTGTGTGTGTGTGCGGGAGGGGGGATGCTTTAGTGACGCTCTTTGGTGTTCTGTGGTGACGCTTTAGTTTAACAGTGGCTTGGTGTGGTTAGTTTATGCTGTTGAGTGTTGACGAAATGTAATACATAGTATTTTAACTTTTTGTTCGCAATGGAGAAAAAGAAAGTGTGGCAAATAACCAACAGTGAAAAACTGAAAATCCTTGAGGAAGTAGATCGCAATCCAAATATGAAACGTGTGGATATAGCGCGGAAGTTAAACATTCCTCCGTCAACCTTAAACACAATTGTTAGCAAACGTAAACTAATTGAAACTGCTTTTGAAGGAAAAAATGCTAAAAGAAAACGTAATCGCCCTGGCCAGTTTCCAGAATTGGAAGATGTTCTGCTAAAGTGGTTTACACAAGCTAGAACTTCAAATGTGCCAATAGACGGTACTGTGGTTTGAGTTCAGGCAACACATTTAGCACAGAAGATGGGACTGGATGATTTCAAAGTGTCCAATGGCTGGATTGAAAGGTTCAAGAATCGACATGGCTTAGTCTACAGATGTTTGCAAGGTGAGGCTGCTGCCATAGATAATGACGCTACACTGTGTGAAAACATAGAAATGTGGAAAAATACAACGCTCCCGTCAATTTTGAAAGACTATAGCCCTAACCATGTGTATAATGCAGATGAAACAGGACTATTTTTCCATCTTTTGCCAGACAAAACCCTGGATTTTAAGGGCACTAACTGCCATGGTGGGAAACTTAACAAGGAGAGGATTACAGTTTTGTTGTGCTGTAACAAAAGCGGAATGGAGAAACTGGTACCGCTGGTTATTGGAAAAGCACGCAATCCGCGATGTTTTAAGAATGTGCGATCTTTTCCATGTAAGTACACTTCCAATACAAAAGCCTGGATAACTTCTGCCATCTTTGAAAATTTCTTACAAGCATGGGACGCAAGACTGTGCATAAGAAGCAGGAAAATTGCACTGTTTATTGATCAGTGTGTCGCTCATCCACCAACTGTTTCAAACTTTAGAAACATAAAGATCATTTTCTTCCCAGCAAACTGCACGAGTAAGCTACAACCTTTAGATCAAGGCATAATTCGGTGCATGAAGCATGCATATCGTAAGAGGCTGGTACAGAGAAGGTTGGCTGCACTGAAATCGACGACAAGAAAAATCACTGTCTTAGATGCCATGCATTTTATTAGAACTGCTTGGGATTGTGTGATGCAAGATACCATTAAGAACTGCTTTAATAAAGCTGGTTTTTGCCGAGTTCTTGGTGATGCAATTACGCAGGAAGACGAGTTTTCCGAGAGTGAAGAATGGCGCCAAATAGCAGACGATGCCGGCGTGTCCTTCGAAACCTATGTAAACATTGACAATGAAATTCCAGTGTGTGAAACAGTGACAATAGATGAAATACTTGAAGAACAAGTGAAAGATGAGGCATCGGTGGGAGATGAAAGTGACGATGAACTAGATCCTGAGCCAGTACCTACAGTGTCGGAAGCAATGCAGGCAATGGACATAGTGAAGCGATATGTGTGCAGTTTCGAAGTTAATGATGATGTAATGACTTTACTAAACAAGATGGATAGTAAAATTTTGGCATTAAAACCAACAGAGCAATCAACTATCGATATGTATTTCAAACCAGTGTAAATAGTGTCTATATTTCACATCCGTTTTTGAGGTAAGATGTATTATTAGATTTTGTGACATAAATATGTTCTTAAGTTGCAGACTATGTATTTTTGTTAACATGTTTTCCCGTCTATGACGTCCAAATCCTTGGGTCCCCGCAAAAACGTACTAACAAGATTTTACTGTAGTGTTAAATGTGGCCAACTGTTGCTCTGGTAGGAGCAGAAGAAAAGTGATGTGGTACTTCACACAACTAATCACAAGTCTCTCAATACAAACAGATATTTAATGTTACACAGAACAGCCACCATATTAGTAATTCTGGGCAGAGAGTAATTACTTAGTCTCAATAACTATGTGACTGTAATGCATGAATTTACAATTCATTGTTACTCATCTTCTGCCTCTCTTCCATACCAGCTGATTAACTTGAATAACTCTTGAATTCTAAAATGAAAATTAGTCACTAGTAAATGCATGAAAGCTAGTTACACATGGAGTTATTTCACAGTTAATAATTATGCAAAATGTGACTGATGCAGAAAGAAAATGTTTCCATTCTATTGCAACAAATAAATAATTATGAAAACATGAGATAACATTTTTATCTGAAATAGCATTAAAATCCGATCTCTTACAGGGCAACAGAGACTTCGTCGTAAAAGGTAACTAAGAACAGAGTTATTAATAAGTTAATCACTAATTGTGACTGATAAATGAAAATAACAGCTTATCATGTCCATATTACATAGTCTAATAAAAGCATTCGCTAATTTAAAAAGGAAAGTACTTACGTCCTTGAGTTATCCATATCTTTGACTGAAAGTTGTTATCAGAGCACAGAGATGGGTCTGGGTATGTGCTGGTGCATAGACCTGTAAAGTAGAACATAAAAGATGTATAAAGCTAAAAACACTATACAAAATATTCATAATAAAATTCCAATCGTTAAACAAAACAGCTAAAATTAAGATTTTATTTATAATAAAATTAATATATACTCTTGATTCTTGTACCAGACTGGATCAAATATAATCCAACATTCATTTTAAAATATTTATTAGACAATTATTTTGCAACATAATACATCTCTCATTTTTCTGCATAATTTCCAGTTTTGTCTATGTACTTTTTTCAGGAATTGGAAGTTTCTTAATTCAAGTCTTGAAGAAAGAATGAGGACATGTCCATAGCCAGTTATGCACAAACTACTCCATTTGCTGTTCATTGTGGAAATGCTCCACTCCAAGCACCTCAAGCGACCCAAAGTGCAAGTCACATGTGACAGATCTGGGGTATAGGGAGTGTTGGAGGGAAGTCCAGTGCATTTCCACTTTTTGTTGTGTCTGAGCCATGGTGTGAGGCTGAACATTATCATGGAACACCACCATGTTTCGGAAGGGGTGATCTAGTCTTTTGAATCGACAGGCCACTCACAAATTCCACATAACCTCACGGTAATAAGATGTATTGACAGTTCCGCACTCATGTAAGAAATCAATAAGCAAGACACCTCTGTAGTCCCAAAAGACTGTTGCCAGGACTTTGCCAGCTGACAAAACAGTCTTTGGCTTTATCAAACACCCCTCGCCTTTTCGTTGCCACTCTTTGATTTAGGGATGTATTGCTGCATAGGCACAGATATGCCTCTCCTGCTTCATAGCGTGCCAACAACTGTTGAGAAATTTTCGAGTGCGCAGCCTTTTATTGTTCACTCAACAGCCTTGGGAACCAATAAGCAGCAGCAATGTTGGGGTGCTGAAGCTCACGTTTGATAATGGATAGAACATTTCTGTAAATAATCCCTGCTTGTGATGAATTTGCAACACTGCTTGCTAATGATCACCTTCAACGCAGTTCCTAATAGGTGTAATCCTGTGTGGAGTGATACTGGTCCTGGGCCAGCATTCAGGGCTTCTATTTTGCACAGGATCTTGTACTTTGCAAAACGGTTTGCACCAAAATTTCACGTTTTCGACAACATTGATTCCACATATTGTCTACATAGTCTGAACCAAATTTCATTAAGCCCAACATCTTCCTTCTTTTGTGAGAAAACAAATGACAATACCTTGTGTAGCAGAACAATGAACAGCCTTTTCTCATCCTGAAGGTAGTTAAATAAGTAGCCTTGGCCTTGAAGCAGCTTAATGTTGGGGGGCCCTACTTCCCAATTTATCACTAGGAAAATCCCACCTCTCCCCTAGATGTTCACTGGTCACCAAGAGGACAGATTGCTTTATATTATATCCACCCTCATATTAAAAGAAGTGCTTTACAGACGCCTTATAATGGATTATACAAATGAAAATATTACCTTAAGGCTGAGCTTTTATACTGTCCCTTTTGTCTTATCTGTGATCTTATAGTCACATTTGTCTTAGCTAATTGGGACTGCTGTGTTTTTGGCTAAAAATTTTTGGGATTTGGCAGCAATTAAAATTACACAAAACATATAAAAGCATAAAACCCAACTCATACTAGTATATCAAAATAGTTTCTTGCTTGAAAAAATCTGTGATATCCTACTGTTTTTGTGAATGGCTAAGGTTTTTTTCTAACTGCTACAGAAATTACAGGTGTACAGTTGTTGAATAACAAAAACAACAACAACAACAATACTAATAATAACACAAAATAATAATGTGAGATAAATGGAAGCTGGAAGAAAAGAATGAAAGCGATGTAGATAAACTGGTAAAATGTTGAATAGAAGACATATAAAGGCAGGAGATATGGGGAAATTTAAAAAACAAGAAATCATTACAATTTTATAACCAAATAAAAAGAAACTGGGAACAAGAACCATATAAAGATTACTGTAACAGACAAGAAAGAGAAGGGATAGCTTGGATGAGAACAGGTACAATATTTCTAAAAGGGATAAGAGCTAGTGATAAAGGAATATGTGAAATACGCAGTAAGAAATAAATTATAGCACATTACATGACAGAATGCAAGGAGTTGGCCTTGTGGAGAAAAAACGGGAAAAAGTAGAGGGGAAAATTGTAGCTATAAAAATGTTAACAGGGAAAGAAGAAAGGAAGATTAAAGTATAGGTGAGTTTTTAAAGAAAGCAAAAGAAAAATGGGCAATGAAAGTAAAGAGTACAAGATTAGATGACAGAGGGAAGGAGAGGGATAATTAAGATAAAGGGAAAGGGACAACAAGAGGTACCAGGTGAACGGCCTGGGTGCCATGCAAGCCGAGGTAGCAACAAGGTCAATCAATAATTTGTACATAGTTTAGGTAAGATAAATGAAAAATTTTAAAGGTTATGTAAAGGAAGTTGTACAAATAAATTCATTCATTCACAAAGCATACAAAAACACAAAACCCAATTCACACTATATCAAAACATTTTCTTGCTTGAAAAAATCTGAGATATCCTACTGTTTTTGTGAATGGCTAAGGTTTTTTTGCAACTCCTTATGGAATTAGAGGTGTACAGTTTTCAATCTACTCCTCTTTAACGATGATGATGATGATGATGATAATAATAATAATAATAACAATAATAATAATAATAATCATCACAACAACAACCACAAGACTTAAAGAACAATTATGACTTGCAAAATTAAAATATTTGCAAATATCTCACACTACTTTATAAACGTTGTTCAACATAATGGCTGAAGTATTCCCAATGAAAATTTTCCCAATAGTTCCAAAGTGGTGATGCTTTATTAATTCATTAGCACTTTGGTGCATACAATTATGGAAAACAACTTAAATTGAACAGTAATAAGCATTAGGATGTTGTATTGTAAGGCCACTCACAAATAATGCTTAGCCTGTTTCCCACAGCAGGACTCAAGGGAACGAGAGACAGGTTTCCCAAATTCGTCTCTTCAACTTCATTTCTGCCATCAGATTGCATAAAGGAAGTTCACACTGTTCAACATATCAACAGCTAACATTCAACAATTAACAAAATGATGTAGATTGAGTCACACTTTTTTACACTCAATTTCACTAATTAAAGTTACATAAAACAGGAAACGTTTTCGAGGGCATTCGTCCTCATCGTCAGCGACTGGGTGATTAAGGGTCGCTTTCTCCTGTGTCCTCTTCTTCCTCATCCTGTGAATTCTGAACCTGTTGCCATCTGGTGTTGGGGGCACAAAGTTTAAACACATTGCTTACAGGCGGGATTTCAAAATTAATGACATTTTGCTGTTTTTGACGATGTGTATTTTTTCCCAGATGTTCAATTCTATTGGTGTGGTGAGGGGTTTTAACAACTTTATACTTTGGCCAATGTTGTGGTTTTCAGTCCAAAAATGGTGTGATACAGCGGATTTCTCTATTTGTTTTAGTTTTATGTTTCTTTGGTGTTCCTTAAGTCTGGTTTCCAAGTTTCTTTTAGTTTTTCCTATGTAGTATTTCTCACATTCCTCACAACTGATCTGGTAAATTCCGGATTTTAGTGTGTTTGGGATGGTATTTTTGAGAGGTGTGTTTAGTAAGTTCTTCAAGCTGAATTTGTTCTGTGGAGCTAGTCTAATGTTAAATTTGTTGAAGATTCGTTCAAATTTTCTAAAGGCCCAAGGGTGGTATGTGAAAATATTGTATTTCCAATTTGTGTTTGAGAGAGGCATTAGAGTGGTGGAATGTGAAATTGCCTTGAGTTTTTTCTTCATGTATATCATGTTGCTTATGAGATCTGAGTTGAATCCATTAATTATTGCTATTTTTTCTATATATTGTTGTTCTTTTAAAAATTCTTCTTTACTCAAGGGGACACTATGCAACCGGTGGATTAAACTTCTAAAAACGGCTAGTTGCTGCAAAGTTGGGTTGCAACCATTTTTCTTTATGTACTTGTCCACATGTGTGGGTTTTCTATGTATACCAAATTTAAAGCTATTTTGATCTCTGGTTATAATAAGGTCCAGGAAGGGTAAGGTGTTGTTCTCTTCAATTTCGATTGTGAATTTAATGCTGTTGTCCTGAAGGTTCAACAGTTTCAAAGCGTCTTCTGTTAGTTTCTGTGGTATGATGGAAAAAATATCATCAACATATCTCCGCCAAAATTTATATATGTGGGGGAAAGCTTTCACTATGTGGACTTCAAGGTGGCTCATATACAGTTCTGCCAGAATGGGGGACAGTGGGCTTCCCATTGCTAGTCCTTTTGATTGTTTGTAGAATTTATGAGTAAATGTGAAGAAGTTATGTCTAGTGCATAATTCTGTAAGGTTAATGATGTCATCTATTTCTATGGAGTCTATTGTAGTCTGATCTAACCATTTTCTAAGTAGTGTAGGGATTTTTTCTATGGGAATACTGGTGAAAAGTGCTTTGACATCAAACGATACCATTATGTGGTTTTTTGGGATGTTGTAGGTCTGCAGGTGGTTTATTAATTCCGAGGAGTTTTCAATTCCCAGGTTTTCAAACTTTTTGTAGGTTTTCAGTTTGTTTACTAACCACTTAGCAATGTGGTAAGTAGGTGAGTTAATGCCATTGATAATGGGTCTCATACTATTGTCATCTTTGTGTACTTTTGGTAAGCAGTATAATCTTGGTAAAGTGGAGTTAGCAGACTTAAGAAAGTATTTTTCAGATGCTGTAAGGGTGTTGTTAAAAGAGAGAGCCTTATTTACAACATTCATGCATCTAGTTAAAGGGTTCTTGGAGATTTCTTCATAGTCCGGGCTATTTAGCATCTGGTTTACTCTATGGTTATAGTCATCCAGTTCCAGGATTACAAGAGAGTTGCCTTTATCTGCTTTCAGGTAAATGACTGGCTTTTTGCTTAGACTCCTAATTATTTTATTGTAGTTATTGTTTTGTATTGTGTGAAGTTGTTTTATTATGTCTAGGCATTCATTCTTAACTTTGATTCTGTCTTCCGTTTTGAGGTTATGTGTGGCTATTTCTATGTGGCTGGCACATAACTAGGCTAAAAACTGACGCTGAATTTAAGCATCTTGCACAGTGCTCAACTCATTACAATGAGCACCAGGAGGTGTGGGGTTGACTCTGGCTAAGATGACAGTACCCAAGATGCAATTTTGTTAAATCACCTCCTCATGATGGGAGGCGTGCAAAGAGGTAGATGATAGGAAAATTTCAACATCCTGAAGCTTGTTCCCTTGAATACCAGCCCATTCATGAAGCCAGTGCAACAGAACACAATTACACAACACAATGTTAAAATCATCACAAAGAACACAAGAACTAAAACATCTGGGAGATGGAATTGCAGGTTAGAAAGCTTTAACAACAGCCTCATTCCCTGGCAGGCTGATATGTCCAAGAACACACACACAAAGGACATATTGATGCTAGCATCAGCAAGTGAGTGAAGGCAATCCTGGATGAGCTGTATAAGAGGATGGTAAGTGTATAGTGACTGAATGCTGTGGAGTGCACTCAAGCAATCACTACAAATTACACATTGCTCAAGGTCTTGCAATCGGGTATATAAAAGAGCTGGAGAATATTAAGTAGCTCAGCTGCAAAAATTGAACACTGCTGTAAAAGGTGCAATCTAAAAATCCGTCACAGAGTAGAAGCACAACCTACTCCCCTTCACTTTTTGAGCCTCAGTGAAAACAAATTGGCAGTTGCCAAACTGCTCTTTAAATGCTATAAATGCTGAACGAATAACTGAACTGGGAGTTCTAGATTCCAGAGCAAATGTCAGTTCCAGATGGAAGTGGGTCTCAATGAGGAGTCATGATGGAAAATGTGTTTCCCCTCTGGTAAAGTGATATAGAACAGCAGAAAGAGCAAACAAAAATGAACTGCAGGGGGAGTAAAGTCAGGAAGCTTGTTATCTACTGACGGTCCAATGAATAATTAAAATCATAAATTTTAAGACAGATGTCCAGGCAGGTTAGAAAGACTGCATGTATAGCTATGCAGAAGAACATTGTGTCAATAAGGTAACAGAGGTTTAGCAGCTTCTACACACAGACTGATAACTGGACTAGTGGGAAAGGCCAATACTCAGCCTGATATCATGATGATGAATTGAATTTATACAACTTAAAATGGAAGGTGGCACCAAAGAATACACAATGCACCTGTAATCAAGTTTCATCAGACCAATGAGTAATACAGTCTTAAAACAATGGTCCAGTAATGAAAGATTAAGAGACTGTTCACTCCTCCCTTTTAAGTAGAATATATGAGACCAGCTGAACTTACTGTCAAAAATCAATTTTAAAAACTTTGTCTTATATGCAAAAGGAAGATGTTCTAGCCCAAGATGTAGAGAAGGCTTACGGAATGCCTTCCGTCAACAGAAGCTCATGCAGATGGTTTTCTTGGCAAATTTAAAGCTATTTTCTATACTTCAAGTACAGAAGCAGTATCAAGACACTACTGGGGTTGGTGTTCCAGGAGATAAGTCCAGTGGGAAGAACATTAAATTACAAAACCATCCACAAACAATGAAGATGAAACATCAGGTGGAACACATTCCACAAAAGGGTTGCTGCCAACACCAAAACATGTGACACAGAGTAACAAGCCCTGTGGTACTCTGTTGATAAAACAGAGTCTCTCATACCCTAAATTCCCTATCCCTCCTGAACACTTGAAAAAAGAGGGGAAGATGGCCGTGAATGCTCCACTTATGGAGAGTGCAAAGAGTACCTGAACTCCAGGAACTGTCACACTTTGAGGTCAGGTAAGACTGCAAAACATCTGCGTCCATGATTTATGTGGATTGGAAGCTAAGTGGCTGATTGTAGAACTGTAGTGATGAAAACCACACTTGACATTCCGACAGCAGTTTTTGAGACTCCAGGCCACCATGTCAACTGCATGTTAGCCATATGCTCCATCACCTTGCAAATGTAACTGGTGAGGGAGATAGAGGGGTAACTGGATGGTAGATGACAACTGTTCTCAGGTTTCAGTAATGGGATGATGGTGGCATCAAGCCAAGCTGTAGGAAACTTAGTTCACCATACAGTTGAAGACCTGCAACAGAAAGGGTTTGCCTGTGGAAGAGAGTGCTGCAGCATTAGCACCATCTAGATCAGAAGCTGAGTGCCTAGGATGAGGATAGCATCTGCTTCAGCTCCTGTATGGTGAAAAATGCATTCTATCTCTTGCCATTAAAAGATGATTCATGTGATTCATCTCATCTCAACAAGAACATTCCTTTGATGCATGTAGGACCAGCTATGTTATCCAGACCAGATTGAATGGTGAATAGGTTGATCTTCTGAAAAGCCTGAGACATTTCCATTATGTTAATCACAAGGTAATGTGTGGACAACATTACATTTCATAATGCACCTAGCCATAAAAGATAGGCTAATAATTTTATACCCCAGTGCACCCCACCAATCACAAGGGGTTATCCCGTAAGGATGACAGGGCTACACTCCCACTGACCCTGCAGATCAGTTAAAGACATCCCGTCCTGCCCGTCTCATTTTAAAGCTTGATGAATGTAGCTAATTAACCAATTGCATCATATTTAAATGCCTACTCAGCTAACCAGGAAATCAAACTTACATCCCCTACCAGTGAAGGTGGTAACAGCTTAATGCTTAAAAAATCATTTAAAATCAACCAATAAGAGTTTTTGCTGAAAATTTACATGCACAATATTAAAAGCATAAACTCTCCTAGTACTGCTGTTGTGTGTGATAGACCTCAAAACAATCTTCTAAATGAATAGCAACATCCTCAAAACCATCTTGTAAATGAATAGCAACATCATATTTTTTACTTACAATTGGGTTTCAAGGCATTTGCTCCAATACAATTAAATATGCGATTTTCGCACTTGAGACATCAAAATAACAATACAGCCCTAATTTCATCTACCGTAGTGTTAGACCATTTTTCATCGTCTTTCAAAATTTTTCTGTCAGATTGTTCAACTGCCTTGTTGTATAAGAACTAGCTTCGCAACACATTTTGTTAAACAATGGTTTCGTGTATTCCAAAAAAAATTGAAAGCGCAGATAGCCTCCATGATGCATGTTTGATCAGTAAGTCTTTACAAAAACCACTATTTGCAGTAAAAGGGTAGAGAAGAGGGTTATTGTCAGTTTTAGCCCAATTTCAATCACACTGTTTTTTGTGTCATAATACAGACATGTTTCTAAGGGCCTGGCATGTCATCATTGGTTTCATAATTATTTTCCTTGCTGCTTTCTGCACTAGATTCATTATCAAAGTAACTAGAACTTTCTTTAGTCTGTGTTTCATATTCAGAAAACTCACCACTTTCACTATCACTCTCTAATACACTTTGTATCAGTTTTCTCAAACCCTCTTTGTCATCCACATGGATTCTTTCTGCAGCCATGATGGCTACTACTGACACCGTACAGGAAAAGAAAATTATTTTTCCTTGGTTGAAACACAGTTGGTGAGGTCATACTGCAAGAATTACCCCTTCGGATTTTGCTTAATCTGGAGATGCATCCTTAAAAAGAAAAAAAATCTGTGAATTGCTAACTTAAATTATAGTATTGCACTAAGACAAACTTAAGGAAATTGTCCAGTTTATTTTTGCACAGAATGTGCAATAGGCATTTCTTGGGAATACCAGGAATACAGTAGTGACAATGGTACATTAGGCTGCCCTCCTTCCCACACCCTTGCTGTACCTGTGATAGGCCTTGCAACTCTTGTCAGAAGGGTTAGTTTAACACTTGCCCTTCTCGGTCATTAAGCTAAACAAACAAATCGAGTGCATAATGTTGTTTAGTAAACCTACAATATCATCAAGGAAACATAAGCATAAATCACTTATAATACACGAAAAACTGAAAATTATCGAAAGGCTTGAAAATGGTGCCACTGTTGCATGTGTATGTGCAGAATATGGAATTGCAAAACAAACAGTTCCAGACATAAAAAAGAAAAAGGGTGAACTCTTATCATTTTTGATTACATGTGATGTACATGAGGAAAATTGTCAGGTCAAACAAATGCGGCAGCCGGCTGAACAAAAGTTAGAAGACATGACATACAAGTGGGCCGAACAATTTCGTACAAGCGGAATTGTAGTGAGAGGTGTTGAAATTCAAGCTGCTGCTGAACATCCTGCAAAACAACTTGGTATCAATGGATTTTTGGCTAGTTCAGGCTGGTTATACAGATTCCACAAGCGTCATGACATAGTAAACCAAAAAATGTGTGAAGAGAGCTTAAGTGCTGATACGTCAACTGTTCACCCATTTTAAATAAAAAACTAAAATCTATCATTCAAGAAGAAATGTTAGATTTGTCTCAAGTGTATAATGCTGATGAGACAGATCTATTTTGGCGTGCCTTGCCTGAGAACACGCAAGCCTCCAAATCCTTAAAAAATACACCTGGACGAAAAATTTGCAAAGAATGCATTTCTGCGTTATTATGTGCTAATGTAGATGGAAGCCATATATTAAAGCCAGTTGTCGTAGGCAAAAGTAAACAACCAAGGGCTATTTAGAATGTAATGTCCACATTGCCTGTGCATTACTAAAATTAAAAAAATGAGTGGTTTACGGCAGACATCACCCATGATTGGTTTCACAACCATGCTGTACCTGCAATAAGAAGGCACCAAGAAAATAAAAACCAAAATGATATGAAAACCATAATCCTATTAGATAATGCACCTGCTCATCCAGATGCAAAGAAACTGTGTAGTGCCGATGGTAAGATCAAATATGTGTTCTTGCCACCTAACACAACTTCCCTGATACAGCTGATGGACCAAGGCGTAATCTACACTGCAAAGCAGTTGTACAGAAAGAAATTCTTGTCTGAAGTTTTCAAAGTTGAGGAGCCTCTGGACGGTGAAGATTAAACGGGCGGAAAAAACACTCCAGAATATAAAACTGTATGATTTCAGATCCAATGATTTTCAATTTAGCAAGTGCAGTAAACAGTATTTTGAACTCTACGTTGACTAATGCGTGGAAGAAACTTTTGTTTGATAACAGTGTTGAATTACACACCAATGCAATTGAATTAAATGACTTTCACCAAACACTGGTTGCGGGTGGCAAGAAAGCTGTCACAATAGACCAGATTGAAGACTGGCTTGACGGAGATGAAGATTTTTCAGACTATCACATCATGACTGACGAAGAAGTTGTGGAAAGTGTAAGCAATGCAAGGGACACTAGTAGCGAATCTGAGGCTGAGGATGTGGATTTCGGAAAGTCGAAAGTGAAATTAAGTGAGGTTAAACAGCATCTGAATTGTGTAATAGACTTTGTCGAGAAAACTGACAATAAACAGACTTTCGCATACTACCATCATATGAGGAGTCTTTGTGATCTCATTGTGAAAGAGATGTGTGATAGACCACAAAAGGAAATTGATAGTTTCTTCAAACCAAACAAACAAAGAATGTGTAATTAAAATCAAGTGGGCCTATTGTATCTTAAGTTCTAATAAAAGTATACAGTACTCCAATTTCATTCACAATTTTTCTCTGTGGTGTTTATTTCACTTAATCCGGACCTTTGATAATCTGAACAACATTGAGCCCGAATTGGTCTGGACTAACAAGGTATTACTGTAGTTCCTAATTTAAAAGTGATTCACCTCCCTAAGCATGCTCAACATACATTGAGAGAGAGAGAGAGGGAGGGAGGGAGAGAGGGAGGGATAGAGAGAGGGAGAGAGAGATAATAAAGGAAATTGTTAAGAATTTAATAGAAATTGCAATTTTTAGCATGAATAGCTTTTGAAATACATAAGTTTACACTTTAGGCCAGTATGCAATTTTTAGATAGCTTTACAGCTAGTAATATTAGCACAAAAACTTTTCCCATATATGGGAAACTCCATTATGATAAGAGAGTATCTTCAGCAAGGTTTAATTATTCTTGTAACAAAATAAGTTATACAAATTCTGCTTACCATTGAGTGTGTGCAAATACTGGAAACCTTTCATTAGGATCACGGTCTGAATCAAGACAGCAAACTGTGTATGTTTTGAAGGAAGAATGGTCCATGTAGGTGAGCGTGTTTCCATCAACAAAAATGTGCCGCCAGTAACCATGTGCCCAGCATGGAAACCTAAGAAATTTACATAAAAATGTATGTAAAAAATTATAAAAACTGCATTTTTTATTGATTCATTGTGGATTGTTTGTTTTTAACATTTAATTATTATATTTCCTTTTAAGAATACAGTTTAGGAAAGTCATGTGTGCCAATTCATGGAAAGGAAACCTTCAGGCCCAGCTTTGGGAAACCTCCCCAGCATTTTCAGCAATGAGGACTGGAAAAAACCTAAAAACCTGTCAGGGAGAACAGTCCTGGTGGGATTTGAATCACAGACCTCCCATTCATGATCACATGCCTTAACAATTTAGGCTACCCATGCCAGTTATAACTTTATGACTACAATCATAGATTAGCATGAAAAGAACAAGATTACAGTGAAACCCCTATTTTACACTTATATGGGGAGCACTTAAAACCGGTGTAAAATCAAGGAAAAATAATGTAATTGCATACAGAAAATTCTTAGGTGAATGCAACAACAAAAATGATGAATATCACTTTTAATAACCAGTGCTTTCCAATCATGAACTAACATATATATTAATGTCCTGAAATTTCAATTAATGCATTTATGAACAAACCATCTTACACACTCATTTTCAGTTGATTTAATAAAATATATATATATATTTATTTATATTTAAAAAACATTGAATTTCTATATGCTAAAAGCTAAGCTTTATGAATATATGTACTTTTATGTACAACATACATTCCTTGTACATACAGGAGGGAACAAACTGACCTTATGCTACAGTTAGAGTGCATACATTAGATGTGCAATAGTCTGTTCTAATGTTACAATGTTCACTGTGTTCATCCTCACTTATTAATCCATCCCAGCAAAGAGGTTTGTTTTGTGTTCTTTTCCTTTTAGTCTGTAAGGTTTATTTACCAGTTTTTGGCATATAGTAAACATTTCATTACTAACACTGAACTGTTGGAAATATGCTCTTGTATTTTGCAAACCTTGTAGAGCATCTATGAATTTAATATTCTCTACATTTATCTTACAGCACATATCTTTGTCAACTTTGTCTTCTTCTTCCATGACTGAAGTTTATAATTAAGCACTTCTTCAATGCTTTGCACTTCACGAACATTCACTTGATCATCACAAGCAACATAATTATCAAATTCCACACCAGTAGGTTGTATGGATTCCCATTCAAAAAGAAACCACAAAACGGTATAACACGGAAACACTACAGTGCAAGTACCAGATGGTAAACAACACATCGTGTAAACAAACCCTTGCTGCTGTGAGCGTGGCGTAGTAGTGAATATGCACGAAGACGGCCAACTGAACACCATTAAGCACAATTGTGATGGCAACCAGCGTGCGCTTACGGAAACGAAAATTCATACGGAAATAGAATCGTGCAGTCAGCTGCTGATGGTGGCGCTATCAACTGTATTGTGACATTGCCATATCTTGCATATAATTGAGGTGTTAAGTACCACAGGGCACAAATATTCCCATGCAAGATTGAGATAAACATAACATTGGAGAGCATAAAATTGGAGAAATTTTTATATTTCTTAAGTGGACATTAATTTCAGACTTTAAATTAACGGTGTAGAATGCAGGAAAATGTAAATTTTGGAATGTCTAAAATAAGAGTTTCAGTGTAATTGGACTTTAGTGGTGCATAACATTGTCTGCCGATCCAAATGTGGCAATGCATTCTTAGTAGCAGTTCTTTAGGATCCACCCAACCACCATGTGCTGTTTTGCTATCAATCTACTGTCCATTCCAAAGCAGAGTGCCTTTCACTGAAAACAAACTCTTTGTATTATCCGCGCAGAAAGTAGTTCGCAATCCCCGCCCATAATGGCTGCTTGTTCCCCTCCCACTGCTTGTTGAACACTATTTAATCTACAAAAAGGTGCCCTGCGTGAGAATCATAGTTCAAAATGCAACCTGAGGTAACAATCGATTTTATAAGTATGCGGCAATGAACATTTTAGTTACGTTAATCACAATCCTCAGGCAAAAGTGCAACACCCAAATCCAAATCCTCCGAAAATGACTCAGCTGCCATATCAGAATCGGAACTACTCTCCAAAATAATGACAAGCTTATCCACAATTCCACAGCACTGTCGCACTTAAAACAAGTTCTCACATTTTATCCTCTTCTATGTTGTATTATGTCTGTTTATATTCCCTGCTTTCGTTACACTTCTCACTGAAACGCCTGTAAAATCCGATATTAGTTTCGTAATATGCAATAATGCAAGTGTCGGGTATTTTTGTAATAGTGAGTTGAATATATCAAGATTTGTTTGTTTTTAGCCACTTTTTAACGTTTCCCGCTTGTGTGTTTGAACAGTTTATTCGCACTACACGTACCTTCCTCTGCCATGTGAGCTCAAATACCAACTGACTAAATCACAAGATTTGACCTGAGCTGAGCATATGTGTGTTAGTGTATTATGAATGACTGCTCGCTTATCATATATCCTGTGTTACGCTAAGTGTTTATTCGGTACTCAGATAGCACCTCTGGGAATTCATTACTGCATTTCTTGTATATGTAAGAGAGTGACAGTCAACATACGGTTGGTATTAACTAGCAAGATGCCCTCGGCGTTAGCGCAATAGCAGGCGAAAATCATATTTTGTAATCTCTTAACAGCTAGTATATATCTATTACCTTTAATGATGAGTTCTTATGATAACCACAATTAAATGTGCAGTTCTATACCTTTCCTGCTCTAATATTTCATAATACAATACATGTATTAAGGAACTATTTACGTTGGTGTAAGAATATATTCTTGAGTTCGTGACAAGCCGAAGCACGTGCTTCTGTTTACATCAGAGGGAACTCTGGTTTGGAATGGAGTATAGTCAAACATTTGTGTCATGAATATATAGATTTACAAATGAATTAGTAAGTATTACATTCATTTACATTGTATTCTTGTGAAAATGCATCACTCAAGACATTCCACAATACTCGTTTCTTCAATTCAAAACTCTTGTAGTACAAATGGCAACAAAGCAGCCAGTAACACTGGTTTCACATCACTTCTGTTTTGGTCATTTTAAAGCCTGAAAATAAGTATAATTTCTCTGATGACACAACATTCTAGTACTGAAAACATGTAATATTTAATTCTGTTTACACATATTCTGTGGCAGAAGTGTGACAAGGAGATGGCCTGAGATCATCAACTCCATTGCTGCAGCTGGCCAGAAAGGAAAATTTCTGAATCTTTGGAGCAACTTCATAACCTTCTAGAGCTAGAAGAGGTAGCTATCTATGTAACAATGGTACGCGATAGAGGAAGAAACTTATGTAATGCTAGCATTTTTAGTTTAAACCCAACAGCAAGTGAGATGTTGTAATGTAGGACGGCTGCTTCGATACAAGGCATAGATTAGCCATGCAGATATGTCAGTAAAGTAGGCATTTGTACAAGTATTTAACCATTTGCTTTAGTTTGAGACCTGAAAAAATTATGAAAAGTGGAACAAGTTGCTATGAGTAGACCCTGACAAAGACAAATTTATGGAGCATCTTGGAATTTTATTTGGACACAGTAGTGTCAGGAGTGGAATTTGGGTACAAGTTTAAGGAGATATTGAAGTATCTATTGATGAAAATCAACTTAGAATTTAAGGGAAGAGGAATCAGGAAATGAAATGGGTCAGGAATGAAATACAATTTTCAGAGAGTGAAATTTCATTTGGAACTAACATAGGTTCAATGAAATCTATAGTGATGAAATGCATGAGTAAAATTAACAGGAGGATTAACAATCTGATTCAAAGTATTCCAAAAGAATTGAGAGAAAAAGATGTGATAAGGCTGGTCCACAATAACCAGGAATAGAAACCAGAATAGGGACAACAAGGTTAAAATACATATAACATAGTGTGAGCATTCACAATTATCAGAAAGATTACCGAAGCCCAGGCATGGTCAAGTTTCAAATTTTCCATTCCCATTACCAGGAACAGCTTTAGTTGTGCTACAATTTAAGTATGTTGTAAGCATTTATTTGTAATTGTATACTTATTGCAGATAAGTAAATTCAAAGAACTCGAAGTAAGCAAACATAATTTCTGTGGATGACAACAATTTATTGATGTCCCCTGCCCTAATTGTTTCAGGAGGAAGTGCCTATAGCTTGCATTTAGGAGGTCTCGGGTTCAAATTACATACACTGGCCAATCTGCTTGGGATTTTTTTATGGCTTTTCTCAAGTAAATATGGAACTGGATACTTCAGTGCCACAACCCAAAGTTTCCCACTCCTATGAAATTAATTACAATAAAATATACGGCACATATAGCTGACTATGCAGTCTTTTGAGCAGGTTATTCCAGTAGATAGTACAAAAAGGAGACTACAGAACTCAGGTGATTTGTCTGGCATAGACTGACATTATGCAGCTGTAAAGTTTAAAAATGTGCCTAAAGCATTCTCTAGGGGAGAAAAAAATCATGGTGTAAGGCATTCTTTTTTTATTTATACTGATACATCAAAGAACCTACTACAATTACATACTTAAAATTTTATCCCTCTATTGCCAGAACTATTTTGCTACTTATGCTGCTCTTCCTCAAATTTCCAAACCGGCTTTTATATCCCTTTCACCAGCATAACAACCAAAGCGACTCGAATAGCCATGATCATTAGTTCAATACAAAATGGACTGGCCATCCATTCAAAGCCAAACATTGGGAGTCTGAGTCCCTGCAACTGCAGTCAAATGTGTCTGTGGTAAAAGAAGGGGAGGGCCCAAGTAAAATAACCGGTGTACTGGAACGCTTGGATGTTAGGGGGGTTACATTTGACTGCAGTAACATGGATTTTTCTTCTTTTTATTAAAAAAAAGTACAGTTTTATTGAAAAAAATGAATATTTTACAATATAAAAAAGCTATCAATAACTTAATTTTATTGCTGAAGGTTAGTAAAATATGAAATCAAAAGAAAAAGCCCAATAAAAAACCTATTGTAATGAATACGGTACACCAGGTTATACAGAGTTAACATAATCACATGAAATACAATATGACAGTGGCTCATAATACTATCAGAAAACCATAACAGTATGTCTTTTGTAAACAGGTTGTCTGGTAATCTCTGTGGTTATATATATATATATATATATATATATAATGACGAGTTAAAATGTTGGCTGCCTTGATATATACAGCATCAGCCATCTTTGTTTTTTGGTCATCTGAATAAAGCTGTGTTGTCTATAATTCCCTCCCCTGCACAAAAGAGAGAGATAAGTATTGCTGTGTAACCTACAGTTACTGATCTCCACATGTGATGGCCATCCTTGGGCAGGCATTACACTAAGACTCAGAGTTTCAAACCCTCAAGTTGCACCTCTGAAGTTGGAATTGCAGGTAGAATCACTGGAGAAGGTCATCAGTACCTGTCCTGTCCTGTTCCTGCTTCTTCGCGGTATAGCTGCAGAAAAATAAAATAAGTTATGAACATTTGGAGCATTTTCTACTTATGCAGAATAGGAGGACTGTCCACCTGTAAACTATGAATATAAAGATCCAGAATTCCTTTAGGGAGGGGATAACATATTTTGAAAGATAACTTACCAATGGGCAAAATGCAGTCGGTAATAAGAGCATTTTCATTTCTAAATTTCCAAACATCATATGAGTGAACCACAAATTATCTTTGGAAGCAAAGATTAATTTAAATTTTAAGAAAACTAATGATTTATAAAATAAAGATACCTTTTAAACATAATCTTATGTTTAAGTAGTTTACTAAGTTTTAATGTAAGTTATTGATACTAATTGTTTGAGAGCTTAATTCTTATCCAGAAGTTGCTTAATAATAAATGTCAAGCATATCTGAATCCGTCTATCAGTTTTTTTTTTTTTTTTGAGTTAGTGGAACATCTCTTGGCATATAGTCTACCATTATGATGAATTCACTCATTGACGGTGAACAAATAGATGTTATCCGGTATAAGTAAATAAAATAGAAATAAAAAGCAACACCATTTGCATATAATCTCTACAATTAAGAGAGGGGGACTATAGCCCCTCTTAACCCCAGCATGGCCACAACTAAATAATTTGCAATGCCATATTTGGCAACATAGCCCACTGAAGTATGTGCCACACTGCCTGCCAAACTAAAGTAAACAATACTGCTCTTGCCCAGAGGAAGAGGGAGTGTGTATATGTTATACCGATATCTAATCATAAATGACTGAAAAATGTCTATGCCAAAAGTACATTGTAAAGCAAAGTATATGCTCAAGTGAGACACTAATAAACACTTTAAATGGGGAAAAAAACATGTATTGGAAAGGTGGAATCACACTGAAAAATTCAATGCCATAGCTTGGATTTGAATCACGGATCTTCGCCTTTCTGTGCTGTTGCCCTAACCAAATGAGCTATCATGGCAACATGCCGGCACAGCATGAAATTTCCCAAATGATTCACATTTTTTCTGGTAAACAACAAGGCATTCTCAAATTGATTTTCAAATAACACACCGCAATGGCAACATACAATGTTATAAGTACTTTTTAAGTCCCAACCTTCATGTTAACCATTATTAGGTCAATCAATGAAAATCAGTCTGATTCTACTTTTCCAATGTTAGCCTACATATGCATGTGTGGAAGAACAATTAATTATATTCTCATCTGCGCACATAGAACTGTGGTGAAAATCTTAAACACGATATTTTGCAAATCATGCTTCATCTACCACTAATATGTTATTATGCCCATGAAAGAATTTGGGAATTATCCAAACTATTATTCACTTTCAGATTTCACTCTCTCAGCAGCAGAATACATTTTTCTATGTTTAAAAATGTTTGGGTGGTGTTTGCAGACCTATCTTCTAGTGTAGCTTTCACATTCCCTGTTTCTGCATTCAGCACCAAGAGATCACCCAGAGAACCTTCTGATAAGACAATTTAAATTCAAACAATTTTACTTGCATCTCATTTCTGCAAGATAATTTCTGAGTATTATTGATATGTGTAAGGCTTCAAATCTGAAATGCTTATGCTAAACTCTGACCCAGTTTCAACTCTGTGCAAAATATAACCACTATAAAACCTGGGGTCTAAAGCCTAACATGTACCGCTGGTTCTATGAGGTTGTGGTTAAACCACAAATCACTTGTGGAGTATTGGCATGGTGGCCAAAGACTCTATAAACTAAAACAAAAGAAAAACTAAATAGACTCCAGAGGTTCACTAGTTTAGGTGTACAAAGCTTTTAAAAGCACACCCTCTTTTATTTTGGTAACTTTACAAGGTCTTACTCTGCTGGAACTATGTATCCAAGCTGAAGCTACACCAGCAGCATACAGAATCATCCAGGTAGGAATGTGGAGAGAGAATTACTGTAAAACAGGCCACCCCTCCATCCTCAACAAAATGGAAGATTGTGTATTATTAATGACATCTGATTTCATGTCAGGCGTAATTTCACTTTTCCAACCCTTCAAAGTAAGTATTGCTGATAGAAAAATTGAAGAAAAATCTCATCTAAGGCATAAGAGCCATTTGGTAATATATACTGATGGTTCATCCATAAATGGGAAAACTGGCACAAGTATTTATTGCGATCAACGGGCAAATGCTGTAGTATAAGTCTAGGAAGATTCCCTTCTGTTTTTCAGACAGAGATACTTGCTATACTTGAAAGTGCATGCCTATACTGGGAAAAGAGAATTGTAGGAAAATATATCCTTATAAACTCTGACAGCCAGGCTGCATTATAAGCCCTCACTTCCCATCACTTTAAATCCCAATTTGGTGGGAATGTTATCAACATTTATCAAACCTTTCCACCCACAATACAGTAGAATTGTGATGTGTACCAGACACACAGGTATAATGGGAAATGAAAAGGTTCACTCCTTAGCAAAGTAGGGAGCATCTCTCCCTTATAGGACCAGAACCCGCCTTGGAATAAGCAAGCTATACGTGAAAAACACTGGATTTCGAAAGCAATCCAAAAGAAATGGAAAACCATACCCAACCATGCCATCTATGTCTACAAGCTACTGAAATGGCAAAACACATTCTATTAGAATGCGAAGCCACAGAACGGACAACATACCAAGTTATTGGAGCTACTGCAAAATTGGAAACAGGCCCTAATTTTGGGAGACAAATACTACAAATATCAATGTAGATATTGATCCCTAAATTACAAACCAGGACTATATGGAAACACTGACTGCAACTGACTCTGCCAGAGCTGTTCAAACAGAAAATTGAATACACTTTAAATAAACCAATGGTTTGGAAACCATTTATTTATTCACTCACATGGTATACTACAGTATAAAGTTGCAATGTATAAAATTTACCTTTTCCCATTTAAAAATATTAATTTTTATATGGGAACCTACAATTAAGGTCAATTTAAACTGAGCCTAAACTGACCATCACAATGTCCTCCAAATAAAACGTCACTAATGGAATTTACTTTTCCCCATAATATCAAGGAACCTTTATGAAAGACATTTCTCTCTACAACACTTAGTTTTGGAAATACTGTGCAGTCTCAACTTAAATGATTCACCCTATATAAGACCTAATATATATATATATATATTATTCTATCAATAGGCTATGTTCAGAGTAAGAACTGGAGGGGCAAATTTGGATACAGACAATGTTAATGATTAGGAGCTAATGAGCTGTCAACTGCCAGGGTCTTCTCACATGATGGCAGAGGCAGATCCAGAGAGGGACTAAGGGGGATTTCAAGCCGCCCCCAACAAGTCACATTTAAATTTATATAGTTGTTTTTGTTTAATGAAATTACACCAAAAGATTTTATTTCTGCCTTAAATACATGTCATCAAAGTGTTCATAGCAATAGCTGGAGCACTGGCAACAATAGTTTGCATATCGGCATGTGTCGTTTACCATATGAGTCCAGTGCTTCAAAACACTGGATCATATCAGCATTGTATGTGTGCCTGAATTTTGTCTACCAAGAAGTCTTTAACATTCCAGTATACGTGTAACTACTTATATGAAGCTGTCACACTTAAGTGCCATTGTTTTCACCTGGGATCAAACTCATAGCCTGAGGCACAGAAAGCCAATGCTCAACCAACTGTGTCACTCTCGGCAACCTTAGGTTTTATGATACAACACTTGAAGACTTGTTTAAGACTAAATCCCACTGCAGAGGTGTATATTTCTTTTTACAAATGTTGATGTCATGTAACTATCAGGTAAATAATATAAAATGCACTGAGTATTGAGGAAACACCACCAGCAAGAAAGAAATCTCAACATTCTCAATGAAAATGCCTTGAGTTCAACATACCTTGCTTACTTCCACTCCCTCTGCGATATGGAATATTCTTTTGGGATAATTCTGTACGCAGCAAGAAAGTGTCTGTGCTACAAAAAGAGCTGTGTGAATCCATTGTGGTGTTGAGCCTTGTCATTGCTGTAGGGCAGAGTTGGCAAAAAAAGGACTCACGAGTGATTTTGACTTGTAGGCGCCATTCCCTCTTTGCCACAGTCCATTTGTTTTTTCACATGCTGCTGAGTGATGCAGTGCATGTTACATATTTGGTGACACATAGAAGGAAGGCATTTTCACCACCCTTGCTGTTGGACATTGTTTAAAACTTTAAAATTCTCACCTGTGCTGGAGAGAATATATATTCAGCTTGCAAATAATTATAGCTTTACAAGAAACCTTCTGTGCACGACCATAATACTAGGCAAACAGGTGATCTGCACAGGCCAGTAAATACTTTCAAACTATTCCAAAATGGATATTACTATTCCACAATAAAAATTTTAATCAATGTTATTTGAAATTGTTTGGCAACCCTAAGAGGCATAAAGTGTTCAAAAAGTGATTCCTTATCCGGGTAGCACAACACTTATAACATGTCTGGCATCACATAGCAGTAGACAAGAACGTTTTTTCATTTTAGAAAAACAAGGTATTTGCACATTATTTTGCAACTACCCATACTTTGCAATGCAATCCAAATGTGAAAAAACCCTTGTTTGGGTTCATAAAATGGTTTATTGCTGTGTAACTAACTGCAACTCAAAGCAGGAGAAAGAATATGGCTTGTCATTTCAGATTTTTCCAGAAGACAATGAAATCAGACAGAAATGGTGCATAGTAAACCGTGTACTAACAACAGCAAATCTTATATTTTCTTCCAATCAATGAAGGAATGATTAGTTCAGCTCTTCAGGCAAATCTGCTCTTTTTGTATCTCTGTTAAAAATGCTTATAAAAGCGAAAGGAAAGCGAATAAATTACCTTAGGAGTGAGTTTAGAAGTGGATGTGATCTCTTCAATATCTTGTGCCCACCTGTTTTAGGTGTTTTACTTTTATAGGCAAATCGCATTATAAACAAAACAAACGTAGCCATGTTTTCGCTAAACCACTTGCGAAGTGGGAACTGCCAACCTAAATGAAAATGTGAAATCCCCATAAAATGCGATGTGCTGTTGTTACTACTTCTTCTTCATTTGTTTTCGCTGAAAAAATGCAATGCATTCATAGTAAGAAAGACTATCCACCAAAATTGTAATTTTTGTATTCTTTTTGTGAAAGTTTGTTACATTAATATGTTATTTCCATTAATTAAAGAAGTTCCCTTACTGTAACAGTGGTAGATAGTTAACACAAGCTTACATAAAGAAAAGCCTAACCTAAAGCTAACCTTCCATAATTCAGAAACGTAAGCTTATATAAATAAAATACTAACCTAAACCTAACCTTCCGTGAATTCAGAAATGTAAACCTATATAAAAAAAAAACTAAACCTAACCTAACCTCTCGTGAACCAGAAACCTAAGCTTAGGAACACACGCTTGCTTCGCTCGCGTGCTTTGATGTAACCACTGGTAACAAATTAAAACAAAGTTATATATATGTATATATAAGTAAATCAGAAACTAAGCTTATATACAAAAAACTAACCTAAATCTAACCTTCTGTGAATTCAGAGAAGTAAGCTTATATAAACCAAAACTAAACCTAACCTTCCTTGAATTCTTAAACCTAAGGTTATATAAGATCCCTCGGCTATGCCCTGTGGTCGTTTCCGCAGTTGCGGCGCTTAGGCGGCATTAATTATCCATATGTTGGCAGCATAAGCGTATGACATACAGACATCTGTTGAGCCAGTGTATGACATAGAGTGACATCTGTTGAACATAGAACATTTTCATAGTTGTGGAGGATACAGAAAGAGCAGAATGTCGATAACTTTCATATTCCATTATTAATCCCTCAGTTGTTTACAACCTCAAGCATGAAGGCATACAAGATACCTTAACCTCCAAATGTCACAAAGATGGGTCCATTATGTATCATACCACGAGAAGTTTTGAAGGTATTTTGTCTTAACACAGTAAGCAATCCTAGACCAACACAAATATACTGGTGATTTCTTTCTCTCTTAAATAATATAGCTACAATTCGTAACTAATAACTTCTTTGACGGTTACACATACATAAAACGATGATAGCGGGCAGTGTTTAAGACTTCATCGTAATTCGAATTCCTATGATAGCACAGGGGTGATGGTGGTATTGGCTAAGTGGAAACTGAGGGCACTAACCACAGAACAGCAAACTATTAGAAGTGCAACTCTCGTGTTAAACGTTGGAAACACGAGGGCGATGGCAGCGTGAGTAGTGATCTGGGATGGAACTAAACTATGAAAAATCGTGCTCTCGGATGATGACGTCACTCGTAGCTACTAAAGCTGTATTTTTCATACCTGCCTAGCTGTCTGCTCAGCTGATCATATGTTCCAATATTGTATCACTACTGATGACGTACAAAGTTAATTACGTGAGCTTCAATAATCGTGATTGCACTTGGAGTTATTCATATTTCTTTTTAAAGGAGTCTATTAAAGCTCACATAAAATAACTTGTCACTGTCATCTGTAGCAATACAATATTAGAACACAATTATGATCAGTTGAACACTCACAGCTAGGCTAGTATGAAAAACACAACTGTTTATTCCTGTGTAACTTATTAAATTATCCAATAGTCGGCACATACATTGCTTTTTATATAATATTATTGGGGTTAATAGTGGTTGCTGAATGTTTCTATGTCATAATACATAATGGTCACATTTAAATTTTTGAGAGTGAATGAGATCCAGCACCTTGCAATAATTTCTTCTGCATGCTTCATAGTAAAATCTTTTGCACTTAAACTGCCTCCATGGTTTGTTTGAACTTCCAACCAACAGTAGGATGTGGAATTTGACAGGAAAATTGGAAGAATAACACAGGTTTGACACTTGTTATTTTATTCTACTCTAGATAGCGCAATACAATTTGACATGAATAACTTAATTCCATTTCCTACAAAGAAACTTCTGCACACATTATATGCAATAGTGTAGCTATTGTTTGTCATTCACTAAATTGCTATTAGCAGTGCAATAAATGTCATTAGCAAGTTTCACCACACCATTTAACACTATTAATGTCATTGTCACTCTCTGTGCTCTGACTTGAAGCACCATCACTGGACACAAATAGCCACAACTTAACTCCAACTTTCCATTGTGTATATCCTAGAATTAAATAGAACACACATGTTTAAACTACCCTTAAAAGTAGGTTTCTGAAAAGAGAAATTACTTACATTAAGGAAAAATTTGTGGTTACAAACACCTTGTGATTATATTACACACTATCCACTGTAAACCAGAGTTCTCTCTGATGTAAACAAAGCATATGCTTCCTCTTGTCTTCAAACTAAGCACTACGCTTATGCCAATGTAAATAGTTCCTTAAACGTATTGTGTCATGAAACATTGGAGTAGGAAAGGTATAGAACTACACATTTTATTGTGATTATCGTAAGAACTCATTGTTAAAGGTTATGGATATATGGTAATTGTTAAGAGATTACAAAATATGATTTTCTTAATTCTACCTGCTATTGCATTAACAATCAAAGAGTATCTTTTTGTTAATTACCAACTGTATGGATGGCTGCTATTCTCTTGCCTATATGAGAAATGCAGCAATGAATTCGCAGCGGTGCTATCTGAGTACCAAAAAAACTCTTTGCATAACACAGGAAATATGATAAGCAAACAGTCATTCATAAAACGCTCGCACTCATATGCTCAGCTCAGGTCAAATCTTCGATTTTATCAGTTAGTGTTTGAGTTGCCATGACAAAGGAAGAAGTGCATAGTGTGAATAAGCTGTTTTAACACAAAACTGGGAAACCGTTAATATATGCAAAGGATCCATGGATCTTTTCATTTAAGGTTCAATGAATCACATCTTTTGAAGGATCCTTCGAACTGTTATTTATAGTGAAATTTTAAACACTTTTCATTAAAAAAATTACTAAGCTTCTGTGAATTCAGAAAACTAAGCTTATATATATAAATAAACAAACCTAATGCTAACCTTCCATAAATTCAGAAACCTAAGCTTATATAAAAAAAACCTAACCTCCCATAGTAACTTGGATGCAATGTGCTGTATATGAAAAGCTTTTAAAATACTCAGTGTGTTAAAATGTTCACTATAAATAACAGATCAAAGGATCATTCAGAAGATCCAATTCATTGAAAAGATTCATAGAACCTTCACTGAAAAGAGCCATGGGTTGTTTGCATATACACCATAGTGGATGAGTATATACAATCAGACAAAAAATTCAATGCCATGCCTGGGATTCAAACCAGCAATCTTTAACTTGCCATACCACTGCTCTGCCATCTAAGACTTTCTCTACTCACAGTAAGCTATTTTCATAAGCATTCTACAAATGATTCATCATATATCGTGATCAACTTCATGTTTATCATGTGTTAACTTAAAAGGCTTCAATACATTTAAAAAATATTAAATGCCCATTACTTCAAAACCTTTGATTTTTGCACAAAAACAACACGATCATTTAAATGCCTATACATTTCTTATAATATCCTGCAACTTAATTACTAATGCACAATGTATCTTTAAGGGAAGGATTTTGTATCATCAAAATTGCTACAAAGTTTAAATGGTAGAAAACAGACACGAAAGATTGAAACCACTTTGGAATTTCAAAGCCTCAGAACACATACTGAAGCTGCTAATTTCACTCAAAACAAACACTTCAGTTATTCTTGGAAACAAATGCTTTTGAGCATCTGTAATAACAGATTACAAGGACATTAATTGTCAAAAAAGCTACCAGAATTTCTATTTTCATACACCATGCCCAGTTCAAAAAAGGACATAGTGGCAGTTAGATAAAAATGCCCAAAAGAGGGTGAATTACTGAAATATATGTGAATGATATCAAATATCTTTCTTCCTTCTGTATTAGAAAATTTCATTTGGGCACTGTCTTAAAAGAATTATAGTATCATTGGCAGCTATCCTTGACAGTTAGTGTGTCAGTCCATCAATAATCCTACATTTTTTAATTATACAAGAGTATCACTCGCATGATCTGCATCTATGTGTTTGAATATTAGCACAGTAACATGCTAATTAATTTGCATTAAAGGTTGATTTTACCTTACCTACTTTTGGCTGTGATCTCCACTCATCAATTATGAAGTGCAAACACGAAAATTAATCGTATATTCCACTGTCTGGATGACTCACAATATCTGAAAATTAAATCAGGACAATATAAAATTCAGCAACACTAAGAAGCTCTTAAAAACTTAACCTTTCATTCAGCACTCTCATGCTGGAAACTTAATAACATACCTTCAGATTCTATGTCACCATTCGGGACTCGAACCACAACACTGGAAGGAATGTAAATCGTAGGCGTATCCCCTCTGTCTGGACGGCTCAATGTATCTGAAAATTAATTCGTTATATAAAAATGTTGCAACATACAGTAACCTATCAGTTTTCTACCTCATTCTACGAATATCACTGAAGTTAATAGAAAATACCAATATTACAACAAATATACATTCAATCAGAAATAACGTAAATGTATGATTACCGTCTCGGCTTTGTTCCTGGTGAAAAAACTTCTGACGAAAACTTCCAGCTATAAAAATCCAACATGGTCCCTTTCTTCGTGCCTGCAATTTAGTTCGTTACGAACGTCGAAACTTGAAACAGCCAATCAGAAAATTCGCCTTTCCCGCAAAAGTACAACTAGTGACACACCGTGTCCATGTGGGGAGTTAGTGCCCTCGGTTCAGGACCGTCTGGATAACGGACCTGACACTGACATTCAAAATGGCGGTCTATGTGGTGGGAATTTGGGAAATGCCTTAATCAGTTCTTGTCTACAAGTTATGACTTCTCCACAGTAAAATACAATTAATGCGGTGCAGTGACATGTCGTTTGTGTAGATATATGCTGCTGTGCACAAAAACGCTGTATTTAAAGTAAACTAAATGCATTTTAACATTAAATGAAATATGTAACCTCAAACAACATTCATGCATTCTACAGTTTTGCATTCTATAACTTAAGAGCATTTCTAAACTACATCTACTTATTTAAATTACAAGGACATACTTTTATAAACTGCAAACACTGTAATACTTGAATGAAACAGAACTGTTGATATTGAGGTTGACACTGATTAAATTCACTCAAAATTACGTGTCAATATTTACACTGTTTATCACATTATACACAATATTATATGCACTGGATGGCACGGAATGGTGTTGTTTACAGTAATTAGCTATTAAATTTAGAAGCTCTAGGGTTACTTTTGCTTTCACTGAACGCTTTTCATTTATAAGTTTGCAATAATTATTCAAAACTATACCACTTAGCGACTTATAGCACCCTTTACTAGTTTTTGCAGAGTCCACTCCGATAGACTGAAATATAACAAATAAGTAGTCTTAAACCAGCACCGCAAGTGAAATATATGAAATACATAACGTTAAACAGCATTGCAAAACAACATTCATGCAGTCTACAGTATTGCATACAACGTAACAGCATAAATACGATGGCTGAATTAAAACAAACTGTCAGAAATGCACCATTCTGCAGTTTAACCACTTTCTAGGAACAGTTATAAAAGAACCACCGTAACGGAATTTATCCCTTCTTATAACTAAGTCGGAAACAACGATGTATGCATACAGGCGAATCCTTCGAATGCGTAAAGTGTTTACGATTTATGTATATTAACTGTTTTCTTTTAAATCTTTATATTTTGGAAATATGAATGGCCATACTCCGGGATAAGAGAATAACTGGGACTCACTATACACATACACACTCAAATACTCATAATTGTTTTATTGTATCTCACAAATATACATAATTTAACATATTTTATAACTCAAATTAACAATGTATATAGCATATTTTAAAATATTTATCACAATTATTTGCACCTCTATTCATTATAACCAAAGTTCGATTTACATCCGGAAACATAATGGCGTTTTAATGTTTTAGGTTAAGTATATTTACAACTATAACGCCCAAACTGTAACAATTTCTTTATTTCACCACAGTAACCGTGACACAAACTATATTCTCAAGTAGATAAATTAAAAAATGTATAATTATATTTTACATTTAATGTAGCCATAATCTGCATGTAATATATTAGTAAACATAGTAACACTTGGAAAGCACACGGCACTAAAAACGCATGACTGGGATTATTTCCGTTTCCCAAATTGCTCAAATAAAGGTTTTCAAACACTATTGCTTCGCTAATGTGATTACAAACTGCCGCAGTTACTAAAATACTATAAATCACAGGCATCGGAAACACAGCACAGCAGTTAGCGAGTGTAAACACCTCAGGGAACACCACCAGCTACCGCCGCCATTTTTCTCAATCTCGAACTCAGTGTCAGGCACAGAACAGCAAACTATTAGAAGTGCAACTCTCGTGTTAAACGTTGGAAACACGAGGGCGATCGCAGCGTGAGTAGTGATCTGGGGTTGAACTAAACTATGAAAAATCGTGCTCTCGGATGATGACGTCACTCGTAGCTACTACAGCTGTATTTTTCATACCTGCCTAGCTGTCTGCTCAGCTGATCATATGTTCCAATATTGTATCGCTACTGACGACGTACAAAGTTAATTACGTGAGCTTCAATAATCATGATTGCACTTGGAGTTATTCATATTTCTTTTTAAAGGAGTCGATTAAAGCTCACATAAAATAACTTGTCACTGTCATCTGTAGCAATACAATATTAGAACACAATTATGATCAGTTGAACACTCACAGCTAGGCTAGTATGAAAAACACAACTGTTTATTCCTGTGTAACTTATTAAATTATCCAATAGTCGGCACATACATTGCTTTTTATATAATATTATTGGGGTTAATAGTGGTTGCTGAATGTTTCTATGTCATAATACATAATGGTCACATTTAAATTTTTGAGAGTGAATGAGATCCAGCACCTTGCAATAATTTCTTCTGCATGCTTCATAGTAAAATCTTTTGCACTTAAACTGCCTCCATGGTTTGTTTGAACTTCCAACCAACAGTAGGATGTGGAATTTGACAGGAAAATTGGAAGAATAACACAGGTTTGACACTTGTTATTTTATTCTACTCTAGATAGCGCAATACAATTTGACATGAATAACTTAATTCCATTTCCTACAAAGAAACTTCTGCACACATTATATGCAATAGTGTAGCTATTGTTTGTCATTCACTAAATTGCTATTAGCAGTGCAATAAATGTCATTAGCAAGTTTCACCACACCATTTAACACTATTAATGTCATTGTCACTCTCTGTGCTCTGACTTGAAGCACCATCACTGGACACAAATAGCCACAACTTAACTCCAACTTTCCATTGTGTATATCCTAGAATTAAATAGAACACACATGTTTAAACTACCCTTAAAAGTAGGTTTCTGAAAAGAGAAATTACTTACATTAAGGAAAAATTTGTGGTTACAAACACCTTGTGATTATATTACACACTATCCACTGTAAACCAGAGTTCTCTCTGATGTAAACAAAGCATATGCTTCCTCTTGTCTTCAAACTAAGCACTACGCTTATGCCAATGTAAATAATTCCTTAAACGTATTGTGTCATGAAACATTGGAGTAGGAAAGGTATAGAACTACACATTTTATTGTGATTATCGTAAGAACTCATTGTGAAAGGTTATGGATATATAGTAACTGTTAAGAGATTACAAAATATGATTTTCTTAATTCTACCTGCTATTGCATTAACAATCAAAGAGTATCTTTTTGTTAATTATCAACTGTATGGATGACTGCTATTCTCTTGCCTATATGAGAAATACAGCAATGAATTCTCAGCATTGCTATCTGAGTACCAAATAAACTCTTTGCATAACATAGGAAATATGATAAGCAAAGTCATTCATAATACGCTAGCACTCATATGCTCAGCTCAAGTCAAATCTTCGACTTTATCAGTTAGTGTTTGAGTTGCCATGACAAAGGAAGAAGTGCATAGTGTGAATAAGCTGTTTTAACACAAAACTGGGAAACCGTTAAAAAGTGGCAAAAAAGTTTGGTTGATAAAGTGCTAAATGAGAAGGAAACAACACTTTTTATTGTAAAACCACCACCACTTTGTGTTACTTGAACAAAATAAAATTCAGTATATGCAAAGGATCCATGGATCTTTTCATTGAAGGTTCAATGAATCAGATCTTTTGAAGGATCCTTCGAACTGTTATTTATAGTGAAATTTTAAATACTTTTCATTAAAAAAAATTACTAACCTTCTGTGAATTCAGAAAACTAAGCTTATATATGTAAATAAACAAACCTAATGCTAACCTTCCATAAATCCAGAAACCTAAGCTTATATAAAAAAAACCTAACCTCCCATAGTAACTTGGATGCAATGTGCTGTATATGAAAAGCTTTTAAAATACTCAGTGTGTTAAAATGTTCACTATAAATAACAGATCAAAGGATCATTCAGAAGATCCAATTCATTGAAGAGATTCATGAAACCTTCACTGAAAAGAGCCATGGGTTGTTTGCATATACACAATAGTGGATGAGTATATACAATCAGACAAAAAATTCAATGCCATGCCTGGGATTCAAACCAGCAATCTTTAACTTGCCATACCACTGCTCTGCCATCTAAGACTTTCTCTACTCACAGTAAGCTATTTTCATAAGTATTCTACAAATGATTCATCATATATCGTGATCAACTTCATGTTTATCATGTGTGTTAACTTAAAAGGCTTCAATACATTTAAAAAATATTAAATGCCCATTACTTCAAAACCTTTGATTTTTGCACAAAAACAACACGATCATTTAAATGCCTATACATTTCTTATAATATCCTGCAACTTAATTACTACTGCACAATGTATCTTTAAGGGAAGAATTTTGTATCATCAAAATTGCTACAAAGTTTAAATGGTAGAAAACAGACACGAAAGATTGGAACCACTTTGGAATTTCAAAGCCTCAGAACACATACTGAAGCCGCTAATTTCACTCAAAACAAACACTTCAGTTATTCTTGGAAACAAATGCTTTTGAGCATCTGTAATAACAGATTACAAGGACATTAATTGTCAAAAAAGCTATCAGAATTTCTATTTTCATACACCATGCCCAGTTCAAAAAAGGACACAGTGGCAGTTAGATAAAAATGCCCAAAAGAGGGTGAATTACTAAAATATATGTGAATGATATCAAATATCTTTCTTCCTTCTGTATTAGAAAATTTCATTTGGGCACTGTCTTAAAAGAATTATAGTATCATTGGCATGCTATCCTTGACAGTTAGTGTGTCAGTCCAACAATAATCCTACATTTTTTAATTATACAAGAGTATCACTCGCATGATCTGCATCTATGTGTTTGAATATTAGCACAGTAACATGCTAATTAATTTGCATTAAAGGTTGATTTTACCTTACCTACTTTTGGCTGTGATCTCCACCCATCAATTATGAAGTGCAAACACGAAAATTAATCGTATATTCCACTGTCTGGATGACTCACAATATCTGAAAATTAAATCAGGACAATATAAAATTCAGCAACACTAAGAAGCTCTTAAAAACTTAACCTTTCATCTAGCACTCTCATGCTGGAAACTTAATAACATACCTTCAGATTCTATGTCACCATTCGGGACTCGAACCACAACACTGGAAGGAATGTAAATCGTAGGCATATCCCCTCTGTTTGGACGGCTCAATGTATCTGAAAATTAATTCGTTATATAAAAATGTTGCAACATACAGTAACCTATCAGTTTTCTACCTCATTCTACGAATATCACTGAAGTTAATAGAAAATACCAATATTACAACAAATATACATTCAATCAGAAATAACGTAAATGTATGATTACCGTCTCGGCTTTGTTCCTGGTGAAAAAACTTCTGACGAAAACTTCCAGCTATAAAAATCCAACATGGTCCCTTTCTTCGTGCCTGCCAAGGTAACTTGAGCTGCAATTTAGTTCGTTACGAACGTCGAAACTTGAAACAGCCAATCAGAAAATTCGCCTTTCCCGCAAAAGTACAACTAGTGACACACCGTGTCCATGTGGGGAGTTAGTGCCACACCCCGATGGTGGTATTGGCTAAGTGGAACCGAGCAGGACCCTCTAGAAACACGGACCCTGTGCACGGACCTGACACCTATGATAGAGTGATCTTTGTGGCAGTATATGCAAACGTTCAGGAATGAAATGCCATCTAGTGAGCAATGTTTTAGAGCAAACAGATACCATTGATCGCTGCTGCTATCTGTCTTAACAGCGTTGTACTCCTTCCATTCTGCACCTAGCAACCAATACTGCCAGTCTGAGACATTTTGAACTTTATAGTAGGTTTTTGTGGTAGTAAATATGGCAAATACAAAATTATTATGATTGAACAAAGCGCTGATTTATTGACGAAGTATATAAAACAGACAGGAGGAAAAATTCTGAAATCACAGAAATTGGCATTACAATTAGAATAGGACCTAAATTTCAGAGAATACCCAGATAAAGAGATACAATAGGTCAAATAAGAGGCAAAAATTAAAAATATCTTAGAATATCTTCAATGCACTTTAACCACCGTAAAAAAACACACAAAGTATAATTGCATATCTTTCAGTGAAATTCAAATTAAGTTTTTTCAAAGTTCTAAAATGCTTAGCAGATGTGGCTGGCTATTTTATAGCCGCTTGTTGAAAATTCATATGATTCCACACATTTAAAAGAATTCAAATATGGCAATTATGTGGCAAAAAGGCAAGAAATTTGCTATAAAGGTCGGTTTCAACCATAAACAAAGAAATATGGTACAAACACATAAAACAGGCCGTTATAGGCACAAACTAAGCCTTTAAGACTTTTGGTGGAAGGACCGAGCGAGGTGGCGCTGCAGTAATGTGTGCGAATCGCATTCCAGAGGCCCGAATTCTATTCCAGGTGACCGCGCACTCTGACCCATGAGTTTTTCGTGATTTCCCCAGATCGGTAGGTAAATGTTGGGGTGGTTCCTCTTCTACCATGACTTTCCTCCATCACATTTCTTGTACCCATCATCTCCATTTTCATCTGTTTCAGGGTTGTAGGATCAGGCAACGGTGTACGACAGGGAGGTGGGTGTGCGCCTTTTAGAGGTTTCTTCCCAGGCATTGTTACGGAATTGCTCAGTTAGGTCTTGTCTCTGAGTGCGCCCCACCAGGGTTCTGGAGGCTTATGGATGGGCCTGGGTGGTGGCAAATGCGTTCCATTTGGAAACGTTAGGGACCCGGTCTAAGCAGGCCCATCATCCGGAATTGGTCACCCTTCAAGTCTCTCCCCTATCCCTCCCTACCTCTCCCTCTCAGGGGCCATGGTAGAAGCAAAAGGACTGTTGCGGCCTACTTGCAGTGCTCTGCCCCTGTTGCAGCAGACCGCCGTACCCTCACCTTTACCTTCTTCAGTGCAAGGGAATGGGTTTATAAATTAAAAGCCTAGGTTGCTGAATAAAGGCATAAAATAAGCAATTGCCCCCCAGGGAAAAGGGTCATGAACATGAGACATATACTCCGATCATCTCTTGCAATATTTGTGCAGTTTAAAATAGACCATCTAGGCCATGGGGGACTAACACCAAAAGTATATGCAATGTTAGACGACTCAGCAGTACGTGAAAAACAAATGGGCCAGAGACGGAGTGTTGCTGCAAATCCAAATGTCTCACATAGTCCCATTTTTGCCAACTCTGGTGCAAGCCAAAAGGAATTTAACTAGTATACCCCAAGTTTGGAGTAGGGAGACTATAACTAAGATCTCCTGGCCTTGGACCAGGTAAAAAATCTTGACAGAACATTTAAACCCTCTGGTGAACTTCAGTGAAGTCCAAAGGACCTAAGGTTAGGGTTGGATTGGATTGGATGGACTAAGGAAGGGACTCGGCACTGATCCACAAAGGGATACTGTACCTATGCCCCACAAGGGGACGTCCCTTGTACTTCAGTTCATTAACATTCTCCTGTACTTTCATTAAAGAACCAAAACAAGTCCATAATATATATATATATATTCAGGAAGCAGCCATGAATTTTTGTTATAACTATTCAAAGAATTAACATTCAGACACCTAGTATGGAAACCCTTTGAAAATTTAATTGATTTTAATCTGTGAGAATGGGGATTTTCAATAGTGAAAGAATATCTAAATTGGATGTAATTGTTACACAATCTCACATACCTAACAATTATTAAGTTAATTTTAAAACATTTTATGATTCAACATTTATGCCTTTTGCCTGGAAATAAAAAGTTTGCCTAATTTCCAAAGCTATGCAATCACTTGCCTCAGATATGCATAATCATTCTCAAAGGATTGAAGTTTTGCGTCACTCTGATGTAAAAGGAATGTCTTACATCTCAGGTTTCAAATACGTGTAATCTTCATTCAGACTGTAGACATATTAAGGAATTCAATTTTTCAGAGTAAAAGAATCATCAAAATCACATATGAGAATAATAACGCTAACCTAATCCTTGAAAATGAACTCAATTTTAATATATTTCCGGTCTCTTAGTCTAATTCTGGGGCTTTATTTCCTTAAAATATATCTGCCATATCCGTTGTAATGTACTAAAATAGCATCTCTTGATATATTCAACATATAAGGGGTAAAATTTAACATGAATACCAAAAATGATTACCTAATGCCCCATTCATCACATATCAGGAAACATTACATATCAGAGGACCTTCCGGAGGAATGCCACCTTTCAATGGTAAAAGAATCATCAAAATTGGATGTGAATAGTGTACAACGTTAACATTCACAAAAATTATTTCTTTTTTTAATATTTTAAAAATTGCTGTTAACTTTTGGGATTAAAACAAAAAATCTACGATATATGAAATACGGCACCAAATGTAGGCTCCAATAACCCCATTCAGTGAAGCAGGATTGAAATGTGGTGAAAAAATGTGAAAAAGAGGTTTAAATACTCCCATCTTTGTTTATTTGAAAAATTATGTGAAATGTTAAGAAAAGGGAGAATTGTGTTCTCAATTGTGAAAGAGCAAACAAGTTTGAGTATCAGGAACAGGCATACACACTAACCCCACACAAAAAAAATCTATTTTAATACATATTAATCCAATGCATTAATAAGCTTGAACTTGTTTACATTCAAAATTTACATATACTCTCATATAAAGGGACAAGAGCATCCTCTGATATCTATATAAATAGAAACAGGATTGAGTTATGGTAAGGTATATAGAAAAGGGTGGAACCACTCCGGGAGATTTCAAATTTTTGTAAACATATAGCCTCTCACCATCTGGAAGAATTTGACTCCCAATAATAAAGCAATCATGAAAACGGATTAACTGATATTCAATTCCCCTTAAAATATCTGATCGATTAAACTTTTAAGTTACTCAATTTAACTTTTTGGCTCAAATGCATTAATAGTCCACCATATTTGTTATAAAGTGCCAAAATTAGCATCTTATATCCTCATTAAATGAAACAGTATTAAAATGTGTAGAAACAAATATTCAAAACAAACACCCAAACCTCTGGTTTTCATTTTACAGGAAACATTATGTTTTCTATGCCCACATGGTAGACTTGCCCCCAATTAAGAAAGAATCATCAAAATTAGATAAATAACAAGAAACAACTGTATATAAACTTTCAATAATCAAATTTGAAACATTTAAAGCATTCCTGTTGTATCTTTATGTTCAAAACATTAGAAATCTGAACATTTCAAATGTAGTGCAAAAAGTAAACTTTATTATTCATATTTTATGCACATGTATAAGGTTTGGTAACATGAACATGTAAAATATTCATAAAATACCCAGTTTTTAAATTTCTAGAAACCTAATATACCCTGTGACCATCTGGAAGACCTGGGGTACACAATGTTCATAAATTGATCAACATTGGACAGGACTGATACACAAGACTCCCTCAAAGTAATGTAGTTTCAAATCGTTTTAAGCCTTAGCTTTTACCACTTGTACTTCAGTTCATCAGCACTCTCCTGTACTTGCATTGAAGAACCAAAACAAGCCCATAATATATATATTCAGGAAGCAGCATTGAATATTTGTTATAAGTATACAAAGAATTAACATTCAGACACCTAGTATGGAAACCCTTTGAAAATTTAATTGATTTTAATCTGTGAGAATGGGGATTTTCAATAGGGAAAGGCTATTTAAATTGGATGTAATTGATATACAATCTCATATACCTAACCATTATTAAGTTAATTTTAAAAAATTTTATGATTCACCATTTACGCCTTTTGCCTGGAAGTAAAAAGTTTGCCTGATTTCCAAAGCTATGCAATCACTTGCCTCAGATATGTATAATCATTCTCAAACGATTGAAGTTTTGCATCACATTGATGAAAAAGGAATGTCTTACGTCTCAGGTTTCAAATACTTGTAGACTGTAGACATATTAAGGAATTCAATTTTTCAGAGTAAAAGAATCATCAAAATCACATATGAGAATAATAACGCTAACGTAATCCCCCAAAATGAACTAAATTTTAATATATTTCAGGCCTCTTAGCCTAATTCTGGGGCTTTATTTCCTTAAAATATGTCTGCCATATCTGCTGTAATGTACTAAAATAGCATCTCTTGACATATTCAACATAAAAGGTGTAAAAGTTAACATGAATACCAAAAATGATTACCTAATGTCCTATTCATCATATCTCAGGAGACATTACTTAGCAGAGGACCTTCCGGGGGAATGCCATCTTTCAATGGTAACATAATCATCAAAATTAGATGTGAATAGTGTACAACTTTAAAATTTGCAAAAATTACTACTTTTTTATTAATATTTTAAATCTTGCTGTTATCTTTTGGGATTAAAACCAAAAATCTACTACATATGCAACACTGCACCAAATGTAGGCTCTGATAGCCCCATTTAGTGATGCAGGATTGAAATGTGGTGAAAAAATGTGAAAAAGAGGTATTAATACCCCCATCTTTGTTTATTTGAAAGAATATGCGAAATGTTAAGAAAAGGGCGAATTGTGTTCTCAATTGTGAAAGAGCAATCAAGTTTGAGTATCAGGAACAGGCATGCACACTAACCCCACAGAAAATAATTGTAATTTAATGCATTTTGATCCAATGAATTTATCAGTTTGAACTTGTTTACATTCAAAATTTGCATATACTTTCACATAAAGTAACAAGAGCATCCTCTGATATCTATATAAATATAAACAGGATTGAAGTATGTTATGGTATATAGAAAAGCGGGGATACACTCCGGGAGATTTCAAATTTTTGTAAACATATAGCCTGTCACCATCTGGAAGAATTTGGATGCCAATAATAAAGCAATCATGAAAACAGATTAACTGATATTCCATTCCCCTTAAAATATCTGATCAATTAAACTTTTAAGTGACTCAATTTAACTTTTGTGATCAAATGCATTAATAATCCACCATATTTGTCATAAAGTGCCAAAATTAGTATCTAATATCCTCATTAAATGAAACAGTATTAAAATGTGTAGAAACAAATATTCAAAACAAACACCTAAACCTCTGGTTTTCATTTTACAGGAAACATTATGTTGTCTATGCCCACCTGGTAGAACTTGTTCCCAATTAAGAAAGAATCATCAAGCTCAGATATTAACAACATACAACTATATATAAACTTTCAATAATCAAATTTGAAACATTTAAAGCATTCCTGTTGTATCTTTATGTCTAAAACATTACGAATCTGAACATTTCAATTGAAGTGCAAAAGGTAGGCTTTTGTATTCATATTTCATGCACATGTATAAGGTTTGGAAACATGAACATCTAAAATATTCATAAAATACCCAGTTTTTAAATTTCTAGAAACCTAATATACCCTGTGAGCATCTGGAAGACCTGGGGTAAACAATGTTCATAAATTGATCAAAATGGACAGGACTGATACACAAGACTCCCTCAAAGTAATGCAGTTTCAAATCGTTTTAAGCCTTAGCTTTTACCACTTGTACTTCAGTTCATCAACACTCTCCTGAACTTGCATTAAAGAACCAAAACAAGCCCATAATATACATATTCAGGAAGCAGCATTGAATTTTTGTTATAAGTATACAAAGAATTAACATTCAGACACCTAGTATGGAAACGCTTTGAAAATTTAATTGATTTTAATCTGTGAGAATGACGATTTTCAATAGTGAAAGGCTATAGAAATTGGATTGAATTGATATACAATCTCACATACCTAACCATTACTAAGTTAATTTTAAAACATATTATGATTCATCATTTACGCCGTTTGCCTGGAAATAAAAAGTTTGCCTAATTTCCAAAGCTATGCAATCACTTGCCTCAGATATGCATAATCATTCTCAAAGGATTGAAGTTTTGCGTCACTCTGATGTAAAAGGAATGTCTTACATCTCAGGTTTCAAATACGTGTAATCTTCATTCAGACTGTAGACATATTAAGGAATTCAATTTTTCAGAGTAAAAGAATCATCAAAATCACATATGAGAATAATAACGCTAACCTAATCCTTGAAAATGAACTCAATTTTAATATATTTCCGGTCTCTTAGTCTAATTCTGGGGCTTTATTTCCTTAAAATATATCTGCCATATCCGTTGTAATGTACTAAAATAGCATCTCTTGATATATTCAACATATAAGGGGTAAAATTTAACATGAATACCAAAAATGATTACCTAATGCCCCATTCATCACATATCAGGAAACATTACATATCAGAGGACCTTCCGGAGGAATGCCACCTTTCAATGGTAAAAGAATCATCAAAATTGGATGTGAATAGTGTACAACGTTAACATTCACAAAAATTATTTCTTTTTTTAATATTTTAAAAATTGCTGTTAACTTTTGGGATTAAAACAAAAAATCTACGATATATGAAATACGGCACCAAATGTAGGCTCCAATAACCCCATTCAGTGAAGCAGGATTGAAATGTGGTGAAAAAATGTGAAAAAGAGGTTTAAATACTCCCATCTTTGTTTATTTGAAAAATTATGTGAAATGTTAAGAAAAGGGAGAATTGTGTTCTCAATTGTGAAAGAGCAAACAAGTTTGAGTATCAGGAACAGGCACACACACTAACCCCACACAAAAAAAATCTATTTAATACATATTAATCCAATGCATTAATAAGCTTGAACTTGTTTACATTCAAAATTTACATATACTCTCATATAAAGGGACAAGAGCATCCTCTGATATCTATATAAATAGAAACAGGATTGAGGTATGGTAAGGTATATAGAAAAGGGTGGAACCACTCCGGGAGATTTCAAATTTTTGTAAACATATAGCCTCTCACCATCTGGAAGAATTTGACTCCCAATAATAAAGCAATCATGAAAACGGATTAACTGATATTCAATTCCCCTTAAAATATCTGATCGATTAAACTTTTAAGTTACTCAATTTAACTTTTTGGCTCAAATGCATTAATAGTCCACCATATTTGTTATAAAGTGCCAAAATTAGCATCTTATATCCTCATTAAATGAAACAGTATTAAAATGTGTAGAAACAAATATTCAAAACAAACACCCAAACCTCTGGTTTTCATTTTACAGGAAACATTATGTTGTCTATGCCCACCTGGTAGAACTTGTTCCCAATTAAGAAAGAATCATCAAGATCAGATATTAACAACATACAACTATATATAAACTTTCAATAATGAAATTTGAAACATTTAAAGCATTCCTGTTGTATGTTTATGTCTAAAACATTACAAATCTGATTATTTCAAATGAAGTGCAAAATGTAAACTTTTGTATTCATATTTTATGCACATGTATAAGGTTTGGAAACATGAACATGTAAAATATTCATAAAATACACAGTTTTTAAATTTCTAGAATCCTAGTATACTCTGATACCATCTGGAAGACCTGGGGTACACAATTTTCATAAATTACCAAAACAAGCCCAAAATATATATATTCAGGAAGCAGCATTGAATTTTTGTTATAAGTATACAAAGAATTAACATTCAGACACCTAGTATGGAAATGCTTTGAAAATTTAATTGATTTTAATCTGTGAGAATTGGGATTTTCAATAGTGAAAGGCTATATAAATTGGATTGAATTGATATACAATCTCACATACCTAACCATTACTAAGTTAATTTTAAAACATATTATGACTCATGCGACGGATGGTGCTTACGTAATATGTTTTTACGTAATTAGAAAAACTTGAAGATCTTATATTGTGCTGCTTTTATTTTGTTTAGCTACATAATTTTAACTGCCCCACGTATGGGAGCCAATTTGCAACGGTATTACTTATAATGTTTGTTTACATCGATGTTGAAGCCATCTTGTGACGTCATTCATTTGTTCGGTTTGTAGATCCATCTAGTGTTAGCAATTTGCGGCAGTATTAATCTTTTGTTTGATTTCATTTCAAATGTCCTCCGGCTAGCTATTATCTTATCTTGGGTCGAACATGTGTCTCTATACAGGTTGTGAAACGGAAAGGAATCTTTTATCCAAAAATTACACTGATGAAGAAATTTGTTTTATAATTTTTATTGCCGAACACGTTCACTATCACTTTTACATATTGATCTAGATACTCGCCAAACTGAAACTGTTATAATACTTCTTACTGATCACTTTTAATTCACGTACTTCAACTTTGTGTATAATTAACTTTATAATACTTTAGATTTTTGTAACCTGTGAATCTATAGCCGACGTATCTCATACAAATATTTTGACGAACTGACGAACTTAAGGCGACGCGTATTGCACAAAGAATTTTGATGAACTGGCCTGAATACGACGTGTAATGTATGAATGCTTTCGGCGAACTGAAGGACTGACTGAATTTACCTCCAACCTACCCTATTTATACGCCCTCGTCCAGATACGCCTAAAGATTATAAATGAATTACTATTGGCTAATAAAACGCGCCAACATTAGCGTCTATTTTAATATCCAATGAAAATTATGAATACATATGCTCTAGGGAAACATTCCAGAAGGTCCTAAACGGAAAAAGCGCGCGAACATTACGTAACTTCCTCGTTTCCAATAATGATAAACAGCTCACCCCCCTCTCTGCATTATTGCGCTATTATTGACGGTTTCAGTAAGGCCGTATAAACTTATTTCCCAATAATAATTACAACTAATAAACATCTGAAATCCATGTCACATAAAAATGCATATTCATATTACAATCATTATTTATATTTAAGTAACTGCATCATTCACCATTTACGCCGTTTGCCTGGAAATAAAAAGTTTGCCTAATTTCCAAAGCTATGCAATCACTTGCCTCAGATATGCATAATCATTCTCAAAGGATTGAAGTTTGCGTCACATTGATGTAAAAGGAATGTCTTACGTCTCAGGTTTCAAATACGTGTAATCTTCATTCAGACTGTAGACATATTAAGGAATTCAATTTTTCAGAGTAAAAGAATCATCAAAATCACATATGAGAATAATAACGCTAACCTAATCCCCCAAAATGAACTCAATTTTAATATATTTCCGGCCTCTTAGTCTAATTCTGGGGCTTTATTTCCTTAAAATATATCTGCCATATCCGTTGTAATGTACCAAAATAGCATCTCTCTACATATTCAACATAAAACGGTTAAATTTAACATGAATAACAAAAATGATTACCTCATGTCCCATTCATCATATATCAGGAAACATTACTTAGCAGAAGACCTTCCGGAGGAATGCCACAATTTAATAGTAAAATAATCAACAAAATTAGATGTGAATAGTGTACAAATTTAACATTTGCAAAAGTTACTCGTTTTTTATTAATATTTTAAATCTTGCTGTTATCTTTTGGAATTAAAACCAAAAATCTTCTACATATGCAACACGGCACCAAACGTAGGCTCTGATTACACCATTTAGTGAAGCAGGATTGAAATGTGGTGAAAAAATGTGAAAAAAAGGTTTTAATACCCCCGTCTTTGTTTATTTGAAAAATTATGTGAAATGTTAAGAAAAGGGAGAATTGTGTTGTCAATTGTGAAAGAGCAATCAAGTTTGAGTATCCGGAACAGGCATCCATACTAACCCCACAGAAAATAAATCAATTTTAATACATTTTGAACTAATGCATTTATCAGTTTGAACTTGTTTACATTCAAAATTTGCATATACTCTCATATAAAGGAACAAGAGTATCCTCTGATATCTATATAAATAGAAATAGGATTGAAGTATGGTATGGTATATAGAAAAGGGGGGACCTACTCCGGGAGATTTCAAATGTTTGAAACATATAGCCTGTCACCATCTGGAAGAATTTGGCTCCCATAATAAAGCAATCATGAAAACAGATTAATGATATTCAATTCCCCTTAAAATATCTGATCAATTTAACTTTTAAGTGACTCAATTTAACTTTTGTGATCAAATGCATTAATAATCCACCATATTTGTCATAAAGTGCCAAAATTAGCATCTAATATCCTCATTAAATGAAACAGTATTAAAATGTGTAGAAACAAATATTCAAAACAAACACCCAAACCTCTGGTTTTCATTTTACAGGAAACATTATGTTGTCTTTGCCCACCTGGTAGAACTTGTTCCCAATTAAGAAACAATCATCAAGATCAGATATTAACAAGATACAACTATATATAAATTTTCAGTAATCAAATTTGAAACATTTAAAGCGTTCCTGTTGTATCTTTATGTCTAAAACATTACAAATCTGGTTATTTCAAATGAAGTGCAAAATGTAAACTTTTGTATTCATATTTTATGCACATGTATAAGGTTTGGAAACTTGAACATGTAAAATATTCATAAACTACCCAGTTTTTATATTTCTAGAAACCTAATATACCCTGTGACCATCTGGAAGACCTGGGATACACAATGTTCATAAATTGATCAAAATTGGACAGGACTGATACACAAGACTCCCTCAAAGTAATGCAGTTTCAAATCGATTTAAGCCTTAGCTTTTACCACTTGTACTTCAGTTCATATACACTCTCCTGTACTTGCATTAAAGAACCAAAACAAGCCCATAATATACATATTCAGGAAGCAGCATTGAATTTTTGTTATAAGTATACAAAGGATTAACATTCAGACACCTATTATGGAAAAGCTTTGAGAATTTAATTGATTTTAATCTGTGAGAATGGGGATTTTCAATAGTGAAGGGCTACATAAACTGGATGTAATTGATATAAAATCTCACATACCTAACCATTATTAAGTTAATTTTAAATAATTTTATGATTCACCATTTACGCCTTTTGTCTGGAAGTAAACATTTTGCCTAATTTCCTAGCTTTGCAATCACTTGCCTCAGATATGCATAATCATTCTCAAAGGATTGAGGTTGTGCGTCACATTGATGAAAAAGGAATGTTTTACGTCTCAGGTTTCAAATACGTGTAATCTTCATTCAGACTGTAGACATATTAAGGAATTCGATTTTTCAGAGTAAAAGAATCATCAAAATCACATATGAAAATAATGACGCTAAGCTAATCCCCCAAAATGAACTCAATTTTAATATATTTCAGGCCTCTACGTCTACTTTTGGGGCTTTATTTCCTTAAAATATATCTGCCATACCTGCTGTAATGTACTAAAATAGCATCTCCTGACTTATTCAACATATAAGGGGTAAAATTTAACATGAATACCAAAAATGATTACCTAATGTCCCATTCATCACATATCAGGAAACATTACATATCAGAGGACCTTCCGGAGGAATGCCACCTTTCAATGGTAAAAGAATCATCAAAATTGGATGTGAATAGTGTACAACGTTAACATTCACAAAAATTATTTCTTTTTTTAATATTTTAAAAATTGCTGTTAACTTTTGGGATTAAAACAAAAAATCTACGATATATGAAATACGGCACCAAATGTAGGCTCCAATAACCCCATTCAGTGAAGCAGGATTGAAATGTGGTGAAAAAATGTGAAAAAGAGGTTTAAATACTCCCATCTTTGTTTATTTGAAAAATTATGTGAAATGTTAAGAAAAGGGAGAATTGTGTTCTCAATTGTGAAAGAGCAATCAAGTTTGAGTATCAGGAACAGGCACACACACTATCCCCACACAAAAAAAATCTATTTTAATACATATTAATCCAATGCATTAATAAGCTTGAACTTGTTTTCATTCAAAATTTACATATACTCTCATATAAAGGGACAAGAGCATCCTCTGATATCTATAAAAATAGAAACAGGATTGAGGTATGGTAAGGTATATAGAAAAGGGTGGACCCACTCCGGGAGATTTCAAATTTTTGTAAACATATAGCCTCTCACCATCTGGAAGAATTTGACTCCCAATAATAAAGCAATCATGAAAACGGATTAACTGATATTCAATTCCCCTTAAAATATCTGATCAATTAAACTTTTAAGTTACTCAATTTAACTTTTTGGCTCAAATGCATTAATAGTCCACCATATTTTTTATAAAGTGCCAAAATTAGCATCTTATATCCTCATTAAATGAAACAGTATTAAAATGTGTAGAAATAAATATTCAAACAAACACCCAAACCTCTGGTTTTCATTTTACAGGAAACATTATGTTTTCTATGCCCACATGGTAGACTTGCCCCCAATTAAGAAAGAATCATCAAAATTAGATAAATAACAAGAAACAACTGTATATAAACTTTCAATAATCAAATTTGAAACATTTAAAGCATTCCTGTTGTATCTTTATGTTCAAAACATTAGAAATCTGAACATTTCAAATGTAGTGCAAAAAGTAAACTTTATTATTCATATTTTATGCACATGTATAAGGTTTGGTAACATGAACATGTAAAATATTCATAAAATACCCAGTTTTTAAATTTCTAGAAACCTAATATACCCTGTGACCATCTGGAAGACCTGGGGTACACAATGTTCATAAATTGATCAAAATTGGACAGGACTGATACACAAGACTCCCTCAAAGTAATGTAGTTTCAAATCGTTTTAAGCCTTAGCTTTTACCACTTGTACTTCAGTTCATCAGCACTCTCCTGTACTTGCATTGAAGAACCAAAACAAGCCCATAATATATATATTCAGGAAGCAGCATTGAATATTTGTTATAAGTATACAAAGAATTAACATTCAGACACCTAGTATGGAAACCCTTTGAAAATTTAATTGATTTTAATCTGTGAGAATGGGGATTTTCAATAGTGAAAGGCTATATAAATTGGATGTATTTGATATACAATCTCATATACCTAACCATTATTAAGTTAATTTTAAAAAATTTTATGATTCACCATTTACGCCTTTTGCCTGGAAGTAAACAGTTTGCCTAATTTCCAAAGCTATACAATCACTTGCCTCAGATATGTATAATAATTCTCAAACGATTGAAGTTTTGCATCATATTGATGAAAAAGGAATGTCTTACGTCTCAGGTTTCAAATACTTGTAATCTTCATTCAGACTGTAGACATATTAAGGAATTCAATTTTTCAGAGTAAAAGAATCATCAAAATCACATATGAGAATAATAACGCTAACGTAATCCCCCAAAATGAACTAAATTTTAATATATTTCAGGCCTCTTAGCCTAATTCTGGGGCTTTATTTCCTTAAAATATATCTGCCATATCTCCTGTAATGTACTAAAATAGCATCTCTTGACATTATCAACATAAAAGGGGTAAAATTTAACATGAATACCGAAAGTGATTACCTAATGTCCCATTGATTATATATCAGGAAACATTACTTAGCAGAGGACCTTCCGGAGGAATGCCACCTTTCAATGGTAAAATAATCATCAAAATTAGATGTGAATAGTGTACGACTTTAACATTTGCAAAAATTACTCCTTTTTTATTAATATTTTAAACCTTGCTGTTATCTTTTGAGATTAAAACCAAAAATCTACTACATATGCAACACAGCATCAAATGTAGGCTCTTGAAGCAGGATTGAAATGTGGTGAAAAAATGTGAAAAAGAGGCACTAATACCCCCATCTTTGTTTATTTGAAAGAATATGTGAAATGTTAAGAAAAGGGCGAATTGTGTTCTCAATTGTGAAAGATCAATCAAGTTTGAGTATCAGGAACAGGCACGCACACTAACCCCACAGAAAATAATTATAATTTAATGCATTTTGATCCAATGTATTTATCAGTTTGAACTAGTTTACATTCAAAATTTACATATACTCTCATATAAAGGAACAAGAGCATCCTCTGATATCTATATAAATATAAACAGGATTGAAGTATCTTATGGTATATAGAAAAGCGGGGACACACTTCGGGAGATTTCAAATTTTTGTAAACATATAGCCTGTCACCATTTGGAAGAATTTGGATGCCAATAATAAAGCAATCATGAAAACAGATTAACTGATATTCAATTCCCCTTAAAATATCTGATCAATTAAACTTTTAAGTGACTCAATTTAACTTTTGTGATCAAATGCATTAATAATCCACCATATTTGTCATAAAGTGCCAAAATTAGTATCTAATATCCTCATTAAATGAAACAGTATTAAAATGTGTAGAAACAAATATTCAAAACAAACACCTAAACCTCTGGTTTTCATTTTACAGGAAACATTATGTTGTCTATGCCCACCTGGTAGGACTCTTTTCCAATTAAGAAAGAATCACCAAAATCAGATTATAACAAGATACAACTATATATAAACTTTCAATAATCAAATTTAAAACATTTAAAGCATTCCTGTTGTATCTTTATGTCTAAAACATTACAAATCTGAACATTTCAAAGAAGTGCAAAAAGTGAACTTTTGTATTCATATTTTATGCGCATGTATAAGGTTTGGTGACACGAACATGTAAAATTTTCATAAAATACCTAGTTTTTAAATTTCTAGAAACCTAAAATACCCTGTGACCATCTGGAAGAGCTGGGGTACACAATGTTCATAAATTGATCAAAATTGGACAAGACTGATATACAAGACTCCCTCAAAGTAACGCAGTTTCAAATCGTTTTAAGCCTTACTTTTACCACTTTTACCTCAGTTCATATACACTCTCCTGTCCTTGCATTAAAGAACCAAAACAAGCCCATAATATACATATTCAGGAAGCAGCATTGAATTTTTGTTATAAGTATAGAAAGAATTAACATTCAGACACCTAGTATGGAAACCCTTTGAAAATTTAATTGATTTTAATCTGTGAGAATAGGGATTTTCAATAGTGAACGTCTATCTAAATTGGATGTAATTGATATACAATCTCACATACCTAATCATTATTAAGTTAATTTTAAAACATTTTATGATTCACCATGTACGCCTTTTACCTGAAAGTAAAAAGTTTGCCTAATTTCCAAAGCTATGCAATCACTTGCCTCAGATATGCATAATCATTCTCAAAGGATTGAAGTTTTGCGTCACATTGATGAAAAAGGAATGTCTTACCTCTCAGGTTTCAAATACGTGTAATCTTCATTCAGACTGTAGACATATTAAGGAATTTGATGTTTCAGATTAAAAAAATCATCAAAATCACATATGAGAATAATAATGCTAACCTAATCCCCCAAAATGAACCCAATTTTAATATATTTCGGGCCTCTACGTCTTTTTTTAGGGCTTTACTTCCTTAAAATATATTTGCCATATTTGCTGTAACTTACTAAAATAGCATCTCTTGACATATTCAACATAAAAGGGGTAAAATTTAACATGAATACCAAAAATGATTACCTAATGTTCCATTCATCATATATCAGGAAACATTACTTAGCAGAGGACCTTCCAGAGGATTGCCACATTTCAGTGTTAAAAGAATCATCAAAATGAGATGTGAAAAGTGTAAAACTTTAGCATTTGCAAAAATTACTTCTTTTTTTTTTAATATTTTAAATCTTGCTTTTATCTTTTGGGATTAAAACCAAAAATCTACTACATATGCAACACGGCACCAAATGTAGACTCTGATAACCCCATTTAAAGAATCAGGATTGAAATGTGGTGAAGAAATGTGAAAAAGAGGTTTTAGTACCCCAGTCTTTGTATATTTGAAAAATTATGTGAAATATTAAGAAAAGGGAGAATTGTGTTCTCAATTGTGAAAGAGCAATCAAGTTTGAGTATCAGGAACAGGAACGCACACTAATTCCACAGAAAATAAATCAATTTTAATACATTTTGATCTAATTCATTTATCAGTTTGAACTTGTTTACATTCAAAATTTGCATATACTCTCATATAAAGGAACAAGAGCATCCTCTGATATCTATATAAATAGAAACAGGATTGAAGTATGGGATGGTATATAGAAATGCGGGGACACACTCCTGGAGATTTCAAATTTTTTTAAACATATAGCCTGTCACCAGCTGGAAGAATTTGAATGCCAATAATTAAGCAATCATGAAAACAGATTAAGTGATATTTAATTCCCCTTAAAATATCTGATCAATTAAACTTTTTGGTCACTCAATTTATCTTTTTGGCTCAAATGCATTAATGATCCCACCATATTTGTCATAAAGTGCCAAAATTAGAATCTAATATCCTCATTAAATGAAACAGTATTAAAATGTGTAGAAACAAATATTCAAAACAAACACCCAAACCTCTGGTTTTCATTTTACAGGAAACATTATCTTGTCTATGCCCACCTGGTGGGACTTGTTTCCAATTAAGAAAGAATCATCAAAATCAGATTATAACAAGCTACAACTATATATAAACTTTCAATAATCAAATTTGAAACATTTAAAGCATTCCTGTTGTATCTTTATGTCTAAAACATTACAAATCTGAACATTTCAAAGAAGTGCAAAAAGTAAACTTTTGTATTAATATTTTATGCACATGTATAAGGTTTGGTAACATGAACATGTAAAATTTTCATAAAATACCTAGTTTTTAAATTTCTAGAAACCTAAAATACCCTGTGACCATCTGGAAGACCTGGGGTACACAATGTTCATAAATTGATCAAAATTGGACAGGACTGATACACAAGGCTCCCTCAAAGTAATGCAGTTTCAAATCGATTTAAGCCATAGCTTTTACCACTTGTACTTCAGTTCATATACACTCTCCTGTACTTGCATTAAAGAACCAAAACAGGCCCATAATATACATATTCAGGAAGCAGCATTGAATTTTTTTTATAAGTATACAAAGGATTAACATTCAGACACCTATTATGGAAAACCTTTGAAAATTTAATTGATTTTAATCTGTGAGAATGGGGATTTTCTATAGTGAAAGGCTACATAAACTGGATGTAATTGATATACAGTCTCACATACCTAACCATTATTAAGTTAATTTTAAATAATTTTATGATTCACCATTTACGCCTTTTGTCTGGAAGTAAAAATTTTGCCTAATTTCCAAAGCTATGCAATAACTTGCCTCAGATATGTATAATCATTCTCAAAGGATTGATGTTTTGCATCACATTGATGAAAAAGGAATGTCTTACGTCTCAGGTTTCAAATACCTGTAATCTTCATTCAGACTGTAGACATATTAAGGAATTCAATTTTTCAGAGTAAAAGAATCATCAAAATCACATATGAGAATAATAACGCTAACTTAATCCCTCAAAATGAACTCAATATTAATATATTTCAGGCCTCTTGGTCTAATTCTGGGGCTTTATTGCCTTAAAATACATCTGCCATATCCGTTGTAATGTACTAAAATAGCATCTCTTGACATATTCAACATAAAAGGTGTAAAATTTAACATGAATAACAAAAATGATTACCTAATGTCCCATTCATCATGTATCAGGAAACATTAATTAGCAGAGGACCTTCCGGAGGAACGCCACGTTTCAATGTTAAAATAATCATCAAAATTAGATGTGAATAGTGTACAAATTTAACATTTGCAAAAATTACTCGTTTTTTATAAATATTTTAAATCTTGCTGTTATCTTTTGGGATTAAAACCAAAAATCTTCTACATATGCAACACGGCACCAAACGTAGGCTCTGATAACCCCATTTAGTGAAGCAGTATTGAAATGTGGTGAAAAAATGTGAAAAAGAGGTTTTAATACCTCCGTCTTTGTTTATTTGAAAAATTATGTGAAATGTTAAGAAAAGGGAGAATTGTGTTCTCAATTGTGAAAGAGCAATCAAGTTTGAGTATCAGGAACAGGCATCCATACTAACCCCACAGAAAATAAATCAATTTTAATACATTTTGAACTAATGCATTTATCAGTTTGAACTTGTTTACATTCAAAATTTGCATATACTCTCATATAAAGGAACAAGAGTATGCTCTGATATCTATATAAATAGAAATAGGATTGAAGTATGGTATGGTATATAGAAAAGGGGGGACCTACTCCTGGAGATTTCAAATGTTTGAAACGTATAGCGTGTCACCATCTGGAAGAATTTGGCTCCCAATAATAAAGCAATCATGAAAACAGATTAACTGATATTCAATTCCCCTTAAAATATCTGATCAATTAAACTTTTAAGTGACTCAATTTAACTTTTGTGATCAAATGCATTAATAATCCACCATATTTGTCATAAAGTGCCAAAATTAGCATCTAATATCCTCATTAAATGAAACAGTAGTAAAATGTGTAGAAACAAATATTCAAAACAAACACCCAAACCTCTGGTTTTCATTTTACAGGAAACATTATGTTGTCTATGCCCACCTGGTTGAACTTGTTTCCAATTAAGAAAGAATCATCAAGATCAGATATTAACAACATACAACTATATATAAACTTTCAATAATCAAATTTGAAACATTTAAAGCATTCCTGTAGTATCTTTATGTCTAAAACATTGCAAATCTGATTATTTCAAATGAAGTGCAAAATGTAAACTTTTGTATTCATATTTTATGCACATGTATAAGGTTTGGAAACATGAACATGTAAAATATTCATAAACTACCCAGTTTTTATATTTCTAGAAACCTAATATACCCTGTGACCATCTGGAAGACCTGGGGTACACAATGTTCATAAATTGATCAAAATTGGACAGGGCTGATACACAAGACTCCCTCAAAGTAATGCAGTTTCAAATCGTTTTAAGCCTTAGCTTTTACCACTTGTACTTCAGTTCATCAACACTCTCCTGTACTTGCATTAAAGAACCAAAACAAGCCCATAATATATATATTCAGGAAGCAGCATTGAAGTTTTGTTATAAGTATACAAAGAATTAACATTCAGACACCTAGTATGGAAACACTTTGAAAATTTAATTGATTTTAATCTGTGAGAATGGGGATTTTCAATAGTGAAAGGCTATATAAATTGGATGTAATTGATATACAATCTCACATACCTACCATTATTAAGTTAATTTTAAAACGTTTTATGATTCACCATTTACGCCTTTTGCGTGGAAGTAAAAAGTTTGCCTAATTTCCAAAGCTACGCAATCCCTTGCCTCAGATATGCATAATCATTCTCAAAGTATTGAAGTTTTGCGTCACATTGATGTAAACGGAATGTCTTATGTCTCAGGTTTCAAATATGTGTAATCTTCATTCAGAGTGTAGACATATTAAGGAATTAAATTTTTCAGAGTGAAAGAATCATCAAAATCACATATGAGAATAATAACGCTAACCTAATCCTTGAAAATGAACTCAATTTTAATATGTTTCAGGCCTGTTAGTCTAATTCTGGGGCTTTATTTCCTTAAAATATATCTGCCATATCGGTTGTAATGTACTAAAATAGCATCTCTTCACATATTCAACATAAAAGGGATAAAATTTAACATGAATAACAAAAATGATTACCTAATGTCCCATTCATCATATATCAGGAAACATTACTTAGCAGAGGACCTTCCGGAGGAATGCCACATTTCAATGTTAAAATAATCATTAAAATTAGATGTGAATAGTGTACAAATTTCACATTTGCAAAAGTTACTCGTTTTTTATTAATATTTTAAATGTTGCTCTTATCTTTTGGGATTAAAACAAAAAATCTTCTACATATGCAACACGGCACCAAACGTAGGCTCTGATAATCCCATTTAGTGAAGCATGATTGAAATGTGGTAAAAAAATGTGAAAAAGAGGTTTTAATACCTCCGTCTTTGTTTATTTGAAAAATTATGTGAAATGTTAAGAAAAGGGAGAATTGTGTTCTCAATTGTGAAAGAGCAATCAAGTTTGAGTATCAGGAACAGGCATCCATACTAACCCCACAGAAAATAAATCAATTTTAATACATTTTGAACTAATGCATTTATCAGTTTGAACTTGTTTACGTTCAAAATTTGCATATACTCTCATATAAAGGAACAAGAGTATGCTCTGATATCTATATAAATAGAAATAGGATTGAAGTATGGTATGGTATATAGAAAAGGGGGGACCTACTCCTGGAGATTTCAAATGTATGAAACATATAGCCTGTCACCATCTGGAAGAATTTGGCTCCCAATAATAAAGCAATCATGAAAACAGATTAACTGATATTCAATTCCCCTTAAAATATCTGATCAATTAAACTTTTAAGTGACTCAATTTAACTTTTGTGATCAAATGCATTAATAATCCACCATATTTGTAATAAAGTGCCAAAACTAGCATCTAATATCCTCATTAAATGAAACAGTATTAAAATGTGTAGAAACAAATATTCAAAACAAACACCCAAACCTCTGGTTTTCATTTTACAGGAAACATTATGTTGTCTATGCCCACCTGGTAGAACTTGTTTCCAATTAAGAAAGAATCATCAAGATCAGATATTAACAAGATACAACTATATATAAACTTTCAATAATCAAATTTGAAACATTTAAAGCATTCCTGTTGTATCTTTATGTCTAAAACATTACAAATCTGATTATTTCAAATGAAGTGTAAAATGTAAACTTTTGTATTCATATTTTATGCACATGTATAAGGTTTGGAAACATGAACATGTAAAATATTCATAAACTACCCAGTTTTTAAATTTCTAGAAACCTAATGTACCCTGTGACCATCTGGAAGACCTGGGGTACACAATGATCATAAATTGATCAAAATTGGACAGGACTGATAGGCAAGACTCCCTCAAAGTAATGTAGTTTCAAATCGTTTTAAGCCTTAGCTTTTACCACTTGTACTTCAGTTCATCAACACTCTCCTGTACTTGCATTAAAGAACCAAAACAAGCCCATAATATATATATTCAGGAAGCAGCATTGAAGTTTTGTTATAAGTATACAAAGAATTAACATTCAGACACCTAGTATGGAAACACTTTGAAAATTTAATTGATTTTAATCTGTGAGAATGGGGATTTTCAATAGTGAAAGGCTATATAAATTGGATGTAATTGATATACAATCTCACATACCTACCATTATTAAGTTAATTTTAAAACGTTTTATGATTCACCATTTACACCTTTTGTGTGGAAGTAAAAAGTTTGCCTAATTTCCAAAGCTACGCAATCACTTGCCTCAGATATGCATAATCATTCTCAAAGGATTGAAGTTTTGCGTCACATTGATGTAAAAGGAATGTCTTATGTCTCAGGTTTCAAATATGTGTAATCTTCATTCAGAGTGTAGACATATTAAGGAATTAAATTTTTCAGAGTGAAAGAATCATCAAAATCACATATGAGAATAATAACGCTAACCTAATCCTTGAAAATGAACTCAATTTTAATATGTTGCAGGCCTGTTAGTTTAATTCTGGGGCTTTATTTCCTTAAAATATATCTGCCATATCGGTTGTAATGTACTAAAATAGCATCTCTTGACATATTCAACATAAAAGGGATAAAATTTAACATGAATAACAAAAATGATTACCTAATGTCCCATTCATCATATATCAGGAAACATTACTTAGCAGAGGACCTTCCGGAGGAATGCCACATTTCAATGTTAAAATAATCATTAAAATTAGATGTGAATAGTGTACAAATTTCACATTTGCAAAAGTTACTCGTTTTTTATTAATATTTTAAATCTTGCTCTTATCTTTTGGGATTAAAACCAAAAATCTTCTACATATGCAACACGGCACCAAACGTAGGCTCTGATAACCCCATTTAGTGAAGCATGATTGAAATGTGGTGAAAAAATGTGAAAAAGAGGTTTTAATACCTCCGTCTTTGTTTATTTGAAAAATTATGTGAAATGTTAAGAAAAGGGAGAATTGTGTTCTCAATTGTGAAAGAGCAATCAAGTTTGAGTATCAGGAACAGGCATCCATACTAACCCCACAGAAAATAAATCAATTTCAATACATTTTGAACTAATGCATTTATCAGTTTGAACTTGTTTACATTGAAAATTTGCATATACTCTCATACAAAGGAACAAGAGTATCCTCTGATATCTATATAAATAGAAATAGGATTGAAATATGGTATGGTATATAGAAAAGGGAAGACTTACTCCAGGAGATTTCAAATGTTTGAAACATATAGCCTGTCACCATCTGGAAGAATTTGGCTCCAAATAATAAACCAATCATGAAAACAGATTAAGTGATATTCAATTCCCCTTAAAATATCTGATCAATTAAACTTTTAAGTGACTCAATTTAACTTTTGTGATCAAATGCATTAATAATCCACCATATTTGTCATAAAGTGCCAAAATTAGCATCTAATATCCTCATTAAATGAAACAGTATTAAAATGTGTAGAAACAAATATTCAAAACAAACACCCAAACCTCTGGTTTTCATTTTACAGGAAACATTATGTTATGTATGCCCACCCGGTAGAACTTGTTCCCAATTCAGAAAGAATCATCAAGATCAGATATTAACAAGATACAACTATATATAAACTTTCAATAATCAAATTTGAAACATTTAAAGCATTCCTGTTGTATCTTTATGTCTAAAACATTACAAATCTGATTATTTCAAATGAAGTGCAAAATGTAAACTTTTGTATTCATATTTTATGCACATGTATAAGGTTTGGAAACATGAACATGTAAAATATTCATAAACTACCCAGTTTTTAAATTTCTAGAAACCTAATGTACCCTGTGACCATCTGGAAGACCTGGGGTACACAATGTTCATAAATTGATCAAAATTGGACAGGACTGATACACAAGACTCCCTCAAAGTAATGCAGTTTCAAATCGTTTTAAGCCTTAGCTTTTACCACTTGTACTTCAGTTCATCAACACTCTCCTGTACTTGCATTAAAGAACCAAAACAAGCCTAATATATATATTCAGGAAGCAGCATTGAATTTTTGTTATAAGTATACAAAGAATTAACATTCAGACACCTAGTATGGAAACCCTTTGAAAATTTAATTGATTTTAATCTGTGAGAATGGGGATTTTCAATAGTGAAAGGCTATATAAATTGGATGTAATTAATATACAATCTCACATACCTACCATTATTAAGTTAAGTTTAAAACATTTTATGATTCACCATTTACGCCTTTTGCGTGGAAGTAAAAGGTTTGCCTAATTTCCAAAGCTACGCAATCACTTGCCTCAGATATGCATAATCATTCTCAAAGGATTGAAGTTTTGCGTCACATTGATGTAAAAGGAATGTCTTACGTCTCAGGTTTCAGATATGTGTAATCTTCATTCAGAGTGTAGACATATTAAGGAATTAAATTTTTCAGAGTGAAAGAATCATCAAAATCACATATGAGAATAATAACGCTAACCTAATCCCCGAAAATGAACTCAATTTTAATATGTTTCAGGCCTCTTAGTCTAATTCTGGGGCTTTATTTCCTTAAAATATATCTGCCATATCGGCTGTAATGTACTAAAATAGCATCTCTTGACATATTCTACATAAAAGGGATAAAATTTAACATGAATAACAAAAATGATTACCTAATGTCCCATTCATCATATATCAGGAAACATTACTTAGCAGAGGACCTTCCGGAGGAATGCCACATTTCAATGTTAAAATAATCATTAAAATTAGATGTGAATAGTGTACAAATTTCACATTTGCAAAAGTTACTCGTTTTTTATTAATATTTTAAATCTTGCTCTTATCTTTTGGGATTAAAACCAAAAATCTTCTACATATGCAACACGGCACCAAACGTAGGCTCTGATAACCCCATTTAGTGAAGCATGATTGAAATGTGGTGAAAAAATGTGAAAAAGAGGTTTTAATACCTCCGTCTTTGTTTATTTGAAAAATTATGTGAAATGTTAAGAAAAGGGAGAACTGTGTTCTCAATTGTGAAAGAGCAATCAAGTTTGAGTATCAGGAACAGGCATCCATACTAACCCCACAGAAAATAAATCAATTTCAATACATTTTGAACTAATGCATTTATCAGTTTGAACTTGTTTACATTCAAAATTTGCATATACTCTCATACAAAGGAACAAGAGTATCCTCTGATATCTATATAAATAGAAATAGTATTGAAATATGGTATGGTATATAGAAAAGGGAAGACTTACTCCAGGAGATTTCAAATGTTTGAAACATATAGCCTGTCACCATCTGGAAGAATTTGGCTCCAAATAATAAACCAATCATGAAAACAGATTTACTGATATTCAATTCCCCTTAAAATATCTGATCAATTAAACTTTTAAGTGACTCAATTTAACTTTTGTGATCAAATGCATTAATAATCCACCATATTTGTCATAAAGTGCCAAAATTAGCATCTAATATCCTCATTAAATGAAACAGTATTAAAATGTGTAGAAACAAATATTCAAAACAAACACCCAAACCTCTGGTTTTCATTTTACAGGAAGCATTATGTTGTCTATGCCCACCTGGTAGAACTTGTTTCCAATTAAGAAAGAATCATCAAGATCAGATATTAACAACATACAACTATATATAAACTTTCAATAATCAAATTTGAAACATTTAAAGCATTCCTGTTGTATCTTTGTGTCTAAAACATTACAAATCTGATTATTTCAAATGAAGTGCAAAATGTAAACTTTTGTATTCATATTTTATGCACATGTATAAGGTTTGGATACATGAACATGTAAAATATTCATAAACTACCCAGTTTTTAAATTTCTAGAAACCTAATGTACCCTGTGACCATCTGGAAGACCTGGGGTACACAATGTTCATAAATTGATCAAAATTGGACAGGACTGATACACAAGACTCCCTCAAAGTAATGCAGTTTCAAATCGTTTTTGAGCCTTAGCTTTTACCACTTGTACTTCAGTTCATCAACACTCTCCTGTACTTGCATTAAAGAACCAAAACAAGCCCATAATATATATATTCAGGAAGCAGCATTGAAGTTTTGTTATAAGTATACAAAGAATTAACATTCAGACACCTAGTATGGAAACACTATGAAAATTTAATTGATTTTAATCTGTGAGAATGGGGATTTTCAATAGTGAAAGGCTATATAAATTGGATGTAATTGATGTACAATCTCACATACCTACCATTATTAAGTTAATTTTAAAACGTTTTATGATTCACCATTTACACCTTTGGGTGGAAGTAAAAAGTTCGCCTAATTTCCAAAGCTACGCAATCACTTGCCTCAGATATGCATAATCATTCTCAAAGGATTGAAGTTTTGCGTCACATTGATGTAAAAGGAATGTCTTATGTCTCAGGTTTCTAATATGTGTAATCTTCATTCAGAGTGTAGACATATTAAGGAATTAAATTTTTCAGAGTGAAAGAATCATCAAAATCACATATGAGAATAATAACGCTAACCTAATCCTTGAAAATGAACTCAATTTTAATATGTTTCAGGCCTGTTAGTCTAATTCTGGGGCTTTATTTCCTTAAAATATATCTGCCATATCGGTTGTAATGTACTAAAATAGCATCTCTTGACATATTCAACATAAAAGGGATAAAATTTAACATGAATAACAAAAATGATTACCTAATGTCCCATTCATCATATATCAGGAAACATTACTTAGCAGAGGACCTTCCGGAGGAATGCCACATTTCAATGTTAAAATAATCATTAAAATTAGATGTGAATAGTGTACAAATTTCACATTTGCAAAAGTTACTCGTTTTTTATTAATATTTTAAATCTTGCTCTTATCTTTTGGGATTAAAACAAAAAATCTTCTACATATGCAACACGGCACCAAACGTAGGCTCTGATAACCCCATTTAGTGAAGCATGATTGAAATGTGGTGAAAAAATGTGAAAAAGAGGTTTTAATACCTCCGTCTTTGTTTATTTGAAAAATTATGTGAAATGTTAAGAAAAGGGAGAATTGTGTTCTCAATTGTGAAAGAGCAATCAAGTTTGAGTATCAGGAACAGGCATCCATACTAATCCCACAGAAAATAAATCAATTTCAATACATTTTGAACTAATGCATTTATCAGTTTGAACTTGTTTACATTCAAAATTTGCATATACTCTCATATAAAGGAACAAGAGTATCCTCTGATATGTATATAAATAGAAATAGGATTGATGTATGGTATGGTATATAGAAAAGGAAAGACTTACTCCAGGAGATTTCAAATGTTTGAAACATATAGCCTGTCAACATCTGGAAGAATTTGGCTCCCAATAATAAAGCAATCATGAAAACAGATTAACTGATATTCAATTCCCCTTAAAATATCTGATCAATTAAACTTTTAAGTGACTCAATTTAACTTTTGTGATCAAATGCATTAATAATCCACCATATTTGTCATAAAGTGCCAAAATTAGCATCTAATATCCTCATTAAATGAAACAGTATTAAAATGTGTAGAAACAAATATTCAAAACAAACACCCAAACCTCTGGTTTTCATTTTACAGGAAACATTATGTTATGTATGCCCACCCGGTAGAACTTGTTCCCAATTCAGAAAGAATTATCAAGATCAGATATTAACAAGATACAACTATATATAAACTTTCAATAATCAAATTTGAAACATTTAAAGCATTCCTGTTGTATCTTTATGTCTAAAACGTTACAAATCTGATTATTTCAAATGAAGTGCAACATGTAAACTTTTGTATTCATATTTTATGCACATGTATAAGGTTTGGAAACATGAACATGTAAAATATTCATAAACTACCCAGTATTTAAATTTTTAGAAACCTAATGTACCCTGTGACCATCTGGAAGACCTGGGGTACACAATGTTCATAAATTGATCAAAATTGGACAGGACTGATACACAAGACTCCCTCAAAGTAATGCAGTTTCAAATCGTTTTAAGCCTTAGCTTTTACCACTTGTACTTCAGTTCATCAACACTCTCTTGTACTTGCATTAAAGAACCAAAACAAGCCCATAATATATATATTCAGGAAGCAGCATTGAATTTTTGTTATAAGTATACAGAGAATTAACATTCAGACACCTAGTATGGAAACCCTTTGAAAATTTAATTGATTTTAATCTGTGAGAATGGGGATTTTCAATAGTGAAAGGCTATATAAATTGGATGTAATTGATATACAATCTCACATACCTACCATTATTAAGTTAAGTTTAAAACATTTTATGATTCACCATTTACGCCTTTTGCGTGGAAGTAAAAAGTTTGCCTAATTTCCAAAGCTACGCAATCACTTGCCTCAGATATGCATAATCATTCTCAAAGGATTAAAGTTTTGCGTCACATTGATGTAAAAGGAATGTCTTACGTCTCAGGTTTCAGATATGTGTAATCTTCATTCAGAGTGTAGACATATTAAGGAATTAAATTTTTCAGAGTGAAAGAATCATCAAAATCACATATGAGAATAATAACGCTAACCTAATCCCTGAAAATGAACTGAATTTTAATATGTTTCAGGCCTCTTAGTCTAATTCTGGGGCTTTATTTTCTTAAAATATATCTGCCATATCGGCTGTAATGTACTAAAATAGCATCTCTTGACATATTCTACATAAAAGGGATAAAATTTAACATGAATAACAAAAATGATTACCTAATGTCCCATTCATCATATATCAGGAAACATTACTTAGCAGAGGACCTTCCGGAGAAATGCCACATTTCAATGTTAAAATAATCATTAAAATTAGATGTGAATAGTGTACAAATTTCACATTTGCAAAAGTTACTCGTTTTTTATTAATATTGTAAATCTTGCTCTTATCTTTTGGGATTAAAACCAAAAATCTTCTACATATGCAACACGGCACCAAACGTAGGCTCTGATAACCCCATTTAGTGAAGCATGATTGAAATGTGGTGAAAAAATGTGAAAAAGAGGTTTTAATACCTCCGTCTTTGTTTATTTGAAAAATTATGTGAAATGTTAAGAAAAGGGAGAATTGTGTTCTCAATTGTGAAAGAGCAATCAAGTTTGAGTATCAGGAACAGGCATCCATACTAACCCCACAGAAAATAAATCAATTTCAATACATTTTGAACTAATGCATTTATCAGTTTGAACTTGTTTACATTCAAAATTTGCATATACTCTCATACAAAGGAACAAGAGTATCCTCTGATATCTATATAAATAGAAATAGGATTGAAATATGGTGTGGTATATAGAAAAGGGAAGACTTACTCCAGGAGATTTCAAATGTTTGAAACATATAGCCTGTCACCATCTGGAAGAATTTGGCTCCAAATAATAAAGCAATCATGAAAACAGATTAACTGATATTCAATTCCCCTTAAAATATCTGATCAATTAAACTTTTAAGTGACTCAATTTAACTTTTGTGATCAAATGCATTAATAATCCACCATATTTGTCATAAAGTGCCAAAATTAGCATCTAATATCCTCATTAAATGAAACAGTATTAAAATGTGTAGAAACAAATATTCAAAACAAACACCCAAACCTCTGGTTTTCATTTTACAGGAAACATTATGTTGTCTATGCCCACCTGGTAGAACTTGTTTCCAATTAAGAAAGAATCATCAAGATCAGATATTAACAACATACAACTATATATAAACTTTCAATAATCAAATTTGAAACATTTAAAGAATTCCTGTTGTATCTTTATGTCTAAAACATTACAAATCTGATTATTTCAAATGAAGTGCAAAATGTAAACTTTTGTATTCATATTTTATACACATGTATAAGGTTTGGAAACATGAACATGTAAAATATTCATAAACTACCCAGTTTTTAAATTTCTAGAAACCTAATGTACCCTGTGACCATCTGGAAGACCTGGGGTACACAATGTTCATAAATTGATCAAAATTGGACAGGACTGATACACAAGACTCCCTCAAAGTAATGTAGTTTCAAATCGTTTTAAGCCTTAGCTTTTACCACTTGTACTTCAGTTCATCAACACTCTCCTGTACTTGCATTAAAGATCCAAAACAAGCCCATAATATATATATTCAGGAAGCAGCATTGAAGTTTTGTTATAAGTATACAAAGAATTAACATTCAGACACCTAGTATGGAAACACTTTGAAAATTTAATTGATTTTAATCTGTGAGAATGGGGATTTTCAATAGTGAAAGGCTATATAAATTGCATGTAATTGATATACAATCTCACATACCTACCATTATTAAGTTAATTTTAAAACGTTTTATGATTCACCATTTACACCTTTTGCGTGGAAGTAAAAAGTTTGCCTAATTTCCAAAGCTACGCAATCACTTGCCTCAGATATGCATAATCATTCTCAAAGGATTGAAGTTTTGCGTCACATTGATGTAAAAGGAATGTCTTATGTCTCAGGATTCAAATATGTGTAATCTTCATTCAGAGTGTAGACATATTAAGGAATTAAATTTTTCAGAGTGAAAGAATCATCAAAATCACATATGAGAATAATAACGCTAACCTAATCCCCGAAAATGAACTCAATTTTAATATGTTTCAGGCCTCTTAGTCTAATTCTGGGGCTTTATTTCCTTAAAATATATCTGCCATATCGGCTGTAATGTACTAAAATAGCATCTCTTGACATATTCTACATAAAAGGGATAAAATTTAACATGAATAACAAAAATGATTACCTAATGTCCCATTCATCATATATCAGGAAACATTACTTAGCAGAGGACCTTCCGGAGAAATGCCACATTTCAATGTTAAAATAATCATTAAAATTAGATGTGAATAGTGTACAAATTTCACATTTGCAAAAGTTACTCGTTTTTTATTAATATTGTAAATCTTGCTCTTATCTTTTGGGATTAAAACCAAAAATCTTCTACATATGCAACACGGCACCAAACGTAGGCTCTGATAACCCCATTTAGTGAAGCATGATTGAAATGTGGTGAAAAAATGTGAAAAAGAGGTTTTAATACCTCCGTCTTTGTTTATTTGAAAAATTATGTAAATTTGTTAAGAAAAGGGAGAATTGTGTTCTGAATTGTGAAAGAGCAATCAAGTTTGAGTATCAGGAACAGGCATCCATACTAACCCCACAGAAAATAAATCAATTTCAATACATTTTGAACTAATGCATTTATCAGTTTGAACTTGTTTACATTCAAAATTTGCATATACTCTCATACAAAGGAACAAGAGTATCCTCTGATATCTATATAAATAGAAATAGGATTGAAATATGGTATGGTATATAGAAAAGGGAAGACTTACTCCAGGAGATTTCAAATGTTTGAAACATATAGCCTGTCACCATCTGGCAGAATTTGGCTCCAAATAATAAACCAATCATGAAAACAGATTAACTGATATTCAATTCCCCTTAAAATATCTGATCAATTAAACTTTTAAGTGACTCAATTTAACTTTTGTGATCAAATGCATTAATAATCCACCATATTTGTCATAAAGTGCCAAAATTAGCATCTAATATCCTCATTAAATGAAACAGTATTAAAATGTGTAGAAACAAATATTCAAAACAAACACCCAAACCTCTGGTTTTCATTTTACAGGAAACATTATGTTGTCTATGCCCACCTGGTAGAACTTGTTTCCAATTAAGAAAGAATTATCAAGATCAGATATTAACAACATACAACTATATATAAACTTTCAATAATCAAATTTGAAACATTTAAAGAATTCCTGTTGTATCTTTATGTCTAAAACATTACAAATCTGATTATTTCAAATGAAGTGCAAAATGTAAACTTTTGTATTCATATTTTATACACATGTATAAGGTTTGGAAACATGAACATGTAAAATATTCATAAACTACCCAGTTTTTAAATTTCTAGAAACCTAATGTACCCTGTGACCATCTGGAAGACCTGGGGTACACAATGTTCATAAATTGATCAAAATTGGACAGGACTGATACACAAGACTCCCTCAAAGTAATGTAGTTTCAAATCGTTTTAAGCCTTAGCTTTTACCACTTGTACTTCAGTTCATCAACACTCTCCTGTACTTGCATTAAAGATCCAAAACAAGCCCATAATATATATATTCAGGAAGCAGCATTGAAGTTTTGTTATAAGTATACAAAGAATTAACATTCAGACACCTAGTATGGAAACACTTTGAAAATTTAATTGATTTTAATCTGTGAGAATGGGGATTTTCAATAGTGAAAGGCTATATAAATTGCATGTAATTGATATACAATCTCACATACCTACCATTATTAAGTTAATTTTAAAACGTTTTATGATTCACCATTTACACCTTTTGCGTGGAAGTAAAAAGTTTGCCTAATTTCCAAAGCTACGCAATCACTTGCCTCAGATATGCATAATCATTCTCAAAGGATTGAAGTTTTGCGTCACATTGATGTAAAAGGAATGTCTTATGTCTCAGGATTCAAATATGTGTAATCTTCATTCAGAGTGTAGACATATTAAGGAATTAAATTTTTCAGAGTGAAAGAATCATCAAAATCACATATGAGAATAATAACGCTAACCTAATCCCCGAAAATGAACTCAATTTTAATATGTTTCAGGCCTCTTAGTCTAATTCTGGGGCTTTATTTCCTTAAAATATATCTGCCATATCGGCTGTAATGTACTAAAATAGCATCTCTTGACATATTCTACATAAAAGGGATAAAATTTAACATGAATAACAAAAATGATTACCTAATGTCCCATTCATCATATATCAGGAAACATTACTTAGCAGAGGACCTTCCGGAGAAATGCCACATTTCAATGTTAAAATAATCATTAAAATTAGATGTGAATAGTGTACAAATTTCACATTTGCAAAAGTTACTCGTTTTTTATTAATATTGTAAATCTTGCTCTTATCTTTTGGGATTAAAACCAAAAATCTTCTACATATGCAACACGGCACCAAACGTAGGCTCTGATAACCCCATTTAGTGAAGCATGATTGAAATGTGGTGAAAAAATGTGAAAAAGAGGTTTTAATACCTCCGTCTTTGTTTATTTGAAAAATTATGTAAATTTGTTAAGAAAAGGGAGAATTGTGTTCTGAATTGTGAAAGAGCAATCAAGTTTGAGTATCAGGAACAGGCATCCATACTAACCCCACAGAAAATAAATCAATTTCAATACATTTTGAACTAATGCATTTATCAGTTTGAACTTGTTTACATTCAAAATTTGCATATACTCTCATACAAAGGAACAAGAGTATCCTCTGATATCTATATAAATAGAAATAGGATTGAAATATGGTATGGTATATAGAAAAGGGAAGACTTACTCCAGGAGATTTCAAATGTTTGAAACATATAGCCTGTCACCATCTGGCAGAATTTGGCTCCAAATAATAAACCAATCATGAAAACAGATTAACTGATATTCAATTCCCCTTAAAATATCTGATCAATTAAACTTTTAAGTGACTCAATTTAACTTTTGTGATCAAATGCATTAATAATCCACCATATTTGTCATAAAGTGCCAAAATTAGCATCTAATATCCTCATTAAATGAAACAGTATTAAAATGTGTAGAAACAAATATTCAAAACAAACACCCAAACCTCTGGTTTTCATTTTACAGGAAACATTATGTTGTCTATGCCCACCTGGTAGAACTAGTTTCCAATTAAGAAAGAATCATCAAGATCAGATATTAACAACATACAACTATATATAAACTTTCAATAATCAAATTTGAAACATTTAAAGAATTCCTGTTGTATCTTTATGTCTAAAACATTACAAATCTGATTATTTCAAATGAAGTGTAAAATGTAAACTTTTGTATTCATATTTTATGCACATGTATAAGGTTTGGAAACATGAACATGTAAAATATTCATAAACTACCCAGTTTTTAAATTTCTAGAAACCTAATGTACCCTGTGACCATCTGGAAGACCTGGGGTACACAATGATCATAAATTGATCAAAATTGGACAGGACTGATAGGCAAGACTCCCTCAAAGTAATGTAGTTTCAAATCGTTTTAAGCCTTAGCTTTTACCACTTGTACTTCAGTTCATCAACACTCTCCTGTACTTGCATTAAAGAACCAAAACAAGCCCATAATATATATATTCAGGAAGCAGCATTGAAGTTTTGTTATAAGTATACAAAGAATTAACATTCAGACACCTAGTATGGAAACACTTTGAAAATTTAATTGATTTTAATCTGTGAGAATGGGGATTTTCAATAGTGAAAGGCTATATAAATTGGATGTAATTGATATACAATCTCACATACCTACCATTATTAAGTTAATTTTAAAACGTTTTATGATTCACCATTTACACCTTTTGTGTGGAAGTAAAAAGTTTGCCTAATTTCCAAAGCTACGCAATCACTTGCCTCAGATATGCATAATCATTCTCAAAGGATTGAAGTTTTGCGTCACATTGATGTAAAAGGAATGTCTTATGTCTCAGGTTTCAAATATGTGTAATCTTCATTCAGAGTGTAGACATATTAAGGAATTAAATTTTTCAGAGTGAAAGAATCATCAAAATCACATATGAGAATAATAACGCTAACCTAATCCTTGAAAATGAACTCAATTTTAATATGTTGCAGGCCTGTTAGTTTAATTCTGGGGCTTTATTTCCTTAAAATATATCTGCCATATCGGTTGTAATGTACTAAAATAGCATCTCTTGACATATTCAACATAAAAGGGATAAAATTTAACATGAATAACAAAAATGATTACCTAATGTCCCATTCATCATATATCAGGAAACATTACTTAGCAGAGGACCTTCCGGAGGAATGCCACATTTCAATGTTAAAATAATCATTAAAATTAGATGTGAATAGTGTACAAATTTCACATTTGCAAAAGTTACTCGTTTTTTATTAATATTTTAAATCTTGCTCTTATCTTTTGGGATTAAAACCAAAAATCTTCTACATATGCAACACGGCACCAAACGTAGGCTCTGATAACCCCATTTAGTGAAGCATGATTGAAATGTGGTGAAAAAATGTGAAAAAGAGGTTTTAATACCTCCGTCTTTGTTTATTTGAAAAATTATGTGAAATGTTAAGAAAAGGGAGAATTGTGTTCTCAATTGTGAAAGAGCAATCAAGTTTGAGTATCAGGAACAGGCATCCATACTAACCCCACAGAAAATAAATCAATTTCAATACATTTTGAACTAATGCATTTATCAGTTTGAACTTGTTTACATTGAAAATTTGCATATACTCTCATACAAAGGAACAAGAGTATCCTCTGATATCTATATAAATAGAAATAGGATTGAAATATGGTATGGTATATAGAAAAGGGAAGACTTACTCCAGGAGATTTCAAATGTTTGAAACATATAGCCTGTCACCATCTGGAAGAATTTGGCTCCAAATAATAAACCAATCATGAAAACAGATTAAGTGATATTCAATTCCCCTTAAAATATCTGATCAATTAAACTTTTAAGTGACTCAATTTAACTTTTGTGATCAAATGCATTAATAATCCACCATATTTGTCATAAAGTGCCAAAATTAGCATCTAATATCCTCATTAAATGAAACAGTATTAAAATGTGTAGAAACAAATATTCAAAACAAACACCCAAACCTCTGGTTTTCATTTTACAGGAAACATTATGTTATGTATGCCCACCCGGTAGAACTTGTTCCCAATTCAGAAAGAATCATCAAGATCAGATATTAACAAGATACAACTATATATAAACTTTCAATAATCAAATTTGAAACATTTAAAGCATTCCTGTTGTATCTTTATGTCTAAAACATTACAAATCTGATTATTTCAAATGAAGTGCAAAATGTAAACTTTTGTATTCATATTTTATGCACATGTATAAGGTTTGGAAACATGAACATGTAAAATATTCATAAACTACCCAGTTTTTAAATTTCTAGAAACCTAATGTACCCTGTGACCATCTGGAAGACCTGGGGTACACAATGTTCATAAATTGATCAAAATTGGACAGGACTGATACACAAGACTCCCTCAAAGTAATGTAGTTTCAAATCGTTTTAAGCCTTAGCTTTTACCACTTGTACTTCAGTTCATCAACACTCTCCTGTACTTGCATTAAAGATCCAAAACAAGCCCATAATATATATATTCAGGAAGCAGCATTGAAGTTTTGTTATAAGTATACAAAGAATTAACATTCAGACACCTAGTATGGAAACACTTTGAAAATTTAATTGATTTTAATCTGTGAGAATGGGGATTTTCAATAGTGAAAGGCTATATAAATTGCATGTAATTGATATACAATCTCACATACCTACCATTATTAAGTTAATTTTAAAACGTTTTATGATTCACCATTTACACCTTTTGCGTGGAAGTAAAAAGTTTGCCTAATTTCCAAAGCTACGCAATCACTTGCCTCAGATATGCATAATCATTCTCAAAGGATTGAAGTTTTGCGTCACATTGATGTAAAAGGAATGTCTTATGTTTCAAATATGTGTAATCTTCATTCAGAGTGTAGACATATTAAGGAATTAAATTTTTCAGAGTGAAAGCATCATCAAAATCACATATGAGAATAATAACGCTAACCTAATCCTTGAAAATGAACTCAATTTTAATATGTTTCAGGCCTGTTAGTCTAATTCTGGGGCTTTATTTCCTTAAAATATATCTGCCATATCGGTTGTAATGTACTAAAATAGCATCTCTTGACATATTCAACATAAAAGGGATAAAATTTAACATGAATAACAAAAATGATTACCTAATGTCCCATTCATCATATATCAGGAAACATTACTTAGCAGAGGACCTTCCGGAGGAATGCCACATTTCAATGTTAAAATAATCATTAAAATTAGATGTGAATAGTGTACAAATTTCACATTTGCAAAAGTTACTCGTTTTTTATTAATATTTTAAATCTTGCTCTTATCTTTTGGGATTAAAACCAAAAATCTTCTACATATGCAACACGGCACCAAACGTAGGCTCTGATAACCCCATTTAGTGAAGCATGATTGAAATGTGGTGAAAAAATGTGAAAAAGAGGTTTTAATACCTCCGTCTTTGTTTATTTGAAAAATTATGTGAAATGTTAAGAAAAGGGAGAATTGTGTTCTCAATTGTGAAAGAGCAATCAAGTTTGAGTATCAGGAACAGGCATCCATACTAATCCCACAGAAAATAAATCAATTTCAATACATTTTGAACTAATGCATTTATCAGTTTGAACTTGTTTACATTCAAAATTTGCATATACTTTCATATAAAGGAACAAGAGTATCCTCTGATATGTATATAAATAGAAATAGGATTGAAGTATGGTATGGTATATAGAAAAGGAAAGACTTACTCCAGGAGATTTCAAATGTTTGAAACATATAGCCTGTCACCATCTGGAAGAATTTGGCTCCCAATAATAAAGCAATCATGAAAACAGATTAACTGATATTCAATTCCCCTTAAAATATCTGATCAATTAAACTTTTAAGTGACTCAATTTAACTTTTGTGATCAAATGCATTAATAATCCACCATATTTGTCATAAAGTGCCAAAATTAGCATCTAATATCCTCATTAAATGAAACAGTATTAAAATGTGTAGAAACAAATATTCAAAACAAACACCCAAACCTCTGGTTTTCATTTTACAGGAAACATTATGTTATGTATGCCCACCCGGTAGAACTTGTTCCCAATTCAGAAAGAATTATCAAGATCAGATATTAACAAGATACAACTATATATAAACTTTCAATAATCAAATTTGAAACATTTAAAGCATTCCTGTTGTATCTTTATGTCTAAAACATTACAAATCTGATTATTTCCAATGAAGTGCAAAATGTAAACTTTTGTATTCATATTTTATGCACATGTATAAGGTTTGGAAACATGAACATGTAAAATATTCATAAACTACCCAGTTTTTAAATTTCTAGAAACCTAATGTACCCTGTGACCATCTGGAAGACCTGGGGTACACAATGTTCATAAATTGATCAAAATTGGACAGGACTGATACACAAGACTCCCTCAAAGTAATGCAGTTTCAAATCGTTTTAAGCCTTAACTTTTACCACTTGTACTTCAGTTCATCAACACTCTCCTGTACTTGCATTAAAGAACCAAAACAAGCCCATAATATATATATTCAGGAAGCAGCATTGATATTTTGTTATAAGTATACAGAGAATTAACATTCAGACACCTAATATGGAAACCCTTTGAAAATTTAATTGATTTTAATCTGTGAGAATGGGGATTTTCAATAGTGAAAGGCTATTTAAATTGGATGTAATTGATATACAATCTCACATACCTACCATTATTAAGTTAAGTTTAAAACATTTTATGATTCACCATTTACGGCTTTTGCGTGGAAGTAAAAAGTTTGCCTAATTTCCAAAGCTACGCAATCACTTGCCTCAGATATGCATAATCATTCTCAAAGGATTGAAGTTTTGCGTCACATTGATGTAAAAGGAATGTCTTACGTCTCAGGTTTCAGATATGTGTAATCTTCATTCAGAGTGTAGACATATTAAGGAATTAAATTTTTCAGAGTGAAAGAATCATCAAAATCACATATGAGAATAATAACGCTAACCTAATCCTTGAAAATGAACTCAATTTTAATATGTTTCAGGCCTCTTAGTCTAATTCTGGGGCTTTATTTCCTTAAAATATATCTGCCATATCGGCTGTAATGTACTAAAATAGCATCTCTTGACATATTCTACATAAAAGGGATAAAATTTAACATGAATAACAAAAATGATTACCTAATGTCCCATTCATCATATATCAGGAAACATTACTTAGCAGAGGACCTTCCGGAGAAATGCCACATTTCAATGTTAAAATAATCATTAAAATTAGATGTGAATAGTGTACAAATTTACATTTGCAAAAGTTACTCGTTTTTTATTAATATTTTAAATCTTGCTCTTATCTTTTGGGATTAAAACAAAAAATCTTCTACATATGCAACACGGCACCAAACGTAGGCTCTGATAACCCCATTTAGTGAAGCATGATTGAAATGTGGTGAAAAAATGTGAAAAAGAGGTTTTAATACCTCCGTCTTTGTTTATTTGAAAAATTATGTGAAATGTTAAGAAAAGGGAGAATTGTGTTCTCAATTGTGAAAGAGCAATCAAGTTTGAGTATCAGGAACAGGCATCCATACTAACCCCACAGAAAATAAATCAATTTCAATACATTTTGAACTAATGCATTTATCAGTTTGAACTTGTTTACATTCAAAATTTGCATATACACTCATACAAAGGAACAAGAGTATCCTCTGATATCTATATAAATAGAAATAGGATTGAAATATGGTATGGTATATAGAAAAGGGAAGACTTACTCCAGGAGATTTCAAATGTTTGAAACATATAGCCTGTCACCATCTGGCAGAATTTGGCTCCAAATAATAAACCAATCATGAAAACAGATTAACTGATATTCAATTCCCCTTAAAATATCTGATCAATTAAACTTTTAAGTGACTCAATTTAACTTTTGTGATCAAATGCATTAATAATCCACCATATTTGTCATAAAGTGCCAAAATTAGCATCTAATATCCTCATTAAATGAAACAGTATTAAAATGTGTAGAAACAAATATTCAAAACAAACACCCAAACCTCTGGTTTTCATTTTACAGGAAACATTATGTTGTCTATGCCCACCCGGTAGTACTTGTTCCCAATTAAGAAAGAATCATCAAGATCAGATATTAACAACATACAACTATATATAAACTTTCAATAATCAAATTTGAAACATTTAAAGCATTCCTGTTGTATCTTTATGTCTAAAACATTACAAATCTGATTGTTTCAAATGAAGTGCAAAATGTAAACTTTTGTATTCTTATTTTATGTACATGTATAAGGTTTGGAAACATGAACATGTAAAATATTCATAAACTACCCAGTTTTTAAATTTCTAGAAACCTAATATACCCTGTGATCATATGGAGGACCTGGGGTACACAATGTTCATAAATTGATCAAAATTGGACAGGACTGATACACAAGACTCCTTGAAAGTAATGTAGTTTCAAATCGTTTTAACCCTTAGCTTTTACCACTTGTACTTCAGTTCATCAACACTCTCCTGTACTTGCATTAAAGAACCAAAACAAGCCCATAATATATATATTCAGGAAGCAGCATTGAATTTTTGTTATAAGTATACAAAGAATTAGCATTCAGACACCTAGTATGGAAACGCTTTGAAAATTTAATTGATTTTAATCTGTGAGAATGGGGATTTTCAATAGTGAAAGGCTTTATAAATTGGATGTAATTGATATACAATCTCACATACCTAACCATTATTAAGTTAATTTTAAAACATTTTAGGATTCACCATTTACGCCTTTTGCCTTGGAAGTAAAAAGTTTGACTAATTTCCAAAGCTATGCAATCACTTGCCTCAGATATGCATAATCATTCTCAAAGGATTGATGTTTTGCGTCACATTGATGAAAAAGGAATGTCTTACGTCTCAGGTTTCAAATACGTGTGATCTTCATTCAGACTGTAGACATATTAAGGAATTCAATTTTTCAGAGTAAAAGAATCATCAAAATCACATATGAGAATAATAACGCTAACCTAATCCCCCAAAATGAACTCAATTGTAATATACATCAGGCCTCTTAGTCTAATTCTGGGGCTTATTTCCTTAAAATATATCTGCCATATCGGTTGTAATGTACTAAAATAGCATCTCTTGACATATTCAACATAAAAGGGATAAAATTTAACATGAATAACAAAAATGATTACCTAATGTCCCATTCATCATATATCAGGAAACATTACTTAGCAGAGGACCTTCCGGAGGAATGCCACATTTCAATGTTAAAATAATCATTAAAATTAGATGTGAATAGTGTACAAATTTCACATTTGCAAAAGTTACTCGTTTTTTATTAATATTTTAAATCTTGCTCTTATCTTTTGGGATTAAAACCAAAAATCTTCTACATATGCAACACGGCACCAAACGTAGGCTCTGATAACCCCATTTAGTGAAGCATGATTGAAATGTGGTGAAAAAATGTGAAAAAGAGGTTTTAATACCTCCGTCTTTGTTTATTTGAAAAATTATGTGAAATGTTAAGAAAAGGGAGAATTGTGTTCTCAATTGTGAAAGAGCAATCAAGTTTGAGTATCAGGAACAGGCATCCATACTAATCCCACAGAAAATAAATCAATTTCAATACATTTTGAACTAATGCATTTATCAGTTTGAACTTGTTTACATTCAAAATTTGCATATACTCTCATACAAAGGAACAAGAGTATCCTCTGATATCTATATAAATAGAAATAGGATTGAAATATGGTATGGTATATAGAAAAGGGAAGACTTACTCCAGGAGATTTCAAATGTTTGAAACATATAGCCTGTCACCATCTGGAAGAATTTGGCTCCAAATAATAAACCAATCATGAAAACAGATTAACTGATATTCAATTCCCCTTAAAATATCTGATCAATTAAACTTTTAAGTGACTCAATTTAACTTTTGTGATCAAATGCATTAATAATCCACCATATTTGTCATAAAGTGCCAAAATTAGCATCTAATATCCTCATTAAATGAAACAGTATTAAAATGTGTAGAAACAAATATTCAAAACAAACACCCAAACCTCTGGTTTTCATTTTACAGGAAACATTATGTTGTCTATGCCCACCCGGTAGTACTTGTTCCCAATTAAGAAAGAATCATCAAGATCAGATATTAACAACATACAACTATATATAAACTTTCAGTAATCAAATTTGAAACATTTAAAGCATTCCTGTTGTATCTTTATGTCTAAAACATTACAAATCTGATTGTTTCAAATGAAGTGCAAAATGTAAACTTTTGTATTCTTATTTTATGTACATGTATAAGGTTTGGAAACATGAACATGTAAAATATTCATAAACTACCCAGTTTTTAAATTTCTAGAAACCTAATGTACCCTGTGACCATCTGGAAGACCTGGGGTACACAATGTTCATAAATTGATCAAAATTGGACAGGACTGATACACAAGACTCCCTCAAAGTAATGTAGTTTCAAATCGTTTTAAGCCTTAGCTTTTACCACTTGTACTTCAGTTCATCAACACTCTCCTGTACTTGCATTAAAGATCCAAAACAAGCCCATAATATATATATTCAGGAAGCAGCATTGAAGTTTTGTTATAAGTATACAAAGAATTAACATTCAGACACCTAGTATGGAAACACTTTGAAAATTTAATTGATTTTAATCTGTGAGAATGGGGATTTTCAATAGTGAAAGGCTATATAAATTGCATGTAATTGATATACAATCTCACATACCTACCATTATTAAGTTAATTTTAAAACGTTTTATGATTCACCATTTACACCTTTTGCGTGGAAGTAAAAAGTTTGCCTAATTTCCAAAGCTACGCAATCACTTGCCTCAGATATGCATAATCATTCTCAAAGGATTGAAGTTTTGCGTCACATTGATGTAAAAGGAATGTCTTATGTCTCAGGATTCAAATATGTGTAATCTTCATTCAGAGTGTAGACATATTAAGGAATTAAATTTTTCAGAGTGAAAGAATCATCAAAATCACATATGAGAATAATAACGCTAACCTAATCCCCGAAAATGAACTCAATTTTAATATGTTTCAGGCCTCTTAGTCTAATTCTGGGGCTTTATTTCCTTAAAATATATCTGCCATATCGGCTGTAATGTACTAAAATAGCATCTCTTGACATATTCTACATAAAAGGGATAAAATTTAACATGAATAACAAAAATGATTACCTAATGTCCCATTCATCATATATCAGGAAACATTACTTAGCAGAGGACCTTCCGGAGAAATGCCACATTTCAATGTTAAAATAATCATTAAAATTAGATGTGAATAGTGTACAAATTTCACATTTGCAAAAGTTACTCGTTTTTTATTAATATTGTAAATCTTGCTCTTATCTTTTGGGATTAAAACCAAAAATCTTCTACATATGCAACACGGCACCAAACGTAGGCTCTGATAACCCCATTTAGTGAAGCATGATTGAAATGTGGTGAAAAAATGTGAAAAAGAGGTTTTAATACCTCCGTCTTTGTTTATTTGAAAAATTATGTAAATTTGTTAAGAAAAGGGAGAATTGTGTTCTGAATTGTGAAAGAGCAATCAAGTTTGAGTATCAGGAACAGGCATCCATACTAACCCCACAGAAAATAAATCAATTTCAATACATTTTGAACTAATGCATTTATCAGTTTGAACTTGTTTACATTCAAAATTTGCATATACTCTCATACAAAGGAACAAGAGTATCCTCTGATATCTATATAAATAGAAATAGGATTGAAATATGGTATGGTATATAGAAAAGGGAAGACTTACTCCAGGAGATTTCAAATGTTTGAAACATATAGCCTGTCACCATCTGGCAGAATTTGGCTCCAAATAATAAACCAATCATGAAAACAGATTAACTGATATTCAATTCCCCTTAAAATATCTGATCAATTAAACTTTTAAGTGACTCAATTTAACTTTTGTGATCAAATGCATTAATAATCCACCATATTTGTCATAAAGTGCCAAAATTAGCATCTAATATCCTCATTAAATGAAACAGTATTAAAATGTGTAGAAACAAATATTCAAAACAAACACCCAAACCTCTGGTTTTCATTTTACAGGAAACATTATGTTGTCTATGCCCACCTGGTAGAACTTGTTTCCAATTAAGAAAGAATCATCAAGATCAGATATTAACAACATACAACTATATATAAACTTTCAATAATCAAATTTGAAACATTTAAAGAATTCCTGTTGTATCTTTATGTCTAAAACATTACAAATCTGATTATTTCAAATGAAGTGCAAAATGTAAACTTTTGTATTCATATTTTATACACATGTATAAGGTTTGGAAACATGAACATGTAAAATATTCATAAACTACCCAGTTTTTAAATTTCTAGAAACCTAATGTACCCTGTGACCATCTGGAAGACCTGGGGTACACAATGTTCATAAATTGATCAAAATTGGACAGGACTGATACACAAGACTCCCTCAAAGTAATGTAGTTTCAAATCGTTTTAAGCCTTAGCTTTTACCACTTGTACTTCAGTTCATCAACACTCTCCTGTACTTGCATTAAAGATCCAAAACAAGCCCATAATATATATATTCAGGAAGCAGCATTGAAGTTTTGTTATAAGTATACAAAGAATTAACATTCAGACACCTAGTATGGAAACACTTTGAAAATTTAATTGATTTTAATCTGTGAGAATGGGGATTTTCAATAGTGAAAGGCTATATAAATTGCATGTAATTGATATACAATCTCACATACCTACCATTATTAAGTTAATTTTAAAACGTTTTATGATTCACCATTTACACCTTTTGCGTGGAAGTAAAAAGTTTGCCTAATTTCCAAAGCTACGCAATCACTTGCCTCAGATATGCATAATTATTCTCAAAGGATTGAAGTTTTGCGTCACATTGATGTAAAAGGAATGTCTTATGTCTCAGGATTCAAATATGTGTAATCTTCATTCAGAGTGTAGACATATTAAGGAATTAAATTTTTCAGAGTGAAAGAATCATCAAAATCACATATGAGAATAATAACGCTAACCTAATCCCCGAAAATGAACTCAATTTTAATATGTTTCAGGCCTCTTAGTCTAATTCTGGGGCTTTATTTCCTTAAAATATATCTGCCATATCGGCTGTAATGTACTAAAATAGCATCTCTTGACATATTCTACATAAAAGGGATAAAATTTAACATGAATAACAAAAATGATTACCTAATGTCCCATTCATCATATATCAGGAAACATTACTTAGCAGAGGACCTTCCGGAGAAATGCCACATTTCAATGTTAAAATAATCATTAAAATTAGATGTGAATAGTGTACAAATTTCACATTTGCAAAAGTTACTCGTTTTTTATTAATATTGTAAATCTTGCTCTTATCTTTTGGGATTAAAACCAAAAATCTTCTACATATGCAACACGGCACCAAACGTAGGCTCTGATAACCCCATTTAGTGAAGCATGATTGAAATGTGGTGAAAAAATGTGAAAAAGAGGTTTTAATACCTCCGTCTTTGTTTATTTGAAAAATTATGTAAATTTGTTAAGAAAAGGGAGAATTGTGTTCTGAATTGTGAAAGAGCAATCAAGTTTGAGTATCAGGAACAGGCATCCATACTAACCCCACAGAAAATAAATCAATTTCAATACATTTTGAACTAATGCATTTATCAGTTTGAACTTGTTTACATTCAAAATTTGCATATACTCTCATACAAAGGAACAAGAGTATCCTCTGATATCTATATAAATAGAAATAGGATTGAAATATGGTATGGTATATAGAAAAGGGAAGACTTACTCCAGGAGATTTCAAATGTTTGAAACATATAGCCTGTCACCATCTGGCAGAATTTGGCTCCAAATAATAAACCAATCATGAAAACAGATTAACTGATATTCAATTCCCCTTAAAATATCTGATCAATTAAACTTTTAAGTGACTCAATTTAACTTTTGTGATCAAATGCATTAATAATCCACCATATTTGTCATAAAGTGCCAAAATTAGCATCTAATATCCTCATTAAATGAAACAGTATTAAAATGTGTAGAAACAAATATTCAAAACAAACACCCAAACCTCTGGTTTTCATTTTACAGGAAACATTATGTTGTCTATGCCCACCTGGTAGAACTTGTTTCCAATTAAGAAAGAATCATCAAGATCAGATATTAACAACATACAACTATATATAAACTTTCAATAATCAAATTTGAAACATTTAAAGAATTCCTGTTGTATCTTTATGTCTAAAACATTACAAATCTGATTATTTCAAATGAAGTGCAAAATGTAAACTTTTGTATTCATATTTTATACACATGTATAAGGTTTGGAAACATGAACATGTAAAATATTCATAAACTACCCAGTTTTTAAATTTCTAGAAACCTAATGTACCCTGTGACCATCTGGAAGACCTGGGGTACACAATGTTCATAAATTGATCAAAATTGGACAGGACTGATACACAAGACTCCCTCAAAGTAATGTAGTTTCAAATCGTTTTAAGCCTTAGCTTTTACCACTTGTACTTCAGTTCATCAACACTCTCCTGTACTTGCATTAAAGATCCAAAACAAGCCCATAATATATATATTCAGGAAGCAGCATTGAAGTTTTGTTATAAGTATACAAAGAATTAACATTCAGACACCTAGTATGGAAACACTTTGAAAATTTAATTGATTTTAATCTGTGAGAATGGGGATTTTCAATAGTGAAAGGCTATATAAATTGCATGTAATTGATATACAATCTCACATACCTATCATTATTAAGTTAATTTTAAAACGTTTTATGATTCACCATTTACACCTTTTGCGTGGAAGTAAAAAGTTTGCCTAATTTCCAAAGCTACGCAATCACTTGCCTCAGATATGCATAATCATTCTCAAAGGATTGAAGTTTTGCGTCACATTGATGTAAAAGGAATGTCTTATGTCTCAGGTTTCAAATATGTGTAATCTTCATTCAGAGTGTAGACATATTAAGGAATTAAATTTTTCAGAGTGAAAGAATCATCAAAATCACATATGAGAATAATAACGCTAACCTAATCCTTGAGAATGAACTCAATTTTAATATGTTTCAGGCCTGTTAGTCTAATTCTGGGGCTTTATTTCCTTAAAATATATCTGCCATATCGGTTGTAATGTACTAAAATAGCATCTCTTGACATATTCAACATAAAAGGGATAAAATTTAACATGAATAACAAAAATGATTACCTAATGTCCCATTCATCATATATCAGGAAACATTACTTAGCAGAGGACCTTCCGGAGGAATGCCACATTTCAATGTTAAAATAATCATTAAAATTAGATGTGAATAGTGTACAAATTTCACATTTGCAAAAGTTACTCGTTTTTTATTAATATTTTAAATCTTGCTCTTATCTTTTGGGATTAAAACCAAAAATCTTCTACATATGCAACACGGCACCAAACGTAGGCTCTGATAACCCCATTTAGTGAAGCATGATTGAAATGTGGTGAAAAAATGTGAAAAAGAGGTTTTAATACCTCCGTCTTTGTTTATTTGAAAAATTATGTGAAATGTTAAGAAAAGGGAGAATTGTGTTCTCAATTGTGAAAGAGCAATCAAGTTTGAGTATCAGGAACAGGCATCCATACTAACCCCACAGAAAATAAATCAATTTCAATACATTTTGAACTAATGCATTTATCAGTTTGAACTTGTTTACATTGAAAATTTGCATATACTCTCATACAAAGGAACAAGAGTATCCTCTGATATCTATATAAATAGAAATAGGATTGAAATATGGTGTGGTATATAGAAAAGGGAAGACTTACTCCAGGAGATTTCAAATGTTTGAAACATATAGCCTGTCACCATCTGGAAGAATTTGGCTCCAAATAATAAAGCAATCATGAAAACAGATTAACTGATATTCAATTCCCCTTAAAATATCTGATCAATTAAACTTTTAAGTGACTCAATTTAACTTTTGTGATCAAATGCATTAATAATCCACCATATTTGTCATAAAGTGCCAAAATTAGCATCTAATATCCTCATTAAATGAAACAGTATTAAAATGTGTAGAAACAAATATTCAAAACAAACACCCAAACCTCTGGTTTTCATTTTACAGGAAACATTATGTTGTCTATGCCCACCTGGTAGAACTTGTTTCCAATTAAGAAAGAATCATCAAGATCAGATATTAACAACATACAACTATATATAAACTTTCAATAATCAAATTTGAAACATTTAAAGAATTCCTGTTGTATCTTTATGTCTAAAACATTACAAATCTGATTATTTCAAATGAAGTGCAAAATGTAAACTTTTGTATTCATATTTTATACACATGTATAAGGTTTGGAAACATGAACATGTAAAATATTCATAAACTACCCAGTTTTTAAATTTCTAGAAACCTAATGTACCCTGTGACCATCTGGAAGACCTGGGGTACACAATGTTCATAAATTGATCAAAATTGGACAGGACTGATACACAAGACTCCCTCAAAGTAATGTAGTTTCAAATCGTTTTAAGCCTTAGCTTTTACCACTTGTACTTCAGTTCATCAACACTCTCCTGTACTTGCATTAAAGATCCAAAACAAGCCCATAATATATATATTCAGGAAGCAGCATTGAAGTTTTGTTATAAGTATACAAAGAATTAACATTCAGACACCTAGTATGGAAACACTTTGAAAATTTAATTGATTTTAATCTGTGAGAATGGGGATTTTCAATAGTGAAAGGCTATATAAATTGCATGTAATTGATATACAATCTCACATACCTACCATTATTAAGTTAATTTTAAAACGTTTTATGATTCACCATTTACACCTTTTGCGTGGAAGTAAAAAGTTTGCCTAATTTCCAAAGCTACGCAATCACTTGCCTCAGATATGCATAATCATTCTCAAAGGATTGAAGTTTTGCGTCACATTGATGTAAAAGGAATGTCTTATGTTTCAAATATGTGTAATCTTCATTCAGAGTGTAGACATATTAAGGAATTAAATTTTTCAGAGTGAAAGCATCATCAAAATCACATATGAGAATAATAACGCTAACCTAATCCTTGAAAATGAACTCAATTTTAATATGTTTCAGGCCTGTTAGTCTAATTCTGGGGCTTTATTTCCTTAAAATATATCTGCCATATCGGTTGTAATGTACTAAAATAGCATCTCTTGACATATTCAACATAAAAGGGATAAAATTTAACATGAATAACAAAAATGATTACCTAATGTCCCATTCATCATATATCAGGAAACATTACTTAGCAGAGGACCTTCCGGAGGAATGCCACATTTCAATGTTAAAATAATCATTAAAATTAGATGTGAATAGTGTACAAATTTCACATTTGCAAAAGTTACTCGTTTTTTATTAATATTTTAAATCTTGCTCTTATCTTTTGGGATTAAAACCAAAAATCTTCTACATATGCAACACGGCACCAAACGTAGGCTCTGATAACCCCATTTAGTGAAGCATGATTGAAATGTGGTGAAAAAATGTGAAAAAGAGGTTTTAATACCTCCGTCTTTGTTTATTTGAAAAATTATGTGAAATGTTAAGAAAAGGGAGAATTGTGTTCTCAATTGTGAAAGAGCAATCAAGTTTGAGTATCAGGAACAGGCATCCATACTAATCCCACAGAAAATAAATCAATTTCAATACATTTTGAACTAATGCATTTATCAGTTTGAACTTGTTTACATTCAAAATTTGCATATACTTTCATATAAAGGAACAAGAGTATCCTCTGATATGTATATAAATAGAAATAGGATTGAAGTATGGTATGGTATATAGAAAAGGAAAGACTTACTCCAGGAGATTTCAAATGTTTGAAACATATAGCCTGTCACCATCTGGAAGAATTTGGCTCCCAATAATAAAGCAATCATGAAAACAGATTAACTGATATTCAATTCCCCTTAAAATATCTGATCAATTAAACTTTTAAGTGACTCAATTTAACTTTTGTGATCAAATGCATTAATAATCCACCATATTTGTCATAAAGTGCCAAAATTAGCATCTAATATCCTCATTAAATGAAACAGTATTAAAATGTGTAGAAACAAATATTCAAAACAAACACCCAAACCTCTGGTTTTCATTTTACAGGAAACATTATGTTATGTATGCCCACCCGGTAGAACTTGTTCCCAATTCAGAAAGAATTATCAAGATCAGATATTAACAAGATACAACTATATATAAACTTTCAATAATCAAATTTGAAACATTTAAAGCATTCCTGTTGTATCTTTATGTCTAAAACATTACAAATCTGATTATTTCCAATGAAGTGCAAAATGTAAACTTTTGTATTCATATTTTATGCACATGTATAAGGTTTGGAAACATGAACATGTAAAATATTCATAAACTACCCAGTTTTTAAATTTCTAGAAACCTAATGTACCCTGTGACCATCTGGAAGACCTGGGGTACACAATGTTCATAAATTGATCAAAATTGGACAGGACTGATACACAAGACTCCCTCAAAGTAATGCAGTTTCAAATCGTTTTAAGCCTTAACTTTTACCACTTGTACTTCAGTTCATCAACACTCTCCTGTACTTGCATTAAAGAACCAAAACAAGCCCATAATATATATATTCAGGAAGCAGCATTGATATTTTGTTATAAGTATACAGAGAATTAACATTCAGACACCTAATATGGAAACCCTTTGAAAATTTAATTGATTTTAATCTGTGAGAATGGGGATTTTCAATAGTGAAAGGCTATATAAATTGGATGTAATTGATATACAATCTCACATACCTACCATTATTAAGTTAAGTTTAAAACATTTTATGATTCACCATTTACGCCTTTTGCGTGGAAGTAAAAAGTTTGCCTAATTTCCAAAGCTACGCAATCACTTGCCTCAGATATGCATAATCATTCTCAAAGGATTGAAGTTTTGCGTCACATTGATGTAAAAGGAATGTCTTACGTCTCAGGTTTCAGATATGTGTAATCTTCATTCAGAGTGTAGACATATTAAGGAATTAAATTTTTCAGAGTGAAAGAATCATCAAAATCACATATGAGAATAATAACGCTAACCTAATCCTTGAAAATGAACTCAATTTTAATATGTTTCAGGCCTCTTAGTCTAATTCTGGGGCTTTATTTCCTTAAAATATATCTGCCATATCGGCTGTAATGTACTAAAATAGCATCTCTTGACATATTCTACATAAAAGGGATAAAATTTAACATGAATAACAAAAATGATTACCTAATGTCCCATTCATCATATATCAGGAAACATTACTTAGCAGAGGACCTTCCGGAGAAATGCCACATTTCAATGTTAAAATAATCATTAAAATTAGATGTGAATAGTGTACAAATTTACATTTGCAAAAGTTACTCGTTTTTTATTAATATTTTAAATCTTGCTCTTATCTTTTGGGATTAAAACAAAAAATCTTCTACATATGCAACACGGCACCAAACGTAGGCTCTGATAACCCCATTTAGTGAAGCATGATTGAAATGTGGTGAAAAAATGTGAAAAAGAGGTTTTAATACCTCCGTCTTTGTTTATTTGAAAAATTATGTGAAATGTTAAGAAAAGGGAGAATTGTGTTCTCAATTGTGAAAGAGCAATCAAGTTTGAGTATCAGGAACAGGCATCCATACTAACCCCACAGAAAATAAATCAATTTCAATACATTTTGAACTAATGCATTTATCAGTTTGAACTTGTTTACATTCAAAATTTGCATATACTCTCATACAAAGGAACAAGAGTATCCTCTGATATCTATATAAATAGAAATAGGATTGAAATATGGTATGGTATATAGAAAAGGGAAGACTTACTCCAGGAGATTTCAAATGTTTGAAACATATAGCCTGTCACCATCTGGCAGAATTTGGCTCCAAATAATAAACCAATCATGAAAACAGATTAACTGATATTCAATTCCCCTTAAAATATCTGATCAATTAAACTTTTAAGTGACTCAATTTAACTTTTGTGATCAAATGCATTAATAATCCACCATATTTGTCATAAAGTGCCAAAATTAGCATCTAATATCCTCATTAAATGAAACAGTATTAAAATGTGTAGAAACAAATATTCAAAACAAACACCCAAACCTCTGGTTTTCATTTTACAGGAAACATTATGTTGTCTATGCCCACCCGGTAGTACTTGTTCCCAATTAAGAAAGAATCATCAAGATCAGATATTAACAACATACAACTATATATAAACTTTCAATAATCAAATTTGAAACATTTAAAGCATTCCTGTTGTATCTTTATGTCTAAAACATTACAAATGTGATTGTTTCAAATGAAGTGCAAAATGTAAACTTTTGTATTCTTATTTTATGTACATGTATAAGGTTTGGAAACATGAACATGTAAAATATTCATAAACTACCCAGTTTTTAAATTTCTAGAAACCTAATATACCCTGTGATCATATGGAGGACCTGGGGTACACAATGTTCATAAATTGATCAAAATTGGACAGGACTGATACACAAGACTCCTTGAAAGTAATGTAGTTTCAAATCGTTTTAACCCTTAGCTTTTACCACTTGTACTTCAGTTCATCAACACTCTCCTGTACTTGCATTAAAGAACCAAAACAAGCCCATAATATATATATTCAGGAAGCAGCATTGAATTTTTGTTATAAGTATACAAAGAATTAGCATTCAGACACCTAGTATGGAAACGCTTTGAAAATTTAATTGATTTTAATCTGTGAGAATGGGGATTTTCAATAGTGAAAGGCTTTATAAATTGGATGTAATTGATATACAATCTCACATACCTAACCATTATTAAGTTAATTTTAAAACATTTTAGGATTCACCATTTACGCCTTTTGCCTTGGAAGTAAAAAGTTTGACTAATTTCCAAAGCTATGCAATCACTTGCCTCAGATATGCATAATCATTCTCAAAGGATTGATGTTTTGCGTCACATTGATGAAAAAGGAATGTCTTACGTCTCAGGTTTCAAATACGTGTAATCTTCATTCAGACTGTAGACATATTAAGGAATTCAATTTTTCAGAGTAAAAGAATCATCAAAATCACATATGAGAATAATAACGCTAACCTAATCCCCCAAAATGTACTCAATTGTAATATACATCAGGCCTCTTAGTCTAATTCTGGGGCTTATTTCCTTAAAATATATCTGCCATATCGGTTGTAATGTACTAAAATAGCATCTCTTGACATATTCAACATAAAAGGGATAAAATTTAACATGAATAACAAAAATGATTACCTAATGTCCCATTCATCATATATCAGGAAACATTACTTAGCAGAGGACCTTCCGGAGGAATGCCACATTTCAATGTTAAAATAATCATTAAAATTAGATGTGAATAGTGTACAAATTTCACATTTGCAAAAGTTACTCGTTTTTTATTAATATTTTAAATCTTGCTCTTATCTTTTGGGATTAAAACCAAAAATCTTCTACATATGCAACACGGCACCAAACGTAGGCTCTGATAACCCCATTTAGTGAAGCATGATTGAAATGTGGTGAAAAAATGTGAAAAAGAGGTTTTAATACCTCCGTCTTTGTTTATTTGAAAAATTATGTGAAATGTTAAGAAAAGGGAGAATTGTGTTCTCAATTGTGAAAGAGCAATCAAGTTTGAGTATCAGGAACAGGCATCCATACTAATCCCACAGAAAATAAATCAATTTCAATACATTTTGAACTAATGCATTTATCAGTTTGAACTTGTTTACATTCAAAATTTGCATATACTCTCATACAAAGGAACAAGAGTATCCTCTGATATCTATATAAATAGAAATAGGATTGAAATATGGTATGGTATATAGAAAAGGGAAGACTTACTCCAGGAGATTTAAAATGTTTGAAACATATAGCCTGTCACCATCTGGAAGAATTTGGCTCCAAATAATAAACCAATCATGAAAACAGATTAACTGATATTCAATTCCCCTTAAAATATCTGATCAATTAAACTTTTAAGTGACTCAATTTAACTTTTGTGATCAAATGCATTAATAATCCACCATATTTGTCATAAAGTGCCAAAATTAGCATCTAATATCCTCATTAAATGAAACAGTATTAAAATGTGTAGAAACAAATATTCAAAACAAACACCCAAACCTCTGGTTTTCATTTTACAGGAAACATTATGTTGTCTATGCCCACCCGGTAGTACTTGTTCCCAATTAAGAAAGAATCATCAAGATCAGATATTAACAACATACAACTATATATAAACTTTCAATAATCAAATTTGAAACATTTAAAGCATTCCTGTTGTATCTTTATGTCTAAAACATTACAAATCTGATTGTTTCAAATGAAGTGCAAAATGTAAACTTTTGTATTCTTATTTTATGTACATGTATAAGGTTTGGAAACATGAACATGTAAAATATTCATAAACTACCCAGTTTTTAAATTTCTAGAAACCTAATATACCCTGTGATCATATGGAGGACCTGGGGTACACAATGTTCATAAATTGATCAAAATTGGACAGGACTGATACACAAGACTCCTTGAAAGTAATGTAGTTTCAAATCGTTTTAACCCTTAGCTTTTACCACTTGTACTTCAGTTCATCAACACTCTCCTGTACTTGCATTAAAGAACCAAAACAAGCCCATAATATATATATTCAGGAAGCAGCATTGAATTTTTGTTATAAGTATACAAAGAATTAGCATTCAGACACCTAGTATGGAAACGCTTTGAAAATTTAATTGATTTTAATCTGTGAGAATGGGGATTTTCAATAGTGAAAGGCTTTATAAATTGGATGTAATTGATATACAATCTCACATACCTAACCATTATTAAGTTAATTTTAAAACATTTTAGGATTCACCATTTACGCCTTTTGCCTTGGAAGTAAAAAGTTTGACTAATTTCCAAAGCTATGCAATCACTTGCCTCAGATATGCATAATCATTCTCAAAGGATTGATGTTTTGCGTCACATTGATGAAAAAGGAATGTCTTACGTCTCAGGTTTCAAATACGTGTAATCTTCATTCAGACTGTAGACATATTAAGGAATTCAATTTTTCAGAGTAAAAGAATCATCAAAATCACATATGAGAATAATAACGCTAACCTAATCCCCCAAAATGAACTCAATTGTAATATACATCAGGCCTCTTAGTCTAATTCTGGGGCTTATTTCCTTAAAATATATCTGCCATATCCGTTGTAATTTACTAAAATAGCATCTCTTGACATATTCAACATAAAAGGGGTAAAATTTAACATGAATAACAAAAATGATTACCTAATGTCCCATTCATCGTATATCAGGAAAGATTACTTAGCAGAGGACCTTCTGGAGGAATGCCACAATTTAATGGTAAAATAATCATTAAAATTAGATGTGAAGAGTGTACAAATTTAACATTTGCAAAGGTTGCTCGTTTTTATTAATATTTTAAATCTTGCTGTTATCTTTTGATATTAAAACCAAAAATCTTCTACATATGCAACACGGCACCAAACGTAGGCTCTGATAACCCCATTTAGTAAAGTAGGATTGAAATGTGGTGAAAAAATGTGACAAAGAGGTTTTAATACCCCCGTCTTTGTTTATTTGAAAAATTATGTGAAATGTTAAGAAAAGGGAGAATTGTGTTGTCATTTGTGAAAGAGCAATCAAGTTTGAGTATCAGGAACAGGCATCCATACTAACCCCACAGAAAATAAATCAGTTTTAATACATTTTGAACTAATGCATTTATCAGTTTGAACTTGTTTACATTCAAAATTTGCATATACTCTCATATAAAGGAACAAGAGTATCCTCTGATATCTATATAAATAGAAATAGGATTGAAGTATGGTATGGTATATAGAAAAGGGGGGACCTACTCCTGGAGATTTCAAATGTTTGAAACATATAGCCTGTCACCATCTGGAAGAATTTGGCTCCCAATAATAAAGCAATCATGAAAACAGATTAACAGATATTCAATTCCCCTTAAAATATCTGATCAATTAAACTTTTAAGTGACTCAATTTAACTTTTGTGATCAAATGCATTAATAATCCACCATATTTGTCATAAAGTGCCAAAATTAGCATCTAATATCCTCATTAAATGAAACAGTATTAAAATGTGTAGAAACAAATATTCAAAACAAACACCCAAACCTCTGGTTTTCATTTTACAGGAAACATTATGTTGTCTATGCCCACCTGGTAGAACTTGTTTCCAATTAAGAAAGAATCATCAAGATCAGATATTAACAACATACAACTATATATAAACTTTCAATAATCAAATTTGAAACATTTAAAGAATTCCTGTTGTATCTTTATGTCTAAAACATTACAAATCTGATTATTTCAAATGAAGTGCAAAATGTAAACTTTTGTATTCATATTTTATACACATGTATAAGGTTTGGAAACATGAACATGTAAAATATTCATAAACTACCCAGTTTTTAAATTTCTAGAAACCTAATGTACCCTGTGACCATCTGGAAGACCTGGGGTACACAATGTTCATAAATTGATCAAAATTGGACAGGACTGATACACAAGACTCCCTCAAAGTAATGTAGTTTCAAATCGTTTTAAGCCTTAGCTTTTACCACTTGTACTTCAGTTCATCAACACTCTCCTGTACTTGCATTAAAGATCCAAAACAAGCCCATAATATATATATTCAGGAAGCAGCATTGAAGTTTTGTTATAAGTATATAAAGAATTAACATTCAGACACCTAGTATGGAAACACTTTGAAAATTTAATTGATTTTAATCTGTGAGAATGGGGATTTTCAATAGTGAAAGGCTATATAAATTGCATGTAATTGATATACAATCTCACATACCTACCATTATTAAGTTAATTTTAAAACGTTTTATGATTCACCATTTACACCTTTTGCGTGGAAGTAAAAAGTTTGCCTAATTTCCAAAGCTACGCAATCACTTGCCTCAGATATGCATAATCATTCTCAAAGGATTGAAGTTTTGCATCACATTGATGTAAAAGGAATGTCTTATGTTTCAAATATGTGTAATCTTCATTCAGAGTGTAGACATATTAAGGAATTAAATTTTTCAGAGTGAAAGCATCATCAAAATCACATATGAGAATAATAACGCTAACCTAATCCTTGAAAATGAACTCAATTTTAATATGTTTCAGGCCTGTTAGTCTAATTCTGGGGCTTTATTTCCTTAAAATATATCTGCCATATCGGTTGTAATGTACTAAAATAGCATCTCTTGACATATTCAACATAAAAGGGATAAAATTTAACATGAATAACAAAAATGATTACCTAATGTCCCATTCATCATATATCAGGAAACATTACTTAGCAGAGGACCTTCCGGAGGAATGCCACATTTCAATGTTAAAATAATCATTAAAATTAGATGTGAATAGTGTACAAATTTCACATTTGCAAAAGTTACTCGTTTTTTATTAATATTTTAAATCTTGCTCTTATCTTTTGGGATTAAAACCAAAAATCTTCTACATATGCAACACGGCACCAAACGTAGGCTCTGATAACCCCATTTAGTGAAGCATGATTGAAATGTGGTGAAAAAATGTGAAAAAGAGGTTTTAATACCTCCGTCTTTGTTTATTTGAAAAATTATGTGAAATGTTAAGAAAAGGGAGAATTGTGTTCTCAATTGTGAAAGAGCAATCAAGTTTGAGTATCAGGAACAGGCATCCATACTAACCCCACAGAAAATAAATCAATTTCAATACATTTTGAACTAATGCATTTATCAGTTTGAACTTGTTTACATTCAAAATTTGCATATACTCTCATACAAAGGAACAAGAGTATCCTCTGATATCTATATAAATAGAAATAGGATTGAAATATGGTATGGTATATAGAAAAGGGAAGACTTACTCCAGGAGATTTCAAATGTTTGAAACATATAGCCTGTCACCATCTGGAAGAATTTGGCTCCAAATAATAAACCAATCATGAAAACAGATTAACTGATATTCAATTCCCCTTAAAATATCTGATCAATTAAACTTTTAAGTGACTCAATTTAACTTTTGTGATCAAATGCATTAATAATCCACCATATTTGTCATAAAGTGCCAAAATTAGCATCTAATATCCTCATTAAATGAAACAGTATTAAAATGTGTAGAAACAAATATTCAAAACAAACACCCAAACCTCTGGTTTTCATTTTACAGGAAACATTATGTTATGTATGCCCACCCGGTAGAACTTGTTCCCAATTCAGAAAGAATCATCAAGATCAGATATTAACAAGATACAACTATATATAAACTTTCAATAATCAAATTTGAAACATTTAAAGCATTCCTGTTGTATCTTTATGTCTAAAACATTACAAATCTGATTATTTCAAATGAAGTGCAAAATGTAAACTTTTGTATTCATATTTTATGCACATGTATAAGATTTGGAAACATGAACATGTAAAATATTCATAAACTACCCAGTTTTTAAATTTCTAGAAACCTAATGTACCCTGTGACCATCTGGAAGACCTGGGGTACACAATGTTCATAAATTGATCAAAATTGGACAGGACTGATACACAAGACTCCCTCAAAGTAATGCAGTTTCAAATCGTTTTAAGCCTTAGCTTTTACCACTTGTACTTCAGTTCATCAACACTCTCCTGTACTTGCATTAAAGAACCAAAACAAGCCCATAATATATATATTCAGGAAGCAGCATTGAATTTTTGTTATAAGTATACAAAGAATTAACATTCAGACACCTAGTATGGAAACGCTTTGAAAATTTAATTGATTTTAATCTCTGAGAATGGGGATTTTCAATAGTGAAAGGCTATATAAATTGGATTGAATTGATATACAATCTCACATACCTAACCATTACTAAGTTAATTTTAAAACATATTATGATTCACCATTTACGCCGTTTGCGTGGAAATAAAAAGTTTGCCTAATTTCCAAAGCTATGGAATCACTTGCATCAGATATGCATAATCATTCTCAAAGGACTGAAGTTTTGCGTCACATTGATGTAAAAGGAATGTCTTATGTCTCAGGTTTCAAATATGTGTAATCTTCATTCAGAGTGTAGACATATTAAGGAATTAAGTTTTTCAGAGTGAAAGAATCATCAAAATCACATATGAGAATAATAACGCTAACCTAATCCTTGAGAATGAACTCAATTTTAATATGTTTCAGGCCTGTTAGTCTAATTCTGGGGCTTTATTTCCTTAAAATATATCTGCCATATCGGTTGTAATGTACTAAAATAGCATCTCTTGACATATTCAACATAAAAGGGATAAAATTTAACATGAATAACAAAAATGATTACCTAATGTCCCATTCATCATATATCAGGAAACATTACTTAGCAGAGGACCTTCCGGAGGAATGCCACATTTCAATGTTAAAATAATCATTAAAATTAGATGTGAATAGTGTACAAATTTCACATTTGCAAAAGTTACTCGTTTTTTATTAATATTTTAAATCTTGCTCTTATCTTTTGGGATTAAAACCAAAAATCTTCTACATATGCAACACGGCACCAAACGTAGGCTCTGATAACCCCATTTAGTGAAGCATGATTGAAATGTGGTGAAAAAATGTGAAAAAGAGGTTTTAATACCTCCGTCTTTGTTTATTTGAAAAATTATGTGAAATGTTAAGAAAAGGGAGAATTGTGTTCTCAATTGTGAAAGAGCAATCAAGTTTGAGTATCAGGAACAGGCATCCATACTAATCCCACAGAAAATAAATCAATTTCAATACATTTTGAACTAATGCATTTATCAGTTTGAACTTGTTTACATTGAAAATTTGCATATACACTCATACAAAGGAACAAGAGTATCCTCTGATATCTATATAAATAGAAATAGGATTGAAATATGGTGTGGTATATAGAAAAGGGAAGACTTACTCCAGGAGATTTCAAATGTTTGAAACATATAGCCTGTCACCATCTGGAAGAATTTGGCTCCAAATAATAAAGCAATCATGAAAACAGATTAACTGATATTCAATTCCCCTTAAAATATCTGATCAATTAAACTTTTAAGTGACTCAATTTAACTTTTGTGATCAAATGCATTAATAATCCACCATATTTGTCATAAAGTGCCAAAATTAGCATCTAATATCCTCATTAAATGAAACAGTATTAAAATGTGTAGAAACAAATATTCAAAACAAACACCCAAACCTCTGGTTTTCATTTTACAGGAAACATTATGTTGTCTATGCCCACCTGGTAGAACTTGTTTCCAATTAAGAAAGAATCATCAAGATCAGATATTAACAACATACAACTATATATAAACTTTCAATAATCAAATTTGAAACATTTAAAGAATTCCTGTTGTATCTTTATGTCTAAAACATTACAAATCTGATTATTTCAAATGAAGTGCAAAATGTAAACTTTTGTATTCATATTTTATACACATGTATAAGGTTTGGAAACATGAACATGTAAAATATTCATAAACTACCCAGTTTTTAAATTTCTAGAAACCTAATGTACCCTGTGACCATCTGGAAGACCTGGGGTACACAATGTTCATAAATTGATCAAAATTGGACAGGACTGATACACAAGACTCCCTCAAAGTAATGTAGTTTCAAATCGTTTTAAGCCTTAGCTTTTACCACTTGTACTTCAGTTCATCAACACTCTCCTGTACTTGCATTAAAGATCCAAAACAAGCCCATAATATATATATTCAGGAAGCAGCATTGAAGTTTTGTTATAAGTATACAAAGAATTAACATTCAGACACCTAGTATGGAAACACTTTGAAAATTTAATTGATTTTAATCTGTGAGAATGGGGATTTTCAATAGTGAAAGGCTATATAAATTGCATGTAATTGATATACAATCTCACATACCTACCATTATTAAGTTAATTTTAAAACGTTTTATGATTCACCATTTACACCTTTTGCGTGGAAGTAAAAAGTTTGCCTAATTTCCAAAGCTACGCAATCACTTGCCTCAGATATGCATAATCATTCTCAAAGGATTGAAGTTTTGCGTCACATTGATGTAAAAGGAATGTCTTATGTTTCAAATATGTGTAATCTTCATTCAGAGTGTAGACATATTAAGGAATTAAATTTTTCAGAGTGAAAGCATCATCAAAATCACATATGAGAATAATAACGCTAACCTAATCCTTGAAAATGAACTCAATTTTAATATGTTTCAGGCCTGTTAGTCTAATTCTGGGGCTTTATTTCCTTAAAATATATCTGCCATATCGGTTGTAATGTACTAAAATAGCATCTCTTGACATATTCAACATAAAAGGGATAAAATTTAACATGAATAACAAAAATGATTACCTAATGTCCCATTCATCATATATCAGGAAACATTACTTAGCAGAGGACCTTCCGGAGGAATGCCACATTTCAATGTTAAAATAATCATTAAAATTAGATGTGAATAGTGTACAAATTTCACATTTGCAAAAGTTACTCGTTTTTTATTAATATTTTAAATCTTGCTCTTATCTTTTGGGATTAAAACCAAAAATCTTCTACATATGCAACACGGCACCAAACATAGGCTCTGATAACCCCATTTAGTGAAGCATGATTGAAATGTGGTGAAAAAATGTGAAAAAGAGGTTTTAATACCTCCGTCTTTGTTTATTTGAAAAATTATGTGAAATGTTAAGAAAAGGGAGAATTGTGTTCTCAATTGTGAAAGAGCAATCAAGTTTGAGTATCAGGAACAGGCATCCATACTAATCCCACAGAAAATAAATCAATTTCAATACATTTTGAACTAATGCATTTATCAGTTTGAACTTGTTTACATTCAAAATTTGCATATACTTTCATACAAAGGAACAAGAGTATCCTCTGATATCTATATAAATAGAAATAGGATTGAAATATGGTACGGCATATAGAAAAGGGAAGACTTACTCCAGGAGATTTCAAATGTTTGAAACATATAGCCTGTCACCATCTGGAAGAATTTGGCTCCAAATAATAAACCAATCATGAAAACAGATTAACTGATATTCAATTCCCCTTAAAATATCTGATCAATTAAACTTTTAAGTGACTCAATTTAACTTTTGTGATCAAATGCATTAATAATCCACCATATTTGTCATAAAGTGCCAAAATTAGCATCTAATATCCTCATTAAATGAAACAGTATTAAAATGTGTAGAAACAAATATTCAAAACAAACACCCAAACCTCTGGTTTTCATTTTACAGGAAACATTATGTTATGTATGCCCACCCGGTAGAACTTGTTCCCAATTCAGAAAGAATCATCAAGATCAGATATTAACAAGATACAACTATATATAAACTTTCAATAATCAAATTTGAAACATTTAAAGCATTCCTGTTGTATCTTTATGTCTAAAACATTACAAATCTGATTATTTCAAATGAAGTGCAAAATGTAAACTTTTGTATTCATATTTTATGCACATGTATAAGGTTTGGAAACATGAACATGTAAAATATTCATAAACTACCCAGTTTTTAAATTTCTAGAAACCTAATGTACCCTGTGACCATCTGGAAGACCTGGGGTACACAATGTTCATAAATTGATCAAAATTGGACAGGACTGATACACAAGACTCCCTCAAAGTAATGCAGTTTCAAATCGTTTTAAGCCTTAGCTTTTACCACTTGTACTTCAGTTCATCAACACTCTCCTGTACTTGCATTAAAGAACCAAAACCAGCCCATAATATATATATTCAGGAAGCAGCATTGAATTTTTGTTATAAGTATACAAAGAATTAGCATTCAGACACCTAGTATGGAAACGCTTTGAAAATTTAATTGATTTTAATCTGTGAGAATGGGGATTTTCAATAGTGAAAGGCTATATAAATTGGATGTAATTGATATACAATCTCACATACCTACCATTATTAAGTTAAGTTTAAAACATTTTATGATTCACCATTTACACCTTTTGCGTGGAAGTAAAAAGTTTGCCTAATTTCCAAAGCTACGCAATCACTTGCCTCAGATATGCATAATCATTCTCAAAGGATTGAAGTTTTGCGTCACATTGATGTAAAAGGAATGTCTTACGTCTCAGGTTTCAGATATGTGTAATCTTCATTCAGAGTGTAGACATATTAAGGAATTAAATTTTTCAGAGTGAAAGAATCATCAAAATCACATATGAGAATAATAACGCTAACCTAATCCCCGAAAATGAACTCAATTTTAATATGTTTCAGGCCTCTTAGTCTAATTCTGGGGCTTTATTTCCTTAAAATATATCTGCCATATCGGCTGTAATGTACTAAAATAGCATCTCTTGACATATTCTACATAAAAGGGATAAAATTTAACATGAATAACAAAAATGATTACCTAATGTCCCATTCATTATATATCAGGAAGCATTACTTAGCAGAGGACCTTCCGGAGGAATGCCACATTTCAATGTTAAAATAATCATTAAAATTAGATGTGAATAGTGTACAAATTTCACATTTGCAAAAGTTACTCGTTTTTTATTAATATTTTAAATCTTGCTCTTATCTTTTGGGATTAAAACCAAAAATCTTCTACATATGCAACACGGCACCAAACGTAGGCTCTGATAACCCCATTTAGTGAAGCATGATTGAAAGGTGGTGAAAAAATGTGAAAAAGAGGTTTTAATACCTCCGTCTTTGTTTATTTGAAAAATTATGTGAAATGTTAAGAAAAGGGAGAATTGTGTTCTCAATTGTGAAAGAGCAATCAAGTTTGAGTATCAGGAACAGGCATCCATACTAACCCCACAGAAAATAAATCAATTTCAATACATTTTGAACTAATGCATTTATCAGTTTGAACTTGTTTACATTCAAAATTTGCATATACTTTCATATAAAGGAACAAGAGTATCCTCTGATATGTATATAAATAGAAATAGGATTGAAGTATGGTATGGTATATAGAAAAGGAAAGACTTACTCCAGGAGATTTCAAATGTTTGAAACATATAGCCTGTCACCATCTGGAAGAATTTGGCTCCCAATAATAAAGCAATCATGAAAACAGATTAACTGATATTCAATTCCCCTTAAAATATCTGATCAATTAAACTTTTAAGTGACTCAATTTAACTTTTGTGATCAAATGCATTAATAATCCACCATATTTGTCATAAAGTGCCAAAATTAGCATCTAATATCCTCATTAAATGAAACAGTATTAAAATGTGTAGAAACAAATATTCAAAACAAACACCCAAACCTCTGGTTTTCATTTTACAGGAAACATTATGTTATGTATGCCCACCCGGTAGAACTTGTTCCCAATTCAGAAAGAATTATCAAGATCAGATATTAACAAGATACAACTATATATAAACTTTCAATAATCAAATTTGAAACATTTAAAGCATTCCTGTTGTATCTTTATGTCTAAAACATTACAAATCTGATTATTTCCAATGAAGTGCAAAATGTAAACTTTTGTATTCATATTTTATGCACATGTATAAGGTTTGGAAACATGAACATGTAAAATATTCATAAACTACCCAGTTTTTAAATTTCTAGAAACCTAATGTACCCTGTGACCATCTGGAAGACCTGGGGTACACAATGTTCATAAATTGATCAAAATTGGACAGGACTGATACACAAGACTCCCTCAAAGTAATGCAGTTTCAAATCGTTTTAAGCCTTAACTTTTACCACTTGTACTTCAGTTCATCAACACTCTCCTGTACTTGCATTAAAGAACCAAAACAAGCCCATAATATATATATTCAGGAAGCAGCATTGAATTTTTGTTATAAGTATACAAAGAATTAACATTCAGACACCTAGTATGGAAACGCTTTGAAAATTTAATTGATTTTAATCTCTGAGAATGGGGATTTTCAATAGTGAAAGGCTATATAAATTGGATTGAATTGATATACAATCTCACATACCTAACCATTACTAAGTTAATTTTAAAACATATTATGATTCACCATTTACGCCGTTTGCGTGGAAATAAAAAGTTTGCCTAATTTCCAAAGCTATGGAATCACTTGCATCAGATATGCATAATCATTCTCAAAGGACTGAAGTTTTGCGTCACATTGATGTAAAAGGAATGTCTTATGTCTCAGGTTTCAAATATGTGTAATCTTCATTCAGAGTGTAGACATATTAAGGAATTAAATTTTTCAGAGTGAAAGAATCATCAAAATCACATATGAGAATAATAACGCTAACCTAATCCTTGAGAATGAACTCAATTTTAATATGTTTCAGGCCTGTTAGTCTAATTCTGGGGCTTTATTTCCTTAAAATATATCTGCCATATCGGTTGTAATGTACTAAAATAGCATCTCTTGACATATTCAACATAAAAGGGATAAAATTTAACATGAATAACAAAAATGATTACCTAATGTCCCATTCATCATATATCAGGAAACATTACTTAGCAGAGGACCTTCCGGAGGAATGCCACATTTCAATGTTAAAATAATCATTAAAATTAGATGTGAATAGTGTACAAATTTCACATTTGCAAAAGTTACTCGTTTTTTATTAATATTTTAAATCTTGCTCTTATCTTTTGGGATTAAAACCAAAAATCTTCTACATATGCAACACGGCACCAAACGTAGGCTCTGATAACCCCATTTAGTGAAGCATGATTGAAATGTGGTGAAAAAATGTGAAAAAGAGGTTTTAATACCTCCGTCTTTGTTTATTTGAAAAATTATGTGAAATGTTAAGAAAAGGGAGAATTGTGTTCTCAATTGTGAAAGAGCAATCAAGTTTGAGTATCAGGAACAGGCATCCATACTAATCCCACAGAAAATAAATCAATTTCAATACATTTTGAACTAATGCATTTATCAGTTTGAACTTGTTTACATTGAAAATTTGCATATACACTCATACAAAGGAACAAGAGTATTCTCTGATATCTATATAAATAGAAATAGGATTGAAATATGGTGTGGTATATAGAAAAGGGAAGACTTACTCCAGGAGATTTCAAATGTTTGAAACATATAGCCTGTCACCATCTGGAAGAATTTGGCTCCAAATAATAAAGCAATCATGAAAACAGATTAACTGATATTCAATTCCCCTTAAAATATCTGATCAATTAAACTTTTAAGTGACTCAATTTAACTTTTGTGATCAAATGCATTAATAATCCACCATATTTGTCATAAAGTGCCAAAATTAGCATCTAATATCCTCATTAAATGAAACAGTATTAAAATGTGTAGAAACAAATATTCAAAACAAACACCCAAACCTCTGGTTTTCATTTTACAGGAAACATTATGTTGTCTATGCCCACCTGGTAGAACTTGTTTCCAATTAAGAAAGAATCATCAAGATCAGATATTAACAACATACAACTATATATAAACTTTCAATAATCAAATTTGAAACATTTAAAGAATTCCTGTTGTATCTTTATGTCTAAAACATTACAAATCTGATTATTTCAAATGAAGTGCAAAATGTAAACTTTTGTATTCATATTTTATACACATGTATAAGGTTTGGAAACATGAACATGTAAAATATTCATAAACTACCCAGTTTTTAAATTTCTAGAAACCTAATGTACCCTGTGACCATCTGGAAGACCTGGGGTACACAATGTTCATAAATTGATCAAAATTGGACAGGACTGATACACAAGACTCCCTCAAAGTAATGTAGTTTCAAATCGTTTTAAGCCTTAGCTTTTACCACTTGTACTTCAGTTCATCAACACTCTCCTGTACTTGCATTAAAGATCCAAAACAAGCCCATAATATATATATTCAGGAAGCAGCATTGAAGTTTTGTTATAAGTATACAAAGAATTAACATTCAGACACCTAGTATGGAAACACTTTGAAAATTTAATTGATTTTAATCTGTGAGAATGGGGATTTTCAATAGTGAAAGGCTATATAAATTGCATGTAATTGATATACAATCTCACATACCTACCATTATTAAGTTAATTTTAAAACGTTTTATGATTCACCATTTACACCTTTTGCGTGGAAGTAAAAAGTTTGCCTAATTTCCAAAGCTACGCAATCACTTGCCTCAGATATGCATAATCATTCTCAAAGGATTGAAGTTTTGCGTCACATTGATGTAAAAGGAATGTCTTATGTTTCAAATATGTGTAATCTTCATTCAGAGTGTAGACATATTAAGGAATTAAATTTTTCAGAGTGAAAGCATCATCAAAATCACATATGAGAATAATAACGCTAACCTAATCCTTGAAAATGAACTCAATTTTAATATGTTTCAGGCCTGTTAGTCTAATTCTGGGGCTTTATTTCCTTAAAATATATCTGCCATATCGGTTGTAATGTACTAAAATAGCATCTCTTGACATATTCAACATAAAAGGGATAAAATTTAACATGAATAACAAAAATGATTACCTAATGTCCCATTCATCATATATCAGGAAACATTACTTAGCAGAGGACCTTCCGGAGGAATGCCACATTTCAATGTTAAAATAATCATTAAAATTAGATGTGAATAGTGTACAAATTTCACATTTGCAAAAGTTACTCGTTTTTTATTAATATTTTAAATCTTGCTCTTATCTTTTGGGATTAAAACCAAAAATCTTCTACATATGCAACACGGCACCAAACATAGGCTCTGATAACCCCATTTAGTGAAGCATGATTGAAATGTGGTGAAAAAATGTGAAAAAGAGGTTTTAATACCTCCGTCTTTGTTTATTTGAAAAATTATGTGAAATGTTAAGAAAAGGGAGAATTGTGTTCTCAATTGTGAAAGAGCAATCAAGTTTGAGTATCAGGAACAGGCATCCATACTAATCCCACAGAAAATAAATCAATTTCAATACATTTTGAACTAATGCATTTATCAGTTTGAACTTGTTTACATTCAAAATTTGCATATACTCTCATACAAAGGAACAAGAGTATCCTCTGATATCTATATAAATAGAAATAGGATTGAAATATGGTACGGCATATAGAAAAGGGAAGACTTACTCCAGGAGATTTCAAATGTTTGAAACATATAGCCTGTCACCATCTGGAAGAATTTGGCTCCAAATAATAAACCAATCATGAAAACAGATTAACTGATATTCAATTCCCCTTAAAATATCTGATCAATTAAACTTTTAAGTGACTCAATTTAACTTTTGTGATCAAATGCATTAATAATCCACCATATTTGTCATAAAGTGCCAAAATTAGCATCTAATATCCTCATTAAATGAAACAGTATTAAAATGTGTAGAAACAAATATTCAAAACAAACACCCAAACCTCTGGTTTTCATTTTACAGGAAACATTATGTTATGTATGCCCACCCGGTAGAACTTGTTCCCAATTCAGAAAGAATCATCAAGATCAGATATTAACAAGATACAACTATATATAAACTTTCAATAATCAAATTTGAAACATTTAAAGCATTCCTGTTGTATCTTTATGTCTAAAACATTACAAATCTGATTATTTCAAATGAAGTGCAAAATGTAAACTTTTGTATTCATATTTTATGCACATGTATAAGGTTTGGAAACATGAACATGTAAAATATTCATAAACTACCCAGTTTTTAAATTTCTAGAAACCTAATGTACCCTGTGACCATCTGGAAGACCTGGGGTACACAATGTTCATAAATTGATCAAAATTGGACAGGACTGATACACAAGACTCCCTCAAAGTAATGCAGTTTCAAATCGTTTTAAGCCTTAGCTTTTACCACTTGTACTTCAGTTCATCAACACTCTCCTGTACTTGCATTAAAGAACCAAAACCAGCCCATAATATATATATTCAGGAAGCAGCATTGAATTTTTGTTATAAGTATACAAAGAATTAGCATTCAGACACCTAGTATGGAAACGCTTTGAAAATTTAATTGATTTTAATCTGTGAGAATGGGGATTTTCAATAGTGAAAGGCTATATAAATTGGATGTAATTGATATACAATCTCACATACCTACCATTATTAAGTTAAGTTTAAAACATTTTATGATTCACCATTTACACCTTTTGCGTGGAAGTAAAAAGTTTGCCTAATTTCCAAAGCTACGCAATCACTTGCCTCAGATATGCATAATCATTCTCAAAGGATTGAAGTTTTGCGTCACATTGATGTAAAAGGAATGTCTTACGTCTCAGGTTTCAGATATGTGTAATCTTCATTCAGAGTGTAGACATATTAAGGAATTAAATTTTTCAGAGTGAAAGAATCATCAAAATCACATATGAGAATAATAACGCTAACCTAATCCCCGAAAATGAACTCAATTTTAATATGTTTCAGGCCTCTTAGTCTAATTCTGGGGCTTTATTTCCTTAAAATATATCTGCCATATCGGCTGTAATGTACTAAAATAGCATCTCTTGACATATTCTACATAAAAGGGATAAAATTTAACATGAATAACAAAAATGATTACCTAATGTCCCATTCATTATATATCAGGAAACATTACTTAGCAGAGGACCTTCCGGAGGAATGCCACATTTCAATGTTAAAATAATCATTAAAATTAGATGTGAATAGTGTACAAATTTCACATTTGCAAAAGTTACTCGTTTTTTATTAATATTTTAAATCTTGCTCTTATCTTTTGGGATTAAAACCAAAAATCTTCTACATATGCAACACGGCACCAAACGTAGGCTCTGATAACCCCATTTAGTGAAGCATGATTGAAAGGTGGTGAAAAAATGTGAAAAAGAGGTTTTAATACCTCCGTCTTTGTTTATTTGAAAAATTATGTGAAATGTTAAGAAAAGGGAGAATTGTGTTCTCAATTGTGAAAGAGCAATCAAGTTTGAGTATCAGGAACAGGCATCCATACTAACCCCACAGAAAATAAATCAATTTCAATACATTTTGAACTAATGCATTTATCAGTTTGAACTTGTTTACATTCAAAATTTGCATATACTTTCATATAAAGGAACAAGAGTATCCTCTGATATGTATATAAATAGAAATAGGATTGAAGTATGGTATGGTATATAGAAAAGGAAAGACTTACTCCAGGAGATTTCAAATGTTTGAAACATATAGCCTGTCACCATCTGGAAGAATTTGGCTCCCAATAATAAAGCAATCATGAAAACAGATTAACTGATATTCAATTCCCCTTAAAATATCTGATCAATTAAACTTTTAAGTGACTCAATTTAACTTTTGTGATCAAATGCATTAATAATCCACCATATTTGTCATAAAGTGCCAAAATTAGCATCTAATATCCTCATTAAATGAAACAGTATTAAAATGTGTAGAAACAAATATTCAAAACAAACACCCAAACCTCTGGTTTTCATTTTACAGGAAACATTATGTTATGTATGCCCACCCGGTAGAACTTGTTCCCAATTCAGAAAGAATTATCAAGATCAGATATTAACAAGATACAACTATATATAAACTTTCAATAATCAAATTTGAAACATTTAAAGCATTCCTGTTGTATCTTTATGTCTAAAACATTACAAATCTGATTATTTCCAATGAAGTGCAAAATGTAAACTTTTGTATTCATATTTTATGCACATGTATAAGGTTTGGAAACATGAACATGTAAAATATTCATAAACTACCCAGTTTTTAAATTTCTAGAAACCTAATGTACCCTGTGACCATCTGGAAGACCTGGGGTACACAATGTTCATAAATTGATCAAAATTGGACAGGACTGATACACAAGACTCCCTCAAAGTAATGCAGTTTCAAATCGTTTTAAGCCTTAACTTTTACCACTTGTACTTCAGTTCATCAACACTCTCCTGTACTTGCATTAAAGAACCAAAACAAGCCCATAATATATATATTCAGGAAGCAGCATTGAATTTTTGTTATAAGTATACAGAGAATTAACATTCAGACACCTAATATGGAAACCCTTTGAAAATTTAATTGATTTTAATCTGTGAGAATGGGGATTTTCAATAGTGAAAGGCTATATAAATTGGATGTAATTGATATACAATCTCACATACCTACCATTATTAAGTTAAGTTTAAAACATTTTATGATTCACCATTTACGCCTTTTGCGTGGAAGTAAAAAGTTTGCCTAATTTCCAAAGCTACGCAATCACTTGCCTCAGATATGCATAATCATTCTCAAAGGATTAAAGTTTTGCGTCACATTGATGTAAAAGGAATGTCTTATGTCTCAGGTTTCAGATATGTGTAATCTTCATTCAGAGTGTAGACATATTAAGGAATTAAATTTTTCAGAGTGAAAGAATCATCAAAATCACATATGAGAATAATAACGCTAACCTAATCCCCGAAAATGAACTCAATTTTAATATGTTTCAGGCCTCTTAGTCTAATTCTGGGGCTTTATTTCCTTAAAATATATCTGCCATATCGGCTGTAATGTACTAAAATAGCATCTCTTGACATATTCTACATAAAAGGGATAAAATTTAACATGAATAACAAAAATGATTACCTAATGTCCCATTCATCATATATCAGGAAACATTACTTAGCAGAGGACCTTCCGGAGAAATGCCACATTTCAATGTTAAAATAATCATTAAAATTAGATGTGAATAGTGTACAAATTTCACATTTGCAAAAGTTACTCGTTTTTTATTAATATTTTAAATCTTGCTCTTATCTTTTGGGATTAAAACAAAAAATCTTCTACATATGCAACACGGCACCAAACGTAGGCTCTGATAACCCCATTTAGTGAAGCATGATTGAAATGTGGTGAAAAAATGTGAAAAAGAGGTTTTAATACCTCCGTCTTTGTTTATTTGAAAAATTATGTGAAATGTTAAGAAAAGGGAGAATTGTGTTCTCAATTGTGAAAGAGCAATCAAGTTTGAGTATCAGGAACAGGCATCCATACTAACCCCACAGAAAATAAATCAATTTCAATACATTTTGAACTAATGCATTTATCAGTTTGAACTTGTTTACATTCAAAATTTGCATATACTCTCATACAAAGGAACAAGAGTATCCTCTGATATCTATATAAATAGAAATAGGATTGAAATATGGTATGGTATATAGAAAAGGGAAGACTTACTCCAGGAGATTTCAAATGTTTGAAACATATAGCCTGTCACCATCTGGCAGAATTTGGCTCCAAATAATAAACCAATCATGAAAACAGATTAACTGATATTCAATTCCCCTTAAAATATCTGATCAATTAAACTTTTAAGTGACTCAATTTAACTTTTGTGATCAAATGCATTAATAATCCACCATATTTGTCATAAAGTGCCAAAATTAGCATCTAATATCCTCATTAAATGAAACAGTATTAAAATGTGTAGAAACAAATATTCAAAACAAACACCCAAACCTCTGGTTTTCATTTTACAGGAAACATTATGTTGTCTATGCCCACCTGGTAGAACTTGTTTCCAATTAAGAAAGAATCATCAAGATCAGATATTAACAACATACAACTATATATAAACTTTCAATAATCAAATTTGAAACATTTAAAGAATTCCTGTTGTATCTTTATGTTAAAACATTACAAATCTGATTATTTCAAATGAAGTGCAAAATGTAAACTTTTGTATTCATATTTTATACACATGTATAAGGTTTGGAAACATGAACATGTAAAATATTCATAAACTACCCAGTTTTTAAATTTCTAGAAACCTAATGTACCCTGTGACCATCTGGAAGACCTGGGGTACACAATGTTCATAAATTGATCAAAATTGGACAGGACTGATACACAAGACTCCCTCAAAGTAATGTAGTTTCAAATCGTTTTAAGCCTTAGCTTTTACCACTTGTACTTCAGTTCATCAACACTCTCCTGTACTTGCATTAAAGATCCAAAACAAGCCCATAATATATATATTCAGGAAGCAGCATTGAAGTTTTGTTATAAGTATACAAAGAATTAACATTCAGACACCTAGTATGGAAACACTTTGAAAATTTAATTGATTTTAATTTGTGAGAATGGGGATTTTCAATAGTGAAAGGCTATATAAATTGCATGTAATTGATATACAATCTCACATACCTACCATTATTAAGTTAATTTTAAAACGTTTTATGATTCACCATTTACACCTTTTGCGTGGAAGTAAAAAGTTTGCCTAATTTCCAAAGCTACGCAATCACTTGCCTCAGATATGCATAATCATTCTCAAAGGATTGAAGTTTTGCGTCACATTGATGTAAAAGGAATGTCTTATGTCTCAGGTTTCAAATATGTGTAATCTTCATTCAGAGTGTAGACATATTAAGGAATTAAATTTTTCAGAGTGAAAGAATCATCAAAATCACATATCAGAATAATAACGCTAACCTAATCCTTGAAAATGAACTCAATTTTAATATGTTTCAGGCCTGTTAGTCTAATTCTGGGGCTTTATTTCCTTAAAATATATCTGCCATATCGGTTGTAATGTACTAAAATAGCATCTCTTGACATATTCAACATAAAAGGGATAAAATTTAACATGAATAACAAAAATGATTACCTAATGTCCCATTCATCATATATCAGGAAACATTACTTAGCAGAGGACCTTCCGGAGGAATGCCACATTTCAATGTTAAAATAATCATTAAAATTAGATGTGAATAGTGTACAAATTTCACATTTGCAAAAGTTACTCGTTTTTTATTAATATTTTAAATCTTGCTCTTATCTTTTGGGATTAAAACCAAACATCTTCTACATATGCAACACGGCACCAAACGTAGGCTCTGATAACCCCATTTAGTGAAGCATGATTGAAATGTGGTGAAAAAATGTGAAAAAGAGGTTTTAATACCTCCGTCTTTGTTTATTTGAAAAATTATGTGAAATGTTAAGAAAAGGGAGAATTGTGTTCTCAATTGTGAAAGAGCAATCAAGTTTGAGTATCAGGAACAGGCATCCATACTAATCCCACAGAAAATAAATCAATTTCAATACATTTTGAACTAATGCATTTATCAGTTTGAACTTGTTTACATTCAAAATTTGCATATACTCTCATACAAAGGAACAAGAGTATCCTCTGATATCTATATAAATAGAAATAGGATTGAAATATGGTATGGTATATAGAAAAGGGAAGACTTACTCCAGGAGATTTCAAATGTTTGAAACATATAGCCTGTCACCATCTGGAAGAATTTGGCTCCAAATAATAAACCAATCATGAAAACAGATTAACTGATATTCAATTCCCCTTAAAATATCTGATCAATTAAACTTTTAAGTGACTCAATTTAACTTTTGTGATCAAATGCATTAATAATCCACCATATTTGTCATAAAGTGCCAAAATTAGCATCTAATATCCTCATTAAATGAAACAGTATTAAAATGTGTAGAAACAAATATTCAAAACAAACACCCAAACCTCTGGTTTTCATTTTACAGGAAACATTATGTTGTCTATGCCCACCCGGTAGTACTTGTTCCCAATTAAGAAAGAATCATCAAGATCAGATATTAACAACATACAACTATATATAAACTTTCAATAATCAAATTTGAAACATTTAAAGCATTCCTGTTGTATCTTTATGTCTAAAACATTACAAATCTGATTGTTTCAAATGAAGTGCAAAATGTAAACTTTTGTATTCTTATTTTATGTACATGTATAAGGTTTGGAAACATGAACATGTAAAATATTCATAAACTACCCAGTTTTTAAATTTCTAGAAACCTAATGTACCCTGTGACCATCTGGAAGACCTGGGGTACACAATGTTCATAAATTGATCAAAATTGGACAGGACTGATACACAAGACTCCTTGAAAGTAATGTAGTTTCAAATCGTTTTAACCCTTAGCTTTTACCACTTGTACTTCAGTTCATCAACACTCTCCTGTACTTGCATTAAAGAACCAAAACAAGCCCATAATATATATATTCAGGAAGCAGCATTGAATTTTTGTTATAAGTATACAAAGAATTAGCATTCAGACACCTAGTATGGAAACGCTTTGAAAATTTAATTGATTTTAATCTGTGAGAATGGGGATTTTCAATAGTGAAAGGCTTTATAAATTGGATGTAATTGATATACAATCTCACATACCTAACCATTATTAAGTTAATTTTAAAACATTTTAGGATTCACCATTTACGCCTTTTGCCTTGGAAGTAAAAAGTTTGACTAATTTCCAAAGCTATGCAATCACTTGCCTCAGATATGCATAATCATTCTCAAAGGATTGATGTTTTGCGTCACATTGATGAAAAAGGAATGTCTTACGTCTCAGGTTTCAAATACGTGTAATCTTCATTCAGACTGTAGACATATTAAGGAATTCAATTTTTCAGAGTAAAAGAATCATCAAAATCACATATGAGAATAATAACGCTAACCTAATCCCCCAAAATGAACTCAATTGTAATATACATCAGGCCTCTTAGTCTAATTCTGGGGCTTATTTCCTTAAAATATATCTGCCATATCCGTTGTAATTTACTAAAATAGCATCTCTTGACATATTCAACATAAAAGGGGTAAAATTTAACATGAATAACAAAAATGATTACCTAATGTCCCATTCATCGTATATCAGGAAAGATTACTTAGCAGAGGACCTTCTGGAGGAATGCCACAATTTAATGGTAAAATAATCATCAAAATTAGATGTGAAGAGTGTACAAATTTAACATTTGCAAAGGTTGCTCGTTTTTATTAATATTTTAAATCTTGCTGTTATCTTTTGATATTAAAACCAAAAATCTTCTACATATGCAACACGGCACCAAACGTAGGCTCTGATAACCCCATTTAGTAAAGTAGGATTGAAATGTGGTGAAAAAATGTGACAAAGAGGTTTTAATACCCCCGTCTTTGTTTATTTGAAAAATTATGTGAAATGTTAAGAAAAGGGAGAATTGTGTTGTCATTTGTGAAAGAGCAATCAAGTTTGAGTATCAGGAACAGGCATCCATACTAACCCCACAGAAAATAAATCAGTTTTAATACATTTTGAACTAATGCATTTATCAGTTTGAACTTGTTTACATTCAAAATTTGCATATACTCTCATATAAAGGAACAAGAGTATCCTCTGATATCTATATAAATAGAAATAGGATTGAAGTATGGTATGGTATATAGAAAAGGGGGGACCTACTCCTGGAGATTTCAAATGTTTGAAACATATAGCCTGTCACCATCTGGAAGAATTTGGCTCCCAATAATAAAGCAATCATGAAAACAGATTAACAGATATTCAATTCCCCTTAAAATATCTGATCAATTAAACTTTTAAGTGACTCAATTTAACTTTTGTGATCAAATGCATTAATAATCCACCATATTTGTCATAAAGTGCCAAAATTAGCATCTAATATCCTCATTAAATGAAACAGTATTAAAATGTGTAGAAACAAATATTCAAAACAAACACCCAAACCTCTGGTTTTCATTTTACAGGAAACATGTTATCTATGCCCACCCGGTAGAACTTGTTCCTAATTCAGAAAGAATCATCAAGATCAGATATTAACAAGATACAACTATATATAAACTTTCAATAATCAAATTTGAAACAATTAAAGCATTCCTGTTGTATCTTTATGTCTAAAACATTACAAATCTGATTATTTCAAATGAAGTGCAAAATGTAAACTTTTGTATTCATATTTTATACACATGTATAAGGTTTGGAAACATGAACATGTAAAATATTCATAAACTACCCAGTTTTTAAATTTCTAGAAACCTAATGTACCCTGTGACCATCTGGAAGACCTGGGGTACACAATGTTCATAAATTGATCAAAATTGGACAGGACTGATACACAAGACTCCCTCAAAGTAATGTAGTTTCAAATCGTTTTAAGCCTTAGCTTTTACCACTTGTACTTCAGTTCATCAACACTCTCCTGTACTTGCATTAAAGAACCAAAACAAGCCCATAATATATATATTCAGGAAGCAGCATTGAAGTTTTGTTATAAGTATACAAAGAATTAACATTCAGACACCTAGTATGGAAACACTTTGAAAATTTAATTGATTTTAATCTGTGAGAATGGGGATTTTCAATAGTGAAAGGCTATATAAATTGCATGTAATTGATATACAATCTCACATACCTACCATTATTAAGTTAATTTTAAAACGTTTTATGATTCACCATTTACACCTTTTGCGTGGAAGTAAAAAGTTTGCCTAATTTCCAAAGCTACGCAATCACTTGCCTCAGATATGCATAATCATTCTCAAAGGATTGAAGTTTTGCGTCACATTGATGTAAAAGGAATGTCTTATGTCTCAGGTTTCAAATATGTGTAATCTTCATTCAGAGTGTAGACATATTAAGGAATTAAATTTTTCAGAGTGAAAGAATCATCAAAATCACATATGAGAATAATAACGCTAACCTAATCCTTGAAAATGAACTCAATTTTAATATGTTTCAGGCCTGTTAGTCTAATTCTGGGGCTTTATTTCCTTAAAATATATCTGCCATATCGGTTGTAATGTACTAAAATAGCATCTCTTGACATATTCAACATAAAAGGGATAAAATTTAACATGAATAACAAAAATGATTACCTAATGTCCCATTCATCATATATCAGGAAACATTACTTAGCAGAGGACCTTCCGGAGGAATGCCACATTTCAATGTTAAAATAATCATTAAAATTAGATGTGAATAGTGTACAAATTTCACATTTGCAAAAGTTACTCGTTTTTTATTAATATTTTAAATCTTGCTCTTATCTTTTGGGATTAAAACCAAAAATCTTCTACATATGCAACACGGCACCAAACGTAGGCTCTGATAACCCCATTTAGTGAAGCATGATTGAAATGTGGTGAAAAAATGTGAAAAAGAGGTTTTAATACCTCCGTCTTTGTTTATTTGAAAAATTATGTGAAATGTTAAGAAAAGGGAGAATTGTGTTCTCAATTGTGAAAGAGCAATCAAGTTTGAGTATCAGGAACAGGCATCCATACTAACCCCACAGAAAATAAATCAATTTCAATACATTTTGAACTAATGCATTTATCAGTTTGAACTTGTTTACATTCAAAATTTGCATATACTCTCATACAAAGGAACAAGAGTATCCTCTGATGTCTATATAAATAGAAATAGGATTGAAATATGGTATGGTATATAGAAAAGGGAAGACTTACTCCAGGAGATTTCAAATGTTTGAAACATATAGCCTGTCACCATCTGGAAGAATTTGGCTCCAAATAATAAACCAATCATGAAAACAGATTAACTGATATTCAATTCCCCTTAAAATATCTGATCAATTAAACTTTTAAGTGACTCAATTTAACTTTTGTGATCAAATGCATTAATAATCCACCATATTTGTCATAAAGTGCCAAAATTAGCATCTAATATCCTCATTAAATGAAACAGTATTAAAATGTGTAGAAACAAATATTCAAAACAAACACCCAAACCTCTGGTTTTCATTTTACAGGAAACATTATGTTATGTATGCCCACCCGGTAGAACTTGTTCCCAATTCAGAAAGAATCATCAAGATCAGATATTAACAAGATACAACTATATATAAACTTTCAATAATCAAATTTGAAACATTTAAAGCATTCCTGTTGTATCTTTATGTCTAAAACATTACAAATCTGATTATTTCAAATGAAGTGCAAAATGTAAACTTTTGTATTCATATTTTATGCACATGTATAAGATTTGGAAACATGAACATGTAAAATATTCATAAACTACCCAGTTTTTAAATTTCTAGAAACCTAATGTACCCTGTGACCATCTGGAAGACCTGGGGTACACAATGTTCATAAATTGATCAAAATTGGACAGGACTGATACACAAGACTCCCTCAAAGTAATGCAGTTTCAAATCGTTTTAAGCCTTAGCTTTTACCACTTGTACTTCAGTTCATCAACACTCTCCTGTACTTGCATTAAAGAACCAAAACAAGCCCATAATATATATATTCAGGAAGCAGCATTGAATTTTTGTTATAAGTATACAAAGAATTAACATTCAGACACCTAGTATGGAAACGCTTTGAAAATTTAATTGATTTTAATCTCTGAGAATGGGGATTTTCAATAGTGAAAGGCTATATAAATTGGATTGAATTGATATACAATCTCACATACCTAACCATTACTAAGTTAATTTTAAAACATATTATGATTCACCATTTACGCCGTTTGCGTGGAAATAAAAAGTTTGCCTAATTTCCAAAGCTATGGAATCACTTGCATCAGATATGCATAATCATTCTCAAAGGACTGAAGTTTTGCGTCACATTGATGTAAAAGGAATGTCTTACGTCTCAGGTTTCAAATACGTGTAATCTTCGTTCAGACTGTAGACATATTAAGGAATTAAATTTTTTCAGAGTAAAAGAATCATCAAAATCACATATGAGAATAATAACGCTAACCTAATCCCCCAAAATGAACTCAATTGTAATATACTTCAGGCCTCTTAGTCTAATTCTGGGGCTTATTTTCTTAAAATATATCTGCCATATCCGTTGTAATTTACTAAAGTAGCATCTCTTGACATATTCAACATAAAAGGGGTAAAATTTAACATGAATAACAAAAATGATTACCTAATGTCCCATTCATCGTATATCAGGAAAGATTACTTAGCAGAGGACCTTCCGGAGGAATGCCACAATTTAGTGGTAAAATAATCATCAAAATTAGATGTGAATAGTGTACAAATTTCACATTTGCAAAAGTTACTCGTTTTTTATTAATATTTTAAATCTTGCTCTTATCTTTTGGGATTAAAACCAAAAATCTTCTACATATGCAACACGGCACCAAACGTAGGCTCTGATAACCCCATTTAGTGAAGCATGATTGAAATGTGGTGAAAAAATGTGAAAAAGAGGTTTTAATACCTCCGTCTTTGTTTATTTGAAAAATTATGTGAAATGTTAAGAAAAGGGAGAATTGTGTTCTCAATTGTGAAAGAGCAATCAAGTTTGAGTATCAGGAACAGGCATCCATACTAACCCCACAGAAAATAAATCAATTTCAATACATTTTGAACTAATGCATTTATCAGTTTGAACTTGTTTACATTCAAAATTTGCATATACTTTCATATAAAGGAACAAGAGTATCCTCTGATATGTATATAAATAGAAATAGGATTGAAGTATGGTATGGTATATAGAAAAGGAAAGACTTACTCCAGGAGATTTCAAATGTTTGAAACATATAGCCTGTCACCATCTGGAAGAATTTGGCTCCCAATAATAAAGCAATCATGAAAACAGTTTAACTGATATTCAATTCCCCTTAAAATATCTGATCAATTAAACTTTTAAGTGACTCAATTTAACTTTTGTGATCAAATGCATTAATAATCCACCATATTTGTCATAAAGTGCCAAAATTAGCATCTAATGTCCTCATTAAATGAAACAGTATTAAAATGTGTAGAAACAAATATTCAAAACAAACACCCAAACCTCTGGTTTTCATTTTACAGGAAACATTATGTTATGTATGCCCACCCGGTAGAACTTGTTCCCAATTCAGAACGAATTATCAAGATCAGATATTAACAAGATACAACTATATATAAACTTTCAATAATCAAATTTGAAACATTTAAAGCATTCCTGTTGTATCTTTATGTCTAAAACATTACAAATCTGATCATTTCAAATGAAGTGCAAAATGTAAACTTTTGTATTCATATTTTATGCACATGTATAAGGTTTGGAAACATGAACATGTAAAATATTCATAAACTACCCAGTATTTAAATTTTTAGAAACCTAATGTACCCTGTGACCATCTGGAAGACCTGGGGTACACAATGTTCATAAATTGATCAAAATTGGACAGGACTGATACACAAGACTCCCTCAAAGTAATGCAGTTTCAAATCGTTTTAAGCCTTAGCTTTTACCACTTGTACTTCAGTTCATCAACACTCTCCTGTACTTGCATTAAAGAACCAAAACAAGCCCATAATATATATATTCAGGAAGCAGCATTGATTTTTTGTTATAAGTATACAGAGAATTAACATTCAGACACCTAGTATGGAAACCCTTTGAAAATTTAATTGATTTTAATCTGTGAGAATGGGGATTTTCAATAGTGAAAGGCTATATAAATTGGATGTAATTGATATACAATCTCACATACCTACCATTATTAAGTTAAGTTTAAAACATTTTATGATTCACCATTTACGCCTTTTGCGTGGAAGTAAAAAGTTTGCCTAATTTCCAAAGCTATGCAATCACTTGCCTCAGATATGCATAATCATTCTCAAAGGATTAAAGTTTTGCGTCACATTGATGTAAAAGGAATGTCTTACGTCTCAGGTTTCAGATATGTGTAATCTTCATTCAGAGTGTAGACATATTAAGGAATTAAATTTTTCAGAGTGAAAGAATCATCAAAATCACATATCAGAATAATAACGCTAACCTAATCCCCGAAAATGAACTCAATTTTAATATGTTTCAGGCCTCTTAGTCTAATTCTGGGGCTTTATTTCCTTAAAATATATCTGCCATATCGGCTGTAATGTACTAAAATAGCATCTCTTGACATATTCTACATAAAAGGGATAAAATTTAACATGAATAACAAAAATGATTACCTAATGTCCCATTCATCATATATCATGAAACATTACTTAGCAGAGGACCTTCCGGAGAAATGCCACATTTCAATGTTAAAATAATCATTAAAATTAGATGTGAATAGTGTACAAATTTCACATTTGCAAAAGTTACTCGTTTTTTATTAATATTGTAAATCTTGCTCTTATCTTTTGGGATTAAAACCAAAAATCTTCTACATATGCAACACGGCACCAAACGTAGGCTCTGATAACCCCATTTAGTGAAGCATGATTGAAATGTGGTGAAAAAATGTGAAAAAGAGGTTTTAATACCTCCGTCTTTGTTTATTTGAAAAATTATGTGAAATGTTAAGAAAAGGGAGAATTGTGTTCTCAATTGTGAAAGAGCAATCAAGTTTGAGTATCAGGAACAGGCATCCATACTAACCCCACAGAAAATAAATCAATTTCAATACATTTTGAACTAATGCATTTATCAGTTTGAACTTGTTTACATTGAAAATTTGCATATACTCTCATACAAAGGAACAAGAGTATCCTCTGATATCTATATAAATAGAAATAGGATTGAAATATGGTGTGGTATATAGAAAAGGGAAGACTTACTCCAGAAGATTTCAAATGTTTGAAACATATAGCCTGTCACCATCTGGAAGAATTTGGCTCCAAATAATAAACCAATCATGAAAACAGATTAACTGATATTCAATTCCCCTTAAAATATCTGATCAATTAAACTTTTAAGTGACTCAATTTAACTTTTGTGATCAAATGCATTAATAATCCACCATATTTGTCATAAAGTGCCAAAATTAGCATCTAATATCCTCATTAAATGAAACAGTATTAAAATGTGTAGAAACAAATATTCAAAACAAACACCCAAACCTCTGGTTTTCATTTTACAGGAAACATTATGTTGTCTATGCCCACCTGGTAGAACTTGTTTCCAATTAAGAAAGAATCATCAAGATCAGATATTAACAACATACAACTATATATAAACTTTCAATAATCAAATTTGAAACATTTAAAGAATTCCTGTTGTATCTTTATGTCTAAAACATTACAAATCTGATTATTTCAAATGAAGTGCAAAATGTAAACTTTTGTATTCATATTTTATACACATGTATAAGGTTTGGAAACATGAACATGTAAAATATTCATAAACTACCCAGTTTTTAAATTTCTAGAAACCTAATGTACCCTGTGACCATCTGGAAGACCTGGGGTACACAATGTTCATAAATTGATCAAAATTGGACAGGACTGATACACAAGACTCCCTCAAAGTAATGTAGTTTCAAATCGTTTTAAGCCTTAGCTTTTACCACTTGTACTTCAGTTCATCAACACTCTCCTGTACTTGCATTAAAGATCCAAAACAAGCCCATAATATATATATTCAGGAAGCAGCATTGAAGTTTTGTTATAAGTATACAAAGAATTAACATTCAGACACCTAGTATGGAAACACTTTGAAAATTTAATTGATTTTAATTTGTGAGAATGGGGATTTTCAATAGTGAAAGGCTATATAAATTGCATGTAATTGATATACAATCTCACATACCTACCATTATTAAGTTAATTTTAAAACGTTTTATGATTCACCATTTACACCTTTTGCGTGGAAGTAAAAAGTTTGCCTAATTTCCAAAGCTACGCAATCACTTGCCTCAGATATGCATAATCATTCTCAAAGGATTGAAGTTTTGCGTCACATTGATGTAAAAGGAATGTCTTATGTCTCAGGTTTCAAATATGTGTAATCTTCATTCAGAGTGTAGACATATTAAGGAATTAAATTTTTCAGAGTGAAAGAATCATCAAAATCACATATCAGAATAATAACGCTAACCTAATCCTTGAAAATGAACTCAATTTTAATATGTTTCAGGCCTGTTAGTCTAATTCTGGGGCTTTATTTCCTTAAAATATATCTGCCATATCGGTTGTAATGTACTAAAATAGCATCTCTTGACATATTCAACATAAAAGGGATAAAATTTAACATGAATAACAAAAATGATTACCTAATGTCCCATTCATCATATATCAGGAAACATTACTTAGCAGAGGACCTTCCGGAGGAATGCCACATTTCAATGTTAAAATAATCATTAAAATTAGATGTGAATAGTGTACAAATTTCACATTTGCAAAAGTTACTCGTTTTTTATTAATATTTTAAATCTTGCTCTTATCTTTTGGGATTAAAACCAAACATCTTCTACATATGCAACACGGCACCAAACGTAGGCTCTGATAACCCCATTTAGTGAAGCATGATTGAAATGTGGTGAAAAAATGTGAAAAAGAGGTTTTAATACCTCCGTCTTTGTTTATTTGAAAAATTATGTGAAATGTTAAGAAAAGGGAGAATTGTGTTCTCAATTGTGAAAGAGCAATCAAGTTTGAGTATCAGGAACAGGCATCCATACTAATCCCACAGAAAATAAATCAATTTCAATACATTTTGAACTAATGCATTTATCAGTTTGAACTTGTTTACATTCAAAATTTGCATATACTCTCATACAAAGGAACAAGAGTATCCTCTGATATCTATATAAATAGAAATAGGATTGAAATATGGTATGGTATATAGAAAAGGGAAGACTTACTCCAGGAGATTTCAAATGTTTGAAACATATAGCCTGTCACCATCTGGAAGAATTTGGCTCCAAATAATAAACCAATCATGAAAACAGATTAACTGATATTCAATTCCCCTTAAAATATCTGATCAATTAAACTTTTAAGTGACTCAATTTAACTTTTGTGATCAAATGCATTAATAATCCACCATATTTGTCATAAAGTGCCAAAATTAGCATCTAATATCCTCATTAAATGAAACAGTATTAAAATGTGTAGAAACAAATATTCAAAACAAACACCCAAACCTCTGGTTTTCATTTTACAGGAAACATTATGTTGTCTATGCCCACCCGGTAGTACTTGTTCCCAATTAAGAAAGAATCATCAAGATCAGATATTAACAACATACAACTATATATAAACTTTCAATAATCAAATTTGAAACATTTAAAGCATTCCTGTTGTATCTTTATGTCTAAAACATTACAAATCTGATTGTTTCAAATGAAGTGCAAAATGTAAACTTTTGTATTCTTATTTTATGTACATGTATAAGGTTTGGAAACATGAACATGTAAAATATTCATAAACTACCCAGTTTTTAAATTTCTAGAAACCTAATATACCCTGTGATCATATGGAGGACCTGGGGTACACAATGTTCATAAATTGATCAAAATTGGACAGGACTGATACACAAGACTCCTTGAAAGTAATGTAGTTTCAAATCGTTTTAACCCTTAGCTTTTACCACTTGTACTTCAGTTCATCAACACTCTCCTGTACTTGCATTAAAGAACCAAAACAAGCCCATAATATATATATTCAGGAAGCAGCATTGAATTTTTGTTATAAGTATACAAAGAATTAGCATTCAGACACCTAGTATGGAAACGCTTTGAAAATTTAATTGATTTTAATCTGTGAGAATGGGGATTTTCAATAGTGAAAGGCTTTATAAATTGGATGTAATTGATATACAATCTCACATACCTAACCATTATTAAGTTAATTTTAAAACATTTTAGGATTCACCATTTACGCCTTTTGCCTTGGAAGTAAAAAGTTTGACTAATTTCCAAAGCTATGCAATCACTTGCCTCAGATATGCATAATCATTCTCAAAGGATTGATGTTTTGCGTCACATTGATGAAAAAGGAATGTCTTACGTCTCAGGTTTCAAATACGTGTAATCTTCATTCAGACTGTAGACATATTAAGGAATTCAATTTTTCAGAGTAAAAGAATCATCAAAATCACATATGAGAATAATAACGCTAACCTAATCCCCCAAAATGAACTCAATTGTAATATACATCAGGCCTCTTAGTCTAATTCTGGGGCTTATTTCCTTAAAATATATCTGCCATATCCGTTGTAATTTACTAAAATAGCATCTCTTGACATATTCAACATAAAAGGGGTAAAATTTAACATGAATAACAAAAATGATTACCTAATGTCCCATTCATCGTATATCAGGAAAGATTACTTAGCAGAGGACCTTCTGGAGGAATGCCACAATTTAATGGTAAAATAATCATCAAAATTAGATGTGAAGAGTGTACAAATTTAACATTTGCAAAGGTTGCTCGTTTTTATTAATATTTTAAATCTTGCTGTTATCTTTTGATATTAAAACCAAAAATCTTCTACATATGCAACACGGCACCAAACGTAGGCTCTGATAACCCCATTTAGTAAAGTAGGATTGAAATGTGGTGAAAAAATGTGACAAAGAGGTTTTAATACCCCCGTCTTTGTTTATTTGAAAAATTATGTGAAATGTTAAGAAAAGGGAGAATTGTGTTGTCATTTGTGAAAGAGCAATCAAGTTTGAGTATCAGGAACAGGCATCCATACTAACCCCACAGAAAATAAATCAGTTTTAATACATTTTGAACTAATGCATTTATCAGTTTGAACTTGTTTACATTCAAAATTTGCATATACTCTCATATAAAGGAACAAGAGTATCCTCTGATATCTATATAAATAGAAATAGGATTGAAGTATGGTATGGTATATAGAAAAGGGGGGACCTACTCCTGGAGATTTCAAATGTTTGAAACATATAGCCTGTCACCATCTGGAAGAATTTGGCTCCCAATAATAAAGCAATCATGAAAACAGATTAACAGATATTCAATTCCCCTTAAAATATCTGATCAATTAAACTTTTAAGTGACTCAATTTAACTTTTGTGATCAAATGCATTAATAATCCACCATATTTGTCATAAAGTGCCAAAATTAGCATCTAATATCCTCATTAAATGAAACAGTATTAAAATGTGTAGAAACAAATATTCAAAACAAACACCCAAACCTCTGGTTTTCATTTTACAGGAAACATGTTATCTATGCCCACCCGGTAGAACTTGTTCCTAATTCAGAAAGAATCATCAAGATCAGATATTAACAAGATACAACTATATATAAACTTTCAATAATCAAATTTGAAACAATTAAAGCATTCCTGTTGTATCTTTATGTCTAAAACATTACAAATCTGATTATTTCAAATGAAGTGCAAAATGTAAACTTTTGTATTCATATTTTATACACATGTATAAGGTTTGGAAACATGAACATGTAAAATATTCATAAACTACCCAGTTTTTAAATTTCTAGAAACCTAATGTACCCTGTGACCATCTGGAAGACCTGGGGTACACAATGTTCATAAATTGATCAAAATTGGACAGGACTGATACACAAGACTCCCTCAAAGTAATGTAGTTTCAAATCGTTTTAAGCCTTAGCTTTTACCACTTGTACTTCAGTTCATCAACACTCTCCTGTACTTGCATTAAAGAACCAAAACAAGCCCATAATATATATATTCAGGAAGCAGCATTGAAGTTTTGTTATAAGTATACAAAGAATTAACATTCAGACACCTAGTATGGAAACACTTTGAAAATTTAATTGATTTTAATCTGTGAGAATGGGGATTTTCAATAGTGAAAGGCTATATAAATTGCATGTAATTGATATACAATCTCACATACCTACCATTATTAAGTTAATTTTAAAACGTTTTATGATTCACCATTTACACCTTTTGCGTGGAAGTAAAAAGTTTGCCTAATTTCCAAAGCTACGCAATCACTTGCCTCAGATATGCATAATCATTCTCAAAGGATTGAAGTTTTGCGTCACATTGATGTAAAAGGAATGTCTTATGTCTCAGGTTTCAAATATGTGTAATCTTCATTCAGAGTGTAGACATATTAAGGAATTAAATTTTTCAGAGTGAAAGAATCATCAAAATCACATATGAGAATAATAACGCTAACCTAATCCTTGAAAATGAACTCAATTTTAATATGTTTCAGGCCTGTTAGTCTAATTCTGGGGCTTTATTTCCTTAAAATATATCTGCCATATCGGTTGTAATGTACTAAAATAGCATCTCTTGACATATTCAACATAAAAGGGATAAAATTTAACATGAATAACAAAAATGATTACCTAATGTCCCATTCATCATATATCAGGAAACATTACTTAGCAGAGGACCTTCCGGAGGAATGCCACATTTCAATGTTAAAATAATCATTAAAATTAGATGTGAATAGTGTACAAATTTCACATTTGCAAAAGTTACTCGTTTTTTATTAATATTTTAAATCTTGCTCTTATCTTTTGGGATTAAAACCAAAAATCTTCTACATATGCAACACGGCACCAAACGTAGGCTCTGATAACCCCATTTAGTGAAGCATGATTGAAATGTGGTGAAAAAATGTGAAAAAGAGGTTTTAATACCTCCGTCTTTGTTTATTTGAAAAATTATGTGAAATGTTAAGAAAAGGGAGAATTGTGTTCTCAATTGTGAAAGAGCAATCAAGTTTGAGTATCAGGAACAGGCATCCATACTAACCCCACAGAAAATAAATCAATTTCAATACATTTTGAACTAATGCATTTATCAGTTTGAACTTGTTTACATTCAAAATTTGCATATACTCTCATACAAAGGAACAAGAGTATCCTCTGATATCTATATAAATAGAAATAGGATTGAAATATGGTATGGTATATAGAAAAGGGAAGACTTACTCCAGGAGATTTCAAATGTTTGAAACATATAGCCTGTCACCATCTGGAAGAATTTGGCTCCAAATAATAAACCAATCATGAAAACAGATTAACTGATATTCAATTCCCCTTAAAATATCTGATCAATTAAACTTTTAAGTGACTCAATTTAACTTTTGTGATCAAATGCATTAATAATCCACCATATTTGTCATAAAGTGCCAAAATTAGCATCTAATATCCTCATTAAATGAAACAGTATTAAAATGTGTAGAAACAAATATTCAAAACAAACACCCAAACCTCTGGTTTTCATTTTACAGGAAACATTATGTTATGTATGCCCACCCGGTAGAACTTGTTCCCAATTCAGAAAGAATCATCAAGATCAGATATTAACAAGATACAACTATATATAAACTTTCAATAATCAAATTTGAAACATTTAAAGCATTCCTGTTGTATCTTTATGTCTAAAACATTACAAATCTGATTATTTCAAATGAAGTGCAAAATGTAAACTTTTGTATTCATATTTTATGCACATGTATAAGATTTGGAAACATGAACATGTAAAATATTCATAAACTACCCAGTTTTTAAATTTCTAGAAACCTAATGTACCCTGTGACCATCTGGAAGACCTGGGGTACACAATGTTCATAAATTGATCAAAATTGGACAGGACTGATACACAAGACTCCCTCAAAGTAATGCAGTTTCAAATCGTTTTAAGCCTTAGCTTTTACCACTTGTACTTCAGTTCATCAACACTCTCCTGTACTTGCATTAAAGAACCAAAACAAGCCCATAATATATATATTCAGGAAGCAGCATTGAATTTTTGTTATAAGTATACAAAGAATTAACATTCAGACACCTAGTATGGAAACGCTTTGAAAATTTAATTGATTTTAATCTCTGAGAATGGGGATTTTCAATAGTGAAAGGCTATATAAATTGGATTGAATTGATATACAATCTCACATACCTAACCATTACTAAGTTAATTTTAAAACATATTATGATTCACCATTTACGCCGTTTGCGTGGAAATAAAAAGTTTGCCTAATTTCCAAAGCTATGGAATCACTTGCATCAGATATGCATAATCATTCTCAAAGGACTGAAGTTTTGCGTCACATTGATGTAAAAGGAATGTCTTACGTCTCAGGTTTCAAATACGTGTAATCTTCGTTCAGACTGTAGACATATTAAGGAATTAAATTTTTTCAGAGTAAAAGAATCATCAAAATCACATATGAGAATAATAACGCTAACCTAATCCCCCAAAATGAACTCAATTGTAATATACTTCAGGCCTCTTAGTCTAATTCTGGGGCTTATTTTCTTAAAATATATCTGCCATATCCGTTGTAATTTACTAAAGTAGCATCTCTTGACATATTCAACATAAAAGGGGTAAAATTTAACATGAATAACAAAAATGATTACCTAATGTCCCATTCATCGTATATCAGGAAAGATTACTTAGCAGAGGACCTTCCGGAGGAATGCCACAATTTAGTGGTAAAATAATCATCAAAATTAGATGTGAATAGTGTACAAATTTCACATTTGCAAAAGTTACTCGTTTTTTATTAATATTTTAAATCTTGCTCTTATCTTTTGGGATTAAAACCAAAAATCTTCTACATATGCAACACGGCACCAAACGTAGGCTCTGATAACCCCATTTAGTGAAGCATGATTGAAATGTGGTGAAAAAATGTGAAAAAGAGGTTTTAATACCTCCGTCTTTGTTTATTTGAAAAATTATGTGAAATGTTAAGAAAAGGGAGAATTGTGTTCTCAATTGTGAAAGAGCAATCAAGTTTGAGTATCAGGAACAGGCATCCATACTAACCCCACAGAAAATAAATCAATTTCAATACATTTTGAACTAATGCATTTATCAGTTTGAACTTGTTTACATTCAAAATTTGCATATACTTTCATATAAAGGAACAAGAGTATCCTCTGATATGTATATAAATAGAAATAGGATTGAAGTATGGTATGGTATATAGAAAAGGAAAGACTTACTCCAGGAGATTTCAAATGTTTGAAACATATAGCCTGTCACCATCTGGAAGAATTTGGCTCCCAATAATAAAGCAATCATGAAAACAGTTTAACTGATATTCAATTCCCCTTAAAATATCTGATCAATTAAACTTTTAAGTGACTCAATTTAACTTTTGTGATCAAATGCATTAATAATCCACCATATTTGTCATAAAGTGCCAAAATTAGCATCTAATGTCCTCATTAAATGAAACAGTATTAAAATGTGTAGAAACAAATATTCAAAACAAACACCCAAACCTCTGGTTTTCATTTTACAGGAAACATTATGTTATGTATGCCCACCCGGTAGAACTTGTTCCCAATTCAGAAAGAATTATCAAGATCAGATATTAACAAGATACAACTATATATAAACTTTCAATAATCAAATTTGAAACATTTAAAGCATTCCTGTTGTATCTTTATGTCTAAAACATTACAAATCTGATCATTTCAAATGAAGTGCAAAATGTAAACTTTTGTATTCATATTTTATGCACATGTATAAGGTTTGGAAACATGAACATGTAAAATATTCATAAACTACCCAGTATTTAAATTTTTAGAAACCTAATGTACCCTGTGACCATCTGGAAGACCTGGGGTACACAATGTTCATAAATTGATCAAAATTGGACAGGACTGATACACAAGACTCCCTCAAAGTAATGCAGTTTCAAATCGTTTTAAGCCTTAGCTTTTACCACTTGTACTTCAGTTCATCAACACTCTCCTGTACTTGCATTAAAGAACCAAAACAAGCCCATAATATATATATTCAGGAAGCAGCATTGATTTTTTGTTATAAGTATACAGAGAATTAACATTCAGACACCTAGTATGGAAACCCTTTGAAAATTTAATTGATTTTAATCTGTGAGAATGGGGATTTTCAATAGTGAAAGGCTATATAAATTGGATGTAATTGATATACAATCTCACATACCTACCATTATTAAGTTAAGTTTAAAACATTTTATGATTCACCATTTACGCCTTTTGCGTGGAAGTAAAAAGTTTGCCTAATTTCCAAAGCTATGCAATCACTTGCCTCAGATATGCATAATCATTCTCAAAGGATTAAAGTTTTGCGTCACATTGATGTAAAAGGAATGTCTTACGTCTCAGGTTTCAGATATGTGTAATCTTCATTCAGAGTGTAGACATATTAAGGAATTAAATTTTTCAGAGTGAAAGAATCATCAAAATCACATATCAGAATAATAACGCTAACCTAATCCCCGAAAATGAACTCAATTTTAATATGTTTCAGGCCTCTTAGTCTAATTCTGGGGCTTTATTTCCTTAAAATATATCTGCCATATCGGCTGTAATGTACTAAAATAGCATCTCTTGACATATTCTACATAAAAGGGATAAAATTTAACATGAATAACAAAAATGATTACCTAATGTCCCATTCATCATATATCAGGAAACATTACTTAGCAGAGGACCTTCCGGAGAAATGCCACATTTCAATGTTAAAATAATCATTAAAATTAGATGTGAATAGTGTACAAATTTCACATTTGCAAAAGTTACTCGTTTTTTATTAATATTGTAAATCTTGCTCTTATCTTTTGGGATTAAAACCAAAAATCTTCTACATATGCAACACGGCACCAAACGTAGGCTCTGATAACCCCATTTAGTGAAGCATGATTGAAATGTGGTGAAAAAATGTGAAAAAGAGGTTTTAATACCTCCGTCTTTGTTTATTTGAAAAATTATGTGAAATGTTAAGAAAAGGGAGAATTGTGTTCTCAATTGTGAAAGAGCAATCAAGTTTGAGTATCAGGAACAGGCATCCATACTAACCCCACAGAAAATAAATCAATTTCAATACATTTTGAACTAATGCATTTATCAGTTTGAACTTGTTTACATTGAAAATTTGCATATACTCTCATACAAAGGAACAAGAGTATCCTCTGATATCTATATAAATAGAAATAGGATTGAAATATGGTGTGGTATATAGAAAAGGGAAGACTTACTCCAGAAGATTTCAAATGTTTGAAACATATAGCCTGTCACCATCTGGAAGAATTTGGCTCCAAATAATAAACCAATCATGAAAACAGATTAACTGATATTCAATTCCCCTTAAAATATCTGATCAATTAAACTTTTAAGTGACTCAATTTAACTTTTGTGATCAAATGCATTAATAATCCACCATATTTGTCATAAAGTGCCAAAATTAGCATCTAATATCCTCATTAAATGAAACAGTATTAAAATGTGTAGAAACAAATATTCAAAACAAACACCCAAACCTCTGGTTTTCATTTTACAGGAAACATTATGTTGTCTATGCCCACCTGGTAGAACTTGTTTCCAATTAAGAAAGAATCATCAAGATCAGATATTAACAACATACAACTATATATAAACTTTCAATAATCAAATTTGAAACATTTAAAGAATTCCTGTTGTATCTTTATGTCTAAAACATTACAAATCTGATTATTTCAAATGAAGTGCAAAATGTAAACTTTTGTATTCATATTTTATACACATGTATAAGGTTTGGAAACATGAACATGTAAAATATTCATAAACTACCCAGTTTTTAAATTTCTAGAAACCTAATGTACCCTGTGACCATCTGGAAGACCTGGGGTACACAATGTTCATAAATTGATCAAAATTGGACAGGACTGATACACAAGACTCCCTCAAAGTAATGTAGTTTCAAATCGTTTTAAGCCTTAGCTTTTACCACTTGTACTTCAGTTCATCAACACTCTCCTGTACTTGCATTAAAGATCCAAAACAAGCCCATAATATATATATTCAGGAAGCAGCATTGAAGTTTTGTTATAAGTATACAAAGAATTAACATTCAGACACCTAGTATGGAAACACTTTGAAAATTTAATTGATTTTAATCTGTGAGAATGGGGATTTTCAATAGTGAAAGGCTATATAAATTGCATGTAATTGATATACAATCTCACATACCTACCATTATTAAGTTAATTTTAAAACGTTTTATGATTCACCATTTACACCTTTTGCGTGGAAGTAAAAAGTTTGCCTAATTTCCAAAGCTACGCAATCACTTGCCTCAGATATGCATAATCATTCTCAAAGGATTGAAGTTTTGCGTCACATTGATGTAAAAGGAATGTCTTATGTCTCAGGTTTCAAATATGTGTAATCTTCATTCAGAGTGTAGACATATTAAGGAATTAAATTTTTCAGAGTGAAAGAATCATCAAAATCACATATGAGAATAATAACGCTAACCTAATCCTTGAAAATGAACTCAATTTTAATATGTTTCAGGCCTGTTAGTCTAATTCTGGGGCTTTATTTCCTTAAAATATATCTGCCATATCGGTTGTAATGTACTAAAATAGCATCTCTTGACATATTCAACATAAAAGGGATAAAATTTAACATGAATAACAAAAATGATTACCTAATGTCCCATTCATCATATATCAGGAAACATTACTTAGCAGAGGACCTTCCGGAGGAATGCCACATTTCAATGTTAAAATAATCATTAAAATTAGATGTGAATAGTGTACAAATTTTACATTTGCAAAAGTTACTCGTTTTTTATTAATATTTTAAATCTTGCTCTTATCTTTTGGGATTAAAACCAAAAATCTTCCACATATGCAACACGGCACCAAACGTAGGCTCTGATAACCCCATTTAGTGAAGCATGATTGAAATGTGGTGAAAAAATGTGAAAAAGAGGTTTTAATACCTCCGTCTTTGTTTATTTGAAAAATTATGTGAAATGTTAAGAAAAGGGAGAATTGTGTTCTCAATTGTGAAAGAGCAATCAAGTTTGAGTATCAGGAACAGGCATCCATACTAATCCCACAGAAAATAAATCAATTTCAATACATTTTGAACTAATGCATTTATCAGTTTGAACTTGTTTACATTCAAAATTTGCATATACTCTCATACAAAGGAACAAGAGTATCCTCTGATATCTATATAAATAGAAATAGGATTGAAATATGGTATGGTATATAGAAAAGGGAAGACTTACTCCAGGAGATTTCAAATGTTTGAAACATATAGCCTGTCACCATCTGGAAGAATTTGGCTCCAAATAATAAACCAATCATGAAAACAGATTAACTGATATTCAATTCCCCTTAAAATATCTGATCAATTAAACTTTTAAGTGACTCAATTTAACTTTTGTGATCAAATGCATTAATAATCCACCATATTTGTCATAAAGTGCCAAAATTAGCATCTAATATCCTCATTAAATGAAACAGTATTAAAATGTGTAGAAACAAATATTCAAAACAAACACCCAAACCTCTGGTTTTCATTTTACAGGAAACATTATGTTATGTATGCCCACCCGGTAGAACTTGTTCCCAATTCAGAAAGAATCATCAAGATCAGATATTAACAAGATACAACTATATATAAACTTTCAATAATCAAATTTGAAACATTTAAAGCATTCCTGTTGTATCTTTATGTCTAAAACATTACAAATCTGATTATTTCAAATGAAGTGCAAAATGTAAACTTTTGTATTCATATTTTATGCACATGTATAAGGTTTGGAAACATGAACATGTAAAATATTCATAAACTACCCAGTTTTTAAATTTCTAGAAACCTAATGTACCCTGTGACCATCTGGAAGACCTGGGGTACACAATGTTCATAAATTGATCAAAATTGGACAGGACTGATACACAAGACTCCCTCAAAGTAATGCAGTTTCAAATCGTTTTAAGCCTTAGCTTTTACCACTTGTACTTCAGTTCATCAACACTCTCCTGTACTTGCATTAAAGAACCAAAACAAGCCCATAATATATATATTCAGGAAGCAGCATTGAATTTTTGTTATAAGTATACAAAGAATTAACATTCAGACACCTAGTATGGAAACCCTTTGAAAATTTAATTGATTTTAATCTGTGAGAATGGGGATTTTCAATAGTGAAAGGCTATATAAATTGGATGTAATTGATATACAATCTCACATACCTACCATTATTAAGTTAAGTTTAAAACATTTTATGATTCACCATTTACGCCTTTTGCGTGGAAGTAAAAAGTTTGCCTAATTTCCAAAGCTACGCAATCACTTGCCTCAGATATGCATAATCATTCTCAAAGGATTGAAGTTTTGCGTCACATTGATGTAAAAGGAATGTCTTACGTCTCAGGTTTCAGATATGTGTAATCTTCATTCAGAGTGTAGACATATTAAGGAATTAAATTTTTCAGAGTGAAAGAATCATCAAAATCACATATCAGAATAATAACGCTAACCTAATCCCCGAAAATGAACTCAATTTTAATATGTTTCAGGCCTCTTAGTCTAATTCTGGGGCTTTATTTCCTTAAAATATATCTGCCATATCGGCTGTAATGTACTAAAATAGCATCTCTTGACATATTCTACATAAAAGGGATAAAATTTAACATGAATAACAAAAATGATTACCTAATGTCCCATTCATCATATATCAGGAAACATTACTTAGCAGAGGACCTTCCGGAGAAATGCCACATTTCAATGTTAAAATAATCATTAAAATTAGATGTGAATAGTGTACAAATTTCACATTTGCAAAAGTTACTCGTTTTTTATTAATATTGTAAATCTTGCTCTTATCTTTTGGGATTAAAACCAAAAATCTTCTACATATGCAACACGGCACCAAACGTAGGCTCTGATAACCCCATTTAGTGAAGCATGATTGAAATGTGGTGAAAAAATGTGAAAAAGAGGTTTTAATACCTCCGTCTTTGTTTATTTGAAAAATTATGTGAAATGTTAAGAAAAGGGAGAATTGTGTTCTCAATTGTGAAAGAGCAATCAAGTTTGAGTATCAGGAACAGGCATCCATACTAACCCCACAGAAAATAAATCAATTTCAATACATTTTGAACTAATGCATTTATCAGTTTGAACTTGTTTACATTGAAAATTTGCATATACTCTCATACAAAGGAACAAGAGTATCCTCTGATATCTATATAAATAGAAATAGGATTGAAATATGGTGTGGTATATAGAAAAGGGAAGACTTACTCCAGAAGATTTCAAATGTTTGAAACATATAGCCTGTCACCATCTGGAAGAATTTGGCTCCAAATAATAAACCAATCATGAAAACAGATTAACTGATATTCAATTCCCCTTAAAATATCTGATCAATTAAACTTTTAAGTGACTCAATTTAACTTTTGTGATCAAATGCATTAATAATCCACCATATTTGTCATAAAGTGCCAAAATTAGCATCTAATATCCTCATTAAATGAAACAGTATTAAAATGTGTAGAAACAAATATTCAAAACAAACACCCAAACCTCTGGTTTTCATTTTACAGGAAACATTATGTTGTCTATGCCCACCTGGTAGAACTTGTTTCCAATTAAGAAAGAATCATCAAGATCAGATATTAACAACATACAACTATATATAAACTTTCAATAATCAAATTTGAAACATTTAAAGAATTCCTGTTGTATCTTTATGTCTAAAACATTACAAATCTGATTATTTCAAATGAAGTGCAAAATGTAAACTTTTGTATTCATATTTTATACACATGTATAAGGTTTGGAAACATGAACATGTAAAATATTCATAAACTACCCAGTTTTTAAATTTCTAGAAACCTAATGTACCCTGTGACCATCTGGAAGACCTGGGGTACACAATGTTCATAAATTGATCAAAATTGGACAGGACTGATACACAAGACTCCCTCAAAGTAATGTAGTTTCAAATCGTTTTAAGCCTTAGCTTTTACCACTTGTACTTCAGTTCATCAACACTCTCCTGTACTTGCATTAAAGATCCAAAACAAGCCCATAATATATATATTCAGGAAGCAGCATTGAAGTTTTGTTATAAGTATACAAAGAATTAACATTCAGACACCTAGTATGGAAACACTTTGAAAATTTAATTGATTTTAATCTGTGAGAATGGGGATTTTCAATAGTGAAAGGCTATATAAATTGCATGTAATTGATATACAATCTCACATACCTACCATTATTAAGTTAATTTTAAAACGTTTTATGATTCACCATTTACACCTTTTGCGTGGAAGTAAAAAGTTTGCCTAATTTCCAAAGCTACGCAATCACTTGCCTCAGATATGCATAATCATTCTCAAAGGATTGAAGTTTTGCGTCACATTGATGTAAAAGGAATGTCTTATGTCTCAGGTTTCAAATATGTGTAATCTTCATTCAGAGTGTAGACATATTAAGGAATTAAATTTTTCAGAGTGAAAGAATCATCAAAATCACATATGAGAATAATAACGCTAACCTAATCCTTGAAAATGAACTCAATTTTAATATGTTTCAGGCCTGTTAGTCTAATTCTGGGGCTTTATTTCCTTAAAATATATCTGCCATATCGGTTGTAATGTACTAAAATAGCATCTCTTGACATATTCAACATAAAAGGGATAAAATTTAACATGAATAACAAAAATGATTACCTAATGTCCCATTCATCATATATCAGGAAACATTACTTAGCAGAGGACCTTCCGGAGGAATGCCACATTTCAATGTTAAAATAATCATTAAAATTAGATGTGAATAGTGTACAAATTTCACATTTGCAAAAGTTACTCGTTTTTTATTAATATTTTAAATCTTGCTCTTATCTTTTGGGATTAAAACCAAAAATCTTCCACATATGCAACACGGCACCAAACGTAGGCTCTGATAACCCCATTTAGTGAAGCATGATTGAAATGTGGTGAAAAAATGTGAAAAAGAGGTTTTAATACCTCCGTCTTTGTTTATTTGAAAAATTATGTGAAATGTTAAGAAAAGGGAGAATTGTGTTCTCAATTGTGAAAGAGCAATCAAGTTTGAGTATCAGGAACAGGCATCCATACTAATCCCACAGAAAATAAATCAATTTCAATACATTTTGAACTAATGCATTTATCAGTTTGAACTTGTTTACATTCAAAATTTGCATATACTCTCATACAAAGGAACAAGAGTATCCTCTGATATCTATATAAATAGAAATAGGATTGAAATATGGTATGGTATATAGAAAAGGGAAGACTTACTCCAGGAGATTTCAAATGTTTGAAACATATAGCCTGTCACCATCTGGAAGAATTTGGCTCCAAATAATAAACCAATCATGAAAACAGATTAACTGATATTCAATTCCCCTTAAAATATCTGATCAATTAAACTTTTAAGTGACTCAATTTAACTTTTGTGATCAAATGCATTAATAATCCACCATATTTGTCATAAAGTGCCAAAATTAGCATCTAATATCCTCATTAAATGAAACAGTATTAAAATGTGTAGAAACAAATATTCAAAACAAACACCCAAACCTCTGGTTTTCATTTTACAGGAAACATTATGTTATGTATGCCCACCCGGTAGAACTTGTTCCCAATTCAGAAAGAATCATCAAGATCAGATATTAACAAGATACAACTATATATAAACTTTCAATAATCAAATTTGAAACATTTAAAGCATTCCTGTTGTATCTTTATGTCTAAAACATTACAAATCTGATTATTTCAAATGAAGTGCAAAATGTAAACTTTTGTATTCATATTTTATGCACATGTATAAGGTTTGGAAACATGAACATGTAAAATATTCATAAACTACCCAGTTTTTAAATTTCTAGAAACCTAATGTACCCTGTGACCATCTGGAAGACCTGGGGTACACAATGTTCATAAATTGATCAAAATTGGACAGGACTGATACACAAGACTCCCTCAAAGTAATGCAGTTTCAAATCGTTTTAAGCCTTAGCTTTTACCACTTGTACTTCAGTTCATCAACACTCTCCTGTACTTGCATTAAAGAACCAAAACAAGCCCATGATATATATATTCAGGAAGCAGCATTGAATTTTTGTTATAAGTATACAAAGAATTAACATTCAGACACCTAGTATGGAAACCCTTTGAAAATTTAATTGATTTTAATCTGTGAGAATGGGGATTTTCAATAGTGAAAGGCTATATAAATTGGATGTAATTGATATACAATCTCACATACCTACCATTATTAAGTTAAGTTTAAAACATTTTATGATTCACCATTTACGCCTTTTGCGTGGAAGTAAAAAGTTTGCCTAATTTCCAAAGCTACGCAATCACTTGCCTCAGATATGCATAATCATTCTCAAAGGATTGAAGTTTTGCGTCACATTGATGTAAAAGGAATGTCTTACGTCTCAGGTTTCAGATATGTGTAATCTTCATTCAGAGTGTAGACATATTAAGGAATTAAATTTTTCAGAGTGAAAGAATCATCAAAATCACATATCAGAATAATAACGCTAACCTAATCCCCGAAAATGAACTCAATTTTAATATGTTTCAGGCCTCTTAGTCTAATTCTGGGGCTTTATTTCCTTAAAATATATCTGCCATATCGGCTGTAATGTACTAAAATAGCATCTCTTGACATATTCTACATAAAAGGGATAAAATTTAACATGAATAACAAAAATGATTACCTAATGTCCCATTCATCATATATCAGGAAACATTACTTAGCAGAGGACCTTCCGGAGAAATGCCACATTTCAATGTTAAAATAATCATTAAAATTAGATGTGAATAGTGTACAAATTTCACATTTGCAAAAGTTACTCGTTTTTTATTAATATTGTAAATCTTGCTCTTATCTTTTGGGATTAAAACCAAAAATCTTCTACATATGCAACACGGCACCAAACGTAGGCTCTGATAACCCCATTTAGTGAAGCATGATTGAAATGTGGTGAAAAAATGTGAAAAAGAGGTTTTAATACCTCCGTCTTTGTTTATTTGAAAAATTATGTGAAATGTTAAGAAAAGGGAGAATTGTGTTCTCAATTGTGAAAGAGCAATCAAGTTTGAGTATCAGGAACAGGCATCCATACTAACCCCACAGAAAATAAATCAATTTCAATACATTTTGAACTAATGCATTTATCAGTTTGAACTTGTTTACATTGAAAATTTGCATATACTCTCATACAAAGGAACAAGAGTATCCTCTGATATCTATATAAATAGAAATAGGATTGAAATATGGTGTGGTATATAGAAAAGGGAAGACTTACTCCAGAAGATTTCAAATGTTTGAAACATATAGCCTGTCACCATCTGGAAGAATTTGGCTCCAAATAATAAACCAATCATGAAAACAGATTAACTGATATTCAATTCCCCTTAAAATATCTGATCAATTAAACTTTTAAGTGACTCAATTTAACTTTTGTGATCAAATGCATTAATAATCCACCATATTTGTCATAAAGTGCCAAAATTAGCATCTAATATCCTCATTAAATGAAACAGTATTAAAATGTGTAGAAACAAATATTCAAAACAAACACCCAAACCTCTGGTTTTCATTTTACAGGAAACATTATGTTGTCTATGCCCACCTGGTAGAACTTGTTTCCAATTAAGAAAGAATCATCAAGATCAGATATTAACAACATACAACTATATATAAACTTTCAATAATCAAATTTGAAACATTTAAAGAATTCCTGTTGTATCTTTATGTCTAAAACATTACAAATCTGATTATTTCAAATGAAGTGCAAAATGTAAACTTTTGTATTCATATTTTATACACATGTATAAGGTTTGGAAACATGAACATGTAAAATATTCATAAACTACCCAGTTTTTAAATTTCTAGAAACCTAATGTACCCTGTGACCATCTGGAAGACCTGGGGTACACAATGTTCATAAATTGATCAAAATTGGACAGGACTGATACACAAGACTCCCTCAAAGTAATGTAGTTTCAAATCGTTTTAAGCCTTAGCTTTTACCACTTGTACTTCAGTTCATCAACACTCTCCTGTACTTGCATTAAAGATCCAAAACAAGCCCATAATATATATATTCAGGAAGCAGCATTGAAGTTTTGTTATAAGTATACAAAGAATTAACATTCAGACACCTAGTATGGAAACACTTTGAAAATTTAATTGATTTTAATCTGTGAGAATGGGGATTTTCAATAGTGAAAGGCTATATAAATTGCATGTAATTGATATACAATCTCACATACCTACCATTATTAAGTTAATTTTAAAACGTTTTATGATTCACCATTTACACCTTTTGCGTGGAAGTAAAAAGTTTGCCTAATTTCCAAAGCTACGCAATCACTTGCCTCAGATATGCATAATCATTCTCAAAGGATTGAAGTTTTGCGTCACATTGATGTAAAAGGAATGTCTTATGTCTCAGGTTTCAAATATGTGTAATCTTCATTCAGAGTGTAGACATATTAAGGAATTAAATTTTTCAGAGTGAAAGAATCATCAAAATCACATATGAGAATAATAACGCTAACCTAATCCTTGAAAATGAACTCAATTTTAATATGTTTCAGGCCTGTTAGTCTAATTCTGGGGCTTTATTTCCTTAAAATATATCTGCCATATCGGTTGTAATGTACTAAAATAGCATCTCTTGACATATTCAACATAAAAGGGATAAAATTTAACATGAATAACAAAAATGATTACCTAATGTCCCATTCATCATATATCAGGAAACATTACTTAGCAGAGGACCTTCCGGAGGAATGCCACATTTCAATGTTAAAATAATCATTAAAATTAGATGTGAATAGTGTACAAATTTCACATTTGCAAAAGTTACTCGTTTTTTATTAATATTTTAAATCTTGCTCTTATCTTTTGGGATTAAAACCAAAAATCTTCTACATATGCAACACGGCACCAAACGTAGGCTCTGATAACCCCATTTAGTGAAGCATGATTGAAATGTGGTGAAAAAATGTGAAAAAGAGGTTTTAATACCTCCGTCTTTGTTTATTTGAAAAATTATGTGAAATGTTAAGAAAAGGGAGAATTGTGTTCTCAATTGTGAAAGAGCAATCAAGTTTGAGTATCAGGAACAGGCATCCATACTAATCCCACAGAAAATAAATCAATTTCAATACATTTTGAACTAATGCATTTATCAGTTTGAACTTGTTTACATTCAAAATTTGCATATACTCTCATACAAAGGAACAAGAGTATCCTCTGATATCTATATAAATAGAAATAGGATTGAAATATGGTATGGTATATAGAAAAGGGAAGACTTACTCCAGGAGATTTCAAATGTTTGAAACATATAGCCTGTCACCATCTGGAAGAATTTGGCTCCAAATAATAAACCAATCATGAAAACAGATTAACTGATATTCAATTCCCCTTAAAATATCTGATCAATTAAACTTTTAAGTGACTCAATTTAACTTTTGTGATCAAATGCATTAATAATCCACCATATTTGTCATAAAGTGCCAAAATTAGCATCTAATATCCTCATTAAATGAAACAGTATTAAAATGTGTAGAAACAAATATTCAAAACAAACACCCAAACCTCTGGTTTTCATTTTACAGGAAACATTATGTTATGTATGCCCACCCGGTAGAACTTGTTCCCAATTCAGAAAGAATCATCAAGATCAGATATTAACAAGATACAACTATATATAAACTTTCAATAATCAAATTTGAAACATTTAAAGCATTCCTGTTGTATCTTTATGTCTAAAACATTACAAATCTGATTATTTCAAATGAAGTGCAAAATGTAAACTTTTGTATTCATATTTTATGCACATGTATAAGGTTTGGAAACATGAACATGTAAAATATTCATAAACTACCCAGTTTTTAAATTTCTAGAAACCTAATGTACCCTGTGACCATCTGGAAGACCTGGGGTACACAATGTTCATAAATTGATCAAAATTGGACAGGACTGATACACAAGACTCCCTCAAAGTAATGCAGTTTCAAATCGTTTTAAGCCTTAGCTTTTACCACTTGTACTTCAGTTCATCAACACTCTCCTGTACTTGCATTAAAGAACCAAAACAAGCCCATAATATATATATATTCAGGAAGCAGCATTGAATTTTTGTTATAAGTATACAAAGAATTAACATTCAGACACCTAGTATGGAAACCCTTTGAAAATTTAATTGATTTTAATCTGTGAGAATGGGGATTTTCAATAGTGAAAGGCTATATAAATTGGATGTAATTGATATACAATCTCACATACCTACCATTATTAAGTTAAGTTTAAAACATTTTATGATTCACCATTTACGCCTTTTGCGTGGAAGTAAAAAGTTTGCCTAATTTCCAAAGCTACGCAATCACTTGCCTCAGATATGCATAATCATTCTCAAAGGATTGAAGTTTTGCGTCACATTGATGTAAAAGGAATGTCTTACGTCTCAGGTTTCAGATATGTGTAATCTTCATTCAGAGTGTAGACATATTAAGGAATTAAATTTTTCAGAGTGAAAGAATCATCAAAATCACATATGAGAATAATAACGCTAACCTAATCCCCGAAAATGAACTCAATTTTAATATGTTTCAGGCCTCTTAGTCTAATTCTGGGGCTTTATTTCCTTAAAATATATCTGCCATATCGGCTGTAATGTACTAAAATAGCATCTCTTGACATATTCTACATAAAAGGGATAAAATTTAACATGAATAACAAAAATGATTACCTAATGTCCCATTCATCATATATCAGGAAACATTACTTAGCAGAGGACCTTCCGGAGGAATGTCACATTTCAATGTTAAAATAATCATTAAAATTAGATGTGAATAGTGTACAAATTTCACATTTGCAAAAGTTACTCGTTTTTTATTAATATTTTAAATCTTGCTCTTATCTTTTGGGATTAAAACCAAAAATCTTCTACATATGCAACACGGCACCAAACGTAGGCTCTGATAACCCCATTTAGTGAAGCATGATTGAAATGTGGTGAAAAAATGTGAAAAAGAGGTTTTAATACCTCCGTCTTTGTTTATTTGAAACATTATGTGAAATGTTAAGAAAAGGGAGAATTGTGTTCTCAATTGTGAAAGAGCAATCAAGTTTGAGTATCAGGAACAGGCATCCATACTAACCCCACAGAAAATAAATCAATTTCAATACATTTTGAACTAATGCATTTATCAGTTTGAACTTGTTTACATTCAAAATTTGCATATACTTTCATATAAAGGAACAAGAGTATCCTCTGATATGTATATAAATAGAAATAGGATTGAAGTATGGTATGGTATATAGAAAAGGAAAGACTTACTCCAGGAGATTTCAAATGTTTGAAACATATAGTCTGTCACCATCTGGAAGAATTTGGCTCCCAATAATAAAGCAATCATGAAAACAGATTAACTGATATTCAATTCCCCTTAAAATATGTGATCAATTAAACTTTTAAGTGACTCAATTTAACTTTTGTGATCAAATGCATTAATAATCCACCATATTTGTCATAAAGTGCCAAAATTAGCATCTAATATCCTCATTAAATGAAACAGTATTAAAATGTGTAGAAACAAATATTCAAAACAAACACCCAAACCTCTGGTTTTCATTTTACAGGAAACATTATGTTATGTATGCCCACCCGGTAGAACTTGTTCCCAATTCAGAAAGAATTATCAAGATCAGATATTAACAAGATACAACTATATATAAACTTTCAATAATCAAATTTGAAACATTTAAAGCATTCCTGTTGTATCTTTATGTCTAAAACATTACAAATCTGATTATTTCAAATGAAGTGCAAAATGTAAACTTTTGTATTCATATTTTATGCACATGTATAAGGTTTGGAAACATGAACATGTAAAATATTCATAAACTACCCAGTTTTTAAATTTCTAGAAACCTAATGTACCCTGTGACCATCTGGAAGACCTGGGGTACACAATGTTCATAAATTGATCAAAATTGGACAGGACTGATACACAAGACTCCCTCAAAGTAATGCAGTTTCAAATCGTTTTAAGCCTTAGCTTTTACCACTTGTACTTCAGTTCATCAACACTCTCCTGTACTTGCATTAAAGAACCAAAACAAGCCCATAATATATATATTCAGGAAGCAGCATTGAAGTTTTGTTATAAGTATACAGAGAATTAACATTCAGACACCTAGTATGGAAACCCTTTGAAAATTTAATTGATTTTAATCTGTGAGAATGGGGATTTTCAATAGTGAAAGCTATATAAATTGGATGTAATTGATATACAATCTCACATACCTACCATTATTAAGTTAAGTTTAAAACATTTTATGATTCACCATTTACGCCTTTTGCGTGGAAGTAAAAAGTTTGCTTAATTTCCAAAGCTACGCAATCACTTGCCTCAGATATGCATAATCATTCTCAAAGGATTAAAGTTTTGCGTCACATTGATGTAAAAGGAATGTCTTATGTCTCAGGTTTCAGATATGTGTAATCTTCATTCAGAGTGTAGACATATTAAGGAATTAAATTTTTCAGAGTGAAAGAATCATCAAAATCACATATGAGAATAATAACGCTAACCTAATCCCCGAAAATGAACTCAATTTTAATATGTTTCAGGCCTCTTAGTCTAATTCTGGGGCTTTATTTCCTTAAAATATATCTGCCATATCGGCTGTAATGTACTAAAATAGCATCTCTTGACATATTCTACATAAAAGGGATAAAATTTAACATGAATAACAAAAATGATTACCTAATGTCCCATTCATCATATATCAGGAAACATTACTTAGCAGAGGACCTTCCGGAGAAATGCCACATTTCAATGTTAAAATAATCATTAAAATTAGATGTGAATAGTGTACAAATTTCACATTTGCAAAAGTTACTCGTTTTTTATTAATATTGTAAATCTTGCTCTTATCTTTTGGGATTAAAACCAAAAATCTTCTACATATGCAACACGGCACCAAACTTAGGCTCTGATAACCCCATTTAGTGAAGCATGATTGAAATGTGGTGAAAAAATGTGAAAAAGAGGTTTTAATACCTCCGTCTTTGTTTATTTGAAAAATTATGTGAAATGTTAAGAAAAGGGAGAATTGTGTTCTCAATTGTGAAAGAGCAATCAAGTTTGAGTATCAGGAACAGGCATCCATACTAACCCCACAGAAAATAAATCAATTTCAATACATTTTGAACTAATGCATTTATCAGTTTGAACTTGTTTACATTCAAAATTTGCATATACTCTCATACAAAGGAACAAGAGTATCCTCTGATATCTATATAAATAGAAATAGGATTGAAATATGGTATGGTATATAGAAAAGGGAAGACTTACTCCAGGAGATTTCAAATGTTTGAAACATATAGCCTGTCACCATCTGGAAGAATTTGGCTCCAAATAATAAACCAATCATGAAAACAGATTAACTGATATTCAATTCCCCTTAAAATATCTGATCAATTAAACTTTTAAGTGACTCAATTTAACTTTTGTGATCAAATGCATTAATAATCCACCATATTTGTCATAAAGTGCCAAAATTAGCATCTAATATCCTCATTAAATGAAACAGTATTAAAATGTGTAGAAACAAATATTCAAAACAAACACCCAAACCTCTGGTTTTCATTTTACAGGAAACATTATGTTGTCTATGCCCACCTGGTAGAACTTGTTTCCAATTAAGAAAGAATCATCAAGATCAGATATTAACAACATACAACTATATATAAACTTTCAATAATCAAATTTGAAACATTTAAAGCATTCCTGTTGTATCTTTATGTCTAAAACATTACAAATCTGATTATTTCAAATGAAGTGCAAAATGTAAACTTTTGTATTCATATTTTATGCACATGTATAAGGTTTGGAAACATGAACATGTAAAATATTCATAAACTACCCAGTTTTTAAATTTCTAGAAACCTAATGTACCCTGTGACCATCTGGAAGACCTGGGGTACACAATGTTCATAAATTGATCAAAATTGGACAGGACTGATACACAAGACTCCCTCAAAGTAATGCAGTTTCAAATCGTTTTAAGCCTTAGCTTTTACCACTTGTACTTCAGTTCATCAACACTCTCCTGTACTTGCATTAAAGAACCAAAACAAGCCCATAATATATATATATTCAGGAAGCAGCATTGAATTTTTGTTATAAGTATACAAAGAATTAACATTCAGACACCTAGTATGGAAACCCTTTGAAAATTTAATTGATTTTAATCTGTGAGAATGGGGATTTTCAATAGTGAAAGGCTATATAAATTGGATGTAATTGATATACAATCTCACATACCTACCATTATTAAGTTAAGTTTAAAACATTTTATGATTCACCATTTACGCCTTTTGCGTGGAAGTAAAAAGTTTGCCTAATTTCCAAAGCTACGCAATCACTTGCCTCAGATATGCATAATCATTCTCAAAGGATTGAAGTTTTGCGTCACATTGATGTAAAAGGAATGTCTTACGTCTCAGGTTTCAGATATGTGTAATCTTCATTCAGAGTGTAGACATATTAAGGAATTAAATTTTTCAGAGTGAAAGAATCATCAAAATCACATATCAGAATAATAACGCTAACCTTATCCCCGAAAATGAACTCAATTTTAATATGTTTCAGGCCTCTTAGTCTAATTCTGGGGCTTTATTTCCTTAAAATATATCTGCCATATCGGCTGTAATGTACTAAAATAGCATCTCTTGACATATTCTACATAAAAGGGATAAAATTTAACATGAATAACAAAAATGATTACCTAATGTCCCATTCATCATATATCAGGAAACATTACTTAGCAGAGGACCTTCCGGAGGAATGTCACATTTCAATGTTAAAATAATCATTAAAATTAGATGTGAATAGTGTACAAATTTCACATTTGCAAAAGTTACTCGTTTTTTATTAATATTTTAAATCTTGCTCTTATCTTTTGGGATTAAAACCAAAAATCTTCTACATATGCAACACGGCACCAAACGTAGGCTCTGATAACCCCATTTAGTGAAGCATGATTGAAATGTGGTGAAAAAATGTGAAAAAGAGGTTTTAATACCTCCGTCTTTGTTTATTTGAAACATTATGTGAAATGTTAAGAAAAGGGAGAATTGTGTTCTCAATTGTGAAAGAGCAATCAAGTTTGAGTATCAGGAACAGGCATCCATACTAACCCCACAGAAAATAAATCAATTTCAATACATTTTGAACTAATGCATTTATCAGTTTGAACTTGTTTACATTCAAAATTTGCATATACTTTCATATAAAGGAACAAGAGTATCCTCTGATATGTATATAAATAGAAATAGGATTGAAGTATGGTATGGTATATAGAAAAGGAAAGACTTACTCCAGGAGATTTCAAATGTTTGAAACATATAGTCTGTCACCATCTGGAAGAATTTGGCTCCCAATAATAAAGCAATCATGAAAACAGATTAACTGATATTCAATTCCCCTTAAAATATGTGATCAATTAAACTTTTAAGTGACTCAATTTAACTTTTGTGATCAAATGCATTAATAATCCACCATATTTGTCATAAAGTGCCAAAATTAGCATCTAATATCCTCATTAAATGAAACAGTATTAAAATGTGTAGAAACAAATATTCAAAACAAACACCCAAACCTCTGGTTTTCATTTTACAGGAAACATTATGTTATGTATGCCCACCCGGTAGAACTTGTTCCCAATTCAGAAAGAATTATCAAGATCAGATATTAACAAGATACAACTATATATAAACTTTCAATAATCAAATTTGAAACATTTAAAGCATTCCTGTTGTATCTTTATGTCTAAAACATTACAAATCTGATTATTTCAAATGAAGTGCAAAATGTAAACTTTTGTATTCATATTTTATGCACATGTATAAGGTTTGGAAACATGAACATGTAAAATATTCATAAACTACCCAGTTTTTAAATTTCTAGAAACCTAATGTACCCTGTGACCATCTGGAAGACCTGGGGTACACAATGTTCATAAATTGATCAAAATTGGACAGGACTGATACACAAGACTCCCTCAAAGTAATGCAGTTTCAAATCGTTTTAAGCCTTAGCTTTTACCACTTGTACTTCAGTTCATCAACACTCTCCTGTACTTGCATTAAAGAACCAAAACAAGCCCATAATATATATATTCAGGAAGCAGCATTGAAGTTTTGTTATAAGTATACAGAGAATTAACATTCAGACACCTAGTATGGAAACCCTTTGAAAATTTAATTGATTTTAATCTGTGAGAATGGGGATTTTCAATAGTGAAAGCTATATAAATTGGATGTAATTGATATACAATCTCACATACCTACCATTATTAAGTTAAGTTTAAAACATTTTATGATTCACCATTTACGCCTTTTGCGTGGAAGTAAAAAGTTTGCCTAATTTCCAAAGCTACGCAATCACTTGCCTCAGATATGCATAATCATTCTCAAAGGATTAAAGTTTTGCGTCACATTGATGTAAAAGGAATGTCTTATGTCTCAGGTTTCAGATATGTGTAATCTTCATTCAGAGTGTAGACATATTAAGGAATTAAATTTTTCAGAGTGAAAGAATCATCAAAATCACATATGAGAATAATAACGCTAACCTAATCCCCGAAAATGAACTCAATTTTAATATGTTTCAGGCCTCTTAGTCTAATTCTGGGGCTTTATTTCCTTAAAATATATCTGCCATATCGGCTGTAATGTACTAAAATAGCATCTCTTGACATATTCTACATAAAAGGGATAAAATTTAACATGAATAACAAAAATGATTACCTAATGTCCCATTCATCATATATCAGGAAACATTACTTAGCAGAGGACCTTCCGGAGAAATGCCACATTTCAATGTTAAAATAATCATTAAAATTAGATGTGAATAGTGTACAAATTTCACATTTGCAAAAGTTACTCGTTTTTTATTAATATTTTAAATCTTGCTCTTATCTTTTGGGATTAAAACCAAAAATCTTCTACATATGCAACACGGCACCAAACTTAGGCTCTGATAACCCCATTTAGTGAAGCATGATTGAAATGTGGTGAAAAAATGTGAAAAAGAGGTTTTAATACCTCCGTCTTTGTTTATTTGAAAAATTATGTGAAATGTTAAGAAAAGGGAGAATTGTGTTCTCAATTGTGAAAGAGCAATCAAGTTTGAGTATCAGGAACAGGCATCCATACTAACCCCACAGAAAATAAATCAATTTCAATACATTTTGAACTAATGCATTTATCAGTTTGAACTTGTTTACATTCAAAATTTGCATATACTCTCATACAAAGGAACAAGAGTATCCTCTGATATCTATATAAATAGAAATAGGATTGAAATATGGTATGGTATATAGAAAAGGGAAGACTTACTCCAGGAGATTTCAAATGTTTGAAACATATAGCCTGTCACCATCTGGAAGAATTTGGCTCCAAATAATAAACCAATCATGAAAACAGATTAACTGATATTCAATTCCCCTTAAAATATCTGATCAATTAAACTTTTAAGTGACTCAATTTAACTTTTGTGATCAAATGCATTAATAATCCACCATATTTGTCATAAAGTGCCAAAATTAGCATCTAATATCCTCATTAAATGAAACAGTATTAAAATGTGTAGAAACAAATATTCAAAACAAACACCCAAACCTCTGGTTTTCATTTTACAGGAAACATTATGTTGTCTATGCCCACCTGGTAGAACTTGTTTCCAATTAAGAAAGAATCATCAAGATCAGATATTAACAACATACAACTATATATAAACTTTCAATAATCAAATTTGAAACATTTAAAGCATTCCTGTTGTATCTTTATGTCTAAAACATTACAAATCTGATTGTTTCAAATGAAGTGCAAAATGTAAACTTTTGTATTCTTATTTTATGTACATGTATAAGGTTTGGAAACATGAACATGTAAAATATTCATAAACTACCCAGTTTTTAAATTTCTAGAAACCTAATATACCCTGTGATCATCTGGAGGACCTGGGGTACACAATGTTCATAAATTGATCAAAATTGGACAGGACTGATACACAAGACTCCTTGAAAGTAATGTAGTTTCAAATCGTTTTAACCCTTAGCTTTTACCATTTGTACTTCAGTTCATCAACACTCTCCTGTACTTGCATTAAAGAACCAAAACAAGCCCATAATATATATATTCAGGAAGCAGCATTGAATTTTTGTTATAAGTATACAAAGAATTAACATTCAGACACCTAGTATGGAAACGCTTTGAAAATTTAATTGATTTTAATCTGTGAGAATGGGGATTTTCAATAGTGAAAGGCTTTATAAATTGGATGTAATTGATATACAATCTCACATACCTAACCATTATTAAGTTAATTTTAAAACATTTTAGGATTCACCATTTACGCCTTTTGCCTTGGAAGTAAAAAGTTTGACTAATTTCCAAAGCTATGCAATCACTTGCCTCAGATATGCATAATCATTCTCAAAGGATTGATGTTTTGCGTCACATTGATGAAAAAGGAATGTCTTACGTCTCAGGTTTCAAATACGTGTAATCTTCATTCAGACTGTAGACATATTAAGGAATTCAATTTTTCAGAGTAAAAGAATCATCAAAATCACATATGAGAATAATAACGCTAACCTAATCCCCCAAAATGAACTCAATTGTAATATACTTCAGGCCTCTTAGTCTAATTCTGGGGCTTATTTCCTTAAAATATATCTGCCATATCCGTTGTAATTTACTAAAATAGCATCTCTTGACATATTCAACATAAAAGGGGTAAAATTTAACATGAATAACAAAAATGATTACCTAACGTCCCATTCATCGTATATCAGGAAAGATTACTTAGCAGAGGACCTTCCGGAGGAATGCCACAATTTAATGGTAAAATAATCATCAAAATTAGATGTGAAGAGTGTACAAATTTAACATTTGCAAAGGTTGCTCGTTTTTATTAATATTTTAAATCTTGCTGTTATCTTTTGATATTAAAACCAAAAATCTTCTACATATGCAACACGGCACCAAACGTAGGCTCTGATAACCCCATTTAGTAAAGTAGGATTGAAATGTGGTGAAAAAATGTGAAAAAGAGGTTTTAATACCCCCGTCTTTGTTTATTTGAAAAATTATGTGAAATGTTAAGAAAAGGGAGAATTGTGTTGTCAATTGTGAAAGAGCAATCAAGTTTGAGTATCAGGAACAGGCATCCATACTAACCCCACAGAAAATAAATCAATTTTAATACATTTTGAACTAATGCATTTATCAGTTTGAACTTGTTTACATTCAAAATTTGCATATACTCTCATATAAAGGAACAAGAGTATCCTCTGATATCTATATAAATAGAAATAGGATTGAAGTATGGTATGGTATATAGAAAAGGAGGGACCTACTCCTGGAGATTTCAAATGTTTGAAACATATAGCCTGTCACCATCTGGAAGAATTTGGCTCCAAATAATAAAGCAATCATGAAAACAGATTAACAGATATTCAATTCCCCTTAAAATATCTGATCAATTAAACTTTTAAGTGACTCAATTTAACTTTTGTGATCAAATGCATTAATAATCCACCATATTTGTCATAAAGTGCCAAAATTAGCATCTAATATCCTCATTAAATGAAACAGTATTAAAATGTGTAGAAACAAATATTCAAAACAAACACCCAAACCTCTGGTTTTCATTTTACAGGAAACATGTTATCTATGCCCACCCGGTAGAACTTGTTCCTAATTCAGAAAGAATCATCAAGATCAGATATTAACAAGATACAACTATATATAAACTTTCAATAATCAAATTTGAAACAATTAAAGCATTCCTGTCGTATCTTTATGTCTAAAACATTACAAATCTGATTATTTCAAATGAAGTGCAAAATGTAAACTTTTGTATTCATATTTTATACACATGTATAAGGTTTGGAAACATGAACATGTAAAATATTCATAAACTACCCAGTTTTTAAATTTCTAGAAACCTAATGTACCCTGTGACCATCTGGAAGACCTGGGGTACACAATGTTCATAAATTGATCAAAATTGGACAGGACTGATACACAAGACTCCCTCAAAGTAATGTAGTTTCAAATCGTTTTAAGCCTTAGCTTTTACCACTTGTACTTCAGTTCATCAACACTCTCCTGTACTTGCATTAAAGAACCAAAACAAGCCCATAATATATATATTCAGGAAGCAGCATTGAAGTTTTGTTATAAGTATACAAAGAATTAACATTCAGACACCTAGTATGGAAACACTTTGAAAATTTAATTGATTTTAATCTGTGAGAATGGGGATTTTCAATAGTGAAAGGCTATATAAATTGCATGTAATTGATATACAATCTCACATACCTACCATTATTAAGTTAATTTTAAAACGTTTTATGATTCACCATTTACACCTTTTGCGTGGAAGTAAAAAGTTTGCCTAATTTCCAAAGCTACGCAATCACTTGCCTCAGATATGCATAATCATTCTCAAAGGATTGAAGTTTTGCGTCACATTGATGTAAAAGGAATATCTTATGTCTCAGGTTTCAAATATGTGTAATCTTCATTCAGAGTGTAGACATATTAAGGAATTAAATTTTTCAGAGTGAAAGAATCATCAAAATCACATATGAGAATAATAACGCTAACCTAATCCTTGAAAATGAACTCAATTTTAATATGTTTCAGGCCTGTTAGTCTAATTCTGGGGCTTTATTTCCTTAAAATATATCTGCCATATCGGTTGTAATGTACTAAAATAGCATCTCTTGACATATTCAACATAAAAGGGATAAAATTTAACATGAATAACAAAAATGATTACCTAATGTCCCATTCATCATATATCAGGAAACATTACTTAGCAGAGGACCTTCCGGAGGAATGCCACATTTCAATGTTAAAATAATCATTAAAATTAGATGTGAATAGTGTACAAATTTCACATTTGCAAAAGTTACTCGTTTTTTATTAATATTTTAAATCTTGCTCTTATCTTTTGGGATTAAAACCAAAAATCTTCTACATATGCAACACGGCACCAAACGTAGGCTCTGATAACCCCATTTAGTGAAGCATGATTGAAATGTGGTGAAAAAATGTGAAAAAGAGGTTTTAATACCTCCGTCTTTGTTTATTTGAAAAATTATGTGAAATGTTAAGAAAAGGGAGAATTGTGTTCTCAATTGTGAAAGAGCAATCAAGTTTGAGTATCAGGAACAGGCATCCATACTAATCCCACAGAAAATAAATCAATTTCAATACATTTTGAACTAATGCATTTATCAGTTTGAACTTGTTTACATTCAAAATTTGCATATACTCTCATACAAAGGAACAAGAGTATCCTCTGATATCTATATAAATAGAAATAGGATTGAAATATGGTATGGTATATAGAAAAGGAAAGACTTACTCCAGGAGATTTCAAATGTTTGAAACATATAGCCTGTCACCATCTGGAAGAATTTGGCTCCAAATAATAAACCAATCATGAAAACAGATTAACTGATATTCAATTCCCCTTAAAATATCTGATCAATTAAACTTTTAAGTGACTCAATTTAACTTTTGTGATCAAATGCATTAATAATCCACCATATTTGTCATAAAGTGCCAAAATTAGCATCTAATATCCTCATTAAATGAAACAGTATTAAAATGTGTAGAAACAAATATTCAAAACAAACACCCAAACCTCTGGTTTTCATTTTACAGGAAACATTATGTTGTCTATGCCCACCCGGTAGTACTTGTTCCCAATTAAGAAAGAATCATCAAGATCAGATATTAACAACATACAACTATATATAAACTTTCAATAATCAAATTTGAAACATTTAAAGCATTCCTGTTGTATCTTTATGTCTAAAACATTACAAATCTGATTGTTTCAAATGAAGTGCAAAATGTAAACTTTTGTATTCTTATTTTATGTACATGTATAAGGTTTGGAAACATGAACATGTAAAATATTCATAAACTACCCAGTTTTTAAATTTCTAGAAACCTAATATACCCTGTGATCATCTGGAGGACCTGGGGTACACAATGTTCATAAATTGATCAAAATTGGACAGGACTGATACACAAGACTCCTTGAAAGTAATGTAGTTTCAAATCGTTTTAACCCTTAGCTTTTACCATTTGTACTTCAGTTCATCAACACTCTCCTGTACTTGCATTAAAGAACCAAAACAAGCCCATAATATATATATTCAGGAAGCAGCATTGAATTTTTGTTATAAGTATACAAAGAATTAACATTCAGACACCTAGTATGGAAACGCTTTGAAAATTTAATTGATTTTAATCTGTGAGAATGGGGATTTTCAATAGTGAAAGGCTTTATAAACTGGATGTAATTGATATACAATCTCACATACCTAACCATTATTAAGTTAATTTTAAAACATTTTAGGATTCACCATTTACGCCTTTTGCCTTGGAAGTAAAAAGTTTGACTAATTTCCAAAGCTATGCAATCACTTGCCTCAGATATGCATAATCATTCTCAAAGGATTGATGTTTTGCGTCACATTGATGAAAAAGGAATGTCTTACGTCTCAGGTTTCAAATACGTGTAATCTTCATTCAGACTGTAGACATATTAAGGAATTCAATTTTTCAGAGTAAAAGAATCATCAAAATCACATATGAGAATAATAACGCTAACCTAATCCCCCAAAATGAACTCAATTGTAATATACTTCAGGCCTCTTAGTCTAATTCTGGGGCTTATTTCCTTAAAATATATCTGCCATATCCGTTGTAATTTACTAAAATAGCATCTCTTGACATATTCAACATAAAAGGGGTAAAATTTAACATGAATAACAAAAATGATTACCTAATGTCCCATTCATCGTATATCAGGAAAGATTACTTAGCAGAGGACCTTCCGGAGGAATGCCACAATTTAATGGTAAAATAATCATCAAAATTAGATGTGAAGAGTGTACAAATTTAACATTTGCAAAGGTTGCTCGTTTTTATTAATATTTTAAATCTTGCTGTTATCTTTTGATATTAAAACCAAAAATCTTCTACATATGCAACACGGCACCAAACGTAGGCTCTGATAACCCCATTTAGTAAAGTAGGATTGAAATGTGGTGAAAAAATGTGAAAAAGAGGTTTTAATACCCCCGTCTTTGTTTATTTGAAAAATTATGTGAAATGTTAAGAAAAGGGAGAATTGTGTTGTCAATTGTGAAAGAGCAATCAAGTTTGAGTATCAGGAACAGGCATCCATACTAACCCCACAGAAAATAAATCAATTTTAATACATTTTGAACTAATGCATTTATCAGTTTGAACTTGTTTACATTCAAAATTTGCATATACTCTCATATAAAGGAACAAGAGTATCCTCTGATATCTATATAAATAGAAATAGGATTGAAATATGGTATGGTATATAGAAAAGGGAAGACTTACTCCAGGAGATTTCAAATGTTTGAAACATATAGCCTGTCACCATCTGGAAGAATTTGGCTCCCAATAATAAAGCAATCATGAAAACAGATTAACAGATATTCAATTCCCCTTAAAATATCTGATCAATTAAACTTTTAAGTGACTCAATTTAACTTTTGTGATCAAATGCATTAATAATCCACCATATTTGTCATAAAGTGCCAAAATTAGCATCTAATATCCTCATTAAATGAAACAGTATTAAAATGTGTAGAAACAAATATTCAAAACAAACACCCAAACCTCTGGTTTTCATTTTACAGGAAACATGTTATCTATGCCCACCCGGTAGAACTTGTTCCTAATTCAGAAAGAATCATCAAGATCAGATATTAACAAGATACAACTATATATAAACTTTCAATAATCAAATTTGAAACAATTAAAGCATTCCTGTCGTATCTTTATGTCTAAAACATTACAAATCTGATTATTTCAAATGAAGTGCAAAATGTAAACTTTTGTATTCATATTTTATACACATGTATAAGGTTTGGAAACATGAACATGTAAAATATTTATAAACTACCCAGTTTTTAAATTTCTAGAAACCTAATGTACCCTGTGACCATCTGGAAGACCTGGGGTACACAATGTTCATAAATTGATCAAAATTGGACAGGACTGATACACAAGACTCCCTCAAAGTAATGTAGTTTCAAATCGTTTTAAGCCTTAGCTTTTACCACTTGTACTTCAGTTCATCAACACTCTCCTGTACTTGCATTAAAGAACCAAAACAAGCCCATAATATATATATTCAGGAAGCAGCATTGAAGTTTTGTTATAAGTATACAAAGAATTAACATTCAGACACCTAGTATGGAAACACTTTGAAAATTTAATTGATTTTAATCTGTGAGAATGGGGATTTTCAATAGTGAAAGGCTATATAAATTGCATGTAATTGATATACAATCTCACATACCTACCATTATTAAGTTAATTTTAAAACGTTTTATGATTCACCATTTACACCTTTTGCGTGGAAGTAAAAAGTTTGCCTAAATTCCAAAGCTACGCAATCACTTGCCTCAGATATGCATAATCATTCTCAAAGGATTGAAGTTTTGCGTCACATTGATGTAAAAGGAATGTCTTATGTCTCAGGTTTCAAATATGTGTAATCTTCATTCAGAGTGTAGACATATTAAGGAATTAAATTTTTCAGAGTAAAAGAATCATCAAAATCACATATGAGAATAATAACGCTAACCTAATCCTTGAAAATGAACTCAATTTTAATATGTTTCAGGCCTGTTAGTCTAATTCTGGGGCTTTATTTCCTTAAAATATATCTGCCATATCGGTTGTAATGTACTAAAATAGCATCTCTTGACATATTCAACATAAAAGGGATAAAATTTAACATGAATAACAAAAATGATTACCTAATGTCCCATTCATCATATATCAGGAAACATTACTTAGCAGAGGACCTTCCGGAGGAATGCCACATTTCAATGTTAAAATAATCATTAAAATTAGATGTGAATAGTGTACAAATTTCACATTTGCAAAAGTTACTCGTTTTTTATTAATATTTTAAATCTTGCTCTTATCTTTTGGGATTAAAACCAAAAATCTTCTACATATGCAACACGGCACCAAACGTAGGCTCTGATAACCCCATTTAGTGAAGCATGAATGAAATGTGGTGAAAAAATGTGAAAAAGAGGTTTTAATACCTCCGTCTTTGTTTATTTGAAAAATTATGTGAAATGTTAAGAAAAGGGAGAATTGTGTTCTCAATTGTGAAAGAGCAATCAAGTTTGAGTATCAGGAACAGGCATCCATACTAATCCCACAGAAAATAAATCAATTTCAATACATTTTGAACTAATGCATTTATCAGTTTGAACTTGTTTACATTCAAAATTTGCATATACTCTCATACAAAGGAACAAGAGTATCCTCTGATATCTATATAAATAGAAATAGGATTGAAATATGGTATGGTATATAGAAAAGGGAAGACTTACTCCAGGAGATTTCAAATGTTTGAAACATATAGCCTGTCACCATCTGGAAGAATTTGGCTCCAAATAATAAACCAATCATGAAAACAGATTAACTGATATTCAATTCCCCTTAAAATATCTGATCAATTAAACTTTTAAGTGACTCAATTTAACTTTTGTGATCAAATGCATTAATAATCCACCATATTTGTCATAAAGTGCCAAAATTAGCATCTAATATCCTCATTAAATGAAACAGTATTAAAATGTGTAGAAACAAATATTCAAAACAAACACCCTAACCTCTGGTTTTCATTTTACAGGAAACATTATGTTGTCTATGCCCACCCGGTAGTACTTGTTCCCAATTAAGAAAGAATCATCAAGATCAGATATTAACAACATACAACTATATATAAACTTTCAATAATCAAATTTGAAACATTTAAAGCATTCCTGTTGTATCTTTATGTCTAAAACATTACAAATCTGATTGTTTCAAATGAAGTGCAAAATGTAAACTTTTGTATTCTTATTTTATGTACATGTATAAGGTTTGGAAACATGAACATGTAAAATATTCATAAACTACCCAGTTTTTAAATTTCTAGAAACCTAATATACCCTGTGATCATCTGGAGGACCTGGGGTACACAATGTTCATAAATTGATCAAAATTGGACAGGACTGATACACAAGACTCCTTGAAAGTAATGTAGTTTCAAATCGTTTTAACCCTTAGCTTTTACCACTTGTACTTCAGTTCATCAACACTCTCCTGTACTTGCATTAAAGAACCAAAACAAGCCCATAATATATATATTCAGGAAGCAGCATTGAATTTTTGTTATAAGTATACAAAGAATTAACATTCAGACACCTAGTATGGAAACGCTTTGAAAATTTAATTGATTTTAATCTGTGAGAATGGGGATTTTCAATAGTGAAAGGCTTTATAAATTGGATGTAATTGATATACAATCTCACATACCTAACCATTATTAAGTTAATTTTAAAACATTTTAGGATTCACCATTTACGCCTTTTGCCTTGGAAGTAAAAAGTTTGACTAAATTCCAAAGCTATGCAATCACTTGCCTCAGATATGCATAATCATTCTCAAAGGATTGATGTTTTGCGTCACATTGATGAAAAAGGAATGTCTTACGTCTCAGGTTTCAAATACGTGTAATCTTCATTCAGACTGTAGACATATTAAGGAATTCAATTTTTCAGAGTAAAAGAATCATCAAAATCACATATGAGAATAATAACGCTAACCTAATCCCCCAAAATGAACTCAATTGTAATATACTTCAGGCCTCTTAGTCTAATTCTGGGGCTTATTTCCTTAAAATATATCTGCCATATCCGTTGTAATTTACTAAAATAGCATCTCTTGACATATTCAACATAAAAGGGGTAAAATTTAACATGAATAACAAAAATGATTACCTAATGTCCCATTCATCGTATATCAGGAAAGATTACTTAGCAGAGGACCTTCCGGAGGAATGCCACAATTTAATGGTAAAATAATCATCAAAATTAGATGTGAAGAGTGTACAAATTTAACATTTGCAAAGGTTGCTCGTTTTTATTAATATTTTAAATCTTGCTGTTATCTTTTGATATTAAAACCAAAAATCTTCTACATATGCAACACGGCACCAAACGTAGGCTCTGATAACCCCATTTAGTAAAGTAGGATTGAAATGTGGTGAAAAAATGTGAAAAAGAGGTTTTAATACCCCCGTCTTTGTTTATTTGAAAAATTATGTGAAATGTTAAGAAAAGGGAGAATTGTGTTGTCAATTGTGAAAGAGCAATCAAGTTTGAGTATCAGGAACAGGCATCCATACTAACCCCACAGAAAATAAATCAATTTTAATACATTTTGAACTAATGCATTTATCAGTTTGAACTTGTTTACATTCAAAATTTGCATATACTCTCATATAAAGGAACAAGAGTATCCTCTGATATCTATATAAATAGAAATAGGATTGAAGTATGGTATGGTATATAGAAAAGGGGGGACCTACTCCTGGAGATTTCAAATGTTTGAAACATATAGCCTGTCACCATCTGGAAGAATTTGGCTCCAAATAATAAAGCAATCATGAAAACAGATTAACAGATATTCAATTCCCCTTAAAATATCTGATCAATTAAACTTTTAAGTGACTCAATTTAACTTTTGTGATCAAATGCATTAATAATCCACCATATTTGTCATAAAGTGCCAAAATTAGCATCTAATATCCTCATTAAATGAAACAGTATTAAAATGTGTAGAAACAAATATTCAAAACAAACACCCAAACCTCTGGTTTTCATTTTACAGGAAACATGTTATCTATGCCCACCCGGTAGAACTTGTTCCTAATTCAGAAAGAATCATCAAGATCAGATATTAACAAGATACAACTATATATAAACTTTCAATAATCAAATTTGAAACAATTAAAGCATTCCTGTCGTATCTTTATGTCTAAAACATTACAAATCTGATTATTTCAAATGAAGTGCAAAATGTAAACTTTTGTATTCATATTTTATACACATGTATAAGGTTTGGAAACATGAACATGTAAAATATTCATAAACTACCCAGTTTTTAAATTTCTAGAAACCTAATGTACCCTGTGACCATCTGGAAGACCTGGGGTACACAATGTTCATAAATTGATCAAAATTGGACAGGACTGATACACAAGACTCCCTCAAAGTAATGTAGTTTCAAATCGTTTTAAGCCTTAGCTTTTACCACTTGTACTTCAGTTCATCAACACTCTCCTGTACTTGCATTAAAGAACCAAAACAAGCCCATAATATATATATTCAGGAAGCAGCATTGAAGTTTTGTTATAAGTATACAAAGAATTAACATTCAGACACCTAGTATGGAAACACTTTGAAAATTTAATTGATTTTAATCTGTGAGAATGGGGATTTTCAATAGTGAAAGGCTATATAAATTGCATGTAATTGATATACAATCTCACATACCTACCATTATTAAGTTAATTTTAAAACGTTTTATGATTCACCATTTACACCTTTTGCGTGGAAGTAAAAAGTTTGCCTAAATTCCAAAGCTACGCAATCACTTGCCTCAGATATGCATAATCATTCTCAAAGGATTGAAGTTTTGCGTCACATTGATGTAAAAGGAATGTCTTATGTCTCAGGTTTCAAATATGTGTAATCTTCATTCAGAGTGTAGACATATTAAGGAATTAAATTTTTCAGAGTGAAAGAATCATCAAAATCACATATGAGAATAATAACGCTAACCTAATCCTTGAAAATGAACTCAATTTTAATATGTTTCAGGCCTGTTAGTCTAATTCTGGGGCTTTATTTCCTTAAAATATATCTGCCATATCGGTTGTAATGTACTAAAATAGCATCTCTTGACATATTCAACATAAAAGGGATAAAATTTAACATGAATAACAAAAATGATTACCTAATGTCCCATTCATCATATATCAGGAAACATTACTTAGCAGAGGACCTTCCGGAGGAATGCCACATTTCAATGTTAAAATAATCATTAAAATTAGATGTGAATAGTGTACAAATTTCACATTTGCAAAAGTTACTCGTTTTTTATTAATATTTTAAATCTTGCTCTTATCTTTTGGGATTAAAACCAAAAATCTTCTACATATGCAACACGGCACCAAACGTAGGCTCTGATAACCCCATTTAGTGAAGCATGAATGAAATGTGGTGAAAAAATGTGAAAAAGAGGTTTTAATACCTCCATCTTTGTTTATTTGAAAAATTATGTGAAATGTTAAGAAAAGGGAGAATTGTGTTCTCAATTGTGAAAGAGCAATCAAGTTTGAGTATCAGGAACAGGCATCCATACTAATCCCACAGAAAATAAATCAATTTCAATACATTTTGAACTAATGCATTTATCAGTTTGAACTTGTTTACATTCAAAATTTGCATATACTCTCATACAAAGGAACAAGAGTATCCTCTGATATCTATATAAATAGAAATAGGATTGAAATATGGTATGGTATATAGAAAAGGGAAGACTTACTCCAGGAGATTTCAAATGTTTGAAACATATAGCCTGTCACCATCTGGAAGAATTTGGCTCCAAATAATAAACCAATCATGAAAACAGATTAACTGATATTCAATTCCCCTTAAAATATCTGATCAATTAAACTTTTAAGTGACTCAATTTAACTTTTGTGATCAAATGCATTAATAATCCACCATATTTGTCATAAAGTGCCAAAATTAGCATCTAATATCCTCATTAAATGAAACAGTATTAAAATGTGTAGAAACAAATATTCAAAACAAACACCCTAACCTCTGGTTTTCATTTTACAGGAAACATTATGTTGTCTATGCCCACCCGGTAGTACTTGTTCCCAATTAAGAAAGAATCATCAAGATCAGATATTAACAACATACAACTATATATAAACTTTCAATAATCAAATTTGAAACATTTAAAGCATTCCTGTTGTATCTTTATGTCTAAAACATTACAAATCTGATTGTTTCAAATGAAGTGCAAAATGTAAACTTTTGTATTCTTATTTTATGTACATGTATAAGGTTTGGAAACATGAACATGTAAAATATTCATAAACTACCCAGTTTTTAAATTTCTAGAAACCTAATATACCCTGTGATCATCTGGAGGACCTGGGGTACACAATGTTCATAAATTGATCAAAATTGGACAGGACTGATACACAAGACTCCTTGAAAGTAATGTAGTTTCAAATCGTTTTAACCCTTAGCTTTTACCACTTGTACTTCAGTTCATCAACACTCTCCTGTACTTGCATTAAAGAACCAAAACAAGCCCATAATATATATATTCAGGAAGCAGCATTGAATTTTTGTTATAAGTATACAAAGAATTAACATTCAGACACCTAGTATGGAAACGCTTTGAAAATTTAATTGATTTTAATCTGTGAGAATGGGGATTTTCAATAGTGAAAGGCTTTATAAATTGGATGTAATTGATATACAATCTCACATACCTAACCATTATTAAGTTAATTTTAAAACATTTTAGGATTCACCATTTACGCCTTTTGCCTTGGAAGTAAAAAGTTTGACTAAATTCCAAAGCTATGCAATCACTTGCCTCAGATATGCATAATCATTCTCAAAGGATTGATGTTTTGCGTCACATTGATGAAAAAGGAATGTCTTACGTCTCAGGTTTCAAATACGTGTAATCTTCATTCAGACTGTAGACATATTAAGGAATTCAATTTTTCAGAGTAAAAGAATCATCAAAATCACATATGAGAATAATAACGCTAACCTAATCCCCCAAAATGAACTCAATTGTAATATACTTCAGGCCTCTTAGTCTAATTCTGGGGCTTATTTCCTTAAAATATATCTGCCATATCCGTTGTAATTTACTAAAATAGCATCTCTTGACATATTCAACATAAAAGGGGTAAAATTTAACATGAATAACAAAAATGATTACCTAATGTCCCATTCATCGTATATCAGGAAAGATTACTTAGCAGAGGACCTTCCGGAGGAATGCCACAATTTAATGGTAAAATAATCATCAAAATTAGATGTGAAGAGTGTACAAATTTAACATTTGCAAAGGTTGCTCGTTTTTATTAATATTTTAAATCTTGCTGTTATCTTTTGATATTAAAACCAAAAATCTTCTACATATGCAACACGGCACCAAACGTAGGCTCTGATAACCCCATTTAGTAAAGTAGGATTGAAATGTGGTGAAAAAATGTGAAAAAGAGGTTTTAATACCCCCGTCTTTGTTTATTTGAAAAATTATGTGAAATGTTAAGAAAAGGGAGAATTGTGTTGTCAATTGTGAAAGAGCAATCAAGTTTGAGTATCAGGAACAGGCATCCATACTAACCCCACAGAAAATAAATCAATTTTAATACATTTTGAACTAATGCATTTATCAGTTTGAACTTGTTTACATTCAAAATTTGCATATACTCTCATATAAAGGAACAAGAGTATCCTCTGATATCTATATAAATAGAAATAGGATTGAAGTATGGTATGGTATATAGAAAAGGGGGGACCTACTCCTGGAGATTTCAAATGTTTGAAACATATAGCCTGTCACCATCTGGAAGAATTTGGCTCCAAATAATAAAGCAATCATGAAAACAGATTAACAGATATTCAATTCCCCTTAAAATATCTGATCAATTAAACTTTTAAGTGACTCAATTTAACTTTTGTGATCAAATGCATTAATAATCCACCATATTTGTCATAAAGTGCCAAAATTAGCATCTAATATCCTCATTAAATGAAACAGTATTAAAATGTGTAGAAACAAATATTCAAAACAAACACCCAAACCTCTGGTTTTCATTTTACAGGAAACATGTTATCTATGCCCACCCGGTAGAACTTGTTCCTAATTCAGAAAGAATCATCAAGATCAGATATTAACAAGATACAACTATATATAAACTTTCAATAATCAAATTTGAAACAATTAAAGCATTCCTGTCGTATCTTTATGTCTAAAACATTACAAATCTGATTATTTCAAATGAAGTGCAAAATGTAAACCTTTGTATTCATATTTTATACACATGTATAAGGTTTGGAAACATGAACATGTAAAATATTCATAAACTACCCAGTTTTTAAATTTCTAGAAACCTAATGTACCCTGTGACCATCTGGAAGACCTGGGGTACACAATGTTCATAAATTGATCAAAATTGGACAGGACTGATACACAAGACTCCCTGAAAGTAATGTAGTTTCAAATCGTTTTAAGCCTTAGCTTTTACCACTTGTACTTCAGTTCATCAACACTCTCCTGTACTTGCATTAAAGAACCAAAACAAGCCCATAATATATATATTCAGGAAGCAGCATTGAAGTTTTGTTATAAGTATACAAAGAATTAACATTCAGACACCTAGTATGGAAACACTTTGAAAATTTAATTGATTTTAATCTGTGAGAATGGGGATTTTCAATAGTGAAAGGCTATATAAATTGCATGTAATTGATATACAATCTCACATACCTACCATTATTAAGTTAATTTTAAAACGTTTTATGATTCACCATTTACACCTTTTGCGTGGAAGTAAAAAGTTTGCCTAATTTCCAAAGCTACGCAATCACTTGCCTCAGATATGCATAAACATTCTCAAAGGATTGAAGTTTTGCGTCACATTGATGTAAAAGGAATGTCTTATGTCTCAGGTTTCAAATATGTGTAATCTTCATTCAGAGTGTAGACATATTAAGGAATTAAATTTTTCAGAGTGAAAGAATCATCAAAATCACATATGAGAATAATAACGCTAACCTAATCCTTGAAAATGAACTCAATTTTAATATGTTTCAGGCCTGTTAGTCTAATTCTGGGGCTTTATTTCCTTAAAATATATCTGCCATATCGGTTGTAATGTACTAAAATAGCATCTCTTGACATATTCAACATAAAAGGGATAAAATTTAACATGAATAACAAAAATGATTACCTAATGTCCCATTCATCATATATCAGGAAACATTACTTAGCAGAGGACCTTCCGGAGGAATGCCACATTTCAATGTTAAAATAATCATTAAAATTAGATGTGAATAGTGTACAAATTTCACATTTGCAAAAGTTACTCGTTTTTTATTAATATTTTAAATCTTGCTCTTATCTTTTGGGATTAAAACCAAAAATCTTCTACATATGCAACACGGCACCAAACGTAGGCTCTGATAACCCCATTTAGTGAAGCATGATTGAAATGTGGTGAAAAAATGTGAAAAAGAGGTTTTAATACCTCCGTCTTTGTTTATTTGAAAAATTATGTGAAATGTTAAGAAAAGGGAGAATTGTGTTCTCAATTGTGAGAGAGCAATCAAGTTTGAGTATCAGGAACAGGCATCCATACTAACCCCACAGAAAATAAATCAATTTCAATACATTTTGAACTAATGCATTTATCAGTTTGAACTTGTTTACATTCAAAATTTGCATATACTCTCATACAAAGGAACAAGAGTATCCTCTGATATCTATATAAATAGAAATAGGATTGAAATATGGTATGGTATATAGAAAAGGGAAGACTTACTCCAGGAGATTTCAAATGTTTGAAACATATAGCCTGTCACCATCTGGAAGAATTTGGCTCCAAATAATAAAGCAATCATGAAAACAGATTAACTGATATTCAATTCCCCTTAAAATATCTGATCAATTAAACTTTTAAGTGACTCAATTTAACTTTTGTGATCAAATGCATTAATAATCCACCATATTTGTCATAAAGTGCCAAAATTAGCATCTAATATCCTCATTAAATGAAACAGTATTAAAATGTGTAGAAACAAATATTCAAAACAAACACCCAAACCTCTGGTTTTCATTTTACAGGAAACATTATGTTGTCTATGCGCACCCGGTAGTACTTGTTCCCAATTAAGAAAGAATCATCAAGATCAGATATTAACAACATACAACTATATATAAACTTTCAATAATAAAATTTGAAACATTTAAAGCATTCCTGTTGTATCTTTATGTCTAAAACATTACAAATCTGATTGTTTCAAATGAAGTGCAAAATGTAAACTTTTGTATTCTTATTTTATGTACATGTATAAGGTTTGGAAACATGAACATGTAAAATATTCATAAACTACCCAGTTTTTAAATTTCTAGAAACCTAATATACCCTGTGATCATCTGGAGGACCTGGGGTACACAATGTTCATAAATTGATCAAAATTGGACAGGACTGATACATAAGACTCCTTGAAAGTAATGTAGTTTCAAATCGTTTTAACCCTTAGCTTTTACCACTTGTACTTCAGTTCATCAACACTCTCCTGTACTTGCATTAAAGAACCAAAACAAGCCCATAATATATATATTCAGGAAGCAGCATTGAATTTTTGTTATAAGTATACAAAGAATTAACATTCAGACACCTAGTATGGAAACGCTTTGAAAATTTAATTGATTTTAATCTGTGAGAATGGGGATTTTCAATAGTGAAAGGCTTTATAAATTGGATGTAATTGATAATCAATCTCACATACCTAACCATTATTAAGTTAATTTTAAAACATTTTAGGATTCACCATTTACGCCTTTTGCCTTGGAAGTAAAAAGTTTGACTAAATTCCAAAGCTATGCAATCACTTGCCTCAGATATGCATAATCATTCTCAAAGGATTGATGTTTTGCGTCACATTGATGAAAAAGGAATGTCTTACGTCTCAGGTTTCAAATACGTGTAATCTTCATTCAGACTGTAGACATATTAAGGAATTCAATTTTTCAGAGTAAAAGAATCATCAAAATCACATATGAGAATAATAACGCTAACCTAATCCCCCAAAATGAACTCAATTGTAATATACTTCAGGCCTCTTAGTCTAATTCTGGGGCTTATTTCCTTAAAATATATCTGCCATATCCGTTGTAATTTACTAAAATAGCATCTCTTGACATATTCAACATAAAAGGGGTAAAATTTAACATGAATAACAAAAATGATTACCTAATGTCCCATTCATCGTATATCAGGAAAGATTACTTAGCAGAGGACCTTCCGGAGGAATGCCACAATTTAATGGTAAAATAATCATCAAAATTAGATGTGAAGAGTGTACAAATTTAACATTTGCAAAGGTTGCTCGTTTTTATTAATATTTTAAATCTTGCTGTTATCTTTTGATATTAAAACCAAAAATCTTCTACATATGCAACACGGCACCAAACGTAGGCTCTGATAACCCCATTTAGTAAAGTAGGATTGAAATGTGGTGAAAAAATGTGAAAAAGAGGTTTTAATACCCCCGTCTTTGTTTATTTGAAAAATTATGTGAAATGTTAAGAAAAGGGAGAATTGTGTTGTCAATTGTGAAAGAGCAATCAAGTTTGAGTATCAGGAACAGGCATCCATACTAACCCCACAGAAAATAAATCAATTTTAATACATTTTGAACTAATGCATTTATCAGTTTGAACTTGTTTACATTCAAAATTTGCATATACTCTCATATAAAGGAACAAGAGTATCCTCTGATATCTATATAAATAGAAATAGGATTGAAGTATGGTATGGTATATAGAAAAGGGGGGACCTACTCCTGGAGATTTCAAATGTTTGAAACATATAGCCTGTCACCATCTGGAAGAATTTGGCTCCAAATAATAAAGCAATCATGAAAACAGATTAACAGATATTCAATTCCCCTTAAAATATCTGATCAATTAAACTTTTAAGTGACTCAATTTAACTTTTGTGATCAAATGCATTAATAATCCACCATATTTGTCATAAAGTGCCAAAATTAGCATCTAATATCCTCATTAAATGAAACAGTATTAAAATGTGTAGAAACAAATATTCAAAACAAACACCCAAACCTCTGGTTTTCATTTTACAGGAAACATGTTATCTATGCCCACCCGGTAGAACTTGTTCCTAATTCAGAAAGAATCATCAAGATCAGATATTAACAAGATACAACTATATATAAACTTTCAATAATCAAATTTGAAACAATTAAAGCATTCCTGTCGTATCTTTATGTCTAAAACATTACAAATCTGATTATTTCAAATGAAGTGCAAAATGTAAACTTTTGTATTCATATTTTATACACATGTATAAGGTTTGGAAACATGAACATGTAAAATATTCATAAACTACCCAGTTTTTAAATTTCTAGAAACCTAATGTACCCTGTGACCATCTGGAAGACCTGGGGTACACAATGTTCATAAATTGATCAAAATTGGACAGGACTGATACACAAGACTCCCTGAAAGTAATGTAGTTTCAAATCGTTTTAAGCCTTAGCTTTTACCACTTGTACTTCAGTTCATCAACACTCTCCTGTACTTGCATTAAAGAACCAAAACAAGCCCATAATATATATATTCAGGAAGCAGCATTGAAGTTTTGTTATAAGTATACAAAGAATTAACATTCAGACACCTAGTATGGAAACACTTTGAAAATTTAATTGATTTTAATCTGTGAGAATGGGGATTTTCAATAGTGAAAGGCTATATAAATTGCATGTAATTGATATACAATCTCACATACCTACCATTATTAAGTTAATTTTAAAACGTTTTATGATTCACCATTTACACCTTTTGCGTGGAAGTAAAAAGTTTGCCTAATTTCCAAAGCTACGCAATCACTTGCCTCAGATATGCATAAACATTCTCAAAGGATTGAAGTTTTGCGTCACATTGATGTAAAAGGAATGTCTTATGTCTCAGGTTTCAAATATGTGTAATCTTCATTCAGAGTGTAGACATATTAAGGAATTAAATTTTTCAGAGTGAAAGAATCATCAAAATCACATATGAGAATAATAACGCTAACCTAATCCTTGAAAATGAACTCAATTTTAATATGTTTCAGGCCTGTTAGTCTAATTCTGGGGCTTTATTTCCTTAAAATATATCTGCCATATCGGTTGTAATGTACTAAAATAGCATCTCTTGACATATTCAACATAAAAGGGATAAAATTTAACATGAATAACAAAAATGATTACCTAATGTCCCATTCATCATATATCAGGAAACATTACTTAGCAGAGGACCTTCCGGAGGAATGCCACATTTCAATGTTAAAATAATCATTAAAATTAGATGTGAATAGTGTACAAATTTCACATTTGCAAAAGTTACTCGTTTTTTATTAATATTTTAAATCTTGCTCTTATCTTTTGGGATTAAAACCAAAAATCTTCTACATATGCAACACGGCACCAAACGTAGGCTCTGATAACCCCATTTAGTGAAGCATGATTGAAATGTGGTGAAAAAATGTGAAAAAGAGGTTTTAATACCTCCGTCTTTGTTTATTTGAAAAATTATGTGAAATGTTAAGAAAAGGGAGAATTGTGTTCTCAATTGTGAGAGAGCAATCAAGTTTGAGTATCAGGAACAGGCATCCATACTAACCCCACAGAAAATAAATCAATTTCAATACATTTTGAACTAATGCATTTATCAGTTTGAACTTGTTTACATTCAAAATTTGCATATACTCTCATACAAAGGAACAAGAGTATCCTCTGATATCTATATAAATAGAAATAGGATTGAAATATGGTATGGTATATAGAAAAGGGAAGACTTACTCCAGGAGATTTCAAATGTTTGAAACATATAGCCTGTCACCATCTGGAAGAATTTGGCTCCAAATAATAAAGCAATCATGAAAACAGATTAACTGATATTCAATTCCCCTTAAAATATCTGATCAATTAAACTTTTAAGTGACTCAATTTAACTTTTGTGATCAAATGCATTAATAATCCACCATATTTGTCATAAAGTGCCAAAATTAGCATCTAATATCCTCATTAAATGAAACAGTATTAAAATGTGTAGAAACAAATATTCAAAACAAACACCCAAACCTCTGGTTTTCATTTTACAGGAAACATTATGTTGTCTATGCCCACCCGGTAGTACTTGTTCCCAATTAAGAAAGAATCATCAAGATCAGATATTAACAACATACAACTATATATAAACTTTCAATAATAAAATTTGAAACATTTAAAGCATTCCTGTTGTATCTTTATGTCTAAAACATTACAAATCTGATTGTTTCAAATGAAGTGCAAAATGTAAACTTTTGTATTCTTATTTTATGTACATGTATAAGGTTTGGAAACATGAACATGTAAAATATTCATAAACTACCCAGTTTTTAAATTTCTAGAAACCTAATATACCCTGTGATCATCTGGAGGACCTGGGGTACACAATGTTCATAAATTGATCAAAATTGGACAGGACTGATACACAAGACTCCTTGAAAGTAATGTAGTTTCAAATCGTTTTAACCCTTAGCTTTTACCACTTGTACTTCAGTTCATCAACACTCTCCTGTACTTGCATTAAAGAACCAAAACAAGCCCATAATATATATATTCAGGAAGCAGCATTGAATTTTTGTTATAAGTATACAAAGAATTAACATTCAGACACCTAGTATGGAAACGCTTTGAAAATTTAATTGATTTTAATCTGTGAGAATGGGGATTTTCAATAGTGAAAGGCTTTATAAATTGGATGTAATTGATATACAATCTCACATACCTAACCATTATTAAGTTAATTTTAAAACATTTTAGGATTCACCATTTACGCCTTTTGCCTTGGAAGTAAAAAGTTTGACTAAATTCCAAAGCTATGCAATCACTTGCCTCAGATATGCATAATCATTCTCAAAGGATTGATGTTTTGCGTCACATTGATGAAAAAGGAATGTCTTACGTCTCAGGTTTCAAATACGTGTAATCTTCATTCAGACTGTAGACATATTAAGGAATTCAATTTTTCAGAGTAAAAGAATCATCAAAATCACATATGAGAATAATAACGCTAACCTAATCCCCCAAAATGAACTCAATTGTAATATACTTCAGGCCTCTTAGTCTAATTCTGGGGCTTATTTCCTTAAAATATATCTGCCATATCCGTTGTAATTTACTAAAATAGCATCTCTTGACATATTCAACATAAAAGGGGTAAAATTTAACATGAATAACAAAAATGATTACCTAATGTCCCATTCATCGTATATCAGGAAAGATTACTTAGCAGAGGACCTTCCGGAGGAATGCCACAATTTAATGGTAAAATAATCATCAAAATTAGATGTGAAGAGTGTACAAATTTAACATTTGCAAAGGTTGCTCGTTTTTATTAATATTTTAAATCTTGCTGTTATCTTTTGATATTAAAACCAAAAATCTTCTACATATGCAACACGGCACCAAACGTAGGCTCTGATAACCCCATTTAGTAAAGTAGGATTGAAATGTGGTGAAAAAATGTGAAAAAGAGGTTTTAATACCCCCGTCTTTGTTTATTTGAAAAATTATGTGAAATGTTAAGAAAAGGGAGAATTGTGTTGTCAATTGTGAAAGAGCAATCAAGTTTGAGTATCAGGAACAGGCATCCATACTAACCCCACAGAAAATAAATCAATTTTAATACATTTTGAACTAATGCATTTATCAGTTTGAACTTGTTTACATTCAAAATTTGCATATACTCTCATATAAAGGAACAAGAGTATCCTCTGATATCTATATAAATAGAAATAGGATTGAAGTATGGTATGGTATATAGAAAAGGGGGGACCTACTCCTGGAGATTTCAAATGTTTGAAACATATAGCCTGTCACCATCTGGAAGAATTTGGCTCCAAATAATAAAGCAATCATGAAAACAGATTAACAGATATTCAATTCCCCTTAAAATATCTGATCAATTAAACTTTTAAGTGACTCAATTTAACTTTTGTGATCAAATGCATTAATAATCCACCATATTTGTCATAAAGTGCCAAAATTAGCATCTAATATCCTCATTAAATGAAACAGTATTAAAATGTGTAGAAACAAATATTCAAAACAAACACCCAAACCTCTGGTTTTCATTTTACAGGAAACATGTTATCTATGCCCACCCGGTAGAACTTGTTCCTAATTCAGAAAGAATCATCAAGATCAGATATTAACAAGATACAACTATATATAAACTTTCAATAATCAAATTTGAAACAATTAAAGCATTCCTGTCGTATCTTTATGTCTAAAACATTACAAATCTGATTATTTCAAATGAAGTGCAAAATGTAAACTTTTGTATTCATATTTTATACACATGTATAAGGTTTGGAAACATGAACATGTAAAATATTCATAAACTACCCAGTTTTTAAATTTCTAGAAACCTAATGTACCCTGTGACCATCTGGAAGACCTGGGGTACACAATGTTCATAAATTGATCAAAATTGGACAGGACTGATACACAAGACTCCCTGAAAGTAATGTAGTTTCAAATCGTTTTAAGCCTTAGCTTTTACCACTTGTACTTCAGTTCATCAACACTCTCCTGTACTTGCATTAAAGAACCAAAACAAGCCCATAATATATATATTCAGGAAGCAGCATTGAAGTTTTGTTATAAGTATACAAAGAATTAACATTCAGACACCTAGTATGGAAACACTTTGAAAATTTAATTGATTTTAATCTGTGAGAATGGGGATTTTCAATAGTGAAAGGCTATATAAATTGCATGTAATTGATATACAATCTCACATACCTACCATTATTAAGTTAATTTTAAAACGTTTTATGATTCACCATTTACACCTTTTGCGTGGAAGTAAAAAGTTTGCCTAATTTCCAAAGCTACGCAATCACTTGCCTCAGATATGCATAAACATTCTCAAAGGATTGAAGTTTTGCGTCACATTGATGTAAAAGGAATGTCTTATGTCTCAGGTTTCAAATATGTGTAATCTTCATTCAGAGTGTAGACATATTAAGGAATTAAATTTTTCAGAGTGAAAGAATCATCAAAATCACATATGAGAATAATAACGCTAACCTAATCCTTGAAAATGAACTCAATTTTAATATGTTTCAGGCCTGTTAGTCTAATTCTGGGGCTTTATTTCCTTAAAATATATCTGCCATATCGGTTGTAATGTACTAAAATAGCATCTCTTGACATATTCAACATAAAAGGGATAAAATTTAACATGAATAACAAAAATGATTACCTAATGTCCCATTCATCATATATCAGGAAACATTACTTAGCAGAGGACCTTCCGGAGGAATGCCACATTTCAATGTTAAAATAATCATTAAAATTAGATGTGAATAGTGTACAAATTTCACATTTGCAAAAGTTACTCGTTTTTTATTAATATTTTAAATCTTGCTCTTATCTTTTGGGATTAAAACCAAAAATCTTCTACATATGCAACACGGCACCAAACGTAGGCTCTGATAACCCCATTTAGTGAAGCATGATTGAAATGTGGTGAAAAAATGTGAAAAAGAGGTTTTAATACCTCCGTCTTTGTTTATTTGAAAAATTATGTGAAATGTTAAGAAAAGGGAGAATTGTGTTCTCAATTGTGAGAGAGCAATCAAGTTTGAGTATCAGGAACAGGCATCCATACTAACCCCACAGAAAATAAATCAATTTCAATACATTTTGAACTAATGCTATTATCAGTTTGAACTTGTTTACATTCAAAATTTGCATATACTCTCATACAAAGGAACAAGAGTATCCTCTGATATCTATATAAATAGAAATAGGATTGAAATATGGTATGGTATATAGAAAAGGGAAGACTTACTCCAGGAGATTTCAAATGTTTGAAACATATAGCCTGTCACCATCTGGAAGAATTTGGCTCCAAATAATAAAGCAATCATGAAAACAGATTAACTGATATTCAATTCCCCTTAAAATATCTGATCAATTAAACTTTTAAGTGACTCAATTTAACTTTTGTGATCAAATGCATTTATAATCCACCATATTTGTCATAAAGTGCCAAAATTAGCATCTAATATCCTCATTAAATGAAACAGTATTAAAATGTGTAGAAACAAATATTCAAAACAAACACCCAAACCTCTGGTTTTCATTTTACAGGAAACATTATGTTATGTATGCCCACCCGGTAGAACTTGTTCCCAATTCAGAAAGAATCATCAAGATCAGATATTAACAAGATACAACTATATATAAACTTTCAATAATCAAATTTGAAACATTTAAAGCATTCCTGTTGTATCTTTATGTCTAAAACATTACAAATCTGATTATTTAAATGAAGTGCAAAATGTAAACTTTAGTATTCATATTTTATGCACATGTATAAGGTTTGGAAACATGAACATGTAAAATATTCATAAACTACCCAGTTTTTAAATTTCTAGAAACCTAATGTACCCTGTGACCATCTGGAAGACCTGGGGTACACAATGTTCATAAATTGATCAAAATTGGACAGGACTGATACACAAGACTCCCTCAAAGTAATGCAGTTTCAAATCGTTTTAAGCCTTAGCTTTTACCACTTGTACTTCAGTTCATCAACACTCTCCTGTACTTGCATTAAAGAACCAAAACAAGCCCATAATATATATATTCAGGAAGCAGCATTGAAGTTTTGTTATAAGTATACAAAGAATTAACATTCAGACACCTAGTATGGAAACACTTTGAAAATTTAATTGATTTTAATCTGTGAGAATGGGGATTTTCAATAGTGAAAGGCTATATAAATTGCATGTAATTGATATACAATCTCACATACCTACCATTATTAAGTTAATTTTAAAACGTTTTATGATTCACCATTTACACCTTTTGCGTGGAAGTAAAAAGTTTGCCTAATTTCCAAAGCTACGCAATCACTTGCCTCAGATATGCATAAACATTCTCAAAGGATTGAAGTTTTGCGTCACATTGATGTAAAAGGAATGTCTTATGTCTCAGGTTTCAAATATGTGTAATCTTCATTCAGAGTGTAGACATATTAAGGAATTAAATTTTTCAGAGTGAAAGAATCATCAAAATCACATATGAGAATAATAACGCTAACCTAATCCCCGAAGATGAACTCAATTTTAATATGTTTCAGGCCTCTTAGTCTAATTCTGGGGCTTTATTTCCTTAAAATATATCTGCCATATCGGCTGTAATGTACTAAAATAGCATCTCTTGACATATTCTACATAAAAGGGATAAAATTTAACATGAATAACAAAAATGATTACCTAATGTCCCATTCATCATATATCAGGAAACATTACTTAGCATAGGACCTTCCGGAGGAATGCCACATTTCAATGTTAAAATAATCATTAAAATTAGATGTGAATAGTGTACAAATTTCACATTTGCAAAAGTTACTCGTTTTTTATTAATATTTTAAATCTTGCTCTTATCTTTTGGGATTCAAACAAAAAATCTTCTACATATGCAACACGGCACCAAACGTAGGCTCTGATAACCCCATTTAGTGAAGCATGATTGAAATGTGGTGAAAAAATGAGAAAAAGAGGTTTTAATACCTCTGTCTTTGTTTATTTGAAAAATTATGTGAAATGTTAAGAAAAGGGAGAATTGTGTTCTCAATTGTGAAAGAGCAATCAAGTTTGAGTATCAGGAACAGGCATCCATACAAACCCCACAGAAAATAAATCAATTTCAATACATTTTAAACTAATGCATTTATCAGTTTGAACTTGTTTACATTCAAAATTTGCATATACTCTCATACAAAGGAACAAGAGTATCCTCTGATATCTATATAAATAGAAATAGGATTGAAATATGGTATGGTATATAGAAAAGGGAAGACTTACTCCAGGAGATTTCAAATGTTTGAAACATATAGCCTGTCACCATCTGGAAGAATTTGGCTCCAAATAATAAACCAATCATGAAAACAGATTAACTGATATTCAATTCCTCTTAAAATATCTGATCAATTAAACTTTTAAGTGACTCAATTTAACTTTTGTGATCAAATGCATTAATAATCCACCATATTTGTCATAAAGTGCCAAAATTAGCATCTAATATCCTCATTAAATGAAACAGTATTAAAATGTGTAGAAACAAATATTCAAAACAAACACCCAAACCTCTGGTTTTCATTTTACAGGAAACATTATGTTGTCTATGCCCACCCGGTAGAACTTGTTCCCAATTAAGAAAGAATCATCAAGATCAGATATTAACAACATACAACTATATATAAACTTTCAATAATCAAATTTGAAACATTTAAAGCATTCCTGTTGTATCTTTATGTCTAAAACATTACAAATCTGATTGTTTCAAATGAAGTGCAAAATGTAAACTTTTGTATTCTTATTTTATGTACATGTATAAGGTTTGGAAACATGAACATGTAAAATATTCATAAACTACCCAGTTTTTAAATTTCTAGAAACCTAATATACCCTGTGATCATCTGGAGGACCTGGGGTACACAATGTTCATAAATTGATCAAAATTGGACAGGACTGATACACAAGACTCCCTGAAAGTAATGTAGTTTCAAATCGTTTTAACCCTTAGCTTTTACCACTTGTACTTCAGTTCATCAACACTCTCCTGTACTTGCATTAAAGAACCAAAACAAGCCCATAATATATATATTCAGGAAGCAGCATTGAATTTTTGTTATAAGTATACAAAGAATTAACATTCAGACACCTAGTATGGAAACGCTTTGAAAATTTAATTGATTTTAATCTGTGAGAATGGGGATTTTCAATAGTGAAAGGCTTTATAAATTGGATGTAATTGATATACAATCTCACATACCTACCATTATTAAGTTAATTTTAAAACATTTTAGGATTCACCATTTACGCCTTTTGCCTTGGAAGTAAAAAGTTTGACTAATTTCCAAAGCTATGCAATCACTTGCCTCAGATATGCATAATCATTCTCAAAGGATTGATGTTTTGCGTCACATTGATGAAAAAGGAATGTCTTACGTCTCAGGTTTCAAATACGTGTAATCTTCATTCAGACTGTAGACATATTAAGGAATTCAATTTTTCAGAGTAAAAGAATCATCAAAATCACATATGAGAATAATCACGCTAACCTAATCCCCCAAAATGAACTCAATTGTAATATACTTCAGGCCTCTTAGTCTAATTCTGGGGCTTATTTTCTTAAAATATATCTGCCATATCCGTTGTAATTTACTAAAGTAGCATCTCTTGACATATTCAACATAAAAGGGGTAAAATTTTACATGAATAACAAAAATGATTACCTAATGTCCCATTCATCGTATATCAGGAAAGATTACTTAGCAGAGGACCTTCAGGAGGAATGCCACAATTTAGTGGTAAAATAATCATCAAAATTAGATGTGAAGAGTACAAATTGAACATTTGCAAAGGTTGCTCGTTTTTATTAATATTTTAAATCTTGCTGTTATCTTTTGATATTAAAACCAAAAATCTTCTACATATGCAACACGGCACCAAACGTAGGCTCTGATAACCCCATTTAGTAAAGTAGGATTGAAATATGGTGAAAAAATGTGAAAAAGAGGTTTTAATACCCCCGTCTTTGTTTATTTGAAAAATTATGTGAAATGTTAAGAAAAGGGAGAATTGTGTTGTCAATTGTGAAAGAGCAATCAAGTTTGAGTATCAGGAACAGGCATCCATACTAACCCCACAGAAAATAAATCAATTTTAATACATTTTGAACTAATGCATTTATCAGTTTGAACCTGTTTACATTAAAAATTTGCATATACTCTCATATAAAGGAACAAGAGTATCCTCTGATATCTATATAAATAGAAATAGGATTGAAGTATGGTATGGTATATAGAAAAGGGGGGACCTACTCCGGGAGATTTCAAATGTTTGTAAACATATAGCCTGTAACCATCTGGAAGAATTTGGCTCCCATAATAAAGCAATCATGAAAACAGATTAACTGATATTCAATTCCCCTTAAAATATCTGATCAATTAAACTTTTAAGTGACTCAATTTAACTTTTGTGATCAAATGCATTAATAATCCACCATATTTGTCATAAAGTGCCAAAATTAGCATCTAATATCCTCATTAAATGAAAAGTATTAAAATGTGTGGAAACAAATATTCAAAACAAACACCCAAACTTCTGGTTTTCATTTTACAGGAAACATTATGTTGTCTATGCCCACCCCGTAGAACTTGTACCCAATTAAGAAAGAATCTTCAAGATTAGATATTGACAAGATACAACTATATATAAACTTTCAATAATCAAATTTGAAACATTTAAAGCATTCCTGTTGTATCTTTATATCTAAAACATTACAAATCTGATTATTTCAAATGAAGTGCAAAATGTAAACATTTGTATTGATATTTTATGCACATGTATAAGGTTTGGAAACATGAACATGTAAAATATTCATAAACTACCCAGTTTTTAAATTTCTAGAAACCTAATATACCCTGTGACCGTCTGGAAGACCTGGGGTACACAATGTTCATAAATTGATCAATATTGGACAGGACTGATACAAAAGACTCCCTCAAAGTAATGCAGTTTCAAATCGTTTTAAGCCTTAGTTTTACCACTTGTACTTTACTTCATCAACACTCTCCTGTACTTGCATTAAAGAACCAAAACAAGCCCATAATATATATATTCAGGAAGCAGCATTGAATTTTTGTTATAAGTATACAAAGAATTAACATTCAGACACCTAGTATGGAAACGCTTTGAAAATTTAATTGATTTTAATCTGTGAGAATGGGGATTTTCAATAGTGAAAGGCTATATAAATTGGATTGAATTGATATACAATCTCACATACCTAACCATTACTAAGTTAATTTTAAAACATATTATGGTTCACCATTTACGCCGTTTGCGTGGAAATAAAAAGTTTGCCTAATTTCCAAAGCTATGGAATCACTTGCGTCAGATATGCATAATCATTCTCAAAGGATTGAAGTTTTGCGTCACATTGATGTAAAAGGAATGTCTTACGTATCAGGTTTCAAATACGTGTAATCTTCATTCAGACTGTAGACATATTAAGGAATTCAATTTTTCAGAGTAAAAGAATCATAAAAATCACATATGAGAATAATAACGCTAACCTAATCCCCCAAAATGAACTCAATTTTAATATATTTCCGGCCTCTTAGTCTAATTCTGGGGCTTTATTTCCTTACAATATATATGCCATATCCGTTGTATTGTACTAAAATAGAATCTCTTGACATATTCAACATGAAAGGTGTAAAATTTAACATGAAAAACAAAAATGATTACCTAATGTCCCATTCATCATATATCAGGAAACATTAATTAGCAGAGGACCTTCCGGAGGAATGCCACGTTTCAATGTTAAAATAATCATCAAAATTTAATGTGAATAGTGTACTAATTTAACATTTGCAAAAATTACTCGTTTTTTATTAATATTTTAAATCTTGCTGTTATCTTTTGGGATTAAAACCAAAAATCTTCTACATATGCAACACGGCACCAAACGTAGGCTCTGATAACCCCATTTAGTGAAGCATGATTGAAATGTGGTGAAAAAATGTGAAAAAGAGGTTTTAATACCTCCGTCTTTGTTTATTTGAAAAATTATGTGAAATGTTAAGAAAAGGGAGAATTGTGTTCTCAATTGTGAAAGAGCAATCAAGTTTGAGTATCAGGAACAGGCATCCATACTAACCCCACAGAAAATAAATCAATTTCAATACATTTTGAACTAATGCATTTATCAGTTTGAACTTGTTTACATTCAAAATTTGCATATACTCTCATATAAAGGAACAAGAGTATCCTCTGATATGTATATAAATAGAAATAGGATTGATGTATGGTATGGTATATAGAAAAGGAAAGACTTACTCCAGGAGATTTCAAATGTTTGAAACATATAGCCTGTCACCATCTGGAAGAATTTGGCTCCCAATAATAAAGCAATCATGAAAACAGATTTACTGATATTCAATTCCCCTTAAAATATCTGATCAATTAAACTTTTAAGTGACTCAATTTAACTTTTGTGATCAAATGCATTAATAATCCACCATATTTGTCATAAAGTGCCAAAATTAGCATCTAATATCCTCATTAAATGAAACAGTATTAAAATGTGTAGAAACAAATATTCAAAACAAACACCCAAACCTCTGGTTTTCATTTTACAGGAAACATTATGTTATGTATGCCCACCCGGTAGAACTTGTTCGCAATTCAGAAAGAATCATCAAGATCAGATATTAACAAGATACAACTATATATAAACTTTCAATAATCAAATTTGAAACATTTAAAGCATTCCTGTTGTATCTTTATGTCTAAAACATTACAAATCTGATTATTTCAAATGAAGTGCAAAATGTAAACTTTTGTATTTATATTTTATGCACATGTATAAGGTTTGGAAACATGAACATGTAAAATATTCATAAACTACCCAGTTTTTAAATTTTTAGAAACCTAATGTACCCTGTGACCATCTGGAAGACCTGGGGTACACAATGTTCATAAATTGATCAAAATTGGACAGGACTGATACACAAGACTCCCTCAAAGTAATGCAGTTTCAAATCGTTTTAAGCCTTAGCTTTTACCACTTGTACTTCAGTTCATCAACACTCTCCTGTACTTGCATTAAAGAACCAAAACAAGCCCATAATATATATATTCAGGAAGCAGCATTGAGGTTTTGTTATAAGTTTACAAAGAATTAACATTCAGACACCTAGTATGGAAACACTTTGAAAATTTAATTGATTTTAATCTGTGAGAATGGGGATTTTCAATAGTGAAAGGCTATATAAATTGGATGTAATTGATATACAATCAATTCACCATTTTATGATTCACCATTTACACCTTTGGGTGGAAGTAAAAAGTTTGCCTAATTTCCAAAGCTACGCAATCACTTGCCTCAGATATGCATAATCATTCTCAAAGGATTGAAGTTTTGCGTCACATTGATGTAAAAGGAATGTCTTACGTCTCAGGTTTCAGATATGTGTAATCTTCATTCAGAGTGTAGACATATTAAGGAGTTAAATTTTTCAGAGTGAAAGAATCATCAAAATCACATATGAGAATAATAACGCTAACCTAATCCCCGAAAATGAACTCAATTTTAATATGTTTCAGGCCTCTTAGTCTAATTCTGGGGCTTTATTTCCTTAAAATATATCTGCCATATCGGCTGTAATGTACTAAAATAGCATCTCTTGACATATTCTACATAAAAGGGATAAAATTTAACATGAATAACAAAAATGATTACCTAATGTCCCATTCATCATATATCAGGAAACATTACTTAGCAGAGGACCTTCCGGAGGAATGCCACATTTCAATGTTAAAATAATCATTAAAATTAGATGTGAATAGTGTACAAATTTCACATTTGCAAAAGTTACTCGTTTTTTATTAATATTTTAAATCTTGCTCTTATCTTTTGGGATTAAAACCAAAAATCTTCTACATATGCAACACGGCACCAAACGTAGGCTCTGATAACCCCATTTAGTGAAGCATGATTGAAATGTGGTGAAAAAATGTGAAAAAGAGGTTTTAATACCTCCGTCTTTGTTTATTTGAAAAATTATGTGAAATGTTAAGAAAAGGGAGAATTGTGTTCTCAATTGTGAAAGAGCAATCAAGTTTGAGTATCAGGAACAGGCATCCATACTAACCCCACAGAAAATAAATCAATTTCAATACATTTTGAACTAATGCATTTATCAGTTTGAACTTGTTTACATTCAAAATTTGCATATACTCTCATACAAAGGAACAAGAGTATCCTCTGATATGTATATAAATAGAAATAGGATTGATGTATGGTATGGTATATAGAAAAGGAAAGACTTACTCCAGGAGATTTCAAATGTTTGAAACATATAGCCTGTCACCATCTGGAAGAATTTGGCTCCCAATAATAAAGCAATCATGAAAACAGATTTACTGATATTCAATTCCCCTTAAAATATCTGATCAATTAAACTTTTAAGTGACTCAATTTAACTTTTGTGATCAAATGCATTAATAATCCACCATATTTGTCATAAAGTGCCAAAATTAGCATCTAATATCCTCATTAAATGAAACAGTATTAAAATGTGTAGAAACAAATATTCAAAACAAACACCCAAACCTCTGGTTTTCATTTTACAGGAAACATTATGTTGTCTATGCCCACCCGGTAGAACTTGTTCCCAATTACGAAAGAATCATCAAGATCAGATATTAACAACATACAACTATATATAAACTTTCAATAATAAAATTTGAAACATTTAAAGCATTCCTGTTGTATCTTTATGTCTAAAACATTACAAATCTGATTATTTCAAATGAAGTGCAAAATGTAAACTTTTGTATTCTTATTTTATGTACATGTATAAGGTTTGGAAACATGAACATGTAAAATATTCATAAACTACCCAGTTTTTAAATTTCTAGAAACCTAATATACCCTGTGATCATCTGGAAGACCTGGGGTTCACAATGTTCATAAATTGATCAAAATTGGACAGGACTGATACACAAGACTCCCTGAAAGTAATGTAGTTTCAAATCGTTTTAACCCTTAGCTTTTACCACTTGTACTTCAGTTCATCAACACTCTCCTGTACTTGCATTAAAGAACCAAAACAAGCCCATAATATATATATTCAGGAAGCAGCATTGAAGTTTTGTTATAAGTTTACAAAGAATTAACATTCAGACACCTAGTATGGAAACACTTTGAAAATTTAATTGATTTTAATCTGTGAGAATGGGGATTTTCAATAGTGAAAGGCTTTATAAATTGGATGTAATTGATATACAATCTCACATACCTAACCATTATTAAGTTAATTTTAAAACATTTTAGGATTCACCATTTACGCCTTTTGCCTTGGAAGTAAAAAGTTTGACTAATTTCCAAAGCTACGCAATCACTTGCCTCAGATATGCATAATCATTCTCAAAGGATTGATGTTTTGCGTCACATTGATGAAAAAGGAATGTCTTATGTCTCAGGTTTCAAATACGTGTAATCTTCATTCAGACTGTAGACATATTAAGGAATTCAATTTTTCAGAGTAAAAGAATCATCAAAATCACATATGAGAATAATAACGCTAACCTAATCCCCCAAAATGAACTCAATTGTAATATACTTCTGGCCTCTTAGTCTAATTCTGGGGCTTATTTCCTTAAAATATATCTGCCATATCCGTTGTAATTTACTAAAATAGCATCTCTTGACATATTCAACATAAAAGGGGTAAAATTTAACATGAATAACAAAAATGATTACCTAATGTCCCATTCATCGTATATCAGGAAAGATTACTTAGCAGAGGACCTTCCGGAGGAATGCCACAATTTAATGGTAAAATAATCATCAAAATTAGATGTGAAGAGTGTACAAATTTAACATTTGCAAAGGTTGCTCGTTTTTATTAATATTTTAAATCTTGCTGTTATCTTTTGGGATTAAAACCAAAAATCTTCTACATATGCAACACGGCACCAAACGTAGGCTCTGATTACACCATTTAGTGAAGCAGGATTGAAATGTGGTGAAAAAATGTGAAAAAAAGGTTTTAATACCCCCGTCTTTGTTTATTTGAAAAATTATGTGAAATGTTAAGAAAAGGGAGAATTGTGTTGTCAATTGTGAAAGAGCAATCAAGTTAGAGTATCAGGAACAGGCATCCATACTAACCCCACAGAAAATAAATCAATTTTAATACATTTTGAACTAATGCATTTATCAGTTTGAACCTGTTTACATTCAAAATTTGCATATACTCTCATATAAAGGAACAAGAGTATCCTCTGATATCTATATAAATAGAAATAGGATTGAAGTATGGTATGGTATATAGAAAAGGGGGGACCTACTCCGGGAGATTTCAAATGTTTGTAAACATATAGCCTGTAACCATCTGGAAGAATTTGGCTCCCATAATAAAGCAATCATGAAAACAGATTAACTGATATTCAATTCCCCTTAAAATATCTGATCAATTAAACTTTTAAGTGACTCAATTTAACTTTTGTGATCAAATGCATTAATAATCCACCATATTTGTCATAAAGTGCCAAAATTAGCATCTAATATCCTCATTAAATGAAACAGTATTAAAATGTGTGGAAACAAATATTCAAAACAAACACCCAAACTTCTGGTTTTCATTTTACAGGAAACATTATGTTGTCTATGCCCACCCCGTAGAACTTGTACCCAATTAAGAAAGAATCTTCAAGATTAGATATTGACAAGATACAACTATATATAAACTTTCAATAATCAAATTTGAAACATTTAAAGCATTCCTGTTGTATCTTTATATCTAAAACATTACAAATCTGATTATTTCAAATGAAGTGCAAAATGTAAACATTTGTATTGATATTTTATGCACATGTATAAGGTTTGGAAACATGAACATGTAAAATATTCATAAACTACCCAGTTTTTAAATTTCTAGAAACCTAATATACCCTGTGACCGTCTGGAAGACCTGGGGTACACAATGTTCATAAATTGATCAATATTGGACAGGACTGATACAAAAGACTCCCTCAAAGTAATGCAGTTTCAAATCGTTTTAAGCCTTAGTTTTACCACTTGTACTTTACTTCATCAACACTCTCCTGTACTTGCATTAAAGAACCAAAACAAGCCCATAATATATATATTCAGGAAGCAGCATTGAATTTTTGTTATAAGTATACAAAGAATTAACATTCAGACACCTAGTATGGAAACGCTTTGAAAATTTAATTGATTTTAATCTGTGAGAATGGGGATTTTCAATAGTGAAAGGCTATATAAATTGGATTGAATTGATATACAATCTCACATACCTAACCATTACTAAGTTAATTTTAAAACATATTATGGTTCACCATTTACGCCGTTTGCGTGGAAATAAAAAGTTTGCCTAATTTCCAAAGCTATGGAATCACTTGCGTCAGATATGCATAATCATTCTCAAAGGATTGAAGTTTTGCGTCACATTGATGTAAAAGGAATGTCTTACGTATCAGGTTTCAAATACGTGTAATCTTCATTCAGACTGTAGACATATTAAGGAATTCAATTTTTCAGAGTAAAAGAATCATAAAAATCACATATGAGAATAATAACGCTAACCTAATCCCCCAAAATGAACTCAATTTTAATATATTTCCGGCCTCTTAGTCTAATTCTGGGGCTTTATTTCCTTACAATATATATGCCATATCCGTTGTATTGTACTAAAATAGAATCTCTTGACATATTCAACATGAAAGGTGTAAAATTTAACATGAAAAACAAAAATGATTACCTAATGTCCCATTCATCATATATCAGGAAACATTAATTAGCAGAGGACCTTCCGGAGGAATGCCACGTTTCAATGTTAAAATAATCATCAAAATTTAATGTGAATAGTGTACTAATTTAACATTTGCAAAAATTACTCGTTTTTTATTAATATTTTAAATCTTGCTGTTATCTTTTGGGATTAAAACCAAAAATCTTCTACATATGCAACACGGCACCAAACGTAGGCTCTGATAACCCCATTTAGTGAAGCATGATTGAAATGTGGTGAAAAAATGTGAAAAAGAGGTTTTAATACCTCCGTCTTTGTTTATTTGAAAAATTATGTGAAATGTTAAGAAAAGGGAGAATTGTGTTCTCAATTGTGAAAGAGCAATCAAGTTTGAGTATCAGGAACAGGCATCCATACTAACCCCACAGAAAATAAATCAATTTCAATACATTTTGAACTAATGCATTTATCAGTTTGAACTTGTTTACATTCAAAATTTGCATATACTCTCATATAAAGGAACAAGAGTATCCTCTGATATGTATATAAATAGAAATAGGATTGATGTATGGTATGGTATATAGAAAAGGAAAGACTTACTCCAGGAGATTTCAAATGTTTGAAACATATAGCCTGTCACCATCTGGAAGAATTTGGCTCCCAATAATAAAGCAATCATGAAAACAGATTTACTGATATTCAATTCCCCTTAAAATATCTGATCAATTAAACTTTTAAGTGACTCAATTTAACTTTTGTGATCAAATGCATTAATAATCCACCATATTTGTCATAAAGTGCCAAAATTAGCATCTAATATCCTCATTAAATGAAACAGTATTAAAATGTGTAGAAACAAATATTCAAAACAAACACCCAAACCTCTGGTTTTCATTTTACAGGAAACATTATGTTATGTATGCCCACCCGGTAGAACTTGTTCGCAATTCAGAAAGAATCATCAAGATCAGATATTAACAAGATACAACTATATATAAACTTTCAATAATCAAATTTGAAACATTTAAAGCATTCCTGTTGTATCTTTATGTCTAAAACATTACAAATCTGATTATTTCAAATGAAGTGCAAAATGTAAACTTTTGTATTTATATTTTATGCACATGTATAAGGTTTGGAAACATGAACATGTAAAATATTCATAAACTACCCAGTTTTTAAATTTTTAGAAACCTAATGTACCCTGTGACCATCTGGAAGACCTGGGGTACACAATGTTCATAAATTGATCAAAATTGGACAGGACTGATACACAAGACTCCCTCAAAGTAATGCAGTTTCAAATCGTTTTAAGCCTTAGCTTTTACCACTTGTACTTCAGTTCATCAACACTCTCCTGTACTTGCATTAAAGAACCAAAACAAGCCCATAATATATATATTCAGGAAGCAGCATTGAGGTTTTGTTATAAGTTTACAAAGAATTAACATTCAGACACCTAGTATGGAAACACTTTGAAAATTTAATTGATTTTAATCTGTGAGAATGGGGATTTTCAATAGTGAAAGGCTATATAAATTGTATGTAATTGATATACAATCTCACATACCTAAAATTATTAAGTTAAGTTTAAAACATTTTATGATTCACCACTTAAGCCTTTTGCGTGGAAGTAAAAAGTTTGCCTAATTTCCAAAGCTACGCAATCACTTGCCTCAGATATGCATAATCATTTTCAAAGGATTAAAGTTTTGCGTCACATTGATGTAAAAGGAATGTCTTACGTCTCAGGTTTCAGATATGTGTAATCTTCATTCAGAGTGTAGACATATTAAGGAATTAAATTTTTCAGAGTGAAAGAATCATCAAAATCACATATCAGAATAATAACGCTAACCTAATCCCCGAAAATGAACTCAATTTTAATATGTTTCAGGCCTCTTAGTCTAATTCTGGGGCTTTATTTCCTTAAAATATATCTGCCATATCGGCTGTAATGTACTAAAATAGCATCTCTTGATATATTCAACATAAAAGGGGTAAAATTTAACATGAATAACAAAAATGATTACCTAATGTCCCATTCATCGTATATCAGGAAAGATTACTTAGCAGAGGACCTTCCGGAGGAATGCCACAATTTAATGGTAAAATAATCATCAAAATTAGATGTGAATAGTGTACAAATTTAACATTTGCAAAGGTTGCTCGTTTCTATTAATATTTTAAATCTTGCTGTTATCTTTTGATATTAAAACCAAAAATCTTCTACATGTGCAACACGGCACCAAACGTAGGCTCTGATAACCCCATTTAGTAAAGTAGGATTGAAATGTGGTGAAAAAATGTGAAAAAGAGGTTTTAATACCCCCGTCTTTGTTTATTTGATAAATTATGTGAAATGTTAAGAAAAGGGAGAATTGTGTTCTCAATTGTGAAAGAGCAATCAAGTTTGAGTATCAGGAACAGGCATCCATATTATCCCCACAGAAAATAAATCAATTTTAATACATTTTGAACTAATGCATTTATCAGTTTGAACTTGTTTACATTCAAAATTTGCATATACTCTCATATAAAGGAACAAGAGTATGCTGTGATATCTATATAAATAGAAATAGGATTGAAGTATGGTATGGTATATAGAAAAGGGGGGACCTACTCCTGGAGATTTCAAATGTTTGAAACATATAGCCTGTCACCATTTGGAAGAATTTGGCTCCCAATAATAAAGCAATCATGAAAACAGATTAACTGATATTCAATTCCCCTTAAAATATCTGATCAATTAAACTTTTAGGTGACTCAATTTAACTTTTGTGATCAAATGCATTAATAATCCACCATATTTGTCATAAAGTGCCAAAATTAGCATCTAATATCCTCATTAAATGAAACAGTATTAAAATGTGTAGAAACAAATATTCAAAACAAACACCCAAACCTCTGGTTTTCATTTTACAGGAAACATTATGTTGTCTATGCCCACCCGGTAGAACTTGTTCCCAATTAAGAAAGAATCATCAAGATCAGATATTAACAAGACACAACTATATATAAACTTTCAATATTAAAATTTGAAACATTTAAAGCATTCCTGTTGTATCTTTATGTCTAAAACATTACAAATCTGATTGTTTCAAATGAAGTGCAAAATGTAAACTTTTGTATTCTTATTTTATGCACATGTATAAGGTTTGGAAACATGAACATGTAAAATATTCATAAACTACCCAGTTTTTAAATTTCTAGAATCCTAATATACCCTGTGATCATCTGGAAGACCTGGGGTACACAATGTTCATAAATTGATCAAAATTGGACAGGACTGATACACAAGACTCCCTGAAAGTAATGTAGTTCCAAATCGTTTTAACCCTTAGCTTTTACCACTTGTACTTCAGTTCATCAACACTCTCCTGTACTTGCATTAAAGAACCAAAACAAGCCCATAATATATATATTCAGGAAGTAGCATTGAATTTTTGTTATAAGTATACAAAGAATTAACATTCAGACACCTAGTATGGAAACGCTTTGAAAATTTAATTGATTTTAATCTGTGAGAATGGGGATTTTCAATAGTGAAAGGCTATATAAATTGGATTGAATTGATATACAATCTCACATACCTAACCATTACTAAGTTAATTTTAAAACATATTATGGTTCACCATTTACGCCGTTTGCGTGGAAATAAAAAGTTTGCCTAATTTCCAAAGCTATGGAATCACTTGCGTCAGATATGCATAATCATTCTCAAAGGATTGAAGTTTTGCGTCACATTGATGTAAAAGGAATGTCTTACGTATCAGGTTTCAAATACGTGTAATCTTTGTCAGACTGTAGACATATTAAGGAATTCAATTTTTCAGAGTAAAAGAATCATCAAAATCACATATGAGAATAATAACGCTAACCTAATCCCCCAAAATGAACTCAATTTTAATTTATTTCCGGCCTCTTAGTCTAATTCTGGGGCTTTATTTCCTTACAATATATATGCCATATCCGTTGTAATGTACTAAAATAGAATCTCTTGACATATTCAACATAAAAGGTGTAAAATTTAACATGAAAAACAAAAATGATTACCTAATGTCCCATTCATCATATATCAGGAAACATTAATTAGCAGAGGACCTTCCGGAGGAATGCCACATTTCAATGTTAAAATAATCATCAAAATTTAATGTGAATAGTGTACTAATTTAACATTTGCAAGAATTACTCGTTTTTTATTAATATTTTAAATCTTGCTGTTATCTTTTGGGATTAAAACCAAAAATCTTCTACATATGCAACACGGCACCAAACGTAGGCTCTGATTACACCATTTAGTGAAGCAGGATTGAAATGTGGTGAAAAAATGTGAAAAAAAGGTTTTAATACCCCCGTCTTTGTTTATTTGAAAAATTATGTGAAATGTTAAGAAAAGGGAGAATTGTGTTGTCAATTGTGAAAGAGCAATCAAGTTAGAGTATCAGGAACAGGCATCCATACTAACCCCACAGAAAATAAATCAATTTTAATACATTTTGAACTAATGCATTTATCAGTTTGAACCTGTTTACATTCAAAATTTGCATATACTCTCATATAAAGGAACAAGAGTATCCTCTGATATCTATATAAATAGAAATAGGATTGAAGTATGGTATGGTATATAGAAAAGGGGGGACCTACTCCGGGAGATTTCAAATGTTTGTAAACATATAGCCTGTAACCATCTGGAAGAATTTGGCTCCCATAATAAAGCAATCATGAAAACAGATTAACTGATATTCAATTCCCCTTAAAATATCTGATCAATTAAACTTTTAAGTGACTCAATTTAACTTTTGTGATCAAATGCATTAATAATCCACCATATTTGTCATAAAGTGCCAAAATTAGCATCTAATATCCTCATTAAATGAAACAGTATTAAAATGTGTAGAAACAAATATTCAAAACAAACAGCCAAACTTCTGGTTTTCATTTTACAGGAAACATTATGTTGTCTATGCCCACCCTGTAGAACCTGTACCCAATTAAGAAAGAATCTTCAAGATTAGATATTGACAAGATACAACTATATATAAACTTTCAATAATCAAATTTGAAACATTTAAAGCATTCCTGTTGTATCTTTATGTCTAAAACATTACAAATCTGATTATTTCAAATGAAGTGCAAAATGTAAACTTTTGTATTCATATTTTATGCACATGTATAAGGTTTGGAAACATGAACATGTAAAATATTCATAAACTACCCAGTTTTTAAGTTTCTAGAAACCTAATGTACCCTGTGACCATCTGGAAGACCTGGGGAACACAATGTTCATAAATTGATCAAAATTGGACAGGACTGATACACAAGACTCCCTCAAAGTAATGCAGTTTCAAATCGTTTTAAGCCTTAGCTTTTACCACTTGTACTTCACTTCATCAACACCCTCCTGTACTTGCATTAAAGAACCAAAACAAGCCCATAATATATATATATTCAGGAAGCAGCATTGAATTTTTGTTATAAGTATACAAAGAATTAACATTCAGACATCTAGTATGGAAACGCTTTGAAAATTTAATTGATTTTAATCTGTGAGAATGGGGATTTTCAATAGTGAAAGGCTATATAAATTGGATTGAATTGATATACAATCTCACATACCTAACCATTACTAAGTTAATTTTAAAACATATTATGGTTCACCATTTACGCCGTTTGCGTGGAAATAAAAAGTTTGCCTAATTTCCAAAGCTATGGAATCACTTGCGTCAGATATGCATAATCATTCTCAAAGGATTGAAGTTTTGCGTCACATTGATGTAAAAGGAATGTCTTACGTATCAGGTTTCAAATACGTGTAATCTTTGTCAGACTGTAGACATATTAAGGAATTCAATTTTTCAGAGTAAAAGAATCATCAAAATCACATATGAGAATAATAACGCTAACCTAATCCCCCAAAATGAACTCAATTTTAATTTATTTCCGGCCTCTTAGTCTAATTCTGGGGCTTTATTTCCTTACAATATATATGCCATATCCGTTGTAATGTACTAAAATAGAATCTCTTGACATATTCAACATAAAAGGTGTAAAATTTATCATGAAAAACAAAAATGATTACCTAATGTCCCATTCATCATATATCAGGAAACATTAATTAGCAGAGGACCTTCCGGAGGAATGCCACGTTTCAATGTTAAAATAATCATTAAAATTAGATGTGAATAGTGTACAAATTTCACATTTGCAAAAGTTACTCGTTTTTAATTAATATTTTAAATCTTGCTCTTATCTTTTGGGATTAAAACCAAAAATCTTCTACATATGCAACACGGCACCAAACGTAGGCTCTGATAACCCCATTTAGTGAAGCATGATTGAAATGTGGTGAAAAAATGTGAAAAAGAGGTTTTAATACCTCCGTCTTTGTTTATTTGAAAAATTATGTGAAATGTTAAGAAAAGGGAGAATTGTGTTCTCAATTGTGAAAGAGCAATCAAGTTTGAGTATCAGGAACAGGCATCCATACTAACCCCACAGAAAATAAATCAATTTCAATACATTTTGAACTAATGCATTTATCAGTTTGAACTTGTTTACATTCAAAATTTGCATATACTCTCATACAAAGGAACAAGAGTATCCTCTGATATCTATATAAATAGAAATAGGATTGAAATATGGTATGGTATATAGAAAACGGAAGACTTACTCCAGGAGATTTCAAATGTTTGAAACATATAGCCTGTCACCATCTGGAAGAATTTGGCTCCAAATAATAAACCAATCATGAAAACAGATTAACTGATATTCAATTCCCCTTAAAATATCTGATCAATTAAACTTTTAAGTGACTCAATTTAACTTTTGTGATCAAATGCATTAATAATCCACCATATTTGTCATAAAGTGCCAAAATTAGCATCTAATATCCTCATTAAATGAAACAGTATTAAAATGTGTAGAAACAAATATTCAAAACAAACACCCAAACCTCTGGTTTTCATTTTACAGGAAGCATTATGTTGTCTATGCCCACCTGGTAGAACTTGTTTCCAATTAAGAAAGAATCATCAAGATCAGATATTAACAACATACAACTATATATAAACTTTCAATAATCAAATTTGAAACATTTAAAGCATTCCTGTTGTATCTTTATGTCTAAAACATTACAAATCTGATTATTTCAAATGAAGTGCAAAATGTAAACTTTTGTATTCATATTTTATGCACATGTATAAGGTTTGGAAACATGAACATGTAAAATATTCATAAACTACCCAGTTTTTAAGTTTCTAGAAACCTAATGTACCCTGTGACCATCTGGAAGACCTGGGGAACACAATGTTCATAAATTGATCAAAATTGGACAGGACTGATACACAAGACTCCCTCAAAGTAATGCAGTTTCAAATCGTTTTAAGCCTTAGCTTTTACCACTTGTACTTCAGTTCATCAACACTCTCCTGTACTTGCATTAAAGAACCAAAACAAGCCCATAATATATATATTCAGGAAGCAGCATTGAAGTTTTGTTATAAGTATACAAAGAATTAACATTCAGACACCTAGTATGGAAACACTTTGAAAATTTAATTGATTTTAATCTGTGAGAATGGGGATTTTCAATAGTGAAAGGCAATATAAATTGAATGTAATTGATGTACAATCTCACATACCTACCATTATTAAGTTAATTTTAAAACGTTTTATGATTCACCATTTACACCTTTGGGTGGAAGTAAAAAGTTTGCCTAATTTCCAAAGCTACACAATCACTTGCCTCAGATATGCATAATCATTCTCAAAGGATTGAAGTTTTGCGTCACATTGATGTAAAAGGAATGTCTTATGTCTCAGGTTTCAAATATGTGTAATCTTCATTCAGAGTGTAGACATATTAAGGAATTAAATTTTTCAGAGTAAAAGAATCATCAAAATCACATATGAGAATAATAACGCTAACCTAATCCTTGAAAATGAACTCAATTTTAATATGTTTCAGGCCTGTTAGTCTAATTCTGGGGCTTTATTTCCTTAAAATATATCTGCCATATCGGTTGTAATGTACTAAAATAGCATCTCTTGACATATTCAACATAAAAGGGATAAAATTTAACATGAATAACAAAAATGATTACCTAATGTCCCATTCATCATATATCAGGAAACATTACTTAGCAGAGGACCTTCCGGAGGAATGCCACATTTCAATGTTAAAATAATCATTAAAATTAGATGTGAATAGTGTACAAATTTCACATTTGCAAAAGTTACTCGTTTTTTATTAATATTTTAAATCTTGCTCTTATCTTTTGGGATTAAAACCAAAAATCTTCTACATATGCAACACGGCACCAAACGTAGGCTCTGATAACCCCATTTAGTGAAGCATGATTGAAATGTGGTGAAAAAATGTGAAAAAGAGGTTTTAATACCTCCGTCTTTGTTTATTTGAAAAATTATGTGAAATGTTAAGAAAAGGGAGAATTGTGTTCTCAATTGTGAAAGAGCAATCAAGTTTGAGTATCAGGAACAGGCATCCATACTAACCCCACAGAAAATAAATCAATTTCAATACATTTTGAACTAATGCATTTATCAGTTTGAACTTGTTTACATTCAAAATTTGCATATACTCTCATATAAAGGAACAAGAGTATCCTCTGATATGTATATAAATAGAAATAGGATTGATGTATGGTATGGTATATAGAAAACGGAAGACTTACTCCAGGAGATTTCAAATGTTTGAAACATATAGCCTGTCACCATCTGGAAGAATTTGGCTCCCAATAATAAAGCAATCATGAAAACAGATTTACTGATATTCAATTCCCCTTAAAATATCTGATCAATTAAACTTTTAAGTGACTCAATTTAACTTTTGTGATCAAATGCATTAATAATCCACCATATTTGTCATAAAGTGCCAAAATTAGCATCTAATATCCTCATTAAATGAAACAGTATTAAAATGTGTAGAAACAAATATTCAAAACAAACACCCAAACCTCTGGTTTTCATTTTACAGGAAACATTATGTTATGTATGCCCACCCGGTAGAACTTGTTCGCAATTCAGAAAGAATCATCAAGATCAGATATTAACAAGATACAACTATATATAAACTTTCAATAATCAAATTTGAAACATTTAAAGCATTCCTGTTGTATCTTTATGTCTAAAACATTACAAATCTGATTATTTCAAATGAAGTGCAAAATGTAAACTTTTGTATTTATATTTTATGCACATGTATAAGGTTTGGAAACATGAACATGTAAAATATTCATAAACTACCCAGCTTTTAAATTTTTAGAAACCTAATGTACCCTGTGACCATCTGGAAGACCTGGGGTACACAATGTTCATAAATTGATCAAAATTGGACAGGACTGATACACAAGACTCCCTCAAAGTAATGCAGTTTCAAATCGTTTTAAGCCTTAGCTTTTACCACTTGTACTTCAGTTCATCAACACTCTCCTGTACTTGCATTAAAGAACCAAAACAAGCCCATAATATATATATTCAGGAAGCAGCATTGAAGCTTTGTTATAAGTTTACAAAGAATTAACATTCAGACACCTAGTATGGAAACACTTTGAAAATTTAATTGATTTTAATCTGTGAGAATGGGGATTTTCAATAGTGAAAGGCTATATAAATTGGATTGAATTGATATACAATCTCACATACCTAACCATTACTAAGTTAATTTTAAAACATATTATGGTTCACCATTTACGCCTTTTGCGTGGAAGTAAAAAGTTTGCCTAATTTCCAAAGCTACGCAATCACTTGCCTCAGATATGCATAATCATTCTCAAAGGATTGAAGTTTTGCGTCACATTGATGTAAAAGGAATGTCTTACGTCTCAGGTTTCAGATATGTGTAATCTTCATTCAGAGTGTAGACATATTAAGGAATTAAATTTTTCAGAGTGAAAGAATCATCAAAATCACATATCAGAATAATAACGCTAACCTAATCCCCCAAAATGAACTCAATTTTAATATGTTTCAGGCCTCTTAGTCTAATTCTGGGGCTTTATTTCCTTAAAATATATCTGCCATATCGGCTGTAATGTACTAAAATAGCATCTCTTGACATATTCTACATAAAAGGGATAAAATTTAACATGAATAACAAAAATGATTACCTAATGTCCCATTCATCATATATCAGGAAACATTACTTAGCATAGGACCTTCCGGAGGAATGCCACATTTCAATGTTAAAATAATCATTAAAATTAGATGTGAATAGTGTACAAATTTCACATTTGCAAAAGTTACTCGTTTTTTATTAATATTTTAAATCTTGCTCTTATCTTTTGGGATTAAAACCAAAAATCTTCTACATATGCGACACGGCACCAAACTTAGGCTCTGATAACCCCATTTAGTGAAGCATGATTGAAATGTGGTGAAAAAATGTGAAAAAGAGGTTTTAATACCTCCGTCTTTGTTTATTTGAAAAATTATATGAAATGTTAAGAAAAGGGAGAATTGTGTTCTCAATTGTGAAAGAGCAATCAAGTTTGAGTATCAGGAACAGGCATCCATACTAACCCCACAGAAAATAAATCAATTTCAATACATTTTGAACTAATGCATTTATCAGTTTGAACTTGTTTACATTCAAAATTTGCATATACTCTCATACAAAGGAACAAGAGTATCCTCTGATATCTATATAAATAGAAATAGGATTGAAATATGGTATGGTATATAGAAAAGGGAAGACTTACTCCAGGAGATTTCAAATGTTTGAAACATATAGCCTGTCACCATCTGGAAGAATTTGGCTCCAAATAATAAACCAATCATGAAAACAGATTAACTGATATTCAATTCCCCTTAAAATATCTGATCAATTAAACTTTTAAGTGACTCAATTTAACTTTTGTGATCAAATGCATTAATAATCCACCATATTTGTCATAAAGTGCCAAAATTAGCATCTAATATCCTCATTAAATGAAACAGTATTAAAATGTGTAGAAACAAATATTCAAAACAAACACCCAAACCTCTGGTTTTCATTTTACAGGAAACATTATGTTGTCTATGCCCACCCGGTAGAACTTGTTCCCAATTACGAAAGAATCATCAAGATCAGATATTAACAACATACAACTATATATAAACTTTCAATAATAAAATTTGAAACATTTAAAGCATTCCTGTTGTATCTTTATGTCTAAAACATTACAAATCTGATTGTTTCAAATGAAGTGCAAAATGTAAACTTTTGTATTCATATTTTATGCACATGTATAAGGTTTGGAAACATGAACATGTAAAATATTCATAAACTACCCAGTTTTTAAATTTCTAGAAACCTAATATACCCTGTGATCATCTGGAAGACCTGGGGTACACAATGTTCATAAATTGATCAAAATTGGACAGGACTGATACACAAGACTCCCTGAAAGTAATGTAGTTTCAAATCGTTTTAACCCTTAGCTTTTACCACTTGTACTTCAGTTCATCAACACTCTCCTGTACTTGCATTAAAGAACCAAAACAAGCCCATAATATATATATTCAGGAAGCAGCATTTAATTTTTGTTATAAGTATACAAAGAATTAACATTCATACACCTAGTATGGAAACGCTTTGAAAATTTAATTGATTTTAATCTGTGAGAATGGGGATTTTCAATAGTGAAAGGCTTTATAAATTGGATGTAATTGATATACAATCTCACATACCTAACCATTATTAAGTTAATTTTAAAACATTTTAGGATTCACCATTTACGCCTTTTGCCTTGGAAGTAAAAAGTTTGACTAATTTCCAAAGCTATGCAATCACTTGCCTCAGATATGCATAACCATTCTCAAAGGATTGATGTTTTGCGTCACATTGATGAAAAAGGAATGTCTTACGTCTCAGGTTTCAAATACGTGTAATCTTAATTCAGACTGTAGACATATTAAGGAATTCAATTTTTCAGAGTAAAAGAATCATCAAAATCACATATGAGAATAATAACGCTAACCTAATCCCCCAAAATGAACTCAATTGTAATATACTTCTGGCCTCTTAGTCTAATTCTGGGGCTTATTTCCTTAAAAAATATCTGCCATATCCGTTGTAATTTACTAAAATAGCATCTCTTGACATATTCAACATAAAAGGGGTAAAATTTAACATGAATAACAAAAATGATTACCTAATGTTCCATTCATCGTATATCAGGAAAGATTACTTAGCAGAGGACCTTCTGGAGGAATGCCACAATTTAATGGTAAAATAATCATCAAAATTAGATGTGAAGAGTGTACAAATTTAACATTTGCAAAGGTTGCTCGTTTTTATTAATATTTTAAATCTTGCTGTTATCTTTTGATATTAAAACCAAAAATCTTCTACATATGCAACACGGCACCAAACGTAGGCTCTGATAACCCCATTTAGTAAAGTAGGATTGAAATGTGGTGAAAAAATGTGAAAAAGAGGTTTTAATACCCCCGTCTTTGTTTATTTGATAAATTATGTGAAATGTTAAGAAAAGGGAGAATTGTGTTCTCAATTGTGAAAGAGCAATCAAGTTTGAGTATCAGGAACAGGCATCCATATTATCCCCACAGAAAATAAATCAATTTTAATACATTTTGAACTAATGCATTTATCAGTTTGAACTTGTTTACATTCAAAATTTGCATATACTCTCATATAAAGGAACAAGAGTATGCTCTGATATCTATATAAATAGAAATAGGATTGAAGTATGGTATGGTATATAGAAAAGGGGGGACCTACTCCTGGAGATTTCAAATGTTTGAAACATATAGCCTGTCACCATTTGGAAGAATTTGGCTCCCAATAATAAAGCAATCATGAAAACAGATTAACTGATATTCAATTCCCCTTAAAATATCTGATCAATTAAACTTTTAGGTGACTCAATTTAACTTTTGTGATCAAATGCATTAATAATCCACCATATTTGTCATAAAGTGCCAAAATTAGCATCTAATATCCTCATTAAATGAAACAGTATTAAAATGTGTAGAAACAAATATTCAAAACAAACACCCAAACCTCTGGTTTTCATTTTACAGGAAACATTATGTTGTCTATGCCCACCCGGCAGAACTTGTTCCCAATTAAGAAAGAATCATCAAGATCAGATATTAACAAGATACAACTATATATAAACTTTCAATATTAAAATTTGAAACATTTAAAGCATTCCTGTTGTATCTTTATGTCTAAAACATTACAAATCTGATTGTTTCAAATGAAGTGCAAAATGTAAACTTTTGTATTCTTATTTTATGCACATGTATAAGGTTTGGAAACATGAACATGTAAAATATTCATAAACTACCCAGTTTTTAAATTTCTAGAAACCGAATATACCCTGTGATCATCTGGAAGACCTGGGGTACACAATGTTCATAAATTGATCAAAATTGGACAGGACTGATACACAAGACTCCCTGAAAGTAATGTAGTTTCAAATCGTTTTAACCCTTAGCTTTTACCACTTGTACTTCAGTTCATCAACACTCTCCTGTACTTGCATTAAAGAACCAAAACAAGCCCATAATATATATATTCAGGAAGCAGCATTGAATTTTTGTTATAAGTATACAAAGAATTAACATTCAGACACCTAGTATGGAAGTGCTTTGAAAATTTAATTGATTTTAATCTGTGAGAATGGGGATTTTCAATAGTGAAAGGCTATATAAATTGGATTGAATTGATATACAATCTCACATACCTAACCATTACTAAGTTAATTTTAAAACATATTATGGTTCACCATTTACGCCGTTTGCGTGGAAATAAAAAGTTTGCCTAATTTCCAAAGCTATGGAATCACTTGCGTCAGATATGCATAATCATTCTCAAAGGATTGAAGTTTTGCGTCACATTGATGTAAAAGGAATGTCTTACGTATCAGGTTTCAAATACGTGTAATCTTTGTCAGACTGTAGACATATTAAGGAATTCAATTTTTCAGAGTAAAAGAATCATCAAAATCACATATGAGAATAATAACGCTAACCTAATCCCCCAAAATGAACTCAATTTTAATTTATTTCCGGCCTCTTAGTCTAATTCTGGGGCTTTATTTCCTTACAATATATATATGCCATATCTGTTGTAATGTACTAAAATAGAATCTCTTGACATATTCAACATAAAAGGTGTAAAATTTAACATGAAAAACAAAAATGATTACCTAATGTCCCATTCATCATATATCAGGAAACATTACTTAGCAGAGGACCTTCCGGAGGAATGCCACGTTTCAATGTTAAAATAATCATCAAAATTTAATGTGAATAGTGTACTAATTTAACATTTGCAAGAATTACTCGTTTTTTATTAATATTTTAAATCTTGCTGTTATCTTTTGGGATTAAAACCAAAAATCTTCTACATATGCAACACGGCACCAAACGTAGGCTCTGATTACACCATTTAGTGAAGCAGGATTGAAATGTGGTGAAAAAATGTGAAAAAAAGGTTTTAATACCCCCGTCTTTGTTTATTTGAAAAATTATGTGAAATGTTAAGAAAAGGGAGAATTGTGTTGTCAATTGTGAAAGAGCAATCAAGTTAGAGTATCAGGAACAGGCATCCATACTAACCCCACAGAAAATAAATCAATTTTAATACATTTTGAACTAATGCATTTATCAGTTTGAACCTGTTTACATTCAAAATTTGCATATACTCTCATATAAAGGAACAAGAGTATCCTCTGATATCTATATAAATAGAAATAGGATTGAAGTATGGTATGGTATATAGAAAAGGGGGGACCTACTCCGGGAGATTTCAAATGTTTGTAAACATATAGCCTGTAACCATCTGGAAGAATTTGGCTCCCATAATAAAGCAATCATGAAAACAGATTAACTGATATTCAATTCCCCTTAAAATATCTGATCAATTAAACTTTTAAGTGACTCAATTTAACTTTTGTGATCAAATGCATTAATAATCCACCATATTTGTCATAAAGTGCCAAAATTAGCATCTAATATCCTCATTAAATGAAACAGTATTAAAATGTGTAGAAACAAATATTCAAAACAAACACCCAAACTTCTGGTTTTCATTTTACAGGAAACATTATGTTGTCTATGCCCACCCCGTAGAACTTGTAGCCAATTAAGAAAGAATCTTCAAGATTAGATATTGACAAGATACAACTATATATAAACTATCAATAATCAAATTTGAAACATTTAAAGCATTCCTGTTGTATCTTTATATCTAAAACATTACAAATCTGATTATTTCAAATGAAGTGCAAAATGTAAACATTTGTATTGATATTTTATGCACATGTATAAGGTTTGGAAACATGAACATGTAAAATATTCATAAACTACCCAGTTTTTAAATTTCTAGAAACCTAATATACCCTGTGACCGTCTGGAAGACCTGTGGTACACAATGTTCATAAATTGATCAATATTGGACAGGACTGATACAAAAGACTCCCTCAAAGTAATGCAGTTTCAAATCGTTTTAAGCCTTAGTTTTACCACTTGTACTTTACTTCATCAACACTCTCCTGTACTTGCATTAAAGAACCAAAACAAGCCCATAATATATATATTCAGGAAGCAGCATTGAATTTTTGTTATACGTATACAAAGAATTAACATTCAGACACCTAGTATGGAAGTGCTTTGAAAATTTAATTGATTTTAATCTGTGAGAATGGGGATTTTCAATAGTGAAAGGCTATATAAATTGGATTGAATTGATATACAATCTCACATACCTAACCATTACTAAGTTAATTTTAAAACATATTATGGTTCACCATTTACGCCGTTTGCGTGGAAATAAAAAGTTTGCCTAATTTCCAAAGCTATGGAATCACTTGCGTCAGATATGCATAATCATTCTCAAAGGATTGAAGTTTTGCGTCACATTGATGTAAAAGGAATGTCTTACGTATCAGGTTTCAAATACGTGTAATCTTCATTCAGACTGTAGACATATTAAGGAATTCAATTTTTCAGAGTAAAAGAATCATAAAAATCACATATGAGAATAATAACGCTAACCTAATCCCCCAAAATGAACTCAATTTTAATATATTTCCGGCCTCTTAGTCTAATTCTGGGGCTTTATTTCCTTACAATATATATGCCATATCCGTTGTATTGTACTAAAATAGAATCTCTTGACATATTCAACATAAAAGGTGTAAAATTTAACATGAAAAACAAAAATGATTACCTAATGTGCCATTCATCATATATCAGGAAACATTAATTAGCAGAGGACCTTCCGGAGGAATGCCACGTTTCAATGTTGAAATAATCATCAAAATTTAATGTGAATAGTGTACTAATTTAACATTTGCAAAAATTACTCGTTTTTTATTAATATTTTAAATCTTGCTGTTATCTTTTGGGATTAAAACCAAAAATCTTCTACATATGCAACACGGCACCAAACGTAGGCTCTGATTACACCATTTAGTGAAGCAGGATTGAAATGTGGTGAAAAAATGTGAAAAAGAGGTTTTAATACCCCCGTCTTTGTTTATTTGAAAAATTATGTGAAATGTTAAGAAAAGGGAGAATTGTGTTGTCAATTGTGAAAGAGCAATCAAGTTAGAGTATCAGGAACAGGCATCCATACTAACCCTACAGAAAATAAATCAATTTTAATACATTTTGAACTAATGCATTTATCAGTTTGAACCTGTTTTTATTCAAAATTTGCATATACTCTCATATAAAGGAACAAGAGTATCCTGTGATATCTATATAAATAGAAATAGGATTGAAGTATGGTATGGTATATAGAAAAGGGGGGACCTACTCCGGGAGATTTTAAATGTTTGTAAACATATAGCCTGTAACCATCTGGAAGAATTTGGCTCCCATAATAAAGCAATCATGAAAACAGATTAACTGATATTCAATTCCCCTTAAAATATCTGATCAATTAAACTTTTAAGTGACTCAATTTAACTTTTGTGATCAAATGCACAGATAATCCACCATATTTGTCATAAAGTGCCAAAATTAGCATCTAATATCCTCATTAAATGAAACAGTATTATAATGTGTAGAAACAAATATTAAAAACGAACACCCAAACTTCTGGTTTTCATTTTACAGGAAACATTATGTTGTCTATGCCCACCCCGTAGAACTTGTACCCAATTAAGATAGAATCTTCAAGATTAGATATTAACAAAGTACAACTATATATAAACTTTCAATAATCAAATGTGAAACATTTAAAGCATTTTTGTTGTATCTTTATATCGAAACATTACAAATCTGATTATTTCAAATGAAGTGCAAAATGTAAACTTTTGTATTCATATTTTATGCACATGTATAAGGTTTGGAAACATGAACATGTAAAATATTCATAAACTACCCAGTTTTTAAATTTCTAGAAACCTAATATACCCTGTGACCATCTGGAAGACCTGGGGTACACAATGTTCATAAATTGATCAATATTGGACAATACTGATACAAAAGACTCCCTCAAAGTAATGCAGTTTCAAATCCTCTTAAGCCTTAGCTTTTACCACTTGTACTTCAGTTCATCAACACTCTCCTGTACTTGCATTAAAGAACCAAAACAAGCCCATAATATATATATTCAGGAAGCAGCATTGAATTTTTGTTATAAGTATACATAGAATTAACATTCAGACACCTAGTATGGAAACGCTTTGAAAATTTAATTGATTTTAATCTGTGAGAATGGGGATTTTCAATAGTGAAAGGCTATATAAATTGGATTGAATTGATATACAATCTCACATACCTAACCATTACTAAGTTAATTTTAAAACATATTATGGTTCACCATTTACGCCGTTTGCGTGGAAATAAAAAGTTTGCCTAATTTTCAAAGCTATGGAATCACTTGCGTCAGATATGCGTAATCATTCTCAAAGGATTGAAGTTTTGCGTCACATTGATGTAAACGGAATGTCTTACGTCTCAGGTTTCAAATACGTGTAATCTTCGTTCAGACTGTAGACATATTAAGGAATTCAATTTTTCAGAGTAAAAGAATCATCAAAATCACATATGAGAATAATAACGCTAACCTAATCCCCCAAAATGAACTCAATTTTAATATATTTCCAGCCTCTTAGTCTAATTCTGGGGCTTTATTTCCTTACAATATATATGCCATATCCGTTGTAATGTACTAAAATAGAATCTCTTGACATATTCAACATAAAAGGTGTAAAATTTAACATAAATAACAAAAATGATTACCTAATGACCCATTCATCATATATCAGGAAACATTAATTAGCAGAGGACCTTCCGGAGGAATGCCATGCTTCAATGTTAAAATAATCATCAAAATTTAATGTGAATAGTGTACTAATTTAACATTTGCAAAAATTACTCGTTTTTTATTAATATTTTAAATCTTGCTGTTATCTTCTGGGATTAAAACCAAAAATTTTCTACATATGCAACACGGCACCAAATGTAGGCTCTGATAACCCCATTTAGTAAAGTAGGATTGAAATGTGGTGAAAAAATGTGAAAAAGAGGTTTTAATACCCCCGTCTTTGTTTATTTGATAAATTATGTGAAATGTTAGGAAAAGGGAGAATTGTGTTCTCAATTGTGAAAGAGCAATCAAGTTTGAGTATCAGGAACAGGCATCCATACTATCCCTACAGAAAATAAATCAATTTTAATACATTTTGAACTAATGCATTTATCAGTTTGAACATGTTTACATTCAAAATTTGCATATACTCTCATATAAAGGAACAAGAGTATGCTCTGATATCTATATAAATAGAAATAGGATTGAAGTATGGTATGGTATATAGAAAAGGGGGGACCTACTCCTGGAGATTTCAAATGTTTGAAACATATAGCCTGTCACCATCTGGAAGAATTTGGCTCCCAATAATAAAGCAATCATGAAAACAGATTAACTGATATTCAATTCCCCTTAAAATATCTGATCAATTAAACTTTTAGGTGACTCAATTTAACTTTTGTGATCAAATGCATTAATAATCCACCATATTTGTCATAAAGTGCCAAAATTAGCATCTAATATCCTCATTAAATGAAACAGTATTAAAATGTGTAGAAACAAATATTCAAAACAAACACCCAAACCTCTGGTTTTCATTTTACAGGAAACATTATGTTGTCTATGCCCACCCGGTAGAACTTGTTCCCAATTAAGAAAGAATCATCAAGATCAGATATTAACAAGATACAACTATATATAAACTTTCAATAATCAAATTTGAAACATTTAAAGCATTCCTGTTGTATCTTTATGTCTAAAACATTACAAATCTGATTATTTCAAATGAAGTGCAAAATGTAAACTTTTGTATTCATATTTAATGCACATGTGTAAGGTTTGGAAACATGAACATGTAAAATATTCATAAACTACCCAGTTTTTAAATTTCTAGAAACCTAATATACCCTGTGACCATCTGGAAGACCTGGGGTACACAATGTTCATAAATTGATCAAAATTGGACAGGACTGATACACAAGACTCCCTCAAAGTAATGCAGTTTCAAATCGTTTTAAGCCTTAGCTTTTACCACTTGTACTTCAGTTCATCAACACTCTCCTGTACTTGCATTAAAGAACCAAAACAAGCCCATAATATATATATTCAGGAAGCAGCATTGAATTTTTGTTATAAGTATACAAAGAATTATCATTCAGACACCTAGTATGGAAACGCTTTGAAAATTTAATTGATTTTAATCTGTGAGAATGGGGATTTTCAATAGTGAAAGGCTATATAAATTGGATGTAATTGATATACAATCTCACATACCTACCATTATTAAGCTAAGTTTAAAACATTTTATGATTCAACATTTATGCCTTTTGCGTGGAAGTAAAAAGTTTGCCTAATTTCCAAAGCTACGCAATCACTTGCCTCAGATATGCATAATCATTCTCAAAGGATTGAAGTTTTGCGTCACATTGATGTAAAAGGAATGTCTTACGTCTCAGTTTTCAAATATGTGTAATCTTCATTCAGAGTGTAGACATATTAAGGAATTAAATTTTTCAGAGTGAAAGAATCATCAAAATCACATATCAGAATAATAACGCTAATCTAATCCCCCAAAATGAACTCAATTTTAATATGTTTCAGGCCTCTTAGTCTAATTCTGGGGCTTTATTTCCTTAAAATATATCTGCCATATCGGCTGTAATGTACTAAAATAGCATCTCTTGACATATTCTACATAAAAGGGATAAAATTTAACATGAATAACAAAAATGATTACCTAATGTCCCATTCATCATATATCAGGAAACATTACTTAGCAGAGGACCTTCCGGAGGAATGCCACGTTTCAATGTTAAAATAATCATTAAAATTAGATGTGAATAGTGTACAAATTTCACATTTGCAAAAGTTACTCGTTTTTTATTAATATTCTAAATCTTGCTCTTATCTTTTGGGATTAAAACAAAAAATTTTCTACATATGCAACACGGCACCAAACGTAGGCTCTGATAACCCCATTTAGTAAAGTAGGATTGAAATGTGGTGAAAAAATGTGAAAAAGAGGTTTTAATACCTCCGTCTTTGTTTATTTGAAAAATTATGTGAAATGTTAAGAAAAGGGAGAATTGTGTTCTCAATTGTGAAAGAGCAATCAAGTTTGAGTATCAGGAACAAGCATCCATACTAACCCCACAGAAAATAAATCAATTTTAATACATTTTGAACTAATGCATTTATCAGTTTGAAATTGTTTACATTCAAAATTTGCATATACTCTCATATAAAGGAACAAGAGTATCCTCTGATATCTATATAAATAGAAATAGGATTGAAGTATGGTATGGTATATAGAAAAGGGGGGATCTACTCCGGGAGATTTCAAATGTTTGTAAACATATAGCCTGTAACCATCTGGAAGATTTTGGCTCCCATAATAAAGCAATCATGAAAACAGATTAACTGATATTCAATTCCCCTTAAAATATCTGATCAATTAAACTTTTAAGTGACTCAATTTAACTTTTGTGATCAAATGCATTAATAATCCACCATATTTGTCATAAAGTGCCAAAATTAGCATCTAATATCCTCATTAAATGAAACAGTATTAAAATGTGTAGAAACAAATATTCAAAACAAACACCCAAACCTCTGGTTTTCATTTTACAGGAAACATTATGTTGTCTATGCCCACCTGGTAGAACTTGTTCCCAATTAAGAAAGAATCATCAAGATCAATTATTAACAACATACAACTATATATAAACTTTCAATAATCAAATTTGAAACATTTAAAGCATTCCTGTTGTATCTTTATGTCTAAAACATTACAAATCTGATCATTTCAAATGAAGTGCAAAATGTAAACTTTTGTATTCATATTTTATGCACATGTATAAGGTTTGGAAACATGAACATGTAAAATATTCATAAACTACCCAGTTTTTAAATTTCTAGAAACCTAATATACCCTGTGATCATCTGGAAGACCTGGGGTACACAATGTTCATAAATTGATCAAAATTGGACAGGACTGATACACAAGACTCCCTGAAAGTAATGTAGTTTCAAATCGTTTTAACCCTTAGCTTTTACCACTTGTACTTCAGTTCATCAACACTCTCCTGTACTTGCATTAAAGAACCAAAACAAGCCCATAATATATATATTCAGGAAGCAGTATTGAATTTTTGTTATAAGTATACAAAGAATTAACATTCAGACACCTAGTATGGAAACACTTTGAAAATTTAATTGATTTTAATCTGTGAGAATGGGGATTTTCAATAGTGAAAGGCTATATAAATTGGATTGAATTGATATACAATCTCACATACCTAACCATTACTAAGTTAATTTTAAAACATATTATGGTTCACCATTTATGCGGTTTGCGTGGAAATAAAAAGTTTGCCTAATTTCCAAAGCTATGGAATCACTTGCGTCAGATATGCATAATCATTCTCAAGGATTGAAGTTTTGCGTCACATTGATGTAAAAGGAATGTCTTATGTTTCAGGTTTCAAATACGTGTAATCTTCGTTCAGACTGTAGACATATTAAGGAATTCAGTTTTTCAGAGTAAAAGAATCATCAAAATCACATATGAGAATAATAACGCTAACCTAATCCCCCAAAATGAACTCAATTTTAATATATTTCCAGCCTCTTAGTCTAATTCTGGGGCTTTATTTCCTTACAATATATATGCCATATCCGTTGTAATGTACTAAAATAGAATCTCGTGACATATTCTACATAAAAGGTGTAAAATTTAACATGAAAAACAAAAATGATTACCTCATGTCCCATTCATCATATATCAGCAAACATTAACTAGCAGAGGACCTTCCGGAGGAATGCCACGTTTCAATGTTAAAATAATCATCAAAATTTAATGTGAATAGTGTACTAATTTAACATTTGCAAAAATTACTCGTTTTTTATTAATATTTTAAATCTTGCTGTTATCTATTGGGATTATAACCAAAAATCTTCTACATATGCAACACGGCACCAAATGTAGGCTCTGATAACCCCATTTAGTAAAGTAGGATTGAAATGTGGTGAAAAAATGTGAAAAACAGGTTTTAATACCTCCGTCTTTGTTTATTTGAAAAATTATGTGAAATGTTAAGAAAAGGGAGAATTGTGTTCTCAAATGTGAAAGAGCAATCAAGTTTCAGTATCAGGAATAGGCATCCATACTAACCCCACAGAAAATAAATCAATTTCAATACATTTTGATCTAATGTATTTATCAGTTTGAACTTGTTTACATTCAAAATTTGCATATACTCTCATATAAAGGAACAAGAGTATCCTCTGATATCTATATAAATAGAAATAGGATTGAAGTATGGTATGGTATATAGAAAAGGGGGGACCTACTCCGGGAGATTTCAAATGTTTGTAAACATATAGCCTGTAACCATCTGGAAGAATTTGGCTCCCATAATAAAGCAATCATGAAAACAGATTAACTGATATTCAATTCCCCTTAAAATATCTGATCAATTAAACTTTTAAGTGACTCAATTTAACTTTTGTGATCAAATGCATTAATAATCCACCATATTTGTCATAAAGTGCCAAAATTAGCATCTAATATCCTCATTAAATGAAACAGTATTAAAATGTGTAGAAACAAATATTCAAAACAAACACCCAAACTTCTGGTTTTCATTTTACAGGAAACATTATGTTGTCTATGCCCACCCCGTAGAACTTGTAGCCAATTAAGAAAGAATCTTCAAGATTAGATATTGACAAGATACAACTATATATAAACTATCAATAATCAAATTTGAAACATTTAAAGCATTCCTGTTGTATCTTTATATCTAAAACATTACAAATCTGATTATTTCAAATGAAGTGCAAAATGTAAACATTTGTATTGATATTTTATGCACATGTATAAGGTTTGGAAACATGAACATGTAAAATATTCATAAACTACCCAGTTTTTAAATTTCTAGAAACCTAATATACCCTGTGACCGTCTGGAAGACCTGTGGTACACAATGTTCATAAATTGATCAATATTGGACAGGACTGATACAAAAGACTCCCTCAAAGTAATGCAGTTTCAAATCGTTTTAAGCCTTAGTTTTACCACTTGTACTTTACTTCATCAACACTCTCCTGTACTTGCATTAAAGAACCAAAACAAGCCCATAATATATATATTCAGGAAGCAGCATTGAATTTTTGTTATACGTATACAAAGAATTAACATTCAGACACCTAGTATGGAAGTGCTTTGAAAATTTAATTGATTTTAATCTGTGAGAATGGGGATTTTCAATAGTGAAAGGCTATATAAATTGGATTGAATTGATATACAATCTCACATACCTAACCATTACTAAGTTAATTTTAAAACATATTATGGTTCACCATTTACGCCGTTTGCGTGGAAATAAAAAGTTTGCCTAATTTCCAAAGCTATGGAATCACTTGCGTCAGATATGCATAATCATTCTCAAAGGATTGAAGTTTTGCGTCACATTGATGTAAAAGGAATGTCTTACGTATCAGGTTTCAAATACGTGTAATCTTCATTCAGACTGTAGACATATTAAGGAATTCAATTTTTCAGAGTAAAAGAATCATAAAAATCACATATGAGAATAATAACGCTAACCTAATCCCCCAAAATGAACTCAATTTTAATATATTTCCGGCCTCTTAGTCTAATTCTGGGGCTTTATTTCCTTACAATATATATGCCATATCCGTTGTATTGTACTAAAATAGAATCTCTTGACATATTCAACATAAAAGGTGTAAAATTTAACATGAAAAACAAAAATGATTACCTAATGTGCCATTCATCATATATCAGGAAACATTAATTAGCAGAGGACCTTCCGGAGGAATGCCACGTTTCAATGTTGAAATAATCATCAAAATTTAATGTGAATAGTGTACTAATTTAACATTTGCAAAAATTACTCGTTTTTTATTAATATTTTAAATCTTGCTGTTATCTTTTGGGATTAAAACCAAAAATCTTCTACATATGCAACACGGCACCAAACGTAGGCTCTGATTACACCATTTAGTGAAGCAGGATTGAAATGTGGTGAAAAAATGTGAAAAAGAGGTTTTAATACCCCCGTCTTTGTTTATTTGAAAAATTATGTGAAATGTTAAGAAAAGGGAGAATTGTGTTGTCAATTGTGAAAGAGCAATCAAGTTAGAGTATCAGGAACAGGCATCCATACTAACCCTACAGAAAATAAATCAATTTTAATACATTTTGAACTAATGCATTTATCAGTTTGAACCTGTTTTTATTCAAAATTTGCATATACTCTCATATAAAGGAACAAGAGTATCCTGTGATATCTATATAAATAGAAATAGGATTGAAGTATGGTATGGTATATAGAAAAGGGGGGACCTACTCCGGGAGATTTCAAATGTTTGTAAACATATAGCCTGTAACCATCTGGAAGAATTTGGCACCCATAATAAAGCAATCATGAAAACAGATTAACTGATATTCAATTCCCCTTAAAATATCTGATCAATTAAACTTTTAAGTGACTCAATTTAACTTTTGTGATCAAATGCACAGATAATCCACCATATTTGTCATAAAGTGCCAAAATTAGCATCTAATATCCTCATTAAATGAAACAGTATTATAATGTGTAGAAACAAATATTAAAAACGAACACCCAAACTTCTGGTTTTCATTTTACAGGAAACATTATGTTGTCTATGCCCACCCCGTAGAACTTGTACCCAATTAAGATAGAATCTTCAAGATTAGATATTAACAAAGTACAACTATATATAAACTTTCAATAATCAAATGTGAAACATTTAAAGCATTTTTGTTGTATCTTTATATCGAAACATTACAAATCTGATTATTTCAAATGAAGTGCAAAATGTAAACTTTTGTATTCATATTTTATGCACATGTATAAGGTTTGGAAACATGAACATGTAAAATATTCATAAACTACCCAGTTTTTAAATTTCTAGAAACCTAATATACCCTGTGACCATCTGGAAGACCTGGGGTACACAATGTTCATAAATTGATCAATATTGGACAATACTGATACAAAAGACTCCCTCAAAGTAATGCAGTTTCAAATCCTCTTAAGCCTTAGCTTTTACCACTTGTACTTCAGTTCATCAACACTCTCCTGTACTTGCATTAAAGAACCAAAACAAGCCCATAATATATATATTCAGGAAGCAGCATTGAATTTTTGTTATAAGTATACATAGAATTAACATTCAGACACCTAGTATGGAAACGCTTTGAAAATTTAATTGATTTTAATCTGTGAGAATGGGGATTTTCAATAGTGAAAGGCTATATAAATTGGATTGAATTGATATACAATCTCACATACCTAACCATTACTAAGTTAATTTTAAAACATATTATGGTTCACCATTTACGCCGTTTGCGTGGAAATAAAAAGTTTGCCTAATTTTCAAAGCTATGGAATCACTTGCGTCAGATATGCGTAATCATTCTCAAAGGATTGAAGTTTTGCGTCACATTGATGTAAACGGAATGTCTTACGTCTCAGGTTTCAAATACGTGTAATCTTCGTTCAGACTGTAGACATATTAAGGAATTCAATTTTTCAGAGTAAAAGAATCATCAAAATCACATATGAGAATAATAACGCTAACCTAATCCCCCAAAATGAACTCAATTTTAATATATTTCCAGCCTCTTAGTCTAATTCTGGGGCTTTATTTCCTTACAATATATATGCCATATCCGTTGTAATGTACTAAAATAGAATCTCTTGACATATTCAACATAAAAGGTGTAAAATTTAACATAAATAACAAAAATGATTACCTAATGTCCCATTCATCATATATCAGGAAACATTAATTAGCAGAGGACCTTCCGGAGGAATGCCATGCTTCAATGTTAAAATAATCATCAAAATTTAATGTGAATAGTGTACTAATTTAACATTTGCAAAAATTACTCGTTTTTTATTAATATTTTAAATCTTGCTGTTATCTTCTGGGATTAAAACCAAAAATTTTCTACATATGCAACACGGCACCAAATGTAGGCTCTGATAACCCCATTTAGTAAAGTAGGATTGAAATGTGGTGAAAAAATGTGAAAAAGAGGTTTTAATACCCCCGTCTTTGTTTATTTGATAAATTATGTGAAATGTTAGGAAAAGGGAGAATTGTGTTCTCAATTGTGAAAGAGCAATCAAGTTTGAGTATCAGGAACAGGCATCCATACTATCCCTACAGAAAATAAATCAATTTTAATACATTTTGAACTAATGCATTTATCAGTTTGAACATGTTTACATTCAAAATTTGCATATACTCTCATATAAAGGAACAAGAGTATGCTCTGATATCTATATAAATAGAAATAGGATTGAAGTATGGTATGGTATATAGAAAAGGGGGGACCTACTCCTGGAGATTTCAAATGTTTGAAACATATAGCCTGTCACCATCTGGAAGAATTTGGCTCCCAATAATAAAGCAATCATGAAAACAGATTAACTGATATTCAATTCCCCTTAAAATATCTGATCAATTAAACTTTTAGGTGACTCAATTTAACTTTTGTGATCAAATGCATTAATAATCCACCATATTTGTCATAAAGTGCCAAAATTAGCATCTAATATCCTCATTAAATGAAACAGTATTAAAATGTGTAGAAACAAATATTCAAAACAAACACCCAAACCTCTGGTTTTCATTTTACAGGAAACATTATGTTGTCTATGCCCACCCGGTAGAACTTGTTCCCAATTAAGAAAGAATCATCAAGATCAGATATTAACAAGATACAACTATATATAAACTTTCAATAATCAAATTTGAAACATTTAAAGCATTCCTGTTGTATCTTTATGTCTAAAACATTACAAATCTGATTATTTCAAATGAAGTGCAAAATGTAAACTTTTGTATTCATATTTAATGCACATGTGTAAGGTTTGGAAACATGAACATGTAAAATATTCATAAACTACCCAGTTTTTAAATTTCTAGAAACCTAATATACCCTGTGACCATCTGGAAGACCTGGGGTACACAATGTTCATAAATTGATCAAAATTGGACAGGACTGATACACAAGACTCCCTCAAAGTAATGCAGTTTCAAATCGTTTTAAGCCTTAGCTTTTACCACTTGTACTTCAGTTCATCAACACTCTCCTGTACTTGCATTAAAGAACCAAAACAAGCCCATAATATATATATTCAGGAAGCAGCATTGAATTTTTGTTATAAGTATACAAAGAATTATCATTCAGACACCTAGTATGGAAACGCTTTGAAAATTTAATTGATTTTAATCTGTGAGAATGGGGATTTTCAATAGTGAAAGGCTATATAAATTGGATGTAATTGATATACAATCTCACATACCTACCATTATTAAGCTAAGTTTAAAACATTTTATGATTCAACATTTATGCCTTTTGCGTGGAAGTAAAAAGTTTGCCTAATTTCCAAAGCTACGCAATCACTTGCCTCAGATATGCATAATCATTCTCAAAGGATTGAAGTTTTGCGTCACATTGATGTAAAAGGAATGTCTTACGTCTCAGTTTTCAAATATGTGTAATCTTCATTCAGAGTGTAGACATATTAAGGAATTAAATTTTTCAGAGTGAAAGAATCATCAAAATCACATATCAGAATAATAACGCTAATCTAATCCCCCAAAATGAACTCAATTTTAATATGTTTCAGGCCTCTTAGTCTAATTCTGGGGCTTTATTTCCTTAAAATATATCTGCCATATCGGCTGTAATGTACTAAAATAGCATCTCTTGACATATTCTACATAAAAGGGATAAAATTTAACATGAATAACAAAAATGATTACCTAATGTCCCATTCATCATATATCAGGAAACATTACTTAGCAGAGGACCTTCCGGAGGAATGCCACGTTTCAATGTTAAAATAATCATTAAAATTAGATGTGAATAGTGTACAAATTTCACATTTGCAAAAGTTACTCGTTTTTTATTAATATTCTAAATCTTGCTCTTATCTTTTGGGATTAAAACAAAAAATTTTCTACATATGCAACACGGCACCAAACGTAGGCTCTGATAACCCCATTTAGTAAAGTAGGATTGAAATGTGGTGAAAAAATGTGAAAAAGAGGTTTTAATACCTCCGTCTTTGTTTATTTGAAAAATTATGTGAAATGTTAAGAAAAGGGAGAATTGTGTTCTCAATTGTGAAAGAGCAATCAAGTTTGAGTATCAGGAACAAGCATCCATACTAACCCCACAGAAAATAAATCAATTTTAATACATTTTGAACTAATGCATTTATCAGTTTGAAATTGTTTACATTCAAAATTTGCATATACTCTCATATAAAGGAACAAGAGTATCCTCTGATATCTATATAAATAGAAATAGGATTGAAGTATGGTATGGTATATAGAAAAGGGGGGATCTACTCCGGGAGATTTCAAATGTTTGTAAACATATAGCCTGTAACCATCTGGAAGATTTTGGCTCCCATAATAAAGCAATCATGAAAACAGATTAACTGATATTCAATTCCCCTTAAAATATCTGATCAATTAAACTTTTAAGTGACTCAATTTAACTTTTGTGATCAAATGCATTAATAATCCACCATATTTGTCATAAAGTGCCAAAATTAGCATCTAATATCCTCATTAAATGAAACAGTATTAAAATGTGTAGAAACAAATATTCAAAACAAACACCCAAACCTCTGGTTTTCATTTTACAGGAAACATTATGTTGTCTATGCCCACCTGGTAGAACTTGTTCCCAATTAAGAAAGAATCATCAAGATCAATTATTAACAACATACAACTATATATAAACTTTCAATAATAAAATTTGAAACATTTAAAGCATTCCTGTTGTATCTTTATGTCTAAAACATTACAAATCTGATTGTTTCAAATGAAGTGCAAAATGTAAACTTTTGTATTCATATTTTATGCACATGTATAAGGTTTGGAAACATGAACATGTAAAATATTCATAAACTACCCAGTTTTTAAATTTCTAGAAACCTAATATACCCTGTGATCATCTGGAAGACCTGGGGTACACAATGTTCATAAATTGATCAAAATTGGACAGGACTGATACACAAGACTCCCTGAAAGTAATGTAGTTTCAAATCGTTTTAACCCTTAGCTTTTACCACTTGTACTTCAGTTCATCAACACTCTCCTGTACTTGCATTAAAGAACCAAAACAAGCCCATAATATATATATTCAGGAAGCAGTATTGAATTTTTGTTATAAGTATACAAAGAATTAACATTCAGACACCTAGTATGGAAACACTTTGAAAATTTAATTGATTTTAATCTGTGAGAATGGGGATTTTCAATAGTGAAAGGCTATATAAATTGGATTGAATTGATATACAATCTCACATACCTAACCATTACTAAGTTAATTTTAAAACATATTATGGTTCACCATTTATGCGGTTTGCGTGGAAATAAAAAGTTTGCCTAATTTCCAAAGCTATGGAATCACTTGCGTCAGATATGCATAATCATTCTCAAGGATTGAAGTTTTGCGTCACATTGATGTAAAAGGAATGTCTTATGTTTCAGGTTTCAAATACGTGTAATCTTCGTTCAGACTGTAGACATATTAAGGAATTCAGTTTTTCAGAGTAAAAGAATCATCAAAATCACATATGAGAATAATAACGCTAACCTAATCCCCCAAAATGAACTCAATTTTAATATATTTCCAGCCTCTTAGTCTAATTCTGGGGCTTTATTTCCTTACAATATATATGCCATATCCGTTGTAATGTACTAAAATAGAATCTCGTGACATATTCTACATAAAAGGTGTAAAATTTAACATGAAAAACAAAAATGATTACCTCATGTCCCATTCATCATATATCAGCAAACATTAACTAGCAGAGGACCTTCCGGAGGAATGCCACGTTTCAATGTTAAAATAATCATCAAAATTTAATGTGAATAGTGTACTAATTTAACATTTGCAAAAATTACTCGTTTTTTATTAATATTTTAAATCTTGCTGTTATCTATTGGGATTATAACCAAAAATCTTCTACATATGCAACACGGCACCAAATGTAGGCTCTGATAACCCCATTTAGTAAAGTAGGATTGAAATGTGGTGAAAAAATGTGAAAAACAGGTTTTAATACCTCCGTCTTTGTTTATTTGAAAAATTATGTGAAATGTTAAGAAAAGGGAGAATTGTGTTCTCAAATGTGAAAGAGCAATCAAGTTTCAGTATCAGGAATAGGCATCCATACTAACCCCACAGAAAATAAATCAATTTCAATACATTTTGATCTAATGTATTTATCAGTTTGAACTTGTTTACATTCAAAATTTGCATATACTCTCATATAACGGAACAAGAGTATCCTCTGATATCTATATAAATAGAAATAGGATTGAAATATGGTATGGTATATAGAAAAGGGAAGACTTACTCCAGGAGATTTCAAATGTTTGAAACATATAGCCTGTCACCATCTGGAAGAATTTGGCTCCAAATAATAAACCAATCATGAAAACAGATTAACTGATATTCAATTCCCCTTAAAATATCTGATCAATTAAACTTTTAAGTGACTCATTTTAACTTTTGTGATCAAATGCATTAATAATCCACCATATTTGTCATAAGGTGCCAAAATTAGCATCTAATATCCTCATTAAATGAAACAGTATTAAAATGTGTAGAAACAAATATTCAAAACAAACACCCAAACCTCTGGTTTTCATTTTACAGGAAACATTATGTTGTCTATGCCCACCCGGTAGAACTTGTTCCCAATTAAGAAAGAATCATCGAGATCAGATATTAACAAGATACAACTATATATAAACTTTCAATAATCAAATTTAAAACATTTAAAGCATTCCTGTTGTATCTTTATGTCTAAAACATTACAAATCTGATTATTTCAAATGAAGTGCAAAATGTAAACTTTTGTATTCATATTTTATGCACATGTATAAGGTTTGGAAACATGAACATGTAAAATATTCATAAACTACCCAGTTTTTAAATTTCTAGAAACCTAATATACCCTGTGACCATCTGGAAGACCTGGGGTACACAATGTTCATAAATTGATCAAAATTGGACAGGACTGATACACAAGACTCCCTCAAAGTAATGCAGTTTTAAATCGTTTTAAGCCTAAGCTTTTACCACTTGTACTTCAGTTCATCAACACTCTCCTGTACTTGCATTAAAGAACCAAAACAAGCCCATAATATATATATTCAGGAAGCAGCATTGAATTTTTGTTATAAGTATACAAAGAATTAACATTCAGACACCTAGTATGGAAACGCTTTGAAAATTTAATTGATTTTAATCTGTGAGAATGGGGATTTTCAATAGTGAAAGGCTATATAAATTGGATTGAATTGATATACAATCTCACATACCTAACCATTACTAAGTTAATTTTAAAACATATTATGGTTCACCATTTATGCGGTTTGCGTGGAAATAAAAAGTTTGCCTAATTTCCAAAGCTATGGAATCACTTGCGTCAGATATGCATAATCATTCTCAAAGGATTCAAGTTTTGCGTCACATTGATGTAAAAGGAATGTCTTACGTCTCAGGTTTCAAATACGTGTAATCTTCATTCAGACTGTAGACATATTAAGGAATTCAATTTTTCAGAGTAAAAGAATCATAAAAATCACATATGAGAATAATAACGCTAACCTAATCCCCCAAAATGAACTCAATTTTAATATATTTCCGGCCTCTTAGTCTAATTCTGGGGCTTTATTTGCTTAAAATATATCTGCCATATCCATTGTAATGTACTAAAGTAGCATCTCTCTACATATTCAACATAAAAGGGGTAAAATTTAACATGAATAACAAAAATGATTACCTCATGTCCCATTCATCATATATTAGGGAAGATTACTTAGCAGAGGACCTTCCGGAGGAATGCCATGTTTCAATGTTAAAATAATCATCAAAATTTAATGTGAATAGTGTACTAATTTAACATTTGCAAAAATTACTCGTTTTTTATTAATATTTTAAATCTTGCTGTTATCTTTTGGGATTAAAACCAAAAATCTTCTACATATGCAACACGGCACCAAATGTAGGCTCTGATAACCCCATTTAGTAAAGTAGGATTGAAATGTGGTGAAAAAATGTGAAAAACAGGTTTTAATACCTCCGTCTTTGTTTATTTGAAAAATTATGTGAAATGTTAAGAAAAGGGAGAATTGTGTTCTCAATTGTGAAAGAGCAATCAAGTTTCAGTATCAGGAATAGGCATCCATACTAACCCCACAGAAAATAAATCAATTTCAATACATTTTGAACTAATGCATTTATCAGTTTGAACTTGTTTACATTCAAAATTTGCATATACTCTCATATAAAGGAACAAGAGTATGCTCTGATATCTATATAAATAGAAATAGGATTGAAATATGGTATGGTATATAGGAAAGGGGGGACCTACTCCGGGAGATTTCAAATGTTTGTAAACATATAGCCTGTAACCATCTGGAAGATTTTGGCTCCCATAATAAAGCAATCATGAAAACAGATTAACTGATATTCAATTCCCCTTAAAATATCTGATCAATTAAACTTTTAAGTGACTCAATTTAACTTTTGTGATCAAATGCATTAATAATCCACCATATTTGTCATAAAGTGCCAAAATTAGCATCTAATATCCTCATTAAATGAAACAGTATTATAATGTGTAGAAACAAATATTAAAAACAAACACCCAAACTTCTGGTTTTCATTTTACAGGAAACATTATGTTGTCTATGCCCAACCCGTAGAACTTGTACCCAATTAAGAAAGAATCTTCAAGATTAGATATTAACAAGATACAACTATATATAAACTTTCAATAATCAAATTTGAAACATTTAAAGCATTCCTGTTGTATCTTTATATCGAAACATTACAAATCTGATTATTTCAAATGAAGTGCAAAATGTAAACTTTTGTATTCATATTTTATGCACATGTATAAGGTTTGGAAACATGAACATGTAAAATATTCATAAACTACCCAGTTTTTAAATTTCTAGAAACCTAATATACCCTGTGACCATCTGGAAGACCTGGGGTACACAATGTTCATAAATTGATCAATATTGGACAGGACTGATACAAAAGACTCCCTCAAAGTAATGCAGTTTCAAATCCTCTTAAGCCTTAGCTTTTACCACTTGTACTTCAGTTCATCAACACTCTCCTGTACTTGCATTAAAGAACCAAAACAAGCCCATAATATATATATTCAGGAAGCAGCATTGAATTTTTGTTATAAGTATACAAAGAATTAACATTCAGACACCTAGTATGGAAACGCTTTGAAAATTTAATTGATTTTAATCTGTGAGAATGGGGATTTTCAATAGTGAAAGGCTATATAAATTGGATTGAATTGATATACAATCTCACATACCTAACCATTACTAAGTTAATTTTAAAACATATTATGGTTCACCATTTACGCCGTTTGCGTGGAAATAAAAAGTTTGCCTAATTTCCAAAGCTATGGATTCACTTGCGTCAGATATGCATAATGATTCTCAAGGGATTGAAGTTTTGCGTCATATTGATGTAAAAGGAATGTCTTACGTCTCAGGTTTCAAATACGTGTAATCTTCGTTCAGACTGTAGACATATTAAGGAATTCAATTTTTCAGAGTAAAAGAATCCTCAAAATCACATATGAGAATAATAACGCTAACCTAATCCCCCAAAATGAACTCAATTTTAATATATTTCCGGCCTCTTAGTCTAATTCTGGGGCATTATTTCCTTACAATATATATGCCATATCCGTTGTAATGTACTAAAATAGAATCTCTTGACATATTCAACATAAAAGGTGTAAAATTTAACATGAAAAACAAAAATGATTACCTAATGTCCCATTCATCATATATCAGGAAACATTAATTAGCAGAGGACCTTCCGGAGGAATGCCACGTTTCAATGTTAAAATAATCATCAAAATTTAATGTGAATAGTGTACTAATTTAACATTTGCAAAAATTACTCGTTTTTTATTAATATTTTAAATCTTGCTGTTATCTTTTGGGATTAAAACCAAAAATCTTCTACATATGCAACACGGCACCAAATGTAGGCTCTGACAACCCCATTTAGTAAAGTAGGATTGAAGTGTGGTGAAAAAATGTGAAAAAGAGGTTTTAATACCCCCGTCTTTGTTTATTTGATAAATTATGTGAAATGTTAAGAAAAGGGAGAATTGTGTTCTCAATTGTGAAAGAGCAATCAAGTTTGAGTATCAGGAACAGGCATCCATACTATCCCCACAGAAAATAAATCAATTTTAATACATTTTGAACTAATGCATTTATCAGTTTGAACTTGTTTACATTCAAAATTTGCATATACTCTCATATAAAGGAACAAGAGTATGCTCTGATATCTATATAAATAGAAATAGGATTGAAGTATGGTATGGTATATAGAAAAGGGGGGGGACCTACTCCTGGAGATTTCAAATGTTTGAAACATATAGCCTGTCACCATCTGGAAGAATTTGGCTCCCAATAATAAAGCAATCATGAAAACAGATTAACTGATATTCAATTCCCCTTAAAATATCTGATCAATTAAACTTTTAGGTGACTCAATTTAACTTTTGTGATCAAATGCATTAATAATCCACCATATTTGTCATAAAGTGCCAAAATTAGCATCTAATATCCTCATTAAATGAAACAGTATTAAAATGTGTAGAAACAAATATTCAAAACAAACACCCAAACCTCTGGTTTTCATTTTACAGGAAACATTATGTTGTCTATGCCCACCTGGTAGAACTTGTTTCCAATTAAGAAAGAATCATCAAGATCAGATATTAACAACATACAACTATATATAAACTTTCAATAATCAAATTTGAAACATTTAAAGCATTCCTGTTGTATCTTTATGTCTAAAACATTCCAAATCTGATTATTTCAAATGAAGTGCAAAATGTAAACTTTTGTATTCATATTTAATGCACATGTATAAGGTTTGGAAACATGAACATGTAAAATATTCATAAACTACCCAGTTTTTAAATTTCTAGAAACCTAATATACCCTGTGACCATCTGGAAGACCTGGGGTACACAATGTTCACAAATTGATCAAAATTGGACAGGACTGATACACAAGACTCCCTCAAAGTAATGCAGTTTCAAATCGTTTTAAGCCTTAGCTTTTACCACTTGTACTTCAGTTCATCAACACTCTCCTGTACTTGCATTAAAGAACCAAAACAAGCCCATAATATATATATTCAGGAAGCAGCATTGAATTTTTGTTATAAGTATACAAAGAATTAACATTCAGACACCTAGTATGGAAACACTTTGAAAATTTAATTAATTTTAATCTGTGAGAATGGGGATTTTCAATAGTGAAAGGCTATATAAATTGGATGTAATTGATATACAATCTCACATACCTACCATTATTAAGTTAAGTTTAAAACATTTTATGATTCAACATTTATGCCTTTTGCGTGGAAGTAAAAAGTTTGCCTAATTTCCAAAGCTACGCAATCACTTGCCTCAGATATGCATAATCATTCTCAAAGGATTGAAGTTTTGCGTCACATTGATGTAAAAGGAATGTCTTATGTCTCAGTTTTCAAATATGTGTAATCTTCATTCAGAGTGTAGACATATTAAGGAATTCAGTTTTTCATAGTAAAAGAATCATCAAAATCACATATGAGAATAATAACGCTAACCTAATCCCCCAAAATGAACTCAATTTTAATATATTTGCGGCCTCTTAGTCTAATTCTGGGGCTTTATTTCCTTAAAATATATCTGCCATATCCATTGTAATGTACTAAAGTAGCATCTCTCTACATATTCAACATAAAAGGGGTAAAATTTAACATGAATAACAAAAATGATTACCTCATGTCCCATTCATCATATATTAGGGAAGATTACTTAGCAGAGGACCTTCCGGAGGAATGCCATGTTTCAATGTTAAAATAATCATCAAAATTTAATGTGAATAGTGTACTAATTTAACATTTGCAAAAATTACTCGTTTTTTATTAATATTTTAAATCTTGCTGTTATCTTTTGGGATTAAAACCAAAAATCTTCTACATATGCAACACGGCACCAAATGTAGGCTCTGATAACCCCATTTAGTAAAGTAGGATTGAAATGTGGTGAAAAAATGTGAAAAACAGGTTTTAATACCTCCGTCTTTGTTTATTTGAAAAATTATGTGAAATGTTAAGAAAAGGGAGAATTGTGTTCTCAATTGTGAAAGAGCAATCAAGTTTCAGTATCAGGAATAGGCATCCATACTAACCCCACAGAAAATAAATCAATTTCAATACATTTTGAACTAATGCATTTATCAGTTTGAACTTGTTTACATTCAAAATTTGCATATACTCTCATATAAAGGAACAAGAGTATGCTCTGATATCTATATAAATAGAAATAGGATTGAAGTATGGTATGGTATATAGGAAAGGGGGGACCTACTCCGGGAGATTTCAAATGTTTGTAAACATATAGCCTGTAACCATCTGGAAGATTTTGGCTCCCATAATAAAGCAATCATGAAAACAGATTAACTGATATTCAATTCCCCTTAAAATATCTGATCAATTAAACTTTTAAGTGACTCAATTTAACTTTTGTGATCAAATGCATTAATAATCCACCATATTTGTCATAAAGTGCCAAAATTAGCATCTAATATCCTCATTAAATGAAACAGTATTATAATGTGTAGAAACAAATATTAAAAACAAACACCCAAACTTCTGGTTTTCATTTTACAGGAAACATTATGTTGTCTATGCCCAACCCGTAGAACTTGTACCCAATTAAGAAAGAATCTTCAAGATTAGATATTAACAAGATACAACTATATATAAACTTTCAATAATCAAATTTGAAACATTTAAAGCATTCCTGTTGTATCTTTATATCGAAACATTACAAATCTGATTATTTCAAATGAAGTGCAAAATGTAAACTTTTGTATTCATATTTTATGCACATGTATAAGGTTTGGAAACATGAACATGTAAAATATTCATAAACTACCCAGTTTTTAAATTTCTAGAAACCTAATATACCCTGTGACCATCTGGAAGACCTGGGGTACACAATGTTCATAAATTGATCAATATTGGACAGGACTGATACAAAAGACTCCCTCAAAGTAATGCAGTTTCAAATCCTCTTAAGCCTTAGCTTTTACCACTTGTACTTCAGTTCATCAACACTCTCCTGTACTTGCATTAAAGAACCAAAACAAGCCCATAATATATATATTCAGGAAGCAGCATTGAATTTTTGTTATAAGTATACAAAGAATTAACATTCAGACACCTAGTATGGAAACGCTTTGAAAATTTAATTGATTTTAATCTGTGAGAATGGGGATTTTCAATAGTGAAAGGCTATATAAATTGGATTGAATTGATATACAATCTCACATACCTAACCATTACTAAGTTAATTTTAAAACATATTATGGTTCACCATTTACGCCGTTTGCGTGGAAATAAAAAGTTTGCCTAATTTCCAAAGCTATGGATTCACTTGCGTCAGATATGCATAATGATTCTCAAGGGATTGAAGTTTTGCGTCATATTGATGTAAAAGGAATGTCTTACGTCTCAGGTTTCAAATACGTGTAATCTTCGTTCAGACTGTAGACATATTAAGGAATTCAATTTTTCAGAGTAAAAGAATCCTCAAAATCACATATGAGAATTATAACGCTAACCTAATCCCCCAAAATGAACTCAATTTTAATATATTTCCGGCCTCTTAGTCTAATTCTGGGGCATTATTTCCTTACAATATATATATGCCATATCCGTTGTAATGTACTAAAATAGAATCTCTTGACATATTCAACATAAAAGGTGTAAAATTTAACATGAAAAACAAAAATGATTACCTAATGTCCCATTCATCATATATCAGGAAACATTAATTAGCAGAGGACCTTACGGAGGAATGCCACGTTTCAATGTTAAAATAATCATCAAAATTTAATGTGAATAGTGTACTAATTTAACATTTGCAAAAATTACTCGTTTTTTATTAATATTTTAAATCTTGCTGTTATCTTTTGGGATTAAAACCAAAAATCTTCTACATATGCAACACGGCACCAAATGTAGGCTCTGACAACCCCATTTAGTAAAGTAGGATTGAAGTGTGGTGAAAAAATGTGAAAAAGAGGTTTTAATACCCCCGTCTTTGTTTATTTGATAAATTATGTGAAATGTTAAGAAAAGGGAGAATTGTGTTCTCAATTGTGAAAGAGCAATCAAGTTTGAGTATCAGGAACAGGCATCCATACTATCCCCACAGAAAATAAATCAATTTTAATACATTTTGAACTAATGCATTTATCAGTTTGAACTTGTTTACATTCAAAATTTGCATATACTCTCATATAAAGGAACAAGAGTATGCTCTGATATCTATATAAATAGAAATAGGATTGAAGTATGGTATGGTATATAGAAAAGGGGGGACCTACTCCTGGAGATTTCAAATGTTTGAAACATATAGCCTGTCACCATCTGGAAGAATTTGGCTCCCAATAATAAAGCAATCATGAAAACAGATTAACTGATATTCAATTCCCCTTAAAATATCTGATCAATTAAACTTTTAGGTGACTCAATTTAACTTTTGTGATCAAATGCATTAATAATCCACCATATTTGTCATAAAGTGCCAAAATTAGCATCTAATATCCTCATTAAATGAAACAGTATTAAAATGTGTAGAAACAAATATTCAAAACAAACACCCAAACCTCTGGTTTTCATTTTACAGGAAACATTATGTTGTCTATGCCCACCTGGTAGAACTTGTTTCCAATTAAGAAAGAATCATCAAGATCAGATATTAACAACATACAACTATATATAAACTTTCAATAATCAAATTTGAAACATTTAAAGCATTCCTGTTGTATCTTTATGTCTAAAACATTCCAAATCTGATTATTTCAAATGAAGTGCAAAATGTAAACTTTTGTATTCATATTTAATGCACATGTATAAGGTTTGGAAACATGAACATGTAAAATATTCATAAACTACCCAGTTTTTAAATTTCTAGAAACCTAATATACCCTGTGACCATCTGGAAGACCTGGGGTACACAATGTTCACAAATTGATCAAAATTGGACAGGACTGATACACAAGACTCCCTCAAAGTAATGCAGTTTCAAATCGTTTTAAGCCTTAGCTTTTACCACTTGTACTTCAGTTCATCAACACTCTCCTGTACTTGCATTAAAGAACCAAAACAAGCCCATAATATATATATTCAGGAAGCAGCATTGAATTTTTGTTATAAGTATACAAAGAATTAACATTCAGACACCTAGTATGGAAACACTTTGAAAATTTAATTAATTTTAATCTGTGAGAATGGGGATTTTCAATAGTGAAAGGCTATATAAATTGGATTGAATTGATATACAATCTCACATACCTAACCATTACTAAGTTAATTTTAAAACCTATTATGTTTCACCATTTACGCCGTTTGCGTAGAAATAAAAAGTTTGCCTAATTTCCAAAGCTATGGAATCACTTGCGTCAGATATGCATAATCATTCTCAAAGGATTCAAGTTTTGCGTCACATTGATGTAAAAGGAATGTCTTACGTCTCAGGTTTCAAATACGTGTAATCTTCATTCAGACTGTAGACATATTAAGGAATTCAATTTTTCAGAGTAAAAGAATCATAAAAATCACATATGAGAATAATAACGCTAACCTAATCCCCCAAAATGAACTCAATTTTAATATATTTCCGGCCTCTTAGTCTAATTCTGGGGCTTTATTTCCTTAAAATATATCTGCCATATCCATTGTAATGTACTAAAGTAGCATCTCTCTACATATTCAACATAAAAGGGGTAAAATTTAACATGAATAACAAAAATGATTACCTCATGTCCCATTCATCATATATCAGGGAAGATTACTTAGCAGAGGACCTTCCGGAGGAATGCCACGTTTCAATGGTAAAATAATCATCAAAATTAGATGCGAATAGTGTACAAATTTAACATTTGCAAAAATTACACGTTTTTTATAAATATTTTAAATCTTGCTGTTATCTTTTGGAATTAAAACCAAAAATCTTTTACATATGCAACACGGCACCAAATGTAGGCTCTGACAACCCCATTTAGTAAAGTAGGATTGAAATGTGGTGAAAAAATGTGAAAAAGAGGTTTTAAACCCCCGTCTTTGTTTATTTGATAAATTATGTGAAATGTTAAGAAAAGGGAGAATTGTGTTCTCAATTGTGAAAGAGCAATCAAGTTTGAGTATCAGGAACAGGCATCCATACTATCCCCACAGAAAATAAATCAATTTTAATACATTTTGAACTAATGCATTTATCAGTTTGAACTTGTTTACATTCAAAATTTGCATATACTCTCATATAAAGGAATAAGAGTATGCTCTGATATCTATATAAATAGAAATAGGATTGAAGTATGGTATGGTATATAGAAAAGGGGGGACCTACTCCTGGAGATTTCAAATGTTTGAAACATATAGCCTGTCACCATCTGGAAGAATTTGGCTCCCAATAATAAAGCAATCATGAAAACAGATTAACTGATATTCAATTCCCCTTAAAATATCTGATCAATTAAACTTTCAAGTGACTCAATTTAACTTTTGTGATCAAATGCATTAATAATCCACCATATTTGTCATAAAGTGCCAAAATTAGCATCTAATATCCTCATTAAATGAAACAGTATTAAAATGTGTAGAAACAAATATTCAAAACAAACACCCAAACCTCTGGTTTTCATTTTACAGGAAACATTATGTTGTCTATGCCCACCCGGTAGAACTTGTTCCCAATTAAGAAAGAATCATCAAGATCAGATATTAACAAGATACAACTATATATAAACTTTCAATAATAAAATTTGAAACATTTAATGCATTCCTGTTGTATCTTTATGTCTAAAACATTACAAATCTGATTGTTTCAAATGAAGTGCAAAATGTAAACTTTTGTATTCTTATTTTATGCACATGTATAAGGTTTGGAAACATGAACATGTAAAATATTCATAAACTACCCAGTTTTTAAATTTCTAGAAACCTAATATACCCTGTGATCATCTGGAAGACCTGGGGTACACAATGTTCATAAATTGATCAAAATTGGACAGGACTGATACACAAGACTCCCTGAAAGTAATGTAGTTTCAAATCATTTTAACCCTTAGCTTTTACCACTTGTACTTCAGTTCATCAACACTCTCCTGTACTTGCATTAAAGAACCAAAACAAGCCCATAATATATATATTCAAGGAAGCAGCATTGAATTTTTGTTATAAGTATACAAAGAATTAACATTCAGACACCTAGTATGGAAACGCTTTGAAAATTTAATTGATTTTAATCTGTGAGAATGGGGATTTTCAATAGTGAAAGGCTATATAAATTGGATTGAATTGATATACAATCTCACATACCTAACCATTACTAAGTTAATTTTAAAACATATTATGGTTCAGCATTTACGCCGTTTGCGTGGAAATAAAAAGTTTGCCTAATTTCCAAAGCTATGGAATCACTTGCGTCAGATATGCATAATCATTCTCAAAGGATTCAAGTTTTGCGTCACATTGATGTAAAAGGAATGTCTTACGTCTCAGGTTTCAAATACGTGTAATCTTCATTCAGACTGTAGACATATTAAGGAATTCAATTTTTCAGAGTAAAATAATCATAAAAATCACATATGAGAATAATAACGCTAACCTAATCCCCCAAAATGAACTCAATTTTAATATATTTCCGGCCTCTTAGTCTAATTCTGGGGCTTTATTTCCTTAAAATATATCTGCCATATCCATTGTAATGTACTAAAGTAGCATCTCTCTACATATTCAACATAAAAGGGGTAAAATTTAACATGAATAACAAAAATAATTACCTCATGTCCCATTCATCATATATCAGGAAAGATTACTTAGCAGAGGACCTTCCGGAGGAATGCAACGTTTCAATGGTAAAATAATCATCAAAATTAGATGCGAATAGTGTACAAATTTAACATTTGCAAAAATTACTCGTTTTTTATAAATATTTTAAATCTTGCTGTTATCTTTTGGGATTAAAACCAAAAATCTTCTACATATGCAACACGGCACCAAATGTGGGCTCTGATAACCCCATTTAGTGAAGTGGGATTGAAATGTGGTGAAAAAATGTGAAAAAGAGGTTTTAATACCCCCGTCTTTGTTTATTTGATAAATTATGTGAAATGTTAAGAAAAGGGAGAATTGTGTTCTCAATTGTGAAAGAGCAATCAAGTTTGAGTATCAGGAACAAGCATCCATACTAACCCCACAGAAAATAAATCAATTTTAATACATTTTGAACTAATGCATTTATCAGTTTGAAATTGTTTACATTCAAAATTTACATATACTCTCATATAAAGGAACAACAGTATGCTCTGATATCTATATAAATAGAAATAGGATTGAAGTATGGTATGGTATATAGAAAAGGGGGGACCTACTCCGGGAGATTTCAAATGTTTGTAAACATATAGCCTGTAACCATCTGGAAGATTTTGGCTCCCATAATAAAGCAATCATGAAAACAGATTAACTGATATTCAATTCCCCTTAAAATATCTGATAAATTAAACTTTCAAGTGACTCAATTTAACTTTTGTGATCAAATGCATTAATAATCCACCATATTTGTCATAAAGTGCCAAAATTAGCATCTAATATCCTCATTAAATGAAACAGTATTATAATGTGTAGAAACAAATATTAAAAACAAACACCCAAACTTCTGGTTTTCATTTGACAGGAAACATTATGTTGTCTATGCCCACCCCGTAGAACTTGTACCCAATTAAGAAAGAATCTTCAAGATTAGATATTAACAAGATACAACTATATATAAACTTTCAATAATCAAATTTGAAACATTTAAAGCATTCCTGTTGTATCTTTATATCGAAACATTACAAATCTGATTATTTCAAATGAAGTGCAGAATGTAAACTTTTGTATTCATATTTTATGCACATGTATAAGGTTTGGAAACATGAACATGTAAAATATTCATAAACTACCCAGTTTTTAAATTTATAGAAACCTAATATACCCTGTGACCATCTGGAAGACCTGGGGTACACAATGTTCATAAATTGATCAATATTGGACAGGACTGATACAAAAGACTCCCTCAAAGTAATGCAGTTTCAAATCCTCTTAAGCCTTAGCTTTTACCACTTGTACTTCAGTTCATCAACACTCTCCTGTACTTGCACTAAAGAACCAAAACAAGCCCATAATATATATATTCAGGAAGCAGCATTGAATTTTTGTTATAAGTATACAAAGAATTAACATTCAGACACCTAGTATGGAAACGCTTTGAAAATTTAATTGATTTTAATCTGTGAGAATGGGGATTTTCAATAGTGAAAGGCTATATAAATTGGATGTAATTGATATACAATCTCACATACCTACCATTATTAAGTTAAGTTTAAAACATTTTATGATTCACCATTTATGCCTTTTGCATGGAAGTAAAAAGTTTGCCTAATTTCCAAAGCTACGCAATCACTTGCCTCAGATATGCATAATCATTCTCAAAGGATTGAAGTTTTGCGTCACATTGATGTAAAAGGAATGTCTTACGTCTCAGGTTTCAAATATGTGTAATCTTCATTCAGAGTGTAGACATATTAAGGAATTAAATTTTTCAGAGTGAAAGAATCATCAAAATCACATATGAGAATAATAACGCTAACCTAATCCCCGAAAATGAACTCAATTTTAATATGTTTCAGGCCTCTTAGTCTAATTCTGGGGCTTTATTTCCTTAAAATATATCTGCCATATCGGCTGTAGTGTACTAAAAAAGCATCTCTTGACATATTCTACATAAAAGGGATAAAATTTAACATGAATAACAAAAATGATTACCTAATGTCCCATTCATCATATATCAGGAAACATTACTTAGCAGAGGACCTTCCGGAGGAATGCCACATTTCAATGTTAAAATAATCATTAAAATTAGATGTGAAGAGTGTACAAATTTCACATTTGCAAAAGTTACTCGTTTTTTATTAATATTTTAAATCTTGCTCTTATCTTTTGGGATTAAAACAAAAAATCTTCTACATATGCAACACGGCACCAAACGTAGGCTCTGATAACCCCATTTAGTGAAGCATGATTGAAATGTGGTGAAAAAATTTGAAAAAGAGGTTTTAATACCTCCGTCTTTGTTTATTTGAAAAATTATGTGAAATGTTAAGAAAAGGGAGAATTGTGTTCTCAATTGTGAAAGAGCAATCAAGTTTCAGTATCAGGAATAGGCATCCATATTAACCCCACAGATAATAAATCAATTTCAATACATTTTGAACTAATGCATTTATCAGTTTGAACTTGTTTACATTCAAAATTTGCATATACTCTCATATAAAGGAACAAGAGTATCCTCTGATATCTATATAAATAGAAATAGGATTGAAATATGGTATGGTATATAGAAAAGGGAAGACTTACTCCAGGAGATTTCAAATGTTTGAAACATATAGCCTGTCACCATCTGGAAGAATTTGGCTCCCAATAATAAAGCAATCATGAAAACAGATTAACTGACATTCAATTCCCCTTAAAATATCTGATCAATTAAACTTTTAAGTGACTCAATTTAACTTTTGTGATCAAATGCATTAATAATCCACCATATTTGTCATAAAGTGCCAAAATTAGCATCTAATATCCTCATTAAATGAAACAGTATTAAAATGTGTAGAAACAAATATTCAAAACAAACACCCAAACCTCTGGTTTTCATTTTACAGGAAACATTATGTTGTCTATGCCCACCTTGTAGAACTTGTTCCCAATTAAGAAAGATTCATCAAGATCAATTATTAACAAGATACAACTATATATAAACTTTCAATAATAAAATTTGAAACATTTAAAGCATTCCTGTTGTATCTTTATGTCTAAAACATTACAAATCTGATTGTTTCAAATGAAGTGCAAAATGTAAACCTTTTTATTCTTATTTTATGCACATGTATAAGGTTTGGAAACATGAACATGTAAAATATTCATAAACTACCCAGTTTTTAAATTTCTAGAAACCTAATATACCCTGTGATCATCTGGAAGACCTGGGGTACACAATGTTCATAAATTGATCAAAATTGGACAGGACTGATACACAAGACTCCCTGAAAGTAATGTAGTTTCAAATCGTTTTAAGCCTTAGCTTTTACCACTTGTACTTCAGTTCATCAACACTCTCCTGTACTTGCATTAAAGAACCAAAACAAGCCCATAATATATATATTCAGGAAGCAGCATTGAATTTTTGTTATAAGTATACAAAGAATTAACATTCAGACACCTAGTATGGAAACGCTTTGAAAATTTAATTGATTTTAATCTGTGAGAATGGGGATTTTCAATAGTGAAAGGCTATATAAATTGGATTGAATTGATATACAATCTCACATACCTAACCAATACTTAGTTAATTTTAAAACATATTATGGTTCACCATTTACGCCGTTTGCGTGGAAATAAAAAGTTTGCCTAATTTCCAAAGCTATGGAATCGCTTGCGTCAGATATGCATAATCATTCTCAAAGGATTGAAGTTTTGCGTCACATTGATGTAAAAGGAATGTCTTATGTCTCAGGTTTCAAATACGTGTAATCTTCGTTCAGACTGTAGACATATTAAGGAATTCAGTTTTTCAGAGTAAAAGAATCATCAAAACCACATATGAGAATAATAACGCTAACCTAATCCCCCAAAATGAACTCAATTTTAATATATTTCCAGCCTCTTAGTCTAAGTCTGGGGCTTTATTTCCTTACAATATATATGCCATATCCGTTGTAATGTACTAAAATAGAATCTCTTGACATATTCAACATAAAAGGTGTAAAATTTAACATGAAAAACAAAAATGATTACCTAATGTCCCATTCATCATATATCAGGAAACATTACTTAGCAGAGGACCTTCCGGAGGAATGCCACGTTTCAATGTTAAAATAATCATCAAAATTTAATGTGAATAGTGTACTAATTTAACATTTGCAAAAATTACTCGTTTTTTATTAATATTTTAATCCTTGCTGTTATCTTTTGGGATTAAAACCAAAAATCTTCTACATATGCAACACGGCACCAAATGTAGGCTCTGATAACCCCATTTAGTGCAGTGGGATTGAAATGTGGTGAAAAAATGTGAAAAAGACGTTTTAATACCCCTGTCTTTGTTTATTTGATAAATTATGTGAAATGTTAAGAAAAGGGAGAATTGTGTTCTCAATTGTGAAAGAGCAATCAAGTTTGAGTATCAGGAACAAGCATCCATACTAACCCCACAGAAAATAAATCAATTTTAATACATTTTGAACTAATGCATTTATCAGTTTGAAATTGTTTACATTCAAAATTTGCATATACACTCATATAAAGGAACAAGAGTATCCTCTGATATCTATATAAATAGAAATAGGATTGAAGTATGGTATGGTATATAGAAAAGGGGGGACCTACTCCGGGAGATTTCAAATGTTTGTAAACATATAGCCTGTAACCATCTGGAAGATTTTGGCTCCCATAATAAAGCAATCATGAAAACAGATTAACTGATATTCAATTCCCCTTAAAATATCTGATCAATTAAACTTTTAAGTGACTCAATTTAACTTTTGTGATCAAATGCACAGATAATCCACCATATTTGTCATAAAGTGCCAAAATTAGCATCTAATATCCTCATTAAATGAAACAGTATTATAATGTGTAGAAACAAATATTAAAAACGAACACCCAAACTTCTGGTTTTCATTTTACAGGAAACATTATGTTGTCTATGCCCACCCCGTAGAACTTGTACCCAATTAAGATAGAATCTTCAAGATTAGATATTAACAAAGTACAACTATATATAAACTTTCAATAATCAAATGTGAAACATTTAAAGCATTCCTGTTGTATCTTTATATCGAAACATTACAAATCTGATTATTTCAAATGAAGTGCAAAATGTAAACTTTTGTATTCATATTTTATGCACATGTATAAGGTTTGGAAACATGAACATGTAAAATATTCATAAACTACCCAGTTTTTAAATTTCTAGAAACCTAATATACCCTGTGACCATCTGGAAGACCTGGGGTACACAATGTTCATAAATTGATCAATATTGGACAATACTGATACAAAAGACTCCCTCAAAGTAATGCAGTTTCAAATCCTCTTAAGCCTTAGCTTTTACCACTTGTACTTCAGTTCATCAACACTCTCCTGTACTTGCATTAAAGAACCAAAACAATCCCATAATATATATATTCAGGAAGCAGCATTGAATTTTTGTTATAAGTATACATAGAATTAACATTCAGACACCTAGTATGGAAACGCTTTGAAAATTTAATTGATTTTAATCTGTGAAAATGGGGATTTTCAATAGTGAAAGGCTATATAAATTGGATGTAATTGATATACAATCTCACATACCTACCATTATTAAGTTAATTTTAAAACATTTAATGATTCACCATTTACGCCTTTTGCCTGTAAGTAAAAAGTTTGCCTAATTTCCAAAGCTACGCAATCACTTGCCTCAGATATGCATAATGATTCTCAAGGGATTGAAGTTTTGCGTCACATTGATGTAAAAGGAATGTCTTACGTCTCAGGTTTCAAATATGTGTAACCTTCATTCAGACTGTAGACATATTAAAGAATTAAATTTTTCAGAGTAAAAGAATCATCAAAATCACATATGAGAATAATAACGCTAACCTAATCCCCCAAAATGAACTCAATTTTAATATATTTCCGGCCTCTTAGTCTAATTCTGGGGCTTTATTTCCTTACAATATATATGCCATATCCGTTGTAATGTACTAAAATAGCATCTCTTGACATATTCAACATAAAAGAGATAAAATTTAACATGAATAACAAAAATGATTACCTAATGTCCCATTCATCATATATCAGGAAACTTTAATTAGCAGAGGACCTTCTGGAGGAATGCCACGTTTCAATGGTAAAATAATCATCAAAATTAGATGTGAATTGTGTACAAATTTAATATTTGCAAAAATTACTCGTTTTTTATAATTATTTTGAATCTTGCTGTTATCTTTTGGGATTAAAACCAAAAATCTTCTACATATGCAACACGGCACCAAATGTAGGCTCTGATAACCCCATTTAGTGAAGTGGGATTGAAATGTGGTGAAAAAATGTGAAAAAGAGGTTTTAATACCGCCGTCTTGTTTATTTGATAAATTATGTGAAACGTTAAGAAAAGGGAGAATTGTGTTCTCAATTGTGAAAGAGCAATCAAGTTTGAGTATCAGGAACAGGCATCCATACTAACCCCACAGAAAATAAATCAATTTTAATACATTTTGAACTAATGAATTTATCAGTTTGAAATTGTTTACATTCAAACTTTGCATATACTCTCATATAAAGGAACAAGAGTATCCTCTGATATCTATATAAATAGAAATAGGATTGAAGTATGGTGTGGTATATAGAAAAGGGGGGACCTACTCCTGGAGATTTCAAATGTTTGAAACATATAGCCTGTCACCATCTGGAAGAATTTGGCTCCCAATACTAAAGCAATCATGAAAACAGATTAACTAATATTCAATTCCCCTTAAAATATCTGATCAATTAAACTTTTAAGTGACTCAATTTAACTTTTGTGAACAAATGCATTAATAATCCACCATATTTGTCATAAAGTGCCAAAATTAGCATCTAATATCCTCATTAAATGAAACAGTATTAAAATGTGTAGAAACAAATATTCAAAACAAACACCCAAAACTCTGGTTTTCATTTTACAGGAAACATTATGTTATCTATGCCCACCCGGTAGAACTTTTTCCCAATTCAGAAAGAATCATCAAGATCAGATATTAACAAGATAAAACTATATATAAACCTTCAATAATGAAATTTGAAACATTTAAAGCATTCCTGTTGTATCTTTATGTCTAAAACATTACAAATCTGATGATTTCAAATGAAGTGCAAAATGTAAACTTTTGTATTCATATTTTATGTACATGTATAAGGTTTGGAAACATGAACATGTAAAATATTCATAAACTACCCAGTTTTTAAATTTCTAGAAACCTAATATACCCTGTGATCATCTGGAAGACCTGGGGTACACAATGTTCATAAATTGATCAAAATTGGACAGGACTGATACACAAGACTCCCTGAAAGTAATGTAGTTTCAAATCGTTTTAAGCCTTAGCTTTTACCACTTGTACTTCAGTTCATCAACACTCTCCTGTACTTGCATTAAAGAACCAAAGCAAGCCCATAATATATATATTCAGGAAGCAGCATTGAATTTTTGTTATAAGTATACATAGAATTAACATTCAGACACCTAGTATGGAAACGCTTTGAAAATTTAATTGATTTTAATCTGTGAGAATGGGGATTTTCAATAGTGAAAGGCTATATAAATTGGATTGAATTGATATACAATCTCAGATACCTAACCAATACTTAGTTAATTTTAAAACATATTATGGTTCACCATTTACGCCGTTTGCGTGGAAATAAAAAGTTTGCCTAATTTCCAAAGCTAGGGAATCGCTTGCGTCAGATATGCATAATCATTCTCAAAGGATTGAAGTTTTGCGTCACATTGATGTAAAAGGAATGTCTTATGTCTCAGGTTTCAAATACGTGTAATCTTCGTTCAGACTGTAGACATATTAAGGAATTCAGTTTTTCAGAGTAAAAGAATCATCAAAATCACATATGAGAATAATAACGCTAACCTAATCCCCCAAAATGAACTCAATTTTAATATATTTCCAGCCTCTTAGTCTAATTCTGGGGCTTTATTTCCTTACAATATATATGCCATATCCGTTGTAATGTACTAAAATAGAATCTATTGACATATTCAACATAAAAGGTGTAAAATTTAACATGAAAAACAAAAATGATTACCTAACGTCCCATTCATCATATATCAGGAAACATTACTTAGCAGAGGACCTTCCGGAGGAATGCCACGTTTCAATGTTAAAATAATCATCAAAATTTTATGTGAATAGTGTACTAATTTAACATTTGCAAAAATTACTCGTTTTTTATTAATTTTTTAAATCTTGCTGTTATCTTTTGGGATTAAAACCAAAAATCTTCTACATATGCAACACGGCACCAAATGTAGGCTCTGATAACCCCATTTAGTGCAGTGGGATTGAAATGTGGTGAAAAAATGTGAAAAAGAGGTTTTAATACCCCTGTCTTTGTTTATTTGATAAATTATGTGAAATGTTAAGAAAAGGGAGAATTGTGTTCTCAATTGTGAAAGAGCAATCAAGTTTGAGTATCAGGAACAAGCATCCATACTAACCCCACAGAAAATAAATCAATTTTAATACATTTTGAACTAATGCATTTATCAGTTTGAAATTGTTTACATTCAAAATTTGCATATACACTCATATAAAGGAACAAGAGTATCCTCTGATATCTATATAAATAGAAATAGGATTGAAGTATGGTATGGTATATAGAAAAGGGGGGACCTACTCCGGGAGATTTCAAATGTTTGTAAACATATAGCCTGTAACCATCTGGAAGATTTTGGCTCCCATAATAAAGCAATCATGAAAACAGATTAACTGATATTCAATTCCCCTTAAAATATCTGATCAATTAAACTTTTAAGTGACTCAATTTAACTTTTGTGATCAAATGCACAGATAATCCACCATATTTGTCATAAAGTGCCAAAATTAGCATCTAATATCCTCATTAAATGAAACAGTATTATAATGTGTAGAAACAAATATTAAAAACGAACACCCAAACTTCTGGTTTTCATTTTACAGGAAACATTATGTTGTCTATGCCCACCCCGTAGAACTTGTACCCAATTAAGATAGAATCTTCAAGATTAGATATTAACAAAGTACAACTATATATAAACTTTCAATAATCAAATGTGAAACATTTAAAGCATTCCTGTTGTATCTTTATATCGAAACATTACAAATCTGATTATTTCAAATGAAGTGCAAAATGTAAACTTTTGTATTCATATTTTATGCACATGTATAAGGTTTGGAAACATGAACATGTAAAATATTCATAAACTACCCAGTTTTTAAATTTCTAGAAACCTAATATACCCTGTGACCATCTGGAAGACCTGGGGTACACAATGTTCATAAATTGATCAATATTGGACAATACTGATACAAAAGACTCCCTCAAAGTAATGCAGTTTCAAATCCTCTTAAGCCTTAGCTTTTACCACTTGTACTTCAGTTCATCAACACTCTCCTGTACTTGCATTAAAGAACCAAAGCAAGCCCATAATATATATATTCAGGAAGCAGCATTGAATTTTTGTTATAAGTATACATAGAATTAACATTCAGACACCTAGTATGGAAACGCTTTGAAAATTTAATTGATTTTAATCTGTGAGAATGGGGATTTTCAATAGTGAAAGGCTATATAAATTGGATTGAATTGATATACAATCTCACATACCTAACCAATACTTAGTTAATTTTAAAACATATTATGGTTCACCATTTACGCCGTTTGCGTGGAAATAAAAAGTTTGCCTAATTTCCAAAGCTATGGAATCGCTTGCGTCAGATATGCATAATCATTCTCAAAGGATTGAAGTTTTGGGTCACATTGATGTAAAAGGAATGTCTTATGTCTCAGGTTTCAAATACGTGTAATCTTCGTTCAGACTGTAGACATATTAAGGAATTCAGTTTTTCAGAGTAAAAGAATCATCAAAACCACATATGAGAATAATAACGCTAACCTAATCCCCCAAAATGAACTCAATTTTAATATATTTCCAGCCTCTTAGTCTAATTCTGGGGCTTTATTTCCTTACAATATATATGCCATATCCGTTGTAATGTACTAAAATAGAATCTCTTGACATATTCAACATAAAAGGTGTAAAATTTAACATGAAAAACAAAAATGATTACCTAATGTCCCATTCATCATATATCAGGAAACATTACTTAGCAGAGGACCTTCCGGAGGAATGCCACGTTTCAATGTTAAAATAATCATCAAAATTTAATGTGAATAGTGTACTAATTTAACATTTGCAAAAATTACTCGTTTTTTATTAATATTTTAAATCTTGCTGTTATCTTTTGGGATTAAAACCAAAAATCTTCTACATATGCAACACGGCACCAAATGTAGGCTCTGATAACCCCATTTAGTGCAGTGGGATTGAAATGTGGTGAAAAAATGTGAAAAAGAGGTTTTAATACCCCTGTCTTTGTTTATTTGATAAATTATGTGAAATGTTAAGAAAAGGGAGAATTGTGTTCTCAATTGTGAAAGAGCAATCAAGTTTGAGTATCAGGAACAAGCATCCATACTAACCCCACAGAAAATAAATCAATTTTAATACATTTTGAACTAATGCATTTATCAGTTTGAAATTGTTTACATTCAAAATTTGCATATACACTCATATAAAGGAACAAGAGTATCCTCTGATATCTATATAAATAGAAATAGGATTGAAGTATGGTATGGTATATAGAAAAGGGGGTACCTACTCCGGGAGATTTCAAATGTTTGTAAACATATAGCCTGTAACCATCTGGAAGATTTTGGCTCCCATAATAAAGCAATCATGAAAACAGATTAACTGATATTCAATTCCCCTTAAAATATCTGATCAATTAAACTTTTAAGTGACTCAATTTAACTTTTGTGATCAAATGCACAGATAATCCACCATATTTGTCATAAAGTGCCAAAATTAGCATCTAATATCCTCATTAAATGAAACAGTATTATAATGTGTAGAAACAAATATTAAAAACGAACACCCAAACTTCTGGTTTTCATTTTACAGGAAACATTATGTTGTCTATGCCCACCCCGTAGAACTTGTACCCAATTAAGATAGAATCTTCAAGATTAGATATTAACAAAGTACAACTATATATAAACTTTCAATAATCAAATTTGAAACATTTAAAGCATTCCTGTTGTATCTTTATATCGAAACATTACAAATCTGATTATTTCAAATGAAGTGCAAAATGTAAACTTTTGTATTCATATTTTATGCACATGTATAAGGTTTGGAAACATGAACATGTAAAATATTCATAAACCACCCAGTTTTTAAATTTCTAGAAACCTAATATACCCTGTAACCATCTGGAAGACCTGGGGTACACAATGTTCATAAATTGATCAATATTGGACAATACTGATACAAAAGACTCCCTCAAAGTAATGCAGTTTCAAATCCTCTTAAGCCTTAGCTTTTACCACTTGTACTTCAGTTCATCAACACTCTCCTGTACTTGCATTAAAGAACCAAAACAAGCCCATAATATATATATTCAGGAAGCAGCATTGAATTTTTGTTATAAGTATACATAGAATTAACATTCAGACACCTAGTATGGAAACGCTTTGAAAATTTAATTGATTTTAATCTGTGAAAATGGGGATTTTCAATAGTGAAAGGCTATATAAATTGGATTGAATTGATATACAATCTCAGATACCTAACCAATACTTAGTTAATTTTAAAACATATTATGGTTCACCATTTACGCCGTTTGCGTGGAAATAAAAAGTTTGCCTAATTTCCAAAGCTAGGGAATCGCTTGCGTCAGATATGCATAATCATTCTCAAAGGATTGAAGTTTTGCGTCACATTGATGTAAAAGGAATGTCTTATGTCTCAGGTTTCAAATACGTGTAATCTTCGTTCAGACTGTAGACATATTAAGGAATTCAGTTTTTCAGAGTAAAAGAATCATCAAAATCACATATGAGAATAATAACGCTAACCTAATCCCCCAAAATGAACTCAATTTTAATATATTTCCAGCCTCTTAGTCTAATTCTGGGGCTTTATTTCCTTACAATATATATGCCATATCCGTTGTAATGTACTAAAATAGAATCTCTTGACATATTCAACATAAAAGGTGTAAAATTTAACATGAAAAACAAAAATGATTACCTAATGTCCCATTCATCATATATCAGGAAACATTACTTAGCAGAGGACCTTCCGGAGGAATGCCACGTTTCAATGTTAAAATAATCATCAAAATTTAATGTGAATAGTGTACTAATTTAACATTTGCAAAAATTACTCGTTTTTTATTAATATTTTAAATCTTGCTGTTATCTTTTGGGATTAAAACCAAAAATCTTCTACATATGCAACACGGCACCAAATGTAGGCTCTGATAACCCCATTTAGTGCAGTGGGATTGAAATGTGGTGAAAAAATGTGAAAAAGAGGTTTTAATACCCCTGTCTTTGTTTATTTGATAAATTATGTGAAATGTTAAGAAAAGGGAGAATTGTGTTCTCAATTGTGAAAGAGCGATCAAGTTTGAGTATCAGGAACAAGCATCCATACTAACCCCACAGAAAATAAATCAATTTTAATACATTTTGAACTAATGCATTTATCAGTTTGAAATTGTTTACATTCAAAATTTGCATATACACTCATATAAAGGAACAAGAGTATCCTCTGATATCTATATAAATAGAAATAGGATTGAAGTATGGTATGGTATATAGAAAAGGGGGGACCTACTCCGGGAGATTTCAAATGTTTGTAAACATATAGCCTGTAACCATCTGGAAGATTTTGGCTCCCATAATAAAGCAATCATGAAAACAGATTAACTGATATTCAATTCCCCTTAAAATATCTGATCAATTAAACTTTTAAGTGACTCAATTTAACTTTTGTGATCAAATGCACAGATAATCCACCATATTTGTCATAAAGTGCCAAAATTAGCATCTAATATCCTCATTAAATGAAACAGTATTATAATGTGTAGAAACAAATATTAAAAACGAACACCCAAACTTCTGGTTTTCATTTTACAGGAAACATTATGTTGTCTATGCCCACCCCGTAGAACTTGTACCCAATTAAGATAGAATCTTCAAGATTAGATATTAACAAAGTACAACTATATATAAACTTTCAATAATCAAATTTGAAACATTTAAAGCATTCCTGTTGTATCTTTATATCGAAACATTACAAATCTGATTATTTCAAATGAAGTGCAAAATGTAAACTTTTGTATTCATATTTTATGCACATGTATAAGGTTTGGAAACATGAACATGTAAAATATTCATAAACTACCCAGTTTTTAAATTTCTAGAAACCTAATATACCCTGTGACCATCTGGAAGACCTGGGGTACACAATGTTCATAAATTGATCAATATTGGACAATACTGATACAAAAGACTCCCTCAAAGTAATGCAGTTTCAAATCCTCTTAAGCCTTAGCTTTTACCACTTGTACTTCAGTTCATCAACACTCTCCTGTACTTGCATTAAAGAACCAAAACAATCCCATAATATATATATTCAGGAAGCAGCATTGAATTTTTGTTATAAGTATACATAGAATTAACATTCAGACACCTAGTATGGAAACGCTTTGAAAATTTAATTGATTTTAATCTGTGAAAATGGGGATTTTCAATAGTGAAAGGCTATATAAATTGGATGTAATTGATATACAATCTCACATACCTACCATTATTAAGTTAATTTTAAAACATTTAATGATTCACCATTTACGCCTTTTGCCTGTAAGTAAAAAGTTTGCCTAATTTCCAAAGCTACGCAATCACTTGCCTCAGATATGCATAATGATTCTCAAGGGATTGAAGTTTTGCGTCACATTGATGTAAAAGGAATGTCTTACGTCTCAGGTTTCAAATATGTGTAACCTTCATTCAGACTGTAGACATATTAAAGAATTAAATTTTTCAGAGTAAAAGAATCATCAAAATCACATATGAGAATAATAACGCTAACCTAATCCCCCAAAATGAACTCAATTTTAATATATTTCCGGCCTCTTAGTCTAATTCTGGGGCTTTATTTCCTTACAATATATATGCCATATCCGTTGTAATGTACTAAAATAGCATCTCTTGACATATTCAACATAAAAGAGATAAAATTTAACATGAATAACAAAAATGATTACCTAATGTCCCATTCATCATATATCAGGAAACTTTAATTAGCAGAGGACCTTCTGGAGGAATGCCACGTTTCAATGGTAAAATAATCATCAAAATTAGATGTGAATTGTGTACAAATTTAATATTTGCAAAAATTACTCGTTTTTTATAATTATTTTGAATCTTGCTGTTATCTTTTGGGATTAAAACCAAAAATCTTCTACATATGCAACACGGCACCAAATGTAGGCTCTGATAACCCCATTTAGTGAAGTGGGATTGAAATGTGGTGAAAAAATGTGAAAAAGAGGTTTTAATACCGCCGTCTTGTTTATTTGATAAATTATGTGAAACGTTAAGAAAAGGGAGAATTGTGTTCTCAATTGTGAAAGAGCAATCAAGTTTGAGTATCAGGAACAGGCATCCATACTAACCCCACAGAAAATAAATCAATTTTAATACATTTTGAACTAATGAATTTATCAGTTTGAAATTGTTTACATTCAAACTTTGCATATACTCTCATATAAAGGAACAAGAGTATCCTCTGATATCTATATAAATAGAAATAGGATTGAAGTATGGTGTGGTATATAGAAAAGGGGGGACCTACTCCTGGAGATTTCAAATGTTTGAAATTTATAGCCTGTCACCATCTGGAAGAATTTGGCTCCCAATACTAAAGCAATCATGAAAACAGATTAACTGATATTCAATTCCCCTTAAAATATCTGATCAATTAAACTTTTAAGTGACTCAATTTAACTTTTGTGAACAAATGCATTAATAATCCACCATATTTGTCATAAAGTGCCAAAATTAGCATCTAATATCCTCATTAAATGAAACAGTATTAAAATGTGTAGAAACAAATATTCAAAACAAACACCCAAAACTCTGGTTTTCATTTTACAGGAAACATTATGTTATCTATGCCCACCCGGTAGAACTTTTTCCCAATTCAGAAAGAATCATCAAGATCAGATATTAACAAGATAAAACTATATATAAACCTTCAATAATGAAATTTGAAACATTTAAAGCATTCCTGTTGTATCTTTATGTCTAAAACATTACAAATCTGATGATTTCAAATGAAGTGCAAAATGTAAACTTTTGTATTCATATTTTATGCACATGTATAAGGTTTGGAAACATGAACATGTAAAATATTCATAAACTACCCAGTTTTTAAATTTCTAGAAACCTAATATACCCTGTGATCATCTGGAAGACCTGGGGTACACAATGTTCATAAATTGATCAAAATTGGACAGGACTGATACACAAGACTCCCTGAAAGTAATGTAGTTTCAAATCGTTTTAAGCCTTAGCTTTTACCACTTGTACTTCAGTTCATCAACACTCTCCTGTACTTGCATTAAAGATCCAAAACAAGCCCATAATATATATATTCAGGAAGCAGCATTGAATTTTTGTTATAAGTATACAAAGAATTAACATTCAGACACCTAGTATGGAAACGCTTTGAAAATTTAATTGATTTTAATCTGTGAGAATGGGGATTTTCAATAGTGAAAGGCTATATAAATTGGATTGAATTGATATACAATCTCACATACCTAACCATTACTAAGTTAATTTTAAAACATATTATGGTTCACCATTTACGCCGTTTGCGTGGAAATAAAAAGTTTGCCTAATTTCCAAAGCTATGGAATCGCTTGCGTCAGATATGCATAATCATTCTCAAAGGATTGAAGTTTTGCGTCACATTGATGTAAAAGGAATGTCTTATGTCTCAGGTTTCAAATACGTGTAATCTTCGTTCAGACTGTAGACATATTAAGGAATTCAGTTTTTCAGAGTAAAAGAATCATCAAAATCACATATGAGAATAATAACGCTAACCTAATCCCCCAAAATGAACTCAATTTTAATATATTTCCAGCCTCTTAGTCTAATTCTGGGGCTTTATTTCCTTACAATATATATGCCATATCCGTTGTAATGTACTAAAATAGAATCTATTGACATATTCAACATAAAAGGTGTAAAATTTAACATGAAAAACAAAAATGATTACCTAACGTCCCATTCATCATATATCAGGAAACATTACTTAGCAGAGGACCTTCCGGAGGAATGCCACGTTTCAATGTTAAAATAATCATCAAAATTTAATGTGAATAGTGTACTAATTTAACATTTGCAAAAATTACTCGTTTTTTATTAATATTTTAAATCTTGCTGTTATCTTTTGGGATTAAAACCAAAAATCTTCTACATATGCAACACGGCACCAAATGTAGGCTCTGATAACCCCATTTAGTGCAGTGGTATTGAAATGTGGTGAAAAAATGTGAAAAAGAGGTTTTAATACCCCTGTCTTTGTTTATTTGATAAATTATGTGAAATGTTAAGAAAAGGGAGAATTGTGTTCTCAATTGTGAAAGAGCAATCAAGTTTGAGTATCAGGAACAAGCATCCATACTAACCCCACAGAAAATAAATCAATTTTAATACATTTTGAACTAATGCATTTATCAGTTTGAAATTGTTTACATTCAAAATTTGCATATACACTCATATAAAGGAACAAGAGTATCCTCTGATATCTATATAAATAGAAATAGGATTGAAGTATGGTATGGTATATAGAAAAGGGGGGACCTACTCCGGGAGATTTCAAATGTTTGTAAACATATAGCCTGTAACCATCTGGAAGATTTTGGCTGCCATAATAAAGCAATCATGAAAACAGATTAACTGATATTCAATTCCCCTTAAAATATCTGATCAATTAAACTTTTAAGTGACTCAATTTAACTTTTGTGATCAAATGCACAGATAATCCACCATATTTGTCATAAAGTGCCAAAATTAGCATCTAATAACCTCATTAAATGAAACAGTATTATAATGTGTAGAAACAAATATTAAAAACGAACACCCAAACTTCTGGTTTTCATTTTACAGGAAACATTATGTTGTCTATGCCCACCCCGTAGAACTTGTACCCAATTAAGATAGAATCTTCAAGATTAGATATTAACAAAGTACAACTATATATAAACTTTCAATAATCAAATTTGAAACATTTAAAGCATTCCTGTTGTATCTTTATATCGAAACATTACAAATCTGATTATTTCAAATGAAGTGCAAAATGTAAACTTTTGTATTCATATTTTATGCACATGTATAAGGTTTGGAAACATGAACATGTAAAATATTCATAAACTACCCAGTTTTTAAATTTCTAGAAACCTAATATACCCTGTGACCATCTGGAAGACCTGGGGTACACAATGTTCATAAATTGATCAATATTGGACAATACTGATACAAAAGACTCCCTCAAAGTAATGCAGTTTCAAATCCTCTTAAGCCTTAGCTTTTACCACTTGTACTTCAGTTCATCAACACTCTCCTGTACTTGCATTAAAGAACCAAAGCAAGCCCATAATATATATATTCAGGAAGCAGCATTGAATTTTTGTTATAAGTATACATAGAATTAACATTCAGACACCTAGTATGGAAACGCTTTGAAAATTTAATTGATTTTAATCTGTGAGAATGGGGATTTTCAATAGTGAAAGGCTATATAAATTGGATTGAATTGATATACAATCTCAGTTACCTAACCAATACTTAGTTAATTTTAAAACATATTATGGTTCACCATTTACGCCGTTTGCGTGGAAATAAAAAGTTTGCCTAATTTCCAAAGCTATGGAATCGCTTGCGTCAGATATGCATAATCATTCTCAAAGGATTGAAGTTTTGCGTCACATTGATGTAAAAGGAATGTCTTATGTCTCAGGTTTCAAATACGTGTAATCTTCGTTCAGACTGTAGACATATTAAGGAATTCAGTTTTTCAGAGTAAAAGAATCATCAAAATCACATATGAGAATAATAACGCTAACCTAATCCCCCAAAATGAACTCAATTTTAATATATTTCCAGCCTCTTAGTCTAATTCTGGGGCTTTATTTCCTTACAATATATATGCCATATCCGTTGTAATGTACTAAAATAGAATCTATTGACATATTCAACATAAAAGGTGTAAAATTTAACATGAAAAACAAAAATGATTACCTAACGTCCCATTCATCATATATCAGGAAACATTACTTAGCAGAGGACCTTCCGGAGGAATGCCACGTTTCAATGTTAAAATAATCATCAAAATTTTATGTGAATAGTGTACTAATTTAACATTTGCAAAAATTACTCGTTTTTTATTAATATTTTAAATCTTGCTGTTATCTTTTGGGATTAAAACCAAAAATCTTCTACATATGCAACACGGCACCAAATGTAGGCTCTGATAACCCCATTTAGTGCAGTGGGATTGAAATGTGGTGAAAAAATGTGAAAAAGAGGTTTTAATACCCCTGTCTTTGTTTATTTGATAAATTATGTGAAATGTTAAGAAAAGGGAGAATTGTGTTCTCAATTGTGAAAGAGCAATCAAGTTTGAGTATCAGGAACAAGCATCCATACTAACCCCACAGAAAATAAATCAATTTTAATACATTTTGAACTAATGCATTTATCAGTTTGAAATTGTTTACATTCAAAATTTGCATATACACTCATATAAAGGAACAAGAGTATCCTCTGATATCTATATAAATAGAAATAGGATTGAAGTATGGTATGGTATATAGAAAAGGGGGGACCTACTCCGGGAGATTTCAAATGTTTGTAAACATATAGCCTGTAACCATCTGGAAGATTTTGGCTCCCATAATAAAGCAATCATGAAAACAGATTAACTGATATTCAATTCCCCTTAAAATATCTGATCAATTAAACTTTTAAGTGACTCAATTTAACTTTTGTGATCAAATGCACAGATAATCCACCATATTTGTCATAAAGTGCCAAAATTAGCATCTAATATCCTCATTAAATGAAACAGTATTATAATGTGTAGAAACAAATATTAAAAACGAACACCCAAACTTCTGGTTTTCATTTTACAGGAAACATTATGTTGTCTATGCCCACCCCGTAGAACTTGTACCCAATTAAGATAGAATCTTCAAGATTAGATATTAACAAAGTACAACTATATATAAACTTTCAATAATAAAATTTGAAACATTTAAAGCATTCCTGTTGTATCTTTATATCGAAACATTACAAATCTGATTATTTCAAATGAAGTGCAAAATGTAAACTTTTGTATTCATATTTTATGCACATGTATAAGGTTTGGAAACATGAACATGTAAAATATTCATAAACTACCCAGTTTTTAAATTTCTAGAAACCTAATATACCCTGTGACCATCTGGAAGACCTGGGGTACACAATGTTCATAAATTGATCAATATTGGACAATACTGATACAAAAGACTCCCTCAAAGTAATGCAGTTTCAAATCCTCTTAAGCCTTAGCTTTTACCACTTGTACTTCAGTTCATCAACACTCTCCTGTACTTGCATTAAAGAACCAAAGCAAGCCCATAATATATATATTCAGGAAGCAGCATTGAATTTTTGTTATAAGTATACATAGAATTAACATTCAGACACCTAGTATGGAAACGCTTTGAAAATTTAATTGATTTTAATCTGTGAGAATGGGGATTTTCAATAGTGAAAGGCTATATAAATTGGATTGAATTGATATACAATCTCACATACCTAACCAATACTTAGTTAATTTTAAAACATATTATGGTTCACCATTTACGCCGTTTGCGTGGAAATAAAAAGTTTGCCTAATTTCCAAAGCTATGGAATCGCTTGCGTCAGATATGCATAATCATTCTCAAAGGATTGAAGTTTTGCGTCACATTGATGTAAAAGGAATGTCTTATGTCTCAGGTTTCAAATACGTGTAATCTTCGTTCAGACTGTAGACATATTAAGGAATTCAGTTTTTCAGAGTAAAAGAATCATCAAAACCACATATGAGAATAATAACGCTAACCTAATCCCCCAAAATGAACTCAATTTTAATATATTTCCAGCCTCTTAGTCTAATTCTGGGGCTTTATTTCCTTACAATATATATGCCATATCCGTTGTAATGTACTAAAATAGAATCTCTTGACATATTCAACATAAAAGGTGTAAAATTTAACATGAAAAACAAAAATGATTACCTAATGTCCCATTCATCATATATCAGGAAACATTACTTAGCAGAGGACCTTCCGGAGGAATGCCACGTTTCAATGTTAAAATAATCATCAAAATTTAATGTGAATAGTGTACTAATTTAACATTTGCAAAAATTACTCGTTTTTTATTAATATTTTAAATCTTGCTGTTATCTTTTGGGATTAAAACCAAAAATCTTCTACATATGCAACACGGCACCAAATGTAGGCTCTGATAACCCCATTTAGTGCAGTGGGATTGAAATGTGGTGAAAAAATGTGAAAAAGAGGTTTTAATACCCCTGTCTTTGTTTATTTGATAAATTATGTGAAATGTTAAGAAAAGGGAGAATTGTGTTCTCAATTGTGAAAGAGCAATCAAGTTTGAGTATCAGGAACAAGCATCCATACTAACCCCACAGAAAATAAATCAATTTTAATACATTTTGAACTAATGCATTTATCAGTTTGAAATTGTTTACATTCAAAATTTGCATATACACTCATATAAAGGAACAAGAGTATCCTCTGATATCTATATAAATAGAAATAGGATTGAAGTATGGTATGGTATATAGAAAAGGGGGTACCTACTCCGGGAGATTTCAAATGTTTGTAAACATATAGCCTGTAACCATCTGGAAGATTTTGGCTCCCATAATAAAGCAATCATGAAAACAGATTAACTGATATTCAATTCCCCTTAAAATATCTGATCAATTAAACTTTTAAGTGACTCAATTTAACTTTTGTGATCAAATGCACAGATAATCCACCATATTTGTCATAAAGTGCCAAAATTAGCATCTAATATCCTCATTAAATGAAACAGTATTATAATGTGTAGAAACAAATATTAAAAACGAACACCCAAACTTCTGGTTTTCATTTTACAGGAAACATTATGTTGTCTATGCCCACCCCGTAGAACTTGTACCCAATTAAGATAGAATCTTCAAGATTAGATATTAACAAAGTACAACTATATATAAACTTTCAATAATCAAATTTGAAACATTTAAAGCATTCCTGTTGTATCTTTATATCGAAACATTACAAATCTGATTATTTCAAATGAAGTGCAAAATGTAAACTTTTGTATTCATATTTTATGCACATGTATAAGGTTTGGAAACATGAACATGTAAAATATTCATAAACCACCCAGTTTTTAAATTTCTAGAAACCTAATATACCCTGTAACCATCTGGAAGACCTGGGGTACACAATGTTCATAAATTGATCAATATTGGACAATACTGATACAAAAGACTCCCTCAAAGTAATGCAGTTTCAAATCCTCTTAAGCCTTAGCTTTTACCACTTGTACTTCAGTTCATCAACACTCTCCTGTACTTGCATTAAAGAACCAAAACAAGCCCATAATATATATATTCAGGAAGCAGCATTGAATTTTTGTTATAAGTATACATAGAATTAACATTCAGACACCTAGTATGGAAACGCTTTGAAAATTTAATTGATTTTAATCTGTGAAAATGGGGATTTTCAATAGTGAAAGGCTATATAAATTGGATGTAATTGATATACAATCTCACATACCTACCATTATTAAGTTAATTTTAAAACATTTAATGATTCACCATTTACGCCTTTTGCCTGTAAGTAAAAACTTTGCCTAATTTCCAAAGCTACGCAATCACTTGCCTCAGATATGCATAATGATTCTCAAGGGATTGAAGTTTTGCGTCACATTGATGTAAAAGGAATGTCTTACGTCTCAGGTTTCAAATATGTGTAACCTTCATTCAGACTGTAGACATATTAAGGAATTCAGTTTTTCAGAGTACAAGAATCATCAAAACCACATATGAGAATAATAACGCTAACCTAATCCCCCAAAATGAACTCAATTTTAATATATTTCCAGCCTCTTAGTCTAATTCTGGGGCTTTATTTCCTTACAATATATATGCCATATCCGTTGTAATGTACTAAAATAGAATCTCTTGACATATTCAACATAAAAGGTGTAAAATTTAACATGAAAAACAAAAATGATTACCTAATGTCCCATTCATCATATATCAGGAAACATTACTTAGCAGAGGACCTTCCGGAGGAATGCCACGTTTCAATGTTAAAATAATCATCAAAATTTAATGTGAATAGTGTACTAATTTAACATTTGCAAAAATTACTCGTTTTTTATTAATATTTTAAATCTTGCTGTTATCTTTTGGGATTAAAACCAAAAATCTTCTACATATGCAACACGGCACCAAATGTAGGCTCTGATAACCCCATTTAGTGCAGTGGGATTGAAATGTGGTGAAAAAATGTGAAAAAGAGGTTTTAATACCCCTGTCTTTGTTTATTTGATAAATTATGTGAAATGTTAAGAAAAGGGAGAATTGTGTTCTCAATTGTGAAAGAGCAATCAAGTTTGAGTATCAGGAACAAGCATCCATACTAACCCCACAGAAAATAAATCAATTTTAATACATTTTGAACTAATGCATTTATCAGTTTGAAATTGTTTACATTCAAAATTTGCATATACACTCATATAAAGGAACAAGAGTATCCTCTGATATCTATATAAATAGAAATAGGATTGAAGTATGGTATGGTATATAGAAAAGGGGGGACCTACTCCGGGAGATTTCAAATGTTTGTAAACATATAGCCTGTAACCATCTGGAAGATTTTGGCTCCCATAATAAAGCAATCATGAAAACAGATTAACTGATATTCAATTCCCCTTAAAATATCTGATCAATTAAACTTTTAAGTGACTCAATTTAACTTTTGTGATCAAATGCACAGATAATCCACCATATTTGTCATAAAGTGCCAAAATTAGCATCTAATATCCTCATTAAATGAAACAGTATTATAATGTGTAGAAACAAATATTAAAAACGAACACCCAAACTTCTGGTTTTCATTTTACAGGAAACATTATGTTGTCTATGCCCACCCCGTAGAACTTGTACCCAATTAAGATAGAATCTTCAAGATTAGATATTAACAAAGTACAACTATATATAAACTTTCAATAATCAAATTTGAAACATTTAAAGCATTCCTGTTGTATCTTTATATCGAAACATTACAAATCTGATTATTTCAAATGAAGTGCAAAATGTAAACTTTTGTATTCATATTTTATGCACATGTATAAGGTTTGGAAACATGAACATGTAAAATATTCATAAACTACCCAGTTTTTAAATTTCTAGAAACCTAATATACCCTGTGACCATCTGGAAGACCTGGGGTACACAATGTTCATAAATTGATCAATATTGGACAATACTGATACAAAAGACTCCCTCAAAGTAATGCAGTTTCAAATCCTCTTAAGCCTTAGCTTTTACCACTTGTACTTCAGTTCATCAACACTCTCCTGTACTTGCATTAAAGAACCAAAACAAGCCCATAATATATATATTCAGGAAGCAGCATTGAATTTTTGTTATAAGTATACATAGAATTAACATTCAGACACCTAGTATGGAAACGCTTTGAAAATTTAATTGATTTTAATCTGTGAAAATGGGGATTTTCAATAGTGAAAGGCTATATAAATTGGATGTAATTGATATACAATCTCACATACCTACCATTATTAAGTTAATTTTAAAACATTTAATGATTCACCATTTACGCCTTTTGCCTGTAAGTAAAAAGTTTGCCTAATTTACAAAGCTACGCAATTACTTGCCTCAGATATGCATAATGATTCTCAAGGGATTGAAGTTTTGCGTCACATTGATGTAAAAGGAATGTCTTACGTCTCAGGTTTCAAATATGTGTAACCTTCATTCAGACTGTAGACATATTAAGGAATTCAGTTTTTCAGAGTACAAGAATCATCAAAACCACATATGAGAATAATAACGCTAACCTAATCCCCCAAAATGAACTCAATTTTAATATATTTCCAGCCTCTTAGTCTAATTCTGGGGCTTTATTTCCTTACAATATATATGCCATATCCGTTGTAATGTACTAAAATAGAATCTATTGACATATTCAACATAAAAGGTGTAAAATTTAACATGAAAAACAAAAATGATTACCTAACGTCCCATTCATCATATATCAGGAAACATTACTTAGCAGAGGTCCTTCCGGAGGAATGCCACGTTTCAATGTTAAAATAATCATCAAAATTTAATGTGAATAGTGTACTAATTCAACATTTGCAAAAATTACTCGTTTTTTATTAATATTTTAAATCTTGCTGTTATCTTTTGGGATTAAAACCAAAAATCTTCTACATATGCAACACGGCACCAAATGTAGGCTCTGATAACCCCATTTAGTGCAGTGGGATTGAAATGTGGTGAAAAAATGTGAAAAAGAGGTTTTAATACCCCTGTCTTTGTTTATTTGATAAATTATGTGAAATGTTAAGAAAAGGGAGAATTGTGTTCTCAATTGTGAAAGAGCAATCAAGTTTGAGTATCAGGAACAAGCATCCATACTAACCCCACAGAAAATAAATCAATTTTAATACATTTTGAACTAATGCATTTATCAGTTTGAAATTGTTTACATTCAAAATTTGCATATACACTCATATAAAGGAACAAGAGTATCCTCTGATATCTATATAAATAGAAATAGGATTGAAGTATGGTATGGTATATAGAAAAGGGGGGACCTACTCCGGGAGATTTCAAATGTTTGTAAACATATAGCCTGTAACCATCTGGAAGATTTTGGCTCCCATAATAAAGCAATCATGAAAACAGATTAACTGATATTCAATTCCCCTTAAAATATCTGATCAATTAAACTTTTAAGTGACTCAATTTAACTTTTGTGATCAAATGCACAGATAATCCACCATATTTGTCATAAAGTGCCAAAATTAGCATCTAATATCCTCATTAAATGAAACAGTATTATAATGTGTAGAAACAAATATTAAAAACGAACACCCAAACTTCTGGTTTTCATTTTACAGGAAACATTATGTTGTCTATGCCCACCCCGTAGAACTTGTACCCAATTAAGATAGAATCTTCAAGATTAGATATTAACAAAGTACAACTATATATAAACTTTCAATAATCAAATTTGAAACATTTAAAGCATTCCTGTTGTATCTTTATATCGAAACATTACAAATCTGATTATTTCAAATGAAGTGCAAAATGTAAACTTTTGTATTCATATTTTATGCACATGTATAAGGTTTGGAAACATGAACATGTAAAATATTCATAAACTACCCAGTTTTTAAATTTCTAGAAACCTAATATACCCTGTGACCATCTGGAAGACCTGGGGTACACAATGTTCATAAATTGATCAATATTGGACAATACTGATACAAAAGACTCCCTCAAAGTAATGCAGTTTCAAATCCTCTTAAGCCTTAGCTTTTACCACTTGTAATTCAGTTCATCAACACTCTCCTGTACTTGCATTAAAGAACCAAAACAAGCCCATAATATATATATTCAGGAAGCAGCATTGAATTTTTGTTATAAGTATACATAGAATTAACATTCAGACACCTAGTATGGAAACGCTTTGAAAATTTAATTGATTTTAATCTGTGAAAATGGGGATTTTCAATAGTGAAAGGCTATATAAATTGGATGTAATTGATATACAATCTCACATACCTACCATTATTAAGTTAATTTTAAAACATTTAATGATTCACCATTTACGCCTTTTGCCTGTAAGTAAAAAGTTTGCCTAATTTACAAAGCTACGCAATTACTTGCCTCAGATATGCATAATGATTCTCAAGGGATTGAAGTTTTGCGTCACATTGATGTAAAAGGAATGTCTTACGTCTCAGGTTTCAAATATGTGTAACCTTCATTCAGACTGTAGACATATTAAAGAATTAAATTTTTCAGAGTAAAAGAATCATCAAAATCACATATGAGAATAATAACGCTAACCTAATCCCCCAAAATGAACTCAATTTTAATATATTTCCGGCCTCTTAGTCTAATTCTGGGGCTTTATTTCCTTACAATATATATGCCATATCCGTTGTAATGTACTAAAATAGCATCTCATGACATATTCAACATAAAAGAGATAAAATTTAACATGAATAACAAAAATGATTACCTAATGTCCCATTCATCATATATCAGGAAACATTAACTAGCAGAGGACCTTCTGGAGGAATGCCACGTTTCAATGGTAAAATAATCATCAAAATTAGATGTGAATTGTGTACAAATTTAATATTTGCAAAAATTACTCGTTTTTTATAATTATTTTGAATCTTGCTGTTATCTTTTGGGATTAAAACCAAAAATCTTCTACATATGCAACACGGCACCAAATGTAGGCTCTGATAACCCCATTTAGTGAAGTAGGATTGAAATGTGGTGAAAAAATGTGAAAAAGAGGTTTTAATACCGCCGTCTTGTTTATTTGATAAATTATGTGAAACGTTAAGAAAAGGGAGAATTGTGTTCTCAATTGTGAAAGAGCAATCAAGTTTGAGTATCAGGAACAGGCATCCATACTAACCCCACAGAAAATAAATCAATTTTAATACATTTTGAACTAATGAATTTATCAGTTTGAAATTGTTTACATTCAAACTTTGCATATACTCTCATATAAAGGAACAAGAGTATCCTCTGATATCTATATAAATAGAAATAGGATTGAAGTATGGTGTGGTATATAGAAAAGGGGGGACCTACTCCTGGAGATTTCAAATGTTTGAAACATATAGCCTGTCACCATCTGGAAGAATTTGGCTCCCAATACTAAAGCAATCATGAAAACAGATTAACTGATATTCAATTCCCCTTAAAATATCTGATCAATTAAACTTTTAAGTGACTCAATTTAACTTTTGTGAACAAATGCATTAATAATCCACCATATTTGTCATAAAGTGCCAAAATTAGCATCTAATATCCTCATTAAATGAAACAGTATTAAAATGTGTAGAAACAAATATTCAAAACAAACACCCAAAACTCTGGTTTTCATTTTACAGGAAACATTATGTTATCTATGCCCACCCGGTAGAACTTTTTCCCAATTCAGAAAGAATCATCAAGATCAGATATTAACAAGATAAAACTATATATAAACTTTCAATAATGAAATTTGAAACATTTAAAGCATTCCTGTTGTATCTTTATGTCTAAAACATTACAAATCTGATGATTTCAAATGAAGTGCAAAATGTAAACTTTTGTATTCATATTTTATGCACATGTATAAGGTTTGGAAACATGAACATGTAAAATATTCATAAACTACCCAGTTTTTAAATTTCTAGAAACCTAATATACCCTGTGATCATCTGGAAGACCTGGGGTACACAATGTTCATAAATTGATCAAAATTGGACAGGACTGATACACAAGACTCCCTGAAAGTAATGTAGTTTCAAATCGTTTTAAGCCTTAGCTTTTACCACTTGTACTTCAGTTCATCAACACTCTCCTGTACTTGCATTAAAGAACCAAAACAAGCCCATAATATATATATTCAGGAAGCAGCATTGAATTTTTGTTATAAGTATACAAAGAATTAACATTCAGACACCTAGTATAGAAACGCTTTGAAAATTTAATTGATTTTAATCTGTGAGAATGGGGATTTTCAATAGTGAAAGGCTATATAAATTGGATTGAATTGATATACAATCTCACATACCTAACCATTACTAAGTTAATTTTAAAACATATTATGGTTCACCATTTACGCCGTTTGCGTGGAAATAAAAAGTTTGCCTAATTTCCAAAGCTATGGAATCGCTTGCGTCAGATATGCATAATCATTCTCAAAGGATTGAAGTTTTGCGTCACATTGATGTAAAAGGAATGTCTTATGTCTCAGGTTTCAAATACGTGTAATCTTCGTTCAGACTGTAGACATATTAAGGAATTCAGTTTTTCAGAGTAAAAGAATCATCAAAATCACATATGAGAATAATAACGCTAACCTAATACCCCAAAATGAACTCAATTTTAATATATTTCCAGCCTCTTAGTCTAATTCTGGGGCTTTATTTCCTTACAATATATATGCCATATCCGTTGTAATGTACTAAAATAGAATCTATTGACATATTCAACATAAAAGGTGTAAAATTTAACATGAAAAACAAAAATGATTACCTAACGTCCCATTCATCATATATCAGGAAACATTACTTAGCAGAGGTCCTTCCGGAGGAATGCCACGTTTCAATGTTAAAATAATCATCAAAATTTAATGTGAATAGTGTACTAATTCAACATTTGCAAAAATTACTCGTTTTTTATTAATATTTTAAATCTTGCTGTTATCTTTTGGGATTAAAACCAAAAATCTTCTACATATGCAACACGGCACCAAATGTAGGCTCTGATAACCCCATTTAGTGCAGTGGGATTGAAATGTGGTGAAAAAATGTGAAAAAGAGGTTTTAATACCCCTGTCTTTGTTTATTTGATAAATTATGTGAAATGTTAAGAAAAGGGAGAATTGTGTTCTCAATTGTGAAAGAGCAATCAAGTTTGAGTATCAGGAACAAGCATCCATACTAACCCCACAGAAAATAAATCAATTTTAATACATTTTGAACTAATGCATTTATCAGTTTGAAATTGTTTACATTCAAAATTTGCATATACACTCATATAAAGGAACAAGAGTATCCTCTGATATCTATATAAATAGAAATAGGATTGAAGTATGGTATGGTATATAGAAAAGGGGGGACCTACTCCGGGAGATTTCAAATGTTTGTAAACATATAGCCTGTAACCATCTGGAAGATTTTGGCTCCCATAATAAAGCAATCATGAAAACAGATTAACTGATATTCAATTCCCCTTAAAATATCTGATCAATTAAACTTTTAAGTGACTCAATTTAACTTTTGTGATCAAATGCACAGATAATCCACCATATTTGTCATAAAGTGCCAAAATTAGCATCTAATATCCTCATTAAATGAAACAGTATTATAATGTGTAGAAACAAATATTAAAAACGAACACCCAAACTTCTGGTTTTCATTTTACAGGAAACATTATGTTGTCTATGCCCACCCCGTAGAACTTGTACCCAATTAAGATAGAATCTTCAAGATTAGATATTAACAAAGTACAACTATATATAAACTTTCAATAATCAAATTTGAAACATTTAAAGCATTCCTGTTGTATCTTTATATCGAAACATTACAAATCTGATTATTTCAAATGAAGTGCAAAATGTAAACTTTTGTTTTCATATTTTATGCACATGTATAAGGTTTGGAAACATGAACATGTAAAATATTCATAAACTACCCAGTTTTTAAATTTCTAGAAACCTAATATACCCTGTGACCATCTGGAAGACCTGGGGTACACAATGTTCATAAATTGATCAATATTGGACAATACTGATACAAAAGACTCCCTCAAAGTAATGCAGTTTCAAATCCTCTTAAGCCTTAGCTTTTACCACTTGTACTTCAGTTCATCAACACTCTCCTGTACTTGCATTAAAGAACCAAAGCAAGCCCATAATATATATATTCAGGAAGCAGCATTGAATTTTTGTTATAAGTATACATAGAATTAACATTCAGACACCTAGTATGGAAACGCTTTGAAAATTTAATTGATTTTAATCTGTGAAAATGGGGATTTTCAATAGTGAAAGGCTATATAAATTGGATGTAATTGATATACAATCTCACATACCTACCATTATTAAGTTAATTTTAAAACATTTAATGATTCACCATTTACGCCTTTTGCCTGTAAGTAAAAAGTTTGCCTAATTTCCAAACCTACGCAATCACTTGCCTCAGATATGCATAATCATTCTCAAGGGATTGAAGTTTTGCGTCACATTGATGTAAAAGGAATGTCTTACGTCTCAGGTTTCAAATATGTGTAACCTTCATTCAGACTGTAGACATATTAAAGAATTAAATTTTTCAGAGTAAAAGAATCATCAAAATCACATATGAGAATAATAACGCTAACCTAATCCCCCAAAATGAACTCAATTTTAATATATTTCCGGCCTCTTAGTCTAATTCTGGGGCTTTATTTCCTTACAATATATATGCCATATCCGTTGTAATGTACTAAAATAGGATCTCTTGACATATTCAACATAAAAGGGATAAAATTTAACATGAATAACAAAAATGATTACCTAATGTCCCATTCATCATATATCAGGAAACATTAATTAGCAGAGGACCTTCCGGAGGAATGCCACATTTCAATGTTAAAATAATCATCAAAATTAGATGTGAATAGTGTACAAATTTCACATTTGCAAAAGTTACTCGTTTTTTATTAATATTTTAAATCTTGCTGTTATCTTTTGGGATAAAAACAAAAATTTTCTACATATGCAACACGGCACCAAATGTAGGCTCTGATAACCCCATTTAGTGAAGCATGATTGAAATGTGGTGAATAAATGTGAAAAAGAGGTTTTAATACCCCCGTCTTTGTTTATTTGATAAATTATGTGAAATGTTAAGAAAAGGGAGAATTGTGTTCTCAATTGTGAAAGAGCAGACAAGTTTGAGTATCAGGAACAGGCATCCATACTAACCCCACAGAAAATAAATCAATTTTAATACATTTTGAACTAATGCATTTATCAGTTTGAAATTGTTTACACTCAAAATTTGCATATACTCTCATATAAAGGAACAAGAGTATCCTCTCATATCTATATAAATAGAAATAGGATTGAAGTATGGTATGGTATATAGAAAAGGGGGGACCTACTCCTGGAGATTTCAAATGTTTGAAACATATAGCCTGTCACCATCTGGAAGAATTTGGCTCTCATAATAAAGCAATCATGAAAACAAATTAACTGATATTCAATTCCCCTTAAAATATCTGATCAATTAAACTTTTAAGTGACTCAATTTAACTTTTGTGATCAAATGCATTAATAATCCACCATATTTGTCATAAAGTGCCAAAATTAGCATCTAATATCCTCATTAAATGAAACAGTATTATAATGTGTAGAAACAAATATTAAAAACGAACACCCAAACTTCTGGTTTTCATTTTACAGGAAACATTATGTTGTCTATGCCCACCCCGTAGAACTTGTACCCAATTAAGATAGAATCTTCAAGATTAGATATTAACAAAGTACAACTATATATAAACTTTCAATAATCAAATTTGAAACATTTAAAGCATTCCTGTTGTATCTTTATATCGAAACATTACAAATCTGATTATTTCAAATGAAGTGCAAAATGTAAACTTTTGTATTCATATTTTATGCACATGTATAAGGTTTGGAAACATGAACATGTAAAATATTCATAAACTACCCAGTTTTTAAATTTATAGAAACCTAATATACCCTGTGACCATCTGGAAGACCTGGGGTACACAATGTTCATAAATTGATCAATATTGGACAATACTGATACAAAAGACTCCCTCAAAGTAATGCAGTTTCAAATCCTCTTAAGCCTTAGCTTTTACCACTTGTACTTCAGTTCATCAACACTCTCCTGTACTTGCATTAAAGAACCAAAACAAGCCCATAATATATATATTCAGGAAGCAGCATTGAATTTTTGTTTTAAGTATACATAGAATTAACATTCAGACACCTAGTATGGAAACGCTTTGAAAATTTAATTGATTTTAATCTGTGAAAATGGGGATTTTCAATAGTGAAAGGCTATATAAATTGGATGTAATTGATATACAATATCACATACCTACCATTATTAAGTTAATTTTAAAACATTTAATGATTCACCATTTACGCCTTTTGCCTGTAAGTAAAAAGTTTGCCTAATTTCCAAAGCTACGCAATCACTTGCCTCAGATATGCATAATGATTCTCAAGGGATTGAAGTTTTGCGTCACATTGATGTAAAAGGAATGTCTTACTTCTCAGGTTTCAAATATGTGTAACCTTCATTCAGACTGTAGACATATTAAAGAATTAAATTTTTCAGAGTAAAAGAATCATCAAAATCACATATGAGAATAATAACGCTAACCTAATCCCCCAAAATGAACTCAATTTTAATATATTTCCGGCCTCTTAGTCTAATTCTGGGGCTTTATTTCCTTACAATATATATGCCATATCCATTGTAATTTACTAAAATAGGATCTCTTGACATATTCAACATAAAAGGGATAAAATTTAACATGAATAACAAAAATGATTACCTAATGTCCCATTCATCATATATCAGGAAACATTAATTAGCAGAGGACCTTCCGGAGGAATGCCACGTTTCAATGGTAAAATAATCATCAAAATTAGATGTGAATGGTGTACAAATTTAACATTTGCAAAAATTACTCGTTTTTTATAAATATTTTAAATCTTGCTGGTATCTTTTGGGATTTAAACCAAAAATCTTCTACATATGCAACACGGCACCAAATGTAGTTCTGATAACCCCATTTAGTGAAGTAGGATTGAGATGTGGTGAAAAAATGTGAAAAAGAGGTTTTAATAACCCCGTCTTTGTTTATTTGATAAAGTATATGAAATGTTAAGAAAAGGGAGAATTGTGTTGTCAATTGTGAAAGAGCAATCAAGTTTAAATATCAGGAAAAGGCATCCATACTAACCCCACAGAAAATAAATCAATTTCAATACATTTTGAACTAATGCATTTATCAGTTTGAACTTGTTTACATTCAAAATTTGCATATACTCTCATATAAAGGAACAAGAGTATCCTCTGATATCTATATAAATAGAAATAGGATTGAAGTATGGTATGGTATATAGAAAAGGGGGGACCTACTCCGGGAGATTTCAAATGTTTGTAAACATATAGCCTGTCACCATCTGGAAGAATTTGGCTCCCATAATAAAGCAATCATGAAAACAGATTAACTGATATTCAATTCCCCTTAAAATATCTGATCAATTAAACTTCTAAGTGACCAATTTAACTTTTGTGATCAAATGCATTAATAATCCACCATATTTGTCATAATGTGCCAAAATTAGCAATTAATATCCTCATTAAATGAAACAGTATTAAAATGTGTAGAAACAAATATTCAACACAAACACCCAAACCTCTGGTTTTCATTTTACAGGAAACATTATGTTATCTATGGCCACCCGGTAGAACTTGTTCCCAATTCAGAAAGAATCATCAAGATCAGATATTAACAAGATACAACTATATATAAACTTTCAATAATAAAATTTGAAACATTTAAAGCATTCCTGTTGTATCTTTATGTCTAAAGCATTACAAATCTGATTATTTCAAATGAAGTAAAAATGTAAACTTTTGTATTCATATTTTATGCACATGTATAAGGTTTGGAAACATGAACATGTAAAATATTCATAAACTACCCAGTTTTTAAATTTCTAGAAACCTAATATACCCTGTGACTATCTGGAAGACCTGGGGTACACAATGTTCATAAATTGATCAAAATTGGACAGGACTGATACACAAGACTCCCTCAAAGTAATGTAGTTTCAAATCGTTTTAAGCCTTAGCTTTTACCACTTGTACTTCAGTTCATCAACACTCTCCTGTACTTGCATTAAAGAACCAAAACAAGCCCATAATATATATATTCAGGAAGCAGCATTGAATTTTTGTTATAAGTATACAAAGAATTAACATTCAGACACCTAGTATGGAACCGCTTTGAAAATTTAATTGATTTTAATCTGTGAGAATGGGGATTTTGAATAGTGAAAGGCTATATAAATTGGATGTAATTGATATACAATCTCACATACCTACCATTATTAAGTTAATTTTAAAACATTTAATGATTCACCATTTACGCCTTTTGCCTGGAAGTAAAAAGTTTGCCTAATTTCCAAAGCTACGCAATCACTTGCGTCAGATATATATAATCATTCTCAAAGGATTGAAGATTTGTGTCACATTGATGTAAAAGGAATGTCTTACGTCTCAGGTTTCAAATATGTGTAATCTTCATTCAGAATGTAGACATATTAAAGAATTAAATTTTTCAGAATAAAAGCATCATCAAAATCACATATGAGAATAATAACGCTAACCTAATCCCCGAAAATGAACTCAATTTTAATACGTTTCAGGCCTCTTAGTCTAATTCTGGGGCTTTATTTCCTTAAAATATATCTGCCATATCCGTTGTAATGTACTAAAATAGCATCTCTTGACATATTCAACATAAAAGGGATAAAATTTAACATGAATAACAAAAATGATTACCTAATGTCCCATTCATCATATATCAGGAAACATTACTTAGCAGAGGACCTTCCGAAGGAATGCCACATTTCAATGTTAAAATAATCATCAAAATTAGATGTGAATAGTGTACATATTTCACATTTGCAAAAGTGACTCGTTTTTTATTAATATTTTAAATCTTGCTGTTATCTTTTGGGATTAAAACAAGAAATCTTCTACATATGCAACGCGGGACCAAACGTAGGCTCTGATAACCTCATTTAGTGATGCAGGATTGAAATGTGGTGAAAAAATGTGAAAAAGAGGTTTTAATACCTCCGTCTTTGTTTATTTGAAAAATTATGTGAAATGTTAAGAAAAGGGAGAATTGTGTTCTCAATTGTGAAAGAGCAATCAAGTTTGAGTATCAGGAACAGGCATCCATACTAACCCCACAGAAAATAAATCAATTTCAATACATTTTGAACTAATGCATTTATCAGTTTGAACTTGTTTACATTCAAAATTTGCATATACTCTCATATAAAGGAACAAGAGTATCCTCTGATATCTATATAAATAGAAATAGGATTGAAGTATGGTATGGTATATAGAAAAGGGGGGACCTACTCCGGGAGATTTCAAATGTTTGTAAACATATAGCCTGTGACCATCTGGAAGAATTTGGCTCCCATAATAAAGCAATCATGAAAACAGATTAACTGATATTCAATTCCCCTTAAAATATCTGATCAATTAAACTTCTAAGTGACCAATTTAACTTTTGTGATCTAATGCATTAATAATCCACCATATTTGTCATAATGTGCCAAAATTAGCAATTAATATCCTCATTAAATGAAACAGTATTAAAATGTGTAGAAACAAATATTCAACACAAACACCCAAACCTCTGGTTTTCATTTTACAGGAAACATTATGTTATCTATGGCCACCCAGTAGAACTTTTTCCCAATTCAGAAAGAATCATCAAGATCAGATATTAACAAGATACAACTATATATAAACTTTCAATAATCAAATTTGAAACATTTAAAGCATTCCTGTTGTATCTTTATGTCTAAAGCATTACAAATCTGATTATTTCAAATGAAGTGCAAAATGTAAAATTTGTATTCATATTTTATGCACATGTATAAGGTTTGGAAACATGAACATGTAAAATATTCATAAACTACCCAGTTTTTAAATTTCTAGAAACCTAATATACCCTGTGACCATCTGGAAGACCTGGGGTACACAATGTTCATAAATTGATCAAAATTGGACAGGACTGATACACAAGACTCCCTCAAAGTAATGTAGTTTCAAATCGTTTTAAGCCTTAGCTTTTACCACTTGTACTTCAGTTCATCAACCATCTCCTGTACTTGCATTAAAGAACCAAAACAAGCCCATAATATATATATTCAGGATGCAGCATTGAATTTTTATTATAAGTATACAAAGAATTAACATTCAGACACCTAGTATGGAAACGCTTTGAAAATTTAATTGATTTTAATCTGTGAGAATGGGGATTTTGAATAGTGAAAGGCTATATAAATTGGATGTAATTGATATACAATCTCACATACCTACCATTATTAAGTTAATTTTAAAACATTTAATGATTCACCATTTACGCCTTTTACCTGGAAGTAAAAAGTTTGCCTAATTTCCAAAGCTACGCAATCACTTGCGTCAGATATGCATAATCATTCTCAAAGGATTGAAGTTTTGTGTCACATTGATGTAAAAGGAATGTCTTACGTCTCAGGTTTCAAATATGTGTAATCTTCATTCAGAATGTAGACATATTAAAGAATTAAATTTTTCAGAATAAAAGCATCATCAAAATCACATATGAGAATAATAACGCTAACCTAATCCCCGAAAATGAACTCAATTTTAATATGTTTCAGGCCTCATAGTCTAATTCTGGGGCTTTATTTCCTTACAATATATATGCCATATCCGTTGTAATGTACTAAAATAGCATCTCTTGACATATTCAACATAAAAGAGATAAAATTTAACATGAATAACAAAAATGATTACCTAATGTCCCATTCATCATATATCAGGAAAAGTTAATTAGCAGAGGACCTTCCGGAGGAATGCCACGTTTCAATGGTAAAATAATCATCAAAATTAGATGTGAATGGTGTACAAATTTAACATTTGCAAGAATTACACGTTTTTTATAAATATTTTAAATCTTGCTGTTATCTTTTGGAATTAAAACCAAAAATCTTCTACATATGCAACACGGCACCAAACATAGGCTCTGATTACATCATTTAGTGAAGCAGGATTGAAATGTGGTGAAAAAATGTGAAAAAGAGGTTTTAATACCCCTGTCTTTGTTTATTTGAAAAATTATGTGAAATGTTAAGAAAAGGGAGAATTGTGTTCTCAATTGTGAAAGAGCAATCAAGTTTGAGTATCAGGAACAGGCATCCATACTAACCCCACAGAAAATAAATCAATTTTAATACTTTTTGAACTAATGCATTTATCAGTTTGAACTTGTTTACATTCAAAAGTTGCATATACTCTCATATAAAGGAACAAGAGTATCCTCTGATATCTATATAAATAGAAATAGGATTGAAGTATGGTATGGTATATAGAAAAGGGGGGACCTACTCCTGGAGATTTCAAATGTTTGAAACATATTGCCTGTCACGATCTGGAAGAATTTGGCTCCCAATAATAAAGCAATCATGAAAACAGATTAACTGATATTCAATTCCCCTTAAAATATCTCATCAATTAAACTTTTAAGTCACTCAATTTAACTTTTTGGCTCAAATGCATTAATAATCCACCATATTTGTCATAAAGTGCCAAAATTAGCATCTAATATCCTCACTAAATGAAACAGTATTAAAATGTGTAGAAACAAATATTCAAAACAAACACACAAACCTCTGGTTTTCATTTTACAGGAAACATTATGTTGTCTATGCCCACCAGGTAGAACTTGTTCACAATTCAGAAAGAATCATCAAGAGCAGATATTAACAAGATACACTATATATAAACTTTCAATAATGAAATTTGAAACATTTAAAGCATTCCTGTTGTATGTTTATGTCTAAAACGTTACAAATCCTATTATTTCAAATGAAGTGCAAAATGTAAACTTTTGTATTCATATTTTATGCACATGTATAAGGTTTGGAAACATGAACATGTAAAATATTCATAAACTACCCAGTTTTTAAATTTCTAGAAATTTAAATTCCTGTGACCATCTGGAAGACCTGGGGTACACAATGTTCATAAATTGATCAAAATTGGACAGGACTGATACAAAAGACTCCCTCAAAGTAATGCAGTTTCAAATCCTTTTAAGCCTTAGCTTTTATCACTTGTACTTCAGTACATTACACTCTCCTGTACTTGCATTAAAGAACCAAAACAAGCCCATAATATATATATATATATATTCAGGAAGCAGCATTGAATTTTTGTTATAAGTATACAAAGAATTAACATTCAGACACCTAGTATGGAAACGCTTTGAAAATTTAATTGATTTTAATCTGTGAGAATGGGAATTTTCAATAGTGAAAGGCTATATAAATTGGATGTAATTGATACACAATCTCACATACCTACCATTATTAAGTTAATTTTAAAACATTTAATGATTCACCATTTACGCCTTTTGCCTGGAAGTAAAAAGTTTGCCTAATTTCCAAAGCTACGCAATCACTTGCGTCAGATATGCATAATCATTCTCAAAGGATTGAAGTTTTGCGTCACATTGATGTAAAAGGAATGTCTTACGTCTCAGGTTTCAAATATGTGTAATCTTCATTCAGACTGTAGACATATTAAAGAATTAAATTTTTCAGAATAAAAGCATCATCAAAATCACATATGAGAATAATAACGCTAACCTAATCCCCGAAAATGAACTCAATTTTAATATGTTTCAGGCCTCTTAGTCTAATTCTGGGCCTTTATTTCCCTAAAATATATCTGCCATATCCGTTGTAATGTACTAAAATAGGATCTCTTGACATATTCAACATAAAAGGGATAAAATTTAACATGAATAACAAAAATGATTACCTAATGTCCCATTCATGATATATCAGGGAAGATTACTTAGCAGAGGACCTCCCGGAGGAAAGCCACAATTTAATGGTAAAATTATCATCAAAATTAGATGTGAATAGTGTACAAATTTAACATTTGCAAAAGTTACCCGTTTTTTATTAATATTTTAAATCTTGCTGTTATCTTTTGGAATTAAAACCAAAAATCTTCTACATATGCAACACGGCACCAAACATAGGCTCTGATTACATCATTTAGTGAAGCAGGATTGAAATGTGGTGAAAAAATGTGAAAAAGAGGTTTTAATACCCCTGTCTTCTTTTATTTGAAAAATTATGTGAAATGTTAAGAAAAGGGAGAATTGTGTTCTCAATTGTGAAAGAGCAATCAAGTTTGAGTATCAGGAACAGGCATCCATACTAACCCCACAGATAATAAATCAATTTTCATACTTTTTGAAATAATACATTTATCAGTTTGAACTTGTTTACATTCAAAATTTGCATATACTCTCATATAAAGGAACAAGAGTATCCTCTGATATCTATATAAATAGAAATAGGATTGAAGTATGGTATGGTATATAGAAAGGGGGGGGACCTACTCCTGGAGATCAAATGTTTGAAACATTGAGCCTGTCACCATCTAGAAGAATTTGGCTCCCAATAATAAAGCAATCATAAAAACAGATTAACTGATATTCATTTCCCCTTAAAATATCTGATCAATTAAACTTTTAAGTGACTCAATTTAACTTTTGTGATCAAATGCATTAATAATCCACCATATTTGTCATAAAGTGCCAAAATTAGCATCTAATATCCTCATTAAATGAAACAGTATTAAAATGTGTAGAAACAAATATTCAACACAAACACCGAAACCTCTGGTTTTCATTTTACAGGAAACATTATGTTGTCTATGCCCACCTGGTAGGACTCTTTTCCAATTAAGAAAGAATCACCAAAATCAGATTATAACAAGATACAACTATATATAAACTTTCAAAAATCAAATTTAAAACATTTAAAGCATTCCTGTTGTATCTTTATGTCTAAAACATTACCAATCTGAACATTTCAAAGAAGTGCAAAAAGTAAACTTTTGTATTAATATTTTATGCACATGTATAAGGTTTGGTAACATGAACATGTAAAATTTTCATAAAATACCTAGTTTTTAAATTTCTAGAAACCTAAAATACCCTGTGATCATCTGGAAGAGCTGGGGTACACAATGTTCATAAATTGATCAAAAATGGACAGGACTGATATACAAGACTCCCTCAAAGTAACGCAGTTTCAAATCGTTTTAAACCTTACTTTTACCACTTGTACTTCAGTTTATATACACTCTCCTGTGCTTGCATTAAAGAACCAAAACAAGCCCATAATATACATATTCAGGAAGCAGCATTGAATTTTTGTTATAAGTATACAAAGAATTAACATTCAGAAACCTAGTATGGAAACCCTTTGAAAATTTAATTGATTTTAATCTGTGAGAATAGGGATTTTCAATAGTGAAAGGCTATATAAATTGGATGTAATTGATATACAATCTCACATACCTAATCATTATTAAGTTAATTTTAAAACATTTTATGATTCACCATGTACGCCTTTTACCTGAAAGTAAAAAGTTTGCCTAATTTCCAAAGCTATGCAATCACTTGCCTCAGATATGCATAATCATTCTCAAAGGATTGAAGTGTTGCATCACATTGATGGAAAAGGAATGTCTTACGTCTCAGGTTTCAAATACCTGTAATCTTCATTCAGACTGTACACATATTAAGGAATTCAGTTTTTCAGAGTAAAAGAATCATCAAAATCACATATGAGAATAATAACGCTAACTTAATCCCCCAAAATGAACTCAATATTAATATATTTCAGGCCTCTTGGTCTAATTCTGGGTCTTTATTGCCTTAAAATATATTTGCCATATCCGTTGTAATGTACTAAAATAGCATCTCTTTACATATTCAACATAAAAGGTGTAAAAGCTAACATGAATACCCAAAATGATTACCTAATGTCCTATTCATCATATATCAGGAGACATTACTTAGCAGAGGACCTTCCGGAGGAATGCCATCTTTCAATGGTAACATAATCATCAAAATTAGATGTGAATAGTGTACAACTTTAAAATTTGCAAAAATTACTCGCTTTTTATTAATATTTTAAATCTTGCTGTTATGTTTTGGGATTAAAGCCAAAAATGTACTACATATGCAACACTGCACCAAATGTAGGCTCTGATAGCCCCATTTAGTGAAGCAGGATTGAAATGTGGTGAAAAAATGTGAAAAAGAGGTATTAATACCCCTATCTTTGTTTATTTGAAAGAAAATGTGAAATGTTAAGAAAAGGGCGAATTGTGTTCCCAATTGTGAAAGATCAATCAAGTTTGAGTATCAGGAACAGGCACGCACACTAAACCCACAGAAAATAAATCAATTTTAATACATTTTGATTCAATGCATTTATTAGTTTGAACTTGTTTACATTCAAAATTTGCATATACTCTCATATAAAAGAACAAGAGCATCCTCTGATATCTATATAAATAGAAATAGGATTGAAGTATGTTATGGTATATAGAAAAGCGGGGACACACTCCGGGAGATTTCAAATTTTTGTAACCATATAGCCTGTCACCATCTGGAAGAATTTGGATGCAATTAATAGTAAAGCAATTATGAAAACAGATTACCTGATATTTAATTTCCTTAAAACATCTGATCAATTAAACATTTAAGTCACTCAATTTAACTTTTTGGCTCAAATCCATTAATAATCCACCATATTTGTCATAAAGTGCCAAAATTAGCATCTAATATCCTCATTAAATAAAACAGTATTAAAATGTGTAGAAACAAATATTCAAAACAAACACCGAAACCTCTGGTTTTCATTTTACAGGAAACATTATGTTGTCTATGCCCACCTGGTAGAACTTGTTCCCTATTAAGAAAGAATCATCAAAATCAGATATTAACAAGATACAACTATACATAAACTTTCAATAATCAAATTTGAAACATTAAAGCATTCCTGTTGTAACTTTATGTCTAAAACATTATAAATCTGAACATTTCAAATGAAGTGCAAAAAGTAAACTTTTGTATTCATGTTTTATGCACATGTATAAGCTTTGGTAACATGAACATGTAAAATATTCATAAAATACCCAGATTTTAAATTTCTAGAAACCTAATATACCCTGTGACCATCTGGAAGACCTGGGGTACACAATGTTCATAAATTGATCAAAATTGGACAGGACTGATACACAAGACTCCCTCAAAGTAATGCAGTTTCAAATCGATTTAAGCCTTAGCTTTTACCACTTGTACTTCAGTTCATATACACTCTCCTGTACTTGCATTAAAGAACCAAAACAAGCCCATAAAATACATATTCAGGAAGCTGCATTGAATTTTTGTTATAAGTATATAAAGGATTAACATTCAGACACCTATTATGGAATACCTTTGAAAATTTAATTGATTTTAATCTGTGAGAATGGGGATTTTCATTAGTAAAGGGCTACATAAACTGGATGTAATTGATATAAAATCTCACATACCTAACCATTATTAAGTTAATTTTAAATAATTTTATGATTCACCATTTTCGCCTTTTGTCTGGAAGTAAAAATTTTGCCTAATTTCCAAAGCTTTGCAATCACTTGCCTCAGATATGCATAATCATTCTCATAGGATTGAAGTTGTGCGTCACATTGATGAAAAAGGAATGTTTTACGTCTCAGGTTTCAAATACGTGTAATCTTCATTCAGACTGTAGACATATTAAGGAATTCGATTTTTCAGAGTAAAAGAATCATCAAAATCACATATGAGAATAATAACGCTAACCTAATCCCCAAAAATGAACTAAATTTTAATATATTTCAGGCCTCTTAGTCTAAGTCTGGGGCATTATTTCCTTAAAATATATCTGCCATATCTGCTGTAATGTACTAAAATAGCATCTCTTGACATATTCAACATAAAAGGGGTAAAATTTAACATGAATATCGAAAATGATTACCTAATGTCCCATTCATCATATATCAGGAAACATTACTTAGCAGAGGACCTTTCCGGAGGAGTGCCATCTTTCAATGGTAAAATAATCAACAAAATTAAATGTGAATGGTGTACGACTTTAGTATTTTCAAAAATTACTACTTTTTTATTAATATTTTAAATCTTGCTGTTATCTTTTGGGATTAAAACCAAAAATCTACTACATATGCAACACGGCACCAAATGCAGCCTCTGATAACCCCATTTAGTGATGCAGGATTGAAATGTGGTGAAAAAATGTGAAAAAGAGGTTTTAATACCCCCGTCTTTGTTTATTTGAAAAATTATGTGAAATGTTAAGAAAAGGGAGAATTGTGTTCTCAATTGTGAAAGAGCAATCAAGTTTGAGTATCAGGAACAGGCATCCATACTAACCCCACAGAAAATAAATCAATTTTAATACTTTTTGAACTAATGCATTTATCAGTTTGAACTTGTTTACATTCAAAATTTGCATATACTCTCATATAAAGGAACAAGAGTATCCTCTGATGTCTATATAATTAGAAATAGGATTGAAGTATGGTATGGTATATAGAAAAGGGGGGACCTACTCCGGGAGATTTCAAATGTTTGTAAAAATAGACTGTTACCATCTGGAAGAATTTGGCTCCCAATAATAAAGCATTCAGTGTTTATTTATTTTATTAATCCTTTAACATCAATTCAGTACATAGTACATTGATACAGGATATGTCAATAGTTAAATTTATATATTTACATTACAATAAAGTTATATATAATTTGAGTTCAACTATGATATACAATAGATATATTTATAAATTAAATGACATACTACTAGATAACTTAACGGATTAGTACAATGTCTTAGGCAAACAAGGATTTATTAAACTGTAAATATTCCTTTACGGTGTAGAAGCAGTGTTCCTGCAAGAAAGCCTTTGTTCTAGTTTTAAACACATTATAATTATTTATATCTTTAATGGCATTATGTAGGGAATTATAATTCCTTATACTGGAGTGCAGTACTGCATTCTTACATATTGTAGTTCTGACAGAGGTTAAGTGTATATCCTTATTATGTCTAGTGTAATGACTATGGACATTGTCATTATTTTGAATATTAAATTTATTTCTTTTTACAAGTAAGACTGTTTCCAATATATAAGAACATGCCAAAGTAAGTATGCCAAGTTTTCTGAATAGTGGTTTACATGAGCATAACCTTTTTTTACCACATATAATTCGTATGGCTTGTTTTTGTTTGATAAATACATCCTTAGTTTCTGGTGAGTTTCCCCAAAATATGATACCATATTTAATTATTGAATGTATATGTGCATAATAAGTTGTTAACAGCACATGGAGACTGACATTTTGACTTAAAATTCTTAAGGCATATACATTCCTGCTTAATTTGGTTATTAAATGTTTTATATGAGTTTTCCATTTCAAGTTATTCTGTATCCACAAGCCCAAAAAGTTTGTCTCGTTTTTATATGAGATTAATTTATTATTTAATTTTACTTCAGGGATGTTATAATTATTGTTTGCACTATCAGTAATATGAAATTTAAGACAAACAGTTTTGACTGTATTTAAAACCAGGTTGTTATTATCTAACCAATATACCAGATCTTTACTGGCCTGGTTTAGTGAATTATTTAACATTTCATTACTCTTTTCTGTTATTAGTAAATTAGTATCATCTGCAAATAGAACAATGTTATGAGCTTGTATGTTATTTGTTAAGTCGTTTATATACAAGATAAATAAAAATGGTCCAAGTACAGAGCCTTGTGGTACTCCATAAGTTATATCAAGTGCATTAGATCTAACTGCCAAAAGTGCATTAGTGTTAGCATTATAATCTGTAATCTCTGTTATTTGCTTACGGTTTGTAAGGTAAGATTCAAACCAAGAATATGCTAATCCTCTTATACCAAAGTCAAATAATTTTGTTAGCAAAATTTTGTGGTTAATAGTATCGAAAGCTTTAGTTAAATCTAGAAATATGCCAATTGCTTTATCTTTATTATCTAAAGCAGTTATGACACTATTTAAGAAAGAATATATCGCAGTCTCTGTTGATTTTTCTCGTCGGAATCCATGCTGTGAATTAGTAATTATATTATTTTTTCCAATAAACGATACAAGTCTTCTATACATTATTTTTTCCAATATCTTTGAAAATACGGAGGGTATGGAAATAGGACGGTAGTTAGCTACCTCAGTCTTTTTCCCTTTTTTGTGCAAGGGTATAACCTTAGATATTTTTAACATGTCTGGAAATATTCCACTAGTCATGGATACATTACACAAATGGACAAGTGGACCAATTATGTAGTCACTACATCTTTTTATAATTATATCTGGTACATCATCAATACCTGCAGAATATGTATTATTCAATCCATTTATTATGTTTAGCATTTCCTCAGGCGTAACTTCATAAAGGTATATAGAGTTTACATTATTGGTAGTATTAGTCTTTATTAGACTGCCAAGATGTCCATTACTATTTTGAACCAAATCTTTAATTATTTCTGTAAAGTAGGTATTAAAACATGTAACAACTTCTGTTGCATCAGTAATCTTTCTATCATTATGCTCAAGTTCTATTTTACCTTGCATATGACGTGTTTTATTAGTCATTTGGTTTACTATTTGCCACATAGCTTTGGTCTTATTTTTAGAGTTTTTAATATGATTGTCATTACTATTGATTTTAGCCTGTCTTATAACTTTATTTAGTATGCGTTTATAATTCTTAAAATAATTATCAAAATCTGTCGTTGTACTACCCTTACTTAAGTCATATAGTAATCTTTTACGTTCACATGACTTTCTTATACCTGGAGTTAACCAATTTCTCTTAGCTTTCCCATTGGAGGTTCTTGATGTTTTGAGAGGAAATGCAGTATTAAAGCAGAACATAAAACTATTTGCAAACAATCTAAATTTCTCATTAGTATCAGCTGTATTATACATATCAAGCCAATCTTCCTTGCTTAAGAGATAATTCATATACAAAATATTATCACTGCTAAATATTCTTTTTTTTATGAGTGTTGATCTAAACATCTTAGTATTATTAGTTTCAATTTGAATTATTTGCGCCTCATGATCACTAAATCCTGTATTTATCACCTGTGCTTTATATGTACAATTTTCATTAATTATAATTTGATCTACCGCAGTTTTTGAGTGACTAGTTATTCTTGTAGGGGATGTTATGACATGTATTAGGTTATAACTTCTAAGCAGATGTATGAGGTCTTGCTTTTCTTTGCTGTCTTTAAGAAAGTCAATATTTAAATCACCACATAATGCAATTTTTTTTTTGGTTTTCACGAGAATGTTGAGTAGTCTCTCTAAGCTATTTTGAAAAATCCTAACATTACTATCTGGGGCACGGTATAAAACAATCACAGTAATATCTAGTTCAATCAAATCCACACCTGCAACTTCAAAATCACTTTCACGACATAATGTCCGGCATGTACCTATATTTATGAAACGGATACCTGTTTTAATAAATATGCATACCCCACCCCCACTTTTGTTAGATCTACAATATGAGCTGGCTAATGTATAATTTGGTATCTGTATGTAATCGATTTCATTGCTCTTTAACCAGTGCTCAGAAATGCACAAGACACCAACCTCATTCAGATCTTTATCTAATAGGATTTCAATGTAATTTAATTTATTGTGAATAGATTGGACATTTTGATGAAAAATTGTTACATAGTGTGCATCTATTTTTATAGGCTTTCTTACAGAATCACTTACCTTTAACAGTTTCGTTTTTTCTGTTCCATCCATACATTTAGTAAGAGTGGTAGTGAGATTCGCCGAAGTGGCACCTATAACATCGTTCGTCCCTGATAGTTGGTTGGATTCCACAGCTTTAAAGTAGTGGTCCCCAGAAGCATTCACACTTACATTAGTTTCTGTTCTGCATATTTTGTTAAACACCTGCACACTTCAATCACTATTTCCAGTCATTAATGCAACATCCACCACCCGGTTTACTCGTTTCCCATTATCACCGAACTAATTACATCGCACAACAGCATTCCAAACTTATGAGACCCTCCGCGGTTGAAGTGAATGCCGTCTCTTCCAAAGTCATTATTCTCTAGCCAAAAATTTCCATCCACAAATGTGCAAATCTTTGTGGAACACAGCCAATTCAGTTCTTTATTAATCCTCATTACTTTTTTTTCCGTTGTATCACTCCGTCTTATCACGCCACTAATAATTATCTTGGCGTTAGGTGACTCTCGTCGTATATAGTTAATAATATCCATGGTATCTCCCATGATTTCTTCTGCATATACTCCTGGTTTTACATCATTAGATCCTGCATGCACCACCACGACGTCAGGATTGCGTTCTTTCAAGTTAATTCTCTCCATTTGGTGCTTTAGTTCATTTAACTTAATTCCCGGAAAGCACCGCACATCATGTCCACGATTTCTACACAACTGTCCTGCAAACTTTATCATGGAGTCTCCCACTACCAAAACATCAGGCGATTTGTTTCTTTTAACGCTGTTATTCACATGGTTTTCGTGGTAGTTTGAACTCACTTGGCTAGTATCCATCAGCACATTAAATCTGTTTTTCGTTTCGACCTCACTTCTGTTGTATTTTGTATGTTGCATTCCATTATTCTGAGTTGGATGCTGATATCTTCTATTGTGTTTGTGCAGCACTTCAGTATATCCATTATTATCCTTGCTTGCTACCTTCGTTTGAAAGATTAAGTTTGCTTCTTTTACTTCCGTAATTTCTTTTTCTAATACTTCAATTTCATTTCTCAGGACGACACTTTCTGTTTTGTCTTTGTAAAGCGCGTCTCTCTCATTTTGCAGAACCTTGTTCTCACTTCGAAGGCGTATTATTTCTTTCTGCGCTTCTCTCAAATCCTTATTCAAAATGTCAATGATTGTATGAAGCGACGCCGCCATTTCCTTTTCACGCACGCCCCCGATCGCCAATTCATCTTGACACAATTTACTTGTTTGCTTTACCGAATTGCCTTGATCCCCCAGGTTGCCTACATTCACACAAATTCCTTTACTAATATGGTTCAAATTAGTACCATCTTCAGTTGCTGTATCGGTATATTTACCATTATTTTTTCTATATTTATACTGCATGCTTCGCGTCACAACACCACTCGCCGCCATGTCGAATAACGGTTGTCAATGTTGTCATGAAAGCAGATTAACTGATATTCAATTCCCCTTAAAATATCTGATCAATTAAACTTTTAAGTCACTCAGTTTAACTTTTTGGCTCAAATGCATTAATAATCCACCATATTTGTCATAAAGTGCCAAAATTAGCATCTAATATCCTCATTAAATGAAACAGTATTAAAATGTGTAGAAACAAATATTCAAAACAAACACCCAAACCTCTGGTTTTCATTTTACAGGAAACATTATGTTGTCTATGCCCACCTGGTAGAACTTGCCCCCAATTAAGAAAGAATCATCAAGATCAGATATTAACAACATACAACTATATATAAACTTTCAATAATCAAATTTGAAACATTTAAAGCATTCCTGTGTATCTTTATGTCTAAAACATTACAAATCTGATTATTTCAAATGAAGTACAAAATGTAAACTTTTGTATTCATATTTTATGCACATGTATAAGGTTTGGAAACATGAACATGTAAACTATTCATAAAATACACAGTTTTTAAATTTCTAGAATCCTAATATACTCTGTTACCATCTGGAGGACCTGGGGTACACAATGTTCATAAATTACAAAACAAGCCCAAAATATATATATTCAGGAAGCAGCATTGAATTTTTGTAATAAGTATACAAAGAATTAACATTCAGACACCTAGTATGGAAATGCTTTGAAAATTTCGTTGATTTTAATCTGTGAGAATTGGGATTTTCAATAGTGAAAGGCTATATAAATTGGATTGAATTGATATACAATCTCACATACCTAACCATTACTAAGTTAATTTTAAAACATATTATTATTCACCATTTACGCCGTTTGCCTGGAAATAAAAAGTTTGCCTAATTTCCATAGCTATGCAATCACTTGCCTCAGATATGCATAATCATTCTCAAAGGATTGAAGTTTTGTGTCACATTGATGTAAAAGGAATGTCTTACGTCTCAGGTTTCAAATACATGTAATCTTCATTCAGACTGTAGACATATTAAGGAATTCAATTTTTCAGAGTAAAAGAATCATCAAAATCACATATGAGAATAATAACGCTAACCTAATCCCCCAAAATGAACTCAATTTTTATATATTTCCGGCCTCTTAGTCTAATTCTGGGGCTTTATTTCCTTAAAATATATCTGTCATATCCATTGTAATCTACTAAAATAGCATCTCTTGACATATTCAACAGAAAAGGGATAAAATTTAACATGAATAACAAAAATGATTACCTAATGTCCCATTCATTATATATCAGGAAACATTACTTAGCAGAGGACCTTCCGGAGGAATGCCACATTTCAATGTTAAAATAATCATTAAAATTAGATGTGAATAGTGTACAAATTTCACATTTCAAAAGTAACTCGTTTTTTATTAATATTTTAAATCTTGCTGTTATCTTTTGGGATTAAAACCAAAAATATTCTACATATGCAACACGGCACCAAATGTGGGCTCTGATAACCCCATTTAATGAAGTAGGATTGAAATGTGGTGAAAAATTGTGAAAACGAGGTTTTAATACCCCCGTCTTTGTTTATTTGATAAATTATGTGAAATGTTAAGAAAAGGGAGAATTGTGTTCTCAATTGTGAAAGAGCAATCAAGTTTGAGCATCAGGAACAGGCATCCATACTAACCCCACAGAAAATAAATCAATTTCAATACATTTTGAACTAATGCATTTATCAGTTTGAACTTGTTTACATTCAAAATTTGCATATACTCTCATATAAAGGAACAAGAGTATCCTCTGATATCTATATAAATAGAAATAGGAGTGTAGTATGGTATGGTATATAGAAAAGGGGGGACCTACTCCGGGAGATTTCAAATGTTTGTAAAAATAGACTGTTACCATCTGGAAGAATTTGGCTCCCAATAATAAAGCATTCATGAAAGCAGATTAACTGATATTCAATTCCCCTTAAAATATCTGATCAATTAAACTTTTAAGTCACTCAATTTAACTTTTTGGCTCAAATGCATTAATAATCCACCATATTTGTCATAAAGTGCCAAAATTAGCATCTAATATCCTCATTAAATGAAACAGTATTAAAATGTGTAGAAACAAATATTCAAAACAAACACCCAAACCTCTGGTTTTCATTTTACAGGAAACATTATGTTGTCTATGCCCACCTGGTAGAACTTGTCCCCAATTAAGAAAGAATCATCAAGATCAGATATTTACAACATACAACTATATATAAACTTTCAATAATCAAATTTGAAACATTTAAAGCATTCCTGTGTATCTTTATGTCTAAAACATTACAAATCTGATTATTTCAAATGAAGTACAAAATGTAAACTTTTGTGTTCATATTTTATGCACATGTATAAGGTTTGGAAACATGAACATGTAAACTATTGATAAAATACACAGTTTTTAAATTTATAGAATCCTAATATACTCTGTTACCATCTGGAGGACCTGGGGTACACAATGTTCATAAATTACAAAACAAGCCCAAAATATATATATTCAGGAAGCAGCATTGAATTTTTGTAATAAGTATACAAAGAATTAACATTCAGACACCTAGTATGGAAATGCTTTGAAAATTTCGTTGATTTTAATCTGTGAGAATTGGGATTTTCAATAGTGAAAGGCTATATAAATTGGATTGAATTGATATACAATCTCACATACCTAACCATTACTAAGTTAATTTTAAAACATATTGTTATTCACCATTTACGCCGTTTGCCTGGAAATAAAAAGTTTGCCTAATTTCCATAGCTATGCAATCACTTGCCTCAGATATGCATAATCATTCTCAAAGGATTGAAGTTTTGTGTCACATTGATGTAAAAGGAATGTCTTACGTCTCAGGTTTCAAATACATGTAATCTTCATTCAGACTGTAGACATATTAAGGAATTCAATTTTTCAGAGTAAAAGAATCATCAAAATCACATATGAGAATAATAACGCTAACCTAATCCCCCAAAATGAACTCAATTTTTATATATTTCCGGCCTCTTAGTCTAATTCTGGGGCTTTATTTCCTTAAAATATATCTGCCATATCCGTTGTAATGTACTAAAATAGCATCTCTTGACATATTCAACATAAAAGGGATAAAATTTAACATGAATAACAAAAATGATTACCTAATGTCCTATTCATCATATATCAGGAGACATTACTTAGCAGAGGACCTTCCGGAGGAATGCCATCTTTCAATGGTAACATAATCATCAAAATTAGATGTGAATAGTGTACAACTTTAAAATTTGCAAAAATTACTCCTTTTTTATTAATATTTTAAATCTTGCTGTTATGTTTTGGGATTAAAACCAAAAATGTACTACATATGCAACACTGCACCAAATGTAGGCTCTGATAGCCCCATTTAGTGAAGCAGGATTGAAATGTGGTGAAAAAATGTGAAAAAGAGGTATTAATACACCCATCTTTGTTTATTTGAAAGAAAATGTGAAATGTTAAGAAAAGGGCGAATTGTGTTCCCAATTGTGAAAGATCAATCAAGTTTGAGTATCGGGAACAGGCACGCACACTAAACCCACAGAAAATAAATCAATTTTAATACTTTTTGATTCAATGCATTTATTAGTTTGAACTTGTTTACATTCAAAATTTGCATATACTCTCATATAAAAGAACAAGAGCATCCTCTGATATCTATATAAATAGAAATAGGATTGAAGTATGTTACGGTATATAGAAAAATGGGGGCACACTCCGGGAGATTTCAAATTTTTGTAACCATATAGCCTGTCACCATCTGGAAGAATTTGGATGCAATTAATAGTAAAGCAATTATGAAAACAGATTAACTGATATTTAATTTCCTTAAAACATCTGATCAATTAAACATTTAAGTCACTCAATTTAACTTTTTGGCTCAAATCCATTAATAATCTACCATATTTGTCATAAAGTGCCAAAATTAGCATCTAATATCCTCATTAAATGAAACAGTATTAAAATGTGTAGAAACAAATATTCAAAACAAACACCGAAACCTCTGGTTTTCATTTTACAGGAAACATTATGTTGTCTATGCCCACCTGGTAGAACTTGTTCCCTATTAAGAAAGAATCATCAAAATCAGATATTAACAAGATACAACTATATATAAACTTTCAATAATCAAATTTGAAACATTAAAGCATTCCTGTTGTAACTTTATGTCTAAAACATTATAAATCTGAACATTTCAAATGAAGTGCAAAAAGTAAACTTTTGTATTCATGTTTTATGCACATGTATAAGCTTTGGTAACATGAACATGTAAAATATTCATAAAATACCCAGTTTTTAAATTTCTAGAAACCTAATATACCCTGTGACCATCTGGAAGAGCTGGGGTACACAATGTTCATAAATTGATCAAAATTGGACAGGACTGATACACAAGACTCCCTCAAAGTAATGCAGTTTCAAATCGATTTAAGCCTTAGCTTTTACCACTTGTACTTCAGTTCATATGCACTCTCCTGTACTTGCATTAAAGAACCAAAACAAGCCCATAAAATACATATTCAGGAAGCAGCATTGAATTTTTGTTATAAGTATACAAAGGATTAACATCAGACACCTATTATGGAAAACCTTTGAAAATTTAATTGATTTTAATCTGTGAGAATGGGGATTTTCATTAGTGAAGGGCTACATAAACTGGATGTAATTGATATGAAATCTCACATACCTAACCATTATTAAGTTAATTTTAAATAATTTTATGATTCACCATTTTCGCCTTTTGTCTGGAAGTAAAAATTTTGCCTAATTTCCAAAGCTTTGCAATCACTTGCCTCAGATATGCATAATCATTCTCATAGGATTGAAGTTGTGCGTCACATTGATGAAAAAGGAATGTTTTACGTCTCAGGTTTCAAATACGTGTAATCTTCATTCAACTGTAGACATATTAAGGAATTCGATTTTTCAGAGTAAAAGAATCATCAAAATCACATATGAGAATAATAACGCTAACCTAATCCCCAAAAATGAACTAAATTTTAATATATTTCAGGCCTCTTAATCTAAGTCTGGGGCATTATTTCCTTAAAATATATCTGCCATATCTGCTGTAATGTACTAAAATAGCATCTCTTGACATATTCAACATAAAAGGGGTAAAATTTAACATGAATATCGAAAATGATTACCTAATGTCCCATTCATCATATATCAGGAAACATTACTGGGCAGAGGACCTTTCCGGAGGAATGCCATCTTTCAATGGTAAAATAATCAACAAAATTAAATGTGAATGGTGTACGACTTTAGTATTTTCAAAAATTACTACTTTTTTATTAATATTTTAAATCTTGCTGTTATCTTTTGGGATTAAAACCAAAAATCTACTACATATGCAACACGGCACCAAATGTAGCCTCTGATAACCCCATTTAGTGATGCATGATTGAAATGTGGTGAAAAAATGTGAAAAAGAGGTTTTAATACCCCCGTCTTTGTTTATTTGAAAAATTATGTGAAATGTTAAGAAAAGGGAGAATTGTGTTCACAATTGTGAAATAGCAATCAAGTTTGAGTATCACGAACAGGCTTCCATACTAACCCCACAGAAAATAAATCAATTTTAATACATTTTGAACTAATGCATTTATCAGTTTGAACTTGTTTACATTCAAAATTTGCATATACTTTCATATAAAGGAACAAGAGTATCCTCTGATATCTATATAAATAGAAATAGGATTGAAGTATGGTATGGTATATAGAAAAGGGGGGACCTTCTCCGGGAGATTTCAAATGTTTGTAAAAATAGACTGTTACCATTTGGAAGAATTTGGCTCCCAATAATAAAGCATTCATGAAAGCAGATTAACTGACATTCAATTCCCCTTAAAATATCTGATCAATTAAACTTTTAAGTCACTCAATTTAACTTTTTGGCTCAAATGCATTAATAATCCACCATATTTGTCATAAAGTGCCAAAATTAGCATCTAATAGCCTCATTAAATGAAACAGTATTAAAATGTGTAGAAACAAATATTCAAAACAAACACCCAAACCTCTGGTTTTCATTTTACAGGAAACATTATGTTGTCTATGCCCACCTGGTAGAACTTGTCCCCAATTAAGAAAGAATCATCAAGATCAGATATTAACAACATACAACTATATATAAACTTTAAATAATCAAATTTGAAACATTTAAAGCATTCCTGTGTATCTTTATGTCTAAAACATTACAAATCTGATTATTTCAAATGAAGTACAAAATGTAAACTTTTGTATTCATATTTTATGCACATGTATAAGGTTTGGAAACATGAACATGTAAACTATTCATAAAATACACAGTTTTTAAATTTCTAGAATCCTAATATATTCTGTTACCATCTGGAGGACCTGGGGTACACAATGTTCATAAATTACAAAACAAGCCCAAAATATATATATTCAGGAAGCAGCATTGAATTTTTGTAATAAGTATACAAAGAATTAACATTCAGACACCTAGTATGGAAATCCTTTGAAAATTTAATTGATTTTAATCTGTGAGAATGGGGATTTTCAATAGTGAAAGGCTATATAAATTGGATGTAATTGATATACAATCTCACATACCTAACCCATATTAAGTTAATTTTAAAACATTTTATGATTCACCACTTACGCCTTTTGCCTGGAAGTAAAAAGTTTGCCTAATTTCCAAAGCTATGACATCACTTGCCTCAGATATGCATAATCATTCTCAAACAATTGAAGTTTTGCGTCACATTGATGAAAAAGGAATGTCTTAGGTCTCAGGTTTCAAATACGTGTAATCTTCGTTCAGACTGTAGACATATTAAGGAATTCAATTTTTCAGAGTAAAAGAATCATAAAAATCACATATGAGAATAATAACGCTAACCTAATCCCCCAAAATGAACTCAATTTTAATATATTTCCGGCCTCTTAGTCTAATTCTGGGGCTTTATTTCCTTAAAATATATCTGCTATATCCGTTGTAATGTACTAAAATAGCATCTCTCTACATATTCAACATAAAAGGGGTAATATTTAACATGAATAACAAAAATGATTACCTCATGTCCCATTCATCATATATCAGGGAAGATTACTTAGCAGAGGACCTTCCGGAGGAATGCCACAATTTAATGGTAAAATAATCATCAAAATTAGATGTGAATAGTGTACAAATTTAACAGTTGCAAAAGTTACTCATTTTTTATTAATACTTTAAATCTTGCTGTTATCGTTTGGAATTAAAACCAAAAATCTTCTACATATGCAATACGGCACCAAACGTAGGCTCTGATTACACCATTTAGTGAAGCAGGATTGTAATGTGGTGAAAAATGTGAAAACGAGGTTTTAATACCCCCGTCTTTGTTTATTTGAAAAATTATGTGAAATGTTAAGAAAAGGGAGAATTGTGTTCTCAATTGTGAAAGAGCAATCAAGTTTGAGTATCAGGAACATGCATCCATACTAACCCCACAGAAAATAAATCAATTTCAATACATTTTGAACTAATGCATTTATCAGTTTGAACTTGTTTACATTCAAAATTTGCATATACTCTCATATAAAGGAACAAGAGTATCCTCTGATATCTATATAAATAGAAATAGGAGTGTAGTATGGTATGGTATATAGAAAAGGGGGGACCTACTCCGGGAGATTTCAAATGTTTGTAAAAATAGACTGTTACCATCTGGAAGAATTTGGCTCCCAATAATAAAGCATTCATGAAAGCAGATTAACTGATATTCAATTCCCCTTAAAATATCTGATCAATTAAACTTTTAAGTCACTCAATTTAACTTTTTGGCTGAAATGCATTAATAATCCACCATATTTGTCATAAAGTGCCAAAATTAGCATCTAATATCCTCATTAAATGAAACAGTATTAAAATGTGTAGAAACAAATATTCAAAACAAACACCCAAACCTCTGGTTTTCATTTTACAGGAAACATTATGTTGTCTATGCCCACCTGGTAGAACTTGTCCCCAATTAAGAATGAATCATCAAGATCAGATATTTACAACATACAACTATATATAAACTTTCAATAATCAAATTTGAAACATTTAAAGCATTCCTGTGTATCTTTATGTCTAAAACATTACAAATCTGATTATTTCAAATGAAGTACAAAATGTAAACTTTTGTGTTCATATTTTATGCACATGTATAAGGTTTGGAAACATGAACATGTAAACTATTCATAAAATACACAGTTTTTAAATTTATAGAATCCTAATATACTCTGTTACCATCTGGAGGACCTGGGGTACACAATGTTCATAAATTACAAAACAAGCCCAAAATATATATATTCAGGAAGCAGCATTGAATTTTTGTAATAAGTATACAAAGAATTAACATTCAGACACCTAGTATGGAAATGCTTTGAAAATTTCGTTGATTTTAATCTGTGAGAATTGGGATTTTCAATAGTGAAAGGCTATATAAATTGGATTGAATTGATATACAATCTCACATACCTAACCATTACTAAGTTAATTTTAAAACATATTGTTATTCACCATTTACGCCGTTTGCCTGGAAATAAAAAGTTTGCCTAATTTCCATAGCTATGCAATCACTTGCCTCAGATATGCATAATCATTCTCAAAGGATTGAAGTTTTGTGTCACATTGATGTAAAAGGAATGTCTTACGTCTCAGGTTTCAAATACATGTAATCTTCATTCAGACTGTAGACATATTAAGGAATTCAATTTTTCAGAGTAAAATAATCATCAAAATCACATATGAGAATAATAACGCTAACCTAATCCCCCAAAATGAACTCAATTTTTATATATTTCCGGCCTCTTAGTCTAATTCTGGGGCTTTATTTCCTTAAAATATATCTGCCATATCCGTTGTAATGTACTAAAATAGCATCTCTTGACATATTCAACATAAAAGGGATAAAATTTAACATGAATAACAAAAATGATTACCTAATGTCCTATTCATCATATATCAGGAGACATTACTTAGCAGAGGACCTTCCGGAGGAATGCCATCTTTCAATGGTAACATAATCATCAAAATTAGATGTGAATAGTGTACAACTTTAAAATTTGCAAAAATTACTCCTTTTTTATTAATATTTTAAATCTTGCTGTTATGTTTTGGGATTAAAACCAAAAATGTACTACATATGCAACACTGCACCAAATGTAGGCTCTGATAGCCCCATTTAGTGAAGCAGGATTGAAATGTGGTGAAAAAATGTGAAAAAGAGGTATTAATACACCCATCTTTGTTTATTTGAAAGAAAATGTGAAATGTTAAGAAAAGGGCGAATTGTGTTCCCAATTGTGAAAGATAAATCAAGTTTGAGTATCGGGAACAGGCACGCACACTAAACCCACAGAAAATAAATCAATTTTAATACTTTTTGATTCAATGCATTTATTAGTTTGAACTTGTTTACATTCAAAATTTGCATATACTCTCATATAAAAGAACAAGAGCATCCTCTGATATCTATATAAATAGAAATAGGATTGAAGTATGTTACGGTATATAGAAAAACGGGGGCACACTCCGGGAGATTTCAAATTTTTGTAACCATATAGCCTGTCACCATCTGGAAGAATTTGGATGCAATTAATAGTAAAGCAATTATGAAAACAGATTAACTGATATTTAATTTCCTTAAAACATCTGATCAATTAAACATTTAAGTCACTCAATTTAACTTTTTGGCTCAAATCCATTAATAATCTACCATATTTGTCATAAAGTGCCAAAATTAGCATCTAATATCCTCATTAAATGAAACAGTATTAAAATGTGTAGAAACAAATATTCAAAACAAACACCGAAACCTCTGGTTTTCATTTTACAGGAAACATTATGTTGTCTATGCCCACCTGGTAGAACTTGTTCCCTATTAAGAAAGAATCATCAAAATCAGATATTAACAAGATACAACTATATATAAACTTTCAATAATCAAATTTGAAACATTAAAGCATTCCTGTTGTAACTTTGTGTCTAAAACATTATAAATCTGAACATTTCAAATGAAGTACAAAAAGTAAACTTTTGTATTCATGTTTTATGCACATGTATAAGCTTTGGTAACATGAACATGTAAAATATTCATAAAATACCCAGTTTTTAAATTTCTAGAAACCTAATATACCCTGTGACCATCTGGAAGAGCTGGGGTACACAATGTTCATAAATTGATCAAAATTGGACAGGACTGATACACAAGACTCCCTCAAAGTAATGCAGTTTCAAATCGATTTAACCTTAGCTTTTACCACTTGTACTTCAGTTCATATGCACTCTCCTGTACTTGCATTAAAGAACCAAAACAAGCCCATAAAATACATATTCAGGAAGCAGCATTGAATTTTTGTTATAAGTATACAAAGGATTAACATCAGACACCTATTATGGAAAACCTTTGAAAATTTAATTGATTTTAATCTGTGAGAATGGGGATTTTCATTAGTGAAGGGCTACATAAACTGGATGTAATTGATATGAAATCTCACATACCTAACCATTATTAAGTTAATTTTAAATAATTTTATGATTCACCATTTTCGCCTTTTGTCTGGAAGTAAAAATTTTGCCTAATTTCCAAAGCTTTGCAATCACTTGCCTCAGATATGCATAATCATTCTCATAGGATTGAAGTTGTGCGTCACATTGATGAAAAAGGAATGTTTTACGTCTCAGGTTTCAAATACGTGTAATCTTCATTCAACTGTAGACATATTAAGGAATTCGATTTTTCAGAGTAAAAGAATCATCAAAATCACATATGAGAATAATAACGCTAACCTAATCCCCAAAAATGAACTAAATTTTAATATATTTCAGGCCTCTTAATCTAAGTCTGGGGCATTATTTCCTTAAAATATATCTGCCATATCTGCTGTAATGTACTAAAATAGCATCTCTTGACATATTCAACATAAAAGGGGTAAAATTTAACATGAATATCGAAAATGATTACCTAATGTCCCATTCATCATATATCAGGAAACATTACTTGGCAGAGGACCTTTCCGGAGGAATGCCATCTTTCAATGGTAAAATAATCAACAAAATTAAATGTGAATGGTGTACGACTTTAGTATTTTCAAAAATTACTACTTTTTTATTAATATTTTAAATCTTGCTGTTATCTTTTGGGATTAAAACCAAAAATCTACTACATATGCAACACGGCACCAAATGTAGCCTCTGATAACCCCATTTAGTGATGCATGATTGAAATGTGGTGAAAAAATGTGAAAAAGAGGTTTTAATACCCCCGTCTTTGTTTATTTGAAAAATTATGTGAAATGTTAAGAAAAGGGAGAATTGTGTTCACAATTGTGAAATAGCAATCAAGTTTGAGTATCACGAACAGGCATCCATACTAACCCCACAGAAAATAAATCAATTTTAATACATTTTGAACTAATGCATTTATCAGTTTGAACTTGTTTACATTCAAAATTTGCATATACTTTCATATAAAGGAACAAGAGTATCCTCTGATATCTATATAAATAGAAATAGGATTGAAGTATGGTATGGTATATAGAAAAGGGGGGACCTTCTCCGGGAGATTTCAAATGTTTGTAAAAATAGACTGTTACCATTTGGAAGAATTTGGCTCCCAATAATAAAGCATTCATGAAAGCAGATTAACTGATATTCAATTCCCCTTAAAATATCTGATCAATTAAACTTTTAAGTCACTCAATTTAACTTTTTGGCTCAAATGCATTAATAATCCACCATATTTGTCATAAAGTGCCAAAATTAGCATCTAATAGCCTCATTAAATGAAACAGTATTAAAATGTGTAGAAACAAATATTCAAAACAAACACCCAAACCTCTGGTTTTCATTTTACAGGAAACATTATGTTGTCTATGCCCACCTGGTAGAACTTGTCCCCAATTAAGAAAGAATCATCAAGATCAGATATTAACAACATACAACTATATATAAACTTTAAATAATCAAATTTGAAACATTTAAAGCATTCCTGTGTATCTTTATGTCTAAAACATTACAAATCTGATTATTTCAAATGAAGTACAAAATGTAAACTTTTGTATTCATATTTTATGCACATGTATAAGGTTTGGAAACATGAACATGTAAACTATTCATAAAATACACAGTTTTTAAATTTCTAGAATCCTAATATATTCTGTTACCATATGGAGGACCTGGGGTACACAATGTTCATAAATTACAAAACAAGCCCAAAATATATATATTCAGGAAGCAGCATTGAATTTTTGTAATAAGTATACAAAGAATTAACATTCAGACACCTAGTATGGAAATCCTTTGAAAATTTAATTGATTTTAATCTGTGAGAATGGGGATTTTCAATAGTGAAAGGCTATATAAATTGGATGTAATTGATATACAATCTCACATACCTAACCCATATTAAGTTAATTTTAAAACATTTTATGATTCACCACTTACGCCTTTTGCCTGGAAGTAAAAAGTTTGCCTAATTTCCAAAGCTATGACATCACTTGCCTCAGATATGCATAATCATTCTCAAAGAATTGAAGTTTTGCGTCACATTGATGAAAAAGGAATGTCTTAGGTCTCAGGTTTCAAATACGTGTAATCTTCGTTCAGACTGTAGACATATTAAGGAATTCAATTTTTCAGAGTAAAAGAATCATAAAAATCACATATGAGAATAATAACGCTAACCTAATCCCCCAAAATGAACTCAATTTTAATATATTTCCGGCCTCTTAGTCTAATTCTGGGGCTTTATTTCCTTAAAATATATCTGCTATATCCGTTGTAATGTACTAAAATAGCATCTCTCTACATATTCAACATAAAAGGGGTAATATTTAACATGAATAACAAAAATGATTACCTCATGTCCCATTCATCATATATCAGGGAAGATTACTTAGCAGAGGACCTTCCGGAGGAATGCCACAATTTAATGGTAAAATAATCATCAAAATTAGATGTGAATAGTGTACAAATTTAACAGTTGCAAAAGTTACTCATTTTTTATTAATACTTTAAATCTTGCTGTTATCGTTTGGAATTAAAACCAAAAATCTTCTACATATGCAATACGGCACCAAACGTAGGCTCTGATTACACCATTTAGTGAAGCAGGATTGTAATGTGGTGAAAAATGTGAAAACGAGGTTTTAATACCCCCGTCTTTGTTTATTTGAAAAATTATGTGAAATGTTAAGAAAAGGGAGAATTGTGTTCTCAATTGTGAAAGAGCAATCAAGTTTGAGTATCAGGAACATGCATCCATACTAACCCCACAGAAAATAAATCAATTTCAATACATTTTGAACTAATGCATTTATCAGTTTGAACTTGTTTACATTCAAAATTTGCATATACTCTCATATAAAGGAACAAGAGTATCCTCTGATATCTATATAAATAGAAATAGGAGTGTAGTATGGTATGGTATATAGAAAAGGGGGGACCTACTCCGGGAGATTTCAAATGTTTGTAAAAATAGACTGTTACCATCTGGAAGAATTTGGCTCCCAATAATAAAGCATTCATGAAAGCAGATTAACTGATATTCAATTCCCCTTAAAATATCTGATCAATTAAACTTTTAAGTCACTCAATTTAACTTTTTGGCTGAAATGCATTAATAATCCACCATATTTGTCATAAAGTGCCAAAATTAGCATCTAATATCCTCATTAAATGAAACAGTATTAAAATGTGTAGAAACAAATATTCAAAACAAACACCCAAACCTCTGGTTTTCATTTTACAGGAAACATTATGTTGTCTATGCCCACCTGGTAGAACTTGTCCCCAATTAAGAAAGAATCATCAAGATCAGATATTTACAACATACAACTATATATAAACTTTCAATAATCAAATTTGAAACATTTAAAGCATTCCTGTGTATCTTTATGTCTAAAACATTACAAATCTGATTATTTCAAATGAAGTACAAAATGTAAACTTTTGTGTTCATATTTTATGCACATGTATAAGGTTTGGAAACATGAACATGTAAACTATTCATAAAATACACAGTTTTTAAATTTATAGAATCCTAATATACTCTGTTACCATCTGGAGGACCTGGGGTACACAATGTTCATAAATTACAAAACAAGCCCAAAATATATATATTCAGGAAGCAGCATTGAATTTTTGTAATAAGTATACAAAGAATTAACATTCAGACACCTAGTATGGAAATGCTTTGAAAATTTCGTTGATTTTAATCTGTGAGAATTGGGATTTTCAATAGTGAAAGGCTATATAAATTGGATTGAATTGATATACAATCTCACATACCTAACCATTACTAAGTTAATTTTAAAACATATTGTTATTCACCATTTACGCCGTTTGCCTGGAAATAAAAAGTTTGCCTAATTTCCATAGCTATGCAATCACTTGCCTCAGATATGCATAATCATTCTCAAAGGATTGAAGTTTTGTGTCACATTGATGTAAAAGGAATGTCTTACGTCTCAGGTTTCAAATACATGTAATCTTCATTCAGACTGTAGACATATTAAGGAATTCAATTTTTCAGAGTAAAATAATCATCAAAATCACATATGAGAATAATAACGCTAACCTAATCCCCCAAAATGAACTCAATTTTTATATATTTCCGGCCTCTTAGTCTAATTCTGGGGCTTTATTTCCTTAAAATATATCTGCCATATCCGTTGTAATGTACTAAAATAGCATCTCTTGACATATTCAACATAAAAGGGATAAAATTTAACATGAATAACAAAAATGATTACCTAATGTCCTATTCATCATATATCAGGAGACATTACTTAGCAGAGGACCTTCCGGAGGAATGCCATCTTTCAATGGTAACATAATCATCAAAATTAGATGTGAATAGTGTACAACTTTAAAATTTGCAAAAATTACTCCTTTTTTATTAATATTTTAAATCTTGCTGTTATGTTTTGGGATTAAAACCAAAAATGTACTACATATGCAACACTGCACCAAATGTAGGCTCTGATAGCCCCATTTAGTGAAGCAGGATTGAAATGTGGTGAAAAAATGTGAAAAAGAGGTATTAATACACCCATCTTTGTTTATTTGAAAGAAAATGTGAAATGTTAAGAAAAGGGCGAATTGTGTTCCCAATTGTGAAAGATAAATCAAGTTTGAGTATCGGGAACAGGCACGCACACTAAACCCACAGAAAATAAATCAATTTTAATACTTTTTGATTCAATGCATTTATTAGTTTGAACTTGTTTACATTCAAAATTTGCATATACTCTCATATAAAAGAACAAGAGCATCCTCTGATATCTATATAAATAGAAATAGGATTGAAGTATGTTACGGTATATAGAAAAACGGGGGCACACTCCGGGAGATTTCAAATTTTTGTAACCATATAGCCTGTCACCATCTGGAAGAATTTGGATGCAATTAATAGTAAAGCAATTATGAAAACAGATTAACTGATATTTAATTTCCTTAAAACATCTGATCAATTAAACATTTAAGTCACTCAATTTAACTTTTTGGCTCAAATCCATTAATAATCTACCATATTTGTCATAAAGTGCCAAAATTAGCATCTAATATCCTCATTAAATGAAACAGTATTAAAATGTGTAGAAACAAATATTCAAAACAAACACCGAAACCTCTGGTTTTCATTTTACAGGAAACATTATGTTGTCTATGCCCACCTGGTAGAACTTGTTCCCTATTAAGAAAGAATCATCAAAATCAGATATTAACAAGATACAACTATATATAAACTTTCAATAATCAAATTTGAAACATTAAAGCATTCCTGTTGTAACTTTGTGTCTAAAACATTATAAATCTGAACATTTCAAATGAAGTACAAAAAGTAAACTTTTGTATTCATGTTTTATGCACATGTATAAGCTTTGGTAACATGAACATGTAAAATATTCATAAAATACCCAGTTTTTAAATTTCTAGAAACCTAATATACCCTGTGACCATCTGGAAGAGCTGGGGTACACAATGTTCATAAATTGATCAAAATTGGACAGGACTGATACACAAGACTCCCTCAAAGTAATGCAGTTTCAAATCGATTTAACCTTAGCTTTTACCACTTGTACTTCAGTTCATATGCACTCTCCTGTACTTGCATTAAAGAACCAAAACAAGCCCATAAAATACATATTCAGGAAGCAGCATTGAATTTTTGTTATAAGTATACAAAGGATTAACATCAGACACCTATTATGGAAAACCTTTGAAAATTTAATTGATTTTAATCTGTGAGAATGGGGATTTTCATTAGTGAAGGGCTACATAAACTGGATGTAATTGATATGAAATCTCACATACCTAACCATTATTAAGTTAATTTTAAATAATTTTATGATTCACCATTTTCGCCTTTTGTCTGGAAGTAAAAATTTTGCCTAATTTCCAAAGCTTTGCAATCACTTGCCTCAGATATGCATAATCATTCTCATAGGATTGAAGTTGTGCGTCACATTGATGAAAAAGGAATGTTTTACGTCTCAGGTTTCAAATACGTGTAATCTTCATTCAACTGTAGACATATTAAGGAATTCGATTTTTCAGAGTAAAAGAATCATCAAAATCACATATGAGAATAATAACGCTAACCTAATCCCCAAAAATGAACTAAATTTTAATATATTTCAGGCCTCTTAATCTAAGTCTGGGGCATTATTTCCTTAAAATATATCTGCCATATCTGCTGTAATGTACTAAAATAGCATCTCTTGACATATTCAACATAAAAGGGGTAAAATTTAACATGAATATCGAAAATGATTACCTAATGTCCCATTCATCATATATCAGGAAACATTACTTGGCAGAGGACCTTTCCGGAGGAATGCCATCTTTCAATGGTAAAATAATCAACAAAATTAAATGTGAATGGTGTACGACTTTAGTATTTTCAAAAATTACTACTTTTTTATTAATATTTTAAATCTTGCTGTTATCTTTTGGGATTAAAACCAAAAATCTACTACATATGCAACACGGCACCAAATGTAGCCTCTGATAACCCCATTTAGTGATGCATGATTGAAATGTGGTGAAAAAATGTGAAAAAGAGGTTTTAATACCCCCGTCTTTGTTTATTTGAAAAATTATGTGAAATGTTAAGAAAAGGGAGAATTGTGTTCACAATTGTGAAATAGCAATCAAGTTTGAGTATCACGAACAGGCATCCATACTAACCCCACAGAAAATAAATCAATTTTAATACATTTTGAACTAATGCATTTATCAGTTTGAACTTGTTTACATTCAAAATTTGCATATACTTTCATATAAAGGAACAAGAGTATCCTCTGATATCTATATAAATAGAAATAGGATTGAAGTATGGTATGGTATATAGAAAAGGGGGGACCTTCTCCGGGAGATTTCAAATGTTTGTAAAAATAGACTGTTACCATTTGGAAGAATTTGGCTCCCAATAATAAAGCATTCATGAAAGCAGATTAACTGATATTCAATTCCCCTTAAAATATCTGATCAATTAAACTTTTAAGTCACTCAATTTAACTTTTTGGCTCAAATGCATTAATAATCCACCATATTTGTCATAAAGTGCCAAAATTAGCATCTAATAGCCTCATTAAATGAAACAGTATTAAAATGTGTAGAAACAAATATTCAAAACAAACACCCAAACCTCTGGTTTTCATTTTACAGGAAACATTATGTTGTCTATGCCCACCTGGTAGAACTTGTCCCCAATTAAGAAAGAATCATCAAGATCAGATATTAACAACATACAACTATATATAAACTTTAAATAATCAAATTTGAAACATTTAAAGCATTCCTGTGTATCTTTATGTCTAAAACATTACAAATCTGATTATTTCAAATGAAGTACAAAATGTAAACTTTTGTATTCATATTTTATGCACATGTATAAGGTTTGGAAACATGAACATGTAAACTATTCATAAAATACACAGTTTTTAAATTTCTAGAATCCTAATATATTCTGTTACCATCTGGAGGACCTGGGGTACACAATGTTCATAAATTACAAAACAAGCCCAAAATATATATATTCAGGAAGCAGCATTGAATTTTTGTAATAAGTATACAAAGAATTAACATTCAGACACCTAGTATGGAAATCCTTTGAAAATTTAATTGATTTTAATCTGTGAGAATGGGGATTTTCAATAGTGAAAGGCTATATAAATTGGATGTAATTGATATACAATCTCACATACCTAACCCATATTAAGTTAATTTTAAAACATTTTATGATTCACCACTTACGCCTTTTGCCTGGAAGTAAAAAGTTTGCCTAATTTCCAAAGCTATGACATCACTTGCCTCAGATATGCATAATCATTCTCAAAGAATTGAAGTTTTGCGTCACATTGATGAAAAAGGAATGTCTTAGGTCTCAGGTTTCAAATACGTGTAATCTTCGTTCAGACTGTAGACATATTAAGGAATTCAATTTTTCAGAGTAAAAGAATCATAAAAATCACATATGAGAATAATAACGCTAACCTAATCCCCCAAAATGAACTCAATTTTAATATATTTCCGGCCTCTTAGTCTAATTCTGGGGCTTTATTTCCTTAAAATATATCTGCTATATCCGTTGTAATGTACTAAAATAGCATCTCTCTACATATTCAACATAAAAGGGGTAATATTTAACATGAATAACAAAAATGATTACCTCATGTCCCATTCATCATATATCAGGGAAGATTACTTAGCAGAGGACCTTCCGGAGGAATGCCACAATTTAATGGTAAAATAATCATCAAAATTAGATGTGAATAGTGTACAAATTTAACAGTTGCAAAAGTTACTCATTTTTTATTAATACTTTAAATCTTGCTGTTATCGTTTGGAATTAAAACCAAAAATCTTCTACATATGCAATACGGCACCAAACGTAGGCTCTGATTACACCATTTAGTGAAGCAGGATTGTAATGTGGTGAAAAATGTGAAAACGAGGTTTTAATACCCCCGTCTTTGTTTATTTGAAAAATTATGTGAAATGTTAAGAAAAGGGAGAATTGTGTTCTCAATTGTGAAAGAGCAATCAAGTTTGAGTATCAGGAACATGCATCCATACTAACCCCACAGAAAATAAATCAATTTTAATACATTTTGAACTAATTCATTTATCAGTTTGAACTTGTTTACATTCAAAATATGCATATACTCTCATATAAAGGAACAAGAGTATCCTCTGATATCTATATAAATAGAAATAGGATTGAAATATGGCATGATATATAGAAAAGGGGGACCTACTCCTGGAGATTTCAAATGTTTGAAACATATAGCCTGTGACCATCTGGAAGAATTTGGCTCCCAATAATCAAGCAATCTTGAAAACAGATTAACTGATATTCAGTTCCCCTTAAAATATCTGATCAATTAAACTTTTATGTGACTCAATTTAACTTTTGTGATTAAATGCATTAATAATCCACCATATTTGTCATAAAGTGCCAAAATTAGCATCTAATATCCTCATTAAATGAAACAGTATTAAAATGTGTAGAAACAAATATTCAAAACAAACACCGAAACCTCTGGTTTTCATTTTACAGGAAACATTATGTTGTCTATGCACATCTGGTAGAACTTGTTCCCAATTAAGAAACAATCATCAAGATCAGATATTAACAAGATGCAACTATATATAAATTTTCAGTAATCAAATTTGAAACATTTAAAGCGTTACTGTTGTATCTTTATGTCTAAAACATTACAAATCTGATTATTTCAAATGAAGTGCAAAATGTAAACTTTTGTATTCATATTTTATGCACATGTATAAGGTTTGGAAACTTGAACATGTAAAATATTCATAAACTACCCAGTTTTTAAATTTCTAGAAACCTAATATACCCTGTGACCATCTGGAAGACCTGGGGTACGCAATGTTCATAAATTGATCAAAATTGGACAGGACTGATACACAAGACTCCCTCAAAGTAATGCAGTTTCAAATCCTTTTAAGCCTTAGCTTTTACCACTTGTACTTCAGTTCATCAATACTCTCCTGTACTTGCATTAAAGAACCAAAACAAGCCCATAATATATATATTCAGGAAGAAGCATTGAATTTTTGTTATAAGTATACAAAGAATTAACATTCAGACAACTAGTATGGAAAACCTTTGAAAATTTGATTGATTTTAATCTGTGAGAATGGGGATTTTCAATAGTGAAAGGCTATATAAACTGGATGTAATTGATATAAAATCTCACATACCTAACCATTATTAAGTTAATTTTGAAACATTTTATGATTCACCATTTACGCCTTTTGCCTGAAAGTAAAAAGTTTGCCTAATTTCCAAAGCTATGCAATCACTTGCCTCAGATATGCATAATCATTCTCAAAGGATTGAAGTTTTGCGTCACATTGATGAAAAAGCAATGTTTTATGTCTCAGGTTTCAAATACGTGTAATCTTCGTTCAGACTGTAGACATATTAAGGAATTCAGTTTTTCAGAGTAAAAGAAGCATCAAAATCACCTATGAGAATAATAACGCTAACCTAATCCCCCAAAATGAACTCAATTTTAATATATTTCCGGCCTCTTAGTCTAATTCTGGGGCTTTATTTACTTAAAATATATCTGCCATATCCGTTGTAATGTACTAAAATAGCATTTCTTGACATATTCAACATAAAAGTTGTAAAATTTAACATGAATAACAAAAATGATTACCTAATGTCCTATTTATCATATATTAGGAGACATTACATAGCAGAGGACCTTCCGGAGGAATGCCATCTTTCAATGGTAACATAATCATCAAAATTAGATGTGAATAGGGTACAACTTTAAAATTTGCAAAAATTACTCCTTTTTTATTAATATTTTAAATCTTGCTGTTATGTTTTGGGATTAAAACCAAAAATGTACTACATATGCAACACTGCACCAAATGTAGGCTCTGATAGCCCCATTTAGTGAAGCAGGATTGAAATGTGGTGAAAAAATGAAAAAAGAGGTATTAATACCCCCATCTTTGTTTATTTGAAAGAAAATGTGAAATGTTAAGAAAAGGGCGAATTGTATTCCCAATTGTGAAAGATCAATCAAGTTTGAGTATCAGGAACAGTGACGCACACTAAACCCACAGAAAATAAATCAATTTTAATACATTTTGATTCAATGCATTTATTAGTTTGAACTTGTTTACATTCAAAATTTGCATATACTCTCATATAAAAGAACAGGAGCATCCTCTGATATCTATATAAATAGAAATAGGATTGAAGTATGTTATGGTATATAGAAAAGCGGGGACACACTCCGGGAGATTTCAAATTTTTGTAACCATATAGCCTGTCACCATCTGGAAGAATTTGGATGCAATTAATAGTAAAGCAATTATGAAAACAGATTAACTGATATTTAATTTCCTTAAAACATCTGATCAATTAAACATTTAAGTCACTCAATTTAACTTTTTGGTTCAAATCTATTAATAATCCACCATATTTGTCATAAAGTGCAAAAATTAGCATCTAATATCCTCATTACATGAAACAGTATTAAAATGTGTAGAAACAAATATTCAAAACAAACACCGAAACCTCTGGTTTTCATTTTACAGGAAACATTATGTTGTCTATGCCCACCTGGTAGAACTTGTTCCCTATTAAGAAAGAATCATCAAAATCAGATATTAACAAGATACAACTATATATAAACTTTCAATAATCAAATTTGAAACATTAAAGCATTCCTGTTGTAACTTTATGTCTAAAACATTATAAATCTGAACATTTCAAATGAAGTGCAAAAAGTAAACTTTTGTATTCATGTTTTATGCACATGTATAAGCTTTGGTAACATGAACATGTAAAATATTCATAAAATACCCAGTTTTTAAATTTCTAGAAACCTAATATACCCTGTGACCATCTGGAAGACCTGGGGTACACAATGTTCATAAATTGATCAAAATTGGACAGGACTGATACACAAGACTCCCTCAAAGTAATGCAGTTTCAAATCGATTTAAGCCTTAGCTTTTACCACTTGTACTTCAGTTCATATGCACTCTCCTGTACTTGCATTAAAGAACCAAAACAAGCCCATAAAATACATATTCAGGAAGCAGCATTGAATTTTTGTTATAAGTATACAAAGGATTAACATTCAGACACCTATTATGGAAAACCTTTGAAAATTTAATTGATTTTAATCTGTGAGAATGGGGATTTTCATTAGTGAAGGGCTACATAAACTGGATGTAATTGATATAAAATCTCACATACCTAACCATTATTAAGTTAATTTTAAATAATTTTATGATTCACCATTTTCGCCTTTTGTCTGGAAGTAAAAATTTTGCCTAATTTCCAAAGCTTTGCAATCACTTGCCTCAGATATGCATAATCATTCTCAAAGGATTGAAGTTGTGCGTCACATTGATGAAAAAGGAATGTTTTTGTCTCAGGTTTCAAATACGTGTAATCTTCATTCAGACTGTAGACATATTAAGGAATTCGATTTTTCAGAATAAAAGAATCATCAAAATCACATATGAGAATAATAACGCTAACCTAATCCCCAAAAATGAACTAAATTTCAATATATTTCAGGCCTCTTAATCTAATTCTGGGGCATTATTTCCTTAAAATATATCTGCCATATCTGCTGTAATGTACTAAAATAGCATCTCTTCACATATTCAACATAAAAGGGGTAAAATTTAACATGAATATCGAAAATGATTACCTAATGTCCCATTCATCATATATCAGGAAACATTACTTGGCAGAGGACCTTTCCGGAGGAATGCCATCTTTCAATGGTAAAATAATCAACAAAATTAAATGTGAATGGTGTACGACTTTAGTATTTTCAAAAATTACTACTTTTTTATTAATATTTTAAATCTTGCTGTTATCTTTTGGGATTAAAACCAAAAATCTACTACATATGCAACACGGCACCAAATGTAGCCTCTGATAACCCCTTTTAGTGATGCAGGATTGAAATGTGGTGAAAAAATGTGAAAAAGAGGTTTTAATACCCCCGTCTTTGTTTATTTGAAAAATTATGTGAAATGTTAAGAAAAGGGAGAATTGTGTTCTCAATTGTGAAAGAGCAATCAAGTTTGAGTATCAGGAACAGGCATCCATACTAACCCCACAGAAAATAAATCAATTTCAATACATTTTGAACTAATGCATTTATCAGTTTGAACTTGTTTACATTCAAAATTTGCATATACTCTCATATAAAGGAACAAGAGTATCCTCTGATATCTATATAAATAGAAATAGGATTGAAGTATGGTATGGTAAATAGAAAAGGGGGGACCTACTCCGGGAGATTTCAAATGTTTGTAAAAATAGACTGTTACCATCTGGAAGAATTTGGCTCCCAATAATAAAGCATTCATGAAAGCAGATTAACTGATATTCAATTCCCCTTAAAATATCTGATCAATTAAACTTTTAAGTCACTCAATTTAACTTTTTGGCTCAAATGCATTAATAATCCTCCATATTTGTCATAAAGTGCCAAAATTAGCATCTAATATCCTCATTAAATGAAACAGTATTAAAATGTGTAGAAACAAATATTCAAAACAAACACCTAAACCTCTGGTTTTCATTTTACAGGAAACATTATGTTGTCTATGCCCACCTGGTAGAACTTGTTCCCTATTAAGAAAGAATCATCAAAATTAGATATTAACAAGATACAACTATATATAAACTTTCAATAATCAAATTTGAAACATTTAAAGCATTCCTGTGTATCTTTATGTCTAAAACATTACAAATCTGATTATTTCAAATGAAGTACAAAATGTAAACTTTTGTATTCATATTTTATGCACATGTATAAGGTTTGGAAACATGAACATGTAAACTATTCATAAAATACACAGTTTTTAAATTTCTAGAATTCTAATATACTCTGTTACCATCTGGAGGACCTGGGGTACACAATGTTCATAAATTACAAAACAAGCCCAAAATATATATATTCAGGAAGCAGCATTGAATTTTTGTAATAAGTATACAAAGAATTAACATTCAGACACCTAGTATGGAAATGCTTTGAAAATTTCGTTGATTTTAATCTGTGAGAATTGGGATTTTCAATAGTGAAAGGCTGTATAAATTGGATTGAATTGATATACAATCTCACATACCTAACCATTACTAAGTTAATTTTAAAACATATTATTATTCACCATTTACGCCGTTTGCCTGGAAATAAAAAGTTTGCCTAATTTCCATAGCTATGCAATCACTTGCCTCAGATATGCATAATCATTCTCAAAGGATTGAAGTTTTGTGTCACATTGATGTAAAAGGAATGTCTTACGTCTCAGGTTTCAAATACCTGTAATCTTCATTCAGACTGTAGACATATTAAGGAATTCAATTTTTCAGAGTAAAAGAATCATCAAAATCACATATGGGAATAATAAAGCTAACCTAATCCCCCAAAATGAACTCAATTTTTATATATTTCCGGCCTCTTAGTCTAATTCTGGGGCTTTATTTCCTTAAAATATATCTGTCATATCCATTGTAATGTACTAAAATAGCATCTCTTGACATATTCAACAGAAAAGGGATAAAATTTAACATGAATAACAAAAATGATTACCTAACGTCCCATTCATTATATATCAGGAAACATTACTTAGCAGAGGACCTTCCGGAGGAATGCCACATTTCAATGTTAAAATAATCATTAAAATTAGATGTGAATAGTGTACAAATTTCACATTTCAAAAGTTACTCTTTTTTTATTAATATTTTAAATCTTGCTGTTATCTTTTGGGATTAAAACCAAAAATATTCTACATATGCAACACGGCACCAAATGTAGGCTCTGATAACCGCATTTAATGAAGTAGGATTGAAATGTGGTGAAAAATTGTGAAAAAGTGGTTTTAATACCCCCGTCTTTGTTTATTTGATAAATTATGTGAAATGTTAAGAAAAGGGAGAATTGTGTTCTCAATTGTGAAAGAGCAATCAAGTTTGAGTATCAGGAACAGGCATCCATACTAACCCCACAGAAAATAAATCAATTTCAATACATTTTGAACTAATGCATTTATCAGTTTGAACTTGTTTTACATTCAAAATTTGCATATACTCTCATATAAAGGAACAAGAGTATCCTCTGATATCTATATAAATAGAAATAGGATTGAAGTATGGTATGGTATATAGAAAAGGGGGGACCTACTCCGGGAGATTTCAAATGTTTGTAAACATATAGCCTGTCACCATCTGGAAGAATTTGGCTCTCATAATAAAGCAATCATGAAAACAAATTAACTGATATTCAATTCCCCTTAAAATATCTGATCAATTAAACTTTTAAGTGACTCAATTTAACTTTTGTGATCAAATGCATTAATAATCCACCATATTTGTAATAAAGTGCCAAAATTAGCATCTAATATCCTCATTAAATGAAACAGTATTAAAATGTGTAGAAACAAATATTCAAAACAAACACCCAAACCTCTGGTTTTCATTTTACAGGAAACATTATGTTGTCTATGCCCACCCCGTAGAACTTGTTCCCAATTAAGAAAGAATCTTCAAGATTAGATATTAACAAGATACAACTATATATAAACTTTCAATAATCAAATTTGTAACATTTAAAGCATTCCTGTTGTATCTTTATATCTAAAACATTACAAATCTGATTATTTCAAATGAAGTGCAAAATGTAAACCTTTGTATTCATATTTTATGCACATGTATTAGGTTTGGAAACATGAACATGTAAAATATTCATAAACTACCCAGTTTTTAAATTTCTAGAAACCTAATATACCCTGTGACCATCTGGAAGACCTGGGGTACACAATGTTCATAAATTGATCAATATTGGACAGGACTGATACAAAAGACTCCCTCAAAGTAATGCAGTTTCAAATCCTTTTAAGCCTTAGCTTTTACCACTTGTACTTCAGTTCATCAACACTCTCCTGTACTTGCATTAAAGAACTAAAACAAGCCCATAATATATATATTCAGGAAGCAGCATTGAATTTTTGTTATAAGTATACAAAGAATTAACATTCAGACACCTAGTATGGAAACGCTTTGAAAATTTAATTGATTTTAATCTGTGAGAATGGGGATTTTCAATAGTGAAAGGCTATATAAACTGGATGTAATTGATATACAATCTCACATACCTACCATTATTAAGTTAATTTTAAAACATTTAATGATTCACCATTTACGCCTTTTGCCTGGAAGTAAAAAGTTTGCCTAATTTCCAAAGCTACGCAATCACTTGCCTCAGATATGCATAATCATTCCCAAAGGATTGAAGTTTTGCGTCACATTGATGTAAAAGGAATGTCTTACGTCTCTGGTTTCAAATATGTGTAATCTTCATTCAGACTGTAGACATATTAAAGAATTAAGTTTTTCAGAGTAAAAGAATCATAAAATTCACATATGAGAATAATAACGCTAACCTAATCCCCAAAAATAAACTCAATTTTAATATGTTTCAGGCCTCTTAGTCTAATTCTGGGGCTTTATTTCCTTAAAATATATATGCCATATCCGTTGTAATGTACTAAAATAGCATCTCTTGACATATTCAACATAAAAGGGATAAAATTTAACATGAATAACAAAAATGATTACCTAATGTCCTATTCATCATATATCAGGAGACATTACTTAGCAGAGGACCTTCCGGAGGAATGCCATCTTTCAATGGTAACATAATCATCAAAATTAGATGTGAATAGTGTACAACTTTAAAATTTGCAAAAATTACTCCTTTTTTATTAATATTTTAAATCTTGCTGTTATGTTTTGGGATTAAAACCAAAAATGTACTACATATGCAACACTGCACCAAATGTAGGCTCTGATAGCCCCATTTAGTGAAGCAGGATTGAAATGTGGTGAAAAAATGTGAAAAAGAGGTATTAATACCCCCATCTTTGTTTATTTGAAAGAAAATGTGAAATGTTAAGAAAAGGGCGAATTGTGTTCCCAATTGTGAAAGATCAATCAAGTTTGAGTATCAGGAACAGGCACGCACACTAAACCAACAGAAAATAAATCAATTTTAATACATTTTGATTCAATGCATTTATTAGTTTGAACTTGTTTACATTCAAAATTTGCATATACTGTCATATAAAAGAACAAGAGCATCCTCTGATATCTATATAAATAGAAATAGGATTGAAGTATGTTACGGTATATAGAAAAGCGGGGGCACACTCCGGGAGATTTCAAATTTTTGTAACCATATAGCCTGTCACCATCTGGAAGAATTTGGATGCAATTAATAGTAAAGCAATTATGAAAACAGATTAACTGATATTTAATTTCCTTAAAACATCTGATCAATTAAACATTTAAGTCACTCAATTTAACTTTTTGGCTCAAATCCATTAATAATCTACCATATTTGTCATAAAGTGCCAAAATTAGCATCTAATATCCTCATTAAATGAAACAGTATTAAAATGTGTAGAAACAAATATTCAAAACAAACACCGAAACCTCTGGTTTTCATTTTACAGGAAACATTATGTTGTCTATGCCCACCTGGTAGAACTTGTTCCCTATTAAGAAAGAATCATCAAAATCAGATATTAACAAGATACAACTATATATAAACTTTCAATAATCAAATTTGAAACATTAAAGCATTCCTGTTGTAACTTTATGTCTAAAACATTATAAATCTGAACATTTCAAATGCAGTGCAAAAAGTAAACTTTTGTATTCATGTTTTATGCACATGTATAAGCTTTGGTAACATGAACATGTAAAATATTCATAAAATACCCAGTTTTTAAATTTCTAGAAACCTAATATACCCTGTGACCATCTGGAAGACCTGGGGTACACAATGTTCATAAATTGATCAAAATTGGACAGGACTGATACACAAGACTCCCTCAAAGTAATGCAGTTTCAAATCGATTTAAGCCTTAGCTTTTACCACTTGTACTTCAGTTCATATGCACTCTCCTGTACTTGCATTAAAGAACCAAAACAAGCCCATAAAATACATATTCAGGAAGCAGCATTGAATTTTTGTTATAAGTATACAAAGGATTAACATTCAGACACCTATTATGGAAAACCTTTGAAAATTTAATTGATTTTAATCTGTGAGAATGGGGATTTTCATTAGTGAAGGGCTACATAAACTGGATGTAATTGATATAAAATCTCACATACCTAACCATTATTAAGTTAATTATAAATAATTTTATGATTCACCATTTTCGCCTTTTGTCTGGAAGTAAAAATTTTGCCTAATTTCCAAAGCTTTGCAATCACTTGCCTCAGATATGCATAATCATTCTCAAAGGATTGAAGTTGTGCGTCACATTGATGAAAAAGGAATGTTTTACGTCTCAGGTTTCAAATACGTGTAATCTTCATTCAGACTGTAGACATATTAAGGAATTCGATTTTTCAGAGTAAAAGAATCATCAAAATCACATATGAGAATAATAACGCTAACCTAATCCCCAAAAATGAACTAAATTTCAATATATTTCAGGCCTCTTAATCTAATTCTGGGGCATTATTTCCTTAAAATATATCTGCCATATCTGCTGTAATGTACTAAAATAGCATCTCTTCACATATTCAACATAAAAGGGGTAAAATTTAACATGAATATCGAAAATGATTACCTAATGTCCCATTCAACATATATCAGGAAACATTACTTGGCAGAGGACCTTTCCGGAGGAATGCCATCTTTCAATGGTAAAATAATCAACAAAATTAAATGTGAATGGTGTACGACTTTAGTATTTTCAAAAATTACTACTTTTTTATTAATATTTTAAATCTTGCTGTTATCTTTTGGGATTAAAATCAAAAATCTACTACATATGCAACACGGCACCAAATGTAGCCTCTGATAACCCCTTTTAGTGATGCAGGATTGAAATGTGGTGAAAAAATGTGAAAAAGAGGTTTTAATACCCCCGTCTTTGTTTATTTGAAAAATTATGTGAAATGTTAAGAAAAGGGAGAATAGTGTTCTCAATTGTGAAAGAGCAATCAAGTTTGAGTATCAGGAACAGGCATCCATACTAACCCCACAGAAAATAAATCAATTTCAATACATTTTGAACTAATGCATTTATCAGTTTGAACTTGTTTACATTCAAAATTTGCATATACTCTCATATAAAGGAACAAGAGTATCCTCTGATATCTATATAAATAGAAATAGGATTGAAGTATGGTATGGTATATAGAAAAGGGGGGACCTACTCCGGGAGATTTCAAATGTTTGTAAAAATAGACTGTTACCATCTGGAAGAATTTGGCTCCCAATAATAAAGCATTCATGAAAGCAGATTAACTGATATTCAATTCCCCTTAAAATATCTGATCAATTAAACTTTTAAGTCACTCAATTTAACTTTTTGGCTCAAATGCATTAATAATCCACCATATTTGTCATAAAGTGCCAAAATTAGCATCTAATATCCTCATTAAATGAAACAGTATTAAAATGTGTAGAAACAAATATTCAAAACAAACACCCAAACCTCTGGTTTTCATTTTACAGGAAACATTATGTTGTCTATGCCCACCTGGTAGAACTTGTTCCCTATTAAGAAAGAATCATCAAAATTAGATATTAACAAGATACAACTATATATAAACTTTCAATAATCAAATTTGAAACATTTAAAGCATTCCTGTGTATCTTTATGTCTAAAACATTACAAATCTGATTATTTCAAATGAAGTACAAAATGTAAACTTTTGTATTCATATTTTATGCACATGTATAAGGTTTGGAAACATGAACATGTAAACTATTCATAAAATACACAGTTTTTAAATTTCTAGAATTCTAATATACTCTGTTACCATCTGGAGGACCTGGGGTACACAATGTTCATAAATTACAAAACAAGCCCAAAATATATATATTCAGGAAGCAGCATTGAATTTTTGTAATAAGTATACAAAGAATTAACATTCAGACACCTAGTATGGAAATGCTTTGAAAATTTTGTTGATTTTAATCTGTGAGAATTGGGATTTTCAATAGTGAAAGGCTATATAAATTGGATTGAATTGATATACAATCTCACATACCTAACCATTACTAAGTTAATTTTAAAACATATTATTATTCACCATTTACGCCGTTTGCCTGGAAATAAAAACTTTGCCTAATTTCCATAGCTATGCAATCACTTGCCTCAGATATGCATAATCATTCTCAAAGGATTGAAGGTTTGTGTCACATTGATGTAAAAGGAATGTCTTACGTCTCAGGTTTCAAATACCTTTAATCTTCATTCAGACTGTAGACATATTAAGGAATTCAATTTTTCAGAGTAAAAGAATCATCAAAATCACATATGAGAATAATAACGCTAACCTAATCCCCCAAAATGAACTCAATTTTTATATATTTCCGGCCTCTTAGTCTAATTCTGGGGCTTTATTTCCTTAAAATATATCTGTCATATCCATTGTAATGTACTAAAATAGCATCTCTTGACATATTCAACAGAAAAGGGATAAAATTTAACATGAATAACAAAAATGATTACCTAATGTCCCATTCATTATATATCAGGAAACATTACTTAGCAGAGGACCTTCCGGAGGAATGCCACATTTCAATGTTAAAATAATCATTAAAATTAGATGTGAATAGTGTACAAATTTCACATTTCAAAAGTTACTCTTTTTTTATTAATATTTTAAATCTTGCCGTTATCTTTTGGGATTAAAACCAAAAATATTCTACATATGCAACACGGCACCAAATGTAGGCTCTGATAACCCCATTTAATGAAGTAGGATTGAAATGTGGGGAAAAATTGTGAAAAAGTGGTTTTAATACCCCCGTCTTTGTTTATTTGATAAATTATGTGAAATGTTAAGAAAAGGGAGAATTGTGTTCTCAATTGTGAAAGAGCAATCAAGTTTGAGTATCAGGAACAGGCATCCATACTAACCCCACAGAAAATAAATCAATTTCAATACATTTTGAACTAATGCATTTATCAGTTTGAACTTGTTTTACATTCAAAATTTGCATATACTCTCATATAAAGGAACAAGAGTATCCTCTGATATCTATATAAATAGAAATAGGATTGAAGTATGGTATGGTATATAGAAAAGGGGGGACCTACTCCGGGAGATTTCAAATGTTTGTAAACATATAGCCTGTCACCATCTGGAAGAATTTGGCTCTCATAATAAAGCAATCATGAAAACAAATTAACTGATATTCAATTCCCCTTAAAATATCTGATCAATTAAACTTTTAAGTGACTCAATTTAACTTTTGTGATCAAATGCATTAATAATCCACCATATTTGTAATAAAGTGCCAAAATTAGCGTCTAATATCCTCATTAAATGAAACAGTATTAAAATGTGTAGAAACAAATATTCAAAACAAACACCCAAACCTCTGGTTTTCATTTTACAGGAAACATTATGTTGTCTATGCCCACCCCGTAGAACTTGTTCCCAATTAAGAAAGAATCTTCAAGATTAGTTATTAACAAGATACAACTATATATAAACTTTCAATAATCAAATTTGTAACATTTAAAGCATTCCTGTTGTATCTTTATATCTAAAACATTACAAATCTGATTATTTCAAATGAAGTGCAAAATGTAAACCTTTGTATTCATATTTTATGCACATGTATTAGGTTTGGAAACATGAACATGTAAAATATTCATAAACTACCCAGTTTTTAAATTTCTAGAAACCTAATATACCCTGTGACCATCTGGAAGACCTGGGGTACACAATGTTCATAAATTGATCAATATTGGACAGGACTGATACAAAAGACTCCCTCAAAGTAATGAAGTTTCAAATCCTTTTAAGCCTTAGCTTTTACCACTTGTACTTCAGTTCATCAACACTCTCCTGTACTTGCATTAAAGAACCAAAACAAGCCCATAATATATATATTCAGGAAGCAGCATTGAATTTTTGTTATAAGTATACAAAGAATTAACATTCAGACACCTAGTATGGAAACGCTTTGAAAATTTAATTGATTTTAATCTGTGAGAATGGGGATTTTCAATAGTGAAAGGCTATATAAACTGGATGTAATTGATATACAATCTCACATACCTACCATTATTAAGTTAATTTTAAAACATTTAATGATTCACCATTTACGCCTTTTGCCTGGAAGTAAAAAGTTTGCCTAATTTCCAAAGCTACGCAATCACTTGCCTCAGATATGCATAATCATTCCCAAAGGATTGAAGTTTTGCGTCACATTGATGTAAAAGGAATGTCTTACGTCTCTGGTTTCAAATATGTGTAATCTTCATTCAGACTGTAGACATATTAAAGAATTGAATTTTTCAGAGTAAAAGAATCATAAAATTCACATATGAGAATAATAACGCTAACCTAATCCCCAAAAATAAACTCAATTTTAATATGTTTCAGGCCTCTTAGTCTAATTCTGGGGCTTTATTTCCTTAAAATATATATGCCATATCCGTTGTAATGTACTAAAATAGCATCTCTTGACATATTCAACATAAAAGGGATAAAATTTAACATGAATAACAAAAATGATTACCTAATGTCCTATTCATCATATATCAGGAGACATTACTTAGCAGAGGACCTTCCGGAGGAATGCCATCTTTCAATGGTAACATAATCATCAAAATTAGATGTGAATAGTGTACAACTTTAAAATTTGCAAAAATTACTCCTTTTTTATTAATATTTTAAATCTTGCTGTTATGTTTTGGGATTAAAACCAAAAATGTACTACATATGCAACACTGCACCAAATGTAGGCTCTGATAGCCCCATTTAGTGAAGCAGGATTGAAATGTGGTGAAAAAATGTGAAAAAGAGGTATTAATACCCCCATCTTTGTTTATTTGAAAGAAAATGTGAAATGTTGAGAAAAGGGCGAATTGTGTTCCCAATTGTGAAAGATCAATCAAGTTTGAGTATCAGGAACAGGCACGCACACTAAACCAACAGAAAATAAATCAATTTTAATACATTTTGATTCAATGCATTTATTAGTTTGAACTTGTTTACATTCAAAATTTGCATATACTGTCATATAAAAGAACAAGAGCATCCTCTGATATCTATATAAATAGAAATAGGATTGAAGTATGTTACGGTATATAGAAAAGCGGGGGCACACTCCGGGAGATTTCAAATTTTTGTAACCATATAGCCTGTCACCATCTGGAAGAATTTGGATGCAATTAATAGTAAAGCAATTATGAAAACAGATTAACTGATATTTAATTTCCTTAAAACATCTGATCAATTAAACATTTAAGTCACTCAATTTAACTTTTTGGCTCAAATCCATTAATAATCTACCATATTTGTCATAAAGTGCCAAAATTAGCATCTAATATCCTCATTAAATGAAACAGTATTAAAATGTGTAGAAACAAATATTCAAAACAAACACCGAAACCTCTGGTTTTCATTTTACAGGAAACATTATGTTGTCTATGGCAACCTGGTAGAACTTGTTCCCTATTAAGAAAGAATCATCAAAATCAGATATTAACAAGATACAACTATATATAAACTTTCAATAATCAAATTTAAAACATTAAAGCATTCCTGTTTTAACTTTATGTCTAAAACATTATAAATCTGAACATTTCAAATGAAGTGCAAAAAGTAAACTTTTGTATTCATGTTTTATGCACATGTATAAGCTTTGGTAACATGAACATGTAAAATATTCATAAAATACCCAGTTTTTAAATTTCTAGAAACCTAATATACCCTGTGACCATCTGGAAGAGCTGGGGTACACAATGTTCATAAATTGATCAAAATTGGACAGGACTGATACACAAGACTCCCTCAAAGTAATGCAGTTTCAAATCGTTTTAAGCCTTAGCTTTTACCACTTGTACTTCAGTTCATATGCACTCTCCTGTACTTGCATTAAAGAACCAAAACAAGCCCATAAAATACATATTCAGGAAGCAGCATTGAATTTTTGTTATAAGTATACAAAGGATTAACATTCAGACACCTATTATGGAAAACCTTTGAAAATTTAATTGATTTTAATCTGTGAGAATGGGGATTTTCATTAGTGAAGGGCTACATAAACTGGATGTAATTGATATAAAATCTCACATACCTAACCATTATTAAGTTAATTTTAAATAATTTTATGATTCACCATTTTCGCCTTTTGTCTGGAAGTAAAAATTTTGCCTAATTTCCAAAGCTTTGCAATCACTTGCCTCAGATATGCATAATCATTCTCAAAGGATTGAAGTTGTGCGTCACATTGATGAAAAAGGAATGTTTTACGTCTCAGGTTTCAAATACGTGTAATCTTCATTCAGACTGTAGACATATTAAGGAATTCGATTTTTCAGAGTAAAAGAATCATCAAAATCACATATGAGAATAATAACGCTAACCTAATCCCCAAAAATGAACTAAATTTCAATATATTTCAGGCCTCTTAATCTAATTCTGGGGCATTATTTCCTTAAAATATATCTGCCATATCTGCTGTAATGTACTAAAATAGCATCTCTTCACTTATTCAACATAAAAGGGGTAAAATTTAACATGAATATCGAAAATGATTACCTAATGTCCCATTCATCTTATATCAGGAAACATTACTTGGCAGAGGACCTTTCCGGAGGAATGCCATCTTTCAATGGTAAAATAATCAACAAAATTAAATGTGAATGGTGTACGACTTTAGTATTTTCAAAAATTACTACTTTTTTATTAATATTTTAAATCTTGCTGTTATCTTTTGGGATTAAAACCAAAAATCTACTACATATGCAACACGGCACCAAATGTAGCCTCTGATAACCCCTTTTAGTGATGCAGGATTGAAATGTGGTGAAAAAATGTGAAAACGAGGTTTTAATACCCCCGTCTTTGTTTATTTGAAAAATTATGTGAAATGTTAAGAAAAGGGAGAATTGTGTTCTCAATTGTGAAAGAGCAATCAAGTTTGAGTATCAGGAACAGGCATCCATACTAACCCCACAGAAAATAAATCAATTTCAATACATTTTGAACTAATGCATTTATCAGTTTGAACTTGTTTACATTCAAAATTTGCATATACTCTCATATAAAGGAACAAGAGTATTCTCTGATATCTATATAAATAGAAATAGGATTGAAGTATGGTATGGTATATAGAAAAGGGGGGACCTACTCCGGGAGATTTCAAATGTTTGTAAAAATAGACTGTTACCATCTGGAAGAATTTGGCTCCCAATAATAAAGCATTCATGAAAGCAGATTAACTGATATTCAATTCCCCTTAAAATATCTGATCAATTAAACTTTTAAGTCACTCAATTTAACTTTTTGGCTCAAATGCATTAATAATCCACCATATTTGTCATAAAGTGCCAAAATTAGCATCTAATATCCTCATTAAATGAAACAGTATTAAAATGTGTAGAAACAAATATTCAAAACAAACACCCAAACCTCTGGTTTTCATTTTACAGGAAGCATTATGTTGTCTATGCCCACCTGGTAGAACTTGTTCCCTATTAAGAAAGAATCATCAAAATTAGATATTAACAAGATACAACTATATATAAACTTTCAATAATCAAATTTGAAACATTTAAAGCATTCCTGTGTATCTTTATGTCTAAAACATTACAAATCTGATTATTTCAAATGAAGTACAAAATGTAAACTTTTGTATTCATATTTTATGCACATGTATAAGGTTTGGAAACATGAACATGTAAACTATTCATAAAATACACAGTTTTTAAATTTCTAGAATTCTAATATACTCTGTTACCATCTGGAGGACCTGGGGTACACAATGTTCATAAATTACAAAACAAGCCCAAAATATATATATTCAGGAAGCAGCATTGAATTTTTGTAATAAGTATACAAAGAATTAACATTCAGACACCTAGTATGGAAATGCTTTGAAAATTTTGTTGATTTTAATCTGTGAGAATTGGGATTTTCAATAGTGAAAGGCTATATAAATTGGATTGAATTGATATACAATCTCACATACCTAACCATTACTAAGTTAATTTTAAAACATATTATTATTCACCATTTACGCCGTTTGCCTGGAAATAAAAAGTTTGCCTAATTTCCATAGCTATGCAATCACTTGCCTCAGATATGCATAATCATTCTCAAAGGATTGAAGTTTTGTGTCACATTGATGTAAAAGGAATGTCTTACGTCTCAGGTTTCAAATACCTGTAATCTTCATTCAGACTGTAGACATATTAAGGAATTCAATTTTTCAGAGTAAAAGAATCATCAAAATCACATATGAGAATAATAACGCTAACCTAATCCCCCAAAATGAACTCAATTTTTATATATTTCCGGCCTCTTAGTCTAATTCTGGGGCTTTATTTCCTTAAAATATATCTGTCATATCCATTGTAATGTACTAAAATAGCATCTCTTGACATATTCAACAGAAAAGGGATAAAATTTAACATGAATAACAAAAATGATTACCTAATGTCCCATTCATTATATATCAGGAAACATTACTTAGCAGAGGACCTTCCGGAGGAATGCCACATTTCAATGTTAAAATAATCATTAAAATTAGATGTGAATAGTGTACAAATTTCACATTTCAAAAGTTACTCTTTTTTTATTAATATTTTAAATCTTGCTGTTATCTTTTGGGATTAAAACCAAAAATATTCTACATATGCAACACGGCACCAAATGTAGGCTCTGATAAACCTATTTAATGAAGTAGGATTGAAATGTGGTGAAAAATTTTGAAAAAGTGGTTTTAATACCCCCGTCTTTGTTTATTTGATAAATTATGTGAAATGTTAAGAAAAGGGAGAATTGTGTTCTCAATTGTGAAAGAGCAATCAAGTTTGAGTATCAGGAACAGGCATCCATACTAACCCCACAGAAAATAAATCAATTTCAATACATTTTGAACTAATGCATTTATCAGTTTGAACTTGTTTTACATTCAAAATTTGCATATACTCTCATATAAAGGAACAAGAGTATCCTCTGATATCTATATAAATAGAAATAGGATTGAAGTATGGTATGGTATATAGAAAAGGGGGGACCTACTCCGGGAGATTTCAAATGTTTGTAAACATATAGCCTGTCACCATCTGGAAGAATTTGGCTCTCATAATAAAGCAATCATGAAAACAAATTAACTGATATTCAATTCCCCTTAAAATATCTGATCAATTAAACTTTTAAGTGACTCAATTTAACTTTTGTGATCAAATGCATTAATAATCCACCATATTTGTAATAAAGTGCCAAAATTAGCATCTAATATCCTCATTAAATGAAACAGTATTAAAATGTGTAGAAACAAATATTCAAAACAAACACCCAAACCTCTGGTTTTCATTTTACAGGAAACATTATGTTGTCTATGCCCACCCCGTAGAACTTGTTCCCAATTAAGAAAGAATCTTCAAGATTAGTTATTAACAAGATACAACTATATATAAACTTTCAATAATCAAATTTGTAACATTTAAAGCATTCCTGTTGTATCTTTATATCTAAAACATTACAAATCTGATTATTTCAAATGAAGTGCAAAATGTAAACCTTTGTATTCATATTTTATGCACATGTATTAGGTTTGGAAACATGAACATGTAAAATATTCATAAACTACCCAGTTTTTAAATTTCTAGAAACCTAATATACCCTGTGACCATCTGGAAGACCTGGGGTACACAATGTTCATAAATTGATCAATATTGGACAGGACTGATACAAAAGACTCCCTCAAAGTAATGAAGTTTCAAATCCTTTTAAGCCTTAGCTTTTACCACTTGTACTTCAGTTCATCAACACTCTCCTGTACTTGCATTAAAGAACCAAAACAAGCCCATAATATATATATTCAGGAAGCAGCATTGAATTTTTGTTATAAGTATACAAAGAATTAACATTCAGACACCTAGTATGGAAACGCTTTGAAAATTTAATTGATTTTAATCTGTGAGAATGGGGATTTTCAATAGTGAAAGGCTATATAAACTGGATGTAATTGATATACAATCTCACATACCTACCATTATTAAGTTAATTTTAAAACATTTAATGATTCACCATTTACGCCTTTTGCCTGGAAGTAAAAAGTTTGCCTAATTTCCAAAGCTACGCAATCACTTGCCTCAGATATGCATAATCATTCCCAAAGGATTGAAGTTTTGCGTCACATTGATGTAAAAGGAATGTCTTACGTCTCTGGTTTCAAATATGTGTAATCTTCATTCAGACTGTAGACATATTAAAGAATTAAGTTTTTCAGAGTAAAAGAATCATAAAATTCACATATGAGAATAATAACGCTAACCTAAACCCCAAAAATAAACTCAATTTTAATATGTTTCAGGCCTCTTAGTCTAATTCTGGGGCTTTATTTCCTTAAAATATATATGCCATATCCGTTGTAATGTACTAAAATAGCATCTCTTGACATATTCAACATACAAGGGATAAAATTTAACATGAATAACAAAAATCATTACCTAATGTCCTATTCATCATATATCAGGAGACATTACATAGCAGAGGACCTTCCGGAGGAATGCCATCTTTCAATGGTAACATAATCATCAAAATTAGATGTGAATAGTGTACAACTTTAAAATTTGCAAAAATTACTCCTTTTTTATTAATATTTTAAATCTTGCTGTTATGTTTTGGGATTAAAACCAAAAATGTACTACATATGCAACACTGCACCAAATGTAGGCTCTGATAGCCCCATTTAGTGAAGCAGGATTGAAATGTGGTGAAAAAATGTGAAAAAGAGGTATTAATACCCCCATCTTTGTTTATTTGAAAGAAAATGTGAAATGTTGAGAAAAGGGCGAATTGTGTTCCCAATTGTGAAAGATCAATCAAGTTTGAGTATCAGGAACAGGCACGCACACTAAACCAACAGAAAATAAATCAATTTTAATACATTTTGATTCAATGCATTTATTAGTTTGAACTTGTTTACATTCAAAATTTGCATATACTGTCATATAAAAGAACAAGAGCATCCTCTGATATCTATATAAATAGAAATAGGATTGAAGTATGTTACGGTATATAGAAAAGCGGGGGCACACTCCGGGAGATTTCAAATTTTTGTAACCATATAGCCTGTCACCATCTGGAAGAATTTGGATGCAATTAATAGTAAAGCAATTATGAAAACAGATTAACTGATATTTAATTTCCTTAAAACATCTGATCAATTAAACATTTAAGTCACTCAATTTAACTTTTTGGCTCAAATCCATTAATAATCTACCATATTTGTCATAAAGTGCCAAAATTAGCATCTAATATCCTCATTAAATGAAACAGTATTAAAATGTGTAGAAACAAATATTCAAAACAAACACCGAAACCTCTGGTTTTCATTTTACAGGAAACATTATGTTGTCTATGCCAACCTGGTAGAACTTGTTCCCTATTAAGAAAGAATCATCAAAATCAGATATTAACAAGATACAACTATATATAAACTTTCAATAATCAAATTTAAAACATTAAAGCATTCCTGTTTTAACTTTATGTCTAAAACATTATAAATCTGAACATTTCAAATGAAGTGCAAAAAGTAAACTTTTGTATTCATGTTTTATGCACATGTATAAGCTTTGGTAACATGAACATGTAAAATATTCATAAAATACCCAGTTTTTAAATTTCTAGAAACCTAATATACCCTGTGACCATCTGGAAGAGCTGGGGTACACAATGTTCATAAATTGATCAAAATTGGACAGGACTGATACACAAGACTCCCTCAAAGTAATGCAGTTTCAAATCGTTTTAAGCCTTAGCTTTTACCACTTGTACTTCAGTTCATATGCACTCTCCTGTACTTGCATTAAAGAACCAAAACAAGCCCATAATATATATATATTCAGGAAGCAGCATTGAATTTTTGTTATAAGTATACAAAGGATTAACATTCAGACACCTATTATGGAAAACCTTTGAAAATTTAATTGATTTTAATCTGTGAGAATGGGGATTTTCATTAGTGAAGGGCTACATAAACTGGATGTAATTGATATACAATCTCACATACCTAACCATTATTAAGTTAATTTTAAATAATTTTATGATTCACCATTTTCGCCTTTTGTCTGGAAGTAAACATTTTGCCTAATTTCCAAAGCTTTGCAATCACTTGCCTCAGATATGCATAATCATTCTCATAGGATTGAAGTTGTGCGTCACATTGATGAAAAAGGAATGTTTTACGTCTCAGGTTTCAAATACGTGTAATCTTCATTCAACTGTAGACATATTAAGGAATTCGATTTTTCAGAGTAAAAGAATCATCAAAATCACATATGAGAATAATAACGCTAACCTAATCCCCAAAAATGAACTAAATTTTAATATATTTCAGGCCTCTTAATCTAAGTCTGGGGCATTATTTCCTTAAAATATATCTGCCGTATCTGCTGTAATGTACTAAAATAGCATCTCTTGACATATTCAACATAAAAGGGGTAAAATTTAACATGAATATCGAAAATGATTACCTAATGTCCCATTCATCATATATCAGGAAACATTACTTGGCAGAGCACCTTTCCGGAGGAATGCCATCTTTCAATGGTAAAATAATCAACAAAATTACATGTGAATGGTGTACCAATTTAGTATTTTCAAAAATTACTACTTTTTTATTAATATTTTAAATCTTGCTGATATCTTTTGGGATTAAAACCTAAAATCTACTACATATGCAACACGGCACCAAATGTAGCCTCTGATAACCCCATTTAGTGATGCAGGATTGAAATGTGGTGAAAAAATGTGAAAAAGAGGTTTTAATACCCCCGTCTTTGTTTATTTGAAAAATTATGTGAAATGTTAAGAAAAGGGAGAATTGTGTTCTCAATTGTGAAAGAGCAATCAAGTTTGAGTATCACGAACAGGCAACCATACTAACCCCACAGAAAATAAATCAATTTTAATACATTTTGAACTAATGCATTTATCAGTTTGAACTTGTTTACATTCAAAATTTGCATATACTTTCATATAAAGGAACAAGAGTATCCTCTGATATCTATATAAATAGAAATAGGATTGAAGTATGGTATGGTATATAGAAAAGGGGGGACCTTTTCCGGGAGATTTCAAATGTTTGTAAAAATAGACTGTTACCATCTGGAAGAATTTGGCTCCCAATAATAAAGCATTCATGAAAGCAGGTTAACTGATATTCAATTCCCCTTAAAATATCTGATCAATTAAACTTTTAAGTCACTCAATTTAACTTTTTGGCTCAAATGCATTAATAATCCACCATATTTGTCATAAAGTGCCAAAATTAGCATCTAATATCCTCATTAAATGAAACAGTATTAAAATGTGTAGAAACAAATATTCAAAACAAACACCCAAACCTCTGGTTTTCATTTTACAGGAAACATTATGTTGTCTATGCCCACCTGGTAGAACTTGCCCCCAATTAAGAAAGAATCATCAAGATCAGATATTAACAAGATACAACTATATATAAACTTTCAATAATCAAATTTGAAACATTTAAAGCATTCCTGTGTATCTTTATGTCTAAAACATTACAAATCTGATTATTTCAAATGAAGTACAAAATGTAAACTTTTGTATTCATATTTTATGCACATGTATAAGGTTTGGAAACATGAACATGTAAACTATTCATAAAATACACAGTTTTTAAATTTCTAGAATTCTAATATACTCTGTTACCATCTGGAGGACCTGGGGTACACAATGTTCATAAATTACAAAACAAGCCCAAAATATATATATTCAGGAAGCAGCATTGAATTTTTGTAATAAGTATACAAAGAATTAACATTCAGACACCTAGTATGGAAATGCTTTGAAAATTTCGTTGATTTTAATCTGTGAGAATTGGGATTTTCAATAGTGAAAGGCTATATAAATTGGATTGAATTGATATACAATCTCACATACCTAACCATTACTAAGTTAATTTTAAAACATATTATTATTCACCATTTACGCCGTTTGCCTGGAAATAAAAAGTTTGCCTAATTTCCATAGCTATGCAATCACTTGCCTCAGATATGCATAATCATTCTCAAAGGATTGAAGTTTTGTGTCACATTGATGTAAAAGGAATGTCTTACGTCTCAGGTTTCAAATACATGTAATCTTCATTCAGACTGTAGACATATTAAGGAATTCAATTTTTCAGAGTAAAAGAATCATCAAAATCACATATGAGAATAATAACGCTAACCTAATCCCCCAAAATGAACTCAATTTTTATATATTTCCGGCCTCTTAGTCTAATTCTGGGGCTTTATTTCCTTAAAATATATCTGTCATATCCATTGTAATGTACTAAAATAAAATCTCTTGACATATTCAACATAAAAGGGATAAAATTTAACATGAATAACAAAAATGATTACCTAATGTCCCATTCATTATATATCAGGAAACATTACTTAGCAGAGGACCTTCCGGAGGAATGCCACATTTCAATGTTAAAATAATCATTAAAATTAGATGTGAATAGTGTACAAATTTCACATTTCAAAAGTTACTCTTTTTTTATTAATATTTTAAATCTTGCTGTTATCTTTTGGGATCAAAACCAAAAATATTCTACATATGCAACACGGCACCAAATGTAGGCTCTGATAACCGCATTTAATGAAGTAGGATTAAAATGTGGTGAAAAATTGTGAAAAAGTGGTTTTAATACCCCCGTCTTTGTTTATTTGATAAATTATGTGAAATGTTAAGAAAAGGGAGAATTGTGTTCTCAATTGTGAAAGAGCAATCAAGTTTGAGTATCAGGAACAGGCATCCATACTAACCCCACAGAAAATAAATCAATTTCAATACATTTTGAAGTAATGCATTTATCAGTTTGAACTTGTTTACATTCAAAATTTGCATATACTCTCATATAAAGGAACAAGAGTATCCTCTGATATCTATATAAATAGAAATAGGATTGAAGTATGGTATGGTATATAGAAAAGGGGGGACCTACTCCGGGAGATTTCAAATGTTTGTAAACATATAGCCTGTCACCATCTGGAAGAATTTGGCTCTCATAATAAAGCAATCATGAAAACAAATTAACTGATATTCAATTCCCCTTAAAATTTCTGATCAATTAAACTCTTAAGTGACTCAATTTAACTTTTGTGATCAAATGCATTAATAATCCACCATATTTGTAATAAAGTGCCAAAATTAGCATCTAATATCCTCATTAAATGAAACAGTATTAAAATGTGTAGAAACAAATATTCAAAAAAAAACACCCAAACCTCTGGTTTTCATTTTACAGGAAACATTATGTTGTCTATGCCCACCCCGTAGAACTTGTTCCCAATTAAGAAAGAATTTCAAGATTAGATATTAACAAGATACAACTATATATAAACTTTCAATAATCAAATTTGTAACATTTAAAGCATTCCTGTTGTATCTTTATGTCTAAAACATTACAAATCTGATTATTTCAAATGAAGTGCAAAATGTAAACCTTTGTATTCATATTTTATGCACATGTATTAGGTTTGGAAACATGAACATGTAAAATATTCATAAACTACCCAGTTTTTAAATTTCTAGAAACCTAATATACCCTGTGACCATCTGGAAGACCTGGGGTACACAATGTTCATAAATTGATCAAAATTGGACAGGACTGATACACAAGACTCCCTCAAAGTAATGCAGTTTCAAATCGATTTAAGCCTTAGCTTTTACCACTTGTACTTCAGTTCATATGCACTCTCCTGTACTTGCATTAAAGAACCAAAACAAGCCCATAAAATACATATTCAGGAAGCAGCATTGAATTTTTGTTATAAGTATACAAAGGATTAACATTCAGACACCTATTATGGAAAACCTTTGAAAATTTAATTGATTTTAATCTGTGAGAATGGGGATTTTCATTAGTGAAGGGCTACATAAACTGGATGTAATTGATATAAAATCTCACATACCTAACCATTATTAAGTTAATTTTAAATAATTTTATGATTCACCATTTTCGCCTTTTGTCTGGAAGTAAACATTTTGCCTAATTTCCAAAGCTTTGCAATCACTTGCCTCAGATATGCATAATCATTCTCATAGGATTGAAGTTGTGCGTCACATTGATGAAAAAGGAATGTTTTATGTCTCAGGTTTCAAATACGTGTAATCTTCATTCAGACTGTAGACATATTAAGGAATTCGATTTTTCAGAGTAAAAGAATCATCAAAATCACATATGAGAATAATAACGCTAACGTAATCCCCAAAAATGAACCTAATTTTAATATATTTCAGGCCTCTTAATCTAAGTCTGGGGCATTATTTCCTTAAAATATATCTGCCATATCTGCTGTAATGTACTAAAATAGCATCTCTTCACATATTCAACATAAAAGGGGTAAAATTTAACATGAATATCGAAAATGATTACCTAATGTCCCATTCATCATATATCAGGAAACATTACTTGGCAGAGGACCTTTCCGGAGGAATGCCATCTTTCAATGGTAAAATAATCAACAAAATTAAATGTGAATGGTGTACGACTTTAGTATTTTCAAAAATTACTACTTTTTTATTAATATTTTAAATCTTGCTGTTATCTTTTGGGATTAAAACCAAAAATCTACTACATATGCAACACGGCACCAAATGTAGCCTCTGATAACCCCATTTAGTGATGCAGGATTGAAATGTGGTGAAAAAATGTGAAAAAGAGGTTTTAATACCCCCGTGTTTTTTTATTTGAAAAATTATGTGAAATGTTAAGAAAAGGGAGAATTGTGTTCACAATTGTGAAATAGCAATCAAGTTTGAGTATCACGAACAGGCATCCATACTAACCCCACAGAAAATAAATCAATTTTAATACATTTTGAACTAATGCATTTATCTGTTTGAACTTGTTTACATTCAAAATTTGCATATACTTTCATATAAAGGAACGAGAGTATCCTCTGATATCTATATAAATGGAAATAGGATTGAAGTATGGTATGGTATATAGAAAAGGGGGGACCTTCTCCGGGAGATTTCAAATGTTTGTAAAAATAGACTGTTACCATCTGGAAGAATTTGGCTCCCAATAATAAAGCATTCATGAAAGCAGATTAACTGATATTCAATTCCCCTTAAAATATTTGATGAATTAAACTTTTAAGTCACTCAATTTAACTTTTTGGCTCAAATGCATTAATAATCCACCATATTTGTCATAAGGTGCCAAAATTAGCTTCTAATATCCTCATTAAATGAAACAGTATTAAAATGTGTAGAAACAAATATTCAAAACAAACACCCAAACCTCTGGTTTTCATTTTACAGGAAACATTATGTTGTCTATGCCCACCTGGTAGAACTTGCCCCCAATTAAGAAAGAATCATCAAGATCAGATATTAACAACATACAACTATATATAAACTTTCAATAATCAAATTTGAAACATTTAAAGCATTCCTGTGTATCTTTATGTCTAAAACATTACAAATCTGATTATTTCAAATGAAGTACAAAATGTAAACTTTTGTATTCATATTTTATGCACATGTATAAGGTTTGGAAACATGAACAACAAAACAAGCCCAAAATATATATATTCAGGAAGCAGCATTGAATTTTTGTAATAAGTATACAAAGATTTAACATTCAGACACCTAGTATGGAAATGCTTTGAAAATTTCGTTGATTTTAATCTGTGAGAATTGGGATTTTCAATAGTGAAAGGCTATATAAATTGGATTGAATTGATATACAATCTCACATACCTAACCATTACTAAGTTAATTTTAAAACATATTATTATTCACCATTTACGCCGTTTGCCTGGAAATAAAAAGTTTGCCTAATTTCCATAGCTATGCAATCACTTGCCTCAGATATGCATAATCATTCTCAAAGGATTGAAGTTTTGTGTCACATTGATGTAAAAGGAATGTCTTACGTCTCAGGTTTCAAATACATGTAATCTTCATTCAGACTGTAGACATATTAAGGAATTCAATTTTTCAGAGTAAAAGAATCATCAAAATCACATATGAGAATAATAACGCTAACCTAATCCCCCAAAATGAACTCAATTTTTATATATTTCCGGCCTCTTAGTCTAATTCTGGGGCTTTATTTCCTTAAAATATATCTGTCATATCCATTGTAATGTACTAAAATAGCATCTCTTGACATATTCAACATAAAAGGGATAAAATTTAACATGAATAACAAAAATGATTACCTAATATCCCATTCATTATATATCAGGAAACATTACTTAGCAGAGGACCTTCCGGAGGAATGCCACATTTCAATGTTAAAATAATCATTAAAATTAGATGTGAATAGTGTACAAATTTCACATTTCAAAGGTTACTCTTTTTTTATTAATATTTTAAATCTTGCTGTTATCTTTTGGGATTAAAACCAAAAATATTCTACATATGCAACACGGCACCAAATGTAGGCTCTGATAACCCCATTTAATGAAGTAGGATTGAAATGTGGTGAAAAATTGTGAAAAAGTGGTTTTAATACCCCCGTCTTTGTTTATTTGATAAATTATGTGAAATGTTAAGAAAAGGGAGAATTGTGTTCTCAATTGTGAAAGAGCAATCAAGTTTGAGTATCAGGAACAGGCATCCATACTAACCCCACAGAAAATAAATCAATTTCAATACATTTTGAACTAATGCATTTATCAGTTTGAACTTGTTTACATTCAAAATTTGCATATACTCTCATATAAAGGAACAAGAGTATCCTCTGATATCTATATAAATAGAAATAGGATTGAAGTATGGTATGGTATATAGAAAAGGGGGGACCTACTCCGGGAGATTTCAAATGTTTGTAAACATATAGCCTGTCACCATCTGGAATAATTTGGCTCTCATAATAAAGCAATCATGAAAACAAATTAACTGATATTCAATTCCCCTTAAAATATCTGATCAATTAAACTTTTAAGTGACTCAATTTAACTTTTGTGATCAAATGCATTAATAATCCACCATATTTGTAATAAAGTGCCAAAATTAGCATCTAATATCCTCATTAAATGAAACAGTATTAAAATGTGTAGAAACAAATATTCAAAACAAACACCCAAACCTCTGGTTTTCATTTTACAGGAAACATTATGTTGTCTATGCCCACCCCGTAGAACTTGTTCCCAATTAAGAAAGAATCTTCAAGATTAGATATTAACAAGGTACAACTATATATAAACTTTCAATAATCAAATTTGTAACATTTAAAGCATTCCTGTTGTATCTTTATATCTAAAACATTACAAATCTGATTATTTCAAATGAAGTGCAAAATGTAAACCTTTGTATTCATATTTTATGCACATGTATTAGGTTTGGAAACATGAACATGTAAAATATTCATAAACTACCCAGTTTTTAAATTTCTAGAAACCTAATACACCCTGTGACCATCTGGAAGACCTGGGGTACACAATGTTCATAAATTGATCAATATTGGACAGGACTGATACAAAAGACTCCCTCAAAGTAATGCAGTTTCAAATCCTTTTAAGCCTTAGCTTTTACCACTTGTACTTCAGTTCATCAACACTCTCCTGTACTTGCATTAAAGAACCAAAACAAGCCCAAAATATATATATTCAGGAAGCAGCATTGAATTTTTGTAATAAGTATACAAAGAATTAACATTCAGACACCTAGTATGGAAACGCTTTAAAAATTTAATTGATTTTAATCTGTGAGAATGGGGATTTTCAATAGTGAAAGGCTATATAAATTGGATGTAATTGATATACAATCTCACATACGTACCATTATTAAGTTAATTTTAAAACATTTAATGATTCACCATTTACGCCTTTTGCCTGGAAGTAAAAAGTTTGCCTAATTTCCAAAGCTACGCAATCACTTGCCTCAGATATGCATAATCATTCCCAAAGGATTGAAGTTTTGCGTCACATTGATGTAAAAGGAATGTCTTACGTCTCTGGTTTCAAATATGTGTAATCTTCATTTAGACTGTAGACATATTAAAGAATTAAATTTTTCAGAGTAAAAGAATCATAAAAATCTCATATGAGAATAATAACGCTAACCTAATCCCCAAAAATAAACTCAATTTTAATATGTTTCAGGCCTCTTAGTCTAATTATGGGGCTTTATTTCCTTAAAATATATCTGCCATATCCGATGTAATGTACTAAAATAGCATTTCTTGACATATTCAACATAAAAGTTGTAAAATTTAACATGAATAACAAAAATGATTACCTAATGTCCTATTCATCATATATCAGGAGACATTACTTAGCAGAGGACCTTCTGGAGGAATGCCATCTTTCAATGGTAACATAATCATCAAAATTAGATGTGAATAGTGTACAACTTTAAAATTTGCAAAAATTACTCCTTTTTTATTAATATTTTAAATCTTGCTGTTATGTTTTGGGATTAAAACCAAAAATGTACTACATATGCAACACTGCACCAAATGTAGGCTCTGATAGCCCCATTTAGTGAAGCAGGATTGAAATGTGGTGAAAAAATGTGAAAAAGAAGTATTAATACCCCCATCTTTGTTTATTTGAAAGAAAATGTGAAATGTTAAGAAAAGGGCGAATTGTGTTCCCAATTGTGAAAGACCAATCAAGTTTGAGTATCAGGAACAGGCACGCAGACTAAACCCACAGAAAATAAATCAATTTTAATACATTTTGATTCAATGCATTTATTAGTTTGAACTTGTTTACATTCAAAATTTGCATATACTCTCATATAAAAGAACAAGAGCATCCTCTGATATCTATATAAATAGAAATAGGATTGAAGTATGTTACGGTATATAGAAAAGCGGGGGCACACTCTGGGAGATTTCAAATTTTTGTAACCATATAGCCTGTCACCATCTGGAAGAATTTGGATGCAATTAATAGTAAAGCAATTATGAAAACAGATTAACTGATATTTAATTTCCTTAAAACATCTGATCAATTAAACATTTAAGTCACTCAATTTAACTTTTTGGCTCAAATCCATTAATAATCTATCATATTTGTCATAAAGTGCCAAAATTAGCATCTAATATCCTGATTAAATGAAACAGTATTAAAATGTGTAGAAACAAATATTCAAAACAAACACCGAAACCTCTGGTTTTCATTTTACAGGAAACATTATGTTGTCTATGCCCACCTGGTAGAACTTGTTCCCTATTAAGAAAGAATCATCAAAATCAGATATTAACAAGATACAACTATATATAAACTTTCAATAATCAAATTTGAAACATTAAAGCATTCCTGTTGTAACTTTATGTCTAAAACATTATAAATCTGAACATTTCAAATGAAGTGCAAAAAGTAAACTTTTGTATTCATGTTTTATGCACATGTATAAGCTTTGGTAACATGAACATGTAAAATATTCATAAAATACCCAGTTTTTAAATTTCTAGAAACCTAATATACCCTGTGACCATCTGGAAGAGCTGGGGTACACAATGTTCATAAATTGATCAAAATTGGACAGGACTGATACACAAGACTCCCTCAAAGTAATGCAGTTTCAAATCGATTTAAGCCTTAGCTTTTACCACTTGTACTTCAGTTCATATGCACTCTCCTGTACTTGCATTAAAGAACCAAAACAAGCCCATAAAATACATATTCAGGAAGCAGCATTGAATTTTTGTTATAAGTATACAAAGGATTAACATTCAGACACCTATTATGGAAAACCTTTGAAAATTTAATTGATTTTAATCTGTGAGAATGGGGATTTTCATTAGTGAAGGGCTACATAAACTGGATGTAATTGATATAAAATCTCACATACCTAACCATTATTAAGTTAATTTTAAATAATTTTATGATTCACCTTTTTCGCCTTTTGTCTGGAAGTAAAAATTTTGCCTAATTTCCAAAGCTTTGCAATCACTTGCCTCAGATATGCATAATCATTCTCATAGTATTGAAGTTGTGCGTCACATTGATGAGAAAGGAATGTTTTACGTCTCAGGTTTCAAATACGTGTAATCTTCATTCAGACTGTAGACATATTAAGGAATTCGATTTTTCAGAGTAAAAGAATCATCAAAATCACATATGAGAATAATAACGCTAACCTAATCCCCAAAAATGAACTAAATTTTAATATATTTCAGGCCTCTTAATCTAAGTCTGGGGCATTATTTCCTTAAAATATATCTGCCATATCTGCTGTAATGTACTAAAATAGCATCTCTTGACATATTCAACATAAAAGGGGTAAAATTTAACATGAATATCGAAAATGATTACCTAATGTCCCATTCATCATATATCAGGAAACATTACTTGGCAGAGGACCTTTCCGGAGGAATGCCATCTTTCAATGGTAAAATAATCAACAAAATTAAATGTGAATGGTGTACAAATTTAGTATTTTCAAAAATTACTACTTTTTTATTAATATTTTAAATCTTGCTGTTATCTTTTGGGATTAAAACCAAAAAACTACTACATATGCAACACGGCACCAAATGTAGCCTCTGATAACCCCATTTAGTGATGCAGGATTGAAATGTGGTGAAAAAATGTGAAAAAGAGGTTTTAATAACCCCGTCTTTGTTTATTTGAAAAATTATGTGACATGTTAAGAAAAGGGAGAATTGTGTTCACAATTGTGAAATAGCAATCAAGTTTGAGTATCACGAACAGGCATCCATACTAACCCCACAGAAAATAAATCAATTTTAATACATTTTGAACTAATGCATTTATCAGTTTGAACTTGTTTACATTCAAAATTTGCATATACTTTCATATAAAGGAACAAGAGTATCCTCTGATATCTATATAAATAGAAATAGGATTGAAGTATGGTATGGTATATAGAAAAGGGGGGACCTTCTCCGGGAGATTTCAAATGTTTGTAAAAATAGACTGTTACCATCTGGAAGAATTTGGCTCCCAATAATAAAGCATTCATGAAAGCAGATTAACTGATATTCAATTCCCCTTAAAATATCTGATCAATTAAACTTTTAAGTCACTCAATTTAACTTTTTGGCTCAAATGCATTAATAATCCACCATATTTGTCATAAAGTGCCAAAATTAGCATCTAATATCCTCATTAAATGAAACAGTATTAAAATGTGTAGAAACAAATATTCAAAACAAACACCCAAACCTCTGGTTTTCATTTTACAGGAAACATTATGTTGTCTATGCCCACCTGGTAGAACTTGTCCCCAATTAAGAAAGAATCATCAAGATCAGATATTAACAACATACAACTATATATAAACTTTCAATAATCAAATTTGAAACATTTAAAGCATTCCTGTATATCTTTATGTCTAAAACATTACAAATCTGATGATTTCAAATGAAGTACAAAATGTAAACTTTTGTATTCATATTTTATGCACATGTATAAGGTTTGGAAACATGAACATGTAAACTATTCATAAAATACACAGTTTTTAAATTTCTAGAATCCTAATATACTCTGTTACCATCTGGAAGACCTGGGGTACACAATGTTCATAAATTACAAAACAAGCCCAAAATATATATATTCAGGAAGCAGCATTGAATTTTTGTAATAAGTATACAAAGAATTAACATTCAGACACCTAGTATGGAAATCCTTTGAAAATTTAAGTGATTTTAATCTGTGAGAATGGGGATTTTCATTAGTGAAGGGCTACATAAACTGGATGTAATTGATATAAAATCTCACATACCTAACCATTATTAAGTTAATTTTAAATAAATTTATGATTCACCATTTTCGCCTTTTGTCTGGAAGTAAAAATTTTGCCTAATTTCCAAAGCTTTGCAATCACTTGCCTCAGATATGCATAATCATTCTCATAGGATTGAAGTTGTGCGTCACATTGATGAAAAAGGAATGTTTTACGTCTCAGGTTTCAAATACGTGTAATCTTCATTCAGACTGTAGACATATTAAGGAATTCGATTTTTCAGAGTAAAAGAATCATCAAAATCACATATGAGAATAATAACGCTAACCTAATCCCCAAAAATGAACTAAATTTCAATATATTTCAGGCCTCTTAATCTAATTCTGGGGCATTATTTCCTTAAAATATATCTGCCATATCTGGTGTAATGTACTAAAATAGCATCTCTTGACATATTCAACATAAAAGGGGTAAAATTTAACATGAATATCGAAAATGATTACCTAATGTCCCATTCATCATATATCAGGAAACATTACTTGGCAGAGGACCTTTCCGGATGAATGCCATCTTTCAATGGTAAAATAATCAACAAAATTAAATGTGAATGGTGTACGACTTTAGTATTTTCAAAAATTACTACTTTTTTATTAATATTTTAAATCTTGCTGTTATCTTTTGGGATTAAAACCAAAAATCTACTACATATGCAACACGGCACCAAATGTAGCCTCTGATAACCCCATTTAGTGATGCAGGATTGAAATGTGGTGAAAAAATGTGAAAAAGAGGTTTTAATACCCCCGTCTTTGTTTATTTGAAAAATTATGTGAAATGTTAAGAAAAGGGAGAATTGTGTTCACAATTGTGAAATAGCAATCAAGTTTGAGTATCACGAACAGGCATCCATACTAACCCCACAGAAAATAAATCAATTTTAATACATTTTGAACTAATGCATTTATCAGTTTGAACTTGTTTACATTCAAAATTTGCATATACTTTCATATAAAGGAACAAGAGTATCCTCTGATATCTATATAAATAGAAATAGAATTGAAGTATGGTATGGTATATAGAAAAGGGGGGACCTTCTCCGGGAGATTTCAAATGTTTGTAAAAATAGACTGTTACCATCTGGAAGAATTTGGCTCCCAATAATAAAGCATTCATGAAAGCAGATTAACTGATATTCAATTCCCCTTAAAATATTTGATGAATTAAACTTTTAAGTCACTCAATTTAACTTTTTGGCTCAAATGCATTAATAATCCACCATATTTGTCATAAGGTGCCAAAATTAGCTTCTAATATCCTCATTAAATGAAACGGTATTAAAATGTGTAGAAACAAATATTCAAAACAAACACCCAAACCTCTGGTTTTCATTTTACAGGAAACATTATGTTGTCTATGCCCACTTGGTAGAACTTGTTCCCAATTAAGAAAGAATCATCAAAATCAGATATTAAAAAGATACAACTATATATAAACTTTCAACAATCAAATTTGAAACATTTAAAGCGTTACTGTTGTATCTTTATGTCTAAAACATTACAAATCTGATTATTTCAAATGAAGTGCAAAATGTAAACTTTTTATTCATATTTTATGCACATGTATAAGGTTTGGAAACTTGAACATGTAAAATATTCATAAACTACCCAGTTTTTAAATTTCTAGAAACCTAATATACCCTGTGACCATCTGGAAGACCTGGGGTACGCAATGTTCATAAATTGATCAAAATTGGACAGGACTGATACACAAGACTCCCTCAAAGTAATGCAGTTTCAAATCCTTTTAAGCCTTAGCTTTTACCACTTGTACTTCAGTTCATCAACACTCTCCTGTACTTGCATTAAAGAACCAAAACACGCCCATAATATATATATATATTCAGGAAGCAGCATTGAATTTTTGTTATAAGTATACAAAGAATTAACATTCAGACACCTAGTATGGAAAACCTTTGAAAATTTGATTGATTTTAATCTGTGAGAATGGGGATTTTCAATAGTGAAAGGCTATATAAACTGGATGTAATTGATATACAATCTTACATACCTAACCATTATTAAGTTAATTTTAAAACATTTTATGATTCACCATTTACGCCTTTTGCCTGGAAGTAAAAAGTTTGCCTAATTTCCAAAGCTATGCAATCACTTGCCTCAGATATGCATAATCATTCTCATAGGATTGAAGTTGTGCGTCACATTGATGAAAAAGGAATGTTTTACGTCTCAGGTTTCAAATACGTGTAATCTTCATTCAGACTGTAGACATATTAAGGAATTCGATTTTTCAGAGTAAAAGAATCATCAAAATCACATATGAGAATAATAACGCTAACCTAATCCCCAAAAATGAACTAAATTTTAATATATTTCAGGCCTCTTAATCTAAGTCTGGGGCATTATTTCCTTAAAATATATCTGCCATATCTGCTGTAATGTACTAAAATAGCATCTCTTGACATATTCAACATAAAAGGGGTAAAATTTAACATGAATATCGAAAATGATTACCTAATGTCCCATTCATCATATATCAGGAAACATTACATAGCAGAGGACCTTCCGGAGGAATGCCATCTTTCAATGGTAACATAATCATCAAAATTAGATGTGAATAGTGTACAACTTTAAAATTTGCAAAAATTACTCCATTTTTATTAATATTTTAAATCTTGCTGTTATTTTTGGGATTAAAACCAAAAATGTACTACATATGCAACACTGCACCAAATGTAGGCTCTGATAGCCCCATTTAGTGAAGCAGGATTGAAATGTGGTGAAAAAATGTGAAAAAGAGTTATTAATACCCCCATCTTTGCTTATTTGAAAGAAAATGTGAAATGTTAAGAAAAGGGCGAATTGTATTCCCAATTGTGAAAGATCAATCAAGTTTGAGTATCAGGAACAGGCACGCACACTAAACCCACAGAAAATAAATCAATTTTAATACATTTTGATTCAATGCATTTATTACTTTGAACTTGTTTACATTCAAAATTTGCATATACTCTCATATAAAAGAACAAGAGCATCCTCTGATATCTATATAAATAGAAATAGGATTGAAGTATGTTATGGTATATAGAAAAGCGGGGACACACTCCGGGAGATTTCAAATTTTTGTAACCATATAGCCTGTCACAATCTGGAAAAATTTGGATGCAATTAATAGTAAAGCAATTATGAAAACAGATTAACTGATATTTAATTTCCTTAAAACATCTGATCAATTAAACATTTAAGTCACTCAATTTAACTTTTTGGCTCAAATCCATTAATAATCCACCATATTTGTCATAAAGTTCCAAAATTAGCATCTAATATCCTCATTAAATGAAACAGTATTAAAATGTGTAGAAACAAATATTCAAAACAAACACCGAAACCTCTGGTTTTCATTTTACAGGAAACATTATGTTGTCTATGCCCACCTGGTAGAACTTGTTCCCTATTAAGAAAGAATCATCAAAATCAGATATTAACAAGATACAACTATATATAAACTTTCAATAATCAAATTTGAAACATTAAAGCATTCCTGTTGTAACTTTATGTCTAAAACATTATAAATCTGAACATTTCAAATGAAGTGCAAAAAGTAAACTTTTGTATTCATGTTTTATGCACATGTATAAGCTTTGGTAACATGAACATGTAAAATATTCATAAAATACCCAGTTTTTAAATTTCTAGAAACCTAATATACCCTGTGACCATCTGGAAGAGCTGGGGTACACAATGTTCATAAATTGATCAAAATTGGACAGGACTGATACACAAGACTCCCTCAAAGTAATGCAGTTTCAAATCGATTTAAGCCTTAGCTTTTACCACTTGTACTTCAGTTCATATGCACTCTCCTGTACTTGCATTAAAGAACCAAAACAAGCCCATAAAATACATATTCAGGAAGCAGCATTGAATTTTTGTTATAAGTATACAAAGGATTAACATTCAGACACCTATTATGGAAAACCTTTGAAAATTTAATTGATTTTAATCTGTGAGAATGGGGATTTTCATTAGTGAAGGGCTACATAAACTGGATGTAATTGATATAAAATCTCACATACCTAACCATTATTAAGTTAATTTTAAATAATTTTATGATTCACCATTTTCGCCTTTTGTCTGGAAGTAAAAATTTTGCCTAGTTTCCAAAGCTTTGCAATCACTTGCCTCAGATATGCATAATCATTCTCATAGGATTGAAGTTGTGCGTCACATTGATGAAAAAGGAATGTTTTACGTCTCAGGTTTCAAATACGTGTAATCTTCATTCAGACTGTAGACATATTAAGGAATTCGATTTTTCAGAGTAAAAGAATCATCAAAATCACATATGAGAATAATAACGCTAACCTAATCCCCAAAAATGAACTAAATTTTAATATATTTCAGGCCTCTTAATCTAAGTCTGGGGCATTATTTCCTTAAAATATATCTGCCATATCTGCTGTAATGTACTAAAATAGCATCTCTTGACATATTCAACATAAAAGGGGTAAAATTTAACATGAATATCGAAAATGATTACCTAATGTCCCATTCATCATATATCAGGAAACATTACTTGGCAGAGGACCTTTCCGGAGGAATGCCATCTTTCAATGGTAAAATAATCAACAAAATTAAATGTGAATGGTGTACGACTTTAGTATTTTCAAAAATTACTACTTTTTTATTAATATTTTAAATCTTGCTGTTATCTTTTGGGATTAAAACCAAAAATCTACTACATATGCAACACGGCACCAAATGTAGCCTCTGATAACCCCATTTAGTGATGCAGGATTGAAATGTGGTGAAAAAATGTGAAAAAGAGGTTTTAATACCCCCGTCTTTGTTTATTTGAAAAATTATGTGAAATGTTAAGAAAAGGGAGAATTGTGTTCACAATTGTGAAATAGCAATCAAGTTTGAGTATCACGAACAGGCATCCATACTAACCCCACAGAAAATAAATCAATTTTAATACATTTTGAACTAATGCATTTATCAGTTTGAACTTGTTTACATTCAAAATTTGCATATACTTTCATATAAAGGAACAAGAGTATCCTCTGATATCTATATAAATAGAAATAGAATTGAAGTATGGTATGGTATATAGAAAAGGGGGGACCTTCTCCGGGAGATTTCAAATGTTTGTAAAAATAGACTGTTACCATCTGGAAGAATTTGGCTCCCAATAATAAAGCATTCATGAAAGCAGATTAACTGATATTCAATTCCCCTTAAAATATTTGATGAATTAAACTTTTAAGTCACTCAATTTAACTTTTTGGCTCAAATGCATTAATAATCCACCATATTTGTCATAAGGTGCCAAAATTAGCTTCTAATATCCTCATTAAATGAAACGGTATTAAAATGTGTAGAAACAAATATTCAAAACAAACACCCAAACCTCTGGTTTTCATTTTACAGGAAACATTATGTTGTCTATGCCCACTTGGTAGAACTTGTTCCCAATTAAGAAAGAATCATCAAAATCAGATATTAAAAAGATACAACTATATATAAACTTTCAACAATCAAATTTGAAACATTTAAAGCGTTACTGTTGTATCTTTATGTCTAAAACATTACAAATCTGATTATTTCAAATGAAGTGCAAAATGTAAACTTTTTATTCATATTTTATGCACATGTATAAGGTTTGGAAACTTGAACATGTAAAATATTCATAAACTACCCAGTTTTTAAATTTCTAGAAACCTAATATACCCTGTGACCATCTGGAAGACCTGGGGTACGCAATGTTCATAAATTGATCAAAATTGGACAGGACTGATACACAAGACTCCCTCAAAGTAATGCAGTTTCAAATCCTTTTAAGCCTTAGCTTTTACCACTTGTACTTCAGTTCATCAACACTCTCCTGTACTTGCATTAAAGAACCAAAACACGCCCATAATATATATATATATTCAGGAAGCAGCATTGAATTTTTGTTATAAGTATACAAAGAATTAACATTCAGACACCTAGTATGGAAAACCTTTGAAAATTTGATTGATTTTAATCTGTGAGAATGGGGATTTTCAATAGTGAAAGGCTATATAAACTGGATGTAATTGATATACAATCTTACATACCTAACCATTATTAAGTTAATTTTAAAACATTTTATGATTCACCATTTACGCCTTTTGCCTGGAAGTAAAAAGTTTGCCTAATTTCCAAAGCTATGCAATCACTTGCCTCAGATATGCATAATCATTCTCATAGGATTGAAGTTGTGCGTCACATTGATGAAAAAGGAATGTTTTACGTCTCAGGTTTCAAATACGTGTAATCTTCATTCAGACTGTAGACATATTAAGGAATTCGATTTTTCAGAGTAAAAGAATCATCAAAATCACATATGAGAATAATAACGCTAACCTAATCCCCAAAAATGAACTAAATTTTAATATATTTCAGGCCTCTTAATCTAAGTCTGGGGCATTATTTCCTTAAAATATATCTGCCATATCTGCTGTAATGTACTAAAATAGCATCTCTTGACATATTCAACATAAAAGGGGTAAAATTTAACATGAATATCGAAAATGATTACCTAATGTCCCATTCATCATATATCAGGAAACATTACATAGCAGAGGACCTTCCGGAGGAATGCCATCTTTCAATGGTAACATAATCATCAAAATTAGATGTGAATAGTGTACAACTTTAAAATTTGCAAAAATTACTCCATTTTTATTAATATTTTAAATCTTGCTGTTATTTTTGGGATTAAAACCAAAAATGTACTACATATGCAACACTGCACCAAATGTAGGCTCTGATAGCCCCATTTAGTGAAGCAGGATTGAAATGTGGTGAAAAAATGTGAAAAAGAGTTATTAATACCCCCATCTTTGCTTATTTGAAAGAAAATGTGAAATGTTAAGAAAAGGGCGAATTGTATTCCCAATTGTGAAAGATCAATCAAGTTTGAGTATCAGGAACAGGCACGCACACTAAACCCACAGAAAATAAATCAATTTTAATACATTTTGATTCAATGCATTTATTACTTTGAACTTGTTTACATTCAAAATTTGCATATACTCTCATATAAAAGAACAAGAGCATCCTCTGATATCTATATAAATAGAAATAGGATTGAAGTATGTTATGGTATATAGAAAAGCGGGGACACACTCCGGGAGATTTCAAATTTTTGTAACCATATAGCCTGTCACAATCTGGAAAAATTTGGATGCAATTAATAGTAAAGCAATTATGAAAACAGATTAACTGATATTTAATTTCCTTAAAACATCTGATCAATTAAACATTTAAGTCACTCAATTTAACTTTTTGGCTCAAATCCATTAATAATCCACCATATTTGTCATAAAGTTCCAAAATTAGCATCTAATATCCTCATTAAATGAAACAGTATTAAAATGTGTAGAAACAAATATTCAAAACAAACACCGAAACCTCTGGTTTTCATTTTACAGGAAACATTATGTTGTCTATGCCCACCTGGTAGAACTTGTTCCCTATTAAGAAAGAATCATCAAAATCAGATATTAACAAGATACAACTATATATAAACTTTCAATAATCAAATTTGAAACATTAAAGCATTCCTGTTGTAACTTTATGTCTAAAACATTATAAATCTGAACATTTCAAATGAAGTGCAAAAAGTAAACTTTTGTATTCATGTTTTATGCACATGTATAAGCTTTGGTAACATGAACATGTAAAATATTCATAAAATACCCAGTTTTTAAATTTCTAGAAACCTAATATACCCTGTGACCATCTGGAAGAGCTGGGGTACACAATGTTCATAAATTGATCAAAATTGGACAGGACTGATACACAAGACTCCCTCAAAGTAATGCAGTTTCAAATCGATTTAAGCCTTAGCTTTTACCACTTGTACTTCAGTTCATATGCACTCTCCTGTACTTGCATTAAAGAACCAAAACAAGCCCATAAAATACATATTCAGGAAGCAGCATTGAATTTTTGTTATAAGTATACAAAGGATTAACATTCAGACACCTATTATGGAAAACCTTTGAAAATTTAATTGATTTTAATCTGTGAGAATGGGGATTTTCATTAGTGAAGGGCTACATAAACTGGATGTAATTGATATAAAATCTCACATACCTAACCATTATTAAGTTAATTTTAAATAATTTTATGATTCACCATTTTCGCCTTTTGTCTGGAAGTAAAAATTTTGCCTAGTTTCCAAAGCTTTGCAATCACTTGCCTCAGATATGCATAATCATTCTCATAGGATTGAAGTTGTGCGTCACATTGATGAAAAAGGAATGTTTTACGTCTCAGGTTTCAAATACGTGTAATCTTCATTCAGACTGTAGACATATTAAGGAATTCGATTTTTCAGAGTAAAAGAATCATCAAAATCACATATGAGAATAATAACGCTAACCTAATCCCCAAAAATGAACTAAATTTTAATATATTTCAGGCCTCTTAATCTAAGTCTGGGGCATTATTTCCTTAAAATATATCTGCCATATCTGCTGTAATGTACTAAAATAGCATCTCTTGACATATTCAACATAAAAGGGGTAAAATTTAACATGAATATCGAAAATGATTACCTAATGTCCCATTCATCATATATCAGGAAACATTACTTGGCAGAGGACCTTTCCGGAGGAATGCCATCTTTAAATGGTAAAATAATCAACAAAATTAAATGTGAATGGTGTACAAATTTAGTATTTTCAAAAATTACTACTTTTTTATTAATATTTTAAATCTTGCTGTTATCTTTTGGGATTAAAACCAAAAATCTACTACATATGCAACACGGCACCAAATGTAGCCTCTGATAACCCCATTTAGTGATGCAGGATTGAAATGTGGTGAAAAAATGTGAAAAAGAGGTTTTAATACCCCCGTCTTTGTTTATTTGAACAATTATGTGAAATGTTAAGAAAAGGGAGAATTGTGTTCACAATTGTGAAATAGCAATCAAGTTTGAGTATCACGAACAGGCATCCATACTAACCCCACAGAAAATAAATCAATTTTAATACATTTTGAACTAATGCATTTATCAGTTTGAACTTGTTTACATTCAAAATTTGCATATACTTTCATATAAAGGAACAAGAGTATCCTCTGATATCTATATAAATAGAAATAGGATTGAAGTATGGTATGGTATATAGAAAAGGGGGGACCTTCTCCGGGAGATTTCAAATGTTTGTAAAAATAGACTGTTACCATCTGGAAGAATTTGGCTCCCAATAATAAAGCATTCATGAAAGCAGATTAACTTATATTCAATTCCCCTTAAAATATTTGATGAATTAAACTTTTAAGTCACTCAATTTAACTTTTTGGCTCAAATGCATTAATAATCCACCATATTTGTCATAAGGTGCCAAAATTAGCTTCTAATATCCTCATTAAATGAAACGGTATTAAAATGTGTAGAAACAATTATTCAAAACAAACACCCAAACCTCTGGTTTTCATTTTACAGGAAACATTATGTTGTCTATGCCCACTTGGTAGAACTTGTTCCCAATTAAGAAAGAATCATCAAAATCAGATATTAAAAAGATACAACTATATATAAACTTTCAACAATCAAATTTGAAACATTTAAAGCGTTACTGTTGTATCTTTATGTCTAAAACATTACAAATCTGATTATTTCAAATGAAGTGCAAAATGTAAACTTTTGTATTCATATTTTATGCACATGTATAAGGTTTGGAAACTTGAACATGTAAAATATTCATAAACTACCCAGTTTTTAAATTTCTAGAAACCTAATATGCCCTGTGACCATCTGGAAGACCTGGGGTACGCAATGTTCATAAATTGATCAAAATTGGACAGGACTGATACACAAGACTCCCTCAAAGTAATGCAGTTTCAAATCCTTTTAAGCCTTAGCTTTTACCACTTGTACTTCAGTTCATCAACACTCTCCTGTACTTGCATTAAAGAACCAAAACAAGCCCATAATATATATATATTCAGGAAGCAGCATTGAATTTTTGTTATAAGTATACAAAGAATTAACATTCAGACACCTAGTATGGAAAACCTTTGAAAATTTGATTGATTTTAATCTGTGAGAATGGGGATTTTCAATAGTGAAAGGCTATATAAACTGGATGTAATTGATATACAATCTTACATACCTAACCATTATTAAGTTAATTTTAAAACATTTTATGATTCACCATTTACGCCTTTTGCCTGGAAGTAAAAAGTTTGCCTAATTTCCAAAGCTATGCAATCACTTGCCTCAGATATGCATAATCATTCTCAAAGGATTGAAGTTTTGCGTCACATTGATGAAAAAGCAATGTCTTACGTCTCAGGTTTCAAATACGTGTAATCTTCGTTCAGACTGTAGACATATTAAGGAATTCAGTTTTTCAGAGTAAAAGAAGCATCAAAATCTCATATGAGAATAATAACGCTAACCTAATCCCCCAAAATGAACTCAATTTTAATATATTTCCGGCCTCTTAGTCTAATTCTGGGGCTTTATTTACTTAAAATATATCTGCCATATCCGTTGTAATGTACTAAAATAGCATTTCTTGACATATTCAACATAAAAGTTATAAAATTTAACATGAATAACAAAAATGATTACCTAATGTCCTATTCATCATATATCAGGAGACATTACATAGCAGAGGACCTTCCGGAGGAATGCCATCTTTCAAGGTAACATAATCATCAAAATTAGATGTGAATAGTGTACAACTTTAAAATTTGCAAAAATTACTCCTTTTTTATTAATATTTTAAATCTTGCTGTTATGTTTTGGGATTAAAACCAAAAATGTACTACATATGCAACACTGCACCAAATGTAGGCTCTGATAGCCCCATTTAGTGAAGCAGGATTGAAATGTGGTGAAAAAATGTGAAAAAGAGGTAATAATACCCCCATCTTTGTTTATTTGAAAGAAAATGTGAAATGTTAAGAAAAGGGCGAATTGTATTCCCAATTGTGAAAGATCAATCAAGTTTGAGTATCAGGAACAGGCACGCACACTAAACCCACAGAAAATAAATCAATTTTAATACATTTTGATTCAATGCATTTATTACTTTGAACTTGTTTACATTCAAAATTTGCATATACTCTCATATAAAAGAACAAGAGCATCCTCTGATATCTATATAAATAGAAATAGGATTGAAGTATGTTATGGTATATAGAAAAGCGGGGACACACTCCGGGAGATTTCAAATTTTTGTAACCATATAGCCTGTCACCATCTGGAAAAATTTGGATGCAATTAATAGTAAAGCAATTATGAAAACAGATTAACTGATATTTAATTTCCTTAAAACATCTGATCAATTAAACATTTGAGTCACTCAATTTAACTTTTTGGCTCAAATCCATTAATAATCCACCATATTTGTCATAAAGTGCCAAAATTAGCATCTAATATCCTCATTAAATGAAACAGTATTAAAATGTGTAGAAACAAATATTCAAAACAAACACCGAAACCTCTGGTTTTCATTTTACAGGAAACATTATGTTGTCTATGCCCACCTGGTAGAACTTGTTCCCTATTAAGAAAGAATCATCAAAATCAGATATTAACAAGATACAACTATATATAAACTTTCAATAATCAAATTTGAAACATTAAAGCATTCCTGTTGTAACTTTATGTCTAAAACATTATAGATCTGAACATTTCAAATGAAGTGCAAAAAGTAAACCTTTGTATTCATGTTTTATGCACATGTATAAGCTTTGGTAACATGAACATGTAAAATATTCATAAAATACCCAGTTTTTAAATTTCTAGAAACCTAATATACCCTGTGACCATCTGGAAGAGCTGGGGTACACAATGTTCATAAATTGATCAAAATTGGACAGGACTGATACACAAGACTCCCTCAAAGTAATGCAGTTCCAAATCGATTTAAGCCTTAGCTTTTACCACTTGTACTTCAGTTCATATGCACTCTCCTTTACTTGCATTAAAGAACCAAAACAAGCCCATAAAATACATATTCAGGAAGCAGCATTGAATTTTTGTTATAAGTATACAAAGGATTAACATTCAGACACCTATTATGGAAAACCTTTGAAAATTTAATTGATTTTAATCTGTGAGAATGGGGATTTTCATTAGTGAAGGAATACATAAACTGGATGTAATTGATATAAAATCTCACATACCTAACCATTATTAAGTTAATTTTAAATAATTTTATGATTCACCATTTTCGCCTTTTGTCTGGAGGTAAAAATTTTGCCTAATTTCCAAAGCTTTGCAATCACTTGCCTCAGATATGCATAATCATTCTCATGGGATTGAAGTTGTGCGTCACATTGATGAAAAAGGAATGTTTTACGTCTCAGGTTTCAAATACGTGTTATCTTCATTCCGACTGTAGACATATTAAGGAATTCGATTTTTCAGAGTAAAAGAATCATCAAAATCACATATGAGAATAATAACGCTAACCTAATCCCCAAAAATGAACTAAATTTTAATATATTTCAGGCCTCTTAATCTAAGTCTGGGGCATTATTTCCTTAAAATATATCTGCCATATCTGCTGTAATGTACTAAAATAGCATCTCTTGACATATTCAACATAAAAGGGGTAAAATTTAACATGAATATCGAAAATGATTACCTAATGTCCCATTCATCATATATCAGGAAACATTACTTGGCAGAGGACCTTTCCGGAGGAATGCCATCTTTCAATGGTAAAATAATCAACAAAATTAAATGTGAATGGTGTACAAATTTAGTATTTTCAAAAATTACTACTTTTTTATTAATATTTTAAATCTTGCTGTTATCTTTTGGGATTAAAACCAAAAATCTGCTACATATGCAACACGGCACCAAATGTAGCCTCTGATAGCCCCATTTAGTGAAGCAGGATTGAAATGTGGAGAAAAAATGTGAAAAAGAGGTATTAATACCCCCATCTTTGTTTATTTGAAAGAAAATGTGAAATGTTAAGAAAAGGGCGAATTGTATTCCCAATTGTGAAAGATCAATCAAGTTTGAGTATCAGGAACAGGCACGCACACTAAACCCACAGAAAATAAATCAATTTTAATACATTTTGATTCAATGCATTTATTAGTTTGAACTTGTTTACATTCAAAATTTGCATATACTCTCATATAAAAGAACAAGAGCATCCTCTGATATCTATATAAATAGAAATAGGATTGAAGTATGTTATGGTATATAGAAAAGCGGGGACACACTCCGGGAGATTTCAAATTTTTGTAACCATATAGCCTGTCACCATCTGGAAAAATTTGGATGCAATTAATAGTAAAGCAATTATGAAAACAGATTAACTGATATTTAATTTCCTTAAAACATCTGATCAATTAAACATTTAAGTCACTCAATTTAACTTTTTGGCTCAAATCCATTAATAATCCACCATATTTGTCATAAAGTGCCAAAATTAGCATCTAATATCCTCATTAAATGAAACAGTATTAAAATGTGTAGAAACAAATATTCAAAACAAACACCGAAACCTCTGGTTTTCATTTTACAGGAAACATTATGTTGTCTATGCCCACCTGGTAGAACTTGTTTCCAATTAAGAAACAATCATCAAGATCAGATATTAACAACATAAAACTATATATAAACTTTCAATAATCAAATTTGAAACATTTAAAGCATTCCTGTTGTATCTTTATATCTAACACATTACAAATCTGAACATTTCAAATGAAGTGCAAAATGTAAACTTTTGTATTCATATTTTATGCACATGTATAAGGTTTGGAAACATGAACATGTAAATAAAATATTCATAAACTACCCAGTTTTTAAATTTCTAGAAACCTAATATACCCTGTGGCCATCTGGAAGACCTGGGGTACACAATGTTCATAAATTGATCAAAATTGGACAGGATTGATACACAAGACTCCCTCAAAGTAATGCAGTTTAAATTCTTTTAAGCCTTACCTTTTACAACTTGTACTTCAGTTCATCAACACTCTCCTGTACTTGCATTAAAGAACCAAAACAAGCCCATAATATATATATTCAGGAAGCAGCATTGAATTTTTGTTATAAGTATACAAAGAATTAACATTCAGACACCTAGTATGGAAAACCTTTGAAAATTTGATTGATTTTAATCTGTGAGAATGGGGATTTTCAATAGTGAAAGGCTATATAAATTGGATGTAATTGATATACAATCTCACATACCTAACCATTATTAAGTTAATTTTAAAACATTTTATGATTTACCATTTACGCCTTTTGCCTGGAAGTAAAAAGTTTCCCTAATTTCCAAAGCTATGCAATCACTTGCCTCAGATATGCATAATCATTCTCAAAGGATTGAAGTTTTGCGTCACATTGATGAAAAAGGAATGTCTTACGTCTCAGGTTTCAAATACGTGTAATCTTCGTTCAGACTGTAGACATATTAAGGAATTCAATTTTTCAGAGTAAAAGAAGCATCAAAATCACATATGAGAAAAATTACGCTAACCTAATCCCCCAAAATGAACTCAATTTTAATATATTTCCGGCCTCTTAGTCTAATTCTGGGGCTTTATTTACTTAAAATATATCTGCCATATCCGTTGTAATGTACTAAAATAGCATTTCCTGACATATTCAACATAAAAGGTGTAAAATTTATCATGAATAACAAAAATGATTACCTAATGTCCCATTCATCATATATCAGGAAACATTACTTAGCAGAGGACCTTCCGGAGGAATGCCACGTTTCAGTGGTAAAATAATCATCAAAATTACATGTGAATAGTGTACAAATTTAACATTTGCAAAAATTACTTGTTTTTTATTAATATTTTAAATCTTGTTGTTATCTTTTGGGATTAAAACCAAATATCTTCTACATATGCAACACGGCAACAAATGTAGGCTCTGATAACCCCATTTAGTGAAGTAGGAATGAAATGTGTTGAAAAAATGTGAAAAAGAGGTTTTAATACCCCTGTCTTTGTTTATTTGAAAAATTATGTGAAATCTTAAGAAAAGGGAGAATTGTGTTCTCAATTTTGAAAGAGCAATCAAGTTTGAGTATCAGAAACATGCATCCATACTAACCCCACAGAAAATAAATCAATTTTAATACATTTTGAACTAATTCATTTATCAGTTTGAACTTGTTTACATTCAAAATATGCATATACTCTCATATAAAGGAACAAGAGTATCCTCTGATATCTATATAAATAGAAATAGGATTGAAATATGGCATGGTATATTGAAAAGGGGGGACCTACTCCTGGAGATTTCAAATGTTTGAAACATATAGCCTGTGACCATCTGGAAGAATTTGGCTCCCAATAATCAAGCAATCATGAAAACAGATTAAATGATATTCAATTCCCCTTAAAATATCTGATCAAATAAACTTTTATGTGACTCAATTTAACTTTTGTGATTAAATGCATTAATAATCCACCATATTTGTCATAAAGTGCCAAAATTAGCATCTAATTTCCTCATTAAATGAAACAGTATTAAAATGTGTAGAAACAAATATTCAAAACAAACACCGAAACCTCTGATTTTAATTTTACAGGAAACATTATGTTGTCTATGCCCACCTGGTAGAACTTGTTCCCAATTAATTAACAATCATCAAGATCAGATATTAACAAGATGCAACTATATATAAATTTTCAGTAATCAAATTTGAAACATTTAAAGCGTTACTGTTGTATCTTTATGTCTAAAACATTACAAATCTGATTATTTCAACTGAAGTGCAAAATGTAAACTTTTGTATTCATATTTTATGCACATGTATAAGGTTTGGAAACTTGAACATGTAAAATATTCATAAACTACCCAGTTTTTAAATTTCTAGAAACCTAATATACCCTGTGACCATCTGGAAGACCTGGGGTACGCAATGTTCATAAATTGATCAAAATTGGACAGGACTGATACACAAGACTCCCTCAAGGTAATGCAGTTTCAAATCCTTTTAAGCCTTAGCTTTTACCACTTGTACTTCAGTTCATCAACACTCTCCTGTACTTGCATTAAAGAACCAAAACAAGCCCATAATATATATATTCAGGAAGCAGCATTGAATTTTTGTTATAAGTATACAAAGAATTAACATTCAGACACCTAGTATGGAAAACCTTTGAAAATTTGATTGATTTTAATCTGTGAGAATGGGGATTTTCAATAGTGAAAGGCTATATAAACTGGATGTAATTGATATACAATCTTACATACCTAACCATTATTAAGTTAATTTTAAAGCATTTTATGATTCACCATTTACGCCTTTTGCCTGGAAGTAAAAAGTTTGCCTAATTTCCAAAGCTATGCAATCACTTGCCTCAGATATGCATAATCATTCTCAAAGGATTGAAGTTTTGCGTCACATTGATGAAAAAGCAATGGCTTATGTCTCAGGTTTCAAATACGTGTAATCTTCGTTCAGACTGTAGACATATTAAGGAATTCAGTTTTTCAGAGTAAAAGAAGCATCAAAATCACATATGAGAATAATAACGCTAACCTAATCCCCCAAAATGAACTCAATTTTAATATATTTCCGGCCTCTTAGTCTAATTCTGGGGCTTTATTTACTTAAAATATATCTGCCATATCCGTTGTAATGTACTAAAATAGCATTTCTTGACATATTCAACATAAAAGTTGTAAAATTTAACATGAATAACAAAAATGATTACCTAATGTCCTATTCATCATATATCAGGAGACATTACATAGCAGAGGACCTTCCGGAGGAATGCCATCTTTCAATGGTAACATAATCATCAAAATTAGATGTGAATAGTATACAACTTTAAAATTTGCAAAAATTACTCCTTTTTTATTAATATTTTAAATCTTGCTGTTATGTTTTGGGATTAAAACCCAAAATGTACTACATATGCAACACTGCACCAAAGGTAGGCTCTGATAGCCCCATTTAGTGAAGCAGGATTGAAATGTGGTGAAAAAATGTGAAGAAAAGGTTTTAATACCCCCGTCTTTATTTATTTGAAAAATTATGTGAAATGTTAAGAAAAGGGAGAATTGTGTTCTCAATTGTGAAAGAGCAATCAAGTTTCAGTATCAGGAATAGGCATCCATACTAACCCCACAGAAAATGAATCAATATTAATACATTTTGAACTAATGCATTTATCAGTTTGAACTTGTTTACATTCAAAATTTGCATATACCCTTATATAAAGGAACAAGAGTATCCTCTGATATCTATATAAATAGAAATAGGATTGAAATATGGTATGGTATATAGAGAAGGGGGGATCTACTCCAGGAGATTTCAAATGTTTGAAACATATAGCCTGTCACCATCTGGAAGAATTTGGCTCCCAATAATGAAGCAATCATGAAAACAGATTAACTAATATTCAATTCCCCTTAAAATATCTGATCAATTAAACTTTTAAGTGACTCAATTTAACTTTTGTGATCAAATGCATTAATAATCCACCATATTTGTCATAAAGTGCCAAAATTAGCATCTAATATCCTCATTAAATGAAACAGTATTAAAATGTTTAGAAACAAACATTCAAAACAAACACTCATACCTCTGGTTTTCATTTTACAGGAAACATTATGTTGTCTATGCCCACCTGGTAGAACTTGTTTCCAATTAAGAAAGAATCATCAAGATCAGATATTAACAACATACAACTATATATAAACTTTCAATAATCAAATTTGAAACATTTAAAGCATTCCTGTTGTATCTTTATATCTAACACATTACAAATCTGAACATTTCAAATGAAGTGCAAAATGTAAACTTTTGTATTCATATTTTATGCACATGTATAAGGTTTGGAAACATGAACATGTAAATAAAATATTCATAAACTACCCAGTTTTTACATTTCTAGAAACCTAATATACCCTGTGGCCATCTGGAAGACCTGGGGTACACAATGTTCATAAATTGATCAAAATTGGACAGGATTGATACACAAGACTCCCTCAAAGTAATGCAGTTTCAAATTCTTTTAAGCCTTACCTTTTACAACTTGTACTTCAGTTCATCAAAACTCTCCTGTACTTGCATTAAAGAACCAAAACAAGCCCATAATATATATATTCAGGAAGCAGCATTGAATTTTTGTTATAAGTATACAAAGAATTAACATTCAGACACCTAGTATGGAAAACCTTTGAAAATTTGATTGATTTTAATCTGTGAGAATGGGGATTTTCAATAGTGAAAGGCTATATAAATTGGATGTAATTGATATACAATCTCACATACCTAACCATTATTAAGTTAATTTTAAAACATTTTATGATTCACCATTTACGCCTTTTGCCTGGAAGTAAAAAGTTTCCCTAATTTCCAAAGCTATAAAATCACTTGCCTCAGATATGCATAATCATTCTCAAAGGATTGAAGTTTTGCGTCACATTGATGAAAAAGGAATATCTTACGTCTCAGGTTTCAAATACGTGTAATTTTCGTTCAGACTGTAGACATATTAAGGAATTCAATTTTTCAGAGTAAAAGAAGCATCAAAATCACATATGAGAATAATTACGCTAACCTAATCCCCCAAAATGAACTCAATTTTAATATATTTCCGGCCTCTTAGTCTAATTCTGGGGCTTTATTTACTTAAAATATATCTGCCATATCCGTTGTAATGTACTAAAATAGCATTTCTTGACATATTCAACATAAAAGGTGTAAAATTTAACATGAATAACAAAAATGATTACCTAATGTCCCATTCATCATATATCAGGAAACATTACTTAGCAGAGGACCTTCCGGAGGAATGCCACGTTTCAGTGGTAAAATAATCATCAAAATTAGATGTGAATAGTGTACAAATTTAACATTTGCAAAAATTACTGGTTTTTTATTAACATTTTATATCTTGCTGTTATCTTTTGGGATTAAAACCAAATATCTTCTACATATGCAACACGGCAACAAATGTAGGCTCTGATAACCCCATTTAGTGAAGTAGGATTGAAATGTGGTGAAAAAATGTGAAAAAGAGGTCTTAATACCCCCGTCTTTGTTTATTTGAAAAATTATGTGAAATGTTAAGAAAAGGGAGAATTGTGTTCTCAATTGTGAAAGAGCAATCAAGTTTGAGTATCAGGAACATGCATCCATACTAACCCCACAGAAAACAAATCAATTTTAATACATTTTGAACTAATGCATTTATCAGTTTGAACTTGTTTACATTCAAAATTTGCATATACTCTCATATAAAGGAACAAGAGTATCCTCTGATATCTATATAAATAGAAATAGGATTGAAATATGGTATGGTATATAGAAAAGGGGGGACCTATTCCTGGAGATTTCAAATGTTTGAAACATATAGCCTGTCACCATCTGGAAGAACTTGGCTCCCAATAATGAAGCAATCATGAAAACAGATTAACTGATATTTAATTCCCCTTAAAATATCTGATCAATTAAACTTTTAAGTGACTCAATTTAACTTTTGTGATCAAATGCATTAATAATCCACCATATTTGTCATAAAGTGCCAAAATTAGCATCTAATATCCTCATTAAATGAAACAGTATTAAAATGTGTAGAAACAAATATTCAAAACAAACACCCAAACCTCTGGTTTTCATTTTACAGGAAACATTATGTTGTCTATGCCCACCTGGTAGAACTTGTTACCAATTAAGAAACAATCATCAAGATCAGATATTAACAAGATACAACTATATATAAATTTTCAGTAATCAAATTTGAAACATTTAAAGCGTTCCTGTTGTATCTTTATGTCTAAAATATTACAAATCTGATTATTTCAAATGAAGTGCAAAATGTAAACTTTTGTATTCATATTTTATGCACATGTATAAGGTTTGGAAACTTGACATGTAAAATATTCAAAAACTACCCAGTTTTTAAATTTCTAGAAACCTAATGTACCCTGTGACCATCTGGAAGACCTGGGGTACACAATGTTCATAAATTGATCAAAATTGGACAGGACTGATACACAAGACTCCCTCAAAGTAATGCAGTTTCATATTGTTTTAAGCCTTAGCTTAAAGCACTTGTACTTCAGTTCATCAACACTCTCCTGTACTTGCATTAAAGAACCAAAACAAGCCCATAATATATATATATTCAGGAAGCAGCATTGAATTTTTGTTATAAGTATACAAAGAATTAACATTCAGACACCTAGTATGGAAACGCTTTGAAAATTTAATTGATTTTAATCTGTGAGAATGGGGATTTTCAATAGTGAAAGGCTATATAAATTGGATGTAATTGATATACAATCTCACATACCTAACCAGTATTAAGTTAATTTTAAAACATTTTATGATTCACCATTTACGCCTTTTGCCTGGAAGTAAAAAGTTTCCCTAATTTCCAAAGCTATGCAATCACTTGCCTCAGATATGCATAATCATTCTCTAAGGATTGAAGTTTTGCGTCACATTGATGAAAAAGGAATGTCTTACGACTCAAGTTTCAAATACGTGTAATCTTCGTTCAGACTGTAGACATATTAAGGAATTCAATTTTTCTGAGTAAAAGAAGCATCAAAATCACATATGAGAATAATTACGCTAACCTAATCCCCCAAAATGAACTCAATTTTAATATATTTCCGGCCTCTTAGTCTAATTCTGGGGCTTTATTTACTTAAAATATATCTGCCATATCCGTTGTAATGTACTAAAATAGCATTTCTTGACATATTCAACATAAAAGGTGTAAAATTTAACATGAATAACAAAAATGATTACCTAATGTCCCATTCATCATATATCAGGAAACATTACTTAGCAGAGGACCTTCCGGAGGAATGCCACGTTTCAGTGGTAAAATAATCATCAAAATTAGATGTGAATAGTGTACAAATTTAACATTTGCAAAAATTACTCGTTTTTTATTAATATTTTAAATCTTGCTGTTATCTTTTGGGATTAAAACCAAATATCTTCCACATATGCAACACGGCAACAAATGTAGGCTCTGATAACCCCATTTAGTGAAGTAGGATTCAAATGTGGTGAAAAAATGTGAAAAAGAGGTTTTAATACCCCCGTCTTTGTTTATTTGAAAAATTATGTGAAATGTTAAGAAAAGGGAGAATTGTGTTCTCAATTTTGAAAGAGCAATCAAGTTTGAGTATCAGGAACATGCATCCATACTAACTCCACAGAAAACAAATCAATTTTAATACATTTTGAACTAATTCATTTATCAGTTTGAACTTGTTTACATTCAAAATATGCATATACTCTCATATAAAGGAACAAGAGTATCCTCTGATATCTATATAAATAGAAATAGGATTGAAATATGGCATGGTATATAGAAAAGGGGGGACCTACTCCTGGAGATTTCAAATGTTTGAAACATATAGCCTGTGACCATCTGGAAGAATTTGGCTCCCAATAATCAAGCAATCATGAAAACAGATTAACTGATATTCAATTCCCCTTAAAATATCTGATCAATTAAACTTTTATGTGACTCAATTTAACTTTTGTGATTAAATGCATTAATAATCCACCATATTTGTCATAAAGTGCCAAAATTAGCATCTAATATTATCATTAAATGAATCAGTATTAAAATGTGTAGAAACAAATATTCAAAACAAACACCCAAACCTCTGGTTTTCATTTTACAGGAAACATTATGTTGCCTATGCCCACCTGGTAGAACTTGTTCCCAATTAAGAAACAATCATCAAGATCAGATGTTAACAAGATGCAACTATATATAAATTTTTAGTAATCAAATTTGAAACATTTAAAGCGTTCCTGTTGTATCTTTATGTCTAAAACATTACAAATCTGATTATTTCAAATGAAGTGCAAAATGTAAACTTTTGTATTCATATTTTATGCACATGTATAAGGTTTGGAAACTTGAACATGTAAAATATTCATAAACTACCCAGTTTTTAAATTTCTAGAAACCTAATATACCCTGTGACCATCTGGAAGACCTGGGGTACGCAATGTTCATAAATTGATCAAAATTGGACAGGACTGATACACAAGACTCCCTCAAAGTAATGCAGTTTCAAATTGTTTTAAGCCTTAGGTTAAAGCACTTGTACTTCAGTTCATCAACACTCTCCTGTACTTGCATTAAAGAACCAAAACAAGCCCATAATATATATATATTCAGGAAGCAGCATTGAATTTTTGTTATAAGTATACAAAGAATTAACATTCAGACACCTAGTATGGAAACGCTTTAAAAATTTAATTGATTTTAATCTGTGAGAACGGGGATTTTCAATAGTGAAAGGCTATATAAATTGGATGTAATTGATATACAATCTCACATACCTAACCAGTATTAAGTTAATTTTAAAACATTTTATGATTCACCATTTACGCCTTTTGCCTGGAAGTAAAAAGTTTCCCTAATTTCCAAAGCTATGCAATCACTTGCCTCAGATATGTATAATCATTCTCAAAGGATTGAATTTTGCGTCACATTGATGAAAAAGGAATGTCTTACGTCTCAGGTTTCAAATACGTGTAATCTTCGTTCAGACTGTAGACATATTAAGGAATTCAATTTTTCAGAGTAAAAGAATCATCAAAATCACATATGAGAATACTAACGCTAACCTAATCCCCCAAAATGAACTCAATTTTAATATATTTCCGGCCTCTTAGTCTAATTCTGGGGCTTTATCTCCCTAAAATATATCTGCCATATCCGTTGTAATGTACTAAAATAGCATTTCTTGACATATTCAACATCAAAGGGGTAAAATTTAACATGAATAAAAAAAATGATTACCTAATGTCCCATTCATCATATATCAGGAAACATTACTTAGCAGAGGACCTTCCGGAGGAATGTCACATTACTATGGTAAAATAATTATCAAAATTAGATGTGAATAGTGTACAAATTTAACATTTGCAAAAATTACTCGTTTTTTTATTAATATTTTAAATCTTGCTGTATCTTTTGGGATTAAAACCAAAAATCTTCTACATATGCTACACGGCACCAAACGTAGGCACTCATAACCCCATTTAGTGAAGCAGGATTGAAATGTGGTGAAAAAATTGAAAAAGAGGTTTTAATACCTCCGTGTTTGTTTATTTGAAAAATTATGTGAAATGTTAAGAAAAGGGAGAATTGTGTTCTCAATTGTGAAAGAGCAATCAAGTTTCAGTATCAGGAACATGCATCCATACTAACCCCACAGAAAATAAATCAATATTAATACATTTTGAGCTAATGCATTTATCAGTTTGAACTTGTTTAAATTCAAAATTTGCATATACTCTTATATAAAGGAACAAGAGTATCCTCTGATATCTATATAAATAGAAATAGGATTGAAATATGGTATGGTATATAGAAAAGGGGGGACCTACTCCGGGAGATTTCAAATGTTTGAAACATATAGCCTGTCACCAACAGGAAGAATTTGGTTCCCAATAATAAAGCAATCATCAAAACAGATTAACCGATATTCAATTCCCCTTAAAATATCTGATCAATTAAACTTTTAAGTGACTCAATTTAACTTTTGTGATCAAATGCATTAATAATCCACCATATTTGTCATAAAGTGCCAAAATTAGCATCTAATATCCTCATTAAATGAAACCGTATTAAAATGTGTAGAAACAAATATTCAAAACAGACACCCAAACCTCTGGTTTTCATTTTACAGGAAACATTATGTTGTCTATGTCCACCTGGTAGAACTTGTTCCCAATTAAAAAGGAATCATCAAGATCAGATATTAACAACATACAACTATATATAATCTTTCAATAATCAAATTTGAAACATTTAAAGCATTCCTGCTGTATCTTTATGTCTAAAACATTGCAAATCTGATCATTTCAAATGAAGTGCAAAATGTAAACTTTTGTATTCATATTTTATGCACATGTATAAGGTTTGGAAACATGAACATGTAAAATATTCATAAACTACTCAGTTTTTAAATTTCTAGAAACCTAATATACCCTGTGACCATCTGGAAGACCTGGAGTACACAATGTTCATAAATTGATCAAAATTGGACAGGACTGATACACAAGACTCCCTCAAAGTAATGCAGTTTCAAATTGTTTTAAGCCTTAGCTTAAAGCACTTGTACTTCAGTTCATCAACACTCTCCTGTACTTGCATTAAAGAACCAAAACAAGCCCATAATATATATATATTCAGGAAGCAGCATTGAATTTTTGTTATAAGTATACAAAGAATTAACATTCAGACACCTAGTATGGAAACGCTTTGAAAATTTAATTGATTTTAATCTGTGAGAATGGGGATTTTCAATAGTGAAAGGCTATATAAATTGGATGTAATTGATATACAATCTCACATACCTAACCATTATTAAGTTAATTTTAAAACATTTTATGATTACCTATTTATGCCTTTTGCCTGGAAGTAAAAAGTTTGCCTAATTTCCAAAGCTATGCAATCACTTGCCTCAAATATGCATAATCATTCTCAAAGGATTGAAGTTTTGCGTCACATTGATGAAAAAGGAATGTTTTACGTCTCAGGTTTCAAATACGTGTAATCTTCATTCAGACTGTAGACATATTAAGCAATTCAATTTTTCATAGTAAAAGAATCATCAAAATCACATATGAGAATAATAATGCTAACCTAATCCCCCAAAATGAACCTAATTTTAATACATTTCAGGTCTCTTAGTCTAATTCTGGGGCTTGATTTCCTTAAAATATATCTGCCATATCCGTTGTAATGTACTAAAATAGCATCTCTTGACATATTCAACATAAAAGGGGTAAAATTTAACATGAATAACAAAAATGATTTTCTAATGTCCCATTCATCATATATCAGGAAACATTACTTAGCAGAGGACCTTCAGGAGGAATGCCACATTTAAATGGTAAAATAATCATCAAAATTAGATGTGAATAGTGTACAACTTTAACATTTGCAAAAATTTCTCCTTTTTTATTAATATTTTAAATCTTGTTGTTATCTTTTGGGATTAAAACCAAAAATCTTCTACATATGCAACACGGCACAAAATGTAGCCTCTGATAACCCCATTTAGTGAAGCAGAATTGAAATGTGGTGAACAAATGTGAAAAAGAGGTTTTAATACCCCCGTCTTTGTTTATTTGAAAAATTATGTGAAATGTTAAGAAAAGGGAGAATTGTGTTCTCATTTGTGAAAGAGCAATCAAGTTTGAGTATCAGGAACAGGCATCCATACTAACCCCACAGAAAATAAATCAATTTTAATACATTTTGAACTAATGCATTTATCAGTTTGAACTTGTTTACATTCAACATTTGCATATACTCTCATATAAAGGAACAAGAGTATCCTCTGATATCTATATAAATAGAAATAGGATTGAAGTATGGTATGGTATATAGAAAAGGGGGGACCTACTCCGGGGGAATTCAAATGTTTGAAACATATAGCCTGTCACCATCTGGAAGAATTTGGCTCCCAATAATAAAGCAATCATGAAAACAGATTAACTGATATTCAATTCCCCTTAAAATATCTGATCAATTAAGCTTTTATGTGACTCAATTTAACTTTTGTGATCAAATGCATTAATAATCCACCATATTTGTCATAAAGTGCCAAAATTAGCATCTAATATCCTCATTAAATGAAACAGTATTAAAATGTGTAGAAACAAATATTCAAAACAAACACCCAAACCTCTGGTTTTCATTTTACAGGAAACATTATGTTGTCTATGCCCACCTGGTAGAACTTGTTCCCAATTAAGAAACAATCATCAAGATCAGATATTAACAAGATACAACTATATATAAATTTTCAGTAATCAAATTTGAAACATTTAAAGCGTTCCTGTTGTATCTTTATGTCTAAAATATTACAAATCTGATTATTTCAAATGAAGTGCAAAATGTAAACTTTTGTATTCATATTTTATGCACATGTATAAGGTTTGGAAACTTGAACATGTAAAATATTCATAAACTACCCAGTTTTTAAATTTCTAGAAACCTAATATACCCTGTGACCATCTGGAAGACCTGGGGTACACAATGTTCATAAATTGATCACAATTGGACAGGACTGATACACAAGACTCCCTCAAAGTAATGCAGCTTCAAATCCTTTTAAGCCTTAGCTTTTACCACTTGTACTTCAGTTCATCAACACTCTCCTGTACTTGCATTAAAGAACCAAAACAAGCCCATAATATATATATATATATTCAGGAAGCAGCATTGAATTTTTGTTATAAGTATACAAAGAATTAACATTCAGACACCTATTATGGAAACGCTTTGAAAATTTAATTGATTTTAATCTGTGAGAATGGGGATTTTCAATAGTGAAAGGCTATATAAATTGGATGTAATTGATATACAATCTCACATACCTAACCAGTATTAAGTTAATTTTAAAACATTTTATGATTCACCATTTACGCCTTTTGCCTGGAAGTAAAAAGTTTCCCTAATTTCCAAAGCTATGCAATCACTTGCCTCAGATATGTATAATCATTCTCAAAGGATTGAAGTTTTGCGTCACATTGATGAAAAAGGAATGTCTTACGTCTCAGGTTTCAAATACGTGTAATCTTCGTTCAGACTGTAGACATATTAAGGAATTCAGTTTTTCAGAGTAAAAGAAGCATCAAAATCACATATGAGAATAATAACGCTAACCTAATCCCCCAAAATGAACTCAATTTTTATATATTTCCGGCCTCTTAGTCTAATTCTGGGGCTTTATTTCCTTAAAATATATCTGCCATATCCGTTGTAATGTACTAAAATAGCATTTCTTGACATATTCAACATAAAAGGTGTAAAATTTAACATGAATAACAAAAATGATTACCTAATGTCCCATTCATCATATACCAGGAAACATTACTTAGCAGAGGACCTTCCGGAGGAATGTCACATTACAATGGTAAAATAATTATCAAAATTAGATGTGAATAGTGTACAAATTTAACATTTGCAAAAATTACTCGTTTTTTATTAATATTTTAAATCTTGCTGTACCTTTTGGGATTAAAACCAAAAATCTTCTACATATGCTACACGGCACCAAACGTAGGCACTCATAACCCCATTTAGTAAAGCAGGATTGAAATGTGGTGAAAAAATTGAAAAAGAGGTTTTAATACCCCCGTCTCTGTTTATTTGAAAAATTATGTGAAATGTTAAGAAAAGGGAGAATTGTGTTCTCAATTGTGAAAGAGCAATCAAGTTTGAGTATCAGAAACAGGCATCTATACTAACCCCACAGAAAATAAATCAATTTTAATACATTTTGAGCTAATGCATTTATCAGTTTGAACTTGTTTACATTTAAAATTTGCATATACTCTCATATACAGGAACAAGAGTAACCCTTGATATCTATATAAATAGAAATAGGATTGAAATATGGTATAGTATATAGAAAAGGGGGGACCTACTCCTGGAGATTTCAAATGTTTGAAACATATAGCCTGTCACCATCTGGAAGAATTTGGCTCCCAATAATAAAGCAATCATGAAAACAGATTAACTGATATTCAATTCCCCTTAAAATATCTGATCAATTAAGCTTTTATGTGACTCAATTTAACTTTTGTGATCAAATGCATTAATAATCCACCATATTTGTCATAAAGTGCCAAAATTAGCATCTAATATCCTCATTAAATGAAACAGTATTAAAATGTGTAGAAACAAATATTCAAAACAAACACCCAAACCTCTGGTTTTCATTTTACAGGAAACATTATGTTGTCTATGCCCACCTGGTAGAACTTGTTCTCAATTAAGGAACAATCATCAAGATCAGATATTAACAAGATACAACTATATATAAACTTTCAATAATCAAATTTGAAACATTTAAAGCATTCCTGTTGTATCTTTTTGTCTAAAACATTACAAATCTGATTATTTCAAATGAAGTGCAAAATGTAAACTTTTGTATTCATATTTTATGCACATGTATAAGGTTTGGAAACATGAACATGTAAATAAAATATTCATAAACTACCCAGTTTTTAAATTTCTAGAAACCTAATATACCCTGTGACCATCTGGAACACCTGGGGTACACAATGTTCATAAATTGATCAAAATTGGACAGGACTGATACACAAGACTCCCTCAAAGTAATGCAGTTTCAAATCCTTTTAAGCCTTAGATTTTACCACTTGTACTTCGGTTCATCAACACTCTCCTGTACTTGTATTAAAGAACCAAAACAAGCCCATAATATATATATTCAGGAAGCAGCATTGAATTTTTGTTATAAGTATACAAAGAATTAACATTCAGACACCTAGTATGGAAAACATTTGAAAATTTGATTGATTTTATTCTGTGAGAATGGGGATTTTCAATAGTGAAAGGCTATATAAATTGGATGTAATTGATATACAATCTCACATACCTAACCATTATTAAGTTAATTTTAAAACATTTTATGATTCACCATTTATGCCTTTTGCCTGGAAGTAAAAAGTTTGCCTAATTTCCAAAGCTATGCAATCACTTGCCTCAGATATGCATAATCATTCTCAAAGGATTGAAGTTTTGCGTCACATTGATGAAAAAGGAATGTCTTACGTCTGAGGTTTCAAATACGTGTAATCTTCATTCAGACTGTAGACATATTAAGGAATTCAATTTTTCAGAGTAAAAGAATCATCAAAATCACATATGAGAATAATAACGCTAACCTAAGCCCCCAAAATGAACTCAATTTTAATATATTTCAGGCCTCTTAGTCTAATTCTGGGGCTTTATTTAATTTAAATATATCTGCCATATCCATTGTAATGTACTAAAATAGCATCTCTTGACATATTCAACATAAAAGGGGTAAAATTTAACATGAATAACAAAAATGAATACCTATTCTCCCATTCATCAAATATCAGGAAACATTACATAGCAGAGGACCTTCCGGAGGAATGCCACATTTAAATGGTAAAATAATCATCAAAATTAGATGTGAATAGTGTACAAATTTAACATTTGCAAAAATTTCTCGTTTTTTATTAATATTTTAAATCTTGCTGTTATCTTTTGGGATTAAAACCAAAAATCTTCTACATATGCTACACGGCACTAAACGTAGGCACTGATAACCCCAATTAGTGAAGCAGGATTGAAATGTGGTGTAAAAATGTGAAAAGGGGGTTTTATTACCCCCGTCTTTGTTTATTTGAAAAATTATGTGAAATGTTAAGAAAAGGGAGAATTGTGTTCTCAATTGTGAAAGAGCAATCAAGTTTGAGTATCAGGAACCGGCACCCATACTAACCCCACAGAAAGTAAATCCATTTTAATACATTTTGAACTAATGCATTTATCAGTTTGAACTTGTTTACATTCAAACTTTGCATACACTCTCATATAAAGGAACAAGATGATCCTCTGATATCTATATGAATAGAAATAGGATTGAAATATGGTATGGTATATAGAAAAGGGGGGACCTACTCCGGGAGATTTCAAATGTTTGAAACATATAGCCTGTCACCAACAGGAAGAATTTGGTTCCCAATAATAAAGCAATCATCAAAACAGATTAACCGATATTCAATTCCCCTTAAAATATCTGATCAATTAAACTTTTAAGTGACTCAATTTAACTTTTGTGATCAAATGCATTAATAATCCACCATATTTGTCATAAAGTGCCAAAATTAGCATCTAATATCCTCATTAAATGAAACCGTATTAAAATGTGTAGAAACAAATATTCAAAACAGACACCCAAACCTCTGGTTTTCATTTTACAGGAAACATTATGTTGTCTATGTCCACCTGGTAGAACTTGTTCCCAATTAAAAAGGAATCATCAAGATCAGATATTAACAACATACAACTATATATAATCTTTCAATAATCAAATTTGAAACATTTAAAGCATTCCTGCTGTATCTTTATGTCTAAAACATTGCAAATCTGATCATTTCAAATGAAGTGCAAAATGTAAACTTTTGTATTCATATTTTATGCACATGTATAAGGTTTGGAAACATGAACATGTAAAATATTCATAAACTACTCAGTTTTTAAATTTCTAGAAACCTAATATACCCTGTGACCATCTGGAAGACCTGGAGTACACAATGTTCATAAATTGATCAAAATTGGACAGGACTGATACACAAGACTCCCTCAAAGTAATGCAGTTTCAAATTGTTTTAAGCCTTAGCTTAAAGCACTTGTACTTCAGTTCATCAACACTCTCCTGTACTTGCATTAAAGAACCAAAACAAGCCCATAATATATATATATTCAGGAAGCAGCATTGAATTTTTGTTATAAGTATACAAAGAATTAACATTCAGACACCTAGTATGGAAACGCTTTGAAAATTTAATTGATTTTAATCTGTGAGAATGGGGATTTTCAATAGTGAAAGGCTATATAAATTGGATGTAATTGATATACAATCTCACATACCTAACCATTATTAAGTTAATTTTAAAACATTTTATGATTACCTATTTATGCCTTTTGCCTGGAAGTAAAAAGTTTGCCTAATTTCCAAAGCTATGCAATCACTTGCCTCAAATATGCATAATCATTCTCAAAGGATTGAAGTTTTGCGTCACATTGATGAAAAAGGAATGTTTTACGTCTCAGGTTTCAAATACGTGTAATCTTCATTCAGACTGTAGACATATTAAGCAATTCAATTTTTCATAGTAAAAGAATCATCAAAATCACATATGAGAATAATAATGCTAACCTAATCCCCCAAAATGAACCTAATTTTAATATATTTCAGGTCTCTTAGTCTAATTCTGGGGCTTGATTTCCTTAAAATATATCTGCCATATCCGTTGTAATGTACTAAAATAGCATCTCTTGACATATTCAACATAAAAGGGGTAAAATTTAACATGAATAACAAAAATGATTTTCTAATGTCCCATTCATCATATATCAGGAAACATTACTTAGCAGAGGACCTTCAGGAGGAATGCCACATTTAAATGGTAAAATAATCATCAAAATTAGATGTGAATAGTGTACAACTTTAACATTTGCAAAAATTTCTCCTTTTTTATTAATATTTTAAATCTTGTTGTTATCTTTTGGGATTAAAACCAAAAATCTTCTACATATGCAACACGGCACAAAATGTAGCCTCTGATAACCCCATTTAGTGAAGCAGAATTGAAATGTGGTGAACAAATGTGAAAAAGAGGTTTTAATACCTCCGTCTTTGTTTATTTGAAAAATTATGTGAAATGTTAAGAAAAGGGAGAATTGTGTTCTCATTTGTGAAAGAGCAATCAAGTTTGAGTATCAGGAACAGGCATCCATACTAACCCCACAGAAAATAAATCAATTTTAATACATTTTGAACTAATGCATTTATCAGTTTGAACTTGTTTACATTCAAAATTTGCATATACTCTCATATAAAGGAACAAGAGTATCCTCTGATATCTATATAAATAGAAATAGGATTGAAGTATGGTATGGTATATAGAAAAGGGGGGACCTACTCCGGGGGAATTCAAATGTTTGAAACATATAGCCTGTCACCATCTGGAAGAATTTGGCTCCCAATAATAAAGCAATCATGAAAACAGATTAACTGATATTCAATTCCCCTTAAAATATCTGATCAATTAAGCTTTTATGTGACTCAATTTAACTTTTGTGATCAAATGCATTAATAATCCACCATATTTGTCATAAAGTGCCAAAATTAGCATCTAATATCCTCATTAAATGAAACAGTATTAAAATGTGTAGAAACAAATATTCAAAACAAACACCCAAACCTCTGGTTTTCATTTTACAGGAAACATTATGTTGTCTATGCCCACCTGGTAGAACTTGTTCTCAATTAAGGAACAATCATCAAGATCAGATATTAACAAGATACAACTATATATAAACTTTCAATAATCAAATTTGAAACATTTAAAGCATTCCTGTTGTATCTTTTTGTCTAAAACATTACAAATCTCATTATTTCAAATGAAGTGCAAAATGTAAACTTTTGTATTCATATTTTATGCACATGTATAAGGTTTGGAAACATGAACATGTAAATAAAATATTCATAAACTACCCAGTTTTTAAATTTCTAGAAACCTAATATACCCTGTGACCATCTGGAACACCTGGGGTACACAATGTTCATAAATTGATCAAAATTGGACAGGACTGATACACAAGACTCCCTCAAAGTAATGCAGTTTCAAATCCTTTTAAGCCTTAGATTTTACCACTTGTACTTCGGTTCATCAACACTCTCCTGTACTTGTATTAAAGAACCAAAACAAGCCCATAATATATATATTCAGGAAGCAGCATTGAATTTTTGTTATAAGTATACAAAGAATTAACATTCAGACACCTAGTATGGAAAACATTTGAAAATTTGATTGATTTTATTCTGTGAGAATGGGGATTTTCAATAGTGAAAGGCTATATAAATTGGATGTAATTGATATACAATCTCACATACCTAACCATTATTAAGTTAATTTTAAAACATTTTATGATTCACCATTTATGCCTTTTGCCTGGAAGTAAAAAGTTTGCCTAATTTCCAAAGCTATGCAATCACTTGCCTCAGATATGCATAATCATTCTCAAAGGATTGAAGTTTTGCGTCACATTGATGAAAAAGGAATGTCTTACGTCTGAGGTTTCAAATACGTGTAATCTTCATTCAGACTGTAGACATATTAAGGAATTCAATTTTTCAGAGTAAAAGAATCATCAAAATCACATATGAGAATAATAACGCTAACCTAAGCCCCCAAAATGAACTCAATTTTAATATATTTCAGGCCTCTTAGTCTAATTCTGGGGCTTTATTTAATTAAAATATATCTGCCATATCCATTGTAATGTACTAAAATAGCATCTCTTGACATATTCAACATAAAAGGGGTAAAATTTAACATGAATAACAAAAATGAATACCTATTCTCCCATTCATCAAATATCAGGAAACATTACATAGCAGAGGACCTTCCGGAGGAATGCCACATTTAAATGGTAAAATAATCATCAAAATTAGATGTGAATAGTGTACAAATTTAACATTTGCAAAAATTTCTCGTTTTTTATTAATATTTTAAATCTTGCTGTTATCTTTTGGGATTAAAACCAAAAATCTTCTACATATGCTACACGGCACTAAACTTAGGCACTGATAACCCCAATTAGTGAAGCAGGATTGAAATGTGGTGAAAAAATGTGAAAAGGGGGTTTTAATACCCCCGTCTTTGTTTATTTGAAAAATTATGTGAAATGTTAAGAAAAGGGAGAATTGTGTTCTCAATTGTGAAAGAGCAATCAAGTTTGAGTATCAGGAACCGGCACCCATACTAACCCCACAGAAAGTAAATCCATTTTAATACATTTTGAACTAATGCATTTATCAGTTTGAACTTGTTTACATTCAAACTTTGCATACACTCTCATATAAAGGAACAAGATGATCCTCTGATATCTATATGAATAGAAATAGGATTGAAATATGGTATGGTATATAGAAAAGGGGGGACCTACTCCGGGAGATTTCAAATGTTTGAAACATATAGCCTGTCACCAACAGGAAGAATTTGGTTCCCAATAATAAAGCAATCATCAAAACAGATTAACCGATATTCAATTCCCCTTAAAATATCTGATCAATTAAACTTTTATGTGACTCAATTTAACTTTTGTGATCAAATGCATTAATAATCCACCATATTTGTCATAAAGTGCCAAAATTAGCATCTAATATCCTCATTAAATGAAACCGTATTAAAATGTGTAGAAACAAATATTCAAAACAGACACCCAAACCTCTGGTTTTCATTTTACAGGAAACATTATGTTGTCTATGTCCACCTGGTAGAACTTGTTCCCAATTAAAAAGGAATCATCAAGATCAGATATTAACAACATACAACTATATATAATCTTTCAATAATCAAATTTGAAACATTTAAAGCATTCCTGCTGTATCTTTATGTCTAAAACATTGCAAATCTGATCATTTCAAATGAAGTGCAAAATGTAAACTTTTGTATTCATATTTTATGCACATGTATAAGGTTTGGAAACATGAACATGTAAAATATTCATAAACTACTCAGTTTTTAAATTTCTAGAAACCTAATATACCCTGTGACCATCTGGAAGACCTGGAGTACACAATGTTCATAAATTGATCAAAATTGGACAGGACTGATACACAAGACTCCCTCAAAGTAATGCAGTTTCAAATTGTTTTAAGCCTTAGCTTAAAGCACTTGTACTTCAGTTCATCAACACTCTCCTGTACTTGCATTAAAGAACCAAAACAAGCCCATAATATATATATATTCAGGAAGCAGCATTGAATTTTTGTTATAAGTATACAAAGAATTAACATTCAGACACCTAGTATGGAAACGCTTTGAAAATTTAATTGATTTTAATCTGTGAGAATGGGGATTTTCAATAGTGAAAGGCTATATAAATTGGATGTAATTGATATACAATCTCACATACCTAACCATTATTAAGTTAATTTTAAAACATTTTATGATTACCTATTTATGCCTTTTGCCTGGAAGTAAAAAGTTTGCCTAATTTCCAAAGCTATGCAATCACTTGCCTCAAATATGCATAATCATTCTCAAAGGATTGAAGTTTTGCGTCACATTGATGAAAAAGGAATGTTTTACGTCTCAGGTTTCAAATACGTGTAATCTTCATTCAGACTGTAGACATATTAAGCAATTCAATTTTTCATAGTAAAAGAATCATCAAAATCACATATGAGAATAATAATGCTAACCTAATCCCCCAAAATGAACCTAATTTTAATATATTTCAGGTCTCTTAGTCTAATTCTGGGGCTTGATTTCCTTAAAATATATCTGCCATATCCGTTGTAATGTACTAAAATAGCATCTCTTGACATATTCAACATAAAAGGGGTAAAATTTAACATGAATAACAAAAATGATTTTCTAATGTCCCATTCATCATATATCAGGAAACATTACTTAGCAGAGGACCTTCAGGAGGAATGCCACATTTAAATGGTAAAATAATCATCAAAATTAGATGTGAATAGTGTACAACTTTAACATTTGCAAAAATTTCTCCTTTTTTATTAATATTTTAAATCTTGTTGTTATCTTTTGGGATTAAAACCAAAAATCTTCTACATATGCAACACGGCACAAAATGTAGCCTCTGATAACCCCATTTAGTGAAGCAGAATTGAAATGTGGTGAACAAATGTGAAAAAGAGGTTTTAATACCCCCGTCTTTGTTTATTTGAAAAATTATGTGAAATGTTAAGAAAAGGGAGAATTGTGTTCTCATTTGTGAAAGAGCAATCAAGTTTGAGTATCAGGAACAGGCATCCATACTAACCCCACAGAAAATAAATCAATTTTAATACATTTTGAACTAATGCATTTATCAGTTTGAACTTGTTTACATTCAAAATTTGCATATACTCTCATATAAAGGAACAAGAGTATCCTCTGATATCTATATAAATAGAAATAGGATTGAAGTATGGTATGGTATATAGAAAAGGGTGGACCTACTCCGGGGGATTTCAAATGTTTGAAACATATAGCCTGTCACCATCTGGAAGAATTTGGCTCCCAATAATAAAGCAATCATTAAAACAGATTAACTGATATTCAATTCCCCTTAAAATATCTGATCAATTAAACTTTTGAGTGACTCAATTTAACTTTTGTGATCAAATGCATTAATAATCCACCATATTTGTCATAAAGTGCCAAAATTAGCATCTAATATCCTCATTAAATGAAACAGTATTAAAATGTGTAGAAACAAATATTCAAAACAAACACCCAAACCTCTGGTTTTCATTTTACAGGAAACATTATGTTGTCTATTTCCACCCTGTAGAACTTGTTCCCAATTAAGAAAGAATCATCAAGATCAGATATTAACAACATACAACTATATATAAACTTTCAATAATCAAATTTGAAACATTTAAAGCATTCCTATTGTATCTTTATGTCTAAAACATTACAAATCTGATTATTTCAAATGAAGTGCAAAATATAAACTTTTGTATTCATATTTTATGCACATGTATAAGGTTTGGAAACATGAACTTGTAAAATATTCATAAACTACCCAGTTTTTAAATTTCTACAAACCTAATATACCCTGTGACCATCTGGAAGACCTGGGGTACACAATGTTCATAAATTGATCAAAATTGGACAGGACTGATACACAAGACTCCCTCAAAGTAATGTAGTTTCAAATCGTTTTAAGCCTTAGCTTTTACCACTTGTACTTCAGTTCATCAACACTCTCCTGTACTTGCATTAAAGAACCAAAACAAGCCCATAATATATATATTCAGGAAGCAGCATTGAATTTTTGTTATAAGTATACAAAGAATTAACATTCAGACACCTAGTATGGAAACGCTTTGAAAATTTAATTGATTTTAATCTGTGAGAATGGGGATCTTCAATTGTTAAAGGCTATATAAATTGGATGTAATTGATATACAATCTCACATACCTAACCATTATTAAGTTAATTTTAAAACATTTTATGTTTCACTATTTACGCATTTGCCTGGAAGTAAAAGGTTTGCTTAATTTCCAAAGCTATGCAATCACTTGCCTCAGATATGCATAATCATTCTCAAAGGATTGAAGTTTTGCGTCACATTGATGAAAAAGGAATGTCTTACGTCTCAGGTTTCAAATACGTGTAATCTTCATTCAGACTGTAGACATATTAAGGAATTCAATTTTTCAGAGTAAAAGAATCATCAAAATCACATATGAGAATAATAACGCTAACGTAATGCCCCAAAATGAACTCAATTTTAATATATTTCAGGCCTCTTAGTCTAATTCTGGGGCTTTATTTCCTTAAAATATATCTGCCATATCCATTGTAATGTACTAAAATAGCATCTCTTGACATATTCAACATAAAAGGGGTAAAATTTAACATGAATAACAAAAATGATTACCTAATGTCCCATTCATCATATATCAGGAAACATTACTTAGCAGAGAACCTTCCGGAGGAATGCCACATTTCAATGGTAAAATAATCATCAAAATTAGATGTGAATAGTGTATAACTTTAGCATTTTCAAAAATTACTCGTTTTTTATTAATATTTTAAATCTTGCTGTTATCTTTTGGGATTAAAACCAAAAATCTTCTACATATGCAACACGGCACCAAATGTAGGCTCTGATAACCCCATTTAGTGAAGCAGGTTTGAAATGTGGTGACCAAATGTGAAAAAGAGCTTTTAATACCCCTGTCTTTGTTTATTTGAAAAATTTTGTGAAATGTTAAGAAAAGGGACAATTGTGTTCTCAATTGTGAAAGAGCAATCAAGTTTGAGTATCAGGAACAGGCATCCATACTAACCCCACAGATAATAAATTAATTTTAATACATTTTGATCTAATGCATTAATCAGTTTGAACGTGTTTACATTCAAAATATGCATACACTCTCTTATAAAGGAACAAGAGTATCCTCTGATATCTATATAAATAGAAATAGGATTGAAGTAACGTATGGTATATAAAAAAGCGGGGACCTACTCCTGGAGATTTCAAATTTTTGTAAACATATAGCCTGTCACCATCTGGAAGAATTTGGATACATATAATAATAAAGCAATCATGAAAACAGATTAACTGATATTTAATTCCCCTTAAAATAACTGATCAATTAAACTTTTAAGTCACTCAATTCAACTTTTTGGCTCAAATGCATTAATGATCCACCATATTTATCCTAAAGTGCCAAAACTAGCATCTAATATCCTCATTAAATGAAACAGTATTAAAATGGGTAGAAGCAAATATTCAAAACAAACCCCCAAACCTCTGGGTTTCATTTTACAGGAAACATTATTATGTCTGTGCCCACCTGGTAGAACTTGTTCCCAATTAAGAAAGAATCATCAAAATGAGATATTAACAAGATACAACTATATTAAAACATTCAATAATTAAATTTGAGCGTTGTTAGCATTCCTGTTTGATCTTTGTGTCTAAAACGTTACAAATCTGTACATTTCAAGGGAAGTGCAAAACGTAAACTTTTGTATTCATATTTTATGCACAGGTATACGGTTTGGTAACATGAACATGTAAAATATTCATAAAATAGCCAGGATTAAATTGCTGGAAACCTATATACCCTGTGACCAACTGAAAGACCTGGGGTTCACAATGTTCATAAATGGATCAAAATTGGACAGGACTGATACACAATTCCCCACATAGTAATGCAGTTTCAAATCGTTTTAAGCCTTAGCTTTTACCACTTGTACTTCAGTTCTTTAGCATTCTCCTGTACTTGCATTAAAGAACCAAAACAAGTCCATTATGTATATATTCAGGAAACAGCATTGAATTTTGTTATAAGTATTCAAAGAATTAACATCCAGACAACTAGAATGGAAGCCCTTTGAAAATTTAATTGATTTTAATCTGTGAGAATGGGGATTTTGAATAGTGAAAGGCTATTTAAATTGTATGTAATTGATATACAATCTCACAAACCTAGCCATTATTAAGTTAATTTTAAAACATTTTATGATTCACCATTCACGCCTTTTGCCTGGAAGTAAAAAGTTTACCTAACTTCCAAAGCTATGCAATCACTTTCCTCAGATATGCATAATCATTCTCAAAGGATTGAAGTTTTGCGTCACATTGATGAAAAAGGAATGTCTTACGTCTCAGGTTTCAAATACGTGCAATGTTCATTCAGACTGTAGACATATTAAGGAATTCAATTTTTCAGAGTAAAAGAATCATCAAAATCACATATGAGAATAATAATGCTAACCTAACCCCCGAAATAAACTCAATTTTTTAAATATTTCAGGCCTCTACGTCTACTTTTGGGGCTTTGTTTCCTTAAAATAAATCTGCCATATCTGCTGTAATATATAAAATAGCATCTCTTGACATATTCAACATAAAAGGGGTAAAATTTAACATTAATACCAAAAATGATTACCTATAGTCTCTTTCATGATATATCAGGAAACATTACTTAGCAGACGACCTTCCGGAAGAAAAGCACCTTTCAATGGTAAAAGAATCATCAAAATTATATGTGAATAGTGTACAACTTTAACATTTGCAAAAATTACTTCTTTTGTTTAATATTTAAAATCTTGCTCTTATCTTTTAGGATTAAAACCAAAAATCTACTATATATGGAACACGGCACCAAATGTAGGCTCTGATAACTCCATTTAGTGAAGCAGGATTGAAATGTGGTGAAAAAATGTGAAAAAGAGGTTTTAATACCCCCGTCTTTGTTTATTTGAAAAATTATGTGAAATGTTAAGAAAGGGGAGAATTGTGTTCTCAATTGTGAAAGAGCAATCAAGTTTGAGTATCAGGAACAGGCACGCACACTAACCCCACAGAAAATAAATCAATTTTAATACATTTTGATCCAATGCATTTATCAGTTTGAACGTGTTTATATTCAAAATTTGCATATACTCTCATATAAAGGAACAAGAGTATCCTCTGATATCTATATAAATAGAAATAGGATTGAAATATGGTATGGTATATAGAAAAGGGGGGACCTACTCCTGGAGATTTAAAATGTTTGAAACATACAGCCTGTCACCATCTGGAAGAATTTGGCTCCCAATAATAAAGCAATCATGAAAACAGATTAACTGATATTCAATTCCCCTTAAAATAGCTGATCAATTAAACATTTATGTGACTCAATTTAACTTTTGTGATCAAATGCATTAATAATCCACCATATTTGTCATAAAGTGCCAAAATTAGCATCTAATATCCTCATTAAATGAAACAGTATTAAAATGTGTAGAAACAAATATTCAAAACAAACACCCAAACCTCTGGTTTTCATTTTACAGGAAACATTATGTTGTCTATGCCCACCTGGTAGAACTTGTTCCCAATTAAGAAACAATCATCAAGATCAGATATTAACAAGATACAACTATATATAAATTTTCAATAATCAAATTTGAAACATTTAAAGCATTCCTGTTGTATCTTTATGTCTAAAACATTACAAATCTGATTATTTCAAATGAAGTGCAAAATGTAAACTTTTGTATTCATATTTTATGCACATGTATAAGGTTTGGAAATATGAACATGTAAATAAAATATTCATAAACTACCCAGTTTTTAAATTTCTAGAAACCTAATATACCCTGTGACCATCTGGAAGACCTGGGGTACACAATGTTCATAAATTGATCAAAATTGGACAGGACTGATACACAAGACTCCCTCAAAGTAATGCAGTTTCAAATCCTTTTAAGCCTTAGCTTTTACCACTTGTACTTCAGTTCATCAACACTCTCCTGTACTTGCATTTAAGAACCAAAACAAGCCCATAATATATATATATATTCAGGAAAAAGCATTGAATTTTTGTTATAAGTATACAAAGAATTAACATTCAGACACCTAGTATGGAAAACCTTTGAAAATTTGATTGATTTTAATCCGTGAGAATGGGGATATTCAATAGTGAAAGGCTATATAAATTGGATGTAATTGATATACAATCTCACATACCTAACCATTATTAAGTTAATTTTAAAACATTTTATGATTCACCATTTACGCCTTTTGCCTGGAAGTAAAAAGTTTGCCTAATTTCCAAAGCTATGCAATCACTGCCTCAGATATGCATAATCATTCTCAAAGGATTGAAGTTTTGCGTCACATTGATGAAAAAGGAATGTCTTACGACTCAAGTTTCAAATACGTGTAATCTTCATTCAGACTGTAGACATATTAAGGAATTCAATTTTTCAGAGTAAAAGAATCATCAAAATCACATATGAGAATACTAACGCTAACCTAATCCCCCAAAATGAACTCAATTTTAATATATTTCCGGCCTCTTAGTCTAATTCTGGGGCTTTATCTCCCTAAAATATATCTGCCATATCCGTTGTAATGTACTAAAATAGTATTTCTTGACATATTCAACATCAAAGGGGTAAAATTTAACATGAATAACAAAAATGATTACCTAATGTCCCATTCATCATATATCAGGAAACATTACTTAGCTGATGACCTTCCGGAGGAATGCCACGTTTCAGTGGTAAAATAAACATCAAAATTAGATGTGAATAGTGTACAAATTTAACATTTGCAAAAATTAGTCGTTTTTTATTAATATTTTAAATCTTGCTGTATCTTTTGGGATTAAAACCAAAAAACTTCTACATATGCTACACGGCACCAAACGTAGGCACTCATAACCCCATTTAGTGAAGCAGGATTGAAATGTGGTGAAAAAATTGAAAAAGAGGTTTTAATACTCCCGTCTTTGTTTATTTGAAAAATTATGTGAAATGTTAAGAAAGGGGAGAATTGTGTTCTCAATTGTGAAAGAGCAATCAAGTTTCAGTATCAGGAATAGGCATCCATACTAACCCCACAGAAAATAAATCAATATTAATACATTTTGAACTAATGCATTTATCAGTTTGAACTTGTTTACATTCAAAATTTGAATATACACTTATATAAAGGAACAAGAGTATCCTCTGATATCTATATAAATAGAAATAGGATTGAAATATGGTATGGTATATAGAGAAGGGGGTTCTACTCCGGGAGATTTCAAATGTTTGAAACATATAGCCTGTCACCATCTGGAAGAATTTGGCTGCCAATAATGAAGCAATCATGAAAACAGATTAACTAATATTCAATTCCCCTTAAAATATCTGATCAATTAAACTTTTAAGTGACTCAATTTAACTTTTGTGATCAAATGCATTAATAATCCACCATATTTGTCATAAAGTGCCAAAATTAGCATCTAATATCCTCATTAAATGAAACAGTATTAAAATGTGTAGAAACAAACATTCAAAACAAACACCCATACCTCTGGTTTTCATTTTACAGGAAACATTATGTTGTCTATGCCCACCTGGTAGAACTTGTTTCCAATTAAGAAAGAATCATCAAGATCAGATATTAACAACATACAACTATATATAAACTTTCAATAATCAAATTTGAAACATTTAAAGCATTCCTGTTGTATCTTTATGTGTAACACATTACAAATCTGAACATTTCAAATGAAGTGCAAAATGTAAACTTTTGTATTCATATTTTATGCACATGTATAAGGTTTGGAAACATGAACATGTAAATAAAATATTCATAAACCACCCAGTTTTTAAATTTCTAGAAACCTAATATACCCTGTGACCATCTGGAAGACCTGGGGTACACAATGTTCATAAATTGATCAAAATTGGACAGGACTGATACACAAGACTCCCTCAAATTAATGCAGTTTCAAATCCTTTTAAGCCTTACCTTTTACAACTTGTACTTCAGTTCATCAACACTCTCCTGTACTTGCATTAAAGAACCAAAACAAGCCCATAATATATATATATATATATATATATATATATATATATTCAGGAAGCAGCATTGAATTTTTGTTATAAGTATACAAAGAATTAACATTCAGACACCTAGTATGGAAAACCTTTGAAAATTTGATTGATTTTAATCTGTGAGAATGGGGATTTTCAATAGTGAAAGGCTATATAAATTGGATGTAATTGATATACAATCTCACATACCTAACCAGTATAAAGTTAATTTTAAAACATTTTATGATTCACCATTTACGCCTTTTGCCTGGAAGTAAAAAGTTTGCCTAATTTCCAAAGCTATGCAATCACTTTCCTCAGATATGCATAATCATTCTCAAAGGATTGAAGTTTTGCGTCACATTGATGAAAAAGGAATGTCTTACGACTCAAGTTTCAAATACGTGTAATCTTCATTCAGACTGTAGACATATTAAGGAATTCAATTTTTCAGAGTAAAAGAATCATCAAAATCACATATGAGAATAATTACGCTAACCTAATCCCCCAAAATGAACTCAATTTTAATGTATTTCCGGCCTCTTAGTCTAATTCTGGGGCTTTATTTACTTAAAATATATCTGCCATATCCGTTGTAATGTACTAAAATAGCATTTCTTGACATATTCAACATAAAAGGTGTAAAATTTAACATGAATAACAAAAATGATTACCTAATGTCCCATTCATCATATATCAGGAAACATTACTTAGCTGATGACCTTCCGGAGGAATGCCACGTTTCAGTGGTAAAATAAACATCAAAATTAGATGTGAATAGTGTACAAATTTAACATTTGCAAAAATTACTCGTTTTTTATTAATATTTTAAATCTTGCTGTTATCTTTTGGGATTAAAACCAAATATCTTCTACATATGCAACACGGCAACAAATGTAGGCTCTGATAACCCCATTTAGTGAAGTAGGATTGAAATGTGGTGAAAAAATGTGAAAAAGAGGTTTTAATATCCCCGTCTTTGTTCATTTGAAAAATTATCGGAAATGTTAAGAAAAGGGAGAATTGTGTTCCCAATTGTGAAAGAGCAATCAAGTTTCAGTATCAGGAACATGCATCCATACTAACCCCACAGAAAATAAATCAATATTAATACATTTTGAGCTAATGCATTTATCAGTTTGAACTTGTTTATATTCAAAATTTGCATATACTCTTATATAATGGAACAAGAGTATCCTCTGATATCTATATAAATAGAAATAGGATTGAAATATGGTATGGTATATAGAGAAGGGGGGATCTACTCCGGGATATTTCCGGGAGATTAAACTTTTAAGTGACTCAATTTAACTTTTGTGATCAATTGCATTAATAATCCACCATATTTGTCATAAAGTGCCAAAATTAGCATCTAATATCCTCATTAAATGAAACAGTATTAAAATGTGTAGAAACAAACATTCAAAACAAACACCCAAACCTCTGGTTTTCATTTTACAGGAAACATTATGTTGTCTATGCCCACCTGGTAGAACTTGTTCCCAATTAAGAAACAATCATCAAGATCAGATATTAACAACATACAACTATATATAAACTTTCAGTAATCAAATTTGAAACATTTAAAGCGTTCCTGTTGTATCTTTATGTCTAAAACATTACAAATCTGATTATTTCAAATGAAGTGCAAAATGTAAACTTTTGTATTCATATTTTATGCACATGTATAAGGTTTGGAAACATGAACATGTAAACTATTCATAAAATACACAGTTTTTAAATTTCTAGAATCCTAATATATTCTGTTACCATCTGGAGGACCTGGGGTACACAATGTTCATAAATTACAAAACAAGCCCATAATATATATATTCAGGAAGCAGCATTGAATTTTTGTTATAAGTATACAAAGAATTAACATTCAGACACCTAGTATGGAAAACCTTTGAAAATTTGATTGATTTTAATCTGTGAGAATGGGGATTTTCAATAGTGAAAGGCTATATAAATTGGATGTAATTGATATACAATCTCACATACCTTACCATTATTAAGTTAATTTTAAAACATTTTATGATTCAACATTTACGCCTTTTGCCTGGAAGTAAAAAGTTTCCCTAATTTCCAAAGATATGCAATCACTTGCCTCAGATATGCATAATCATTCTCAAAGGATTGAAGTTTTGCGTCACATTGATGAAAAAGCAATGTCTTATGTCTCAGGTTTCAAATACGTGTAATCTTCGTTCAGACTGTAGACATATTAAGGAATTCAATTTTTCAGAGTAAAAGAAGCATCAAAATCACATATGAGAATAATTACGCTAACCTAATCCCCCAAAATGAACTCAATTTTAATATATTTCCGGCCTCTTAGTCTAATTCTGGGGCTTTATTTACTTAAAATATATCTGCCATATCCGTTGTAATGTACTAAAATAGCATTTCTTGACATATTCAACATAAAAGGTGTAAAATTTAACATGAATAACAAAAACGATTACCTAATGTCCCATTCATCATATATCAGGAAACATTACTTAGCAGAGGACCTTCCGGAGGAATGCCACGTTTCAGTGGTAAAATAAACATCAAAATTAGATGTGAATAGTGTACAAATTTAACATTTGCAAAAATAACTCGTTTTTTATTAATATTTTAAATCTTGCTGTTATCTTTTGGGATTAAAACCAAAAATTTTCTACATATGCTACACGGCACCAAACGTAGGCACTCATAACCCCATTTAGTGAAGCAGGATAGAAATGTGGGGAAAAAATGTGAAAAAGAGGTTTTAATACCCCGTCTTTGTTTATTTGAAAAATTATGTGAAATGTTAAGAAAAGGGAGAATTGTGTTCTGAATTGTGAAAGAGCAATCAAGTTTCAGTAACAGGAACAGGCATCTATACTAATCCCACAGAAAATAAATCAATTTTAATACATTTTGAACTAATGCATTTATCAGTTTGAACTTTTTTACATTCAAAATTTGCATATACTCTCATATAAAGGAACAAGATTATCCTCTGATATCTATATAAATAGAAATAGGATTGAAATATGGTATGGTATATAGAAAAGGGGGGACCTACTCCTGGAGATTTCAAATGTTTGAAACATATAGCCTGTCACCATCTGGAAGAATTTGGCTCCCAATAATGAAGCAATCATGAAAACAGATTAACTGATATTCAATTCCCCTTAAAATATCTGATCAATTAAACTTTTAAGTGACTCAATTTAACTTTTGTGATCAAATGCATTAATAATCCACCATATTTGTCATAAACTGCCAAAATTAGCATCTAATATCCTCATTAAATGAAACAGTATTAAAATGTGTAGAAACAAATATTCAAAACAAACACCCAAACCTCTGGTTTTCATTTTACAGGAAACATTATGTTGTCTATGCCCACCTGGTAGAACTTGTTCCCAATTAAGAAACAATCATCAAGATCAGATATTAACAAGACGCAACTATATATAAATTTTTAGTAATCAAATTTGAAACATTTAAAGCGTTCCTGTTGTATCTTTATGTCTAAAACATTACAAATCTGATTATTTCAAATGAAGTGCAAAATATAAACCTTTGTATTCATATTTTATGCACATGTATAAGGTTTGGAAACTTGAACATGTAATATATTCATAAACTACACAGTTTTTAAATTTCTAGAAACCTAATATACCCTGTGACCATCTGGAAGACCTGGGGTACACAATGTTCATAAATTGATCACAATTGGACAGGACTGATACACAAGACTCCCTTAAACTAATGTAGTTTCAAATCGTTTTAAGCCTTAGCTTTTACCACTTGTACTTCAGTTCATCAACACTCTCCTGTACTTGCATTAAAGAACCAAAACAAGCCCATAATATATATATTCAGGAAGCAGCATTGAATTTTTGTTATAAGTATACAAAGAATTAACATTCAGACACCTAGTATGGAAAACCTTTGAAAATTTGATTGATTTTAATCTGTGAGAATGAAGATATTCAATAGTGAAAGGCTATATAAATTGGATATAATTGATATACAATCTCACATATCTAACCATTATTAAGTTAATTTTAAAACATTTTATGATTCACCATTTACGCCTTTTGTCTGGAAGTAAAAAGTTTGCCTAATTTCCAAAGCTATGCAATTACTTGCCTCAGATATGCATAATCATTCTCAAAGGATTGAAGTTTTGCGTCACATTGATGAAAAACGAATGTCTTACGTCTCAGGTTTCAAATACGTGTAATCTTCATTCAGACTGTAGACATATTAAGGAATTCAATTTTTCAGAGTAAAAGAAGCATCAAAATCACATATGAGAATAATAACGCTAACCTAATCCCCCAAAATGAACTCAATTTTAATATATTTCAGGCCTCTTAGTCTAATTCTGGGGCTTTATTTCCTTAAAATATATCTGCCATATCCGTTGTAATGTACTAAAATAGCATTTCTTGACATATTCAACATAAAAGGGGTAAAATTTAACATGAATAACAAAAATGATTACCTAATATCCCATTCATCATATATCAGGAAACATTACTTAGCAGAGGACCTTCCGGAGGAATGCCACATTTCAATGGTAAAATAATCATCAAAATTAGATGTGAATAGTGTACAAATTTAACATTTGCAAAAATAACTCGTTTTTTATTAATATTTTAAATCTTGCTGTTATCTTTTGGGATTAAAACCAAAAATTTTCTACATATGCTACACGGCACCAAACGTAGGCACTCATAACCCCATTTAGTGAAGCAGGATAGAAATGTGGGGAAAAAATGTGAAAAAGAGGTTTTAATACCCCGTCTTTGTTTATTTGAAAAATTATGTGAAATGTTAAGAAAAGGGAGAATTGTGTTCTGAATTGTGAAAGAGCAATCAAGTTTGAGTAACAGGAACAGGCATCTATACTAATCCCACAGAAAATAAATCAATTTTAATACATTTTGAACTAATGCATTTATCAGTTTGAACTTTTTTACATTCAAAATTTGCATATACTCTCATATAAAGGAACAAGAGTATCCTCTGATATCTATATAAATAGAAATAGGATTGAAATATGGTATGGTATATAGAAAAGAGGGGACCTATTCCTGGAGATTTAAAATAATTGAAACATATAGCCTGTGACCATCTGGAAGAATTTGGCTCCCAATAATAAAGCAATCATGAAAACAGATTAACTGATATTCAATTCCCCTTAAAATATCTGATCAATTAAACTTTTATGTGACTCAATTTAACTTTTGTGATCAAATGCATTAATAATCCACCATATTTGTCATAAAGTGCCAAAATTAGCATCTAATATCCTCATTAAATGAAACAGTATTAAAATGTGTAGAAACAAATATTCAAAACAAACACCCAAACCTCTGGTTTTCATTTTACAGGAAACATTATGTTGTCTATGCCCACCTGGTAGAACTTGTTCTCAATTAAGAAAGAATCATCAAGATCAGATATTAACAAGATACAACTATATATAAAATTACAATAATCAAATTTGAAACATTTAAAGCATTCCTGTTGTATCTTTTTGTATAAAACATTACAAATCTGATTATTTCAAATGAAGTGCAAAAGGTAAACTTTTGTATTCATATTTTATGCACATGTATAAGGTTTGGAAACATGAACAGATAAATAAAATATTCATAAACTACCCACTTTTTAAATTTCTAGAAACCTAATATACCCTGTGACCATCTGGAACACCTGGGGTACACAATGTTCATAAATTGATCAAAATTGGACAGGACTGATACACAAGACTCCCTCAAAGTAATGCAGTTTCAAATCCTTTTAAGCCTTAGATTTTACCACTTGTACTTCAGTTCATCAACACTCTCCTGTACTTGCATTAAAGAACCAAAACAAGCCCATAATATATATATTCAGGAAGCAGCATTGAATTTTTGTTATAAGTATACAAAGAATTAACATTCAGACACCTAGTATGAAAACGCTTTGAAAATTTAATTGATTTTAAACTGTGAGAATGGGGATTTGCAATAGTGAAAGGCTATATAAATTGGATGTAATTGATATACAATCTCACATACCTAACCATTATTAAGTTAATTTTAAAACATTTTATGATTCACCATTTACGCCTTTTGCCTGGAAGTAAAAAGCTTCCTAGTTTCCAAAGCTATGCAATCACTTGCCTCAGATATGCATAATCATTCCCAAAGGATTGAAGTTTTGCGTCACATTGATGAAAAAGGAATGTCTTACGTCTCAGGTTTCAAATACGTGTAATCTTCGTTCAGACTGTAGACATATTAAGGAATTCAGTTTTTCAGAGTAAAAGAAGCATCAAAATCACATATGAGAATAATAACGCTAACCTAATCCCCCAAAATGAACTCAATTTTAATATATTTCCGGCCTCTTAGTCTAATTCTGGGGCTTTATTTCCTTAAAATATATCTGCCATATCCGCTGTAATGTACTAATATAGCATTTCTTGACATATTCAACATAAAAGGTGTACAATTTAACATGAATAACAAAAATGATTACCTAATGTCCCATTCATCATATATCAGGAAACATTACTTAGCAGAGGACCTTCTGGAGAAATGCCACGTTTCAGTGGTAAAATAATCATCAAAATTAGATGTGAATAGTGTACAAATTTAACATTTGCAAAAATAACTCGTTTTTTATTAATATTTTAAATCTTGCTGTTATCTTTTGGGATTAAAACCAAAAATTTTCTACATATGCTACACGGCACCAAACGTAGGCACTCATAACCCCATTTAGTGAAGCAGGATAGAAATGTGGGGAAAAAATGTGAAAAAGAGGTTTTAATACCCCGTCTTTGTTTATTTGAAAAATTATGTGAAATGTTAAGAAAAGGGAGAATTGTGTTCTGAATTGTGAAAGAGCAATCAAGTTTGAGTAACAGGAACAGGCATCTATACTAATCCCACAGAAAATAAATCAATTTTAATACATTTTGAACTAATGCATTTATCAGTTTGAACTTTTTTACATTCAAAATTTGCATATACTCTCATATAAAGGAACAAGAGTATCCTCTGATATCTATATAAATAGAAATAGGATTGAAATATGGTATGGTATATAGAAAAGAGGGGACCTATTCCTGGAGATTTAAAATAATTGAAACATATAGCCTGTGACCATCTGGAAGAATTTGGCTCCCAATAATAAAGCAATCATGAAAACAGATTAACTGATATTCAATTCCCCTTAAAATATCTGATCAATTAAACTTTTATGTGACTCAATTTAACTTTTGTGATCAAATGCATTAATAATCCACCATATTTGTCATAAAGTGCCAAAATTAGCATCTAATATCCTCATTAAATGAAACAGTATTAAAATGTGTAGAAACAAATATTCAAAACAAACACCCAAACCTCTGGTTTTCATTTTACAGGAAACATTATGTTGTCTATGCCCACCTGGTAGAACTTGTTCTCAATTAAGAAAGAATCATCAAGATCAGATATTAACAAGATACAACTATATATAAACTTACAATAATCAAATTTGAAACATTTAAGGCATTCCTGTTGTATCTTTTTGTATAAAACATTACAAATCTGATTATTTCAAATTAAAGTGCAAAAGGTAAACTTTTGTATTCATATTTTATGCACATGTATAAGGTTTGGAAACATGAACAGGTAAATAAAATATTCATAAACTACCCACTTTTTAAATTTCTAGAAACCTAATATACCCTGTGACCATCTGGAACACCTGGGGTACACAATGTTCATAAATTGATCAAAATTGGACAGGACTGATACACAAGACTCCCTCAAAGTAATGCAGTTTCAAATCCTTTTAAGCCTTAGATTTTACCACTTGTACTTCAGTTCATCAACACTCTCCTGTACTTGCATTAAAGAACCAAAACAAGCCCATAATATATATATTCAGGAAGCAGCATTGAATTTTTGTTATAAGTATACAAAGAATTAACATTCAGACACCTAGTATGGAAAACATTTGAAAATTTGATTGATTTTAATCTGTGAGAATGGGGATTTTCAATAGTGAAAGGCTATATAAATTGGATGTAATTGATATACAATCTCACAAACCTAGCCATTATTAAGTTAATTTTAAAAGATTTTATGATTCACCATTCACGCCTTTTGCCTGGAAGTAAAAAGTTTACCTAAATTCCAAAGCTATGCAATCACTTTCCTCAGATATGCATAATCATTCTCAAAGGATTGAAGTTTTGCGTCACATTGATGAAAAAGGAATGTCTTACGTCTCAGGTTTCAAATACGTGCAATGTTTATTCAGACTGTAGACATATTAAGGAATTCAATTTTTCAGAGTAAAAGAATCATCAAAATCACATATGAGAATAATAACGCTAACCTAACCCCCGAAATAAACTCAATTTTTTAAATATTTCAGGCCTCTACGTCTACTTTTGGGGCTTTGTTTCCTTAAAATAAATCTGCCATATCTGCTGTAATATATAAAATAGCATCTCTTGACATATTCAACATAAAAGGGGTAAAATTTAACATTAATACCAAAAATGATTACCTATAGTCTCTTTCATGATATATCAGGAAACATTACTTAGCAGAGGACCTTCCGGAGGAAAAGCACCTTTCAATGGTAAAAGAATCATCAAAATTATATGTGAATAGTGTACAACTTTAACATTTGCAAAAATTACTTCTTTTGTTTAATATTTAAAATCTTGCTCTTATCTTTTGGGATTAAAACCAAAAATCTACTATATATGGAACACGGCACCAAATGTAGGCTCTGATAACTCCATTTAGTGAAGCAGGATTGAAATGTGGTGAAAAAATGTGAAAAAGAGGTTTTAATACCCCCGTCTTTGTTTATTTGAAAAATTATGTGAAATGTTAAGAAAGGGGAGAATTGTGTTCTCAATTGTGAAAGAGCACTCAAGTTTGAGTATCAGGAACAGGCACGCACACTAACCCCACAGAAAATAAATCAATTTTAATACATTTTGATCCAATGCATTTATCAGTTTGAACTTGTTTACATTCAAAATTTGCATATACTCTCATATAAAGGAAAAAGATCATCGTCTGATATCTATATAAATAGAAACAGGACTGAAGTATGGTAGGGTATATAGAAAAGGGGGGACCTACTCCGGGAGATTTCAAATTTCTGTAAACATATATCCTGTCACCATCTAGAAGAATTTGGCTCCCAATAATAAAGCAATCTTCAAAACAGATTAACTGATATTCAATTCCCCTTAAAATATCTGATCAATTAAACATTTTAGTCGCTCAATTTAACTTTTTGGATCAAATGCATTAATAATCCACCATATTTGTCTTAAAGGGCCAAAATTAGCATCTAATATCCTCATTAAATGAAACAGTATTAAAATGTGTAGAAGGAAATATTCAAAACAAATCCCCAAACCTCTGGTTTTCATTTTACAGGAAATATTATGTTGTCTATGCGCACCTGGTAGAACTTGTTCCCAATTAAGAAAGAATCATCAAGATCAGATATTAACAACATACAACTATTTATAAACTTTCAATAATCAAATTTGAAACATTTAAAGCATTCCTATTGTATCTTTATGTCTAAAACATTACAAATCTGATTATTTCAAATGAAGTGCAAAATATAAACTTTTGTATTCATATTTTATGCACATGTATAAGGTTTGGAAACATGAACTTGTAAAATATTCATAAACTACCCAGTTTTTAAATTTCTACAAACCTAATATACCCTGTGACCATCTGGAAGACCTGGGGTACACATATGTTCATAAATTGATCAAAATTGGACAGGACTGATACACAAGACTCCCTCAAAGTAATGTAGTTTCAAATCGTTTTAAGCCTCAGCTTTACCACTTGTTTTTCACTTCATCAACACTCTCCTGTACTTGCAATAAAGAACCAAAACAAGCCCATAATATATATATTCAGGAAGCAGCATTGAATTTTTGTTATAAGTATACAAAGAATTAACATTCAGACACCTAGTATGAAAACGCTTTGAAAATTTAATTGATTTTAAACTGTGAGAATGGGGATTTGCAATAGTGAAAGGCTATATAAATTGGATGTATTGATATACAATCTCACATACCTAACCATTATTAAGTTAATTTTAAAACATTTTATGATTCACCATTTACGCCTTTTGCCTGGAAGTAAAAAGCTTCCTAGTTTCCAAAGCTATGCAATCACTTGCCTCAGATATGCATAATCATTCCCAAAGGATTGAAGTTTTGCGTCACATTGATGAAAAAGGAATGTCTTACGTCTCAGGTTTCAAATACGTGTAATCTTCGTTCAGACTGTAGACATATTAAGGAATTCAGTTTTTCAGAGTAAAAGAAGCATCAAAATCACATATGAGAATAATAACGCTAACCTAATCCCCCAAAATGAACTCAATTTTAACATATTTCCGGCCTCTTAGTCTAATTCTGGGGCTTTATTTCCTTAAAATATATCTGCCATATCCGCTGTAATGTACTAATATAGCATTTCTTGACATATTCAACATAAAAGGTGTACAATTTAACATGAATAACAAAAATGATTACCTAATGTCCCATTCATCATATATCAGGAAACATTACTTAGCAGAGGACCTTCTGGAGAAATGCCACGTTTCAGTGGTAAAATAATCATCAAAATTAGATGTGAATAGTGTACAAATTTAACATTTGCAAAAATTACTCGTTTTTTATTAATATTTTAAATCTTGCTGTTATCTTTTGGGATTAAAACCAAATATCTTCTACATATGCAACACGGCAACAAATGTAGGCTCTGATAACCCCATTTAGTGAAGTAGGATTGAAATGTGGTGAAAAAATGTGAAAAAGAGGTTTTAATACCCCCGTCTTTGTTTATTTGAAAAATTATGTGAAATGTTAAGAAAAGAGAGAATTGTGTTCTCAATTGTGAAAGAGCAATCAAGTTTCAGTATCAGGAACATGCATCCATACTAACCCCACAGAAAATAAATCAATATTAATACATTTTGAACTAATGCATTTATCAGTTTGAACTTGTTTACATTCAAAATTTGCATATACTCTCATAAAAAGGAACAAGAGTATCCTCTGATATCTATATAAATAGAAATAGGATTGAAATATGGTATGGTATATAGAAAAGGGGGAACCTACTCCTGGAGATTTCAAATGTTTGAAACATATAGCATGTCACCATCTGGAAGAATTTGGCTCCCAATAATGAAGCAATCATGAAAACAGATTAACTGATATTCAATTCCCCTTAAAATATCTGATCAATTAAACTTTTAAGTGACTCAATTTAACTTTTGTGATCAAATGCATTAATAATCCACCATACTTGTCATAAAGTGCCAAAATTAGCATCTAATATCCTCATTAAATGAAACAGTATTAAAATGTGTAGAAACAAATACTCAAAACAAACACCCAAACCTCTGGTTTTCATTTTACAGGAAACATTATGTTGTCTATGCCCACCTGGTAGAACTTGTTCCCAATTAAAAAGGAATCATCAAGATCAGATATTAACAACATACAACTATATATAAACTTTCAATAATCAAATTTGAAACATTTAAAGCATTCCTGTTGTATCTTTATGTCTAAAACATTACAAATCTGATTATTTCAAATGAAGTGCAAAATGTAAACTTTTGTATTCATATTTTATGCACATGTATAAGGTTTGGAAACATGAACATGTAAAATATTCATAAACTACCCACTTTTTAAATTTCTAGAAACCTAATATACCCTGTGACCATCTGGAAGACCTGGGGTACACAATGTTCATAAATTGATCAAAATTGGACAGGACTGATACACAAGACTCCCTCAAACTAATGTAGTTTCAAACCGTTTTAAGCCTTAGATTTTACCACTTGTACTTAAGTTCATCAACACTCTCCTGTACTTGCATTAAAGAACCAAAACAAGCCCATAATATATATATTAAGGAAGCAGCATTGAATTTTTGTTATAAGTATACAAAGAATTAACATTCAGACACCTAGTATGGAAAACATTTGAAAATTTGATTGATTTTAATCTGTGAGAACGGGGATTTTCAATAGTGAAAGGCTATATAAATTGGATGTAATTGATATACAATCTCACATACCTAACCATTATTAAGTTAATTTTAAAACATTTTATGATTCACCATTTACGCCTTTTGCCTGGATGTAAAAAGTTTGCCTAATTTCCAAAGCTATGCAATCACTTGCCTCAGATATGCATAATCATTCTCAAAGGATTGAAGTTTTGCGTCACATTGATGAAAAAGGAATGTTTTACGTCTCAGGTTTCAAATACGTGTAATCTTCATTCAGACTGTAGACATATTAAGCAATTCAATTTTTCATAGTAAAAGAATCATCAAAATCACATATGAGAATAATAATGCTAACCTAATCCCCCAAAATGAACCCAATTTTAATATATTTCAGGTCTCTTAGTCTAATTCTGGGGCTTGATTTCCTTAAAATATATCTGCCATATCCGTTGTAATGTACTAAAATAGCATCTCTTGACATATTCAACATAAAAGGGGTAAAATTTAACATGAATAACAAAAATGATTACCTAATGTCCCATTCATCATATATCAGGAAACATTACTTAGCAGAGGACCTTCAGGAGGAATGCCACATTTAAATGGTAAAATAATCATCAAAATTAGATGTGAATAGTGTACAACTTTAACATTTGCAAAAATTACTCCTTTTTTATTAATATTTTAAATCTTGCTGTTATCTTTTGGGATTAAAACCAAAAATCTTCTACATATGCAACACGGCACCAAATGTAGGCTCTGATAACCCCATTTAGTGAAGCAGGTTTGAAATGTGGTGACCAAATGTGAAAAAGAGCTTTTAATACCCCTGTCTTTGTTTATTTGAAAAATTTTGTGAAATGTTAAGAAATGGGACAATTGTGTTCTCAATTGTGAAAAATCAATCAAGTTTGAGTATCAGGAACAGGCATCCATACTAACCCCACAGAAAATAAATCAATTTTAATACATTTTGAACTAATGCATTTATCAGTTTGAACTTGTTTACATTCAAAATTTGCATATACTCTCATATAAAGGAACAAGAGTATCCTCTGATATCTATATAAATAGAAATAGGATTGAAGTATGGTATGGTATATAGAAAAGGGGGGACCTACTCCGGGAGATTTCAAATGTTTGAAACATATAGCCTGTCACCATCTGGAAGAATTTGGCTCCCAATAATAAAGCAATCATTAAAACAGATTAACTGATATTCAATTCCCCTTAAAATATTTGATCAATTAAACTTTTAAGTGACTCAATTTAACTTTTGTGATCAAATGCATTAATAATCCACCATATTTGTCATAAAGTGCCAAAATTAGCATCTAATATCCTCATTAAATGAAACAGTATTAAAATGTGTAGAAACAAACATTCAAAACAAACACCCATACCTCTGGTTTTCATTTTACAGGAAACATTATGTTGTCTATGCCCACCTGGTAGAACTTGTTTCCAATTAAGAAAGAATCATCAAGATCAGATATTAACAACATACAACTATATATAAACTTTCAATAATCAAATTTGAAACATTTAAAGCATTCCTGTTGTATCTTTATGTGTAACACATTACAAATCTGAACATTTCAAATGAAGTGCAAAATGTAAACTTTTGTATTCATATTTTATGCACATGTATAAGGTTTGGAAACATGAACATGTAAATAAAATATTCATAAACCACCCAGTTTTTAAATTTCTAGAAACCTAATATACCCTGTGACCATCTGGAAGACCTGGGGTACACAATGTTCATAAATTGATCAAAATTGGACAGGACTGATACACAAGACTCCCTCAAATTAATGCAGTTTCAAATCCTTTTAAGCCTTACCTTTTACAACTTGTACTTCAGTTCATCAACACTCTCCTGTACTTGCATAAAAGAACCAAAACAAGCCCTTAATATATATATATATATTCAGGAAGCAGCATTGAATTTTTGTTATAAGTATACAAAGAATTAACATTCAGACACCTAGTATGGAAAACCTTTGAAAATTTGATTGATTTTAATCTGTGAGAATGGGGATTTTCAATAGTGAAAGGCTATATAAATTGGATGTAATTGATATACAATCTCACATACCTAACCATTATTAAGTTAATTTTAAAACATTTTATGATTCACCATTTACGCCTTTTGCCTGGAAGTAAAAAGTTTCCTAATTTCCAAAGCTATGCAATCACTGGCCTCAGATATGCATAATCATTCCCAAAGGATTGAAGTTTTGCGTCACATTGATGAAAAAGGAATGTCTTACGTCTCAGGTTTCAAATACGTGTAATCTTCGTTCAGACTGTACACATATTAAGGAATTCAGTTTTTCAGAGTAAAAGAAGCATCAAAATCACATATGAGAATAATAACGCTAACCTAATCCCCCAAAATGAACTCAATTTTAATATATTTCCGGCCTCTTAGTCTAATTCTGGGGCTTTATTTCCTTAAAATATATCTGCCATATCCGCTGTAATGTACTAATATAGCATTTCTTGACATATTCAACATAAAAGGTGTACAATTTAACATGAATAACAAAAATGATTACCTAATGTCCCATTCATCATATATCAGGAAACATTACTTAGCAGAGGACCTTCTGGAGAAATGCCACGTTTCAGTGGTAAAATAATCATCAAAATTAGATGTGAATAGTGTACAAATTTAACATTTGCAAAAATTACTCGTTTTTTATTAATATTTTAAATCTTGCTGTTATCTTTTGGGATTAAAACCAAATATCTTCTACATATGCAACACGGCAACAAATGTAGGCTCTGATAACCCCATTTAGTGAAGTAGGATTGAAATGTGGTGAAAAAATGTGAAAAAGAGGTTTTAATACCCCCGTCTTTGTTTATTTGAAAAATTATGTGAAATGTTAAGAAAAGAGAGAATTGTGTTCTCAATTGTGAAAGAGCAATCAAGTTTCAGTATCAGGAACATGCATCCATACTAACCCCACAGAAAATAAATCAATATTAATACATTTTGAACTAATGCATTTATCAGTTTGAACTTGTTTACATTCAAAATTTGCATATACTCTCATAAAAAGGAACAAGAGTATCCTCTGATATCTATATAAATAGAAATAGGATTGAAATATGGTATGGTATATAGAAAAGGGGGAACCTACTCCTGGAGATTTCAAATGTTTGAAACATATAGCCTGTCACCATCTGGAAGAATTTGGCTCCCAATAATGAAGCAATCATGAAAACAGATTAACTGATATTCAATTCCCCTTAAAATATCTGATCAATTAAACTTTTAAGTGACTCAATTTAACTTTTGTGATCAAATGCATTAATAATCCACCATACTTGTCATAAAGTGCCAAAATTAGCATCTAATATCCTCATTAAATGAAACAGTATTAAAATGTGTAGAAACAAATACTCAAAACAAACACCCAAACCTCTGGTTTTCATTTTACAGGAAACATTATGTTGTCTATGCCCACCTGGTAGAACTTGTTCCCAATTAAAAAGGAATCATCAAGATCAGATATTAACAACATACAACTATATATAAACTTTCAATAATCAAATTTGAAACATTTAAAGCATTCCTGTTGTATCTTGATGTCTAAAACATTACAAATCTGATTATTTCAAATGAAGTGCAAAATGTAAACTTTTGTATTCATATTTTATGCACATGTATAAGGTTTGGAAACATGAACATGTAAAATATTCATAAACTACCCAGTTTTTAAATTTCTAGAAACCTAATATACCCTGTGACCATCTGGAAGACCTGGGGTACACAATTTTCATAAATTGATCAAAATTGGACAGGACTGATACACAAGACTCCCTCAAACTAATGTAGTTTCAAACCGTTTTAAGCCTTAGATTTTACCACTTGTACTTCAGTTCATCAACACTCTCCTGTACTTGCATTAAAGAACCAAAACAAGCCCATAATATATATATTAAGGAAGCAGCATTGAATTTTTGTTATAAGTATACAAAGAATTAACATTCAGACACCTAGTATGGAAAACATTTGAAAATTTGATTGATTTTAATCTGTGAGAATGGGGATTTTCAATAGTGAAAGGCTATATAAATTGGATGTAATTGATATACAATCTCACATACCTAACCATTATTAAGTTAATTTTAAAACATTTTATGATTCACCATTTACGCCTTTTGCCTGGATGTAAAAAGTTTGCCTAATTTCCAAAGCTATGCAATCACTTGCCTCAGATATGCATAATCATTCTCAAAGGATTGAAGTTTTGCGTCACATTGATGAAAAAGGAATGTTTTACGTCTCAGGTTTCAAATACGTGTAATCTTCATTCAGACTGTAGACATATTAAGCAATTCAATTTTTCATAGTAAAAGAATCATCAAAATCACATATGAGAATAATAATGCTAACCTAATCCCCCAAAATGAACCCAATTTTAATATATTTCAGGTCTCTTAGTCTAATTCTGGGGCTTTATTTCCTTAAAATATATCTGCCATATCCGTTGTAATGTACTAAAATAGCATCTCTTGACATATTCAACATAAAAGGGGTAAAATTTAACATGAATAACAAAAATGATTACCTAATGTCCCATTCATCATATATCAGGAAACATTACTTAGCAGAGGACCTTCAGGAGGAATGCCACATTTAAATGGTAAAATAATCATCAAAATTAGATGTGAATAGTGTACAACTTTAACATTTGAAAAATTACTCCTTTTTTATTAATATTTTAAATCTTGCTGTTATCTTTTGGGATTAAAACCAAAAATCTTCTACATATGCAACACGGCACCAAATGTAGGCTCTGATAACCCCATTTAGTGAAGCAGGTTTGAAATGTGGTGACCAAATGTGAAAAAGAGCTTTTAATACCCCTGTCTTTGTTTATTTGAAAAATTTTGTGAAATGTTAAGAAAAGGGACAATTGTGTTCTCAATTGTGAAAAAGCAATCAAGTTTGAGTATCAGGAACAGGCATCCATACTAACCCCACAGATAATAAATTAATTTTAATACATTTTGATCTAATGCATTAATCAGTTTGAACGTGTTTACATTCAAAATATGCATATACTCTCTTATAAAGGAACAAGAGTATCCTCTGATATCTATATAAATAGAAAAAGGATTGAAGTATGGTATGGTATATAAAAAAGCGGGGACCTACTCCTGGAGATTTAAAATTTTTGTAAACATATAGCCTGTCACCATCTGGAAGAATTTGGATACATATAATAATAAAGCAATCATGAAAACAGATTAACTGATATTTAATTCCCCTTTAAATAACTGATCAATTAAACTTTTAAGTCACTCAATTCAACTTTTTGGCTCAAATGCATTAATAATCCACCATATTTGTCCTAAAGTGCCAAAATTAGCATCTAATATCCTCATTAAATGAAACAGTTTTAAAATGCGTAGAAGCAAATATTCAAAACAAACCCCCAAACCTCTGGTTATCATTTTACAGGAAACATTATTATGTCTGTGCCCACCTGGTAGAACTTGTTCCCAATTAAGAAAGAATCATCAAAATGAGATATTAACAAGATACAACTATATTAAAACATTCAATAATTAAATTTGAGCGTTGTTAGCATTCCTGTTTGATCTTTGTTTCTAAAACGTTACAAATCTGTACATTTCAAGGGAAGTGCAAAACGTAAACTTTTGTATTCATATTTTATGCACAGGTATACGGTTTGGTAACATGAACATATAAAATATTCATAAAATAGCCAGGATTAAATTGCTGGAAACCTATATACCCTGTGACCATCTGAAAGACCTGGGGTTCACAATGTTCATAAATGGATCAAAATTGGACAGGACTGATACACAATTCTCCCACATAGTAATGCAGTTTCAAATCGTTTTAAGCCTTAGCTTTTACCACTTGTACTTCAGTTCTTTAGCATTCTCCTGTACTTGCATTAAAGAACCAAAACAAGTCCATTATGTATATATTCAGGAAACAGCATTGAATTTTTGTTATAAGTATTCAAAGAATTAACATCCAGACAACTAGCATGGAAGCCCTTTGAAAATTTAATTGATTTTAATCTGTGAGAATGGGGATTTTGAATAGTGAAAGGCTATTTAAATTGTATGTAATTGATATACAATCTCACAAACCTAGCCATTATTAAGTTAATTTTAAAACATTTTATGATTCACCATTCACGCCTTTTGCCTGGAAGTAAAAAGTCTACCTAACTTCCAAAGCTATGCAATCACTTTCCTCAGATATGCATAATCATTCTCAAAGGATTGAAGTTTTGCGTCACATTGATGAAAAAGGAATGTCTTACGTCTCAGGTTTCAAATACGTGCAATGTTCATTCAGACTGTAGACATATTAAGGAATTCAATTTTTCAGAGTAAAAGAATCATCAAAATCACATATGAGAATAATAACGCTAACCTAACCCCCGAAATAAACTCAATTTTTAAAATATTTCAGGCCTCTACGTCTACTTTTGGGGCTTTGTTTCCTTAAAATAAATCTGCCATATCTGCTGTAATATATAAAATAGCATCTCTTGACATATTCAACATAAAGGGGGTAAAATTTAACATTAATACCAAAAATGATTACCTATAGTCTCTTTCATGATATATCAGGAAACATTACTTAGCAGAGGACCTTCCGGAGGAAAAGCACCTTTCAATGGTAAAAGAATCATCAAAATTATATGTGAATAGTGTACAACTTTAACATTCGCAAAAATTACTTCTTTTGTTTAATATTTAAAATCTTGCTCTTATCTTTTGGGATTAAAACCAAAAATCTACTATATATGGAACACGGCACCAAGTGTAGGCTCTGATAACTCCATTTAGTGAAGCAGGATTGAAATGTGGTGAAAAAATGTGAAAAAGAGGTTTTAATACCCCCGTCTTTGTTTATTTGAAAAATTATGTGAAATGTTAAGAAAGGGGAGAATTGTGTTCTCAATTGTGAAACAGCACTCAAGTTTGAGTATCAGGAACAGGCACGTACACTAACCCCACAGAAAATAAATCAATTTTAATACATTTTGATCCAATGCATTTATCAGTTTGAACTTGTTTACATTCAAAATTTGCATATACTCTCATATAAAGGAAAAAGAGCATCGTCTGATATCTATATAAATAGAAACAGGATTGAAGTATGGTAGGGTATATAGAAGAGGGGGGACCTACTCCGGGAGATTTCAAATTTCTGTAAACATATATCCTGTCACCATCTAGAAGAATTTGGCTCCCAATAATAAAGCAATCTTCAAAACAGATTAACTGATATTCAATTCCCCTTAAAATATCTGATCAATTAAACATTTTAGTCGCTCAATTTAACTTTTTGGATCAAATGCATTAATAATCCACCATATTTGTCTTAAAGGGCCAAAATTAGCATCTAATATCCTCATTAAATGAAACAGTATTAAAATGTGTAGAAGGAAATATTCAAAACAAACCCCCAAACCTCTGGTTTTAATTTTACAGGAAATATTATGTTGTCTGTGCCCACCTGGTAGAACTTGTTCCCAATTAAGAAAGAATCACCAAAATCAGATATTAACAAGATACAACTATATTTAAACATTCAATACTAAAATTTGAAACATTTTAAGCATTCCTGTTTGATCTTTATGTCTAAAACATTACAAATCTGTATATTTCAAGTGAAGTGCAAAAAATAAACTTTTGTATTCATATTTTATGCACATGTATAGTATAGTATTTATTGTGCTAAGAGTTTTACAAATTAGTTTGTCTACTGCATTTTGACCCTGGACACTTATTCAGTAAACAATCACTACAGTTTATTTACATTTTACAATCTCTTGTCACTAAATTAACACATTCACTATAGTTTTCCATTCAAAGTAAGATGAACTACCTCTTACTTTTCTCTTTCCACTATCCAAAGCCATTTATTGTTTACTTTACACAAAAACTGCCCAATGCTTCTAGCGTCCTTGGATATGATTTCAATTATAAGTGTATTTCTATTCCCCTTCAACCACTTCATATTAAAAAATTCTTTTCTCCAATTTTCTGTTCCTTGGCACCTAAAAACTATGTGTTCAATGTCTTCATTACCACCACATATCGGACATTGGTTCTGAGGAATACCCTGTCTTAGCTGTTTTAGCCTCTATGCTCCAGTTCTTAACCATGCAATAGATTCTCTCTCTTCTTTATTTACTATGTCTATATATTTTTTCCTACCCCATATATTTTTCATTGGCCTATAATAAACTAATGAGCTCTTTTCGGCAATCTCACTGAACATGATTTATATTTCTATATCTTCCAGTCTTTTCCTTGCCTTTTTCCAAAAATGTTTTACGTTATTTTCTCTCCTTCTCCATATATCTCCTAACCCATTTTTCTCCAAAATATTCCGTAATTTATTTACCCATCCATCATTCAGTAAGCTCTTCTCTTGGTATTCAATACATTGTCTTAACACATTACTTTTTCCTAGATTTAAACTCTGGACAAAAATTTCAAAGCTCTTTCCATTATGTTCTCCTTAGTTGGCACCCTGCCCATCTGTAATTGTGCTACCTGTCTTACAATTGACTCTGGTAGCCCTAGTATTTCTCTACAAAACATCCTGTCCACCACATCTATACATTCCCATCATCTATCTAAACCCCATAATTCTATACCATACATCAGTTTTGCCTCCACAACAATCTCATAAACTTTTTCCAGCCATTTAACATTTATATTAGGTACTTTATATTTGCAGCTTCTAATTGCTGTCATCGCCCCTTTACCTTTTGCCAATGTAAACTTCTTTTGTTTCTCCCATTTATTACCACCATCTATTTTTACTCCTAAATAGATACAGTCACGCACTACCCTGTAATCTTTATTCTCTCCCTTCCACTTTTCATATTTGCCTTATTTCCCCCCCTTTTTGAAAACCACAATCTGTGTTTTCTCTTGATTTACTTTTAAACTCCATTCTTTACAATATACATCAATTGCTTTTAATGATTGTGTTAAACCACTTACTCTAATAGATCCTACCACTAGGTCATCTGCAAAAAGAAGTCCTGGAATTTGGATGTTGTTAATTACTGGTGCACAGTTATTATTCCTTCCAATTTCTAGTAAGACATCATCTATGTATAAATTAAATACAACTGGACTTAGCTTACATTCTTGCCGAATGTATAAGTTTTGGTAACATGAACATGTAAAATATTCATAAAATACCCAGTTTTTAAATTGCTACAAACCAAATATACCCTGTGACCATCTGAAAGACCTGGGGTTCACAATGTTCATAAATTGATCAAAATTGGAAAGGACTGATACACAAGAGTCCCACAAAGTAATGCAGTTTAAAATCGTTTTAAGCCTTAGCTTTTACCACTTGTACTTCTGTTGATTAACAGTCTCCTGTAGTTGCATTAAAGAACCAAAATAAGTCCATAATATATATATATATATTCAGGAATAATCATTAAATTTTTGTTATAAGTATTCAAACAATTAATATTCAGACACCTAGCATGGAAACCCTTTGATATTTTAGTTAATTTTAATCTGTGAGAATGGGAATTTTCAATAGTGAAAGGCTATCTAAATTGGATGTAATTCATATACAATCTCACACACCTAACCATTATTAAGTTAATTTTAAAACATTTTATGATTCACCATTTACGCCTTCTGCCTGGAAGTAAAAAGTATGCCTAATTTCCAAAGCTATGCAATCACTTGCCTCAGATATGCATAATCATTCTCAAAGGATTGAAGTTTTGCGTCACAATGATTAAAAAGGAATGTCTTACGTCTCAGGTTTCAAATACGTGCAATCTTCATTCAGACTGTAGACATATTAAGGAATTCAATTTTTCAGAGTAAAAGAATCATCAAAATCACATATGAGAATTATAACGCTAATCTAATCCCCCAAAATGAACTCACTTTTAATATATTTCAGGCCTCTTTGTCTAATTCTGGGGCTTTATTTCCTTAAAATATATCTGCCATATCCATTGTAGTGCACATAAAATAGCATCTCTTGACATATTCAACATAAAAGGGGTAAAATTTAACATGAGTAACAAAAATAAATACCTAATGTCCCATTCATCATATATCAGAAAACATTACTTAGCAGAGGACCTTCCAGAGGAATGCCACATTTCAATGGTAAAATAATCATCATAATTGTATATGAATAGTGTACAACAATAACATTTGCAAAAGTTACTTCTTTTTTATTAATATTGTAAATCATCAATTTAACTTTTTTGATCAAATGCATTAATAATCCACCATATTTGTCATAAAGTGCCAAAATTAGCATCTAATATCCTCATTAAATGAAACAGTATTAAAATGTGTAGAAACAAATATTCAAAACAAACACCCAAACCTCTGGTTTTCATTTTGCAGGAAACATTATTTTGTCTATGCCCACCTGGTAGAACTTGTCCCAATTCAGAAAGAATCATCAAAATCAGATTATAACAAGATAAAACTATATATAAACTTTCAATAATTAAATTTGAAACATTTAAAGCATTCCTGTTGTATCTTTATGTCTAAAACATTACAAATCTGAACATTTCAAACGAAGTGCAAAACGTAAACTTTTGTATTCATATTTTATGCACATGTATAAGGTTTGGTAACATGAACATGTTAAATATTCATAAAATACCCAGTTTTTAAATTTCTAGAAACCTAATATACCCTGTGACCATTTGGAAGACCTGAGGTACACAATGTTCATAAGATTGATCAAAATTGGACAGGACTGATACACAAGACTCCCTCAAAGTAATGCAGTTTCAAATCGTTATAAGCCTTAGCTTTTACCACTTGTACTTCAGTTTATTAACATTCTCCTGTACTTGCATTAACGAACCAAAACAAGTCGATAATATATATATATATATATATTCAGGAAGCAGAATTGAATTTTTATAAGTATTCAAAGAATTAACATTCAGACACCTAGCATGGAATCCCTTTGAAAATTTAATTGACTTTAATCTGTGAGAATGGCGATTGTCAATAGTGAAAGGCTATCTAAATTGGATGTAATTGATATACAATCTCACATACCTAACCATTATTAAGTTAATTTTAAAAATTTTATGATTCACCATTTATCCCTTTTGCCTGGAAGTAAAAAGTCTGCCTAATTTCCAAAGCTATGCAATCACTTGCCTCAGATATGCATAATCATTCTCAAAGGATTGAAGTTTTGCGTCACATTGATGAAAAAGGAATGTCTAACATCTCAGGTTTCAAAAACATGCAATGTTCATTCAGACTGTTCACATATTAAGAAATTCAATTTTTCAGAGTAAAAAAATCATAAATATCACATATGAGAATAATAACGCTAACCTAATCCCCCAAAATAAACTCAATTTTTAAAATATTTCAGAACTCTACATCTACTTTTAGAGCTTTATTTCCTTAAATTATATATGCCATATCTGCTGTAATGTACTAAAGTAGCATCTCTTGACATATTCAACATAAAAAGGGTAAAATTTAACATGAATACCAAAAATGATTACCTAATGTCCCATTCATCATATATCAGGAAACATTACTTAGCAGAGAACCTTCCGGAGGAATGCCACATTTCAATGTTAAAATCATCATCAAAATTAGATGTGAATAGTGTACAAATTTAACATTTGCAAAAATTACTCGTTTTTTATTAATATTTTAAATCTTGCTGTTATCTTTTGGGATTAAAACCAAAACTCTTCTACATATGCTACACGGCACCAAATGCAGGCTCTGATAACCCCATTTAGTGAAGCAGGATTGAAATGTGGTGAAAAAATGTGAAACAGAGGTTTTAATACCCCCGTCTTTGTTTATTTGAAAAATTATGTGAAATGTTAAGAAAAGGGAGAATTGTGTTCTCAATTGTGAAAGAGCAATCAAGTTTGAGTATCAGGAACAGGCATCCATACTAACCCCACAGAAAATAAATCAATTTTAATACATTTTGAACTAATGCATTTATCAGTTTGAACTTGTTTATTCAAAATTTCATATACTCTCATATAAACGAACAAGAGTATCCTCTGATATCTATTTAAATAGAAATAGGATTGAAATATGGTATGGTATATAGAGAAGGGGGGACCTTCTCCGGGAGATTTCAAATGTTTGAAACATATAGCCTGTCACCATCTGGAAGAATTTGGCTCCCAATAATGAAGCAATCATGAAAACAGATTAACTGATTTTCAATTCCCCTTAAAATATCTGATCAATTAAACTTTTAAGTGACTCAATTTAACTTTTGTGATCAAATGCATTAATAATCCACCATATTTGTCATAAAGTGCCAAAATTAGCATCTAATATCCTCATTAAATGAAACAGTATTAAAATGTGTAGAAACAAATATTCAAAACAAACACCCAAACTTCTGGTTTTCATTTTACAGGAAACATTATGTTGTCTATGCCCACCTGGTAGAACTTGTTCCCAATTAAAAAAGAATCATCAAGATCAGATATTAACAAGATACAACTAAATATAAACTTTCAACAATCAAATTTGAAACATTTAAAGCATTCCTGTTGTATCTTGATGTCTAAAACATTACAAATCTGATTATTTCAAATGAAGTGCAAAATGTAAACTTTTGTATTCATATTTTATGCACATGTATAAGGTTTGGAAACATGAACATGTAAAATATTCATAAACTACCCAGTTTTTAAATTTCTAGAAACCTAATGTACCCTGTGACCATCTGGAATACCTGGGGTACACAATGTTCATAAATTGATCAAAATTGGACAGGACTGATACACAAGACTCCCTCAAAGTAATGCAGTTTCAAATCCTTTTAAGCCTTACCTTTTACAACTTGTACTTCAGTTCATCAACACTCTCCTGTCCTTGCATTAAAGAACCAAAACAAGCCCATAATATATATATTCTGGAAGCAGCATTGAATTTTTGTTATAAGTATACAAAGAATTAACATTCGGACACCTAGTATGGAAACCCTTTGAAAAGTTAATTGATTTTAATCTGTGAGAATGGGGATTTTCAATAGTGAAAGGCTATATAAATTGGATGTAATTGATATACAATCTTACATACCTAACCATTATTAAGTTAATTTTAAAACTTTTTATGATTCAACATTTACGCCTTTTGCCTGGAAGTAAAAAGTTTGCCTAATTTCCAAAGCTATGCAATCACTTGCCTCAGATATGCATAATCATTCTCAAAGGATTGAAGTTTTGCGTCACATTGATGAAAAAGGAATGTCTTACGTCTCAGGTTTCAAATACGTGTAATATTCTTTCAGAATTTAGACATATTAAGGAATTCAATTTTTCAGAGTAAAAGAATCATCAAAATCACATATGAGAATAATAACGCTAACCTAATCCCCCAAAATGAACTCAATTTTAATATATCTCAGGCCTCTTAGTCTAATTCTGGGGCTTTATGTCCTTAAAGTATATCTGCCATATCCGTTGTAATGTACTAAAATAGCATCTCTTGACATATTCAACATAAAAGGGGTAAAATTTAACATGAATAACAAAAATGATTACCTAATGTCCCATTCATCATATATCAGGAAACATTACTTAGCAGAGGACCTTCCGGAGGAATGCCACAATTTAATGGTAAAATAATCATCAAAATTAGATGTGAATAGTGTACAAATTTAACAGTTGCAAAAGTTACTCATTTTTTATTAATATTTTAAATCTTGCTGTTATCGTTTGGAATTAAAACCAAAAATCTTCTACATATGCAATACGTAACCAAACGTAGGCTCTGATTACACCATTTAGTGAAGCAGGATTGAAATGTGGTGAAAAATGTGAAAAAGAGGTTTTAATACCCCCGTCTTTGTTTATTTGAAAAATGATGTGAAATGTTAAGAAAAGGGAGAATTGTGTTCTCAATTGTGAAAGAGCAATCAAGTTTGAGTATCAGGAACAGGCATCCATACTAACCCCACAGAAAATAAATCAATTTTAATACTTTTTGAACTAATGCATTTATCAGTTTGAACTTGTTTACATTCAAAATTTGCATATACTCTCATATAAAGGAACAAGAGTATCCTCTGATATCTATATAAATAGAAATAGGATTGAAGTATGGTATGGTATATAGAGAAGGGGGGACCTACTCCGGGAGATTTCAAATGTTTGAAACATATAACCTGTCACAATCTGGAAGAATTTGGCTCCTAATAATGAAGCAATCATGAAAACAGATTAACTGATATTCAGTTCCCCTTAAAATATCTGATCAATTAAACTTTTAAGTGACTCAATTTAACTTTTGTGATCAAATGCATTAATAATCCACCATATTTGTCATAAAGTGCCAAAATTAGCATCTAATATCCTCATTAAATGAAACAGTATTAAAATGTGTAGAAACAAATATTCAAAACAAACACCCAAACCTCTGGTTTTCATTTTACAGGAAACATTATGTTGTCTATGCCCACCTGGTAGAACTTGTTCGCAATTAAGAAACAATCATCAAGATCAGATATTGACAAGATACAACTATATATAAATTTTCAGTAATCAAATTTGAAGCATTTAAAGCGTTCCTGTTGTATCTTTATGTCTAAAACATTACAAATCTGATTATTTCAAATGAAGTGCAAAATGTAAACTTTTGTATTCATATTTTATGCACATGTATAAGGTTTGGAAACTTGAACATGTAAAATATTCATAAACTACCCAGTTTTCAAATTTCTAGAAACCTAATATACCCTGTGACCATCTGGAAGACCTGGGGTACACAATGTTCATAAATTGATCAAAATTGGACAGGACTGATACACAAGACTCCCTCAAAGTAATGCAGTTTCAAATCCTTTTAAGCCTTAGGTTTTACCACTTGTACTTCAGTTCATCAACACTCTCCTGTACTTGCATTAAAGAACCAAAACAAGCCCAAAATATATATATTCAGGAAGCGGCATTGAATTTTTGTTATAAGTATACAAAGAATTAACATTCAGACACCTAGTATGGAAAACCTTTGAAAATTTGATTGATTTTAATCTGTGAGAATGGGGATTTTCAATAGTGAAAGGCTATATAAATTGGATGTAGTTGATATACAATCTCACAAACCTAACCATTATTAAGTTAATTTTAAAACATTTTATGATTCACTACTTACGCCTTTTGCCTGGAAGTAAAAAGTTTGCCTAATTTCCAAAGCTATGCAATCACTTGCCTCAGATATGCATAATCATTCTCAAAGAATTGAAGTTTTGCGTCACATTGATGAAAAAGGAATGTCTTACGTCTCAGGTTTCAAATACGTGTAATATTCTTTCAGACTGTAGACATATTAAGGAATTCAATTTTTCAGAGTAAAAGAATCATAAAAATCACATATGAGAATAATAACGCTAACCTAATCCCCCAAAATGAACTCAATTTTAATATATTTCCGGCCTCTTAGTCTAATTCTGGGGCTTTATTTCCTTAAAATATATCTGCCATATCCGTTGTAATGTACTAAAATAGCATCTCTCTACATATTCAACATAAAAGGGGTAATATTAAAACATGAATAACAAAAATGATTACCTCATCTCCCATTCATCATACATCAGGGAAGGTTACTTAGCAGAGGACCTTCCGGAGGAATGCCACAATTTAATGGTAAAATAATCATCAAAATTAGATGTGAATAGTGTACAAATTTAACAGTTGCAAAAGTTACTCATTTTTTATTAATATTTTAAATCTTGCTGTTATCGTTTGGAATTAAAACCAAAAATCTTCTACATATGCAACACGGCAACAAATGTAGGCTCTGATAACCCCATTTAGTGAAGTAGGATTGAAATGTGGTGAAAAAATGTGAAAAAAAGGTTTTAATACCCCCGTCTTTGTTTATTTGAAAAATTATGTGAAATGTTAAGAAAAGGGAGAATTGTGTTCTCAATTGTGAAAGAGCAATCAAGTTTCAGTATCAGGAACAGGCATCCATACTAACCCCACAGAAAATAAATCAATATTAATACATTTTGAACTAATGCATTTATCAGTTTGAACTTGTTTATATTCAAAATTTGCATATACTCTTATATAAAGGAACAAGAGTATCCTCTGATATCTATATAAATAGAAATAGGATTGAAATATGGTATGGTATATAGAGAAGGGGGGATCTACTCCGGGAGATTTCAAATGTTTGAAACATATAGCCTGTCACCATCTGGAAGAATTTGGCTCCCAATAATGAAGCAATCATGAAAACAGATTAACTGATATTCAATTCCCCTTAAAATATCTGATCAATTAAACTTTTAAGTGACTCAATTTAACTTTTGTGATCAAATGCATTAATAATCCACCATATTTGTCATAAAGTGGCAAAATTAGCATCTAATATCCTCATTAAATGAAACAGTATTAAAATGTGTAGAAACAAATATTCAAAACAAACACCCAAACCTCTGGTTTTCATTTTACAGGAAACATTATGTTGTCTATGCCCACCTGGTAGAACTTGTTTCCAATTAAGAAAGAAATATCAAGATCAGATATTAGCCAACATACAACTATATAGAAACTTTCAATAATCAAATTTGAAACATTTAAAGCATTCCTGTTGTATCTTTATGTCTAACACATTACAAATCTGAACATTTCAAATGAAGTGCAAAATGTAAACCTTTGTATTCATATTTTATGCACATGTATAAGGTTTGGAAACATGAACATGTAAAATATTCATAAAATACCCAGTTTTTAAATTTCTAGAGACCTAATATACCCTGTGACCATCTGGAAGACCTGGGGTACACAATGTTCATAAATTGATCAAAATTGGACAGGAGTGATACACAAGACTCCCTCAAAGTAATGCAGTTTCAAATCCTTTTAAGCCTTACCTTTTACAACTTGTACTTCAGTTCATCAACACTCTCCTGTACTTGCATTAAAGAACCAAAACAAGCCCATAATATATATATTCAGGAAGCAGCATTGAATTTTTGTTATAAGTATACAAAGAATTAACATTCAGACACCTAGTATGGAAAACATTTGAAAATTTGATTGATTTTAATCTGTGAGAATGGGGATTTTCAATAGTGAAAGGCTATATAAATTGGATGTAATTGATATACAATCTCACATACCTAACCATTATTAAGTTAATTTTAAACCATTTTATGATTCACCATTTACGCCTATTGCCTGGAAGTAAAAAGTTTCCCTAATTTCCAAAGCTATGCAATCACTTGCCTCAGATATGCATAATCATTCTCAAAGGATTGAAGTTTTGCGTCACATTGATGAAAAAGGAATGTCTTACGTCTCAGGTTTCAAATACGTGTAATCTTCGTTCAGACTGTAGACATATTAAGGAATTCAATTTTTCAGAGTAAAAGAAGGATCAAAATCACATATGAGAATAATTACGCTAACCTAATCCCCCAAAATGAACTCAATTTTAATATATTTCCGGCCTCTTAGTCTAATTCTGGGGCTTCATTTACTTAAAATATATCTGCCATATCCATTGTAATGTACTAAAATAGCATTTCTTGACATATTCAACATAAAAGGTGTAAAATTTAACATGAATAACAAAAATGATTACCTAATGTCCCATTCATCATATATCAGGAAACATTACTTAGCAGAGGACCTTCCGGAGGAATGCCACGTTTCAGTGGTAAAATAATCATCAAAATTAGATGTGAATAGTGTACAAATTTAACATTTGCAAAAATTACTCGCTTTTTATTAATATTTTAAATCTTGCTGTATCTTTTGGGATTAAAACCAAATTTCTTCTACATATGCAACACGGCAACAAATGTAGGCTCTGATAACCCCATTTAGTGAAGTAGGATTGAAATGTGGTGAAAAAATGTGAAAAAGAGGTTTTAATACCCCCGTCTTTGTTTATTTGAAAAATTATGTGAAATGTTAAGAAAAGGGAGAATTGTGTTCTCAATTTTGAGAGAGCAATCAAGTTTGAGTATCAGGAACATGCATCCATACTAACCCCACAGAAAACAAATCAATTTTAATACATTTTGAACTAATTCATTTATCAGTTTGAACTTGTTTACATTCAAAATATGCATATACTCTCATATAAAGGAACAAGAGTATCCTCTGATATCTATATAAATAAAATAGGATTGAAATATGGCATGGTATATAGAAAAGGGGGGACCTACTCCTGGAGATTTCAAATGTTTGAAACATATAGCCTGTGACCATCTGGAAGAATTTGGCTCCCAATAATCAAGCAATCATGAAATCAGATTAACTGATATTCAATTCCCCTTAAAATATCTTATCAATTAAACTTTTATGTGACTCAATTTAACTTTTGTGATCAAAGGCATTAATAATCCACCATATTTGTCATAAAGTGCCAAAATTAGCATCTAATATCCTCATTAAATGAAACACTATTAAAATGTGTAGAAACAAACATTCAAAACAAACACCCAAACCTCTGGTTTTCATTTTACAGGAAACATTATGTTGTCAATGCCCACCTGGTAGAACTTGTTTCCAATTAAGAAAGAATCATCAAGATCAGATATTAACAACATACAACTATATATAAACTTTCAATAATCAAATTTGAAACATTTAAAGCATTCCTGTTGTATCTTTATGTCTAACACATTACAAATCTGATTATTTCAAATGAAGTGCAAAATGTAAACTTTTGTATTCATATTTTATGCACATGTATAAGGTTTGGATACATGAACATGTAAATAAAATATTCATAAACTACCCATTTTTTAAATTTCCAAAAACCTAATATACCCTGTGACCATCTGGAAGACCTGGGGTACACAATGTTCATAAATTGATCAAAATTGGACAGGACTGATACACAAGACTCCCTCAAAGTAATGCAGTTTCAAATCCTTTTAAGCCTTACCTTTTACAACTTGTACTTCAGTTCATCAACACTCTCCTGTACTTGCATTAAAGAACCAAAACAAGCCCATAATATATATATATATTCAGGAAGCAGCATTGAATTTTTGTTATAAGTATACAAAGAATTAACATTCAGACACCTAGTATGGAAAACCTTTGAAAATTTGATTGATTTTAATCTGTGAGAATGGGGATTTTCAATAGTGAAAGGCTATATAAATTGGATGTAATTGATATACAATCTCACATACCTAACCATTATTAAGTTAATTTTAAAACATTTTATGATTCACCATTTACGCCTTTTGCCTGGAAGTAAAAAGTTTCCCTAATTTCCAAAGCTATGCAATCACTTGCCTCAGATATGCATAATCATTCCCAAAGGATTGAAGTTTTGCGTCACATTGATGAAAAGCGAATGTCTTACGTCTCAGGTTTCAAATACGTGTAATCTTCGTTCAGACTGTAGACATATTAAGGAATTCAATTTTTCAGAGTAAAAGAAGCATCAAAATCACATATGAGAATAATTACGCTAACCTAATCCCCCAAAATGAACTCAATTTTAATATATTTCCGGCCTCTTAGTCTAATTCTGGGGCTTCATTTACTTAAAATATATCTGCCATATCCATTGTAATGTACTAAAATAGCATTTCTTGACATACTCAACATAAAAGGTGTAAAATTTAACATGAATAACAAAAATGATTACCTAATGTCCCATTCATCATATATCAGGAAACATTACTTAGCAGAGGACCTTCCGGAGGAATGCCACGTTTCAGTGGTAAAATAATCATCAAAATTAGATGTGAATAGTGTACAAATTTAACATTTGCAAAAATTACTCGTTTTTTATTAATATTTTAAATCTTGCTGTTACCTTTTGGGATTAAAACCAAATATCTTCTACATATGCAACACGGCAACAAATGTAGGCCCTGATAACTCCATTTAGTGAAGTAGGATTGAAATGTGGTGAAAAAATGTGAAAAAGAGGTTTTAATCCCCCCGTCTTTGTTTATTTGAAAAATTATGTGAAATGTTAAGAAAAGGGAGAATTGTGTTCTCAATTGTGAAAGAGCAATCAAGTTTCCGTATCAGGAACAGGCATCCATACTAACCCCACAGAAAATAAATCAATATTAATACATTTTGAACTAATGCATTTATCAGTTTGAACTTGTTTACATTCAAAATTTGCATATACTCTCATATAAAGGAACAAGAGTATCCTCTGATATCTATATAAATAGAAATAGGATTGAAGTATGGTATGGTATATAGAAAAGGGGGGACCTACTCCGGGAGATTTCAAATGTTTGAAACATATAGCCTGTCACCATCTGGAAGAATTTGGCTCCCAATAATCAAGCAATCATGAAAACAGATTAACTGATATTCAATTCCCCTTAAAATATCTGATCAATTAAACTTTTAAGTGACTCAATTTAACTTTTGTGATCAAATGCATTAATAATCCACCATATTTGTCATAAAGTGCCAAAATTAGCATCTAATATCCTCATTAAATGAAACAGTATTAAAATGTGTAGAAACAAACATTCAAAACAAACACCCAAACCTCTGGTTTTCATTTTACAGGAAACATTATGTTGTCTATGCCCACCTGGTAGAACTTGTTTCCAATTAAGAAAGAATCATCAAGATCAGATATTAACAACATACAACTATATATAAACTTTCAATAATCAAATTTGAAACATTTAAAGCATTCCTGTTGTATCTTTATGTCTAACACATTACAAATCTGAACATTTCAAATGAAGTGCAAAATGTAAACTTTTGTATTCATATTTTATGCACATGTATAAGGTTTGGAAACATGAACATGTAAATAAAATATTCATAAACTACCCATTTTTTAAATTTCTAAAAACCTAATATACCCTGTGACCATTTGGAAGACCTGGGGTACACAATGTTCATAAATTGATCAAAATTGGACACGACTGATACACAAGACTCCCTCAAAGTAATGCAGTTTCAAATTGTTTTAAGCCTTAGCTTAAACCACTTGTACTTCAGTTCATCAACACTCTCCTGTACTTGCATTAAAGAACCAAAACAAGCCCATAATATATATATTCAGGAAGCAGCATTGAATTTTTCTTATAAGTATACAAAGAATTAACATTCAGACACCTAGTATGAAAACGCTTTGAAAATTTAATTGATTTTAATCTGTGAGAATGGGGATTTTCTATAGTGAAAGGCTATATAAATTGGATGTAATTGATATACAATCTCACATACCTAACCATTATTAAGTTAATTTTAAAACATTTTATGATTCACCTTTTACGCCTTTTGCCTGGAAGTAAAAAGTTTGCCTAATTTCCAAAGCTATGCAATCACTTGCCTCAGATATGCATAATCATTCCCAAAGGATTGAAGTTTTGCGTCACATTGATGAAAAACGAATGTCTTACGTCTCAGGTTTCAAATACGTGTAATCTTCGTTCAGACTGTAGACATATTAAGGAATTCAATTTTTCAGAGTAAAAGAAGCATCAAAATCACATATGAGAATAATTACGCTAACCTAATCCCCCAAAATGAACTCAATTTTAATATATTCCCGCCCTCTAGGTCTAATTCTGGAGCTTTATTTTCTTAAAATATATCTGCCATATCCGTTGTAATGTACTGAAATAGCATTTCTGGACATATTCAACATAAAAGGTGTAAAATTTAACATGAGTAACAAAAATAAATACCTAATGTCCCATTCATTATATATCAGAAAACATTACTTAGCAGAGGACCTTCCGGAGGAATGCCACATTTCAATGGTAAAATAATCATCATAATTGTATATGAATAGTGTACAACATTAACATTTGCAAAAGTTACTTCTTTTTTATTAATATTGTAAATCATTCTGTTATCTTTTGGGATTAAAACCAAAAATCTACTACATATGAACATGTAAAATATTCATAAACTACCCAGTTTTTAAATTTCTAGAAACCTAATATACCCTGTGACCATCTGGAAGACCTGGGGTACACAATGTTCATAAATTGATCAAAATTGGACAGGACTGATACACAAGACTCCCTTAAACTAATGTAGTTTCAAATCGTTTTAAGCCTTAGCTTTTACCACTTGTACTTCAGTTCATCAACACTCTCCTGTACTTGCATTAAAGAACCAAAACAAGGCCATAATATATATATATATATATATATATATATATATTCAGGAAGCAGCATTGAATTTTTGTTATAAGTATACAAAGAATTAACATTCAGACACCTAGTATGGAAAACCTTTGAAAATTTGATTGATTTTAATCTGTGAGAATGAGGATTTTCAATAGTGAAAGGCTGTATAAATTGGATGTAATTGATATACAATCTCACATACCTAACCATTTTTAAGTGAATTTTAAAACATTTTATGATTCACCATTTACGCCTTTTGCCTGGAAGTAAAAAGTTTCCCTAATTTCCAAAGCTATGCAATCACTTGCCTCAGATATGCATAATCATTCTCAAAGGATTGAAGTTTTGCGTCACATTGATGAAAAAGGAATGTCTTACGTCTCAGGTTTCAAATACGTGTAATCTTCATTCAGACTGTAGACATATTAAGGAATTCAATTTTTCAGAGTAAAAGAATCATCAAAATCACATATGACAATAATAACGCTAACCTAATCCCCCAAAATGAACTCAATTTTAATATATTTCAGGTCTCTTAGTCTAATTCTGGGGCTTTATTTCCTTAAAATATATCTGCCATATCCATTGTAATGTACTAAAATATCATTTCTTGACATATTCAACATAAAAGGGGTAAAATTTAACATGAATTACAAAAATGATTACCTAATGTCCATTTCATCATATATCAGGAAACATTACTTAGCAGAGGACCTTCTGGAGGAATGCCACATTTCAATGGTAAAATATTGATCAAAATTAGATGTGAATAGTGTACAAATTTAACATTTGCAAAAATTACTCGTTTTTTATTAATATTGTAAATCATTCTGTTATCTTTTGGGATTAAAACCAAAAATCTACTACATATGCAACACGGCTCCAAATGTAGCCTATGATAACCCCATTTAGTGAAGCAGGATTGAAAAGTGGTGAAAAAATGTGAAAAAAAAGTTTTAATACCCCCGTCTTTGTATATTTGAAAAATTATGTGAAATCCTAAGAAAAGGGAGGATTGTGTTTTCAATTGTGAAAGAGCAATCAAGTTTGAGTATCAGGAAAAGGCACGCACACTAAGACCACAGAAAATAATCAATTTTAATACATTTAGATCCAATGCATTTATCAGTTTGAACTTGTGTATATTCAAAATTTGCATATACTCTCATATATACGTACAAGAGCTTCCTCTGATACCTATATAAATAGAAACAGGATTAAAGTATGGTATGGTATATAGAAAAGCGGGGACACACTCCGGGAGATTTCAAATTTTTGTAAACATATAGCCTGTTACCATCTGGAAGAATTTAGATGCCAATAATAAAGCAATCATAAAACAAATTCACTGATGTTCAATTCCCCTTAAAATATCTGATGAACTAAACTTTTAGGTCACTCAATTTAACTTTTTGGATCATATGCATTAATAATCCACCATATTTGTCATAAAGTGCCAAAATTAGCATCTAATATCCTCATAAAATTAAACAGTATTAAAATGTGTAGAAACAAACATTCAAAACAAACACCCAAACCTCTGGTTTTCATTTTACAGGAAACATTATGTTGTCTATGCCCACCTCGTAGAACTTGTTGCCAATTAAGAAAGAATCATCAAAATCTGATTGTAATATGATACAACTGTATATAAACTTTCAATAATCAAATTTGAAACATTTAAAACATTCCTGTTGTATCTTTATGTCTAAAACATTACAAATCTGAACATTTCAAATGAAGTGCAAAAAGTAAACCTTTGTATTCATTTTTTTTGCACATGTATATGGTTGGATAACATTCATTCATTCATTCATTATCTGTTTACCCTCCTCTTATGTAGGACTTACACCCCCCAGGACTTACAAGCGGGTGCCTGGGGTCAGAGGCCCGTCGAGGAGCAGACACTCATGGATCAGACAGAGCATCCAGGATGGGTGATCAGCCCGATGCCTGGTATGGGATGAAGGAAGTAGATGAAACGAAATGTTGGTGAAATGGATGAAAGGAAAGGTGATGATGGAGCAGTTGGTGGAATGAATGGCGGGGGAAACCGGAGAACCCGGAGAAAACCCGCCCAGACGCCGCTTCGTCCACCACAAATCCCACATGCAGGTCCCTGGGATTGAACCCGGGCCGCCTAGATGGGAGGCGAGCGGTCTAACCGCTCGGCCACGGCGCTTGGATAACATGAACATGTAAAATATTCATAAAATACCCAGTTTTTAAATTTCTAGAAACCTAATATACCCTGTGACTATCTGGAACACCTGGGGTACACAATGTTCATAAATTGATCAAAATTCGACAGGACTGATACACAAGACTCCTTCAAAGTAATGCAGTTTCAAATCGTTTTAAGCCTTAGCCTTTACCACTTGTACTTCAGTTCATCAACACTCTCCTGTACTTGCATTAAAGAACCAAAACAAGCCCATAATATATATATTCAGGAAGCAGCATTGAATTTTTGTTATAAGTATACAAAGAATTAACATTCAGACACCTAGTATGAAAACGCTTTGAAAATTTTATTGATTTTAATCTGTGAGAATGGGGATTTTCAATAGTGAAAGGCTATATAAATTGGATGTAATTGATATACAATCTCACATACCTAACCATTATTAAGTTAATTTTAAAACATTTTATGATTCACCATTTACGCCTTTTGCCTGGAAGTAAAAAGTTTCCCTAATTTCCAAAGCTATGCAATCACTTGCCTCAGATATGCATAATCATTCTCAAAGGATTGAAGTTTTGCGTCACATTGATGAAAAACGAATGTCTTAGGTCTCAGCTTTCAAATACGTGTAATCTTCGTTCAGACTGTAGACATATTAAGGAATTCAATTTTTCAGAGTAAAAGAAGTATCAAAATCACATATGAGAATAATTACGCTAACCTAATCCCCCAAAATGAACTCAATTTTAATATATTTCCGGCCAACTTAGTCTAATTCTGGGGCTTCATTTACTTAAAATATATCTGCCATATCCGTTGTAATGTACTAAAATAGCATTTCTTGACATATTCAACATAAAAGGTGTAAAATTTAACATGAATAACAAAAATGATTACCTAATGTCCCATTCATCATATATCAGGAAACATTACTTAGCAGAGGACCTTCCGGAGGAATGCCACGTTTCAGTGGTAAAATAATCATCAAAATTAGATGTGAATAGTGTACAAATTTAACATTTGCAAAAATTACTCGTTTTTTATTAATATTTTAAATCTTGCTGTTATCTTTTGGGATTAAAACCAAATATCTTCTACATATGCAACACGGCAACAAATGTAGGCTCTGATAACCCCATTTAGTGAAGTAGGATTGAAATGTGGTGAAAAAATGTGAAAAAGAGGTTTTAATACCCCCGTCTTTGTTTATTTGAAAAATTATGTGAAATGTTAAGAAAAGGGAGAATTGTGTTCTCAATTTTGAAACAGCAATCAAGTTTGAGTATCAGGAACATGCATCCATACTAACCCCACAGAAAATAAATCAATTTTAATACATTTTGAACTAATTCATTTATCAGTTTGAACTTGTTTACATTCAAAATATGCATATACTCTCATATAAAGGAACAAGAGTATCCTCTGATATCTATATAAATAGAAATAGGATTGAAATATGGCATGGTATATAGAAAAAGGGGGACCTACTCCTGGAGATTTCAAATGTTTGAAACATATAGCCTGTGACCATCTGGAAGAATTTGGCTCCCAATAATCAAGCAATCATGAAAACAGATTAACTGATATTCAATTCCCCTTAAAATATCTGATCAATTAAACTTTTAAGTGACTCAATTTAACTTTTTGGCTCAAATGCATTAATAATCCACCATATTTGTCATAAAGTGCCAAAATTAGCTTCTAATATCCTCATTAAATGAAGCGGTATTAAAATGTGTAGAAACAAATATTCAAAACAAACACCCAAACCTCTGGTTTTCATTTTACAGGAAACATTATGTTGTCTATGCCCACTTGGTAGAACTTGTTCCCAATTAAGAAAGAATCATCAAAATCAGATATTAACAAGATACAACTATATATAAACTTTCAACAATCAAATTTGAAACATTTAAAGCATTTCTGTTGTATCTTTATGTCTAACACATTACAAATCTGAACATTTCAAATGAAGTGCAAAATGTAAACCTTTGTATTCATATTTTATGCACATGTATAAGGTTTGGAAACATGAACATGTAAAATATTCATAAACTACCCAGTTTTTAAATTTCTAGAAACCTAATATACCCTGTAACCGTCTGGAAGACCTGGGGTACACAATGTTCATAAATTGATCAAAATTGGACAGGACTGATACACAAGACTCCCTCAAAGTAATGCAGTTTCAAATTGTTTTAAGCCTTAGCTTAAACCACTTGTACTTCAGTTCATCAACACTCTCCTGTACTTGCATTAAAGAACCAAAACAAGCCCTTAATATATATATTCAGGAAGCAGCATTGAATTTTTCTTATAAGTATACAAAGAATTAACATTCAGACACCTAGTATGAAAACGCTTTGAAAATTTAATTGATTTTAATCTGTGAGAATGGGGATTTTCTATAGTGAAAGGCTATATAAATTGGATGTAATTGATATACAATCTCACATACCTAACCATTATTAAGTTAATTTTAAAACATTTTATGATTCACCTTTTACGCCTTTTGCCTGGAAGTAAAAAGTTTGCCTAATTTCCAAAGCTATGCAATCACTTGCCTCAGATATGCATAATCATTCCCAAAGGATTGAAGTTTTGCGTCACATTGATGAAAAACGAATGTCTTACGTCTCAGGTTTCAAATACGTGTAATCTTCGTTCAGACTGTAGACATATTAAGGAATTCAATTTTTCAGAGTAAAAGAAGCATAAAAATCACATATGAGAATAATTACGCTAACCTAATCCCCCAAAATGAACTCAATTTTAATATATTTCCGCCCTCTAGGTCTAATTCTGGAGCTTTATTTTCTTAAAATATATCTGCCATATCCGTTGTAATGTACTGGAATAGCATTTCTGGACATATTCAACATAAAAGGTGTAAAATTTAACATGAATAACAAAAATGATTACCTAATGTCCCATTCATCATATATCAGGAAACATTACTTAGCAGAGGACCTTCTGGAGGAATGCCACGTTTCAGTGGTAAAATAATCATCAAAATTAGATGTGAATAGTGTACAAATTTAACATTTGCAAAAATTACTCGTTTTTTATTAATATTTTAAATCTTGCTGTTATCTTTTGGGATTATAACCAAATATCTTCTACATATGCAACACGGAAACAGATGTAGGCTCTGAGAACTCCATTTAGTGAAGTAGGATTGAAATGTGGTGAAAATATGTGAAAAAAAGGTTTTAATACCCCCGTCTTTGTTTATTTGAAAAATTATGTGAAATGTTAAGAAAAGGGAGAATTGTGTTCTCAATTGTGAAAGAGCAATCAAGTTTGAGTATCAGGAACAGGCATCTAATCTAACCCCACAGAAAATAAATCAATTTTAATACATTTTGAACTAATGCATTTATCAGTTTGAACTTGTTTATATTCAAAATTTGCATATACTCTCATATAAAGGAACAAGAGTATCCTCTGATATCTATATAAATAGAAATAGGATTGAAATATGGTATGGTATATAGAAAAGGGGGGACCTACTCCTGGAGATTTCAAATGTTTGAAACATATAGCCTGTCACCATCTGGAAGAATTTGGCTCCCAATAATAAAGCAATCATGAAAACAGATTAACTGATATTCAATTCCCCTTAAAATATCTGAACAATTAAACTTTTATGTGACTCAATTTAACTTTTGTGATCAAATGCATTAATAATCCACCATATTTGTCATAAAGTGCCAAAATTAGCATCTAATATCCTCATTAAATGAAACAGTATTAAAATGTGTAGAAACAAATATTCAAAACAAACACCCAAACCTCTGGCTTTCATTTTACAGGAAACATTATGTTGTCTATGCCCACCTGGTAGAACTTGTTCCCAATTAAAAAGGAATCATCAAGATCAGATATTAACAACATACAACTATATATAAACTTTCAATAATCAAATTTGAAACATCTAAAGCATTCCTGTTGTATCTTTATGTCTAAAACATTACAAATCTAATTGTTTCAAATGAAGTGCAAAATGTAAACTTTTGTATTCATATTTTATGCATATGTATAAGGTTTGGAAACATGAACATGTAAAATATTCATAAACTACCCAGTTTTTAAATTTCTAGAAACCTAATATACCCTGTGACCATCTGGAAGACCTGGGGTACACAATGTTCATAAATTGATCAAAATTGGACAGGACTGATACACAAGACTCCCTCAAAGTAATGCAGTTTCAAATCGTTTTAAGCCTTAGCTTTTACCACTTGTACTTCAGTTCATCAACACTCTCCTGTACTTGCATTAAAGAACCAAAACAATCCCATAATATATATATTCAGGAAGCAGCATTGAATTTTTGTTATAAGTATAAAAAGAATTAGCATTCAGACAACTAGTATGGAAACCCTTTGAAAATTTAATTGATTTTAATCTGTGCGAATGGGGATTTTCAATAGTGAAAGGCTATATAAATTGGATGTAATTGATATACAATCTCACATACCTAACCATTATTAAGTTAATTTTCAAACATTTTATCATTCACCACTTACGCCTTTTGCCTGGAAGTAAAAAGTATGCCTATTTTATAAAGATATGCAATCACTTGCCTCAGATATGCATAATCATTCTCAAAGGATTGAAGTTTTGCGTCACATTGGTGAAAAAGGAATGTCTTATGTCCCAGGTTTCAAATACGTCTAATCTTCATTCAGACTGTAGACATATTATGGAATTCAATTTTTCGGAGTAAAAGAGTCATCAAAATCACATAGGAGAATAACAACGCTAACATAATCCCCCAAAATGAACTCAATATTAATATATTTCAGGCCTCTTAGTCTAATTCTGGGGCTTTATTTCCTTAAAATATATCTGCCATATCCATTGTAGTGTACTAAAATAGCATCTCTTGCCATATTCAACATAAAAGGGGTAAAATTTAACATGAATTACAAAAATGATTACCTAATGTCCATTTCATCATATATCAGGAAACATTACTTAGCAGAGGACCTTCTGGAGGAATGCCACATTTCAATGGTAAAATATTGATCAAAATTAGATGTGAATAGTGTACAAATTTAACATTTGCAAAAATTACTCGTTTTTTATTAATATTGTAAATCATTCTGTTATCTTTTGGGATTAAAACCAAAAATCTACTACATATGCAACACGGCTCCAAATGTAGCCTATGATAACCCCATTTAGTGAAGCAGGATTGAAAAGTGGTGAAAAAATGTGAAAAAAAAGTTTTAATACCCCCGTCTTTGTATATTTGAAAAATTATGTGAAATCCTAAGAAAAGGGAGGATTGTGTTTTCAATTGTGAAAGAGCAATCAAGTTTGAGTATCAGGAAAAGGCACGCACACTAAGACCACAGAAAATAATCAATTTTAATACATTTAGATCCAATGCATTTATCAGTTTGAACTTGTGTATATTCAAAATTTGCATATACTCTCATATATACGTACAAGAGCTTCCTCTGATACCTATATAAATAGAAACAGGATTAAAGTATGGTATGGTATATAGAAAAGCGGGGACACACTCCGGGAGATTTCAAATTTTTGTAAACATATAGCCTGTTACCATCTGGAAGAATTTAGATGCCAATAATAAAGCAATCATAAAACAAATTCACTGATGTTCAATTCCCCTTAAAATATCTGATGAACTAAACTTTTAGGTCACTCAATTTAACTTTTTGGATCATATGCATTAATAATCCACCATATTTGTCATAAAGTGCCAAAATTAGCATCTAATATCCTCATAAAATTAAACAGTATTAAAATGTGTAGAAACAAACATTCAAAACAAACACCCAAACCTCTGGTTTTCATTTTACAGGAAACATTATGTTGTCTATGCCCACCTCGTAGAACTTGTTGCCAATTAAGAAAGAATCATCAAAATCTGATTGTAATATGATACAACTGTATATAAACTTTCAATAATCAAATTTGAAACATTTAAAACATTCCTGTTGTATCTTTATGTCTAAAACATTACAAATCTGAACATTTCAAATGAAGTGCAAAAAGTAAACCTTTGTATTCATTTTTTTTGCACATGTATATGGTTGGATAACATTCATTCATTCATTCATTATCTGTTTACCCTCCTCTTATGTAGGACTTACACCCCCCAGGACTTACAAGCGGGTGCCTGGGGTCAGAGGCCCGTCGAGGAGCAGACACTCATGGATCAGACAGAGCATCCAGGATGGGTGATCAGCCCGATGCCTGGTATGGGATGAAGGAAGTAGATGAAACGAAATGTTGGTGAAATGGATGAAAGGAAAGGTGATGATGGAGCAGTTGGTGGAATGAATGGCGGGGGAAACCGGAGAACCCGGAGAAAACCCGCCCAGACGCCGCTTCGTCCACCACAAATCCCACATGCAGGTCCCTGGGATTGAACCCGGGCCGCCTAGATGGGAGGCGAGCGGTCTAACCGCTCGGCCACGGCGCTTGGATAACATGAACATGTAAAATATTCATAAAATACCCAGTTTTTAAATTTCTAGAAACCTAATATACCCTGTGACTATCTGGAACACCTGGGGTACACAATGTTCATAAATTGATCAAAATTCGACAGGACTGATACACAAGACTCCTTCAAAGTAATGCAGTTTCAAATCGTTTTAAGCCTTAGCCTTTACCACTTGTACTTCAGTTCATCAACACTCTCCTGTACTTGCATTAAAGAACCAAAACAAGCCCATAATATATATATTCAGGAAGCAGCATTGAATTTTTGTTATAAGTATACAAAGAATTAACATTCAGACACCTAGTATGAAAACGCTTTGAAAATTTTATTGATTTTAATCTGTGAGAATGGGGATTTTCAATAGTGAAAGGCTATATAAATTGGATGTAATTGATATACAATCTCACATACCTAACCATTATTAAGTTAATTTTAAAACATTTTATGATTCACCATTTACGCCTTTTGCCTGGAAGTAAAAAGTTTCCCTAATTTCCAAAGCTATGCAATCACTTGCCTCAGATATGCATAATCATTCTCAAAGGATTGAAGTTTTGCGTCACATTGATGAAAAACGAATGTCTTAGGTCTCAGGTTTCAAATACGTGTAATCTTCGTTCAGACTGTAGACATATTAAGGAATTCAATTTTTCAGAGTAAAAGAAGTATCAAAATCACATATGAGAATAATTACGCTAACCTAATCCCCCAAAATGAACTCAATTTTAATATATTTCCGGCCAACTTAGTCTAATTCTGGGGCTTCATTTACTTAAAATATATCTGCCATATCCGTTGTAATGTACTAAAATAGCATTTCTTGACATATTCAACATAAAAGGTGTAAAATTTAACATGAATAACAAAAATGATTACCTAATGTCCCATTCATCATATATCAGGAAACATTACTTAGCAGAGGACCTTCCGGAGGAATGCCACGTTTCAGTGGTAAAATAATCATCAAAATTAGATGTGAATAGTGTACAAATTTAACATTTGCAAAAATTACTCGTTTTTTATTAATATTTTAAATCTTGCTGTTATCTTTTGGGATTAAAACCAAATATCTTCTACATATGCAACACGGCAACAAATGTAGGCTCTGATAACCCCATTTAGTGAAGTAGGATTGAAATGTGGTGAAAAAATGTGAAAAAGAGGTTTTAATACCCCCGTCTTTGTTTATTTGAAAAATTATGTGAAATGTTAAGAAAAGGGAGAATTGTGTTCTCAATTTTGAAACAGCAATCAAGTTTGAGTATCAGGAACATGCATCCATACTAACCCCACAGAAAATAAATCAATTTTAATACATTTTGAACTAATTCATTTATCAGTTTGAACTTGTTTACATTCAAAATATGCATATACTCTCATATAAAGGAACAAGAGTATCCTCTGATATCTATATAAATAGAAATAGGATTGAAATATGGCATGGTATATAGAAAAAGGGGGACCTACTCCTGGAGATTTCAAATGTTTGAAACATATAGCCTGTGACCATCTGGAAGAATTTGGCTCCCAATAATCAAGCAATCATGAAAACAGATTAACTGATATTCAATTCCCCTTAAAATATCTGATCAATTAAACTTTTAAGTGACTCAATTTAACTTTTTGGCTCAAATGCATTAATAATCCACCATATTTGTCATAAAGTGCCAAAATTAGCTTCTAATATCCTCATTAAATGAAGCGGTATTAAAATGTGTAGAAACAAATATTCAAAACAAACACCCAAACCTCTGGTTTTCATTTTACAGGAAACATTATGTTGTCTATGCCCACTTGGTAGAACTTGTTCCCAATTAAGAAAGAATCATCAAAATCAGATATTAACAAGATACAACTATATATAAACTTTCAACAATCAAATTTGAAACATTTAAAGCATTTCTGTTGTATCTTTATGTCTAACACATTACAAATCTGAACATTTCAAATGAAGTGCAAAATGTAAACCTTTGTATTCATATTTTATGCACATGTATAAGGTTTGGAAACATGAACATGTAAAATATTCATAAACTACCCAGTTTTTAAATTTCTAGAAACCTAATATACCCTGTAACCGTCTGGAAGACCTGGGGTACACAATGTTCATAAATTGATCAAAATTGGACAGGACTGATACACAAGACTCCCTCAAAGTAATGCAGTTTCAAATTGTTTTAAGCCTTAGCTTAAACCACTTGTACTTCAGTTCATCAACACTCTCCTGTACTTGCATTAAAGAACCAAAACAAGCCCTTAATATATATATTCAGGAAGCAGCATTGAATTTTTCTTATAAGTATACAAAGAATTAACATTCAGACACCTAGTATGAAAACGCTTTGAAAATTTAATTGATTTTAATCTGTGAGAATGGGGATTTTCTATAGTGAAAGGCTATATAAATTGGATGTAATTGATATACAATCTCACATACCTAACCATTATTAAGTTAATTTTAAAACATTTTATGATTCACCTTTTACGCCTTTTGCCTGGAAGTAAAAAGTTTGCCTAATTTCCAAAGCTATGCAATCACTTGCCTCAGATATGCATAATCATTCCCAAAGGATTGAAGTTTTGCGTCACATTGATGAAAAACGAATGTCTTACGTCTCAGGTTTCAAATACGTGTAATCTTCGTTCAGACTGTAGACATATTAAGGAATTCAATTTTTCAGAGTAAAAGAAGCATCAAAATCACATATGAGAATAATTACGCTAACCTAATCCCCCAAAATGAACTCAATTTTAATATATTTCCGCCCTCTAGGTCTAATTCTGGAGCTTTATTTTCTTAAAATATATCTGCCATATCCGTTGTAATGTACTGGAATAGCATTTCTGGACATATTCAACATAAAAGGTGTAAAATTTAACATGAATAACAAAAATGATTACCTAATGTCCCATTCATCATATATCAGGAAACATTACTTAGCAGAGGACCTTCTGGAGGAATGCCACGTTTCAGTGGTAAAATAATCATCAAAATTAGATGTGAATAGTGTACAAATTTAACATTTGCAAAAATTACTCGTTTTTTATTAATATTTTAAATCTTGCTGTTATCTTTTGGGATTATAACCAAATATCTTCTACATACGCAACACGGAAACAGATGTAGGCTCTGAGAACTCCATTTAGTGAAGTAGGATTGAAATGTGGTGAAAATATGTGAAAAAAAGGTTTTAATACCCCCGTCTTTGTTTATTTGAAAAATTATGTGAAATGTTAAGAAAAGGGAGAATTGTGTTCTCAATTGTGAAAGAGCAATCAAGTTTGAGTATCAGGAACAGGCATCTAATCTAACCCCACAGAAAATAAATCAATTTTAATACATTTTGAACTAATGCATTTATCAGTTTGAACTTGTTTATATTCAAAATTTGCATATACTCTCATATAAAGGAACAAGAGTATCCTCTGATATCTATATAAATAGAAATAGGATTGAAATATGGTATGGTATATAGAAAAGGGGGGACCTACTCCTGGAGATTTCAAATGTTTGAAACATATAGCCTGTCACCATCTGGAAGAATTTGGCTCCCAATAATAAAGCAATCATGAAAACAGATTAACTGATATTCAATTCCCCTTAAAATATCTGAACAATTAAACTTTTATGTGACTCAATTTAACTTTTGTGATCAAATGCATTAATAATCCACCATATTTGTCATAAAGTGCCAAAATTAGCATCTAATATCCTCATTAAATGAAACAGTATTAAAATGTGTAGAAACAAATATTCAAAACAAACACCCAAACCTCTGGCTTTCATTTTACAGGAAACATTATGTTGTCTATGCCCACCTGGTAGAACTTGTTCCCAATTAAAAAGGAATCATCAAGATCAGATATTAACAACATACAACTATATATAAACTTTCAATAATCAAATTTGAAACATCTAAAGCATTCCTGTTGTATCTTTATGTCTAAAACATTACAAATCTAATTGTTTCAAATGAAGTGCAAAATGTAAACTTTTGTATTCATATTTTATGCATATGTATAAGGTTTGGAAACATGAACATGTAAAATATTCATAAACTACCCAGTTTTTAAATTTCTAGAAACCTAATATACCCTGTGACCATCTGGAAGACCTGGGGTACACAATGTTCATAAATTGATCAAAATTGGACAGGACTGATACACAAGACTCCCTCAAAGTAATGCAGTTTCAAATCGTTTTAAGCCTTAGCTTTTACCACTTGTACTTCAGTTCATCAACACTCTCCTGTACTTGCATTAAAGAACCAAAACAATCCCATAATATATATATTCAGGAAGCAGCATTGAATTTTTGTTATAAGTATAAAAAGAATTAGCATTCAGACAACTAGTATGGAAACCCTTTGAAAATTTAATTGATTTTAATCTGTGCGAATGGGGATTTTCAATAGTGAAAGGCTATATAAATTGGATGTAATTGATATACAATCTCACATACCTAACCATTATTAAGTTAATTTTCAAACATTTTATCATTCACCACTTACGCCTTTTGCCTGGAAGTAAAAAGTATGCCTATTTTATAAAGATATGCAATCACTTGCCTCAGATATGCATAATCATTCTCAAAGGATTGAAGTTTTGCGTCACATTGGTGAAAAAGGAATGTCTTATGTCCCAGGTTTCAAATACGTCTAATCTTCATTCAGACTGTAGACATATTATGGAATTCAATTTTTCGGAGTAAAAGAGTCATCAAAATCACATAGGAGAATAACAACGCTAACATAATCCCCCAAAATGAACTCAATATTAATATATTTCAGGCCTCTTAGTCTAATTCTGGGGCTTTATTTCCTTAAAATATATCTGCCATATCCATTGTAGTGTACTAAAATAGCATCTCTTGCCATATTCAACATAAAAGGGGTAAAATTTAACATGAATTACAAAAATGATTACCTAATGTCCATTTCATCATATATCAGGAAACATTACTTAGCAGAGGACCTTCTGGAGGAATGCCACATTTCAATGGTAAAATATTGATCAAAATTAGATGTGAATAGTGTACAAATTTAACATTTGCAAAAATTACTCGTTTTTTATTAATATTGTAAATCATTCTGTTATCTTTTGGGATTAAAACCAAAAATCTACTACATATGCAACACGGCTCCAAATGTAGCCTATGATAACCCCATTTAGTGAAGCAGGATTGAAAAGTGGTGAAAAAATGTGAAAAAAAAGTTTTAATACCCCCGTCTTTGTATATTTGAAAAATTATGTGAAATCCTAAGAAAAGGGAGGATTGTGTTTTCAATTGTGAAAGAGCAATCAAGTTTGAGTATCAGGAAAAGGCACGCACACTAAGACCACAGAAAATAATCAATTTTAATACATTTAGATCCAATGCATTTATCAGTTTGAACTTGTGTATATTCAAAATTTGCATATACTCTCATATATACGTACAAGAGCTTCCTCTGATACCTATATAAATAGAAACAGGATTAAAGTATGGTATGGTATATAGAAAAGCGGGGACACACTCCGGGAGATTTCAAATTTTTGTAAACATATAGCCTGTTACCATCTGGAAGAATTTAGATGCCAATAATAAAGCAATCATGAAAACAAATTCACTGATGTTCAATTCCGCTTAAAATATCTGATGAACTAAACTTTTAGGTCACTCAATTTAACTTTTTGGATCATATGCATTAATAATCCACCATATTTGTCATAAAGTGCCAAAATTAGCATCTAATATCCTCATAAAATTAAACAGTATTAAAATGTGTAGAAACAAACATTCAAAACAAACACCCAAACCTCTGGTTTTCATTTCACAGGAAACATTATGTTGTCTATGCCCACCTCGTAGAACTTGTTGCCAATTAAGACAGAATCATCAAAATCTGATTGTAATATGATACAAATATATATAAACTTTCAATAATCAAATTTGAAACATTTAAAACATTCCTGTTGTATCTTTATGTCTAAAACATTACAAATCTGAACATTTCAAATGAAGTGCAAAAAGTAAACCTTTGTATTCATATTTTTTGCACATGTATAAGTTTGGGTAACATGAACATGTAAAATATTCATAAAATACCCAGTTTTTAAATTTCTAGAAACCTAATATACCCTGTGACTATCTGCAACACCTGGGGTACACAACGTTCATAAATTGATCAAAATTCGACAGGACTGATACACAAGACTCCTTCAAAGTAATGCAGTTTCAAATCGTTTTAAGCCTTAGCCTTTACCACTTGTACTTCAGTTCATCAACACTCTCCTGTACTTGCATTAAAGAACCAAAACAAGCCCATAATATATATATTCAGGAAGCAGCATTGAAACTTTGTTATAAGTATACAACGAATTAACATTCATACACCTAGTATGGAAACGCTTTGAAAATTTAATTGATTTTAATCTGTGAGAATGGGGATTTTCAATAGTGAAAGGCTATATAAGTTGGATGTTATTGATATACAATCTCACATACCTAACCATTATTAAGTTAATTTTAAAACATATTATGATTCACCATTTATGCCTTTTGCCTGGAAGTAAAAAGTTTGCCTAATTTCCAAAGCTATGCAATCACTTGCCTCAGATATGCATAATCATTCTCAAAAGATTGAAGTTTTGCGTCACATTGATGAAAAAGGAATGTCTTACGTCTCAGGTTTCAAATACGTGTAATCTTCATTCAGACTGTAGACATATTAAGGAATTCAATTTTTCAGAGTAAAAGAATCATCAAAATCACATATGAGAATAATAACGCTAACCTAATCCCCCAAAATGAACTCACTTTTAATATATTTCAGGCCTCTTAGTCTAATTGTGGGGCTTTATGTCCTTAAAATATATCTGCCATATACGTTGTAATGTACTAAAATAGCATCTCTTGACATATTCAACATAAAAGGGGTAAAATTTAACATGAATAACAAAAATGATTACCTAATGTCCCATTCATCATATATCAGGAAACATAACCTAGCAGAGGACCTTCCGGAGGAATGCCACCTTTCAGTGGTAAAAGAATCATCAAAATTAGATGTGAAAAGTGTACAACTTTAACATTCGCAAAAATTACTTCTTTTTTTTAATATTTTAAACCTTGCTGTAATCTTTTGTGATTAAAACCAAAAATTTACTATATATGCAACACGGCACCAAATGTAGGCTCTGATAACCCCATTTAGTGAAGCAGGAATTGAAAAGGGTGAAAAAATGTGAAAAAGAGGTTTTAATACCCCCGTCTCTGTATATTTGAAAAATTATGTGAAATGTTAAGAAAAGGGAGAATTGTGTTCTCAATAGTGCAAGAGCAATCAAGTTTGAGTATGTGGAAAAGGCACGCACACTAAGCCCACAGAAAATAATCAATTTTAATACATTTTGATCTAATGCATTTATCAGTTTGAACTTGTTTATATTCAAAATTTGCATATACTCTCATATAAAGGAACAAGAGCTTCCTCTGATATCTATATAAATAGAAACAGGATTAAAGTAAGGTATGGTATATAGAAAAGCGGGGTACACTCCGGGAGATTTCAGATTTTTGTAAACATATAGCCTGTCACCATCTGGAAGAATTTGGATGCCAATAATAAAGCAATCATGAAAACAGATTAACTGATATTTAATTCCCCTTCAAAAATCTGATCAATTAAAGTTTTAAGTCACACAATTTACCTTTTTGGATCAAATGCATTAATAATTCACCATATTTGTCATAAAGTTCCAAAATTAGCATCTAATATCCTCATTAAATGAAACAGTATTAAAATGTGTAGAAACAAATATTCAAAACAAACACCCAAACCTCTGGTTTTCATTTTACAGGAAACATAATTTGTCTATGCCCACCTTGTAAAACTTGTTCCCAATTAAAAAAGAATCATCAAAATCAGATATTAACAAGATAGAACTATATATAAACTTTCAATAATCAAATTGGAAACATTTAAAGCATTCCTGTTGTATCTTTATGTCTAAAACATTACAAATCTGAACATTTCAAATGAAGTGCAAAAAGTAAACTTTTGTATTCATATTTTATACACATGTGTAAGTTTTGGTAACATGAACATGTAAAATATTCATAAAATACCCAGTTTTTAAATTTCCAGAAACCTAATATACCCTGTGACCATCTGGAAGACCTGGGGTACACAATGTTCATAAATTGATCAAAATAGGACAGGACTGATACACAAGACTCCCTCAAAGTAATGCAGTTTCAAATCATTTTAAGCCTTAGCTTTTACCACTTGTACTTCGGTTCATCAACACTCTCCTGTACTTGCATTAAAGAACCAAAACAATCCCATAATATATATATTCAGGAAGCAGCATTGAATTTTTGTTATAAGTATACAAAGAATTAGCATTCAGACACCTAGTATGGAAATCCTTTGAAAATTTAATTGATTTTAATCTCTGCGAATGGGGATTTTCAATAGTGAAAGGCTATATAAATTGGATGTAATTGATATACAATCTCACATACCTAACCATTATTAAGTTAATTTTCAAACATTTTATCATTCACCACTTACGCCTTTTGCCTGGAAGTAAAAAGTTTGCCTATTTTACAAAGATATGCAATCACTTGCCTCAGATATGCATAATCATTCTCAAAGGATTGAAGTTTTGTGTCACATTGGTGAAAAAAGAATGTCTTATGTCTCAAGATTCAAATACGTGTAATCTTCATTCAGACTGTAGACATATTATGGAATTCAATTTTTCAGAGTAAAAGAATCATCAAAATCACATAGGAGAATAATAACGCTAACATAATCCCCCAAAATGATCTCAATATTAATATATTTCAGGCCTCTTAGTCTAATTCTGGGGCTTTATTTCCTTAAAATATATCTGCCATATCCGTTGTAGTGTACTAAAATAGCATCTCTTGACATATTCAACATAAAAGGGGTAAAATTTAACATGAATACTAAAAATGATTACCTAATGTCCCATTCATCATATATCAGGAAACATTACTCAGCATAGGACCTTCCGAAGGAATGCCACCTTTCAATGGTAAAAGAATCATCAAAATTAGATGTGAATAGTGTACAACTTTAACATTCGCAAAAATTACTTCTTTTTTTTAATATTTTAAACCTTGCTGTAATCTTTTGGGATTAAAACCAAAAATTTACTATACATGCAACACGGCACCAAATGTAGGCTCTGATAACCCCATTTAGTGAAGCAGGATTGAAAAGTGGTGAAAAAATGTGAAAAAGAGGTTTTAATACCCCCGTCTTTGTATATTTGAAAAATTATGTGAAATCTTAAGAAAAGGGAGGATTGTGTTTTCAATTGTGAAAGAGCAATCAAGTTTGAGTATCAGGAAAAGGCACGCACACTAAGACCACAGAAAATAATCAATTTTAATACATTTAGATCCAATGCATTTATCAGTTTGAACTTGTTTATATTCAAAATTTGCATATACTCTCATATAAAGGAACAAGAGCTTCCTCTGATATCTATATAAATAGAAACAGGATTAAAGTAAGGTATGGTATATAGAAAAGCGGGGACACACTCCGGGAGATTTCAGATTTTTGTAAACATATAGCCTGTCACCATCTGGAAGACTTTGGATGCCAATAATAAAGCAATCATGAAAACAGATTAACTGATATTTAATTCCCCTTCAAAAATCTGATCAATTAAAGTTTTAAGTCACTCAATTTAACTTTTTGGATCAAATGCATTAATAATTCACCATATTTGTCATAAAGTGCCAAAATTAGCATCTAATATCCTCATTAAATGAAACAGAATTAAAATGTGTAGAAACAAATATTCAAAACAAACACCCAAACCTCTGGTTTTCATTTTACAGGAAACATTATTTGTCTATGCCCACCTTGTAGAACTTGTTCCCAATTAAAAAAGAATCATCAAAATCAGATATTAACAAGACAGAATTATATATAAACTTTCAATAATCAAATTGGAAACATTTAAAGCATTCCTGTTGTATCTTTATGTCTAAAACATTACAAATCTGAATATTTCAAATGAAGTGCAAAAAGTAAACTTTTGTATTCATATTTTATGCACATGTATAAGGTTTGGTAACATGAACATGTAAAATATTCATAAAATACCCAGTTTTTAAATTTCTAGAAACCTAATATACCCTGCGACCATCTGGAAGACCTTGGGTACACAATGTTCATAAATTGATCAAAATTGGACAGGACTGATACACAAGACTCCCTCAAAGTAATGCAGTTTCAAATCGTTTTAAGCCTTAGCTTTTACCACTTGTACTTCAGTTCATCAACACTCTCCTGTACTTGCATTAAAGAACCAAAACAATCCCATAATATATATATTCAGGAAGCAGCATTGAATTTTTGTTATAAGTACACAAAGAATTAGCATTCAGACACCTAGTATGGAAACCCTTTGAAAATTTAATTGATTTTAATCTGTGCGAATGGGGATTTTCAATAGTGAAAGGCTATATAAATTGGATGTAATTGATATACAATCTCACATACCTAACCATTATTAAGTTAATTTTCAAACATTTTATCATTCACCACTTACGCCTTTTGCCTGGAAGTAAAAAGTTTGCCTATTTTACAAAGATATGCAATCACTTGCCTCAGATATGCATAATCATTCTCAAAGGATTGAAGTTTTGCGTCACATTGGTGAAAAAGGAATGTCTTATGTCTCAGGTTTCAAATACGTCTAATCCTCATTCAGACTTAGACATATTATGGAATTCAATTTTTCGGAGTAAAAGAGTCATCAAAATCACATAGGGGAATAATAACGCTAACATAATCCCCCAAAATGAACTCAATATTAATATATTTCAGGACTCTTAGTCTAATTCTGGGGCTTTATTTCCTTAAAATATATCTGCCATATCCGTTGTAGTGTACTAAAATTGCATCTCTTGACATATTCAACATAAAAGGGGTAAAATTTAACATGAATACTAAAAATGATTACCTAATGTCCCATTCATCATATATCAGGAAACATTAACCAGCATAGGACCTTCCGAAGGAATGCCACGTTTCAATGGTAAAAGAATCATCAAAATTAGATGTGAATAGTGTACAACTTTAACATTCGCAAAAATTACTTCTTTTTTTTAATATTTTAAACCTTGCTGTAATCTTTTGGCATTAAAACCAAAAATTTACTATACATGCAACACGGCACCAAATGTAGGCTCTGATAACCCCATTTAGTGAAGCAGGATTGAAAAGTGGTGAAAAAATGTGAAAAAGAGGTTTTTACTACCCCCGTCTTTGTATATTTGAAAAATTATGTGAAATCTTAAGAAAAGGAAGGATTGTGTTTTCAATTGTGAAAGAGCAATCAAGTTTGAGTATCAGGAATAGGCACGCACACTAAGACCACAGAAAATAATCAATTTTAATACATTTAGATCCAATGCATTTATCAGTTTGAACTTGTTTATATTCAAAATTTGCATATACTCTCATATAAAGGAACAAGAGCTTCCTCTGATATCTATATAAATAGAAACAGGATTAAAGTAAGGTATGGTATATAGAAAAGCGGGGACACACTCCGGGAGATTTCAGATTTTTGTAAACATATAGCCTGTCACCATCTGGAAGACTTTGGATGCCAATAATAAAGCAATCATGAAAACAGACTAACTGATATTTAATTCCCCTTCAAAAATCTGATCAATTAAAGTTTTAAGTCAGACAATTTAACTTTTTGGATCAAATGCATTAATAATTCACCATATTTGTCATAAAGTGCCAAAATTAGCATCTAATATCCTCATTAAATGAAACAGTATTAAAATGTGTAGAAACAAATATTCAAAACAAACACCCAAACCTCTGGTTTTCATTTTACAGGAAACATTATGTTATGTATGCCCATCCGGTAGAACTTGTTCCCAATTCAGAAAGAATCATCAAGATCAGATATTAACAAGATACAACTATATATAAACTTTCAATAATCAAATTGGAAACATTTAAAGCATTCCTGTTGTATCTTTATGTCTAAAACATTACAAATCTGATTATTTCAAATGAAGTGCAAAATGTAAACTTTTGTATTCATATTTTATGCACATGTATAAGGTTTGGAAACATGAACATGTAAAATATTCATAAACTACCCAGTTTTTAAATTTCTAGAAACCTAATGTACCCTGTGACCATCTGGAAGACCTGGGGTACACAATGTTCATAAATTGATCAAAATAGGACAGGACTGATACACAAGACTCCCTCAAAGTAATGCAGTTTCAAATCGTTTTAAGCCTTAGCTTTTACCACTTGTACCTCAGTTCATCAACTCTCTCCTGTACTTGCATTAAAGAACCAAAACAATCCCATAATATATATATTCAGGAAGCAGCATTGAATTTTTGTTATAAGTATACAAAGAATTAGCATTCAGACACCTAGTATGGAAACCCTTTGAAAATTTAATTGATTTTTAATCTCTACGAATGGGGATTTTCAATAGTGAAAGGCTATATAAATTGGATGTAATTGATATACAATCTCACATACCTAACCATTATTAAGTTAATTTTCAAACATTTTATCATTCACCACTTACGCCTTTTGCCTGGAAGTAAAAAGTTTGCCTATTTTACAAAGATATGCAATCACTTGCCTCAGATATGCATAATCATTCTCAAAGGATTGAAGTTTTGTGTCACATTGGTGAAAAAGGAATGTCTTATGTCTCAAGTTTCAAATACGTGTAATCTTCATTCAGACTGTAGACATATTATGGAATTCAATTTTTCAGAGTAAAAGAATCATCAAAATCACATAGGAGAATAATAACGCTAACATAATCCCCCAAAATGATCTCAATATTAATATATTTCAGGCCTCTTAGTCTAATTCTGGTGCTTTATTTCCTTAAAATATATCTGCCATATCCGTTGTAGTGTACTAAAATAGCATCTCTTGACATATTCAACATAAAAGGGGTAAAATTTAACATGAATACTAAAAATGATTACCTAATGTCCCATTCATCATATATCAGGAAACATTACTCAGCATAGGACCTTCCGAAGGAATGCCACCTTTCAATGGTAAAAGAATCATCAAAATTAGATGTGAATAGTGTACAACTTTAACATTCGCAAAAATTACTTCTTTTTTTTAATATTTTAAACCTTGCTGTAATCTTTTGGGATTAAAACCAAAAATTTACTATACATGCAACACGGCACCAAATGTAGGCTCTGATAACCCCATTTAGTGAAGCAGGATTGAAAAGTGGTGAAAAAATGTGAAAAAGAGGTTTTAATACCCCCGTCTTTGTATATTTGAAAAATTATGTGAAATCTTAAGAAAAGGGAGGATTGTGTTTTCAATTCTGAAAGAGCAATCAAGTTTGAGTATCAGGAAAAGGCACGCACACTAAGACCACAGAAAATAATCAATTTTAATACATTTAGATCCAATGCATTTATCAGTTTGAACTTGTTTATATTCAAAATTTGCATATACTCTCATATAAAGGAACAAGAGCTTCCTCTGATATCTATATTAATAGAAACTCGATTAAAGTATGGTATAGTATATAGAAAAGCGGGGACACACTCCGGGAGATTTCAGATTTTTGTAAACATATAGCCTGTCACTACCTGGAAGAATTTGGATGCCAATAATAAAGCAATCATGAAAACAGATTAACTGATATTTAATTCCCCTTCAAAAATCTGATCAATTAAAGTTTTAAGTCACTCAATTTAACTTTTTGGATCAAATGCATTAATAATTCACCATATTTGTCATAAAGTGCCAAAATTAGCATCTAATATCCTCATTAAATGAAACAGAATTAAAATGTGTAGAAACAAATATTCAAAACAAACACCCAAACCTCTGGTTTTCATTTTACAGGAAACATTATTTGTCTATGCCGACCTTGTAGAACTTGTTCCCAATTAAAAAAGAATCATCAAAATCAGATATTAACAAGACAGAACTATATATAAACTTTCAATAATCAAATTGGAAACATTTAAAGCATTCCTGTTGTATCTTTATGTCTAAAACATTACACATCTGAATATTTCAAATGAAGTGCAAAAAGTAAACTTTTGTATTCATATTTTATGCACATGTATAAGGTTTGGTAACATGAACATGTAAAATATTCATAAAATACCCAGCTTTTAAATTTCTAGAAACCTAATATACCCTGTGACCATCTGGAAGACCTGGGGTACACAATGTTCATAAATTGATCAAAATTGGACAGGACAGATACACAAGACTCCCTCAAAGTAAAGCAGTTTCAAATCGTTTTAAGCCTTAGCTTTTACCACCTGTACTTCAGTTCATCAACACTCTCCTGTACTTGCATTAAAGACCCAAAACAATCCCATAATATATATATTCGGGAAGCAGCATTGAGTTTTTGTTATAAGTATACAAAGAATTAGCATTCAGACACCTAGTATGGAAACCCTTTGAAAATTTAATTGATTTTTAATCTGTACGAATGGGGATTTTCAATAGTGAAAGGCTATATAAATTGGATGTAATTGATATACAATCTCACATACCTAACCATTATTAAGTTAATTTTCAAACATTTTATCATTCACCACTTACGCCTTTTGCCTGGAAGTAAAAAGTTTGCCTATTTTACAAAGATATGCAATCACTTGCCTCAGATATGCATAATCATTCTCAAAGGATTGAAGTTTTGTGTCACATTGGTGAAAAAGGAATGTCTTATGTCTCAAGTTTCAAATACGTGTAATCTTCATTCAGACTGTAGACATATTATGGAATTCAATTTTTCAGAGTAAAAGAATCATCAAAATCACATAGGAGAATAATAACGCTAACATAATCCCCCAAAATGATCTCAATATTAATATATTTCAGGCCTCTTAGTCTAATTCTGGTGCTTTATTTCCTTAAAATATATCTGCCATATCCGTTGTAGTGTACTAAAATAGCATCTCTTGACATATTCAACATAAAAGGGGTAAAATTTAACATGAATACTAAAAATGATTACCTAATGTCCCATTCATCATATATCAGGAAACATTACTCAGCATAGGACCTTCCGAAGGAATGCCACCTTTCAATGGTAAAAGAATCATCAAAATTAGATGTGAATAGTGTACAACTTTAACATTCGCAAAAATTACTTCTTTTTTTTAATATTTTAAACCTTGCTGTAATCTTTTGGGATTAAAACCAAAAATTTACTATACATGCAACACGGCACGCGTTGTAGGCTCTGATAACCCCATTTAGTGAAGCAGGATTGAAAAGTGGTGAAAAAATGTGAAAAAGAGGTTTTAATACCCCCGTCTTTGTATATTTGAAAAATTATGTGAAATCTTAAGAAAAGGGAGGATTGTGTTTTCAATTGTGAAAGAGCAATCAAGTTTGAGTATCAGGAAAAGGCACGCACACTAAGACCACAGAAAATAATCAATTTTAATACATTTAGATCCAATGCATTTATCAGTTTGAACTTGTTTATATTCAAAATTTGCATATACTCTCATATAAAGGAACAAGAGCTTCCTCTGATATCTATATAAATAGAAACAGGATTAAAGTAAGGTATGGTATATAGAAAAGCGGGGTACACTCCGGGAGATTTCAGATTTTTGTAAACATATAGCCTGTCACCATCTGGAAGAATTTGGATGCCAATAATAAAGCAATCATGAAAACAGATTAACTGATATTTAATTCCCCTTCAAAAATCTGATCAATTAAAGTTTTAAGTCACTCAATTTAACTTTTTGGATCAAATGCATTAATAATTCACCATATTTGTCATAAAGTGCCAAAATTAGCATCTAATATCCTCATTAAATGAAACAGAATTAAAATGTGTAGAAACAAATATTCAAAACAAACACCCAAACCTCTGGTTTTCATTTTACAGGAAACATTATTTGTCTATGCCCACCTTGTAGAACTTGTTCCCAATTAAAAAAGAATCATCAAAATCAGATATTAACAAGACAGAACTATATATAAACTTTCAATAATCAAATTGGAAACATTTAAAGCATTCCTGTTGTATCTTTATGTCTAAAACATTACAAACCTGAATATTTCAAATGAAGTGCAAAAAGTAAACTTTTGTATTCATATTTTATGCACATGTATAAGGTTTGGTAACATGAACATGTAAAATATTCATAAAATACCCAGCTTTTAAATTTCTAGAAACCTAATATACCCTGTGACCATCTGGAAGACCTGGGGTACACAATGTTCATAAATTGATCAAAATTGGACAGGACTGATACACAAGACTCCCTCAAAGTAATGCAGTTTCAAATCGTTTTAAGCCTTAGCTTTTACCACTTGTACTTCCGTTCATCAACACTCTCCTGTACTTGCATTAAAGAACCAAAACAATTACATAATATATATATTCGGGAAGCAGCATTGAGTTTTTGTTATAAGTATACAAAGAATTAGCATTCAGACACCTAGTATGGAAACCCTTTGAAAATTTAATTGATTTTAATCTGTGCGAATGGGGATTTTCAATAGTGAAAGGCTATATAAATTAGATGTAATTGATATTCAATCTCACATACCTAACCATCATTAAGTTAATTTTCAAACATTTTATCATTCACCATTTACGCCTTTTGCCTGGAAGTAAAAAGTTTGCCTATTTTACAAAGATATGCAATCACTTGCCTCAGATATGCATAATCATTCTCAAAGGATTGAAGTTTTGCGTCACATTGGTGAAAAAGGAATGTCTTATGTCTCAGGTTTCAAATACGTGTAATCTTCATTCAGACTGTAGACATATTATGGAATTCAATTTTTCAGAGTAAAAGAATCATCAAAATCACATAGGAGAATAATAACGCTAACATAATCCCCCAAAATGATCTCAATATTAATACATTTCAGGCCTCTTAGTCTAATTCTGGTGCTTTATTTCCTTAAAATATATCTGCCATATCCGTTGTAGTGTACTAAAATAGCATCTCTTGACATATTCAACATAAAAGGGATAAAATTTAACATGAATACTAAAAATGATTACCTAATGTCCCATTCATCATATATCAGGAAACATTACTCAGCATAGGACCTTCCGAAGGAATGCCACCTTTCAATGGTAAAAGAATCATCAAAATTAGATGTGAATAGTGTACAACTTTAACATTCGCAAAAATTACTTCTTTTTTTTAATATTTTAAACCTTGCTGTAATCTTTTGGGATTAAAACCAAAAATTTACTATACATGCAACACGGCACGCGTTGTAGGCTCTGATAACCCCATTTAGTGAAGCAGGATTGAAAAGTGGTGAAAAAATGTGAAAAAGAGGTTTTAATACCCCCGTCTTTGTATATTTGAAAAATTATGTGAAATCTTAAGAAAAGGGAGGATTGTGTTTTCAATTGTGAAAGAGCAATCAAGTTTGAGTATCAGGAAAAGGCACGCACACTAAGACCACAGAAAATAATCAATTTTAATACATTTAGATCCAATGCATTTATCAGTTTGAACTTGTTTATATTCAAAATTTGCATATACTCTCATATAAAGGAACAAGAGCTTCCTCTGATATCTATATAAATAGAAACAGGATTAAAGTAAGGTATGGTATATAGAAAAGCGGGGTACACTCCGGGAGATTTCAGATTTTTGTAAACATATAGCCTGTCACCATCTGGAAGAATTTGGATGCCAATAATAAAGCAATCATGAAAACAGATTAACTGATATTTAATTCCCCTTCAAAAATCTGATCAATTAAAGTTTTAAGTCACTCAATTTAACTTTTTGGATCAAATGCATTAATAATTCACCATATTTGTCATAAAGTGCCAAAATTAGCATCTAATATCCTCATTAAATGAAACAGAATTAAAATGTGTAGAAACAAATATTCAAAACAAACACCCAAACCTCTGGTTTTCATTTTACAGGAAACATTATTTGTCTATGCCCACCTTGTAGAACTTGTTCCCAATTAAAAAAGAATCATCAAAATCAGATATTAACAAGACAGAACTATATATAAACTTTCAATAATCAAATTGGAAACATTTAAAGCATTCCTGTTGTATCTTTATGTCTAAAACATTACAAATCTGAATATTTCAAATGAAGTGCAAAAAGTAAACTTTTGTATTCATATTTTATGCACATGTATAAGGTTTGGTAACATGAACATGTAAAATATTCATAAAATACCCAGCTTTTAAATTTCTAGAAACCTAATATACCCTGTGACCATCTGGAAGACCTGGGGTACACAATGTTCATAAATTGATCAAAATTGGACAGGACTGATACACAAGACTCCCTCAAAGTAATGCAGTTTCAAATCGTTTTAAGCCTTAGCTTTTACCACTTGTACTTCCGTTCATCAACACTCTCCTGTACTTGCATTAAAGAACCAAAACAATTACATAATATATATATTCGGGAAGCAGCATTGAGTTTTTGTTATAAGTATACAAAGAATTAGCATTCAGACACCTAGTATGGAAACCCTTTGAAAATTTAATTGATTTTAATCTGTGCGAATGGGGATTTTCAATAGTGAAAGGCTATATAAATTAGATGTAATTGATATTCAATCTCACATACCTAACCATCATTAAGTTAATTTTCAAACATTTTATCATTCACCATTTACGCCTTTTGCCTGGAAGTAAAAAGTTTGCCTATTTTACAAAGATATGCAATCACTTGCCTCAGATATGCATAATCATTCTCAAAGGATTGAAGTTTTGCGTCACATTGGTGAAAAAGGAATGTCTTATGTCTCAGGTTTCAAATACGTGTAATCTTCATTCAGACTGTAGACATATTATGGAATTCAATTTTTCAGAGTAAAAGAATCATCAAAATCACATAGGAGAATAATAACCCTAACATAATCCCCCAAAATGAACTCAATATTAATATATTTCAGGCCTCTTAGTCTAATTCTGGGGCTTTATTTCCTTAAAATATATCTGCCATATCCGTTGTAGTGTACTAAAATAGCATCTCTTGACATATTCAACATAAAAGGGGTAAAATTTAACATGAATACTAAAAATGATTACCTAATGTCCCATTCATCATATATCAGGAAACATTACTCAGCATAGGACCTTCCGAAGGAATGCCACCTTTCAATGGTAAAAGAATCATCAAAATTAGATGTGAATAGTGTACAGCTTTAACATTCGCAAAAATTACTTCTTTTTTTTAATATTTTAAACCTTGATGTAATCTTTTGGGATTAAAACCAAAAATTTACTATACATGCAACACGGCACGCATTGTAGGCTCTGATAACCCCATTTAGTGAAGCAGGATTGAAAAGTGGTGAAAAAATGTGAAAAAGAGGTTTTAATACCCCCGTCTTTGTATATTTGAAAAATTATGTGAAATCTTAAGAAAAGGGAGGATTGTGTTTTCAATTGTGAAAGAGCAATCAAGTTTGAGTATCAGGAAAAGGCACGCACACTAAGACCACAGAAAATAATCAATTTTAATACATTTAGATCCAATGCATTTATCTGTTTGAACTTGTTTATATTCAAAATTTTCATATACTCTCATATAAAGGAACAAGAGCTTCCTCTGATATCTATATTAATAGAAACTCGATTAAAGTATGGTATGGTATATAGAAAAGCGGGGACACACTCCGGGAGATTTCAAATTTTTGTAAACATATAGCCTGTCACCATCTGGAAGAATTTGGATGCCAATAATAAAGCAATCATGAAAACAGATTAACTGATATTTAATTCCCCTTCAAAAATCTGATCAATTAAAGTTATAAGTCACTCAATTTAACTTTTTGGATCAAATGCATTAATAATTCACCATATTTGTCATAAAGTGCCAAAATTAGCATCTAATATCCTCATTAAATGAAACAGTATTAAAATGTGTAGAAACAAATATTCAAAACAAACACCCAAACCTCTGGTTTTCATTTTACAGGAAACATTATTTGTCTATGCCCACCTTGTAGAACTTGTTCCCAATTAAAAAAGAATCATCAAAATCAGATATTAACAAGATAGAACTATATATAAACTTTCAATAATCAATTTGGAAACATTTAAAGCATTCCTGTTGTATCTTTATGTCTAAAGCATTACAAACCTGAACATTTCAAATGAAGTGCAAAAAGTAAACTTTTCTATTCATATTTTATGCACATGTATTAGGTTTGGTAACATGAACATGTAAAATATTCATAAAATACCCAGTTTTTAAATTTCTAGAAACCTAATATACCCTCTGACCATCTGGAAGACCTGGGGTACTCTATGTTCATAAATTGATCAAAATTGGACAGGACTGATACACAAGACTCCTTCAAAGTAATGCAGTTTCAAATCGTTTTAAGCCTTAGCTTTTACCACTTGTACTTCAGTTCATCAACACTCTCCTGTACTTCCATTACAGAACCAAAACAAGCCCATAATATATATATTCAGGAAGCAGCATTGAATTTTTGTTATAACTATACAAAGACACCTAGTAAGGAAACCCTTTGAAAATATGATTGATTTTAATCTGTGAGAATGGGGATTTTCAATAGTGAAAGGCTATATAAATTGGATGTAATTGATATTCAATCTCACATACCTAACCATTATTAAGTTAATTTTCAAACATTTTATCATTCACAACTTACGCCTTTTGCCTGGAAGTAAAAAGTTTGCCTATTTTACAAAGATATGCAATCACTTGCCTCAGATATGCATTATCATTCTCAAAGGATTAAAGTTTTGCGTCACATTGGTGAAAAAGCAATGTCTTATGTCTCAGGTTTCAAATACGTGTAATCTTCATTCAGACTGTAGACATATTATGGAATTCAATTTTTCAGAGTAAAAGAATCATCAAAATCACATAGGAGAATAATAACGCTAACATAATCCCCCAAAATGAACTCAATATTAATATATTTCAGGCCTCTTAGTCTAATTCTGGTGCTTTAGTTCCTTAAAATATATCTGCCATATCCGTTGTAGTGTACTAAAATAGCATCTCTTGACATATTCAACATAAAAGGGGTAAAATTTAACATGAATAACAAAAATGATTACCTAATGTCCCATTCATCGTATATCAGGAAACATTACTCAGCATAGGACCTTCCGAAGGAATGCCACCTTTCAATGGTAAAAGAATCATCAAAATTAGATGTGAATAGTGTACAACTTTAACATTCGCAAAAATTGCTCGTTTTTTATTAATATTTTAAATCTTGCTGTTATCTTTTGGGATTAAAACCAAAAATCTACTACATATGCAACACGGCACCAAATGTTGCCTCTGATAACCCCATTAACGATGCAGGATTGAAATGTGGTGAAAAAATGTGAAAAAGAGGTTTTAATACCCCCGTCTTTGTATATTTGAAAAATTATGTGAAATCTTAAGAAAAGGGAGGATTGTGTTTTCAATTGTGAAAGAGCAAACAAGTTTGAGTATCAGGAAAAGGCACGCACACTAAGACCACAGAAAATAATCAATTTTAATACATTTAGATCCAATGCATTTATCAGTTTGAACTTGTTTATATTCAAAATTTGCATATACTCTCATATAAAGGAACAAGAGCTTCCTCTGATATCTATATAAATAGAAACAGGATTAAAGTATGGTATGGTATATAGAAAAGCGGGGATACACTCCGGGAGATTTCAGATTTTTGTAAACATATAGCCTGTCACCATCTGGAAGATTTTGGATGCCAATAATAAAGCAATCATGAAAACAGATTAACTGATATTTAATTCCCCTTCAAAAATCTGATCAATTAAAGTTTTAAGTCACTCAATTTAACTTTTTGGATCAAATGCATTAATAATTCACCATATTTGTCATAAAGTGCCAAAATTAGCATCTAATATCCTCATTAAATGAAACAGAATTAAAATGTGTAGAAACAAATATTCAAAACAAACACCCAAACCTCTGGTTTTCATTTTACAGGAAACATTATTTGTCTATGCCCACCTTGTAGAACTTGTTCCCAATTAAAAAAGAATCATCAAAATCAGATATTAACAAGACAGAACTATATATAAACTTTCAATAATCAAATTGGAAACATTTAAAGCATTCCTGTTGTATCTTTATGTCTAAAACATTACAAATCTGAATATTTCAAATGAAGTGCAAAAAGTAAACTTTTGTATTCATATTTTATGCACATGTATAAGGTTTGGTAACATGAACATGTAAAATATTCATAAAATACCCAGCTTTTAAATTTCTAGAAACCTAATATACCCTGTGACCATCTGGAAGACCTGGGGTACACAATGTTCATAAATTGATCAAAATTGGACAGGACAGATACACAAGACTCCCTCAAAGTAATGCAGTTTCAAATCGTTTTAAGCCTTAGCTTTTACCACTTGTACTTCAGTTCATCAACACTCTCCTGTACTTGCATTAAAGAACCAAAACAATCCCATAATATATATATTCGGGAAGCAGCATTGAGTTTTTGTTATAAGTATACAAAGAATTAGCATTCAGACACCTAGTATGGAAACCCTTTGAAAATTTAATTGATTTTAATCTGTGCGAATGGGGATTTTCAATAGTGAAAGGCTATATAAATTAGATGTAATTGATATTCAATCTCACATACCTAACCATGATTAAGTTAATTTTCAAACATTTTATCATTCACCATTTACGCCTTTTGCCTGGAAGTAAAAAGTTTGCCTATTTTACAAAGATATGCAATCACTTGCCTCAGATATGCATAATCATTCTCAAAGGATTGAAGTTTTGCGTCACATTGGTGAAAAAGGAATGTCTTATGTCTCAGGTTTCAAATACGTGTAATCTTCATTCAGACTGTAGACATATTATGGAATTCAATTTTTCAGAGTAAAAGAATCATCAAAATCACATAGGAGAATAATAACGCTAACATAATCCCCCAAAATGAACTCAATATTAATATATTTCAGGCCTCTTAGTCTAATTCTGGGGCTTTATTTCCTTAAAATATATCTGCCATATCCGTTGTAGTGTACTAAAATAGCATCTCTTGACATATTCAACATAAAAGGGGTAAAATTTAACATGAATACTAAAAATGATTACCTAATGTCCCATTCATCATATATCAGGAAACATTACTCAGCATAGGACCTTCCGAAGGAATGCCACCTTTCAATGGTAAAAGAATCATCAAAATTAGATGTGAATAGTGTACAACTTTAACATTCGCAAAAATTACTTCTTTTTTTTAATATTTTAAACCTTGCTGTAATCTTTTGGGATTAAAACCAAAAATTTACTATACATGCAACACGGCACGCATTGTAGGCTCTGATAACCCCATTTAGTGAAGCAGGATTGAAAAGTGGTGAAAAAATGTGAAAAAGAGGTTTTAATACCCCCGTCTTTGTATATTTGAAAAATTATGTGAAATCTTAAGAAAAGGGAGGATTGTGTTTTCAATTGTGAAAGAGCAATCAAGTTTGAGTATCGGGAAAAGGCACGCACACTAAGACCACAGAAAATAATCAATTTTAATACATTTAGATCCAATGCATTTATCTGTTTGAACTTGTTTATATTCAAAATTTTAATATACTCTCATATAAAGGAACAAGAGCTTCCTCTGATATCTATATAAATAGATAAAGGATGAAAGTATGGTATGGTATATAGAAAAGCGGGGACACACTCCGGGAGATTTCAAATTTTTGTAAACATATAGCCTGTCACCATCTGGAAGAATTTGGATGACAATAATAAAGCAATCATGAAAACAGATTAACTGATATTTAATTCTCCTTCAAAAATCTGATCAATTAAAGTTATAAGTCACTCAATTTAACTTTTTGGATCAAATGCATTAATAATTCACCATATTTGTCATAAAGTGCCAAAATTAGCATCTAATATCCTCATTAAATGAAACAGTATTAAAATGTGTAGAAACAAATATTCAAAACAAACACCCAAACCTCTGGTTTTCATTTTACAGGAAACATTATTTGTCTATGCCCACCTTGTAGAACTTGTTCCCAATTAAAAAAGAATCATCAAAATCAGATATTTACAAGATAGAACTATATATAAACTTTCAATAATCAAATTGGAAACATTTAAAGCATTCCTGTTGTATCTTTATGACTAAAGCATTACAAACCTGAACATTTCAAATGAAGTGCAAAAAGTAAACTTTTCTATTCATATTTTATGCACATGTATTAGGTTTGGTAACATGAACATGTAAAATATTCATAAAATACCCAGTTTTTAAATTTCTAGAAACCTAATATACCCTCTGACCATCTGGAAGACCTGGGGTACTCTATGTTCATAAATTGATCAAAATTGGACAGGACTGATACACAAGACTCCCTCAAAGTAATGCAGTTTCAAATCGTTTTAAGCCTTAGCTTTTACCACTTGTACTTCAGTTCATCAACACTCTCCTGTACTTCCATTACAGAACCAAAACAAGCCCATAATATATATATTCAGGAAGCAGCATTGAATTTTTGTTATAACTACACAAAGACACCTAGTAAGGAAACCCTTTGAAAATATGATTGATTTTAATCTGTGAGAATGGGGATTTTCAATAGTGAAAGGCTATATAAATTGGATGTAATTGATATTCAATCTCACATACCTAACCATTATTAAGTTAATTTTCAAACATTTTATCATTCACCATTTACGCCTTTTGCCTGGAAGTAAAAAGTTTGCCTATTTTACAAAGATATGCAATCACTTGCCTCAGATAAGCATAATCATTCTCAAAGGATTGAAGTTTTGCGTCACATTGGTGAAAAAGGAATGTCTTATGTCTCAGGTTTCAAATACGTGTAATCTTCATTCAGACTGTAGACATATTATGGAATTCAATTTTTCAGAGTAAAAGAATCATCAAAATCACATAGGAGAATAATAACGCTAACATAATCCCCCAAAATGAACTCAATATTAATATATTTCAGGCCTCTTAGTCTAATTCTGGGGCTTTATTTCCTTAAAATATATCTGCCATATCCGTTGTAGTGTACTAAAATAGCATCTCTTGACATATTCAACATAAAAGGGGTAAAATTTAACATGAATACTAAAAATGATTACCTAATGTCCCATTCATCATATATCAGGAAACATTACTCAGCATAGGACCTTCCGAAGGAATGCCACCTTTCAATGGTAAAAGAATCATCAAAATTAGATGTGAATAGTGTACAGCTTTAACATTCGCAAAAATTACTTCTTTTTTTTAATATTTTAAACCTTGATGTAATCTTTTGGGATTAAAACCAAAAATTTACTATACATGCAACACGGCACGCATTGTAGGCTCTGATAACCCCATTTAGTGAAGCAGGATTGAAAAGTGGTGAAAAAATGTGAAAAAGAGGTTTTAATACCCCCGTCTTTGTATATTTGAAAAATTATGTGAAATCTTAAGAAAAGGGAGGATTGTGTTTTCAATTGTGAAAGAGCAATCAAGTTTGAGTATCAGGAAAAGGCACGCACACTAAGACCACAGAAAATAATCAATTTTAATACATTTAGATCCAATGCATTTATCTGTTTGAACTTGTTTATATTCAAAATTTTCATATACTCTCATATAAAGGAACAAGAGCTTCCTCTGATATCTATATTAATAGAAACTCGATTAAAGTATGGTATGGTATATAGAAAAGCGGGGACACACTCCGGGAGATTTCAAATTTTTGTAAACATATAGCCTGTCACCATCTGGAAGAATTTGGATGCCAATAATAAAGCAATCATGAAAACAGATTAACTGATATTTAATTCCCCTTCAAAATCTGATCAATTAAAGTTATAAGTCACTCAATTTAACTTTTTGGATCAAATGCATTAATAATTCACCATATTTGTCATAAAGTGCCAAAATTAGCATCTAATATCCTCATTAAATGAAACAGTATTAAAATGTGTAGAAACAAATATTCAAAACAAACACCCAAACCTCTGGTTTTCATTTTACAGGAAACATTATTTGTCTATGCCCACCTTGTAGAACTTGTTCCCAATTAAAAAAGAATCATCAAAATCAGATATTAACAAGATAGAACTATATATAAACTTTCAATAATCAATTTGGAAACATTTAAAGCATTCCTGTTGTATCTTTATGTCTAAAGCATTACAAACCTGAACATTTCAAATGAAGTGCAAAAAGTAAACTTTTCTATTCATATTTTATGCACATGTATTAGGTTTGGTAACATGAACATGTAAAATATTCATAAAATACCCAGTTTTTAAATTTCTAGAAACCTAATATACCCTCTGACCATCTGGAAGACCTGGGGTACTCTATGTTCATAAATTGATCAAAATTGGACAGGACTGATACACAAGACTCCTTCAAAGTAATGCAGTTTCAAATCGTTTTAAGCCTTAGCTTTTACCACTTGTACTTCAGTTCATCAACACTCTCCTGTACTTCCATTACAGAACCAAAACAAGCCCATAATATATATATTCAGGAAGCAGCATTGAATTTTTGTTATAACTATACAAAGACACCTAGTAAGGAAACCCTTTGAAAATATGATTGATTTTAATCTGTGAGAATGGGGATTTTCAATAGTGAAAGGCTATATAAATTGGATGTAATTGATATTCAATCTCACATACCTAACCATTATTAAGTTAATTTTCAAACATTTTATCATTCACAACTTACGCCTTTTGCCTGGAAGTAAAAAGTTTGCCTATTTTACAAAGATATGCAATCACTTGCCTCAGATATGCATAATCATTCTCAAAGGATTAAAGTTTTGCGTCACATTGGTGAAAAAGCAATGTCTTATGTCTCAGGTTTCAAATACGTGTAATCTTCATTCAGACTGTAGACATATTATGGAATTCAATTTTTCAGAGTAAAAGAATCATCAAAATCACATAGGAGAATAATAACGCTAACATAATCCCCCAAAATGAACTCAATATTAATATATTTCAGGCCTCTTAGTCTAATTCTGGTGCTTTAGTTCCTTAAAATATATCTGCCATATCCGTTGTAGTGTACTAAAATAGCATCTCTTGACATATTCAACATAAAAGGGGTAAAATTTAACATGAATAACAAAAATGATTACCTAATGTCCCATTCATCGTATATCAGGAAACATTACTCAGCATAGGACCTTCCGAAGGAATGCCACCTTTCAATGGTAAAAGAATCATCAAAATTAGATGTGAATAGTGTACAACTTTAACATTCGCAAAAATTGCTCGTTTTTTATTAATATTTTAAATCTTGCTGTTATCTTTTGGGATTAAAACCAAAAATCTACTACATATGCAACACGGCACCAAATGTTGCCTCTGATAACCCCATTAACGATGCAGGATTGAAATGTGGTGAAAAAATGTGAAAAAGAGGTTTTAATACCCCCGTCTTTGTATATTTGAAAAATTATGTGAAATCTTAAGAAAAGGGAGGATTGTGTTTTCAATTGTGAAAGAGCAAACAAGTTTGAGTATCAGGAAAAGGCACGCACACTAAGACCACAGAAAATAATCAATTTTAATACATTTAGATCCAATGCATTTATCAGTTTGAACTTGTTTATATTCAAAATTTGCATATACTCTCATATAAAGGAACAAGAGCTTCCTCTGATATCTATATAAATAGAAACAGGATTAAAGTATGGTATGGTATATAGAAAAGCGGGGATACACTCCGGGAGATTTCAGATTTTTGTAAACATATAGCCTGTCACCATCTGGAAGATTTTGGATGCCAATAATAAAGCAATCATGAAAACAGATTAACTGATATTTAATTCCCCTTCAAAAATCTGATCAATTAAAGTTTTAAGTCACTCAATTTAACTTTTTGGATCAAATGCATTAATAATTCACCATATTTGTCATAAAGTGCCAAAATTAGCATCTAATATCCTCATTAAATGAAACAGAATTAAAATGTGTAGAAACAAATATTCAAAACAAACACCCAAACCTCTGGTTTTCATTTTACAGGAAACATTATTTGTCTATGCCCACCTTGTAGAACTTGTTCCCAATTAAAAAAGAATCATCAAAATCAGATATTAACAAGACAGAACTATATATAAACTTTCAATAATCAAATTGGAAACATTTAAAGCATTCCTGTTGTATCTTTATGTCTAAAACATTACAAATCTGAATATTTCAAATGAAGTGCAAAAAGTAAACTTTTGTATTCATATTTTATGCACATGTATAAGGTTTGGTAACATGAACATGTAAAATATTCATAAAATACCCAGCTTTTAAATTTCTAGAAACCTAATATACCCTGTGACCATCTGGAAGACCTGGGGTACACAATGTTCATAAATTGATCAAAATTGGACAGGACAGATACACAAGACTCCCTCAAAGTAATGCAGTTTCAAATCGTTTTAAGCCTTAGCTTTTACCACTTGTACTTCAGTTCATCAACACTCTCCTGTACTTGCATTAAAGAACCAAAACAATCCCATAATATATATATTCGGGAAGCAGCATTGAGTTTTTGTTATAAGTATACAAAGAATTAGCATTCAGACACCTAGTATGGAAACCCTTTGAAAATTTAATTGATTTTAATCTGTGCGAATGGGGATTTTCAATAGTGAAAGGCTATATAAATTAGATGTAATTGATATTCAATCTCACATACCTAACCATGATTAAGTTAATTTTCAAACATTTTATCATTCACCATTTACGCCTTTTGCCTGGAAGTAAAAAGTTTGCCTATTTTACAAAGATATGCAATCACTTGCCTCAGATATGCATAATCATTCTCAAAGGATTGAAGTTTTGCGTCACATTGGTGAAAAAGGAATGTCTTATGTCTCAGGTTTCAAATACGTGTAATCTTCATTCAGACTGTAGACATATTATGGAATTCAATTTTTCAGAGTAAAAGAATCATCAAAATCACATAGGAGAATAATAACGCTAACATAATCCCCCAAAATGAACTCAATATTAATATATTTCAGGCCTCTTAGTCTAATTCTGGGGCTTTATTTCCTTAAAATATATCTGCCATATCCGTTGTAGTGTACTAAAATAGCATCTCTTGACATATTCAACATAAAAGGGGTAAAATTTAACATGAATACTAAAAATGATTACCTAATGTCCCATTCATCATATATCAGGAAACATTACTCAGCATAGGACCTTCCGAAGGAATGCCACCTTTCAATGGTAAAAGAATCATCAAAATTAGATGTGAATAGTGTACAACTTTAACATTCGCAAAAATTACTTCTTTTTTTTAATATTTTAAACCTTGCTGTAATCTTTTGGGATTAAAACCAAAAATTTACTATACATGCAACACGGCACCAAATGTAGGCTCTGATAACCCCATTTAGTGAAGCAGGATTGAAAAGTGGTGAAAAAATGTGAAAAAGAGGTTTTAATACCCCCGTCTTTGTATATTTGAAAAATTATGTGAAATCTTAAGAAAAGGGAGGATTGTGTTTTCAATTGTGAAAGAGCAATCAAGTTTGAGTATCGGGAAAAGGCACGCACACTAAGACCACAGAAAATAATCAATTTTAATACATTTAGATCCAATGCATTTATCTGTTTGAACTTGTTTATATTCAAAATTTTAATATACTCTCATATAAAGGAACAAGAGCTTCCTCTGATATCTATATAAATAGATAAAGGATGAAAGTATGGTATGGTATATAGAAAAGCGGGGACACACTCCGGGAGATTTCAAATTTTTGTAAACATATAGCCTGTCACCATCTGGAAGAATTTGGATGCCAATAATAAAGCAATCATGAAAACAGATTAACTGATATTTAATTCTCCTTCAAAAATCTGATCAATTAAAGTTATAAGTCACTCAATTTAACTTTTTGGATCAAATGCATTAATAATTCACCATATTTGTCATAAAGTGCCAAAATTAGCATCTAATATCCTCATTAAATGAAACAGTATTAAAATGTGTAGAAACAAATATTCAAAACAAACACCCAAACCTCTGGTTTTCATTTTACAGGAAACATTATTTGTCTATGCCCACCTTGTAGAACTTGTTCCCAATTAAAAAAGAATCATCAAAATCAGATATTTACAAGATAGAACTATATATAAACTTTCAATAATCAAATTGGAAACATTTAAAGCATTCCTGTTGTATCTTTATGACTAAAGCATTACAAACCTGAACATTTCAAATGAAGTGCAAAAAGTAAACTTTTCTATTCATATTTTATGCACATGTATTAGGTTTGGTAACATGAACATGTAAAATATTCATAAAATACCCAGTTTTTAAATTTCTAGAAACCTAATATACCCTCTGACCATCTGGAAGACCTGGGGTACTCTATGTTCATAAATTGATCAAAATTGGACAGGACTGATACACAAGACTCCCTCAAAGTAATGCAGTTTCAAATCGTTTTAAGCCTTAGCTTTTACCACTTGTACTTCAGTTCATCAACACTCTCCTGTACTTCCATTACAGAACCAAAACAAGCCCATAATATATATATTCAGGAAGCAGCATTGAATTTTTGTTATAACTACACAAAGACACCTAGTAAGGAAACCCTTTGAAAATATGATTGATTTTAATCTGTGAGAATGGGGATTTTCAATAGTGAAAGGCTATATAAATTGGATGTAATTGATATTCAATCTCACATACCTAACCATTATTAAGTTAATTTTCAAACATTTTATCATTCACCATTTACGCCTTTTGCCTGGAAGTAAAAAGTTTGCCTATTTTACAAAGATATGCAATCACTTGCCTCAGATATGCATAATCATTCTCAAAGGATTGAAGTTTTGCGTCACATTGGTGAAAAAGGAATGTCTTATGTCTCAGGTTTCAAATACGTGTAATCTTCATTCAGACTGTAGACATATTATGGAATTCAATTTTTCAGAGTAAAAGAATCATCAAAATCACATAGGAGAATAATAACGCTAACATAATCCCCCAAAATGAACTCAATATTAATATATTTCAGGCCTCTTAGTCTAATTCTGGGGCTTTATTTCCTTAAAATATATCTGCCATATCCGTTGTAGTGTACTAAAATAGCATCTCTTGACATATTCAACATAAAAGGGGTAAAATTTAACATGAATACTAAAAATGATTACCTAATGTCCCATTCATCATATATCAGGAAACATTACTCAGCATAGGACCTTCCGAAGGAATGCCACCTTTCAATGGTAAAAGAATCATCAAAATTAGATGTGAATAGTGTACAGCTTTAACATTCGCAAAAATTACTTCTTTTTTTTAATATTTTAAACCTTGATGTAATCTTTTGGGATTAAAACCAAAAATTTACTATACATGCAACACGGCACGCATTGTAGGCTCTGATAACCCCATTTAGTGAAGCAGGATTGAAAAGTGGTGAAAAAATGTGAAAAAGAGGTTTTAATACCCCCGTCTTTGTATATTTGAAAAATTATGTGAAATCTTAAGAAAAGGGAGGATTGTGTTTTCAATTGTGAAAGAGCAATCAAGTTTGAGTATCAGGAAAAGGCACGCACACTAAGACCACAGAAAATAATCAATTTTAATACATTTAGATCCAATGCATTTATCTGTTTGAACTTGTTTATATTCAAAATTTTCATATACTCTCATATAAAGGAACAAGAGCTTCCTCTGATATCTATATTAATAGAAACTCGATTAAAGTATGGTATGGTATATAGAAAAGCGGGGACACACTCCGGGAGATTTCAAATTTTTGTAAACATATAGCCTGTCACCATCTGGAAGAATTTGGATGCCAATAATAAAGCAATCATGAAAACAGATTAACTGATATTTAATTCCCCTTCAAAAATCTGATCAATTAAAGTTATAAGTCACTCAATTTAACTTTTTGGATCAAATGCATTAATAATTCACCATATTTGTCATAAAGTGCCAAAATTAGCATCTAATATCCTCATTAAATGAAACAGTATTAAAATGTGTAGAAACAAATATTCAAAACAAACACCCAAACCTCTGGTTTTCATTTTACAGGAAACATTATTTGTCTATGCCCACCTTGTAGAACTTGTTCCCAATTAAAAAAGAATCATCAAAATCAGATATTAACAAGATAGAACTATATATAAACTTTCAATAATCAATTTGGAAACATTTAAAGCATTCCTGTTGTATCTTTATGTCTAAAGCATTACAAACCTGAACATTTCAAATGAAGTGCAAAAAGTAAACTTTTCTATTCATATTTTATGCACATGTATTAGGTTTGGTAACATGAACATGTAAAATATTCATAAAATACCCAGTTTTTAAATTTCTAGAAACCTAATATACCCTCTGACCATCTGGAAGACCTGGGGTACTCTATGTTCATAAATTGATCAAAATTGGACAGGACTGATACACAAGACTCCTTCAAAGTAATGCAGTTTCAAATCGTTTTAAGCCTTAGCTTTTACCACTTGTACTTCAGTTCATCAACACTCTCCTGTACTTCCATTACAGAACCAAAACAAGCCCATAATATATATATTCAGGAAGCAGCATTGAATTTTTGTTATAACTATACAAAGACACCTAGTAAGGAAACCCTTTGAAAATATGATTGATTTTAATCTGTGAGAATGGGGATTTTCAATAGTGAAAGGCTATATAAATTGGATGTAATTGATATTCAATCTCACATACCTAACCATTATTAAGTTAATTTTCAAACATTTTATCATTCACAACTTACGCCTTTTGCCTGGAAGTAAAAAGTTTGCCTATTTTACAAAGATATGCAATCACTTGCCTCAGATATGCATAATCATTCTCAAAGGATTAAAGTTTTGCGTCACATTGGTGAAAAAGCAATGTCTTATGTCTCAGGTTTCAAATACGTGTAATCTTCATTCAGACTGTAGACATATTATGGAATTCAATTTTTCAGAGTAAAAGAATCATCAAAATCACATAGGAGAATAATAACGCTAACATAATCCCCCAAAATGATCTCAATATTAATATATTTCAGGCCTCTTAGTCTAATTCTGGGGCTTTATTTCCTTAAAATATATCTGCCATATCCGTTGTAGTGTACTAAAATAGCATCTCTTGACATATTCAACATAAAAGGGGTAAAATTTAACATGAATAACAAAAATGATTACCTAATGTCCCATTCATCGTATATCAGGAAACATTACTCAGCATAGGACCTTCCGAAGGAATGCCACCTTTCAATGGTAAAAGAATCATCAAAATTAGATGTGAATAGTGTACAACTTTAACATTCGCAAAAATTGCTCGTTTTTTATTAATATTTTAAATCTTGCTGTTATCTTTTGGGATTAAAACCAAAAATCTACTACATATGCAACACGGCACCAAATGTTGCCTCTGATAACCCCATTAACGATGCAGGATTGAAATGTGGTGAAAAAATGTGAAAAAGAGGTTTTAATACCCCCGTCTTTGTATATTTGAAAAATTATGTGAAATCTTAAGAAAAGGGAGGATTGTGTTTTCAATTGTGAAAGAGCAAACAAGTTTGAGTATCAGGAAAAGGCACGCACACTAAGACCACAGAAAATAATCAATTTTAATACATTTAGATCCAATGCATTTATCAGTTTGAACTTGTTTATATTCAAAATTTGCATATACTCTCATATAAAGGAACAAGAGCTTCCTCTGATATCTATATAAATAGAAACAGGATTAAAGTATGGTATGGTATATAGAAAAGCGGGGATACACTCCGGGAGATTTCAGATTTTTGTAAACATATAGCCTGTCACCATCTGGAAGATTTTGGATGCCAATAATAAAGCAATCATGAAAACAGATTAACTGATATTTAATTCCCCTTCAAAAATCTGATCAATTAAAGTTTTAAGTCACTCAATTTAACTTTTTGGATCAAATGCATTAATAATTCACCATATTTGTCATAAAGTGCCAAAATTAGCATCTAATATCCTCATTAAATGAAACAGAATTAAAATGTGTAGAAACAAATATTCAAAACAAACACCCAAACCTCTGGTTTTCATTTTACAGGAAACATTATTTGTCTATGCCCACCTTGTAGAACTTGTTCCCAATTAAAAAAGAATCATCAAAATCAGATATTAACAAGACAGAACTATATATAAACTTTCAATAATCAAATTGGAAACATTTAAAGCATTCCTGTTGTATCTTTATGTCTAAAACATTACAAATCTGAATATTTCAAATGAAGTGCAAAAAGTAAACTTTTGTATTCATATTTTATGCACATGTATAAGGTTTGGTAACATGAACATGTAAAATATTCATAAAATACCCAGCTTTTAAATTTCTAGAAACCTAATATACCCTGTGACCATCTGGAAGACCTGGGGTACACAATGTTCATAAATTGATCAAAATTGGACAGGACAGATACACAAGACTCCCTCAAAGTAATGCAGTTTCAAATCGTTTTAAGCCTTAGCTTTTACCACTTGTACTTCAGTTCATCAACACTCTCCTGTACTTGCATTAAAGAACCAAAACAATCCCATAATATATATATTCGGGAAGCAGCATTGAGTTTTTGTTATAAGTATACAAAGAATTAGCATTCAGACACCTAGTATGGAAACCCTTTGAAAATTTAATTGATTTTAATCTGTGCGAATGGGGATTTTCAATAGTGAAAGGCTATATAAATTAGATGTAATTGATATTCAATCTCACATACCTAACCATGATTAAGTTAATTTTCAAACATTTTATCATTCACCATTTACGCCTTTTGCCTGGAAGTAAAAAGTTTGCCTATTTTACAAAGATATGCAATCACTTGCCTCAGATATGCATAATCATTCTCAAAGGATTGAAGTTTTGCGTCACATTGGTGAAAAAGGAATGTCTTATGTCTCAGGTTTCAAATACGTGTAATCTTCATTCAGACTGTAGACATATTATGGAATTCAATTTTTCAGAGTAAAAGAATCATCAAAATCACATAGGAGAATAATAACGCTAACATAATCCCCCAAAATGAACTCAATATTAATATATTTCAGGCCTCTTAGTCTAATTCTGGGGCTTTATTTCCTTAAAATATATCTGCCATATCCGTTGTAGTGTACTAAAATAGCATCTCTTGACATATTCAACATAAAAGGGGTAAAATTTAACATGAATACTAAAAATGATTACCTAATGTCCCATTCATCATATATCAGGAAACATTACTCAGCATAGGACCTTCCGAAGGAATGCCACCTTTCAATGGTAAAAGAATCATCAAAATTAGATGTGAATAGTGTACAACTTTAACATTCGCAAAAATTACTTCTTTTTTTTAATATTTTAAACCTTGCTGTAATCTTTTGGGATTAAAACCAAAAATTTACTATACATGCAACACGGCACGCATTGTAGGCTCTGATAACCCCATTTAGTGAAGCAGGATTGAAAAGTGGTGAAAAAATGTGAAAAAGAGGTTTTAATACCCCCGTCTTTGTATATTTGAAAAATTATGTGAAATCTTAAGAAAAGGGAGGATTGTGTTTTCAATTGTGAAAGAGCAATCAAGTTTGAGTATCGGGAAAAGGCACGCACACTAAGACCACAGAAAATAATCAATTTTAATACATTTAGATCCAATGCATTTATCTGTTTGAACTTGTTTATATTCAAAATTTTAATATACTCTCATATAAAGGAACAAGAGCTTCCTCTGATATCTATATAAATAGATAAAGGATGAAAGTATGGTATGGTATATAGAAAAGCGGGGACACACTCCGGGAGATTTCAAATTTTTGTAAACATATAGCCTGTCACCATCTGGAAGAATTTGGATGCCAATAATAAAGCAATCATGAAAACAGATTAACTGATATTTAATTCTCCTTCAAAAATCTGATCAATTAAAGTTATAAGTCACTCAATTTAACTTTTTGGATCAAATGCATTAATAATTCACCATATTTGTCATAAAGTGCCAAAATTAGCATCTAATATCCTCATTAAATGAAACAGTATTAAAATGTGTAGAAACAAATATTCAAAACAAACACCCAAACCTCTGGTTTTCATTTTACAGGAAACATTATTTGTCTATGCCCACCTTGTAGAACTTGTTCCCAATTAAAAAAGAATCATCAAAATCAGATATTTACAAGATAGAACTATATATAAACTTTCAATAATCAAATTGGAAACATTTAAAGCATTCCTGTTGTATCTTTATGTCTAAAGCATTACAAACCTGAACATTTCAAATGAAGTGCAAAAAGTAAACTTTTCTATTCATATTTTATGCACATGTATTAGGTTTGGTAACATGAACATGTAAAATATTCATAAAATACCCAGTTTTTAAATTTCTAGAAACCTAATATACCCTCTGACCATCTGGAAGACCTGGGGTACTCTATGTTCATAAATTGATCAAAATTGGACAGGACTGATACACAAGACTCCCTCAAAGTAATGCAGTTTCAAATCGTTTTAAGCCTTAGCTTTTACCACTTGTACTTCAGTTCATCAACACTCTCCTGTACTTCCATTACAGAACCAAAACAAGCCCATAATATATATATTCAGGAAGCAGCATTGAATTTTTGTTATAACTACACAAAGACACCTAGTAAGGAAACCCTTTGAAAATATGATTGATTTTAATCTGTGAGAATGGGGATTTTCAATAGTGAAAGGCTATATAAATTGGATGTAATTGATATTCAATCTCACATACCTAACCATTATTAAGTTAATTTTCAAACATTTTATCATTCACAACTTACGCCTTTTGCCTGGAAGTAAAAAGTTTGCCTATTTTACAAAGATATGCAATCACTTGCCTCAGATATGCATAATCATTCTCAAAGGATTAAAGTTTTGCGTCACATTGGTGAAAAAGGAATGTCTTATGTCTCAGGTTTCAAATACGTGTAATCTTCATTCAGACTGTAGACATATTATGGAATTCAATTTTTCAGAGTAAAAGAATCATCAAAATCACATAGGAGAATAATAACGCTAACATAATCCCCCAAAATGAACTCAATATTAATATATTTCAGGCCTCTTAGTCTAATTCTGGTGCTTTAGTTCCTTAAAATATATCTGCCATATCCGTTGTAGTGTACTAAAATAGCATCTCTTGACATATTCAACATAAAAGGGGTAAAATTTAACATGAATAACAAAAATGATTACCTAATGTCCCATTCATCGTATATCAGGAAACATTACTCAGCATAGGACCTTCCGAAGGAATGCCACCTTTCAATGGTAAAAGAATCATCAAAATTAGATGTGAATAGTGTACAACTTTAACATTCGCAAAAATTGCTCGTTTTTTATTAATATTTTAAATCTTGCTGTTATCTTTTGGGATTAAAACCAAAAATCTACTACATATGCAACACGGCACCAAATGTTGCCTCTGATAACCCCATTAACGATGCAGGATTGAAATGTGGTGAAAAAATGTGAAAAAGAGGTTTTAATACCCCCGTCTTTGTATATTTGAAAAATTATGTGAAATCTTAAGAAAAGGGAGGATTGTGTTTTCAATTGTGAAAGAGCAATCAAGTTTGAGTATCAGGAAAAGGCACGCACACTAAGACCACAGAAAATAATCAATTTTAATACATTTAGATCCAATGCATTTATCAGTTTGAACTTGTTTATATTCAAAATTTGCATATACTCTCATATAAAGGAACAAGAGCTTCCTCTGATATCTATATAAATAGAAACAGGATTAAAGTATGGTATGGTATATAGAAAAGCGGGGATACACTCCGGGAGATTTCAGATTTTTGTAAACATATAGCCTGTCACCATCTGGAAGATTTTGGATGCCAATAATAAAGCAATCATGAAAACAGATTAACTGATATTTAATTCCCCTTCAAAAATCTGATCAATTAAAGTTTTAAGTCACTCAATTTAACTTTTTGGATCAAATGCATTAATAATTCACCATATTTGTCATAAAGTGCCAAAATTAGCATCTAATATCCTCATTAAATGAAACAGAATTAAAATGTGTAGAAACAAATATTCAAAACAAACACCCAAACCTCTGGTTTTCATTTTACAGGAAACATTATTTGTCTATGCCCACCTTGTAGAACTTGTTCCCAATTAAAAAAGAATCATCAAAATCAGATATTAACAAGATAGAACTATATATAAACTTTCAATATTCAAATTGGAAACATTTAAAGCATTCCTGTTGTGTCTTTATGTCTAAAACATTACAAATCTGAATATTTCAAATGAAGTGCAAAAAGTAAACTTTTGTATTCATATTTTATGCACATGTATAAGGTTTGGTAACATGAACATGTAAAATATTCATACAATAACCAGTTTTTAAATTTCTAGAAACCTAATATACCCTGTGACCATCTGGAAGACCTGGGGTACACAATGTTCATAAATTGATCAAAATTGGAGAGGACTGATACACAAGACTCCCTCAAAGTAATGCAGTTTCAAATCGTTTTAAGCCTTAGCTTTTACCACTTGTACTTCAGTTCATCAACACTCTCCTGTACTTGCATTAAAGAACCAAAACAATCCCATAATATATATATTCAAAGAGCAGCATTGAATTTTTGTTATAAGTATACAAAGAATTAGCCTTCAGACACCTAGGATGGAAACCCTTTGAAAATTTAATTGATTTTAATCTGTGCGAATGGGGATTTTCAATAGTGAAAGGCTATATAAATTGGATGTAATTGATATACAATCTCACATACCTAACCATTATTAAGTTAATTTTCAAACATTTTATCATTCACCACTTACGCCTTTTGCCTGGAAGTAAAAAGTTTGCCTATTTTACAAAGATATGCAATCACTTGCCTCAGATATGCATAATCATTCTCAAAGGATTGAAGTTTTGCGTCACATTGGTGAAAAAGCAATGTCTTATGTCTCAGGTTTCAAATACGTGTAATCTTCATTCAGACTGTAGACATATTATGGAATTCAATTTTTCAGAGTAAAAGAATCATCAAAATCACATAGGAGAATAATAACGCTAACATAATCCCCCAAAATGAACTCAATATTAATATATTTCAGGCCTCTTAGTCTAATTCTGGGGCTTTATTTCCTTAAAATATATCTGCCATATCCGTTGTAGTGTACTAAAATAGCATCTCTTGACATATTCAACATAAAAGGGGTAAAATTTAACATGAATACTAAAAATGATTACCTAATGTCCCATTCATCATATATCAGGAAACATTACTCAGCATAGGACCTTCCGAAGGAATGCCACCTTTCAATGGTAAAAGAATCATCAAAATTAGATGTGAATAGTGTACAACTTTAACATTCGCAAAAATTACTTCTTTTTTTTAATATTTTAAACCTTGCTGTAATCTTTTGGGATTAAAACCAAAAATTTACTATACATGCAACACGGCACCAAATGTAGGCTCTGATAACCCCATTTAGTGAAGCAGGATTGAAAAGTGGTGAAAAAATGTGAAAAAGAGGTTTTAATACCCCCGTCTTTGTATATTTGAAAAATTATGTGAAATCTTAAGAAAAGGGAGGATTGTGTTTTCAATTGTGAAAGAGCAATCAAGTTTGAGTATCAGGAAAAGGCACGCACACTAAGACCACAGAAAATAATCAATTTTAATACATTTAGATCCAATGCATTTATCAGTTTGAACTTGTTTATATTCAAAATTTGCATATACTCTCATATAAAGGAACAAGAGCTTCCTCTGATATCTATATAAATAGAAACAGGATTAAAGTAAGGTATGGTATATAGAAAAGCGGGGACACACTCCGGGAGATTTCAGATTTTTGTAAACATATAGCCTGTCACCATCTGGAAGACTTTGGATGCCAATAATAAAGCAATCATGAAAACAGATTAACTGATATTTAATTCCCCTTCAAAAATCTGATCAATTAAAGTTTTAAGTCACACAATTTAACTTTTTGGATCAAATGCATTAATAATTCACCATATTTGTCATAAAGTTCCAAAATTAGCATCTAATATCCTCATTAAATGAAACACTATTAAAATGTGTAGAAACAAATATTCAAAACAAACACCCAAACCTCTGGTTTTCATTTTACAGGAAACATTATTTGTCTATGCCCACCTTGTAGAACTTGTTCCCAATTAAAAAAGAATCATCAAAATCAGATGTTAACAAGATAGAACTATATATAAACTTTCAATAATCAAATTGGAAACATTTAAAGCATTCCTGTTGTATCTTTATGTCTAAAACATTACAAATCTGAACATTTCAAATGAAGTGCAAAAAGTAAACTTTTGTATTCATATTTTATGCACATGTATAAGGTTTGGAAACATGAACATGTAAAATATTCATAAAATACCCAGTTTTTAAATTTCCAGAAACCTAATATACCCTGTGACCATCTGGAAGACCTGGGGTACACAATGTTCATAAATTGATCAAAATAGGACAGGACTGATACACAAGACTCCCTCAAAGTAATGCAGTTTCAAATCGTTTTAAGCCTTAGCTTTTACCACTTGTACTTCAGTTCATCAACACTCTCCTGTACTTGCATTAAAGAACCAAAACAATCCCATAATATATATATTCAGGAACCAGCATTGAATTTTTGTTATATGTATACAAAGAATTAGCATTCAGACACCTAGTATGGAAACCCTTTGAAAATTTAATTGATTTTAATCTGTGCGAATGGGGATTTTCAATAGTGAAAGGCTATATAAATTGGATGTAATTGATATACCATCTCACATACCTAACCATTATTAAGTTAATTTTCAAACATTTTATCATTCACCACTTATGCCTTTTGCCTGGAAGTAAAAAGTTTGCCTATTTTACAAAGATATGCAATCACTTGCCTCAGATATGCATAATCATTCTCAAAGGATTGAAGTTTTGTGTCACATTGGTGAAAAAGGAATGTCTTATGTCTCAAGTTTCAAATACATGTAATCTTCATTCAGACTGTAGACATATTATGGAATTCAACTTTTCATAGTAAAAGAATCATCAAAATCACATAGAAGAATAATAACGCTAACATAATCCCCCAAAATGATCTCAATATTAATATATTTCAGGCCTCTTAGTCTAATTCTGGGGCTTAATTTCTTAAAATATATCTGCCATATCCGTTGTAGTGTACTAAAATAGCATCTCTTGACATATTCAACATAAAAGGGGTAAAATTTAACTTGAATACTAAAAATGATTACCTAATGTCCCATTCATCATATATCAGGAAACATTACTCAGCATAGGACCTTCCGAAGGAATGCCACCTTTCAATGGTAAAAGAATCATCAAAATTAGATGTGAATAGTGTACAACTTTAACATTCGCAAAAATTACTTCTTTTTTTTAATATTTTAAACCTTGCTGTAATCTTTTGGGATTAAAACCAAAAATTTACTATACATGCATCACGGCACCAAATGTAGGCTCTGATAACCCCATTTAGTGAAGCAGGATTGAAAAGTGGTGAAAAAATGTGAAAAAGAGATTTTAATACCCCCGTCTTTGTATATTTGAAAAATTATGTGAAATCTTAAGAAAAGGGAGGATTGTGTTTTCAATTGTGAAAGAGCAAACAAGTTTGAGTATCAGGAAAAGGCACGCACACTAAGACCACAGAAAATAATCAATTTTAATACATTTAGATCCAATGCATTTATCAGTTTGAACTTGTTTATATTCAAAATTTGCATATACTCTCATATAAAGGAACAAGAGCTTCCTCTGATATCTATATTAATAGAAACAGGATTAAAGTATGGTATGGTATATAGAAAAGCGGGGACACACTCCGGGAGATTTCAGATTTTTGTAAACATATAGCCTGTCACTATCTGGAAGAATTTGGATGCCAATAATAAAGCAATCATGAAAACAGATTAACTGATATTTAATTCCCCTTCAAAAATCTGATCAATTAAAGTTTTAAGTCACTCAATTTAACTTTTTGGATCAAATGCATTAATAATTCACCATATTTGTCATAAAGTGCCAAAATTAGCATCTAATATCCTCATTAAATGAAACACTATTAAAATGTGTAGAAACAAATATTCAAAACAAACACCCAAACCTCTGGTTTTCATTTTACAGGAAACATTATTTGTCTATGCCCACCTTGTAGAACTTGTTCCCAATTAAAAAAGAATCATCAAAATCAGATATTAACAAGATAGAACTATATATAAACTTTCAATAATCAAATTGGAAACATTTAAAACAATCCTGTTGTATCTTTATGTCTAAAACATTACAAATCTGAACATTTCAAATGAAGTGCAAAAAGTAAATTTTGTATTCATATTTTATGCACATGTATAAGGTTTGGTAACATTAACATGTAAAATATTCATAAAATACCCAGTTTTTAAATTTCTAGAAACCTAATATACCCTGTGACCATCTGGAAGACCTGGGGTACACAATGTTCATAAATTGATCAAAATTGGACAGGACTGATACACAAGACTCCCTCAAAGTAATGCAGTTTCAAATCGTTTTAAGCCTTAGCTTTTACCACTTGTACTTCAGTTCATCAACACTCTCCTGTACTTGCATTAAAGAACCAAAACAATCCCATAATATATATATTCAGGAAGCAGCATTGAATTTTTGTTATAAGTATACAAAGAATTAGCATTCAGACACCTAGTATGGAAACCCTTTGAAAATTTAATTGATTTTAATCTGTGCGAATGGGGATTTTCAATAGTGAAAGGCTATATAAATTGGATGTAATTGATATACAATCTCACATACCTAACCATTATTAAGTTAATTTTCAAACATTTTATCATTCACCACTTACGCCTTTTGCCTGGAAGTAAAAAGTTTGCCTATTTTACAAAGATATGCAATCACTTGCCTCAGATATGCATAATCATTCTCAAAGGATTGAAGTTTTGTGTCACATTGGTGAAAAAGGAATGTCTTATGTCTCAAGTTTCAAATACGTGTAATCTTCATTCAGACTGTAGACATATTATGGAATTCAATTTTTCAGAGTAAAAGAATCATCAAAATCACATAGGAGAATAATAACGCTAACATAATCCCCCAAAATGATCTCAATATTAATATATTTCAGGCCTCTTAGTCTAATTCTGGGGCTTTATTTCCTTAAAATATATCTGCCATATCCGTTGTAGTGTACTAAAATAGCATCTCTTGACATATTCAACATAAAAGGGGTAAAATTTAACATGAATACTAAAAATGATTACCTAATGTCCCATTCATCATATATCAGGAAACATTACTCAGCATAGGACCTTCCGAAGGAATGCCACCTTTCAATGGTAAAAGAATCATCAAAATTAGATGTGAATAGTGTACAACTTTAACATTCGCAAAAATTACTTCTTTTTTTTAATATTTTAAACCTTGCTGTAATCTTTTGGGATTAAAACCAAAAATTTACTATACATGCAACACGGCACCAAATGTAGGCTCTGATAACCCCATTTAGTGAAGCAGGATTGAAAAGTGGTGAAAAAATGTGAAAAAGAGGTTTTAATACCCCCGTCTTTGTATATTTGAAAAATTATGTGAAATCTTAAGGAAAGGGAGGATTGTGTTTTCAATTGTGAAAGAGCAATCAAGTTTGAGTATCAGGAAAAGGCACGCACACTAAGACCACAGAAAATAATCAATTTTAATACATTTAGATCCAATGCATTTATCAGTTTGAACTTGTTTATATTCAAAATTTGCATATACTCTCATATAAAGGAACAAGAGCTTCCTCTGATATCTATATAAATAGAAACAGGATTAAAGTAAGGTATGGTATATAGAAAAGCGGGGACACACTCCGGGAGATTTCAGATTTTTGTAAACATATAGCCTGTCACCATCTGGAAGACTTTGGATGCCAATAATAAAGCAATCATGAAAACAGATTAACTGATATTTAATTCCCCTTCAAAAATCTGATCAATTAAAGTTTTAAGTCACACAATTTAACTTTTTGGATCAAATGCATTAATAATTCACCATATTTGTCATAAAGTTCCAAAATTAGCATCTAATATCCTCTTTAAATGAAACACTATTAAAATGTGTAGAAACAAATATTCAAAACAAACACCCAAACCTCTGGTTTTCATTTTACAGGAAACATTATTTGTCTATGCCCACCTTGTAGAACTTGTTCCCAATTAAAAAAGAATCATCAAAATCAGATGTTAACAAGATAGAACTATATATAAACTTTCAAAAATCAAATTGGAAACATTCAAAGCATTCCTGTTGTATCCTTATGTCTAAAACATTACAAATCTGAACATTTCAAATGAAGTGCAAAAAGTAAACTTTTGTATTCATATTTTATGCACATGTATAAGGTTTGGAAACATGAACATGTAAAATATTCATAAAATACCCAGTTTTTAAATTTCCAGAAACCTAATATACCCTGTGACCATCTGGAAGACCTGGTGTACACAATGTTCATAAATTGATCAAAATAGGACAGGACTGATACACAAGACTCCCTCAAAGTAATGCAGTTTCAAATCGTTTTAAGCCTTAGCTTTTACCACTTGTACTTCAGTTCATCAACACTCTCCTGTACTTGCATTAAAGAACCAAAACAATCCCATAATATATATATTCAGGAACCAGCATTGAATTTTTGTTATAAGTATACAAAGAATTAGCATTCAGACACCTAGTATGGAAACCCTTTGAAAATTTAATTGATTTTAATCTGTGCGAATGGGGATTTTCAATAGTGAAAGGCTATATAAATTGGATGTAATTGATATACAATCTCACATACCTAACCATTATTAAGTTAATTTTCAAACATTTTATCATTCACCACTTACGCCTTTTGCCTGGAAGTAAAAAGTTTGCCTATTTTACAAAGATATGCAATCACTTGCCTCAGATATGCATAATCATTCTCAAAGGATTGAAGTTTTGTGTCACATTGGTGAAAAAGGAATGTCTTATGTCTCAAGTTTCAAATACATGTAATCTTCATTCAGACTGTAGACATATTATGGAATTCAATTTTTCAGAGTAAAAGAATCATCAAAATCACATAGGAGAATAATAACGCTAACATAATCCCCCAAAATGATCTCAATATTAATATATTTCAGGCCTCTTAGTCTAATTCTGGGGCTTTATTTCCTTAAAATATATCTGCCATATCCGTTGTAGTGTACTAAAATAGCATCTCTTGACATATTCAACATAAAAGGGGTAAAATTTAACATGAATACTAAAAATGATTACCTAATGTCCCATTCATCATATATCAGGAAACATTACTCAGCATAGGACCTTCCGAAGGAATGCCACCTTTCAATGGTAAAAGAATCATCAAAATTAGATGTGAATAGTGTACAACTTTAACATTCGCAAAAATTACTTCTTTTTTTTAATATTTTAAACCTTGCTGTAATCTTTTGGGATTAAAACCAAAAATTTACTATACATGCAACACGGCACCAAATGTAGGCTCTGATAACCCCATTTAGTGAAGCAGGATTGAAAAGTGGTGAAAAAATGTGAAAAAGAGGTTTTAATACCCCCGTCTTTGTATATTTGAAAAATTATGTGAAATCTTAAGAAAAGGGAGGATTGTGTTTTCAATTGTGAAAGAGCAATCAAGTTTGAGTATCAGGAAAAGGCACGCACACTAAGACCACAGAAAATAATCAATTTTAATACATTTAGATCCAATGCATTTATCAGTTTGAACTTGTTTATATTCAAAATTTGCATATACTCTCATATAAAGGAACAAGAGCTTCCTCTGATATCTATATTAATAGAAACAGGATTAAAGTATGGTATGGTATATAGAAAAGCGGGGACACACTCCGGGAAATTTCAGATTTTTGTAAACATATAGCCTGTCACTATCTGGAAGAATTTGGATGCCAATAATAAAGCAATCATGAAAACAGATTAACTGATATTTAATTCCCCTTCAAAAATCTGATCAATTAAAGTTTTAAATCACTCAATTTAACTTTTTGGATCAAATGCATTAATAATTCACCATATTTGTCATAAAGTGCCAAAATTAGCATCTAATATCCTCATTAAATGAAACAGTATTAAAATGTGTAGAAACAAATATTCAAAACAAACACCCAAACCTCTGGTTTTCATTTTACAGGAAACATTATTTGTCTATGCCCACCTTGTAGAACTTGTTCCCAATTAAAAAAGAATCATCAAAATCAGATATTAACAAGATAGAACTATATATAAACTTTCAATAAACAAATTGGAAACATTTAAAGCAATCCTGTTGTATCTTTATGTCTAAAACATTACAAATCTGAACATTTCAAATGAAGTGCAAAAAGTAAATTATGTATTCATATTTTATGCACATGTATAAGGTTTGGTAACATTAACATGTAAAATATTCATAAAATACCCAGTTTTTATATTTCTAGAAACCTAATATACCCTGTGACCATCTGGAAGACCTGGGGTACACAATGTTCATAAATTGATCAAAATTGGACAGGACTGATACACAAGACTCCCTCAAAGTAATGCAGTTTCAAATCGTTTTAAGCCTTAGCTTTTACCACTTGTACTTCAGTTCATCAACACTCTCCTGTACTTGCATTAAAGAACCAAAACAATCCCATAATATATATATTCAGGAACCAGCATTGAATTTTTGTTATAAGTATACAAAGAATTAGCATTCAGACACCTAGTATGGAAACCCTTTGAAAATTTAATTGATTTTAATCTGTGCGAATGGGGATTTTCAATAGTGAAAGGCTATATAAATTGGATTTAATTGATATACAATCTCACATACCTAACCATTATTAAGTTAATTTTCAAACATTTTATCATTCACCACTTACGCCTTTTGCCTGGAAGTAAAAAGTTTGCCTATTTTACAAAGATATGCAATCACTTGCCTCAGATATGCATAATCATTCTCAAAGGATTGAAGTTTTGCGTCACATTGGTGAAAAAGCAATGTCTTATGTCTCAGGTTTCAAATACGTGTAATCTTCATTCAGACTGTAGACATATTATGGAATTCAATTTTTCAGAGTAAAAGAATCATTAAAATCACATAGGAGAATAATAACGCTAACATAATCCCCCAAAATGAACTCAATATTAATATATTTCAGGCCTCTTAGTCTAATTCTGGGGCTTTATTTCCTTAAAATATATCTGCCATATCCGTTGTAGTGTACTAAAATAGCATCTCTTGACATATTCAACATAAAAGGGGTAAAATTTAACATGAATACTAAAAATGATTACCTAATGTCCCATTCATCATATATCAGGAAACATTACTCAGCATAGGACCTTCCGAAGGAATGCCACCTTTCAATGGTAAAAGAATCATCAAAATTAGATGTGAATAGTGTACAACTTTAACATTCGCAAAAATTACTTCTTTTTTTTAATATTTTAAACCTTGCTGTAATCTTTTGGGATTAAAACCAAAAATTTACTATACATGCAACACGGCACCAAATGTAGGCTCTGATAACCCCATTTAGTGAAGCAGGATTGAAAAGTGGTGAAAAAATGTGAAAAAGAGGTTTTAATACCCCCGTCTTTGTATATTTGAAAAATTATGTGAAATCTTAAGAAAAGGGAGGATTGTGTTTTCAATTGTGAAAGAGCAATCAAGTTTGAGTATCAGGAAAAGGCACGCACACTAAGACCACAGAAAATAATCAATTTTAATACATTTAGATCCAATGCATTTATCAGTTTGAACTTGTTTATATTCAAAATTTGCATATACTCTCATATAAAGGAACAAGAGCTTCCTCTGATATCTATATAAATAGAAACAGGATTAAAGTAAGGTATGGTATATAGAAAAGCGGGGACACACTCCGGGAGATTTCAGATTTTTGTAAACATATAGCCTGTCACCATCTGGAAGACTTTGGATGCCAATAATAAAGCAATCATGAAAACAGATTAACTGATATTTAATTCCCCTTCAAAAATCTGATCAATTAAAGTTTTAAGTCACACAATTTAACTTTTTGGATCAAATGCATTAATAATTCACCATATTTGTCATAAAGTTCCAAAATTAGCATCTAATATCCTCATTAAATGAAACAGTATTAAAATGTGTAGAAACAAATATTCAAAACAAACACCCAAACCTCTGGTTTTCATTTTACAGGAAACATTATTTGTCTATGCCCACCTTGTAGAACTTGTTCCCAATTAAAAAAGAATCATCAAAATCAGATGTTAACAAGATAGAACTATATATAAACTTTCAATAATCAAATTGGAAACATTTAAAGCATTCCTGTTGTATCCTTATGTCTAAAACATTACAAATCTGAACATTTCAAATGAAGTGCAAAAAGTAAACTTTTGTATTCATATTTTATGCACATGTATAAGGTTTGGAAACATGAACATGTAAAATATTCATAAAATACCCAGTTTTTAAATTTCCAGAAACCTAATATACCCTGTGACCATCTGGAAGACCTGGGGTACACAATGTTCATAAATTGATCAAAATAGGACAGGACTGATACACAAGACTCCCTCAAAGTAATGCAGTTTCAAATCGTTTTAAGCCTTAGCTTTTACCACTTGTACTTCAGTTCATCAACACTCTCCTGTACTTGCATTAAAGAACCAAAACAATCCCATAATATATATATTCAGGAACCAGCATTGAATTTTTGTTATAAGTATACAAAGAATTAGCATTCAGACACCTAGTATGGAAACCCTTTGAAAATTTAATTGATTTTAATCTGTGCGAATGGGGATTTTCAATAGTGAAAGGCTATATAAATTGGATGTAATTGATATACAATCTCACATAACTAACCATTATTAAGTTAATTTTCAAACATTTTATCATTCACCACTTACGCCTTTTGCCTGGAAGTAAAAAGTTTGCCTATTTTACAAAGATATGCAATCACTTGCCTCAGATATGCATAATCATTCTCAAAGGATTGAAGTTTTGTGTCACATTGGTGAAAAAGCAATGTCTTATGTCTCAAGTTTCAAATACATGTAATCTTCATTCAGACTGTAGACATATTATGGAATTCAATTTTTCAGAGTAAAAGAATCATCAAAATCACATAGGAGAATAATAACGCTAACATAATCCCCCAAAATGATCTCAATATTAATATATTTCAGGCCTCTTAGTCTAATTCTGGGGCTTTATTTCCTTAAAATATATCTGCCATATCCGTTGTAGTGTACTAAAATAGCATCTCTTGACATATTCAACATAAAAGGGGTAAAATTTAACATGAATACTAAAAATGATTACCTAATGTCCCATTCATCATATATCAGGAAACATTACTCAGCATAGGACCTTCCGAAGGAATGCCACCTTTCAATGGTAAAAGAATCATCAAAATTAGATGTGAATAGTGTACAACTTTAACATTCGCAAAAATTACTTCTTTTTTTTAATATTTTAAACCTTGCTGTAATCTTTTGGGATTAAAACCAAAAATTTACTATACATGCAACACGGCACCAAATGTAGGCTCTGATAACCCCATTTAGTGAAGCAGGATTGAAAAGTGGTGAAAAAATGTGAAAAAGAGGTTTTAATACCCCCGTCTTTGTATATTTGAAAAATTATGTGAAATCTTAAGAAAAGGGAGGATTGTGTTTTCAATTGTGAAAGAGCAATCAAGTTTGAGTACCAGGAAAAGGAACGCACACTAAGACCACAGAAAATAATCAATTTTAATACATTTAGATCCAATGCATTTATCAGTTTGAACTTGTTTATATTCAAAATTTGCATATACTCTCATATAAAGGAACAAGAGCTTCCTCTGATATCTATATTAATAGAAACAGGATTAAAGTATGGTATGGTATATAGAAAAGCGGGGACACACTCCAGGAGATTTCAGATTTTTGTAAACATATAGCCTGTCACTATCTGGAAGAATTTGGATGCCAATAATAAAGCAATCATGAAAACAGATTAACTGATATTTAATTCCCCTTCAAAAATCTGATCAATTAAAGTTTTAAGTCACTCAATTTAACTTTTTGGATCAAATGCATTAATAATTCACCATATTTGTCATAAAGTGCCAAAATTAGCATCTAATATCCTCATTAAATGAAACACTATTAAAATGTGTAGAAACAAATATTCAAAACAAACACCCAAACCTCTGGTTTTCATTTTACAGGAAACATTATTTGTCTATGCCCACCTTGTAGAACTTGTTCCCAATTAAAAAAGAATCATCAAAATCAGATATTAACAAGATAGAACTATATATAAACTTTCAATAATCAAATTGGAAACATTTAAAACAATCCTGTTGTATCTTTATGTCTAAAACATTACAAATCTGAACATTTCAAATGAAGTGCAAAAAGTAAATTTTGTATTCATATTTTATGCACGTGTATAAGGTTTGGTAACATTAACATGTAAAATATTCATAAAATACCCAGTTTTTAAATTTCTAGAAACCTAATATACCCTGTGACCATCTGGAAGACCTGGGGTACACAATGTTCATAAATTGATCAAAATTGGACAGGACTGATACACAAGACTCCCTCAAAGTAATGCAGTTTCAAATCGTTTTAAGCCTTAGCTTTTACCACTTGTACTTCAGTTCATCAACACTCTCCTGTACTTGCATTAAAGAACCAAAACAATCCCATAATATATATATTCAGGAAGCAGCATTGAATTTTTGTTATAAGTATACAAAGAATTAGCATTCAGACACCTAGTATGGAAACCCTTTGAAAATTTAATTGATTTTAATCTGTGCGAATGGGGATTTTCAATAGTGAAAGGCTATATAAATTGAATGTAATTGATATACAATCTCACATACCTAACCATTATTAAGTTAATTTTCAAACATTTTATCATTCACCACTTACGCCTTTTGCCTGGAAGTAAAAAGTTTGCCTATTTTACAAAGATATGCAATCACTTGCCTCAGATATGCATAATCATTCTCAAAGGATTGAAGTTTTGTGTCACATTGGTGAAAAAGGAATGTCTTATGTCTCAAGTTTCAAATACGTGTAATCTTCATTCAGACTGTAGACATATTATGGAATTCAATTTTTCAGAGTAAAAGAATCATCAAAATCACATAGGAGAATAATAACGCTAACATAATCCCCCAAAATGATCTCAATATTAATATATTTCAGGCCTCTTAGTCTAATTCTGGGGCTTTATTTCCTTAAAATATATCTGCCATATCCGTTGTAGTGTACTAAAATAGCATCTCTTGACATATTCAACATAAAAGGGGTAAAATTTAACATGAATACTAAAAATGATTACCTAATGTCCCATTCATCATATATCAGGAAACATTACTCAGCATAGGACCTTCCGAAGGAATGCCACCTTTCAATGGTAAAAGAATCATCAAAATTAGATGTGAATAGTGTACAACTTTAACATTCGCAAAAATTACTTCTTTTTTTTAATATTTTAAACCTTGCTGTAATCTTTTGGGATTAAAACCAAAAATTTACTATACATGCAACACGGCACCAAATGTAGGCTCTGATAACCCCATTTAGTGAAGCAGGATTGAAAAGTGGTGAAAAAATGTGAAAAAGAGGTTTTAATACCCCCGTCTTTGTATATTTGAAAAATTATGTGAAATCTTAAGAAAAGGGAGGATTGTGTTTTCAATTGTGAAAGAGCAATCAAGTTTGAGTATCAGGAAAAGGCACGCACACTAAGACCACAGAAAATAATCAATTTTAATACATTTAGATCCAATGCATTTATCAGTTTGAACTTGTTTATATTCAAAATTTGCATATACTCTCATATAAAGGAACAAGAGCTTCCTCTGATATCTATATAAGTAGAAACAGGATTAAAGTAAGGTATGGTATATAGAAAAGCGGGGACACACTCCGGGAGATTTCAGATTTTTGTAAACATATAGCCTGTCACCATCTGGAAGACTTTGGATGCCAATAATAAAGCAATCATGAAAACAGATTAACTGATATTTAATTCCCCTTCAAAAATCTGATCAATTAAAGTTTTAAGTCACACAATTTAACTTTTTGGATCAAATGCATTAATAATTCACCATATTTGTCATAAAGTTCCAAAATTAGCATCTAATATCCTCATTAAATGAAACAGTATTAAAATGTGTAGAAACAAATATTCAAAACAAACACCCAAACCTCTGGTTTTCATTTTACAGGAAACATTATTTGTCTATGCCCACCTTGTAGAACTTGTTCCCAATTAAAAAAGAATCATCAAAATCAGATGTTAACAAGATAGAACTATATATAAACTTTCAATAATCAAATTGGAAACATTTAAAGCATTCCTGTTGTATCCTTATGTCTAAAACATTACAAATCTGAACATTTCAAATGAAGTGCAAAAAGTAAACTTTTGTATTCATATTTTATGCACATGTATAAGGTTTGGAAACATGAACATGTAAAATATTCATAAAATACCCAGTTTTTAAATTTCCAGAAACCTAATATACCCTGTGACCATCTGGAAGACCTGGGGTACACAATGTTCATAAATTGATCAAAATAGGACAGGACTGATACACAAGACTCCCTCAAAGTAATGCAGTTTCAAATCGTTTTAAGCCTTAGCTTTTACCACTTGTACTTCAGTTCATCAACACTCTCCTGTACTTGCATTAAAGAACCAAAACAATCCCATAATATATATATTCAGGAACCAGCATTGAATTTTTGTTATAAGTATACAAAGAATTAGCATTCAGACACCTAGTATGGAAACCCTTTGAAAATTTAATTGATTTTAATCTGTGCGAATGGGGATTTTCAATAGTGAAAGGCTATATAAATTGGATGTAATTGATATACAATCTCACATAACTAACCATTATTAAGTTAATTTTCAAACATTTTATCATTCACCACTTACGCCTTTTGCCTGGAAGTAAAAAGTTTGCCTATTTTACAAAGATATGCAATCACTTGCCTCAGATATGCATAATCATTCTCAAAGGATTGAAGTTTTGTGTCACATTGGTGAAAAAGCAATGTCTTATGTCTCAAGTTTCAAATACATGTAATCTTCATTCAGACTGTAGACATATTATGGAATTCAATTTTTCAGAGTAAAAGAATCATCAAAATCACATAGGAGAATAATAACGCTAACATAATCCCCCAAAATGATCTCAATATTAATATATTTCAGGCCTCTTAGTCTAATTCTGGGGCTTTATTTCCTTAAAATATATCTGCCATATCCGTTGTAGTGTACTAAAATAGCATCTCTTGACATATTCAACATAAAAGGGGTAAAATTTAACATGAATACTAAAAATGATTACCTAATGTCCCATTCATCATATATCAGGAAACATTACTCAGCATAGGACCTTCCGAAGGAATGCCACCTTTCAATGGTAAAAGAATCATCAAAATTAGATGTGAATAGTGTACAACTTTAACATTCGCAAAAATTACTTCTTTTTTTTAATATTTTAAACCTTGCTGTAATCTTTTGGGATTAAAACCAAAAATTTACTATACATGCAACACGGCACCAAATGTAGGCTCTGATAACCCCATTTAGTGAAGCAGGATTGAAAAGTGGTGAAAAAATGTGAAAAAGAGGTTTTAATACCCCCGTCTTTGTATATTTGAAAAATTATGTGAAATCTTAAGAAAAGGGAGGATTGTGTTTTCAATTGTGAAAGAGCAATCAAGTTTGAGTACCAGGAAAAGGAACGCACACTAAGACCACAGAAAATAATCAATTTTAATACATTTAGATCCAATGCATTTATCAGTTTGAACTTGTTTATATTCAAAATTTGCATATACTCTCATATAAAGGAACAAGAGCTTCCTCTGATATCTATATTAATAGAAACAGGATTAAAGTATGGTATGGTATATAGAAAAGCGGGGACACACTCCAGGAGATTTCAGATTTTTGTAAACATATAGCCTGTCACTATCTGGAAGAATTTGGATGCCAATAATAAAGCAATCATGAAAACAGATTAACTGATATTTAATTCCCCTTCAAAAATCTGATCAATTAAAGTTTTAAGTCACTCAATTTAACTTTTTGGATCAAATGCATTAATAATTCACCATATTTGTCATAAAGTGCCAAAATTAGCATCTAATATCCTCATTAAATGAAACACTATTAAAATGTGTAGAAACAAATATTCAAAACAAACACCCAAACCTCTGGTTTTCATTTTACAGGAAACATTATTTGTCTATGCCCACCTTGTAGAACTTGTTCCCAATTAAAAAAGAATCATCAAAATCAGATATTAACAAGATAGAACTATATATAAACTTTCAATAATCAAATTGGAAACATTTAAAACAATCCTGTTGTATCTTTATGTCTAAAACATTACAAATCTGAACATTTCAAATGAAGTGCAAAAAGTAAATTTTGTATTCATATTTTATGCACATGTATAAGATTTGGTAACATTAGCATGTAAAATATTCATAAAATACCCAGTTTTTAAATTTCTAGAAACCTAATATACCCTGTGACCATCTGGAAGACCTGGGGTACACAATGTTCATAAATTGATCAAAATTGGACAGGACTGATACACAAGACTCCCTCAAAGTAATGCAGTTTCAAATCGTTTTAAGCCTTAGCTTTTACCACTTGTACTTCAGTTCATCAACACTCTCCTGTACTTGCATTAAAGAACCAAAACAATCCCATAATATATATATTCAGGAAGCAGCATTGAATTTTTGTTATAAGTATACAAAGAATTAGCATTCAGACACCTAGTATGGAAACCCTTTGAAAATTTAATTGATTTTAATCTGTGCGAATGGGGATTTTCAATAGTGAAAGGCTATATAAATTGGATGTAATTGATATACAATCTCACATACCTAACCATTATTAAGTTAATTTTCAAACATTTTATCATTCACCACTTACGCCTTTTGCCTGGAAGTAAAAAGTTTGCCTATTTTACAAAGATATGCAATCACTTGCCTCAGATATGCATAATCATTCTCAAAGGATTGAAGTTTTGTGTCACATTGGTGAAAAAGGAATGTCTTATGTCTCAAGTTTCAAATACGTGTAATCTTCATTCAGACTGTAGACATATTATGGAATTCAATTTTTCAGAGTAAAAGAATCATCAAAATCACATAGGAGAATAATAACGCTAACATAATCCCCCAAAATGATCTCAATATTAATATATTTCAGGCCTCTTAGTCTAATTCTGGGGCTTTATTTCCTTAAAATATATCTGCCATATCCGTTGTAGTGTACTAAAATAGCATCTCTTGACATATTCAACATAAAAGGGGTAAAATTTAACATGAATACTAAAAATGATTACCTAATGTCCCATTCATCATATATCAGGAAACATTACTCAGCATAGGACCTTCCGAAGGAATGCCACCTTTCAATGGTAAAAGAATCATCAAAATTAGATGTGAATAGTGTACAACTTTAACATTCGCAAAAATTACTTCTTTTTTTTAATATTTTAAACCTTGCTGTAATCTTTTGGGATTAAAACCAAAAATTTACTATACATGCAACACGGCACCAAATGTAGGCTCTGATAACCCCATTTAGTGAAGCAGGATTGAAAAGTGGTGAAAAAATGTGAAAAAGAGGTTTTAATACCCCCGTCTTTGTATATTTGAAAAATTATGTGAAATCTTAAGAAAAGGGAGGATTGTGTTTTCAATTGTGAAAGAGCAATCAAGTTTGAGTATCAGGAAAAGGCACGCACACTAAGACCACAGAAAATAATCAATTTTAATACATTTAGATCCAATGCATTTATCAGTTTGAACTTGTTTATATTCAAAATTTGCATATACTCTCATATAAAGGAACAAGAGCTTCCTCTGATATCTACATAAATAGAAACAGGATTAAAGTAAGGTATGGTATATAGAAAAGCGGGGACACACTCCGGGAGATTTCAGATTTTTGTAAACATATAGCCTGTCACCATCTGGAAGACTTTGGATGCCAATAATAAAGCAATCATGAAAACAGATTAACTGATATTTAATTCCCCTTCAAAAATCTGATCAATTAAAGTTTTAAGTCACACAATTTAACTTTTTGGATCAAATGCATTAATAATTCACCATATTTGTCATAAAGTTCCAAAATTAGCATCTAATATCCTCATTAAATGAAACACTATTAAAATGTGTAGAAACAAATATTCAAAACAAACACCCAAACCTCTGGTTTTCATTTTACAGGAAACATTATTTGTCTATGCCCACCTTGTAGAACTTGTTCCCAATTAAAAAAGAATCATCAAAATCAGATGTTAACAAGATAGAACTATATATAAACTTTCAATAATCAAATTGGAAACATTTAAAGCATTCCTGTTGTATCCTTATGTCTAAAACATTACAAATCTGAACATTTCAAATGAAGTGCAAAAAGTAAACTTTTGTATTCATATTTTATGCACATGTATAAGGTTTGGAAACATGAACATGTAAAATATTCATAAAATACCCAGTTTTTAAATTTCCAGAAACCTAATATACCCTGTGACCATCTGGAAGACCTGGGGTACACAATGTTCATAAATTGATCAAAATAGGACAGGACTGATACACAAGACTCCCTCAAAGTAATGCAGTTTCAAATCGTTTTAAGCCTTAGCTTTTACCACTTGTACTTCAGTTCATCAACACTCTCCTGTACTTGCATTAAAGAACCAAAACAATCCCATAATATATATATTCAGGAACCAGCATTGAATTTTTGTTATAAGTATACAAAGAATTAGCATTCAGACACCTAGTATGGAAACCCTTTGAAAATTTAATTGATTTTTATCTGTGCGAATGGGGATTTTCAATAGTGAAAGGCTATATAAATTGGATGTAATTGATATACAATCTCACATAACTAACCATTATTAAGTTAATTTTCAAACATTTTATCATTCACCACTTACGCCTTTTGCCTGGAAGTAAAAAGTTTGCCTATTTTACAAAGATATGCAATCACTTGCCTCAGATATGCATAATCATTCTCAAAGGATTGAAGTTTTGTGTCACATTGGTGAAAAAGCAATGTCTTATGTCTCAAGTTTCAAATACATGTAATCTTCATTCAGACTGTAGACATATTATGGAATTCAATTTTTCAGAGTAAAAGAATCATCAAAATCACATAGGAGAATAATAACGCTAACATAATCCCCCAAAATGATCTCAATATTAATATATTTCAGGCCTCTTAGTCTAATTCTGGGGCTTTATTTCCTTAAAATATATCTGCCATATCCGTTGTAGTGTACTAAAATAGCATCTCTTGACATATTCAACATAAAAGGGGTAAAATTTAACATGAATACTAAAAATGATTACCTAATGTCCCATTCATCATATATCAGGAAACATTACTCAGCATAGGACCTTCCGAAGGAATGCCACCTTTCAATGGTAAAAGAATCATCAAAATTAGATGTGAATAGTGTACAACTTTAACATTCGCAAAAATTACTTCTTTTTTTTAATATTTTAAACCTTGCTGTAATCTTTTGGGATTAAAACCAAAAATTTACTATACATGCAACACGGCACCAAATGTAGGCTCTGATAACCCCATTTAGTGAAGCAGGATTGAAAAGTGGTGAAAAAATGTGAAAAAGAGGTTTTAATACCCCCGTCTTTGTATATTTGAAAAATTATGTGAAATCTTAAGAAAAGGGAGGATTGTGTTTTCAATTGTGAAAGAGCAATCAAGTTTGAGTACCAGGAAAAGGAACGCACACTAAGACCACAGAAAATAATCAATTTTAATACATTTAGATCCAATGCATTTATCAGTTTGAACTTGTTTATATTCAAAATTTGCATATACTCTCATATAAAGGAACAAGAGCTTCCTCTGATATCTATATTAATAGAAACAGGATTAAAGTATGGTATGGTATATAGAAAAGCGGGGACACACTCCAGGAGATTTCAGATTTTTGTAAACATATAGCCTGTCACTATCTGGAAGAATTTGGATGCCAATAATAAAGCAATCATGAAAACAGATTAACTGATATTTAATTCCCCTTCAAAAATCTGATCAATTAAAGTTTTAAGTCACTCAATTTAACTTTTTGGATCAAATGCATTAATAATTCACCATATTTGTCATAAAGTGCCAAAATTAGCATCTAATATCCTCATTAAATGAAACACTATTAAAATGTGTAGAAACAAATATTCAAAACAAACACCCAAACCTCTGGTTTTCATTTTACAGGAAACATTATTTGTCTATGCCCACCTTGTAGAACTTGTTCCCAATTAAAAAAGAATCATCAAAATCAGATATTAACAAGATAGAACTATATATAAACTTTCAATAATCAAATTGGAAACATTTAAAACAATCCTGTTGTATCTTTATGTCTAAAACATTACAAATCTGAACATTTCAAATGAAGTGCAAAAAGTAAATTTTGTATTCATATTTTATGCACATGTATAAGATTTGGTAACATTAGCATGTAAAATATTCATAAAATACCCAGTTTTTAAATTTCTAGAAACCTAATATACCCTGTGACCATCTGGAAGACCTGGGGTACACAATGTTCATAAATTGATCAAAATTGGACAGGACTGATACACAAGACTCCCTCAAAGTAATGCAGTTTCAAATCGTTTTAAGCCTTAGCTTTTACCACTTGTACTTCAGTTCATCAACACTCTCCTGTACTTGCATTAAAGAACCAAAACAATCCCATAATATATATATTCAGGAAGCAGCATTGAATTTTTGTTATAAGTATACAAAGAATTAGCATTCAGACACCTAGTATGGAAACCCTTTGAAAATTTAATTGATTTTAATCTGTGCGAATGGGGATTTTCAATAGTGAAAGGCTATATAAATTGGATGTAATTGATATACAATCTCACATACCTAACCATTATTAAGTTAATTTTCAAACATTTTATCATTCACCACTTACGCCTTTTGCCTGGAAGTAAAAAGTTTGCCTATTTTACAAAGATATGCAATCACTTGCCTCAGATATGCATAATCATTCTCAAAGGATTGAAGTTTTGTGTCACATTGGTGAAAAAGGAATGTCTTATGTCTCAAGTTTCAAATACGTGTAATCTTCATTCAGACTGTAGACATATTATGGAATTCAATTTTTCAGAGTAAAAGAATCATCAAAATCACATAGGAGAATAATAACGCTAACATAATCCCCCAAAATGATCTCAATATTAATATATTTCAGGCCTCTTAGTCTAATTCTGGGGCTTTATTTCCTTAAAATATATCTGCCATATCCGTTGTAGTGTACTAAAATAGCATCTCTTGACATATTCAACATAAAAGGGGTAAAATTTAACATGAATACTAAAAATGATTACCTAATGTCCCATTCATCATATATCAGGAAACATTACTCAGCATAGGACCTTCCGAAGGAATGCCACCTTTCAATGGTAAAAGAATCATCAAAATTAGATGTGAATAGTGTACAACTTTAACATTCGCAAAAATTACTTCTTTTTTTTAATATTTTAAACCTTGCTGTAATCTTTTGGGATTAAAACCAAAAATTTACTATACATGCAACACGGCACCAAATGTAGGCTCTGATAACCCCATTTAGTGAAGCAGGATTGAAAAGTGGTGAAAAAATGTGAAAAAGAGGTTTTAATACCCCCGTCTTTGTATATTTGAAAAATTATGTGAAATCTTAAGAAAAGGGAGGATTGTGTTTTCAATTGTGAAAGAGCAATCAAGTTTGAGTATCAGGAAAAGGCACGCACACTAAGACCACAGAAAATAATCAATTTTAATACATTTAGATCCAATGCATTTATCAGTTTGAACTTGTTTATATTCAAAATTTGCATATACTCTCATATAAAGGAACAAGAGCTTCCTCTGATATCTACATAAATAGAAACAGGATTAAAGTAAGGTATGGTATATAGAAAAGCGGGGACACACTCCGGGAGATTTCAGATTTTTGTAAACATATAGCCTGTCACCATCTGGAAGACTTTGGATGCCAATAATAAAGCAATCATGAAAACAGATTAACTGATATTTAATTCCCCTTCAAAAATCTGATCAATTAAAGTTTTAAGTCACACAATTTAACTTTTTGGATCAAATGCATTAATAATTCACCATATTTGTCATAAAGTTCCAAAATTAGCATCTAATATCCTCATTAAATGAAACACTATTAAAATGTGTAGAAACAAATATTCAAAACAAACACCCAAACCTCTGGTTTTCATTTTACAGGAAACATTATTTGTCTATGCCCACCTTGTAGAACTTGTTCCCAATTAAAAAAGAATCATCAAAATCAGATGTTAACAAGATAGAACTATATATAAACTTTCAATAATCAAATTGGAAACATTTAAAGCATTCCTGTTGTATCCTTATGTCTAAAACATTACAAATCTGAACATTTCAAATGAAGTGCAAAAAGTAAACTTTTGTATTCATATTTTATGCACATGTATAAGGTTTGGAAACATGAACATGTAAAATATTCATAAAATACCCAGTTTTTAAATTTCCAGAAACCTAATATACCCTGTGACCATCTGGAAGACCTGGGGTACACAATGTTCATAAATTGATCAAAATAGGACAGGACTGATACACAAGACTCCCTCAAAGTAATGCAGTTTCAAATCGTTTTAAGCCTTAGCTTTTACCACTTGTACTTCAGTTCATCAACACTCTCCTGTACTTGCATTAAAGAACCAAAACAATCCCATAATATATATATTCAGGAACCAGCATTGAATTTTTGTTATAAGTATACAAAGAATTAGCATTCAGACACCTAGTATGGAAACCCTTTGAAAATTTAATTGATTTTAATCTGTGCGAATGGGGATTTTCAATAGTGAAAGGCTATATAAATTGGATGTAATTGATATACAATCTCACATACCTAACCATTATTAAGTTAATTTTCAAACATTTTATCATTCACCACTTACGCCTTTTGCCTGGAAGTAAAAAGTTTGCCTATTTTACAAAGATATGCAATCACTTGCCTCAGATATGCATAATCATTCTCAAAGGATTGAAGTTTTTTGTCACATTGGTGAAAAAGGAATGTCTTATGTCTCAAGTTTCAAATACATGTAATCTTCATTCAGACTGTAGACATATTATGGAATTCAATTTTTCAGAGTAAAAGAATCATCAAAATCACATAGGAGAATAATAACGCTAACATAATCCCCCAAAATGATCTCAATATTAATATATTTCAGGCCTCTTAGTCTAATTCTGGGGCTTTATTTCCTTAAAATATATCTGCCATATCCGTTGTAGTGTACTAAAATAGCATCTCTTGACATATTCAACATAAAAGGGGTAAAATTTAACATGAATACTAAAAATGATTACCTAATGTCCCATTCATCATATATCAGGAAACATTACTCAGCATAGGACCTTCCGAAGGAATGCCACCTTTCAATGGTAAAAGAATCATCAAAATTAGATGTGAATAGTGTACAACTTTAACATTCGCAAAAATTACTTCTTTTTTTTAATATTCTAAACCTTGCTGTAATCTTTTGGGATTAAAACCAAAAATTTACTATACATGCAACACGGCACCAAATGTAGGCTCTGATAACCCCATTTAGTGAAGCAGGATTGAAAAGTGGTGAAAAAATGTGAAAAAGAGGTTTTAATACCCCCGTCTTTGTATATTTGAAAAATTATGTGAAATCTTAAGAAAAGGGAGGATTGTGTTTTCAATTGTGAAAGAGCAATCAAGTTTGAGTATCAGGAAAAGGCACGCACACTAAGACCACAGAAAATAATCAATTTTAATACATTTAGATCCAATGCATTTATCAGTTTGAACTTGTTTATATTCAAAATTTGCATATACTCTCATATAAAGGAACAAGAGCTTCCTCTGATATCTATATTAATAGAAACAGGATTAAAGTATGGTATGGTATATAGAAAAGCGGGGACACACTCCAGGAGATTTCAGATTTTTGTAAACATATAGCCTGTCACTATCTGGAAGAATTTGGATGCCAATAATAAAGCAATCATGAAAACAGATTAACTGATATTCAATTCCCCTTCAAAAATCTGATCAATTAAAGTTTTAAGTCACTCAATTTAACTTTTTGGATCAAATGCAATAATAATTCACCATATTTGTCATAAAGTGCCAAAATTAGCATCTAATATCCTCATTAAATGAAACACTATTAAAATGTGTAGAAACAAATATTCAAAACAAACACCCAAACCTCTGGTTTTCATTTTACAGGAAACATTATTTGTATATGCCCACCTTGTAGAACTTGTTCCCAATTAAAAAAGAATCATCAAAATCAGATATTAACAAGATAGAACTATATATAAACTTTCAATAATCAAATTGGAAACATTTAAAACAATCCTGTTGTATCTTTATGTCTAAAACATTACAAATCTGAACATTTCAAATGAAGTGCAAAAAGTAAATTTTGTATTCATATTTTATGCACATGTATAAGGTTTGGTAACATTAACATGTAAAATATTCATAAAATACCCAGTTTTTAAATTTCTAGAAACCTAATATACCCTGTGACCATCTGGAAGACCTGGGGTACACAATGTTCATAAATTGATCAAAATTGGACAGGACTGATACACAAGACTCCCTCAAAGTAATGCAGTTTCAAATCGTTTTAAGCCTTAGCTTTTACCACTTGTACTTCAGTTCATCAACACTCTCCTATACTTGCATTAAAGAACCAAAACAATCCCATAATATATATATTCAGGAAGCAGCATTGAATTTTTGTTATAAGTATACAAAGAATTAGCATTCAGACACCTAGTATGGAAACCCTTTGAAAATTTAATTGATTTTAATCTGTGCGAATGGGGATTTTCAATAGTGAAAGGCTATATAAATTGGATGTAATTGATATACAATCTCACATACCTAACCATTATTAAGTTAATTTTCAAACATTTTATCATTCACCACTTACGCCTTTTGCCTGGAAGTAAAAAGTTTGCCTATTTTACAAAGATATGCAATCACTTGCCTCAGATATGCATAATCATTCTCAAAGGATTGAAGTTTTGTGTCACATTGGTGAAAAAGGAATGTCTTATGTCTCAAGTTTCAAATACGTGTAATCTTCATTCAGACTGTAGACATATTATGGAATTCAATTTTTCAGAGTAAAAGAATCATCAAAATCACATAGGAGAATAATAACGCTAACATAATCCCCCAAAATGATCTCAATATTAATATATTTCAGGCCTCTTAGTCTAATTCTGGGGCTTTATTTCCTTAAAATATATCTGCCATATCCGTTGTAGTGTACTAAAATAGCATCTCTTGACATATTCAACATAAAAGGAGTAAAATTTAACATGAATACTAAAAATGATTACCTAATGTCCCATTCATCATATATCAGGAAACATTACTCAGCATAGGACCTTCCGAAGGAATGCCACCTTTCAATGGTAAAAGAATCATCAAAATTAGATGTGAATAGTGTACAACTTTAACATTCGCAAAAATTACTTCTTTTTTTTAATATTTTAAACCTTGCTGTAATCTTTTGGGATTAAAACCAAAAATTTACTATACATGCAACACGGCACCAAATGTAGGCTCTGATAACCCCATTTAGTGAAGCAGGATTGAAAAGTGGTGAAAAAATGTGAAAAAGAGGTTTTAATACCCCCGTCTTTGTATATTTGAAAAATTATGTGAAATCTTAAGAAAAGGGAGGATTGTGTTTTCAATTGTGAAAGAGCAATCAAGTTTGAGTATCAGGAAAAGGCACGCACACTAAGACCACAGAAAATAATCAATTTTAATACATTTAGATCCAATGCATTTATCAGTTTGAACTTGTTTATATTCAAAATTTGCATATACTCTCATATAAAGGAACAAGAGCTTCCTCTGATATCTATATAAATAGAAACAGGATTAAAGTAAGGTATGGTATATAGAAAAGCGGGGACACACTCCGGGAGATTTCAGATTTTTGTAAACATATAGCCTGTCACCATCTGGAAGACTTTGGATGCCAATAATAAAGCAATCATGAAAACAGATTAACTGATATTTAATTCCCCTTCAAAAATCTGATCAATTAAAGTTTTAAGTCACACAATTTAACTTTTTGGATCAAATGCATTAATAATTCACCATATTTGTCATAAAGTTCCAAAATTAGCATCTAATATCCTCATTAAATGAAACACTATTAAAATGTGTAGAAACAAATATTCAAAACAAACACCCAAACCTCTGGTTTTCATTTTACAGGAAACATTATTTGTCTATGCCCACCTTGTAGAACTTGTTCCCAATTAAAAAAGAATCATCAAAATCAGATGTTAACAAGATAGAACTATATATAAACTTTCAATAATCAAATTGGAAACATTTAAAGCATTCCTGTTGTATCCTTATGTCTAAAACATTACAAATCTGAACATTTCAAATGAAGTGCAAAAAGTAAACTTTTGTATTCATATTTTATGCACATGTATAAGGTTTGGAAACATGAACATGTAAAATATTCATAAAATACCCAGTTTTTAAATTTCCAGAAACCTAATATACCCTGTGACCATCTGGAAGACCTGGGGTACACAATGTTCATAAATTGATCAAAATAGGACAGGACTGATACACAAGACTCCCTCAAAGTAATGCAGTTTCAAATCGTTTTAAGCCTTAGCTTTTACCACTTGTACTTCAGTTCATCAACACTCTCCTGTACTTGCATTAAAGAACCAAAACAATCCCATAATATATATATTCAGGAAGCAGCATTGAATTTTTGTTATAAGTATACAAAGAATTAGCATTCAGACACCTAGTATGGAAACCCTTTGAAAATTTAATTGATTTTAATCTGTGCGAATGGGGATTTTCAATAGTGAAAGGCTATATAAATTGGATGTAATTGATATACAATCTCACATACCTAACCATTATTAAGTTAATTTTCAAACATTTTATCATTCACCACTTACGCCTTTTGCCTGGAAGTAAAAAGTTTGCCTATTTTACAAAGATATGCAATCACTTGCCTCAGATATGCATAATCATTCTCAAAGGATTGAAGTTTTGTGTCACATTGGTGAAAAAGGAATGTCTTATGTCTCAAGTTTCAAATACGTGTAATCTTCATTCAGACTGTAGACATATTATGGAATTCAATTTTTCAGAGTAAAAGAATCATCAAAATCACATAGGAGAATAATAACGCTAACATAATCCCCCAAAATGAACTCAATATTAATATATTTCAGGCCTCTTAGTCTAATTCTGGGGCTTTATTTCCTTAAAATATATCAGCCATATCCGTTGTAGTGTACTAAAATAGCATCTCTTGACATATTCAACATAAAAGGGGTAAAATTTAACATGAATAACAAAAATGATTACTTAATGTCCCATTCATCGTATATCAGGAAACATTACTCAGCATAGGACCTTCCGAAGGAATGCCACCTTTCAATGGTAAAAGAATCATCAAAATTAGATGTGAATAGTGTACAACTTTAACATTCGAAAAAATTGCTCGTTTTTTATTAATATTTTAAATCTTGCTGTTATCTTTTGGGATTAAAACCAAAAATCTACTACATATGCAACACGGCACCAAATGTTGCCTCTGATAACCCCATTAACAATGCAGGATTGAAATGTGGTGAAAAAATTTGAAAAGGAGGTTTTAATACCCCCGTCTTTGTATATTTGAAAAATTATGTGAAATCTTAAGAAAAGGGAGGATTGTGTTTTCAATTGTGAAAGAGCAATCAAGTTTGAGTATCAGGAAAAGGCACGCACACTAAGACCACAGAAAATAATCAATTTTAATACACTTAGATCCAATGCATTTATCAGTTTGAACTTGTTTATATTCAAAATTTGCATATACTCTCATATAAAGGAACAAGAGCTTCCCCTGATATCTATATAAATAGAAACAGGATTAAAGTAAGGTATGGTATATAGAAAAGCGGGGACACACTCCGGGAGATTTCAGATTTTTGTAAACATATAGCCTGTCACCATCTGGAAGACTTTGGATGCCAATAATAAAGCAATCATGAAATCAGATTAACTGATATTTAATTCCCCTTCAAAAATCTGATCAATTAAAGTTTTAAGTCACACAATTTAACTTTTTGGATCAAATGCATTAATTATTCACCATATTTGTCATAAAGTTCCAAAATTAGCATCTAATATCCTCATTAAATGAAACAGTATTAAAATGTGTAGAAACAAATATTCAAAACAAACACCCAAACCTCTGGTTTTCATTTTACAGGAAACATTATTTGTCTATGCCCACCTTGTAGAACTTGTTCCCAATTAAAAAAGAATCATCAAAATCAGATATTAACAAGATAGAACTATATATAAACTTTCAATAATCAAATTGGAAACATTTAAAGCAATCCTGTTGTATCTTTATGTCTAAAACATTACAAATCTGAACATTTCAAATGATGTGCAAAAAGTAAATTTTGTATTCATATTTTATGCACATGTATAAGGTTTGGTAACATTAACATGTAAAATATTCATAAAATACCCAGTTTTTAAATTTCTAGAAACCTAATATACCCTGTGACCATCTGGAAGACCTGGGGTACACAATGTTCATAAATTGATCAAAATTGGACAGGACTGATACACAAGACTCCCTCAAAGTAATGCAGTTTCAAATCGTTTTAAGCCTTAGCTTTTACCACTTGTACTTCAGTTCATCAACACTCTCCTGTACTTGCATTAAAGAACCAAAACAATCCCATAATATATATATTCAGGAAGCAGCATTGAATTTTTGTTATAAGTATACAAAGAATTAGCATTCAGACACCTAGTATGGAAACCCTTTGAAAATTTAATTGATTTTAATCTGTGCGAATGGGGATTTTCAATAGTGAAAGGCTATATAAATTGGATGTAATTGATATACAATCTCACATACCTAACCATTATTAAGTTAATTTTCAAACATTTTATCATTCACCACTTACGCCTTTTGCCTGGAAGTAAAAAGTTTGCCTATTTTACAAAGATATGCAATCACTTGCCTCAGATATGCATAATCATTCTCAAAGGATTGAAGTTTTGCGTCACATTGGTGAAAAAGGAATGTCTTATGTCTCAGGTTTCAAATACGTGTAATCTTCATTCAGATGTAGATATATTATGGAATTCAATTTTTCAGAGTAAAAGAATCATCAAAATCACATAGGAGAATAATAACGCTAACATAATCCCCCAAAATGAACTCAATATTAATATATTTCAGGCCTCTTAGTCTAATTCTGGGGCTTTATTTCCTTAAAATATATCAGCCATATCCGTTGTAGTGTACTAAAATAGCATCTCTTGACATATTCAACATAAAAGGGGTAAAATTTAACATGAATAACAAAAATGATTACCTAATGTCCCATTCATCGTATATCAGGAAACATTACTCAGCATAGGACCTTCCAAAGGAATGCCACCTTTTAATGGTAAAAGAATCATCAAAATTAGATGTGAATAGTGTACAACTTTAACATTCGAAAAAATTGCTCGTTTTTTATTAATATTTTAAATCTTGCTGTTATCTTTTGGGATTAAAACCAAAAATCTACTACATATGCAACACGGCACCAAATGTTGCCTCTGATAACCCCATTAACAATGCAGGATTGAAATGTGGTGAAAAAATGTGAAAAGGAGGTTTTAATACCCCCATCTTTGTATATTTGAAAAATTATGTGAAATCTTAAGAAAAGGGAGGATTGTGTTTTCAATTGTGAAAGAGCAATCAAGTTTGAGTATCAGGAAAAGGCACGCACACTAAGACCACAGAAAATAATCAATTTTAATACATTTAGATCCAATGCATTTATCAGTTTGAACTTGTTTATATTCAAAATTTGCATATACTCTCATATAAAGGAACAAGAGCTTCCTCTGATATCTATATAAATAGAAACAGGATTAAAGTATGGTATGGTATATAGAAAAGCGGGGATACACTCCGGGAGATTTCAGATTTTTGTAAACATATAGCCTGTCACCATCTGGAAGATTTTGGATGCCAATAATAAAGCAATCATGAAAACAGATTAACTGATATTTAATTCCCCTTCAAAAATCTGATCAATTAAAGTTATGTCACTCAATTTAACTTTTTGGATCAAATGCATTAATAATTCACCATATTTGTCATAAAGTGCCAAAATTAGCATCTAATATCCTCATTAAATGAAACAGAATTAAAATGTGTAGAAACAAATATTCAAAACAAACACCCAAACCTCTGGTTTTCATTTTACAGGAAACAGTATTTGTCTATGCCCACCTTGTAGAACTTGTTCCCAATTAAAAAAGAATCATCAAAATCAGATATTAACAAGACAGAACTATATATAAACTTTCAATAATCAAATTGGAAACATTTAAAGCATTCCTGTTGTATCTTAATGTCTAAAACATTACAAATCTGAATATTTCATATGAAGTGCAAAAAGTAAACTTTTGTATTCATATTTTATGCACATGTATAAGGTTTGGTAACATGAACATGTAAAATATTCATAAAATACCCAGTTTTTAAATTTCTAGAAACCTAATATACCCTGTGACCATCTGAAAGACCTGGGCTACACAATGTTCATAAATTGATCAAAATTGGACAGGACTGATACACAAGACTCCCTCAAAGTAATGCAGTTTCAAATCGATTTAAGCCTTAGCTTTTACCACTTGTACTTCAGTTCATCAACACTCTCCTGTACTTGCATTAAAGAACCAAAACAATCCCATAATATATATATTCAGGAAGCAGCATTGAATTTTTGTTATAAGTATACAAAGAATTAGCATTCAGACACCTAGTATGGAAACCCTTTGAAAATTTAATTGATTTTAATCTGTGCGAATGGGGATTTTCAATAGTGAAAGGCTATATAAATTGGATGTAATTGATATACAATCTCACATACCTAACCATTATTAAGTTAATTTTCAAACATTTTATCATTCACCACTTACGCCTTTTGCCTGGAAGTAAAAAGTTTGCCTATTTTACAAAGAAATGCAATCACTTGCCTCAGATATGCATAATCATTCTCAAAGGATTGAAGTTTTGCGTCACATTGGTGAAAAAGCAATGTCTTATGTCTCAGGTTTCAAATACGTGTAATCTTCATTCAGACTGTAGACATATTATGGAATTCAATTTTTCAGAGTAAAAGAATCATCAAAATCACATAGGAGAATAATAACGCTAACATAATCCCCCAAAATGAACTCAATATTAATATATTTCAGGCCTCTTAGTCTAATTCTGGGGCTTTATTTCCTTAAAATATATCTGCCATATCCGTTGTAGTGTACTAAAATAGCATCTCTTGACATATTCAACATAAAAGGGGTAAAATTTAACATGAATACTAAAAATGATTACCTAATGTCCCATTCATCATATATCAGGAAACATTACTCAGCATAGGACCTTCCGAAGGAATGCCACCTTTCAATGGTAAAAGAATCATCAAAATTAGATGTGAATAGTGTACAACTTTAACATTCGCAAAAATTACTTCTTTTTTTTTAATATTTTAAACCTTGCTGTAATCTTTTGGGATTAAATCCAAAAATTTACTATACATGCAACACGGCACCAAATGTAGGCTCTGATAACACCATTTAGTGAAGCAGGATTGAAAAGTGGTGAAAAAATGTGAAAAAGAGGTTTTAATACCCCCGTCTTTGTATATTTGAAAAATTATGTGAAATCTTAAGAAAAGGGAGGATTGTGTTTTCAATTGTGAAAGAGCAATCAAGTTTGAGTATCAGGAAAAGGCACGCACACTAAGACCACAGAAAATAATCAATTTTAATACATTTAGATCCAATGCATTTATCAGTTTGAACTTGTTTATATTCAAAATTTGCATATACTCTCATATAAAGGAACAAGAGCTTCCTCTGATATCTATATAAATAGAAACAGGATTAAAGTAAGGTATGGTATATAGAAAAGCGGGGACATACTCCGGGAGATTTCAGATTTTTGTAAACATATAGCCTGTCACCATCTGGAAGACTTTGGATGCCAATAATAAAGCAATCATGAAAACAGATTAACTGATATTTAATTCCCCTTCATAAATCTGATCAATTAAAGTTTTAAGTCACACAATTTAACTTTTTGGATCAAATGCATTAATAATTCACCATATTTGTCATAAAGTTCCAAAATTAGCATCTAATATCCTCATTAAATGAAACAGTATTAAAATGTGTAGAAACAAATATTCAAAACAAACACCCAAACCTCTGGTTTTCATTTTACAGGAAACATTATTTGTCTATGCCCACCTTGTAGAACTTGTTCCCAATTAAAGAGAATCATCAAAATCAGATGTTAACAAGATAGAACTATATATAAACTTTCAATAATCAAATTGGAAACATTTAAAGCATTCCTGTTGTATCTTTATGTCTAAAACATTACAAATCTGAACATTTCAAATGAAGTGCAAAAAGTAAACTTTTGTATTCATATTTTATGCACATGTATAAGGTTTGGAAACATGAACATGTAAAATATTCATAAAATACCCAGTTTTTAAATTTCCAAAAACCTAATATACCCTGTGACCATCTGGAAGACCTGGGGTACACAATGTTCATAAATTGATCAAAATAGGACAGGACTGATACACAAGACTCCCTCAAAGTAATGCAGTTTCAAATCGTTTTAAGCCTTAGCTTTTACCACTTGTACTTCAGTTCATCTACACTCTCCTGTACTTGCATTAAAGAACCAAAACAATCCCATAATATATATATTCAGGAAGCAGCATTGAATTTTTGTTATAAGTATACAAAGAATTAGCATTCAGACACCTAGTATGGAAACCCTTTGAAAATTTAATTGATTTTAATCTGTGCGAATGGGGATTTTCAATAGTGAAAGGCTATATAAATTGGATGTAATTGATATACAATCTCACATACCTAACCATTATTAAGTTAATTTTCAAACATTTTATCATTCACCACTTACGACTTTTGCCTGGAAGTAAAAAGTTTGCCTATTTTACAAAGATATGCAATCACTTGCCTCAGATATGCATAATCATTCTCAAAGGATTGAAGTTTTGCGTCACATTGGTGAAAAAGGAATGTCTTATGTCTCAGGTTTCAAATACGTGTAATCTTCATTCAGACTGTAGACATATTATGGAATTCAATTTTTCAGAGTAAAAGAATCATCAAAATCACATAGGAGAATAATAACGCTAACATAATCCCAAAAAATGAACTCAATATTAATATATTTCAGGCCTCTTAGTCTAATTCTGGGGCTTTATTTCCTTAAAATATATCTGCCATATCCGTTGTAGTGTACTAAAATAGCATCTCTTGACATATTCAACATAAAAGGGGTAAAATTTAACATGATTACTAAAAATGATTACCTAATGTCCCATTCATCATATATCAGGAAACATTACTCAGCATAGGACCTTCCGAAGGAATGCCACCTTTCAATGGTAAAAGAATCATCAAAATTAGATGTGAATAGTGTACAACTTTAACATTCGCAAAAATTACTTCTTTTTTTTTAATATTTTAAACCTTGCTGTAATCTTTTGGGATTAAAACCAAAAATTTACTATACATGCAACACGGCACCAAATGTAGGCTCTGATAACCCCATTTAGTGAAGCAGGATTGAAAAGTGGTGATAAAATGTGAAAAAGAGGTTTTAATACCACCCGTCTTTGTATATTTGAAAAATTATGTGAAATCTTAAGAAAAGGGAGGATTGTGTTTTCAATTGTGAAAGAGCAATCAAGTTTGAGTATCAGGAAAAGGCACGCACACTAAGACCACAGAAAATAATCAATTTTAATACATTTAGATCCAATGCATTTATCAGTTTGAACTTGTTTATATTCAAAATTTGCATATACTCTCATATAAAGGAACAAGAGCTTCCTCTGATATCTATATAAATAGAAACAGGATTAAAGTAAGGTATGGTATATAGAAAAGCGGGGACACACTCCGGGAGATTTCAGATTTTTGTAAACATATAGCCTGTCACCATCTGGAAGACTTTGGATGCCAATAATAAAGCAATCATGAAAACAGATTAACTGATATTTAATTCCCCTTCAAAAATCTGATCAATTAAAGTTTTAAGTCACACAATTTAACTTTTTGGATCAAATGCATTAATAATTCACCATATTTGTCATAAAGTTCCAAAATTAGCATCTAATATCCTCATTAAATGAAACAGTATTAAAATGTGTAGAAACAAATATTCAAAACAAACACCCAAACCTCTGGTTTTCATTTTACAGGAAACATTATTTGTATATGCCCACCTTGTAGAACTTGTTCCCAATTAAAGAGAATCATCAAAATCAGATGTTAACAAGATAGAACTATATATAAACTTTCAATAATCAAATTGGAAACATTTAAAGCATTCCTGTTGTATCTTTATGTCTAAAACATTACAAATCTGAACATTTCAAATGAAGTGCAAAAAGTAAACTTTTGTATTCATATTTTATGCACATGTATAAGGTTTGGAAACATGAACATGTAAAATATTCATAAAATACCCAGTTTTTAAATTTCCAAAAACCTAATATACCCTGTGACCATCTGGAAGACCTGGGGTACACAATGTTCATAAATTGATCAAAATAGGACAGGACTGATACACAAGACTCCCTCAAAGTAATGCAGTTTCAAATCGTTTTAAGCCTTAGCTTTTACCACTTGTACTTCAGTTCATCTACACTCTCCTGTACTTGCATTAAAGAACCAAAACAATCCCATAATATATATATTCAGGAAGCAGCATTGAATTTTTGTTATAAGTATACAAAGAATTAGCATTCAGACACCTAGTATGGAAACCCTTTGAAAATTTAATTGATTTTAATCTGTGCGAATGGGGATTTTCAATAGTGAAAGGCTATATAAATTGGATGTAATTGATATACAATCTCACATACCTAACCATTATTAAGTTAATTTTCAAACATTTTATCATTCACCACTTACGCCTTTTGCCTGGAAGTAAAAAGTTTGCCTATTTTACAAAGATATGCAATCACTTGCCTCAGATATGCATAATCATTCTCAAAGGATTGAAGTTTTGCGTCACATTGGTGAAAAAGGAATGTCTTATGTCTCAGGTTTCAAATACGTGTAATCTTCATTCAGACTGTAGACATATTATGGAATTCAATTTTTCAGAGTAAAAGAATCATCAAAATCACATAGGAGAATAATAACGCTAACATAATCCCAAAAAATGAACTCAATATTAATATATTTCAGGCCTCTTAGTCTAATTCTGGGGCTTTATTTCCTTAAAATATATCTGCCATATCCGTTGTAGTGTACTAAAATAGCATCTCTTGACATATTCAACATAAAAGGGGTAAAATTTAACATGATTACTAAAAATGATTACCTAATGTCCCATTCATCATATATCAGGAAACATTACTCAGCATAGGACCTTCCGAAGGAATGCCACCTTTCAATGGTAAAAGAATCATCAAAATTAGATGTGAATAGTGTACAACTTTAACATTCGCAAAAATTACTTCTTTTTTTTTAATATTTTAAACCTTGCTGTAATCTTTTGGGATTAAAACCAAAAATTTACTATACATGCAACACGGCACCAAATGTAGGCTCTGATAACCCCATTTAGTGAAGCAGGATTGAAAAGTGGTGATAAAATGTGAAAAAGAGGTTTTAATACCCCCCGTCTTTGTATATTTGAAAAATTATGTGAAATCTTAAGAAAAGGGAGGATTGTGTTTTCAATTGTGAAAGAGCAATCAAGTTTGAGTATCAGGAAAAGGCACGCACACTAAGACCACAGAAAATAATCAATTTTAATACATTTAGATCCAATGCATTTATCAGTTTGAACTTGTTTATATTCAAAATTTGCATATACTCTCATATAAAGGAACAAGAGCTTCCTCTGATATCTATATAAATAGAAACAGGATTAAAGTAAGGTATGGTATATAGAAAAGCGGGGACACACTCCGGGAGATTTCAGATTTTTGTAAACATATAGCCTGTCACCATCTGGAAGACTTTGGATGCCAATAATAAAGCAATCATGAAAACACATTAACTGATATTTAATTCCCCTTCAAAAATCTGATCAATTAAAGTTTTAAGTCACACAATTTAACTTTTTGGATCAAATGCATTAATAATTCACCATATTTGTCATAAAGTTCCAAAATTAGCATCTAATATCCTCATTAAATGAAACAGTATTAAAATGTGTAGAAACAAATATTCAAAACAAACACCCAAACCTCTGGTTTTCATTTTACAGGAAACATTATTTGTCTATGCCCACCTTGTAGAACTTGTTCCCAATTAAAGAGAATCATCAAAATCAGATGTTAACAAGATAGAACTATATATAAACTTTCAATAATCAAATTGGAAACATTTAAAGCATTCCTGTTGTATCTTTATGTCTAAAACATTACAAATCTGAACATTTCAAATGAAGTGCAAAAAGTAAACTTTTGTATTCATATTTTATGCACATGTATAAGGTTTGGAAACATGAACATGTAAAATATTCATAAAATACCCAGTTTTTAAATTTCCAAAAACCTAATATACCCTGTGACCATCTGGAAGACCTGGGGTACACAATGTTCATAAATTGATCAAAATAGGACAGGACTGATACACAAGACTCCCTCAAAGTAATGCAGTTTCAAATCGTTTTAAGCCTTAGCTTTTACCACTTGTACTTCAGTTCATCAACACTCTCCTGTACTTGCATTAAAGAACCAAAACAATCCCATAATATATATATTCAGGAAGCAGCATTGAATTTTTGTTATAATTATACAAAGAATTAGCATTCAGACACCAAGTATGGAAACCCTTTGAAAATTTAATTGATTTTAATCTGTGCGAATGGGGATTTTCAATAGTGAAAGGCTATATAAATTGGATGTAATTGATATACAATCTCACATACCTAACCATTATTAAGTTAATTTTCAAACATTTTATCATTCACCAGTTACGCCTTTTGCCTGGAAGTAAAAAGTTTGCCTATTTTACAAAGATATGCAATCACTTGCCTCAGATATGCATAATCATTCTCAAAGGATTGAAGTTTTGTGTCACATTGGTGAAAAAGGAATGTCTTATGTCTCAAGTTTCAAATACGTGTAATCTTCATTCAGACTGTAGACATATTATGGAATTCAATTTTTCAGAGTAAAAGAATCATCAAAATCACATAGGAGAATAATAACGCTAACATAATCCCCCAAAATGATCTCAATATTAATATATTTCAGGCCTCTTAGTCTAATTCTGGGGCTTTATTTCCTTAAAATATATCTGCCATATCCGTTGTAGTGTACTAAAATAGCATCTCTTGACATATTCAACATAAAAGGGGTAAAATTTAACATGAATACTAAAAATGATTACCTAATGTCCCATTCATCATATATCAGGAAACATTACTCAGCATAGGACCTTCCGAAGGAATGCCACCTTTCAATGGTAAAAGAATCATCAAAATTAGATGTGAATAGTGTACAACTTTAACATTCGCAAAAATTACTTCTTTTTTTTAATATTTTAAACCTTGCTGTAATCTTTTGGGATTAAAACCAAAAATTTACTATACATGCAACACGGCACCAAATGTAGGCTCTGATAACCCCATTTAGTGAAGCAGGATTGAAAAGTGGTGAAAAAATGTGAAAAAGAGGTTTTAATACCCCCGTCTTTGTATATTTGAAAAATTATGTGAAATCTTAAGAAAAGGGAGGATTGTGTTTTCAATTGTGAAAGAGCAATCAAGTTTGAGTATCAGGAAAAGGCACGCACACTAAGACCACAGAAAATAATCAATTTTAATACATTTAGATCCAATGCATTTATCAGTTTGAACTTGTTTATATTCAAAATTTGCATATACTCTCATATAAAGGAACAAGAGCTTCCTCTGATATCTATATTAATAGAAACAGGATTAAAGTATGGTATGGTATATAGAAAAGCGGGGACACACTCCGGGAGATTTCAGATTTTTGTAAACATATAGCCTGTCACCATCTGGAAGACTTTGGATGCCAATAATAAAGCAATCATGAAAACAGATTAACTGATATTTAATTCCCCTTCAAAAATCTGATCAATTAACGTTTTAAGTCACACAATTTAACTTTTTGGATCAAATGCATTAATAATTCACCATATTTGTCATAAAGTTCCAAAATTAGCATCTAATATCCTCATTAAATGAAACAGTATTAAAATGTGTAGAAACAAATATTCAAAACAAACACCCAAACCTCTGGTTTTCATTTTACAGGAAACATTATTTGTCTATGCCCACCTTGTAGAACTTGTTCCCAATTAAAAAAGAATCATCAAAATCAGATGTTAACAAGATAGAACTATATATAAACTTTCAATAATCAAATTGGAAACATTTAAAGCATTCCTGTTGTATCTTTATGTCTAAAACATTACAAATCTGAACATTTCAAATGAAGTGCAAAAAGTAAACTTTTGTATTCATATTTTATGCACATGTATAAGGTTTGGAAACATGAACATGTAAAATATTCATAAAATACCCAGTTTTTAAATTTCCAGAAACCTAATATACCCTGTGACCATCTGGAAGACCTGGGGTACACAATGTTCATAAATTGATCAAAATAGGACAGGACTGATACACAAGACTCCCTCAAAGTAATGCAGTTTCAAATCGTTTTAAGCCTTAGCTTTTACCACTTGTACTTCAGTTCATCAACACTCTCCTGTACTTGCATTAAAGAACCAAAACAATCCCATAATATATATATTCAGGAAGCAGCATTGAATTTTTGTTATAAGTATACAAAGAATTAGCATTCAGACACCTAGTATGGAAACCCTTTGAAAATTTAATTGATTTTAATCTGTGCGAATGGGGATTTTCAATAGTGAAAGGCTATATAAATTGGATGTAATTGATATACAATCTCACATACCTAACCATTATTAAGTTAATTTTCAAACATTTTATCATTCACCACTTACGCCTTTTGCCTGGAAGTAAAAAGTTTGCCTATTTTACAAAGATATGCAATCACTTGCCTCAGATATGCATAATCATTCTCAAAGGATTGAAGTTTTGCGTCACATTGGTGAAAAAGGAATGTCTTATGTCTCAGCTTTCAAATACGTGTAATCTTCATTCAGACTGTAGACATATTATGGAATTCAATTTTTCAGAGTAAAAGAATCATCAAAATCACATAGGAGAATAATAACGCTAACATAATCCCCCAAAATGAACTCAATATTAATATATTTCAGGCCTCTTAGTCTAATTCTGGGGCTTTATTTCCTTAAAATATATCGGCCATATCCGTTGTAGTGTACTAAAATAGCATCTCTTGACATATTCAACATAAAAGGGGTAAAATTTAACATGAATAACAAAAATGATTACTTAATGTCCCATTCATCATATATCAGGAAACATTACTCAGCATAGGACCTTCCGAAGGAATGCCACCTTTCAATGGTAAAAGAATCATCAAAATTAGATGTGAATAGTGTACAACTTTAACATTCGCAAAAATTACTTCTTTTTTTTAATATTTTAAACCTTGCTGTAATCTTTTGGGATTAAAATGAAAAATTTACTATACATGCAACACGGCACCAAATGTAGGCTCTGATAACCCCATTTAGTGAAGCAGGATTGAAAAGTGGTGAAAAAATGTGAAAAAGAGGTTTTAATACCCCCGTCTTTGTATATTTGAAAAATTATGTGAAATCTTAAGAAAAGGGAGGATTGTGTTTTCAATTGTGAAAGAGCAATCAAGTTTGAGTATCAGGAAAAGGCACGCACACTAAGACCACAGAAAATAATCAATTTTAATACATTTAGATCCAATGCATTTATCAGTTTGAACTTGTTTATATTCAAAATTTGCATATACTCTCATATAAAGGAACAAGAGCTTCCTCTGATATCTATATAAATAGAAACAGGATTAAAGTAAGGTATGGTATATAGAAAAGCGGGGACACACTCCGGGAGATTTCAGATTTTTGTAAACATATAGCCTGACACCATCTGGAAGAATTTGGATGCCAATAATAAAGCAATCATGAAAACAGATTAACTGATATTTAATTCCCCTTCAAAAATCTGATCAATTAAAGTTTTAAGTCACTCAATTTAACTTTTTGGATCAAATGCATTAATAATTCACCATATTTGTCATAAAGTTCCAAAAATAGCATCTAATATCCTCATTAAATGAAACAGTATTAAAATGTCTAGAAACAAATATTCAAAACAAACACCCAAACCTCTGGTTTTCATTTTACAGGAAACATTATGTTGTCTATGACCACCTTGTAGAACTTGTTCCCAATTAAAAAAGAATCATCAAAATCAGATGTTAACAAGATAGAACTATATATAAACTTTCAATAATCAAATTGGAAACATTTAAAGCATTACTGTTGTATCTTTATGTCTAAAACATTACAAATCTGAATATTTCAAATGAAGTGCAAAAAGTAAACTTTTGTATTCATATTTTATGCACATGTATAAGGTTTGGTAACATGAACATGTAAAATATTCATAAAATACCCAGTTTTTAAATTTCTAGAAACCTAATATACCCTGTGACCATCTGGAAGACCTGGTGTACACAATGTTCATAAATTGATCAAAATTGGACAGGACTGATACACAAGACTCCCTCAAAGTAATGCAGTTTCAAATCGTTTTAAGCCTTAGCTTTTACCACTTGTACTTCAGTTCATCAGCACTCTCCTGTACTTGCATTAAAGAACCAAAACAATCCCATAATATATATATTCAGGAAGCAGCATTGAATTTTTGTTATAAGTATACAAAGAATTAGCATTCAGACACCTAGTATGGAAACCCTTTGAAAATTTAATTGATTTTAATCTGTGCGAATGGGGATTTTCAATAGTGAAAGGCTATATAAATTGGATGTAATTGATATACAATCTCACATACTTAACCATTATTAAGTTAATTTTCAAACATTTTATCATTCACCACTTAGGCCTTTTGCCTGGAAGTAAAAAGTTTGCCTATTTCACAAAGATATGCAATCACTTGCCTCAGATATGCATAATCATTCTCAAAGGATTGAAGTTTTGCGTCACATTGGTGAAAAAGGAATGTCTTATGTCTCAGGTTTCAAATACGTGTAATCTTCATTCAGACTGTAGACATATTATGGAATTCAATTTTTCAGAGTAAAAGAATCATCAAAATCACATAGGAGAATAATAACGCTAACATAATCCCCCAAAATGAACTCAATATTAATATATTTCAGGCCTCTTAGTCTAATTCTGGGGCTTTATTTCCTTAAAATATATCTGCCATATCCGTTGTAGTGTACTAAAATAGCATCTCTTGACATATTCAACATAAAAGGGGTAAAATTTAACATGAATAACAAAAATGATTACCTAATGTCCCATTCATCATATATCAGGAAACATTACTCAGCATAGGACCTTCCGAAGGAATGCCACCTTTCAATGGTAAAAGAATCATCAAAATTAGATGTGAATAGTGTACAACTTTAACATTCGCAAAAATTACTTCTTTTTTTTAATATTTTAAACCTTGCTGTAATCTTTTGGGATTAAAACCAAAAATTTACTATACATGCAACACGGCACCAAATGTAGGCTCTGATAACCCCATTTAGTGAAGCAGGATTGAAAAGTGGTGAAAAAATGTGAAAAAGAGGTTTTAATACCCCCGTCTTTGTATATTTGAAAAATTATGTGAAATCTTAAGAAAAGGGAGGATTGTGTTTTCAATTGTGAAAGAGCAATCAAGTTTGAGTATCAGGAAAAGGCACGCACACTAAGACCACAGAAAATAATCAATTTTAATACATTTAGATCCAATGCATTTATCAGTTTGAACTTGTTTATATTCAAAATTTGCATATACTCTCATATAAAGGAACAAGAGCTTCCTCTGATATCTATATAAATAGAAACAGGATTAAAGTAAGGTATGGTATATAGAAAAGCGGGGACACACTCCGGGAGATTTCAGATTTTTGTAAACATATAGCCTGTCACCATCTGGAAGACTTTGGATGCCAATAATAAAGCAATCATGAAAACAGATTAACTGATATTTAATTCCCCTTCAAAAATCTGATCAATTAAAGTTTTAAGTCACACAATTTAACTTTTTGGATCAAATGCATTAATAATTCACCATATTTGTCATAAAGTTCCAAAATTAGCATCTAATATCCTCATTAAATGAAACACTATTAAAATGTGTAGAAACAAATATTCAAAACAAACACCCAAACCTCTGGTTTTCATTTTACAGGAAACATTATGTTGTCTATGCCCACCTTGTAGAACTTGTTCCCAATTAAAAAAGAATCATCAAAATCAGATGTTAACAAGATAGAACTATATATAAACTTTCAATAATCAAATTGGAAACATTTAAAGCATTCCTGTTGTATCTTTATGTCTAAAACATTACAAATATGAACATTTCAAATGAAGTGCAAAAAGTAAACTTTTGTATTCATATTTTATGCACATGTATAAGGTTTGGTAACATGAACATGTAAAATATTCATAAAATACCCAGTTTTTAAATTTCCAGAAACCTAATATACCCTGTGACCATCTGGAAGACCTGGGGTACACAATGTTCATAAATTGATCAAAATAGGACAGGACTGATACACAAGACTCCCTCAAAGTAATGCAGTTTCAAATCGTTTTAAGCCTTAGCTTTTACCACTTGTACTTCAGTTCATCAACACTCTCCTGTACTTGCATTAAAGAACCAAAACAATCCCATAATATATATATTCAGGAAGCAGCATTGAATTTTTGTTATAAGTATACAAAGAATTAGCATTCAGACACCTAGTATGGAAACCCTTTGAAAATTTAATTGATTTTAATCTGTGCGAATGGGGATTTTCAATAGTGAAAGGCTATATAAATTGGATGTAATTGATATACAATCTCACATACCTAACCATTATTAAGTTAATTTTCAAACATTTTATCATTCACCACTTACGCCTTTTGCCTGGAAGTAAAAAGTTTGCCTATTTTACAGAGATATGCAATCACTTGCCTCAGATATGCATAATCATTCTCAAAGGATTGAAGTTTTGCGTCACATTGGTGAAAAAGGAATGTCTTATGTCTCAGGTTTCAAATACGTGTAATCTTCATTCAGACTGTAGACATATTATGGAATTCAATTTTTCAGAGTAAAAGAATCATGAAAATCACATAGGAGAATAATAACGCTAATATAATCCCCCAAAATGAACTCAATATTAATATATTTCAGGCCTCTTAGTCTAATTCTGGGGCTTTATTTCCTTAAAATATATCAGCCATATCCGTTGTAGTGTACTAAAATAGCATCTCTTGACATATTCAACATAAAAGGGGTAAAATTTAACATGAATAACAAAAATGATTACCTAATGTCCCATTCATCATATATCAGGAAACATTACTTAGCATAGGACCTTCCGAAGGAATGCCACCTTTCAATGGTAAAAGAATCATCAAAATTAGATGTGAATAGTGTACAACTTTAACATTCGCAAAAATTACTTCTTTTTTTTAATATTTTAAACCTTGCTGTAATCTTTTGGGATTAAAACAAAAAATTTACTATACATGCAACACAGCACCAAATGTAGGCTCTGATAACCCCATTTAGTGAAGCAGGATTGAAAAGTGGTGAAAAAATGTGAAAAAGAGGTTTTAATACCCCCGTCTTTGTATATTTGAAAAATTATGTGAAATCTTAAGAAAAGGGAGGATTGTGTTTTCAATTGTGAAAGAGCAATCAAGTTTGAGTATCAGGAAAAGGCACGCACACTAAGACCACAGAAAATAATCAATTTTAATACATTTAGATCCAATGCATTTATCAGTTTGAACTTGTTTATATTCAAAATTTGCATATACTCTCATATAAAGGAACAAGAGCTTCCTCTGATATCTATATAAATAGAAACAGGATTAAAGTATGGTATGGTATATAGAAAAGCGGGGACACACTCCGGGAGATTTCAAATTTTTGTAAACATATAGCCTGTCACCATCTGGAAGAATTTGGATGCCAATAATAAAGCAATCATGAAAACAGATTAACTGATATTTAATTCCCCTTCAAAAATCTGATCAATTAAAGTTTTAAGTCACTCAATTTAACTTTTTGGATCAAATGCATTAATAATTCACCATATTTGTCATAAAGTGCCAAAATTAGCATCTAATATCCTCATTAAATGAAACAGAATTAAAATGTGTAGAAACAAATATTCAAAACAAACACCCAAACCTCTGGTTTTCATTTTACAGGAAACATTATTTGTCTATGCCCACCTTGTAGAACTTGTTCCCATTTAAAAAAGAATCATCAAAATCAGATATTAACAAGACAGAACTATATATAAACTTTCAATAATCAAATTGGAAACATTTAAAGCATTACTGTTGTATCTTTATGTCTAAAACATTACAAATCTGAATATTTCAAATGAAGTGCAAAAAGTAAACTTTTGTATTCATATTTTATGCACATGTATAAGGTTTGGTAACATGAACATGTAAAATATTCATAAAATACCCAGTTTTTAAATTTCTAGAAACCTAATATACCCTGTGACCATCTGGAAGACCTGGTGTACACAATGTTCATAAATTGATCAAAATTGGACAGGACTGATACACAAGACTCCCTCAAAGTAATGCAGTTTCAAACCGTTTTAAGCCTTAGCTTTTACCACTTGTACTTCAGTTCATCAGCACTCTCCTGTACTTGCATTAAAGAACCAAAACAATCCCATAATATATATATTCAGGAAGCAGCATTGAATTTTTGTTATAAGTATACAAAGAATTAGCATTCAGACACCTAGTATGGAAACCCTTTGAAAATTTAATTGATTTTAATCTGTGCGAATGGGGATTTTCAATAGTGAAAGGCTATATAAATTGGATGTAATTGATATACAATCTCACATACTTAACCATTATTAAGTTAATTTTCAAACATTTTATCATTCACCACTTAGGCCTTTTGCCTGGAAGTAAAAAGTTTGCCTATTTCACAAAGATATGCAATCACTTGCCTCAGATATGCATAATCATTCTCAAAGGATTGAAGTTTTGCGTCACATTGGTGAAAAAGGAATGTCTTATGTCTCAGGTTTCAAATACGTGTAATCTTCATTCAGACTGTAGACATATTATGGAATTCAATTTTTCAGAGTAAAAGAATCATCAAAATCACATAGGAGAATAATAACGCTAACATAATCCCCCAAAATGAACTCAATATTAATATATTTCAGGCCTCTTAGTCTAATTCTGGGGCTTTATTTCCTTAAAATATATCTGCCATATCCGTTGTAGTGTACTAAAATAGCATCTCTTGACATATTCAACATAAAAGGGGTAAAATTTAACATGAATAACAAAAATGATTACCTAATGTCCCATTCATCATATATCAGGAAACATTACTCAGCATAGGACCTTCCGAAGGAATGCCACCTTTCAATGGTAAAACAATCATCAAAATTAGATGTGAATAGTGTACAACTTTAACATTCGCAAAAATTACTTCTTTTTTTTAATATTTTAAACCTTGCTGTAATCTTTTGGGATTAAAACGAAAAATTTACTATACATGCAACACGGCACCAAATGTAGGCTCTGATAACCCCATTTAGTGAAGCAGGATTGAAAAGTGGTGAAAAAATGTGAAAAAGAGGTTTTAATACCCCCGTCTTTGTATATTTGAAAAATTATGTGAAATCTTAAGAAAAGGGAGGATTGTGTTTTCAATTGTGAAAGAGCAATCAAGTTTGAGTATCAGGAAAAGGCACGCACACTAAGACCACAGAAAATAATCAATTTTAATACATTTAGATCCAATGCATTTATCAGTTTGAACTTGTTTATATTCAAAATTTGCATATACTCTCATATAAAGGAACAAGAGCTTCCTCTGATATCTATATAAATAGAAACAGGATTAAAGTAAGGTATGGTATATAGAAAAGCGGGGACACACTCCGGGAGATTTCAGATTTTTGTAAACATATAGCCTGTCACCATCTGGAAGAATTTGGATGCCAATAATAAAGCAATCATGAAAACAGATTAACTGATATTTAATTCCCCTTCAAAAATCTGATCAATTAAAGTTTTAAGTCACACAATTTAACTTTTTGGATCAAATGCATTAATAATTCACCATATTTGTCATAAAGTTCCAAAAATAGCATCTAATATCCTCATTAAATGAAACAGTATTAAAATGTCTAGAAACAAATATTCAAAACAAACACCCAAACCTCTGGTTTTCATTTTACAGGAAACATTATGTTGTCTATGCCCACCTTGTAGAACTTGTTCCCAATTAAAAAAGAATCATCAAAATCAGATGTTAACAAGATAGAACTATATATAAACTTTCAATAATCAAATTGGAAACATTTAAAGCATTCCTGTTGTATCTTTATGTCTAAAACATTACAAATATGAACATTTCAAATGAAGTGCAAAAAGTAAACTTTTGTATTCATATTTTATGCACATGTATAAGGTTTGGTAACATGAACATGTAAAATATTCATAAAATACCCAGTTTTTAAATTTCCAGAAACCTAATATACCCTGTGACCATCTGGAAGACCTGGGGTACACAATGTTCATAAATTGATCAAAATAGGACAGGACTGATACACAAGACTCCCTCAAAGTAATGCAGTTTCAAATCGTTTTAAGCCTTAGCTTTTACCACTTGTACTTCAGTTCATCAACACTCTCCTGTACTTGCATTAAAGAACCAAAACAATCCCATAATATATACATTCAGGAAGCAGCATTGAATTTTTGTTATAAGTATACAAAGAATTAGCTTTCAGACACCTAGTATGGAAACCCTTTGAAAATTTAATTGATTTTAATCTGTGCGAATGGGGATTTTCAATAGTGAAAGGCTATATAAATTGGATGTAATTGATATACAATCTCACATACCTAACCATTATTAAGTTAATTTTCAAACATTTTATCATTCACCACTTACGCCTTTTGCCTGGAAGTAAAAAGTTTGCCTATTTTACAAAGATATGCAATCACTTGCCTCAGATATGCATAATCATTCTCAAAGGATTGAAGTTTTGCGTCACATTGGTGAAAAAGGAATGTCTTATGTCTCAGGTTTCAAATACGTGTAATCTTCATTCAGACTGTAGACATATTATGGAATTCAATTTTTCAGAGTAAAAGAATCATCAAAATCACATAGGAGAATAATAACGCTAATATAATCCCCCAAAATGAACTCAATATTAATATATTTCAGGCCTCTTAGTCTAATTCTGGGGCTTTATTTCCTTAAAATATATCAGCCATATCCGTTGTAGTGTACTAAAATAGCATCTCTTGACATATTCAACATAAAAGGGGTAAAATTTAACATGAATAACAAAAATGATTACCTAATGTCCCATTCATCATATATCAGGAAACATTACTCAGCATAGGACCTTCCGAAGGAATGCCACCTTTCAATGGTAAAAGAATCATCAAAATTAGATGTGAATAGTGTACAACTTTAACATTCGCAAAAATTACTTCTTTTTTTTAATATTTTAAACCTTGCTGTAATCTTTTGGGATTAAAACAAAAAATTTACTATACATGCAACACAGCACCAAATGTAGGCTCTGATAACCCCATTTAGTGAAGCAGGATTGAAAAGTGGTGAAAAAATGTGAAAAAGAGGTTTTAATACCCCCGTCTTTGTATATTTGAAAGATTATGTGAAATCTTAAGAAAAGGGAGGATTGTGTTTTCAATTGTGAAAGAGCAATCAAGTTTGAGTATCAGGAAAAGGCACGCACACTAAGACCACAGAAAATAATCAATTTTAATACATTTAGATCCAATGCATTTATCAGTTTGAACTTGTTTATATTCAAAATTTGCATATACTCTCATATAAAGGAACAAGAGCTTCCTCTGATATCTATATAAATAGAAACAGGATTAAAGTATGGTATGGTATATAGAAAAGCGGGGACACACTCCGGGAGATTTCAAATTTTTGTAAACATATAGCCTGTCACCATCTGGAAGAATTTGGATGCCAATAATAAAGCAATCATGAAAACAGATTAACTGATATTTAATTCCCCTTCAAAAATCTGATCAATTAAAGTTTTAAGTCACTCAATTTAACTTTTTGGATCAAATGCATTAATAATTCACCATATTTGTCATAAAGTGCCAAAATTAGCATCTAATATCCTCATTAAATGAAACAGAATTAAAATGTGTAGAAACAAATATTCAAAACAAACACCCGAACCTCTGGTTTTCATTTTACAGGAAACATTATTTGTCTATGCCCACCTTGTAGAACTTGTTCCCATTTAAAAAAGAATCATCAAAATCAGATATTAACAAGACAGAACTATATATAAACTTTCAATAATCAAATTGGAAACATTTAAAGCATTACTGTTGTATCTTTATGTCTAAAACATTACAAATCTGAATATTTCAAATGAAGTGCAAAAAGTAAACTTTTGTATTCATATTTTATGCACATGTATAAGGTTTGGTAACATGAACATGTAAAATATTCATAAAATACCCAGTTTTTAAATTTCTAGAAACCTAATATACCCTGTGACCATCTGGAAGACCTGGTGTACACAATGTTCATAAATTGATCAAAATTGGACAGGACTGATACACAAGACTCCCTCAAAGTAATGCAGTTTCAAACCGTTTTAAGCCTTAGCTTTTACCACTTGTACTTCAGTTCATCAGCACTCTCCTGTACTTGCATTAAAGAACCAAAACAATCCCATAATATATATATTCAGGAAGCAGCATTGAATTTTTCTTATAAGTATACAAAGAATTAGCATTCAGACACCTAGTATGGAAACCCTTTGAAAATTTAATTGATTTTAATCTGTGCGAATGGGGATTTTCAATAGTGAAAGGCTATATAAATTGGATGTAATTGATATACAATCTCACATACTTAACCATTATTAAGTTAATTTTCAAACATTTTATCATTCACCACTTAGGCCTTTTGCCTGGAAGTAAAAAGTTTGCCTATTTCACAAAGATATGCAATCACTTGCCTCAGATATGCATAATCATTCTCAAAGGATTGAAGTTTTGCGTCACATTGGTGAAAAAGGAATGTCTTATGTCTCAGGTTTCAAATACGTGTAATCTTTATTCAGACTGTAGACATATTATGGAATTCAATTTTTCAGAGTAAAAGAATCATCAAAATCACATAGGAAAATAATAACGCTAACATAATCCCCCAAAATGAACTCAATATTAATATATTTCAGGCCTCTTAGTCTAATTCTGGGGCTTTATTTCCTTAAAATATATCTGCCATATCCGTTGTAGTGTACTAAAATAGCATCTCTTGACATATTCAACATAAAAGGGGTAAAATTTAACATGAATAACAAAAATGATTACCTAATGTCCCATTCATCATATATCAGGAAACATTACTCAGCATAGGACCTTCCGAAGGAATGCCACCTTTCAATGGTAAAAGAATCATCAAAATTAGATGTGAATAGTGTACAACTTTAACATTCGCAAAAATTACTTCTTTTTTTTAATATTTTAAACCTTGCTGTAATCTTTTGGGATTAAAACGAAAAATTTACTATACATGCAACACGGCACCAAATGTAGGCTCTGATAACCCCATTTAGTGAAGCAGGATTGAAAAGTGGTGAAAAAATGTGAAAAAGAGGTTTTAATACCCCCGTCTTTGTATATTTGAAAAATTATGTGAAATCTTAAGAAAAGGGAGGATTGTGTTTTCAATTGTGAAAGAGCAATCAAGTTTGAGTATCAGGAAAAGGCACGCACACTAAGACCACAGAAAATAATCAATTTTAATACATTTAGATCCAATGCATTTATCAGTTTGAACTTGTTTATATTCCGAATTTGCATATACTCTCATATAAAGGAACAAGAGCTTCCTCTGATATCTATATAAATAGAAACAGGATTAAAGTATGGTATGGTATATAGAAAAGCGGGGACACACTCCGGGAGATTTCAAATTTTTGTAAACATATAGCCTGTCACCATCTGGAAGAATTTGGATGCCAATAATAAAGCAATCATGAAAACAGATTAACTGATATTTAATTCCCCTTCAAAAATCTGATCAATTAAAGTTTTAAGTCACTCAATTTAACTTTTTGGATCAAATGCATTAATAATTCACCATATTTGTCATAAAGTGCCAAAATTAGCATCTAATATCCTCATTAAATGAAACAGAATTAAAATGTGTAGAAACAAATATTCAAAACAAACACCCAAACCTCTGGTTTTCATTTTAAAGGAAACATTATTTGTCTATGCCCACCTTGTAGAACTTGTTCCCATTTAAAAAAGAATCATCAAAATCAGATATTAACAAGACAGAACTATACATAAACATTCAATAATCAAATTGGAAACATTTAAAGCATTACTGTTGTATCTTTATGTCTAAAACATTACAAATCTGAATATTTCAAATGAAGTGCAAAAAGTAAACTTTTGTATTCATATTTTATGCACATGTATAAGGTTTGGTAACATGAACATGTAAAATATTCATAAAATACCCAGTTTTTAAATTTCTAGAAACCTAATATACCCTGTGACCATCTGGAAGACCTGGTGTACACAATGTTCATAAATTGATCAAAATTGGACAGGACTGATACACAAGACTCCCTCAAAGTAATGCAGTTTCAAACCGTTTTAAGCCTTAGCTTTTACCACTTGTACTTCAGTTCATCAGCACTCTCCTGTACTTGCATTAAAGAACCAAAACAATCCCATAATATATATATTCAGGAAGCAGCATTGAATTTTTGTTATAAGTATACAAAGAATTAGCATTCAGACACCTAGTATGGAAACCCTTTGAAAATTTAATTGATTTTAATCTGTGCGAATGGGGATTTTCAATAGTGAAAGGCTATATAAATTGGATGTAATTGATATACAATCTCACATACTTAACCATTATTAAGTTAATTTTCAAACATTTTATCATTCACCACTTAGGCCTTTGCCTGGAAGTAAAAAGTTTGCCTATTTCACAAAGATATGCAATCACTTGCCTCAGATATGCATAATCATTCTCAAAGGATTGAAGTTTTGCGTCACATTGGTGAAAAAGGAATGTCTTATGTCTCAGGTTTCAAATACGTGTAATCTTCATTCAGACTGTAGACATATTATGGAATTCAATTTTTCAGAGTAAAAGAATCATCAAAATCACATAGGAGAATAATAACGCTAACATAATCCCCCAAAATGAACTCAATATTAATATATCTCAGGCCTCTTAGTCTAATTCTGGGGCTTTATTTCCTTAAAATATATCAGCCATATCCGTTGTAGTGTACTAAAATAGCATCTCTTGACATATTCAACATAAAAGGGGTAAAATTTAACATGAATAACAAAAATGATTACCTAATGTCCCATTCATCATATATCAGGAAACATTACTCAGCATAGGACCTTCCGAAGGAATGCCACCTTTCAATGGTAAAAGAATCATCAAAATTAGATGTGAATAGTGTACAACTTTAACATTCGCAAAAATTACTTCTTTTTTTTAATATTTTAAACCTTGCTGTAATCTTTTGGGATTAAAACGAAAAATTTACTATACATGCAACACGGCACCAAATGTACGCTCTGATAACCCCATTTAGTGAAGCAGGATTGAAAAGTGGTGAAAAAATGTGAAATAGAGGTTTTAATACCCCCGTCTTTGTATATTTGAAAAATTATGTGAAATCTTAAGAAAAGGGAGGATTGTGTTTTCAATTGTGAAAGAGCAATCAAGTTTGAGTATCAGGAAAAGGCACGCACACTAAGACCACAGAAAATAATCAATTTTAATACATTTAGATCCAATGCATTTATCAGTTTGAACTTGTTTATATTCAAAATTTGCATATACTCTCATATAAAGGAACAAGAGCTTCCTCTGATATCTATATAAATAGAAACAGGATTAAAGTAAGGTATGGTATATAGAAAAGCGGGGACACACTCCGGGAGATTTCAGATTTTTGTAAACATATAGCCTGTCACCATCTGGAAGAATTTGGATGCCAATAATAAAGCAATCATGAAAACAGATTAACTGATATTTAATTCCCCTTCAAAAATCTGATCAATTAAAGTTTTAAGTCACACAATTTAACTTTTTGGATCAAATGCATTAATAATTCACCATATTTGTCATAAAGTTCCAAAAATAGCATCTAATATCCTCATTAAATGAAACAGTATTAAAATGTCTAGAAACAAATATTCAAAACAAACACCCAAACCTCTGGTTTTCATTTTACAGGAAACATTATGTTGTCTATGCCCACCTTGTAGAACTTGTTCCCAATTAAAAAAGAATCATCAAAATCAGATGTTAACAAGATAGAACTATATATAAACTTTCAATAATCAAATTGGAAACATTTAAAGCATTCCTGTTGTATCTTTATGTCTAAAACATTACAAATCTGAACATTTCAAATGAAGTGCAAAAAGTAAACTTTTGTATTCATATTTTATGCACATGTATAAGGTTTGGTAACATGAACATGTAAAATATTCATAAAATACCCAGTTTTTAAATTTCCAGAAACCTAATATACCCTGTGACCATCTGGAAGACCTGGGGTACACAATGTTCATAAATTGATCAAAATAGGACAGGACTGATACACAAGACTCCCTCAAAGTAATGCAGTTTCAAATCGTTTTAAGCCTTAGCTTTTACCACTTGTACTTCAGTTCATCAACACTCTCCTGTACTTGCATTAAAGAACCAAAACAATCCCATAATATATATATTCAGGAAGCAGCATTGAATTTTTGTTATAAGTATACAAAGAATTAGCATTCAGACACCTAGTATGGAAACCCTTTGAAAATTTAATTGATTTTAATCTGTGCGAATGGGGATTTTCAATAGTGAAAGGCTATATAAATTGGATGTAATTGATATACAATCTCACATACCTAACCATTATTAAGTTAATTTTCAAACATTTTATCATTCACCACTTACGCCTTTTGCCTGGAAGTAAAAAGTTTGCCTATTTTACAAAGATATGCAATCACTTGCCTCAGATATGCATAATCATTCTCAAAGGATTGAAGTTTTGCGTCACATTGGTGAAAAAGGAATGTCTTATGTCTCAGGTTTCAAATACGTGTAATCTTCATTCAGACTGTAGACATATTATGGAATTCAACTTTTCAGAGTAAAAGAATCATCAAAATCACATAGGAGAATAATAACGCTAGCATAATCCCCCAAAATGAACTGAATATTAATATATTTCAGGCCTCTTAGTCTAATTCTGGGGCTTTATTTCCTTAAAATATATCTGCCATATCCATTGTAGTGTACTAAAATAGCATCTCTTGACATATTCAACATAAAAGGGGTAAAATTTAACATGAATAACAAAAATGGTTACCTAATGTTCCATTCATCATATATCAGGAAACATTACTCAGCATAGGACCTTCCGAAGGAATGCCACCTTTCAATGGTAAAAGAATCATCAAAATTAGATGTGAATAGTGTACAACTTTAACATTCGCAAAAATTACTTCTTTTTTTTAATATTTTAAACCTTGCTGTAATCTTTTGGGATTAAAACCAAAAATTTACTATACATGCAACACGGCACCAAATGTAGGCTCTGATAACCCCATTTAGTGAAGCAGGATTGAAAAGTGGTGAAAAAAATATGAAAAAGATGTTTTAATAACCCTGTCTTTGTATATTTGAAAAATTATGTGAAATCTTAAGAAAAGGGAGGATTGTGTTTTCAATTGTGAAAGAGCAATCAAGTTTGAGTATCAGGAAAAGGCACGCACACTAAGACCACAGAAAATAATCAATTTTAATACATTTAGATCCAATGCATTTATCAGTTTGAACTTGTTTGTATTCAAAATTTGCATATACTCTCATATAAAGGAACAAGAGCTTCCTCTGATATCTATATAAATAGAAACAGGATTAAAGTATGGTATGGTATATAGAAAAGCGGGGATACACTCCGGGAGAATTCAGATTTTTGTAAACATATAGCCTGTCACCATCTGGAAGAATTTGGATGCCAATAATAAAGCAATCATGAAAACAGATTAACTGATATTTAATTCCCCTTCAAAAATCTGATCAATTAAAGTTTTAAGTCACTCAATTTAACTTTTTGGATCAAATGCATTAATAATTCACCATATTTGTCATAAAGTGCCAAAATTAGCATCTAATATCCTCATTAAATGAAACAGAATTAAAATGTGTAGAAACAAATATTCAAAACAAACACCCAAACCTCTGGTTTTCATTTTACAGGAAACATTATTTGTCTATGCCCACCTTGTAGAACTTGTTCACATTTAAAAAAGAATCATCAAAATCAGATATTAACAAGACAGAACTATATATAAACTTTCAATAATCAAATTGGAAACATTTAAAGCATTCCTGTTGTATCTTTATGTCTAAAACATTACAAATCTGAATATTTCAAATGAAGTGCAAAAAGTAAACTTTTGTATTCATATTTTATGCACATGTATAAGGTTTGGTTACATGAACATGTAAAATATTCATAAAATACCCAGCTTTTAAATTTCTAGAAACCTAATATACCCTGTGACCATCTGGAAGACCTGGTGTACACAATGTTCATAAATTGATCAAAATTGGACAGGACTGATACACAAGACTCCCTCAAAGTAATGCAGTTTCAAATCGTTTTAAGTCTTAGCTTTTACCACTTGTACTTCAGTTCATCAGCACTCTCCTGTACTTGCATTAAAGAACCAAAACAATCCCATAATATATATATTCAGGAAGCAGCATTGAATTTTTGTTATAAGTATACAAAGAATTAGCATTCAGACACCTAGTATGGAAACCCTTTGAAAATTTAATTGATTTTAATCTGTGCGAATGGGGATTTTCAATAGTGAAAGGCTATATAAATTGGATGTAATTGATATACAATCTCACATACTTAACCATTATTAAGTTAATTTTCAAACATTTTATCATTCACCACTTAGGCCTTTTGCCTGGAAGTAAAAAGTTTGCCTATTTCACAAAGATATGCAATCACTTGCCTCAGATATGCATAATCATTCTCAAAGGATTGAAGTTTTGCGTCACATTGGTGAAAAAGGAATGTCTTATGTCTCAGGTTTCAAATACGTGTAATCTTCATTCAGACTGTAGACATATTATGGAATTCAATTTTTCAGAGTAAAAGAATCATCAAAATCACATAGGAGAATAATAACGCTAACATAATCCCCCAAAATGAACTCAATATTAATATATTTCAGGCCTCTTAGTCTAATTCTGGGGCTTTATTTCCTTAAAATATATCTGCCATATCCGTTGTAGTGTACTAAAATAGCATCTCTTGACATATTCAACATAAAAGGGGTAAAATTTAACATGAATAACAAAAATGATTACCTAATGTCCCATTCATCATATATCAGGAAACATTACTCAGCATAGGACCTTCCGAAGGAATGCCACCTTTCAATGGTAAAAGAATCATCAAAATTAGATGTGAATAGTGTACAACTTTAACTTTCGCAAAAATTACTTCTTTTTTTTAATATTTTAAACCTTGCTGTAATCTTTTGGGATTAAAACAAAAAATTTACTATACATGCAACACAGCACCAAATGTAGGCTCTGATAACCCCATTTAGTGAAGCAGGATTGAAAAGTGGTGAAAAAATGTGAAAAAGAGGTTTTAATACCCCCGTCTTTGTATATTTGAAAAATTATGTGAAATCTTAAGAAAAGGGAGGATTGTGTTTTCAATTGTGAAAGAGCAATCAAGTTTGAGTATCAGGAAAAGGCACGCACACTAAGACCACAGAAAATAATCAATTTTAATACATTTAGATCCAATGCATTTATCAGTTTGAACTTGTTTATATTCAAAATTTGCATATACTCTCATATAAAGGAACAAGAGCTTCCTCTGATATCTATATAAATAGAAACAGGATTAAAGTATGGTATGGTATATAGAAAAGCGGGGACACACTCCGGGAGATTTCAAATTTTTGTAAACATATAGCCTGTCACCATCTGGAAGAATTTGGATGCCAATAATAAAGCAATCATGAAAACAGATTAACTGATATTTAATTCCCCTTCAAAAATCTGATCAATTAAAGTTTTAAGTCACTCAATTTAACTTTTTGGATCAAATGCATTAATAATTCACCATATTTGTCATAAAGTGCCAAAATTAGCATCTAATATCCTCATTAAATGAAACAGAATTAAAATGTGTAGAAACAAATATTCAAAACAAACACCCAAACCTCTGGTTTTCATTTTACAGGAAACATTATTTGTCTATGCCCACCTTGTAGAACTTGTTCCCATTTAAAAAAGAATCATCAAAATCAGATATTAACAAGACAGAACTATACATAAACTTTCAATAATCAAATTGGAAACATTTAAAGCATTACTGTTGTATCTTTATGTCTAAAACATTACAAATCTGAATATTTCAAATGAAGTGCAAAAAGTAAACTTTTGTATTCATATTTTATGCACATGTATAAGGTTTGGTAACATGAACATGTAAAATATTCATAAAATACCCAGTTTTTAAATTTCTAGAAACCTAATATACCCTGTGACCATCTGGAAGACCTGGTGTACACAATGTTCATAAATTGATCAAAATTGGACAGGACTGATACACAAGACTCCCTCAAAGTAATGCAGTTTCAAACCGTTTTAAGCCTTAGCTTTTACCACTTGTACTTCAGTTCATCAGCACTCTCCTGTACTTGCATTAAAGAACCAAAACAATCCCATAATATATATATTCAGGAAGCAGCATTGAATTTTTGTTATAAGTATACAAAGAATTAGCATTCAGACACCTAGTATGGAAACCCTTTGAAAATTTAATTGATTTTAATCTGTGCGAATGGGGATTTTCAATAGTGAAAGGCTATATAAATTGGATGTAATTGATATACAATCTCACATACCTAACCATTATTAAGTTAATTTTCAAACATTTTATCATTCACCACTTACGCCTTTTGCCTGGAAGTAAAAAGTTTGCCTATTTTACAAAGATATGCAATCACTTGCCTCAGATATGCATAATCATTCTCAAAGGATTGAAGTTTTGCGTCACATTGGTGAAAAAGGAATGTCTTATGTCTCAGGTTTCAAATACGTGTAATCTTCATTCAGACTGTAGACATATTATGGAATTCAACTTTTCAGAGTAAAAGAATCATCAAAATCACATAGGAGAATAATAACGCTAACATAATCCCCCAAAATGAACTGAATATTAATATATTTCAGGCCTCTTAGTCTAATTCTGGGGCTTTATTTCCTTAAAATATATCTGCCATATCCATTGTAGTGTACTAAAATAGCATCTCTTGACATATTCAACATAAAAGGGGTAAAATTTAACATGAATAACAAAAATGGTTACCTAATGTTCCATTCATCATATATCAGGAAACATTACTCAGCATAGGACCTTCCGAAGGAATGCCACCTTTCAATGGTAAAAGAATCATCAAAATTAGATGTGAATAGTGTACAACTTTAACATTCGCAAAAATTACTTCTTTTTTTTAATATTTTAAACCTTGCTGTAATCTTTTGGGATTAAAACCAAAAATTTACTATACATGCAACACGGCACCAAATGTAGGCTCTGATAACCCCATTTAGTGAAGCAGGATTGAAAAGTGGTGAAAAAAATATGAAAAAGATGTTTTAATAACCCTGTCTTTGTATATTTGAAAAATTATGTGAAATCTTAAGAAAAGGGAGGATTGTGTTTTCAATTGTGAAAGAGCAATCAAGTTTGAGTATCAGGAAAAGGCACGCACACTAAGACCACAGAAAATAATCAATTTTAATACATTTAGATCCAATGCATTTATCAGTTTGAACTTGTTTGTATTCAAAATTTGCATATACTCTCATATAAAGGAACAAGAGCTTCCTCTGATATCTATATAAATAGAAACAGGATTAAAGTATGGTATGGTATATAGAAAAGCGGGGATACACTCCGGGAGAATTCAGATTTTTGTAAACATATAGCCTGTCACCATCTGGAAGAATTTGGATGCCAATAATAAAGCAATCATGAAAACAGATTAACTGATATTTAATTCCCCTTCAAAAATCTGATCAATTAAAGTTTTAAGTCACTCAATTTAACTTTTTGGATCAAATGCATTAATAATTCACCATATTTGTCATAAAGTGCCAAAATTAGCATCTAATATCCTCATTAAATGAAACAGAATTAAAATGTGTAGAAACAAATATTCAAAACAAACACCCAAACCTCTGGTTTTCATTTTACAGGAAACATTATTTGTCTATGCCCACCTTGTAGAACTTGTTCCCATTTAAAAAAGAATCATCAAAATCAGATATTAACAAGACAGAACTATACATAAACTTTCAATAATCAAATTGGAAACATTTAAAGCATTACTGTTGTATCTTTATGTATAAAACATTACAAATCTGAATATTTCAAATGAAGTGCAAAAAGTAAACTTTTGTATTCATATTTTATGCACATGTATAAGGTTTGGTAACATGAACATGTAAAATATTCATAAAATACCCAGTTTTTAAATTTCTAGAAACCTAATATACCCTGTGACCATCTGGAAGACCTGGTGTACACAATGTTCATAAATTGATCAAAATTGGACAGGACTGATACACAAGACTCCCTCAAAGTAATGCAGTTTCAAACCGTTTTAAGCCTTAGCTTTTACCACTTGTACTTCAGTTCATCAGCACTCTCCTGTACTTGCATTAAAGAACCAAAACAATCCCATAATATATATATTCAGGAAGCAGCATTGAATTTTTGTTATAAGTATACAAAGAATTAGCATTCAGACACCTAGTATGGAAACCCTTTGAAAATTTAATTGATTTTAATCTGTGCGAATGGGGATTTTCAATAGTGAAAGGCTATATAAATTGGATGTAATTGATATACAATCTCACATACTTAACCATTATTAAGTTAATTTTCAAACATTTTATCATTCACCACATAGGCCTTTTGCCTGGAAGTAAAAAGTTTGCCTATTTCACAAAGATATGCAATCACTTGCCTCAGATATGCATAATCATTCTCAAAGGATTGAAGTTTTGCGTCACATTGGTGAAAAAGGAATGTCTTATGTCTCAGGTTTCAAATACGTGTAATCTTCATTCAGACTGTAGACATATTATGGAATTCAATTTTTCAGAGTAAAAGAATCATCAAAATCACATAGGAGAATAATAACGCTAACATAATCCCCCAAAATGAACTCAATATTAATATATTTCAGGCCTCTTAGTCTAATTCTGGGGCTTTATTTCCTTAAAATATATCTGCCATATCCGTTGTAGTGTACTAAAATAGCATCTCTTGACATATTCAACATAAAAGGGGTAAAATTTAACATGAATAACAAAAATGATTACCTAATGTCCCATTCATCATATATCAGGAAACATTACTCAGCATAGGACCTTCCGAAGGAATGCCACCTTTCAATGGTAAAAGAATCATCAAAATTAGATGTGAATAGTGTACAACTTTAACTTTCGCAAAAATTACTTCTTTTTTTTAATATTTTAAACCTTGCTGTAATCTTTTGGGATTAAAACAAAAAATTTACTATACATGCAACACAGCACCAAATGTAGGCTCTGATAACCCCATTTAGTGAAGCAGGATTGAAAAGTGGTGAAAAAATGTGAAAAAGAGGTTTTAATACCCCCGTCTTTGTATATTTGAAAAATTATGTGAAATCTTAAGAAAAGGGAGGATTGTGTTTTCAATTGTGAAAGAGCAATCAAGTTTGAGTATCAGGAAAAGGCACGCACACTAAGACCACAGAAAATAATCAATTTTAATACATTTAGATCCAATGCATTTATCAGTTTGAACTTGTTTATATTCAAAATTTGCATATACTCTCATATAAAGGAACAAGAGCTTCCTCTGATATCTATATAAATAGAAACAGGATTAAAGTATGGTATGGTATATAGAAAAGCGGGGACACACTCCGGGAGATTTCAAATTTTTGTAAACATATAGCCTGTCACCATCTGGAAGAATTTGGATGCCAATAATAAAGCAATCATGAAAACAGATTAACTGATATTTAATTCCCCTTCAAAAATCTGATCAATTAAAGTTTTAAGTCACTCAATTTAACTTTTTGGATCAAATGCATTAATAATTCACCATATTTGTCATAAAGTGCCAAAATTAGCATCTAATATCCTCATTAAATGAAACAGAATTAAAATGTGTAGAAACAAATATTCAAAACAAACACCCAAACCTCTGGTTTTCATTTTACAGGAAACATTATTTGTCTATGCCCACCTTGTAGAACTTGTTCCCATTTAAAAAAGAATCATCAAAATCAGATATTAACAAGACAGAACTATACATAAACTTTCAATAATCAAATTGGAAACATTTAAAGCATTACTGTTGTATCTTTATGTCTAAAACATTACAAATCTGAATATTTCAAATGAAGTGCAAAAAGTAAACTTTTGTATTCATATTTTATGCACATGTATAAGGTTTGGTAACATGAACATGTAAAATATTCATAAAATACCCAGTTTTTAAATTTCTAGAAACCTAATATACCCTGTGACCATCTGGAAGACCTGGTGTACACAATGTTCATAAATTGATCAAAATTGGACAGGACTGATACACAAGACTCCCTCAAAGTAATGCAGTTTCAAACCGTTTTAAGCCTTAGCTTTTACCACTTGTACTTCAGTTCATCAGCACTCTCCTGTACTTGCATTAAAGAACCAAAACAATCCCATAATATATATATTCAGGAAGCAGCATTGAATTTTTGTTATAAGTATACAAAGAATTAGCATTCAGACACCTAGTATGGAAACCCTTTGAAAATTTAATTGATTTTAATCTGTGCGAATGGGGATTTTCAATAGTGAAAGGCTATATAAATTGGATGTAATTGATATACAATCTCACATACCTAACCATTATTAAGTTAATTTTCAAACATTTTATCATTCACCACTTACGCCTTTTGCCTGGAAGTAAAAAGTTTGCCTATTTTACAAAGATATGCAATCACTTGCCTCAGATATGCATAATCATTCTCAAAGGATTGAAGTTTTGCGTCACATTGGTGAAAAAGGAATGTCTTATGTCTCAGGTTTCAAATACGTGTAATCTTCATTCAGACTGTAGACATATTATGGAATTCAACTTTTCAGAGTAAAAGAATCATCAAAATCACATAGGAGAATAATAACGCTAACATAATCCCCCAAAATGAACTGAATATTAATATATTTCAGGCCTCTTAGTCTAATTCTGGGGCTTTATTTCCTTAAAATATATCTGCCATATCCATTGTAGTGTACTAAAATAGCATCTCTTGACATATTCAACATAAAAGGGGTAAAATTTAACATGAATAACAAAAATGGTTACCTAATGTTCCATTCATCATATATCAGGAAACATTACTCAGCATAGGACCTTCCGAAGGAATGCCACCTTTCAATGGTAAAAGAATCATCAAAATTAGATGTGAATAGTGTACAACTTTAACATTCGCAAAAATTACTTCTTTTTTTTAATATTTTAAACCTTGCTGTAATCTTTTGGGATTAAAACCAAAAATTTACTATACATGCAACACGGCACCAAATGTAGGCTCTGATAACCCCATTTAGTGAAGCAGGATTGAAAAGTGGTGAAAAAAATATGAAAAAGATGTTTTAATAACCCTGTCTTTGTATATTTGAAAAATTATGTGAAATCTTAAGAAAAGGGAGGATTGTGTTTTCAATTGTGAAAGAGCAATCAAGTTTGAGTATCAGGAAAAGGCACGCACACTAAGACCACAGAAAATAATCAATTTTAATACATTTAGATCCAATGCATTTATCAGTTTGAACTTGTTTGTATTCAAAATTTGCATATACTCTCATATAAAGGAACAAGAGCTTCCTCTGATATCTATATAAATAGAAACAGGATTAAAGTATGGTATGGTATATAGAAAAGCGGGGATACACTCCGGGAGAATTCAGATTTTTGTAAACATATAGCCTGTCACCATCTGGAAGAATTTGGATGCCAATAATAAAGCAATCATGAAAACAGATTAACTGATATTTAATTCCCCTTCAAAAATCTGATCAATTAAAGTTTTAAGTCACTCAATTTAACTTTTTGGATCAAATGCATTAATAATTCACCATATTTGTCATAAAGTGCCAAAATTAGCATCTAATATCCTCATTAAATGAAACAGAATTAAAATGTGTAGAAACAAATATTCAAAACAAACACCCAAACCTCTGGTTTTCATTTTACAGGAAACATTATTTGTCTATGCCCACCTTGTAGAACTTGTTCCCATTTAAAAAAGAATCATCAAAATCAGATATTAACAAGACAGAACTATACATAAACTTTCAATAATCAAATTGGAAACATTTAAAGCATTACTGTTGTATCTTTATGTATAAAACATTACAAATCTGAATATTTCAAATGAAGTGCAAAAAGTAAACTTTTGTATTCATATTTTATGCACATGTATAAGGTTTGGTAACATGAACATGTAAAATATTCATAAAATACCCAGTTTTTAAATTTCTAGAAACCTAATATACCCTGTGACCATCTGGAAGACCTGGTGTACACAATGTTCATAAATTGATCAAAATTGGACAGGACTGATACACAAGACTCCCTCAAAGTAATGCAGTTTCAAACCGTTTTAAGCCTTAGCTTTTACCACTTGTACTTCAGTTCATCAGCACTCTCCTGTACTTGCATTAAAGAACCAAAACAATCCCATAATATATATATTCAGGAAGCAGCATTGAATTTTTGTTATAAGTATACAAAGAATTAGCATTCAGACACCTAGTATGGAAACCCTTTGAAAATTTAATTGATTTTAATCTGTGCGAATGGGGATTTTCAATAGTGAAAGGCTATATAAATTGGATGTAATTGATATACAATCTCACATACTTAACCATTATTAAGTTAATTTTCAAACATTTTATCATTCACCACTTAGGCCTTTGCCTGGAAGTAAAAAGTTTGCCTATTTCACAAAGATATGCAATCACTTGCCTCAGATATGCATAATCATTCTCAAAGGATTGAAGTTTTGCGTCACATTGGTGAAAAAGGAATGTCTTATGTCTCAGGTTTCAAATACGTGTAATCTTCATTCAGACTGTAGACATATTATGGAATTCAATTTTTCAGAGTAAAAGAATCATCAAAATCACATAGGAGAATAATAACGCTAACATAATCCCCCAAAATGAACTCAATATTAATATATCTCAGGCCTCTTAGTCTAATTCTGGGGCTTTATTTCCTTAAAATATATCTGCCATATCCGTTGTAGTGTACTAAAATAGCATCTCTTGACATATTCAACATAAAAGGGGTAAAATTTAACATGAATAACAAAAATGATTACCTAATGTCCCATTCATCATATATCAGGAAACATTACTCAGCATAGGACCTTCCGAAGGAATGCCACCTTTCAATGGTAAAAGAATCATCAAAATTAGATGTGAATAGTGTACAACTTTAACATTCGCAAAAATTACTTCTTTTTTTTAATATTTTAAACCTTGCTGTAATCTTTTGGGATTAAAACCAAAAATTTACTATACATGCAACACGGCACCAAATGTAGGCTCTGATAACCCCATTTAGTGAAGCAGGATTGAAAAGTGGTGAAAAAAATATGGAAAAGAGGTTTTAATAACCCTGTCTTTGTATATTTGAAAAATTATGTGAAATCTTAAGAAAAGGGAGGATTGTGTTTTCAATTGTGAAAGAGCAATCAAGTTTGAGTATCAGGAAAAGGCACGCACACTAAGACCACAGAAAATAATCAATTTTAATACATTTAGATCCAATGCATTTATCAGTTTGAACTTGTTTGTATTCAAAATTTGCATATACTCTCATATAAAGGAACAAGAGCTTCCTCTGATATCTATATAAATAGAAACAGGATTAAAGTATGGTATGGTATATAGAAAAGCGAGGATACACTCCGGGAGAATTCAGATTTTTGTAAACATATAGCCTGTCACCATCTGGAAGAATTTGGATGCCAATAATAAAGCAATCATGAAAACAGATTAACTGATATTTAATTCCCCTTCAAAAATCTGATCAATTAAAGTTTTAAGTCACTCAATTTAACTTTTTGGATCAAATGCATTAATAATTCACCATATTTGTCATAAAGTGCCAAAATTAGCATCTAATATCCTCATTAAATGAAACAGAATTAAAATGTGTAGAAACAAATATTCAAAACAAACACCCAAACCTCTGGTTTTCATTTTACAGGAAACATTATTTGTCTATGCCCACCTTGTAGAACTTGTTCACATTTAAAAAAGAATCATCAAAATCAGATATTAACAAGACAGAACTATATATAAACTTTCAATAATCAAATTGGAAACATTTAAAGCATTCCTGTTGTATCTTTATGTCTAAAACATTACAAATCTGAATATTTCAAATGAAGTGCAAAAAGTAAACTTTTGTATTCATATTTTATGCACATGTATAAGGTTTGGTTACATGAACATGTAAAATATTCATAAAATACCCAGCTTTTAAATTTCTAGAAACCTAATATACCCTGTGACCATCTGGAAGACCTGGTGTACACAATGTTCATAAATTGATCAAAATTGGACAGGACTGATACACAAGACTCCCTCAAAGTAATGCAGTTTCAAATCGTTTTAAGCCTTAGCTTTTACCACTTGTACTTCAGTTCATCAGCACTCTCCTGTACTTGCATTAAAGAACCAAAACAATCCCATAATATATATATTCAGGAAGCAGCATTGAATTTTTGTTATAAGTATACAAAGAATTAGCATTCAGACACCTAGTATGGAAACCCTTTGAAAATTTAATTGATTTTAATCTGTGCGAATGGGGATTTTCAATAGTGAAAGGCTATATAAATTGGATGTAATTGATATACAATCTCACATACTTAACCATTATTAAGTTAATTTTCAAACATTTTATCATTCACCACTTAGGCCTTTTGCCTGGAAGTAAAAAGTTTGCCTATTTCACAAAGATATGCAATCACTTGCCTCAGATATGCATAATCATTCTCAAAGGATTGAAGTTTTGCGTCACATTGGTGAAAAAGAAATGTCTTATGTCTCAGGTTTCAAATACGTGTAATCTTCATTCAGACTGTAGACATATTATGGAATTCAATTTTTCAGAGTAAAAGAATCATCAAAATCACATAGGAGAATAATAACGCTAACATAATCCCCCAAAATGAACTCAATATTAATATATTTCAGGCCTCTTAGTCTAATTCTGGGGCTTTATTTCCTTAAAATATATCTGCCATATCCGTTGTAGTGTACTAAAATAGCATCTCTTGACATATTCAACATAAAAGGGGTAAAATTTAACATGAATAACAAAAATGATTACCTAATGTCCCATTCATCATATATCAGGAAACATTACTCAGCATAGGACCTTCCGAAGGAATGCCACCTTTCAATGGTAAAAGAATCATCAAAATTAGATGTGAATAGTGTACAACTTTAACATTCGCAAAAATTACTTCTTTTTTTTAATATTTTAAACCTTGCTGTAATCTTTTGGGATTAAAACCAAAAATTTACTATACATGCAACACGGCACCAAATGTAGGCTCTGATAACCCCATTTAGTGAAGCAGGATTGAAAAGTGGTGAAAAAATGTGAAAAAGAGGTTTTAATACCCCCGTCTTTGTATATTTGAAAAATTATGTGAAATCTTAAGAAAAGGGAGGATTGTGTTTTCAATTGTGAAAGAGCAATCAAGTTTGAGTATCAGGAAAAGGCACGCACACTAAGACCACAGAAAATAATCAATTTTAATACATTTAGATCCAATGCATTTATCAGTTTGAACTTGTTTATATTCAAAATTTGCATATACTCTCATATAAAGGAACAAGAGCTTCCTCTGATATCTATATAAATAGAAACAGGATTAAAGTAAGGTATGGTATATAGAAAAGCGGGGACACACTCCGGGAGATTTCAGATTTTTGTAAACATATAGCCTGTCACCATCTGGAAGAATTTGGATGCCAATAATAAAGCAATCATGAAAACAGATTAACTGATATTTAATTCCCCTTCAAAAATCTGATCAATTAAAGTTTTAAGTCACACAATTTAACTTTTTGGATCAAATGCATTAATAATTCACCATATTTGTCATAAAGTTCCAAAAATAGCATCTAATATCCTCATTAAATGAAACAGTATTAAAATGTCTAGAAACAAATATTCAAAACAAACACCCAAACCTCTGGTTTTCATTTTACAGGAAACATTATGTTGTCTATGCCCACCTTGTAGAACTTGTTCCCAATTAAAAAAGAATCATCAAAATCAGATGTTAACAAGATAGAACTATATATAAACTTTCAATAATCAAATTGGAAACATTTAAAGCATTCCTGTTGTATCTTTATGTCTAAAACATTACAAATCTGAACATTTCAAATGAAGTGCAAAAAGTAAACTTTTGTATTCATATTTTATGCACATGTATAAGGTTTGGTAACATGAGCATGTAAAATATTCATAAAATACCCAGTTTTTAAATTTCCAGAAACCTAATATACCCTGTGACCATCTGGAAGACCTGGGGTACACAATGTTCATAAATTGATCAAAATAGGACAGGACTGATACACAAGACTCCCTCAAAGTAATGCAGTTTCAAATCGTTTTAAGCCTTAGCTTTTACCACTTGTACTTCAGTTCATCAACACTCTCCTGTACTTGCATTAAAGAACCAAAACAATCCCATAATATATATATTCAGGAAGCAGCATTGAATTTTTGTTATAAGTATACAAAGAATTAGCATTCAGACACCTAGTATGGAAACCCTTTGAAAATTTAATTGATTTTAATCTGTGCGAATGGGGATTTTCAATAGTGAAAGGCTATATAAATTGGATGTAATTGATATACAATCTCACATACTTAACCATTATTAAGTTAATTTTCAAACATTTTATCATTCACCACTTAGGCCTTTTGCCTGGAAGTAAAAAGTTTGCCTATTTCACAAAGATATGCAATCACTTGCCTCAGATATGCATAATCATTCTCAAAGGATTGAAGTTTTGCGTCACATTGGTGAAAAAGGAATGTCTTATGTCTCAGGTTTCAAATACGTGTAATCTTCATTCAGACTGTAGACATATTATGGAATTCAATTTTTCAGAGTAAAAGAATCATCAAAATCACATAGGAGAATAATAACGCTAACATAATCCCCCAAAATGAACTCAATATTAATATATTTCAGGCCTCTTAGTCTAATTCTGGGGCTTTATTTCCTTAAAATATATCTGCCATATCCGTTGTAGTGTACTAAAATAGCATCTCTTGACATATTCAACATAAAAGGGGTAAAATTTAACATGAATAACAAAAATGATTACCTAATGTCCCATTCATCATATATCAGGAAACATTACTCAGCATAGGACCTTCCGAAGGAATGCCACCTTTCAATGGTAAAAGAATCATCAAAATTAGATGTGAATAGTGTACAACTTTAACTTTCGCAAAAATTACTTCTTTTTTTTAATATTTTAAACCTTGCTGTAATCTTTTGGGATTAAAACAAAAAATTTACTATACATGCAACACAGCACCAAATGTAGGCTCTGATAACCCCATTTAGTGAAGCAGGATTGAAAAGTGGTGAAAAAATGTGAAAAAGAGGTTTTAATACCCCCGTCTTTGTATATTTGAAAAATTATGTGAAATCTTAAGAAAAGGGAGGATTGTGTTTTCAATTGTGAAAGAGCAATCAAGTTTGAGTATCAGGAAAAGGCACGCACACTAAGACCACAGAAAATAATCAATTTTAATACATTTAGATCCAATGCATTTATCAGTTTGAACTTGTTTATATTCAAAATTTGCATATACTCTCATATAAAGGAACAAGAGCTTCCTCTGATATCTATATAAATAGAAACAGGATTAAAGTATGGTATGGTATATAGAAAAGCGGGGACACACTCCGGGAGATTTCAAATTTTTGTAAACATATAGCCTGTCACCATCTGGAAGAATTTGGATGCCAATAATAAAGCAATCATGAAAACAGATTAACTGATATTTAATTCCCCTTCAAAAATCTGATCAATTAAAGTTTTAAGTCACTCAATTTAACTTTTTGGATCAAATGCATTAATAATTCACCATATTTGTCATAAAGTGCCAAAATTAGCATCTAATATCCTCATTAAATGAAACAGAATTAAAATGTGTAGAAACAAATATTCAAAACAAACACCCAAACCTCTGGTTTTCATTTTACAGGAAACATTATTTGTCTATGCCCACCTTGTAGAACTTGTTCCCATTTAAAAAAGAATCATCAAAATCAGATATTAACAAGACAGAACTATACATAAACTTTCAATAATCAAATTGCAAACATTTAAAGCAATACTGTTGTATCTTTATGTCTAAAACATTACAAATCTGAATATTTCAAATGAAGTGCAAAAAGTAAACTTTTGTATTCATATTTTATGCACATGTATAAGGTTTGGTAACATGAACATGTAAAATATTCATAAAATACCCAGTTTTTAAATTTCTAGAAACCTAATATACCCTGTGACCATCTGGAAGACCTGGTGTACACAATGTTCATAAATTGATCAAAATTGGACAGGACTGATACACAAGACTCCCTCAAAGTAATGCAGTTTCAAACCGTTTTAAGCCTTAGCTTTTACCACTTGTACTTCAGTTCATCAGCACTCTCCTGTACTTGCATTAAAGAACCAAAACAATCCCATAATATATATATATTCAGGAAGCAGCATTGAATTTTTGTTATAAGTATACAAAGAATTAGCATTCAGACACCTAGTATGGAAACCCTTTGAAAATTTAATTGATTTTAATCTGTGCGAATGGGGATTTTCAATAGTGAAAGGCTATATAAATTGGATGTAATTGATATACAATCTCACATACTTAACCATTATTAAGTTAATTTTCAAACATTTTATCATTCACCACTTAGGCCTTTGCCTGGAAGTAAAAAGTTTGCCTATTTCACAAAGATATGCAATCACTTGCCTCAGATATGCATAATCATTCTCAAAGGATTGAAGTTTTGCGTCACATTGGTGAAAAAGGAATGTCTTATGTCTCAGGTTTCAAATACGTGTAATCTTCATTCAGACTGTAGACATATTATGGAATTCAATTTTTCAGAGTAAAAGAATCATCAAAATCACATAGGAGAATAATAACGCTAACATAATCCCCCAAAATGAACTCAATATTAATATATCTCAGGCCTCTTAGTCTAATTCTGGGGCTTTATTTCCTTAAAATATATCTGCCATATCCGTTGTAGTGTACTAAAATAGCATCTCTTGACATATTCAACATAAAAGGGGTAAAATTTAACATGAATAACAAAAATGATTACCTAATGTCCCATTCATCATATATCAGGAAACATTACTCAGCATAGGACCTTCCGAAGGAATGCCACCTTTCAATGGTAAAAGAATCATCAAAATTAGATGTGAATAGTGTACAACTTTAACATTCGCAAAAATTACTTCTTTTTTTTAATATTTTAAACCTTGCTGTAATCTTTTGGGATTAAAACGAAAAATTTACTATACATGCAACACGGCACCAAATGTAGGCTCTGATAACCCCATTTAGTGAAGCAGGATTGAAAAGTGGTGAAAAAATGTGAAAAAGAGGTTTTAATACCCCCGTCTTTGTATATTTGAAAAATTATGTGAAATCTTAAGAAAAGGGAGGATTGTGTTTTCAATTGTGAAAGAGCAATCAAGTTTGAGTATCAGGAAAAGGCACGCACACTAAGACCACAGAAAATAATCAATTTTAATACATTTAGATCCAATGCATTTATCAGTTTGAACTTGTTTATATTCAAAATTTGCATATACTCTCATATAAAGGAACAAGAGCTTCCTCTGATATCTATATAAATAGAAACAGGATTAAAGTAAGGTATGGTATATAGAAAAGCGGGGACACACTCCGGGAGATTTCAGATTTTTGTAAACATATAGCCTGTCACCATCTGGAAGAATTTGGATGCCAATAATAAAGCAATCATGAAAACAGATTAACTGATATTTAATTCCCCTTCAAAAATCTGATCAATTAAAGTTTTAAGTCACACAATTTAACTTTTTGGATCAAATGCATTAATAATTCACCATATTTGTCATAAAGTTCCAAAAATAGCATCTAATATCCTCATTAAATGAAACAGTATTAAAATGTCTAGAAACAAATATTCAAAACAAACACCCAAACCTCTGGTTTTCATTTTACAGGAAACATTATGTTGTCTATGCCCACCTTGTAGAACTTGTTCCCAATTAAAAAAGAATCATCAAAATCAGATGTTAACAAGATAGAACTATATATAAACTTTCAATAATCAAATTGGAAACATTTAAAGCATTCCTGTTGTATCTTTATGTCTAAAACATTACAAATCTGAACATTTCAAATGAAGAGCAAAAAGTAAACTTTTGTATTCATATTTTATGCACATGTATAAGGTTTGGTAACATGAACATGTAAAATATTCATAAAATACCCAGTTTTTAAATTTCCAGAAACCTAATATACCCTGTGACCATCTGGAAGACCTGGGGTACACAATGTTCATAAATTGATCAAAATAGGACAGGACTGATACACAAGACTCCCTCAAAGTAATGCAGTTTCAAATCGTTTTAAGCCTTAGCTTTTACCACTTGTACTTCAGTTCATCAACACTCTCCTGTACTTGCATTAAAGAACCAAAACAATCCCATAATATATATATTCAGGAAGCAGCATTGAATTTTTGTTATAAGTATACAAAGAATTAGCATTCAGACACCTAGTATGGAAACCCTTTGAAAATTTAATTGATTTTAATCTGTGCGAATGGGGATTTTCAATAGTGAAAGGCTATATAAATTGGATGTAATTGATATACAATCTCACATACCTAACCATTATTAAGTTAATTTTCAAACATTTTATCATTCACCACTTAGGCCTTTTGCCTGGAAGTAAAAAGTTTGCCTATTTCACAAAGATATGCAATCACTTGCCTCAGATATGCATAATCATTCTCAAAGGATTGAAGTTTTGCGTCACATTGGTGAAAAAGGAATGTCTTATGTCTCAGGTTTCAAATACGTGTAATCTTCATTCAGACTGTAGACATATTATGGAATTCAATTTTTCAGAGTAAAAGAATCATCAAAATCACATAGGAGAATAATAACGCTAACATAATCCCCCAAAATGAACTCAATATTAATATATTTCAGGCCTCTTAGTCTAATTCTGGGGCTTTATTTCCTTAAAATATATCTGCCATATCCGTTGTAGTGTACTAAAATAGCATCTCTTGACATATTCAACATAAAAGGGGTAAAATTTAACATGAATAACAAAAATGATTACCTAATGTCCCATTCATCATATATCAGGAAACATTACTCAGCATAGGACCTTCCGAAGGAATGCCACCTTTCAATGGTAAAAGAATCATCAAAATTAGATGTGAATAGTGTACAACTTTAACTTTCGCAAAAATTGCTTCTTTTTTTTAATATTTTAAACCTTGCTGTAATCTTTTGGGATTAAAACAAAAAATTTACTATACATGCAACACAGCACCAAATGTAGGCTCTGATAACCCCATTTAGTGAAGCAGGATTGAAAAGTGGTGAAAAAATGTGAAAAAGAGGTTTTAATACCCCCGTCTTTGTATATTTGAAAAATTATGTGAAATCTTAAGAAAAGGGAGGATTGTGTTTTCAATTGTGAAAGAGCAATCAAGTTTGAGTATCAGGAAGAGGCACGGACACTAAGACCACAGAAAATAATCAATTTTAATACATTTAGATCCAATGCATTTATCAGTTTGAACTTGTTTATATTCAAAATTTGCATATACTCTCATATAAAGGAACAAGAGCTTCCTCTGATATCTATATAAATAGAAACAGGATTAAAGTATGGTATGGTATATAGAAAAGCGGGGACACACTCCGGGAGATTTCAAATTTTTGTAAACATATAGCCTGTCACCATCTGGAAGAATTTGGATGCCAATAATAAAGCAATCATGAAAACAGATTAACTGATATTTAATTCCCCTTCAAAAATCTGATCAATTAAAGTTTTAAGTCACTCAATTTAACTTTTTGGATCAAATGCATTAATAATTCACCATATTTGTCATAAAGTGCCAAAATTAGCATCTAATATCCTCATTAAATGAAACAGAATTAAAATGTGTAGAAACAAATATTCAAAACAAACACCCAAACCTCTGGTTTTCATTTTACAGGAAACATTATTTGTCTATGCCCACCTTGTAGAACTTGTTCCCATTTAAAAAAGAATCATCAAAATCAGATATTAACAAGACAGAACTATACATAAACTTTCAATAATCAAATTGGAAACATTTAAAGCATTACTGTTGTATCTTTATGTCTAAAACATTACAAATCTGAATATTTCAAATGAAGTGCAAAAAGTAAACTTTTGTATTCATATTTTATGCACATGTATAAGGTTTGGTAACATGAACATGTAAAATATTCATAAAATACCCAGTTTTTAAATTTCTAGAAACCTAATATACCCTGTGACCATCTGGAAGACCTGGTGTACACAATGTTCATAAATTGATCAAAATTGGACAGGACTGATACACAAGACTCCCTCAAAGTAATGCAGTTTCAAACCGTTTTAAGCCTTAGCTTTTACCACTTGTACTTCAGTTCATCAGCACTCTCCTGTACTTGCATTAAAGAACCAAAACAATCCCATAATATATATATTCAGGAAGCAGCATTGAATTTTTGTTATAAGTATACAAAGAATTAGCATTCAGACACCTAGTATGGAAACCCTTTGAAAATTTAATTGATTTTAATCTGTGCGAATGGGGATTTTCAATAGTGAAAGGCTATATAAATTGGATGTAATTGATATACAATCTCACATACCTAACCATTATTAAGTTAATTTTCAAACATTTTATCATTCACCACTTACGCCTTTTGCCTGGAAGTAAAAAGTTTGCCTATTTCACAAAGATATGCAATCACTTGCCTCAGATATGCATAATCATTCTCAAAGGATTGAAGTTTTGCGTCACATTGGTGAAAAAGGAATGTCTTATGTCTCAGGTTTCAAATACGTGTAATCTTCATTCAGACTGTAGACATATTATGGAATTCAACTTTTCAGAGTAAAAGAATCATCAAAATCACATAGCAGAATAATAACGCTAACATAATCCCCCAAAATGAACTCACTATTAATATATTTCAGGCCTCTTAGTCTAATTCTGGGGCTTTATTTCCTTAAAATATATCTGCCATATCCGTTGTAGTGTACTAAAATAGCATCTCTTGACATATTCAACATGAAAGGAGTAAAATTTAACATGAATAACAAAAATGATTACCTAATGTCCCATTCATCATATATCAGGAAACATTACTCAGCATAGGACCTTCCGAAGGAATGCCACCTTTCAATGGTAAAAGAATCATCAAAATTAGATGTGAATAGTGTACAACTTTAACATTCGCAAAAATTACTTCTTTTTTTTAATATTTTAAACCTTGCTGTAATCTTTTGGGATTAAAACCAAAATTTACTATACATGCAACACGGCACGCATTGTAGGCACTGATAACCCCATTTAGTGAAGCAGGATTGAAAAGTGGGGAAAAAATGTGAAAAAGAGGTTTTAATACCCCCGTCTTTGTATATTTGAAAAATTATGTGAAATCTTAAGAAAAGGGAGGATTGTGTTTTCAATTGTGAAAGAGCAATCAAGTTTGAGTATCAGGAAAAGGCACGCACACTAAGACCACAGAAAATAATCAATTTTAATACATTTAGATCCAATGCATTTATCAGTTTGAACTTGTTTATATTCAAAATTTGCATATACGCTCATATAAAGGAACAAGAGCTTCCTCTGATATCTATATAAATAGAAACAGGATTAAAGTATGGTATGGTATATAGAAAAGCGGGGACACACTCCGGGAGATTTCAAATTTTTGTAAACATATAGCCTGTCACCATCTGGAAGAATTTGGATGCCAATAATAAAGCAATCATGAAAACAGATTAACTGATATTCAATTCCCCTTCAAAAATCTGATCAATTAAAGTTTCAAGTCACTCAATTTAACTTTTTGGATCAAATGCATTAATAATTCACCATATTTGTCATAAAGTGCCAAAATTAGCATCTAATATCCTCATTAAATGAAACAGAATTAAAATGTGTAGAAACAAATATTCAAAACAAACACCCAAACCTCTGGTTTTCATTTTACAGGAAACATTATTTGTCTATGCCCACCTTGTAGAACTTGTTCCCATTTAAAAAAGAATCATCAAAATCAGATATTAACAAGACAGAACTATATATAAACTTTCAATAATCAAATTGGAAACATTTAAAGCATTCCTGTTGTATCTTTATGTCTAAAACATTACAAATCTGAACATTTCAAATGAAGTGCAAAAAGTAAACTTTTGTATTCATATTTTATGCACATGTATAAGGTTTGGTAACATGAACATGTAAAATATTCATAAAATACCCAGTTTTTAAATTTCCAGAAACCTAATATACCCTGTGACCATCTGGAAGACCTGGGGTACACAATGTTCATAAATTGATCAAAATAGGACAGGACTGATACACAAGACTCCCTCAAAGTAATGCAGTTTCAAATCGTTTTAAGCCTTAGCTTTTACCACTTGTACTTCAGCTCATCAGCACTCTCCTGTACTTGCATTAAAGAACCAAAACAATCCCATAATATATATATTCAGGAAGCAGCATTGAATTTTTGTTATAAGTATACAAAGAATTAGCATTCAGACACCTAGTATGGAAACCCTTTGAAAATTTAATTGATTTTAATCTGTGCGAATGGGGATTTTCAATAGTGAAAGGCTATATAAATTGGATGTAATTGATATACAATCTCACATACCTAACCATTATTAAGTTAATTTTCAAACATTTTATCATTCACCACTTACGCCTTTTGCCTGGAAGTAAAAAGTTTGCCTATTTCACAAAGATATGCAATCACTTGCCTCAGATATGCATAATCATTCTCAAAGGATTGAAGTTTTGCGTCACATTGGTGAAAAAGGAATGTCTTATGTCTCAGGTTTCAAATACGTGTAATCTTCATTCAGACTGTAGACATATTATGGAATTCAATTTTTCAGAGTAAAAGAATCATCAAAATCACATAGGAGAATAATAACGCTAACATAATCCCCCAAAATGAACTCAATATTAATATATTTCAGGCCTCTTAGTCTAATTCTGGGGCTTTATTTCCTTAAAATATATCTGCCATATCCGTTGTAGTGTACTAAAATAGCATCTCTTGACATATTCAACATAAAAGGGGTAAAATTTAACATGAATAACAAAAATGATTACCTAATGTCCCATTCATCATATATCAGGAAACATTACTCAGCATAGGACCTTCCGAAGGAATGCCACCTTTCAATGGTAAAAGAATCATCAAAATTAGATGTGAATAGTGTACAACTTTAACATTCGCAAAAATTACTTCTTTTTTTTAATATTTTAAACCTTGCTGTAATCTTTTGGGATTAAAACCAAAATTTACTATACATGCAACACGGCACGCATTGTAGGCACTGATAACCCCATTTAGTGAAGCAGGATTGAAAAGTGGGGAAAAAATGTGAAAAAGAGGTTTTAATACCCACGTCTTTGTATATTTGAAAAATTATGTGAAATCTTAAGAAAAGGGAGGATTGTGTTTTCAATTGTGAAAGAGCAATCAAGTTTGAGTATCAGGAAAAGGCACGCACACTAAGACCACAGAAAATAATCAATTTTAATACATTTAGATCCAATGCATTTATCAGTTGGAACTTGTTTATATTCAAAATTTGCATATACTCTCATATAAAGGAACAAGAGCTTCCTCTGATATCTATATAAATAGAAACAGGATTAAAGTATGGTATGGTATATAGAAAAGCGGGGACACACTCCGGGAGATTTCAAATTTTTGTAAACATATAGCCTGTCACCATCTGGAAGAATTTGGATGCCAATAATAAAGCAATCATGAAAACAGATTAACTGATATTCAATTCCCCTTCAAAAATCTGATCAATTAAAGTTTCAAGTCACTCAATTTAACTTTTTGGATCAAATGCATTAATAATTCACCATATTTGTCATAAAGTGCCAAAATTAGCATCTAATATCCTCATTAAATGAAACAGAATTAAAATGTGTAGAAACAAATATTCAAAACAAACACCCAAACCTCTGGTTTTCATTTTACAGGAAACATTATTTGTCTATGCCCACCTTGTAGAACTTGTTCCCATTTAAAAAAGAATCATCAAAATCAGATATTAACAAGACAGAACTATATATAAACTTTCAATAATCAAATTGGAAACATTTAAAGCATTCCTGTTGTATCTTTATGTCTAAAACATTACAAATCTGAATATTTCAAATGAAGTGCAAAAAGTAAACTTTTGTATTCATATTTTATGCACATGTATAAGTTTTGGTAACATGAACATGTAAAATATTCATAAAATACCCAGTTTTTAAATTTCTAGAAACCTAATATACCCTGTGACCATCTGGAAGACCTGGTGTACACAATGTTCATAAATTGATCAAAATTGGACAGGACTGATACACAAGACTCCCTCAAAGTAATGCAGTTTCAAATCGTTTTAAGCCTTAGCTTTTACCACTTGTACTTCAGTTCATCAGCACTCTCCTGTACTTGCATTAAAGAACCAAAACAATCCCATAATATATATATTCAGGAAGCAGCATTGAATTTTTGTTATAAGTATACAAAGAATTAGCATTCAGACACCTAGTATGGAAACCCTTTGAAAATTTAATTGATTTTAATCTGTGCGAATGGGGATTTTCAATAGTGAAAGGCTATATAAATTGGATGTAATTGATATACAATCTCACATACTTAACCATTATTAAGTTAATTTTCAAACATTTTATCATTCACCACTTAGGCCTTTTGCCTGGAAGTAAAAAGTTTGCCTATTTCACAAAGATATGCAATCACTTGCCTCAGATATGCATAATCATTCTCAAAGGATTGAAGTTTTGCGTCACATGGGTGAAAAAGGAATGTCTTATGTCTCAGGTTTCAAATACGTGTAATCTTCATTCAGACTGTAGACATATTATGGAATTCAATTTTTCAGAGTAAAAGAATCATCAAAATCACATAGGAGAATAATAACGCTAACATAATCCCCCAAAATGAACTCAATATTAATATATTTCAGGCCTCTTAGTCTAATTCTGGGGCTTTATTTCCTTAAAATATATCTGCCATATCCGTTGTAGTGTACTAAAATAGCATCTCTTGACATATTCAACATAAAAGGGGTAAAATTTAACATGAATAACAAAAATGATTACCTAATGTCCCATTCATCATATATCAGGAAACATTACTCAGCATAGGACCTTCCGAAGGAATGCCACCTTTCAATGGTAAAAGAATCATCAAAATTAGATGTGAATAGTGTACAACTTTAACATTCGCAAAAATTACTTCTTTTTTTTAATATTTTAAACCTTGCTGTAATCTTTTGGGATTAAAACCAAAAATTTACTATACATGCAACACGGCACCAAATGTAGGCTCTGATAACCCCATTTAGTGAAGCAGGATTGAAAAGTGGTGAAAAAATGTGAAAAAGAGGTTTTAATAACCCTGTCTTTGTATATTTGAAAAATTATGTGAAATCTTAAGAAAAGGGAGGATTGTGTTTTCAATTGTGAAAGAGCAATCAAGTTTGAGTATCAGGAAAAGGCACGCACACTAAGACCACAGAAAATAATCAATTTTAATACATTTAGATCCAATGCATTTATCAGTTTGAACTTGTTTATATTCAAAATTTGCATATACTCTCATATAAAGGAACAAGAGCTTCCTCTGATATCTATATAAATAGAAACAGGATTAAAGTATGGTATGGTATATAGAAAAGCGGGGATACACTCCGGGAGATTTCAGATTTTTGTAAACATTTAGCCTGTCACCATCTGGAAGAATTTGGATGCCAATAATAAAGCAATCATGAAAAAATATTAACTGATATTTAATTCCCCTTCAAAAATCTGATCAATTAAAGTTTTAAGTCACTCAATTTAACTTTTTGGATCAAATGCATTAATAATTCACCATATTTGTCATAAAGTGCCAAAATTAGCATCTAATATCCTCATTAAATGAAACAGTATTAAAATGTGTAGAAACAAATATTCAAAACAAACACCCAAACCTCTGGTTTTCATTTTACAGGAAACATTATTTGTCTATGCCCACCTTGTAGAACTTGTTCCCAATTAAAAAAGAATCATCAAAATCAGATATTAACAAGATAGAACTATATATAAACTTTCAATAATCAAATTGTAAACATTTAAAGCATTCCTGTTGTATCTTTATGTCTAAAACATTACAAATCTGAACATTTCAAATGAAGTGCAAAAAGTAAACTTTTGTATTCATATTTTATGCACATGTATTAGGTTTGGTAACATTAACATGTAAAATATTCATAAAATACCCAGTTTTTAAATTTCTAGAAACCTAATATACCCTGTGACCATCTGGAAGACCTGGGGTACACAATGTTCATAAATTGATCAAAATTGGACAGGACTGATACACAAGACTCCCTCAAAGTAATGCAGTTTCAAATCGTTTTAAGCCTTAGCTTTTACCACTTGTACTTCAGTTCATCAACACTCTCCTGTACTTGCATTAAAGAACCAAAACAATTCCATAATATATATATTTAGGAAGCAGCATTGAATTTTTGTTATAAGTATACAAAGAATTAGCATTCAGACACCTAGTATGGAAACCCTTTGAAAATTTAATTGATTTTAATCTGTGCGAATGGGGATTTTCAATAGTGAAAGGCTATATAAATTGGATGTAATTGATATACAATCTCACATACCTAACCATTATTAAGTTAATTTTCAAACATTTTATCATTCACCACTTACGCCTTTTGCCTGGAAGTAAAAAGTTTGCCTATTTTACAAAGATATGCAATCACTTGCCTCAGATATGCATAATCATTCTCAAAGGATTGAAGTTTTGCGTCACATTGGTGAAAAAGGAATGTCTTATGTCTCAGGTTTCAAATACGTGTAATCTTCATTCAGACTGTAGACATATTATGGAGTTCAATTTTTCAGAGTAAAAGAATCATCAAAATCACATAGGAGAATAATAACGCTAACATAATCCCCCAAAATGAACTCACTATTAATATATTTCAGGCCTCTTAGTCTAATTCTGGGGCTTTATTTCCTTAAAATATATCTGCCATATCCGTTGTAGTGTACTAAAATAGCATCTCTTGACATATTCAACATAAAAGGGGTAAAATTTAACATGAATAACAAAAATGATTACCTAATGTCCCATTCATCATATATCAGGAAACATTACTCAGCATAGGACCTTCCGAAGGAATGCCACCTTTCAATGGTAAAAGAATCATCAAAATTAGATGTGAATAGTGTACAACTTTAACATTCGCAAAAATTACTTCTTTTTTTTAATATTTTAAACCTTGCTGTATTCTTTTGGGATTAAAACCAAAATTTACTATACATGCAACACGGCACGCATTGTAGGCACTGATAACCCCATTTAGTGAAGCAGGATTGAAAAGTGGGGAAAAAATGTGAAAAAGAGGTTTTAATACCCCCGTCTTTGTATATTTGAAAAATTATGTGAAATCTTAAGAAAAGGGAGGATTGTGTTTTCAATTGTGAAAGAGCAATCAAGTTTGAGTATCAGGAAAAGGCACGCACACTAAGACCACAGAAAATAATCAATTTTAATACATTTAGATCCAATGCATTTATCAGTTTGAACTTGTTTATATTCAAAATTTGCATATACTCTCATATAAAGGAACAACAGCTTCCTCTGATATCTATATAAATAGAAACAGGATTAAAGTATGGTATGGTATATAGAAAAGCGGGGACACACTCCGGGAGATTTCAAATTTTTGTAAACATATAGCCTGTCACCATCTGGAAGAATTTGGATGCCAATAATAAAGCAATCATGAAAACAGATTAACTGATATTCAATTCCCCTTCAAAAATCTGATCAATTAAAGTTTCAAGTCACTCAATTTAACTTTTTGGATCAAATGCATTAATAATTCACCATATTTGTCATAAAGTGCCAAAATTAGCATCTAATATCCTCATTAAATGAAACAGAATTAAAATGTGTAGAAACAAATATTCAAAACTAACACCCAAACCTCTGGTTTTCATTTTACAGGAAACATTATTTGTCTATGCCCACCTTGTAGAACTTGTTCCCATTTAAAAAAGAATCATCAAAATCAGATATTAACAAGACAGAACTATATATAAACTTTCAATAATCAAATTGGAAACATTTAAAGCATTCCTGTTGTATCTTTATGTCTAAAACATTACAAATCTGAATATTTCAAATGAAGTGCAAAAAGTAAACTTTTGTATTCATATTTTATGCACATGTATAAGGTTTGGTAACATGAACATGTAAAATATTCATAAAATACCCAGTTTTTAAATTTCTAGAAACCTAATATACCCTGTGACCATCTGGAAGACCTGGTGTACACAATGTTCATAAATTGATCAAAATTGGACAGGACTGATACACAAGACTCCCTCAAAGTAATGCAGTTTCAAATCGTTTTAAGCCTTAGCTTTTACCACTTGTACTTCAGTTCATCAGCACTCTCCTGTACTTGCATTAAAGAACCAAAACAATCCCATAATATATATATTCAGGAAGCAGCATTGAATTTTTGTTATAAGTATACAAAGAATTAGCATTCAGACACCTAGTATGGAAACCCTTTGAAAATTTAATTGATTTTAATCTGTGCGAATGGGGATTTTCAATAGTGAAAGGCTATATAAATTGGATGTAATTGATATACAATCTCACATACTTAACCATTATTAAGTTAATTTTCAAACATTTTATCATTCACCACTTAGGCCTTTTGCCTGGAAGTAAAAAGTTTGCCTATTTCACAAAGATATGCAATCACTTGCCTCAGATATGCATAATCATTCTCAAAGGATTGAAGTTTTGCGTCACATTGGTGAAAAAGGAATGTCTTATGTCTCAGGTTTCAAATACGTGTAATCTTCATTCAGACTGTAGACATATTATGGAATTCAATTTTTCAGAGTAAAAGAATCATCAAAATCACATAGGAGAATAATAACGCTAACATAATCCCCCAAAATGAACTCAATATTAATATATTTCAGGCCTCTTAGTCTAATTCTGGGGCTTTATTTCCTTAAAATATATCTGCCATATCCGTTGTAGTGTACTAAAATAGCATCTCTTGACATATTCAACATAAAAGGGGTAAAATTTAACATGAATAACAAAAATGATTACCTAATGTCCCATTCATCATATATCAGGAAACATTACTCAGCATAGGACCTTCCGAAGGAATGCCACCTTTCAATGGTAAAAGAATCATCAAAATTAGATGTGAATAGTGTACAACTTTAACATTCGCAAAAATTACTTCTTTTTTTTAATATTTTAAACCTTGCTGTAATCTTTTGGGATTAAAACCAAAAATTTACTATACATGCAACACAGCACCAAATGTAGGCTCTGATAACCCCATTTAGTGAAGCAGGATTGAAAAGTGGTGAAAAAATGTGAAAAAGAGGTTTTAATACCCCCGTCTTTGTATATTTGAAAAATTATGTGAAATCTTAAGAAAAGGGAGGATTGTGTTTTCAATTGTGAAAGAGCAATCAAGTTTGGGTATCAGGAAAAGGCACGCACACTAAGACCACAGAAAATAATCAATTTTAATACATTTAGATCCAATGCATTTATCAGTTTGAACTTGTTTATATTCAAAATTTGCATATACTCTCATATAAAGGAACAAGAGCTTCCTCTGATATCTATATAAATAGAAACAGGATTAAAGTATGGTATGGTATATAGAAAAGCGGGGACACACTCCGGGAGATTTCAAATTTTTGTAAACATATAGCCTGTCACCATCTGGAAGAATTTGGATGCCAATAATAAAGCAATCATGAAAACAGATTAACTGATATTTAATTCCCCTTCAAAAATCTGATCAATTAAAGTTTTAAGTCACTCAATTTAACTTTTTGGATCAAATGCATTAATAATTCACCATATTTGTCACAAAGTGCCAAAATTAGCATCTAATATCCTCATTAAATGAAACAGTATTAAAATGTGTAGAAACAAATATTCAAAACAAACACCCAAACCTCTGGTTTTCATTTTACAGGAAACATTATTTGTCTATGCCCACCTTGTAGAACTTGTTCCCAATTAAAAAAGAATCATCAAAATCAGATATTAACAAGATAGAACTATATATAAACTTTCAATAATCAAATTGGAAACATTTAAAGCATTCCTGTTGTATCTTTATGTCTAAAACATTACAAATCTGAACATTTCATATGAAGTGCAAAAAGTAAACTTTTGTATTCATATTTTATGCACATGTATTAGGTTTGGTAACATGAACATGTAAAATATTCATAAAATACCCAGTTTTTAAATTTCTAGAAACCTAATATACCCTGTGACCATCTGGAAGACCTGGGGTACACAATGTTCATAAATTGATCAAAATTGGACAGGACTGATACACAAGACTCCCTCAAAGTAATGCAGTTTCAAATCGTTTTAAGCCTTAGCTTTTACCACTTGTACTTCAGTTCATCAACACTCTCCTGTGCTTGCATTCAAGAACCAAAACAATCCCATAATATATATATTCAGGAAGACGCATTGAATTTTTGTTATAAGTATACAAAGAATTAGCATTCAGACACCTAGTATGGAAACCCTTTGAAAATTTAATTGATTTTAATCTGTGCGAATGGGGATTTTCAATAGTGATGGGCTATATAAATTGGATGTAATTGATATACAATCTCACATACCTAACCATTATTAAGTTAATTTTCAAACATTTTATCATTCACCACTTACGCCTTTTGCCTGGAAGTAAAAAGTTTGCCTATTTTACAAAGATATGCAATCACTTGCCTCAGATATGCATAATCATTCTCAAAGGATTGAAGTTTTGCGTCACATTGGTGAAAAAGGAATGTCTTATGTCTCAGGTTTCAAATACGTGTAATCTTCATTCAGACTGTAGACATATTATGGAATTCAATTTTTCAGAGTAAAAGAATCATCAAAATCACATAGGAGAATAATAACGCTAACATAATCCCCCAAAATGAACTCACTATTAATATATTTCAGGCCTCTTAGTCTAATTCTGGGGCTTTATTTCCTTAAAATATATCTGCCATATCCGTTGTAGTGTACTAAAATAGCATCTCTTGACATATTCAACATAAAAGGGGTAAAATTTAACATGAATAAAAAAAATGATTACCTAATGTCCCATTCATCATATATCAGGAAACATTACTCAGCATAGGACCTTCCGAAGGAATGCCACCTTTCAATGGTAAAAGAATCATCAAAATTAGATGTGAATAGTGTACAACTTTAACATTCGCAAAAATTACTTCTTTTTTTTAATATTTTAAACCTTGCTGTAATCTTTTGGGATTAAAACCAAAAATTTACTATACATGCAACACGGCACGCATTGTAGGCTCTGATAACCCCATTTAGTGAAGCAGGATTGAAAAGTGGTGAAAAAATGTGAAAAAGAGGTTTTAATACCCCCGTCTTTGTATATTTGAAAAATTATGTGAAATCTTAAGAAAAGGGAGGATTGTGTTTTCAATTGTGAAAGAGCAATCAAGTTTGAGTATCAGGAAAAGGCACGCACACTAAGACCACAGAAAATAATCAATTTTAATACATTTAGATCCAATGCATTTATCAGTTTGAACTTGTTTATATTCAAAATTTGCATATACTCTCATATAAAGGAACAAGAGCTTCCTCTGATATCTATATAAATAGAAACAGGATTAAAGTATGGTATGGTATATAGAAAAGCTGGGACACACTCCGGGAGATTTCAAATTTTTGTAAACATATAGCCTGTCACCATCTGGAAGAATTTGGATGCCAATAATAAAGCAATCATGAAAACAGATTAACTGATATTTAATTCCCCTTCAAAAATCTGATCAATTAAAGTTTTAAGTCACTCAATTTAACTTTTTGGATCAAATGCATTAATAATTCACCATATTTGTCATAAAGTGCCAAAATTAGCATCTAATATCCTCATTAAATGAAACAGAATTAAAATGTGTAGAAACAAATATTCAAAACAAACACCCAAACCTCTGGTTTTCATTTTACAGGAAACATTATTTGTTTATGCCCACCTTGTAGAACTTGTTCCCAATTAAAAAAGAATCATCAAAATCAGATATTAACAACATAGAACTATATATAAACTTTCAATAATCAAATTGGAAACATTTAAAGCATTCCTGTTGTATCTTTATGTCTAAAACATTACAAATCTGAACATTTCAAATGAAGTGCAAAAAGTAAACTTTTGTATTCATATTTTATGCACATGTATTAGGTTTGGTAACATGAACATGTAAAATATTCATAAAATACCCAGTTTTTAAATTTCTAGAAACATAATATACCCTGTGACCATCTGGAAGACCTGGGGTACACAATGTTCATAAATTGATCAAAATTGGACAGGACTGATACACAAGACTCCCTCAAAGTAATGCAGTTTCAAATCGTTTTAAGCCTTAGCTTTTACCACTTGTACTTCAGTTCATCAACACTCTCCTGTACTTGCATTCAAGAACCAAAACAATCCCATAATATATATATTCAGGAAGACGCATTGAATTTTTGTTATAAGTATACAAAGAATTAGCATTCAGACACCTAGTATGGAAACACTTTGAAAATTTAATTGATTTTAATCTGTGCGAATGGGGATTTTCAATAGTGATGGGCTATATAAATTGGATGTAATTGATATACAATCTCACATACCTAACCATTATTAAGTTAATTTTCAAACATTTTATCATTCACCACTTACGCCTTTTGCCTGGAAGTAAAAAGTTTGCCTATTTTACAAAGATATGCAATCACTTGCCTCAGATATGCATAATCATTCTCAAAGGATTGAAGTTTTGCGTCACATTGGTGAAAAAGGAATGTCTTATGTCTCAGGTTTCAAATACGTGTTATCTTCATTCAGACTGTAGACATATTATGGAATTCAATTTTTCAGAGTAAAAGAATCATCAAAATCACATAGGAGAATAATAACGCTAACATAATCCCCCAAAGTGAACTCAATATTAATATATTTCATGCCTCTTAGTCTAATTCTGGGGCTTTATTTCCTTAAAATATATCTGCCATATCCGTTGTAGTGTACTAAAATAGCATCTCTTGACATATTCAACATAAAAGGGGTAAAATTTAACATGAATAACAAAAATGATTACCGATTGTCCCATTCATCATATATCGGGAAACATTACTCAGCATAGGACCTTCCGAAGGAATGCCACCTTTCAATGTTAAAAGAATCATCAAAATTAGATGTGAATAGTGTACAACTTTAACATTCGCAAAAATTACTTCTTTTTTTTAATATTTTAAACCTTGCTGTAATCTTTTGGGATTAAAACCAAAAATTTACTATACATGCAACACGGCACGCATTGTAGGCTCTGATAACCCCATTTAGTGAAGCAGGATTGAAAAGTGGTGAAAAAATGTGAAAAAGAGGTTTTAATACCCCCGTCTTTGTATATTTGAAAAATTATGTGAAATCTTAAGAAAAGGGAGGATTGTGTTTTCAATTGTGAAAGAGCAATCAAGTTTGAGTATCAGGAAAAGGCACGCACACTAAGACCACAGAAAATAATCAATTTTAATACATTTAGATCCAATGCATTTATCAGTTTGAACTTGTTTATATTCAAAATTTGCATATACTCTCATATAAAGGAACAAGAGCTTCCTCTAATATCTATATAAATAGAAACAGGATTAAAGTATGGTATGGTATATAGAAAAGCGGGGACACACTCCGGGAGATTTCAAATTTTTGTAAACATATAGCCTGTCACCATCTGGAAGAATTTGGATGCCAATAATAAAGCAATCATGAAAACAGATTAACTGATATTTAATTCCCCTTCAAAAATCTGATCAATTAAAGTTTTAAGTCTTTCAATTTAACTTTTTGGATCAAATGCATTAATAATTCACCATATTTGTCATAAAGTGCCAAAATTAGCATCTCATATCCTCATTAAATGAAACAGTATTAAAATGTGTAGAAACAAATATTCAAAACAAACACCCAAACCTCTGGTTTTCATTTTACAGGAAACATTATTTGTCTATGCCCACCTTGTAGAACTTGTTCCCAATTAAAAAAGAATCATCAAAATCAGATATTAACAAGATAGAACTATATATAAACTTTCAATAATCAAATTGGAAACATTTAAAGCATTCCTGTTGTATCTTTATGTCTAAAACATTACAAATCTGAACATTTCAAATGAAGTGCAAAAAGTAAACTTTTGTATTCATATTTTATGCACATGTATTAGGTTTGGTAACATGAACATGTAAAATATTCATAAAATACCCAGTTTTTAAATTTCTAGAAACCTAATATACCCTGTGACCATCTGGAAGACCTGGGGTACACAATCTTCATAAATTGATCAAAATTGGACAGGACTGATACACAAGACTCCCTCAAAGTAATGCAGTTTCAAATCGTTTTAAGCCTTAGCTTTTACCACTTGTACTTCAGTTCATCAACACTCTCCTGTACTTGCATTAAAGAACCAAAACAATCCCATAATATATATATTCAGGAAGCAGCATTGAATTTTTGTTATAAGTATACAAAGAATTAGCATTCAGACACCTAGTATGGAAACCCTTTGAAAATTTAATTGATTTTAATCTGTGCGAATGGGGATTTTCAATAGTGAAAGGCTATATAAATTGGATGTAATTGATATACAATCTCACATACTTCACCATTATTAAGTTAATTTTCAAACATTTTATCATTCACCACTTAGGCCTTTTGCCTGGAAGTAAAAAGTTTGCCTATTTCACAAAGATATGCAATCACTTGCCTCAGATATGCATAATCATTCTCAAAGGATTGAAGTTTTGCGTCACATTGGTGAAAAAGGAATGTCTTATGTCTCAGGTTTCAAATACGTGTAATCTTCATTCAGACTGTAGACATATTATGGAATTCAATTTTTCAGAGTAAAAGAATCATCAAAATCACATAGGAGAATAATAACGCTAACATAATCCCCCAAAATGAACTCAATATTAATATATTTCAGGCCTCTTAGTCTAATTCTGGGGCTTTATTTCCTTAAAATATATCTGCCATATCCGTTGTAGTGTACTAAAATAGCATCTCTTGACATATTCAACATAAAAGGGGTAAAATTTAACATGAATAACAAAAATGATTACCTAATGTCCCATTCATCATATATCAGGAAACATTACTCAGCATAGGACCTTCCGAAGGAATGCCACCTTTCAATGGTAAAAGAATCATCAAGATTAGATGTGAATAGTGTACAACTTTAACATTCGCAAAAATTACTTCTTTTTTTAATATTTTAAACCTTGCTGTAATCTTTTGGGATTAAAACCAAAAATTTACTATACATGCAACACGGCACCAAATGTAGGCTCTGATAACCGCATTTAGTGAAGCAGGATTGAAAAGTGGTGAAAAAATATGAAAAAGAGGTTTTAATACCCCCGTCTTTGTATATTTGAAAAATTATGATAAATCTTAAGAAAAGGGAGGATTGTGTTTTCAATTGTGAAAGAGCAATGAAGTTTGAGTATCAGGAAAAGGCACGCACACTAAGACCACAGAAAATAATCAATTTTAATACATTTAGATCCAATGCATTTATCAGTTTGAACTTGTTTGTATTCAAAATTTGCATATACTCTCATATAAAGGAACAAGAGCTTCCTCTGATATCTATATAAATAGAAACGGGATTAAAGTATGGTATGGTATATAGAAAAGCGGGGATACACTCCGGGAGATTTCAGATTTTTGTAAACATATAGCCTGTCACCATCTGGAAGAATTTGGATGCCAATAATAAAGCAATCATGAAAACAGATTAACTGATATTTAATTCCCCTTCAAAAATCTGATCAATTAAAGTTTTAAGTCACTCAATTTAACTTTTTGGATCAAATGCATTAATAATTCACCATATTTGTCATAAAGTGCCAAAATTAGCATCTAATATCCTCATTAAATGAAACAGAATTAAAATGTGTAGAAACAAATATTCAAAACAAACACCCAAACCTCTGGTTTTCATTTTACAGGAAACATTATTTGTCTATGCCCACCTTGTAGAACTTGTTCCCAATTAAAAAAGAATCATCAAAATCAGATATTAACAAGACAGAACTATATATAAACTTTCAATAATCAAATTGGAAACATTTAAAGCATTCCTGTTGTATCTTTATGTCTAAAACATTACAAATCTGAATATTTCAAATGAAGTGCAAAAAGTAAACTTTTGTATTCATATTTTATGCACATGTATAAGGTTTGGTAACATGAACATGTAAAATATTCATAAAATACCCAGTTTTTAAATTTCTAGAAAACTAATATACCCTGTGACCATCTGGAAGACCTGGGGTACACAATGTTCATAAATTGATCAAAATTGGACAGGACTGATACACAAGACTCCCTCAAAGTAATGCAGTTTCAAATCGTTTTAAGCCTTAGCTTTTACCACTTGTACTTCAGTTCATCAACACTCTCCTGTACTTGATTTAAAGAACCAAAACAATCCCATAATATATATATTCAGGAACCAGCATTGAATTTTTGTTATAAGTATACAAAGAATTAGCATTCAGACACCTAGTATGGAAACCCTTTGAAAATTTAATTGATTTTAATCTGTGCGAATGGGGATTTTCAATAGTGATGGGCTATATAAATTGGATGTAATTGATATACAATCTCACATACCTAACCATTATTAAGTTAATTTTCAAACATTTTATCATTCACCACTTACGCCTTTTGCCTGGAAGTAAAAAGTTTGCCTATTTTACAATGATATGCAATCACTTGCCTCAGATATGCATAATCATTCTCAAAGGATTGAAGTTTTGCGTCACATTGGTGAAAAAGGAATGTCTTATGTCTCAGGTTTCAAATACGTGTAATCTTCATTCAGACTGTAGACATATTATGGAATTCAATTTTTCAGAGTAAAAGAATCATCAAAATCACATAGGAGAATAATAACGCTAACATAATCCCCCAAAATGAACTCACTATTAATATATTTCAGGCCTCTTAGTCTAATTCTGGGGCTTTATTTCCTTAAAATATATCTGCCATATCCGTTGTAGTGTACTAAAATAGCATCTCTTGACATATTCAACATAAAAGGGGTAAAATTTAACATGAATAAAAAAAATGATTACCTAATGTCCCATTCATCATATATCAGGAAACATTACTCAGCATAGGACCTTCCGAAGGAATGCCACCTTTCAATGGTAAAAGAATCATCAAAATTAGATGTGAATAGTGTACAACTTTAACATTCGCAAAAATTACTTCTTTTTTTTAATATTTTAAACCTTGCTGTAATCTTTTGGGATTAAAACCAAAAATTTACTATACATGCAACACGGCACGCATTGTAGGCTCTGATAACCCCATTTAGTGAAGCAGGATTGAAAAGTGGTGAAAAAATGTGAAAAAGGGGTTTTAATACCCCCGTCTTTGTATATTTGAAAAATTATGTGAAATCTTAAGAAAAGGGAGGATTGTGTTTTCAATTGTGAAAGAGCAATCAAGTTTGAGTATCAGGAAAAGGCACGCACACTAAGACCACAGAAAATAATCAATTTTAATACATTTAGATCCAATGCATTTATCAGTTTGAACTTGTTTATATTCAAAATTTGCATATACTCTCATATAAAGGAACAAGAGCTTCCTCTGATATCTATATAAATAGAAACAGGATTAAAGTATGGTATGGTATATAGAAAAGCTGGGACACACTCCGGGAGATTTCAAATTTTTGTAAACATATAGCCTGTCACCATCTGGAAGAATTTGGATGCCAATAATAAAGCAATCATGAAAACAGATTAACTGATATTTAATTCCCCTTCAAAAATCTGATCAATTAAAGTTTTAAGTCACTCAATTTAACTTTTTGGATCAAATGCATTAATAATTCACCATATTTGTCATAAAGTGCCAAAATTAGCATCTAATATCCTCATTAAATGAAACAGAATTAAAATGTGTAGAAACAAATATTCAAAACAAACACCCAAACCTCTGGTTTTCATTTTACAGGAAACATTATTTGTCTATGCCCACCTTGTAGAACTTGTTCCCAATTAAAAAAGAATCATCAAAATCAGATTTTAACAACATAGAACTATATATAAACTTTCAATAATCAAATTGGAAACATTTAAAGCATTCCTGTTGTATCTTTATGTCTAAAACATTACAAATCTGAACATTTCAAATGAAGTGCAAAAAGTAAACTTTTGTATTCATATTTTATGCACATGTATTAGGTTTGGTAACATGAACATGTAAAATATTCATAAAATACCCAGTTTTTAAATTTCTAGAAACATAATATACCCTGTGACCATCTGGAAGACCTGGGGTACACAATGTTCATAAATTGATCAAAATTGGACAGGACTGATACACAAGACTCCCTCAAAGTAATGCAGTTTCAAATCGTTTTAAGCCTTAGCTTTTACCACTTGTACTTCAGTTCATCAACACTCTCCTGTACTTGCATTCAAGAACCAAAACAATCCCATAATATATATATTCAGGAAGACGCATTGAATTTTTGTTATAAGTATACAAAGAATTAGCATTCAGACACCTAGTATGGAAACACTTTGAAAATTTAATTGATTTTAATCTGTGCGAATGGGGATTTTCAATAGTGATGGGCTATATAAATTGGATGTAATTGATATACAATCTCACATACCTAACCATTATTAAGTTAATTTTCAAACATTTTATCATTCACCACTTACGCCTTTTGCCTGGAAGTAAAAAGTTTGCCTATTTTACAAAGATATGCAATCACTTGCCTCAGATATGCATAATCATTCTCAAAGGATTGAAGTTTTGCGTCACATTGGTGAAAAAGGAATGTCTTATGTCTCAGGTTTCAAATACGTGTTATCTTCATTCAGACTGTAGACATATTATGGAATTCAATTTTTCAGAGTAAAAGAATCATCAAAATCACATAGGAGAATAATAACGCTAACATAATCCCCCAAAGTGAACTCAATATTAATATATTTCATGCCTCTTAGTCTAATTCTGGGGCTTTATTTCCTTAAAATATATCTGCCATATCCGTTGTAGTGTACTAAAATAGCATCTCTTGACATATTCAACATAAAAGGGGTAAAATTTAACATGAATAAGAAAAATGATTACCGATTGTCCCATTCATCATATATCGGGAAACATTACTCAGCATAGGACCTTCCGAAGGAATGCCACCTTTCAATGTTAAAAGAATCATCAAAATTAGATGTGAATAGTGTACAACTTTAACATTCGCAAAAATTACTTCTTTTTTTTAATATTTTAAACCTTGCTGTAATCTTTTGGGATTAAAACCAAAAATTTACTATACATGCAACACGGCACGCATTGTAGGCTCTGATAACCCCATTTAGTGAAGCAGGATTGAAAAGTGGTGAAAAAATGTGAAAAAGAGGTTTTAATACCCCCGTCTTTGTATATTTGAAAAATTATGTGAAATCTTAAGAAAAGGGAGGATTGTGTTTTCAATTGTGAAAGAGCAATCAAGTTTGAGTATCAGGAAAAGGCACGCACACTAAGACCACAGAAAATAATCAATTTTAATACATTTAGATCCAATGCATTTATCAGTTTGAACTTGTTTATATTCAAAATTTGCATATACTCTCATATAAAGGAACAAGAGCTTCCTCTAATATCTATATAAATAGAAACAGGATTAAAGTATGGTATGGTATATAGAAAAGCGGGGACACACTCCGGGAGATTTCAAATTTTTGTAAACATATAGCCTGTCACCATCTGGAAGAATTTGGATGCCAATAATAAAGCAATCATGAAAACAGATTAACTGATATTTAATTCCCCTTCAAAAATCTGATCAATTAAAGTTTTAAGTCTTTCAATTTAACTTTTTGGATCAAATGCATTAATAATTCACCATATTTGTCATAAAGTGCCAAAATTAGCATCTCATATCCTCATTAAATGAAACAGTATTAAAATGTGTAGAAACAAATATTCAAAACAAACACCCAAACCTCTGGTTTTCATTTTACAGGAAACATTATTTGTCTATGCCCACCTTGTAGAACTTGTTCCCAATTAAAAAAGAATCATCAAAATCAGATATTAACAAGATAGAACTATATATAAACTTTCAATAATCAAATTGGAAACATTTAAAGCATTCCTGTTGTATCTTTATGTCTAAAACATTACAAATCTGAACATTTCAAATGAAGTGCAAAAAGTAAACTTTTGTATTCATATTTTATGCACATGTATTAGGTTTGGTAACATGAACATGTAAAATATTCATAAAATACCCAGTTTTTAAATTTCTAGAAACCTAATATACCCTGTGACCATCTGGAAGACCTGGGGTACACAATCTTCATAAATTGATCAAAATTGGACAGGACTGATACACAAGACTCCCTCAAAGTAATGCAGTTTCAAATCGTTTTAAGCCTTAGCTTTTACCACTTGTACTTCAGTTCATCAACACTCTCCTGTACTTGCATTAAAGAACCAAAACAATCCCATAATATATATATTCAGGAAGCAGCATTGAATTTTTGTTATAAGTATACAAAGAATTAGCATTCAGACACCTAGTATGGAAACCCTTTGAAAATTTAATTGATTTTAATCTGTGCGAATGGGGATTTTCAATAGTGAAAGGCTATATAAATTGGATGTAATTGATATACAATCTCACATACTTCACCATTATTAAGTTAATTTTCAAACATTTTATCATTCACCACTTAGGCCTTTTGCCTGGAAGTAAAAAGTTTGCCTATTTCACAAAGATATGCAATCACTTGCCTCAGATATGCATAATCATTCTCAAAGGATTGAAGTTTTGCGTCACATTGGTGAAAAAGGAATGTCTTATGTCTCAGGTTTCAAATACGTGTAATCTTCATTCAGACTGTAGACATATTATGGAATTCAATTTTTCAGAGTAAAAGAATCATCAAAATCACATAGGAGAATAATAACGCTAACATAATCCCCCAAAATGAACTCAATATTAATATATTTCAGGCCTCTTAGTCTAATTCTGGGGCTTTATTTCCTTAAAATATATCTGCCATATCCGTTGTAGTGTACTAAAATAGCATCTCTTGACATATTCAACATAAAAGGGGTAAAATTTAACATGAATAACAAAAATGATTACCTAATGTCCCATTCATCATATATCAGGAAACATTACTCAGCATAGGACCTTCCGAAGGAATGCCACCTTTCAATGGTAAAAGAATCATCAAGATTAGATGTGAATAGTGTACAACTTTAACATTCGCAAAAATTACTTCTTTTTTTAATATTTTAAACCTTGCTGTAATCTTTTGGGATTAAAACCAAAAATTTACTATACATGCAACACGGCACCAAATGTAGGCTCTGATAACCGCATTTAGTGAAGCAGGATTGAAAAGTGGTGAAAAAATATGAAAAAGAGGTTTTAATACCCCCGTCTTTGTATATTTGAAAAATTATGATAAATCTTAAGAAAAGGGAGGATTGTGTTTTCAATTGTGAAAGAGCAATGAAGTTTGAGTATCAGGAAAAGGCACGCACACTAAGACCACAGAAAATAATCAATTTTAATACATTTAGATCCAATGCATTTATCAGTTTGAACTTGTTTGTATTCAAAATTTGCATATACTCTCATATAAAGGAACAAGAGCTTCCTCTGATATCTATATAAATAGAAACGGGATTAAAGTATGGTATGGTATATAGAAAAGCGGGGATACACTCCGGGAGATTTCAGATTTTTGTAAACATATAGCCTGTCACCATCTGGAAGAATTTGGATGCCAATAATAAAGCAATCATGAAAACAGATTAACTGATATTTAATTCCCCTTCAAAAATCTGATCAATTAAAGTTTTAAGTCACTCAATTTAACTTTTTGGATCAAATGCATTAATAATTCACCATATTTGTCATAAAGTGCCAAAATTAGCATCTAATATCCTCATTAAATGAAACAGAATTAAAATGTGTAGAAACAAATATTCAAAACAAACACCCAAACCTCTGGTTTTCATTTTACAGGAAACATTATTTGTCTATGCCCACCTTGTAGAACTTGTTCCCAATTAAAAAAGAATCATCAAAATCAGATATTAACAAGACAGAACTATATATAAACTTTCAATAATCAAATTGGAAACATTTAAAGCATTCCTGTTGTATCTTTATGTCTAAAACATTACAAATCTGAATATTTCAAATGAAGTGCAAAAAGTAAACTTTTGTATTCATATTTTATGCACATGTATAAGGTTTGGTAACATGAACATGTAAAATATTCATAAAATACCCAGTTTTTAAATTTCTAGAAAACTAATATACCCTGTGACCATCTGGAAGACCTGGGGTACACAATGTTCATAAATTGATCAAAATTGGACAGGACTGATACACAAGACTCCCTCAAAGTAATGCAGTTTCAAATCGTTTTAAGCCTTAGCTTTTACCACTTGTACTTCAGTTCATCAACACTCTCCTGTACTTGATTTAAAGAACCAAAACAATCCCATAATATATATATTCAGGAACCAGCATTGAATTTTTGTTATAAGTATACAAAGAATTAGCATTCAGACACCTAGTATGGAAACCCTTTGAAAATTTAATTGATTTTAATCTGTGCGAATGGGGATTTTCAATAGTGATGGGCTATATAAATTGGATGTAATTGATATACAATCTCACATACCTAACCATTATTAAGTTAATTTTCAAACATTTTATCATTCACCACTTACGCCTTTTGCCTGGAAGTAAAAAGTTTGCCTATTTTACAATGATATGCAATCACTTGCCTCAGATATGCATAATCATTCTCAAAGGATTGAAGTTTTGCGTCACATTGGTGAAAAAGGAATGTCTTATGTCTCAGGTTTCAAATACGTGTAATCTTCATTCAGACTGTAGACATATTATGGAATTCAGTTTTTCAGAGTAAAAGAATCATCAAAATCACATAGGAGAATAATAACGCTAACATAATCCCCCAAAATGAACTCAATATTAATATATTTCAGGCCTCTTAGTCTAATTCTGGGGCTTTATTTCCTTAAAATATATCTGCCATATCCGTTGTAGTGTACTAAAATAGCATCTCTTGACATATTCAACATAACAGGGGTAAAATTTAACATGAATAACAAAAATGATTACCTAATGTCCCATTCATCATATATCAGGAAACATTACTCAGCATAGGACCTTCCGAAGGAATGACACCTTTCAATGGTAAAAGAATCATCAAAATTAGATGTGAATAGTGTACAACTTTAACATTCGCAAAAATTACTTTTTTTTTTTAATATTTTAAACCTTGCTGTAATCTTGTGGGATTAAAACCAAAAATTTACTATACATGCAAAACGGCACCAAATGTAGGCTCTGATAACCCCATTTAGTGAAGCAGGATTGAAAAGTGGTGAAAAAATATGAAAAAGAGGTTTTAATACCCCCGTCTTTGTATATTTGAAAAATTATGTGAAATCTTAAGAAAAGGGAGGATTGTGTTTTCAATTGTGAAAGAGCAATCAAGTTTGAGTATCAGGAAAAGGCACGCACACTAAGACCACAGAAAATAATCAATTTTAATACATTTAGATCCAATGCATTTATCAGTTTGAACTTGTTTGTATTCAAAATTTGCATATACTCTCATATAAAGGAACAAGAGCTTCCTCTGATATCTATATAAATAGAAACAGGATTAAAGTATGGTATGGTATATAGAAAAGCGGGGATACACTCCGGGAGATTTCAGATTTTTGTAAACATATAGCCTGTCACCATCTGGAAGAATTTGGATGCCAATAATAAAGCAATCATGAAAACAGATTAACTGATATTTAATTCCCCTTCAAAAATCTGATCAATTAAAGTTTTAAGTCACTCAATTTAACTTTTTGGATCAAATGCATTAATAATTCACCATATTTGTCATAAAGTGCCAAAATTAGCATCTAATATCCTCATTAAATGAAACAGAATTAAAATGTGTAGAAACAAATATTCAAAAAAACACCCAAACCTCTGGTTTTCATTTTACAGGAAACATTGTTTGTCTATGCCCACCTTGTAGAACTTGTTCCCATTTAAAAAAGAATCATCAAAATCAGATATTAACAAGACAGAACTATATATAAACTTTCAATAATCAAATTGGAAACATTTAAAGCATTCCTGTTGTATCTTTATGTCTAAAACATTACAAATCTGAATATTTCAAATGAAGTGCAAAAAGTAAACTTTTGTATTCATATTTTATGCACATGTATAAGGTTTGGTAACATGAACATGTAAAATATTCATAAAATACCCAGTTTTTAAATTTCTGGAAACCTAATATACCCTGTGACCATCTGGAAGACCTGGTGTACACAATGTTCATAAATTGATCAAAATTGGACAGGACTGATACACAAGACTCCCTCAAAGTAATGCAGTTTCAAATCGTTTTAAGCCTTAGCTTTTACCACTTGTACTTCAGTTCATCAACACTCTCCTGTACTTGCATTAAAGAACCAAAACAATCCCATAATATATATATTCAGGAAGCAGCATTGAATTTTTGTTATAAGTATACAAAGAATTAGCATTCAGACACCTAGTATGGAAACCCTTTGAAAATTTAATTGATTTTAATCTGTGCGAATGGGGATTTTCAATAGTGAAAGGCTATATAAATTGGATGTAATTGATATACAATCTCACATACTTAACCATTATTAAGTTAATTTTCAAACATTTTATCATTCACCACTTAGGCCTTTTGCCTGGAAGTAAAAAGTTTGCCTATTTCACAAAGATATGCAATCACTTGCCTCAGATATGCATAATCATTCTCAAAGGATTGAAGTTTTGCGTCACATTGGTGAAAAAGGAATGTCTTATGTCTCAGGTTTCAAATACATGTAATCTTCATTCAGACTGTAGACATATTATGGAATTCAATTTTTCAGAGTAAAAGAATCATCAAAATCACATAGGAGAATAATAACGCTAACATAATCCCCCAAAATGAACTCAATATTAATATATTTCAGGCCTCTTAGTCTAATTCTGGGGCTTTATTTCCTTAAAATATATCTGCCATATCCGTTGTAGTGTACTAAAATAGCATCTCTTGACATATTCAACATAAAAGGGGTAAAATTTAACATGAATAACAAAAATGATTACCTAATGTCCCATTCATCATATATCAGGAAACATTACTCAGCATAGGACCTTCCGAAGGAATGACACCTTTCAATGGTAAAAGAATCATCAAAATTAGATGTGAATAGTGTACAACTTTAACATTCGCAAAAATTACTTTTTTTTTTTAATATTTTAAACCTTGCTGTAATCTTGTGGGATTAAAACCAAAAATTTACTATACATGCAAAACGGCACCAAATGTAGGCTCTGATAACCCCATTTAGTGAAGCAGGATTGAAAAGTGGTGAAAAAATATGAAAAAGAGGTTTTAATACCCCCGTCTTTGTATATTTGAAAAATTATGTGAAATCTTAAGAAAAGGGAGGATTGTGTTTTCAATTGTGAAAGAGCAATCAAGTTTGAGTATCAGGAAAAGGCACGCACACTAAGACCACAGAAAATAATCAATTTTAATACATTTAGATCCAATGCATTTATCAGTTTGAACTTGTTTGTATTCAAAATTTGCATATACTCTCATATAAAGGAACAAGAGCTTCCTCTGATATCTATATAAATAGAAACAGGATTAAAGTATGGTATGGTATATAGAAAAGCGGGGATACACTCCGGGAGATTTCAGATTTTTGTAAACATATAGCCTGTCACCATCTGGAAGAATTTGGATGCCAATAATAAAGCAATCATGAAAACAGATTAACTGATATTTAATTCCCCTTCAAAAATCTGATCAATTAAAGTTTTAAGTCACTCAATTTAACTTTTTGGATCAAATGCATTAATAATTCACCATATTTGTCATAAAGTGCCAAAATTAGCATCTAATATCCTCATTAAATGAAACAGAATTAAAATGTGTAGAAACAAATATTCAAAAAAACACCCAAACCTCTGGTTTTCATTTTACAGGAAACATTGTTTGTCTATGCCCACCTTGTAGAACTTGTTCCCATTTAAAAAAGAATCATCAAAATCAGATATTAACAAGACAGAACTATATATAAACTTTCAATAATCAAATTGGAAACATTTAAAGCATTCCTGTTGTATCTTTATGTCTAAAACATTACAAATCTGAATATTTCAAATGAAGTGCAAAAAGTAAACTTTTGTATTCATATTTTATGCACATGTATAAGGTTTGGTAACATGAACATGTAAAATATTCATAAAATACCCAGTTTTTAAATTTCTGGAAACCTAATATACCCTGTGACCATCTGGAAGACCTGGTGTACACAATGTTCATAAATTGATCAAAATTGGACAGGACTGATACACAAGACTCCCTCAAAGTAATGCAGTTTCAAATCGTTTTAAGCCTTAGCTTTTACCACTTGTACTTCAGTTCATCAACACTCTCCTGTACTTGCATTAAAGAACCAAAACAATCCCATAATATATATATTCAGGAAGCAGCATTGAATTTTTGTTATAAGTATACAAAGAATTAGCATTCAGACACCTAGTATGGAAACCCTTTGAAAATTTAATTGATTTTAATCTGTGCGAATGGGGATTTTCAATAGTGAAAGGCTATATAAATTGGATGTAATTGATATACAATCTCACATACTTAACCATTATTAAGTTAATTTTCAAACATTTTATCATTCACCACTTAGGCCTTTTGCCTGGAAGTAAAAAGTTTGCCTATTTCACAAAGATATGCAATCACTTGCCTCAGATATGCATAATCATTCTCAAAGGATTGAAGTTTTGCGTCACATTGGTGAAAAAGGAATGTCTTATGTCTCAGGTTTCAAATACATGTAATCTTCATTCAGACTGTAGACATATTATGGAATTCAATTTTTCAGAGTAAAAGAATCATCAAAATCACATAGGAGAATAATAACGCTAACATAATCCCCCAAAATGAACTCAATATTAATATATTTCAGGCCTCTTAGTCTAATTCTGGGGCTTTATTTCCTTAAAATATATCTGCCATATCCGTTGTAGTGTACTAAAATAGCATCTCTTGACATATTCAACATAAAAGGGGTAAAATTTAACATGAATAACAAAAATGATTACCTAATGTCCCATTCATCATATATCAGGAAACATTACTCAGCATAGGACCTTCCGAAGGAATGCCACCTTTCAATGGTAAAAGAATCATCAAGATTAGATGTGAATAGTGTACAACTTTAAGATTCGCAAAAATTACTTCTTTTTTTTAATATTTTAAACCTTGCTGTAATCTTTTGGGATTAAAACCAAAAATTTACTATACATGCAACACGGCACCAAATGTAGGCTCTGATAACCGCATTTAGTGAAGCAGGATTGAAAAGTGGTGAAAAAATATGAAAAAGAGGTTTTAATACCCCCGTCTTTGTATATTTGAAAAATTATGTGAAATCTTAAGAAAAGGGAGGATTGTGTTTTCAATTGTGAAAGAGCAATGAAGTTTGAGTATCAGGAAAAGGCACGCCCACTAAGACCACAGAAAATAATCAATTTTAATACATTTAGATCCAATGCATTTATCAGTTTGAACTTGTTTGTATTCAAAATTTGCATATACTCTCATATAAAGGAACAAGAGCTTCCTCTGATATCTATATAAATAGAAACGGGATTAAAGTATGGTATGGTATATAGAAAAGCGGGGATACACTCCGGGAGATTTCAGATTTTTGTAAACATATAGCCTGTCACCATCTGGCAGAATTTGGATGCCAATAATAAAGCAATCATGAAAACAGATTAACTGATATTTAATTCCCCTTCAAAAATCTGATCAATTAAAGCTTTAAGTCACTCAATTTAACTTTTTGGATCAAATGCATTAATAATTCACCATATTTGTCATAAAGTGCCAAAATTAGCATCTAATATCCTCATTAAATGAAACAGAATTAAAATGTGTAGAAACAAATATTCAAAACAAACACCCAAACCTCTGGTTTTCATTTTACAGGAAACATTATTTGTCTATGCCCACCTTGTAGAACTTGTTCCCAATTAAAAAAGAATCATCAAACTCAGATATTAACAAGACAGAACTATATATAAACTTTCAATAATCAAATTGGAAACATTTAAAGCATTCCTGTTGTATCTTTATGTCTAAAACATTACAAATCTGAATATTTCAAATGAAGTGCAAAAAGTAAACTTTTGTATTCATATTTTATGCACATGTATAAGGTTTGGTAACATGAACATGTAAAATATTCATAAAATACCCAGTTTTTAAATTTCTAGAAACCTAATATACCCTGTGACCATCTGGAAGACCTGGGGTACACAATGTTCATAAATTGATCAAAATTGGACAGGACTGATACACAAGACTCCCTCAAAGTAATGCAGTTTCAAATCGTTTTAAGCCTTAGCTTTTACCACTTGTACTTCAGTTCATCAACACTCTCCTGTACTTGCATTAAAGAACCAAAACAATCCCATAATATATATATTCAGGAAGCAGCATTGAATTTTTGTTATAAGTATACAAAGAATTAGCATTCAGACACCTAGTATGGAAACCCTTTGAAAATTTAATTGATTTTAATCTGTGCGAATGGGGATTTTCAATAGTGATGGGCTATATAAATTGGATGTAATTGATATACAATCTCACATACCTAACCATTATTAAGTTAATTTTCAAACATTTTATCATTCACCACTTACGCCTTTTGCCTGGAAGTAAAAAGTTTGCCTATTTCACAAAGATATGCAATCACTTGCCTCAGATATGCATAATCATTCTCAAAGGATTGAAGTTTTGCGTCACATTGGTGAAAAAGGAATGTCTTATGTCTCAGGTTTCAAATACGTGTAATCTTCATTCAGACTGTAGACATATTATGGAATTCAATTTTTCAGAGTAAAAGAATCATCAAAATCACATAGGAGAATAATAACGCTAACATAATCCCCCAAAATGAACTCAATATTAATATATTTCAGGCCTCTTAGTCTAATTCTGGGGCTTTATTTCCTTAAAATATATCTGCCATATCCGTTGTAGTGTACTAAAATAGCATCTCTTGACATATTCAACATAACAGGGGTAAAATTTAACATGAATAACAAAAATGATTACCTAATGTCCCATTCATCATATATCAGGAAACATTACTCAGCATAGGACCTTCCGAAGGAATGACACCTTTCAATGGTAAAAGAATCATCAAAATTAGATGTGAATAGTGTACAACTTTAACATTCGCAAAAATTACTTTTTTTTTTTAATATTTTAAACCTTGCTGTAATCTTGTGGGATTAAAACCAAAAATTTACTATACATGCAAAACGGCACCAAATGTAGGCTCTGATAACCCCATTTAGTGAAGCAGGATTGAAAAGTGGTGAAAAAATATAAAAAAGAGGTTTTAATACCCCCGTCTTTGTATATTTGAAAAATTATGTGAAATCTTAAGAAAAGGGAGGATTGTGTTTTCAATTGTGAAAGAGCAATCAAGTTTGAGTATCAGGAAAAGGCACGCACACTAAGACTACAGAAAATAATCAATTTTAATACATTTAGATCCAATGCATTTATCAGTTTGAACTTGTTTATATTCAAAATTTGCATATACTCTCATATAAAGGAACAAGAGCTTCCTCTGATATCTATATAAATAGAAACAGGATTAAAGTATGGTATGGTATATAGAAAAGCGGGGATACACTCCGGGAGATTTCAGATTTTTGTAAACATATAGCCTGTCACCATCTGGAAGAATTTGGATGCCAATAATAAAGCAATCATGAAAACAGATTAACTGATATTTAATTCCCCTTCAAAAATCTGATCAATTAAAGTTTTAAGTCACTCAATTTAACTTTTTGGATCAAATGCATTAATAATTCACCATATTTGTCATAAAGTGCCAAAATTAGCATCTAATATCCTCATTAAATGAAACAGAATTAAAATGTGTAGAAACAAATATTCAAAACAAACACCCAAACCTCTGGTTTTCATTTTACAGGAAACATTATTTGTCTATGCCCACCTTGTAGAACTTGTTCCCAATTAAAAAAGAATCATCAAAATCAGATATTAACAAGATAGAACTAAATATAAACTTTCAATAATCAAATTGGAAACATTTAAAGCATTCCTGTTGTATCTTTATGTCTAAAACATTACAAATCTGAATATTTCAAATGAAGTGCAAAAAGTAAACTTTTGTATTCATATTTTATGCACATGTATAAGGTTTGGTAACATGAACATGTAAAATATTCATAAAATACCCAGTTTTTAAATTTCTAGAAACCTAATATACCCTGTGACCATCTGGAAGACCTGGGGTACACAATGTTCATAAATTGATCAAAATAGGACAGGACTGATACACAAGACTCCCTCAAAGTAATGCAGTTTCAAATCGTTTTAAGCCTTAGCTTTTACCACTTGTACTTCAGTTCATCAACATTCTCCGGTACTTGCATTCAAGAACCAAAACAATCCCATAATATATATATTCAGGAAGCAGCATTGAATTTTTGTTATAAGTATACAAAGAATTAACATTCAGACACCTAGTATGGAAACCGTTTGAAAATTTAATTGATTTTAATCTGTGACAATGGGGATTTTCAATTGTGAAAGGCTATATAAACTGGATGTAATTGATATACAATCTCACACACCTAACCATTATTAAGTTAATTTTAAAACATTTTATAATTCACCATTTACGCCTTTTGCCTGGATGTAAAAAACTTGCCCAATTTCCAAAGCTATGCAATCACTTGCATCAGATATGCAAAATCATTCTCAAAGGATTGAAGTTTTGCATCACATTGATGAAAAAGGAGTGTCTTACGTCTCCGGTTTCAAATACGTGTAATCTTCATTCAGACTGTAGACATATTAAGGAATTCAATTTTTCAGAGTAAAAGAATCATCAAAATCACATATGAGAATAATAACGCTAACCTAATTCCCCAAAATGAACTCAATTTTAATATATTTCAGGCCTCTTAGTCTAATTCTGGGGCTTTATTTCCTTAAAATATATCTGCCATATCCGTTGTAATGTACTAAAATAGCATCTCTTGACATAGTCAACACAAAAAGGGGTAAAATTTAACATGAATACCAAAAATGATTATCTAATGTCCCATTCATCATATGTCAGGAAACATTACTTATCAGAGGACCTTCCGGAGGAATGCCAAATTTCAATGGTAAAATAATCATCAAAATTATATGCGAATAGGGTACATCTTTAACATTTGCAAAATTAATCGTTTTTTATTAATATTTTAAATCTTGCTGTTATCTTTTGGGATTAAAACCAAAAATCTACTACATATGCAACACGGCACCAAATAACCCCATTTAGTGAAGAAGGATTGAAATGTGGTGAAAAAATGTGAAAAAGAGGTTTTAATACCCCCGTCTTTGTTTATTTGAAAAATTATGTGAAATGTTAAGAAAAGGGAGAATTGTGTTCTCAATTGTGAAAGAGCAATCAAGTTAGAGTATCAGGAACAGGCATCCATACTAACCCTACAGAAAATAAATCAATTTTAATACATTTTGAACTAATGCATTTATCAGTTTGAACTTGTTTACATTCAAAATTTGCATATACTCTCATATAAAGGAACAAGAGTATCCTCTGATATCTAAATAAATAGAAATAGGATAGAAGTATGGTATGGTATATAGAAAAGGGGGGACCTAATCCGGGAGATTTCAAATGTTTGTAAACGTATAGCCTGCCAGCATCTGCAAGAATTTGGCTCCCAAAATAAAGCAAACATGAAAACAGATGAACTGATATTCAATTCCCCTTAAAATATCGGATCAATTAAACTTTTAAGTGACTCAATTTAAATTTTTGGATCAAATGCGTTAATAATCCACCATATTTGTCATAAACTGCCAAAATTAGCATCTAATATCCTCATTAAATGAAACAGTATTAAAATGTGTAAAAACAAATATTCAAAACAAACACCCAAACCTCTGGTTTCATTTTACAGGAAACATTATGTTGTCTATGCCCACCTGGTAGAACATTTCCCAATTAAGAAAGATTCATCAAAATCAGATTATAATGGATACAACTATATATAAACTTTCAATAATCAAATCTGAAACATTTAAAGCATTCCGGTTGTATCTTTATGTCTAAAACATTACAAATCTGAACATTTCAAATGAAGTGGAAAAAGTAAACTTTTGTATTCATATTTTATGCACATGTATAAGGTTGGGTAACATGAACATGTAAAAAATTCATAAAATACCCAGTTTTTAAATTTCTAGAAACCTTATATACCCTGTGACCATCTGGAAGACCTGGGCTACACAATGTTCATAAATTGATGAAAATTGGACAGGACTGATCCTCAAGACTCCCTCAAAGTAATGCAGTCTCAAATCGTTTTAAGCCTTAGCCTTTACCACTTGTACTTCAGTTCATCAACATTCTCCTGTACTTGCATTAAAGAACCAAAACAAGCCCATAATATAATATTCAGGAAGCAGCATTGAATTTTTGATATAAGTATACAAAGAATTAACATTCAGACACCTAGTATGGAAACCCTTTGAAAATTTAATTGATGTTAATCTGTGACAATGGGGATTTTCAATAGTGAAAGTCTATATAAATTGGATGTAATTGATATACAATCTCACATACCTAACCATTATTAAGTTAATTTTAAAACATTTTATGATTCACCATTTACGTCTTTTGCCTGGAAGTAAAAATTTTGCCTAATTTCCAAAGCTATGCAATCACTTGCCCCAGATATGCATAAGCATTCTCAAAGGATTGAAGTTTTGCATCACATTGATGAAAAAGGAATGTCTTACGTCTCCGGTTTCAAATACGTGTAATCTTCATTCAGACTGTAGACATATTAAGGAATTCAATTTTTCAGAGTAAAAGAATCATCAAAATCATATATGAGAATAATAACGCTAACCTAATCCGCCAAACTGAACTCAATTTTAATATACTTCAGGCCTCTTAATCTAATTCTGGGGCTTTATTTCCTTAAAATATATCTGCCATATCCGTTGTAATGTACTAAAATAACATCTCTTGACATATGCAACATAAAAGGGGTAAAATTCAACATGAATACCAAAAATGATTACCTAATGTCCCATTCATCATATATAGGAAACATTACTTAGCAGAGGACCTTCCGGAGGAATGCCACCTTTAAATGGCAAAATAATCTTCAAAATTAGATGTGAATAGTGTACAACTTTAACATTTGCAAAAATTACTCGTTTTTTATTAATATTTTAAATCTTGCTGTTATCTTTTGGGATTAAAATCAAAAATGTACTACATATGCAACACGGCACCAAATGTAGGCTCTGATAACCCCATTTAGTGAAGAAGGATTGAAATGTGGTGAAAAAATGTGAAAAAGAGGTTTTAATACCCCCTTCTTTGTTTATTTGAAAAATGATGTGAAATGTTAAGAAAAGGGAGAATTGTGTTCTCAATTGTGAAAGAACAATCAAGTTTTAGTATCAGGAACAGGCATCCATACTAACCCCACAGAAAATAAGTCAATTTTAATACATTTTGAACTAATGCATTTATCAGTTTGAACTTGTTTACATTCAAAATTTGCGTATACTCTCATATAAAGGAACAAGAGTATCCTCTGATATCTATATAAATAGAAATAGGATAGAAGTTTGGTATGGTATATAGAAAAGGGGGGACCTACTCCAGGAGATTTCAAATGTTTGTAAACGTATAGCCTGTCAGCATCTGGAAGAATTTGGCTCCCAAAATAAAGCAAACATGAAAACAGATGAACTGATATTCTATTCCCCTTAAAATATTGGATCAATTAAACTTTTAACTGACTCAATTTAACTTTTTGGATCAAATGCATCAATAATCCACCATATTTGACTTAAAGTGCCAAAATTAGCATCTAATATCCTCATTAAATGAAACAGTATTAAAATGTGTAGAAACAAATATTCAAAACAAACACCCAAACCTCTGGTTTTCATTTTACAGGAAACAAGTTCTGCCCACCTGGTAGAACATGTTCCCAATTAAGAAAGAATCATCAAAATCAGATTATAACAAGATACAACTATATATAAACTTTCAATAATCAAATTTGAAACATTTAAAGCATTCCTGTTGTATCTTTATGTCTAAAACATTACAAATCTGAACATTTCAAATGAAGTGCAAAAAGTAAACTTTTGTATTCATATTTTATGCACATGTATAAGGTTAGGTAACATGAACATGTAAAAAATTCATAAAATACCCAGTTTTTAAATTTCTAGAAACCTAATATACCCTGTGACCATCTGGAACACCTGGGGTACACAATGTTCATAAATTGATGAATATTGGACAGGACTGATACACAAGACTCCCTCAAAGTAATTCAGTTTCAAATCGTTTTAAGCCTTATTTTTACCACTTGTACTTCAGTTCATCAACACTCTCCTGTACTTGCATTAAAGAACCAAAACAAGCCCATAATATATATATTCAGGAAGCAGCATTGAATTTTTGATATAAGTATACAAAGAATTAACATTCAGACACCTAGTATGAAAACCCTTTGAAAATTTAATTGATTTTAATCTGTGACAATGGGGATTTTCAATAGTGAAAGGCTATATAAATTGGATGTAATTGATATACAATCTCACATACCTAACCATTATTAAGTTAATTTTCAAACATTTTATCATTCACCATTTACATCTTTTGCCTGGAAGTAAAAATTTTGCCTAATTTCCAAAGCTATGCAATCACTTGCATCAGATATGCATAATCATTCTCAAAGGATTGCAGGTTTGCATCACATTGATGAAAAAGGAATGTCTTACATCTCAGGTTTCAAATACGTGTAATCTTCATTCAGACTGTAGACATATTAAGGAATTCAATTTTTCAGAGTAAAAGAATCATCAAAATCACATATGAGAATAATAATGCTAACCTAATACCCCAAAATGAACTAAAGTTTAATATATTTCAGGCCTCTTAGTCTAATTCTGGGGCTTTATTCCTTAAAATATATCTGCCATATCCGTTGTAATGTACCAGAATAGCATCTCTTGACATATTCAACATAAAAGGGGTAAAATTTAACATGAATACCAAAAATGATTACCTAATGTCCCATTCATCATATATCAGGAAACATTACTTAGCAGAGGACCTTCCGGAGGAATGCCAAATTTCAATGGTAAAATAATCATCAAAATTATATGCGAATAGGGTACAACTTTAACATTTGCAAAAATTACTCTTTTTTTATTAATATTTTAAATCTTGCTGTTATCTTTTGGGATTAAAACCAAAAATCTACTACATATGCAACACGGCACCAAATATAGGCTCTGATAAACCCATTTAGTGAAGAAGGATTGAAATGTGGTGGAAAAATGTGAAAAAGAGGTTTTAATACCCCCGTCTTTGTTTATTTGAAAAATTATGTGAAATGTTAAGAAAAGGGAGAATTGTGTTCTCAATTGTGAAAGAGCAATCAAGTTTGAGTATCAGAAACAGGCATCCATACCAACCCCACAGAAAATAAATCAATTTTAATACATTTTGAACTAATGCATTTATCAGTTTGAACTTGTTTACATTCAAATTTTGCATATACTGTCATATAAAGGAACAAGAGTATCCTCTGATATCTAAATAAATAGAAATAGGATAGAAGTATGGTATGGTATATAGAAAAGGGGGGACCTAATCCGGGAGATTTCAAATGTTTGTAAACGTATAGCCTGTCAGCATCTGGAAGAATTTGGCTCCCAAAATAAAGCAAACATGAAAACAGATGAACTGATATTCAATTCCCCTTAAAATATCGGATCAATTAAACTTTTAAGTGACTCAATTTAAACTTTTGGATCAAATGCATTAATAATCCACCATATTTGTCATAAAGTTCCAAAATTAGCATCTAATATCCTCATTAAATGAAACAGTATTAAAATGTGTAGAAACAAATATTCAAAACAAATACCCAAACCTATGGTTTTCATTTTACAGGAAACATTATGTTGTCTATGCCCACCTGATAGAACTTGTTCCCAATTCAGAAAGAATCATCAAAATCAGATTATAACAAGATACAACTATATATAAACTTTCAATAATCAAATTTGAAACATTTAAAGCATTCCTGTTGTATCTTTATGTCTAAAACATTACAAATCTGAACATTTCAAATGAAGTGCAAAAAGTAAACTTTTGTATTCATATTTTATGCACATGTATAAGGTTAGGTAACATGAACATGTAAAAAATTCATAAAATACCCAGTTTTTAAATTTCTAGAAAGTTAATATACCCTGTGACCATCTGGAAGACCTGGGGTACACAATGTTCATAAATTGATCAAAATTGGACAGGACTGATACACAAGACTCCCTCAAAGTAATGCAGTTTCAAATCGTTTTAAGCCTTAGCTTTCACCACTTGTACTTCAGTTCATCAACATTCTCCTGTACTTGCATTAAAGAACCAAAACAAGCCCATAATATATATATTCAGGAAGAAGCATTGAATTTTTGTTATAAGTATACAAAGAATTAACATTCAGACACCTAGTATGGAAACGCTTTGAAAATTTAATTGATTTTAATCTGTGAGAAATAGGATTTTCAATAGTGAAAGGCTATATAAATTGGATGTAATTGATATACAATCTCACATACCTAACCATTATTAAGTTAATTTTAAAACATTTTATGATTCACCACTTACGGCTTTTGCCTGGAAGAAAAAGTTTGCCTAATTTCCAAAGCTATACAATCACTTGCCTCAGATATGCATAAGCATTCTCAAAGGATTGAAGTCTTGTGTCACATTGATGAAAAAGGAATTTCTTACGTTTCAAGTTTCAAATACGTGTAATCTTCATTCAGACTGTAGACATATTAAGGAATTCAATTTTTCAGAGTAAAAGAATCATCAAAATCATATATGAGAATAATAACGCTATCCTAATCCACCAAAATGAACTCAATTTTAATATATTTCAGGCCTCTTAGTCTAATTCTGGGGCTTTATTTCCTTAAAATATATCTGCCATATCCGTTGTAATGTATTAAAATAGCATCTCTTGACATATTCTACATAAAAGCGGTAAAAATTAACATGAATACCAAAAATGATTACCTAAAGTCCCATTCATCATATATCAGGAAACATTACTTAGCAGACGACCTTCCGGAGGAATGCCAAATTTCAATGGTCAAATAATCATCAAAATTAGATGTGAATAGTGTACAACTTTAACATTTGCAAAAATTACTCGTTTTTTATTAATATTTTAAATCTTGCTGTTATCTTTTGGGATTATAACCAAAAATCTACTACGTATGCAAAACAGCACGAAATTGTAGGCTCTGATAACCCCATTTAGTGAAAGATGATTGAAATGTGGTGAAAAAATGTGAAAAACAGGTTTATAAACCCCGTTTTTGTTTATTTGAAAAATTATGTGAAATGTTAAGAAAAGGGAGAATTGTGTTCTCAATTGTGAAAGAGCAATCAAGTTTGAGTATCAGGAACAGGCATCCATACTAACCCCACAGAAAATGAATCAATTTTAATAAATTTTGAGCTAATGCCTTTAACAGTTTGAACTTGTTTACAAACAAATTTTGCATATACTCTCATATAAAGGAACAAGAGTATGCTCTGATATCTATATAAATAGAAGTAGGATAGAAGTATGGTATGGTATATAGAAAAGGGGGGAGCTACTCCGGGAGATTTCTAATGTTTGTAAACATATAGCCTGTCACCATCTGGTAGAATTTGGCTCCTAATAATAAAGCAAACATGAAAACAGATTAACTGATATTCAATTCCCCTTAAAATATCTGATCAATTAAACGTTTAAGTGACTCAATTTAACTTTTTGGATCAAATGCATTAATAATCCACCATATTTGTCATAAACTGCCAAAATTAGCATCTAATATCCTCATTAAATGAAACAGTATTAAAATGTGTAGAATCAAATATTCAAAACAAACACCCAAAACTCTGGTTTTTATTTTACAGGAAACATTATGTTGTCTATGCGCACCTGGTAGAACATGTTCCCAATTAAGAAAGAATCATCAAAATCAGATTATAACAAGATACAACTATATATAAACTTTCAATAATCAAATTTGAAACATTTAAACATTCCTTTTGTATCTTTATGTCTAAAACATTACAAATCTGAACATTTCAAATGAAGTGCAAAAAGTAAGCTTTTGTATTCATATTTTATGCACATTTATAAGGTTTGGTAACATGAACATGTAAAAAATTCATAAAAAACCCAGTTTTTAAATTTCTAGAAACCTAATATATCCTGTGACCATCTGGAAGACCTGGGGTACACAATGTTCATAAATTGATCAAAATTGGACAGGACTGATACACAAGACTCCCTCAAAGTAATGCAGTTTCAAATCGTTTTAAGCCTTAGCTTTCACCACTTGTACTTCAGTTCATCAACATTCTCCTGTACTTGCATTAAAGATCCAAAACAAGCCCATAATATATATATTCAGGAAGAAGCATTGAATTTTTGTTATAAGTATACAAAGAATTAACATTCAGACACCTAGTATGGAAACGCTTTGAAAATTTAATTGATTTTAATCTGTGAGAAATAGGATTTTCAATAGTGAAAGGCTATATAAATTGGAAATAATTGATATACAATCTCACATACCTAACCATTATTAAGTTACTTTTAAAACATTTTATGATTCACCATTTACGGCTTTTGCCTGGAAGTAAAATCTTTGCCTAATTTCCAAAGCTATGCAATCACTTGCCCCAGATATGCATAAGCATTCTCAAAGGATTGACGTTTTGTGTCACATTGATGAAAAAGGAATTTCTTACGTCTCAAGTTTCAAATACGTGTAATCTTCATTCAGACTGTAGACATATTAAGGAATTCAATTTTTCAGAGTAAAAGAATCATCAAAATCACATATGAGAATAATAACGCTATCCTAATCCACCAAAATGTACTCAATTTTAATATATTTCAGGCCTCTTAGTCTAAATCTGGGGCTTTATTTCCTTAAAATATATCTGCCATATCCGTTGTAATGTATTAAAATAACATCTCTTGACATATTCAACATAAAAGCGGTAAAATTTAACATGAATACCAAAAATTATTACCTAAAGTCCCATTCATCATATATCAGGAAACATTACTTAGCAGACGACCTTCCGGAGGAATGCCAAATTTCAATGGTCAAATAATCATCAAAATTAGATGTGAATAGTGTACAACTTTAACATTTGCAAAAATTACTCGTTTTTTATTAATATTTTAAATCTTGCTGTTATATTTTGGGATTAAAACCAAAAATCTACTACATATGCAATACGGCACCAAATGTAGTCTCTGATATTCCCATTTAGTGAAGCAGGATTGAAATGTGGTGAAAAAATGTGAATAAGAGGTTTTAATACCCCCGTCTTTGTTAATTTGAAAAATTATGTAAAATGTTAAGAAAAGGGAGAATTATGTTCTCAATTGTGAAAGAGCAATCAAGTTTGAGTATCAGGAACAGGCATCCATACTAACCCCCAGAAAATAAATCAATTTTAATACATTTTGAAATAATGCATTTATCAGTTTGAACTTGTTTACATAAAAAATTTGCATATACTCTCATATAAAGGAACAAGAGTATCCTCTGATATCTATAGAAATAGAAATAGGATAGAAGTATTGTATGGTATATAGAAAAGGGGGGAGCTATTCCGGGAGATTTCAAATGTTTGTAAACATATAGCCTGTCACCATCTGTAAGAATTTGGCTCCCAATAATAAAGCAAACATGAAAACAGATTAACTGATATTCAATTCCCCTTAAAATATCTGATCAATTAAACTTTTTAGTGACTCAATTTAGCTTTTTGGATCAAATGCATTAATAATCCACCATATTTGTCATTAAGTGCCAAAATTAGCATCTAATATCCTCATTAAATGAAACAGTATTAAAATGTGTAGAATCAGATATTCAAAACAAACACCCAAACCTCTGGTTTTTATTTTACAGGAAACATTATGTTGTCTATGCCCATCTGGTAGAACTTGTTCCCAATTAAGAAAGAATCATCAAAATCAGCTATTAACAAGATACAACTATATATAAACTTTCAATAATCAAATTTGAAACATTTAAAGCATTCCTGTTGTATCTTTATGTCTAAAACATTAAAAATCTGATTATTTAAAATAAAGTGCAAAAAGTTAACCTTTGTAATCATATTTTATGCCCATGTATAAGGTTTGGTAACATGAACATGTAAAATATTCATAAAACACTCAGTTTTTAAATTTCTAGAAACCTAATATACACTGCGACCATTTGCAAGACCTGGGGTACACAATGTTCATAAATTGATGAAAATTGGACAGGACTGATACACAAGACTCCCTCAAAGTAATGCGGTTTCAAATAGTTTTAAGCCTTAGCTTTTACCACTTGTTCTTCAGTTAATCAACATTCTCCTGTACTTGCATTAAAGAACCAAAGCAAGCCCATAATATATATATTCAGGAAGAAGCATTGAATTTTTGTTATAAGTATACAAAGAATTAACATTCAGACACCTAGTATGGAAACCCTTTGAAAATGTAATTGATTTTAATCTGTGAGAATGAGGATTTTCAATAGTGAAAAGATATATAAATTCGATGTAATTCATATACAATCTAACTTTCTAGCATTTATTTAGTTAATTTTAAAACATTTTATGATTCACCATTTACGCCTTTTGCCTGAAAGTAAAAAGTTTGCCTAATTTCCAAAGCTATGCAATCACTTGCCTCAGATATGCATAATCATTCTCAAAGCATTGAAGTTTTGCATCACATTGATGAAAAGGGAATGTGTTATGTCTCAGGTTTCAAATACGTGTAATCTTCATTCAGACTGTGGACATATTAAGGAATTCAATTTTTCAGAGTAAAAGAATCATCAAAATCACATATGAGAATAATAACGCTAACCTAATCCCCCAAAATGCACTGAATTTTAATATATTTCAGGTCCCTTAGTCTAATTCTGGGGCTTTATTTCCTTAAAATATATGTGCCATATCCGTTGTAATGTACTAAAATAGCATCTCTTGACATATTCAACATAAAACGGGTAAAATTTAACATGAATACCAAAAATGATTACCTAATGTCCCATTCATCATATATCAGGAAACATTACTTAGCAGAGGACCTTCCGGGGAATGCCAGATTTAAATGGCAAAATAATCATCAAAATTAGATGTGAATAGTGTACAACTTTAACATTTGCAAAAATTACTCGTTTTTTATTAATATTTTAAATCTTGCTGTTATCTTTTGGGATTAAAATCAAAAATGTACTACATATGCAACACGGCACCAAATGTAGGCTCTGATAACCCCATTTAGTGAAGAAGGATTGAAATGTGGTGAAAAAATGTGAAAAAGAGGTTTTAATACCCCCTTCTTTGTTTATTTGAAAAATTATGTGAAATGTTAAGAAAAGGGAGAATTGTGTTCTCAATTGTGAAAGAGCAATCAAGTTTGAGTATCAGGAACAGGCATCCATACTAACCCCACAGAAAATGAATCAATTTTAATAAATTTTGAGCTAATGCCTTTAACAGTTTGAACTTGTTTACAAACAAATTTTGCATATACTCTCATATGAAGGAACAAGAGTATGCTCTGATATCTATATAAATAGAAGTAGGATAGAAGTATGGTATGGTATATAGAAAAGGGGGGAGCTACTCCGGGAGATTTCTAATGTTTGTAAACATATAGCCTGTCACCATCTGGTAGAATTTGGCTCCTAATAATAAAGCAAACATGAAAACAGATTAACTGATATTCAATTCCCCTTAAAATATCTGATCAATTAAACGTTTAAGTGACTCAATTTAACTTTTTGGATCAAATGCATTAATAATCCACCATATTTGTCATAAACTGCCAAAATTAGCATCTAATATCCTCATTAAATGAAACAGTATTAAAATGTGTAGAATCAAATATTCAAAACAAACACCCAAAACTCTGGTTTTTATTTTACAGGAAACATCATGTTGTCTATGCGCACCTGGTAGAACATGTTCCCAATTAAGAAAGAATCATCAAAATCAGATTATAACAAGATACAACTATATATAAACTTTCAATAATCAAATTTGAAACATTTAAACATTCCTTTTGTATCTTTATGTCTAAAACATTACAAATCTGAACATTTCAAATGAAGTGCAAAAAGTAAGCTTTTGTATTCATATTTTATGCACATTTATAAGGTTTGGTAACATGAACATGTAAAAAATTCATAAAAAACCCAGTTTTTAAATTTCTAGAAACCTAATATATCCTGTGACCATCTGGAAGACCTGGGGTACACAATGTTCATAAATTGATCAAAATTGGACAGGACTGATACACAAGACTCCCTCAAAGTAATGCAGTTTCAAATCGTTTTAAGCCTTAGCTTTCACCACTTGTACTTCAGTTCATCAACATTCTCCTGTACTTGCATTAAAGAACCAAAACAAGCCCATAATATATATATTCAGGAAGAAGCATTGAATTTTTGTTATAAGTATACAAAGAATTAACATTCAGACACCTAGTATGGAAACGCTTTGAAAATTTAATTGATTTTAATCTGTGAGAAATAGGATTTTCAATAGTGAAAGGCTATATAAATTGGAAATAATTGATATACAATCTCACATACCTAACCATTATTAAGTTACTTTTAAAACATTTTATGATTCACCATTTACGGCTTTTGCCTGGAAGTAAAATCTTTGCCTAATTTCCAAAGCTATGCAATCACTTGCCCCAGATATGCATAAGCATTCTCAAAGGATTGACGTTTTGTGTCACATTGATGAAAAAGGAATTTCTTACGTCTCAAGTTTCAAATACGTGTAATCTTCATTCAGACTGTAGACATATTAAGGAATTCAATTTTTCAGAGTAAAAGAATCATCAAAATCACATATGAGAATAATAACGCTATCCTAATCCACCAAAATGTACTCAATTTTAATATATTTCAGGCCTCTTAGTCTAAATCTGGGGCTTTATTTCCTTAAAATATATCTGCCATATCCGTTGTAATGTATTAAAATAACATCTCTTGACATATTCAACATAAAAGCGGTAAAATTTAACATGAATACCAAAAATTATTACCTAAAGTCCCATTCATCATATATCAGGAAACATTACTTAGCAGACGACCTTCCGGAGGAATGCCAAATTTCAATGGTCAAATAATCATCAAAATTAGATGTGAATAGTGTACAACTTTAACATTTGCAAAAATTACTCGTTTTTTATTAATATTTTAAATCTTGCTGTTATATTTTGGGATTAAAACCAAAAATCTACTACATATGCAATACGGCACCAAATGTAGTCTCTGATATTCCCATTTAGTGAAGCAGGATTGAAATGTGGTGAAAAAATGTGAATAAGAGGTTTTAATACCCCCGTCTTTGTTAATTTGAAAAATTATGTAAAATGTTAAGAAAAGGGAGAATTATGTTCTCAATTGTGAAAGAGCAATCAAGTTTGAGTATCAGGAACAGGCATCCATACTAACCCCCAGAAAATAAATCAATTTTAATACATTTTGAAATAATGCATTTATCAGTTTGAACTTGTTTACATAAAAAATTTGCATATACTCTCATATAAAGGAACAAGAGTATCCTCTGATATCTATAGAAATAGAAATAGGATAGAAGTATTGTATGGTATATAGAAAAGGGGGGAGCTATTCCGGGAGATTTCAAATGTTTGTAAACATATAGCCTGTCACCATCTGTAAGAATTTGGCTCCCAATAATAAAGCAAACATGAAAACAGATTAACTGATATTCAATTCCCCTTAAAATATCTGATCAATTAAACTTTTTAGTGACTCAATTTAGCTTTTTGGATCAAATGCATTAATAATCCACCATATTTGTCATTAAGTGCCAAAATTAGCATCTAATATCCTCATTAAATGAAACAGTATTAAAATGTGTAGAATCAGATATTCAAAACAAACACCCAAACCTCTGGTTTTTATTTTACAGGAAACATTATGTTGTCTATGCCCATCTGGTAGAACTTGTTCCCAATTAAGAAAGAATCATCAAAATCAGCTATTAACAAGATACAACTATATATAAACTTTCAATAATCAAATTTGAAACATTTAAAGCATTCCTGTTGTATCTTTATGTCTAAAACATTAAAAATCTGATTATTTAAAATAAAGTGCAAAAAGTTAACCTTTGTAATCATATTTTATGCCCATGTATAAGGTTTGGTAACATGAACATGTAAAATATTCATAAAACACTCAGTTTTTAAATTTCTAGAAACCTAATATACCCTGCGACCATTTGCAAGACCTGGGGTACACAATGTTCATAAATTGATGAAAATTGGACAGGACTGATACACAAGACTCCCTCAAAGTAATGCGGTTTCAAATAGTTTTAAGCCTTAGCTTTTACCACTTGTTCTTCAGTTAATCAACATTCTCCTGTACTTGCATTAAAGAACCAAAGCAAGCCCATAATATATATATTCAGGAAGAAGCATTGAATTTTTGTTATAAGTATACAAAGAATTAACATTCAGACACCTAGTATGGAAACCCTTTGAAAATGTAATTGATTTTAATCTGTGAGAATGAGGATTTTCAATAGTGAAAAGATATATAAATTCGATGTAATTCATATACAATCTAACTTTCTAGCATTTATTTAGTTAATTTTAAAACATTTTATGATTCACCATTTACGCCTTTTGCCTGGAAGTAAAAAGTTTGCCTAATTTCCAAAGCTATGCAATCACTTGCCTCAGATATGCATAATCATTCTCAAAGCATTGAAGTTTTGCATCACATTGATGAAAAGGGAATGTGTTATGTCTCAGGTTTCAAATACGTGTAATCTTCATTCAGACTGTGGACATATTAAGGAATTCAATTTTTCAGAGTAAAAGAATCATCAAAATCACATATGAGAATAATAACGCTAACCTAATCCCCCAAAATGCACTGAATTTTAATATATTTCAGGTCCCTTAGTCTAATTCTGGGGCTTTATTTCCTTAAAATATATGTGCCATATCCGTTGTAATGTACTAAAATAGCATCTCTTGACATATTCAACATAAAACGGGTAAAATTTAACATGAATACCAAAAATGATTACCTAATGTCCCATTCATCATATATCAGGAAACATTACTTAGCAGAGGACCTTCCGGGGAATGCCAGATTTAAATGGCAAAATAATCATCAAAATTAGATGTGAATAGTGTACAACTTTAACATTTGCAAAAATTACTCGTTTTTTATTAATATTTTAAATCTTGCTGTTATCTTTTGGGATTAAAATCAAAAATGTACTACATATGCAACACGGCACCAAATGTAGGCTCTGATAACCCCATTTAGTGAAGAAGGATTGAAATGTGGTGAAAAAATGTGAAAAAGAGGTTTTAATACCCCCTTCTTTGTTTATTTGAAAAATTATGGGAAATGTTAAGAAAAGGGAGAATTGTGTTCTCAATTGTGAAAGAACAATCAAGTTTTAGTATCAGGAACAGGCATCCATACTAACCCCACAGGAAATAAGTCAATTTTAATACATTTTGAACTAATGCATTTATCAGTTTGAACTTGTTTACATTCAAAATTTGCGTATACTCTCATATAAAGGAACAAGAGTATCCTCTGATATCTATATAAATAGAAATAGGATAGTAGTATGGTATGGTATATAGATAAGGGGGGACCTACTCCGGGAGATTTCAAATGTTTGTAAACGTATAGCCTGTCAGCATCTGGAAGAATTTGGCTCCCAAAATAAAGCAAACATGAAAACAGATTAAATGATATTCAATTCCCCTTAAAATATCTGATCAATTAAACTTTTAAGTGACTCAATTTAACTTTTTGGATCATATGCATTAATAATCCACCACATTTGTCATAAAGTGCCAAAATTAGCATCTAATATCCTCATTAAATGAAACAGTATTAAAATGTGTAGAATCTGATATTCAAAACAAACACCCAAACCTCTGGTTTTCATTTTACAAGAAACATTATGTTCTCTATGCCCACCTGGTAGAACTTGTTCCCAATTAAGAAAGAATCATCAATATCAGATTATAACAAGATACAACTATATAAACTTTCAATAATCAAATTTGAAACATTTAAAGCATTCCTGTTGTATCTTTATGTCTAAAACATTACAAATCTGAACATTTCAAATAAAGTGCAAAATGTAAACCTTTGTATTCATATTTTATGCACATGTATAAGGTTTGGTAACATGAACATGTAAAATATTCATAAAATACCCAGTTTTTAAATTTCTAGAAACCTAATATACCCTGTCACCATCTGGAAGACCTGGGGTACACAATGTTCATACATTGATGAAAATTGGACAGGAATGATACACAAGACACTCTCAAAGTAATGCAGTTTCAGATTGATTTAAGCCTTAGATTTTACGACTTGTACTTCAGTTCATCAACACTCTCCTGTACTTGCATTAAAGTACCAAAACAAACCCATAATATATATATTCAGGAAGCAGCATTGAATTTTTGTTATAAGTATACAAAGAATTAACATTCAGACACCTATTATGGAAACCCTTTGAAAATTTAATTGATTTTAATCTGTGAGAATGGGGATTTTCAATAGTGAAAGGCTATATAAATTGGATGTAATTGATATACAATCTCACATACCTAACCATTATTAAGTTAATTTTAAAACATTTTATGATTCACCGTTTACGCCTTTTGCCTGGAAGAAAAAGTTTGCCTAATTTCCAAAGCTATGCAATCACTTGCCTCAGTTATGCATAATCATTCTCAAAGGATTGAAGATTCGTGTCACATTGATGAAAAAGGAATGTCTTACGTCTCAGGTTTCAAATACATGTAATCTTCATTTAGACTGTAGACATATTAAGGAATTCAATTTTTCAGAGTAAAAGAATTATCAAAATCACGTATGAGTATAATAACGCTAACGTAATCCCCCAAAATGAACTCAATTTTAATATATTTCAGGCCTCTTAGTCTAATTCTGGGGCTTTATTTCCTTAAGATATATCTGCCATATCCATTGTAATGTACTAAAATAGCATCTCTTGACATATTCAACATAAAAGGGGTAAAATTTAACATGAATAACAAAACTGATTACCTAATGTCCCATTCATCATATATCTGGAAACATTACCTAGCAGAGGACCTTCTGGAGGAATGCCACCTTTCAATGTTAAAATAATCATCATAATTACATGCGAATAGTGTACAACTTTAACATTTGCAAAAATTACTCGTTTATTAACATTATTTTAAATCTTTTTGTTATCTTTTGGGATTAAAACCAAAAATCTACTGCATATGCAACAAGGCACCAAATGTAGCCTCTGATAACCCAATTTAGTGAAGCAGGATTGAAATTTGGTGAAAAAATGTGAAAAAGAGGTTTTAATACCCCCGTCTTTGTTTATTTGAAAAATTATGGGAAATGTTAAGAAAAGGGAGAATTATATTCTCAATTGTGAAAGAACAATCAAGTTTGAGTATCAGGAACAGGCATCCATACTAACCCCACAGAAAATAAATCAATTTTAATACATTTTGCACTAATGCATTTATCAGTTTGAACTTGTTTACATTCAAAATTTGCGTATACTCTCATATAAAGGAACAAGAGTATCCTCTGATATCTATATAAATAGAAACAGGATAGAAGTATGGTATGGTATATAGAAAAGGGGGGACCTACTCCGGGAGATTTCAAATGTTTGTAAACGTATAGCCTGTCAGCATCTGCAAGAATTTGGCTCCCAAAATACAGCAAACATGAAAACAGATGAACTGATATTCAATTCCCCTTAAAATATCGGATCAATTAAACTTTTAAGTGACTCAATTTAACTTTTTGCATCAATTGAATTAATAATCCACCATATTTGTCATAAAGTGCCAAAATTAGCATCTAATATCCTCATTAAAATGAAACAGTATTAAAATGTGTAGAAACAAATATTCAAAACAAACACCCAAACCTCTGGTTTTCATTTTACAGGAAACATTATGTTGTCTATGCCTACCTGGGAGAACTTGTTCCCAATTAAGAAAGAATCATCAAAATCAGATTATAACAAGATACAACTATATATAAACTTTCAATACTCAAATTTGAAACATTTAAAGCATTCCTGTTGTATCTTTATGTCTAAAACATTACAAATCTGAACATTTCAAATAAAGTGCAAAATGTAAACCTTTGTATTCATATTTTATGCACATGTATAAGGTTTGGTAACATGAACATGTAAAATATTCATAAAATACCCAGTTTTTAAATTTCTAGAAACCTAATATACCCTGTCACCATCTAGAAGACCTGGGGTACACAATGTTCATACATTGATGAAAATTGGACAGGTATGATACACAAGACACTCTCAAAGTAATGCAGTTTCAAATCGTTTTAAGCCTTATTTTTACCACTTGTACTTCAGTTCATCAACACTCTCCTGTACTTGCATTAAAGAACCAAAACAAACCCATAATATATATATTCAGGAAGCAGCATTGAATTTTTGATATAAGTATACAAAGAATTAACATTCAGACACCTAGTATGAAAACCCTTTGAAAATTTAATTGATTTTAATCTGTGACAATGGGGATTTTCAATAGTGAAAGGCTATATAAATTGGATGTAATTGATATACAATCTCACATACCTAACCATTATTAAGATAATTTTAAAACATTTTATGATTCACCATTTACGTCTTTTGCCTGGAAGTAAAAAGTTTGCCTAATTTCCAAAGCTAAGCAATCACTTGCATCAGATATGCATAATCATTCTCAAAGGATTGAAGTTTTGCATCACATTGATGAAAAAGGAATGTCTTACGTCTCCGGTTTCAAATACGTGTAATCTCCATTCAGACTGTAGACATATTAAGGAATTCAATTTTTCAGAGTAAAAGAATCATCAAAATCACATATGAGAATAATAACGCTAGCCTAATCCCCCAAAATGCACTCAATTATAATATACTTCAGGCCTCTTAGTCTAATTCTGGGGCTTTATTTCCTTAAAATATATCTGCCATATCCGTTGTAATGTACTAAAATAGCATCTCTTGACATATTCAACATAAAAGGGGTAAAATTTAACATGAATACCAAAAATGATTACCTAATGTCCCATTCATCATATATCAGGAAACATTACTTATCAGAGGACCTTCCGGAGGAATGCCAAATTTCAATGGTAAAATAATCATCAAAATTATATGCGAATAGGGTACAACTTTAACATTTGCAAAAATTACTCGTTTTTTATTAATATTTTAAATCTTGCTGTTATCTTTTGGGATTAAAACCAAAAATCTACTACATATGCACAACGGCACCAAATATAGGCACAGATAACCCCATTTACTGAAGAAGGATTGAAATGTGGTGAAAAAATGTGAAAAAGAGGTTTTAATACCCCCGTCTTTGTTTATTTGAAAAATTATGTGAAATGTTAAGAAAAGGGAGAATTGTGTTCTCAATTGTGAAAGAGCAATCAAGTTTGAGTATCAGGAAGAGGCATATATACTAACCCCACAGAGAATAAATCAATTTTAATACATTTTGAACTAAAGCATTTAGCAGTTTGAACTTGTTTACATTCAAAATTTGCATATACTCTCCTATAAAGGAACAAGAGTATCCTCTGATATCTATATAAATAGAAATAGGATAGTAGTATGGTATTGTATATAGAAAAGGGGGGACCTACTCCGGGAGACTTCAAATGTTTGTAAACATATAGCCTGTCAGCATCTGGAAGAATTTGGCTCCCAAAATAAAGCAAACATGAAAACAGATGAACTGATATTCAATTCCCCTTAAAATATCGGATCAATTAAACTTTTAACTGACTCAATTTAACTTTTTGGATCAGATGCATAAATAATCCACCATATTTGTCATAAAGTGCCAAAATTAGCATCTAATATCCTCATTAAATGAAACAGTATTAAAATGTGTAGAAACAAATATTCAAAACAAACACCCAAACCTCTGGTTTTCATTTTACAGGAAACATTATGTTGTCTATGCCCACCTGGTAGAACTTGTTCCCAATTAAGAAAGAATCATCAAAATCAGATTATAACAAGATACAAGTATATATAAACTTTCAATAATCAAATTTGAAACATTTAAAGCATTCCTGTTGTATCTTTAGGTCTAAAACATTACAAATCTGAACATTTCAAATGAACTGCAAAAAGTAAACTTTTGTATTCATATTTTATGCACATGTATAAGGTTTGGTTACATGAGCATGTAAAATATTCATAAAATACCCAGTTTTTAAATTTCTAGAAACCTAATATACCCTGTGACCATCTGGAAGACCTGGGCTACACAATGTTCATAAATTGAAGAAAATTGGACAGGACTGATACACAAGGTTCCCTCAAAGTAATGCAGTTTCAAATCGTTTTAAGCCTTAGCCTTTACCACTTGTACTTCAGTTCATCAACACTCTCCTGTACTTGCATTAAAGAACCAAAACAAGCCCATAATATATATATATATATATATATATATATATATTCAGGATGCAGCATTGAATTTTTGATATAAGTATACAAAGAATTAACATTCAGACACCTTGTATGGAAACCCTTTGAAAATTTAATTAATTTTAATCTGTGAGAATGGGGATTTTCAATAGTGAAAGACTGTATAAATTGGATGTAATTGATATACAATCTCACATACCTAACCATTATTAAGTTAATTTTAAAACATTTTATGATTCGCCATTTACGCCTTTTGCCTGGAAGTAAAAAGTTTGCCTAATTTCCAAAGCTATGCAATCACTTGCATCAGATATGCATAATCATTCCCAAAGGATTGAAGTTTTGCATCACATTGATGAAAAAGGAATGTCTTACGTCTCCGGTTTCAAATACGTGTAATCTTCATTCAGACTGTAGACATATTAAGGAATTCAATTTTTCAGAGTAAAAGAATCATCAAAATCACATATGAGAATAATAACGCTAACCTAATCCCCCATAATGAACTCAATTTTAATATATTTCAGGCCTCTTAGTCTAATTCTGGGGCTTTATTTCCTTAAAATATATCTGCCATATCTATTGTAATGTACTAAAATAGCATCTCTTGACATATTCAACATAAAAGGGGTAAAATTTAACATGAATAACAAAAATGATTACCTAATGTCCCATTCATCATATATCTGGAAACATTACCTAGCAGAGGACCTTCTGGAGGAATGCCACCTTTCAATGTTAAAATAATCATAATTAGATGCGAATAGTGTACAACATTAACATTTGCAGAAATTACTCGTTTATTAACATTATTTTAAATCTTTTTGTTATCCTTTGGGATTAAAACCAAAAATCTACTGCATATGCAACACGGCACCAAATGTAGCCTCTGATAACCCAATTTAGTGAAGCAGGATTGAAATTTGGTGAAAAAATGTGAAAAAGAGGTTTTAATACCCCCGTCTTTGTTTATTTGAAAAATTATGGGAAATGTTAAGAAAAGGGAGAATTATATTCTCAATTGTGAAAGAACAATCAAGTTTGAGTATCAGGAACAGGCATCCATACTAACCCCACAGAAAATAAATCAATTTTAATACATTTTGCACTAATGCATTTATCAGTTTGAACTTGTTTACATTCAAAATTTGCGTATACTCTCATATAAAGGAACAAGAGTATCCTCTGATATCTATATAAATAGAAATAGGATATAAGTATGGTATGGTATATAGAAAAGGGGGGACCTACTCCGGGAGATTTCAAATGTTTGTAAACGTATAGCCTGTCAGCATCTGGAAGAATTTGGCTCCCAAAATAAAGCAAACATGAAAACAGATGAACTGATATTCAATTCCCCTTAAAATATCGGATCAATTAAACTTTTAAGTGACTCAATTTAACTTTTTGGATCAATTGAATTAATAATCCACCATATTTGTCATAAAGTGCCAAAATTAGCATCTAATATCCTCATTAAAATGAAACAGTATTAAAATGTGTAGAAACAAATATTCAAAACAAACACCCAAACCTCTGGTTTTCATTTTACAGGAAACATTATGTTGTCTATGCCTACCTGGTAGAACTTGTTCCCAATTAAGAAAGAATCATCAAAATCAGATTATAACAAGATACAACTATATATAAACTTTCAATAATCAAATTTGAAACATTTAAAGCATTCCTGTTGTATCTTTATGTCTAAAACATTACAAATCTGAACATTTCAAATAAAGTGCAAAATGTAAACCTTTGTATTCATATTTTATGCACATGTATAAGGTTTGGTAACATGAACATGTAAAATATTCATAAAATACCCAGTTTTTAAATTTCTAGAAACCTAATATACCCTGTGACTATCTGGAAGACCTGGGCTACACAATGTTCATAAATTGAAGAAAATTGGACAGGACTGATACACAAGACTCCCTCAAAGTAATGCAGTTTCAAATCGTTTTAAGCCTTAGCCTTTACCACTTGTACTTCAGTTCATCAACACTCTCCTGTACTTGCATTAAAGAACCAAAACAAGCCCATAATATATATATATATATATATATATATATATATATATATATATATATATTCAGGAAGCAGCATTGAATTTTTGATATAAGTATACATAGAATTAACATTCAGACCTCTAGTATGGAAACCGTTTGAAAATTTAATTAATTTTAATCTGTGAGAATGGGGATTTTCAATAGTGAAAGGCTGTATAAATTGGATGTAATTGATATACAATCTCACATACCTAACCATTATTAAGTTTATTTTAAAACATTTTATGATTCGCCATTTACGCCTTTTGCCTGGAAGTAAAAAGTTTGCCTAATTTCCAAAGCTATGCAATCACTTGCATCAGATATGCATAATCATTCTCAAAGGATTGAAGTTTTGCATCACATTGATGAAAAAGGAATGTCTTACATCTCCGGTTTCAAATACGTGTAATCTTCATTCAGACTGTAGACATATTAAGGAATTCAATTTTTCAGAGTAAAAGAATCATCAAAATCACATATGAGAATAATAACGCTAACCTAATCCCCCATAATGAACTCAATTTTAATATATTTCAGGCCTCTTAGTCTAATTCTGGGGCTTTATTTCCTTAAAATATATTCTGCCATATCCGTTGTAATGTACTAAAATAGCATCTCTTGACATATTCAACATAAAAGGGGTAAAATTTAACATGAATACCAAAAATGATTACCTAATGTCCCATTCATCATATATCAGGAAACATTACTTATCAGAGGACCTTCCGGAGGAATGCCAAATTTCAATGGTGAAATAATCATCAAGATTAGATGTGAATAGTGTACAACTTTAACATTTGCAAAAATTACTTGTTTTTTATTAATATTTTAAATCTTGCTGTTATCTTTTAGGATTAAAACCAAAAATCTACTACATATGCAACACGGCACCAAATGTAGGCTCTGATAATCCCATTTAGTGAAGAAGGATTGAAATGTGGTGAAAAAATGTGAAAAAGAGGTTTTAATACCCCCTTCTTTGTTTATTTGAAAAATTATGTGAAATGTTAAGAAAAGGGAGAATTGTGTTCTCAATTGTGAAAGAACAATCAAGTTTGAGTATCAGGAACAGGCATCCATACTAACCCCACAGAAAATAAATCAATTTTAATACATTTTAAACTAATGCATTTATCAGTTTGAACTTGTTTGCATTCAAAATTTGCGTATACTCTCATATAAAGGAACAAGAGTATCCTCTGATATCTATATAAATAGAAATAGGATAGAAGTATGGTATGGTATATAGAAAAGGTGGGACCTACTCCGGGAGATTTCAAATGTTTGTAAACGTATAGCCTGTCAGCATCTGGAAGAATTTGGCTCCCAAAATAAAGCAAACATGATAACAGATGAACTGATATTCAATTCCCCTTAAAATATCGGATCAATTAAACTTTTAACTGACTCAATTTAACTTTTTGGATCAAATGCATCAATAATCCACCATATTTGACATAAAGTGTCAAAATTAGCATCTAATATCCTCATTAAATGAAACAGTATTAAAATGTGAAGAAACAAATATTCAAATAAACACCCAAACCCCTGGTTTTCATTTTACAGGAAACATTATGTTGTCTATGCCCACCTGGTAGAACATTTTCACAATTAAGAAAGAATCATCAAAATCAGATATTAACAAGATACAACTATATATAAACTTTCAATAATCAAATTTGAAACATTTAAAGCATTCCTGTTGTATCTTTATGTCTAGAACATTACAAATCTAAACATTTCAAATGAAGTGCAAAACGTAAACTTTTGTATTCATATTTTATGCACATGTATAAGGTTTGGTAACATGAACATGTAAAATATTCATAAAATACCCAGTTATTTAATTTCTAGAAACCTTATATACCCTGTGACCATCTGGAAGACCTGGGGTACACAATAATCATAAATTGATCAAAATTGGACAGGACTGATGCACAAGACTCCCTCAAAGTAATGCAGTTTCAAATCGTTTTAAGCCTTAGCTTTTACCACTTGTACTTCAGTTCATCAACACTCTCCTGAACTTGCATTAAAGAACCAAAACAAGACCAGAATATATATATTCAGGAAGCAGCATTGAATTTTTGATATAAGTATACAAAGAATTAACATTCAGACACCTAGTATGGAAACCCTTTGAAAATTTGATTGATTTTAATCTGTGAGAATGGGGATTTTCAATAGTGAAAGGCTATATAAATTGGATGTAATTGATATACAATCTCACATACCTAACCATCATTAAGATAATTTTAAAACATTTTATGATTCACCATTTACGTCTTTTGCCTGGAAGTAAAAAGTTTGCCTAATTTCCAAAGCTATGCAATCACTTGCATCAGATATGCATAATCATTCTCAAAGGATTGAAGTTTTGCATCACATTGATGAAAAAGGAATGTCTTACGTCTCCGGTTTCAAATACGTGTAATCTTCATTCAGACTGTAGACATATTAAGGAATTCAATTTTTCAGAGTAAAAGAATCATCAAAATCACATATGAGAATAATAACGCTAACCTAATCCCCCATAATGAACTCAATTTTAATATATTTCAGGCCTCTTAGTCTAATTCTGGGGCTTTATTTCCTTAAAATATATCTGCCATATCCATTGTAATGTACTAAAATAGCATCTCTTGACATATTCAACATAAAAGGGGTAAAATTTAACATGAATACCAAAAATGATTACCTAATGTCCCATTCATCATATATCAGGAAACATTACTTATCAGAGGACCTTCCGGAGGAATGCCAAATTTCAGTGGTAAAATAATCATCAAAATTATATGCGAATAGGGTACAACTTTAACATTTGCAAAAATTACTCGTTTTTTATTAATATTTTAAATCTTGCTGTTATCTTTTGGGATTAAAACCAAAAATCTACTACATATGCACAACGGCACCAAATATAGGCACAGATAACCTCATTTAGTGAAGAAGGATTGAAATGTGGTGAAAAAATGTGAAAAAGAGGTTTTAATACCCCCGTCTTTGTTTATTTGAAAAATTATGTGAAATGTTAAGAAAAGGGAGAATTGTGTTCTCAATTGTGAAAGAGCAATCAAGTTTGAGTATCAGGAAGAGGCATATATACTAACCCCACAGAGAATAAATCAATTTTAATACATTTTGAACTAAAGCATTTAGCAGTTTGAACTTGTTTACATTCAAAATTTGCATATACTCTCCTATAAAGGAACAAGAGTATCCTCTGATATCTATATAAATAGAAATAGGATAGTAGTATGGTATTGTATATAGAAAAGGGGGGACCTACTCCGGGAGATTTCAAATGTTTGTAAACGTATAGCCTGTCAGCATCTGGAAGAATTTGGCTCCCAAAATAAAGCAAACATGAAAACAGATGAACTGATATTCAATTCCCCTTAAAATATCGGATCAATTAAACTTTTAACTGACTCAATTTAACTTTTTGGATCAGATGCATAAATAATCCACCATATTTGTCATAAAGTGCCAAAATTAGCATCTAATATCCTCATTAAATGAAACAGTATTAAAATGTGTAGAAACAAATATTCAAAACAAACACCCAAACCTCTGGTTTTCATTTTACAGGAAACATTATGTTGTCTATGCCCACCTGGTAGAACATTTTCACAATTAAGAAAGAATCATCAAAATCAGATATTAACAAGATACAACTATATATAAACTTTCAATAATCAAATTTGAAACATTTAAAGCATTCCTGTTGTATCTTTATGTCTAAAACATTACAATCTGATTATTTCAAATGAAGTGCAAAATGTAAACTTTTGTATTCATATTTTATGCACATGTATAAGGTTTGGTAACATGAACATGTAAAATATTCATAAAATACCCAGTTATTTAATTTCTAGAAACCTTATATACCCTGTGACCATCTGGAAGACCTGGGGTACACAATAATCATAAATTGATCAAAATTGGACAGGACTGATGCACAAGACTCCCTCAAAGTAATGCAGTTACAAATCGTTTTAAGCCTTAGCTTTTACCACTTGTACTTCAGTTCATCAACACTCTCCTGAACTTGCATTAAAGAACCAAAACAAGCCCAGAATATATATATTCAGGAAGCAGCATTGAATTTTTGATATAAGTATACAAAGAATTAACATTCAGACACCTAGTATGGAAACCCTTTGAAAATTTGATTGATTTTAATCTGTGAGAATGGGGATTTTCAATAGTGAAAGGCTATATAAATTGGATGTAATTGATATACAATCTCACTTACCTAACCATCATTAAGATAATTTTAAAACATTTTATGATTCACCATTTACGTCTTTTGCCTGGAAGTAAAAAGTTTGCCTAATTTCCAAAGCTATGCAATCACTTGCATCAGATATGCATAATCATTCTCAAAGGATTGAAGTTTTGCATCACATTGATGAAAAAGGAATGTCTTACGTCTCCGGTTTCAAATACGTGTAATCTTCATTCAGACTGTAGACATATTAAGGAATTCAATTTTTCAGAGTAAAAGAATCATCAAAATCACATATGAGAATAATAACGCTAACCTAATCCCCCATAATGAACTCAATTTTAATATATTTCAGGCCTCTTAGTCTAATTCTGGGGCTTTATTTCCTTAAAATATATCTGCCATATCCGTTGTAATGTACTAAAATAGCATCTCTTGACATATTCAACATAAAAGGGGTAAAATTTAACATGAATACCAAAAATGATTACCTAATGTCCCATTCATCATATATCAGGAAACATTACTTATCAGAGGACCTTCCGGAGGAATGCCAAATTTCAATGGTGAAATAATCATCAAGATTAGATGTGAATAGTGTACAACTTTAACATTTGCAAAAATTACTTGTTTTTTATTAATATTTTAAATCTTGCTGTTATCTTTTAGGATTAAAACCAAAAATCTACTACATATGCAACACGGCACCAAATGTAGGCTCTGATAATCCCATTTAGTGAAGAGGGATTGAAATGTGGTGAAAAAATGTGAAAAAGAGGTTTTAATACCCCCTTCTTTGTTTATTTGAAAAATTATGTGAAATGTTAAGAAAAGGGAGAATTGTGTTCTCAATTGTGAAAGAACAATCAAGTTTGAGTATCAGGAACAGGCATCCATACTAACCCCACAGAAAATAAATCAATTTTAATACATTTTGAACTAATGCATTTATCAGTTTGAACTTGTTTGCATTCAAAATTTGCGTATACTCTCATATAAAGGAACAAGAGTATCCTCTGATATCTATATAAATAGAAATAGGATAGAAGTATGGTATGGTATATAGAAAAGGTGGGACCTACTCCGGGAGATTTCAAATGTTTGTAAACGTATAGCCTGTCAGCATCTGGAAGAATTTGGCTCCCAAAATAAAGCAAACATGAAAACAGATGAACTGATATTCAATTCCCCTTAAAATATCGGATCAATTAAACTTTTAACTGACTCAATTTAACTTTTTGGATCAAATGCATCAATAATCCACCATATTTGACATAAAGTGTCAAAATTAGCATCTAATATCCTCATTAAATGAAACAGTATTAAAATGTGTAGAAACAAATATTCAAATAAACACCCAAACCCCTGGTTTTCATTTTACAGGAAACATTATGTTGTCTATGCCCACCTGGTAGAACATTTTCACAATTAAGAAAGAATCATCAAAATCAGATATTAACAAGATACAACTATATATAAACTTTCAATAATCAAATTTGAAACATTTAAAGCATTCCTGTTGTATCTTTATGTCTAAAACATTAAATCTGATTATTTCAAATGAAGTGCAAAACGTAAACTTTTGTATTCATATTTTATGCACATGTATAAGGTTTGGTAACATGAACATGTAAAATATTCATAAAATACCCAGTTATTTAATTTCTAGAAACCTTATATACCCTGTGACCATCTGGAAGACCTGGGGTACACAATAATCATAAATTGATCAAAATTGGACAGGACTGATGCACAAGACTCCCTCAAAGTAATGCAGTTTCAAATCGTTTTAAGCCTTAGCTTTTACCACTTGTACTTCAGTTCATCAACACTCTCCTGGACTTGCATTAAAGAACCAAAACAAGCCCAGAATATATATATTCAGGAAGCAGCATTGAATTTTTGATATAAGTATACAAAGAATTAACATTCAGACACCTAGTATGGAAACCCTTTGAAAATTTGATTGATTTTAATCTGTGAGAATGGGGATTTTCAATAGTGAAAGGCTATATAAATTGGATGTAATTGATATACAATCTCACATACCTAACCATCATTAAGATAATTTTAAAACATTTTATGATTCACCATTTACGTCTTTTGCCTGGAAGTAAAAAGTTTGCCTAATTTCCAAAGCTATGCAATCACTTGCATCAGATATGCATAATCATTCTCAAAGGATTGAAGTTTTGCATCACATTGATGAAAAAGGAATGTCTTACGTCTCCGGTTTCAAATACGTGTAATCTTCATTCAGACTGTAGACATATTAAGGAATTCAATTTTTCAGAGTAAAAGAATCATCAAAATCACATATGAGAATAATAACGCTAACCTAATCCCCCATAATGAACTCAATTTTAATATATTTCAGGCCTCTTAGTCTAATTCTGGGGCTTTATTTCCTTAAAATATATCTGCCATATCCGTTGTAATGTACTAAAATAGCATCTCTTGACATATTCAACATAAAAGGGGTAAAATTTAACATGAATACCAAAAATGATTATCTAATGTCCCATTCATCATATATCAGGAAACATTACTTATCAGAGGACCTTCCGGAGGAATGCCAAATTTCAGTGGTAAAATAATCATCAAAATTATATGCGAATAGGGTACAACTTTAACATTTGCAAAAATTACTCGTTTTTTATTAATATTTTAAATCTTGCTGTTATCTTTTGGGATTAAAACCAAAAATCTACTACATATGCACAACGGCACCAAATATAGGCAGGGATAACCTCATTTAGTGAAGAAGGATTGAAATGTGGTGAAAAAATGTGTAAAAGGGGTTTTAATGCCCCTGTCTTTGTTTATTTGAAAAATTATGTGAAATCTTAAGAAAAGGGAGGATTGTGTTTTCAATTGTGAAAGAGCAATCAAGTTTGAGTATCAGGAACAGGCATGCACACTAATCCCACAGAAAATAAATCAATTTTAATACATTTTGATCTAATGCATTTATCAGTTTGAACTTGTTTATGTTCAAAAATGGCATATACTCTCATATAAATGAACAAGAGCATCCTCTGATATCTATATAAATAGAAACAGGATTAAAGTATGGTATGGTATACAGAAAAGCGGGGACAGACTCCGGGAGATTTAAAATTTTTGTGAACATATAGCCTGTCACCATCTGGAAAAATTTGGATGCCAATAATAAAGCAATCATGAAAACAGATTAACTGATATTTAATTCCCCTTAAAATATCTAATCAATTCAACTTTTAAGTCACTCAATTTATCTTTTAGGATCAAATGCATTAATAATCCACCATATTTGTCATAAAGTGCCAAAAATAGCATCTAATATCCTCATTAAATGAAACAGTATTAAAATGTGTAGAAACATACATTCAAACAAGCACCCAAACCTCTGGTTTTCATTTTGCAGGAAACATTATGTTGTCTATGCCCACCTGATAGAACTTGATCCCAATTAAGAAAGAATCATCAAAATCAGATTATAACAAGATACAACTATATATAAACTTTCAATAATCAAAGTTGAAACATTTAAAGCATTCCTGTTGTATCTTTATGTCTAGAACATTACAAATCTAAACATTTCAAATGAAGTGCAAAACGTAAACTTTTGTATTCATATTTTATGCACATGTATAAGTTTTGGTAACATGAACATGTAAAATATTCATAAAATACCAAGTTTTCAAATTTCTAGAAACCTAATATACCCTGTGACCATCTGGAAGACCTGCGGTACACAATGTTCATAAATTGATCAAAATTGGACAGGACTGATACACAAGACTCCCTCAATGTAATGTAGTTTCAAATCGTTTTAAGCCTTAGCTTTTACCACTTGTAGTTCAGTTCATTAACACTCTCCTGAACTTGCATTAAAGAACCAAAACAAGCGCATAATATACATATATTCAGGAAGCAGCATTGAATTTTTCATATAAGTATACAAAGAATTAACATTCAGACACCTAGTATGGAAACCCTTCGAAAATTTGATTGATTTTAATCTGTGAGAATGGGGATTTTCAATAGTGAAAGGCTATATAAATTGGATGTAATTGATATACAATCTCACATACCTAACCATTATTAAGTTAATTTTACAACATTTTATGATTCACCACTTACGCCTTTTGCCTGGAGTAAAAAGTTTGCCTAATTTCCAAAGTTATGCAATCACTTGCCTCAGATATGCATAATCATTCTCAAAGCATTGAAGTTTTGCGTCACATTGATGAAAAAGGAATGTCTTATGTCTCAGGTTTCAAATACATGTAATCTTCATTCAGACTGTAGACATATTAAGCAATTCAACTTTTCAGAGTAAAAGAATGATCAAAATCACATATGAGAATAATAATGCTAACCTAATCCCCCAAAGTGAACTCAATTTTAATATATTTCAGGCCTCTTAGTCTAATTCTGGGGCTTTATTTCCTTAAAATATATCTGCCATATCCATTGTAATGTACTAAAATAGCATCTCTTGACATATTCAACATAAAAGTGGTAAAATTTAACATGAATAACATAAATGATTACCTAATGTCCCACTCATCATATATCAGGAAACATTACTTAGCAGAGGACCTTCCGGAGGAGTGCCACCTTACAATGGTAAAATAATCATCATAATTATATATGAATAGTGTACAACTTTAACATTTGCAAAAGTTACTTCTTTTTTATACACATTTTAAATCTTGCTGTTATCTTTTGGGATTAAAACCAAAAATCTACTACATATGCAACACGGCACCAAATGTAGCCTCTGAAAACCCATTTAGTGATGCAGGATTGAAATGTGGTGAAAAAATGTGAAAAAGAGGTTTTAATGCCCCCATCTTTGTTTATTTGAAAAATTATGTGAAATCTTAAGAAAAGGGAGGATTGTGTTTTCAATTGTGAAAGAGCAATCAAGTTTGAGTATATGGAACAGGCATGCACACTAATCCCACAGAAAATAATGTCAATTTTAATACATTTTGATCTAATGCATTTATCAGTTTGAACTTGTATATATTCAAAATTGGCATATACTCTCATATAAAGGAACAAGAGCATCCTCTGATATCTACATAAATAGAAACAGGATTGAAGTATGGTATGGTATATAGAAAAGCGGGGACACACTCCGGGAGATTTCAAATTTTTGTAAACATATAGCCTGTCACCATCTGGAAGAATTTGGATGCCAATAATAAAGCAATCATGAAAACAGACTAACTGATATTTAATTTCCCTTAAAATATCTTATCAATTAAACTTTTAAGTCATTCATTTTAACTTTTTGGATCAAATGCATGAATAATCGACCATATTTGTCATAAAGTGCCAAAATTAGCTTCTAATAACCTCATTAAATGAAACAGTATTAAAATGTGTAGAAACAAATATTCAAAACAAACACCCAAACCTCTGGTTTTCATTTTGCAGGAAACATTATGTTGTCTATGCCCACCTGATAGAACTTGATCCCAATTAAGAAAGAATCATCAAAATCAGATTATAACAAGATACAACTATATATAAACTTTCAATAATCAAATTTGAAACATTTAAAGCTTTCCTGTTGTGTCTTTATCTTTAAAACATTACAAATCTAAACATTTCAAATGAAGTGGAAAACGTAAACTTTTGTATTCATATTTTATGCACATGTATAAGGTTTGGTAACATGAATATGTTAAATATTTTTTAAATTTCTAGAAACCTAATATACCCTGTGACCATCTGGAAGATCTGAGGTACACCATGTTCATAAATTGATCAAAATTGGACAGGACTGACACACAAGACTCCCTCAAAGTAATGCAGTTTCAAATCGTTTTAAGCCTTAGCTTTTACCACTTGTACTTAAGTTCATCAACACTCTCCTGGACTTGCATTAAAGAACCAAAACAAGCCCATAATATATATATTCAGGAAGGAGCATTGAATTTTTGTTATAAGTATACAAAGAATTAACATTCAGACACCTAGTATGGAAACCCTTTGAAAATTTGATTGATTTTAATCTGTGAGAATGGGGATTTTCAATAGTGAAAGGCTACATAAATTGGATGTAATTGATATATAATCTCACATACCTAACCATTATTAAGTTAATTTTAAAACATTTTATGATTCCCAACTTACGCCTATTGCCTGGAAGTAAAAGGTTTGCCTAATTTCCAAAGCTATGCAATCACTTGCCTCAGATATGCATAATCATTCTCAAAGGATTGAAGTTTTGCGTCACATTGATGAAAAAGGAATGTCTTATGTCTCAGGTTTCAAATATGTGTAATCTTCATTCAGACTGTAGACATATTAAGGAATTCAACTTTTCAGAGTAAAAGAATGATCAAAATCACATATGAGAATAATAATGCTAACCTAATCCCCCAAAGTGAACTCAATTTTAATATATTTCAGGCCTCTTAGTCTATTTCTGGGGCTTTATTTCCTTAAAATATATCTGCCATATCCGTTGTAATGTACTAAAATAGCATCTCTTGACATATTCAACATAAAAGGGGTATAATTTAACATGAATAACATAAATGATTACCTAATGTCCAATTCATCATATATCAGGAAACATCACTTAGCAGAGGACCTTCCGGAGGAGTGCCACCTTTCAATGGTAAAGTAATCATCATAATTATATATGAATAGTGTACAACTTTAACATTTGCAAAAATTACTGCTTTTTTATTAATATTTAAATCTTGTTGTTATCTTTTGGGATTAAAACCAAAAATCTACTACATATGCAACACGGCACCAAATGTAGCCTCTGATAACCCCATTTAGTGATGCAGGATTGAAATGTGGTGAAAAAATGTGAAAAAGAGGTTTTAATACCCCCGTCTTTGTTTATTTGAAAAATTATGTGAAATCTTAAGAAAAGGGAGGATTGTGTTTTCAATTGTGCAAGAGCAATCAAGTTTGAGTATCAGGAACGGGCACACACACTAATCCCACAGAAAATAATCAATTTTAATACATTTAGATCCAATGCATTTATCAGTTTGAACTTGTTTATATTCAAAATTTGCATATACTCTCATATAAAGTAACAAGAGCATCCTCTGATATCTATATAAGTAGAAACAGCATTGAAGTATGGTATGGTATATAGAAAAGCGGGGACACACTCCGGGAGATTTCAAATTTTTGTAAACATATAGCCCGTCACCATCTGGAAGAATTTGGATGCCAATAATAAATCAATCATGAAAACAGATTAACTGATATTTAATTCCCCTTAAAATATCTTATCAATTCAACTTTTAAGTCCCTCAATTTATCTTTTAGGATCAAATGCAATAATAATTCACCATATTTGTCAAAAAGTGCCAAAAATAGCATCTAATATCCTCATTAAATGAAACAGTATTAAAATGTGTAGAAACATACATTCAAACAAACACCCAAACCTCTGGTTTCATTTTACAGGAAACTTTATGTTGTCTATGCCCACCTGGTAGAACTTGTTCCCAATTAAGAAAGAATCATCAAAATCAGATTATAACAAGATACAACTATATATAAACTTTCAATAATCAAATTTGAAACATTTAAAGCATTCCTGTTGTATCTTTATGTCTAGAATATTACAAATCTAAACATTTCAAATGAAGTGCAAAACGTAAACTTTTGTATTCATATTTTATGCACATGTATAAGTTTTGGTAACATGAACATGTAAAATATTCATAAAATACCCAGTTTTCAAATTTCTAGAAACCTAATATACCTTGTGACCATCTGGAAGACCTGCGGTAGACAATGTTCATAAATTGATCAAAATTGGACAGGACTGATACACAAGACTCCCTCAAAGTAATGTAGTTTCAAATCGTTTTAAGCCTTAGCTTTTACCACTTGTACTTCAGTTCATTAACACTCTCCTGAACTTGCATTAAAGAACCAAAACAAGCCCATAATGTATATATTCAGGAAGCAGCATTGAATTTTTGATATAAGTATACAAATAATTAACATTCAGACACCTAGTATGGAAACCCTTTGAAAATTTGATTGATTTTAATCTGTGAGAATGGGGATTTTCAATAGTGAAAGGCTATATAAATTGGATGTAATTGATATACAATCTCACATACCTAACCATTATTAAGTTAATTTTACAACATTTTATGATTCACCACTTACGCCTTTTGCCTGGAGTAAAAAGTTAGCCTAATTTCCAAAGCTATGCAATCACTTGCCTCAGATATGCATAATCATTCTCAAAGCATTGAAGTTTTGCGTCACATTGATGAAAAAGGAATGTCTTATGTCTCAGGTTTCAAATACATGTAATCTTCATTCAGACTGTAGACATATTAAGGAATTCAACTTTTCAGAGTAAAAGAATGATCAAAATCACATATGAGAATAATAATGCTAACCTAATCCCCCAAAGTGAACTCAATTTTAATATATTTCAGGCCTCTTAGTCTAATTCTGGGGCTTTATTTCCTTAAAATATATCTGCCATATCCATTGTAATGTACTAAAATAGCATCTCTTGACATATTCAACATAAAAGTGGTAAAATTTAACATGAATAACATAAATGATTACCTAATGTCCCACTCATCATATATCAGGAAACATTACTTAGCAGAGGACCTTCCGGAGGAGTGCCACCTTACAAAGGTAAAATAATCATCATAATTATATATGAATAGTGTACAACTTTAACATTTGCAAAAGTTACTTCTTTTTTATACATATTTTAAATCTTGCTGTTATCTTTTGGGATTAAAACCAAAAATCTACTACATATGCAACACGGCACCAAATGTAGCCTCTGTAAACCCCATTTAGTGATGCAGGATTGAAATGTGGTGAAAAAATGTGAAAAAGAGGTTTTAATGCCCCCATCTTTGTTTATTTGAAAAATTATGTGATATCTTAAGAAAAGGGAGGATTGTGTTTTCAATTGTGAAAGAGCAATCAAGTTTGAGTATATGGAACAGGCATGCACACTAATCCCACAGAAAATAATGTCAATTTTAATACATTTTGATCTAATGCATTTATCAGTTTGAACTTGTATATATTCAAAATTGGCATATACTCTCATATAAAGGAACAAGAGCATCCTCTGATATCTACATAAATAGAAACAGGATTGAAGTATGGTATGGTATATAGAAATGCGGGGACACACTCCGGGAGATTTCAAATTTTTGTAAACATATAGCCTGTCACCATCTGGAAGAATTTGGATGCCAATAATAAAGCAATCATGAAAACAGACTAACTGATATTTAATTCCCCTTAAAATATCTGATCAATTAAACTTTTAAGTCATTCATTTTAACTTTTTGGATCAAATGCATGAATAATCGACCATATTTGTCATAAAGTGCCAAAATTAGCTTCTAATAACCTCATTATATGAAACAGTATTAAAATGTGTAGAAACAAATATTCAAAACAAACACCCAAACCTCTGGTTTTCATTTTGCAGGAAACATTATGTTGTCTATGCCCACCTGATAGAACTTGATCCCAATTAAGAAAGAATCATCAAAATCAGATTATAACAAGATACAACTATATATAAACTTTCAATAATCAAATTTGAAACATTTAAAGCTTTCCTGTTGTGTCTTTATCTCTAAAACATTACAAATCTAAACATTTCAAATGAAGTGGAAAACGTAAACTTTTGTATTCATATTTTATGCACATGTATAAGGTTTGGTAACATGAACATGTAAAATATTCATAAAACACCCAGTTATTTAATTTCTAGAAACCTTATATACCCTGTGACCATCTGGAAGACCTGGGGTACACAATAATCATAAATTGATCAAAATTGGACAGGACTGATGCACAAGACTCCCTCAAAGTAATGCAGTTTCAAATCGTTTTAAGCCTTAGCTTTTACCACTTGTACTTCAGTTCATCAACACTCTCCTGAACTTGCATTAAAGAACCAAAACAAGCCCAGAATATATATATTCAGGAAGCAGCATTGAATTTTTGATATAAGTATACAAAGAATTAACATTCAGACACCTAGTATGGAAACCCTTTGAAAATTTGATTGATTTTAATCTGTGAGAATGGGGATTTTCAATAGTGAAAGGCTATATAAATTGGATGTAATTGATATACAATCTCACATACCTAACCATCATTAAGATAATTTTAAAACATTTTATGATTCACCATTTACGTCTTTTGCCTGGAAGTAAAAAGTTTGCCTAATTTCCAAAGCTATGCAATCACTTGCATCAGATATGCATAATCATTCTCAAAGGATTGAAGTTTTGCATCACATTGATGAAAAAGGAATGTCTTACGTCTCCGGTTTCAAATACGTGTAATCTTCATTCAGACTGTAGACATATTAAGGAATTCAATTTTTCAGAGTAAAAGAATCATCAAAATCCCATATGAGAATAATAACGCTAACCTAATCCCCCATAATGAACTCAATTTTAATATATTTCAGGCCTCTTAGTCTAATTCTGGGGCTTTATTTCCTTAAGATATATCTGCCATATCCGTTGTAATGTACTAAAATAGCATCTCTTGACATATTCAACATAAAAGGGGTAAAATTTAACATGAATACCAAAAATGATTATCTAATGTCCCATTCATCATATATCAGGAAACATTACTTATCAGAGGACCTTCCGGAGGAATGCCAAATTTCAGTGGTAAAATAATCATCAAAATTATATGCGAATAGGGTACAACTTTAACATTTGCAAAAATTACTCGTTTTTTATTAATATTTTAAATCTTGCTGTTATCTTTTGGGATTAAAACCAAAAATCTACTCTATATGCACAACGGCACCAAATATAGGCAGGGATAACCTCATTTAGTGAAGAAGGATTGAAATGTGGTGAAAAAATGTGTAAAAGGGGTTTTAATGCCCCTGTCTTTGTTTATTTGAAAAATTATGTGAAATCTTAAGAAAAGGGAGGATTGTGTTTTCAATTGTGAAAGAGCAATCAAGTTTGAGTATCAGGAACAGGCATGCACACTAATCCCACAGAAAATAAATCAATTTTAATACATTTTGATCTAATGCATTTATCAGTTTGAACTTGTTTATGTTCAAAAATGGCATATACTCTCATATAAATGAACAAGAGCATCCTCTGATATCTATATAAATAGAAACAGGATTAAAGTATGGTATGGTATACAGAAAAGCGGGGACAGACTCCGGGAGATTTAAAATTTTTGTGAACATATAGCCTGTCACCATCTGGAAAAATTTGGATGCCAATAATAAAGCAATCATGAAAACAGATTAACTGATATTTAATTCCCCTTAAAATATCTAATCAATTCAACTTTTAAGTCACTCAATTTATCTTTTAGGATCAAATGCATTAATAATCCACCATATTTGTCATAAAGTGCCAAAAATAGCATCTAATATCCTCATTAAATGAAACAGTATTAAAATGTGTAGAAACATACATTCAAACAAGCACCCAAACCTCTGGTTTTCATTTTGCAGGAAACATTATGTTGTCTATGCCCACCTGATAGAACTTGATCCCAATTAAGAAAGAATCATCAAAATCAGATTATAACAAGATACAACTATATATAAACTTTCAATAATCAAATTTGAAACATTTAAAGCATTCCTGTTGTATCTTTATGTCTAAAACATTACAATTTTATTATTGCAAACGAAGTGCAAAAAGTAAACTTTTGTATTCATATTTTATGCACATGTATAAGGTTTGGTAACATGAACATGTAAAATATTCATAAAATACCCAGTTATTTAATTTCTAGAAACTTAATATACCCTGTGAACATCTGGAAGACCTGCGGTACACAATGTTCATAAATTGATCAAAATTGGACAGGACTGATACACAAGACTCCCTCAATGTAATGTAGTTTCAAATCGTTTTAAGCCTTAGCTTTTACCACTTGTACTTCAGTTCATCAACACTCTCCTGAACTTGCATTAAAGAACCAAAACAAGCCCATAATATATATATTCAGGAAGCAGCATTGAATTTTTGTTATAAGTATACAAAGAATTAACATTCAGACACCTAGTATGGAAACCCTTTGAAAATTTGATTGATTTTAATCTGTGAGAATGGGGATTTTCAATAGTGAAAGGCTATATAAATTGGATGTAAATATATACAATCTCACATACCTAACCATTATTAAGTTAATTTTAAAACTTTTATGATTCACCACTTACGCCTTATGCCTGGAAGTAAAAAGTTTACCTAATTTCCAAAGCTATGCAATCACTTGCCTCAGATATGCATAATCATTCTCAAAGGATTGAAGTTTTGCGTCACATTGATGAAAAAGGAATGTCGTATGTCTAAGGTTTCAAATACATATAATCTTCATTCAGACTGTAGACATATTAAGGAATTCAACTTTTCAGAGTAAAAGAATGATCAAAATCACATATGAGAATAATAATGCTAACCTAATCCCCCAAAGTGAACTCAATTTTAATATATTTCAGGCCTCTTAGTCTAATACTGGGGCTTTATTTCCTTAAAATATATCTGCCATATCCGTTGTAATGTACTAAAATGCATCTCTTGAAATATTCAACATAAAAGGGGTAAAATTTAACATGAATAACATAAATGATTACCTAATGTCCCATTCATCATATATCAGGAAACATTACTTAGCAGAGGACCTTCCGGAATAGTGCCACCTTTCAATGGTATAATAATTATCATAACTATATATGAATAGTGTACAACTTTAACATTCGCAAAACTACTTTTTTTTTATTAATATTTTAAATCTTGTTGTTATCTTCTGGGATTAAAACAAAAAATCTACTACATATGCAACACGGCACCAAATGTAGCCGCTGATAACCCCACTTAGTGATGCAGGATTGAAATGTGGTGAAAAAATGTGAAAAAGAGGTTTTATCACCACCGTCTTTGTTTATTTGAAAAATTATGTGATATCTTAAGAAAAGGGAGGATTGTGTTTTCAATTGTGAAAGAGCAATCAAGTTTGAGTATATGGAACAGGCATGCATACTAATCCCACAGAAAATAATGTCAATTTTAATACATTTTGATCTAATGCATTTATCAGTTTGAACTTGTATATATTCAAAATTGGCATATACTCTCATATAAAGGAACAAGAGCATCCTCTGATATCTACATAAATAGAAACAGGATTGAAGTATGGTATGGTATATAGAAATGCGGGGACACACTCCGGGAGATTTCAAATTTTTGTAAACATATAGCCTGTCACCATCTGGAAGAATTTGAATGCCAATAATAAAGCAATCATGAAAACAGACTAACTGATATTTAATTCCCCTTAAAATATCTGATCAATTAAACTTTTAAGTCATTCATTTTAACTTTTTGGATCAAAAGCATGAATAATCGACCATATTTGTCATAAAGTGCCAAAATTAGCTTCTAATAACCTCATTAAATGAAACAGTATTAAAATGTGTAGAAACAAATATTCAAAACAAACACCCAAACCTCTGGTTTTCATTTTGCAGGAAACATTATGTTGTCTATGCCCACCTGATAGAACTTAATCCCAATTAAGAAAGAATCATTAAAATCAGATTATAACAAGATACAACTATATATAAACTTTCAATAATCAAATTTGAAACATTTAAAGCTTTCCTGTTGTGTCTTTATCTCTAAAACATTACAAATCTAAACATTTCAAATGAAGTGGAAAACGTAAACTTTTGTATTCATATTTTATGCACATGTATAAGGTTTGGTAACATGAACATGTAAAATATTCATAAAACACCCGGTATTTAATTTCTTGAAACCTAATATACCCTGTGACCATCTGGAAGACCTGGGGTACACAATGATCATAAATTGATCAAAATTGGACAGGACTGATACACAAGACTCCCTCAAAGTAATGCAGTTTCAAATCGTTTTAAGCCTTACCTTTTACCACTTGTACTTCAGTTCATCAACACTCTCCTGAACTTGCATTAAAGAACCAAAACAAGCCCAATATATATATGTTCAGGAAGCAGCATTGAATTTTTGTTATAAGTATACAAAGAATTAACATTCAGACACCTAGTCTGGAAACCCTTTGAAAATTTGATTGATTTTAATCTGTGAGAATGGGGATTTTCAATAGCGAAAGGCTATATAAATTGGATGTAATTGATATACAATCTCACATACCTAACCATTATTAAGTTAATTTTAAAACATTTTATGATTCACCACTTACGCCTTATGCCTGGAAGTAAAACGCTTGCCTAATTTCCAAACCTATGCAATCACTTGCCTCAGATATGCATAATCATTCTAAAAGGATTGAAGTTTTGCGTCACATTGATGAAAAAGGAATGTCTTATGTCTCAGGTTTCAAATACGTGTAATCTTCATTCAGACTGTAGACATATTAAGGAATTCAGCTTTTCAGAGTAAAAGAATGATCAAAATCACATATGAGAATAATAATGCTAACCTAATCCCCCAAAGTGAACTCAATTTTAATATATTTCAGGCCTCTTAGTCTAATTCTGGGGCTTTATTTCCTTAAAATATATCTGCCATATCCGTTGTAATGTACTAAAATAGCATCTCTTGACATATTCAACATAAAAGGGGTAAAATTTAACATAAATAACATAAATGATTACCTAATGTCCCATTCATCATATATCAGGAAACATTACTTAGCAGAGGACCTTCCAGAGGAGTGCCACCTTTCAATGGTAAAATAATCATCATAATTATATATGAATAGTGTACAACTTTAACATTTGCAAAACTACCTTTTTTTATTAATATTTTAAATCTTGTTGTTATCTTTTAGGATTAAAACCAAAAATCTACTACATATGCAACACGGCACCAAATGTAGCCGCTGATAACCCCATTTAGTGATGCAGGATTGAAATGTGGTGAAAAAATGTGAAAAAGAGGTTTTAATACACCCGTCTTTGTTTATTTTGAAAAATTATGTGAAATCTTAAGAAAAGGGAGGATTGTGTTTTCAATTGTGAAAGAGCAATCAAGTTTGAATATCAGGAACGTGCACGCACACTAATCCCACAGAAAATAAACCAATTTAATACATTTTGATCTAATGCATTTATCACTTTAAACTTGTTTATATTCAAAATTGGCATATACTCTCATATAAATGAACAAGAGCATCCTCTGATATCTATATAAATAGAAACAGGATTAAAGTATGGTATGGTATACAGAAAAGCGGGGACAGACTCCGGGAGATTTAACATTTTTGTAAACATATAGCGTGTCACCATCTGGAAGAATTTGGATGCCAATAATAAAGCAATCATGAAAACAGATTAACTGATATTTAATTCCCCTTAAAATATCTGATAAATTCAACCTTTAAGTCAATCAATTTAACTTTTTGGATCAAATGCATTTAAATCCACCATATTTGTCATAAAGTGCCAAAATTAGCATCTAATATCCTCACTAAATGAAACAGTGCTAAAATGTGTAGAAACAAATATTGAAAACAAACACCCAAACCTCTGGTTTTCATTTTGCAGGAAACATTATGTTGTCTATTGCTCACCTCGTAGAACTTGGTCCCAATTAAGAAAGAATCATCAAAATCAGATTATAACAAGATACAACTATATATAAACTTTCAATAATCAAATTTGAAACATTTAAAGCATTCCTGTTGTATCTTTATGTCTAAAACATTACAATTTGATTATTGCAAACGAAGTGCAAAAAGTAAACTTTTGTATTCATATTTTATGCACATGTATAAGGTTTGGTAACATGAACATGTAAAATATTCATAAAATACCCAGTTATTTAATTTATAGAAACTTAATATACCCTGTGACCATCTGGAAGACCTGGGGTACACAATGTTCATAAATTGATCAAAATTGGACAGGACTGATACACAAGACTCCCTCAAAGTAATGCAGTTTCAATTCGTTTTAAGCCTTAGCTTTTACCACTTGTACTTCAGTTCATCAACACTCTCCTGAACTTGCATTAAAGAACCAAAACAAGCCCATAATATATATATTCAGGAAGCAGCATTGAATTTTTGTTATAAGTATACAAAGAATTAACATTCAGACACCTAGTATGGAAACCCTTTGAAAATTTGATTGATTTTAATCTGTGAGAATGGGGATTTTCAATAGTGAAAGGCTATATAAATTGGATGTAATTGATATACAATCTCACATACCTAACCATTATTAAGTTAATTTTAAAACATTTTATGATTCACCACTTACGCCTTATGCCTGGAAGTAAAAAGTTTGCCTAATTTCCAAACCTATGCAATCACTTGCCTCAGATATGCATAACCATTCTAAAAGGATTGCGGTTTTGCGTCACATTGATGAAAAAGGAATGTCTTATGTCTCAGGCTTCAAATACATGTAATCTTCATTCAGACTGTAGACATATTAAGGAATTCAACTTTTCAGAGTAAAAGAATGATCAAAATCACATATGAGAATAATAATGCTAACCTAATCCCCCAAAGTGAACTCAATTTTAATATATTTCAGGCCTCTTAGTCTAATTCTGGGGCTTTATTTCCTTAAAATATATCTGCCATATCCGTTGTAATGTACTAAAATGCATCTCTTGACATATTCAACATAAAAGGGGTAAAATTTAACATGAATAACATAAATGATTACCTAATGTCCCATTCATCATATATCAGGAAACATTATTTAGCAGAGGACCTTCCGGAGGAGTGCCACCTTTCAATGGTAAAATAATCATCATAATTATATATGAATAGTGTACAACTTTAACATTTGCAAAAATACTTTTTTTATTAATATTTTAAATCTTGTCGTTATCTTCTGGGACTAAAACCAAAAATCTACTACATATGCAACACGGCACCAAATGTAGCCGCTGAAAACCCCACTTAGTGATGCAGGATTGAAATGTGGTGAAAAAATGTGAAAAAGAGGTTTTATCACCACCGTCTTTGTTTATTTGAAAGATTATGTGAAATCTTAAGAAAAGGGAGGATTGTGTTTTCAATTGTGAAAGAGCAATCAAGTTTGAGTATCAGGAATGGGCACGCACACTAATCCCACAGAAAATAAATCAATTTTAATACATTTTGATCTAATGCATTTAACAGTTTGAACTTGTTTATGTTCAAAATTGGCATATACTCTCATATAAAGGAACAAGAGCATCCTCTGATATCTACATAAATAGAAACAGGATTGAAGTATGGTATGGTATATAGAAATGCGGGGACACACTCCGGGAGATTTCAAATTTTTGTAAACATATAGCCTGTCACCATCTGGAAGAATTTGAATGCCAATAATAAAGCAATCATGAAAACAGATTAACTGATATTCAATTCCCCTTAAAATATCTGATCAATTAAACGTTTAAGTGACTCAATTTAACTTTTTGGATCAAATGCATTTATAATCCACCATATTTGTCATAAAGTGCCAAAATTAGCATCTAATATCCTCATTAAATGAAACAGTATTAAAATGTGTAGAAACAAATATTCAAAACAAACACCCAAACCTCTGGTTTTCATTTTGCAGGAAACATTATGTTGTCTATGCCCACCTCGTAGAAATTGTTCCCAATTAAGAAAGAAACATCAAAATCAGATTATAACAAGCTACAACTATATATAAACTTTCAATAATCAAATTTGAAACATTTCAAACATTCCTGTTGTATCTTTATGTCTAAAACATTACAATTTTATTATTGCAAACGAAGTGCAAAAAGTAAAATTTGTATTCATATTTTATGCACATGTATAAGGTTTGGTAACATGAACATGTAAAATATTCATAAAATACCCAGTTTTCAAATTTCTAGAAACCTAATATACCCTGTGACCATCTGGAAGACTTGGGGTACACAATGTTCATAATTGATCAAAATTGGACAGGACTGATACACAAGACTCCCTCAAAGTAATGCAGTTTCAAATTGTTATAAGCCTTACCTTTTACCACTTGTACTTCAGTTCATCAACACTCTCCTGAACTTGCATTAAAGAACCAAAACAAGCCCATAATATATATATTCAGGAAGCAGCATTGAATTTTTGTTATAAGTATACAAAGAATTAACATTCAGACACCTAGTATGGAAACCCTTTGAAAATTTGATTGATTTTAATCTGTGAGAATGGGGATTTTCAATAGTGAAAGGCTATATAAATTGGATGTAATTGATATACAATCTCACATACCTAACCATTATTAAGTTAATTTTAAAACATTTTATGATTCACCACTTACGCCTTATGCCTGGAAGTAAAACGCTTGCCTAATTTCCAAACCTATGCAATCACTTGCCTCAGATATGCATGATCATTCTAAAAGGATTGAAGTTTTGCGTCACATTGATGAAAAAGGAATGTCTTATGTCTCAGGTTTCAAATACGTGTAATCTTCATTCAGACTGTAGACATATTAAGGAATTCAGCTTTTCAGAGTAAAAGAATGATCAAAATCACATATGAGAATAATAATGCTAACCTAATCCCCCAAAGTGAACTCAATTTTAATATATTTCAGGCCTCTTAGTCTAATTCTGGGGCTTTATTTCCTTAAAATATATCTGCCATATCCGTTGTAATGTACTAAAATAGCATCTCTTGACATATTCAACATAAAAGGGGTAAAATTTAACATGAATAACATAAATGATTACCTAATGTCCCATTCATCATATATCAGGAAACATTACTTAGCAGAGGACCTTCCAGAGGAGTGCCACCTTTCAATGGTAAAATAATCATCATAATTATATATGAATAGTGTACAACTTTAACATTTGCAAAACTACCTTTTTTTATTAATATTTTAAATCTTGTTGTTATCTTTTAGGATTAAAACCAAAAATCTACTACATATGCAACACGGCACCAAATGTAGCCGCTGATAACCCCATTTAGTGATGCAGGATTGAAATGTGGTGAAAAAATGTGAAAAAGAGGTTTTAATACACCCGTCTTTGTTTATTTTGAAAAATTATGTGAAATCTTAAGAAAAGGGAGGATTGTGTTTTCAATTGTGAAAGAGCAATCAAGTTTGAATATCAGGAACGTGCACGCACACTAATCCCACAGAAAATAAACCAATTTAATACATTTTGATCTAATGCATTTATCACTTTAAACTTGTTTATATTCAAAATTGGCATATACTCTCATATAAATGAACAAGAGCATCCTCTGATATCTATATAAATAGAAACAGGATTAAAGTATGGTATGGTATATAGACAAGCGTAGACAGACTCCGGGAGATTTCAAATTTTTGTAAACATATAGCCTGTCACCATCTGGAAGAATTTGGATGCCAATAATAAAGCAATCATGAAAACAGATTAACTGATATTTAATTCTCCTTAAAATATCTGATCAATTCAACTTTTAAGTCAATCAATTTAACTTTTTGGATCAAATGCATTTATAATCTACCATATTTGTCATAAAGTGCCAAAATTAGCATCTAATATCTTCATTAAATGAAACAGTATTAAAATGTGTAGAAACATACATTCAAACAAACACCCAAACCTCTGGTTTTCATTTTACAGGAAACATTATGTTGTCTATGCCCACCTGGTAGAACTTGTTCCCAATTAAAAAAGAATCATCAAAATCAGATTATAACAAGATACAACTATATATAAACTTTCAATAATCAAATTTGAAACATTTAAAGCATTCCTGTTGTATCTTTCTGTCTAAAACATTACAATTTGATTATTGCAAACGAAGTGCAAAAAGTAAACCTTTGTATTCATATTTTATGCACATGTATAAGTTTTGGTAACATGAACATGTAAAATATTCATATAATACCCAGTTTTTAAATTTATAGAAACCTAATATACCCTGTGACCATCTGGAAGACCTGGCGTACACAATGTTCATAATTGATCAAAATTGGACAGGACTGATACACAAGACTCCCTCAAAGTAATGCAGTTTCAAATTGTTATAAGCCTTACCTTTTACCACTTGTACTTCAGTTCATCAACACTCTCCTGAACTTGCATTAAAGAACCAAAACAAGCCCATAATATATATATTCAGGAAGCAGCATTGAATTTTTGTTATAAGTATACAAAGAATTAACATTCAGACACCTAGTATGGAAACCCTTTGAAAATTTGATTGATTTTAATCTGTGAGAATGGGGATTTTCAATAGTGAAAGGCTATATAAATTGGATGTAAATATATACAATCTCACATACCTAACCATTATTAAGTTAATTTTAAAACATTTTATGATTCACCACTTACTCCTTATGCCTGGAAGTAAAAAGTTTACCTAATTTCCAAAGCTATGCAATCACTTGCCTCAGATATGCATAATCATTCTCAAAGGATTGAAGTTTTGCGTCACATTGATGAAAAAGGAATGTCGTATGTCTCAGGTTTCAAATACATGTAATCTTCATTCAGACTGTAGACATATTAAGGAATTCAACTTTTCAGAGTAAAAGAATGATCAAAATCACATATGAGAATAATGATGCTAACCTAATCCCCCAAAGTGAACTCAATTTTAATATATTTCAGGCCTCTTAGTCTAATTCTGGGGCTTTATTTCCTTAAAATATATCTGCCATATCCGTTGTAATGTACTAAAATGCATCTCTTGACATATTCAACATAAAAGGGGTAAAATTTAACATGAATAACATAAATGATTACCTAATGTCCCATTCATCATATATCAGGAAACATTACTTAACAGAGGACCTTCCGGAGGAGTGCCACCTTTCAATGGTAAAATAATCATCATAATTATATATGAATAGTGTGCAACTTTAACATTTGCAAAAATACTTTTTTTATTAATATATTAAATCTTGTCGTTATCTTCTGGGACTAAAACCAAAAATCTACTACATATGCAACACGGCACCAAATGTAGCCGCTGATATCCCATTTAGTGATTCAGGATTGAAATGTGGTGAAAAAATGTGAAAAAGAGGTTTTAACACCCCCGTCTTTGTTTATTTGAAAAATTATGTGAAATCTTAAGAAAAGGGAGGATTGTGTTTTCAATTGTGAAAGAGCAATCAAGTTTGAGTATCAGGAATGGGCATGCACACTAATCCCACAGAAAATAAATCAATTTTAATACATTTTGATCTAATGCATTTATCAGTTTGAACTTGTTTATGTTCAAAATTGGCATATACTCTCATATAAATGAACAAGAGCATCCTCTGATATCTATATAAATAGAAACAGGATTAAAGTATGGTATGGTATACAGAAAAGCGGGGACAGACTCCGGGAGATTTAAAATTTTTGTGAACATATAGCCTGTCACCATCTGGAAAAATTTGGATGCCAATAATAAAGCAATCATGAAAACAGATTAACTGATATTTAATTCCCCTTAAAATATCTGATCAATTCAACTTTTAAGTCTATCAATTTAACTTTTTGGATCAAATGCATTAATAATCCACCATATTTGTCATAAAGTGCCAAAATTAGCATCTAATATCTTCATTAAATGAAACTGTATTAAAATGTGTAGAAACAAATATTCAAACCAAACACCCAAACCTCTTATTTTCATTTTGCAGGAAACATTATGTTGTCTATGCCCACCTGGTAGAATTTGTTCCCAATTAAGAAAGAAACATCAAAATCAGATTATAACAAGATACAACTATATATAAACTTTCAATAATCAAATTTGAAACATTTAAAGCATTCCTGTTGTATCTTTATGTCTAAAACATTACAATTTTATTATTGCAAACGAAGTGCAAATAGTAAACTTTTGTATTCATATTTTATGCACATGTATAAGGTTTGGTAACATGAACATGTAAAATATTCATAAAATACCCAGTTATTTAATTTATAGAAACCTAATATACCCTGTGACCATCTGGAAGACCTGGGGTACACAATGTTCATAAATTGATCAAAATTGGACAGGACTGATACACAAGACTCCCTCAAAGTAATGCAGTTTCAAATCGTTTTAAGCCTTACCTTTTACCACTTGTACTTCAGTTCATCCACACTCTCCTGAACTTGCATTAAAGAACCAAAACAAGCCCATAATATATATATTCAGGAAGCAGCATTGAATTTTTGTTATAAGTATACAAAGAATTAACATTCAGACACCTAGTATGGAAACCCTTTGAAGATTTGATTGATTTTAATCTGTGAGAATGGGGATTTTCAATAGTGAAAGGCTATATAAATTGGATGTAAATATATACAATCTCACATACCTAACCATTATTAAGTTAATTTTAAAACTTTTATGATTCACCACTTACGCCTTATGCCTGGAAGTAAAAAGTTTACCTAATTTCCAAAGCTATGCAATCACTTGCCTCAGATATGCATAATCATTCTCAAAGGATTGAAGTTTTGCGTCACATTGATGAAAAAGGAATGTCGTATGTCTAAGGTTTCAAATACATGTAATCTTCATTCAGACTGTAGACATATTAAGGAATTCAACTTTTCAGAGTAAAAGAATGATCAAAATCACATATGAGAATAATAATGCTAACCTAATCCCCCAAAGTGAACTCAATTTTAATATATTTCAGGCCTCTTAGTCTAATTCTGGGGCTTTATTTCCTTAAAATATATCTGCCATATCCGTTGTAATGTACTAAAATGCATCTCTTGAAATATTCAACATAAAAGGGGTAAAATTTAACATGAATAACATAAATGATTACCTAATGTCCCATTCATCATATATCAGGAAACATTACTTAGCAGAGGACCTTCCGGAATAGTGCCACCTTTCAATGGTAAAATAATCATCATAATTATATATGAATAGTGTACAACTTTAACATATGCAAAACTACTCTTTTTTTATTAATATTTTAAATCTTGTTGTTATCTTCTGGGATTAAAACAAAAAATCTACTACATATGCAACACGGCACCAAATGTAGCCGCTGAAAACCCCACTTAGTGATGCAGGATTGAAATGTGGTGAAAAAATGTGAAAAAGAGGTTTTATCACCACCGTCTTTGTTTATTTGAAAAATTATGTGAAATCTTAAGAAAAGGGAGGATTGTGTTTTCAATTGTGAAAGAGCAATCAAGTTTGAGTATCAGGAATGGGCACGCACACTAATCCCACAGAAAATAAATCAATTTTAATACATTTTGATCTAATGCATTTAACAGTTTGAACTTGTTTATGTTCAAAATTGGCATATACTCTCATATAAATGAACAAGAGCATCCTCTGATATCTATATAAATAGAAACAGGATTAAAGTATAGTATGGTATACAGAAAAGCGGGGACAGACTCCGGGAGATTTAAAATTTTTGTAAACATATAGCCTGTCACCATCTGGAAGAATTTGGATGCCAATAATAAAGCAATCATGAAAACAGATTAACTGATATTTAATTCCCCTTAAAATATCTGATCAATTCAACCTTTAAGTCCATCAATTTAACTTTTTGGATCAAATGCATTTATAATCCACCATATTTGTCATAAAGTGCCAAAATTAGCATCTAATATCCTCATTAAATGAAACAGTATTAAAATGTGTAGAAACAAATATTCAAAACAAACACCCAAACCTCTGGTTTTCATTTTGCAGGAAACATTATGTTGTCTATGCCCACCTCGTAGAAATTGTTCCCAATTAAGAAAGAAACATCAAAATCAGATTATAACAAGCTACAACTATATATATACTTTCAATAATCAAATTTGAAACATTTCAAACATTCCTGTTGTATCTTTATGTCTAAAACATTACAATTTTATTATTGCAAACGAAGTGCAAAAAGTAAAATTTGTATTCATATTTTATGCACATGTATAAGGTTTGGTAACATGAACATGTAGAATATTCATAAAATACCCAGTTTTCAAATTTCTAGAAACCTAATATACCCTGTGACCATCTGGAAGACTTGGGGTACACAATGTTCATAATTGATCAAAATTGGACAGGACTGATACACAAGACTCCCTCAAAGTAATGCAGTTTCAAATTGTTATAAGCCTTACCTTTTACCACTTGTACTTCAGTTCATCAACACTCTCCTGAACTTGCATTAAAGAACCAAAACAAGCCCATAATATATATATTCAGGAAGCAGCATTGAATTTTTGTTATAAGTATACAAAGAATTAACATTCAGACACCTAGTATGGAAACCCTTTGAAAATTTGATTGATTTTAATCTGTGAGAATGGGGATTTTCAATAGTGAAAGGCTATATAAATTGGATGTAATTGATATACAATCTCACATACCTAACCATTATTAAGTTAATTTTAAAACATTTTATGATTCACCACTTACGCCTTATGCCTGGAAGTATAAAGTTTGCCTAATTTCCAAACCTATGCAATCACTTGCCTCAGATATGCATAATCATTCTAAAAGGATTGCGGTTTTGCGTCACATTGATGAAAAAGGAATGTCTTATGTCTCAGGCTTCAAATACATGTAATCTTCATTCAGACTGTAGACATATTAAGGAATTCAACTTTTCAGAGTAAAAGAATGATCAAAATCACATATGAGAATAATAATGCTAACCTAATCCCCCAAAGTGAACTCAATTTTAATATATTTCAGGCCTCTTAGTCTAATTCTGGGGCTTTATTTCCTTAAAATATATCTGACATATCCGTTGTAATGTACTAAAATAGCATCTCTTGACATATTCAACATAAAAGGGGAAAATTTAACATGAATAACATAAATGATTACCTAATGTCCCATTCATCATATATCAGGAAACATTACTTAGCAGAGGACCTTCCGGAGGAGTGCCACCTTTCAATGGTAAAATAATCATCATAATTATATATGAATAGTGTACAACTTTAACATTTGCAAAACTACCTTTTTTTATTAATATTTTAATTCTTGTTGTTATCTTTTAGGATTAAAACCAAAAATCTACTACATATGCAACACGGCACCAAATGTAGCCGCTGATAACATCATTTAATGATGCAGGATTGAAATGTGGTGAAAAAATGTGAAAAAGAGGTTTTAATACCCCCGTCTTTGTTTATTTTGATAAATTTTGTGAAATCTTAAGAAAAGGGAGGATTGTGTATTCAATTGTGAAAGAGCAATCAAGTTTGAATATCAGGAACGTGCACGCACACTAATCCCACAGAAAATAAACCAATTTAATACATTTTGATCTAATGCATTTATCACTTTAAACTTGTTTATATTCAAAATTGGCATATACTCTCATATAAATGAACAAGAGCATCCTCTGATATCTATATAAATAGAAACAGGATTAAAGTATGGTATGGTATATAGACAAGCGTGGACAGACTCCGGGAGATTTCAAATTTTTGTAAACATATAGCCTGTCACCATCTGGAAGAATTTGGATGCCAATAATAAAGCAATCATGAAAACAGATTAACTGATATTTAATTCTCCTTAAAATATCTGATCAATTCAACTTTTAAGTCAATCAATTTAACTTTTTGGATCAAATGCATTTATAATCTACCATATTTGTCATAAAGTGCCAAAATTAGCATCTAATATCTTCATTAAATGAAACAGTATTAAAATGTGTAGAAACATACATTCAAACAAACACCCAAACCTCTGGTTTTCATTTTACAGGAAACATTATGTTGTCTATGCCCACCTGGTAGAACTTGTTCCCAATTAAAAAAGAATCATCAAAATCAGATTATAACAAGATACAACTATATATAAACTTTCAATAATCAAATTTGAAACATTTAAAGCATTCCTGTTGTATCTTTCTGTCTAAAACATTACAATTTGATTACTGCAAACGAAGTGCAAAAAGTAAACCTTTGTATTCATATTTTATGCACATGTATAAGTTTTGGTAACATGAACATGTAAAATATTCATATAATACCCAGTTTTTAAATTTATAGAAACCTAATATACCCTGTGACCATCTGGAAGACCTGGCGTACACAATGTTCATAATTGATCAAAATTGGACAGGACTGATACACAAGACTCCCTCAAAGTAATGCAGTTTCAAATTGTTATAAGCCTTACCTTTTACCACTTGTACTTCAGTTCATCAACACTCTCCTGAACTTGCATTAAAGAACCAAAACAAGCCCATAATATATATATTCAGGAAGCAGCATTGAGATTTTGTTATAAGTATACAAAGAATTAACATTCAGACACCTAGTATGGAAACCCTTTGAAAATTTGATTGATTTTAATCTGTGAGAATGGGGATTTTCAATAGTGAAAGGCTATATAAATTGGATGTAAATATATACAATCTCACATACCTAACCATTATTAAGTTAATTTTAAAACATTTTATGATTCACCACTTACGCCTTATGCCTGGAAGTAAAAAGTTTACCTAATTTCCAAAGCTATGCAATCACTTGCCACAGATATGCTTAATCATTCTCAAAGGATTGAAGTTTTGCGTCACATTGATGAAAAAGGAATGTCGTATGTCTCAGGTTTCAAATACATGTAATCTTCATTCAGACTGTAGACATATTAAGGAATTCAACTTTTCAGAGTAAAAGAATGATCAAAATCACATATGAGAATAATGATGCTAACCTAATCCCCCAAAGTGAACTCAATTTTAATATATTTCAGGCCTCTTAGTCTAATTCTGGGGCTTTATTTCCTTAAAATATATCTGCCATATCCGTTGTAATGTACTAAAATGCATCTCTTGACATATTCAACATAAAAGGGGTAAAATTTAACATGAATAACATAAATGATTACCTAATGTCCCATTCATCATATATCAGGAAACATTACTTAACAGAGGACCTTCCGGAGGAGTGCCACCTTTCAATGGTAAAATAATCATCATAATTATATATGAATAGTGTGCAACTTTAACATTTGCAAAACTACTTTTTTTTTTTATTAATATTTTAAATCTTGTTGTTATCTTCTGGGACTAAAACCAAAAATCTACTACATATGCAACACGGCACCAAATGTAGCCGCTGATAACCCCATTTAGTGATGCAGGATTGAAATGTGGTGAAAAAATGTGAAAAAGAGGTTTTAACACCACCGTCTTTGTTTATTTGAAAAATTATGTGAAATCTTAAGAAAAGGGAGGATTGTGTTTTCAATTGTGAAAGAGCAATCAAGTTTGAATATCAGGAATGGGCACGCACACTAATCCCACAGAAAATAAATCAATTTTAATACATTTTGATCTAATGCATTTATCAGTTTGAACTTGTTTATGTTCAAAATTGGCATATACTCTCATATAAATGAACAAGAGCATTCTCTGATATCTATATAAATAGAAACAGGATTAAAGTATGGTATGGTATACAGAAAAGCGAGGACAGACTCCGGGAGATTTAACATTTTTGTAAACATATAGCGTGTCACCATCTGGAAGAATTTGGATGCCAATAATAAAGCAATCATGAAAACAGATTAACTGATATTTAATTCCCCTTAAAATATCTGATAAATTCAACCTTTAAGTCAATCAATTTAACTTTTTGGATCAAATGCATTTATAATCCACCATATTTGTCATAAAGTGCCAAAATTAGCATCTAATATCCTCACTAAATGAAACAGTACTAAAATGTGTAGAAACAAATATTCAAAACAAACACCCAAACCTCTGGTTTTCATTTTGCAGGAAACATTATGTTGTCTATGCCCACCTCGTAGAACTTGGTCCCAATTAAGAAAGAATCATCAAAATCAGATTATAACAAGATACAACTATATATAAACTTTCAATAATCAAATTTGAAACATTTAAAGCATTCCTGTTGTATCTTTATGTCTAAAACATTACAATTTTATTATTGCAAACGAAGTGCAAAAAGTAAACTTTTGTATTCATATTTTATGCACATGTATAAGGTTTGGTAACATGAACATGTAAAATATTCATAAAATACCCAGGTATTTAATTTATAGAAACCTAATATACCCTGTGACCATCTGGAAGACCTGGGGTACACAATGTTCATAAATTGATCAAAATTGGACAGGACTGATACAAAAGACTCCCTCAAAGTAATGCAGTTTCAATTCATTTTAAGCCTTAGCTTTTACCACTTGTACTTCAGTTCATCAACACTCTCCTGAACTTGCATTAAAGAACCAAAACAAGCCCATAATATATATATTCAGGAAGCAGCATTGAATTTTTGTTATAAGTATACAAAGAATTAACATTCAGACACCTAGTATGGAAACCCTTTGAAAATTTGATTGATTTTAATCTGTGAGAATGGGGATTTTCAATAGTGAAACGCTATATAAATTGGATGTAAATATATACAATCTCACATACCTAACCATTATTAAGTTAATTTTAAAACATTTTATGATTCACCACTTACGCCTTATGCCTGGAAGTAAAAAGTTTACCTAATTTCCAAAGCTATGCAATCACTTGCCTCAGATATGCATAATCATTCTCAAAGGATTGAAGTTTTGCGTCACATTGATGAAAAAGGAATGTCGTATGTCTCAGGTTTCAAATACATGTAATCTTCATTCAGACTGTAGACATATTAAGGAATTGAACTTTTCAGAGTAAAAGAATGATCAAAATCACATATGAGAATAATAATGCTAACCTAATCCCCCAAAGTGAACTCAATTTTAATATATTTCAGGCCTCTTAGTCTAATTCTGGGGCTTTATTTCCTTAAAATATATCTGCCATATCCGTTGTAATGTACTAAAATGCATCTCTTGACATATTCAACATAAAAGGGGTAAAATTTAACTTGAATAACATAAATGATTACCTAATATCCCATTCATCATATATCAGGAAACATTACTTAGCAGAGGACCTTCCGGAGGAGTGCCACCTTTCAATGGTAAAATAATCATCATAATTATATATGAATCGTGTACAACTTTAACATTTGCAAAACTACCTTCTTTTATTAATATTTTAAATCTTGTTGTTATCTTTTGGGATTAAAACCAAAAATCTACTACATATGCAACAAGGCACCAAATGTAGCCGCTGATAACCCCATTTAGTGATGCAGGATTGAAATGTGGTGAAAAAATGTGAAAAAGAGGTTTTAATACCCCCGTCTTTGTTTATTTTGAAAAATTATGTGAAATCTTAAGAAAAGGGAGGATTGTGTTTTCAATTGTGAAAGAGCAATCAAGTTTGAATATCAGGAACGGGCAGTCACACTAATCCCACAGAAAATAAACCAATTTTAATACATTTTGATCTAATGCATTTATCAGTTTAAACTTGTTTATATTCAAAATTGGCATATACTCTCATATAAATGAACAAGAGCATCCTCTGATATCTATATAAATAGAAACAGGATTAAAGTATGGTATGGTATATAGACAAGCGTGGACAGACTCCGGGAGATTTCAAATTTTTGTAAACATATAGCCTGTCACCATCTGGAAGAATTTGGATGCCAATAATAAAGCAATCATGAAAACAGATTAACTGATATTTAATTCTCCTTAAAATATCTGATCAATTCAACTTTTAAGTCAATCAATTTAACTTTTTGGATCAAATGCATTTATAATCTACCATATTTGTCATAAAGTGCCAAAATTAGCATCTAATATCTTCATTAAATGAAACAGTATTAAAATGTGTAGAAACATACATTCAAACAAACACCCAAACCTCTGGTTTTCATTTTACAGGAAACATTATGTTGTCTATGCCCACCTGGTAGAACTTGTTCCCAATTAAAATAGAATCATCAAAATCAGATTATAACAAGATACAACTATATATAAACTTTCAATAATCAAATTTGAAACATTTAAAGCATTCCTGTTGTATCTTTCTGTCTAAAACATTACAATTTGATTACTGCAAACGAAGTGCAAAAAGTAAACCTTTGTATTCATATTTTATGCACATGTATAAGGTTTGGTAACATGAACATGTAAAATATTCATATAATACCCAGTTTTTAAATTTATAGAAACCTAATATACCCTGTGACCATCTGGAAGACCTGGCGTACACAATGTTCATAAATTGATCAAAATTGGACAGGACTGATACAAAAGACTCCCTCAAAGTAATGCAGTTTCAAATTGTTATAAGCCTTACCTTTTACCACTTGTACTTCAGTTCATCAACACTCTCCTGAACTTGCATTAAAGAACCAAAACAAGCCCATAATATATATATTCAGGAAGCAGCATTGAATTTTTGTTATAAGTATACAAAGAATTAACATTCAGACACCTAGTATGGAAACCCTTTGAAAATTTGATTGATTTTAATCTGTGAGAATGGGGATTTTCAATAGTGAAAGGCTATATAAATTGGATGTAATTGATATACAATCTCACATACCTAACCATTATTAAGTTAATTTTAAAACATTTTATGATTCACCACTTACGCCTTATGCCTGGAAGTAAAAAGTTTGCCTAATTTCCAAACCTATGCAATCACTTGCCTCAGATATGCATAATCATTCTAAAAGGATTGTGGTTTTGCGTCACATTGATGAAAAAGGAATGTCTTATGTCTCAGGTTTCAAATACATGTAATCTTCATTCAGACTGTAGACATATTAAGGAATTCAACTTTTCAGAGTAAAAGAATGATCAAAATCACATATGAGAATAATAATGCTAACCTAATCCCCCAAAGTGAACTCAATTTTAATATATTTCAGGCCTCTTAGTGTAATTCTGGGGCTTTATTTTCTTAAAATATATCTGCCATATCCGTTGTAATGTACTAAAATAGCATCTCTTGACATATTCAACATAAAAGGGGTAAAATTTAACATGAATAACATAAATGATTACCTAATGTCCCATTCATCATATATCAGGAAACATTACTTAGCAGAGGACCTTCCGGAGGAGTGCCACCTTTCAATGGTAAAATAATCACCATAATTATATATGAATAGTGTACAACTTTAACATTTGCAAAAATACTTTTTTTTTATTAATATTTTAAATCTTGTTGTTATCTTCTGGGACTAAAACCAAAAATCTACTACATATGCAACACGGCACCAAATGTAGCCGCTGATATCCCATTTAGTGATGCACGATTGAAATGTGGTGAAAAAATGTGAAAAAGAGGTTTTAACACCCCCGTCTTTGTTTATTTGAAAAATTATGTGAAATCTTAAGAAAAGGGAGGATTGTGTTTTCAATTGTGAAAGAGCAATCAAGTTTGAATATCAGGAACAGGCACGCACACTAATCCCACAGAAAATAAATCAATTTTAATACATTTTGATCTAATGCATTTATCAGTTTGAACTTGTTTATATTCAAAATTGGCATATACTCTCATATAAATGAACAAGAGCATCCTCTGATATCTATATAAATAGAAACAGGATTAAAGTATGGTATGGTATATAGAAAAGCGTGGACAGACTGCGGGAGATTTCAAATTTTTGTAAACATATAGCCTGTCACCATCTGGAAGAATTTGGATGCCAATACTAAAGCAATCATGAAAACAGATTAACTGATATTTAATTCCCCTTAAAATATCTAATCAATTCAACCTTTAAGTCAATCAATTTAAATTTTTGGATCAAATGCATTTATAATCCACCATATTTGTCATAAAGTGCCAAAATTAGCATCTAATATCTTCATTAAATGAAATAGTATTAAAATGTGTAGAAACATACATTCAAACAAACACCCAAACCTCTGGTTTTCATTTTACAGGAAACATTATGTTGTCTATGCCCACCTGGTAGAACTTGTTCCCAATTAAGAAAGAATCATCAAAATCAGATTATAACAAGATACAACTATATATAAACTTTCAATAAGCAAATTTGAAACATTTAAAGCATTCCTGTTATATCTTTATGTATAAAACATTACAGTTTGATTATTGCAAACGAAGTGCAAAAAGTAAACTTTTGTATTCATATTTTATGCACATGTATAAGGTTTGGAAACATGAACATGTAAAATATTCATAAAATACCCAGTTATTTAATTTCTAGAAACCTAATATACCCTGTGACCATCTGGAAGACCTGGGGTACACAATGTTCATAAATTGATCAAAATTGGACAGGACTGATACACAAGACTCCCTCAAAGTAATGCAGTTTCAAATCGTTTTAAGCCTTACCTTTTAACACTTGTACTTCAGTTCATCAACACTCTCCTGAACTTGCATTAAAGAACCAAAACAAGCCCATAATATATATATTCTGGAAGCAGCATTAAATTTTTGTTATAAGTATACAAAGAATTAACATTCAGAAACCTAGTATGGAAACCCTTTGAACATATGATTGATTTTAATCTGTGAGAATGGGGATTTTCAATATTGAAAGGCTATATAAATTGGATGCAAATATATACAATCTCACATACCTAACCATTATTAAGTTAATTTTAAAACATTTTATGATTCACCACTTACGCCTTATGCCTGGAAGTAAAAAGTTTGCCTAATTTCCAAAGCTATGCAATCACTTGCCTCAGATATGCATAATCATTCTCAAAGGATTGAAGTTTTGCGTCACATTGATGAAAAAGGAATGTCTTATGTCTCAGGTTTCAAATACATGTAATCTTCATTCAGACTGTAGATACATTAAGGAATTCAACTTTTCAGAGTAAAAGAATGATCAAAATCACATATGAGAATAATAATGCTAACCTAATCCACCAAAGTGAACTCAATTTTAATATATTTCAGGCCTCTTAGTCTAATTCTGGGGCTTTATTTCCTTAAAATATATCTGCCATATCCGTTGTAATGTACTAAAATAGCATCTCTTGACATATTCAACATAAAAGGGGTAAAATTTAACATGAATAACATAAATGATTACCTAATGTCCCATTCATCATATATCAGGAAACATTACTTAGCAGAGGACTTTCTGGAGGAGTGCCACCTTTCAATGGTAAAATAATCATCATAATTATATATGAATAGTGTACTAATTTAACATTTGCAAAACTACCTTTTTTTATTAATATTTTAAATCTTGTTGTTATCTTTTGGGATTAAAACCAAAAATCTACTACATATGCAACAAGGCACCAAATGTAGCCGCTGATAACCCCATTTAGTGATGCAGGATTGAAATGTGGTGAAAAAATGTGAAAAAGAGGTTTTAATACCCCCGTCTTTGTTTATTTTGAAAAATTATGTGAAATCTTAAGAAAAGGGAGGATTGTGTTTTCAATTGTGAAAGAGCAATCAAGTTTGAATATCAGGAACGGGCAGTCACACTAATCCCACAGAAAATAAACCAATTTTAATACATTTTGATCTAATGCATTTATCATTTTAAACTTGTTTATATTCAAAATTGGCATATACTCTCATATAAATGAACAGGAGCATCCTCTGATATCTATATAAATAGAAACAGGATTAAAGTATGGTATGGTATATAGACAAGCATGGACAGACTCCGGGAGATTTCAAAGTTTTGTAAACATATAGCCTGTCACCATCTGGAAGAATTTGGATGCCAATAATAAAGCAATCATGAAAACAGATTAACTGATATTTAATTCTCCTTAAAATATCTGATCAATTCAACTTTTAAGTCAATCAATTTAACTTTTTGGATCAAATGCATTTATAATCCACCATATTTGTCATAAAGTGCCAAAATTAGCATCTAATATCCTCACTAAATGAAACAGTACTAAAATGTGTAGAAACAAATATTCAAAACAAACACCCAAACCTCTGGTTTTCATTTTGCAGGAAACATTATGTTGTCTATGCCCACCTCGTAGAACTTGGTCCCAATTAAGAAAGAATCATCAAAATCAGATTATAACAAGATACAACTATATATAAACTTTCAATAATCAAATTTGAAACATTTAAAGCATTCCTGTTGTATCTTTATGTCTAAAACATTACAATTTTATTATTGCAAACGAAGTGCAAAAAGTAAACTTTTGTATTCATATTTTATGCACATGTATAAGGTTTGGTAACATGAACATGTAAAATATTCATAAAATACCTAGTTATTTAATTTATAGAAACCTAATATACCCTGTGACCATCTGGAAGACCTGGGGTACACAATGTTCATAAATTGATCAAAATTGGACAGGACTGATACACAAGACTCCCTCAAAGTAATGCAGTTTCAATTCATTTTAAGCCTTAGCTTTTACCACTTGTACTTCAGTTCATCAACACTCTCCTGAACTTGCATTAAAGAACCAAAACAAGCCCATAATATATATATTCAGGAAGCAGCATTGAATTTTTGTTATAAGTATACAAAGAATTAACATTCAGACACCTAGTATGGAAACCCTTTGAAAATTTGATTGATTTTAATCTGTGAGAATGGGGATTTTCAATAGTGAAAGGCTATATAAATTGGATGTAAATATATACAATCTCACATACCTAACCATTATTAAGTTAATTTTAAAACATTTTATGATTCACCACTTACGCCTTATGCCTGGAAGTAAAAAGTTTACCTAATTTCCAAAGCTATGCAATCACTTGCCTCAGATATGCATAATCATTCTCAAAGGATTGAAGTTTTGCGTCACATTGATGAAAAAGGAATGTCGTATGTCTCAGGTTTCAAATACATGTAATCTTCATTCAGACTGTAGACATATTAAGGAATTGAACTTTTCAGAGTAAAAGAATGATCAAAATCACATATGAGAATAATAATGCTAACCTAATCCCCCAAAGTGAACTCAATTTTAATATATTTCAGGCCTCTTAGTCTAATTCTGGGGCTTTATTTCCTTAAAATATATCTGCCATATCCGTTGTAATGTACTAAAATGCATCTCTTGACATATTCAACATAAAAGGGGTAAAATTTAACATGAATAACATAAATGATTACCTAATGTCCCATTCATCATATATCAGGAAACATTACTTAGCAGAGGACCTTCCGGAGGAGTGCCACCTTTCAATGGTAAAATAATCATCATATATATATATATGAATAGTGTACAACTTTAACATTTGCAAAAATACTTTTTTTATTAATATTTTAAATCTTGTCGTTATCTTCTGGGACTAAAACCAAAAATCTACTACATATGCAACACGGCACCAAATGTAGCCGCTGATATCCCATTTAGTGATGCAGGATTGAAATGTGGTGAAAAAATGTGAAAAAGAGGTTTTAACACCCCCGTCTTTGTTTATTTGAAAAATTATGTGAAATCTTAAGAAAAGGGAGGATTGTGTTTTCAATTGTGAAAGAGCAATCAAGTTTGAGTATCAGGAATGGGCATGCACACTAATCCCACAGAAAATAAATCAATTTTAATACATTTTGATCTAATGCATTTATCAGATTGAACTTGTTTATGTTCAAAATTGGCATATACTCTCATATAAATGAACAAGAGCATCCTCTGATATCTATATAAATAGAAACAGGATTAAAGTATGGTATGGTATACAGAAAAGCGGGGACAGACTCCGGGAGATTTAAAATTTTTGTGAACATATAGCCTGTCACCATCTGGAAAAATTTGGATGCCAATAATAAAGCAATCATGAAAACAGATTAACTGATATTTAATTCCCCTTAAAATATCTGATCAATTCAACTTTTAAGTCAATCAATTTAACTCTTTGGATCAAATGCATTAATAATCCACCATATTTGTCATAAAGTGCCAAAATTAGCATCTAATATCTTCATTAAATGAAACTGTATTAAAATGTGTAGAAACAATTATTCAAACCAAACACCCAAACCTCTTATTTTCATTTTGCAGGAAACATTATGTTGTCTATGCCCACCTGGTAGAATTTGTTCCCAATTAAGAAAGAAACATCAAAATCAGATTATAACAAGATACAACTATATATAAACTTTCAATAATCAAATTTGAAACATTTAAAGCATTCCTGTTGTATCTTTATGTCTAAAACATTACAATTTTATTATTGCAAACGAAGTGCAAATAGTAAACTTTTGTATTCATATTTTATGCACATGTATAAGGTTTGGTAACATGAACATGTAAAATATTCATAAAATACCCAGTTATTTAATTTATAGAAACCTAATATACCCTGTGACCATCTGGAAGACCTGGGGTACACAATGTTCATAAATTGATCAAAATTGGACAGGACTGATACACAAGACTCCCTCAAAGTAATGCAGTTTCAAATCGTTTTAAGCCTTACCTTTTACCACTTGTACTTCAGTTCATCAACACTCTCCTGAACTTGCATTAAAGAACCAAAACAAGCCCATAATATATATATTCAGGAAGCAGCATTGAATTTTTGTTATAAGTATACAAAGAATTAACATTCAGACACCTAGTATGGAAACCCTTTGAAAATTTGATTGATTTTAATCTGTAAGAATGGGGATTTTCAATAGTGAAAGGCCATATAAATTGGATGTAATTGATATACAATCTCACATACCTAACCATTATTAAGTTAATTTTACAACATTTTATGATTCACCACTTACGCCTTATGCCTGGAAGTAAAAAGTTTGCCTAATTTCCAAACCTATGCAATCACTTGCCTCAGATATGCATAATCATTCTAAAAGGATTGCGGTTTTTCGTCACATTGATGAAAAAGGAATGTCTTATGTCTCAGGCTTCAAATACATGTAATCTTCATTCAGACTGTAGACATATTAAGGAATTCAACTTTTCAGAGTAAAAGAATGATCAAAATCACATATGAGAATAATAATGCTAACCTAATCCCCCAAAGTGAACTCAATTTTAATATATTTCAGGCCTCTTAGTCTAATTCTGGGGCTTTATTTCCTTACAATATATCTGCCATATCCGTTGTAATGTACTAAAATGCATCTCTTGACATATTCAACATAAAAGGGGTAAAATTTAACTTGAATAACATAAATGATTACCTAATATCCCATTCATCATATATCAGGAAACATTACTTAGCAGAGGACCTTCCGGAGGAGTGCCACCTTTCAATGGTAAAATAATCATCATAATTATATATGAACAGTGTACAACTTTAACATTTGCAAAACTACCATCTTTTATTAATATTTTAAATCTTGTTGTTATCTTTTGGGATTAAAACCAAAAATCTACTACATATGCAACAAGGCACCAAATGTAGCCGCTGATAACCCCATTTAGTGATGCAGGATTGAAATGTGGTGAAAAAATGTGAATAAGAGGTTTTAATACCCCCGTCTTTGTTTATTTTGAAAAATTATGTGAAATCTTAAGAAAAGGGAGGATTGTGTTTTCAATTGTGAAAGAGCAATCAAGTTTGAATATCAGGAACGGGCAGTCACACTAATCCCACAGAAAATAAACCAATTTTAATACATTTTGATCTAATGCATTTATCAGTTTAAACTTGTTTATATTCAAAATTGGCATATACTCTCATATAAATGAACAAGAGCATCCTCTGATATCTATATAAATAGAAACAGGATTAAAGTATGGTATGGTATATAGACAAGCGTGGACAGACTCCGGGAGATTTCAAATTTTTGTAAACATATAGCCTGTCACCATCTGGAAGAATTTGGATGCCAATAATAAAGCAATCATGAAAACAGATTAACTGATATTTAATTCTCCTTAAAATATCTGATCAATTCAACTTTTAAGTCAATCAATTTAACTTTTTGGATCAAATGCATTTATAATCTACCATATTTGTCATAAAGTGCCAAAATTAGCATCTAATATCTTCATTAAATGAAACAGTATTAAAATGTGTAGAAACATACATTCAAACAAACACCCAAACCTCTGGTTTTCATTTTACAGGAAACATTATGTTGTCTATGCCCACCTGGTAGAACTTGTTCCCAATTAAAATAGAATCATCAAAATCAGATTATAACAAGATACAACTATATATAAACTTTCAATAATCAAATTTGAAACATTTAAAGCATTCCTGTTGTATCTTTCTGTCTAAAACATTACAATTTGATTACTGCAAACGAAGTGCAAAAAGTAAACCTTTGTATTCATATTTTATGCACATGTATAAGGTTTGGTAACATGAACATGTAAAATATTCATATAATACCCAGTTTTTAAATTTATAGAAACCTAATATACCCTGTGACCATCTGGAAGACCTGGCGTACACAATGTTCATAAATTGATCAAAATTGGACAGGACTGATACAAAAGACTCCCTCAAAGTAATGCAGTTTCAAATTGTTATAAGCCTTACCTTTTACCACTTGTACTTCAGTTCATCAACACTCTCCTGAACTTGCATTAAAGAACCAAAACAAGCCCATAATATATATATTCAGGAAGCAGCATTGAATTTTTGTTATAAGTATACAAAGAATTAACATTCAGACACCTAGTATGGAAACCCTTTGAAAATTTGATTGATTTTAATCTGTGAGAATGGGGATTTTCAATAGTGAAAGGCTATATAAATTGGATGTAAATATATACAATATCACATACCTAACCATTATTAAGTTAATTTTAAAACATTTTATGATTCACCACTTACGCCTTATGCCTGGAAGTAAAAAGTTTACCTAATTTCCAAAGCTATGCAATCACTTGCCTCAGATATGCATAATCATTATCAAAGGATTGAAGTTTTGCGTCACATTGATGAAAAAGGAATGTCGTATGTCTCAGGTTTCAAATACATGTAATCTTCATTCAGACTGTAGACATATTAAGGAATTCAACTTTTCAGAGTAAAAGAATGATCAAAATCACATATGAGAATAATAATGCTAACCTAATCCCCCAAAGTGAACTCAATTTTAATATATTTCAGGCCTCTTAGTCTAATTCTGGGGCTTTATTTCCTTAAAATATATCTGCCATATCCGTTGTAATGTACTAAAATAGGATCTCTTGACATATTCAACATAAAAGGGGTAAAATTTAACTTGAATAACATAAATGATTACCTAATATCCCATTCATCATATATCAGGAAACATTACTTAGCAGAGGACCTTCCGGAGGAGTGCCACCTTTCAATGGTAAAATAATCATCATAATTATATATGAATAGTGTACAACTTTAACATTTGCAAAACTACTTTTTTTTTTGTTAATATTTTAAATCTTGTTGTTATCTTCTGGGATTAAAACCAAAAATCTACCACATATGCAACACGGCACCAAATGTAGCCGCTGATAACCCCATTTAGTGATGCAGGATAGCAATGTGGTGAAAAAAATGTGAAAAAGGGGTTTTAATACCCCTGTCTTTGTTTATTTGAAAAATTATGTGAAATCTTAAGAAAAGGGAGGATTGTGTTTTCAATTGTGAAAGAGCAATCAAGTTTGAATATCAGGAACGGGCACGCACACTAATCCCACAGAAAATAAATCAATTTTAATACATTTTGATCTAATGCATTTATCAGTTTGAACTTGTTTATATTCAAAATTAGCATATACTCTCATATAAATGAACAAGAGCATCCTCTGATATCTATATAAATAGAAACAGGATTAAACTATGGTATGGTATATAGAAAAGCGGGGACAGACTCCGGGAGATTTCAAATTTTTGTAAACATATAGCCTGTCACCATCGGGAAGAACTTGGATGCCAATAATAAAGCAATCATGAAAACAGATTAACTGATATTTAATTCCCCTTAAAATATCTGATCAATTCAACCTTTAAGTCAATCAATTTAACTTTTTGGATCAAATGCATTTATAATCCACCATATTTGTCATAAAGTGCCAAAATTAGCATCTAATATCCTCATTAAATGAAACAGTATTAAAATGTATAGAAACAAATATTCAAAACAAACACCCAAACCTCTGGTTTTCATTTTGCAGGAAACATTATGTTGTCTATGCCCACCTCGTAGAACTTGTTCCCAATTAAGAAAGAATCATCAAAATCAGATTATAACAAGATACAACTATATATAAACTTTCAATAATCAAATTTGAAACATTTAAAGCATTCCTGTTGTATCTTTATGTCTAAAACATTACAATTTGATTATTGCAAACGAAGTGCAAAAAGTAAACTTTTGTATTCATATTTTATGCACATGTATAAGGTTTGGTAACATGAACATGTAAAATATTCATAAAATATCCAGTTATTTAATTTCTAGAAACCTAATATACCCTGTGACCATCTGGAAGACCTGGGGTACACAATGTTCATAAATTGATCAAAATTGGACAGGACTGATACACAAGACTCCCTCAAAGTAATGCAGTTTCAAATCGTTTTAAGCCTTACCTTTTACCACCTGTACTTCAGTTCATCAACACTCTCCTGAACTTGCATTAAAGAACCAAAACAAGCCCATAATATATATATTCAGGAAGCAGCATTAAATTTTTGTTATAAGTATACAAAGAATTAACATTCAGAAACCTAGTATGGAAACCCTTTGAACATATGATTGATTTTAATCTGTGAGAATGGGGATTTTCAATATTGAAAGGCTATATAAATTGGATGTAAATATATACAATCTCACATACCTAACCATTATTAAGTTAATTTTAAAACATTTTATGATTCACCACTTACGCCTTATGCCTGGAAGTAAAAAGTTTGCCTAATTTCCAAAGCTATGCAATCACTTGCCTCAGATATGCATAATCATTCTCAAAGGATTGAAGTTTTGCGTCACATTGATGAAAAAGGAATGTCTTATGTCTCAGGTTTCAAATACATGTAATCTTCATTCAGACTGTAGATACATTAAGGAATTCAACTTTTCAGAGTAAAAGAATGATCAAAATCACATATGAGAATAATAATGCTAACCTAATCCACCAAAGTGAACTCAATTTTAATATATTTCAGGCCTCTTAGTCTAATTCTGGGGCTTTATTTCCTTAAAATATATCTGCCATATCCGTTTTAATGTACTAAAATAGCATCTCTTGACATATTCAACATAAAAGGGGTAAAATTTAACATGAATAACATAAATGATTACCTAATGTCCCATTCATCATATATCAGGAAACATTACTTAGCAGAGGACCTTCCGGAGGAGTGCCACCTTTCAATGGTAAAATAATCATCATAATTATATATGAATAGTGTACAACTTTAACATTTGCAAAACTACCTTCTTTTATTAATATTTTAAATCTTGTTGTTATCTTTTGGGATTAAAACCAAAAATCTACTACATATGCAACAAGGCACCAAATGTAGCCGCTGATAACCCCATTTAGTGATGCAGGATTGAAATGTGGTGAAAAAATGTGAAAAAGAGGTTTTAATACCCCCGTCTTTGTTTATTTTGAAAAATTATGTGAAATCTTAAGAAAAGGGAGGATTGTGTTTTCAATTGTGAAAGAGCAATCAAGTTTGAATATCAGGAACGGGCAGTCACACTAATCCCACAGAAAATAAACCAATTTTAATACATTTTGATCTAATGCATTTATCAGTTTAAACTTGTTTATATTCAAAATTGGCATATACTCTCATATAAATGAACAAGAGCATCCTCTGATATCTATATAAATAGAAACAGGATTAAAGTATGGTATGGTATATAGACAAGCGTGGACAGACTCCGGGAGATTTCAAAGTTTTGTAAACATATAGCCTGTCACCATCTGGAAAAATTTGGATGCCAATAATAAAGCAATCATGAAAACAGATTAACTGATATTTAATTCTCCTTAAAATATCTGATCAATTCAACTTTTAAGTCAATCAATTTAACTTTTTGGATCAAATGCATTTATAATCCACCATATTTGTCATAAAGTCCAAAATTAGCATCTAATATCTTCATTAAATGAAACAGTATTAAAATGTGTAGAAACATACATTCAAACAAACACCCAAACCTCTGGTTTTCATTTTACAGGAAGCATTATGTTGTCTATGCCCACCTGGTAGAACTTGTTCCCAATTAAAAAAGAATCATCAAAATCAGATTATAACGAGATACAACTATATATAAACTTTCAATAATCAAATTTGAAACATTTAAAGCATTCCTGTTATATCTTTATGTCTAAAACATTACAATTTGATTATTGCAAACGAAGTGCAAAAAGTAAACCTTTGTATTCATATTTTATGCACATGTATAAGGTTTGGTAACATGAACATGTAAAATATTCATATAATACCCATTTTTTAAATTTATAGTAACCTAATATACCCTGTGACCATCTGGAAGACCTGGCGTACTAATGTTCATAAATTGATCAAAATTGGACAGGACTGATACACAAGACTCCCTCAAAGTAATGCAGTTTCAAATCGTTATAAGCCTTACCTTTTACCACTTGTACTTCAGTTCATCAACACTCTCCTGAACTTGCATTAAAGAACCAAAACAAGCCCATAATATATATATTCAGGAAGCAGCATTGAATTTTAGTTATAAGTATACAAAGAATTAACATTTACACACCTAGTATGGAAACCCTTTGAAAATTTGATTGATTTTAATCTGTGAGAATGGGGATTTTCAATAGTGAAAGGCTATATAAATTGGATGTAAATATATACAATCTCACATACCTAACCATTATTAAGTTAATTTTAAAACATTTTATGATTCACCACTTACGCCTTATGCCTGGAAGTAAAAAGTTTACCTAATTTCCAAAGCTATGCAATCACTTGCCTCAGATATGCATAATCATTCTCAAAGGATTGAAGTTTTGCGTCACATTGATGAAAAAGGAATGTTGTATGTCTCAGGTTTCAAATACATGTAATCTTCATTCAGACTGTAGACATATTAAGGAATTCAACTTTTCAGAGTAAAAGAATGATCAAAATCACATATGAGAATAATAATGCTAACCTAATCCCCCAAAGTGAACTCAATTTTAATATATTTCAGGCCTCTTAGTCTAATTCTGGGGCTTTATTTCCTTAAAATATATCTGCCATATCCGTTGTAATGTACTAAAATGCATCTCTTGACATATTCAACATAAAAGGGGTAAAATTTAACATGAATAACATAAATGATTACCTAATGTCCCATTCATCATATATCAGGAAACATTACTTAGCAGAGGACCTTCCGGAGGAGTGCCACCTTTCAAAGGTAAAATAATCATCATAATTATATATGAATAGTGTACAACTTTAACATTTGCAAAACTACCTTTTTTTATTAATATTTTAAATCTTGTTGTTATCTTTTGGGATTAAAACCAAAAATCTACTACATATGCAACAAGGCACCAAATGTAGCCGCTGATAACCCCATTTAGTGATGCAGGATTGAAATGTGGTGAAAAAATGTGAAAAAGAGGTTTTAATACCCCCGTCTTTGTTTATTTTGAAAAATTATGTGAAATCTTAAGAAAAGGGAGGATTGTGTTTTCAATTGTGAAAGAGCAATCAAGTTTGAATATCAGGAACGGGCAGTCACACTAATCCCACAGAAAATAAACCAATTTTAATACATTTTGATCTAATGCATTTATCAGTTTAAACTTGTTTATATTCAAAATTGGCATATACTCTCATATAAATGAACAGGAGCATCCTCTGATATCTATATAAATAGAAACAGGATTAAAGTATGGTATGGTATATAGACAAGCGTGGACAGACTCCGGGAGATTTCAAAGTTTTGTAAACATATAGCCTGTCACCATCTGGAAGAATTTGGATGCCAATAATAAAGCAATCATGAAAACAGATTAACTGATATTTAATTCTCCTTAAAATATCTGATCAATTCAACTTTTAAGTCAATCAATTTAACTTTTTGGATCAAATGCATTTATAATCCACCATATTTGTCATAAAGTGCCAAAATTAGCATCTAATATCTTCATTAAATGAAACAGTATTAAAATGTGTAGAAACATACATTCAGACAAACACCCAAACCTCTGGTTTTCATTTTACAGGAAGCATTATGTTGTCTATGCCCACCTGGTAGAACTTGTTCCCAATTAAGAAAGAATCATCAAAATCAGATTATAACAAGATACAACTATATATAAACTTTCAATAAGCAAATTTGAAACATTTAAAGCATTCCTGTTATATCTTTATGTATAAAACATTACAATTTGATTATTGCAAACGAAGTGCAAAAAGTAAACTTTTGTATTCATATTTTATGCACATGTATAAGGTTTGGTAACATGAACATGTAAAATATTCATAAAATATCCAGTTATTTAATTTCTAGAAACCTAATATACCCTGTGACCATCTGGAAGACCTGGGGTACACAATGTTCATAAATTGATCAAAATTGGACAAGACTGATACACAAGACTCCCTCAAAGTAATGCAGTTTCAAATCGTTTTAAGCCTTACCTTTTACCACCTGTACTTCAGTTCATCAACACTCTCCTGAACTTGCATTAAAGAACCAAAACAAGCCCATAATATATATATTCAGGAAGCAGCATTGAATTTTTGTTATAAGTATACAAAGAATTAACATTCAGACACCTAGTATGGAAACCCTTTGAAAATTTGATTGATTTTAATCTGTGAGAATGGGTATTTTCAATATTGAAAGGCTATATAAATTGGATGTAAATATATACAATCTCACATACCTAACCATTATTAAGTTAATTTTAAAACATTTTATGATTCACCACTTACGCCTTATGCCTGGAAGTAAAAAGTTTGCCTAATTTCCAAAGCTATGCAATCACTTGCCTCAGATATGCATAATCATTCTCAAAGGATTGAAGTTTTGCGTCACATTGATGAAAAAGGAATGTCTTATGTCTCAGGTTTCAAATACATGTAATCTTCATTCAGACTGTAGACATATTAAGGAATTCAACTTTTCAGAGTAAAAGAATGATCAAAATCACATATGAGAATAATAATGCTAACCTAATCCCCCAAAGTGAACTCAATTTTAATATATTTCAGGCCTCTTAGTCTAATTCTGGGGCTTTATTTCCTTAAAATATATCTGCCATATCCGTTGTAATGTACTAAAATAGCATCTCTTGACATATTCAACATAAAAGGGGTAAAATTTAACATGAATAACATAAATGATTACCTAATGTCCCATTCATCATATATCAGGAAACATTACTTAGCAGAGGACCTTCCGGAGGAGTGCCACCTTTCAAAGGTAAAATAATCATCATAATTATATATGAATAGTGTACAACTTTAACATTTGCAAAACTACCTTTTTTTATTAATATTTTAAATCTTGTTGTTATCTTTTGGGATTAAAACCAAAAATCTACTACATATGCAACAAGGCACCAAATGTAGCCGCTGATAACCCCATTTAGTGATGCAGGATTGAAATGTGGTGAAAAAATGTGAAAAAGAGGTTTTAATACCCCCGTCTTTGTTTATTTTGAAAAATTATGTGAAATCTTAAGAAAAGGGAGGATTGTGTTTTCAATTGTGAAAGAGCAATCAAGTTTGAATATCAGGAACGGGCAGTCACACTAATCCCACAGAAAATAAACCAATTTTAATACATTTTGATCTAATGCATTTATCAGTTTAAACTTGTTTATATTCAAAATTGGCATATACTCTCATATAAATGAACAGGAGCATCCTCTGATATCTATATAAATAGAAACAGGATTAAAGTATGGTATGGTATATAGACAAGCGTGGACAGACTCCGGGAGATTTCAAAGTTTTGTAAACATATAGCCTGTCACCATCTGGAAGAATTTGGATGCCAATAATAAAGCAATCATGAAAACAGATTAACTGATATTTAATTCTCCTTAAAATATCTTATCAATTCAACTTTTAAGTCAATCAATTTAACTTTTTGGATCAAATGCATTTATAATCCACCATATTTGTCATAAAGTGCCAAAATTAGCATCTAATATCTTCATTAAATGAAACAGTATTAAAATGTGTAGAAACATACATTCAGACAAACACCCAAACCTCTGGTTTTCATTTTACAGGAAGCATTATGTTGTCTATGCCCACCTGGTAGAACTTGTTCCCAATTAAGAAAGAATCATCAAAATCAGATTATAACAAGATACAACTATATATAAACTTTCAATAAGCAAATTTGAAACATTTAAAGCATTCCTGTTATATCTTTATGTCTAAAACATTACAATTTGATTATTGCAAACAAAGTGCAAAAAGTAAACTTTTGTATTCATATTTTATGCACATGTATAAGGTTTGGAAACATGAACATGTAAAATATTCATAAAATACCCAGTTATTTAATTTCTAGAAACCTAATATACCCTGTGACCATCTGGAAGACCTGGGGTACACAATGTTCATAAATTGATCAAAATTGGACAGGACTGATACACAAGACTCCCTCAAAGTAATGCAGTTTCAAATCGTTTTAAGCCTTACTTTTTACCACTTGTACTTCAGTTCATCAACACTCTCCTGAACTTGCATTAAAGAACCAAAACAAGCCCATAATATATATATTCAGGAAGCAGCATTGAATTTTTCTTATAAGTATACAAAGGATTAACATTCAGACACCTAGTCTGGAAACCCTTTGAAAATTTGATTGATTTTAATCTGTGAGAATGGGGATTTTCAATAGTGAAAGGCTATATAAATTGGATGTAATTGATATACAATCTCACATACCTAACCATTATTAAGTTAATTTTAAAACATTTTATGATTCACCACTTACGCCTTATGCCTGGAAGTAAAACGTTTGCCTAATTTCCAAAGCTATGCAATCACTTGCCTCAGATATGCATAATCATTCTAAAAGGATTGAAGTTTTGCGTCACATTGATGAAAAAGGAATGTCTTATGTCTCAGGTTTCAAATACATGTAATCTTCATTCAGACTGTAGACATATTAAGGAATTCAACTTTTCAGAGTAAAAGAATGATCAAAATCACATATGAGAATAATAATGCTAACCTAATCCCCCAAAGTGAACTCAATTTTAATATATTTCAGGCCTCTTAGTCTAATTCTGGGGCTTTATTTCCTTAAAATATATCTGCCATATCCGTTGTAATGTACTAAAATAGCATCTCTTGACATATTCAACATAAAAGGGGTAAAATTTAACATGAATAACATAAATGATTACCTAATGTCCCATTCATCATATATCAGGAAACATTACTTAGCAGAGGACCTTCCGGAGGAGTGCCACCTTTCAATGGTAAAATAATCATCATAATTATATATGAATAGTGTACAACTTTAACATTTGCAAAACTACTTTTTTTTTTGTTAATATTTTAAATCTTGTTGTTATCTTCTGGGATTAAAACCAAAAATCTACCACATATGCAACACGGCACCAAATGTAGCCGCTGATAACCCCATTTAGTGATGCAGGATAGCAATGTGGTGAAAAAAATGTGAAAAAGGGGTTTTAATACCCCTGTCTTTGTTTATTTGAAAAATTATGTGAAATCTTAAGAAAAGGGAGGATTGTGTTTTCAATTGTGAAAGAGCAATCAAGTTTGAATATCAGGAACGGGCACGCACACTAATCCCACAGAAAATAAATCAATTTTAATACATTTTGATCTAATGCATTTATCAATTTGAACTTGTTTATATTCAAAATTAGCATATACTATCATATAAATGAACAAGAGCATCCTCTGATATCTATATAAATAGAAACAGGATTAAACTATGGTATGGTATATAGAAAAGCGGGGACAGACTCCGGGAGATTTCAAATTTTTGTAAACATATAGCCTGTCACCATCGGGAAGAACTTGGATGCCAATAATAAAGCAATCATGAAAACAGATTAACTGATATTTAATTCCCCTTAAAATATCTGATCAATTCAACCTTTAAGTCAATCAATTTAACTTTTTGGATCAAATGCATTTATAATCCACCATATTTGTCATAAAGTGCCAAAATTAGCATCTAATATCCTCATTAAATGAAACAGTATTAAAATGTATAGAAACAAATATTCAAAACAAACACCCAAACCTCTGGTTTTCATTTTGCAGGAAACATTATGTTGTCTATGCCCACCTCGTAGAACTTGTTCCCAATTAAGAAAGAATCATCAAAATCAGATTATAACAAGATACAACTATATATAAACTTTCAATAATCAAATTTGAAACATTTAAAGCATTCCTGTTGTATCTTTATGTCTAAAACATTACAATTTGATTATTGCAAACGAAGTGCAAAAAGTAAACTTTTGTATTCATATTTTATGCACATGTATAAGGTTTGGTAACATGAACATGTAAAATATTCATAAAATATCCAGTTATTTAATTTCTAGAAACCTAATATACCCTGTGACCATCTGGAAGACCTGGGGTACACAATGTTCATAAATTGATCAAAATTGGACAGGACTGATACACAAGACTCCCTCAAAGTAATGCAGTTTCAAATCGTTTTAAGCCTTACCTTTTACCACCTGTACTTCAGTTCATCAACACTCTCCTGAACTTGCATTAAAGAACCAAAACAAGCCCATAATATATATATTCAGGAAGCAGCATTGAATTTTTGTTATAAGTATACAAAGAATTAACATTCAGACACCTAGTATGGAAACCCTTTGAAAATTTGATTGATTTTAATCTGTGAGAATGGGTATTTTCAATATTGAAAGGCTATATAAATTGGATGTAAATATATACAATCTCACATACCTAACCATTATTAAGTTAATTTTAAAACATTTTATGATTCACCACTTACGCCTTATGCCTGGAAGTAAAAAGTTTGCCTAATTTCCAAAGCTATGCAATCACTTGCCTCAGATATGCATAATCATTCTCAAAGGATTGAAGTTTTGCGTCACATTGATGAAAAAGGAATGTCTTATGTCTCAGGTTTCAAATACATGTAATCTTCATTCAGACTGTAGACATATTAAGGAATTCAACTTTTCAGAGTAAAAGAATGATCAAAATCACATATGAGAATAATAATGCTAACCTAATCCCCCAAAGTGAACTCAATTTTAATATATTTCAGGCCTCTTAGTATAATTCTGGGGCTTTATTTCCTTAAAATATATCTGCCATATCCGTTGTAATGTACTAAAATAGCATCTCTTGACATATTCAACATAAAAGGGGTAAAATTTAACATGAATAACATAAATGATTACCTAATGTCCCATTCATCATATATTAGGAAACATTACTTAGCAGAGGACCTTCCGGAGGAGTGCCACCTTTAAAGGTAAAATAATCATCATAATTATATATGAATAGTGTACAACTTTAACATTTGCAAAACTACCTTTTTTTATTAGTATTTTAAATCTTGTTGTTATCTTTTGGGATTAAAACCAAAAATCTACTACATATGCAACAAGGCACCAAATATAGCCGCTGATAACCCCATTTAGTGATGCAGGATTGAAATGTGGTGAAAAAATGTGAAAAAGAGGTTTTAATACCCTGTCTCTGTTTATTTTGAAAAATTATGTGAAATCTTAAGAAAAGGGAGGATTGTGTTTTCAATTGTGAAAGAGCAATCAAGTTTGAATATCAGGAACGGGCACGCACACTAATCCCACAGAAAATAAACCAATTTTAATACATTTTGATCTAATGCATTTATCAGTTTAAACTTGTTTATATTCAAAAATTTCATATACTCTCATATAAATGAACAAGAGCATCCTCTGATATCTATATAAATAGAAACAGGATTAAAGTATGGTATGGTATATAGACAAGCGTGGACAGACTCCGGGAGATTTCAAAGTTTTGTAAACATATAGCCTGTCACCATCTGGAAGAATTTGGATGCCAATAATAAAGCAATCATGAAAACAGATTAACTGATATTTAATTCTCTTTAAAATATCTGATCAATTCAACCTTTAAGTCAATCAATTTAACTTTTTGGATCAAATGCATTTATAATCCACCATATTTGTCATAAAGTGCCAAAATTAGCATCTAATATCCTCATTAAATGAAACAGTATTAAAATGTGTAGAAATAAATATTCAAAACAAACACCCAAACCTCTGGTTTTCATTTTGCATGAAACATTATGTTGTCTATGCCCACCTCGTAGAAATTGTTCCCAATTAAGAAAGAAACATCAAAATCAGATTATAACAAGATACAACTATATATAAACTTTCAATAATCAAATTTGAAACATTTCAAGCATTCCTGTTGTATCTTTGTGTCTAAAACATTACAATTTGATTATTGCAAACAAAGTGCAAAAAGTAAACTTTTGTATTCATATTTTATGCACATGTATAAGGTTTGGAAACATGAACATGTAAAATATTCATAAAATACCCAGTTATTTAATTTCTAGAAACCTAATATACCCTGTGACCATCTGGAAGACCTGGGGTACACAATGTTCATAAATTGATCAAAATTGGACAGGACTGATACACAAGACTCCCTCAAAGTAATGCAGTTTCAAATCGATTTAAGCCTTACCTTTTACCACTTGTACTTCAGTTCATCAACACTCTCCTGAACTTGCATTAAAGAACCAAAACAAGCCCATAATATATATATTCAGGAAGCAGCATTGAATTTTTGTTATAAGTATACAAAGAATTAACATTCAGACACCTAGTATGGAAACCCTTTGAACATATGATTGATTTTAATCTGTGAGAATGGGGATTTTCAATAGTGAAAGGCTGTATAAATTGGATGTAATTGATATACAATCTCACATACCTAACCATTATTAAGTTAATTTTAAAACATTTTATGATTCAGCACTTACGCCTTATGCCTGGAAGTAAAAAGTTTGCCTAATTTCCAAACCTATGCAATCACTGTCCTCAGATATGCATAATCATTCTAAAAGGATTGCGGTTTTGCGTCACATTGATGAAAAAGGAATGTCTTATGTCTCAGGCTTCAAATACATGTAATCTTCATTCAGACTGTAGACATATTAAGGAATTCAACCTTTCAGAGTAAAAGAATGATCAAAATCACATATGAGAATAATAATGCTAACCTAATCCCCCAAAGTGAACTCAATTTTAATATATTTCAGGCCTCTTAGTCTAATTCTGGGGCTTTATTTCCTTAAAATATATCTGCCATATCCGTTGTAATGTACTAAAATAGCATCTCTTGACATATTCAACATAAAAGGGGTAAAATTTAACTTGAATAACATAAATGATTACCTAATATCCCATTCATCATATATCAGGAAACATTACTTAGCAGAGGACCTTCCGGAGGAGTGCCACCTTTCAATGGTAAAATAATCATCATAATTATATATGAATAGTGTACAACCTTAACATTTGCAAAACTACCTTCTTTTATTAATATTTTAAATCTTGTTGTTATCTTTTGAGATTAAAACCAAAAATCTACTACAAATGCAACAAGGCACCAAATGTAGCCGCTGATAATCCCATTTAGTGATGCAGGATTAAAATGTGGTGAAAAAATGTGAAAAAGAGGTTTTAACACCCCGTCTCTGTTTATTTGAAAAATTATGTGAAATCTTAAGAAAAGGGAGGATTGTGTTTTCAATTGTGAAAGAGCAATCAAGTTTGAGTATCAGGAATGGGCACGCACACTAATCCCACAGAAAATAAATCAATTTTAATACATTTTGATCTAATGCATTTATCAGTTTGAACTTGTTTATGTTCAAAATTGGCATATACTCTCATATAAAGGAACATGAACATCCTCTGATATCTATATAAATAGAAACAGGATTAAAGTATGGTATGGTATACAGAAAAGCAGGGACAGACTCCGGGAGATTTAAAATTTTTGTAAACATATAGCCTGTCACCATCTTGAAGAATTTGGATGCCAATAATAAAGCAATCATGAAAACAGATTAACTGATATTTAATTCCCCTTAAAATATCTGATCAATTCAACTTTTAAGTCAATCAATTTAACTTTTTTTATCAAATGAATTTATAATCCACCATATATGTCATAAAGTGCAAAACTTAGGATCTAATATCCTCATTAAATGAAACAGTATTAAAATGTGTAGAAACATACATTCAAACAAACACCCAAACCTCTGGTTTTCATTTTGCATGAAACATTATGTTGTCTATGCCCACCTCGTAGAACTTGTTCCCAATTAAGAAAGAAACATCAAAATCAGATTATAACAAGATACAACTATATATAAACTTTCAATAATCAAATTTGAAACATTTCAAGCATTCCTGTTGTATCTTTATGTCTAAAACATTACAATTTGATTATTGCAAACAAAGTGCAACAGTAAACTTTTGTATTCATATTTTATGCACATGTATAAGGTTTGGAAACATGAACATGTAAAATATTCATAAAATACCCAGTTATTTAATTTCTAGAAACCTAATATACCCTGTGACCATCTGGAAGACCTGGGGTACACAATGTTCATAAATTGATCAAAATTGGACAGGACTGATACACAAGACTCCCTCAAAGTAATGCAGTTTCAAATCGATTTAAGCCTTACCTTTTACCACTTGTACTTCAGTTCATCAACACTCTCCTGAACTTGCATTAAAGAACCAAAACAAGCCCATAATATATATATTCAGGAAGCAGCATTGAATTTTTCTTATAAGTATACAAAGAATTAACATTCAGACACCTAGTATGGAAACCCTTTGAAAATTTGATTGATTTTAATCTGTGAGAATGGGGATTTTCAATAGTGAAAGGCTGTATAAATTGGATGTAATTGATATACAATCTCACATACCTAACCATTATTAAGTTAATTTTAAAACATTTTATGATTCAGCACTTACGCCTTATGCCTGGAAGTAAAAAGTTTGCCTAATTTCCAAACCTATGCAATCACTGTCCTCAGATATGCATAATCATTCTAAAAGGATTGCGGTTTTGCGTCACATTGATGAAAAAGGAATGTCTTATGTCACAGGCTTCAAATACATGTAATCTTCATTCAGACTGTAGACATATTAAGGAATTCAACTTTTCAGAGTAAAAGAATGATCAAAATCACATATGAGAATAATAATGCTAACCTAATCCCCCAAAGTGAACTCAATTTTAATATATTTCAGGCCTCTTAGTCTAATTCTGGGGCTTTATTTCCTTATAATATATCTGCCATATCCGTTGTAATGTACTAAAATAGCATCTCTTGACATATTCAACATAAAAGGGGTAAAATTTAACTTGAATAACATAAATGATTACCTAATATCCCATTCATCATATATCAGGAAACATTACTTAGCAGAGGACCTTCCGGAGGAGTGCCACCTTTCAATGGTAAAATAATCATCATAATTATATATGAATAGTGTACAACCTTAGCATTTGCAAAACTACCTTCTTTTATTAATATTTTAAATCTTGTTGTTATCTTTTGGGATTAAAACCAAAAATCTACTACATATGCAACAAGGCACCAAATGTAGCCGCTGATAATCCCATTTAGTGATGCAGGATTAAAATGTGGTGAAAAAATGTGAAAAAGAGGTTTTAACACCCCGTCTCTGTTTATTTGAAAAATTATGTGAAATCTTAAGAAAAGGGAGGATTGTGTTTTCAATTGTGAAAGAGCAATCAAGTTTGAGTATCAGGAACTTGGCACGCACACTAATCCCACAGATAATAAATCAATTTTAATACATTTTGATCTAATGCATTTATCAGTTTGAACTTGTTTATGTTCAAAATTGGCATATACTCTCATATAAAGGAACATGAACATCCTTTGATATCTATATAAATAGAAACAGGATTAAAGTATGGTATGGTATACAGAAAAGCGGGGACAGACTCCGGGAGATTTAAAATTTTTGTAAACATATAGCCTGTCACCATCTTGAAGAATTTGGATGCCAATAATAAAGCAATCATGAAAACAGATTAACTGATATTTAATTCCCCTTAAAATATCTGATCAATTCAACTTTTAAGTCAATCAATTTAACTTTTTTTATCAAATGAATTTATATGCCACCATATATGTCATAAAGTGCAAAACTTAGGATCTAATATCCTCATTAAATGAAACAGTATTAAAATGTGTAGAAACATACATTCAAACAAACACCCAAACCTCTGGTTTTAATTTTACAGGAAACATTATGTTGTCTATGCCCACCTGGTAGAACTTGTTCCCAATTAAAGAAAGAATCATCAAAATCAGATTATAACAAGATACAACTATATATAAACTTTCAATAAGCAAATTAGAAACATTTAAAGCATTCCTGTTATATCTTTATGTCTAAAACATTACAATTTGATTATTGCAAACAAAGTGCAAAAAGTAAACTTTTGTATTCATATTTTATGCACATGTATAAGGTTTGGAAACATGAACATGTAAAATATTCATAAAATACCCAGTTATTTAATTTCTAGAAACCTAATATACCCTGTGACCATCTGGAAGACCTGGGGTACACAATGTTCATAAATTGATCAAAATTGGACAGGACTGATACACAAGACTCCCTCAAAGTAATGCAGTTTCAAATCGATATAAGCCTTACCTTTTACCACTTGTACTTCAGTTCATCAACACTCTCCTGAACTTGCATTAAAGAACCAAAACAACCCCACAATATATATATTCAGGAAGCAGCATTGAATTTTTGTTATAAGTATACAAAGAATTAACATTCAGACACCTAGTATGGAAACCCTTTGAAAATTTGATTGATTTTAGTCTGTGAGAATGGGGATTTTCAATAGTGAAAGGCTATATAAATTGGATGTAAATATATACAATCTCACATACCTAACCATTATTAAGTTAATTTTAAAACATTTTACGATTCACCACTTACGCCTTATGCCTGGAAGTAAAAAGTTTACCTAATTTCCAAAGCTATACAATCACTTGCCTCAGATATGCATAATCATTCTCAAAGGATTGAAGTTTTGCGTCACATTGATGAAAAAGGAATGTCTTATGTCTCAGGTTTCAAATACGTGTAATCTTCATTCAGACTGTAGACATATTAAGGAATTCAACTTTTCAGAGTAAAAGAATGATCAAAATCACATATGAGAATAATAATGCTAACCTAATCCCCCAAAGTGAACTCAATTTTAATATATTTCAGGCCTCTTAGTCTAATTCTGGGGCTTTATTTCCTTAAAATATATCTGCCATATCCGTTGTAATGTACTAAAATAGCACCTCTTGACATATTCAACATAAAAGGGGTAAAATTTAACATGAATAACATAAATGATTACCTAATGTCCCATTCATCATATATCAGGAAACATTACTTAGCAGAGGACCTTCCGGAGGAGTGCCACCTTTCAATGGTAAAATAATCATCATAATTATATATGAATAGTGTACAACCTTAACATTTGCAAAACTACTTCTTTTATTAATATTTTAAATCTTGTTGTTATCTTTTGGGATTAAAACCAAAAATCTACTACATATGCAACAAGGCACCAAATGTAGCCGCTGATAATCCCATTTAGTGATGCAGGATTAAAATGTGGTGAAAAAATGTGAAAAAGAGGTTTTAACACCCCCGTCTCTGTTTATTTGAAAATTTATGTGAAATCTTAAGAAAAGGGAGGATTGTGTTTTCAATTGTGAAAGAGCAATCAAGTTTGAGTATCAGGAATGGGCACGCACACTAATCCCACAGAAAATAAATCAATTTTAATACATTTTGATCTAATGCATTTATCAGTTTGAACTTGTTTATGTTCAAAATTGGCATATACTCTCATATAAAGGAACAAGAGCATCCTCTGATATCTATATAAATAGAAACAGGATTAAAGTATGGTATGGTATACAGAAAAGCGGGGACAGACACCGGGAGATTTAAAATTTTTGTAAACATATAGCCTGTCACCATCTTGAAGAATTTGGATGCCAATAATAAAGCAATCATGAAAACAGATTAACTGATATTTAATTCCCCTTAAAATATCTGATCAATTCAACTTTTAACTCAATCAATCTAACTTTTGAGATCAAATGCATTTATAATCCACCATATTTGTCATAAAGTGCAAAACTTAGGATCTAATATCCTCATTAAATGAAACAGTATTAAAATGTGTAGAAACATACATTCAAACAAACACCCAAACCTCTGGTTTTCATTTTACAGGAAACATTATGTTGTCTATGCCCACCTGGTAGAACTTGTTCCCAATTAAGAAAGAATCATCAAAATCAGATTATAACAAGATACAACTATATATAAACTTTCAATAAGCAAATTTGAAACATTTAAAGCATTCCTGTTATATCTTTATGTCTAAAACATTACAATTTGATTATTGCAAACAAAGTGCAAAAAGTAAACTTTTGTATTCATATTTTATGCACATGTATAAGGTTTGGAAACATGAACATGTAAAATATTCATAAAATACCCAGTTATTTAATTTCTAGAAACCTAATATACCCTGTGACCATCTGGAAGACCTGGGGTACACAATGTTCATAAATTGATCAAAATTGGACAGGACTGATACACAAGACTCCCTCAAAGTAATGCAGTTTCAAATCGTTTTAAGCCTTACCTTTTACCACTTGTACTTCAGTTCATCAACACTCTCCTGAACTTGCATTAAAGAACCAAAACAAGCCCATAATATATATATTCAGGAAGCAGCATTGAATTTTTGTTATAAGTATACAAAGAATTAACATTCAGACACCTAGTCTGGAAACCCTTTGAAAATTTGATTGATTTTAATCTGTGAGAATGGGGATTTTCAATAGTGAACGGCTATATAAATTGGATGTAATTGATATACAATCTCACATACCTAAACATTATTAAGTTAATTTTAAAACATTTTATGATTCACCACTTACGCCTTATGCCTGGAAGTAAAACGTTTGCCTAATTTCCAAAGCTATGCAATCACTTGCCTCAGATATGCATAATCATTCTAAAAGGATTGAAGTTTTGCGTCACATTGATGAAAAAGGAATGTCTTATGTCTCAGGTTTCAAATACGTGTAATCTTCATTCAGACTGTAGACATATTAAGGAATTCAACTTTTCAGAGTAAAAGAATGATCAAAATCACATATGAGAATAATAATGCTAACCTAATCCCCCAAAGTGAACTCAATTTTAATATATTTCAGGCCTCTTAGTCTAATTCTGGGGCTTTATTTCCTTAAAATATATCTGCCATATCCGTTGTAATGTACTAAAATAGGATCTCTTGACATATTCAACATAAAAGGGGTAAAATTTAACATGAATAACATAAATGATTACCTAATGTCCCATTCATCATATATCAGGAAACATTACTTAGCAGAGGACCTTCCGGAGAAGTGCCACCTTTCAATGGTAAAATAATCATCATAATTATATATGAATAGTGTACAACCATAACATTTGCAAAACTACCTTCTTTTATTAATATTTTAAATCTTGTTGTTATCTTTTGGGATTAAAACCAAAAATCTACTACATATGCAACAAGGCACCAAATGTAGCCGCTGATAATCCCATTTAGTGATGCAGGATTAAAATGTGGTGAAAAAATGTGAAAAAGAGGTTTTAACACCCCCGTCTCTGTTTATTTGAAAAATTATGTGAAATCTTAAGAAAAGGGAGAATTGTGTTTTCAATTGTGAAAGAGCAATCAAGTTTGAATATCAGGAACGGGCACGCACACTAATCCCACAGAAAATAAATCAATTTTAATACATTTTGATCTAATGCATTTATCAGTTTGAACTTGTTTATGTTCAAAATTGGCATATACTCTCATATAAAGGAACAAGAGCATCCTCTGATATCTATATAAATAGAAACAGGATTAAAGTATGGTATGGTATACAGAAAAGCGGGGACAGACTCCGGGAGATTTAAAATTTTTGTAAACATATAGCCTGTCACCATCTGGAAGAATTTGGATGCCAATAATAAAGCAATCATGAAAACAGATTAACTGATATTTAATTCCCCTTAAAATATCTGATCAATTCAACCTTTAAGTCAATCAATTTAACTTTTTGGATCAAATGCATTTATAATCCACCATATTTGTCATAAAGTGCCAAAATTAGCATCTAATATCCTCATTAAATGAAACAGTATTAAAATGTGTAGAAACAAATATTCAAAACAAACACCCAAACCTCTGGTTTTCATTTTGCAGGAAACATTATGTTGTCTATGCCCACCTGGTAGAACTTGTTCCCAATTAAGAAAGAATCATCAAAATCAGATTATAACAAGATACAACTATATATAAACTTTCAATAATCAAATTTGAAACATTTAAAGCATTCCTGTTGTATCTTTATGTCTAAAACATTACAATTTGATTATTGCAAACGAAGTGCAAAAAGTAAACTTTTGTATTCATATTTTATGCACATGTATAAGGTTTGGTAACATGAACATGTAAAATATTCATATAATACCCAGTTTTTAAATTTATAGAAACTTAATATACCCTGTTAACATCTGGAAGACCTGGGGTACACAATGTTCATAAATTGATCAAAATTGGACAGGACTGATACACAAGACTCCCTCAAAGTAATGCAGTTTCAAATCGTTATAAGCCTTACCTTTTACCACTTGTACTTCAGTTCATAAACGCTCTCCTGAACTTGCATTAAAGAACCAAAACAAGCCCATAATATATATATTCAGGAAGCAGCATTGAATTTTAGTTATAAGTATACAAAGAATTAACATTCAGACACCTAGTATGGAAACCCTTTGAAAATTTGATTGATTTTAGTCTGTGAGAATGGGGATTTTCAATAGTGAAAGGCTGTATAAATTGGATGTAAATATATACAATCTCACATACCTAACCATTATTAAGTTAATTTTAAAACATTTTACGATTCACCACTTACGCCTTATGCCTGGAAGTAAAAAGTTTACCTAATTTCCAAAGCTATACAATCACTTGCCTCAGATATGCATAATCATTCTCAAAGGATTGAAGTTTTGCGTCACATTGATGAAAAAGGAATGTCTTATGTCTCAGGTTTCAAATACGTGTAATCTTCATTCAGACTGTAGACATATTAAGGAATTCAACTTTTCAGAGTAAAAGAATGATCAAAATCACATATGAGAATAATAATGCTAACCTAATCCCCCAAAGTGAACTCAATTTTAATATATTTCAGGCCTCTTAGTCTAATTCTGGGGCTTTATTTCCTTAAAATATATCTGCCATATCCGTTGTAATGTACTAAAATAGCACCTCTTGACATATTCAACATAAAAGGGGTAAAATTTAACATGAATAACATAAATGATTACCTAATGTCCCATTCATCATATATCAGGAAACATTACTGAGCAGAGGACCTTCCGGAGGAGTGCCACCTTTCAATGGTAAAATAATCATCATAATTATATATGAATAGTGTACAACCTTAACATTTGCAAAACTACTTCTTTTATTAATATTTTAAATCTTGTTGTTATCTTTTGGGATTAAAACCAAAAATCTACTACATATGCAACAAGGCACCAAATGTAGCCGCTGATAATCCCATTTAGTGATGCAGGATTAAAATGTGGTGAAAAAATGTGAAAAAGAGGTTTTAACACCCCCGTCTCTGTTTATTTGAAAAATTATGTGAAATCTTAAGAAAAGGGAGAATTGTGTTTTCAATTGTGAAAGAGCAATCAAGTTTGAATATCAGGAACGGGCACGCACACTAATCCCACAGAAAATAAATCAATTTTAATACATTTTGATCTAATGCATTTATCAGTTTGAACTTGTTTATGTTCAAAATTGGCATATACTCTCATATAAAGGAACAAGAGCATCCTCTGATATCTATATAAATAGAAACAGGATTAAAGTATGGTATGGTATACAGAAAAGCGGGGACAGACTCCGGGAGATTTAAAATTTTTGTAAACATATAGCCTGTCACCATCTTGAAGAATTTGGATGCCAATAATAAAGCAATCATGAAAACAGATTAACTGATATTTAATTCCCCTTAAAATATCTGATCAATTCAACTTTTAAGTCAATCAATTTAACTTTTTGGATCAAATGAATTTATAATCCAACATATATGTCATAAAGTGCAAACCTTAGGATCTAATATCCCCATTAAATGAAACAGTATTAAAATGTGTAGAAACTTACATTCAAACAAACACCCAAACCTCTGGTTTTCATTTTACAGGAAACATTATGTTGTCTATGCCCACCTGGTAGAACTTGTTCCCAATTAAGAAAGAATCATCAAAATCAGATTATAACAAGATACAACTATATATAAACTTTCAATAAGCAAATTTGAAATATTTAAAGCATTCCTGTTATATCTTTATGTCTAAAACATTACAATTTGATTATTGCAAACAAAGTGCAAAAAGTAAACTTTTGTATTCATATTTTATGCACATGTATAAGGTTTGGAAACATGAACATGTAAAATATTCATAAAATACCCAGTTATTTAATTTCTAGAAACCTAATATACCCTGTGACCATCTGGAAGACCTGGGGTACACAATGTTCATAAATTGATCAAAATTGGACAGGACTGATACACAAGACTCCCTCAAAGTAATGCAGTTTCAAATCGTTTTAAGCCTTAGCTTTTACCACTTGTACTTCAATTCATCAACACTCTCCTGAACTTGCATTAAAGAACCAAAACAAGCCCATAATATATATATTCAGGAAGCAGCATTGAATTTTTCTTATAAGTATACAAAGAATTAACATTCAGACACCTAGTCTGGAAACCCTTTGAAAATTTGATTGATTTTAATCTGTGAGAATGGGGATTTTCAATAGTGAAAGGCTATATAAATTGGATGTAATTGATATACAATCTCACATACCTAACCATTATTAAGTTAATTTTAAAACATTTTATGATTCACCACTTATGCCTTATGCCTGGAAGTAAAACGTTTGCCTAATTTCCAAAGCTATGCAATCACTTGCCTCAGATATGCATAATCATTCTAAAAGGATTGAAGTTTTGCGTCACATTGATGAAAAAGGAATGTCTTATGTCTCAGGTTTCAAATACGTGTAATCTTCATTCAGAGTGTAGACATATTAAGGAATTCAACTTTTCAGAGTAAAAGAATGATCAAAATCACATATGAGAATAATAATGCTAACCTAATCCCCCAAAGTGAACTCAATTTTAATATATATCAGGCCTCTTAGTCTAATTCTGGGGCTTTATTTCCTTAAAATATATCTGCCATATCCGTTGTAATGTACTAAAATAGTATCTCTTGACATATTCAACATAAAAGGGGTAAAATTTAACATGAATAACATAAATGATTACCTAATGTCCCATTCATCATATATCAGGAAACATTACTTAGCAGAGGACCTTCCGGAGGAGTGCCACCTTTCAAAGGTAAAATAATCATCATAATTATATATGAATAGTGTACAACTTTAACATTTGCAGAACTACCTTTTTTTATTAATATTTTAAATCTTGTTGTTATCTTTTGGGATTAAAACCAAAAATCTACTACATATGCAACAAGGCACCAAATGTAGCCGCTGATAACCCCATTTAGTGATGCAGGATTGAAATGTGGTGAAAAAATGTGAAAAAGAGGTTTTAATACCCCCGTCTTTGTTTATTTTGAAAAATTATGTGAAATCTTAAGAAAAGGGAGGATTGTGTTTTCAATTGTGAAAGAGCAATCAAGTTTGAATATCAGGAACGGGCACGCACACTAATCCCACAGAAAATAAACCAATTTTAATACATTTTGATCTAATGCATTTATCAGTTTAAACTTGTTTATATTCAAAATTGGCATATACTCTCATATAAATGAACAAGAGCATCCTCTGATATCTATATAAATACAAACAGGATTAAAGTATGGTATGGTATATAGACAAGCGTGGACAGACTCCGGGTGATTTCAAATTTTTGTAAACATATAGCCTGTCACCATCTGGAAGAATTTGGATGCCAATAATAAAGCAATCATGAAAACAGATTAACTGATATTTAATTCCCCTTAAAATATCTGATCAATTCAACCTTTAAGTCAATCAATTTAACTTTTTGGATCAAATGCATTTATAATCCACCATATTTGTCATAAAGTGCCAAAATTAGCATCTAATATCCTCATTAAATGAAACAGTATTAAAATGTGTAGAAACAAATATTCAAAACAAACACCCAAACCTCTGGTTTTCATTTTGCAGGAAACATTATGTTGTCTATGCCCACCTGGTAGAACTTGTTCCCAATTAAGAAAGAATCATCAAAATCAGATTATAACAAGATACAACTATATATAAACTTTCAATAATCAAATTTGAAACATTTAAAGCATTCCTGTTGTATCTTTATGTCTAAAACATTACAATTTGATTATTGCAAACGAAGTGCAAAAAGTAAACTTTTGTATTCATATTTTATGCACATGTATAAGGTTTGGTAACATGAACATGTAAAATATTCATATAATACCCAGTTTTTAAATTTATAGAAACTTAATATACCCTGTTAACATCTGGAAGACCTGGGGTACACAATGTTCATAAATTGATCAAAATTGGACAGGACTGATACACAAGACTCCCTCAAAGTAATGCAGTTTCAAATCGTTATAAGCCTTACCTTTTACCACTTGTACTTCAGTTCATAAACGCTCTCCTGAACTTGCATTAAAGAACCAAAACAAGCCCATAATATATATATTCAGGAAGCAGCATTGAATTTTAGTTATAAGTATACAAAGAATTAACATTCAGACACCTAGTATGGAAACCCTTTGAAAATTTGATTGATTTTAGTCTGTGAGAATGGGGATTTTCAATAGTGAAAGGCTATATAAATTGGATGTAAATATATACAATCTCACATACCTAACCATTATTAAGTTAATTTTAAAACATTTTACGATTCACCACTTATGCCTTATGCCTGGAAGTAAAAAGTTTACCTAATTTCCAAAGCTATACAATCACTTGCCTCAGATATGCATAATCATTCTCAAAGGATTGAAGTTTTGCGTCACATTGATGAAAAAGGAATGTCTTATGTCTCAGGTTTCAAATACGTGTAATCTTCATTCAGACTGTAGACATATTAAGGAATTCAACTTTTCAGAGTAAAAGAATGATCAAAATCACATATGAGAATAATAATGCTAACCTAATCCCCCAAAGTGAACTCAATTTTAATATATTTCAGGCCTCTTAGTCTAATTCTGGGGCTTTATTTCCTTAAAATATATCTGCCATATCCGTTGTAATGTACTAAAATAGCACCTCTTGACATATTCAACATAAAAGGGGTAAAATTTAACATGAATAACATAAATGATTACCTAATGTCCCATTCATCATATATCAGGAAACATTACTTAGCAGAGGACCTTCCGGAGGAGTGCCACCTTTCAATGGTAAAATAATCATCATAATTATATATGAATAGTGTACAACCTTAACATTTGCAAAACTACTTCTTTTATTAATATTTTAAATCTTGTTGTTATCTTTTGGGATTAAAACCAAAAATCTACTACATATGCAACAAGGCACCAAATGTAGCCGCTGATAATCCCATTTAGTGATGCAGGATTAAAATGTGGTGAAAAAATGTGAAAAAGAGGTTTTAACACCCCCGTCTCTGTTTATTTGAAAAATTATGTGAAATCTTAAGAAAAGGGAGAATTGTGTTTTCAATTGTGAAAGAGCAATCAAGTTTGAATATCAGGAACGGGCACGCACACTAATCCCACAGAAAATAAATCAATTTTAATACATTTTGATCTAATGCATTTATCAGTTTGAACTTGTTTATGTTCAAAATTGGCATATACTCTCATATAAAGGAACAAGAGCATCCTCTGATATCTATATAAATAGAAACAGGATTAAAGTATGGTATGGTATACAGAAAAGCGGGGACAGACTCCGGGAGATTTAAAATTTTTGTAAACATATAGCCTGTCACCATCTTGAAGAATTTGGATGCCAATAATAAAGCAATCATGAAAACAGATTAACTGATATTTAATTCCCCTTAAAATATCTGATCAATTCAACTTTTAAGTCAATCAATTTAACTTTTTGGATCAAATGAATTTATAATCCAACATATATGTCATAAAGTGCAAACCTTAGGATCTAATATCCCCATTAAATGAAACAGTATTAAAATGTGTAGAAACTTACATTCAAACAAACACCCAAACCTCTGGTTTTCATTTTACAGGAAACATTATGTTGTCTATGCCCACCTGGTAGAACTTGTTCCCAATTAAGAAAGAATCATCAAAATCAGATTATAACAAGATACAACTATATATAAACTTTCAATAAGCAAATTTGAAATATTTAAAGCATTCCTGTTATATCTTTATGTCTAAAACATTACAATTTGATTATTGCAAACAAAGTGCAAAAAGTAAACTTTTGTATTCATATTTTATGCACATGTATAAGGTTTGGAAACATGAACATGTAAAATATTCATAAAATACCCAGTTATTTAATTTCTAGAAACCTAATATACCCTGTGACCATCTGGAAGACCTGGGGTACACAATGTTCATAAATTGATCAAAATTGGACAGGACTGATACACAAGACTCCCTCAAAGTAATGCAGTTTCAAATCGTTTTAAGCCTTAGCTTTTACCACTTGTACTTCAATTCATCAACACTCTCCTGAACTTGCATTAAAGAACCAAAACAAGCCCATAATATATATATTCAGGAAGCAGCATTGAATTTTTCTTATAAGTATACAAAGAATTAACATTCAGACACCTAGTCTGGAAACCCTTTGAAAATTTGATTGATTTTAATCTGTGAGAATGGGGATTTTCAATAGTGAAAGGCTATATAAATTGGATGTAATTGATATACAATCTCACATACCTAACCATTATTAAGTTAATTTTAAAACATTTTATGATTCACCACTTATGCCTTATGCCTGGAAGTAAAACGTTTGCCTAATTTCCAAAGCTATGCAATCACTTGCCTCAGATATGCATAATCATTCTAAAAGGATTGAAGTTTTGCGTCACATTGATGAAAAAGGAATGTCTTATGTCTCAGGTTTCAAATACGTGTAATCTTCATTCAGAGTGTAGACATATTAAGGAATTCAACTTTTCAGAGTAAAAGAATGATCAAAATCACATATGAGAATAATAATGCTAACCTAATCCCCCAAAGTGAACTCAATTTTAATATATATCAGACCTCTTAGTCTAATTCTGGGGCTTTATTTCCTTAAAATATATCTGCCATATCCGTTGTAATGTACTAAAATAGTATCTCTTGACATATTCAACATAAAAGGGGTAAAATTTAACATGAATAACATAAATGATTACCTAATGTCCCATTCATCATATATCAGGAAACATTACTTAGCAGAGGACCTTCCGGAGGAGTGCCACCTTTCAAAGGTAAAATAATCATCATAATTATATATGAATAGTGTACAACTTTAACATTTGCAGAACTACCTTTTTTTATTAATATTTTAAATCTTGTTGTTATCTTTTGGGATTAAAACCAAAAATCTACTACATATGCAACAAGGCACCAAATGTAGCCGCTGATAACCCCATTTAGTGATGCAGGATTGAAATGTGGTGAAAAAATGTGAAAAAGAGGTTTTAATACCCCCGTCTTTGTTTATTTTGAAAAATTATGTGAAATCTTAAGAAAAGGGAGGATTGTGTTTTCAATTGTGAAAGAGCAATCAAGTTTGAATATCAGGAACGGGCAGTCACACTAATCCCACAGAAAATAAACCAATTTTAATACATTTTGATCTAATGCATTTATCAGTTTAAACTTGTTTATATTCAAAATTGGCATATACTCTCATATAAATGAACAAGAGCATCCTCTGATATCTATATAAATACAAACAGGATTAAAGTATGGTATGGTATATAGACAAGCGTGGACAGACTCCGGGTGATTTCAAATTTTTGTAAACATATAGCCTGTCACCATCTGGAAGAATTTGGATGCCAATAATAAAGCAATCATGAAAACAGATTAACTGATATTTAATTCCCCTTAAAATATCTGATCAATTCAACCTTTAAGTCAATCAATTTAACTTTTTGGATCAAATGCATTTATAATCCACCATATTTGTCATAAAGTGCCAAAATTAGCATCTAATATCCTCATTAAATGAAACAGTATTAAAATGTGTAGAAACAAATATTCAAAACAAACACCCAAACCTCTGGTTTTCATTTTGCAGGAAACATTATGTTGTCTATGCCCACCTGGTAGAACTTGTTCCCAATTAAGAAAGAATCATCAAAATCAGATTATAACAAGATACAACTATATAAAAACTTTCAATAATCAAATTTGAAACATTTAAAGCATTCCTGTTGTATCTTTATGTCTAAAACATTACAATTTGATTATTGCAAACGAAGTGCAAAAAGTAAACTTTTGTATTCATATTTTATGCACATGTATAAGGTTTGGTAACATGAACATGTAAAATATTCATAAAATACCCAGTTATTTAATTTCTAGAAACCTAATATACCCTGTGACCATCTGGAAGACCTGGGGTACACAATGTTCATAAATTGATCAAAATTGGACAGGACTGATACACAAGACTCCCTCAAAGTAATGCAGTTTCAAATCGTTTTAAGCCTTACCTTTTACCACTTGTACTTCAGTTCATCAACACTCTCCTGAACTTGCATTAAAGAACCAAAACAAGCCCATAATATATATATTCAGGAAGCAGCATTGAATTTTAGTTATAAGTATACAAAGAATTGACATTAAGACACCTAATATGGAAACCCTTTGAAAATTTGATTGATTTTAATCTGTGAGAATGGGGATTTTCAATAGTGAAAGCCTATATAAATTGGATGTAATTGATATACAATCTCACATACCTAACCATTATTAAGTTAATTTTAAAACATTTTATGATTCACCACTTACGCCTTATGCCTGGAAGTAAAAAGTTTGCCTAATTTCCAAACCTATGCAATCACTTGCCTCAGATATGCATAATCATTCTAAAAGGATTGCGGTTTTGCGTCACATTGATGAAAAAGGAATGTCTTATGTCTCAGGCTTCAAATACATGTAATCTTCATTCAGACTGTAGACATATTAAGGAATTCAACTTTTCAGAGTAAAAGAATGATCAAAATCACATATGAGAATAATAATGCTAACCTAATCCCCCAAAGTGAACTCAATTTTAATATATTTCAGGCCTCTTAGTCTAATTCTGGGGCTTTATTTCCTTAAAATATATCTGCCATATCCGTTGCAATGTACTAGAATAGCATCTCTTGACATATTCAACATAAAAGGGGTAAAATTTAACTTGAATAACATAAATGATTACCTAATATCCCATTCATCATATATCAGGAAACATTACTTAGCAGAGGACCTTCCGGAGGAGTGCCACCTTTCAAAGGTAAAATAATCATCATAATTATATATGAATAGTGTACAACCTTAACATTTGCAAAACTACCTTCTTTTATTAATATTTTAAATCTTGTTGTTATCTTTTGGGATTAAAACCAAAAATCTACTACATATGCAACAAGGCACCAAATGTAGCCGCTGATAATCCCATTTACTGATGCAGGATTAAAATGTGGTGAAAAAATGTGAAAAAGAGGTTTTAACACCCCCGTCTCTGTTTATTTGAAAAATTATGTGAAATCTTAAGAAAAGGGAGGATTGTGTTTTCAATTGTGAAAGAGCAATCAAGTTTGAGTATCAGGAATGGGCACGCACACTAATCCCACAGAAAATAAATCAATTTTAATACATTTTGATCTAATGCATTTATCAGTTTGAACTTGTTTATGTTCAAAATTGGCATATACTCTCATATAAAGGAACAAGAGCATCCTCTGATATCTATATAAATAGAAACAGGATTAAAGTATGGTATGGTATACAGAAAAGCGGGGACAGACTCCGGGAGATTTAAAATTTTTGTAAACATATAGCCTGTCACCATCTTGAAGAATTTGGATGCCAATAATAAAGCAATCATGAAAACAGATTAACTGATATTTAATTCCCCTTAAAATATCTGATCAATTCAACTTTTAAGTCAATCAATTTAACTTTTTGGATCAAATGAATTTATAATCCAACATATATGTCATAAAGTGCAAACCTTAGGATCTAATATCCCCATTAAATGAAACAGTATTAAAATGTGTAGAAACTTACATTCAAACAAACACCCAAACCTCTGGTTTTCATTTTACAGGAAACATTATGTTGTCTATGCCCACCTGGTAGAACTTGTTCCCAATTAAGAAAGAATCATCAAAATCAGATTATAACAAGATACAACTATATATAAACTTTCAATAAGCAAATTTGAAACATTTAAAGCATTCCTGTTATATCTTTATGTCTAAAACATTACAATTTGATTATTGCAAACAAAGTGCAAAAAGTAAACTTTTGTATTCATATTTTATGCACATGTATAAGGTTTGGAAACATGAACATGTAAAATATTCATAAAATACCCAGTTATTTAATTTCTAGAAACCTAATATACCCTGTGACCATCTGGAAGACCTGGGGTACACAATGTTCATAAATTGATCAAAATTGGACAGGACTGATACACAAGACTCCCTCAAAGTAATGCAGTTTCAAATCGTTTTAAGCCTTAGCTTTTACCACTTGTACTTCAATTCATCAACACTCTCCTGAACTTGCATTAAAGAACCAAAACAAGCCCATAATATATATATTCAGGAAGCAGCATTGAATTTTTCTTATAAGTATACAAAGAATTAACATTCAGACACCTAGTCTGGAAACCCTTTGAAAATTTGATTGATTTTAATCTGTGAGAATGGGGATTTTCAATAGTGAAAGGCTATATAAATTGGATGTAATTGATATACAATCTCACATACCTAACCATTATTAAGTTAATTTTAAAACATTTTATGATTCACCACTTATGCCTTATGCCTGGAAGTAAAACGTTTGCCTAATTTCCAAAGCTATGCAATCACTTGCCTCAGATATGCATAATCATTCTAAAAGGATTGAAGTTTTGCGTCACATTGATGAAAAAGGAATGTCTTATGTCTCAGGTTTCAAATACGTGTAATCTTCATTCAGAGTGTAGACATATTAAGGAATTCAACTTTTCAGAGTAAAAGAATGATCAAAATCACATATGAGAATAATAATGCTAACCTAATCCCCCAAAGTGAACTCAATTTTAATATATATCAGACCTCTTAGTCTAATTCTGGGGCTTTATTTCCTTAAAATATATCTGCCATATCCGTTGTAATGTACTAAAATAGTATCTCTTGACATATTCAACATAAAAGGGGTAAAATTTAACATGAATAACATAAATGATTACCTAATGTCCCATTCATCATATATCAGGAAACATTACTTAGCAGAGGACCTTCCGGAGGAGTGCCACCTTTCAAAGGTAAAATAATCATCATAATTATATATGAATAGTGTACAACTTTAACATTTGCAGAACTACCTTTTTTTATTAATATTTTAAATCTTGTTGTTATCTTTTGGGATTAAAACCAAAAATCTACTACATATGCAACAAGGCACCAAATGTAGCCGCTGATAACCCCATTTAGTGATGCAGGATTGAAATGTGGTGAAAAAATGTGAAAAAGAGGTTTTAATACCCCCGTCTTTGTTTATTTTGAAAAATTATGTGAAATCTTAAGAAAAGGGAGGATTGTGTTTTCAATTGTGAAAGAGCAATCAAGTTTGAATATCAGGAACGGGCAGTCACACTAATCCCACAGAAAATAAACCAATTTTAATACATTTTGATCTAATGCATTTATCAGTTTAAACTTGTTTATATTCAAAATTGGCATATACTCTCATATAAATGAACAAGAGCATCCTCTGATATCTATATAAATACAAACAGGATTAAAGTATGGTATGGTATATAGACAAGCGTGGACAGACTCCGGGTGATTTCAAATTTTTGTAAACATATAGCCTGTCACCATCTGGAAGAATTTGGATGCCAATAATAAAGCAATCATGAAAACAGATTAACTGATATTTAATTCCCCTTAAAATATCTGATCAATTCAACCTTTAAGTCAATCAATTTAACTTTTTGGATCAAATGCATTTATAATCCACCATATTTGTCATAAAGTGCCAAAATTAGCATCTAATATCCTCATTAAATGAAACAGTATTAAAATGTGTAGAAACAAATATTCAAAACAAACACCCAAACCTCTGGTTTTCATTTTGCAGGAAACATTATGTTGTCTATGCCCACCTGGTAGAACTTGTTCCCAATTAAGAAAGAATCATCAAAATCAGATTATAACAAGATACAACTATATAAAAACTTTCAATAATCAAATTTGAAACATTTAAAGCATTCCTGTTGTATCTTTATGTCTAAAACATTACAATTTGATTATTGCAAACGAAGTGCAAAAAGTAAACTTTTGTATTCATATTTTATGCACATGTATAAGGTTTGGTAACATGAACATGTAAAATATTCATAAAATACCCAGTTATTTAATTTCTAGAAACCTAATATACCCTGTGACCATCTGGAAGACCTGGGGTACACAATGTTCATAAATTGATCAAAATTGGACAGGACTGATACACAAGACTCCCTCAAAGTAATGCAGTTTCAAATCGTTTTAAGCCTTACCTTTTACCACTTGTACTTCAGTTCATCAACACTCTCCTGAACTTGCATTAAAGAACCAAAACAAGCCCATAATATATATATTCAGGAAGCAGCATTGAATTTTAGTTATAAGTATACAAAGAATTGACATTAAGACACCTAATATGGAAACCCTTTGAAAATTTGATTGATTTTAATCTGTGAGAATGGGGATTTTCAATAGTGAAAGCCTATATAAATTGGATGTAATTGATATACAATCTCACATACCTAACCATTATTAAGTTAATTTTAAAACATTTTATGATTCACCACTTACGCCTTATGCCTGGAAGTAAAAAGTTTGCCTAATTTCCAAACCTATGCAATCACTTGCCTCAGATATGCATAATCATTCTAAAAGGATTGCGGTTTTGCGTCACATTGATGAAAAAGGAATGTCTTATGTCTCAGGCTTCAAATACATGTAATCTTCATTCAGACTGTAGACATATTAAGGAATTCAACTTTTCAGAGTAAAAGAATGATCAAAATCACATATGAGAATAATAATGCTAACCTAATCCCCCAAAGTGAACTCAATTTTAATATATTTCAGGCCTCTTAGTCTAATTCTGGGGCTTTATTTCCTTAAAATATATCTGCCATATCCGTTGCAATGTACTAGAATAGCATCTCTTGACATATTCAACATAAAAGGGGTAAAATTTAACTTGAATAACATAAATGATTACCTAATATCCCATTCATCATATATCAGGAAACATTACTTAGCAGAGGACCTTCCGGAGGAGTGCCACCTTTCAAAGGTAAAATAATCATCATAATTATATATGAATAGTGTACAACCTTAACATTTGCAAAACTACCTTCTTTTATTAATATTTTAAATCTTGTTGTTATCTTTTGGGATTAAAACCAAAAATCTACTACATATGCAACAAGGCACCAAATGTAGCCGCTGATAATCCCATTTAGTGATGCAGGATTAAAATGTGGTGAAAAAATGTGAAAAAGAGGTTTTAACACCCCCGTCTCTGTTTATTTGAAAAATTATGTGAAATCTTAAGAAAAGGGAGGATTGTGTTTTCAATTGTGAAAGAGCAATCAAGTTTGAGTATCAGGAATGGGCACGCACACTAATCCCACAGAAAATAAATCAATTTTAATACATTTTGATCTAATGCATTTATCAGTTTGAACTTGTTTATGTTCAAAATTGGCATATACTCTCATATAAAGGAACAAGAGCATCCTCTGATATCTATATAAATAGAAACAGGATTAAAGTATGGTATGGTATACAGAAAAGCGGGGACAGACTCCGGGAGATTTAAAATTTTTGTAAACATATAGCCTGTCACCATCTTGAAGAATTTGGATGCCAATAATAAAGCAATCATGAAAACAGATTAACTGATATTTAATTCCCCTTAAAATATCTGATCAATTCAACTTTTAAGTCAATCAATTTAACTTTTTGGATCAAATGAATTTATAATCCAACATATATGTCATAAAGTGCAAACCTTAGGATCTAATATCCCCATTAAATGAAACAGTATTAAAATGTGTAGAAACTTACATTCAAACAAACACCCAAACCTCTGGTTTTCATTTTACAGGAAACATTATGTTGTCTATGCCCACCTGGTAGAACTTGTTCCCAATTAAGAAAGAATCATCAAAATCAGATTATAACAAGATACAACTATATATAAACTTTCAATAAGCAAATTTGAAACATTTAAAGCATTCCTGTTATATCTTTATGTCTAAAACATTACAATTTGATTATTGCAAACAAAGTGCAAAAAGTAAACTTTTGTATTCATATTTTATGCACATGTATAAGGTTTGGAAACATGAACATGTAAAATATTCATAAAATACCCAGTTATTTAATTTCTAGAAACCTAATATACCCTGTGACCATCTGGAAGACCTGGGGTACACAATGTTCATAAATTGATCAAAATTGGACAGGACTGATACACAAGACTCCCTCAAAGTAATGCAGTTTCAAATCGTTTTAAGCCTTAGCTTTTACCACTTGTACTTCAATTCATCAACACTCTCCTGAACTTGCATTAAAGAACCAAAACAAGCCCATAATATATATATTCAGGAAGCAGCATTGAATTTTTCTTATAAGTATACAAAGAATTAACATTCAGACACCTAGTCTGGAAACCCTTTGAAAATTTGATTGATTTTAATCTTTGAGAATGGGGATTTTCAATAGTGAAAGGCTATATAAATTGGATGTAATTGATATACAATCTCACATACCTAACCATTATTAAGTTAATTTTAAAACATTTTATGATTCACCACTTATGCCTTATGCCTGGAAGTAAAACGTTTGCCTAATTTCCAAAGCTATGCAATCACTTGCCTCAGATATGCATAATCATTCTAAAAGGATTGAAGTTTTGCGTCACATTGATGAAAAAGGAATGTCTTATGTCTCAGGTTTCAAATACGTGTAATCTTCATTCAGAGTGTAGACATATTAAGGAATTCAACTTTTCAGAGTAAAAGAATGATCAAAATCACATATGAGAATAATAATGCTAACCTAATCCCCCAAAGTGAACTCAATTTTAATATATATCAGGCCTCTTAGTCTAATTCTGGGGCTTTATTTCCTTAAAATATATCTGCCATATCCGTTGTAATGTACTAAAATAGTATCTCTTGACATATTCAACATAAAAGGGGTAAAATTTAACATGAATAACATAAATGATTACCTAATGTCCCATTCATCATATATCAGGAAACATTACTTAGCAGAGGACCTTCCGGAGGAGTGCCACCTTTCAAAGGTAAAATAATCATCATAATTATATATGAATAGTGTACAACTTTAACATTTGCAGAACTACCTTTTTTTATTAATATTTTAAATCTTGTTGTTATCTTTTGGGATTAAAACCAAAAATCTACTACATATGCAACAAGGCACCAAATGTAGCCGCTGATAACCCCATTTAGTGATGCAGGATTGAAATGTGGTGAAAAAATGTGAAAAAGAGGTTTTAATACCCCCGTCTTTGTTTATTTTGAAAAATTATGTGAAATCTTAAGAAAAGGGAGGATTGTGTTTTCAATTGTGAAAGAGCAATCAAGTTTGAATATCAGGAACGGACACGCACACTAATCCCACAGAAAATAAACCAATTTTAATACATTTTGATCTAATGCATTTATCAGTTTAAACTTGTTTATATTCAAAATTGGCATATACTCTCATATAAATGAACAAGAGCATCCTCTGATATCTATATAAATACAAACAGGATTAAAGTATGGTATGGTATATAGACAAGCGTGGACAGACTCCGGGTGATTTCAAATTTTTGTAAACATATAGCCTGTCACCATCTGGAAGAATTTGGATGCCAATAATAAAGCAATCATGAAAACAGATTAACTGATATTTAATTCCCCTTAAAATATCTGATCAATTCAACCTTTAAGTCAATCAATTTAACTTTTTGGATCAAATGCATTTATAATCCACCATATTTGTCATAAAGTGCCAAAATTAGCATCTAATATCCTCATTAAATGAAACAGTATTAAAATGTGTAGAAACAAATATTCAAAACAAACACCCAAACCTCTGGTTTTCATTTTGCAGGAAACATTATGTTGTCTATGCCCACCTGGTAGAACTTGTTCCCAATTAAGAAAGAATCATCAAAATCAGATTATAACAAGATACAACTATATAAAAACTTTCAATAATCAAATTTGAAACATTTAAAGCATTCCTGTTGTATCTTTATGTCTAAAACATTACAATTTGATTATTGCAAACGAAGTGCAAAAAGTAAACTTTTGTATTCATATTTTATGCACATGTATAAGGTTTGGTAACATGAACATGTAAAATATTCATAAAATATCCAGTTATTTAATTTCTAGAAACCTAATATACCCTGTGACCATCTGGAAGACCTGGGGTACACAATGTTCATAAATTGATCAAAATTGGACAGGACTGATACACAAGACTCCCTCAAAGTAATGCAGTTTCAAATCGATTTAAGCCTTACCTTTTACCACTTGTACTTCAGTTCATCAACACTCTCCTGAACTTGCATTAAAGAACCAAAACAAGCCCATAATATATATATTCAGGAAGCAGCATTGAATTTTAGTTATAAGTGTACAAAGAATTGACATTCAGACACCTAATATGGAAACCCTTTGAAAATTTGATTGATTTTAATCTGTGAGAATGGGGATTTTCAATAGTGAAAGCCTATATAAATTGGATGTAAATATATACAATCTCACATACCTAACCATTATTAAGTTAATTTTAAAACATTTTATGATTCACCACTTACGCCTTATGCCTGGAAGTAAAAAGTTTGCCTAATTTCCAAAGCTATGCAATCACTTCCCTCAGATATGCATAATCATTCTCAAAGGATTGAAGTTTTGCGTCACATTGATGAAAAAGGAATGTCTTATGTCTCAGGTTTCAAATACATATAATCTTCATTCAGACTGTAGACATATTAAGGAATTCAACTTTTCAGAGTAAAAGAATGATCAAAATCACATATGAGAATAATAATGCTAACCTAATCCCCCAAAGTGAACTCAATTTTAATATATTTCAGGCCTCTTAGTCTAATTCTGGGGCTTTATTTCCTTAAAATATATCTGCCATATCCGTTGTAATGTACTAAAATAGGATCTCTTGACATATTCAACATAAAAGGGGTAAAATTTAACTTGAATAACATAAATGATTACCTAATATCCCATTCATCATATATCAGGAAACATTACTTAGCAGAGGACCTTCCGGAGGAGTGCCACCTTTCAAAGGTAAAATAATCATCATAATTATATATGAATAGTGTACAACCTTAACATTTGCAAAACTACCTTCTTTTATTAATATTTTAAATCTTGTTGTTATCTTCTGGGATTAAAACCAAAAATCTACTACATATGCAACACGGCACCAAATGTAGCCTCTGATAACCCCATTTAGTGATGCAGGATTGAAATGTGGTGAAAAAATGTGAAAAAGAGGTTTTAACACCACCGCCTTTGTTTATTTGAAACATTATGTGAAATCTTAAGAAAAGGGAGGATTGTGTTTTCAATTGTGAAAGAGCAATCAAGTTTGAATATCAGGAATGGGCACGCACACTAATCCCACAGAAAATAAATCAATTTTAATACATTTTGATCTAATGCATTTATCAGTTTGAACTTGTTTATGTTCAAAATTGGCATATACTCTCATATAAATGAACAAGAGCATCCTCTGATATCTATATAAATAGAAACAGGATTAAAGTATGATATGGTATACAGAAAAGCGGGGACAGACTCCGGGAGATTTAAAATTTTTGTAAACATATAGCCTGTCACCATCTGGAAGAATTTGGATGCCAACAATAAAGCAATCATGAAAACAGATTAACTGATATTTAATTCCCCTTAAAATATCTGATCAATTCAACCTTTAAGTCAATCAATTTAACTTTTTGGATCAAATGCATTTATAATCCACCATATTTGTCATAAAGTGCCAAAATTAGCATCTAATATCCTCATTAAATGAAACAGTATTAAAATGTGTAGAAACAAATATTCAAAACAAACACCCAAACCTCTGGTTTTCATTTTGCAGGAAACATTATGTTGTCTATGCCCACCTCGTAGAACTTGTTCTCAATTAAGAAAGAATCATCAAAATCAGATTATAACAAGATACAACTATATATAAACTTTCAATAATCAAACTTGAAACATTTAAAGCATTCCTGTTGTATCCTTATGTCTAAAACATTACAATTTTATTATTGCAAACGAAGTGCAAAGAGTAAACTTTTGTATTCATATTTTATGCACATGTATAAAGTTTGGTAACATGAACATGTAAAATATTCCTAAAATACCCAGTTTTTAAATTTATAGAAACCTAATATACCCTGTGACCATCTGGAAGACCTGGGGTACACAATGTTCATAAATTGATCAAAATTGGACAGGACTGATACACAAGACTCCCTCAAAGTAATGCAGTTTCAAATCGTTTTAAGCCTTAGCTTTTACCACTTGTACTTCAGTTCATCAACACTCTCCTGAACTTGCATTAAAGAACCAAAACAAGGCCCATAATATATATATTCAGGAGGCAGCATTGAATTTTGTTATAAGTATACAAAGAATTAACATTCAGACACCTAGTATTGAAAGCCTTTGAAAATTTGATTGATTTTAATCTGTGAGAATGGGTATTTTCAATATTGAAAGGCTATATAAATTGGATGTAAATATATACAATCTCACATACCTAACCATTATTAAGTTAATTTTAAAACATTTTATGATTCACCACTTATGCCTTATGCCTGGAAGTAAAAAGTTTGCCTAATTTCCAAAGCTATGCAATCACTTGTCTCAGATATGCATAATCATTCTAAAAGGATTGAAGTTTTGCGTCACATTGATGAAAAAGGAATGTCTTATGTCTCAGGTTTCAAATACGTGTAATCTTCATTCAGACTGTAGACATATTAAGGAATTCAACTTTTCAGAGTAAAAGAATGATCAAAATCACATATGAGAATAATAATGCTAACCTAATCCCCCAAAGTGAACTCAATTTTAATATATTTCAGGCCTCTTAGTCTAATTCTGGGGCTTTATTTTCTTAAAATATATCTGCCATATCCGTTGTAATGTACTAAAATAGGATCTCTTGACATATTCAACATAAAAGGGGTAAAATTTAACATGAATAACATAAATGATTACCTAATGTCCCATTCATCATATATCAGGAAACATTACTTAGCAGAGGACCTTCCGGAGAAGTGCCACCTTTCAATGGTAAAATAATCATCATAATTTTATATGAATAGTGTACAACCATAACATTTGCAAAACTACCTTCTTTTATTAATATTTTAAATCTTGTTGTTATCTTTTGGGATTAAAACCAAAAATCTACTACATATGCAACAAGGCACCAAATGTAGCCGCTGATAACCCCATTTAATGATGCAGGATTGAAATGTGGTGAAAAAATGTGAAAAAGAGGTTTTAATACCCCCGTCTTTGTTTATTTTGAAAAATTATGTGAAATCTTAAGAAAAGGGAGGATTGTGTTTTCAATTGTGAAAGAGCAATCAAGTTTGAATATCAGGAACGGGCACGCACACTAATCCCACAGAAAATAAACCAATTTTAATACATTTTGTTCTAATGCATTTATCAGTTTGAACTTGTTTATATTCAAAATTGGCATATACTCTCATATAAATGAACAAGAGCATCCTCTGATATCTATATAAATAGAAACAGGATTAAACTATGGTATGGTATATAGAAAAGCGGGGACAGACTCCGGGAGATTTCAAATTTTTGTAAACATATAGCCTGTCACCATCTGGAAGAATTTGGATGCCAATAATAAAGCAATCATGAAAACAGATTAACTGATATTTAATTCCCCTTAAAATATCTGATCAATTCAACCTTTAAGTCAATCAATTTAACTTTTTGGATCAAATGCATTTATAATACACCATATTTGTTATAAAGTGCCAAAATTAGCATCTAATATCCTCATTAAATGAAACAGTATTAAAATGTGTAGAAACAAATATTCAAAACAAACACCCAAACCTCTGGTTTTCATTTTGCAGGAAACATTATGTTGTCTATGCCCACCTCGTAGAACTTGTTCCCAATTAAGAAAGAATCATCAAAATCAGATTATAACAAGATACAACTATATATAAACTTTCAATAATCAAATTTGAAACATTCAAAGCATTCCTGTTGTATCTTTATGTCTAAAACATTACAATTTGATTATTGCAAACGAAGTGCAAAGAGTAAACTTTTGTATTCATATTTTATGCACATGTATAAGGTTTGGTAACATGAACATGTAAAATATTCATAAAATACCCAGTTATTTAATTTCTAGAAACCTAATATACCCTGTGACCATCTGGAAGACCTGGGGTACACAATGTTCATAAATTGATCAAAATTGGACAGGACTGATACACAAGACTCCCTCAAAGTAATGCAGTTTCAAATCGTTTTAAGCCTTACCTTTTACCACTTGTACTTCAGTTCATCAACACTCTCCTGAACTTGCATTAAAGAACCAAAACAAGCCCATAATATATATATTCAGGAAGCAGCATTGAATTTTTGTTATAAGTATACAAAGAATTAACATTCAGACACCTAGTATGGAAACCCTTTGAAAATTTGATTGATTTTAATCTGTGAGAATGGGTATTTTCAATATTGAAAGGCTATATAAATTGGATGTAAATATATACAATCTCACATACCTAACCATTATTAAGTTAATTTTAAAACATTTTATGATTCACCACTTACGCCTTATGCCTGGAAGTAAAAAGTTTGCCTAATTTCCAAAGCTATGCAATCACTTCCCTCAGATATGCATAATCATTCTCAAAGGATTGAAGTTTTGCGTCACATTGATGAAAAAGGAATGTCTTATGTCTCAGGTTTCAAATACATATAATCTTCATTCAGACTGTAGACATATTAAGGAATTCAACTTTTCAGAGTAAAAGAATGATCAAAATCACATATGAGAATAATAATGCTAACCTAATCCCCCAAAGTGAACTCAATTTTAATATATTTCAGGCCTCTTAGTCTAATTCTGGGGCTTTATTTCCTTAAAATATATCTGCCATATCCGTTGTAATGTACTAAAATAGGATCTCTTGACATATTCAACATAAAAGGGGTAAAATTTAACATGAATAACATAAATGATTACCTAATGTCCCATTCATCATATATCAGGAAACATTACTTAGCAGAGGACCTTCCGGAGGAGTGCCACCTTTCAATGGTAAAACAATCATCATAATTATATATGAATAGTGTACAACTTTAACATTTGCAAAACTACTTTTTTTTTTTATTAATATTTTAAATCTTGTTGTTATCTTCTGGGATTAAAACCAAAAATCTACTACATATGCAACACGGCACCAAATGTAGCCTCTGATAACCCCATTTAGTGATGCAGGATTGAAATGTGGTGAAAAAATGTGAAAAAGAGGTTTTAACACCACCGCCTTTGTTTATTTGAAACATTATGTGAAATCTTAAGAAAAGGGAGGATTGTGTTTTCAATTGTGAAAGAGCAATCAAGTTTGAATATCAGGAATGGGCACGCACACTAATCCCACAGAAAATAAATCAATTTTAATACATTTTGATCTAATGCATTTATCAGTTTGAACTTGTTTATGTTCAAAATTGGCATATACTCTCATATAAATGAACAAGAGCATCCTCTGATATCTATATAAATAGAAACAGGATTAAAGTATGATATGGTATACAGAAAAGCGGGGACAGACTCCGGGAGATTTAAAATTTTTGTAAACATATAGCCTGTCACCATCTGGAAGAATTTGGATGCCAACAATAAAGCAATCATGAAAACAGATTAACTGATATTTAATTCCCCTTAAAATATCTGATCAATTCAACCTTTAAGTCAATCAATTTAACTTTTTGGATCAAATGCATTTATAATCCACCATATTTGTCATAAAGTGCCAAAATTAGCATCTAATATCCTCATTAAATGAAACAGTATTAAAATGTGTAGAAACAAATATTCAAAACAAACACCCAAACCTCTGGTTTTCATTTTGCAGGAAACATTATGTTGTCTATGCCCACCTCGTAGAACTTGTTCTCAATTAAGAAAGAATCATCAAAATCAGATTATAACAAGATACAACTATATATAAACTTTCAATAATCAAACTTGAAACATTTAAAGCATTCCTGTTGTATCCTTATGTCTAAAACATTACAATTTTATTATTGCAAACGAAGTGCAAAGAGTAAACTTTTGTATTCATATTTTATGCACATGTATAAAGTTTGGTAACATGAACATGTAAAATATTCCTAAAATACCCAGTTTTTAAATTTATAGAAACCTAATATACCCTGTGACCATCTGGAAGACCTGGGGTACACAATGTTCATAAATTGATCAAAATTGGACAGGACTGATACACAAGACTCCCTCAAAGTAATGCAGTTTCAAATCGTTTTAAGCCTTAGCTTTTACCACTTGTACTTCAGTTCATCAACACTCTCCTGAACTTGCATTAAAGAACCAAAACAAGGCCCATAATATATATATTCAGGAGGCAGCATTGAATTTTGTTATAAGTATACAAAGAATTAACATTCAGACACCTAGTATTGAAACCCTTTGAAAATTTGATTGATTTTAATCTGTGAGAATGGGTATTTTCAATATTGAAAGGCTATATAAATTGGATGTAAATATATACAATCTCACATACCTAACCATTATTAAGTTAATTTTAAAACATTTTATGATTCACCACTTATGCCTTATGCCTGGAAGTAAAAAGTTTGCCTAATTTCCAAAGCTATGCAATCACTTGTCTCAGATATGCATAATCATTCTAAAAGGATTGAAGTTTTGCGTCACATTGATGAAAAAGGAATGTCTTATGTCTCAGGTTTCAAATACGTGTAATCTTCATTCAGAGTGTAGACATATTAAGGAATTCAACTTTTCAGAGTAAAAGAATGATCAAAATCACATATGAGAATAATAATGCTAACCTAATCCCCCAAAGTGAACTCAATTTTAATATATATCAGGCCTCTTAGTCTAATTCTGGGGCTTTATTTCCTTAAAATATATCTGCCATATCCGTTGTAATGTACTAAAATAGTATCTCTTGACATATTCAACATAAAAGGGGTAAAATTTAACATGAATAACATAAATGATTACCTAATGTCCCATTCATCATATATCAGGAAACATTACTTAGCAGAGGACCTTCCGGAGGAGTGCCACCTTTCAAAGGTAAAATAATCATCATAATTATATATGAATAGTGTACAACTTTAACATTTGCAGAACTACCTTTTTTTATTAATATTTTAAATCTTGTTGTTATCTTTTGGGATTAAAACCAAAAATCTACTACATATGCAACAAGGCACCAAATGTAGCCGCTGATAACCCCATTTAGTGATGCAGGATTGAAATGTGGTGAAAAAATGTGAAAAAGAGGTTTTAATACCCCCGTCTTTGTTTATTTTGAAAAATTATGTGAAATCTTAAGAAAAGGGAGGATTGTGTTTTCAATTGTGAAAGAGCAATCAAGTTTGAATATCAGGAACGGGCACGCACACTAATCCCACAGAAAATAAACCAATTTTAATACATTTTGATCTAATGCATTTATCAGTTTAAACTTGTTTATATTCAAAATTGGCATATACTCTCATATAAATGAACAAGAGCATCCTCTGATATCTATATAAATAGAAACAGGATTAAAGTAGTGTATGGTATATAGACAAGCGTGGACAGACTCCGGGTGATTTCAAATTTTTGTAAACATATAGCCTGTCACCATCTGGAAGAATTTGGATGCCAATAATAAAGCAATCATGAAAACAGATTAACTGATATTTAATTCCCTTAAAATATCTGATCAATTCAACCTTTAAGTCAATTAATTTAACTTTTTGGATCAAATGCATTTATAATCCACCATATTTGTGATAAAGTTCCAAAATTAGCATCTAATATCCTCATTAAATGAAACAGTATTAAAATGTGTAGAAACAAATATTCAAAACAAACACCCAAACCTCTGGTTTTCATTTTGCAGGAAACATTATGTTGTCTATGCCCACCTCGTAGAAATTGTTCCCAATTAAGAAAGAAACATCAAAATCAGATTATAACAAGATACAACTATATATAAACTTTCAATAAGCAAATTTGAAACATTTAAAGCATTCCTGTTATATCTTTATGTCTAAAACATTACAATTTGATTATTGCAAACAAAGTGCAAAAAGTAAACTTTTGTATTCATATTTTATGCACATGTATAAGGTTTGGTAACATGAACATGTAAAATATTCCTAAAATACCCAGTTTTTAAATTTATAGAAACCTAATATACCCTGTGACCATCTGGAAGACCTGGGGTACACAATGTTCATAAATTGATCAAAATTGGACAGGACTGATACACAAGACTCCCTCAAAGTAATGCAGTTTCAAATCGTTTTAAGCCTTACCTTTTACCACTTGTACTTCAGTTCATCAACACTCTCCTGAACTTGCATTAAAGAACCAAAACAAACCCCATAATATATATATTCAGGAAGCAGCATTGAATTTTGTTATAAGTATACAAAGAATTAACATTCAGACACCTAGTATGGAAACCCTTTGAAAATTTGATTGATTTTAATCTGTGAGAATGGGTATTTTCAATATTGAAAGGCTATATAAATTGGATGTAAATATATACAATCTCACATACCTAACCATTATTAAGTTAATTCTAAAACATTTTATGATTCACCACTTATGCCTTATGCCTGGAAGTAAAAAGTTTGCCTAATTTCCAAAGCTATGCAATCACTTGCCTCAGATATGCATAATCATTCTCAAAGGTTTGAAGTTTTGCGTCACATTGATGAAAAAGGAATGTCTTATGTCTCAGGCTTCAAATACATGTAATCTTCATTCAGACTGTAGACATATTAAGGAATTCAACGTTTCAGAGTAAAAGAATGATCAAAATCACATATGAGAATAATAATGCTGACCTAATCCCCCAAAGTGAACTCAATTTTAATATATTTCAGGCCTCTTAGTCTAATTCTGGGGCTTTATTTCCTTAAAATATATCTGCCATATCCGTTGTAATGTACTAAAATAGCATCTCTTGACATATTCAACATAAAAGGGGTAAAATTTAACATGAATAACATAAATGATTACCTAATGTCCCATTCATCATATATCAGGAAACATTACTTAGCAGAGGACCTTCCGGAGAAGTGCCACCTTTCAATGGTAAAATAATCATCATAATTTTATATGAATAGTGTACAACCATAACATTTGCAAAACTACCTTCTTTTATTAATATTTTAAATCTTGTTGTTATCTTTTGGGATTAAAACCAAAAATCTACTACATATGCAACAAGGCACCTAATGTAGCCTCTGATAACCCCATTTAGTGATGCAGGATTGAAATGTGGTGAAAAAATGTGAAAAAGAGGTTTTAACACCACCGCCTTTGTTTATTTGAAACATTATGTGAAATCTTAAGAAAAGGGAGGATTGTGTTTTCAATTGTGAAAGAGCAATCAAGTTTGAATATCAGGAATGGGCACGCACACTAATCCCACAGAAAATAAATCAATTTTAATACATTTTGATCTAATGCATTTATCAGTTTGAACTTGTTTATATTCAAAATTGGCATATACTCTCATATAAATGAACAAGAGCATCCTCTGATATCTATATAAATAGAAACAGGAATAAACTATGGTGTGGTATATAGAAAAGCGGGGACAGACTCCGGGGGATTTAAAATTTTTGTAAACATATAGCCTGTCACCATCTGGAAGAATTTGGATGCCAATAATAAAGCAATCATGAAAACAGATTAACTGATATTTAATTCCCCTTAACATATCTGATCAATTCAACCTTTATGTCAATCAATTTAACTTTTTGGATCAAATGCATTTATAATCCACCATATTTGTCATAAAGTGCCAAAATTAGCATCTAATATCCTCATTAAATGAAACAGTATTAAAATGTGTAGAAACAAATATTCAAAACAAACACCCAAACCTCTGGTTTTCATTTTGCAGGAAACATTATGTTGTCTATGCCCACCTCGTAGAACTTGTTCCCAATTAAGAAAGAATCATCAAAATCAGATTATAACAAGATACAACTATATATAAACTTTCAATAATCAAAGTTGAAACATTTAAAGCATTCCTGTTGTATCTTTATGTCTAAAACATTACAATTTGATTATTGCAAACGAAGTGCAAAAAGTAAACTTTTGTATTCATATTTTATGCACATGTATAAGGTTTGGTAACATGAACATGTAAAATATTCATAAAATACCCAGTTATTTAATTTCTAGAAACCTAATATACCCTGTGACCATCTGGAAGACCTGGGGTACACAATGTTCATAAATTGATCAAAATTGGACAGGACTGATACACAAGACTCCCTCAAAGTAATGCAGTTTCAAATCGTTTTAAGCCTTACCTTTTACCACTTGTACTTCAGTTCATCAACACTCTCCTGAACTTGCATTAAAGAACCAAAACAAGCCCATAATATATATATTCAGGAAGCAGCATTGAATTTTAGTTATAAGTATACAAAGAATTAACATTCAGACACCTAGTATGGAAACCCTTTGAAAATTTGATTGATTTTAATCTGGGAGAATGGGTATTTTCAATATTGAAAGGCTATATAAATTGGATGTAAATATATACAATCTCACATACCTAACCATTATTAAGTTAATTTTAAAACATTTTATGATTCACCACTTACGCCTTATGCCTGGAAGTAAAAAGTTTGCCTAATTTCCAAAGCTATGCAATCACTTCCCTCAGATATGCATAATCATTCTCAAAGGATTGAAGTTTTGCGTCACATTGATGAAAAAGGAATGTCTTATGTCTCAGGTTTCAAATACATATAATCTTCATTCAGACTGTAGACATATTAAGGAATTCAACTTTTCACAGTAAAAGAATGATCAAAATCACATATGAGAATAATAATGCTAACCTAATCCCCCAAAGTGAACTCAATTTTAATATATTTCAGGCCTCTTAGTCTAATTCTGGGGCTTTATTTCCTTAAAATATATCTGCCATATCCGTTGTAATTTACTAAAATAGGATCTCTTGACATATTCAACATAAAAGGGGTAAAATTTAACATGAATAACATAAATGATTACCTAATGTCCCATTCATCATATATCAGGAAACATTACTTAGCAGAGGACCTTCCGGAGGAGTGCCACCTTTCAATGGTAAAACAATCATCATAATTATATATGAATAATGTACAACTTTAACATTTGCAAAACTACTTTTTTTTTTTATTAATAGTTTAAATCTTGTTGTTATCTTCTGGGATTAAAACCAAAAATCTACTACATATGCAACACGGCACCAAATGTAGCCTCTGATAACCCCATTTAGTGATGCAGGATTGAAATGTGGTGAAAAAATGTGAAAAAGAGGTTTTAACACCACCGCCTTTGTTTATTTGAAAAATTATGTGAAATCTTAAGAAAAGGGAGGATTGTGTTTTCAATTGTGAAAGAGCAATCAAGTTTGAATATCAGGAATGGGCACGCACACTAATCCCACAGAAAATAAATCAATTTTAATACATTTTGATCTAATGCATTTATCAGTTTGAACTTGTTTATGTTCAAAATTGGAATATACTCTCATATAAATGAACAAGACCATCCTCTGATATCTATATAAATAGAAACAGGATTAAAGTATGATATGGTATACAGAAAAGCGGGGACAGACTCCGGGAGATTTAAAATTTTTGTAAACATATAGCCTGTCACCATCTGGAAGAATTTGGATGCCAATAATAAAGCAATCATGAAAACAGATTAACTGATATTTAATTCCCCTTAAAATATCTGATCAATTCAACCTTTAAGTCAATCAATTTAACTTTTTGGATCAAATGCATTTATAATCCACCATATTTGTCATAAAGTGCCAAAATTAGCATCTAATATCCTCATTAAATGAAACAGTATTAAAATGTGTAGAAACAAATATTCAAAACAAACACCCAAACCTCTGGTTTTCATTTTGCAGGAAACATTATGTTGTCTATGCCCACCTCGTAGAACTTGTTCCCAATTAAGGAAGAATCATCAAAATCAGATTATAACAAGATACAACTATATATAAACTTTCAATAATCAAATTTGAAACATTTAAAGCATTCCTGTTGTATCTTTATGTCTAAAACATTACAATTTTATTATTGCAAACGAAGTGCAAAGAGTAAACTTTTGTATTCATATTTTATGCACATGTATAAGGTTTGGTAACATGAACATGTAAAATATTCCTAAAATACCTAGTTTTTAAATTTATAGAAACCTAATATACCCTGTGACCATCTGGAAGACCTGGGGTACACAATGTTCATAAATTGATCAAAATTGGACAGGACTGATACACAAGACTCCCTCAAAGTAATGCAGTTTCAAATCGTTTTAAGCCTTACCTTTTACCACTTGTACTTCAGTGCATCAACACTCTCCTGAACTTGCATTAAAGAACCAAAACAAAGCCCATAATATAATAATTCAGGAAGCAGCATTGAATTTTGTTATAAGTATACAAAGAATTAACATTCCGACACCTAGTATGGAAACCCTTTGAAAATTTGATTGATTTTAATCTGTGAGAATGGGCATTTTCAATATTGAAAGGCTATATAAATTGGATGTAAATATATACAATCTCACATACCTAACCATTATTAAGTTAATTTTAAAACATTTTATGATTCACCACTTATGCCTTATGCCTGGAAGTAAAAAGTTTGCCTAATTTACAAAGCTATGCAATCACTTGCCTCAGATATGCATAATCATTCTCAAAGGATTGAAGTTTTGCGTCACATTGATGAAAAAGGAATGTCGTATGTCTCAGGTTTCAAATACATGTACTTTTCATTCAGACTGTAGACATATTAAGGAATTCAACTTTTCAGAGTAAAAGAATGATCAAAATCACATATGAGAATAATAATGCTAACCTAATCCCCCAAAGTGAACTCAATTTTAATATATTTCAGGCCTCTTAGTCTAATTCTGGGGCTTTATTTCCTTAAAATATATCTGCCATATCCGTTGTAATGTACTAAAATGCATCTCTTGACATATTCAACATAAAAGGGGTAAAATTTAACATGAATAACATAAATGATTACCTAATGTCCCATTCATCATATATCAGGAAACATTACTTAGCAGAGGACCTTCCGGAGGAGTGCCACCTTTCAATGGTAAAATAACCATCATAATTATATATGAATAGTGTACAACTTTAACATTTGCAAAACTACTTTTTTTTTTATTAATATTTTAAATCTTGTTGTTATCTTCTGGGATTAAAACCAAAAATCTACCACATATGCAACACGGCACCAAATGTAGCCGCTGATAACCCCATTTAGTGATGCAGGATTGCAATGTGGTGAAAAAAATGTGAAAAAGGGGTTTTAATACCCCTGTCTTTGTTTATTTGAAAAATTATGTGAAATCTTAAGAAAAGGGAGGATTGTGTTTTCAATTGTGAAAGAGCAATCAAGTTTGAATATCAGGAACGGCCACGCACACTAATCCCACAGAAAATAAATCAATTTTAATACATTTTGATCTAATGCATTTATCAGTTTGAACTTGTTTATATTCAAAATTGGCATATACTCTCATATAAATGAACAAGAGCATCCTCTGATATCTATATAAATAGAAACAGGATTAAACTATGGTGTGGTATATAGAAAAGCAGGGACAGACTCCGGGAGATTTAAAATTTTTGTAAGCATATAGCCTGTCACCATCTGGAAGAATTTGGATGCCAATAATAAAGCAATCATGAAAACAGATTAACTGATATTTAATTCCCCTTAAAATATCTGATCAATTCAACCTTTAACTCAATCAATTTAACTTTGTGGATCAAATGCATTTATAATCCACCATATTTGTCATAAAGTGCCAAAATTAGCATCTAATATCCTCATTAAATGAAACAGTATTAAAATGTGTAGAAACAAATATTCAAGACAAACACCCAAACCTCTGGTTTTCATTTTGCAGGAAACATTATGTTGTCTATGCCCACCTCGTAGAACTTGTTCCCAATTAAGAAACAATCATCAAAATCAGATTATAACAAGATACAACTATATATAAACTTTCAATAATCAAATTTGAAACATTTAAAGCATTCCTGTTGTATCTTTATGTCTAAAACATTACAATTTGATTATTGCAAACGAAGTGCAAAAAGTAAACCTTTGTATTCATATTTTATGCACATGTATAAGGTTTGGTAACATGAACATGTAAAATATTCATAAAATACCCAGTTATTTAATTTCTAGAAACCTAATATACCCTGTGACCATCTGGAAGACCTGGGGTACACGATGTTCATAAATTGATCAAAATTGGACAGGACTGATACACAAGACTCCCTCAAAGTAATGTAGTTTCAAATCGTTTTAAGCCTTACCTTTTACCACTTGTACTTCAGTTCATCAACACTCTCCTGAACTTGCATTAAAGAACCAAAACAAGCCCATAATATATATATTCAGGAAGCAGCATTGAATTTTTGTTATAAGTATACAAAGAATTAACATTCAGACACCTAGTATGGAAACCCTTTGAAAATTTGATTGATTTTAATCTGTGAGAATGGGTATTTTCAATATTGAAAGGCTATATAAATTGGATGTAAATATATACAATCTCACATACCTAACCATTATTAAGTTAATTTTAAAACATTTTATGATTCACCACTTACGCCTTATGCCTGGAAGTAAAAAGTTTGCCTAATTTCCAAAGCTATGCAATCACTTGCCTCAGATATGCATAATCATTCTCAAAGGATTGAAGTTTTGCGTCACATTGATGAAAAAGGAATGTCTTATGTCTCAGGTTTCAAATACATGTAATCTTCATTCAGACTGTAGACATATTAAGGAATTCAACTTTTCAGAGTAAAAGAATGATCTAAATCACATATGAGAATAATAATGCTAACCTAATCCCCCAAAGTAAACTCAATTTTAATATATTTCAGGCCTCTTAGTCTAATTCTGGGGCTTTATTTACTTAAAATATATCTGCCATATCCGTTGTAATGTACTAAAATGCATCTCTTGACATATTCAACATAAAAGGGGTACAATTTAACATGAATAACATGAATGATTACCTAATGTCCCATTCATCATATATCAGGAAACATTACTTAGCAGAGGACCTTCCGGAGGAGTGCCACCTTTCAATGGTAAAATAATCATCATAATTATATATGAATAGTGTACAACTTTAACATTTCCAAAACTACTTTTTTTTTATTAATATTTTAAATCTTGTTGTTATCTTCTGGGATTAAAACCAAAAATCTACTACATATGCAACACGGCACCAAATGTAGCCGCTGATAACCCCATTTAGTGATGCAGGATTGAAATGTGGTGAAAAAATGTGAAAAAGAGGTTTTAACACCACCGTCTTTGTTTATTTGAAAAATTATGTGAAATCTTAAGAAAAGGGAGGATTGTGTTTTCAATTGTGAAAGAGCAATCAAGTATGAATATCAGGAATGGGCACGCACACTAATCCCACAGAAAATAAATCAATTTTAATACATTTTGATCTAATGCATTTATCAGTTTGAACTTGTTTATGTTCAAAATTGGCATATACTCTCATATAAATGAACAAGAGCATCCTCTGATATCTATATAAATAGAAACAGGATTTAAGTATGATATGGTATACAGAAAAGCGGGGACAGACTCTGGGAGATTTCAAATTTTTGTAAACATATAGCCTGTCACCATCTGGAAGAATTTGGATGCCAATAATAAAGCAATCATGAAAACTGATTAACTGATATTTAATTCCCCTTAAAATATCTGATCAATTTAACTTTTAAGTCAATCAATTTAACTTTTTGGATCAAATGCATTTATAATCCACCATATTTGTCATAAAGTGCAAAACTTAGCATCTAATATCCTCATTAAATGAAACAGTATTAAAATGTGTAGAAACATACATTCAAAACAAACACCCAAACCTCTGGTTTTCATTTTGCAGGAAACATTATGTTGTCTATGCCCACCTCGTAGAAATTGTTCCCAATTAAGAAAGAAACATCAAAATCAGATTATAACAAGATACAACTATATATAAACTTTCAATAAGCAAATTTGAAACATTTAAAGCATTCCTGTTATATCTTTATGTCTAAAACATTACAATTTGATTATTGCAAACAAAGTGCAAAAAGTAAACTTTTGAATTCATATTTTATGCACATGTATAAGGTTTGGAAACATGAACATGTAAAATATTCATAAAATACCCAGTTATTTAATTTCTAGAAACCAAATATACCCTGTGACATTCTGGAAGACCTGGGGTACACAATGTTCATAAATTGATCAAAATTGGACAGGACTGATACACAAGACTCCCTCAAAGTAATGCAGTTTCAAATCGTTTTAAGCCTTACCTTTTACCACTTGTACTTCAGTTCATCAACACTCTCCTGAACTTGCATTAAAGAACCAAAACAAGCCCATAATATATATATTCAGGAAGCAGCATTGAATTTTTTTATAAGTATACAAAGAATTAACATTCAGACACCTAGTATGGAAACCCTTTGAAAATTTGATTGATTTTAATCTGTGAGAATGGGGATTTTCAATAGTGAAAGGCTATATAAATTGGATGTAATTGATATACAATCTCACATACCTAACCATTATTAAGTTAATTTTAAAACATTTTATGATTCACCACTTACGCCTTATGCCTGGAAGTAAAAAGTTTGCCTAATTTCCAAAGCTATGCAATCACTTGCCTCAGATATGCATAATCATTCTAAAAGGATTGCGGTTTTGCGTCACATTAATGAAAAAGCAATGTCTTATGTCTCAGGCTTCAAATACATGTAATCTTCATTCAGACTGTAGACATATTAAGGAATTCAACTTTTCAGAGTAAAAGAATGATCAAAATCACATATGAGAATAATAATGCTAACCTAATCCCCCAAAGTGAACTAAATTTTAATATATTTCAGGCCTCTTAGTCTAATTCTGGGGCTTTATTTCCTTAAAATATATCTGCCATATCCGTTGTAATGTACTAACATGCATCTCTTGACATATTCAACATAAAAGGGGTAAAATTAACATGAATAACATAAATGATTACCTAATGTACCATTCATCATATATCAGGAAACATTACTTAGCAGAGGACCTTCCGGAGGAGTGCCACCTTTCAATGGTAAAATAATCATCATAATTATATTTGAATAGTGTACACCTTTAACATTTGCAAAACTACTTTTTCTTTATTAATATTTTAAATCTTGTTGTAATCTTCTGGGATTAAAACAAAAAATCTACTACATATGCAACAAGGCACCAAATGTAGCCGCTGATAACCCCATTTAGTGATGCAGGATTGAAATGTGGTGAAAAAATGTGAAAAAGAGGTTTTAATACCCCCGTCTTTGTTTATTTTGAAAAATTATGTGAAATCTTAAGAAAAGGGAGGATTGTGTTTTCAATTGTGAAAGAGCAATCAAGTTTGAATATCAGGAACGGGCACGCACACTAATCCCACAGAAAATAAACCAATTTTAATACATTTTGTTCTAATGCATTTATCAGTTTGAACTTGTTTATATTCAAAATTGGCATATACTCTCATATAAATGAACAAGAGCATCCTCTGATATCTATATAAATAGAAACAGGATTAAACTATGGTATGGTATATAGAAAAGCGGGGACAGACTCCGGGAGATTTCAAATTTTTGTAAACATATAGCCTGTCACCATCTGGAAGAATTTGGATGCCAATAATAAAGCAATCATGAAAACAGATTAACTGATATTTAATTCCCCTTAAAATATCTGATCAATTCAACCTTTAAGTCAATCAATTTAACTTTTTGGATCAAATGCATTTATAATCCACCATATTTGTTATAAAGTGCCAAAATTAGCATCTAATATCCTCATTAAATGAAACAGTATTAAAATGTGTAGAAACAAATATTCAAAACAAACACCCAAACCTCTGGTTTTCATTTTGCAGGAAACATTATGTTGTCTATGCCCACCTCGTAGAACTTGTTCCCAATTAAGAAAGAATCATCAAAATCAGATTATAACAAGATACAACTATATATAAACTTTCAATAATCAAATTTGAAACATTTAAAGCATTCCTGTTGTATCTTTATGTCTAAAACATTACAATTTGATTATTGCAAACGAAGTGCAAAGAGTAAACTTTTGTATTCATATTTTATGCACATGTATAAGGTTTGGTAACATGAACATGTAAAATATTCATAAAATACCCAGTTATTTAATTTCTAGAAACCTAATATACCCTGTGACCATCTGGAAGACCTGGGGTACACAATGTTCATAAATTGATCAAAATTGGACAGGACTGATACACAAGACTCCCTCAAAGTAATGCAGTTTCAAATCGTTTTAAGCCTTACCTTTTACCACTTGTACTTCAGTTCATCAACACTCTCCTGAACTTGCATTAAAGAACCAAAACAAGCCCATAATATATATATTCAGGAAGCAGCATTGAATTTTTGTTATAAGTATACAAAGAATTAACATTCAGACACCTAGTATGGAAACCCTTTGAAAATTTGATTGATTTTAATCTGTGAGAATGGGTATTTTCAATATTGAAAGGCTATATAAATTGGATGTAAATATATACAATCTCACATACCTAACCATTATTAAGTTAATTTTAAAACATTTTATGATTCACCACTTACGCCTTATGCCTGGAAGTAAAAAGTTTGCCTAATTTCCAAAGCTATGCAATCACTTCCCTCAGATATGCATAATCATTCTCAAAGGATTGAAGTTTTGCGTCACATTGATGAAAAAGGAATGTCTTATGTCTCAGGTTTCAAATACATATAATCTTCATTCAGACTGTAGACATATTAAGGAATTCAACTTTTCAGAGTAAAAGAATGATCAAAATCACATATGAGAATAATAATGCTAACCTAATCCCCCAAAGTGAACTCAATTTTAATATATTTCAGGCCTCTTAGTCTAATTCTGGGGCATTATTTCCTTAAAATATACCTGCCACATCCGTTGTAATGTACTAAAATGCATCTCTTGGCATATTCAACATAAAAGGGGTAAAATTAACATGAATAACATAAATGATTACCTAATGTCCCGTTCATCATATATCAGGAAACATTACTTAGCAGAGGACCTTCCGGAGGAGTGCCACCTTTCAATGGTAAAATAATCATCATAATTATATATGAATAGTGTACAACTTTAACATTTGCAAAACTACTTTTTTTTTATTAATATTTTAAATCTTGTTGTTATCTTCTGGGATTAAAACAAAAAATCTACTACATATGCAACACGGCACCAAATGTAGCCGCTGATAACCCCATTTAGTGATGCAGGATTGAAATGTGGTGAAAAAATGTGAAAAAGAGGTTTTAACACCACCGTCTTTGTTTATTTGAAAAATTATGTGAAATCTTAAGAAAAGGGAGGATTGTGTTTTCAATTGTGAAAGAGCAATCAAGTATGAATATCAGGAATGGGCACGCACACTAATCCCACAGAAAATAAATCAATTTTAATACATTTTGATCTAATGCATTTATCAGTTTGAACTTGTTTATGTTCAAAATTGGCATATACTCTCATATAAATGAACAAGAGCATCCTCTGATATCTATATAAATAGAAACAGGATTTAAGTATGATATGGTATACAGAAAAGCGGGGACAGACTCTGGGAGATTTCAAATTTTTGTAAACATATAGCCTGTCACCATCTGGAAGAATTTGGATGCCAATAATAAAGCAATCATGAAAACTGATTAACTGATATTTAATTCCCCTTAAAATATCTGATCAATTCAACTTTTAAGTCAATCAATTTAACTTTTTGGATCAAATGCATTTATAATCCACCATATTTGTCATAAAGTGCAAAACTTAGCATCTAATATCCTCATTAAATGAAACAGTATTAAAATGTGTAGAAACTTACATTCAAAACAAACACCCAAACCTCTGGTTTTCATTTTGCAGGAAACATTATGTTGTCTATGCCCACCTCGTAGAAATTGTTCCCAATTAAGAAAGAAACATCAAAATCAGATTATAACAAGATACAACTATATATAAACTTTCAATAAGCAAATTTGAAACATTTAAAGCATTCCTGTTATATCTTTATGTCTAAAACATTACAATTTGATTATTGCAAACAAAGTGCAAAAAGTAAACTTTTGAATTCATATTTTATGCACATGTATAAGGTTTGGAAACATGAACATGTAAAATATTCATAAAATACCCAGTTATTTAATTTCTAGAAACCAAATATACCCTGTGACATTCTGGAAGACCTGGGGTACACAATGTTCATAAATTGATCAAAATTGGACAGGACTGATACACAAGACTCCCTCAAAGTAATGCAGTTTCAAATCGTTTTAAGCCTTACCTTTTACCACTTGTACTTCAGTTCATCAACACTCTCCTGAACTTGCATTAAAGAACCAAAACAAGCCCATAATATATATATTCAGGAAGCAGCATTGAATTTTTTTATAAGTATACAAAGAATTAACATTCAGACACCTAGTATGGAAACCCTTTGAAAATTTGATTGATTTTAATCTGTGAGAATGGGGATTTTCAATAGTGAAAGGCTATATAAATTGGATGTAATTGATATACAATCTCACATACCTAACCATTATTAAGTTAATTTTAAAACATTTTATGATTCACCACTTACGCCTTATGCCTGGAAGTAAAAAGTTTGCCTAATTTCCAAAGCTATGCAATCACTTGCCTCAGATATGCATAATCATTCTAAAAGGATTGCGGTTTTGCGTCACATTAATGAAAAAGCAATGTCTTATGTCTCAGGCTTCAAATACATGTAATCTTCATTCAGACTGTAGACATATTAAGGAATTCAACTTTTCAGAGTAAAAGAATGATCAAAATCACATATGAGAATAATAATGCTAACCTAATCCCCCAAAGTGAACTAAATTTTAATATATTTCAGGCCTCTTAGTCTAATTCTGGGGCTTTATTTCCTTAAAATATATCTGCCATATCCGTTGTAATGTACTAACATGCATCTCTTGACATATTCAACATAAAAGGGGTAAAATTAACATGAATAACATAAATGATTACCTAATGTACCATTCATCATATATCAGGAAACATTACTTAGCAGAGGACCTTCTGGAGGAGTGCCACCTTTCAATGGTAAAATAATCATCATAATTATATTTGAATAGTGTACACCTTTAACATTTGCAAAACTACTTTTTCTTTATTAATATTTTAAATCTTGTTGTAATCTTCTGGGATTAAAACAAAAAATCTACTACATATGCAACACGGCACCAAATGTAGCCGCTGATAACCCCATTTAGTGATGCAGGATTGAAATGTGGTGAAAAAATGTGAAAAAGAGGTTTTAACACCACCGTCTTTGTTTATTTGAAAAATTATGTGAAATCTTAAGAAAAGGGAGGATTGTGTTTTCAATTGTGAAAGAGCAATCAAGTTTGAATATCAGGAACGAGCACGCACACTAATCCCACAGAAAATAAATCAATTTTAATACATTTTGATCTAATGCATTTATCAGTTTGAACTTGTTTATATTCAAAATTGGCATATACTCTCATATAAATGAACAAGAGCATCCTCTGATATCTATATAAATAGAAACAGGATTAAACTATGGTGTGGTATATAGAAAAGCAGGGACAGACTCCGGGAGATTTCAAATTTTTGTAAGCATATAGCCTGTCACCATCTGGAAGAATTTGGATGCCAATAATAAAGCAATCATGAAAACAGATTAACTGATATTTAATTCCCCTTAAAATATCTGATCAATTCAACCTTTAACTCAATCAATTTAACTTTGTGGATCAAGTGCATTTATAATCCACCATATTTGTCTTAAAGTGCCAAAATTAGCATCTAATATCCTCATTAAATGAAACAGTATTAAAATGTGTAGAAACAAATATTCAAGACAAACACCCAAACCTCTGGTTTTCATTTTGCAGGAAACATTATGTTGTCTATGCCCACCTCGTAGAACTTGTTCCCAATTAAGAAACAATCATCAAAATCAGATTATAACAAGATACAACTATATATAAACTTTCAATAATCAAATTTGAAACATTTAAAGCATTCCTGTTGTATCTTTATGTCTAAAACATTACAATTTTATTATTGCAAACGAAGTGCAAAAAGTAAACCTTTGTATTCATATTTTATGCACATGTATAAGGTTTGGTAACATGAACATGTAAAATATTCATAAAATACCCAGTTATTTAATTTCTAGAAACCTAATATACCCTGTGACCATCTGGAAGACCTGGGGTACACAATGTTCATAAATTGATCAAAATTGGACAGGACTGATACACAAGACTCCCTCAAAGTAATGTAGTTTCAAATCGTTTTAAGCCTTACCTTTTACCACTTGTACTTCAGTTCATCAACACTCTCCTGAACTTGCATTAAAGAACCAAAACAAGCCCATAATATATATATTCAGGAAGCAGCATTGAATTTTTGTTATAAGTATACAAAGAATTAACATTCAGACACCTAGTACGGAAACCCTTTGAAAATTTGATTGATTTTAATCTGTGAGAATGGGGATTTTCAATATTGAAAGGCTATATAAATTGGATGTAAATATATACAATCTCACATACCTAACCATTATTAAGTTAATTTTAAAACATTTTATGATTCACCACTTACGCCTTATGCCTGGAAGTAAAAAGTTTGCCTAATTTCCAAAGCTATGCAATCACTTGCCTCAGATATGCATAATCATTCTCAAAGGATTGAAGTTTTGCGTCACATTGATGAAAAAGGAATGTCTTATGTCTCAGGTTTCAAATACATGTAATCTTCATTCAGACTGTAGACATATTAAGGAATTCAACTTTTCAGAGTAAAAGAATGATCTAAATCACATATGAGAATAATAATGCTAACCTAATCCCCCAAAGTAAACTCAATTTTAATATATTTCAGGCCTCTTAGTCTAATTCTGGGGCTTTATTTCCTTAAAATATATCTGCCATATCCGTTGTAATGTACTAAAATGCATCTCTTGACATATTCAACATAAAAGGGGTACAATTTAACATGAATAACATGAATGATTACCTAATGTCCCATTCATCATATATCAGGAAACATTACTTAGCAGAGGACCTTCCGGAGGAGTGCCACCTTTCAATGGTAAAATAATCATCATAATTATATATGAATAGTGTACAACTTTAACATTTCCAAAACTACTTTTTTTTTATTAATATTTTAAATCTTGTTGTTATCTTCTGGGATTAAAACCAAAAATCTACTACATATGCAACACGGCACCAAATGTAGCCGCTGATAACCCCATTTAGTGATGCAGGATTGAAATGTGGTGAAAAAATGTGAAAAAGAGGTTTTAACACCACCGTCTTTGTTTATTTGAAAAATTATGTGAAATCTTAAGAAAAGGGAGGATTGTGTTTTCAATTGTGAAAGAGCAATCAAGTATGAATATCAGGAATGGGCACGCACACTAATCCCACAGAAAATAAATCAATTTTAATACATTTTGATCTAATGCATTTATCAGTTTGAACTTGTTTATGTTCAAAATTGGCATATACTCTCATATAAATGAACAAGAGCATCCTCTGATATCTATATAAATAGAAACAGGATTTAAGTATGATATGGTATACAGAAAAGCGGGGACAGACTCTGGGAGATTTCAAATTTTTGTAAACATATAGCCTGTCACCATCTGGAAGAATTTGGATGCCAATAATAAAGCAATCATGAAAACTGATTAACTGATATTTAATTCCCCTTAAAATATCTGATCAATTTAACTTTTAAGTCAATCAATTTAACTTTTTGGATCAAATGCATTTATAATCCACCATATTTGTCATAAAGTGCAAAACTTAGCATCTAATATCCTCATTAAATGAAACAGTATTAAAATGTGTAGAAACTTACATTCAAAACAAACACCCAAACCTCTGGTTTTCATTTTGCAGGAAACATTATGTTGTCTATGCCCACCTCGTAGAAATTGTTCCCAATTAAGAAAGAAACATCAAAATCAGATTATAACAAGATACAACTATATATAAACTTTCAATAAGCAAATTTGAAACATTTAAAGCATTCCTGTTATATCTTTATGTCTAAAACATTACAATTTGATTATTGCAAACAAAGTGCAAAAAGTAAACTTTTGAATTCATATTTTATGCACATGTATAAGGTTTGGAAACATGAACATGTAAAATATTCATAAAATACCCAGTTATTTAATTTCTAGAAACCAAATATACCCTGTGACATTCTGGAAGACCTGGGGTACACAATGTTCATAAATTGATCAAAATTGGACAGGACTGATACACAAGACTCCCTCAAAGTAATGCAGTTTCAAATCGTTTTAAGCCTTACCTTTTACCACTTGTACTTCAGTTCATCAACACTCTCCTGAACTTGCATTAAAGAACCAAAACAAGCCCATAATATATATATTCAGGAAGCAGCATTGAATTTTTTTATAAGTATACAAAGAATTAACATTCAGACACCTAGTATGGAAACCCTTTGAAAATTTGATTGATTTTAATCTGTGAGAATGGGGATTTTCAATAGTGAAAGGCTATATAAATTGGATGTAATTGATATACAATCTCACATACCTAACCATTATTAAGTTAATTTTAAAACATTTTATGATTCACCACTTACGCCTTATGCCTGGAAGTAAAAAGTTTGCCTAATTTCCAAAGCTATGCAATCACTTGCCTCAGATATGCATAATCATTCTAAAAGGATTGCGGTTTTGCGTCACATTAATGAAAAAGCAATGTCTTATGTCTCAGGCTTCAAATACATGTAATCTTCATTCAGACTGTAGACATATTAAGGAATTCAACTTTTCAGAGTAAAAGAATGATCAAAATCACATATGAGAATAATAATGCTAACCTAATCCCCCAAAGTGAACTAAATTTTAATATATTTCAGGCCTCTTAGTCTAATTCTGGGGCTTTATTTCCTTAAAATATATCTGCCATATCCGTTGTAATGTACTAACATGCATCTCTTGACATATTCAACATAAAAGGGGTAAAATTAACATGAATAACATAAATGATTACCTAATGTACCATTCATCATATATCAGGAAACATTACTTAGCAGAGGACCTTCTGGAGGAGTGCCACCTTTCAATGGTAAAATAATCATCATAATTATATTTGAATAGTGTACACCTTTAACATTTGCAAAACTACTTTTTCTTTATTAATATTTTAAATCTTGTTGTAATCTTCTGGGATTAAAACAAAAAATCTACTACATATGCAACACGGCACCAAATGTAGCCGCTGATAACCCCATTTAGTGATGCAGGATTGAAATGTGGTGAAAAAATGTGAAAAAGAGGTTTTAACACCACCGTCTTTGTTTATTTGAAAAATTATGTGAAATCTTAAGAAAAGGGAGGATTGTGTTTTCAATTGTGAAAGAGCAATCAAGTTTGAATATCAGGAACGAGCACGCACACTAATCCCACAGAAAATAAATCAATTTTAATACATTTTGATCTAATGCATTTATCAGTTTGAACTTGTTTATATTCAAAATTGGCATATACTCTCATATAAATGAACAAGAGCATCCTCTGATATCTATATAAATAGAAACAGGATTAAACTATGGTGTGGTATATAGAAAAGCAGGGACAGACTCCGGGAGATTTCAAATTTTTGTAAGCATATAGCCTGTCACCATCTGGAAGAATTTGGATGCCAATAATAAAGCAATCATGAAAACAGATTAACTGATATTTAATTCCCCTTAAAATATCTGATCAATTCAACCTTTAACTCAATCAATTTAACTTTGTGGATCAAGTGCATTTATAATCCACCATATTTGTCTTAAAGTGCCAAAATTAGCATCTAATATCCTCATTAAATGAAACAGTATTAAAATGTGTAGAAACAAATATTCAAGACAAACACCCAAACCTCTGGTTTTCATTTTGCAGGAAACATTATGTTGTCTATGCCCACCTCGTAGAACTTGTTCCCAATTAAGAAACAATCATCAAAATCAGATTATAACAAGATACAACTATATATAAACTTTCAATAATCAAATTTGAAACATTTAAAGCATTCCTGTTGTATCTTTATGTCTAAAACATTACAATTTTATTATTGCAAACGAAGTGCAAAAAGTAAACCTTTGTATTCATATTTTATGCACATGTATAAGGTTTGGTAACATGAACATGTAAAATATTCATAAAATACCCAGTTATTTAATTTCTAGAAACCTAATATACCCTGTGACCATCTGGAAGACCTGGGGTACACAATGTTCATAAATTGATCAAAATTGGACAGGACTGATACACAAGACTCCCTCAAAGTAATGTAGTTTCAAATCGTTTTAAGCCTTACCTTTTACCACTTGTACTTCAGTTCATCAACACTCTCCTGAACTTGCATTAAAGAACCAAAACAAGCCCATAATATATATATTCAGGAAGCAGCATTGAATTTTTGTTATAAGTATACAAAGAATTAACATTCAGACACCTAGTACGGAAACCCTTTGAAAATTTGATTGATTTTAATCTGTGAGAATGGGGATTTTCAATATTGAAAGGCTATATAAATTGGATGTAAATATATACAATCTCACATACCTAACCATTATTAAGTTAATTTTAAAACATTTTATGATTCACCACTTACGCCTTATGCCTGGAAGTAAAAAGTTTGCCTAATTTCCAAAGCTATGCAATCACTTGCCTCAGATATGCATAATCATTCTCAAAGGATTGAAGTTTTGCGTCACATTGATGAAAAAGGAATGTCTTATGTCTCAGGTTTCAAATACATGTAATCTTCATTCAGACTGTAGACATATTAAGGAATTCAACTTTTCAGAGTAAAAGAATGATCTAAATCACATATGAGAATAATAATGCTAACCTAATCCCCCAAAGTAAACTCAATTTTAATATATTTCAGGCCTCTTAGTCTAATTCTGGGGCTTTATTTCCTTAAAATATATCTGCCATATCCGTTGTAATGTACTAAAATGCATCTCTTGACATATTCAACATAAAAGGGGTACAATTTAACATGAATAACATGAATGATTACCTAATGTCCCATTCATCATATATCAGGAAACATTACTTAGCAGAGGACCTTCCGGAGGAGTGCCACCTTTCAATGGTAAAATAATCATCATAATTATATATGAATAGTGTACAACTTTAACATTTCCAAAACTACTTTTTTTTTATTAATATTTTAAATCTTGTTGTTATCTTCTGGGATTAAAACCAAAAATCTACTACATATGCAACACGGCACCAAATGTAGCCGCTGATAACCCCATTTAGTGATGCAGGATTGAAATGTGGTGAAAAAATGTGAAAAAGAGGTTTTAACACCACCGTCTTTGTTTATTTGAAAAATTATGTGAAATCTTAAGAAAAGGGAGGATTGTGTTTTCAATTGTGAAAGAGCAATCAAGTATGAATATCAGGAATGGGCACGCACACTAATCCCACAGAAAATAAATCAATTTTAATACATTTTGATCTAATGCATTTATCAGTTTGAACTTGTTTATGTTCAAAATTGGCATATACTCTCATATAAATGAACAAGAGCATCCTCTGATATCTATATAAATAGAAACAGGATTTAAGTATGATATGGTATACAGAAAAGCGGGGACAGACTCTGGGAGATTTCAAATTTTTGTAAACATATAGCCTGTCACCATCTGGAAGAATTTGGATGCCAATAATAAAGCAATCATGAAAACTGATTAACTGATATTTAATTCCCCTTAAAATATCTGATCAATTTAACTTTTAAGTCAATCAATTTAACTTTTTGGATCAAATGCATTTATAATCCACCATATTTGTCATAAAGTGCAAAACTTAGCATCTAATATCCTCATTAAATGAAACAGTATTAAAATGTGTAGAAACATACATTCAAAACAAACACCCAAACCTCTGGTTTTCATTTTGCAGGAAACATTATGTTGTCTATGCCCACCTCGTAGAAATTGTTCCCAATTAAGAAAGAAACATCAAAATCAGATTATAACAAGATACAACTATATATAAACTTTCAATAAGCAAATTTGAAACATTTAAAGCATTCCTGTTATATCTTTATGTCTAAAACATTACAATTTGATTATTGCAAACAAAGTGCAAAAAGTAAACTTTTGAATTCATATTTTATGCACATGTATAAGGTTTGGAAACATGAACATGTAAAATATTCATAAAATACCCAGTTATTTAATTTCTAGAAACCAAATATACCCTGTGACATTCTGGAAGACCTGGGGTACACAATGTTCATAAATTGATCAAAATTGGACAGGACTGATACACAAGACTCCCTCAAAGTAATGCAGTTTCAAATCGTTTTAAGCCTTACCTTTTACCACTTGTACTTCAGTTCATCAACACTCTCCTGAACTTGCATTAAAGAACCAAAACAAGCCCATAATATATATATTCAGGAAGCAGCATTGAATTTTTTTATAAGTATACAAAGAATTAACATTCAGACACCTAGTATGGAAACCCTTTGAAAATTTGATTGATTTTAATCTGTGAGAATGGGGATTTTCAATAGTGAAAGGCTATATAAATTGGATGTAATTGATATACAATCTCACATACCTAACCATTATTAAGTTAATTTTAAAACATTTTATGATTCACCACTTACGCCTTATGCCTGGAAGTAAAAAGTTTGCCTAATTTCCAAAGCTATGCAATCACTTGCCTCAGATATGCATAATCATTCTAAAAGGATTGCGGTTTTGCGTCACATTAATGAAAAAGCAATGTCTTATGTCTCAGGCTTCAAATACATGTAATCTTCATTCAGACTGTAGACATATTAAGGAATTCAACTTTTCAGAGTAAAAGAATGATCAAAATCACATATGAGAATAATAATGCTAACCTAATCCCCCAAAGTGAACTAAATTTTAATATATTTCAGGCCTCTTAGTCTAATTCTGGGGCTTTATTTCCTTAAAATATATCTGCCATATCCGTTGTAATGTACTAACATGCATCTCTTGACATATTCAACATAAAAGGGGTAAAATTAACATGAATAACATAAATGATTACCTAATGTACCATTCATCATATATCAGGAAACATTACTTAGCAGAGGACCTTCCGGAGGAGTGCCACCTTTCAATGGTAAAATAATCATCATAATTATATTTGAATAGTGTACACCTTTAACATTTGCAAAACTACTTTTTCTTTATTAATATTTTAAATCTTGTTGTAATCTTCTGGGATTAAAACAAAAAATCTACTACATATGCAACAAGGCACCAAATGTAGCCGCTGATAACCCCATTTAGTGATGCAGGATTGAAATGTGGTGAAAAAATGTGAAAAAGAGGTTTTAATACCCCCGTCTTTGTTTATTTTGAAAAATTATGTGAAATCTTAAGAAAAGGGAGGATTGTGTTTTCAATTGTGAAAGAGCAATCAAGTTTGAATATCAGGAACGGGCACGCACACTAATCCCACAGAAAATAAACCAATTTTAATACATTTTGTTCTAATGCATTTATCAGTTTGAACTTGTTTATATTCAAAATTGGCATATACTCTCATATAAATGAACAAGAGCATCCTCTGATATCTATATAAATAGAAACAGGATTAAACTATGTTATGGTATATAGAAAAGCGGGGACAGACTCCGGGAGATTTCAAATTTTTGTAAACATATAGCCTGTCACCATCTGGAAGAATTTGGATGCCAATAATAAAGCAATCATGAAAACAGATTAACTGATATTTAATTCCCCTTAAAATATCTGATCAATTCAACCTTTAAGTCAATCAATTTAACTTTTTGGATCAAATGCATTTATAATCCACCATATTTGTTATAAAGTGCCAAAATTAGCATCTAATATCCTCATTAAATGAAACAGTATTAAAATGTGTAGAAACAAATATTCAAAACAAACACCCAAACCTCTGGTTTTCATTTTGCAGGAAACATTATGTTGTCTATGCCCACCTCGTAGAACTTGTTCCCAATTAAGAAAGAATCATCAAAATCAGATTATAACAAGATACAACTATATATAAACTTTCAATAATCAAATTTGAAACATTTAAAGCATTCCTGTTGTATCTTTATGTCTAAAACATTACAATTTGATTATTGCAAACGAAGTGCAAAGAGTAAACTTTTGTATTCATATTTTATGCACATGTATAAGGTTTGGTAACATGAACATGTAAAATATTCATAAAATACCCAGTTATTTAATTTCTAGAAACCTAATATACCCTGTGACCATCTGGAAGACCTGGGGTACACAATGTTCATAAATTGATCAAAATTGGACAGGACTGATACACAAGACTCCCTCAAAGTAATGCAGTTTCAAATCGTTTTAAGCCTTACCTTTTACCACTTGTACTTCAGTTCATCAACACTCTCCTGAACTTGCATTAAAGAACCAAAACAAGCCCATAATATATATATTCAGGAAGCAGCATTGAATTTTTGTTATAAGTATACAAAGAATTAACATTCAGACACCTAGTATGGAAACCCTTTGAAAATTTGATTGATTTTAATCTGTGAGAATGGGTATTTTCAATATTGAAAGGCTATATAAATTGGATGTAAATATATACAATCTCACATACCTAACCATTATTAAGTTAATTTTAAAACATTTTATGATTCACCACTTACGCCTTATGCCTGGAAGTAAAAAGTTTGCCTAATTTCCAAAGCTATGCAATCACTTCCCTCAGATATGCATAATCATTCTCAAAGGATTGAAGTTTTGCGTCACATTGATGAAAAAGGAATGTCTTATGTCTCAGGTTTCAAATACATATAATCTTCATTCAGACTGTAGACATATTAAGGAATTCAACTTTTCAGAGTAAAAGAATGATCAAAATCACATATGAGAATAATAATGCTAACCTAATCCCCCAAAGTGAACTCAATTTTAATATATTTCAGGCCTCTTAGTCTAATTCTGGGGCATTATTTCCTTAAAATATACCTGCCACATCCGTTGTAATGTACTAAAATGCATCTCTTGGCATATTCAACATAAAAGGGGTAAAATTAACATGAATAACATAAATGATTACCTAATGTCCCGTTCATCATATATCAGGAAACATTACTTAGCAGAGGACCTTCCGGAGGAGTGCCACCTTTCAATGGTAAAATAATCATCATAATTATATATGAATAGTGTACAACTTTAACATTTGCAAAACTACTTTTTTTTTATTAATATTTTAAATCTTGTTGTTATCTTCTGGGATTAAAACAAAAAATCTACTACATATGCAACACGGCACCAAATGTAGCCGCTGATAACCCCATTTAGTGATGCAGGATTGAAATGTGGTGAAAAAATGTGAAAAAGAGGTTTTAACACCACCGTCTTTGTTTATTTGAAAAATTATGTGAAATCTTAAGAAAAGGGAGGATTGTGTTTTCAATTGTGAAAGAGCAATCAAGTATGAATATCAGGAATGGGCACGCACACTAATCCCACAGAAAATAAATCAATTTTAATACATTTTGATCTAATGCATTTATCAGTTTGAACTTGTTTATGTTCAAAATTGGCATATACTCTCATATAAATGAACAAGAGCATCCTCTGATATCTATATAAATAGAAACAGGATTTAAGTATGATATGGTATACAGAAAAGCGGGGACAGACTCTGGGAGATTTCAAATTTTTGTAAACATATAGCCTGTCACCATCTGGAAGAATTTGGATGCCAATAATAAAGCAATCATGAAAACTGATTAACTGATATTTAATTCCCCTTAAAATATCTGATCAATTCAACTTTTAAGTCAATCAATTTAACTTTTTGGATCAAATGCATTTATAATCCACCATATTTATCATAAAGTGCAAAACTTAGCATCTAATATCCTCATTAAATGAAACAGTATTAAAATGTGTAGAAACTTACATTCAAAACAAACACCCAAACCTCTGGTTTTCATTTTGCAGGAAACATTATGTTGTCTATGCCCACCTCGTAGAAATTGTTCCCAATTAAGAAAGAAACATCAAAATCAGATTATAACAAGATACAACTATATATAAACTTTCAATAAGCAAATTTGAAACATTTAAAGCATTCCTGTTATATCTTTATGTCTAAAACATTACAATTTGATTATTGCAAACAAAGTGCAAAAAGTAAACTTTTGAATTCATATTTTATGCACATGTATAAGGTTTGGAAACATGAACATGTAAAATATTCATAAAATACCCAGTTATTTAATTTCTAGAAACCAAATATACCCTGTGACATTCTGGAAGACCTGGGGTACACAATGTTCATAAATTGATCAAAATTGGACAGGACTGATACACAAGACTCCCTCAAAGTAATGCAGTTTCAAATCGTTTTAAGCCTTACCTTTTACCACTTGTACTTCAGTTCATCAACACTCTCCTGAACTTGCATTAAAGAACCAAAACAAGCCCATAATATATATATTCAGGAAGCAGCATTGAATTTTTTTATAAGTATACAAAGAATTAACATTCAGACACCTAGTATGGAAACCCTTTGAAAATTTGATTGATTTTAATCTGTGAGAATGGGGATTTTCAATAGTGAAAGGCTATATAAATTGGATGTAATTGATATACAATCTCACATACCTAACCATTATTAAGTTAATTTTAAAACATTTTATGATTCACCACTTACGCCTTATGCCTGGAAGTAAAAAGTTTGCCTAATTTCCAAAGCTATGCAATCACTTGCCTCAGATATGCATAATCATTCTAAAAGGATTGCGGTTTTGCGTCACATTAATGAAAAAGCAATGTCTTATGTCTCAGGCTTCAAATACATGTAATCTTCATTCAGACTGTAGACATATTAAGGAATTCAACTTTTCAGAGTAAAAGAATGATCAAAATCACATATGAGAATAATAATGCTAACCTAATCCCCCAAAGTGAACTAAATTTTAATATATTTCAGGCCTCTTAGTCTAATTCTGGGGCTTTATTTCCTTAAAATATATCTGCCATATCCGTTGTAATGTACTAACATGCATCTCTTGACATATTCAACATAAAAGGGGTAAAATTAACATGAATAACATAAATGATTACCTAATGTACCATTCATCATATATCAGGAAACATTACTTAGCAGAGGACCTTCTGGAGGAGTGCCACCTTTCAATGGTAAAATAATCATCATAATTATATTTGAATAGTGTACACCTTTAACATTTGCAAAACTACTTTTTCTTTATTAATATTTTAAATCTTGTTGTAATCTTCTGGGATTAAAACAAAAAATCTACTACATATGCAACACGGCACCAAATGTAGCCGCTGATAACCCCATTTAGTGATGCAGGATTGAAATGTGGTGAAAAAATGTGAAAAAGAGGTTTTAACACCACCGTCTTTGTTTATTTGAAAAATTATGTGAAATCTTAAGAAAAGGGAGGATTGTGTTTTCAATTGTGAAAGAGCAATCAAGTTTGAATATCAGGAACGAGCACGCACACTAATCCCACAGAAAATAAATCAATTTTAATACATTTTGATCTAATGCATTTATCAGTTTGAACTTGTTTATATTCAAAATTGGCATATACTCTCATATAAATGAACAAGAGCATCCTCTGATATCTATATAAATAGAAACAGGATTAAACTATGGTGTGGTATATAGAAAAGCAGGGACAGACTCCGGGAGATTTCAAATTTTTGTAAGCATATAGCCTGTCACCATCTGGAAGAATTTGGATGCCAATAATAAAGCAATCATGAAAACAGATTAACTGATATTTAATTCCCCTTAAAATATCTGATCAATTCAACCTTTAACTCAATCAATTTAACTTTGTGGATCAAGTGCATTTATAATCCACCATATTTGTCTTAAAGTGCCAAAATTAGCATCTAATATCCTCATTAAATGAAACAGTATTAAAATGTGTAGAAACAAATATTCAAGACAAACACCCAAACCTCTGGTTTTCATTTTGCAGGAAACATTATGTTGTCTATGCCCACCTCGTAGAACTTGTTCCCAATTAAGAAACAATCATCAAAATCAGATTATAACAAGATACAACTATATATAAACTTTCAATAATCAAATTTGAAACATTTAAAGCATTCCTGTTGTATCTTTATGTCTAAAACATTACAATTTTATTATTGCAAACGAAGTGCAAAAAGTAAACCTTTGTATTCATATTTTATGCACATGTATAAGGTTTGGTAACATGAACATGTAAAATATTCATAAAATACCCAGTTATTTAATTTCTAGAAACCTAATATACCCTGTGACCATCTGGAAGACCTGGGGTACACAATGTTCATAAATTGATCAAAATTGGACAGGACTGATACACAAGACTCCCTCAAAGTAATGTAGTTTCAAATCGTTTTAAGCCTTACCTTTTACCACTTGTACTTCAGTTCATCAACACTCTCCTGAACTTGCATTAAAGAACCAAAACAAGCCCATAATATATATATTCAGGAAGCAGCATTGAATTTTTGTTATAAGTATACAAAGAATTAACATTCAGACACCTAGTACGGAAACCCTTTGAAAATTTGATTGATTTTAATCTGTGAGAATGGGGATTTTCAATATTGAAAGGCTATATAAATTGGATGTAAATATATACAATCTCACATACCTAACCATTATTAAGTTAATTTTAAAACATTTTATGATTCACCACTTACGCCTTATGCCTGGAAGTAAAAAGTTTGCCTAATTTCCAAAGCTATGCAATCACTTGCCTCAGATATGCATAATCATTCTCAAAGGATTGAAGTTTTGCGTCACATTGATGAAAAAGGAATGTCTTATGTCTCAGGTTTCAAATACATGTAATCTTCATTCAGACTGTAGACATATTAAGGAATTCAACTTTTCAGAGTAAAAGAATGATCTAAATCACATATGAGAATAATAATGCTAACCTAATCCCCCAAAGTAAACTCAATTTTAATATATTTCAGGCCTCTTAGTCTAATTCTGGGGCTTTATTTCCTTAAAATATATCTGCCATATCCGTTGTAATGTACTAAAATGCATCTCTTGACATATTCAACATAAAAGGGGTACAATTTAACATGAATAACATGAATGATTACCTAATGTCCCATTCATCATATATCAGGAAACATTACTTAGCAGAGGACCTTCCGGAGGAGTGCCACCTTTCAATGGTAAAATAATCATCATAATTATATATGAATAGTGTACAACTTTAACATTTCCAAAACTACTTTTTTTTTATTAATATTTTAAATCTTGTTGTTATCTTCTGGGATTAAAACCAAAAATCTACTACATATGCAACACGGCACCAAATGTAGCCTCTGATAACCCCATTTAGTGATGCAGGATTGAAATGTGGTGAAAAAATGTGAAAAAGAGGTTTTAACACCACCGCCTTTGTTTATTTGAAAAATTATGTGAAATCTTAAGAAAAGGGAGGATTGTGTTTTCAATTGTGAAAGAGCAATCAAGTTTGAATATCAGGAACGGGCACGCACACTAATCCCACAGAAAATAAATCAATTTTAATACATTTTGATCTAATGCATTTATCAGTTTGAACTTGTTTATATTCAAAATTGGCATATACTCTCATATAAATGAACAAGAGCATCCTCTGATATCTATATAAATCGAAACAGGATTAAACTATGTTGTGGTATATAGAAAAGCGGGGACAGACTCCGGGAGATTTCAAATTTTTGTAAACATATAGCCTGTCCATCTGGAAGAATTTGGATGCCAATAATAAAGCAATCATGAAAACAGATGAACTGATATTTAATTCCCCTTAAAATATCTGATCAATTCAACCTTTAAGTCAATCAATTTAACTTTTTGGATCAAATGCATTTATAATCCACCATATTTGTCATAAAGTGCCAAAATTAGCATCTAATATCCTCATTAAATGAAACAGTATTAAAATGTGTAGAAACAAATATTCAAAACAAACACCCAAACCTCTGGTATTCATTTTGCAGGAAACATTATGTTGTCTATGCCCACCTCGTAGAACTTGTTCCCAATTAAGAAAGAATCATCAAAATCAGATTATATCAAGATACAACTATATATAAACTTTCAATAAGCAAATTTGAAACATTTAAAGCATTCCTGTTGTATCTTTATGTCTAAAACATTACAATTTTATTATTGCAAACGAAGTGCAAAAAGTAAACTTTTGTATTCATATTTTATGCACATGTATAAGGTTTGGTAACATGAACATGTAAAATATTCCTAAAATACCCAGTTTTTAAATTTATAGAAACCTAATATACCCTGTGACCATCTGGAAGACCTGGGGTACACAATGTTCATAAATTGATCAAAATTGGACAGGACTGATACACAAGACTCCCTCAAAGTAATGGAGTTTCAAATCGTTTTAAGCCTTAGCTTTTACCACTTGTACTTCAGTTCATCAACACTCTCCTGAACTTGCATTAAAGAACCAAAACAAAGGCCATAATATATATATATTCAGGAAGCAGCATTGAATTTTGTTATAAGTATACAAAGAATTAACATTCAGACACCTAGTATGGAAACCCTTTGAAAATTTGATTGATTTTAATCTGTGAGAATGGGGATTTTCAATATTGAAAGGCTATATAAATTGGATGTAAATATATACAATCTCACATACCTAACCATTATTAAGTTAATTTTAAAACATTTTATGATTCACCACTTACGCCTTATGCCTGGAAGTAAAAAGTTTGCCTAATTTCCAAAGCTATGCAATCACTTGCCTCAGATATGCATAATCATTCTCAAAGGATTGAAGTTTTGCGTCACATTGATGAAAAAGGAATGTCTTATGTCTCAGGTTTCAAATACATGTAATCTTCATTCAGGAATTCAACTTTTCAGAGTAAAAGAATGATCAAAATCACATATGAGAATAATAATGCTAACCTAATCCCCCAAAGTGAACTCAATTTTAATATATTTCAGGCCTCTTAGTCTAATTCTGGGGCTTTATTTCCTTAAAATATATCTGCCACATCCGTTGTAATGTACTAAAATGCATCTCTTGGCATATTCAACATAAAAGGGGTAAAATTAACATGAATAACATAAATGATTACCTAATGTCCCGTTCATCATATATCAGGAAACATTAGTTAGCAGAGGACCTTCCGGAGGAGTGCCACCTTTCAATGGTAAAATAATCATCATAATTATATATGAATAGTGTACAACTTTAACATTTGCAAAACTACTTTTTTTTTATTAATATTTTAAATCTTGTTGTTATCTTCTGGGATTAAAACAAAAAATCTACTACATATGCAACACGGCACCAAATGTAGCCGCTGATAACCCCATTTAGTGATGCAGGATTGAAATGTGGTGAAAAAATGTGAAAAAGAGGTTTTAACACCACCGTCTTTGTTTATTTGAAAAATTATGTGAAATCTTAAGAAAAGGGAGGATTGTGTTTTCAATTGTGAAAGAGCAATCAAGTATGAATATCAGGAATGGGCACGCACACTAATCCCACAGAAAATAAATCAATTTTAATACATTTTGATCTAATGCATTTATCAGTTTGAACTTGTTTATGTTCAAAATTGGCATATACTCTCATATAAATGAACAAGAGCATCCTCTGATATCTATATAAATAGAAACAGGATTTAAGTATGATATGGTATACAGAAAAGCGGGGACAGACTCTGGGAGATTTCAAATTTTTGTAAACATATAGCCTGTCACCATCTGGAAGAATTTGGATGCCAATAATAAAGCAATCATGAAAACTGATTAACTGATATTTAATTCCCCTTAAAATATCTGATCAATTCAACTTTTAAGTCAATCAATTTAACTTTTTGGATCAAATGCATTTATAATCCACCATATTTGTCATAAAGTGCAAAACTTAGCATCTAATATCCTCATTAAATGAAACAGTATTAAAATGTGTAGAAACATACATTCAAAACAAACACCCAAACCTCTGGTTTTCATTTTGCAGGAAACAATATGTTGTCTATGCCCACCTCGTAGAAATTGTTCCCAATTAAGAAAGAAACATCAAAATCAGATTATAACAAGATACAACTATATATAAACTTTCAATAAGCAAATTTGAAACATTTAAAGCATTCCTGTTATATCTTTATGTCTAAAACATTACAATTTGATTATTGCAAACAAAGTGCAAAAAGTAAACTTTTGAATTCATATTTTATGCACATGTATAAGGTTTGGAAACATGAACATGTAAAATATTCATAAAATACCCAGTTATTTAATTTCTAGAAACCAAATATACCCTGTGACATTCTGGAAGACCTGGGGTACACAATGTTCATAAATTGATCAAAATTGGACAGGACTGATACACAAGACTCCCTCAAAGTAATGCAGTTTCAAATCGTTTTAAGCCTTACCTTTTACCACTTGTACTTCAGTTCATCAACACTCTCCTGAACTTGCATTAAAGAACCAAAACAAGCCCATAATATATATATTCAGGAAGCAGCATTGAATTTTTTTATAAGTATACAAAGAATTAACATTCAGACACCTAGTATGGAAACCCTTTGAAAATTTGATTGATTTTAATCTGTGAGAATGGGGATTTTCAATAGTGAAAGGCTATATAAATTGGATGTAATTGATATACAATCTCACATACCTAACCATTATTAAGTTAATTTTAAAACATTTTATGATTCACCACTTACGCCTTATGCCTGGAAGTAAAAAGTTTGCCTAATTTCCAAAGCTATGCAATCACTTGCCTCAGATATGCATAAACATTCTAAAAGGATTGCGGTTTTGCGTCACATTAATGAAAAAGCAATGTCTTATGTCTCAGGTTTCAAATACATGTAATCTTCATTCAGACTGTAGACATATTAAGGAATTCAACTTTTCAGAGTAAAAGAATGATCAAAATCACATATGAGAATAATAATGCTAACCTAATCCCCCAAAGTGAACTAAATTTTAATATATTTCAGGCCTCTTAGTCTAATTCTGGGGCTTTATTTCCTTAAAATATATCTGCCATATCCGTTGTAATGTACTAACATGCATCTCTTGACATATTCAACATAAAAGGGGTAAAATTAACATGAATAACATAAATGATTACCTAATGTACCATTCATCATATATCAGGAAACATTACTTAGCAGAGGACCTTCCGGAGGAGTGCCACCTTTCAATGGTAAAATAATCATCATAATTATATTTGAATAGTGTACACCTTTAACATTTGCAAAACTACTTTTTCTTTATTAATATTTTAAATCTTGTTGTAATCTTCTGGGATTAAAACAAAAAATCTACTACATATGCAACACGGCACCAAATGTAGCCGCTGATAACCCCATTTAGTGATGCAGGATTGAAATGTGGTGAAAAAATGTGAAAAAGAGGTTTTAACACCACCGTCTTTGTTTATTTGAAAAATTATGTGAAATCTTAAGAAAAGGGAGGATTGTGTTTTCAATTGTGAAAGAGCAATCAAGTTTGAATATCAGGAATGGGCATGCACACTAATCCCACAGAAAAAAATCAATTTTAATACATTTTGATCTAATGCATTTATCAGTTTGAACTTGTTTATATTCAAAATTGGCATATACTCTCATATAAATGAACAAGAGCATCCTCTGATATCTATATAAATAGAAACAGGATTAAACTATGGTGTGGTATATAGAAAAGCAGGGACAGACTCCGGGAGATTTCAAATTTTTGTAAACATATAGCCTGTCACCATCTGGAAGAATTTGGATGCCAATAATAAAGCAATCATGAAAACAGATGAACAGATATTTAATTCCCCTTAAAATATCTGATCAATTCAACCTTTAAGTCAATCAATTTAACTTTTTGGATCAAATGCATTTATAATCCACCATATTTGTCATAAAGTGCCAAAATTAGCATCTAATATCCTCATTAAATGAAACAGTATTAAAATGTGTAGAAACAAATATTCAAAACAAACACCCAAACCTCTGGTATTCATTTTGCAGGAAACATTATGTTGTCTATGCCCACCTCGTAGAACTTGTTCCCAATTAAGAAAGAATCATCAAAATCAGATTATATCAAGATACAACTATATATAAACTTTCAATAAGCAAATTTGAAACATTTAAAGCATTCCTGTTGTATCTTTATGTCTAAAACATTACAATTTTATTATTGCAAACGAAGTGCAAAAAGCAAACTTTTGTATTCATATTTTATGCACATGTATAAGGTTTGGTAACATGAACATGTAAAATATTCCTAAAATACCCAGTTTTTAAATTTATAGAAACCTAATATACCCTGTGACCATCTGGAAGACCTGGGGTACACAATGTTCATAAATTGATCAAAATTGGACAGGACTGATACACAAGACTCCCTCAAAGTAATGGAGTTTCAAATCGTTTTAAGCCTTAGCTTTTACCACTTGTACTTCAGTTCATCAACACTCTCCTGAACTTGCATTAAAGAACCAAAACAAACGCCATAATATATATATATTCAGGAAGCAGCATTGAATTTTGTTATAAGTATACAAAGAATTAACATTCAGACACCTAGTATGGAAACCCTTTGAAAATTTGATTGATTTTAATCTGTGAGAATGGGGATTTTCAATATTGAAAGGCTATATAAATTGGATGTAAATATATACAATCTCACATACCTAACCATTATTAAGTTAATTTTAAAACATTTTATGATTCACCACTTACGCCTTATGCCTGGAAGTAAAAAGTTTGCCTAATTTCCAAAGCTATGCAATCACTTGCCTCAGATATGCATAATCATTCTCAAAGGATTGAAGTTTTGCGTCACATTGATGAAAAAGGAATGTCTTATGTCTCAGGTTTCAAATACATGTAATCTTCATTCAGACTGTAGACATATTAAGGAATTCAACTTTTCAGAGTAAAAGAATGATCAAAATCACATATGAGAATAATAATGCTAACCTAATCCCCCAAAGTGAACTCAATTTTAATATATTTCAGGCCTCTTAGTCTAATTCTGGGGCTTTATTTCCTTAAAATATATCTGCCATATCCGTTGTAATGTACTAAAATGCATCTCTTGACATATTCAACATAAAAGGGGTAAAATTAACATGAATAACATAAATGATTACCTAATGTCCCGTTCATCATATATCAGGAAACATTACTTAGCAGAGGACCTTCCGGAGGAGTGCCACCTTTCAATGGTAAAATAATCATCATAATTATATATGAATAGTGTACAACTTTAACATTTGCAAAACTACTTTTTTTTTATTAATATTTTAAATCTTGTTGTTATCTTCTGGGATTAAAACAAAAAATCTACTACATATGCAACACGGCACCAAATGTAGCCGCTGATAACCCCATTTAGTGATGCAGGATTGAAATGTGGTGAAAAAATGTGAAAAAGAGGTTTTAACACCACCGTCTTTGTTTATTTGAAAAATTATGTGAAATCTTAAGAAAAGGGAGGATTGTGTTTTCAATTGTGAAAGAGCAATCAAGTATGAATATCAGGAATGGGCACGCACACTAATCCCACAGAAAATAAATCAATTTTAATACATTTTGATCTAATGCATTTATCAGTTTGAATTTGTTTATGTTCAAAATTGGCATATACTCTCATATAAATGAACAAGAGCATCCTCTGATATCTATATAAATAGAAACAGGATTAAAGTATGATATGGTATACAGAAAAGCGGGGACAGACTCTGGGAGATTTCAAATTTTTGTAAACATATAGCCTGTCACCATCTGGAAGAATTTGGATGCCAATAATAAAGCAATCATGAAAACTGATTAACTGATATTTTATTCCCCTTAAAATATCTGATCAATTCAACTTTTAAGTCAATCAATTTAACTTTTTGGATCAAATGCATTTATAATCCACCATATTTGTCATAAAGTGCAAAACTTAGCATCTAATATCCTCATTAAATGAAACAGTATTAAAATGTGTAGAAACATACATTCAAAACAAACACCCAAACCTCTGGTTTTCATTTTGCAGGAAACATTATGTTGTCTATGCCCACCTCGTAGAAATTGTTCCCAATTAAGAAAGAAACATCAAAATCAGATTATAACAAGATACAACTATATATAAACTTTCAATAAGCAAATTTGAAACATTTAAAGCATTCCTGTTATATCTTTATGTCTAAAACATTACAATTTGATTATTGCAAACAAAGTGCAAAAAGTAAACTTTTGAATTCATATTTTATGCACATGTATAAGGTTTGGAAACATGAACATGTAAAATATTCATAAAATACCCAGTTATTTAATTTCTAGAAACCAAATATACCCTGTGACATTCTGGAAGACCTGGGGTACACAATGTTCATAAATTGATCAAAATTGGACAGGACTGATACACAAGACTCCCTCAAAGTAATGCAGTTTCAAATCGTTTTAAGCCTTACCTTTTACCACTTGTACTTCAGTTCATCAACACTCTCCTGAACTTGCATTAAAGAACCACAACAAGCCCATAATATATATATTCAGGAAGCAGCATTGAATTTTTGTTATAAGTATACAAAGAATTAACATTCAGACACCTAGTATGGAAACCCTTTGAAAATTTGATTGATTTTAATCTGTGAGAATGGGGATTTTCAATAGTGAAAGGCTATATAAATTGGATGTAATTGATATACAATCTCACATACCTAACCATTATTAAGTTAATTTTAAAACATTTTATGATTCACCACTTACGCCTTATGCCTGGAAGTAAAAAGTTTGCCTAATTTCCAAAGCTATGCAATCACTTGCCTCAGATATGCATAATCATTCTAAAAGGATTGCGGTTTTGCGTCACATTGATGAAAAAGGAATGTCTTATGTCTCAGGCTTCAAATACATGTAATCTTCATTCAGACTGTAGACATATTAAGGAATTCAACTTTTCAGAGTAAAAGAATGATCAAAATCACATATGAGAATAATAATGCTAACCTAATCCCCCAAAGTGAACTAAATTTTAATATATTTCAGGCCTCTTAGTCTAATTCTGGGGCTTTATTTCCTTAAAATATATCTGCCATATCCGTTGTAATGTACTAAAATGCATCTCTTGACATATTCAACATAAAAGGGGTAAAATTAACATGAATAACATAAATGATTACCTAATGTACCATTCATCATATATCAGGAAACATTACTTAGCAGAGGACCTTCCGGAGGAGTGCCACCTTTCAATGGTAAAATAATCATCATAATTATATTTGAATAGTGTACAACTTTAACATTTGCAAAACTACTTTTTCTTTATTAATATTTTAAATCTTGTTGTAATCTTCTGGGATTAAAACAAAAAATCTACTACATATGCAACACGGCACCAAATGTAGCCGCTGATAACCCCATTTAGTGATGCAGGATTGAAATGTGGTGAAAAAATGTGAAAAAGAGGTTTTAACACCACCGTCTTTGTTTATTTGAAAAATTATGTGAAATCTTAAGAAAAGGGAGGATTGTGTTTTCAATTGTGAAAGAGCAATCAAGTTTGAATATCAGGAATGGGCATGCACACTAATCCCACAGAAAAAAATCAATTTTAATACATTTTGATCTAATGCATTTATCAGTTTGAACTTGTTTATATTCAAAATTGCATATACCCTCATATAAATGAACAAGAGCATCCTCTGATATCTATATAAATAGAAACAGGATTAAACTATGGTGTGGTATATAGAAAAGCAGGGACAGACTCCGGGAGATTTCAAATTTTTGTAAACATATAGCCTGTCACCATCTGGAAGAATTTGGATGCCAATAATAAAGCAATCATGAAAACAGATGAACTGATATTTAATTCCCCTTAAAATATCTGATCAATTCAACCTTTAAGTCAATCAATTTAACTTTTTGGATCAAATGCATTTATAATCCACCATATTTGTCATAAAGTGCCAAAATTAGCATCTAATATCCTCATTAAATGAAACAGTATTAAAATGTGTAGAAACAAATATTCAAAACAAACACCCAAACCTCTGGTTTTCATTTTGCAGGAAACATTATGTTGTCTATGCCCACCTTGTAGAACTTGTTCCCAATTAAGAAAGAATCATCAAAATCAGATTATAACAAGATACAACTATATATAAACTTTCAATAAGCAAATTTGAAACATTTAAAGCATTCCTGTTGTATCTTTATGTCTAAAACATTACAATTTGATTATTGCAAACGAAGTGCAAAAAGTAAACTTTTGTATTCATATTTTATGCACATGTATAAGGTTTGGTAACATGAACATGTAAAATATTCATAAAATACCCAGTTATTTAATTTCTAGAAACCTAATATACCCTGTGACCATCTGGAAGACCTGGGGTACACAATGTTCATAAATTGATCAAAATTGGACAGGACTGATACACAAGACTCCCTCAAAGTAATGCAGTTTCAAATCGTTTTAAGCCTTACCTTTTACCACTTGTACTTCAGTTCATCAACACTCTCCTGAACCTTCATTAAACAACCAAAACAAGCCCATAATATATATATTCAGGAAGCAGCATTGAATTTTTGTTATAAGTATACAAAGAATTAACATTCAGACACCTAGTATGGAAACCCTTTGAAAATTTGATTGATTTTAATCTGTGAGAATGGGTATTTTCAATATTGAAAGGCTATATAAATTGGATGTAAATATATACAATCTCACATACCTAGCCATTATTAAGTTAATTTTAAAACATTTTATGATTCACCACTTACGCCTTATAACTGGAAGTAAAAACTTTGCCTAATTTCCAAAGCTATGCAATCACTTGCCTCAGATATGCATAATCATTCTCAAAGGATTGAAGTTTTGCGTCACATTGATGAAAAAGGAATGTCTTATGTCTCAGGTTTCAAATACATGTAATCTTCATTCAGACTGTAGACATATTAAGGAATTCAACTTTTCAGAGTAAAAGAATGATCAAAATCACATATGAGAATAATAATGCTAACCTAATCCCCCAAAGTGAACTCAATTTTAATATATTTCAGGCCTCTTAGTCTAATTCTGGGGCTTTATTTCCTTAAAATATATCTGCCATATCCGTTGTAATGTACTAAAATAGGATCTCTTGACATATTCAACATAAAAGGGGTAAAATTTAACATAAATAACATAAATGATTACCTAATGTCCCATTCATCATATATCAGGAAACATTACTTAGCAGAGGACCTTCCGGAGGAGTGCCACCTTTCAATGGTAAAATAATCATCATAATTATATTTGAATAGTGTACACCTTTAACATTTGCAAAACTACTTTTTCTTTATTAATATTTTAAATCTTGTTGTAATCTTCTGGGATTAAAACAAAAAATCTACTACATATGCAACACGGCACCAAATGTAGCCGCTGATAACCCCATTTAGTGATGCAGGATTGAAATGTGGTGAAAAAATGTGAAAAAGAGGTTTTAACACCACCGTCTTTGTTTATTTGAAAAATTATGTGAAATCTTAAGAAAAGGGAGGATTGTGTTTTCAATTGTGAAAGAGCAATCAAGTTTGAATATCAGGAATGGGCATGCACACTAATCCCACAGAAAAAAATCAATTTTAATACATTTTGATCTAATGCATTTATCAGTTTGAACTTGTTTATATTCAAAATTGGCATATACTCCCATATAAATGAACAAGAGCATCCTCTGATATCTATATAAATAGAAACAGGATTAAACTATGGTGTGGTATATAGAAAAGCAGGGACAGACTCCGGGAGATTTCAAATTTTTGTAAACATATAGCCTGTCACCATCTGGAAGAATTTGGATGCCAATAATAAAGCAATCATGAAAACAGATGAACAGATATTTAATTCCCCTTAAAATATCTGATCAATTCAACCTTTAAGTCAATCAATTTAACTTTTTGGATCAAATGCATTTATAATCCACCATATTTGTCATAAAGTGCCAAAATTAGCATCTAATATCCTCATTAAATGAAACAGTATTAAAATGTGTAGAAACAAATATTCAAAACAAACACCCAAACCTCTGGTATTCATTTTGCAGGAAACATTATGTTGTCTATGCCCACCTCGTAGAACTTGTTCCCAATTAAGAAAGAATCATCAAAATCAGATTATATCAAGATACAACTATATATAAACTTTCAATAAGCAAATTTGAAACATTTAAAGCATTCCTGTTGTATCTTTATGTCTAAAACATTACAATTTTATTATTGCAAACGAAGTGCAAAAAGCAAACTTTTGTATTCATATTTTATGCACATGTATAAGGTTTGGTAACATGAACATGTAAAATATTCCTAAAATACCCAGTTTTTAAATTTATAGAAACCTAATATACCCTGTGACCATCTGGAAGACCTGGGGTACACAATGTTCATAAATTGATCAAAATTGGACAGGACTGATACACAAGACTCCCTCAAAGTAATGGAGTTTCAAATCGTTTTAAGCCTTAGCTTTTACCACTTGTACTTCAGTTCATCAACACTCTCCTGAACTTGCATTAAAGAACCAAAACAAACGCCATAATATATATATATTCAGGAAGCAGCATTGAATTTTGTTATAAGTATACAAAGAATTAACATTCAGACACCTAGTATGGAAACCCTTTGAAAATTTGATTGATTTTAATCTGTGAGAATGGGGATTTTCAATATTGAAAGGCTATATAAATTGGATGTAAATATATACAATCTCACATACCTAACCATTATTAAGTTAATTTTAAAACATTTTATGATTCACCACTTACGCCTTATGCCTGGAAGTAAAAAGTTTGCCTAATTTCCAAAGCTATGCAATCACTTGCCTCAGATATGCATAATCATTCTCAAAGGATTGAAGTTTTGCGTCACATTGATGAAAAAGGAATGTCTTATGTCTCAGGTTTCAAATACATGTAATCTTCATTCAGACTGTAGACATATTAAGGAATTCAACTTTTCAGAGTAAAAGAATGATCAAAATCACATATGAGAATAATAATGCTAACCTAATCCCCCAAAGTGAACTCAATTTTAATATATTTCAGGCCTCTTAGTCTAATTCTGGGGCTTTATTTCCTTAAAATATATCTGCCATATCCGTTGTAATGTACTAAAATGCATCTCTTGACATATTCAACATAAAAGGGGTAAAATTAACATGAATAACATAAATGATTACCTAATGTCCCGTTCATCATATATCAGGAAACATTACTTAGCAGAGGACCTTCCGGAGGAGTGCCACCTTTCAATGGTAAAATAATCATCATAATTATATATGAATAGTGTACAACTTTAACATTTGCAAAACTACTTTTTTTTTATTAATATTTTAAATCTTGTTGTTATCTTCTGGGATTAAAACAAAAAATCTACTACATATGCAACACGGCACCAAATGTAGCCGCTGATAACCCCATTTAGTGATGCAGGATTGAAATGTGGTGAAAAAATGTGAAAAAGAGGTTTTAACACCACCGTCTTTGTTTATTTGAAAAATTATGTGAAATCTTAAGAAAAGGGAGGATTGTGTTTTCAATTGTGAAAGAGCAATCAAGTATGAATATCAGGAATGGGCACGCACACTAATCCCACAGAAAATAAATCAATTTTAATACATTTTGATCTAATGCATTTATCAGTTTGAATTTGTTTATGTTCAAAATTGGCATATACTCTCATATAAATGAACAAGAGCATCCTCTGATATCTATATAAATAGAAACAGGATTAAAGTATGATATGGTATACAGAAAAGCGGGGACAGACTCTGGGAGATTTCAAATTTTTGTAAACATATAGCCTGTCACCATCTGGAAGAATTTGGATGCCAATAATAAAGCAATCATGAAAACTGATTAACTGATATTTTATTCCCCTTAAAATATCTGATCAATTCAACTTTTAAGTCAATCAATTTAACTTTTTGGATCAAATGCATTTATAATCCACCATATTTGTCATAAAGTGCAAAACTTAGCATCTAATATCCTCATTAAATGAAACAGTATTAAAATGTGTAGAAACATACATTCAAAACAAACACCCAAACCTCTGGTTTTCATTTTGCAGGAAACATTATGTTGTCTATGCCCACCTCGTAGAAATTGTTCCCAATTAAGAAAGAAACATCAAAATCAGATTATAACAAGATACAACTATATATAAACTTTCAATAAGCAAATTTGAAACATTTAAAGCATTCCTGTTATATCTTTATGTCTAAAACATTACAATTTGATTATTGCAAACAAAGTGCAAAAAGTAAACTTTTGAATTCATATTTTATGCACATGTATAAGGTTTGGAAACATGAACATGTAAAATATTCATAAAATACCCAGTTATTTAATTTCTAGAAACCAAATATACCCTGTGACATTCTGGAAGACCTGGGGTACACAATGTTCATAAATTGATCAAAATTGGACAGGACTGATACACAAGACTCCCTCAAAGTAATGCAGTTTCAAATCGTTTTAAGCCTTACCTTTTACCACTTGTACTTCAGTTCATCAACACTCTCCTGAACTTGCATTAAAGAACCACAACAAGCCCATAATATATATATTCAGGAAGCAGCATTGAATTTTTGTTATAAGTATACAAAGAATTAACATTCAGACACCTAGTATGGAAACCCTTTGAAAATTTGATTGATTTTAATCTGTGAGAATGGGGATTTTCAATAGTGAAAGGCTATATAAATTGGATGTAATTGATATACAATCTCACATACCTAACCATTATTAAGTTAATTTTAAAACATTTTATGATTCACCACTTACGCCTTATGCCTGGAAGTAAAAAGTTTGCCTAATTTCCAAAGCTATGCAATCACTTGCCTCAGATATGCATAATCATTCTAAAAGGATTGCGGTTTTGCGTCACATTGATGAAAAAGGAATGTCTTATGTCTCAGGCTTCAAATACATGTAATCTTCATTCAGACTGTAGACATATTAAGGAATTCAACTTTTCAGAGTAAAAGAATGATCAAAATCACATATGAGAATAATAATGCTAACCTAATCCCCCAAAGTGAACTAAATTTTAATATATTTCAGGCCTCTTAGTCTAATTCTGGGGCTTTATTTCCTTAAAATATATCTGCCATATCCGTTGTAATGTACTAAAATGCATCTCTTGACATATTCAACATAAAAGGGGTAAAATTAACATGAATAACATAAATGATTACCTAATGTACCATTCATCATATATCAGGAAACATTACTTAGCAGAGGACCTTCCGGAGGAGTGCCACCTTTCAATGGTAAAATAATCATCATAATTATATTTGAATAGTGTACAACTTTAACATTTGCAAAACTACTTTTTCTTTATTAATATTTTAAATCTTGTTGTAATCTTCTGGGATTAAAACAAAAAATCTACTACATATGCAACACGGCACCAAATGTAGCCGCTGATAACCCCATTTAGTGATGCAGGATTGAAATGTGGTGAAAAAATGTGAAAAAGAGGTTTTAACACCACCGTCTTTGTTTATTTGAAAAATTATGTGAAATCTTAAGAAAAGGGAGGATTGTGTTTTCAATTGTGAAAGAGCAATCAAGTTTGAATATCAGGAATGGGCATGCACACTAATCCCACAGAAAAAAATCAATTTTAATACATTTTGATCTAATGCATTTATCAGTTTGAACTTGTTTATATTCAAAATTGCATATACCCTCATATAAATGAACAAGAGCATCCTCTGATATCTATATAAATAGAAACAGGATTAAACTATGGTGTGGTATATAGAAAAGCAGGGACAGACTCCGGGAGATTTCAAATTTTTGTAAACATATAGCCTGTCACCATCTGGAAGAATTTGGATGCCAATAATAAAGCAATCATGAAAACAGATGAACTGATATTTAATTCCCCTTAAAATATCTGATCAATTCAACCTTTAAGTCAATCAATTTAACTTTTTGGATCAAATGCATTTATAATCCACCATATTTGTCATAAAGTGCCAAAATTAGCATCTAATATCCTCATTAAATGAAACAGTATTAAAATGTGTAGAAACAAATATTCAAAACAAACACCCAAACCTCTGGTTTTCATTTTGCAGGAAACATTATGTTGTCTATGCCCACCTTGTAGAACTTGTTCCCAATTAAGAAAGAATCATCAAAATCAGATTATAACAAGATACAACTATATATAAACTTTCAATAAGCAAATTTGAAACATTTAAAGCATTCCTGTTGTATCTTTATGTCTAAAACATTACAATTTGATTATTGCAAACGAAGTGCAAAAAGTAAACTTTTGTATTCATATTTTATGCACATGTATAAGGTTTGGTAACATGAACATGTAAAATATTCATAAAATACCCAGTTATTTAATTTCTAGAAACCTAATATACCCTGTGACCATCTGGAAGACCTGGGGTACACAATGTTCATAAATTGATCAAAATTGGACAGGACTGATACACAAGACTCCCTCAAAGTAATGCAGTTTCAAATCGTTTTAAGCCTTACCTTTTACCACTTGTACTTCAGTTCATCAACACTCTCCTGAACCTTCATTAAACAACCAAAACAAGCCCATAATATATATATTCAGGAAGCAGCATTGAATTTTTGTTATAAGTATACAAAGAATTAACATTCAGACACCTAGTATGGAAACCCTTTGAAAATTTGATTGATTTTAATCTGTGAGAATGGGTATTTTCAATATTGAAAGGCTATATAAATTGGATGTAAATATATACAATCTCACATACCTAGCCATTATTAAGTTAATTTTAAAACATTTTATGATTCACCACTTACGCCTTATAACTGGAAGTAAAAACTTTGCCTAATTTCCAAAGCTATGCAATCACTTGCCTCAGATATGCATAATCATTCTCAAAGGATTGAAGTTTTGCGTCACATTGATGAAAAAGGAATGTCTTATGTCTCAGGTTTCAAATACATGTAATCTTCATTCAGACTGTAGACATATTAAGGAATTCAACTTTTCAGAGTAAAAGAATGATCAAAATCACATATGAGAATAATAATGCTAACCTAATCCCCCAAAGTGAACTCAATTTTAATATATTTCAGGCCTCTTAGTCTAATTCTGGGGCTTTATTTCCTTAAAATATATCTGCCATATCCGTTGTAATGTACTAAAATAGGATCTCTTGACATATTCAACATAAAAGGGGTAAAATTTAACATAAATAACATAAATGATTACCTAATGTCCCATTCATCATATATCAGGAAACATTACTTAGCAGAGGACCTTCCGGAGGAGTGCCACCTTTCAATGGTAAAATAATCATCATAATTATATATGAATAGTGTACAACTTTAACATTTGCAAAACTACTTTTTTTTTATTAATATTTTAAATCTTGTTGTTATCTTCTTGGATTAAAACCAAAAATCTACTACATATTCAACACGGCACCAAATGTAGCCTCTGATAACCCCATTTAGTGATGCAGGACTGAAATGTGGTGAAAAAATGTGAAAAAGAGATTTTAAAACCACCGCCTTTGTTTATTTGAAAAATTATGTGAAATCTTAAGAAAAGGGAGGATTGTGTTTTCAATTGTGAAAGAGCAATCAAGTTTGAATATCAGGAATGGGCATGCACACTAATCCCACAGAAAATAAATCAATTTTAATACATTTTGATCTAATGCATTTATCAGTTTGAACTTGTTTATGTTCAAAATTGGCATATACTCTCATATAAATGAACAAGAGCATCCTCTGATATATATATAAATAGAAACAGGATTAAAGTATGATATGGTATACAGAAAAGCGGGGACAGACTCCAGGAGATTTAAAATTTTTGTAAACATATAGCCTGTCACCATCTGGAAGAATTTGGATGCCAATAATAAAGCAATCATGAAAACAGATTAACTGATAATTAATTCCCCTTAAAATATCTGATCAATTCAACCTTTAAGTCAATCAATTTAACTTTTTGGATCAAATGCATTTATAATCCACCATATTTGTCATAATGTGCCAAAATTAGCATCTAATATCCTCATTAAATGAAACAGTATTAAAATGTGTAGAAACAAATATTCAAAACAAACACCCAAACCTCTGGTATTCATTTTGCAGGAAACATTATGTTGTCTATGCCCACCTCGTAGAACTTGTTCCCAATTAAGAAAGAATCATCAAAATCAGATTATAACAAGATACAACTATATATAAACTTTCAATAATCAAATTTGAAACATTTAAAGCATTCCTGTTGTATCTTTATGTCTAAAACATTATAATTTTTTTATTGCAAACGAAGTGCAAAAAGTAAACTTTTGTATTCATATTTTATGCACATGTATAAGGTTTGGTAACATGAACATGTAAAATATTCCTAAAATACCCAGTTTTTAAATTTATTGAAACCTAATATACCCTGCGACCATCTGGAAGACCTGGGGTACACAATGTTCATAAATTGATCAAAATTGGACAGGACTGATACACAAGACTCCCTCAAAGTAATGGAGTTTCAAATCGTTTTAAGCCTTAGCTTTTACCACTTGTACTTCAGTTCATCAACACTCTCCTGAACTTGCATTAAAGAACCAAAACAAAGGCCATAATATATATATTCAGGAAGCAGCATTGAATTTTGTTATAAGTATACAAAGAATTAACATTCAGACACCTAGTATGGAAACCCTTTGAAAATTTGATTGATTTTAATCTGTGAGAATGGGGATTTTCAATATTGAAAGGCTATATAAATTGGATGTAAATATATACAGTCTCACATACCTAACCATTATTAAGTTAATTTTAAAACATTTTATGATTCACCACTTACGCCTTATGCCTGGAAGTAAAAAGTTTGCCTAATTTCCAAAGCTATGCAATCACTTGCCTCAGATATGCATAATCATTCTCAAAGGATTGAAGTTTTGCGTCACATTGATGAAAAAGGAATGTCTTATGTCTCAGGTTTCAAATACATGTAATCTTCATTCAGACTGTAGACATATTAAGGAATTCAACTTTTCAGAGTAAAAGAACGATCAAAATCACATATGAGAATAATAATGCTAACCTAATCCCCCAAAGTGAACTCAATTTTAATATATTTCAGGCCTCTTAGTCTAATTCTGGGGCTTTATTTCCTTAAAATATATCTGCCATATCCGTTGTAATGTACTAAAATGCATCTCTTGACATATTCAACATAAAAGGGGTAAAATTAACATGAATAACATAAATGATTACCTAATGTCCCATTCATCATATATCAGGAAACATTACTTAGCAGAGGACCTTCCGGAGGAGTGCCACCTTTCAATGGTAAAATAATCATCATAATTATATATGAATAGTGTACAACTTTAACATTTGCAAAACTACTTTTTTTTTATTAATATTTTAAATCTTGTTGTTATCTTCTGGGATTAAAACAAAAAATCTACTACATATGCAACACGGCACCAAATGTAGCCGCTGATAACCCCATTTAGTGATGCAGGATTGAAATGTGGTGAAAAAATGTGAAAAAGAGGTTTTAACACCACCGTCTTTGTTTATTTGAAAAATTATGTGAAATCTTAAGAAAAGGGAGGATTGTGTTTTCAATTGTGAAAGAGCAATCAAGTATGAATATCAGGAATGGGCACGCACACTAATCCCACAGAAAATAAATCAATTTTAATACATTTTGATCTAATGCATTTATCAGTTTGAACCTGTTTATGTTCAAAATTGGCATATACTCTCATATAAATGAACAAGAGCATTCTCTGATATCTATAGAAATAGAAACAGGATTAAAGTATGATATGGTATACAGAAAAGCGGGGACAGACTCTGGGAGATTTCAAATTTTTGTAAACATATAGCCTGTCACCATCTGGAAGAATTTGGATGCCAATAATAAAGCAATCATGAAAACTGATTAACTGATATATAATTCCCCTTAAAATATCTGATCAATTCAACTTTTAAGTCAATCAATTTAACTTTTTGGATCAAATGCATTTATAATCCACCATATTTGTCATAAAGTGCAAAACTTAGCATCTAATATCCTCATTAAATGAAACAGTATTAAAATGTGTAGAAACAAATATTCAAAACAAACACCCAAACCTCTGGTATTCATTTTGCAGGAAACAATATGTTGTCTATGCCCACCTCGTAGAACTTGTTCCCAATTAAGAAAGAATCATCAAAATCAGATTATATCAAGATACAACTATATATAAACTTTCAATAAGCAAATTTGAAACATTTAAAGCATTCCTGTTGTATCTTTATGTCTAAAACATTACAATTTTATTATTGCAAACGAAGTGCAAAAAGTAAACTTTTGTATTCATATTTTATGCACATGTATAAGGTTTGGTAACATGAACATGTAAAATATTCCTAAAATACCCAGTTTTTAAATTTATAGAAACCTAATATACCCTGTGACCATCTGGAAGACCTGGGGTACACAATGTTCATAAATTGATCAAAATTGGACAGGACTGATACACAAGACTCCCTCAAAGTAATGGAGTTTCAAATCGTTTTAGGCCTTAGCTTTTACCACTTGTACTTCAGTTCATCAACACTCTCCTGAACTTGCATTAAAGAACCAAAACAAAGGCCATAATATATATATATTCAGGAAGCAGCATTGAATTTTGTTATAAGTATACAAAGAATTAACATTCAGACACCTAGTATGGAAACCCTTTGAAAATTTGATTGATTTTAATCTGTGAGAATGGGGATTTTCAATATTGAAAGGCTATATAAATTGGATGTAAATATATACAATCTCACATACCTAACCATTATTAAGTTAATTTTAAAACATTTTATGATTCACCACTTACGCCTTATGCCTGGAAGTAAAAAGTTTGCCTAATTTCCAAAGCTATGCAATCACTTGCCTCAGATATGCATAATCATTCTCAAAGGATTGAAGTTTTGCGTCACATTGATGAAAAAGGAATGTCTTATGTCTCAGGTTTCAAATACATGTAATCTTCATTCAGGAATTCAACTTTTCAGAGTAAAAGAATGATCAAAATCACATATGAGAATAATAATGCTAACCTAATCCCCCAAAGTGAACTCAATTTTAATATATTTCAGGCCTCTTAGTCTAATTCTGGGGCTTTATTTCCTTAAAATATATCTGCCACATCCGTTGTAATGTACTAAAATGCATCTCTTGGCATATTCAACATAAAAGGGGTAAAATTAACATGAATAACATAAATGATTACCTAATGTCCCGTTCATCATATATCAGGAAACATTACTTAGCAGAGGACCTTCCGGAGGAGTGCCACCTTTCAATGGTAAAATAATCATCATAATTATATATGAATAGTGTACAACTTTAACATTTGCAAAACTACTTTTTTTTTATTAATATTTTAAATCTTGTTGTTATCTTCTGGGATTAAAACAAAAAATCTACTACATATGCAACACGGCACCAAATGTAGCCGCTGATAACCCCATTTAGTGATGCAGGATTGAAATGTGGTGAAAAAATGTGAAAAAGAGGTTTTAACACCACCGTCTTTGTTTATTTGAAAAATTATGTGAAATCTTAAGAAAAGGGAGGATTGTGTTTTCAATTGTGAAAGAGCAATCAAGTATGAATATCAGGAATGGGCACGCACACTAATCCCACAGAAAATAAATCAATTTTAATACATTTTGATCTAATGCATTTATCAGTTTGAACTTGTTTATGTTCAAAATTGGCATATACTCTCATATAAATGAACAAGAGCATCCTCTGATATCTATATAAATAGAAACAGGATTTAAGTATGATATGGTATACAGAAAAGCGGGGACAGACTCTGGGAGATTTCAAATTTTTGTAAACATATAGCCTGTCAACATCTGGAAGAATTTGGATGCCAATAATAAAGCAATCATGAAAACTGATTAACTGATATTTAATTCCCCTTAAAATATCTGATCAATTCAACTTTTAAGTCAATCAATTTAACTTTTTGGATCAAATGCATTTATAATCCACCATATTTGTCATAAAGTGCAAAACCTAGCATCTAATATCCTCATTAAATGAAACAGTATTAAAATGTGTAGAAACATACATTCAAAACAAACACCCAAACCTCTGGTTTTCATTTTGCAGAAAACAATATGTTGTCTATGCCCACCTCGTAGAAATTGTTCCCAATTAAGAAAGAAACATCAAAATCAGATTATAACAAGATACAACTATATATAAACTTTCAATAAGCAAATTTGAAACATTTAAAGCATTCCTGTTATATCTTTATGTCTAAAACATTACAATTTGATTATTGCAAACAAAGTGCAAAAAGTAAACTTTTGAATTCATATTTTATGCACATGTATAAGGTTTGGAAACATGAACATGTAAAATATTCATAAAATACCCAGTTATTTAATTTCTAGAAACCAAATATACCCTGTGACATTCTGGAAGACCTGGGGTACACAATGTTCATAAATTGATCAAAATTGGACAGGACTGATACACAAGACTCCCTCAAAGTAATGCAGTTTCAAATCGTTTTAAGCCTTACCTTTTACCACTTGTACTTCAGTTCATCAACACTCTCCTGAACTTGCATTAAAGAACCAAAACAAGCCCATAATATATATATTCAGGAAGCAGCATTGAATTTTTTTATAAGTATACAAAGAATTAACATTCAGACACCTAGTATGGAAACCCTTTGAAAATTTGATTGATTTTAATCTGTGAGAATGGGGATTTTCAATAGTGAAAGGCTATATAAATTGGATGTAATTGATATACAATCTCACATACCTAACCATTATTAAGTTAATTTTAAAACATTTTATGATTCACCACTTACGCCTTATGCCTGGAAGTAAAAAGTTTGCCTAATTTCCAAAGCTATGCAATCACTTGCCTCAGATATGCATAAACATTCTAAAAGGATTGCGGTTTTGCGTCACATTGATGAAAAAGCAATGTCTTATGTCTCAGGTTTCAAATACATGTAATCTTCATTCAGACTGTAGACATATTAAGGAATTCAACTTTTCAGAGTAAAAGAATGATCAAAATCACATATGAGAATAATAATGCTAACCTAATCCCCCAAAGTGAACTAAATTTTAATATATTTCAGGCCTCTTAGTCTAATTCTGGGGCTTTATTTCCTTAAAATATATCTGCCATATCCGTTGTAATGTACTAACATGCATCTCTTGACATATTCAACATAAAAGGGGTAAAATTAACATGAATAACATAAATGATTACCTAATGTACCATTCATCATATATCAGGAAACATTACTTAGCAGAGGACCTTCCGGAGGAGTGCCACCTTTCAATGGTAAAATAATCAGCATAATTATATTTGAATAGTGTACACCTTTAACATTTGCAAAACTACTTTTTCTTTATTAATATTTTAAATCTTGTTGTAATCTTCTGGGATTAAAACAAAAAATCTACTACATATGCAACACGGCACCAAATGTAGCCGCTTATAACCCCATTTAGTGATGCAGGATTGAAATGTGGTGAAAAAATGTGAAAAAGAGGTTTTAACACCACCGTCTTTGTTTATTTGAAAAATTATGTGAAATCTTAAGAAAAGGGAGGATTGTGTTTTCAATTGTGAAAGAGCAATCAAGTTTGAATATCAGGAATGGGCATGCACACTAATCCCACAGAAAAAAATCAATTTTAATACATTTTGATCTAATGCATTTATCAGTTTGAACTTGTTTATATTCAAAATTGGCATATACTCTCATATAAATGAACAAGAGCATCCTCTGATATCTATATAAATAGAAACAGGATTAAACTATGGTGTGGTATATAGAAAAGCAGGGACAGACTCCGGGAGATTTCAAATTTTTGTAAACATATAGCCTGTCACCATCTGGAAGAATTTGGATGCCAATAATAAAGCAATCATGAAAACAGATGAACAGATATTTAATTCCCCTTAAAATATCTGATCAATTCAACCTTTAAGTCAATCAATTTAACTTTTTGGATCAAATGCATTTATAATCCACCATATTTGTCATAAAGTGCCAAAATTAGCATCTAATATCCTCATTAAATGAAACAGTATTAAAATGTGTAGAAACAAATATTCAAAACAAACACCCAAACCTCTGGTATTCATTTTGCAGGAAACATTATGTTGTCTATGCCCACCTCGTAGAACTTGTTCCCAATTAAGAAAGAATCATCAAAATCAGATTATATCAAGATACAACTATATATAAACTTTCAATAAGCAAATTTGAAACATTTAAAGCATTCCTGTTGTATCTTTATGTCTAAAACATTACAATTTTATTATTGCAAACGAAGTGCAAAAAGTAAACTTTTGTATTCATATTTTATGCACATGTATAAGGTTTGGTAACATGAACATGTAAAATATTCCTAAAATACCCAGTTTTTAAATTTATAGAAACCTAATATACCCTGTGACCATCTGGAAGACCTGGGGTACACAATGTTCATAAATTGATCAAAATTGGACAGGACTGATACACAAGACTCCCTCAAAGTAATGGAGTTTCAAATCGTTTTAAGCCTTAGCTTTTACCACTTGTACTTCAGTTCATCAACACTCTCCTGAACTTGCATTAAAGAACCAAAAAAAAAGGCCATAATATATATATATTCAGGAAGCAGCATTGAATTTTGTTATAAGTATACAAAGAATTAACATTCAGACACCTAGTATGGAAACCCTTTGAAAATTTGATTGATTTTAATCTGTGAGAATGGGGATTTTCAATATTGAAAGGCTATATAAATTGGATGTAAATATATACAATCTCACATACCTAACCATTATTAAGTTAATTTTAAAACATTTTATGATTCACCACTTACGCCTTATGCCTGGAAGTAAAAAGTTTGCCTAATTTCCAAAGCTATGCAATCACTTGCCTCAGATATGCATAATCATTCTCAAAGGATTGAAGTTTTGCGTCACATTGATGAAAAAGGAATGTCTTATGTCTCAGGTTTCAAATACATGTAATCTTCATTCAGACTGTAGACATATTAAGGAATTCAACTTTTCAGAGTAAAAGAATGATCAAAATCACATATGAGAATAATAATGCTAACCTAATCCCCCAAAGTGAACTCAATTTTAATATATTTCAGGCCTCTTAGTCTAATTCTGGGGCTTTATTTCCTTAAAATATATCTGCCATATCCGTTGTAATGTACTAAAATGCATCTCTTGACATATTCAACATAAAAGGGGTAAAATTAACATGAATAACATAAATGATTACCTAATGTCCCGTTCATCATATATCAGGAAACATTACTTAGCAGAGGACCTTCCGGAGGAGTGCCACCTTTCAATGGTAAAATAATCATCATAATTATATATGAATAGTGTACAACTTTAACATTTGCAAAACTACTTTTTTTTTATTAATATTTTAAATCTTGTTGTTATCTTCTGGGATTAAAACAAAAAATCTACTACATATGCAACACGGCACCAAATGTAGCCGCTGATAACCCCATTTAGTGATGCAGGATTGAAATGTGGTGAAAAAATGTGAAAAAGAGGTTTTAACACCACCGTCTTTGTTTATTTGAAAAATTATGTGAAATCTTAAGAAAAGGGAGGATTGTGTTTTCAATTGTGAAAGAGCAATCAAGTATGAATATCAGGAATGGGCACGCACACTAATCCCACAGAAAATAAATCAATTTTAATACATTTTGATCTAATGCATTTATCAGTTTGAATTTGTTTATGTTCAAAATTGGCATATACTCTCATATAAATGAACAAGAGCATCCTCTGATATCTATATAAATAGAAACAGGATTAAAGTATGATATGGTATACAGAAAAGCGGGGACAGACTCTGGGAGATTTCAAATTTTTGTAAACATATAGCCTGTCACCATCTGGAAGAATTTGGATGCCAATAATAAAGCAATCATGAAAACTGATTAACTGATATTTTATTCCCCTTAAAATATCTGATCAATTCAACTTTTAAGTCAATCAATTTAACTTTTTGGATCAAATGCATTTATAATCCACCATATTTGTCATAAAGTGCAAAACTTAGCATCTAATATCCTCATTAAATGAAACAGTATTAAAATGTGTAGAAACATACATTCAAAACAAACACCCAAACCTCTGGTTTTCATTTTGCAGGAAACATTATGTTGTCTATGCCCACCTCGTAGAAATTGTTCCCAATTAAGAAAGAAACATCAAAATCAGATTATAACAAGATACAACTATATATAAACTTTCAATAAGCAAATTTGAAACATTTAAAGCATTCCTGTTATATCTTTATGTCTAAAACATTACAATTTGATTATTGCAAACAAAGTGCAAAAAGTAAACTTTTGTATTCATATTTTATGCACATGTATAAGGTTTGGAAACATGAACACGTAAAATATTCATAAAATACCCAGTTATTTAATTTCTAGAAACCAAATATACCCTGTGATATTCTGGAAGACCTGGGGTACACAATGTTCATAAATTGATCAAAATTGGACAGGACTGATACACAAGACTCCCTCAAAGTAATGCAGTTTCAAATCGTTTTAAGCCTTACCTTTTACCACTTGTACTTCAGTTCATCAACACTCTCCTGAACTTGCATTAAAGAACCAAAACAAGCCCATAATATATATATTCAGGAAGCAGCATTGAATTTTTGTTATAAGTATACAAAGAATTAACATTCAGACACCTAGTATGGAAACCCTTTGAAAATTTGATTGATTTTAATCTGTGAGAATGGGGATTTTCAATATTGAAAGGCTATATAAATTGGATGTAAATATATACAATCTCACATACCTAACCATTATTAAGTTAATTTTAAAACATTTTATGATTCACCACTTACGCCTTATGCCTGGAAGTAAAAAGTTTGCCTAATTTCCAAAGCTATGCAATCACTTGCCTCAGATATGCATAATCATTCTCAAAGGATTGAAGTTTTGCGTCACATTGATGAAAAAGGAATGTCTTATGTCTCAGGTTTCAAATACATGTAATCTTCATTCAGACTGTAGACATATTAAGGAATTCAACTTTTCAGAGTAAAAGAATGATCAAAATCACATATGAGAATAATAATGCTAACCTAATCCCCCAAAGTGAACTCAATTTTAATATATTTCAGGCCTCTTAGTCTAATTCTGGGGCTTTATTTCCTTAAAATATATCTGCCATATCCGTTGTAATGTACTAAAATGCATCTCTTGACATATTCAACATAAAAGGGGTAAAATTAACATGAATAACATAAATGATTACCTAATGTCCCGTTCATCATATATCAGGAAACATTACTTAGCAGAGGACCTTCCGGAGGAGTGCCACCTTTCAATGGTAAAATAATCATCATAATTATATATGAATAGTGTACAACTTTAACATTTGCAAAACTACTTTTTTTTTATTAATATTTTAAATCTTGTTGTTATCTTCTGGGATTAAAACAAAAAATCTACTACATATGCAACACGGCACCAAATGTAGCCGCTGATAACCCCATTTAGTGATGCAGGATTGAAATGTGGTGAAAAAATGTGAAAAAGAGGTTTTAACACCACCGTCTTTGTTTATTTGAAAAATTATGTGAAATCTTAAGAAAAGGGAGGATTGTGTTTTCAATTGTGAAAGAGCAATCAAGTTTGAATATCAGGAATGGGCATGCACACTAATCCCACAGAAAATAAATCAATTTTAATACATTTTGATCTAATGCATTTATCAGTTTGAACTTGTTTATGTTCAAAATTGGCATATACTCTCATATAAATGAACAAGAGCATCCTCTGATATATATATAAATAGAAACAGGATTAAAGTATGATATGGTATACAGAAAAGCGGGGACAGACTCCAGGAGATTTAAAATTTTTGTAAACATATAGCCTGTCACCATCTGGAAGAATTTGGATGCCAATAATAAAGCAATCATGAAAACAGATTAACTGATATTTAATTCCCCTTAAAATATCTGATCAATTCAACCTTTAAGTCAATCAATTTAACTTTTTGGATCAAATGCATTTATAATCCACCATATTTGTCATAATGTGCCAAAATTAGCATCTAATATCCTCATTAAATGAAACAGTATTAAAATGTGTAGAAACAAATATTCAAAACAAACACCCAAACCTCTGGTATTCATTTTGCAGGAAACATTATGTTGTCTATGCCCACCTCGTAGAACTTGTTCCCAATTAAGAAAGAATCATCAAAATCAGATTATAACAAGATACAACTATATATAAACTTTCAATAATCAAATTTGAAACATTTAAAGCATTCCTGTTGTATCTTTATGTCTAAAACATTACAATTTTATTATTGCAAACGAAGTGCAAAAAGTAAACTTTTGTATTCATATTTTATGCACATGTATAAGGTTTGGTAACATGAACATGTAAAATATTCCTAAAATACCCAGTTTTTAAATTTATTGAATCCTAATATACCCTGCGACCATCTGGAAGACCTGGGGTACACAATGTTCATAAATTGATCAAAATTGGACAGGACTGATACACAAGACTCCCTCAAAGTAATGGAGTTTCAAATCGTTTTAAGCCTTAGCTTTTACCACTTGTACTTCAGTTCATCAACACTCTCCTGAACTTGCATTAAAGAACCAAAACAAAGGCCATAATATATATATATTCAGGAAGCAGCATTGAATTTTGTTATAAGTATACAAAGAATTAACATTCAGACACCTAGTATGGAAACCCTTTGAAAATTTGATTGATTTTAATCTGTGAGAATGGGGATTTTCAATATTGAAAGGCTATATAAATTGGATGTAAATATATACAGTCTCACATACCTAACCATTATTAAGTTAATTTTAAAACATTTTATGATTCACCACTTACGCCTTGTGCCTGGAAGTAAAAAGTTTGCCTAATTTCCAAAGCTATGCAATCACTTGCCTCAGATATGCATAATCATTCTCAAACGATTGAAGTTGTGCGTCACATTGATGAAAAAGGAATGTCTTATGTCTCAGGTTTCAAATACATGTAATCTTCATTCAGACTGTAGACATATTAAGGAATTCAACTTTTCAGAGTAAAAGAACGATCAAAATCACATATGAGAATAATAATGCTAACCTAATCCCCCAAAGTGAACTCAATTTTAATATTTTTCAGGCCTCTTAGTCTAATTCTGGGGCTTTATTTCCTTAAAATATATCTGCCATATCCGTTGTAATGTACTAAAATGCATCTCTTGACATATTCAACATAAAAGGGGTAAAATTAACATGAATAACATAAATGATTACCTAATGTCCCATTCATCATATATCAGGAAACATTACTTAGCAGAGGACCTTCCGGAGGAGTGCCACCTTTCAATGGTAAAATAATCATCATAATTATATATGAATAGTGTACAACTTTAACATTTGCAAAACTACTTTTTTTTTATTAATATTTTAAATCTTGTTGTTATCTTCTGGGATTAAAACAAAAAATCTACTACATATGCAACACGGCACCAAATGTAGCCGCTGATAACCCCATTTAGTGATGCAGGATTGAAATGTGGTGAAAAAATGTGAAAAAGAGGTTTTAACACCACCGTCTTTGTTTATTTGAAAAATTATGTGAAATCTTAAGAAAAGGGTGGATTGTGTTTTCAATTGTGAAAGAGCAATCAAGTATGAATATCAGGAATGGGCACGCACACTAATCCCACAGAAAATAAATCAATTTTAATACATTTTGATCTAATGCATTTATCAGTTTGAACTTGTTTATGTTCAAAATTGGCATATACTCTCATATAAATGAACAAGAGCATTCTCTGATATCTATATAAATAGAAACAGGATTAAAGTATGATATGGTATACAGAAAAGCGGGGACAGACTCTGGGAGATTTCAAATTTTTGTAAACATATAGCCTGTCACCATCTGGAAGAATTTGGATGCCAATAATAAAGCAATCATGAAAACTGATTAACTGATATATAATTCCCCTTAAAATATCTGATCAATTCAACTTTTAAGTCAATCAATTTAACTTTTTGGATCAAATGCATTTATAATCCACCATATTTGTCATAAAGTGCAAAACTTAGCATCTAATATCCTCATTAAATGAAACAGTATTAAAATGTGTAGAAACATACATTCAAAACAAACACCCAAACCTCTGGTTTTCATTTTGCAGGAAACATTATGTTGTCTATGCCCACCTCGTAGAAATTGTTCCCAATTAAGAAAGAAACATCAAAATCAGATTATAACAAGATACAACTATATATAATCTTTCAATAAGCAAATTTGAAACATTTAAAGCATTCCTGTTATATCTTTATGTCTAAAACATTACAATTTGATTATTGCAAACAAAGTGCAGAAAGTAAACTTTTGTATTCATATTTTATGCACATGTATAAGGTTTGGAAACATGAACACGTAAAATATTCATAAAATACCCAGTTATTTAATTTCTAGAAACCAAATATACCCTGTGACATTCTGGAAGACCTGGGGTACACAATGTTCATAAATTGATCAAAATTGGACAGGACTGATACACAAGACTCCCTCAAAGTAATGCAGTTTCAAATCGTTTTAAGCCTTACCTTTTACCACTTGTACTTCAGTTCATCAACACTCTCCTGAACTTGCATTAAAGAACCAAAACAAGCCCATAATATATATATTCAGGAAGCAGCATTGAATTTTTGTTATAAGTATACAAAGAATTAACATTCAGACACCTAGTATGGAAACCCTTTGAAAATTTGATTGATTTTAATCTGTGAGAATGGGGATTTTCAATATTGAAAGGCTATATAAATTGGATGTAAATATATACAATCTCACATACCTAACCATTATTAAGTTAATTTTAAAACATTTTATGATTCACCACTTACGCCTTATGCCTGGAAGTAAAAAGTTTGCCTAATTTCCAAAGCTATGCAATCACTTGCCTCAGATATGCATAATCATTCTCAAAGGATTGAAGTTTTGCGTCACATTGATGAAAAAGGAATGTCTTATGTCTCAGGTTTCAAATACATGTAATCTTCATTCAGACTGTAGACATATTAAGGAATTCAACTTTTCAGAGTAAAAGAATGATCAAAATCACATATGAGAATAATAATGCTAACCTAATCCCCCAAAGTGAACTCAATTTTAATATATTTCAGGCCTCTTAGTCTAATTCTGGGGCTTTATTTCCTTAAAATATATCTGCCATATCCGTTGTAATGTACTAAAATGCATCTCTTGACATATTCAACATAAAAGGGGTAAAATTAACATGAATAACATAAATGATTACCTAATGTCCCGTTCATCATATATCAGGAAACATTACTTAGCAGAGGACCTTCCGGAGGAGTGCCACCTTTCAATGGTAAAATAATCATCATAATTATATATGAATAGTGTACAACTTTAACATTTGCAAAACTACTTTTTTTTTATTAATATTTTAAATCTTGTTGTTATCTTCTGGGATTAAAACAAAAAATCTACTACATATGCAACACGGCACCAAATGTAGCCGCTGATAACCCCATTTAGTGATGCAGGATTGAAATGTGGTGAAAAAATGTGAAAAAGAGGTTTTAACACCACCGTCTTTGTTTATTTGAAAAATTATGTGAAATCTTAAGAAAAGGGAGGATTGTGTTTTCAATTGTGAAAGAGCAATCAAGTTTGAATATCAGGAATGGGCATGCACACTAATCCCACAGAAAATAAATCAATTTTAATACATTTTGATCTAATGCATTTATCAGTTTGAACTTGTTTATGTTCAAAATTGGCATATACTCTCATATAAATGAACAAGAGCATCCTCTGATATATATATAAATAGAAACAGGATTAAAGTATGATATGGTATACAGAAAAGCGGGGACAGACTCCAGGAGATTTAAAATTTTTGTAAACATATAGCCTGTCACCATCTGGAAGAATTTGGATGCCAATAATAAAGCAATCATGAAAACAGATTAACTGATATTTAATTCCCCTTAAAATATCTGATCAATTCAACCTTTAAGTCAATCAATTTAACTTTTTGGATCAAATGCATTTATAATCCACCATATTTGTCATAATGTGCCAAAATTAGCATCTAATATCCTCATTAAATGAAACAGTATTAAAATGTGTAGAAACAAATATTCAAAACAAACACCCAAACCTCTGGTATTCATTTTGCAGGAAACATTATGTTGTCTATGCCCACCTCGTAGAACTTGTTCCCAATTAAGAAAGAATCATCAAAATCAGATTATAACAAGATACAACTATATATAAACTTTCAATAATCAAATTTGAAACATTTAAAGCATTCCTGTTGTATCTATATGTCTAAAACATTACAATTTTATTATTGCAAACGAAGTGCAAAAAGTAAACTTTTGTATTCATATTTTATGCACATGTATAAGGTTTGGTAACATGAACATGTAAAATATTCCTAAAATACCCAGTTTTTAAATTTATTGAATCCTAATATACCCTGCGACATTCTGGAAGACCTGGGGTACACAATGTTCATAAATTGATCAAAATTGGACAGGACTGATACACAAGACTCCCTCAAAGTAATGCAGTTTCAAATCGTTTTAAGCCTTACCTTTTACCACTTGTACTTCAGTTCATCAACACTCTCCTGAACTTGCATTAAAGAACCAAAACAAGCCCATAATATATATATTCAGGAAGCAGCATTGAATTTTTGTTATAAGTATACAAAGAATTAACATTCAGACACCTAGTATGGAAACCCTTTGAAAATTTGATTGATTTTAATCTGTGAGAATGGGGATTTTCAATAGTGAAAGGCTATATAAATTGGATGTAATTGATATACAATCTCACATACCTAACCATTATTAAGTTAATTTTAAAACATTTTATGATTCACCACTTACGCCTTATGCCTGGAAGTAAAAAGTTTGCCTAATTTCCAAAGCTATGCAATCACTTGCCTCAGATATGCATAATCATTCTCAAAGGATTGAAGTTTTGCGTCACATTGATGAAAAAGGAATGTCTTATGTCTCAGGTTTCAAATACATGTAATCTTCATTCAGACTGTAGACATATTAAGGAATTCAACTTTTCAGAGTAAAAGAATGATCAAAATCACATATGAGAATAATAATGCTAACCTAATCCCCCAAAGTGAACTCAATTTTAATATATTTCAGGCCTCTTAGTCTAATTCTGGGGCTTTATTTCCTTAAAATATATCTGCCATATCCGTTGTAATGTACTAAAATGCATCTCTTGACATATTCAACATAAAAGGGGTAAAATTAACATGAATAACATAAATGATTACCTAATGTCCCGTTCATCATATATCAGGAAACATTACTTAGCAGAGGACCTTCCGGAGGAGTGCCACCTTTCAATGGTAAAATAATCATCATAATTATATATGAATAGTGTACAACTTTAACATTTGCAAAACTACTTTTTTTTTATTAATATTTTAAATCTTGTTGTTATCTTCTGGGATTAAAACAAAAAATCTACTACATATGCAACACGGCACCAAATGTAGCCGCTGATAACCCCATTTAGTGATGCAGGATTGAAATGTGGTGAAAAAATGTGAAAAAGAGGTTTTAACACCACCGTCTTTGTTTATTTGAAAAATTATGTGAAATCTTAAGAAAAGGGAGGATTGTGTTTTCAATTGTGAAAGAGCAATCAAGTATGAATATCAGGAATGGGCACGCACACTAATCCCACAGAAAATAAATCAATTTTAATACATTTTGATCTAATGCATTTATCAGTTTGAACTTGTTTATGTTAAAATTGGCATATACTCTCATATAAATGAACAAGAGCATCCTCTGATATCTATATAAATAGAAACAGGATTAAAGTATGATATGGTATACAGAAAAGCGGGGACAGACTCTGGGAGATTTCAAATTTTTGTAAACATATAGCCTGTCACCATCTGGAAGAATTTGGATGCCAATAATAAAGCAATCATGAAAACTGATTAACTGATATTTAATTCCCCTTAAAATATCTGATCAATTCAACTTTTAAGTCAATCAATTTAACTTTTAGATCAAATGCATTTATAATCCACCATATTTGTCATAAAGTGCAAAACTTAGCATCTAATATCCTCATTAAATGAAACAGTATTAAAATGTGTAGAAACATACATTCAAAACAAACACCCAAACCTCTGGTTTTCATTTTGCAGGAAACATTATGTTGTCTATGCCCACCTCGTAGAAATTGTTCCCAATTAAGAAAGAAACATCAAAATCAGATTATAACAAGATACAACTATATATAAACTTTCAATAAGCAAATTTGAAACATTTAAAGCATTCCTGTTATATCTTTATGTCTAAAACATTACAATTTGATTATTGCAAACAAAGTGCAAAAACTAAACTTTTGTATTCATATTTTATGCAGATGTATAAGGTTTGGAAACATGAACATGTAAAATATTCATAAAATACCCAGTTATTTAATTTCTAGAAACCAAATATACCCTGTGACAATCTGGAAGACCTGGGGTACACAATGTTCATAAATTGATCAAAATTGGACAGGACTGATACACAAGACTCCCTCAAAGTAATGCAGTTTCAAATCGTTTTAAGCCTTACCTTTTACCACTTGTACTTCAGTTCATCAACACTCTCCTGAACTTGCATTAAAGAACAATAACAAGCCCATAATATATATATTCAGGAAGCAGCATTGAATTTTTGTTATAAGTATACAAAGAATTAACATTCATACACCTAGTATGGAAACCCTTTGAAAATTTGATTGATTTTAATCTGTGAGAATGGGGATTTTCAATAGTGAAAGGCTATATAAATTGGATGTAATTGATATACAATCTCACATACCTAACCATTATTAAGTTAATTTTAAAACATTTTATGATTCACCACTTACGCCTTATGCCTGGAAGTAAAAAGTTTGCCTAATTTCCAAAGCTATGCAATCACTTGCCTCAGATATGCATAATCATTCTAAAAGGATTGCGGTTTTGCGTCACATTGATGAAAAAGGAATGTCTTATGTCTCAGGCTTCAAATACATGTAATCTTCATTCAGACTGTAGACATATTAAGGAATTCATCTTTTCAGAGTAAAAGAATGATCAAAATCACATATGAGAATAATAATGCTAACCTAATCCCCCAAAGTGAACTCAATTTTAATATATTTCAGGCCTCTTAGTCTAATTCTGGGGCTTTATTTCCTTAAAATATATCTGCCATATCCGTTGTAATGTACTAAAATGCATCTCTTGACATATTCAACATAAAAGGGGTAAAATTAACATGAATAACATAAATGATTACCTAATTTCCCATTCATCATATATCAGGAAACATTACTTAGCAGAGGACCTTCCGGAATAGTGCCAGCTTTCAATGGTAAAATAATCATCATAATTATATATGAATAGTGTACAACTTTAACATTTGCAAAACTACTTTTTTTTTATTAATATTTTAAATCTTGTTGTTATCTTCTGGGATTAAAACAAAAAATCTACTACATATGCAACACGGCACCAAATGTAGCCGCTGATAACCCCATTTAGTGATGCAGGATTGAAATGTGGTGAAAAAATGTGAAAAAGAGGTTTTAACACCACCGTCTTTGTTTATTTGAAAAATTATGTGAAATCTTAAGAAAAGGGAGGATTGTGTTTTCAATTGTGAAAGAGCAATCAAGTATGAATATCAGGAATGGGCACGCACACTAATCCCACAGAAAATAAATCAATTTTAATACATTTTGATCTAATGCATTTATCAGTTTGAACTTGTTTATGTTCAAAATTGGCATATACTCTCATATAAATGAACAAGAGCATTCTCTGATATCTATATGAATAGAAACAGGATTAAAGTATGATATGGTATACAGAAAAGCGGGGACAGACTCTGGGAGATTTCAAATTTTTGTAAACATATAGCCTGTCACCATCTGGAAGAATTTGGATGCCAATAATAAAGCAATCATGAAAACTGATTAACTGATATATAATTCCCCTTAAAATATCTGATCAATTCAACTTTTAAGTCAATCAATTTAACTTTTTGGATCAAATGCATTTATAATCCACCATATTTGTCATAATGTGCCAAAATTAGCATCTAATATCCTCATTAAATGAAACAGTATTAAAATGTGTAGAAACAAATATTCAAAACAAACACCCAAACCTCTGGTATTCATTTTGCAGGAAACATTATGTTGTCTATGCCCACCTCGTAGAACTTGTTCCCAATTAAGAAAGAATCATCAAAATCAGATTATAACAAGATACAACTATATATAAACTTTCAATAATCAAATTTGAAACATTTAAAGCATTCCTGTTGTATCTTTATGTCTAAAACATTACAATTTTATTATTGCAAACGAAGTGCAAAAAGTAAACTTTTGTATTCATATTTTATGCACATGTATAAGGTTTGGTAACATGAACATGTAAAATATTCCTAAAATACCCAGTTTTTAAATTTATTGAATCCTAATATACCCTGCGACCATCTGGAAGACCTGGGGTACACAATGTTCATAAATTGATCAAAATTGGACAGGACTGATACACAAGACTCCCTCAAAGTAATGGAGTTTCAAATCGTTTTAAGCCTTAGCTTTTACCACTTGTACTTCAGTTCATCAACACTCTCCTGAACTTGCATTAAAGAACCAAAACAAAGGCCATAATATATATATATTCAGGAAGCAGCATTGAATTTTGTTATAAGTATACAAAGAATTAACATTCAGACACCTAGTATGGAAACCCTTTGAAAATTTGATTGATTTTAATCTGTGAGAATGGGGATTTTCAATATTGAAAGGCTATATAAATTGGATGTAAATATATACAGTCTCACATACCTAACCATTATTAAGTTAATTTTAAAACATTTTATGATTCACCACTTACGCCTTGTGCCTGGAAGTAAAAAGTTTGCCTAATTTCCAAAGCTATGCAATCACTTGCCTCAGATATGCATAATCATTCTCAAACGATTGAAGTTGTGCGTCACATTGATGAAAAAGGAATGTCTTATGTCTCAGGTTTCAAATACATGTAATCTTCATTCAGACTGTAGACATATTAAGGAATTCAACTTTTCAGAGTAAAAGAACGATCAAAATCACATATGAGAATAATAATGCTAACCTAATCCCCCAAAGTGAACTCAATTTTAATATTTTTCAGGCCTCTTAGTCTAATTCTGGGGCTTTATTTCCTTAAAATATATCTGCCATATCCGTTGTAATGTACTAAAATGCATCTCTTGACATATTCAACATAAAAGGGGTAAAATTAACATGAATAACATAAATGATTACCTAATGTCCCATTCATCATATATCAGGAAACATTACTTAGCAGAGGACCTTCCGGAGGAGTGCCACCTTTCAATGGTAAAATAATCATCATAATTATATATGAATAGTGTACAACTTTAACATTTGCAAAACTACTTTTTTTTTATTAATATTTTAAATCTTGTTGTTATCTTCTGGGATTAAAACAAAAAATCTACTACATATGCAACACGGCACCAAATGTAGCCGCTGATAACCCCATTTAGTGATGCAGGATTGAAATGTGGTGAAAAAATGTGAAAAAGAGGTTTTAACACCACCGTCTTTGTTTATTTGAAAAATTATGTGAAATCTTAAGAAAAGGGTGGATTGTGTTTTCAATTGTGAAAGAGCAATCAAGTATGAATATCAGGAATGGGCACGCACACTAATCCCACAGAAAATAAATCAATTTTAATACATTTTGATCTAATGCATTTATCAGTTTGAACTTGTTTATGTTCAAAATTGGCATATACTCTCATATAAATGAACAAGAGCATTCTCTGATATCTATATAAATAGAAACAGGATTAAAGTATGATATGGTATACAGAAAAGCGGGGACAGACTCTGGGAGATTTCAAATTTTTGTAAACATATAGCCTGTCACCATCTGGAAGAATTTGGATGCCAATAATAAAGCAATCATGAAAACTGATTAACTGATATATAATTCCCCTTAAAATATCTGATCAATTCAACTTTTAAGTCAATCAATTTAACTTTTTGGATCAAATGCATTTATAATCCACCATATTTGTCATAAAGTGCAAAACTTAGCATCTAATATCCTCATTAAATGAAACAGTATTAAAATGTGTAGAAACATACATTCAAAACAAACACCCAAACCTCTGGTTTTCATTTTGCAGGAAACATTATGTTGTCTATGCCCACCTCGTAGAAATTGTTCCCAATTAAGAAAGAAACATCAAAATCAGATTATAACAAGATACAACTATATATAATCTTTCAATAAGCAAATTTGAAACATTTAAAGCATTCCTGTTATATCTTTATGTCTAAAACATTACAATTTGATTATTGCAAACAAAGTGCAGAAAGTAAACTTTTGTATTCATATTTTATGCACATGTATAAGGTTTGGAAACATGAACACGTAAAATATTCATAAAATACCCAGTTATTTAATTTCTAGAAACCAAATATACCCTGTGACATTCTGGAAGACCTGGGGTACACAATGTTCATAAATTGATCAAAATTGGACAGGACTGATACACAAGACTCCCTCAAAGTAATGCAGTTTCAAATCGTTTTAAGCCTTACCTTTTACCACTTGTACTTCAGTTCATCAACACTCTCCTGAACTTGCATTAAAGAACCAAAACAAGCCCATAATATATATATTCAGGAAGCAGCATTGAATTTTTGTTATAAGTATACAAAGAATTAACATTCAGACACCTAGTATGGAAACCCTTTGAAAATTTGATTGATTTTAATCTGTGAGAATGGGGATTTTCAATATTGAAAGGCTATATAAATTGGATGTAAATATATACAATCTCACATACCTAACCATTATTAAGTTAATTTTAAAACATTTTATGATTCACCACTTACGCCTTATGCCTGGAAGTAAAAAGTTTGCCTAATTTCCAAAGCTATGCAATCACTTGCCTCAGATATGCATAATCATTCTCAAAGGATTGAAGTTTTGCGTCACATTGATGAAAAAGGAATGTCTTATGTCTCAGGTTTCAAATACATGTAATCTTCATTCAGACTGTAGACATATTAAGGAATTCAACTTTTCAGAGTAAAAGAATGATCAAAATCACATATGAGAATAATAATGCTAACCTAATCCCCCAAAGTGAACTCAATTTTAATATATTTCAGGCCTCTTAGTCTAATTCTGGGGCTTTATTTCCTTAAAATATATCTGCCATATCCGTTGTAATGTACTAAAATGCATCTCTTGACATATTCAACATAAAAGGGGTAAAATTAACATGAATAACATAAATGATTACCTAATGTCCCGTTCATCATATATCAGGAAACATTACTTAGCAGAGGACCTTCCGGAGGAGTGCCACCTTTCAATGGTAAAATAATCATCATAATTATATATGAATAGTGTACAACTTTAACATTTGCAAAACTACTTTTTTTTTATTAATATTTTAAATCTTGTTGTTATCTTCTGGGATTAAAACAAAAAATCTACTACATATGCAACACGGCACCAAATGTAGCCGCTGATAACCCCATTTAGTGATGCAGGATTGAAATGTGGTGAAAAAATGTGAAAAAGAGGTTTTAACACCACCGTCTTTGTTTATTTGAAAAATTATGTGAAATCTTAAGAAAAGGGAGGATTGTGTTTTCAATTGTGAAAGAGCAATCAAGTTTGAATATCAGGAATGGGCATGCACACTAATCCCACAGAAAATAAATCAATTTTAATACATTTTGATCTAATGCATTTATCAGTTTGAACTTGTTTATGTTCAAAATTGGCATATACTCTCATATAAATGAACAAGAGCATCCTCTGATATATATATAAATAGAAACAGGATTAAAGTATGATATGGTATACAGAAAAGCGGGGACAGACTCCAGGAGATTTAAAATTTTTGTAAACATATAGCCTGTCACCATCTGGAAGAATTTGGATGCCAATAATAAAGCAATCATGAAAACAGATTAACTGATATTTAATTCCCCTTAAAATATCTGATCAATTCAACCTTTAAGTCAATCAATTTAACTTTTTGGATCAAATGCATTTATAATCCACCATATTTGTCATAATGTGCCAAAATTAGCATCTAATATCCTCATTAAATGAAACAGTATTAAAATGTGTAGAAACAAATATTCAAAACAAACACCCAAACCTCTGGTATTCATTTTGCAGGAAACATTATGTTGTCTATGCCCACCTCGTAGAACTTGTTCCCAATTAAGAAAGAATCATCAAAATCAGATTATAACAAGATACAACTATATATAAACTTTCAATAATCAAATTTGAAACATTTAAAGCATTCCTGTTGTATCTATATGTCTAAAACATTACAATTTTATTATTGCAAACGAAGTGCAAAAAGTAAACTTTTGTATTCATATTTTATGCACATGTATAAGGTTTGGTAACATGAACATGTAAAATATTCCTAAAATACCCAGTTTTTAAATTTATTGAATCCTAATATACCCTGCGACATTCTGGAAGACCTGGGGTACACAATGTTCATAAATTGATCAAAATTGGACAGGACTGATACACAAGACTCCCTCAAAGTAATGCAGTTTCAAATCGTTTTAAGCCTTACCTTTTACCACTTGTACTTCAGTTCATCAACACTCTCCTGAACTTGCATTAAAGAACCAAAACAAGCCCATAATATATATATTCAGGAAGCAGCATTGAATTTTTGTTATAAGTATACAAAGAATTAACATTCAGACACCTAGTATGGAAACCCTTTGAAAATTTGATTGATTTTAATCTGTGAGAATGGGGATTTTCAATAGTGAAAGGCTATATAAATTGGATGTAATTGATATACAATCTCACATACCTAACCATTATTAAGTTAATTTTAAAACATTTTATGATTCACCACTTACGCCTTATGCCTGGAAGTAAAAAGTTTGCCTAATTTCCAAAGCTATGCAATCACTTGCCTCAGATATGCATAATCATTCTCAAAGGATTGAAGTTTTGCGTCACATTGATGAAAAAGGAATGTCTTATGTCTCAGGTTTCAAATACATGTAATCTTCATTCAGACTGTAGACATATTAAGGAATTCAACTTTTCAGAGTAAAAGAATGATCAAAATCACATATGAGAATAATAATGCTAACCTAATCCCCCAAAGTGAACTCAATTTTAATATATTTCAGGCCTCTTAGTCTAATTCTGGGGCTTTATTTCCTTAAAATATATCTGCCATATCCGTTGTAATGTACTAAAATGCATCTCTTGACATATTCAACATAAAAGGGGTAAAATTAACATGAATAACATAAATGATTACCTAATGTCCCGTTCATCATATATCAGGAAACATTACTTAGCAGAGGACCTTCCGGAGGAGTGCCACCTTTCAATGGTAAAATAATCATCATAATTATATATGAATAGTGTACAACTTTAACATTTGCAAAACTACTTTTTTTTTATTAATATTTTAAATCTTGTTGTTATCTTCTGGGATTAAAACAAAAAATCTACTACATATGCAACACGGCACCAAATGTAGCCGCTGATAACCCCATTTAGTGATGCAGGATTGAAATGTGGTGAAAAAATGTGAAAAAGAGGTTTTAACACCACCGTCTTTGTTTATTTGAAAAATTATGTGAAATCTTAAGAAAAGGGAGGATTGTGTTTTCAATTGTGAAAGAGCAATCAAGTATGAATATCAGGAATGGGCACGCACACTAATCCCACAGAAAATAAATCAATTTTAATACATTTTGATCTAATGCATTTATCAGTTTGAACTTGTTTATGTTAAAATTGGCATATACTCTCATATAAATGAACAAGAGCATCCTCTGATATCTATATAAATAGAAACAGGATTAAAGTATGATATGGTATACAGAAAAGCGGGGACAGACTCTGGGAGATTTCAAATTTTTGTAAACATATAGCCTGTCACCATCTGGAAGAATTTGGATGCCAATAATAAAGCAATCATGAAAACTGATTAACTGATATTTAATTCCCCTTAAAATATCTGATCAATTCAACTTTTAAGTCAATCAATTTAACTTTTAGATCAAATGCATTTATAATCCACCATATTTGTCATAAAGTGCAAAACTTAGCATCTAATATCCTCATTAAATGAAACAGTATTAAAATGTGTAGAAACATACATTCAAAACAAACACCCAAACCTCTGGTTTTCATTTTGCAGGAAACATTATGTTGTCTATGCCCACCTCGTAGAAATTGTTCCCAATTAAGAAAGAAACATCAAAATCAGATTATAACAAGATACAACTATATATAAACTTTCAATAAGCAAATTTGAAACATTTAAAGCATTCCTGTTATATCTTTATGTCTAAAACATTACAATTTGATTATTGCAAACAAAGTGCAAAAACTAAACTTTTGTATTCATATTTTATGCAGATGTATAAGGTTTGGAAACATGAACATGTAAAATATTCATAAAATACCCAGTTATTTAATTTCTAGAAACCAAATATACCCTGTGACAATCTGGAAGACCTGGGGTACACAATGTTCATAAATTGATCAAAATTGGACAGGACTGATACACAAGACTCCCTCAAAGTAATGCAGTTTCAAATCGTTTTAAGCCTTACCTTTTACCACTTGTACTTCAGTTCATCAACACTCTCCTGAACTTGCATTAAAGAACAATAACAAGCCCATAATATATATATTCAGGAAGCAGCATTGAATTTTTGTTATAAGTATACAAAGAATTAACATTCAGACACCTAGTATGGAAACCCTTTGAAAATTTGATTGATTTTAATCTGTGAGAATGGGGATTTTCAATAGTGAAAGGCTATATAAATTGGATGTAATTGATATACAATCTCACATACCTAACCATTATTAAGTTAATTTTAAAACATTTTATGATTCACCACTTACGCCTTATGCCTGGAAGTAAAAAGTTTGCCTAATTTCCAAAGCTATGCAATCACTTGCCTCAGATATGCATAATCATTCTAAAAGGATTGCGGTTTTGCGTCACATTGATGAAAAAGGAATGTCTTATGTCTCAGGCTTCAAATACATGTAATCTTCATTCAGACTGTAGACATATTAAGGAATTCATCTTTTCAGAGTAAAAGAATGATCAAAATCACATATGAGAATAATAATGCTAACCTAATCCCCCAAAGTGAACTCAATTTTAATATATTTCAGGCCTCTTAGTCTAATTCTGGGGCTTTATTTCCTTAAAATATATCTGCCATATCCGTTGTAATGTACTAAAATGCATCTCTTGACATATTCAACATAAAAGGGGTAAAATTAACATGAATAACATAAATGATTACCTAATTTCCCATTCATCATATATCAGGAAACATTACTTAGCAGAGGACCTTCCGGAATAGTGCCAGCTTTCAATGGTAAAATAATCATCATAATTATATATGAATAGTGTACAACTTTAACATTTGCAAAACTACTTTTTTTTTATTAATATTTTAAATCTTGTTGTTATCTTCTGGGATTAAAACAAAAAATCTACTACATATGCAACACGGCACCAAATGTAGCCGCTGATAACCCCATTTAGTGATGCAGGATTGAAATGTGGTGAAAAAATGTGAAAAAGAGGTTTTAACACCACCGTCTTTGTTTATTTGAAAAATTATGTGAAATCTTAAGAAAAGGGAGGATTGTGTTTTCAATTGTGAAAGAGCAATCAAGTATGAATATCAGGAATGGGCACGCACACTAATCCCACAGAAAATAAATCAATTTTAATACATTTTGATCTAATGCATTTATCAGTTTGAACTTGTTTATGTTCAAAATTGGCATATACTCTCATATAAATGAACAAGAGCATTCTCTGATATCTATATGAATAGAAACAGGATTAAAGTATGATATGGTATACAGAAAAGCGGGGACAGACTCTGGGAGATTTCAAATTTTTGTAAACATATAGCCTGTCACCATCTGGAAGAATTTGGATGCCAATAATAAAGCAATCATGAAAACTGATTAACTGATATATAATTCCCCTTAAAATATCTGATCAATTCAACTTTTAAGTCAATCAATTTAACTTTTTGGATCAAATGCATTTATAATCCACCATATTTGTCATAAAGTGCAAAACTTAGCATCTAATATCCTCATTAAATGAAACAGTATTAAAATGTGTAGAAACATACATTCAAAACAAACACCCAAACCTCTGGTTTTCATTTTGCAGGAAACATTATGTTGTCTATGCCCACCTCGTAGAAATTGTTCCCAATTAAGAAAGAAACATCAAAATCAGATTATAACAAGATACAACTATATATAAACTTTCAATAAGCAAATTTGAAACATTTAAAGCATTCCTGTTATATCTTTATGTCTAAAACATTACAATTTGATTATTGCAAACAAAGTGCAAAAAGTAAACTTTTGTATTCATATTTTATGCACATGTATAAGGTTTGGAAACATGAACACGTAAAATATTCATAAAATACCCAGTTATTTAATTTCTAGAAACCAAATATACCCTGTGACATTCTGGAAGACCTGGGGTACACAATGTTCATAAATTGATCAAAATTGGACAGGACTGATACACAAGACTCCCTCAAAGTAATGCAGTTTCAAATCGTTTTAAGCCTTACCTTTTACCACTTGTACTTCAGTTCATCAACACTCTCCTGAACTTGCATTAAAGAACCAAAACAAGCCCATAATATATATATTCAGGAAGCAGCATTGAATTTTTGTTATAAGTATACAAAGAATTAACATTCAGACACCTAGTATGGAAACCCTTTGAAAATTTGATTGATTTTAATCTGTGAGAATGGGGATTTTCAATAGTGAAAGGCTATATAAATTGGATGTAATTGATATACAATCTCACATACCTAACCATTATTAAGTTAATTTTAAAACATTTTATGATTCACCACTTACGCCTTATGCCTGGAAGTAAAAAGTTTGCCTAATTTCCAAAGCTATGCAATCACTTGCCTCAGATATGCATAATCATTCTCAAAGGATTGAAGTTTTGCGTCACATTGATGAAAAAGGAATGTCTTATGTCTCAGGTTTCAAATACATGTAATCTTCATTCAGACTGTAGACATATTAAGGAATTCAACTTTTCAGAGTAAAAGAATGATCAAAATCACATATGAGAATAATAATGCTAACCTAATCCCCCAAAGTGAACTCAATTTTAATATATTTCAGGCCTCTTAGTCTAATTCTGGGGCTTTATTTCCTTAAAATATATCTGCCATATCCGTTGTAATGTACTAAAATGCATCTCTTGACATATTCAACATAAAAGGGGTAAAATTAACATGAATAACATAAATGATTACCTAATGACCCGTTCATCATATATCAGGAAACATTACTTAGCAGAGGACCTTCCGGAGGAGTGCCACCTTTCAATGGTAAAATAATCATCATAATTATATATGAATAGTGTACAACTTTAACATTTGCAAAACTACTTTTTTTTTATTAATATTTTAAATCTTGTTGTTATCTTCTGGGATTAAAACAAAAAATCTACTACATATGCAACACGGCACCAAATGTAGCCGCTGATAACCCCATTTAGTGATGCAGGATTGAAATGTGGTGAAAAAATGTGAAAAAGAGGTTTTAACACCACCGTCTTTGTTTATTTGAAAAATTATGTGAAATCTTAAGAAAAGGGAGGATTGTGTTTTCAATTGTGAAAGAGCAATCAAGTATGAATATCAGGAATGGGCACGCACACTAATCCCACAGAAAATAAATCAATTTTAATACATTTTGATCTAATGCATTTATCAGTTTGAACTTGTTTATGTTCAAAATTGGCATATACTCTCATATAAATGAACAAGAGCATCCTCTGATATCTATATAAATAGAAACAGGATTAAAGTATGATATGGTATACAGAAAAGCGGGGACAGACTCTGGGAGATTTCAAATTTTTGTAAACATATAGCCTGTCACCATCTGGAAGAATTTGGATGCCAATAATAAAGCAATCATGAAAACTGATTAACTGATATATAATTCCCCTTAAAATATCTGATCAATTCAACTTTTAAGTCAATCAATTTAACTTTTAGATCAAATGCATTTATAATCCACCATATTTGTCATAAAGTGCAAAACTTAGCATCTAATATCCTCATTAAATGAAACAGTATTAAAATGTGTAGAAACATACATTCAAAACAAACACCCAAACCTCTGGTTTTCATTTTGCAGGAAACATTATGTTGTCTATGCCCACCTCGTAGAAATTGTTCCCAATTAAGAAAGAAACATCAAAATCAGATTATAACAAGATACAACTATATATAAACTTTCAATAAGCAAATTTGAAACATTTAAAGCATTCCTGTTATATCTTTATGTCTAAAACATTACAATTTGATTATTGCAAACAAAGTGCAAAAAGTAAACTTTTGTATTCATATTTTATGCACATGTATAAGGTTTGGAAACATGAACACGTAAAATATTCATAAAATACCCAGTTATTTAATTTCTAGAAACCAAATATACCCTGTGACATTCTGGAAGACCTGGGGTACACAATGTTCATAAATTGATCAAAATTGGACAGGACTGATACACAAGACTCCCTCAAAGTAATGCAGTTTCAAATCGTTTTAAGCCTTACCTTTTACCACTTGTACTTCAGTTCATCAACACTCTCCTGAACTTGCATTAAAGAACCAAAACAAGCCCATAATATATATATTCAGGAAGCAGCATTGAATTTTTGTTATAAGTATACAAAGAATTAACATTCAGACACCTAGTATGGAAACCCTTTGAAAATTTGATTGATTTTAATCTGTGAGAATGGGGATTTTCAATAGTGAAAGGCTATATAAATTGGATGTAATTGATATACAATCTCACATACCTAACCATTATTAAGTTAATTTTAAAACATTTTATGATTCACCACTTACGCCTTATGCCTGGAAGTAAAAAGTTTGCCTAATTTCCAAAGCTATGCAATCACTTGCCTCAGATATGCATAATCATTCTCAAAGGATTAGAGTTTTGCGTCACATTGATGAAAAAGGAATGTCTTATGTCTCAGGTTTCAAATACATGTAATCTTCATTCAGACTGTAGACATATTAAGGAATTCAACTTTTCAGAGTAAAAGAATGATCAAAATCACATATGAGAATAATAATGCTAACCTAATCCCCCAAAGTGAACTCAATTTTAATATATTTCAGGCCTCTTAGTCTAATTCTGGGGCTTTATTTCCTTAAAATATATCTGCCATATCCGTTGTAATGTACTAAAATGCATCTCTTGACATATTCAACATAAAAGGGGTAAAATTAACATGAATAACATAAATGATTACCTAATGTCCCGTTCATCATATATCAGGAAACATTACTTAGCAGAGGACCTTCCGGAGGAGTGCCACCTTTCAATGGTAAAATAATCATCATAATTATATATGAATAGTGTACAACTTTAACATTTGCAAAACTACTTTTTTTTTATTAATATTTTAAATCTTGTTGTTATCTTCTGGGATTAAAACAAAAAATCTACTACATATGCAACACGGCACCAAATGTAGCCGCTGATAACCCCATTTAGTGATGCAGGATTGAAATGTGGTGAAAAAATGTGAAAAAGAGGTTTTAACACCACCGTCTTTGTTTATTTGAAAAATTATGTGAAATCTTAAGAAAAGGGAGGATTGTGTTTTCAATTGTGAAAGAGCAATCAAGTATGAATATCAGGAATGGGCACGCACACTAATCCCACAGAAAATAAATCAATTTTAATACATTTTGATCTAATGCATTTATCAGTTTGAACTTGTTTATGTTCAAAATTGGCATATACTCTCATATAAATGAACAAGAGCATCCTCTGATATCTATATAAATAGAAACAGGATTAAAGTATGATATGGTATACAGAAAAGCGGGGACAGACTCTGGGAGATTTCAAATTTTTGTAAACATATAGCCTGTCACCATCTGGAAGAATTTGGATGCCAATAATAAAGCAATCATGAAAACTGATTAACTGATATTTAATTCCCCTTAAAATATCTGATCAATTCAACTTTTAAGTCAATCAATTTAACTTTTAGATCAAATGCATTTATAATCCACCATATTTGTCATAAAGTGCAAAACTTAGCATCTAATATCCTCATTAAATGAAACAGTATTAAAATGTGTAGAAACATACATTCAAAACAAACACCCAAACCTCTGGTTTTCATTTTGCAGGAAACATTATGTTGTCTATGCCCACCTCGTAGAAATTGTTCCCAATTAAGAAAGAAACATCAAAATCAGATTATAACAAGATACAACTATATATAAACTTTCAATAAGCAAATTTGAAACATTTAAAGCATTCCTGTTATATCTTTATGTCTAAAACATTACAATTTGATTATTGCAAACAAAGTGCAAAAACTAAACTTTTGTATTCATATTTTATGCAGATGTATAAGGTTTGGAAACATGAACATGTAAAATATTCATAAAATACCCAGTTATTTAATTTCTAGAAACCAAATATACCCTGTGACAATCTGGAAGACCTGGGGTACACAATGTTCATAAATTGATCAAAATTGGACAGGACTGATACACAAGACTCCCTCAAAGTAATGCAGTTTCAAATCGTTTTAAGCCTTACCTTTTACCACTTGTACTTCAGTTCATCAACACTCTCCTGAACTTGCATTAAAGAACCAAAACAAGCCCATAATATATATATTCAGGAAGCAGCATTGAATTTTTGTTATAAGTATACAAAGAATTAACATTCAGACACCTAGTATGGAAACCCTTTGAAAATTTGATTGATTTTAATCTGTGAGAATGGGGATTTTCAATAGTGAAAGGCTATATAAATTGGATGTAATTGATATACAATCTCACATACCTAACCATTATTAAGTTAATTTTAAAACATTTTATGATTCACCACTTACGCCTTATGCCTGGAAGTAAAAAGTTTGCCTAATTTCCAAACCTATGCAATCACTTGCCTCAGATATGCATAATCATTCTAAAAGGATTGCGGTTTTGCGTCACATTGATGAAAAAGGAATGTCTTATGTCTCAGGCTTCAAATACATGTAATCTTCATTCAGACTGTAGACATATTAAGGAATTCATCTTTTCAGAGTAAAAGAATGATCAAAATCACATATGAGAATAATAATGCTAACCTAATCCCCCAAAGTGAACTCAATTTTAATATATTTCAGGCCTCTTAGTCTAATTCTGGGGCTTTATTTCCTTAAAATATATCTGCCATATCCGTTGTAATGTACTAAAATGCATCTCTTGAAATATTCAACATAAAAGGGGTAAAATTTAACATGAATAACATAAATGATTACCTAATGTCCCATTCATCATATATCAGGAAACATTACTTAGCAGAGGACCTTCCGGAATAGTGCCAGCTTTCAATGGTAAAATAATCATCATAATTATATATGAATAGTGTACAACTTTAACATTTGCAAAACTACTTTTTTTTTATTAATATTTTAAATCCTGTTGTTATCTTCTGGGATTAAAACAAAAAATCTACTACATATGCAACACGGCACCAAATGTAGCCGCTGATAACCCCATTTAGTGATGCAGGACTGAAATGTGGTGAAAAAATGTGAAAAAGAGATTTTAAAACCACCGCCTTTGTTTATTTGAAAAATTATGTGAAATCTTAAGAAAAGGGAGGATTGTGTTTTCAATTGTGAAAGAGCAATCAAGTTTGAATATCAGGAATGGGCATGCACACTAATCCCACAGAAAATAAATCAATTTTAATACATTTTGATCTAATGCATTTATCAGTTTGAACTTGTTTATGTTCAAAATTGGCATATACTCTCATATAAATGAACAAGAGCATCCTCTGATATATATATAAATAGAAACAGGATTAAAGTATGATATGGTATACAGAAAAGCGGGGACAGACTCCAGGAGATTTAAAATTTTTGTAAACATATAGCCTGTCACCATCTGGAAGAATTTGGATGCCAATAATAAAGCAATCATGAAAACAGATTAACTGATATTTAATTCCCCTTAAAATATCTGATCAATTCAACCTTTAAGTCAATCAATTTAACTTTTTGGATCAAATGCATTTATAATCCACCATATTTGTCATAATGTGCCAAAATTAGCATCTAATATCCTCATTAAATGAAACAGTATTAAAATGTGTAGAAACAAATATTCAAAACAAACACCCAAACCTCTGGTATTCATTTTGCAGGAAACATTATGTTGTCTATGCCCACCTCGTAGAACTTGTTCCCAATTAAGAAAGAATCATCAAAATCAGATTATAACAAGATACAACTATATATAAACTTTCAATAATCAAATTTGAAACATTTAAAGCATTCCTGTTGTATCTTTATGTCTAAAACATTACAATTTTATTATTGCAAACGAAGTGCAAAAAGTAAACTTTTGTATTCATATTTTATGCACATGTATAAGGTTTGGTAACATGAACATGTAAAATATTCCTAAAATACCCAGTTTTTAAATTTATTGAAACCTAATATACCCTGCGACCATCTGGAAGACCTGGGGTACACAATGTTCATAAATTGATCAAAATTGGACAGGACTGATACACAAGACTCCCTCAAAGTAATGGAGTTTCAAATCGTTTTAAGCCTTAGCTTTTACCACTTGTACTTCAGTTCATCAACACTCTCCTGAACTTGCATTAAAGAACCAAAACAAAGGCCATAATATATATATTCAGGAAGCAGCATTGAATTTTGTTATAAGTATACAAAGAATTAACATTCAGACACCTAGTATGGAAACCCTTTGAAAATTTGATTGATTTTAATCTGTGAGAATGGGGATTTTCAATATTGAAAGGCTATATAAATTGGATGTAAATATATACAGTCTCACATACCTAACCATTATTAAGTTAATTTTAAAACATTTTATGATTCACCACTTACGCCTTATGCCTGGAAGTAAAAAGTTTTCCTAATTTCCAAAGCTATGCAATCACTTGCCTCAGATATGCATAATCATTCTCAAAGGATTGAAGTTTTGCGTCACATTGATGAAAAAGGAATGTCTTATGTCTCAGGTTTCAAATACATGTAATCTTCATTCAGACTGTAGACATATTAAGGAATTCAACTTTTCAGAGTAAAAGAACGATCAAAATCACATATGAGAATAATAATGCTAACCTAATCCCCCAAAGTGAACTCAATTTTAATATATTTCAGGCCTCTTAGTCTAATTCTGGGGCTTTATTTCCTTAAAATATATCTGCCATATCCGTTGTAATGTACTAAAATGCATCTCTTGACATATTCAACATAAAAGGGGTAAAATTAACATGAATAACATAAATGATTACCTAATGTCTCGTTCATCATATATCAGGAAACATTACTTAGCAGAGGACCTTCCGGAGGAGTGCCACCTTTCAATGGTAAAATAATCATCATAATTATATATGAATAGTGTACAACTTTAACATTTGCAAAACTACTTTTTTTTTATTAATATTTTAAATCTTGTTGTTATCTTCTGGGATTAAAACAAAAAATCTACTACATATGCAACACGGCACCAAATGTAGCCGCTGATAACCCCATTTAGTGATGCAGGATTGAAATGTGGTGAAAAAATGTGAAAAAGAGGTTTTAACACCACCGTCTTTGTTTATTTGAAAAATTATGTGAAATCTTAAGAAAAGGGAGGATTGTGTTTTCAATTGTGAAAGAGCAATCAAGTATGAATATCAGGAATGGGCACGCACACTAATCCCACAGAAAATAAATCAATTTTAATACATTTTGATCTAATGCATTTATCAGTTTGAACTTGTTTATGTTCAAAATTGGCATATACTCTCATATAAATGAACAAGAGCATTCTCTGATATCTATATAAATAGAAACAGGATTAAAGTATGATATGGTATACAGAAAAGCGGGGACAGACTCCAGGAGATTTCAAATTTTTGTAAACATATAGCCTGTCACCATCTGGAAGAATTTGGATGCCAATAATAAAGCAATCATGAAAACTGATTAACTGATATATAATTCCCCTTAATATATCTGATCAATTCAACTTTTAAGTCAATCAATTTAACTTTTTGGATCAAATGCATTTATAATCCACCATATTTGTCATAAAGTGCAAAACTTAGCATCTAATATCCTCATTAAATGAAACAGTATTAAAATGTGTAGAAACATACATTCAAAACAAACACCCAAACCTCTGGTTTTCATTTTGCAGGAAACATTATGTTGTCTATGCCCACCTCGTAGAAATTGTTCCCAATTAAGAAAGAAACATCAAAATCAGATTATAACAAGATACAACTATATATAAACTTTCAATAAGCAAATTTGAAACATTTAAAGCATTCCTGTTATATCTTTATGTCTAAAACATTACAATTTGATTATTGCAAACAAAGTGCAAAAAGTAAACTTTTGTATTCATATTTTATGCACATGTATAAGGTTTGGAAACATGAACACGTAAAATATTCATAAAATACCCAGTTATTTAATTTCTAGAAACCAAATATACCCTGTGACATTCTGGAAGACCTGGGGTACACAATGTTCATAAATTGATCAAAATTGGACAGGACTGATACACAAGACTCCCTCAAAGTAATGCAGTTTCAAATCGTTTTAAGCCTTACCTTTTACCACTTGTACTTCAGTTCATCAACACTCTCCTGAACTTGCATTAAAGAACCAAAACAAGCCCATAATATATATATTCAGGAAGCAGCATTGAATTTTTGTTATAAGTATACAAAGAATTAACATTCAGACACCTAGTATGGAAACCCTTTGAAAATTTGATTGATTTTAATCTGTGAGAATGGGGATTTTCAATAGTGAAAGGCTATATAAATTGGATGTAATTGATATACAATCTCACATACCTAACCATTATTAAGTTAATTTTAAAACATTTTATGATTCACCACTTACGCCTTATGCCTGGAAGTAAAAAGTTTGCCTAATTTCCAAACCTATGCAATCACTTGCCTCAGATATGCATAATCATTCTAAAAGGATTGCGGTTTTGCGTCACATTGATGAAAAAGGAATGTCTTATGTCTCAGGCTTCAAATACATGTAATCTTCATTCAGACTGTAGACATATTAAGGAATTCATCTTTTCAGAGTAAAAGAATGATCAAAATCACATATGAGAATAATAATGCTAACCTAATCCCCCAAAGTGAACTCAATTTTAATTTATTTCAGGCCTCTTAGTCTAATTCTGGGGCTTTATTTCCTTAAAATATATCTGCCATATCCGTTGTAATGTACTAAAATGCATCTCTTGAAATATTCAACATAAAAGGGGTAAAATTTAACATGAATAACATAAATGATTACCTAATGTCCCATTCATCATATATCAGGAAACATTACTTAGCAGAGGACCTTCCGGAATAGTGCCAGCTTTCAATGGTAAAATAATCATCATAATTATATATGAATAGTGTACAACTTTAACATTTGCAAAACTACTTTTTTTTTATTAATATTTTAAATCCTGTTGTTATCTTCTGGGATTAAAACAAAAAATCTACTACATATGCAACACGGCACCAAATGTAGCCGCTGATAACCCCATTTAGTGATGCAGGATTGAAATATGGTGAAAAAATGTGAAAAAGAGGTTTTAACACCACCGTCTTTGTTTATTTGAAAAATTATGTGAAATCTTAAGAAAACGGAGGATTGTGTTTTCAATTGTGAAAGAGCAATCAAGTTTGAGTATCAGGAATGGGCACGCACACTAATCCCACAGAAAATAAATCAATTTTAATACATTTTGATCTAATGCATTTAACAGTTTGAACTTGTTTATGTTCAAAATTGGCATATACTCTCATATAAATGAACAAGAGCATCCTCTGATATCTATATAAATAGAAACAGGATTAAAGTATGGTATGGTATACAGAAAAGCGGGGACAGACTCCGGGAGATTTAAAATGTTTGTAAACATATAGCCTGTCACCATCTGGAAGAATTTGGATGCCAATAATAAAGCAATCATGAAAACAGATTAACTGATATTTAATTCCCCTTAAAATATCTGATCAATTCAACCTTTAAGTCAATCAATTTAACTTTTTGGATCAAATGCATTTATAATCCACCATATTTGTCATAAAGTGCCAAAATTAGTATCTAATATCCTCATTAAATGAAACAGTATTAAAATGTGTGGAAACAAATATATCAAACAAACACCCAAACCTCTGGTTTTCATTTTGCAGGAAACATTATGTTGTCTATGCCCACCACGTAGAAATTGTTCCCAATTAAGAAAGAAACATCAAAATCGGATTATAACAAGATACAACTATATATAAACTTTCAATAATCAAATTTGAAACATTTCAAGCATTCCTGTTGTATCTTTATGTCTAAAACATTACAATTTGATTATTGCAAACAAAGTGCAAAAAGTAAAATTTGTATTCATATTTTATGCACATGTATAAGGTTTGGTAACATGAACATGTAAAATATTCATAAAATACCCAGTTATTTAATTTCTAGAAACCTAATATACCCTGTGACCATCTGGAAGACCTGGGGTACACAATGTTCATAAATTGATCAAAATTGGACAGGACTGATACACAAGACTCCCTCAAAGTAATGCAGTTTCAAATCGTTTTAAGCCTTACCTTTTACCACTTGTACTTCAGTTCATCAACACTCTCCTGAACTTGCATTAAAGAACCAAAACAAGCCCATAATATATATATTCAGGAAGCAGCATTGAATTTCTCTTATAAGTATACAAAGAATTAACATTCAGACACCTAGTATGGAAACCCTTTGAAAATTTGATTGATTTTAATCTGTGAGAATGGGGATTTTCAATAGTGAAAGGCTATATAAATTGGATGTAATTGATATACAATCTCACATACCTAACCATTATTAAGTTAATTTTAAAACATTTTATGATTCACCACTTACGCCTTATGCCTGGAAGTAAAAAGTTTGCCTAATTTCCAAAGCTATGCAATCACCTGCCTCAGATATGCATAATCATTCTAAAAGGATTGCGGTTTTGCATCACATTGATGAAGAAGGAATGTCTTATGTCTCAGGCTTCAAATACATGTAATCTTCATTCAGACTGTAGACATATTAAGGAATTCAACTTTTCAGAGTAAAAGAATGATCAAAATCACATATGAGAATAATAATGCTAACCTAATCCCCCAAAGTGAACTCAATTTTAATATATTTCAGGCCTCTTAGTCTAATTCTGGGGCTTTATTTCCTTAAAATATATCTGCCATATCCGTTGTAATGTACTAAAATAGGATCTCTTGACATATTCAACATAAAAGGGGTAAAATTTAACTTGAATAACATAAATGATTACCTAATATCCCATTCATCATATATCAGGAAACATTACTTAGCAGAGGACCTTCCGGAGGAGTGCCACCTTTCAATGGTAAAATAATCATCATAATTATATATGAATAGTGCACAACCTTAACATTTGCAAAACTACATTCTTTTATTGATATTTTAAATCTTGTTGTTATCTTTTGGGATTAAAACCAAAAATCTACTACATATGCAACAAGGCACCAAATGTAGCCGCTGATAATCCCATTTAGTGATGCAGGATTAAAATGTGGTGAAAAAATGTGAAAAAGAGGTTTTAACACCCCCGTCTCTGTTTATATGAAAAATTATGTGAAATCTTAAGAAAAGGGAGGATTGTGTTTTCAATTGTGAAAGAGCAATCAAGTTTGAGTATCAGGAATGGGCACGCACACTAATCCCACAGAAAATAAATCAATTTTAATACATTTTGATCTAATGCATTTATCAGTTTGAACTTGTTTATGTTCAAAATTGGCATATACTCTCATATAAAGGAACAAGAGCATCCTCTGTTATCTATATAAATAGAAACAGGATTAAAGTATGGTATGGTATACAGAAAAGCGGGGACAGACTCCGGGAGATATAAAATTTTTGTAAACATATAGCCTGTAACCATCTTGAAGAATTTGGATGCCAATAATAAAGCAATCATGAAAACAGATTAACTGATATTTAATTCCCCTTAAAATATCTGATCAATTCAACTTTTAAGTCAATCAATTTAACTTTTTGAATCAAATGCATTTATAATCCACCATATTTGTCATAAAGTGCAAAACTTAGGATCTAATATCCTCATTAAATGAAACAGTATTAAAATGTGTAGAAACATACATTCAAACAAACACCCAAACCTCTGGTTTTCATTTTACAGGAAACATTATGTTGTCTATGCCCACCTGGTAGAACTTGTTCCCAATTAAGAAAGAAACATCAAAATCAGATAATAACAAGATACAACTATATATAAACTTTCAATAATCAAATTTGAAACATTTCAAGCATTCCTGTTGTATCTTTATGTCTAAAACATTACAATTTTATTATTGCAAACGAAGTGCAAAAACTAAACTTTTGTATTCATATTTTATGCACATGTATAAGGTTTGGAAACATGAACATGTAAAATATTCATAAAATACCCAGTTATTTAATTTCTAGAAACCTAATATACCCTGTGACCATCTGGAAGAACTGGGGTACACAATGTTCATAAATTGATCAAAATTGGACAGGACTGATACACAAGACTCCCTCAAAGTAATGCAGTTTCAAATCGTTATAACCCTTACCTTTTACCACTTGTACTTCAGTTCATAAACGCTCTCCTGAACTTGCATTAAAGAACCAAAACAAGCCCATAATATATATATTCAGGAAGCAGCATTGAATTTCTCTTATAAGTATACAAAGAATTAACATTCAGACACCTAGTATGGAAACCCTTTGAAAATTTGATTGATTTTAGTCTGTGAGAATGGGGATTTTCAATAGTGAAAGGCTATATAAATTGGATGTAAATATATACAACCTCACATACCTAACCATTATTAAGTTAATTTTAAAACATTTTATGATTCACCACTTACGCCTTATGCCTGGAAGTAAAAAGTTTACCTAATTTCCAAAGCTATACAATCACTTGCCTCAGATATGCATAATCATTCTCAAAGGATTGAAGTTTTGCGTCACATTGATGAAAAAGGAATGTCTTATGTCTCAGGTTTCAAATACGTGTAATCTTCATTCAGACTGTAGACATATTAAGGAATTCAACTTTTCAGAGTAAAAGAATGATCAAAATCACATATGAGAATAATAATGCTAACCTAATCCCCCAAAGTGAACTCAATTTTAATATATTTCAGGCCTCTTAGTCTAATTCTGGGGCTTTATTTCCTTAAAATATATCTGCCATATCCGTTGTAATGTACTAAAATAGCACCTCTTGACATATTCAACATAAAAGGGGTAAAATTTAACATGAATAACATAAATGATTACCTAATGTCCCATTCATCATATATCAGGAAACATTACTTAGCAGAGGACCTTCCGGAGGAGTGCCACCTTTCAATGGTAAAATAATCATCATAATTATATATGAATAGTGTACAACCTTAACATTTGCAAAACTACTTCTTTTATTAATATTTTAAATCTTGTTGTTATCTTTTGGGATTAAAACCAAAAATCTACTACATATGCAACAAGGCACCAAATGTAGCCGCTGATAATCCCATTTAGTGATGCAGGATTAAAATGTGGTGAAAAAATGTGAAAAAGAGGTTTTAACACCCCCGTCTCTGTTTATTTGAAAAATTATGTGAAATCTTAAGAAAAGGGAGAATTGTGTTTTCAATTGTGAAAGAGCAATCAAGTTTGAGTATCACGAATGGGCACGCACATTAATCCCACAGAAAATAAATCAATTTTAATACATTTTGATCTAATGCATTTATCAGTTTGAACTTGTTTATGTTCAAAATTGGCATATACTCTCATATAAAGGAACAAGAGCATCCTCTGATATCTATATAAATAGAAACAGGATTAAAGTATGGTATGGTATACAGAAAAGCGGGGACAGACTCCGGGAGATTTAAAATTTTTGTAAACATATAGCCTGTCACCATCTTGAAGAATTTGGATGCCAATAATAAAGCAATCATGAAAACAGATTAACTGATATTTAATTCCCCTTAAAATATCTGATCAATTCAACTTTTAAGTCAATCAATTTAACTTTTTGGATCAAATGAATTTATAATCCACCATATATGTCATAAAGTGCAAAACTTAGGATCTAATATCCTCATTAAATGAAACAGTATTAAAATGTGTAGAAACTTACATTCAAACAAACACCCAAACCTCTGGTTTTCATTTTACAGGAAACATTATGTTGTCTATGCCCACCTGGTAGAACTTGTTCCCAATTAAGAAAGAATCATCAAAATCAGATTATAACAAGATACAACTATATATAAACTTTCAATAATCAAATTTGAAACATTTAAAGCATTCCTGTTATATCTTTATGTCTAAAACATTACAATTTGATTATTGCAAACAAAGTGCAAAAAGTAAACTTTTGTATTCATATTTTATGCACATGTATAAGGTTTGGAAACATGAACATGTAAAATATTCATAAAATACCCAGTTATTTAATTTCTAGAAACCTAATATACCCTGTGACCATCTGGAAGACCTGGGGTACACAATGTTCATAAATTGATCAAAATTGGACAGGACTGATACACAAGACTCCCTAAAAGTAATGCAGTTTCAAATCGTTTTAAGCCTTAGCTTTTACCACTTGTACTTCAATTCATCAACACTCTCCTGAACTTGCATTAAAGAACCAAAACAAGCCCATAATATATATATTCAGGAAGCAGCATTGAATTTTTCTTATAAGTATACAAAGAATTAACATTCAGACACCTAGTCTGGAAACCCTTTGAAAATTTGATTGATTTTAATCTGTGAGAATGGGGATTTTCAATATTGAAAGGCTATATAAATTGGATGTAAATATATACAATCTCACATACCTAACCATTATTAAGTTAATTTTAAAACATTTTATGATTCACCACTTACGCCTTATGCCTGGAAGTAAAAAGTTTGCCTAATTTCCGAAGCTATGCAATCACTTGCCTCAGATATGCATAATCATTCTCAAAGGATTGAAGTTTTGCGTCACATTGATGAAAAAGGAATGTCTTATGTCTCAGGTTTCAAATACATGTAATCTTCATTCAGACTGTAGACATATTAAGGAATTCAACTTTTCAGAGTAAAAGAATGATCAAAATCACATATGAGAATAATAATGCTAACCTAATCCCCCAAAGTGAACTCAATTTTAATATATATCAGGCCTCTTAGTCTAATTCTGGGGCTTCATTTCCTTAAAATATATCTGCCATATCCGTTGTAATGTACTAAAATAGTATCTCTTGACATATTCAACATAAAAGGGGTAAAATTTAACATGAATAACATAAATGATTACCTAATGTCCCATTCATCATATATCAGGAAACATTACTTAGCAGAGGACCTTCCGGAGGAGTGCCACCTTTCAAAGGTAAAATAATCATCATAATTATATATGAATAGTGTACAACTTTAACATTTGCAGAACTACCTTTTTTTATTAATATTTTAAATCTTGTTGTTATCTTTTGGGATTAAAACAAAAAATCTACTACATATGCAACAAGGCAGCAAATGTAGCCGCTGATAACCCCATTTAGTGATGCAGGATTGAAATGTGGTGAAAAAATGTGAAAAAGAGGTTTTAATACCCCCGTCTTTGTTTATTTTGAAAAATTATGTGAAATCTTAAGAAAAGGGAGGATTGTGTTTTCAATTGTGAAAGAGCAATCAAGTTTGAATATCAGGAACGGGCATGCACACTAATCCCACAGAAAATAAACCAATTTTAATACATTTTGATCTAATGCATTTATCAGTTTAAACTTGTTTATATTCAAAATTGGCATATACTCTCAAATAAATGAACAAGAGCATCCTCTGATATCTATATAAATAGAAACAGGATTAAAGTATGGTATGGTATATAGACAAGCGTGGACAGACTCCGGGAGATTTCAAATTTTTGTAAACATATAGCCTGTCACCATCTGGAAGAATTTGGATGCCAATAATAAATCAATCATGAAAACAGATTAACTGATATTTAATTCCCCTTAAAATATCTTATCAATTCAACTTTTAAGTCCCTCAATTTATCTTTTAGGATCAAATGCAATAATAATTCACCATATTTGTCAAAAAGTGCCAAAAATAGCATCTAATATCCTCATTAAATGAAACAGTATTAAAATGTGTAGAAACATACATTCAAACATTAACACCCAAACCTCTGGTTTTCATTTTACAGGAAACATTATGTTGTCTATGCCCACCTGGTAGAACTTGTTCCCAATTAAGAAAGAATCATCAAAATCAGATTATAACAAGATACAACTATATATAAACTTTCAATAATCAAATTTGAAACATTTAAAGCATTCCTGTTGTATCTTTCTGTCTAAAACATTACAATTTGATTATTGCAAACGAAGTGCAAAAAGTAAACCTTTGTATTCATATTTTATGCACATGTATAAGGTTTGGTAACATGAACATGTAAAATATTCATATAATACCCAGTTTTTAAATTTCTAGAAACCTAATATACCCTGTGACCATCTGGAAGACCTGGGGTACACAATGTTCATAAATTGATCAAAATTGGACAGGACTGATACACAAGACTCCCTCAAAGTAATGCAGTTTCAAATCGTTATAAGCCTTACCTTTTACCACTTGTACTTCAGTTCATAAACGCTCTCCTGAACTTGCATTAAAGAACCAAAACAAGCCCATAATATATATATTCAGGAAGCAGCATTGAATTTTAGTTATAAGTATACAAAGAATTAACATTCAGACACCTAGTATGGAAACCCTTTGAAAATTTGATTGATTTTAGTCTGTGAGAATGGGGATTTTCAATAGTGAAAGGCTATATAAATTGGATGTAAATATATACAATCTCACATACCTAGCCATTATTAAGTTAATTTTAAAACATTTTATGATTCACCACTTACGCCTTATGCCTGGAAGTAAAAAGTTTACCTAATTTCCAAAGCTATACAATCACTTGCCTCAGATATGCATAATCATTCTCAAAGGATTGAAGTTTTGCGTCACATTGATGAAAAAGGAATGTCTTATGTCTCAGGTTTCAAATACGTGTAATCTTCATTCAGACTGTAGACATATAAAGGAATTCAACTTTTCAGAGTAAAAGAATGATCAAAATCACATATGAGAATAATAATGCTAACCTAATCCCCCAAAGTGAACTCAATTTTAATATATTTCAGGCCTCTTAGTCTAATTCTGGGGCTTTATTTCCTTAAAATATATCTGCCATATCCGTTGTAATGTACTAAAATAGCACCTCTTGACATATTCAACATAAAAGGGGTAAAATTTAACATGAATAACATAAATGATTACCTAATGTCCCATTCATCATATATCAGGAAACATTACTTAGCAGAGGACCTTCCGGAGGAGTGCCACCTTTCAATGGTAAAATAATCATCATAATTATATATGAATAGTGTACAACCTTAACATTTGCAAAACTACTTCTTTTATTAATATTTTAAATCTTGTTGTTATCTTTTGGGATTAAAACCAAAAATCTACTACATATGCAACAAGGCACCAAATGTAGCCGCTGATAATCCCATTTAGTGATGCAGGATTAAAATGTGGTGAAAAAATGTGAAAAAGAGGTTTTAACACCCCCGTCTCTGTTTATTTGAAAAATTATGTGAAATCTTAAGAAAAGGGAGAATTGTGTTTTCAATTGTGAAAGAGCAATCAAGTTTGAGTATCACGAATGGGCACGCACATTAATCCCACAGAAAATAAATCAATTTTAATACATTTTGATCTAATGCATTTATCAGTTTGAACTTGTTTATGTTCAAAATTGGCATATACTCTCATATAAAGGAACAAGAGCATCCTCTGATATCTATATAAATAGAAACAGGATTAAAGTATGGTATGGTATACAGAAAAGCGGGGACAGACTCCGGGAGATTTAAAATTTTTGTAAACATATAGCCTGTCACCATCTTGAAGAATTTGGATGCCAATAATAAAGCAATCATGAAAACAGATTAACTGATATTTAATTCCCCTTAAAATATCTGATCAATTCAACTTTTAAGTCAATCAATTTAACTTTTTGGATCAAATGAATTTATAATCCACCATATATGTCATAAAGTGCAAAACTTAGGATCTAATATCCTCATTAAATGAAACAGTATTAAAATGTGTAGAAACTTACATTCAAACAAACACCCAAACCTCTGGTTTTCATTTTACAGGAAACATTATGTTGTCTATGCCCACCTCGTAGAACTTGTTCCCAATTAAGAAAGAATCATCAAAATCAGATTATAACAAGATACAACTATATATAAACTTTCAATAATCAAATTTGAAACATTTAAAGCATTCCTGTTATATCTTTATGTCTAAAACATTACAATTTGATTATTGCAAACAAAGTGCAAAAAGTAAACTTTTGTATTCATATTTTATGCACATGTATAAGGTTTGGAAACATGAACATGTAAAATATTCATAAAATACCCAGTTATTTAATTTCTAGAAACCTAATATACCCTGTGACCATCTGGAAGACCTGGGGTACACAATGTTCATAAATTGATCAAAATTGGACAGGACTGATACACAAGACTCCCTAAAAGTAATGCAGTTTCAAATCGTTTTAAGCCTTAGCTTTTACCACTTGTACTTCAATTCATCAACACTCTCCTGAACTGGCATTAAAGAACCAAAACAAGCCCATAATATATATATTCAGGAAGCAGCATTGAATTTTTCTTATAAGTATACAAAGAATTAACATTCAGACACCTAGTCTGGAAACCCTTTGAAAATTTGATTGATTTTAATCTGTGAGAATGGGGATTTTCAATAGTGAAAGGCTATATAAATTGGATGTAATTGATATACAATCTCACATACCTAACCATTATTAAGTTAATTTTAAAACATTTTATGATTCACCACTTATGTCTTATGCCTGGAAGTAAAACGTTTGCCTAATTTCCAAAGCTATGCAATCACTTGCCTCAGATATGCATAATCATTCTCAAAGGATTGAAGTTTTGCGTCACATTGATGAAAAAGGAATGTCTTATGTCTCAGGTTTCAAATACATATAATCTTCATTCAGACTGTAGACATATTAAGGAATTCAACTTTTCAGAGTAAAAGAATGATCAAAATCACATATGAGAATAATAATGCTAACCTAATCCCCCAAAGTGAACTCAATTTTAATATATATCAGGCCTCTTAGTCTAATTCTGGGGCTTTATTTCCTTAAAATATATCTGCCATATCCGTTGTAATGTACTAAAATAGTATCTCTTGACATATTCAACATAAAAGGGGTAAAATTTAACATGAATAACATAAATGATTACCTAATGTCCCATTCATCATATATCAGGAAACATTACTTAGCAGAGGACCTTCCGGAGGAGTGCCACCTTTCAAAGGTAAAATAATCATCATAATTATATATGAATAGTGTACAACTTTAACATTTGCAGAACTACCTTTTTTTATTAATATTTTAAATCTTGTTGTTATCTTTTGGGATTAAAACAGAAAATCTACTACATATGCAACAAGGCACCAAATGTAGCCGCTGATAACCCCATTTAGTGATGCAGGATTGAAATGTGGTGAAAAAATGTGAAAAAGAGGTTTTAATACCCCCGTCTTTGTTTATTTTGAAAAATTATGTGAAATCTTAAGAAAAGGGAGGATTGTGTTTTCAATTGTGAAAGAGCAATCAAGTTTGAATATCAGGAACGGGCACGCACACTAATCCCACAGAAAATAAACCAATTTTAATACATTTTGATCTAATGCATTTATCAGTTTAAACTTGTTTATATTCAAAATTGGCATATACTCTCATATAAATGAACAAGAGCATCCTCTGATATCTATATAAATAGAAACAGGATTAAAGTATGGTATGGTATATAGACAAGCGTGGACAGACTCCAGGAGATTTCAAATTTTTGTAAACATATAGCCTGTCACCATCTGGAAGAATTTGGATGCCAATAATAAAGCAATCATGAAAACAGATTAACTGATATTTAATTCCCCTTAAAATATCTGATCAATTCAACCTATAAGTCAATCAATTTAACTTTTTGGATCAAATGCATTTATAATCCACCATATTTGTCATAAAGTGCCAAAATTAGCATCTAATATCCTCATTAAATGAAACAGTATTAAAATGTGTAGAAACAAATATTCAAAACAAACACCCAAACCTCTGGTTTTCATTTTGCAGGAAACATTATGTTGTCTATGCCCACCTGGTAGAACTTGTTCCCAATTAAGAAAGAATCATCAAAATCAGATTATAACAAGATACAACTATATATAAACTTTCAATAATCAAATTTGAAACATTTAAAGCATTCCTGTTGTATCTTTATGTCTAAAACATTACAATTTGATTATTGCAAACGAAGTGCAAAAAGTAAACTTTTGTATTCATATTTTATGCACATGTATAAGGTTTGGTAACATGAACATGTAAAATATTCATAAAATACCCAGTTATTTAATTTCTAGAAACCTAATATACCCTGTGACCATCTGGAAGACCTGGGGTACACAATGTTCATAAATTGATCAAAATTGGACAGGACTGATACACAAGACTCCCTCAAAGTAATGCAGTTTCAAATCGTTTTAAGCCTTACCTTTTACCACTTGTACTTCAGTTCATCAACACTCTCCTGAACTTGCATTAAAGAACCAAAACAAGCCCATAATATATATATTCAGGAAGCAGCATTGAATTTTTGTTATAAGTATACAAAGAATTAACATTCAGACACCTAGTATGGAAACCCTTTGAAAATTTGATTGATTTTAATCTGGGAGAATGGGTATTTTCAATATTGAAAGGCTATATAAATTGGATGTAAATATATACAATCTCACATACCTAACCATTATTAAGTTAATTTTAAAATATTTTATGATTCACCACTTACGCCTTATGCCTGGAAGTAAAAAGTTTGCCTAATTTCCAAAGCTATGCAATCACTTCCCTCAGATATGCATAATCATTCTCAAAGGATTGAAGTTTTGCGTCACATTGATGAAAAAGGAATGTCTTATGTCTCAGGTTTCAAATACATATAATCTTCATTCAGACTGTAGACGAATTAAGGAATTCAACTTTTCAGAGTAAAAGAATGATCAAAATCACATATGAGAATAATAATGCTAACCTAATCCCCCAAAGTGAACTTAATTTTAATATATTTCAGGCCTCTTAGTCTAATTCTGGGGCTTTATTTCCTTAAAATATATCTGCCATATCCGTTGTAATGTACTAAAATAGGATCTCTTGACATATTCAACATAAAAGGGGTAAAATTTAACATGAATAACATAAATGATTACCTAATGTCCCATTCATCATATATCAGGAAACATTACTTAGCAGAGGACCTTCCGGAGGAGTGCCACCTTTCAATGGTAAAATAATCATCATAATTATATATGAATAGTGTACAACCTTAACATTTGCAAAACTACCTACTTTTATTAATATTTTAAATCTTGTTGTTATCTTTTGGGATTAAAACCAAAAATCTACTACATATGCAACACGGCACCAAATGTAGCCGCTGATATCCCCATTTAGAGATGCAGGATAGCAATGTGGTGAAAAAAATGTGAAAAAGGGGTTTTAATACCCCTGTCTTTGTTTATTTGAAAAATTATGTGAAATCTTAAGAAAAGGGAGGATTGTGTTTTCAATTGTGAAAGAGCAATCAAGTTTGAATATCAGGAACGGGCACGCACACTAATCCCACAGAAAATAAATCAATTTTAATACATTTTGATCTAATGCATTTATCAGTTTGAACTTGTTTATATTCAAAATTGGCATATACTCTCATATAAATGAACAAGAGCATCCTCTGATATCTATATAAATAGAAACAGGATGAAACTATGGTATGGTATATAGAAAAGCGGGGACAGACTCCGCGAGATTTCAAATTTTTGTAAACATATAGCCTGTCACCATCTGGAAGAATTTGGATGCCAATAATAAAGCAATCATGAAAACAGATTAACTGATATTTAATTCCCCTTAAAATATCTGATCAATTCAACCTTTAAGTCAATCAATTTAACTTTTTGGATCAAATGCATTTATAATCCACCATATTTGTCATAAAGTGCCAAAATTAGCATCTAATATCCTCATTAAATGAAACAGTATTAAAATGTGTAGAAACAAATATTCAAAACAAACACCCAAACCTCTGGTTTTCATTTTGCAGGAAACATTATGTTGTCTATGCCCACCTCGTAGAACTTGTTCCCAATTAAGAAAGAATCATCAAAATCAGATTATAACAAGATACAACTATATATAAACTTTCAATAATCAAATTTGAAACATTTAAAGCATTCCTGTTGTATCTTTATGTCTAAAACATTACAATTTTATTATTGCAAACGAAGTGCAAAAAGTAAACCTTTGTATTCATATTTTATGCACATGTATAAGGTTTGGTAACATGAACATGTAAAATATTCATATAATACCCAGTTTTTAAATTTATAGAAACCTAATATACCCTGTGACCATCTGGAAGACCTGGGGTACACAATGTTCATAAATTGATCAAAATTGGACAGGACTGATACACCAGACTCCCTCAAAGTAATGCAGTTTCAAATCGTTATAAGCCTTACCTTTTACCACTTGTACTTCAGTTCATCAACACTCTCCTGAACTTGCATTAAAGAACCAAAACAAGCCCATAATATATATATTCAGGAAGCAGCATTGAATTTTAGTTATAAGTATACAAAGAATTAACATTCAGACACCTAGTATTGAAACCCTTTGAAAATATGATTGATTTTAATCTGTGAGAATGGGGATTTTCAATAGTGAAAGGCTATATAAATTGGATGTAAATATATACAATCTCACATACCTAACCATTATTAACTTAATTTTAAAATATTTTATGATTCACCACTTACGCCTTATGCCTGGAAGTAAAAAGTTTACCTAATTTCCAAAGCTATGCAATCACTTGCCTCAGATATGCATAATCATTCTCAAAGGATTGAAGTTTTGAGTCACATTGATGAAAAAGGAATGTCGTATGTCTCAGGTTTCAAATACATGTAATCTTCATTCAGACTGTAGACATATTAAGGAATTCAACTTTTCAGAGTAAAAGAATGATCAAAATCACATATGAGAATAATAATGCTAACCTAATCCCCCAAAGTGAACTCAATTTTAATATATTTCAGGCCTCTTAGTCTAATTCTGGGGCTTTATTTCTTTAAAATATATCTGCCATATCCGTTGTAATGTACTAAAATGCATCTCTTGACATATTCAACATAAAAGGGGTAAAATTTAACATGAATAACATAAATGATTACCTAATGTCCCATTCATCATATATCAGGAAACATTACTTAGCAGAGGACCTTCCGGAGGAGTGCCACCTTTCAATGGTAAAATAATCATCATAATTATATATGAATAGTGTACAACTTTAACATTTGCAAAACTACTTTTTTTTTTATTAATATTTTAAATCTTGTTGTTATCTTCTGGGATTAAAACCAAAAATCTACTAAATATGCAACAAGGCACCAAATGTAGCCGCTGATAACCCCATTTAGTGATGCAGGATTGAAATGTGGTGAAAAAATGTGAAAAAGAGGTTTTAATACCCCCGTCTTTGTTTATTTTGAAAAATTATGTGAAATCTTAAGAAAAGGGAGGATTGTGTTTTCAATTGTGAAAGAGCAATCAAGTTTGAATATCAGGAACGGGCACGCACACTAATCTCACAGAAAATAAACCAATTTTAATACATTTTGATCTAATGCATTTATCAGTTTAAACTTGTTTATATTCAAAATTGGCATATACTCTCATATAAATGAACAAGAGCATCCTCTGATATCTATATAAATAGAAACAGGATTAAAGTATGGTATGGTATATAGACAAGCGTGGACAGACTCCGGGAGATTTCATATTTTTGTAAACATATAGCCTGTCACCATCTGGAAGAATTTGGATGCCAATAATAAAGCAATCATGAAAACCGATTAATTGATATTTAATTCCCCTTAAAATATCTTATCAATTCAACCTTTAAGTCAATCAATTTAACTTTTTGGATCAAATGCATTTATAATCCACCATATTTGTCATAAAGTGCCAAAATTAGCATCTAATATCCTCATTAAATGAAACAGTATTAAAATGTGTAGAAACAAATATTCAAAACAAACACCCAAACCTCTGGTTTTCATTTTGCAGGAAACATTATGTTGTCTATGCCCACCTCGTAGAACTTGTTCCCAATTAAGAAAGAATCATCAAAAACAGATTATAACAAGATACAACTATATATAAACTTTCAATAATCAAATTTGAAACATTTAAAGCATTCCTGTTGTATCTTTATGTCTAAAACATTACAATTTGATTATTGCAAACGAAGTGCAAAAAGTAAACTTTTGAATTCATATTTTATGCACATGTATAAGGTTTGGTAACATGAACATGTAAAATATTCATAAAATACCCAGTTATTTAATTTCTAGAAACCTAATATACCCTGTGACCATCTGGAAGACCTGGGGTACACAATGTTCATAAATTGATCAAAATTGGACAGGACTGATACACAAGACTCCCTCAAAGTAATGCAGTTTCAAATCGTTTTAAGCCTTACCTTTTACCACTTGTACTTCAGTTCATCAACACTCTCCTGAACTTGCATTAAAGAACCAAAACAAGCCCATAATATATATATTCAGGAAGCAGCATTGAATTTTTCTTATAAGTATACAAAGAATTAACATTCAGACACCTAGTATGGAAACCCTTTGAAAATTTGATTGATTTTAATCTGGGATAATGGGTATTTTCAATATTGAAAGGCTATATAAATTGGATGTAATTGATATACAATCTCACATACCTAAACATTATTAAGTTAATTTTAAAACATTTTATGATTCACCACTTACGCCTTATGCCTGGAAGTAAAACGTTTGCCTAATTTCCAAAGCTATGCAATCACTTGCCTCAGATATGCATAATCATTCTAAAAGGATTGAAGTTTTGCGTCACATTGATGAAAAAGGAATGTCTTATGTCTCAGGTTTCAAATACATGTAATCTTCATTCAGACTGTAGACATATTAAGGAATTCAACATTTCAGAGTAAAAGAATGATCAAAATCACATATGAGAATAATAATGCTAACCTAATCCCCCAAAGTGAACTTAATTTTAATATATTTCAGGCCTCTTAGTCTAATTCTGGGGCTTTATTTCCTTAAAATATATCTGCCATATCCGTTGTAATGTACTAAAATAGGATCTCTTGACATATTCAACATAAAAGGGGTAAAATTTAACATGAATAACATAAATGATTACCTAATGTCCCATTCATCATATATCAGGAAACATTACTTAGCAGAGGACCTTCCGGAGGAGTGCCACCTTTCAATGGTAAAATAATCATCATAATTATATATGAATAGTGTACAACCTTAACATTTGCAAAACTACCTACTTTTATTAATATTTTAAATCTTGTTGTTATCTTTTGGGATTAAAACCAAAAATCTACTACATATGCAACACGGCACCAAATGTAGCCGCTGATAACCCCATTTAGTGATGCAGGATAGCAATGTGGTGAAAAAAATGTGAAAAAGGGGTTTTAATACCCCTGTCTTTGTTTATTTGAAAAATTATGTGAAATTTTAAGAAAAGGGAGGATTGTGTTTTCAATTGTGAAAGAGCAATCAAGTTTGAATATCAGAAACGGGCACGCACACTAATCCCACAGAAAATAAATCAATTTTAATACATTTTGATCTAATGCATTTATCAGTTTGAACTTGTTTATATTCAAAATTGGCATATACTCTCATATAAATGAACAAGAGCATCCTCTGATATCTATATAAGTAGAAACAGGATTAAACTATGGTATGGTATATAGAAAAGCGGGGACAGACTCCGGGAGATTTCAAATTTTTGTAAACATATAGCCTGTCACCATCTGGAAGAATTTGGATGCCAATAATAAAGCAATCATGAAAACAGATTAACTGATATTTAATTCCCCTTAAAATATCTGATGAATTCAACCTTTAAGTCAATCAATTTAACTTTTTGGATCAAATGCATTTATAATCCACCATATTTGTTATAAAGTGCCAAAATTAGCATCTAATATCCTCATTAAATGAAACAGTATTAAAATGTGTAGAAACAAATATTCAAAACAAACACCCAAACCTCTGGTTTTCATTTTGCAGGAAACATTATGTTGTCTATGCCCACCTCGTAGAACTTGTTCCCAATTAAGAAAGAATCATCAAAATCAGATTATAACAAGATACAACTATATATAAACTTTCAATAATCAAATTTGAAACATTTAAAGCATTCCTGTTGTATCTTTATGTCTAAAACATTACAATTTTATTATTGCAAACGAAGTGCAAAAAGTAAACCTTTGTATTCATATTTTATGCACATGTATAAGGTTTGGTAACATGAACATGTAAAATATTCATATAATACCCAGTTTTTAAATTTATAGAAACCTAATATACCCTGTGACCATCTGGAAGACCTGGGGTACACAATGTTCATAAATTGATCAAAATTGGACAGGACTGATACACCAGACTCCCTCAAAGTAATGCAGTTTCAAATCGTTATAAGCCTTACCTTTTACCACTTGTACTTCAGTTCATCAACACTCTCCTGAACTTGCATTAAAGAACCAAAACAAGCCCATAATATATATATTCAGGAAGCAGCATTGAATTTTAGTTATAAGTATACAAAGAATTAACATTCAGACACCTAGTATTGAAACCCTTTGAAAGTTTGATTGATTTTAATCTGTGAGAATGGGTATTTTCAATATTGAAAGGCTATATAAATTGCATGTAAATATATACAATCTCACATACCTAACCATTATTAACTTAATTTTAAAATATTTTATGATTCACCACTTATGCCTTATGCCTGGAAGTAAAAAGTTTGCCTAATTTCCAAAGCTATGCAATCACTTGCCTCAGATATGCATAATCATTCTCAAAGGATTGAAGTTTTGAGTCACATTGATGAAAAAGGAATGTCTTATGTCTCAGGTTTCAAATACATGTAATCTTCATTCAGACTGTAGACATATTAAGGAATTCAACTTTTCAGAGTAAAAGAATGATCAAAATCACATATGAGAATAATAATGCTAACCTAATCCCCCAAAGTGAACTCAATTTTAATATATTTCAGGCCTCTTAGTCTAATTCTGGGGCTTTATTTCTTTAAAATATATCTGCCATATCCGTTGTAATGTACTAAAATGCATCTCTTGACATATTCAACATAAAAGGGGTAAAATTTAACATGAATAACATAAATGATTACCTAATGTCCCATTCATCATATATCAGGAAACATTACTTAGCAGAGGAACTTCCGGAGGAGTGCCACCTTTCAATGGTAAAATAATCATCATAATTATATATGAATAGTGTACAACTTTAACATTTGCAAAACTACTTTTTTTTTTATTAATATTTTAAATCTTGTTGTTATCTTCTGGGATTAAAACCAAAAATCTACTACATATGCAACAAGGCACCAAATGTAGCCGCTGATAACCCCATTTAGTGATGCAGGATTGAAATGTGGTGAAAAAATGTGAAAAAGAGGTTTTAACACCACCGCCTTTGTTTATTTGAAACATTATGTGAAATCTTAAGAAAAGGGAGGATTGTGTTTTCAATTGTGAAAGAGCAATCAAGTTTGAATATCAGGAATGGGCACGCACACTAATCCCACAGAAAATAAATCAATTTTAATACATTTTGGTCTAATGCATTTATCAGTTTGAACTTGTTTATGTTCAAAATTGGCATATACTCTCATATAAGTGAACAAGAGCATCCTCTGATATCTATATAAATAGAAACAGGATTAAAGTATGATATGGTATACAGAAAAGCGGGGACAGACTCCGGGAGATTTAAAATTTTTGTAAACATATAGCCTGTCACCATCTGGAAGAATTTGGATGCCAATAATAAAGCAATCATGAAAACAGATTAACTGATATTTAATTCCCCTTAAAATATCTGATCAATTCAACCTTTAAGTCAATCAATTTAACTTTTTGGATCAAATGCATTTATAATCCACCATATTTGTCATAAAGTGCCAAAATTAGCATCTAATATCCTCATTAAATGAAACAGTATTAAAATGTGTAGAAACAAATATTCAAAACAAACACCCAAACCTCTGGTTTTCATTTTGCAGGAAACATTATGTTGTCTATGCCCACCTCATAGAACTTGTTCTCAATTAAGAAAGAATCATCAAAATCAGATTATAACAAGATACAACTATATATAAACTTTCAATAATCAAACTTGAAACATTTAAAGCATTCCTGTTGTATCTTTATGTCTAAAACATTACAATTTTATTATTGCAAACGAAGTGCAAAGAGTAAACTTTTGTATTCATATTTTATGCACATGTATAAAGTTTGGTAACATGAACATGTAAAATATTCCTAAAATACCCAGTTTTTAAATTTATAGAAACCTAATATACCCTGTGACCATCTGGAAGACCTGGGGTACACAATGTTCATAAATTGATCAAAATTGGACAGGACTGATACACAAGACTCCCTCAAAGTAATGCAGTTTCAAATCGTTTTAAGCCTTACCTTTTACCACTTGTACTTCAGTTCATCAACACTCTCCTGAACTTGCATTAAAGAACCAAAACAAGGCCCATAATATATATATTCAGGAAGCAGCATTGAATTTTGTTATAAGTATACAAAGAATTAACATTCAGACACCTAGTATTGAAACCCTTTGAAAGTTTGATTGATTTTAATCTGTGAGAATGGGTATTTTCAATATTGAAAGGCTATATAAATTGGATGTAAATATATACAATCTCACATACCTAACCATTATTAACTTAATTTTAAAATATTTTATGATTCACCACTTATGCCTTATGCCTGGAAGTAAAAAGTTTGCCTAATTTCCAAAGCTATGCAATCATTTGCCTCAGATATGCATAATCATTCTCAAAGGATTGAAGTTTTGCGTCACATTGATGAAAAAGGAATGTCGTATGTCTCAGGTTTCAAATACATGTAATCTTCATTCAGACTGTAGACATATTAAGGAATTCAACTTTTCAGAGTAAAACAATGATCAAAATCACATATGAGAATAATAATGCTAACCTAATCCCCCAAAGTGAACTCAATTTTAATATATTTCAGGCCTCTTAGTCTAATTCTGGGGCTTTATTTCCTTAAAATATATCTGCCATATCCGTTGTAATGTACTAAAATGCATCTCTTGACATATTCAACATAAAAGGGGTAAAATTTAACATGAATAACATAAATGATTACCTAATATCCCATTCATCATATATCAGGAAACATTACTTAGCAGAGGACCTTCCGGAGGAGTGCCACCTTTCAATGGTAAAATAATCATCATAATTATATATGAATAGTGTACAACTTTAACATTTGCAAAACTACTTTTATTTTTATTAATATTTTAAATCTTGTTGTTATCTTCTGGGATTAAAACCAAAAATCTAGCACATATGCAACACGGCACCAATTGTAGCCGCTGATAACCCCATTTAGTGATGCAGGATTGCAATGTGGTGAAAAAAATGTGAAAAAGGGGTTTTAATACCCCTGTCTTTGTTTATTTGAAAAATTATGTGAAATCTTAAGAAAAGGGAGGATTGTGTTTTCAATTGTGAAAGAGCAATCAAGTTTGAATATCAGGAACGGGCACGCACACTAATCCCACAGAAAATAAATCAATTTTAATACAATTTGATCTAATGCATTTATCAGTTTGAACTTGTTTATATTCAAAATTGGCATATACTCTCATATAAATGAACAAGAGCATCCTCTGATATCTATATAAATAGAAACAGGATTAAACTATGGTGTGGTATATAGAAAAGCGGGGACAGACTCCGGGAGATTTCAAATTTTTGTAAACATATAGCCTGTCACCATCTGGAAGAATTTGGATGCCAATAATAAAGCAATCATGAAAACAGATTAACTGATATTTAATTCCCCTTAAAATATCTGATCAATTCAACCTTTAAGTCAATCAATTTAACTTTTTGGATCAAATGCATTTATAATCCACCATATTTGTCATAAAGTGCCAAAATTAGCATCAAATATCCTCATTAAATGAAACAGTATTAAAATGTGTAGAAACAAATATTCAAAACAAACACCCAAACCTCTGGTTTTCATTTTGCAGGAAACATTATGTTGTCTATGCCCACCTCGTAGAACTTGTTCCCAATTAAGAAAGAATCATCAAAATCAGATTATAACAAGATACAACTATATATAAACTTTCAATAATCAAATTTGAAACATTTAAAGCTCTCCTGTTGTATCTTTATGTCTAAAACATTACAATTTGATTATTTCAAACGAAGTGCAAAAAGTAAACTTTTGTATTCATATTTTATGCACATGTATAAGGTTTGGTAACATGAACATGTAAAATATTCATAAAATACCCAGTTATTTAATTTCTAGAAACCAAATATACCCTGTGACCATCTGGAAGACCTGGGGTACACAATGTTCATAAATTGATCAAAATTGGACAGGACTGATACACAAGACTCCCTCAAAGTAATGCAGTTTCAAATCGTTTTAAGCCTTACCTTTTACCACTTGTACTTCAGTTCATCAACACTCTCCTGAACTTGCATTAAAGAACCAAAACAAGCCCATAATATATATATTCAGGAAGCAGCATTGAATTTTTGTTATAAGTATACAAAGAATTAACATTCAGACACCTAGTACGGAAACCCTTTGAAAATTTGATTGATTTTAATCTGTGAGAATGGGTATTTTCAATATTGAAAGGCTATATAAATTGGATGTAAATATATACAATCTCACATACCTAATCATTATTAAGTTAATTTTAAAACATTTTATGATTCACCACTTACGCCTTATGCCTGGAAGTAAAAAGTTTGCCTAATTTCCAAAGCTATGCAATCACTTGCCTCAGATATGCATAATCATTCTCAAAGGATTGAAGTTTTGCGTCACATTGATCAAAAAGGAATGTCTTATGTCTCAGGTTTCAAATACATGTAATCTTCATTCAGACTGTAGACATATTAAGGAATTCAACTTTTCAGAGTAAAAGAATGATCTAAATCACATATGAGAATAATAATGCTAACCTAATCCCCCAAAGTAAACTCAATTTTAATATATTTCAGGCCTCTTAGTCTAATTCTGGGGCTTTATTTCCTTAAAATATATCTGCCATATCCGTTGTAATGTACTAAAATGCATCTCTTGACATATTCAACATAAAAGGGGTAAAATTTAACATGAATAACATGAATGATTACCTAATGTCCCATTCATCATATATCAGGAAACATTACTTAGCAGAGGACCTTCCGGAGGAGTACCACCTTTCAATGGTAAAATAATCATCATAATTATATTTGAATAGTGTACAACTTTAACATTTCCAAAACTACTTTTTTTTTAATTAATATTTTAAATCTTGTTGTTATCTTCTGGGATTAAAACCAAAAATCTACTACATATGCAACACGGCACCAAATGTAGCCTCTGATAACCCCATTTAGTGATGCAGGATTGAAATGTGGTGAAAAAATGTGAAAAAGAGGTTTTAACACCACCGCCTTTGTTTATTTGAAAAATTATGTGAAATCTTAAGAAAAGGGAGGATTGTGTTTTCAATTGTGAAAGAGCAATCAAGTTTGAATATCAGGAACGGGCACGCACACTAATCCCACAGAAAATAAATCAATTTTAATACATTTTGATCTAATGCATTTATCAGTTTGAACTTGTTTATATTCAAAATTGGCATATACTCTCATATAAATGAACAAGAGCATCCTCTGATATCTATATAAATCGAAACAGGATTAAACTATGTTGTGGTATATAGAAAAGCGGGGACAGACTCCGGGAGATTTCAAATTTTTGTAAACATATAGCCTGTCCATCTGGAAGAATTTGGATGCCAATAATAAAGCAATCATGAAAACAGATGAACTGATATTTAATTCCCCTTAAAATATCTGATCAATTCAACCTTTAAGTCAATCAATTTAACTTTTTGGATCAAATGCATTTATAATCCACCATATTTGTCATAAAGTGCCAAAATTAGCATCTAATATCCTCATTAAATGAAACAGTATTAAAATGTGTAGAAACAAATATTCAAAACAAACACCCAAACCTCTGGTTTTCATTTTGCAGGAAACATTATGTTGTCTATGCCCACCTGGTAGAACTTGTTCCCAATTAAGAAAGAATCATCAAAATCAGATTATAACAAGATACAACTATATATAAACTTTCAATAATCAAATTTGAAACATTTAAAGCATTCCTGTTGTATCTTTATGTCTAAAACATTACAATTTGATTATTGCAAACGAAGTGCAAAAAGTAAACTTTTGTATTCATATTTTATGCACATGTATAAGGTTTGGTAACATGAACATGTAAAATATTCATAAAATACCCAGTTATTTAATTTCTAGAAACCTAATATACCCTGTGACCATCTGGAAGACCTGGGGTACACAATGTTCATAAATTGATCAAAATTGGACAGGACTGATACACAAGACTCCCTCAAAGTAATGCAGTTTCAAATCGTTTTAAGCCTTACCTTTTACCACTTGTACTTCAGTTCATCAACACTCTCCTGAACTTGCATTAAAGAACCAAAACAAGCCCATAATATATATATTCAGGAAGCAGCATTGAATTTTTGTTATAAGTATACAAAGAATTAACATTCAGACACCTAGTATGGAAACCCTTTGAAAATTTGATTGATTTTAATCTGGGAGAATGGGTATTTTCAATATTGAAAGGCTATATAAATTGGATGCAAATATATACAATCTCACATACCTAACCATTATTAAGTTAATTTTAAAACATTTTATGATTCACCACTTACGCCTTATGCCTGGAAGTAAAAAGTTTGCCTAATTTCCAAAGCTATGCAATCACTTCCCTCAGATATGCATAATCATTCTCAAAAGATTGAAGTTTTGCGTCACATTGATGAAAAAGGAATGTCTTATGTCTCAGGTTTCAAATACATATAATCTTCATTCAGACTGTAGACATATTAAGGAATTCAACTTTTCAGAGTAAAAGAATGATCAAAATCACATATGAGAATAATAATGCTAACCTAATCCCCCAAAGTGAACTTAATTTTAATATATTTCAGGCCTCTTAGTCTAATTCTGGGGCTTTATTTCCTTAAAATATATCTGCCATATCCGTTGTAATGTACTAAAATGCATCTCTTGACATATTCAACATAAAAGGGGTAAAATTTAACATGAATAACATAAATGATTACCTAATGTCCCATTCATCATATATCAGGAAACATTACTTAGCAGAGGACCTTCCGGAGGAGTGCCACCTTTCAATGGTAAAATAATCATCATAATTATATATGAATAGTGTACAACTTTAACATTTGCAAAACTACTTTTTTTTTTATTAATATTTTAAATCTTGTTGTTATCTTCTGGGATTAAAACCAAAAATCTACTACATATGCAACAAGGCACCAAATGTAGCCGCTGATAACCCCATTTAGTGATGCAGGATTGAAATGTGGTGAAAAAATGTGAAAAAGAGGTTTTAACACCACCGCCTTTGTTTATTTGAAACATTATGTGAAATCTTAAGAAAAGGGAGGATTGTGTTTTCAATTGTGAAAGAGCAATCAAGTTTGAATATCAGGAATGGGCACGCACACTAATCCCACAGAAAATAAATCAATTTTAATACATTTTGGTCTAATGCATTTATCAGTTTGAACTTGTTTATGTTCAAAATTGGCATATACTCTCATATAAATGAACAAGAGCATCCTCTGATATCTATATAAATAGAAACAGGATTAAAGTATGATATGGTATACAGAAAAGCGGGGACAGACTCCGGGAGATTTAAAATTTTTGTAAACATATAGCCTGTCACCATCTGGAAGAATTTGGATGCCAATAATAAAGCAATCATGAAAACAGATTAACTGATATTTAATTCCCCTTAAAATATCTGATCAATTCAACCTTTAAGTCAATCAATTTAACTTTTTGGATCAAATGCATTTATAATCCACCATATTTGTCATAAAGTGCCAAAATTAGCATCTAATATCCTCATTAAATGAAACAGTATTAAAATGTGTAGAAACAAATATTCAAAACAAACACCCAAACCTCTGGTTTTCATTTTGCAGGAAACATTATGTTGTCTATGCCCACCTCGTAGAACTTGTTCTCAATTAAGAAAGAATCATCAAAATCAGATTATAACAAGATACAGCTATATATAAACCTTCAATAATCAAACTTGAAACATTTAAAGCATTCCTGTTGTATCTTTATGTCTAAAACATTACAATTTTATTATTGCAAACGAAGTGCAAAGAGTAAACTTTTGTATTCATATTTTATGCACATGTATAAAGTTTGGTAACATGAACATGTAAAATATTCCTAAAATACCCAGTTTTTAAATTTATAGAAACCTAATATACCCTGTGACCATCCGGAAGACCTGGGGTACACAATGTTCATAAATTGATCAAAATTGGACAGGACTGATACACAAGACTCCCTCAAAGAAATGCAGTTTCAAATCGTTTTAAGCCTTACCTTTTACCACTTGTACTTCAGTTCATCAACACTCTCCTGAACTTGCATTAAAGAACCAAAACAAGGCCCATAATATATATATTCAGGAAGCAGCATTGAATTTTGTTATAAGTATACAAAGAATTAACATTCACACACCTAGTATTGAAACCCTTTGAAAGTTTGATTGATTTTAATCTGTGAGAATGGGTATTTTCAATATTGAAAGGCTATATAAATTGGATGTAAATATATACAATCTCACATACCTAACCATTATTAAGTTAATTTTAAAACATTTTATGATTCACCACTTATGCCTTATGCCTGGAAGTAAAAAGTTTGCCTAATTTCCAAAGCTATGCAATCACTTGCCTCAGATATGCATAATCATTCTCAAAGGATTGAAGTTTTGCGTCACATTGATGAAAAAGGAATGTCGTATGTCTCAGGTTTCAAATACATGTAATCTTCATTCAGACTGTAGACATATTAAGGAATTCAACATTTCAGAGTAAAAGAATGATCAAAATCACATATGAGAATAATAATGCTAACCTAATCCCCCAAAGTGAACTTAATTTTAATATATTTCAGGCCTCTTAGTCTAATTCTGGGGCTTTATTTCCTTAAAATATATCTGCCATATCCGTTGTAATGTACTAAAATGCATCTCTTGACATATTCAACATAAAAGGGGTAAAATTTAACATGAATAACATAAATGATTACCTAATGTCCCATTCATCATATATCAGGAAACATTACTTAGCAGAGGACCTTCCGGAGGAGTGCCACCTTTCAATGGTAAAATAATCATCATAATTATATATGAATAGTGTACAACCTTAACATTTGCAAAACTACCTACTTTTATTAATATTTTAAATCTTGTTGTTATCTTTTGGGATTAAAACCAAAAATCTACTACATATGCAACACGGCACCAAATGTAGCCACTGATAACCCCATTTAGTGATGCAGGATAGCAATGTGGTGAAAAAAATGTGAAAAAGGGGTTTTAATACCCCTGTCTTTGTTTATTTGAAAAATTATGTGAAATTTTAAGAAAAGGGAGGATTGTGTTTTCAATTGTGAAAGAGCAATCAAGTTTGAATATCAGAAACGGGCACGCACACTAATCCCACAGAAAATAAATCAATTTTAATACATTTTGATCTAATGCATTTATCAGTTTGAACTTGTTTATATTCAAAATTGGCATATACTCTCATATAAATGAACAAGAGCATCCTCTGATATCTATATAAATAGAAACAGGATTAAACTATGGTATGGTATATAGAAAAGCGGGGACAGACTCCGGGAGATTTCAAATTTTTGTAAACATATAGCCTGTCACCATCTGGAAGAATTTGGATGCCAATAATAAAGCAATCATGAAAACAGATTAACTGATATTTAATTCCCCTTAAAATATCTGATGAATTCAACCTTTAAGTCAATCAATTTAACTTTTTGGATCAAATGCATTTATAATCCACCATATTTGTTATAAAGTGCCAAAATTAGCATCTAATATCCTCATTAAATGAAACAGTTTTAAAATGTGTAGAAACAAATATTCAAAACAAACACCCAAACCTCTGGTTTTCATTTTGCAGGAAACATTATGTTGTCTATGCCCACCTCGTAGAACTTGTTCCCAATTAAGAAAGAATCATCAAAATCAGATTATAACAAGATACAACTATATATAAACTTTCAATAATCAAATTTGAAACATTTAAAGCATTCCTGTTGTATCTTTATGTCTAAAACATTACAATTTTATTATTGCAAACGAAGTGCAAAAAGTAAACCTTTGTATTCATATTTTATGCACATGTATAAGGTTTGGTAACATGAACATGTAAAATATTCATATAATACCCAGTTTTTAAATTTATAGAAACCTAATATACCCTGTGACCATCTGGAAGACCTGGGGTACACAATGTTCATAAATTGATCAAAATTGGACAGGACTGATACACCAGACTCCCTCAAAGTAATGCAGTTTCAAATCGTTATAAGCCTTACCTTTTACCACTTGTACTTCAGTTCATCAACACTCTCCTGAACTTGCATTAAAGAACCAAAACAAGCCCATAATATATATATTCAGGAAGCAGCATTGAATTTTAGTTATAAGTATACAAAGAATTAACATTCAGACACCTAGTATTGAAACCCTTTGAAAGTTTGATTGATTTTAATCTGTGAGAATGGGTATTTTCAATATTGAAAGGCTATATAAATTGGATGTAAATATATACAATCTCACATACCTAACCATTATTAACTTAATTTTAAAATATTTTATGATTCACCACTTATGCCTTATGCCTGGAAGTAAAAAGTTTGCCTAATTTCCAAAGCTATGCAATCACTTGCCTCAGATATGCATAATCATTCTCAAAGGATTGAAGTTTTGCGTCACATTGATGAAAAAGGAATGTCGTATGTCTCAGGTTTCAAATACATGTAATCTTCATTCAGACTGTAGACATATTAAGGAATTCAACTTTTCAGAGTAAAAGAATGATCAAAATCACATATGAGAATAATAATGCTAACCTAATCCCCCAAAGTGAACTCAATTTTAATATATTTCAGGCCTCTTAGTCTAATTCTGGGGCTTTATTTCTTTAAAATATATCTGCCATATCCGTTGTAATGTACTAAAATGCATCTCTTCACATATTCAACATAAAAGGGGTAAAATTTAACATGAATAACATAAATGATTACCTAATGTCCCATTCATCATATATCAGGAAACATTACTTAGCAGAGGAACTTCCGGAGGAGTGCCACCTTTCAATGGTAAAATAATCATCATAATTATATATGAATAGTGTACAACTTTAACATTTGCAAAACTACTATTTTTTTATTAATATTTTAAATCTTGTTGTTATCTTCTGGGATTAAAACAAAAAATCTACCACATATGCAACACGGCACCAAATGTAGCCGCTGATAACCCCATTTAGTGATGCAGGATTGCAATGTGGTGAAAAAAATGTGAAAAAGGGGTTTTAATACCCCTGTCTTTGTTTATTTGAAAAATTATGTGAAATCTTAAGAAAAGGGAGGATTGTGTTTTCAATTGTGAAAGAGCAATCAAGTTTGAATATCAGGAACGGGCACGCACACTAATCCCACAGAAAATAAATCAATTTTAGTACATTTTGATCTAATGCATTTATCAGTTTGAACTTGTTTATATTCAAAATTGGCATATACTCTCATATAAATGAACAAGAGCATCCTCTGATATCTATATAAATAGAAACAGGATTAAACTATGGTGTGGTATATAGAAAAGCAGGGACAGACTCCGGGAAATTTCAAATTTTTGTAAGCATATAGCCTGTCACCATCTGGAAGAATTTGGATGCCAATAATAAAGCAATCATGAAAACAGATGAACTGATATTTAATTCCCCTTAAAATATCTGATCAATTCAACCTTTAAGTCAATCAATTTAACTTTTTGGATCAAATGCATTTATATTCCACCATATTTGTCATAAAGTGCCAAAATTAGCATCTAATATCCTCATTAAATGAAACAGTATTAAAATGTGTAGAAACAAATATTCAAAACAAACACCCAAACCTCTGGTTTTCATTTAGCAGGAAACATTATGTTGTCTATGCCCACCTCGTAGAACTTGTTCCCAATTAAGAAACAATCATCAAAATCAGATTATAACAAGATACAACTATATATAAACTTTCAATAATCAAATTTGAAACATTTAAAGCATTCCTGTTGTATCTTTATGTCTAAAACATTACAATTTGATTATTGCAAACGAAGTGCAAAAAGAAAACCTTTGTATTCATATTTTATGCACATGTATAAGGTTTGGTAACATGAACATGTAAAATATTCATAAAATACCCAGTTATTTAATTTCTAGAAACCAAATATACCCTGTGACATTCTGGAAGACCTGGGGTACACAATGTTCATAAATTGATCAAAATTGGACAGGACTGATACACAAGACTCCCTCAAAGTAATGTAGTTTCAAATCGTTTTAAGCCTTACCTTTTACCACTTGTACTTCAGTTCATCAACACTCTCCTGAACTTGCATTAAAGAACCAAAACAAGCCCATAATATATATATTCAGGAAGCAGCATTGAATTTTTGTTATAAGTATACAAAGAATTAACATTCAGACACCTAGTACGGAAACCCTTTGAAAATTTGATTGATTTTAATCTGTGAGAATGGGTATTTTCAATATTGAAAGGCTATATAAATTGGATGTAAATATATACAATCTCACATACCTAATCATTATTAAGTTAATTTTAAAACATTTTATGATTCACCACTTACGCCTTATGCCTGGAAGTAAAAAGTTTGCCTAATTTCCAAAGCTATGCAATCACTTGCCTCAGATATGCATAATCATTCTCAAAGGATTGAAGTTTTGCGTCACATTGATGAAAAAGGAATGTCTTATGTCTCAGGTTTCAAATACATGTAATCTTCATTCAGACTGTAGACATATTAAGGAATTCAACTTTTCAGAGTAAAAGAATGATCTAAATCACATATGAGAATAATAATGCTAACCTAATCCCCCAAAGTAAACTCAATTTTAATATATTTCAGGCCTCTTAGTCTAATTCTGGGGCTTTATTTCCTTAAAATATATCTGCCATATCCGTTGTAATGTACTAAAATGCATCTCTTGACATATTCAACATAAAAGGGGTAAAATTTAACATGAATAACATGAATGATTACCTAATGTCCCATTCATCATATATCAGGAAACATTACTTAGCAGAGGACCTTCCGGAGGAGTGCCACCTTTCAATGGTAAAATAATCATCATAATTATATATGAATAGTGTACAACTTTAACATTTCCAAAACTACTTTTTTTTTATTAATATTTTAAATCTTGTTGTTATCTTCTGGGATTAAAACCAAAAATCTACTACATATGCAACACGGCACCAAATGTAGCCTCTGATAACCCCATTTAGTGATGCAGGATTGAAATGTGGTGAAAAAATGTGAAAAAGAGGTTTTAACACCACCGCCTTTGTTTATTTGAAAAATTATGTGAAATCTTAAGAAAAGGGAGGATTGTGTTTTCAATTGTGAAAGAGCAATCAAGTTTGAATATCAGGAATGGGCATGCACACTAATCCCACAGAAAATAAATCAATTTTAATACATTTTGATCTAATGCATTTATCAGTTTGAACTTGTTTATGTTCAAAATTGGCATATACTCTCATATAAATAAACAAGAGCATCCTCTGATATCTATATAAATAGAAACAGGATTAAAGTATGATATGGTATACAGAAAAGCGGGGACAGACTCCAGGAGATTTAAAATTTTTGTAAACATATATCCTGTCACCATCTGGAAGAATTTGGATGCCAATAATAAAGCAATCATGAAAACAGATTAACTGATATTTAATTCCCCTTAAAATATCTGATCAATTCAACCTTTAAGTCAATCAATTTAACTTTTTGGATCAAATGCATTTATAATCCACCATATTTGTCATAATGTGCCAAAATTAGCATCTAATATCCTCATTAAATGAAACAGTATTAAAATGTGTAGAAACAAATATTCAAAACAAACACCCAAACCTCTGGTTTTCATTTTGCAGGAAACATTATGTTGTCTATGCCCACCTCGTAGAACTTGTTCCCAATTAAGAAAGAAACATCAAAATCAGATTATAACAAGATACAACTATATATAAACTTTCAATAAGCAAATTTGAAACATTTAAAGCATTCCTGTTATATCTTTATGTCTAAAACATTACAATTTGATTATTGCAAACAAAGTGCAAAAAGTAAACTTTTGTATTCATATTTTATGCACATGTATAAGGTTTGGAAACATGAACATGTAAAATATTCATAAAATACCCAGTTATTTAATTTCTAGAAACCAAATATACCCTGTGACATTCTGGAAGACCTGGGGTACACAATGTTCATAAATTGATCAAAATTGGACAGGACTGATACACAAGACTCCCTCAAAGTAATGCAGTTTCAAATCGTTTTAAGCCTTACCTTTTACCACTTGTACTTCAGTTCATCAACACTCTCCTGAACTTGCATTAAAGAACCAAAACAAGCCCATAATATATATATTCAGGAAGCAGCATTGAATTTTTGTTATAAGTATACAAAGAATTAACATTCAGACACCTAGTATGGAAACCCTTTGAAAATTTGATTGATTTTAATCTGTGAGAATGGGGATTTTCAATAGTGAAAGGCTATATAAATTGGATGTAATTGATATACAATCTCACATACCTAACCATTATTAAGTTAATTTTAAAACATTTTATGATTCACCACTTACGCCTTATGCCTGGAAGTAAAAAGTTTGCCTAATTTCCAAACCTATGCAATCACTTGCCTCAGATATGCATAATCATTCTAAAAGGATTGCGGTTTTGCGTCACATTGATGAAAAAGGAATGTCTTATGTCTCAGGCTTCAAATACATGTAATCTTCATTCAGACTGTATACATATTAAGGAATTCAACTTTTCAGAGTAAAAGAATGATCAAAATCACATATGAGAATAATAATGCTAACCTAATCCCCCAAAGTGAACTCAATTTTAATATATTTCAGGCCTCTTAGTCTAATTCTGGGGCTTTATTTCCTTAAAATATATCTGACATATCCGTTGTAATGTACTAAAATGCATCTCTTGACATATTCAACATAAAAGGGGTAAAATTAACATGAATAACATAAATGATTACCTAATGTACCATTCATCATATATCAGGAAACATTACTTAGCAGAGGACCTTCCGGAGGAGTGCCACCTTTCAATGGTAAAATAATCATCATAATTATATTTGAATAGTGTACAACTTTAACATTTGCAAAACTACTTTTTTTTTATTAATATTTTAAATCTTGTTGTTATCTTCTGGGATTAAAACAAAAAATCTACTACATATGCAACACGGCACCAAATGTAGCCGCTGATAACCCCATTTAGTGATGCAGGATTGAAATGTGGTGAAAAAATGTGAAAAAGAGGTTTTCACACCACCGTCTTTGTTTATTTGAAAAATTATGTGAAATCTTAAGAAAAGGGAGGATTGTGTTTTCAATTGTGAAAGAGCAATCAAGTTTGAATATCAGGAATGGGCATGCACACTAATCCCACAGAAAAAAATCAATTTTAATACACTTTGATCTAATGCATTTATCAGTTTGAACTTATTTATATTCAAAATTGGCATATACTCTCATATAAATGAACAAGAGCATCCTCTGATATCTATATAAATAGAAACAGGATTAAACTATGGTGTGGTATATAGAAAAGCAGGGACAGACTCCGGGAGATTTCAAATTTTTGTAAACATATAGACTGTCACCATCTGGAAGAATTTGGATGCCAATAATAAAGCAATCATGAAAACAGATGAACTGATATTTAATTCCCCTTAAAATATCTGATCAATTCAACCTTTAAGTCAATCAATTTAACTTTTTGGATCAAATGCATTTATAATCCACCATATTTGTCATAAAGTGCCAAAGTTAGCATCTAATATCCTCATTAAATGAAACAGTATTAAAATGTGTAGAAACAAATATTCAAAACAAACACCCAAACCTCTGGTTTTCATTTTGCAGGAAACATTATGTTGTCTATGCCCACCTTGTAGAACTTGTTCCCAATTAAGAAAGAATCATCAAAATCAGATTATAACAAGATACAACTATATATAAACTTTCAATAAGCAAATTTGAAGCATTTAAAGCATTCCTGTTGTATCTTTATGTCTAAAACATTACAATTTGATTATTGCAAACGAAGTGCAAAAAGTAAACTTTTGTATTCATATTTTATGCACATGTATAAGGTTTGGTAACATGAACATGTAAAATATTCATAAAATACCCAGTTTTTAAATTTATAGAAACCTAATATACCCTGTGACCATCTGGAAGACCTGGGGTACACAATGTTCATAAATTGATCAAAATTGGACAGGACTGATACACAAGACTCCCTCAAAGTAATGGAGTTTCAAATCGTTTTAAGCCTTAGCTTTTACCACTTGTACTTCAGTTCATCAACACTCTCCTGAACTTGCATTAAAGAACCAAAACAAAGGCCATAATATATATATTCAGGAAGCAGCATTGAATTTTGTTATAAGTATACAAAGAATTAACATTCAGACACCTAGTATGGAAACCCTTTGAAAATTTGATTGATTTTAATCTGTGAGAATGGGTATTTTCAATATTGAAAGGCTATATAAATTGGATGTAAATATATACAATCTCACATACCTAACCATTATTAAGTTAATTTTAAAACATTTTATGATTCACCACTTACGCCTTATGCCTGGAAGTAAAAGGTTTGCCTAATTTCCAAAGCTATGCAATCACTTGCCTCAGATATGCATAATCATTCTCAAAGGATTGAAGTTTTGCGTCACATTGATGAAAAAGGAATGTCTTATGTCTCAGGTTTCAAATACATGTAATCTTCATTCAGACTGTAGACATATTAAGGAATTCAACTTTTCAGAGTAAAAGAATGATCAAAATCACATATGAGAATAATAATGCTAACCTAATCCCCCAAAGTGAACTCAATTTTAATATATTTCAGGCCTCTTAGTCTAATTCTGGGGCTTTATTTCCTTAAAATATATCTGCCATATCCGTTGTAATGTACTAAAATGCATCTCTTGACATATTCAACATAAAAGGGGTAAAATTAACATGAATAACATAAATGATTACCTAATGTCCCGTTCATCATATATCAGGAAACATTACTTAGCAGAGGACCTTCCGGAGGAGTGCCACCTTTCAATGGTAAAATAATCATCATAATTATATATGAATAGTGTACAACTTTAACATTTGCAAAACTACTTTTTTTTTTATTAATATTTTAAATCTTGTTGTTATCTTCTGGGATTAAAACAAAAAATCTACTACATATGCAACACGGCACCAAATGTAGCCGCTGATAACCCCATTTAGTGATGCAGGATTGAAATGTGGTGAAAAAATGTGAAAAAGAGGTTTTAACACCACCGTCTTTGTTTATTTGAAAAATTATGTGAAATCTTAAGAAAAGGGAGGATTGTGTTTTCAATTGTGAAAGAGCAATCAAGTATGAATATCAGGAATGGGCACGCACACTAATCCCACAGAAAATAAATCAATTTTAATACATTTTGATCTAATGCATTTATCAGTTTGAACTTGTTTATGTTCAAAATTGGCATATACTCTCATATAAATGAACAAGAGCATCCTCTGATATCTATATAAATAGAAACAGGATTAAAGTATGATATGGTATACAGAAAAGCGGGGACAGACTCTGGGAGATTTCAAATTTTTGTAAACATATAGCCTGTCACCATCTGGAAGAATTTGGATGCCAATAATAAAGCAATCATGAAAACTGATTAACTGATATTTAATTCCCCTTAAAATATCTGATCAATTCAACTTTTAAGTCAATCAATTTAACTTTTTGGATCAAATGCATTTATAATCCACCATATTTGTCATAAAGTGCAAAACTTAGCATCTAATATCCTCATTAAATGAAACAGTATTAAAATGTGTAGAAACATACATTCAAAACAAACACCCAAACCTCTGGTTTTCATTTTGCAGGAAACATTATGTTGTCTATGCCCACCTCGTAGAAATTGTTCCCAATTAAGAAAGAAACATCAAAATCAGATTATAACAAGATACAACTATATATAAACTTTCAATAAGCAAATTTGAAACATTTAAAGCATTCCTGTTATATCTTTATGTCTAAAACATTACAATTTGATTATTGCAAACAAAGTGCAAAAAGTAACCTTTTGTATTCATATTTTATGCACATGTATAAGGTTTGGAAACATGAACATGTAAAATATTCATAAAATACCCAGTTATTTAATTTCTAGAAACCAAATATACCCTGTGACATTCTGGAAGACCTGGGGTACACAATGTTCATAAATTGATCAAAATTGGACAGGACTGATACACAAGACTCCCTCAAAGTAATGCAGTTTCAAATCGTTTTAAGCCTTACCTTTTACCACTTGTACTTCAGTTCATCAACACTCTCCTGAACTTGCATTAAAGAACCAAAACAAGCCCATAATATATATATTCAGGAAGCAGCATTGAATTTTTGTTATAAGTATACAAAGAATTAACATTCAGACACCTAGTATGGAAACCCTTTGAAAATTTGATTGATTTTAATCTGTGAGAATGGGGATTTTCAATAGTGAAAGGCTATATAAATTGGATGTAATTGATATACAATCTCACATACCTAACCATTATTAAGTTAATTTTAAAACATTTTATGATTCACCACTTACGCCTTATGCCTGGAAGTAAAAAGTTTGCCTAATTTCCAAACCTATGCAATCACTTGCCTCAGATATGCATAATCATTCTAAAAGGATTGCGGTTTTGCGTCACATTGATGAAAAAGGAATGTCTTATGTCTCAGGCTTCAAATACATGTAATCTTCATTCAGACTGTATACATATTAAGGAATTCAACTTTTCAGAGTAAAAGAATGATCAAAATCACATATGAGAATAATAATGCTAACCTAATCCCCCAAAGTGAACTCAATTTTAATATATTTCAGGCCTCTTAGTCTAATTCTGGGGCTTTATTTCCTTAAAATATATCTGACATATCCGTTGTAATGTACTAAAATGCATCTCTTGACATATTCAACATAAAAGGGGTAAAATTAACATGAATAACATAAATGATTACCTAATGTACCATTCATCATATATCAGGAAACATTACTTAGCAGAGGACCTTCCGGAGGAGTGCCACCTTTCAATGGTAAAATAATCATCATAATTATATTTGAATAGTGTACAACTTTAACATTTGCAAAACTAGTTTTTTTTTATTAATATTTTAAATCTTGTTGTTATCTTCTGGGATTAAAACAAAAAATCTACTACATATGCAACACGGCACCAAATGTAGCCGCTGATAACCCCATTTAGTGATGCAGGATTGAAATGTGGTGAAAAAATGTGAAAAAGAGGTTTTAACACCACCGTCTTTGTTTATTTGAAAAATTATGTGAAATCTTAAGAAAAGGGAGGATTGTGTTTTCAATTGTGAAAGAGCAATCAAGTTTGAATATCAGGAATGGGCATGCACACTAATCCCACAGAAAAAAATCAATTTTAATACACTTTGATCTAATGCATTTATCAGTTTGAACTTGTTTATATTCAAAATTGGCATATACTCTCATATAAATGAACAAGAGCATCCTCTGATATCTATATAAATAGAAACAGGATTAAACTATGGTGTGGTATATAGAAAAGCAGGGACAGACTCCGGGAGATTTCAAATTTTTGTAAACATATAGACTGTCACCATCTGGAAGAATTTGGATGCCAATAATAAAGCAATCATGAAAACAGATGAACTGATATTTAATTACCCTTAAAATATCTGATCAATTCAACCTTTAAGTCAATCAATTTAACTTTTTGGATCAAATGCATTTATAATCCACCATATTTGTCATTAAGTGCCAAAGTTAGCATCTAATATCCTCATTAAATGAAACAGTATTAAAATGTGTAGAAACAAATATTCAAAACAAACACCCAAACCTCTGGTTTTCATTTTGCAGGAAACATTATGTTGTCTATGCCCACCTTGTAGAACTTGTTCCCAATTAAGAAAGAATCATCAAAATCAGATTATAACAAGATACAACTATATATAAACTTTCAATAATCAAATTTGAAGCATTTAAAGCATTCCTGTTGTATCTTTATGTCTAAAACATTACAATTTGATTATTGCAAACGAAGTGCAAAAAGTAAACTTTTGTATTCATATTTTATGCACATGTATAAGGTTTGGTAACATGAACATGTAAAATATTCATAAAATACCCAGTTTTTAAATTTATAGAAACCTAATATACCCTGTGACCATCTGGAAGACCTGGGGTACACAATGTTCATAAATTGATCAAAATTGGACAGGACTGATACACAAGACTCCCTCAAAGTAATGGAGTTTCAAATCGTTTTAAGCCTTAGCTTTTACCACTTGTACTTCAGTTCATCAACACTCTCCTGAACTTGCATTAAAGAACCAAAACAAAGGCCATAATATATATATTCAGGAAGCAGCATTGAATTTTGTTATAAGTATACAAAGAATTAACATTCAGACACCTAGTATGGAAACCCTTTGAAAATTTGATTGATTTTAATCTGTGAGAATGGGTATTTTCAATATTGAAAGGCTATATAAATTGGATGTAAATATATACAATCTCACATACCTAACCATTATTAAGTTAATTTTAAAACATTTTATGATTCACCACTTACGCCTTATGCCTGGAAGTAAAAAGTTTGCCTAATTTCCAAAGCTATGCAATCACTTGCCTCAGATATGCATAATCATTCTCAAAGGATTGAAGTTTTGCGTCACATTGATGAAAAAGGAATGTCTTATGTCTCAGGTTTCAAATACATGTAATCTTCATTCAGACTGTAGACATATTAAGGAATTCAACTTTTCAGAGTAAAAGAATGATCAAAATCACATATGAGAATAATAATGCTAACCTAATCCCCCAAAGTGAACTCAATTTTAATATATTTCAGGCCTCTTAGTCTAATTCTGGGGCTTTATTTCCTTAAAATATATCTGCCATATCCGTTGTAATGTACTAAAATGCATCTCTTGACATATTCAACATAAAAGGGGTAAAATTAACATGAATAACATAAATGATTACCTAATGTCCCATTCATCATATATCAGGAAACATTACTTAGCAGAGGACCTTCCGGAGGAGTGCCACCTTTCAATGGTAAAATAATCATCATAATTATATATGAATAGTGTACAACTTTAACATTTGCAAAACTACTTTTTTTTTTATTAATATTTTAAATCTTGTTGTTATCTTCTGGGATTAAAACAAAAAATCTACTACATATGCAACACGGCACCAAATGTAGCCGCTGATAACCCCATTTAGTGATGCAGGATTGAAATGTGGTGAAAAAATGTGAAAAAGAGGTTTTAACACCACCGTCTTTGTTTATTTGAAAAATTATGTGAAATCTTAAGAAAAGGGAGGATTGTGTTTTCAATTGTGAAAGAGCAATCAAGTATGAATATCAGGAATGGGCACGCACACTAATCCCACAGAAAATAAATCAATTTTAATACATTTTGATCTAATGCATTTATCAGTTTGAACTTGTTTATGTTCAAAATTGGCATATACTCTCATATAAATGAACAAGAGCATCCTCTGATATCTATATAAATAGAAACAGGATTAAAGTATGATATGGTATACAGAAAAGCGGGGACAGACTCTGGGAGATTTCAAATTTTTGTAAACATATAGCCTGTCACCATCTGGAAGAATTTGGATGCCAATAATAAAGCAATCATGAAAACTGATTAACTGATATTTAATTCCCCTTAAAATATCTGATCAATTCAACTTTTAAGTCAATCAATTTAACTTTTTGGATCAAATGCATTTATAATCCACCATATTTGTCATAAAGTGCAAAACTTAGCATCTAATATCCTCATTAAATGAAACAGTATTAAAATGTGTAGAAACATACATTCAAAACAAACACCCAAACCTCTGGTTTTCATTTTGCAGGAAACATTATGTTGTCTATGCCCACCTCGTAGAAATTGTTCCCAATTAAGAAAGAAACATCAAAATCAGATTATAACAAGATACAACTATATATAAACTTTCAATAAGCAAATTTGAAACATTTAAAGCATTCCTGTTATATCTTTATGTCTAAAACATTACAATTTGATTATTGCAAACAAAGTGCAAAAAGTAAACTTTTGTATTCATATTTTATGCACATGTATAAGGTTTGGAAACATGAACATGTAAAATATTCATAAAATACCCAGTTATTTAATTTCTAGAAACCAAATATACCCTGTGACATTCTGGAAGACCTGGGGTACACAATGTTCATAAATTGATCAAAATTGGACAGGACTGATACACAAGACTCCCTCAAAGTAATGCAGTTTCAAATCGTTTTAAGCCTTACCTTTTACCACTTGTACTTCAGTTCATCAACACTCTCCTGAACTTGCATTAAAGAACCAAAACAAGCCCATAATATATATATTCAGGAAGCAGCATTGAATTTTTGTTATAAGTATACAAAGAATTAACATTCAGACACCTAGTATGGAAACCCTTTGAAAATTTGATTGATTTTAATCTGTGAGAATGGGGATTTTCAATAGTGAAAGGCTATATAAATTGGATGTAATTGATATACAATCTCACATACCTAACCATTATTAAGTTAATTTTAAAACATTTTATGATTCACCACTTACGCCTTATGCCTGGAAGTAAAAAGTTTGCCTAATTTCCAAACCTATGCAATCACTTGCCTCAGATATGCATAATCATTCTAAAAGGATTGCGGTTTTGCGTCACATTGATGAAAAAGGAATGTCTTATGTCTCAGGCTTCAAATACATGTAATCTTCATTCAGACTGTATACATATTAAGGAATTCAACTTTTCAGAGTAAAAGAATGATCAAAATCACATATGAGAATAATAATGCTAACCTAATCCCCCAAAGTGAACTCAATTTTAATATATTTCAGGCCTCTTAGTCTAATTCTGGGGCTTTATTTCCTTAAAATATATCTGACATATCCGTTGTAATGTACTAAAATGCATCTCTTGACATATTCAACATAAAAGGGGTAAAATTAACATGAATAACATAAATGATTACCTAATGTACCATTCATCATATATCAGGAAACATTACTTAGCAGAGGACCTTCCGGAGGAGTGCCACCTTTCAATGGTAAAATAATCATCATAATTATATTTGAATAGTGTACAACTTTAACATTTGCAAAACTAGTTTTTTTTTATTAATATTTTAAATCTTGTTGTTATCTTCTGGGATTAAAACAAAAAATCTACTACATATGCAACACGGCACCAAATGTAGCCGCTGATAACCCCATTTAGTGATGCAGGATTGAAATGTGGTGAAAAAATGTGAAAAAGAGGTTTTAACACCACCGTCTTTGTTTATTTGAAAAATTATGTGAAATCTTAAGAAAAGGGAGGATTGTGTTTTCAATTGTGAAAGAGCAATCAAGTTTGAATATCAGGAATGGGCATGCACACTAATCCCACAGAAAAAAATCAATTTTAATACACTTTGATCTAATGCATTTATCAGTTTGAACTTGTTTATATTCAAAATTGGCATATACTCTCATATAAATGAACAAGAGCATCCTCTGATATCTATATAAATAGAAACAGGATTAAACTATGGTGTGGTATATAGAAAAGCAGGGACAGACTCCGGGAGATTTCAAATTTTTGTAAACATATAGACTGTCACCATCTGGAAGAATTTGGATGCCAATAATAAAGCAATCATGAAAACAGATGAACTGATATTTAATTCCCCTTAAAATATCTGATCAATTCAACCTTTAAGTCAATCAATTTAACTTTTTGGATCAAATGCATTTATAATCCACCATATTTGTCATAAAGTGCCAATGTTAGCATCTAATATCCTCATTAAATGAAACAGTATTAAAATGTGTAGAAACAAATATTCAAAACAAACACCCAAACCTCTGGTTTTCATTTTGCAGGAAACATTATGTTGTCTATGCCCACCTTGTAGAAATTGTTCCCAATTAAGAAAGAATCATCAAAATCAGATTATAACAAGATACAACTATATATAAACTTTCAATAAGCAAATTTGAAGCATTTAAAGCATTCCTGTTGTATCTTTATGTCTAAAACATTACAATTTGATTATTGCAAACGAAGTGCAAAAAGTAAACTTTTGTATTCATATTTTATGCACATGTATAAGGTTTGGTAACATGAACATGTAAAATATTCATAAAATACCCAGTTATTTAATTTCTAGAAACCTAATATACCCTGTGACCATCTGGAAGACCTGGGGTACACAATGTTCATAAATTGATCAAAATTGGACAGGACTGATACACAAGACTCCCTCAAAGTAATGCAGTTTCAAATCGTTTTAAGCCTTACCTTTTACCACTTGTACTTCAGTTCATCAACACTCTCCTGAACCTTCATTAAACAACCAAAACAAGCCCATAATATATATATTCAGGAAGCAGCATTGAATTTTTGTTATAAGTATACAAAGAATTAACATTCAGACACCTAGTATGGAAACCCTTTGAAAATTTGATTGATTTTAATCTGTGAGAATGGGTATTTTCAATATTGAAAGGCTATATAAATTGGATGTAAATATATACAATCTCACATACCTAACCATTATTAAGTTAATTTTAAAACATTTTATGATTCACCACTTACGCCTTATGCCTGGAAGTAAAAAGTTTGCCTAATTTCCAAAGCTATGCAATCACTTGCCTCAGATATGCATAATCATTCTCAAAGGATTGAAGTTTTGCGTCACATTGATGAAAAAGGAATGTCTTATGTCTCAGGTTTCAAATACATGTAATCTTCATTCAGACTGTAGACATATTAAGGAATTCAACTTTTCAGAGTAAAAGAATGATCAAAATCACATATGAGAATGATAATGCTAACCTAATCCCCCAAAGTGAACTCAATTTTAATATATTTCAGGCCTCTTAGTCTAATTCTGGGGCTTTATTTCCTTAAAATATATCTGCCATATCCGTTGTAATGTACTAAAATAGGATCTCTTGACATATTCAACATAAAAGGGGTAAAATTTAACATGAATAACATAAATGATTACCTAATGTCCCATTCATCATATATCAGGAAACATTACTTAGCAGAGGACCTTCCGGAGGAGTGCCACCTTTCAATGGTAAAATAATCATCATAATTATATATGAATAGTGTACAACTTTAACATTTGCAAAACTACTTTTTTTTTATTAATATTTTAAATCTTGTTGTTATCTTCTGGGATTAAAACCAAAAATCTACTACATATTCAACGCGGCACCAAATGTAGCCTCTGATAACCCCATTTAGTGATGCAGGATTGAAATGTGGTGAAAAAATGTGAAAAAGAGGTTTTAACACCACCGTCTTTGTTTATTTGAAAAATTATGTGAAATCTTAAGAAAAGGGAGGATTGTGTTTTCAATTGTGAAAGAGCAATCAAGTTTGAATATCAGGAATGGGTATGCACACTAATCCCACAGAAAAAAATCAATTTTAATACATTTTGATCTAATGCATTTATCAGTTTGAACTTATTTATATTCAAAATTGGCATATACTCTCATATAAATAAACAAGAGCATCCTCTGATATCTATATAAATAGAAACAGGATTAAAGTATGATATGGTATACAGAAAAGCGGGGACAGACTCCAGGAGATTTAAAATTTTTGTAAACATATATCCTGTCACCATCTGGAAGAATTTGGATGCCAATAATAAAGCAATCATGAAAACAGATTAACTGATATTTAATTCCCCTTAAAATATCTGATCAATTCAACCTTTAAGTCAATCAATTTAACTTTTTGGATCAAATGCATTTATAATCCACCATATTTGTCATAATGTGCCAAAATTAGCATCTAATATCCTCATTAAATGAAACAGTATTAAAATGTGTAGAAACAAATATTCAAAACAAACACCCAAACCTCTGGTTTTCATTTTGCAGGAAACATTATGTTGTCTATGCCCACCTCGTAGAACTTGTTCCCAATTAAGAAAGAAACATCAAAATCAGATTATAACAAGATACAACTATATATAAACTTTCAATAAGCAAATTTGAAACATTTAAAGCATTCCTGTTATATCTTTATGTCTAAAACATTACAATTTGATTATTGCAAACAAAGTGCAAAAAGTAAACTTTTGTATTCATATTTTATGCACATGTATAAGGTTTGGAAACATGAACATGTAAAATATTCATAAAATACCCAGTTATTTAATTTCTAGAAACCAAATATACCCTGTGACATTCTGGAAGACCTGGGGTACACAATGTTCATAAATTGATCAAAATTGGACAGGACTGATACACAAGACTCCCTCAAAGTAATGCAGTTTCAAATCGTTTTAAGCCTTACCTTTTACCACTTGTACTTCAGTTCATCAACACTCTCCTGAACTTGCATTAAAGAACCAAAACAAGCCCATAATATATATATTCAGGAAGCAGCATTGAATTTTTGTTATAAGTATACAAAGAATTAACATTCAGACACCTAGTATGGAAACCCTTTGAAAATTTGATTGATTTTAATCTGTGAGAATGGGGATTTTCAATAGTGAAAGGCTATATAAATTGGATGTAATTGATATACAATCTCACATACCTAACCATTATTAAGTTAATTTTAAAACATTTTATGATTCACCACTTACGCCTTATGCCTGGAAGTAAAAAGTTTGCCTAATTTCCAAACCTATGCAATCACTTGCCTCAGATATGCATAATCATTCTAAAAGGATTGCGGTTTTGCGTCACATTGATGAAAAAGGAATGTCTTATGTCTCAGGCTTCAAATACATGTAATCTTCATTCAGACTGTATACATATTAAGGAATTCAACTTTTCAGAGTAAAAGAATGATCAAAATCACATATGAGAATAATAATGCTAACCTAATCCCCCAAAGTGAACTCAATTTTAATATATTTCAGGCCTCTTAGTCTAATTCTGGGGCTTTATTTCCTTAAAATATATCTGACATATCCGTTGTAATGTACTAAAATGCATCTCTTGACATATTCAACATAAAAGGGGTAAAATTAACATGAATAACATAAATGATTACCTAATGTACCATTCATCATATATCAGGAAACATTACTTAGCAGAGGACCTTCCGGAGGAGTGCCACCTTTCAATGGTAAAATAATCATCATAATTATATTTGAATAGTGTACAACTTTAACATTTGCAAAACTACTTTTTTTTTATTAATATTTTAAATCTTGTTGTTATCTTCTGGGATTAAAACAAAAAATCTACTACATATGCAACACGGCACCAAATGTAGCCGCTGATAACCCCATTTAGTGATGCAGGATTGAAATGTGGTGAAAAAATGTGAAAAAGAGGTTTTCACACCACCGTCTTTGTTTATTTGAAAAATTATGTGAAATCTTAAGAAAAGGGAGGATTGTGTTTTCAATTGTGAAAGAGCAATCAAGTTTGAATATCAGGAATGGGCATGCACACTAATCCCACAGAAAAAAATCAATTTTAATACACTTTGATCTAATGCATTTATCAGTTTGAACTTATTTATATTCAAAATTGGCATATACTCTCATATAAATGAACAAGAGCATCCTCTGATATCTATATAAATAGAAACAGGATTAAACTATGGTGTGGTATATAGAAAAGCAGGGACAGACTCCGGGAGATTTCAAATTTTTGTAAACATATAGACTGTCACCATCTGGAAGAATTTGGATGCCAATAATAAAGCAATCATGAAAACAGATGAACTGATATTTAATTCCCCTTAAAATATCTGATCAATTCAACCTTTAAGTCAATCAATTTAACTTTTTGGATCAAATGCATTTATAATCCACCATATTTGTCATAAAGTGCCAAAGTTAGCATCTAATATCCTCATTAAATGAAACAGTATTAAAATGTGTAGAAACAAATATTCAAAACAAACACCCAAACCTCTGGTTTTCATTTTGCAGGAAACATTATGTTGTCTATGCCCACCTTGTAGAACTTGTTCCCAATTAAGAAAGAATCATCAAAATCAGATTATAACAAGATACAACTATATATAAACTTTCAATAAGCAAATTTGAAGCATTTAAAGCATTCCTGTTGTATCTTTATGTCTAAAACATTACAATTTGATTATTGCAAACGAAGTGCAAAAAGTAAACTTTTGTATTCATATTTTATGCACATGTATAAGGTTTGGTAACATGAACATGTAAAATATTCATAAAATACCCAGTTTTTAAATTTATAGAAACCTAATATACCCTGTGACCATCTGGAAGACCTGGGGTACACAATGTTCATAAATTGATCAAAATTGGACAGGACTGATACACAAGACTCCCTCAAAGTAATGGAGTTTCAAATCGTTTTAAGCCTTAGCTTTTACCACTTGTACTTCAGTTCATCAACACTCTCCTGAACTTGCATTAAAGAACCAAAACAAAGGCCATAATATATATATTCAGGAAGCAGCATTGAATTTTGTTATAAGTATACAAAGAATTAACATTCAGACACCTAGTATGGAAACCCTTTGAAAATTTGATTGATTTTAATCTGTGAGAATGGGTATTTTCAATATTGAAAGGCTATATAAATTGGATGTAAATATATACAATCTCACATACCTAACCATTATTAAGTTAATTTTAAAACATTTTATGATTCACCACTTACGCCTTATGCCTGGAAGTAAAAGGTTTGCCTAATTTCCAAAGCTATGCAATCACTTGCCTCAGATATGCATAATCATTCTCAAAGGATTGAAGTTTTGCGTCACATTGATGAAAAAGGAATGTCTTATGTCTCAGGTTTCAAATACATGTAATCTTCATTCAGACTGTAGACATATTAAGGAATTCAACTTTTCAGAGTAAAAGAATGATCAAAATCACATATGAGAATAATAATGCTAACCTAATCCCCCAAAGTGAACTCAATTTTAATATATTTCAGGCCTCTTAGTCTAATTCTGGGGCTTTATTTCCTTAAAATATATCTGCCATATCCGTTGTAATGTACTAAAATGCATCTCTTGACATATTCAACATAAAAGGGGTAAAATTAACATGAATAACATAAATGATTACCTAATGTCCCGTTCATCATATATCAGGAAACATTACTTAGCAGAGGACCTTCCGGAGGAGTGCCACCTTTCAATGGTAAAATAATCATCATAATTATATATGAATAGTGTACAACTTTAACATTTGCAAAACTACTTTTTTTTTTATTAATATTTTAAATCTTGTTGTTATCTTCTGGGATTAAAACAAAAAATCTACTACATATGCAACACGGCACCAAATGTAGCCGCTGATAACCCCATTTAGTGATGCAGGATTGAAATGTGGTGAAAAAATGTGAAAAAGAGGTTTTAACACCACCGTCTTTGTTTATTTGAAAAATTATGTGAAATCTTAAGAAAAGGGAGGATTGTGTTTTCAATTGTGAAAGAGCAATCAAGTATGAATATCAGGAATGGGCACGCACACTAATCCCACAGAAAATAAATCAATTTTAATACATTTTGATCTAATGCATTTATCAGTTTGAACTTGTTTATGTTCAAAATTGGCATATACTCTCATATAAATGAACAAGAGCATCCTCTGATATCTATATAAATAGAAACAGGATTAAAGTATGATATGGTATACAGAAAAGCGGGGACAGACTCTGGGAGATTTCAAATTTTTGTAAACATATAGCCTGTCACCATCTGGAAGAATTTGGATGCCAATAATAAAGCAATCATGAAAACTGATTAACTGATATTTAATTCCCCTTAAAATATCTGATCAATTCAACTTTTAAGTCAATCAATTTAACTTTTTGGATCAAATGCATTTATAATCCACCATATTTGTCATAAAGTGCAAAACTTAGCATCTAATATCCTCATTAAATGAAACAGTATTAAAATGTGTAGAAACATACATTCAAAACAAACACCCAAACCTCTGGTTTTCATTTTGCAGGAAACATTATGTTGTCTATGCCCACCTCGTAGAAATTGTTCCCAATTAAGAAAGAAACATCAAAATCAGATTATAACAAGATACAACTATATATAAACTTTCAATAAGCAAATTTGAAACATTTAAAGCATTCCTGTTATATCTTTATGTCTAAAACATTACAATTTGATTATTGCAAACAAAGTGCAAAAAGTAACCTTTTGTATTCATATTTTATGCACATGTATAAGGTTTGGAAACATGAACATGTAAAATATTCATAAAATACCCAGTTATTTAATTTCTAGAAACCAAATATACCCTGTGACATTCTGGAAGACCTGGGGTACACAATGTTCATAAATTGATCAAAATTGGACAGGACTGATACACAAGACTCCCTCAAAGTAATGCAGTTTCAAATCGTTTTAAGCCTTACCTTTTACCACTTGTACTTCAGTTCATCAACACTCTCCTGAACTTGCATTAAAGAACCAAAACAAGCCCATAATATATATATTCAGGAAGCAGCATTGAATTTTTGTTATAAGTATACAAAGAATTAACATTCAGACACCTAGTATGGAAACCCTTTGAAAATTTGATTGATTTTAATCTGTGAGAATGGGGATTTTCAATAGTGAAAGGCTATATAAATTGGATGTAATTGATATACAATCTCACATACCTAACCATTATTAAGTTAATTTTAAAACATTTTATGATTCACCACTTACGCCTTATGCCTGGAAGTAAAAAGTTTGCCTAATTTCCAAACCTATGCAATCACTTGCCTCAGATATGCATAATCATTCTAAAAGGATTGCGGTTTTGCGTCACATTGATGAAAAAGGAATGTCTTATGTCTCAGGCTTCAAATACATGTAATCTTCATTCAGACTGTATACATATTAAGGAATTCAACTTTTCAGAGTAAAAGAATGATCAAAATCACATATGAGAATAATAATGCTAACCTAATCCCCCAAAGTGAACTCAATTTTAATATATTTCAGGCCTCTTAGTCTAATTCTGGGGCTTTATTTCCTTAAAATATATCTGACATATCCGTTGTAATGTACTAAAATGCATCTCTTGACATATTCAACATAAAAGGGGTAAAATTAACATGAATAACATAAATGATTACCTAATGTACCATTCATCATATATCAGGAAACATTACTTAGCAGAGGACCTTCCGGAGGAGTGCCACCTTTCAATGGTAAAATAATCATCATAATTATATTTGAATAGTGTACAACTTTAACATTTGCAAAACTAGTTTTTTTTTATTAATATTTTAAATCTTGTTGTTATCTTCTGGGATTAAAACAAAAAATCTACTACATATGCAACACGGCACCAAATGTAGCCGCTGATAACCCCATTTAGTGATGCAGGATTGAAATGTGGTGAAAAAATGTGAAAAAGAGGTTTTAACACCACCGTCTTTGTTTATTTGAAAAATTATGTGAAATCTTAAGAAAAGGGAGGATTGTGTTTTCAATTGTGAAAGAGCAATCAAGTTTGAATATCAGGAATGGGCATGCACACTAATCCCACAGAAAAAAATCAATTTTAATACACTTTGATCTAATGCATTTATCAGTTTGAACTTGTTTATATTCAAAATTGGCATATACTCTCATATAAATGAACAAGAGCATCCTCTGATATCTATATAAATAGAAACAGGATTAAACTATGGTGTGGTATATAGAAAAGCAGGGACAGACTCCGGGAGATTTCAAATTTTTGTAAACATATAGACTGTCACCATCTGGAAGAATTTGGATGCCAATAATAAAGCAATCATGAAAACAGATGAACTGATATTTAATTACCCTTAAAATATCTGATCAATTCAACCTTTAAGTCAATCAATTTAACTTTTTGGATCAAATGCATTTATAATCCACCATATTTGTCATTAAGTGCCAAAGTTAGCATCTAATATCCTCATTAAATGAAACAGTATTAAAATGTGTAGAAACAAATATTCAAAACAAACACCCAAACCTCTGGTTTTCATTTTGCAGGAAACATTATGTTGTCTATGCCCACCTTGTAGAACTTGTTCCCAATTAAGAAAGAATCATCAAAATCAGATTATAACAAGATACAACTATATATAAACTTTCAATAATCAAATTTGAAGCATTTAAAGCATTCCTGTTGTATCTTTATGTCTAAAACATTACAATTTGATTATTGCAAACGAAGTGCAAAAAGTAAACTTTTGTATTCATATTTTATGCACATGTATAAGGTTTGGTAACATGAACATGTAAAATATTCATAAAATACCCAGTTTTTAAATTTATAGAAACCTAATATACCCTGTGACCATCTGGAAGACCTGGGGTACACAATGTTCATAAATTGATCAAAATTGGACAGGACTGATACACAAGACTCCCTCAAAGTAATGGAGTTTCAAATCGTTTTAAGCCTTAGCTTTTACCACTTGTACTTCAGTTCATCAACACTCTCCTGAACTTGCATTAAAGAACCAAAACAAAGGCCATAATATATATATTCAGGAAGCAGCATTGAATTTTGTTATAAGTATACAAAGAATTAACATTCAGACACCTAGTATGGAAACCCTTTGAAAATTTGATTGATTTTAATCTGTGAGAATGGGTATTTTCAATATTGAAAGGCTATATAAATTGGATGTAAATATATACAATCTCACATACCTAACCATTATTAAGTTAATTTTAAAACATTTTATGATTCACCACTTACGCCTTATGCCTGGAAGTAAAAAGTTTGCCTAATTTCCAAAGCTATGCAATCACTTGCCTCAGATATGCATAATCATTCTCAAAGGATTGAAGTTTTGCGTCACATTGATGAAAAAGGAATGTCTTATGTCTCAGGTTTCAAATACATGTAATCTTCATTCAGACTGTAGACATATTAAGGAATTCAACTTTTCAGAGTAAAAGAATGATCAAAATCACATATGAGAATAATAATGCTAACCTAATCCCCCAAAGTGAACTCAATTTTAATATATTTCAGGCCTCTTAGTCTAATTCTGGGGCTTTATTTCCTTAAAATATATCTGCCATATCCGTTGTAATGTACTAAAATGCATCTCTTGACATATTCAACATAAAAGGGGTAAAATTAACATGAATAACATAAATGATTACCTAATGTCCCATTCATCATATATCAGGAAACATTACTTAGCAGAGGACCTTCCGGAGGAGTGCCACCTTTCAATGGTAAAATAATCATCATAATTATATATGAATAGTGTACAACTTTAACATTTGCAAAACTACTTTTTTTTTTATTAATATTTTAAATCTTGTTGTTATCTTCTGGGATTAAAACAAAAAATCTACTACATATGCAACACGGCACCAAATGTAGCCGCTGATAACCCCATTTAGTGATGCAGGATTGAAATGTGGTGAAAAAATGTGAAAAAGAGGTTTTAACACCACCGTCTTTGTTTATTTGAAAAATTATGTGAAATCTTAAGAAAAGGGAGGATTGTGTTTTCAATTGTGAAAGAGCAATCAAGTATGAATATCAGGAATGGGCACGCACACTAATCCCACAGAAAATAAATCAATTTTAATACATTTTGATCTAATGCATTTATCAGTTTGAACTTGTTTATGTTCAAAATTGGCATATACTCTCATATAAATGAACAAGAGCATCCTCTGATATCTATATAAATAGAAACAGGATTAAAGTATGATATGGTATACAGAAAAGCGGGGACAGACTCTGGGAGATTTCAAATTTTTGTAAACATATAGCCTGTCACCATCTGGAAGAATTTGGATGCCAATAATAAAGCAATCATGAAAACTGATTAACTGATATTTAATTCCCCTTAAAATATCTGATCAATTCAACTTTTAAGTCAATCAATTTAACTTTTTGGATCAAATGCATTTATAATCCACCATATTTGTCATAAAGTGCAAAACTTAGCATCTAATATCCTCATTAAATGAAACAGTATTAAAATGTGTAGAAACATACATTCAAAACAAACACCCAAACCTCTGGTTTTCATTTTGCAGGAAACATTATGTTGTCTATGCCCACCTCGTAGAAATTGTTCCCAATTAAGAAAGAAACATCAAAATCAGATTATAACAAGATACAACTATATATAAACTTTCAATAAGCAAATTTGAAACATTTAAAGCATTCCTGTTATATCTTTATGTCTAAAACATTACAATTTGATTATTGCAAACAAAGTGCAAAAAGTAAACTTTTGTATTCATATTTTATGCACATGTATAAGGTTTGGAAACATGAACATGTAAAATATTCATAAAATACCCAGTTATTTAATTTCTAGAAACCAAATATACCCTGTGACATTCTGGAAGACCTGGGGTACACAATGTTCATAAATTGATCAAAATTGGACAGGACTGATACACAAGACTCCCTCAAAGTAATGCAGTTTCAAATCGTTTTAAGCCTTACCTTTTACCACTTGTACTTCAGTTCATCAACACTCTCCTGAACTTGCATTAAAGAACCAAAACAAGCCCATAATATATATATTCAGGAAGCAGCATTGAATTTTTGTTATAAGTATACAAAGAATTAACATTCAGACACCTAGTATGGAAACCCTTTGAAAATTTGATTGATTTTAATCTGTGAGAATGGGGATTTTCAATAGTGAAAGGCTATATAAATTGGATGTAATTGATATACAATCTCACATACCTAACCATTATTAAGTTAATTTTAAAACATTTTATGATTCACCACTTACGCCTTATGCCTGGAAGTAAAAAGTTTGCCTAATTTCCAAACCTATGCAATCACTTGCCTCAGATATGCATAATCATTCTAAAAGGATTGCGGTTTTGCGTCACATTGATGAAAAAGGAATGTCTTATGTCTCAGGCTTCAAATACATGTAATCTTCATTCAGACTGTATACATATTAAGGAATTCAACTTTTCAGAGTAAAAGAATGATCAAAATCACATATGAGAATAATAATGCTAACCTAATCCCCCAAAGTGAACTCAATTTTAATATATTTCAGGCCTCTTAGTCTAATTCTGGGGCTTTATTTCCTTAAAATATATCTGACATATCCGTTGTAATGTACTAAAATGCATCTCTTGACATATTCAACATAAAAGGGGTAAAATTAACATGAATAACATAAATGATTACCTAATGTACCATTCATCATATATCAGGAAACATTACTTAGCAGAGGACCTTCCGGAGGAGTGCCACCTTTCAATGGTAAAATAATCATCATAATTATATTTGAATAGTGTACAACTTTAACATTTGCAAAACTAGTTTTTTTTTATTAATATTTTAAATCTTGTTGTTATCTTCTGGGATTAAAACAAAAAATCTACTACATATGCAACACGGCACCAAATGTAGCCGCTGATAACCCCATTTAGTGATGCAGGATTGAAATGTGGTGAAAAAATGTGAAAAAGAGGTTTTAACACCACCGTCTTTGTTTATTTGAAAAATTATGTGAAATCTTAAGAAAAGGGAGGATTGTGTTTTCAATTGTGAAAGAGCAATCAAGTTTGAATATCAGGAATGGGCATGCACACTAATCCCACAGAAAAAAATCAATTTTAATACACTTTGATCTAATGCATTTATCAGTTTGAACTTGTTTATATTCAAAATTGGCATATACTCTCATATAAATGAACAAGAGCATCCTCTGATATCTATATAAATAGAAACAGGATTAAACTATGGTGTGGTATATAGAAAAGCAGGGACAGACTCCGGGAGATTTCAAATTTTTGTAAACATATAGACTGTCACCATCTGGAAGAATTTGGATGCCAATAATAAAGCAATCATGAAAACAGATGAACTGATATTTAATTCCCCTTAAAATATCTGATCAATTCAACCTTTAAGTCAATCAATTTAACTTTTTGGATCAAATGCATTTATAATCCACCATATTTGTCATAAAGTGCCAATGTTAGCATCTAATATCCTCATTAAATGAAACAGTATTAAAATGTGTAGAAACAAATATTCAAAACAAACACCCAAACCTCTGGTTTTCATTTTGCAGGAAACATTATGTTGTCTATGCCCACCTTGTAGAAATTGTTCCCAATTAAGAAAGAATCATCAAAATCAGATTATAACAAGATACAACTATATATAAACTTTCAATAAGCAAATTTGAAGCATTTAAAGCATTCCTGTTGTATCTTTATGTCTAAAACATTACAATTTGATTATTGCAAACGAAGTGCAAAAAGTAAACTTTTGTATTCATATTTTATGCACATGTATAAGGTTTGGTAACATGAACATGTAAAATATTCATAAAATACCCAGTTATTTAATTTCTAGAAACCTAATATACCCTGTGACCATCTGGAAGACCTGGGGTACACAATGTTCATAAATTGATCAAAATTGGACAGGACTGATACACAAGACTCCCTCAAAGTAATGCAGTTTCAAATCGTTTTAAGCCTTACCTTTTACCACTTGTACTTCAGTTCATCAACACTCTCCTGAACCTTCATTAAACAACCAAAACAAGCCCATAATATATATATTCAGGAAGCAGCATTGAATTTTTGTTATAAGTATACAAAGAATTAACATTCAGACACCTAGTATGGAAACCCTTTGAAAATTTGATTGATTTTAATCTGTGAGAATGGGTATTTTCAATATTGAAAGGCTATATAAATTGGATGTAAATATATACAATCTCACATACCTAACCATTATTAAGTTAATTTTAAAACATTTTATGATTCACCACTTACGCCTTATGCCTGGAAGTAAAAAGTTTGCCTAATTTCCAAAGCTATGCAATCACTTGCCTCAGATATGCATAATCATTCTCAAAGGATTGAAGTTTTGCGTCACATTGATGAAAAAGGAATGTCTTATGTCTCAGGTTTCAAATACATGTAATCTTCATTCAGACTGTAGACATATTAAGGAATTCAACTTTTCAGAGTAAAAGAATGATCAAAATCACATATGAGAATGATAATGCTAACCTAATCCCCCAAAGTGAACTCAATTTTAATATATTTCAGGCCTCTTAGTCTAATTCTGGGGCTTTATTTCCTTAAAATATATCTGCCATATCCGTTGTAATGTACTAAAATAGGATCTCTTGACATATTCAACATAAAAGGGGTAAAATTTAACATGAATAACATAAATGATTACCTAATGTCCCATTCATCATATATCAGGAAACATTACTTAGCAGAGGACCTTCCGGAGGAGTGCCACCTTTCAATGGTAAAATAATCATCATAATTATATATGAATAGTGTACAACTTTAACATTTGCAAAACTACTTTTTTTTTATTAATATTTTAAATCTTGTTGTTATCTTCTGGGATTAAAACCAAAAATCTACTACATATTCAACGCGGCACCAAATGTAGCCTCTGATAACCCCATTTAGTGATGCAGGATTGAAATGTGGTGAAAAAATGTGAAAAAGAGGTTTTAACACCACCGTCTTTGTTTATTTGAAAAATTATGTGAAATCTTAAGAAAAGGGAGGATTGTGTTTTCAATTGTGAAAGAGCAATCAAGTTTGAATATCAGGAATGGGTATGCACACTAATCCCACAGAAAAAAATCAATTTTAATACATTTTGATCTAATGCATTTATCAGTTTGAACTTATTTATATTCAAAATTGGCATATACTCTCATATAAATGAACAAGAGCATCCTCTGATATCTATATAAATAGAAACAGGATTAAAGTATGATATGGTATACAGAAAAGCGGGGACAGACTCTGGGAGATTTCAAATTTTTGTAAACATATAGCCTGTCACCATCTGGAAGAATTTGGATGCCAATAATAAAGCAATCATGAAAACTGATTAACTGATATTTAATTCCCCTTAAAATATCTGATCAATTCAACTTTTAAGTCAATCAATTTAACTTTTTGGATCAAATGCATTTATAATCCACCATATTTGTCATAAAGTGCAAAACTTAGCATCTAATATCCTCATTAAATGAAACAGTATTAAAATGTGTAGAAACATACATTCAAAACAAACACCCAAACCTCTGGTTTTCATTTTGCAGGAAACATTATGTTGTCTATGCCCACCTCGTAGAAATTGTTCCCAATTAAGAAAGAAACATCAAAATCAGATTATAACAAGATACAACTATATATAAACTTTCAATAAGCAAATTTGAAACATTTAAAGCATTCCTGTTATATCTTTATGTCTAAAACATTACAATTTGATTATTGCAAACAAAGTGCAAAAAGTAAACTTTTGTATTCATATTTTATGCACATGTATAAGGTTTCGAAACATGAACATGTAAAATATTCATAAAATACCCAGTTATTTAATTTCTAGAAACCAAATATACCCTGTGACATTCTGGAAGACCTGGGGTACACAATGTTCATAAATTGATCAAAATTGGACAGGACTGATACACAAGACTCCCTCAAAGTAATGCAGTTTCAAATCGTTTTAAGCCTTACCTTTTACCACTTGTACTACAGTTCATCAACACTCTCCTGAACTTGCATTAAAGAACCAAAACAAGCCCATAATATATATATTCAGGAAGCAGCATTGAATTTTTGTTATAAGTATACAAAGAATTAACATTCAGACACCTAGTATGGAAACCCTTTGAAAATTTGATTGATTTTAATCTGTGAGAATGGGGATTTTCAATAGTGAAAGGCTATATAAATTGGATGTAATTGATATACAATCTCACATACCTAACCATTATTAAGTTAATTTTAAAACATTTTATGATTCACCACTTACGCCTTATGCCTGGAAGTAAAATGTTTGCCTAATTTCCAAACCTATGCAATCACTTGCCTCAGATATGCATAATCATTCTAAAAGGATTGCGGTTTTGCGTCACATTGATGAAAAAGGAATGTCTTATGTCTCAGGCTTCAAATACATGTAATCTTCATTCAGACTGTATACATATTAAGGAATTCAACTTTTCAGAGTAAAAGAATGATCAAAATCACATATGAGAATAATAATGCTAACCTAATCCCCCAAAGTGAACTCAATTTTAATATATTTCAGGCCTCTTAGTCTAATTCTGGGGCTTTATTTCCTTAAAATATATCTGACATATCCGTTGTAATGTACTAAAATGCATCTCTTGACATATTCAACATAAAAGGGGTAAAATTAACATGAATAACATAAATGATTACCTAATGTACCATTCATCATATATCAGGAAACATTACTTAGCAGAGGACCTTCCGGAGGAGTGCCACCTTTCAATGGTAAAATAATCATCATAATTATATTTGAATAGTGTACAACTTTAACATTTGCAAAACTACTTTTTTTTTATTAATATTTTAAATCTTGTTGTTATCTTCTGGGATTAAAACAAAAAATCTACTACATATGCAACACGGCACCAAATGTAGCCGCTGATAACCCCATTTAGTGATGCAGGATTGAAATGTGGTGAAAAAATGTGAAAAAGAGGTTTTAACACCACCGTCTTTGTTTATTTGAAAAATTATGTGAAATCTTAAGAAAAGGGAGGATTGTGTTTTCAATTGTGAAAGAGCAATCAAGTTTGAATATCAGGAATGGGCATGCACACTAATCCCACAGAAAAAAATCAATTTTAATACACTTTGATCTAATGCATTTATCAGTTTGAACTTGTTTATATTCAAAATTGGCATATACTCTCATATAAATGAACAAGAGCATCCTCTGATATCTATATAAATAGAAACAGGATTAAACTATGGTGTGGTATATAGAAAAGCAGGGACAGACTCCGGGAGATTTCAAATTTTTGTAAACATATAGACTGTCACCATCTGGAAGAATTTGGATGCCAATAATAAAGCAATCATGAAAACAGATGAACTGATATTTAATTCCCCTTAAAATATCTGATCAATTCAACCTTTAAGTCAATCAATTTAACTTTTTGGATCAAATGCATTTATAATCCACCATATTTGTCATAAAGTGCAAAATTTAGCATCTAATATCCTCATTAAATGAAACAGTATTAAAATGTGTAGAAACATACATTCAAAACAAACACCCAAACCTCTGGTTTTCATTTTGCAGGAAACATTATGTTGTCTATGCCCACCTCGTAGAAATTGTTCCCAATTAAGAAAGAAACATCAAAATCAGATTATAACAAGATACAACTATATATAAACTTTCAATAAGCAAATTTGAAACATTTAAAGCATTCCTGTTATATCTTTATGTCTAAAAAATTACAATTTGATTATTGCAAACAAAGTGCAAAAAGTAACCTTTTGTATTCATATTTTATGCATATGTATAAGGTTTGGAAACATGAACATGTAAAATATTCATAAAATACCCAGTTATTTAATTTCTAGAAACCAAATATACCCTGTGACAATCTGGAAGACCTGGGGTACACAATGTTCATAAATTGATCAAAATTGGACAGGACTGATACACAAGACTCCCTCAAAGTAATGCAGTTTCAAATCGTTTTAAGCCTTACCTTTTACCACTTGTACTTCAGTTCATCAACACTCTCCTGAACTTGCATTAAAGAACCAAAACAAGCCCATAATATATATATATTCAGGAAGCAGCATTGAATTTTTGTTATAAGTATACAAAGAATTAACATTCAGACACCTAGTATGGAAACCCTTTGAAAATTTGATTGATTTTAATCTGTGAGAATGGGGATTTTCAATATTGAAAGGCTATATAAATTGGATGTAAATATATACAATCTCACATACCTAACCATTATTAAGTTAATTTTAAAACATTTTATGATTCACCACTTACGCCTTATGCCTGGAAGTAAAAAGTTTGCCTAATTTCCAAAGCTATGCAATCACTTGCCTCAGATATGCATAATCATTCTCAAAGGATTGAAGTTTTGCGTCACATTGATGAAAAAGGAATGTCTTATGTCTCAGGTTTCAAATACATGTAATCTTCATTCAGACTGTAGACATATTAAGGAATTCAACTTTTCAGAGTAAAAGAATGATCAAAATCACATATGAGAATGATAATGCTAACCTAATCCCCCAAAGTGAACTCAATTTTAATATATTTCAGGCCTCTTAGTCTAATTCTGGGGCTTTATTTCCTTAAAATATATCTGCCATATCCGTTGTAATGTACTAAAATAGGATCTCTTGACATATTCAACATAAAAGGGGTAAAATTTAACATGAATAACATAAATGATTACCTAATGTCCCATTCATCATATATCAGGAAACATTACTTAGCAGAGGACCTTCCGGAGGAGTGCCACCTTTCAATGGTAAAATAATCATCATAATTATATATGAATAGTGTACAACTTTAACATTTGCAAAACTACTTTTTTTTTATTAATATTTTAAATCTTGTTGTTATCTTCTGGGATTAAAACCAAAAATCTACTACATATTCAACGCGGCACCAAATGTAGCCTCTGATAACCCCATTTAGTGATGCAGGACTGAAATGTGGTGAAAAAATGTGAAAAAGAGGTTTTAAAACCACCGCCTTTGTTTATTTGAAAAATTATGTGAAATCTTAAGAAAAGGGAGGATTGTGTTTTCAATTGTGAAAGAGCAATCAAGTTTGAATATCAGGAATGGGCATGCACACTAATCCCACAGAAAATAAATCAATTTTAATACATTTTGATCTAATGCATTTATCAGTTTGAACTTGTTTATGTTCAAAATTGGCATATACTCTCATATAAATGAACAAGAGCATCCTCTGATATCTATATAAATAGAAACAGGATTAAAGTATGGTATGGTATACAGAAAAGCGGGGACAGACTCTGGGAGATTTCAAATTTTTGTAAACATATAGCCTGTCACCATCTGGAAGAATTTGGATGCCAATAATAAAGCAATCATGAAAACAGATTAACTGATATTTAATTCCCCTTAAAAGATCTGATCAATTCAACCTTTAAGTCAATCAATTTAACTTTTTGGATCAAATGCATTTATAATCCACCATATTTGTCATAATGTGCCAAAATTAGCATCTAATATCCTCATTAAATGAAACAGTATTAAAATGTGTAGAAACAAATATTCAAAACAAACACCCAAACCTCTGGTTTTCATTTTGCAGGAAACATTATGTTGTCTATGCCCACCTCGTAGAAATTGTTCCCAATTAAGAAAGAAACATCAAAATCAGATTATAACAAGATACAACTATATATAAACTTTCAATAAGCAAATTTGAAACATTTAAAGCATTCCTGTTAAATCTTTATGTCTAAAACATTACAATTTGATTATTGCAAACGAAGTGCAAAAAGTAAACTTTTGTATTCATATTTTATGCACATGTATAAGGTTTGGAAACATGAACATGTCAAATATTCATAAAATACCCAGTTATTTAATTTCTAGAAACCAAATATACCCTGTGACATTCTGGAAGACCTGGGGTACACAATGTTCATAAATTGATCAAAATTGGACAGGACTGATACACAAGACTCCCTCAAAGTAATGCAGTTTCAAATCGTTTTAAGCCTTACCTTTTACCACTTGTACTTCAGTTCATCAACACTCTCCTGAACTTGCATTAAAGAACCAAAACAAGCCCATAATATATATATTCAGGAAGCAGCATTGAATTTTTGTTATAAGTATACAAAGAATTAACATTCAGACACCTAGTATGGAAACCCTTTGAAAATTTGATTGATTTTAATCTGTGAGAATGGGGATTTTCAATAGTGAAAGGCTATATAAATTGGATGTAATTGATATACAATCTCACATACCTAACCATTATTAAGTTAATTTTAAAACATTTTATGATTCACCACTTACGCCTTATGCCTGGAAGTAAAAAGTTTGCCTAATTTCCAAACCTATGCAATCACTTGCCTCAGATATGCATAATCATTCTAAAAGGATTGCGGTTTTGCGTCACATTGATGAAAAAGGAATGTCTTATGTCTCAGGCTTCAAATACATGTAATCTTCATTCAGACTGTAGACATATTAAGGAATTCAACTTTTCAGAGTAAAAGAATGATCAAAATCACATATGAGAATAATAATGCTAACCTAATCCCCCAAAGTGAACTCAATTTTAATATATTTCAGGCCTCTTAGTCTAATTCTGGGGCTTTATTTCCTTAAAATATATCTGACATATCCGTTGTAATGTACTAAAATGCATCTCTTGACATATTCAACATAAAAGGGGTAAAATTAACATGAATAACATAAATGATTACCTAATGTACCATTCATCATATATCAGGAAACATTACTTAGCAGAGGACCTTCCGGAGGAGTGCCACCTTTCAATGGTAAAATAATCATCATAATTATATTTGAATAGTGTACAACTTTAACATTTGCAAAACTACTTTTTTTTTATTAATATTTTAAATCTTGTTGTTATCTTCTGGGATTAAACCAAAAAATCTACTACATATGCAACACGGCACCAAATGTAGCCGCTGATAACCCAATTTAGTGATGCAGGATTGAAATGTGGTGAAAAAATGTGAAAAAGAGGTTTTAACACCACCGTCTTTGTTTATTTGAAAAATTATGTGAAATCTTAAGAAAAGGGAGGATTGTGTTTTCAATTGTGAAAGAGCAATCAAGTTTGAATATCAGGAATGGGCATGCACACTAATCCCACAGAAAAAAATCAATTTTAATACATTTTGATCTAATGCATTTATCAGTTTGAACTTGTTTATATTCAAAATTGGCATATACTCTCATATAAATGAACAAGAGCATCCTCTGATATCTATATAAATAGAAACAGGATTAAACTATGGTGTGGTATATAGAAAAGCAGGGACAGACTCCGGGAGATTTCAAATTTTTGTAAACATATAGCCTGTCACCATCTGGAAGAATTTGGATGCCAATAATAAAGCAATCATGAAAACAGATGAACTGATATTTAATTCCCCTTAAAATATCTGATCAATTCAACCTTTAAGTCAATCAATTTAACTTTTTGGATCAAATGCATTTATAATCCACCATATTTGTCATAAAGTGCCAAAATTAGCATCTAATATCCTCATTAAATGAAACAGTATTAAAATGTGTAGAAACAAATATTCAAAACAAACACCCAAACCTCTGGTTTTCATTTTGCAGGAAACATTATGTTGTCTATGCCCACCTTGTAGAACTTGTTCCCAATTAAGAAAGAATCATCAAAATCAGATTATAACAAGATACAACTATATATAAACTTTCAATAAGCAAATTTGAAACATTTAAAGCATTCCTGTTGTATCTTTATGTCTAAAACATTACAATTTGATTATTGCAAATGAAGTGCAAAAAGTAAACTTTTGTATTCATATTTTATGCACATGTATAAGGTTTGGTAACATGAACATGTAAAATATTCATAAAATACCCAGTTAATTAATTTCTAGAAACCTAATATACCCTGTGACCATCTGGAAGACCTGGGGTACACAATGTTCATAAATTGATCAAAATTGGACAGGACTGATACACAAGACTCCCTCAAAGTAATGGAGTTTCAAATCGTTTTAAGCCTTAGCTTTTACCACTTGTACTTCAGTTCATCAACACTCTCCTGAACTTGCATTAAAGAACCAAAACAAAGGCCATAATATATATATTCAGGAAGCAGCATTGAATTTTGTTATAAGTATACAAAGAATTAACATTCAGACACCTAGTATGGAAACCCTTTGAAAATTTGATTGATTTTAATCTGTGAGAATGGGGATTTTCAATATTGAAAGGCTATATAAATTGGATGTAAATATATACAATCTCACATACCTAACCATTATTAAGTTAATTTTAAAACATTTTATGATTCACCACTTACGCCTTATGCCTGGAAGTAAAAAGTTTGCCTAATTTCCAAAGCTATGCAATCACTTGCCTCAGATATGCATAATCATTCTCAAAGGATTGAAGTTTTGCGTCACATTGATGAAAAAGGAATGTCTTATGTCTCAGGTTTCAAATACATGTAATCTTCATTCAGACTGTAGACATATTAAGGAATTCAACTTTTCAGAGTAAAAGAATGATCAAAATCACATATGAGAATAATAATGCTAACCTAATCCCCCAAAGTGAACTCAATTTTAATATATTTCAGGCCTCTTAGTCTAATTCTGGGGCTTTATTTCCTTAAAATATATCTGCCATATCCGTTGTAATGTACTAAAATGCATCTCTTGAAATAGTCAACATAAAAGGGGTAAAATTTAACATGAATAACATAAATGATTACCTAATGTCCCATTCATCATATATCAGGAAACATTACTTAGCAGAGGACCTTCCGGAATAGTGCCAGCTTTCAATGGTAAAATAATCATCATAATTATATATGAATAGTGTACAACTTTAACATTTGCAAAACTACTTTTTTTTTATTAATATTTTAAATCCTGTTGTTATCTTCTGGGATTAAAACAAAAAATCTACTACATATGCAACACGGCACCAAATGTAGCCGCTGATAACCCCATTTAGTGATGCAGGATTGAAATGTGGTGAAAAAATGTGAAAAAGAGGTTTTAACACCCCCGTCTCTGTTTATTTGAAAAATTATGTGAAATCTTAAGAAAAGGGAGGATTGTGTTTTCAATTGTGAAAGAGCAATCAAGTTTGAATATCAGGAATGGGCACGCACACTAATCGCACAGAAAATAAATCAATTTTAATACATTTTGATCTAATGCATTTATCAGTTTGAACTTGTTTATGTTCAAAATTGGCATATACTCTCATATAAATGAACAAGAGCATCCTCTGATATCTATATAAATAGAAGCAGGATTAAAGTATGGTACGGTATATAGACAAGCGTGGACAGACTACGGGGGATTTCAAATTTTTGTAAACATATAGCCTGTCACCATCTGGAAGAATTTGGATGCCAATAATACAGCAATCATGAAAATAGATCAACCGATATTTAATTCTCCTTAAAATATCTGATCAATTCAACTTTTAAGTAAATCAATTTAACTTTTTGGATCAAATGCAATTATAATCCACCATATTTGTCATAAAGTGCAAAACTTAGCATCTATTATCCTCATTAAATGAAACAGTATTAAAATGTGTAGAAACATACATTCAAACAAACACCCAAACCTCTGGTTTTCATTTTACAGGAAACATTATGTTGTCTATGCCCACCTGGTAGAACTTGTTCCCAATTAAGAAGGAATCATCAAAATCAGATTATAACAAGATACAACTATATATAAACTTTCAATAATCAAATTTGAAACATTTAAAGAATTCCTGTTGTATCTTTCTGTCTAAAACATTACAATTTAATTATTGCAAACGAAGTGCAAAAAGTAAACCTTTGTATTCATATTTTATGCACATGTATAAGGTTTGGTAACATGAACATGTAAAATATTCATATAATACCCAGTTTTTAAATTTATAGAAACCTAATATACCCTGTGAGCATCTGGAAGACCTGGGGTACACAATGTTCATAAATTGATCAAAATTGGACAGGACTGATACACAAGACTCCCTCAAAGTAATACAGTTTCAAATCGTTATAAGCCTTACCTTTTACCACTTGTACTTCAGTTCATCAACACTCTCCTGAACTTGCATTAAAGAACCAAAACAAGCCCATAATATATATATTCAGGAAGCAGCATTAATTTTAGTTATAAGTATACAAAGAATTAACATTCAGACACATAGTATGGAAACCCTTTGAAAATTTGATTGATTTTAATCTGTGAGAATGGGGATTTTCAATAGTGAAAGGCTATATAAATTGGATGTAAATATATACAATCTCACATACCTAACCATTATTAAGTTAATTTTAAAACATTTTATGGTTCACCACTTACGCCTTATGCCTGGAAGTAAAAAGTTTACCTAATTTCCAAAGCTATGCAATCACTTGCCTCAGATATCCATAATCATTCTCAAAGGATTGAAGTTTTGCGTCACATTGATGAAAAAGGAATGTCGTATGACTCAGGTTTCAAATACATGTAATCTTCATTCAGACTGTAGACATATTAAGGAATTCAACTTTTCAGAGTAAAAGAATGATCAAAATCACATATGAGAATAATAATGCTAACCTAATCCCCCAAAGTGAACTCAATTTTAATATATTTCAGGCCTCTTAGTCTAATTCTGGGGCTTTATTTCCTTAAAATATATCTGCCATATCCGTTGTAATGTACTAAAATGCATCTCTTGACATATTCAACATAAAAGGGTAAAATTTAACATGAATAACATAAATGATTATCTAATGTCCCATTCATCATATATCAGGAAACATTACTTAGCAGAGGACCTTCCGGAGGAGTGCCACCTTTCAATGGTAAAATAATCATCATAATTATATATGAATAGTGTACAACTTTAACATTTGCAAAACTACCTATTTTTTATTAATATTTTAAATCTTGTTGTTATCTTCTGGGATTAAAACCAAAAATCTACTACATATGCAACACGGCACCAAATGTAGCCTCTGATAACCCCATTTAGTGATGCAGGATTGAAATGTGGTGAAAAAATGTGAAAAAGAGGTTTTAACACCACCGCCTTTGTTTACTTGAAAAATTATGTGAAATCTTAAGAAAAGGGAGGATTGTGTTTTCAATTGTGAAAGAGCAATCAAGTTTGAATATCAGGAATGGGCACGCACACTAATCGCACAGAAAATAAATCAATTTTAATACATTTTGATCTAATGCATTTATCAGTTTGAACTTGTTTATGTTCAAAATTGGCATATACTCTCATATAAATGAACAAGAGCATCCTCTGATATCTATATAAATAGAAGCAGGATTAAAGTATGGTACGGTATATAGACAAGCGTGGACAGACTACGGGGGATTTCAAATTTTTGTAAACATATAGCCTGTCACCATCTGGAAGAATTTGGATGCCAATAATACAGCAATCATGAAAATAGATCAACTGATATTTAATTCTCCTTCAAATATCTGATCAATTCAACTTTTAAGTAAATCAATTTAACTTTTTGGATCAAATGCAATTATAATCCACCATATTTGTCATAAAGTGCAAAACTTAGCATCTATTATCCTCATTAAATGAAACAGTATTAAAATGTGTAGAAACATACATTCAAACATTAACACCCAAACCTCTGGTTTTCATTTTACAGGAAACATTATGTTGTCTATGCCCACCTGGTAGAACTTGTTCCCAATTAAGAAAGAATCATCAAAATCAGATTATAACAAGATACAACTATATATAAACTTTCAATAAGCAAATTTGAAACATTTAAAGCATTCCTGTTATATCTTTATGTCTAAAACATTACAATTTGATTATTGCAAACAAAGTGCAAAAAGTAAACTTTTGTATTCATATTTTATGCACATGTATAAGGTTTGGAAACATGAACATGTAAAATATTCATAAAATACCCAGTTATTTAATTTCTAGAAACCTAATATACCCTGTGACCATCTGGAAGACCTGGGGTACACAATGTTCATAAATTGATCAAAATTGGACAGGACTGATACACAAGACTCCCTCAAAGTAATGCAGTTTCAAATCGTTTTAAGCCTTACCTTTTACCACTTGTACTTCAGTTCATCAACACTCTCCTGAACTTGCATTAAAGAACCAAAACAAGCCCATAATATATATATATTCAGGAAGCAGCATTGAATTTTTGTTATAAGTATACAAAGAATTAACATTCAGACACCTAGTCTGGAAACCCTTTGAAAATTTGATTGATTTTAATCTGTGAGAATGGGGATTTTCAATAGTGAAAGGCTATATAAATTGGATGTAATTGATATACAATCTCACATACCTAACCATTATTAAGTTAATTTTAAAACATTTTATGATTCACCACTTACGCCTTATGCCTGGAAGTAAAACGTTTGCCTAATTTCCAAAGCTATGCAATCACTTGCCTCAGATATGCATAATCATTCTAAAAGGATTGAAGTTTTGCGTCACATTGATGAAAAAGGAATGTCTTACGTCTCAGGTTTCAAATACGTGTAATCTTCATTCAGAGTGTAGACATATTAAGGAATTCAACTTTTCAGAGTAAAAGAATGATCAAAATCACATATGAGAATAATAATGCTAACCTAATCCCCCAAAGTGAACTCAATTTTAATATATTTCAGGCCTCTTAGTCTAATTCTGGGGCTTTATTTCCTTAAAATATATCTGCCATATCCGTTGTAATGTACTAAAATAGCATCTCTTGACATATTCAACATAAAAGGGGTAAAATTTAACATGAATAACATAAATGATTACCTAATGTCCCATTCATCATATATTAGGAAACATTACTTAGCAGAGGACCTTCCGGAGGAGTGCCACCTTTAAAGGTAAAATAATCATCATAATTATATATGAATAGTGTACAACTTTAACATTTGCAAAACTACCTTTTTTTATTAATATTTTAAATCTTGTAGTTATCTTTTGGGATTAAAACCAAAAATCTACTACATATGCAACACGGCACCAAATGTAGCCGCTGATAACCCCATTTAGTGATGCAGGATTGAAATGTGGTGAAAAAATGTGAAAAAGAGGTTTTAATACCCCCGTCTCTGTTTATTTTGAAAAATTATGTGAAATCTTAAGAAAAGGGAGGATTGTGTTTTCAATTGTGAAAGAGCAATCAAGTTTGAATATCAGGAACAGGCACGCACACTAATCCCACAGAAAATAAACCAATTTTAATACATTTTGATCAAATGCATTTATCGGTTTAAACTTGTTTATATTCAAAATTGGCATATACTCTCATATAAATGAACAAGAGCATCCTCTGATATCTATATAAATAGAAACAGGATTAAAGTATGGTATGGTATATAGACAAGCGTGGACAGACTCCGGGAGATTTCAAAGTTTTGTAAACATATAGCCTGTCACCATCTGGAAGAATTTGGATGCCAATAATAAAGCAATCATGAAAACAGATTAACTGATATTTAATTCTCTTTAAAATATCTGATCAATTAAACCTTTAAGTCAATCAACTTAACTTTTTGGATCAAATGCATTTATAATCCACCATATTTGTCATAAAGTGCCAAAATTAGCATCTAATATCCTCATTAAATGAAACAGTATTAAAATGTGTAGAAACAAATATTCAAAACAAACACCCAAACCTCTGGTTTTCATTTTGCAGGAAACATTATGTTGTCTATGCCCACCTCGTAGAAATTGTTCCCAATTAAGAAAGAAACATCAAAATCAGATAATAACAAGATACAACTATATATAAACTTTCAATAATCAAATTTGAAACATTTCAAGCATTCCTGTTGTATCTTTATGTCTAAAACATTACAATATTATTATTGCAAACGAAGTGCAAAAAGTAAAATTTGTATTCATATTTTATGCACATGTATAAGGTTTGGAAACATGAACATGTAAAATATTCATAAAATACCCAGTTAATTAATTTCTAGAAACCTAATATACCCTGTGACCATCTGGAAGACCTGGGGTACACAATGTTCATAAATTGATCAAAATTGGACAGGACTGATACACAAGACTCCCTCAAAGTAATGGAGTTTCAAATCGTTTTAAGCCTTAGCTTTTACCACTTGTACTTCAGTTCATCAACACTCTCCTGAACTTGCATTAAAGAACCAAAACAAAGGCCATAATATATATATTCAGGAAGCAGCATTGAATTTTGTTATAAGTATACAAAGAATTAACATTCAGACACCTAGTATGGAAACCCTTTGAAAATTTGATTGATTTTAATCTGTGAGAATGGGGATTTTCAATATTGAAAGGCTATATAAATTGGATGTAAATATATACAATCTCACATACCTAACCATTATTAAGTTAATTTTAAAACATTTTATGATTCACCACTTACGCCTTATGCCTGGAAGTAAAAAGTTTGCCTAATTTCCGAAGCTATGCAATCACTTGCCTCAGATATGCATAATCATTCTCAAAGGATTGAAGTTTTGCGTCACATTGATGAAAAAGGAATGTCTTATGTCTCAGGTTTCAAATACATGTAATCTTCATTCAGACTGTAGACATATTAAGGAATTCAACTTTTCAGAGTAAAAGAATGATCAAAATCACATATGAGAATAATAATGCTAACCTAATCCCCCAAAGTGAACTCAATTTTAATATATTTCAGGCCTCTTAGTCTAATTCTGGGGCTTCATTTCCTTAAAATATATCTGCCATATCCGTTGTAATGTACTAAAATAGGATCTCTTGACATATTCAACATAAAAGGGGTAAAATTAACATGAATAACATAAATGATTACCTAATGTCCCGTTCATCATATATCAGGAAACATTACTTAGCAGAGGACCTTCCGGAGGAGTGCCACCTTTCAATGGTAAAATAATCATCATAATTATATATCAATAGTGTACAACCTTAACATTTGCAAAACTACTTCTTTTTTATTAATATTTTAAATCTTGTTGTTATCTTCTGGGATTAAAACAAAAAATCTACTACATATGCAACACGGCACCAAATGTAGCCGCTGATAACCCCATTTAGTGATGCAGGATTGAAATGTGGTGAAAAAATGTGAAAAAGAGGTTTTAACACCACCGTCTTTGTTTATTTGAAAAATTATGTGAAATCTTAACAAAAGGGAGGATTGTGTTTTCAATTGTGAAAGAGCAATCAAGTATGAATATCAGGAACGGGCACGCACACTAATCCCACAGAAAGTAAATCAATTTTAATACATTTTGATCTAATGCATTTATCAGTTTGAACTTGTTTATGTTCAAAATTGGCATATACTCTCATATAAATGAACAAGAGCATCCTCTGATATCTATATAAATAGAAACAGGATTAAAGTATGATATGGTATACAGAAAAGCGGGCACAGACTCTGGGAGATTTCAAATTTTTGTAAACATATAGCCTGTCACCATCTGGAAGAATTTGGATGCCAATAATAAAGCAATCATGAAAACTGATTAACTGATATTTAATTCCCCTTAAAATATCTGATCAATTCAACTTTTAAGTCAATCAATTTAACTTTTTGGATCAAATGCATTTATAATCCACCATATTTGTCATAAAGTGCAAAATTTAGCATCTAATATCCTCATTAAATGAAACAGTATTAAAATGTGTAGAAACACACATTCAAAACAAACACCCAAACCTCTGGTTTTCATTTTGCAGGAAACATTATGTTGTCTATGCCCACCTCGTAGAAATTGTTCCCAATTAAGAAAGAAACATCAAAATCAGATTATAACAAGATACAACTATATATAAACTTTCAATAAGCAAATTTGAAACATTTAAAGCATTCCTGTTATATCTTTATGTCTAAAACATTACAATTTGATTATTGCAAACAAAGTGCAAAAAGTAAACTTTTGTATTCATATTTTATGCACATGTATAAGGTTTGGAAACATGAACATGTAAAATATTCATAAAATACCCAGTTATTTAATTTCTAGAAACCAAATATACCCTGTGACATTCTGGAAGACCTGGGGTACACAATGTTCATAAATTGATCAAAATTGGACAGGACTGATACACAAGACTCCCTCAAAGTAATGCAGTTTCAAATCGTTTTAAGCCTTACCTTTTACCACTTGTACTTCAGTTCATCAACACTCTCCTGAACTTGCATTAAAGAACCAAAACAAGCCCATAATATATATATATATTCAGGAAGCAGCATTGAATTTTTGTTATAAGTATACAAAGAATTAACATTCAGACACCTAGTATGGAAACCCTTTGAAAATTTGATTGATTTTAATCTGTGAGAATGGGGATTTTCAATAGTGAAAGGCTATATAAATTGGATGTAATTGATATACAATCTCACATACCTAACCATTATTAAGTTAATTTTAAATTATTTTATGATTCACCACTTACGCCTTATGCCTGGAAGTAAAAAGTTTGCCTAATTTCCAAACCTATGCAATCACTTGCCTCAGATATGCATAATCATTCTAAAAGGATTGCGGTTTTGCGTCACATTGATGAAAAAGGAATGTCTTATGTCTCAGGCTTCAAATACATGTAATCTTCATTCAGACTGTAGACATATTAAGGAATTCAACTTTTCAGAGTAAAAGAATGATCAAAATCACATATGAGAATAATAATGCTAACCTAATCCCCCAAAGTGAACTCAATTTTAATATATTTCAGGCCTCTTAGTCTAATTCTGGGGCTTTATTTCCTTAAAATATATCTGCCATATCCGTTGTAATGTACTAAAATGCATCTCTTGAAATAGTCAACATAAAAGGGGTAAAATTTAACATGAATAACATAAATGATTACCTAATGTCCCATTCATCATATATCAGGAAACATTACTTAGCAGAGGACCTTCCGGAATAGTGCCAGCTTTCAATGGTAAAATAATCATCATAATTATATATGAATAGTGTACAACTTTAACATTTGCAAAACTACTTTTTTTTTATTAATATTTTAAATCCTGTTGTTATCTTCTGGGATTAAAACAAAAAATCTACTACATATGCAACACGGCACCAAATGTAGCCGCTGATAACCCCATTTAGTGATGCAGGATTGAAATGTGGTGAAAAAATGTGAAAAAGAGGTTTTAACACCCCCGTCTCTGTTTATTTGAAAAATTATGTGAAATCTTAAGAAAAGGGAGGATTGTGTTTTCAATTGTGAAAGAGCAATCAAGTTTGAATATCAGGAATGGGCACGCACACTAATCGCACAGAAAATAAATCAATTTTAATACATTTTGATCTAATGCATTTATCAGTTTGAACTTGTTTATGTTCAAAATTGGCATATACTCTCATATAAATGAACAAGAGCATCCTCTGATATCTATATAAATAGAAGCAGGATTAAAGTATGGTACGGTATATAGACAAGCGTGGATAGACTACGGGGGATTTCAAATTTTTGTAAACATATAGCCTGTCACCATCTGGAAGAATTTGGATGCCAATAATACAGCAATCATGAAAATAGATCAACTGATATTTAATTCTCCTTAAAATATCTGATCAATTCAACTTTTAAGTAAATCAATTTAACTTTTTGGATCAAATGCAATTATAATCCACCATATTTGTCATAAAGTGCAAAACTTAGCATCTATTATCCTCATTAAATGAAACAGTATTAAAATGTGTAGAAACATACATTCAAACAAACACCCAAACCTCTGGTTTTCATTTTACAGGAAACATTATGTTGTCTATGCCCACCTGGTAGAACTTGTTCCCAATTAAGAAAGAATCATCAAAATCAGATTATAACAAGATACAACTATATATAAACTTTCAATAATCAAATTTGAAACATTTAAAGAATTCCTGTTGTATCTTTCTGTCTAAAACATTACAATTTAATTATTGCAAACGAAGTGCAAAAAGTAAACCTTTGTATTCATATTTTATGCACATGTATAAGGTTTGGTAACATGAACATGTAAAATATTCATATAATACCCAGTTTTTAAATTTATAGAAACCTAATATACCCTGTGAGCATCTGGAAGACCTGGGGTACACAATGTTCATAAATTGATCAAAATTGGACAGGACTGATACACAAGACTCCCTCAAAGTAATACAGTTTCAAATCGTTATAAGCCTTACCTTTTACCACTTGTACTTCAGTTCATCAACACTCTCCTGAACTTGCATTAAAGAACCAAAACAAGCCCATAATATATATATTCAGGAAGCAGCATTGAATTTTAGTTATAAGTATACAAAGAATTAACATTCAGACACATAGTATGGAAACCCTTTGAAAATTTGATTGATTTTAATCTGTGAGAATGGGGATTTTCAATAGTGAAAGGCTATATAAATTGGATGTAAATATATACAATCTCACATACCTAACCATTATTAAGTTAATTTTAAAACATTTTATGATTCACCACTTACGCCTTATGCCTGGAAGTAAAAAGTTTACCTAATTTCCAAAGCTATGCAATCACTTGCCTCAGATATGCATAATCATTCTCAAAGGATTGAAGTTTTGCGTCACATTGATGAAAAAGGAATGTCGTATGACTCAGGTTTCAAATACATGTAATCTTCATTCAGACTGTAGACATATTAAGGAATTCAACTTTTCAGAGTAAAAGAATGATCAAAATCACATATGAGAATAATAATGCTAACCTAATCCCCCAAAGTGAACTCAATTTTAATATATTTCAGGCCTCTTAGTCTAATTCTGGGGCTTTATTTCCTTAAAATATATCTGCCATATCCGTTGTAATGTACTAAAATAGCATCTCTTGACATATTCAACATAAAAGGGGTAAAATTTAACATGAATAACATAAATGATTACCTAATGTCCCATTCATCATATATTAGGAAACATTACTTAGCAGAGGACCTTCCGGAGGAGTGCCACCTTTCAATGGTAAAATAATCATCATAATTATATATGAATAGTGTACAACTTTAACATTTGCAAAACTACCTTTTTTTATTAATATTTTAAATCTTGTAGTTATCTTTTGGGATTAAAACCAAAAATCTACTACATATGCAACACGGCACCAAATGTAGCCGCTGATAACCCCATTTAGTGATGCAGGATTGAAATGTGGTGAAAAAATGTGAAAAAGAGGTTTTAATACCCCCGTCTCTGTTTATTTTGAAAAATTATGTGAAATCTTAAGAAAAGGGAGGATTGTGTTTTCAATTGTGAAAGAGCAATCAAGTTTGAATATCAGGAACAGGCACGCACACTAATCCCACAGAAAATAAACCAATTTTAATACATTTTGATCAAATGCATTTATCGGTTTAAACTTGTTTATATTCAAAATTGGCATATACTCTCATATAAATGAACAAGAGCATCCTCTGATATCTATATAAATAGAAACAGGATTAAAGTATGGTATGGTATATAGACAAGCGTGGACAGACTCCGGGAGATTTCAAAGTTTTGTAAACATATAGCCTGTCACCATCTGGAAGAATTTGGATGCCAATAATAAAGCAATCATGAAAACAGATTAACTGATATTTAATTCTCTTTAAAATATCTGATCAATTAAACCTTTAAGTCAATCAACTTAACTTTTTGGATCAAATGCAATTATAATCCACCATATTTGTCATAAAGTGCAAAACTTAGCATCTATTATCCTCATTAAATGAAACAGTATTAAAATGTGTAGAAACATACATTCAAACAAAAACCCAAACCTCTGGTTTTCATTTTACAGGAAACATTATGTTGTCTATGCCCACCTGGTAGAACTTGTTCCCAATTAAGAAAGAATCATCAAAATCAGATTATAACAAGATACAACTATATATAAACTTTCAATAATCAAATTTGAAACATTTAAAGCATTCCTGTTATATCTTTATGTATAAAACATTACACATTGATTATTGCAAACGAAGTGCAAAAAGTAAACTTTTGTATTCATATTTTATGCACATGTATAAGGTTTTGAAACATGAACATGTAAAATATTCATAAAATACCCAGTTATTTAATTTCTAGAAACCTAATATACCCTGTGACCATCTGGAAGACCTCGGGTACACAATGTTCATAAATTGATCAAAATTGTACAGGACTGATACACAAGACTCCCTCAAAGTAATGCAGTTTCAAATCGTTTTAAGCCTTACCTTTTACCACTTGTACTTCAGTTCATCAACACTCTCCTGAACTTGCATTAAAGAACCAAAACAAGCCCATAATATATATATTCAGGAAGCAGCATTGAATTTTTGTTATAAGTATACAAAGAATTAACATTCAGACACCTAGTATGGAAACCCTTTGAAGATTTGATTGATTTTAATCTGTGAGAATGGGGATTTTCAATAGTGAAAGGCTATATAAATTGGATGTAAATATATACAATCTCACATACCTAACCATTATTAAGTTAATTTTAAAACTTTTATGATTCACCACTTACGCCTTATGCCTGGAAGTAAAAAGTTTGCCTAATTTCCAAAGCTATGCAATCACTTGCCTCAGATATGCATAATCATTCTCAAAGGATTAAAGTTTTGCGTCACATTGATGAAAAAGGAATGTCGTATGTCTGAGGTTTCAAATACATGTAATCTTCATTCAGACTGTAGACATATTAAGGAATTCAACTTTTCAGAGTAAAAGAATGATCAAAATCACATATGAGAATAATACTGCTAACCTAATCCCCCAAAGGGAACTCAATTTTAATATATTTCAGGCCTCTTAGTCTAATTCTGGGGCTTTATTTCCTTAAAATATATCTGCCATATCCGTTGTAATGTACTAAAATGCATCTCTTGAAATATTCAACATAAAAGGGGTAAAATTTAACATGAATAACATAAATGATTACCTAATGTCCCATTCATCATATATCAGGAAACATTACTTAGCAGAGGACCTTCCGGAGGAGTGCCACCTTTCAATGGTAAAATAATCATCATAATTATATATGAATAGTGTACAACCTTAACATTTGCAAAACTACCTTCTTTTATTAATATTTTAAATCTTGTTGTTATCTTTTGGGATTAAAACCAAAAATCTACTACATATGCAACAAGGCACCAAATGTAGCCGCTGATAATCCCATTTAGTGATGCAGGATTAAAATGTGGTGAAAAAATGTGAAAAAGAGGTTTTAACACCCCGTCTCTGTTTCTTTGAAAAATTATGTGAAATCTTAAGAAAAGGGAGGATTGTGTTTTCAATTGTGAAAGAGCAATCAAGTTTGAGTATCAGGAATGGGCACGCACACTAATCCCACAGAAAATAAATCAATTTTAATACATTTTGATCTAATGCATTTATCAGTTTGAACTTGTTTATGTTCAAAATTGGCATATACTCTCATATAAAGGAACAAGAGCATCCTCTGATATCTATATAAATAGAAACAGGATTAAAGTATGGTATGGTATACAGAAAAGCGGGGTCAGACTCCGGGAGATTTAAAATTTTTGTAAACATATAGCCTGTCACCATCTTGAAGAATTTGGATGCCAATAATAAAGCAATCATGAAAACAGATTAACTGATATTTAATTCTCCTTAAAATATCTGATCAATTCAACTTTTAAGTAAATCAATTTAACTTTTTGGATCAAATGCAATTATAATCCACCATATTTGTCATAAAGTGCAAAACTTAGCATCTATTATCCTCATTAAATGAAACAGTATTAAAATGTGTAGAAACATACATTCAAACAAAAACCCAAACCTCTGGTTTTCATTTTACAGGAAACATTATGTTGTCTATGCCCACCTGGTAGAACTTGTTCCCAATTAAGAAAGAATCATCAAAATCAGATTATAACAAGATACAACTATATATAAACTTTCAATAATCAAATTTGAAACATTTAAAGCATTCCTGTTATATCTTTATGTATAAAACATTACACATTGATTATTGCAAACGAAGTGCAAAAAGTAAACTTTTGTATTCATATTTTATGCACATGTATAAGGTTTTGAAACATGAACATGTAAAATATTCATAAAATACCCAGTTATTTAATTTCTAGAAACCTAATATACCCTGTGACCATCTGGAAGACCTCGGGTACACAATGTTCATAAATTGATCAAAATTGTACAGGACTGATACACAAGACTCCCTCAAAGTAATGCAGTTTCAAATCGTTTTAAGCCTTACCTTTTACCACTTGTACTTCAGTTCATCAACACTCTCCTGAACTTGCATTAAAGAACCAAAACAAGCCCATAATATATATATTCAGGAAGCAGCATTGAATTTTTGTTATAAGTATACAAAGAATTAACATTCAGACACCTAGTATGGAAACCCTTTGAAGATTTGATTGATTTTAATCTGTGAGAATGGGGATTTTCAATAGTGAAAGGCTATATAAATTGGATGTAAATATATACAATCTCACATACCTAACCATTATTAAGTTAATTTTAAAACTTTTATGATTCACCACTTACGCCTTATGCCTGGAAGTAAAAAGTTTGCCTAATTTCCAAAGCTATGCAATCACTTGCCTCAGATATGCATAATCATTCTCATAGGATTAAAGTTTTGCGTCACATTGATGAAAAAGGAATGTCGTATGTCTGAGGTTTCAAATACATGTAATCTTCATTCAGACTGTAGACATATTAAGGAATTCAACTTTTCAGAGTAAAAGAATGATCAAAATCACATATGAGAATAATACTGCTAACCTAATCCCCCAAAGGGAACTCAATTTTAATATATTTCAGGCCTCTTAGTCTAATTCTGGGGCTTTATTTCCTTAAAATATATCTGCCATATCCGTTGTAATGTACTAAAATGCATCTCTTGAAATATTCAACATAAAAGGGGTAAAATTTAACATGAATAACATAAATGATTACCTAATGTCCCATTCATCATATATCAGGAAACATTACTTAGCAGAGGACCTTCCGGAGGAGTGCCACCTTTCAATGGTAAAATAATCATCATAATTATATATGAATAGTGTACAACCTTAACATTTGCAAAACTACCTTCTTTTATTAATATTTTAAATCTTGTTGTTATCTTTTGGGATTAAAACCAAAAATCTACTACATATGCAACAAGGCACCAAATGTAGCCGCTGATAATCCCATTTAGTGATGCAGGATTAAAATGTGGTGAAAAAATGTGAAAAAGAGGTTTTAACACCCCGTCTCTGTTTCTTTGAAAAATTATGTGAAATCTTAAGAAAAGGGAGGATTGTGTTTTCAATTGTGAAAGAGCAATCAAGTTTGAGTATCAGGAATGGGCACGCACACTAATCCCACAGAAAATAAATCAATTTTAATACATTTTGATCTAATGCATTTATCAGTTTGAACTTGTTTATGTTCAAAATTGGCATATACTCTCATATAAAGGAACAAGAGCATCCTCTGATATCTATATAAATAGAAACAGGATTAAAGTATGGTATGGTATACAGAAAAGCGGGGTCAGACTCCGGGAGATTTAAAATTTTTGTAAACATATAGCCTGTCACCATCTTGAAGAATTTGGATGCCAATAATAAAGCAATCATGAAAACAGATTAACTGATATTTAATTCTCCTTAAAATATCTGATCAATTCAACTTTTAAGTAAATCAATTTAACTTTTTGGATCAAATGCAATTATAATCCACCATATTTGTCATAAAGTGCAAAACTTAGCATCTATTATCCTCATTAAATGAAACAGTATTAAAATGTGTAGAAACATACATTCAAACAAAAACCCAAACCTCTGGTTTTCATTTTACAGGAAACATTATGTTGTCTATGCCCACCTGGTAGAACTTGTTCCCAATTAAGAAAGAATCATCAAAATCAGATTATAACAAGATACAACTATATATAAACTTTCAATAATCAAATTTGAAACATTTAAAGCATTCCTGTTATATCTTTATGTATAAAACATTACACATTGATTATTGCAAACGAAGTGCAAAAAGTAAACTTTTGTATTCATATTTTATGCACATGTATAAGGTTTGGAAACATGAACATGTAAAATATTCATAAAATACCCAGTTATTTAATTTCTAGAAACCTAATATACCCTGTGACCATCTGGAAGACCTCGGGTACACAATGTTCATAAATTGATCAAAATTGTACAGGACTGATACACAAGACTCCCTCAAAGTAATGCAGTTTCAAATCGTTTTAAGCCTTACCTTTTACCACTTGTACTTCAGTTCATCAACACTCTCCTGAACTTGCATTAAAGAACCAAAACAAGCCCATAATATATATATTCAGGAAGCAGCATTGAATTTTTGTTATAAGTATACAAAGAATTAACATTCAGACACCTAGTATGGAAACCCTTTGAAGATTTGATTGATTTTAATCTGTGAGAATGGGGATTTTCAATAGTGAAAGGCTATATAAATTGGATGTAAATATATACAATCTCACATACCTAACCATTATTAAGTTAATTTTAAAACTTTTATGATTCACCACTTACGCCTTATGCCTGGAAGTAAAAAGTTTGCCTAATTTCCAAAGCTATGCAATCACTTGCCTCAGATATGCATAATCATTCTCATAGGATTAAAGTTTTGCGTCACATTGATGAAAAAGGAATGTCGTATGTCTGAGGTTTCAAATACATGTAATCTTCATTCAGACTGTAGACATATTAAGGAATTCAACTTTTCAGAGTAAAAGAATGATCAAAATCACATATGAGAATAATACTGCTAACCTAATCCCCCAAAGGGAACTCAATTTTAATATATTTCAGGCCTCTTAGTCTAATTCTGGGGCTTTATTTCCTTAAAATATATCTGCCATATCCGTTGTAATGTACTAAAATGCATCTCTTGAAATATTCAACATAAAAGGGGTAAAATTTAACATGAATAACATAAATGATTACCTAATGTCCCATTCATCATATATCAGGAAACATTACTTAGCAGAGGACCTTCCGGAGGAGTGCCACCTTTCAATGGTAAAATAATCATCATAATTATATATGAATAGTGTACAACCTTAACATTTGCAAAACTACCTTCTTTTATTAATATTTTAAATCTTGTTGTTATCTTTTGGGATTAAAACCAAAAATCTACTACATATGCAACAAGGCACCAAATGTAGCCGCTGATAATCCCATTTAGTGATGCAGGATTAAAATGTGGTGAAAAAATGTGAAAAAGAGGTTTTAACACCCCGTCTCTGTTTCTTTGAAAAATTATGTGAAATCTTAAGAAAAGGGAGGATTGTGTTTTCAATTGTGAAAGAGCAATCAAGTTTGAGTATCAGGAATGGGCACGCACACTAATCCCACAGAAAATAAATCAATTTTAATACATTTTGATCTAATGCATTTATCAGTTTGAACTTGTTTATGTTCAAAATTGGCATATACTCTCATATAAAGGAACAAGAGCATCCTCTGATATCTATATAAATAGAAACAGGATTAAAGTATGGTATGGTATACAGAAAAGCGGGGTCAGACTCCGGGAGATTTAAAATTTTTGTAAACATATAGCCTGTCACCATCTTGAAGAATTTGGATGCCAATAATAAAGCAATCATGAAAACAGATTAACTGATATTTAATTCTCCTTAAAATATCTGATCAATTCAACTTTTAAGTAAATCAATTTAACTTTTTGGATCAAATGCAATTATAATCCACCATATTTGTCATAAAGTGCAAAACTTAGCATCTATTATCCTCATTAAATGAAACAGTATTAAAATGTGTAGAAACATACATTCAAACAAAAACCCAAACCTCTGGTTTTCATTTTACAGGAAACATTATGTTGTCTATGCCCACCTGGTAGAACTTGTTCCCAATTAAGAAAGAATCATCAAAATCAGATTATAACAAGATACAACTATATATAAACTTTCAATAATCAAATTTGAAACATTTAAAGCATTCCTGTTATATCTTTATGTATAAAACATTACACATTGATTATTGCAAACGAAGTGCAAAAAGTAAACTTTTGTATTCATATTTTATGCACATGTATAAGGTTTGGAAACATGAACATGTAAAATATTCATAAAATACCCAGTTATTTAATTTCTAGAAACCTAATATACCCTGTGACCATCTGGAAGACCTCGGGTACACAATGTTCATAAATTGATCAAAATTGGACAGGACTGATACACAAGACTCCCTCAAAGTAATGCAGTTTCAAATCGTTTTAAGCCTTACCTTTTACCACTTGTACTTCAGTTCATCAACACTCTCCTGAACTTGCATTAAAGAACCAAAACAAGCCCATAATATATATATTCAGGAAGCAGCATTGAATTTTTGTTATAAGTATACAAAGAATTAACATTCAGACACCTAGTATGGAAACCCTTTGAAGATTTGATTGATTTTAATCTGTGAGAATGGGGATTTTCAATAGTGAAAGGCTATATAAATTGGATGTAAATATATACAATATCACATACCTAACCATTATTAAGTTAATTTTAAAACTTTTATGATTCACCACTTACGCCTTATGCCTGGAAGTAAAAAGTTTGCCTAATTTCCAAAGCTATGCAATCACTTGCCTCAGATATGCATAATCATTCTCATAGGATTAAAGTTTTGCGTCACATTGATGAAAAAGGAATGTCGTATGTCTGAGGTTTCAAATACATGTAATCTTCATTCAGACTGTAGACATATTAAGGAATTCAACTTTTCAGAGTAAAAGAATGATCAAAATCACATATGAGAATAATACTGCTAACCTAATCCCCCAAAGGGAACTCAATTTTAATATATTTCAGGCCTCTTAGTCTAATTCTGGGGCTTTATTTCCTTAAAATATATCTGCCATATCCGTTGTAATGTACTAAAATGCATCTCTTGAAATATTCAACATAAAAGGGGTAAAATTTAACATGAATAACATAAATGATTACCTAATGTCCCATTCATCATATATCAGGAAACATTACTTAGCAGAGGACCTTCCGGAGGAGTGCCACCTTTCAATGGTAAAACAATCATCAAAATTATATATGAATAGTGTACAACCTTAACATTTGCAAAACTACCTTCTTTTATTAATATTTTAAATCTTGTTGTTATCTTTTGGGATTAAAACCAAAAATCTACTACATATGCAACAAGGCACCAAATGTAGCCGCTGATAATCCCATTTAGTGATGCAGGATTAAAATGTGGTGAAAAAATGTGAAAAAGAGGTTTTAACACCCCATCTCTGTTTCTTTGAAAAATTATGTGAAATCTTAAGAAAAGGGAGGATTGTGTTTTCAATTGTGAAAGAGCAATCAAGTTTGAGTATCAGGAATGGGCACGCACACTAATCCCACAGAAAATAAATCAATTTTAATACATTTTGATCTGATGCATTTATCAGTTTGAACTTGTTTATGTTCAAAATTGGCATATACTCTCATATAAAGGAACAAGAGCATCCTCTGATATCTATATAAATAGAAACAGGATTAAAGTATGGTATGGTATACAGAAAAGCGGGGTCAGACTCCGGGAGATTTAAAATTTTTGTAAACATATAGCCTGTCACCATCTTGAAGAATTTGGATGCCAATAATAAAGCAATCATGAAAACAGATTAACTGATATTTAATTCTCCTTAAAATATCTGATCAATTCAACTTTTAAGTAAATCAATTTAACTTTTTGGATCAAATGCAATTATAATCCACCATGTTTGTCATAAAGTGCAAAACTTAGCATCTATTATCCTCATTAAATGAAACAGTATTAAAATGTGTAGAAACATACATTCAAACAAACACCCAAACCTCTGGTTTTCATTTTACAGGAAACATTATGTTGTCTATGCCCACCTGGTAGAACTTGTTCCCAATTAAGAAAGAATCATCAAAATCAGATTATAACAAGATACAACTATATATAAACTTTCAATAAGCAAATTTGAAACATTTAAAGCATTCCTGTTATATCTTTATGTATAAAACATTACACATTGATTATTGCAAACGAAGTGCAAAAAGTAAACTTTTGTATTCATATTTTATGCACATGTATAAGGTTTGGAAACATGAACATGTAAAATATTCATAAAATACCCAGTTATTTAATTTCTAGAAACCTAATATACCCTGTGACCATCTGGAAGACCTCGGGTACACAATGTTCATAAATTGATCAAAATTGGACAGGACTGATACACAAGACTCCCTCAAAGTAATGCAGTTTCAAATCGTTTTAAGCCTTACCTTTTACCACTTGTACTTCAGTTCATCAACACTCTCCTGAACTTGCATTAAAGAACCAAAACTAGCCCATAATATATATATATTCAGGAAGCAGCATTAAATTTTTGTTATAAGTATACAAAGAATTAACATTCAGAAACCTAGTATGGAAACCCTTTGAACAAATGATTGATTTTAATCTGTGAGAATGGGGATTTTCAATATTAAAAGGCTATATAAATTGGATGTAATTGATATACAATCTCACATACCTAAACATTATTAAGTTAATTTTAAAACATTTTATGATTCACCACTTACGCCTTATGCCTGGAAGTAAAACGTTTGCCTAATTTCCAAAGCTATGCAATCACTTGCCTCAGATATGCATAATCATTCTCAAAGGATTGAAGTTTTGCGTCACATTGATGAAAAAGGAATGTCTTATGTCTCAGGTTTCAAATACGTGTAATCTTCATTCAGACTGTAGACATATTAAGGAATTCAACTTTTCAAAGTAAAAGAATGATCAAAATCACATATGAGAATAATAATGCTAACCTAATCCCCCAAAGTGAACTCAATTTTAATATATTTCAGGCCTCTTAGTCTAATTCTGGGGCTTTATTTCCTTAAAATATATCTGCCATATCCGTTGTAATGTACTAAAATAGGATCTCTTGACATATTCAACATAAAAGGGTTAAAATTTAACATGAATAACATAAATGATTACCTAATGTCCCATTCATCATATATCAGGAAACATTACTTAGCAGAGGACCTTCCGGAGGAGTGCCACCTTTCAATGGTAAAATAATCATCATAATTATATATGAATAGTGTACAACCATAACATTTGCAAAACTACCTTCTTTTATTAATATTTTAAATCTTGTTGTTATCTTTTGGGATTAAATCCAAAAATCTACTACATATGCAACAAGGCACCAAATGTAGCCGCTGATAATCCCATTTAGTGATGCAGGATTAAAATGTGGTGAAAAAATGTGAAAAAGAGGTTTTAACACCCCCGTCTCTGTTTATTTGAAAAATTATGTGAAATCTTAAGAAAAGGGAGGATTGTGTTTTCAATTGTGAAAGAGCAATCAAGCTTGAGTATCACGAATGGGCACGCACACTAATCCCAAAGAAAATAAATCAATTTTAATACATTTTGATCTAATGCATTTATCAGTTTGAACTTGTTTATGTTCAAAATTGACATATACTCTCATATAAAGGAACAAGAGCATCCTCTGATATCTATATAAATAGAAACAGGATTAAAGTATGGTATGGTATACAGAAAAGCGGGGAGAGACTCCGGGAGATTTAAAATTTTTGTAAACATATAGCCTGTCACCATCTTGAAGAATTTGGATGCCAATAACAAAGCAATCATGAAAACAGATTAACTGATATTTAATTCCCCTTAAAATATCTGATCAATTCAACTTTTAAGTCAATCAATTTAACTTTTTGGATCAAATGAATTTATAATCCACAATATATGTCATAAAGTGCAAAACTTAGGATCTAATATCCCCATTAAATGAAACAGTATTAAAATGTGTAGAAACATACATTCAAACAAACACCCAAACCTCTGGTTTTCATTTTACAGGAAACATTATGTTGTCTATGCCCACCTGGTAGAACTTGTTCCCAATTAAGAAAGAATCATCAAAATCAGATTATAACAAGATACAACTATATATAAACTTTCAATAAGCAAATTTGAAACATTTAAAGCATTCCTGTTATATCTTTATGTCTAAAACATTACAATTTGATTATTGCAAACAAAGTGCAAAAAGTAAACTTTTGTATTCATATTTTATGCACATGTATAAGGTTTGGAAACATGAACATGTAAAATATTCATAAAATACCCAGTTATTTAATTTCTAGAAACCTAATATACCCTGTGACCATCTGGAAGACCTGGGGTACACAATGTTCATAAATTGATCAAAATTGGACAGGACTGATACACAAGACTCCCTCAAAGTAATGCAGTTTCAAATCGTTTTAAGCCTTAGCTTTTACCACTTGTACTTCAATTCATCAACACTCTCTTGAACTTGCATTAAAGAACCAAAACAAGCCCATAATATATATATTCAGGAAGCAGCATTGAATTTTTCTTATAAGTATACAAAGAATTAACATTCAGACACCTAGTCTGGAAACCCTTTGAAAATTTGATTGATTTTAATCTGTGTGAATGGGGATTTTCAATAGTGAAAGGCTATATAAATTGGATGTAATTGATATACAATCTCACATACCTAACCATTATTAAGTTAATTTTAAAACATATTATGATTCACCACTTACGCCTTATGCCTGGAAGTAAAACGTTTGCCTAATTTCCAAAGCTATGCAATCACTTGCCTCAGATATGCATAATCATTCTAAAAGGATTGAAGTTTTGCGTCACATTGATGAAAAAGGAATGTCTTATGTCTCAGGTTTCAAATACGTGTAATCTTCTTTCAGAGTGTAGACATATTAAGGAATTCAACTTTTCAGAGTAAAAGAATGATCAAAATCTCATATGAGAATAATAATGCTAACCTAATCCCCCAAAGTGAACTCAATTTTAATACATTTCAGGCCTCTTAGTCTAATTCTGGGGCTTTATTTCCTTAAAATATATCTGCCATATCCGTTGTAATGTACTAAAATAGCATCTCTTGACATATTCAACATAAAAGGGGTAAAATTTAACATGAATAACATAAATGATTACCTAATGTCCCGTTCATCTTATATCAGGAAACATTACTTAGCAGAGGACCTTCCGGAGGAGTGCCACCTTTCAAAGGTAAAATAATCATCATAATTATATATGAATAGTGTACAACTTTAACATTTGCAAAACTACATTTTTTTATTAATATTTTAAATCTTGTTGTTATCTTCTGGGATTAAAACCAAAAATCTACTACATATGCAACAAGGCACCAAATGTAGCCGCTGATAACCCCATTTAGTGATGCAGGATTGAAATGTGGTGAAAAAATGTGAAAAAGAGGTTTTAATACCCCCGTCTTTGTTTATTTTGAAAAATTATGTGAAATCTTAAGAAAAGGGAGGATTGTGTTTTCAATTGTGAAAGAGCAATCAAGTTTGAATATCAGGAACGGGCACGCACACTAATCCCACAGAAAATAAATCAATTTTAATACAATTTGATCTAATGCATTTATCAGTTTGAACTTGTTTATATTCAAAATTGGCATATACTCTCATATAAATGAACAAGAGCATCCTCTGATAACTATATAAATAGAAACAGGATTAAACTATGGTGTGGTATATAGAAAAGCGGGGACAGACTCCGGGAGATTTCAAATTTTTGTAAACATATAGCCTGTCACCATCTGGAAGAATTTGGATGCCAATAATAAAGCAATCATGAAAACAGATTAACTGATATTTAATTCCCCTTAAAATATCTGATCAATTCAACCTTTAAGTCAATCAATTTAACTTTTTGGATCAAATGCATTTATAATCCACCATATTTGTCATAAAGTGCCAAAATTAGCATCTAATATCCTCATTAAATGAAACAGTATTAAAATGTGTAGAAACAAATATTCAAAACAAACACCCAAACCTCTGGTTTTCATTTTGCAGGAAACATTATGTTGTCTATGCCCACCTCGTAGAACTTGTTCCCAATTAAGAAAGAATCATCAAAATCAGATTATAACAAGATACAACTATATATAAACCTTCAATAATCAAACTTGAAACATTTAAAGCATTCCTGTTGTATCTTTATGTCTAAAACATTACAATTTTATTATTGCAAACGAAGTGCAAAGAGTAAACTTTTGTATTCATATTTTATGCACATGTATAAGGTTTGGTAACATGAACATGTAAAATATTCCTAAAATACCCAGTTTTTAAATTTATAGAAACCTAATATACCCTGTGACCATCTGGAAGACCTGGGGTACACAATGTTCATAAATTGATCAAAATTGGACAGGACTGATACACAAGACTCCCTCAAAGTAATGCAGTTTCAAATCGTTTTAAGCCTTACCTTTTACCACTTGTACTTCAGTTCATCAACACTCTCCTAAACTTGCATTAAAGAACCAAAACAAGCCCATAATATATATATTCAGTAAGCAGCATTGAATTTTTGTTATAGGTATACAAGGAATTAACATTCAGACACCTAGTATGGAAACCCTTTGAAAATTTGATTGATTTTAATCTGTGAGAATGGGTATTTTCAATATTGAAAGGCTATATAAATTGGATGTAAATATATACAATCTCACATACCTAACCATTATTAAGTTAATTTTAAAACATTTTATGATTCACCACTTACGCCTTATGCCTGGAAGTAAAAAGTTTGCCTAATTTCCAAAGCTATGCAATCACTTGCCTCAGATATGCATAATCATTCTCAAAGGATTGAAGTTTTGCGTCACATTGATGAAAAAGGAATGTCTTATGTCTCAGGTTTCAAATACATGTAATCTTCATTCAGACTGTAGACATATTAAGGAATTCAACTTTTCAGAGTAAAAGAATGATCAAAATCACATATGAGAATAATAATGCTAACCTAATCCCCCAAAGTGAACTCAATTTTAATATATTTCAGGCCTCTTAGTCTAATTCTGGGGCTTTATTTCCTTAAAATACATCTGCCATATCCGTTGTAATGTACTAAAATAGGATCTCTTGACATATTCAACATAAAAGAGCTAAAATTTAACATAAATAACGTAAATGATTACCTAATGTCCCATTCATCATATATCAGGAAACATTACTTAGCAGAGGACCTTCCGGAGGAGTGCCACCTTTCAATGGTAAAACAATCATCATAATTATATATGAATAGTGTACAACTTTAACATTTGCAAAACTACTTTTTTTTTTATTAATATTTTAAATCTTCTTGCTATCTTCTGGGATTAAAACCAAAAATCTACTACATATGCAACACGGCACCAAATGTAGCCTCTGATAACCCCATTTAGTGATGCAGGATTGAAATGTGGTGAAAAAATGTGAAAAAGAGGTTTTAAAACCACCGCCTTTGTTTATTTGAAAAATTATGTGAAATCTTAAGAAAAGGGAGGATTGTGTTTTCAATTGTGAAAGAGCAATCAAGTTTGAATATCAGGAATGGGCACGCACACTAATCCCACAGAAAATAAATCAATTTTAATACATTTTGATCTAATGCATTTATCAGTTTGAACTTGTTTATGTTCAAAATTGGCATATACTCTCATATAAATGAACAAGAGCATCCTCTGAGATCTATATAAATAGAAACAGGATTAAAGTATTATATGGTATACAGAAAAGCAGGGACAGACTCCGGGAGATTTAAAATTTTTGTAAACATATAGCCTGTCACCATCTGGAAGAATTTGGATGCCAATAATAAAGCAATCATGAAAACAGATTAACTGATATTTAATTCCCCTTAAAATATCTGATCAATTTAACCTTTAAGTCAATCAATTTAACTTTTTGGAACAAATGCATTTATAATCCACCATATTTGTCATAAAGTGCCAAAATTAGCATCTAATATCCTCATTAAATGAAACAGTATTAAAATGTGTAGAAACAAATATTCAAAACAAACACCCAAACCTCTGGTTTTCATTTTGCAGGAAACATTATGTTGTCTATGCCCACCTCGTAGAACTTGTTCCCAATTAAGAAAGAATCATCAAAATCAGATTATAACAAGATACAACTATATATAAACTTTCAATAATCAAATTTGAAACATTTAAAGCATTCCTGTTGTATCTTTATGTCTAAAATATTACAATTTTATTATTGCAAACGAAGTGCAAAAAGTAAACTTTTGTATTCATATTTTATGCACATGTATAAGGTTTGGTAACATGAACATGTAAAATATTCATAAAATACCCAGTTTTTATATTTATAGAAACCTTATATACCCTGTGACCATCTGGAAGACCTGGGGTACACAATGTTCATAAATTCATCAAAATTGGACAGGACTGATACACAAGACTCCCTCAAAGTAATGCAGTTTCAAATCGTTATAAGCCTTACCTTTTACCACTTGTACTTCAGTTCATCAACACTCTCCTGAACTTGCATTAAAGAACCAAAACAAAGCCCATAATATATATATTCAGGATGCAGCATTGAATTTTGTTATAAGTATACAAAGAATTAACATTCAGACACCTAGTATGGAAACCCTTTGAAAATTTGATTGATTTTAATCTGTGAGAATGGGTATTTTCAATATTGAAAGTCTATATAAATTGGATGTAAATATATACAATCTCACATACCTAACCATTATTAAGTTAATTTTAAAACATTTTATGATTCACCACTTACGCCTTATGCCTGGAAGTAAAAAGTTTGCCTAATTTCCAAAGCTATGCAATCACTTGCCTCAGATATGCATAATCATTCTCAAAGGATTGAAGTTTTGCGTCACATTGATGAAAAAGGAATGTCTTATGTCTCAGGTTTCAAATACATGTAATCTTCATTCAGACTGTAGACATATTAAGGAATTCAACTTTTCAGAGTAAAAGAATGATCTAAATCACATATGAGAATAATAATGCTAACCTAATCCCCCAAAGTGAACTCAATTTTAATATATTTCAGGCCTCTTAGTCTAATTCTGGGGCTTTATTTCCTTAAAATATATCTGCCATATCCGTTGTAATGTACTAAAATGCATCTCTTGACATATTCAACATAAAAGGGGTAAAATTTAACATCAATAACATGAATGATTACCTAATGTCCCATTCATCATATATCAGGAAACATTACTTAGCAGAGGACCTTCCGGAGGAGTGCCACCTTTCAATGGTAAAATAATCATCATAATTATATATGAATAGTGTACAACTTTAACATTTCCAAAACTACTTTTTTTTTATTAATATTTTAAATCTTGTTGTTATCTTCTGGGATTAAAACCAAAAATCTACTACATATGCAACACGGCACCAAATGTAGCCTCTGATAACCCCATTTAGTGATGCAGGATTGAAATGTGGTGAAAAAATGTGAAAAAGAGGTTTTAACACCACCGCCTTTGTTTATTTGAAAAATTATGTGAAATCTTAAGAAAAGGGAGGATTGTGTTTTCAATTGTGAAAGAGCAATCAAGTTTGAATATCAGGAATGGGCACGCACACTAATCCCACAGAAAATAAATCAATTTTAATACATTTTGATCTAATGCATTTATCAGTTTGAACTTGTTTATGTTCAAAATTGGCATATACTCTCATATAAATGAACAAGAGCATCCTCTGATATCTATATAAATAGAAACAGGATTAAAGTATGATATGGTATACAGAAAAGCAGGGACAGACTCCGGGAGATTTAAAATTTTTGTAAACATATAGCCTGTCACCATCTGGAAGAATTTGGATGCCAATAATAAAGCAATCATGAAAACAGATTAACTGATATTTAATTCCCCTTAAAATATCTGATCAATTTAACCTTTAAGTCAATCAATTTAACTTTTTGGATCAAATGCATTTATAATCCACCATATTTGTCATAAAGTGCCAAAATTAGCATCTAATATCCTCATTAAATGAAACAGTATTAAAATGTGTAGAAACAAATATTCAAAACAAACACCCAAACCTCTGGTTTTCATTTTGCAGGAAACATTATGTTGTCTATGCCCACCTCGTAGAACTTGTTCCCAATTAAGAAAGAATCATCAAAATCAGATTATAACAAGATACAACTATATATAAACTTTCAATAATCAAATTTGAAACATTTAAAGCATTCCTGTTGTATCTTTATGTCTAAAACATTACAATTTGATTATTGCAAACAAAGTGCAAAAAGTAAACTTTTGTATTCATATTTTATGCACATGTATAAGGTTTGGAAACATGAACATGTAAAATATTCATAAAATACCCAGTTATTTAATTTCTAGAAACCTAATATACCCTGTGACCATCTGGAAGACCTGGGGTACACAATGTTCATAAATTGATCAAAATTGGACAGGACTGATACACAAGACTCCCTCAAAGTAATGCAGTTTCAAATCGTTTTAAGCCTTAGCTTTTACCACTTGTACTTCAGTTCATCAACACTCTCCTGAACTTGCATTAAAGAACCAAAACAAGCCCATAATATATATATTCAGGAAGCAGCATTGAATTTTTCTTATAAGTATACAAAGAATTAACATTCAGACACCTAGTCTGGAAACCCTTTGAAAATTTGATTGATTTTAATCTCTGAGAATGGGGATTTTCAATAGTGAAAGGCTATATAAATTGGATGTAATTGATATACAATCTCACATACCTAACCATTATAAAGTTAATTTTAAAACATTTTATGATTCACCACTTACGCCTTATGCCTGGAAGTAAAACGTTTGCCTAATTTCCAAAGCTATGCAATCACTTGCCTCAGATATGCATAATCATTCTAAAAGGATTGAAGTTTTGCGTCACATTGATGAAAAAGGAATGTCTTATGTCTCAGGTTTCAAATACGTGTAATCTTCATTCAGACTGTAGACATATTAAGGAATTCAACTTTTCAGAGTAAAAGAATGATCAAAATCACATATGAGAATAATAATGCTAACCTAATCCCCCAAAGTTAACCCAATTTAAATATATTTCAGGCCTCTTAGTCTAATTCTGGGGCTTTATTTCCTTAAAATATATCTGCCATATCCGTTGTAATGTACTAAAATAGCATCTCTTGACATATTCAACATAAAAGGGGTAAAATTTAACATGAATAACATAAATGATTACCTAATGTCCCATTCATCATGTATCAGGAAACATTACTTAGCAGAGGACCTTCCGGAGGAGTGCCACCTTTCAATGGTAAAATAATCATCATAATTATATATGAATAGTGTACAACTTTAACATTTGCAAAACTACTCTTTTTTTATTAATATTTTAAATCTTGTTGTTATCTTCTGGGATTAAAACCAAAAATCTACTACATATGCAACATGGCACCAAATGTAGCCTCTGATAACCCCATTTAGTGATGCAGGACTGAAATGTGGTGAAAAAATGTGAAAAAGAGGTTTTAAAACCACCGCCTTTGTTTATTTGAAAAATTATGTGAAATCTTAAGAAAAGGGAGGATTGTGTTTTCAATTGTGAAAGAGCAATCAAGTTTGAATATCAGGAATGGGCATGCACACTAATCCCACAGAAAATAAATCAATTTTAATACATTTTGATCTAATGCATTTATCAGTTTGAACTTGTTTATGTTCAAAATTGGCATATACTCTCATATAAATGAACAAGAGCATCCTCTGATATCTATATAAATAGAAACAGGATTAAAGTATGATATGGTATACAGAAAAGCGGGGACAGACTCCGGGAGATTTAAAATTTTTGTAAACATATAGCCTGTCACCATCTGGAAGAATTTGGATGCCAATAATAAAGCAATCATGAAAACAGATTAACTGATATTTAATTCCCCTTAAAATATCTGATCAATTCAACCTTTAAGTCAATCAATTTAACTTTTTGGATCAAATGCATTTATAATCCACCATATTTGTCATAATGTGCCAAAATTAGCATCTAGTATCTTCATTAAATGAAACAGTATTAAAATGTGTAGAAACAAAGATTCAAAACAAACACCCAAACCTCTGGTTTTCATTTTGCAGGAAACATTATGTTGTCTATGCCCACCTCGTAGAACTTGTTCCCAATTAAGAAAGAATCATCAAAATCAGATTATAACAAGATACAACTATATATAAACTTTCAATAATCAAATTTGAAACATTTAAAGCATTCCTGTTGTATCTTTATGTCTAAAACATTAGAATTTGATTATTGCAAACGAAGTGCAAAAAGTAAACCTTTGTATTCATATTTTATGCACATGTATAAGGTTTGGTAACATGAACATGTAAAATATTCATATAATACCCAGTTTTTAAATTTATAGAAACCTAAAATACCCTGTGACCATCTGGAAGACCTGGGGTACACAATGTTCATAAATTGATCAAAATTGGACAGGACTGATACACAAGACTCCCTCAAAGTAATGCAGTTTCAAATCGTTATAAGCCTTACCTTTTACCACTTGTACTTCAGTTCATCAACACTCTCCTGAACTTGCATTAAAGAACCAAAACAAGCCCATAATATATATATATTCAGGAAGCAGCATTGAATTTTAGTTATAAGTATACAAAGAATTAACATTCAGACACCTAGTATGGAAACCCTTTGAAAATTTGATTGATTTTAATTTGTGAGAATGGGGATTTTCAATAGTGAAAGGCTATATAAATTGGATGTAAATATATACAATCTCACATACCTAACCATTATTAAGTTAATTTTAAAACATTTTATGATTCACCACTTACGCCTTATGCCTGGAAGTAAAAAGTTTACCTAATTTCCAAAGCTATGCAATCACTTGCCTCAGATATCCATAATCATTCTCAAAGGATTGAAGTTTTGCGTCACATTGATGAAAAAGGAATGTCGTATGTCTCAGGTTTCAAATACATGTAATCTTCATTCAGACTGTAGACATATTAAGGAATTCAACTTTTCAGAGTAAAAGAATGATCAAAATCACATATGAGAATAATAATGCTAACCTAATCCCCCAAAGTGAACTCAATTTTAATATATTTCAGGCCTCTTAGTCTAATTCTGGGGCTTTATTTCCTTAAAATATATCTGCCATATCCGTTGTAATGTACTAAAATGCATCTCTTGACATATTCAACATAAAAGGGGTAAAATTTAACATGAATAACATAAATGATTACCTAATGTCCCATTCATCATATATCAGGAAACATTACTTAGCAGCGGACCTTCCGGAGGAGTGCCACCTTTCAATGGTAAAATAATCATCATAATTATATATGAATAGTGTACAACTTTAACATTTGCAAAACTACTTTTTTTTTTATTAATATTTTAAATCTTGTTGTTATCTTCTGGGATTAAAACCAAAAATCTACCACATATGCAACACGGCACCACATGTAGCCGCTGATAACCCCATTTAGTGATGCAGGATTGCAATGTGGTGAAAAAAATGTGAAAAAGGGGTTTTAATACCCCTGTCTTTGTTTATTTAAAAAATTATGTGAAATCTTAAGAAAAGGGAGGATTGTGTTTTCAATTGTGAAAGAGCAATCAAGTTTGAATATCAGGAACGGGCACGCACACTAATCCCACAGAAAATAAATCAATTTTAATACATTTTGATCTAATGCATTTATCAGTTTGAACTTGTTTATATTCAACATTGGCCTATACTCTCATATAAATGAACAAGAGCATCCTCTGATATCTATATAAATCGAAACAGGATTAAACTATGTTGTGGTATATAGAAAAGCGGGGACAGACTCCGGGAGATTTCAAATTTTTGTAAACATATAGCCTGTCACAATCTGGAAGAATTTGGATGCCAATAATAAAGCAATCATGAAAACAGATTAACTGATATTTAATTCCCCTTAAAATATCTGATCAATTCAACCTTTAAGTCAATCAATTTAACTTTTTGGATCAAATGCATTTATAATCCACCATATTTGTCATAAAGTGCCAAAATTAGCATCTAATATCCTCATTAAATGAAACAGTATTAAAATGTGTAGAAACAAATATTCAAAACAAACACCCAAACCTCTGGTTTTCATTTTGCAGGAAACATTATGTTGTCTATGCCCACCTCGTAGTACTTGCTCCCAATTAAGAAAGAATCATCAAAATCAGATTATAACAAGATACAACTATATATAAACTTTCAATAAGCAAATTTGAAACATTTAAAGCATTCCTGTTGTATCTTTATGTCTAAAACATTACAATTTGATTATTGCAAACGAAGTGCAAAAAGTAAACTTTTGTATTCATATTTTATGCACATGTATAAGGTTTGGTAACATGAACATGTAAAATATTCATAAAATACCCAGTTATTTAATTTCTAGAAACCTAATATACCCTCTGACCATCTGGAAGACCTGGGGTACACAATGTTCATAAATTGATCAAAATTGGACAGGACTGATACACAAGACTCCCTCAAAGTAATGCAGTTTCAAATCGTTTTAAGCCTTACCTTTTACCACTTGTACTTCAGTTCATCAACACTCTCCTGAACCTTCATTAAACAACCAAAACAAGCCCATAATATATATATTCAGGAAGCAGCATTGAATTTTTGTTATAAGTATACAAAGAATTAACATTCAGACACCTAGTATGGAAACCCTTTGAAAATTTGATTGATTTTAATCTGTGAGAATGGGTATTTTCAATATTGAAAGGCTATATAAATTGGATGTAAATATATACAATCTCACATACCTAACCATTATTAAGTTAATTTTAAAACATTTTATGATTCACCACTTACGCCTTATGCCTGGAAGTAAAAAGTTTGCCTAATTTCCAAAGCTATGCAATCACTTGCCTCAGATATGCATAATCATTCTCAAAGGATTGAAGTTTTGCGTCACATTGATGAAAAAGGAATGTCTTATGTCTCAGGTTTCAAATACATGTAATCTTCATTCAGACTGTAGACATATTAAGGAATTCAACTTTTCAGAGTAAAAGAATGATCAAAATCACATATGAGAATAATAATGCTAACCTAATCCCCCAAAGTGAACTCAATTTTAATATATTTCAGGCCTCTTAGTCGAATTCTGGGGCTTTATTTCCTTAAAATACATCTGCCATATCCGTTGTAATGTACTAAAATAGGATGTCTTGACATATTCAACATAAAAGAGGTAAAATTTAACATAAATAACATAAATGATTACCTAATGTCCCATTCATCATATATCAGGAAACATTACTTAGCAGAGGACCTTCCGGAGGAGTGCCACCTTTCAATGGTAAAACAATCATCATAATTATATATGAATAGTGTACAACTTTAACATTTGCAAAACTACTTTTTTTTTTATTAATATTTTAAATCTTCTTGCTATCTTCTGGGATTAAAACCAAAAATCTACTACATATGCAACACGGCACCAAATGTAGCCTCTGATAACCCCATTTAGTGATGCAGGATTGAAATGTGGTGAAAAAATGTGAAAAAGAGGTTTTAACACCACCGCCTTTGTTTATTTGAAAAATTATGTGAAATCTTAAGAGAAGGGAGGATTGTGTTTTCAATTGTGAAAGAGCAATCAAGTTTGAATATCAGGAATGGGCACGCACACTAATCCCACAGAAAATAAATCAATTTTAATACATTTTGATCTAATGCATTTATCAGTTTGAACTTGTTTATGTTCAAAATTGGCATATACTCTCATATAAATGAACAAGAGCATCCTCTGAGATCTATATAAATAGAAACAGGATTAAAGTATTATATGGTATACAGAAAAGCAGGGACAGACTCCGGGAGAATTAAAATTTTTGTAAACATATAGCCTGTCACCATCTGGAAGAATTTGGATGCCAATAATAAAGCAATCATGAAAACAGATTAACTGATATTTAATTCCCCTTAAAATATCTGATCAATTTAACCTTTAAGTCAATCAATTTAACTTTTTGGATCAAATGCATTTATAATCCACCATATTTGTCATAAAGTGCCAAAATTAGCATCTAATATCGTCATTAAATGAAACAGTATTAAAATGTGTAGAAACAAATATTCAAAACAAACACCCAAACCTCTGGTTTTCATTTTGCAGGAAACATTATGTTGTCTATGCCCACCTCGTAGAACTTGTTCCCAATTAAGAAAGAATCATCAAAATCAGATTATAACAAGATACAACTATATATAAACTTTCAATAATCAAATTTGAAACATTTAAAGCATTCCTGTTGTATCTTTATGTCTAAAATATTACAATTTTATTATTGCAAACGAAGTGCAAAAAGTAAACTTTGTATTCATATTTTATGCACATGTATAAGGTTTGGTAACATGAACATGTAAAATATTCATAAAATACCCAGTTTTTAAATTTATAGAAACCTAATATACCCTGTGACCATCTGGAAGACCTGGGGTACACAATGTTCATAAATTGATCAAAATTGGACAGGACTGATACACAAGACTCCCTCAAAGTAATGCAGTTTCAAATCGTTATAAGCCTTACCTTTTACCACTTGTACTTCAGTTCATCAACACTCTCCTGAACTTGCATTAAAGAACCAAAACAAAGCCCATAATATATATATTCAGGAAGCAGCATTGAATTTTGTTATAAGTATACAAAGAATTAACATTCAGACACCTAGTATGGAAACCCTTTGAAAATTTGATTGATTTTAATCTGTGAGAATGGGTATTTTCAATATTGAAAGTCTATATAAATTGGATGTAAATATATACAATCTCACATACCTAACCATTATTAAGTTAATTTTAAAACATTTTATGATTCACCACTTACGCCTTATGCCTGGAAGTAAAAAGTTTGCCTAATTTCCAAAGCTATGCAATCACTTGCCTCAGATATGCATAATCATTCTCAAAGGATTGAAGTTTTGCGTCACATTGATGAAAAAGGAATGTCTTATGTCTCAGGTTTCAAATACATGTAATCTTCATTCAGACTGTAGACATATTAAGGAATTCAACTTTTCAGAGTAAAAGAATGATCAAAATCACATATGAGAATAATAATGCTAACCTAATCCCCCAAAGTGAACTCAATTTTAATATATTTCAGGCCTCTTAGTCGAATTCTGGGGCTTTATTTCCTTAAAATACATCTGCCATATCCGTTGTAATGTACTAAAATAGGATGTCTTGACATATTCAACATAAAAGAGGTAAAATTTAACATAAATAACATAAATGATTACCTAATGTCCCATTCATCATATATCAGGAAACATTACTTAGCAGAGGACCTTCTGGAGGAGTGCCACCTTTCAATGGTAAAACAATCATCATAATTATATATGAATAGTGTACAACTTTAACATTTGCAAAACTACTTTTTTTTTTATTAATATTTTAAATCTTCTTGCTATCTTCTGGGATTAAAACCAAAAATCTACTACATATGCAACACGGCACCAAATGTAGCCTCTGATAACCCCATTTAGTGATGCAGGATTGAAATGTGGTGAAAAAATGTGAAAAAGAGGTTTTAACACCACCGCCTTTGTTTATTTGAAAAATTATGTGAAATCTTAAGAAAAGGGAGGATTGTGTTTTCAATTGTGAAAGAGCAATCAAGTTTGAATATCAGGAATGGGCACGCACACTAATCCCACAGAAAATAAATCAATTTTAATACATTTTGATCTAATGCATTTATCAGTTTGAACTTGTTTATGTTCAAAATTGGCATATACTCTCATATAAATGAACAAGAGCATCCTCTGATATCTATATAAATAGAAACAGGATTAAAGTATGATATGGTATACAGAAAAGCAGGGACAGACTCCGGGAGATTTAAAATTTTTGTAAACATATAGCCTGTCACCATCTGGAAGAATTTGGATGCCAATAATAAAGCAATCATGAAAACAGATTAACTGATATTTAATTCCCCTTAAAATATCTGATCAATTTAACCTTTAAGTCAATCAATTTAACTTTTTGGATCAAATGCTTCTATAATCCACCATATTTGTCATAAAGTGCCAAAATTAGCATCTAATATCCTCATTAAATGAAACAGTATTAAAATGTGTAGAAACAAATATTCAAAACAAACACCCAAACCTCTGGTTTTCATTTTGCAGGAAACATTATGTTGTCTATGCCCACCTCGTAGAACTTGTTCCCAATTAAGAAAGAATCATCAAAATCAGATTATAACAAGATACAACTATATATAAACTTTCAATAATCAAATTTGAAACATTTAAAGCATTCCTGTTGTATCTTTATGTCTAAAATATTACAATTTTATTATTGCAAACGAAGTGCAAAAAGTAAACTTTTGTATTCATATTTTATGCACATGTATAAGGTTTGGTAACATGAACATGTAAAATATTCATAAAATACCCAGTTTTTAAATTTATAGAAACCTTATATACCCTGTGACCATCTGGAAGACCTGGGGTACACAATGTTCATAAATTGATCAAAATTGGACAGGACTGATACACAAGACTCCCTCAAAGTAATGCAGTTTCAAATCGTTATAAGCCTTACCTTTTACCACTTGTACTTCAGTTCATCAACACTCTCCTGAACTTGCATTAAAGAACCAAAACAAAGCCCATAATATATATATTCAGGATGCAGCATTGAATTTTGTTATAAGTATACAAAGAATTAACATTCAGACACCTAGTATGGAAACCCTTTGAAAATTTGATTGATTTTAATCTGTGAGAATGGGTATTTTCAATATTGAAAGTCTATATAAATTGGATGTAAATATATACAATCTCACATACCTAACCATTATTAAGTTAATTTTAAAACATTTTATGATTCACCACTTACGCCTTATGCCTGGAAGTAAAAAGTTTGCCTAATTTCCAAAGCTATGCAATCACTTGCCTCAGATATGCATAATCATTCTCAAAGGATTGAAGTTTTGCGTCACATTGATGAAAAAGGAATGTCTTATGTCTCAGGTTTCAAATACATGTAATCTTCATTCAGACTGTAGACATATTAAGGAATTCAACTTTTCAGAGTAAAAGAATGATCTAAATCACATATGAGAATAATAATGCTAACCTAATCCCCCAAAGTGAACTCAATTTTAATATATTTCAGGCCTCTTAGTCTAATTCTGGGGCTTTATTTCCTTAAAATATATCTGCCATATCCGTTGTAATGTACTAAAATGCATCTCTTGACATATTCAACATAAAAGGGGTAAAATTTAACATCAATAACATGAATGATTACCTAATGTCCCATTCATCATATATCAGGAAACATTACTTAGCAGAGGACCTTCCGGAGGAGTGCCACCTTTCAATGGTAAAATAATCATCATAATTATATATGAATAGTGTACAACTTTAACATTTCCAAAACTACTTTTTTTTTATTAATATTTTAAATCTTGTTGTTATCTTCTGGGATTAAAACCAAAAATCTACTACATATGCAACACGGCACCAAATGTAGCCTCTGATAACCCCATTTAGTGATGCAGGATTGAAATGTGGTGAAAAAATGTGAAAAAGAGGTTTTAACACCACCGCCTTTGTTTATTTGAAAAATTATGTGAAATCTTAAGAAAAGGGAGGATTGTGTTTTCAATTGTGAAAGAGCAATCAAGTTTGAATATCAGGAATGGGCACGCACACTAATCCCACAGAAAATAAATCAATTTTAATACATTTTGATCTAATGCATTTATCAGTTTGAACTTGTTTATGTTCAAAATTGGCATATACTCTCATATAAATGAACAAGAGCATCCTCTGATATCTATATAAATAGAAACAGGATTAAAGTATGATATGGTATACAGAAAAGCAGGGACAGACTCCGGGAGATTTAAAATTTTTGTAAACATATAGCCTGTCACCATCTGGAAGAATTTGGATGCCAATAATAAAGCAATCATGAAAACAGATTAACTGATATTTAATTCCCCTTAAAATATCTGATCAATTTAACCTTTAAGTCAATCAATTTAACTTTTTGGATCAAATGCATTTATAATCCACCATATTTGTCATAAAGTGCCAAAATTAGCATCTAATATCCTCATTAAATGAAACAGTATTAAAATGTGTAGAAACAAATATTCAAAACAAACACCCAAACCTCTGGTTTTCATTTTGCAGGAAACATTATGTTGTCTATGCCCACCTCGTAGAACTTGTTCCCAATTAAGAAAGAATCATCAAAATCAGATTATAACAAGATACAACTATATATAAACTTTCAATAATCAAATTTGAAACATTTAAAGCATTCCTGTTGTATCTTTATGTCTAAAACATTACAATTTGATTATTGCAAACAAAGTGCAAAAAGTAAACTTTTGTATTCATATTTTATGCACATGTATAAGGTTTGGAAACATGAACATGTAAAATATTCATAAAATACCCAGTTATTTAATTTCTAGAAACCTAATATACCCTGTGACCATCTGGAAGACCTGGGGTACACAATGTTCATAAATTGATCAAAATTGGACAGGACTGATACACAAGACTCCCTCAAAGTAATGCAGTTTCAAATCGTTTTAAGCCTTAGCTTTTACCACTTGTACTTCAGTTCATCAACACTCTCCTGAACTTGCATTAAAGAACCAAAACAAGCCCATAATATATATATTCAGGAAGCAGCATTGAATTTTTCTTATAAGTATACAAAGAATTAACATTCAGACACCTAGTCTGGAAACCCTTTGAAAATTTGATTGATTTTAATCTCTGAGAATGGGGATTTTCAATAGTGAAAGGCTATATAAATTGGATGTAATTGATATACAATCTCACATACCTAACCATTATAAAGTTAATTTTAAAACATTTTATGATTCACCACTTACGCCTTATGCCTGGAAGTAAAACGTTTGCCTAATTTCCAAAGCTATGCAATCACTTGCCTCAGATATGCATAATCATTCTAAAAGGATTGAAGTTTTGCGTCACATTGATGAAAAAGGAATGTCTTATGTCTCAGGTTTCAAATACGTGTAATCTTCATTCAGACTGTAGACATATTAAGGAATTCAACTTTTCAGAGTAAAAGAATGATCAAAATCACATATGAGAATAATAATGCTAACCTAATCCCCCAAAGTTAACCCAATTTAAATATATTTCAGGCCTCTTAGTCTAATTCTGGGGCTTTATTTCCTTAAAATATATCTGCCATATCCGTTGTAATGTACTAAAATAGCATCTCTTGACATATTCAACATAAAAGGGGTAAAATTTAACATGAATAACATAAATGATTACCTAATGTCCCATTCATCATATATCAGGAAACATTACTTAGCAGAGGACCTTCCGGAGGAGTGCCACCTTTCAATGGTAAAATAATCATCATAATTATATATGAATAGTGTACAACTTTAACATTTGCAAAACTACTCTTTTTTTATTAATATTTTAAATCTTGTTGTTATCTTCTGGGATTAAAACCAAAAATCTACTACATATGCAACATGGCACCAAATGTAGCCTCTGATAACCCCATTTAGTGATGCAGGACTGAAATGTGGTGAAAAAATGTGAAAAAGAGGTTTTAAAACCACCGCCTTTGTTTATTTGAAAAATTATGTGAAATCTTAAGAAAAGGGAGGATTGTGTTTTCAATTGTGAAAGAGCAATCAAGTTTGAATATCAGGAATGGGCATGCACACTAATCCCACAGAAAATAAATCAATTTTAATACATTTTGATCTAATGCATTTATCAGTTTGAACTTGTTTATGTTCAAAATTGGCATATACTCTCATATAAATGAACAAGAGCATCCTCTGATATCTATATAAATAGAAACAGGATTAAAGTATGATATGGTATACAGAAAAGCGGGGACAGACTCCGGGAGATTTAAAATTTTTGTAAACATATAGCCTGTCACCATCTGGAAGAATTTGGATGCCAATAATAAAGCAATCATGAAAACAGATTAACTGATATTTAATTCCCCTTAAAATATCTGATCAATTCAACCTTTAAGTCAATCAATTTAACTTTTTGGATCAAATGCATTTATAATCCACCATATTTGTCATAATGTGCCAAAATTAGCATCTAGTATCTTCATTAAATGAAACAGTATTAAAATGTGTAGAAACAAAGATTCAAAACAAACACCCAAACCTCTGGTTTTCATTTTGCAGGAAACATTATGTTGTCTATGCCCACCTCGTAGAACTTGTTCCCAATTAAGAAAGAATCATCAAAATCAGATTATAACAAGATACAACTATATATAAACTTTCAATAATCAAATTTGAAACATTTAAAGCATTCCTGTTGTATCTTTATGTCTAAAACATTAGAATTTGATTATTGCAAACGAAGTGCAAAAAGTAAACCTTTGTATTCATATTTTATGCACATGTATAAGGTTTGGTAACATGAACATGTAAAATATTCATATAATACCCAGTTTTTAAATTTATAGAAACCTAAAATACCCTGTGACCATCTGGAAGACCTGGGGTACACAATGTTCATAAATTGATCAAAATTGGACAGGACTGATACACAAGACTCCCTCAAAGTAATGCAGTTTCAAATCGTTATAAGCCTTACCTTTTACCACTTGTACTTCAGTTCATCAACACTCTCCTGAACTTGCATTAAAGAACCAAAACAAGCCCATAATATATATATATTCAGGAAGCAGCATTGAATTTTAGTTATAAGTATACAAAGAATTAACATTCAGACACCTAGTATGGAAACCCTTTGAAAATTTGATTGATTTTAATTTGTGAGAATGGGGATTTTCAATAGTGAAAGGCTATATAAATTGGATGTAAATATATACAATCTCACATACCTAACCATTATTAAGTTAATTTTAAAACATTTTATGATTCACCACTTACGCCTTATGCCTGGAAGTAAAAAGTTTACCTAATTTCCAAAGCTATGCAATCACTTGCCTCAGATATCCATAATCATTCTCAAAGGATTGAAGTTTTGCGTCACATTGATGAAAAAGGAATGTCGTATGTCTCAGGTTTCAAATACATGTAATCTTCATTCAGACTGTAGACATATTAAGGAATTCAACTTTTCAGAGTAAAAGAATGATCAAAATCACATATGAGAATAATAATGCTAACCTAATCCCCCAAAGTGAACTCAATTTTAATATATTTCAGGCCTCTTAGTCTAATTCTGGGGCTTTATTTCCTTAAAATATATCTGCCATATCCGTTGTAATGTACTAAAATGCATCTCTTGACATATTCAACATAAAAGGGGTAAAATTTAACATGAATAACATAAATGATTACCTAATGTCCCATTCATCATATATCAGGAAACATTACTTAGCAGCGGACCTTCCGGAGGAGTGCCACCTTTCAATGGTAAAATAATCATCATAATTATATATGAATAGTGTACAACTTTAACATTTGCAAAACTACTTTTTTTTTTATTAATATTTTAAATCTTGTTGTTATCTTCTGGGATTAAAACCAAAAATCTACCACATATGCAACACGGCACCACATGTAGCCGCTGATAACCCCATTTAGTGATGCAGGATTGCAATGTGGTGAAAAAAATGTGAAAAAGGGGTTTTAATACCCCTGTCTTTGTTTATTTAAAAAATTATGTGAAATCTTAAGAAAAGGGAGGATTGTGTTTTCAATTGTGAAAGAGCAATCAAGTTTGAATATCAGGAACGGGCACGCACACTAATCCCACAGAAAATAAATCAATTTTAATACATTTTGATCTAATGCATTTATCAGTTTGAACTTGTTTATATTCAACATTGGCCTATACTCTCATATAAATGAACAAGAGCATCCTCTGATATCTATATAAATCGAAACAGGATTAAACTATGTTGTGGTATATAGAAAAGCGGGGACAGACTCCGGGAGATTTCAAATTTTTGTAAACATATAGCCTGTCACAATCTGGAAGAATTTGGATGCCAATAATAAAGCAATCATGAAAACAGATTAACTGATATTTAATTCCCCTTAAAATATCTGATCAATTCAACCTTTAAGTCAATCAATTTAACTTTTTGGATCAAATGCATTTATAATCCACCATATTTGTCATAAAGTGCCAAAATTAGCATCTAATATCCTCATTAAATGAAACAGTATTAAAATGTGTAGAAACAAATATTCAAAACAAACACCCAAACCTCTGGTTTTCATTTTGCAGGAAACATTATGTTGTCTATGCCCACCTCGTAGTACTTGCTCCCAATTAAGAAAGAATCATCAAAATCAGATTATAACAAGATACAACTATATATAAACTTTCAATAAGCAAATTTGAAACATTTAAAGCATTCCTGTTGTATCTTTATGTCTAAAACATTACAATTTGATTATTGCAAACGAAGTGCAAAAAGTAAACTTTTGTATTCATATTTTATGCACATGTATAAGGTTTGGTAACATGAACATGTAAAATATTCATAAAATACCCAGTTATTTAATTTCTAGAAACCTAATATACCCTCTGACCATCTGGAAGACCTGGGGTACACAATGTTCATAAATTGATCAAAATTGGACAGGACTGATACACAAGACTCCCTCAAAGTAATGCAGTTTCAAATCGTTTTAAGCCTTACCTTTTACCACTTGTACTTCAGTTCATCAACACTCTCCTGAACCTTCATTAAACAACCAAAACAAGCCCATAATATATATATTCAGGAAGCAGCATTGAATTTTTGTTATAAGTATACAAAGAATTAACATTCAGACACCTAGTATGGAAACCCTTTGAAAATTTGATTGATTTTAATCTGTGAGAATGGGTATTTTCAATATTGAAAGGCTATATAAATTGGATGTAAATATATACAATCTCACATACCTAACCATTATTAAGTTAATTTTAAAACATTTTATGATTCACCACTTACGCCTTATGCCTGGAAGTAAAAAGTTTGCCTAATTTCCAAAGCTATGCAATCACTTGCCTCAGATATGCATAATCATTCTCAAAGGATTGAAGTTTTGCGTCACATTGATGAAAAAGGAATGTCTTATGTCTCAGGTTTCAAATACATGTAATCTTCATTCAGACTGTAGACATATTAAGGAATTCAACTTTTCAGAGTAAAAGAATGATCAAAATCACATATGAGAATAATAATGCTAACTTAATCCCCCAAAGTGAACTCAATTTTAATATATTTCAGGCCTCTTAGTCGAATTCTGGGGCTTTATTTCCTTAAAATACATCTGCCATATCCGTTGTAATGTACTAAAATAGGATGTCTTGACATATTCAACATAAAAGAGGTAAAATTTAACATAAATAACATAAATGATTACCTAATGTCCCATTCATCATATATCAGGAAACATTACTTAGCAGAGGACCTTCCGGAGGAGTGCCACCTTTCAATGGTAAAACAATCATCATAATTATATATGAATAGTGTACAACTTTAACATTTGCAAAACTACTTTTTTTTTTATTAATATTTTAAATCTTCTTGCTATCTTCTGGGATTAAAACCAAAAATCTACTACATATGCAACACGGCACCAAATGTAGCCTCTGATAACCCCATTTAGTGATGCAGGATTGAAATGTGGTGAAAAAATGTGAAAAAGAGGTTTTAACACCACCGCCTTTGTTTATTTGAAAAATTATGTGAAATCTTAAGAGAAGGGAGGATTGTGTTTTCAATTGTGAAAGAGCAATCAAGTTTGAATATCAGGAATGGGCACGCACACTAATCCCACAGAAAATAAATCAATTTTAATACATTTTGATCTAATGCATTTATCAGTTTGAACTTGTTTATGTTCAAAATTGGCATATACTCTCATATAAATGAACAAGAGCATCCTCTGAGATCTATATAAATAGAAACAGGATTAAAGTATTATATGGTATACAGAAAAGCAGGGACAGACTCCGGGAGAATTAAAATTTTTGTAAACATATAGCCTGTCACCATCTGGAAGAATTTGGATGCCAATAATAAAGCAATCATGAAAACAGATTAACTGATATTTAATTCCCCTTAAAATATCTGATCAATTTAACCTTTAAGTCAATCAATTTAACTTTTTGGATCAAATGCATTTATAATCCACCATATTTGTCATAAAGTGCCAAAATTAGCATCTAATATCGTCATTAAATGAAACAGTATTAAAATGTGTAGAAACAAATATTCAAAACAAACACCCAAACCTCTGGTTTTCATTTTGCAGGAAACATTATGTTGTCTATGCCCACCTCGTAGAACTTGTTCCCAATTAAGAAAGAATCATCAAAATCAGATTATAACAAGATACAACTATATATAAACTTTCAATAATCAAATTTGAAACATTTAAAGCATTCCTGTTGTATCTTTATGTCTAAAATATTACAATTTTATTATTGCAAACGAAGTGCAAAAAGTAAACTTTGTATTCATATTTTATGCACATGTATAAGGTTTGGTAACATGAACATGTAAAATATTCATAAAATACCCAGTTTTTAAATTTATAGAAACCTAATATACCCTGTGACCATCTGGAAGACCTGGGGTACACAATGTTCATAAATTGATCAAAATTGGACAGGACTGATACACAAGACTCCCTCAAAGTAATGCAGTTTCAAATCGTTATAAGCCTTACCTTTTACCACTTGTACTTCAGTTCATCAACACTCTCCTGAACTTGCATTAAAGAACCAAAACAAAGCCCATAATATATATATTCAGGAAGCAGCATTGAATTTTGTTATAAGTATACAAAGAATTAACATTCAGACACCTAGTATGGAAACCCTTTGAAAATTTGATTGATTTTAATCTGTGAGAATGGGTATTTTCAATATTGAAAGTCTATATAAATTGGATGTAAATATATACAATCTCACATACCTAACCATTATTAAGTTAATTTTAAAACATTTTATGATTCACCACTTACGCCTTATGCCTGGAAGTAAAAAGTTTGCCTAATTTCCAAAGCTATGCAATCACTTGCCTCAGATATGCATAATCATTCTCAAAGGATTGAAGTTTTGCGTCACATTGATGAAAAAGGAATGTCTTATGTCTCAGGTTTCAAATACATGTAACTTCATTCAGACTGTAGACATATCAAGGAATTCAACTTTTCAGAGTAAAAGAATGATCTAAATCACATATGAGAATAATAATGCTAACCTAATCCCCCAAAGTGAACTCAATTTTAATATATTTCAGGCCTCTTAGTCTAATTCTGGGGCTTTATTTCCTTAAAATATATCTGCCATATCCGTTGTAATGTACTAAAATGCATCTCTTGACATATTCAACATAAAAGGGGTAAAATTTAACATCAATAACATGAATGATTACCTAATGTCCCATTCATCATATATCAGGAAACATTACTTAGCAGAGGACCTTCCGGAGGAGTGCCACCTTTCAATGGTAAAATAATCATCATAATTATATATGAATAGTGTACAACTTTAACATTTCCAAAACTACTTTTTTTTTATTAATATTTTAAATCTTGTTGTTATCTTCTGGGATTAAAACCAAAAATCTACTACATATGCAACACGGCACCAAATGTAGCCTCTGATAACCCCATTTAGTGATGCAGGATTGAAATGTGGTGAAAAAATGTGAAAAAGAGGTTTTAACACCACCGCCTTTGTTTATTTGAAAAATTATGTGAAATCTTAAGAAAAGGGAGGATTGTGTTTTCAATTGTGAAAGAGCAATCAAGTTTGAATATCAGGAATGGGCACGCACACTAATCCCACAGAAAATAAATCAATTTTAATACATTTTGATCTAATGCATTTATCAGTTTGAACTTGTTTATGTTCAAAATTGGCATATACTCTCATATAAATGAACAAGAGCATCCTCTGATATCTATATAAATAGAAACAGGATTAAAGTATGATATGGTATACAGAAAAGCAGGGACAGACTCCGGGAGATTTAAAATTTTTGTAAACATATAGCCTGTCACCATCTGGAAGAATTTGGATGCCAATAATAAAGCAATCATGAAAACAGATTAACTGATATTTAATTCCCCTTAAAATATCTGATCAATTTAACCTTTAAGTCAATCAATTTAACTTTTTGGATCAAATGCTTCTATAATCCACCATATTTGTCATAAAGTGCCAAAATTAGCATCTAATATCCTCATTAAATGAAACAGTATTAAAATGTGTAGAAACAAATATTCAAAACAAACACCCAAACCTCTGGTTTTCATTTTGCAGGAAACATTATGTTGTCTATGCCCACCTCGTAGAACTTGTTCCCAATTAAGAAAGAATCATCAAAATCAGATTATAACAAGATACAACTATATATAAACTTTCAATAATCAAATTTGAAACATTTAAAGCATTCCTGTTGTATCTTTATGTCTAAAACATTACAATTTGATTATTGCAAACGAAGTGCAAAAAGTAAACTTTTGTATTCATATTTTATGCACGTGTATAAGGTTTGGTAACATGAACATGTAAAATATTCATAAAATACCCAGTTTTTAAATTTATAGAAACCTAATATACCCTGTGACCATCTGGAAGACCTGGGGTACACAATGTTCATAAATTGATCAAAATTGGACAGGACTGATACACAAGACTCCCTCAAAGTAATGCAGTTTCAAATCGTTATAAGCCTTACCTTTTACCACTTGTACTTCAGTTCATCAACACTCTCCTGAACTTGCATTAAAGAACCAAAACAAAGCCCATAATATATATATTCAGGAAGCAGCATTGAATTTTGTTATAAGTATACAAAGAATTAACATTCAGACAACTCGTATGGAAACCCTTTGAAAATTTGATTGATTTTAATCTGTGAGAATGGGTATTTTCAATATTGAAAGTCTATATAAATTGGATGTAAATATATACAATCTCACATACCTAACCATTATTAAGTTAATTTTAAAACATTTTATGATTCACCACTTACGCCTTATGCCTGGAAGTAAAAAGTTTGCCTAATTTCCAAAGCTATGCAATCACTTGCCTCATATATGCATAATCATTCTCAAAGGATTGAAGTTTTGCGTCACATTGATGAAAAAGGAATGTCTTATGTCTCAGGTTTCAAATACATGTAATCTTCATTCAGACTGTAAACATATTAAGGAATTCAACTTTTCAGAGTAAAAGAATGATCTAAATCACATATGAGAATAATAATGCTAACCTAATCCCCCAAAGTGAACTCAATTTTAATATATTTCAGGCCTCTTAGTCTAATTCTGGGGCTTTATTTCCTTAAAATATATCTGCCATATCCGTTGTAATGTACTAAAATGCATCTCTTGACATATTCAACATAAAAGGGGTAAAATTTAACATGAATAACATGAATGATTACCTAATGTCCCATTCATCATATATCAGGAAACATTACTTAGCAGAGGACCTTCCGGAGGAGTGCCACCTTTCAATGGTAAAATAATCATCATAATTATATATGAATAGTGTACAACTTGAACATTTGCAAAACTACTTTTTTTTATTAATATTTTAAATATTCTTGTTATCTATTGGGATTAAAACCAAAAATCTACTACATATGCAACAAGGCACCAAATGTAGCCGCTGATAACCCCATTTAGTGATGCAGGATTGAAATGTGGTGAAAAAATGTAAAAAAGAGGTTTTAACACCACCGCCTTTGTTTATTTGAAAAATTATGTGAAATCTTAAGAAAAGGGAGGATTGTGTTTTCAATTGTGAAAGAGCAATCAAGTTTGAATATCAGGAATGGGCACGCACACTAATCCCACAGAAAATAAATCAATTTTAATACATTTTGATCTAATGCATTTATCAGTTTGAACTTGTTTATGTTCAAAATTGGCATATACTCTCATATAAATGAACAAGAGCATCCTCTGATATCTATATAAATAGAAACAGGATTAAAGTATGATATGGTATACAGAAAAGCAGGGACAGACTCCGGGAGATTTAAAATTTTTGTAAACATATAGCCTGTCACCATCTGGAAGAATTTGGATGCCAATAATAAAGCAATCATGAAAACAGATTAACTGATATTTAATTCCCCTTAAAATATCTGATCAATTTAACCTTTAAGTCAATCAATTTAACTTTTTGGATCAAATGCTTCTATAATCCACCATATTTGTCATAAAGTGCCAAAATTAGCATCTAATATCCTCATTAAATGAAACAGTATTAAAATGTGTAGAAACAAATATTCAAAACAAACACCCAAACCTCTGGTTTTCATTTTGCAGGAAACATTATGTTGTCTATGCCCACCTCGTAGAACTTGTTCCCAATTAAGAAAGAATCATCAAAATCAGATTATAACAAGATACAACTATATATAAACTTTCAATAATCAAATTTGAAACATTTAAAGCATTCCTGTTGTATCTTTATGTCTAAAACATTACAATTTGATTATTGCAAACGAAGTGCAAAAAGTAAACTTTTGTATTCATATTTTATGCACGTGTATAAGGTTTGGTAACATGAACATGTAAAATATTCATAAAATACCCAGTTTTTAAATTTATAGAAACCTAATATACCCTGTGACCATCTGGAAGACCTGGGGTACACAATGTTCATAAATTGATCAAAATTGGACAGGACTGATACACAAGACTCCCTCAAAGTAATGCAGTTTCAAATCGTTATAAGCCTTACCTTTTACCACTTGTACTTCAGTTCATCAACACTCTCCTGAACTTGCATTAAAGAACCAAAACAAAGCCCATAATATATATATTCAGGAAGCAGCATTGAATTTTGTTATAAGTATACAAAGAATTAACATTCAGACAACTCGTATGGAAACCCTTTGAAAATTTGATTGATTTTAATCTGTGAGAATGGGTATTTTCAATATTGAAAGTCTATATAAATTGGATGTAAATATATACAATCTCACATACCTAACCATTATTAAGTTAATTTTAAAACATTTTATGATTCACCACTTACGCCTTATGCCTGGAAGTAAAAAGTTTGCCTAATTTCCAAAGCTATGCAATCACTTGCCTCATATATGCATAATCATTCTCAAAGGATTGAAGTTTTGCGTCACATTGATGAAAAAGGAATGTCTTATGTCTCAGGTTTCAAATACATGTAATCTTCATTCAGACTGTAAACATATTAAGGAATTCAACTTTTCAGAGTAAAAGAATGATCTAAATCACATATGAGAATAATAATGCTAACCTAATCCCCCAAAGTGAACTCAATTTTAATATATTTCAGGCCTCTTAGTCTAATTCTGGGGCTTTATTTCCTTAAAATATATCTGCCATATCCGTTGTAATGTACTAAAATGCATCTCTTGACATATTCAACATAAAAGGGGTAAAATTTAACATGAATAACATGAATGATTACCTAATGTCCCATTCATCATATATCAGGAAACATTACTTAGCAGAGGACCTTCCGGAGGAGTGCCACCTTTCAATGGTAAAATAATCATCATAATTATATATGAATAGTGTACAACTTGAACATTTGCAAAACTACTTTTTTTTATTAATATTTTAAATATTCTTGTTATCTTTTGGGATTAAAACCAAAAATCTACTACATATGCAACAAGGCACCAAATGTAGCCGCTGATAACCCCATTTAGTGATGCAGGATTGAAATGTGGTGAAAAAATGTAAAAAAGAGGTTTTAATACCCCCGTCTTTGTTTATTTTGAAAAATTATGTGAAATCTTAAGAAAAGGGAGGATTGTGTTTTCAATTGTGAAAGAGCAATCAAGTTTGAATATCAGGAATGGGCACGAACACTAATCCCACAGAAAATAAACCAATTTTAATACATTTTGATCTAATGCATTTATCAGTTTCAACTTGTTTATATTCAAAATTGGCCTATACTCTCATATAAATGAACAAGAGCATCCTCTGATATCTATATAAATCGAAACAGGATTAAACTATGTTGTGGTATATAGAAAAGCGGGGACAGACACCGGGAGATTTCAAATTTTTGTAAACATATAGCCTGTCACAATCTGGAAGAATTTGGATGCCAATAATAAAGCAATCATGAAAACAGATTAACTGATATTTAATTCCCCTTAAAATATCTGATCAATTCAACCTTTAAGTCAATCAATTTAACTTTTTGGATCAAATGCATTTATAATCCACCATATTTGTCATAAAGTGCCAAAATTAGCATCTAATATCCTCATTAAATGAAACAGTATTAAAATGTGTAGAAACAAATATTCAAAACAAACACCCAAACCTCTGGTTTTCATTTTGCAGGAAACATTATGTTGTCTATGCCCACCTCGTAGTACTTGCTCCCAATTAAGAAAGAATCATCAAAATCAGATTATAACAAGATACAACTATATATAAACTTTCAATAAGCAAATTTGAAACATTTAAAGCATTCCTGTTGTATCTTTATGTCTAAAACATTACAATTTGATTATTGCAAACGAAGTGCAAAAAGTAAACTTTTGTATTCATATTTTATGCACGTGTATAAGGTTTGGTAACATGAACATGTAAAATATTCATAAAATACCCAGTTATTTAATTTCTAGAAACCTAATATACCCTGTGACCATCTGGAAGACCTGGGGTACACAATGTTCATAAATTGATCAAAATTGGACAGGACTGATACACAAGACTCCCTCAAAGTAATGCAGTTTCAAATCGTTTTAAGCCTTACCTTTTACCACTTGTACTTCAGTTCATCAACACTCTCCTGAACCTTCATTAAACAACCAAAACAAGCCCATAATATATATATTCAGGAAGCAGCATTGAATTTTTGTTATAAGTATACAAAGAATTAACATTCAGACACCTAGTATGGAAACCCTTTGAAAATTTGATTGATTTTAATCTGTGAGAATGGGTATTTTCAATATTGAAAGGCTATATAAATTGGATGTAAATATATACAATCTCACATACCTAACCATTATTAAGTTAATTTTAAAACATTTTATGATTCACCACTTACGCCTTATAACTGGAAGTAAAAAGTTTGCCTAATTTCAAAAGCTATGCAATCACTTGCCTCAGATATGCATAATCATTCTCAAAGGATTGAAGTTTTGCGTCACATTGATGAAAAAGGAATGTCTTATGTCTCAGGTTTCAAATACATGTAATCTTCATTCAGACTGTAGACATATTAAGGAATTCAACTTTTCAGAGTAAAAGAATGATCAAAATCACATATGAGAATAATAATGCTAACCTAATCCCCCAAAGTGAACTCAATTTTAATATATTTCAGGCCTCTTAGTCTAATTCTGGGGCTTTATTTCCTTAAAATATATCTGCCATATCCGTAGTAATGTACTAAAATAGGATCTCTTGACATATTCAACATAAAAGGGGTAAAATTTAACATGAATAACATAAATGATTACCTAATGTCCCATTCATCATATATCAGGAAACATTACTTAGCAGAGGACCTTCCGGAGGAGTGCCACCTTTCAATGGTAAAATAATCATCATAATTATATATGAATAGTGTACAACTTTAACATTTGCAAAACTACTTTTTTTTTATTAATATTTTAAATCTTGTTGTTATCTTCTGGGATTAAAACCAAAAATCTACTACATATGCAACACGGCACCAAATGTAGCCTCTGATAACCCCATTTAGTGATGCAGGACTGAAATGTGGTGAAAAAATGTGAAAAAGAGGTTTTAAAACCACCGCCTTTGTTTATTTGAAAAATTATGTGAAATCTTAAGAAAAGAGAGGATTGTGTTTTCAATTGTGAAAGAGCAATCAAGTTTGAATATCAGGAATGGGCATGCACACTAATCCCACAGAAAATAAATCATTTTTAATACATTTTGATCTAATGCATTTATCAGTTTGAACTTGTTTATGTTCAAAATTGGCATATACTCTCATATAAATGAACAAGAGCATCCTCTGATATCTATATAAATAGAAACAGGATTAAAGTATGATATGGTATACAGAAAAGCGGGGACAGACTCCGGGAGATTTAAAATTTTTGTAAACATATAGCCTGTCACCATCTGGAAGAATTTGGATGCCAATAATAAAGCAATCATGAAAACAGATTAACTGATATTTAATTCCCCTTAAAATATCTGATCAATTCAACCTTTAAGTCAATCAATTTAACTTTTTGGATCAAATGCATTTATAATCCACCATATTTGTCATAATGTGCCAAAATTAGCATCTAGTATCTTCATTAAATGAAACAGTATTAAAATGTGTAGAAACAAATATTCAAAACAAACACCCAAACCTCTGGTTTTCATTTTGCAGGAAACATTATGTTGTCTATGCCCACCTCGTAGAACTTGTTCCCAATTAAGAAAGAATCATCAAAATCAGATTATAACAAGATACAACTATATATAAACTTTCAATAATCAAATTTGAAACATTTAAAGCATTCCTGTTGTATCTTTATGTCTAAAACATTACAATTTTATTATTGCAAACGAAGTGCAAAAAGTAAACTTTTGTATTCATATTTTATGCACATGTATAAGGTTTGGTAACATGAACATGTAAAATATTCATAAAATACCCAGTTATTTAATTTCTAGAAACCTAATATACCCTGTGACCATTTGGAAGACCTGGGGTACACAATGTTCATAAATTGATCAAAATTGGACAGGACTGATACACAAGACTCCCTCAAAGTAATGCAGTTTCAAATCGTTTTAAGCCTTACCTTTTACCACTTGTACTTCAGTTCATCAACACTCTCCTGAACCTTCATTAAACAACCAAAACAAGCCCATAATATATATATTCAGGAAGCAGCATTGAATTTTTGTTATAAGTATACAAAGAATTAACATTCAGACACCTAGTATGGAAACCCTTTGAAAACTTGATTGATTTTAATCTGTGAGAATGGGTATTTTCAATATTGAAAGGCTATATAAATTGGATGTAAATATATACAATCTCACATACCTAACCATTATTAAGTTAATTTTAAAACATTTTATGATTCACCACTTACGCCTTATGCCTGGAAGTAAAAAGTTTGCCTAATTTCCAAAGCTATGCAATCACTTGCCTCAGATATGCATAATCATTCTCAAAGGATTGAAGTTTTGCGTCACATTGATGAAAAAGGAATGTCTTATGTCTCAGGTTTCAAATACATGTAATCTTCATTCAGACTGTAGACATATTAAGGAATTCAACTTTTCAGAGTAAAAGAATGATCAAAATCACATATGAGAATAATAATGCTAACCTAATCCCCCAAAGTGAACTCAATTTTAATATATTTCAGGCCTCTTAGTCTAATTCTGGGGCTTTATTTCCTTAAAATATATCTGCCATATCCGTTGTAATGTACTAAAATGCATCTCTTGACATATTCAACATAAAAGGGGTAAAATTAACATGAATAACATAAATGATTACCTAATGTCCCATTCATCATATATCAGGAAACATTACTTAGCAGAGGACCTTCCGCAGGAGTGCCACCTTCCAATGGTAAAATAATCATCATAATTATATATGAATAGTGTACAACTTTAACATTTGCAAAACTACTTTTTTTTTATTAATATTTTAAATCTTGTTGTTATCTTCTGGGATTAAAACAAAAAATCTACTACATATGCAACACGGCACCAAATGTAGCCGCTGATAACCCCATTTAGTGATGCAGGACTGAAATGTGGTGAAAAAATGTGAAAAAGAGGTTTTAACACCCCCGTCTCTGTTTATTTGAAAAATTATGTGAAATCTTAAGAAAAGGGAGGATTGTGTTTTCAATTGTGAAAGAGCAATCAAGTTTGAATATCAGGAATGGGCACGCACACTAATCCCACAGAAAATAAATCAATTTTAATACATTTTGATCTAATGCATTTATCAGTTTGAACTTGTTTATGTTCAAAATTGGCATATACTCTCATATAAATGAACAAGAGCATCCTCTGATATCTATATAAATAGAAACAGGATTAAAGTATGATATGGTATACAGAAAAGCGGGGACAGACTCCGGGAGATTTAAAATGTTTGTAAACATATAGCCTGTCACCATCTGGAAGAATTTGGATGCCAATAATAAAGCAATCATGAAAACAGATTAACTGATATTTAATTCCCCTTAAAATATCTGATCAATTCAACCTTTAAGTCAATCAATTTAACTTTTTGGATCAAATGCATTTATAATCCACCATATTTGTCATAATGTGCCAAAATTAGCATCTAGTATCTTCATTAAATGAAACAGTATTAAAATGTGTAGAAACAAATATTCAAAACAAACACCCAAACCTCTGGTTTTCATTTTGCAGGAAACATTATGTTGTCTATGCCCACCTCGTAGAACTTGTTCCCAATTAAGAAAGAATCATCAAAATCAGATTATAACAAGATACAACTATATATAAACTTTCAATAATCAAATTTGAAACATTTAAAGCATTCCTGTTGTATCTTTATGTCTAAAACATTACAATTTGATTATTGCAAACAAAGTGCAAAATGTAAACTTTTGTATTCATATTTTATGCACATGTATAAGGTTTGGAAACATGAACATGTAAAATATTCATAAAATACCCAGTTATTTAATTTCTAGAAACCTAATATACCCTGTGACCATTTGGAAGACCTGGGGTACACAATGTTCATAAATTGATCAAAATTGGACAGGACTGATACACAAGACTCCCTCAAAGTAATGCAGTTTCAAATCGTTTTAAGCCTTACCTTTTACCACTTGTACTTCAGTTCATCAACACTCTCCTGAACTTGCATTAAAGAACCAAAACAAGCCCATAATATATATATTCAGGAAGCAGCATTGAATTTTTGTTATAAGTATACAAAGAATTAACATTCAGACACCTAGTCTGGAAACCCTTTGAAAATTTGATTGATTTTAATCTGTGAGAATGGGGATTTTCAATAGTGAAAGGCTATATAAATTGGATGTAATTGATATACAATCTCACATACCTAACCATTATTAAGTTAATTTTAAAACATTTTATGATTCACCACTTACGCCTTATGCCTGGAAGTAAAACGTTTGCCTAATTTCCAAAGCTATGCAATCACTTGCCTCAGATATGAATAATCATTCTAAAAGGATTGAAGTTTTGCGTCACATTGATGAAAAAGGAATGTCTTATGTCTCAGGTTTCAAATACGTGTAATCTTCATTCAGACTGTAGACATATTAAGGAATTCAACTTTTCAGAGTAAAAGAATGATCAAAATCACATATGAGAATAATAATGCTAACCTAATCCCCCAAAGTGAACTCTCAGGCCTCTTAGACTAATTCTGGGGCTTTATTTCCTTAATATATATCTGCCATATCCGTTGTAATGTACTAAAATAGCATCTCTTGACATATTCAACATAAAAGGGGTAAAATTTAACATGAATAGCATAAATGATTAACTAAAGTCCCATTCATCATATATCAGGAAACATTACTTAGCAGAGGACCTTCCGGAGGAGTGCCACCTTTCAATGGTAAAATAATCATCATAATTGTATATGAATAGTGTACAACCTTAACATTTGCAAAACTACCTTCTTTTATTAATATTTTAAATCTTGTTGTTATCTTTTGGGATTAAAACCAAAAATCTACTTCATATGCAACAAGGCACCAAATGTAGCCGCTGATAATCCCATTTAGTGATGCAGGATTAAAATGTGGTGAAAAAATGTGAAAAAGAGGTTTTAACACCCCCGTCTCTGTTTATTTGAAAAATTATGTGAAATCTTAAGAAAAGGGAGGATTGTGTTTTCAATTGTGAAAGAGCAATCAAGTTTGAATATCAGGAACGGGCACGCACACTAATCCCACAGAAAATAAATCAATTTTAATACATTTTGATCTAATGCATTTATCAGTTTGAACTTGTTTATATTCAAAATTGGCATATACTCTCATATAAATGAACTTGAGCATCCTCTGATATCTATATAAATAGAAACAGGATTGAAGTATGGTATGGTATATAGAAAAGCGGGGACACACTCCGGGAGATTTCAAATTTTTGTAAACATATAGCCTGTCACCATCTGGAAGAATTTGGATGCCAATAATAAAGCAATCATGAAAACAGATTATCTGATATTTAATTCCCCTTTAAATATCTGATCAATTCAACTTTTAAGTCAATCAATTTAACTTTTTGGATCAAATGCATTTATAATCCACCATATTTGTCATAAAGTGCCAAAATTAGCATCTAATATCCTCATTAAATGAAACAGTATTAAAATGTGTAGAAACAAATATTCAAAACAAACACCCAAACCTCTGGTTTTCATTTTGCAGGAAACATTATGTTGTCTATGCCCACCTCGTAGAACTTGTTCCCAATTAAGAAAGAATCATCAAAATCAGATTATAACAAGATACAACTATATATAAACTTTCAATAATCAAATTTGAAACATTTAAAGCATTCCTGTTGTATCTTTATGTCTAAAACATTACAATTTGATTATTGCAAACAAAGTGCAAAAAGTAAACTTTTGTATTCATATTTTATGCACATGTATAAGGTTTGGAAACATGAACATGTAAAATATTCATAAAATACCCAGTTATTTAATTTCTAGAAACCTAATATACCCTGTGACCATTTGGAAGACCTGGGGTACACAATGTTCATAAATTGATCAAAATTGGACAGGACTGATACACAAGACTCCCTCAAAGTAATGCAGTTTCAAATCGTTTTAAGCCTTACCTTTTACCACTTGTACTTCAGTTCATCAACACTCTCCTGAACTTGCATTAAAGAACCAAAACAAGCCCATAATATATATATTCAGGAAGCAGCATTGAATTTTTGTTATAAGTATACAAAGAAGTAACATTCAGACACCTAGTCTGGAAACCCTTTGAAAATTTGATTGATTTTAATCTGTGAGAATGGGGATTTTCAATAGTGAAAGGCTATATAAATTGGATGTAATTGATATACAATCTCACATACTTAACCATTTGAAGTTAATTTTAAAACATTTTATGATTCACCACTTACGCCTTATGCCTGGAAGTAAAACGTTTGCCAAATTTCCAAAGCTATGCAATCACTTGCCTCAGATATGAATAATCATTCTAAAAGGATTGAAGTTTTGCGTCACATTGATGAAAAAGGAATGTCTTATGTCTCAGGTTTCAAATACGTGTAATCTTCATTCAGACTGTAGACATATTAAGGAATTCAACTTTTCAGAGTAAAAGAATGATCAAAATCACATATGAGAATAATAATGCTAACCTAATCCCCCAAAGTGAACTCTCAGGCCTCTTAGACTAATTCTGGGGCTTTATTTCCTTAATATATATCTGCCATATCCGTTGTAATGTACTAAAATAGCATCTCTTGACATATTCAACATAAAAGGGGTAAAATTTAACATGAATAGCATAAATGATTAACTAAAGTCCCATTCATCATATATCAGGAAACATTACTTAGCAGAGGACCTTCCGGAAGAGTGCCACCTTTCAATGGTAAAATAATCATCATAATTATATATGAATAGTGTACAACTTTAACATTTGCAAAACTACTTTTTTTTTATTAATATTTTCAATCTTGTTGTTATCTTTTGGGATTAAAACCAAAAATCTACTACATATGCAACACCGCACCAAATGTAGCCGCTGATAACCCCATTTAGTGATGCAGGATTGAAATGTGGTGAAAAAATGTGAAAAAGAGCTTTTAACACCCCCGTCTTTGTTTATTTGAAAAATTATGTGAAATCTTAAGAAAAGGGAGGATTGTGTTTTCAATTGTGAAAGAGCAATCAAGTTTGAATATCAGGAACGGGCACGCACACTAATCCCACAGAAAATAAATCAATTTTAATACATTTTGATCTAATGCATTTATCAGTTTGAACTTGTTTATATTCAAAATTGGCATATACTCTCATATAAATGAACTTGAGCATCCTCTGATATCTATATAAATAGAAACAGGATTGAAGTATGGTATGGTATATAGAAAAGCGGGGACACACTCCGGGAGATTTCAAATTTTTGTAAACATATAGCTTGTCACCATCTGGAAGAATTTGGATGCCAATAATAAAGCAATCATGAAAACAGATTATCTGATATTTAATTCCCCTTTAAATATCTGATCAATTCAACTTTTAAGTCAATCAATTTAACTTTTTGGATCAAATGCATTTATAATCCACCATATTTGTCATAAAGTGCAAAACTTAGCATCTAATATCCTCATTAAATGAAACAGTATTAAAATGTGTAGAAACATACATTCAAACAAACACCCAAACCTCTGGTTTTGATTTTACAGGAAACATTATGTTGTCTATGCCCACCTGGTAGAACTTGTTCTCAATTAAGAAAGAATCATCAAAATCAGATTATAACAAGATACAACTATATATAAACTTTCAATAAGCAAATTTGAAACATTTAAAGCATTCCTGTTGTATCTTTATGTCTATAACATTACAGTTTGATTATTGCAAACGAAGTGCAAAAAGTAAACTTTTGTATTCATATTTTATGCACATGTATAAGGTTTGGAAACATGAACATGTAAAATATTCATAAAATACCCAGTTATTTAATTTCTAGAAACCTAATATACCCTGTGACCATTTGGAAGACCTGGGGTACACAATGTTCATAAATTGATCAAAATTGGACAGGACTGATACACAAGACTCCCTCAAAGTAATGCAGTTTCAAATCGTTTTAAGCCTTACCTTTTACCACTTGTACTTCAGTTCATCAACACTCTCCTGAACCTTCATTAAACAACCAAAACAAGCCCATAATATATATATTCAGGAAGCAGCATTGAATTTTTGTTATAAGTATACAAAGAATTAACATTCAGACACCTAGTATGGAAACCCTTTGAAAATTTGATTGATTTTAATCTGTGAGAATGGGTATTTTCAATATTGAAAGGCTATATAAATTGGATGTAAATATATACAATCTCACATACCTAACCATTATTAAGTTAATTTTAAAACATTTTATGATTCACCACTTACGCCTTATGCCTGGAAGTAAAAAGTTTGCCTAATTTCCAAAGCTATGCAATCACTTGCCTCAGATATGCATAATCATTCTCAAAGGATTGAAGTTTTGCGTCACATTGATGAAAAAGGAATGTCTTATGTCTCAGGTTTCAAATACATGTAATCTTCATTCAGACTGTAGACAAATTAAGGAATTCAACTTTTCAGAGTAAAAGAATGATCAAAATCACATATGAGAATAATAATGCTAACCTAATCCCCCAAAGTGAACTCAATTTTAATATATTTTGCGAGAGCAAATTTAATGTTACTTAAGTGTTTCACATTAATATAGCACCACGTTTGGAAGCCAATTTACGAGAGCAAATATGTGTTTACTTCACGCGATGCCATCTTGTGTGACGTCACTCCTTGTTGGTTCGTTTAACTCCATCTGGCGTAGCAATTTGCATCAATTAGGGTTCGAAAGAATTTAAAGTTTTGTATATTGTCCTCCGGCTAGCTATTTAGGTAGACATTTAACTCTTGCAGGGTGTGAAGCGGAAAGGAATCTTTTGTCTAGAAATGATATTGACGAAGAAATTGGTTTTATAATCTTTATTGCAGAACACGTTCACGAACACTTTCACAGATTTATCTGGATAATCGCCATACTGAAACTGTTTGTAATAACTTCTCACTTTTAATTCACGTACTTCAACTTTATATATTTAACTGTATAATACTTTATAATAGTTCTTGTAATTCTGTTGCGTGTAACTTGACGAACTGAGAGACCGACGCGTAGTATGGAGAATTCTGTAGAACTGGTGGGCTGACGTGTAATGTGTTGAGAATCTTGTTGAACTGGGGACGACGTGTAATGTGTTGAGAATCTTGTTGAACTGGGGACGACGTGTAATGTGTTGAGAATCTTGTTGCACTGGGGGAACGCTCCCTTGAACCTACACTATTTATAGGCTTGCCTCAAGATACGCCTAAAGATTATAAATGAACTGCTATTGGCTAATAAAACGCGCCAACATTAGCGTCTATTTCAACATCCAATGAAAACCACAAATACATATGCTTTAGGAAATGTTCTAGAAGCTTCTAAACGGAAAAGGCGCGAAACATTACGTAACTTCCTGGTTCCCGGTAATGATAAACAACTCACCCCATCGCTGCATTCTTGCGCCATTACTAACAGTTTCAGTAAAGCCTTATATTATTATTTACCAATAATAATTACAATTAATAAACCTATGAAATCAATGTCACATAAAAGTACATATTCATATTACAGTCAATATTTACATTTAAGTAATTTGTTATACAAATTACCGTATCATATGCCCCACTAGAAACATAATTATAAATATTTATAACTTTTTTAGAAATTTTAAAATTGTGTTTTTAGTCTCCTAAATCTTGGAACACACGTTATCACTTTCACTTAACACTTCACACGCATTTAACACACGACATATGTTTTTCCCCTATCTCGCCACTACTTACTGGCTCTGGTTTAATTAATTTAGATATTAATCTGACATCACAAATTTTTTTATAGCAAATACTGTACCCTAAATTATTTAATTAATGTTACCAAATTGTTTACTTTGAGTTGTTGACAAAAATTTATACATTTAAGATTTTTGTAATTGTTACACATATTTACCAAAATATTCACCCTCTACACAAATATTTACATCTCTTAAATCTAGGCACTATTTCACATGTTCTATTTACTACATAAATATTTGTTTTAATTATTTTTACCCTTTTTGTTATTTTGTACTTTATCTTAACAATACTCTTGGAATAGTATTTATGCACTTTACTTTAATATCATATTTCAATCTTTGCATTCTTAATTTTCAAATGTTGTTACAGTTACTAAAAATTTAATTTTTTTTTTTAAATATTTATTTCTTTTTATTTTTCTTTTGAATTTATTTCTGTTTTCTCATGACATATATATTTAGTTAACCCTCTTACGTTCCAATACATTTCTCTGCAAGTCATCTTTACCTATCCAGCATTTACTTTACATCTCATTGCTATATACCCTCCTGGATCAAATTGTGTGTGGCTAAGCATTACTTGTAGCTGTAACCTAACCTTCAAATTGTTCATGAATAACCTCTTGTATTCATTTGAAATTTCATCACATGATAACATTTGAAAACAATCTGATGCTTCCTGAACTACACATCTTTTAACAACATTCATTTTCAATTCTTCAACTATCTCTTTAATTTGAAAGTACTTTGACAAATCTATACTAAACTGTACTGGACTGGAGTTTTCAATTTGAACATCTTGGTACAATTTATTTCCTTGCATTTCTGATTCTTTCTGTATTTCTGATATTTCCCCACTGAAATTAACTTGCGCCTCATTTACATCTACATTCATAACCTCTTTCATCTCTCTTAGCTCACTTGAAATATTACTCACTTGACTTCCTAACTCTGTACATTCTACATTAACCTCACTTTTAGTATTAACCTCACTTTCTTTGTTATCTATTTCCCTGTTCATGTCTAACATTTTCTTTGAAACTTCACCTATTTCATGTGCTATCATTTCTTGATTTTCATTTTTCATTCTAATCATACTACTATCTAGCTCCATGAATTTCTTTTCAATTTCTTCCCTGTTTTGTTCTAAGCTTTTACCAATATCTTCCCTCAATTCCCTATTATTCTTTTGCATATCTTCCCTTAATTGATCTATAATACTCTTACTAATATCTTCCCTCAATTCTTTCTTATTCTGATCTAACTTCTTATCAATATCTTCCCTTAATTCCCTATGCATATTTCTCAGCATTTCCATCATTATCATACTAGTATCAAGATTAACATTTCCTGCTATTCTATTCTCCCTTTCTGCACTAACATTTTCATCTTCAAATCCTAAAAAGTCTGGGCTATTTCCTGTAATTTGTATTGGATCACAGCTAACTGTTACACTATCTCCCTCCATAATTATTTCTTCTGTATTACTAGCAGCCATTGTTTTTATTATCCTACCATTCCTAAGGAACATTGAAATTGATTTACCTTTTTGATGCTGTATGTTGCTGTTACTTTAATGTCCAGCGTTCTGCCCCATTCTCCTAGATTTGTATATCGCTTCTGCGTTGTGTTGTGATGAGTCTACGTCGTCTCGATGTTTTTATAGTTGAATTCCTTGTTGCATCGTAATCTCGGAATTACGATCGAAGTCTGTCGTCCCTGTTGTTTCTTGAATCTGGGTCTTGTAGATGATTTCACCGCTGCATTCCTGGTTATGTTGATCCTTTCCTAGTTAATTCTGCTACTTCCAGGTTATTCCTGTTCCTTTCCTAGTCATCTAGCCCCACGTTATGGGTGCCAATTTGAAGCGGTAATTAATGTTACAATATTTAACTTTAATCTAGCACCACGTTTGGGAGCCAATATGCGAGAGCAAATTTAATGTTACTTAAGAGTTTCACATTAATATAGCACCACGTTTGGAAGCCAATTTACGAGAGCAAATATGTGTTTACTTCACGCGATGCCATCTTGTGTGACGTCACTCCTTGTTGGTTCGTTTAACTCCATCTGGCGTAGCAATTTGCATCAATTAGGGTTCGAAAGAATTTAAAGTTTTGTATATTGTCCTCCGGCTAGCTATTTAGGTAGACATTTAACTCTTGCAGGGTGTGAAGCGGAAAGGAATCTTTTGTCTAGAAATGATATTGACGAAGAAATTGGTTTTATAATCTTTATTGCAGAACACGTTCACGAACACTTTCACAGATTTATCTGGATAATCGCCATACTGAAACTGTTTATAATAACTTCTCACTTTTAATTCACGTACTTCAACTTTATATATTTAACTGTATAATACTTTATAATAGTTCTTGTAATTCTGTTGCGTGTAACTTGACGAACTGAGAGACCGACGCGTAGTATGGAGAATTCTGTAGAACTGGTGGGCTGACGTGTAATGTGTTGAGAATCTTGTTGAACTGGGGACGACGTGTAATGTGTTGAGAATCTTGTTGAACTGGGGGAACGCTCCCTTGAACCTACACTATTTATAGGCTTGCCTCAAGATACGCCTAAAGATTATAAATGAACTGCTATTGGCTAATAAAACGCGCCAACATTAGCGTCTATTTCAACATCCAATGAAAACCACAAATACATATGCTTTAGGAAATGTTCTAGAAGCTTCTAAACGGAAAAGGCGCGAAACATTACGTAACTTCCTGGTTCCCGGTAATGATAAACAACTCACCCCATCGCTGCATTCTTGCGCCATTACTAAAAGTTTCAGTAAAGCCTTATATTATTATTTACCAATAATAATTACAATTAATAAACCTATGAAATCAATGTCACATAAAAGTACATATTCATATTACAGTCAATATTTACATTTAAGTAATTTGTTATACAAATTACCGTATCAATTTCAGGCCTCTTAGTCTAATTCTGGGGCTTTATTTCCTTAAAATATATCTGCCATATCCGTTGTAATGTACTAAAATGCATCTCTTGACATATTCAACATAAAAGGGGTAAAATTAACATGAATAACATAAATGATTACCTAATGTCCCATTCATCATATATCAGGAAACATTACTTAGCAGAGGACCTTCCGAAGGAGTGCCACCTTTCAATGGTAAAATAATCATCATAATTATATATGAATAGTGTACAACTTTAACATTTGCAAAACTACTTTTTTTTTATTAATATTTTAAATCTTGTTGTTATCTTCTGGGATTAAAACAAAAAATCTACTACATATGCAACACGGCACCAAATGTAGCCGCTGATAACCCCATTTAGTGATGCAGGACTGAAATGTGGTGAAAAAATGTGAAAAAGAGGTTTTAAAACCACCGCCTTTGTTTATTTGAAAAATTATGTGAAATCTTAAGAAAAGGGAGGATTGTGTTTTCAATTGTGAAAGAGCAATCAAGTTTGAATATCAGGAATGGGCATGCACACTAATCCCACAGAAAATAAATCAATTTTAATACATTTTGATCTAATGCATTTATCAGTTTGAACTTGTTTATGTTCAAAATTGGCATATACTCTCATATAAATGAACAAGAGCATCCTCTGATATCTATATAAATAGAAACAGGATTAAAGTATGATATGGTATACAGAAAAGCGGGGACAGACTCCGGGAGATTTAAAATGTTTGTAAACATATAGCCTGTCACCATCTGGAAGAATTTGGATGCCAATAATAAAGCAATCATTAAAACAGATTAACTGATATTTAATTCCCCTTAAAATATCTGATCAATTCAACCTTTAAGTCAATCAATTTAACTTTTTGGATCAAATGCATTTATAATCCACCATATTTGTCATAATGTGCCAAAATTAGCATCTAGTATCTTCATTAAATGAAACAGTATTAAAATGTGTAGAAACAAATATTCAAAACAAACACCCAAACCTCTGGTTTTCATTTTGCAGGAAACATTATGTTGTCTATGCCCACCTCGTAGAACTTGTTCCCAATTAAGAAAGAATCATCAAAATCAGATTATAACAAGACACAACTATATATAAACTTTCAATAATCAAATTTGAAACATTTAAAGCATTCCTGTTGTATCTTTATGTCTAAAACATTACAATTTTATTATTGCAAACGAAGTGCAAAAAGTAAACTTTTGTATTCATATTTTATGCACATGTATAAGGTTTGGTAACATGAACATGTAAAATATTCATAAAATACCCAGTTATTTAATTTCTAGAAACCTAATATACCATGTGACCATCTGGAAGACCTGGGGTACACAATGTTCATAAATTGATCAAAATTGGACAGGACTGATACACAAGACTCCCTCAAAGTAATGCAGTTTCAAATCGTTTTAAGCCTTACCTTTTACCACTTGTACTTCAGTTCATCAACACTCTCCTGAACTTGCATTAAAGAACCAAACGAAGCCCATAATATTTATATTCAGGAAGCAGCATTGAATTTTTGTTATAAGTGTACAAAGAATTAACATTCAGACACCTAGTATGGAAACCCTTTGAAAATTTGATTGATTTTAATCTGTGAGAATGGGGATTTTCAATAGTGAAAGGCTATATAAATTGGATGTAATTGATATACAATCTCACATACCTAACCATTATTAAGTTAATTTTAAAACATTTTATGATTCACCACTTACGCCTTATGCCTGGAAGTAAAAAGTTTGCCTAATTTCCAAACCTATGCAATCACTTGCCTCAGATATACATAATCATTCTAAAAGGATTGCGGTTTTGCGTCACATTGATGAAAAAGGAATGTCTTATGTCTCAGGTTTCAAATACGTGTAATCTTCATTCAGACTGTAGACATATTAAGGAATTCAACTTTTCAGAGTAAAAGAATGATCAAAATCACATATGAGAATAATAATGCTAACCTAATCCCCCAAAGTGAACTCAATTTTAATATATTTCAGGCCTCTTAGTCTAATTCTGGGGCTTTATTTCCTTAAAATATATCTGCCATATCCGTTGTAATGTACCAAAAAAGGATCTCTTGACATATTCAACATAAAAGGGGTAAAATTTTACATGAATAACATAAATGATTACCTAATGTCCCATTCATCATATATCAGGAAACATTACTTAGCAGAGGACCTTCCGGAGGAGTGCCACCTTTCAATGGTAAAATAATCATCATAATTGTATATGAATAGTGTACAACCTTAACATTTGCAAAACTACCTTCTTTTATTAATATTTTAAATCTTGTTGTTATCTTCTGGGATTAAAACCAACAATCTACTTCATATGCAACAAGGCACCAAATGTAGCCGCTGATAATCCCATTTAGTGATGCAGGATTAAAATGTGGTGAAAAAATGTGAAAAAGAGGTTTTAACACCCCCGTCTCTGTTTATTTGAAAAATTATGTGAAATCTTAAGAAAAGGAGGATTGTGTTTTCAATTGTGAAAGAGCAATCAAGTTTGAGTATCAGGAATGGGCACGCACACTAATCCCACAGAAAATAAATCAATTTTAATACATTTTGATCTAATGCATTTATCAGTTTGAACTTGTTGATGTTCAAAATTGGCATATACTCTCATATAAAGGAACAAGAGCATCCTCTGATATCTATATAAATAGAAACAGGATTAAAGTATGGTATGGTATACAGAAAAGCGGGGACAGACTCCGGGAGATTTAAAATTTTTGTAAACATATAGCCTGTCACCAACTTGAAGAATTTGGATGCCAATAATAAAGCAATCATGAAAACAGATTAACTGATATTTAATTCCCCTTAAAATATCTGATCAATTCCACTTTTAAGTCAATCAATTTAACTTTTTGGATCAAATGCATTTATAATCCACCATATTTGTCATAAAGTGCAAAACTTAGGACCTAATATCCTCATTAAATGAAACAGTATTAAAATGTGTAGAAACATACATTCAAACAAACACCCAAACCTCTGGTTTTCATTTTACAGGAAACATTATGTTGTCTATGCCCACCTGGTAGAACTTGTTCCCAATTAAGAAAGAATCATCAAAATCAGATTATAACAAGATACAACTATATATAAACTTTCAATAATCAAATTTGAAACATTTAAAGCATTCCTGTTATATCTTTATGTCTAAAACATTACAATTTGATTATTGCAAACAAAGTGCAAAAAGTAAACTTTTGTATTCATATTTTATGCACATGTATAAGGTTTGGAAACATGAACATGTAAAATATTCATAAAATACCCAGTTATTTAATTTCTAGAAACCTAATATACCCTGTGACCATCTGGAAGACCTGGGGTACACAATGTTCATAAATTGATCAAAATTGGACAGGACTGATACACAAGACTCCCTCAAAGTAATGCAGTTTCAAATCGTTTTAAGCCTTACCTTTTACCACTTGTACTTCAGTTCATCAACACTCTCCTGAACTTGCATTAAAGAACCAAAACAAGCCCATAATATATATATATTCAGGAAGCAGCATTGAATTTTTGTTATAAGTATACAAAGAATTAACATTCAGACACCTAGTCTGGAAACCCTTTGAAAATTTGATTGATTTTAATCTGTGAGAATGGGGATTTTCAATAGTGAAAGGCTATATAAATTGGATGTAATTGATATACAATCTCACATACCTAACCATTATTAAGTTAATTTTAAAACATTTTATGATTCACCACTTATGCCTTATGCCTGGAAGTAAAACGTTTGCCTAATTTCCAAAGCTATGCAACCACTTGCCTCAGATATGCATAATCATTCTAAAAGGATTAAAGTTTTGCGTCACATTGATGAAAAAGGAATGTCTTATGTCTCAGGTTTCAAATACGTGTAATCTTCATTCAGACTGTAGACATATTAAGGAATTCAACTTTTCAGAGTAAAAGAATGATCAAAATCACATATGAGAATAATAATGCTAACCTAATCCCCCAAAGTGAACTCAATTTTAATATATTTCAGGCCTCTTAGTCTAATTCTGGGGCTTTATTTCCTTAAAATATATCTGCCATATCCGTTGTAATGTACTAAAATAGGATCTCTTGACATATTCAACATAAAAGGGGTAAAATTTAACATGAATAACATAAATGATTACCTAATGTCCCATTCATCATATATCAGGAAACATTACTTAGCAGAGGACCTTCCGAAGGAGTGCCACCTTTCAATGGTAAAATAATCATCATAATTATATATGAATAGTGTACAACTTTAACATTTGCAAAACTACTTTTTTTTTATTAATATTTTAAATCTTGTTGTTATCTTCTGGGATTAAAACAAAAAATCTACTACATATGCAACACGGCACCAAATGTAGCCGCTGATAACCCCATTTAGTGATGCAGGACTGAAATGTGGTGAAAAAATGTGAAAAAGAGGTTTTAAAACCACCGCCTTTGTTTATTTGAAAAATTATGTGAAATCTTAAGAAAAGGGAGGATTGTGTTTTCAATTGTGAAAGAGCAATCAATTTTGAATATCAGGAATGGGCATGCACACTAATCCCACAGAAAATAAATCAATTTTAATACATTTTGATCTAATGCATTTATCAGTTTGAACTTGTTTATGTTCAAAATTGGCATATACTCTCATATAAATGAACAAGAGCATCCTCTGATATCTATATAAATAGAAACAGGATTAAAGTATGATATGGTATACAGAAAAGCGGGGACAGACTCCGGGAGATTTAAAATGTTTGTAAACATATAGCCTGTCACCATCTGGAAGAATTTGGATGCCAATAATAAAGCAATCATGAAAACAGATTAACTGATATTTAATTCCCCTTAAAATATCTGATCAATTCAACCTTTAAGTCAATCAATTTAACTTTTTGGATCAAATGCATTTATAATCCACCATATTTGTCATAATGTGCCAAAATTAGCATCTAGTATCTTCATTAAATGAAACAGTATTAAAATGTGTAGAAACAAATATTCAAAACAAACACCCAAACCTCTGGTTTTCATTTTGCAGGAAACATTATGTTGTCTATGCCCACCTCGTAGAACTTGTTCCCAATTAAGAAAGAATCATCAAAATCAGATTATAACAAGACACAACTATATATAAACTTTCAATAATCAAATTTGAAACATTTAAAGCATTCCTGTTGTATCTTTATGTCTAAAACATTACAATTTTATTATTGCAAACGAAGTGCAAAAAGTAAACTTTTGTATTCATATTTTATGCACATGTATAAGGTTTGGTAACATGAACATGTAAAATATTCATAAAATACCCAGTTATTTAATTTCTAGAAACCTAATATACCATGTGACCATCTGGAAGACCTGGGGTACACAATGTTCATAAATTGATCAAAATTGGACAGGACTGATACACAAGACTCCCTCAAAGTAATGCAGTTTCAAATCGTTTTAAGCCTTACCTTTTACCACTTGTACTTCAGTTCATCAACACTCTCCTGAACTTGCATTAAAGAACCAAAACAAGCCCATAATATATATATTCAGGAAGCAGCATTGAATTTTTGTTATAAGTGTACAAAGAATTAACATTCAGACACCTAGTATGGAAACCCTTTGAAAATTTGATTGATTTTAATCTGTGAGAATGGGGATTTTCAATAGTGAAAGGCTATATAAATTGGATGTAATTGATATACAATCTCACATACCTAACCATTATTAAGTTAATTTTAAAACATTTTATGATTCACCACTTACGCCTTATGCCTGGAAGTAAAAAGTTTGCCTAATTTCCAAACCTATGCAATCACTTGCCTCAGATATACATAATCATTCTAAAAGGATTGCGGTTTTGCGTCACATTGATGAAAAAGGAATGTCTTATGTCTCAGGTTTCAAATACGTGTAATCTTCATTCAGACTGTAGACATATTAAGGAATTCAACTTTTCAGAGTAAAAGAATGATCAAAATCACATATGAGAATAATAATGCTAACCTAATCCCCCAAAGTGAACTCAATTTTAATATATTTCAGGCCTCTTAGTCTAATTCTGGGGCTTTATTTCCTTAAAATATATCTGCCATATCCGTTGTAATGTACCAAAAAAGGATCTCTTGACATATTCAACATAAAAGGGGTAAAATTTAACATGAATAACATAAATGATTACCTAATGTCCCATTCATCATATATCAGGAAACATTACTTAGCAGAGGACCTTCCGGAGGAGTGCCACCTTTCAATGGTAAAATAATCATCATAATTGTATATGAATAGTGTACAACCTTAACATTTGCAAAACTACCTTCTTTTATTAATATTTTAAATCTTGTTGTTATCTTCTGGGATTAAAACCAACAATCTACTTCATATGCAACAAGGCACCAAATGTAGCCGCTGATAATCCCATTTAGTGATGCAGGATTAAAATGTGGTGAAAAAATGTGAAAAAGAGGTTTTAACACCCCCGTCTCTGTTTATTTGAAAAATTATGTGAAATCTTAAGAAAAGGAGGATTGTGTTTTCAATTGTGAAAGAGCAATCAAGTTTGAGTATCAGGAATGGGCACGCACACTAATCCCACAGAAAATAAATCAATTTTAATACATTTTGATCTAATGCATTTATCAGTTTGAACTTGTTGATGTTCAAAATTGGCATATACTCTCATATAAAGGAACAAGAGCATCCTCTGATATCTATATAAATAGAAACAGGATTAAAGTATGATATGGTATACAGAAAAGCGGGGACAGACTCCGGGAGATTTAAAATTTTTGTAAACATATAGCCTGTCACCAACTTGAAGAATTTGGATGCCAATAATAAAGCAATCATGAAAACAGATTAACTGATATTTAATTCCCCTTAAAATATCTGATCAATTCCACTTTTAAGTCAATCAATTTAACTTTTTGGATCAAATGCATTTATAATCCACCATATTTGTCATAAAGTGCAAAACTTAGGATCTAATATCCTCATTAAATGAAACAGTATTAAAATGTGTAGAAACATACATTCAAACAAACACCCAAACCTCTGGTTTTCATTTTACAGGAAACATTATGTTGTCTATGCCCACCTGGTAGAACTTGTTCCCAATTAAGAAAGAATCATCAAAATCAGATTATAACAAGATACAACTATATATAAACTTTCAATAATCAAATTTGAAACATTTAAAGCATTCCTGTTATATCTTTATGTCTAAAACATTACAATTTGATTATTGCAAACAAAGTGCAAAAAGTAAACTTTTGTATTCATATTTTATGCACATGTATAAGGTTTGGAAACATGAACATGTAAAATATTCATAAAATACCCAGTTATTTAATTTCTAGAAACCTAATATACCCTGTGACCATCTGGAAGACCTGGGGTACACAATGTTCATAAATTGATCAAAATTGGACAGGACTGATACACAAGACTCCCTCAAAGTAATGCAGTTTCAAATCGTTTTAAGCCTTACCTTTTACCACTTGTACTTCAGTTCATCAACACTCTCCTGAACTTGCATTAAAGAACCAAAACAAGCCCATAATATATATATATTCAGGAAGCAGCATTGAATTTTTGTTATAAGTATACAAAGAATTAACATTCAGACACCTAGTCTGGAAACCCTTTGAAAATTTGATTGATTTTAATCTGTGAGAATGGGGATTTTCAATAGTGAAAGGCTATATAAATTGGATGTAATTGATATACAATCTCACATACCTAACCATTATTAAGTTAATTTTAAAGCATTTTATGATTCACCACTTACGCCTTATGCCTGGAAGTAAAACGTTTGCCTAATTTCCAAAGCTATGCAACCACTTGCCTCAGATATGCATAATCATTCTAAAAGGATTAAAGTTTTGCGTCACATTGATGAAAAAGGAATGTCTTATGTCTCAGGTTTCAAATACGTGTAATCTTCATTCAGACTGTAGACATATTAAGGAATTCAACTTTTCAGAGTAAAAGAATGATCAAAATCACATATGAGAATAATAATGCTAACCTAATCCCCCAAAGTGAACTCAATTTTAATATATTTCAGGCCTCTTAGTCTAATTCTGGGGCTTTATTTCCTTAAAATATATCTGCCATATCCGTTGTAATGTACTAAAATAGGATCTCTTGACATATTCAACATAAAAGGGGTAAAATTTAACATGAATAACATAAATGATTACCTAATGTCCCATTCATCATATATCAGGAAACATTACTTAGCAGAGGACCTTCCGGAGGAGTGCCACCATTCAATGGTAAAATAATCATCATAATTGTATATGAATAGTGTACAACCTTAACATTTGCAAAACTACCTTCTTTTATTAATATTTTAAATCTTGTTGTTATCTTTTGGGATTAAAACCAAAAATCTACTACATATGCAACAAGGCACCAAATGTAGCCGCTGATAATCCCATTTAGTGATGCAGGATTAAAATGTGGTGAAAAAATGTGAAAAAGAGGTTTTAACACCCCCGTCTCTGTTTATTTGTAAAATTATGTGAAATCTTAAGAAAAGGGAGGATTGTGTTTTCAATTGTGAAAGAGCAATCAAGTTTGAATATCAGGAACGGGCACGCACACTAATCCCACAGAAAATAAATCAATTTTAATACATTTTGATCTAATGCATTTATCAGTTTGAACTTGTTTATATTCAAAATTGGCATATACTCTCATATAAATGAACAAGAGCATCCTCTGATATCTATATAAATAGAAACAGGATTAAACTATGGTGTGGTATATAGAAAAGCGGGGACAGACTCCGGGATATTTCAAATTTTTGTAAACATATAGCCTGTCACCATCTGGAAGAATTTGGATGCCAATAATAAAGCAATCATGAAAACAGATTAACTGATATTTAATTCCCCCTAAAATATCTGATCAATTCAACCTTTAAGTCAATCAATTTAACTTTTTGGATCAAATGCATTTATAATCCACCATATTTGTCATAAAGTGCCAAAATTAGCATCTAATATCCTCATTAAATGAAACAGTATTAAAATGTGTAGAAACAAATATTCAAAACAAACACCCAAACCTCTGGTTTTCATTTTGCAGGAAACATTATGTTGTCTATGCCCACCTCGTAGAACTTGTTCCCAATTAAGAAAGAATCATCAAAATCAGATTATAACAAGATACAACTATATATAAACTTTCAATAATCAAATTTGAAACATTTAAAGCATTCCTGTTATATCTTTATGTCTAAAACATTACAATTTGATTATTGCAAACGAAGTGCAAAAAGTAAACTTTTGTATTCATATTTTATGCACATGTATAAGGTTTGGTAACATGAACATGTAAAATATTCATATAATACCCAGTTTTTAAATTTCTAGAAACCTAATATACCCTGTGACCATCTGGAAGACCTGGGGTACACAATGTTCATAAATTGATCAAAATTGGACAGGACTGATACACAAGACTCCCTCAAAGTAATGCAGTTTCAAATCGTTATAAGCCTTACCTTTTACCACTTGTACTTCAGTTCATCAACACTCTCCTGAACTTGCATTAAAGAACCAAAACAAGCCCATAATATATATATTCAGGAAGCAGCATTGAATTTTAGTTATAAGTATACAAAGAATTAACATTCAGACACCTTGCATGGAAACCCTTTGAAAATTTGATTGATTTTAATCTGTGAGAATGGGGATTTTCAATATTGAAAGGCTATATAAAATGGATGTAAATATATACAATCCCACATACCTAAACATTATTAAGTTAATTTTAAAACATTTTATGATTCACCACTTACGCCTTATGCCTGGAAGTAAAAAGTTTGCCTAATTTCCAAAGCTATGCAATCACTTGCCTCAGATATGCATAATCATTCTCAAAGGATTGAAGTTTTGCGTCACATTGATGAAAAAGGAATGTCTTATGTCTCAGGTTTCAAATACGTGTAATCTTCATTCAGACTGTAGACATATTAAGGAATTCAACTTTTCAGAGTAAAAGAATGATCAAAATCACATATGAGAATAATAATGCTAACCTAATCCCCCAAAGTGAACTCTCAGGCCTCTTAGACTAATTCTGGGGCTTTATTTCCTTAATATATATCTGCCATATCCGTTGTAATGTACTAAAATAGCATCTCTTGACATATTCAACATAAAAGGGGTAAAATTTAACATGAATAGCATAAATGATTACCTAAAGTCCCATTCATCATATATCAGGAAACATTACTTAGCAGAGGACCTTCCGGAGGAGTGCCACCTTTCAATGGTAAAATAATCATCATAATTATATATGAATAGTGTACAACTTTAACATTTGCAAAACTACTTTTTTTTTATTAATATTTTAAATCTTGTTGTTATCTTTTGGGATTAAAACCAAAAATCTACTACATATGCAACACGGCACCAAATGTAGCCGCTGATAACCCCATTTAGTGATGCAGGATTGAAATGTGGTGAAAAAATGTGAAAAAGAGGTTTTAACACCCCCGTCTTTGTTTATTTGAAAAATTATGTGAAATCTTAAGAAAAGGGAGGATTGTGTTTTCAATTGTGAAAGAGCAATCAAGTTTGAGTATCAGGAACGGGCACGCACACTAATCCCACAGAAAATAAATCAATTTTAATACATTTTGATCTAATGCATTTATCAGTTTGAACTTGTTTATACTCAAAATTGGCATATACTCTCATATAAATGAACTTGAGCATCCTCTAATATCTATATAAATAGAAACAGGATTAAAGTATGGTATGGTATACAGAAAAGCGGGGCCAGACTCTGGGAGATTTCAAATTTTTGTAAACATATAGCCTGTCACCATCTGGAAGAATTTGGATGCCAATAATAAAGCAATCATGAAAACAGATTAACTGATATTTAATTCCCCTTAAAATATCTGATCAATTCAACTTTTAAGTCAATCAATTTAACTTTTTGGATCAAATGCATTTATAATCCACCATATTTGTCATAAAGTGCAAAACTTAGCATCTAATATCCTCATTAAATGAAACAGTATTAAAATGTGTAGAAACATACATTCAAACAAACACCCAAACCTGTGGTTTTCATTTTACAGGAAACATTATGTTGTCTATGCCCACCTGGTAGAACTTGTTCCCAATTAAGAAAGAATCATCAAAATCAGATTATAACAAGATACAACTATATATAAACTTTCAATAATCAAATTTGAAACATTTAAAGCATTCCTGTTGTATCTTTATGTCTATAACATTACAGTTTTGATTATTGCAAACGAAGTGCAAAAAGTAAACTTTTGTATTCATATTTTATGCACATGTATAAGGTTTGGAAACATGAACATGTAAAATATTCATATAATACCCAGTTTTTAAATTTATAGAACCCTAATATACCCTGTGACCATGTGGAAGACCTGGGGTACACAATGTTCATAAATTGATCAAAATTGGACAGGACTGATACACAAGACTCCCTCAAAGTAATGCAGTTTCAAATCGTTTTAAGCCTTACCTTTTAACACTTGTACTTCAGTTCATCAACACTCTCCTGAACTTGCAATTAAAGAACCAAAACAAAGCCCATAATATATATATATATATATTCAGGAAGCAGCATTGAATTTTTGTTATAAGTATACAAAGAATTAACATTCAGACACCTAGTATGGAAACCCTTTGAAAATTTGATTGATTTTAATCTGTGAGAATGGGTATTTTCAATATTGAAAGGCTATATAAATTGGATGTAAATATATACAATCTCACATACCTAACCATTATTAAGTTAATTTTAAAACATTTTATGATTCACCACTTACGCCTTATGCCTGGAAGTAAAAAGTTTGCCTAATTTCCAAAGCTATGCAATCACTTGCCTCAGATATGCATAATCATTCTCAAAGGATTGAAGTTTTGCGTCACATTGATGAAAAAGGAATGTCTTATGTCTCAGGTTTCAAATACATGTAATCTTCATTCAGACTGTAGACATATTAAGGAATTCAACTTTTCAGAGTAAAAGAATGATCAAAATCACATATGAGAATAATAATGCTAACCTAATCCCCCAAAGTGAACTCAATTTTAATATATTTCAGGCCTCTTAGTCTAATTCTGGGGCTTTATTTCCTTAAAATATATCTGCCATATCCGTTGTAATGTACTAAAATGCATCTCTTGACATATTCAACATAAAAGGGGTAAAATTTAACATGAATAACATAAATGATTACCTAATGTCCCATTCATCATATATCAGGAAACATTACTTAGCAGAGGACCTTCCGGAGGAGTGCCACCTTTCAATGGTAAAATAATCATCATGATAATATATAAATAGTGTACAACTTTAACATTTGCAAAACTACTTTTTTTTTATTAATATTTTAAATCCTGTTGTTATCTTTTGGGATTAAAACCAAAAATCTACTACATATGCAACACGGCACCAAATGTAGCCGCTGATAACCCCATTTAGTGATGCAGGATTGCAATGTGGTGAAAAAAATGTCAAAAAGGGGTTTTAATACCCCTGTCTTTGTTTATTTGAAAAATTATGTGAAATCTTAAGAAAAGGGAGGATTGTGTTTTCAATTGTGAAAGAGCAATCAAGTTTGAATATCAGGAACGGGCACGCACACTAATCCCACAGAAAATAAATCAATTTTAATACATTTTGATCTAATGCATTTATCAGTTTGAACTTGTTTATATTCAAAATTGGCATATACTCTCATATAAATGAACAAGAGCATCCTCTGATATCTATATAAATAGAAACAGGATTAAACTATGGTGTGGTATATAGAAAAGCGGGGACAGACTCCGGGATATTTCAAATTTTTGTAAACATATAGCCTGTCACCATCTGGAAGAATTTGGATGCCAATAATAAAGCAATCATGAAAACAGATTAACTGATATTTAATTCCCCCTAAAATATCTGATCAATTCAACCTTTAAGTCAATCAATTTAACTTTTTGGATCAAATGCATTTATAATCCACCATATTTGTCATAAAGTGCCAAAATTAGCATCTAATATCCTCATTAAATGAAACAGTATTAAAATGTGTAGAAACAAATATTCAAAACAAACACCCAAACCTCTGGTTTTCATTTTGCAGGAAACATTATGTTGTCTATGCCCACCTGGTAGAACTTGTTCCCAATTAAGAAAGAATCATCAAAATCAGATTATAACAAGATACAACTATATATAAACTTTCATTAAGCAAATTTGAAACATTTAAAGCATTCCTGTTATATCTTTATGTCTAAAACATTACAATTTGAATATTGCAAACGAAGTGCAAAAAGTAAACTTTTGTATTCATATTTTATGCACATGTATAAGGTTTGGAAACATGAACATGTAAAATATTCATAAAATACCCAGTTTTTAAATTTATAGAATCCTAATATACCCTGTGACCATGTGGAAGACCTGGGGTACACAATGTTCATAAATTGATCAAAATTGGACAGGACTGATACACAAGACTCCCTCAAAGTAATGCAGTTTCAAATCGTTTTAAGCCTTACCTTTTACCACTTGTACTTCAGTTCATCAACACTCTCCTGAACTTGCATTAAAGAACCAAAACAAAGCCCATAATATATATATATATATATTCAGGAAGCAGCATTGAACTTTTGTTATAAGTATACAAAGAACTAACATTCAGACACCTAGTATGGAAACCCTTTGAAAATTTGATTGATTTTAATCTGTGAGAATGGGTATTTTCAATATTGAAAGGCTATATAAATTGGATGTAAATATATAAAATCTCACATACCTAACCATTATTAAGTTAATTTTAAAACATTTTATGATTCACCACTTACGCCTTATGCCTGGAAGAAAAAAGTTTGCCTAATTTCCAAAGCTATGCAATCACTTGCCTCAGATATGCATAATCATTCTAAAAGGATTGAAGTTTTGCGTCACATTGATGAAAAAGGAATGTCTTATGTCTCAGGTTTCAAATACATGTAATCTTCATTCAGACTGTAGACATATTAAGGAATTCAACTTTTCAGAGTAAAAGAATGATCAAAATCACATATGAGAATAATAATGCTAACCTAATCCCCCAAAGTGAACTCAATTTTAATATATTTCAGGCCTCTTAGTCTAATTCTGGGGCTTTATTTCCTTAAAATATATCTGCCATATCCGTTGTAATGTACTAAAATGCATCTCTTGACATATTCAACATAAAAGGGGTAAAATTTAACATGAATAACATAAATGATTACCTAATGTCCCATTCATCATATATCAGGAAACATTACTTAGCAGAGGACCTTCCGGAGGAGTGCCACCTTTCAATGGTAAAATAATCATCATGATAATATATAAATAGTGTACAACTTTAACATTTGCAAAACTACTTTTTTTTTATTAATATTTTAAATCCTGTTGTTATCTTTTGGGATTAAAACCAAAAATCTACTACATATGCAACACGGCACCAAATGTATCCGCTGATAACCCCATTTAGTGATGCAGGATTGAAATGTGGTGAAAAAAATGTCAAAAAGGGGTTGTAATACCCCTGTCTTTGTTTATTTGAAAAATTATGTGAAATCTTAAGAAAAGGGAGGATTGTGTTTTCAATTGTGAAAGAGCAATCAAGTTTGAGTATCAGGAACGGGCACGCACACTAATCCCACAGAAAATAAATCAATTTTAATACATTTTGATCTAATGCATTTATCAGTTTGAACTTGTTTATATTCAAAATTGGCATATACTCTCATATAAATGAACTTGAGCATCCTCTGATATCTATATAAATCGAAACAGGATTAAAGTATGGTATGGTATACAGAAAAGCGGGGACAGACTCTGGGAGATTTCAAATTTTTGTAAACATATAGCCTGTCACCATCTGGAAGAATTTGGATGCCAATAATAAAGCAATCATGAAAACAGATTAACTGATATTTAATTCCCCTTAAAATATCTGATCAATTCAACTTTTAAATCAATCAATTTAACTTTTTGGATCAAATGCATTTATAATCCACCATATTTGTCATAAAGTGCAAAACTTAGCATCTAATATCCTCATTAAATGAAACAGTATTAAAATGTGTAGAAACATACATGCAAACAAACACCCAAACCTCTGGTTTTCATTTTACAGGAAACATTATGTTGTCTATGCCCACCTGGTAGAACTTGTTCCCAATTAAGAAAGAATCATCAAAATCAGATTATAACAAGATACAACTATATATAAACTTTCATTAAGCAAATTTGAAACATTTAAAGCATTCCTGTTATATCTTTATGTCTAAAACATTACAATTTGATTATTGCAAACGAAGTGCAAAAAGTAAACTTTTGTATTCATATTTTATGCACATGTATAAGGTTTGGAAACATGAACATGTAAAATATTCATAAAATACCCAGTTTTTAAATTTATAGAATCCTAATATACCCTGTGACCATGTGGAAGACCTGGGGTACACAATGTTCATAAATTGATCAAAATTGGACAGGACTGATACACAAGACTCCCTCAAAGTAATGCAGTTTCAAATCGTTTTAAGCCTTACCTTTTACCACTTGTACTTCAGTTCATCAACACTCTCCTGAACTTGCATTAAAGAACCAAAACAAAGCCCATAATATATATATATATATTCAGGAAGCAGCATTGAACTTTTGTTATAAGTATACAAAGAACTAACATTCAGACACCTAGTATGGAAACCCTTTGAAAATTTGATTGATTTTAATCTGTGAGAATGGGTATTTTCAATATTGAAAGGCTATATAAATTGGATGTAAATATATAAAATCTCACATACCTAACCATTATTAAGTTAATTTTAAAACATTTTATGATTCACCACTTACGCCTTATGCCTGGAAGAAAAAAGTTTGCCTAATTTCCAAAGCTATGCAATCACTTGCCTCAGATATGCATAATCATTCTAAAAGGATTGAAGTTTTGCGTCACATTGATGAAAAAGGAATGTCTTATGTCTCAGGTTTCAAATACATGTAATCTTCATTCAGACTGTAGACATATTAAGGAATTCAACTTTTCAGAGTAAAAGAATGATCAAAATCACATATGAGAATAATAATGCTAACCTAATCCCCCAAAGTGAACTCAATTTTAATATATTTCAGGCCTCTTAGTCTAATTCTGGGGCTTTATTTCCTTAAAATATATCTGCCATATCCGTTGTAATGTACTAAAATGCATCTCTTGACATATTCAACATAAAAGGGGTAAAATTTAACATGAATAACATAAATGATTACCTAATGTCCCATTCATCATATATCAGGAAACATTACTTAGCAGAGGACCTTCCGGAGGAGTGCCACCTTTCAATGGTAAAATAATCATCATGATAATATATAAATAGTGTACAACTTTAACATTTGCAAAACTACTTTTTTTTTATTAATATTTTAAATCCTGTTGTTATCTTTTGGGATTAAAACCAAAAATCTACTACATATGCAACACGGCACCAAATGTATCCGCTGATAACCCCATTTAGTGATGCAGGATTGAAATGTGGTGAAAAAAATGTCAAAAAGGGGTTTTAATACCCCTGTCTTTGTTTATTTGAAAAATTATGTGAAATCCTAAGAAAAGGGAGGATTGTGTTTTCAATTGTGAAAGAGCAATCAAGTTTGAGTATCAGGAACGGGCACGCACACTAATCCCACAGAAAATAAATCAATTTTAATACATTTTGATCTAATGCATTTATCAGTTTGAACTTGTTTATATTCAAAATTGGCATATACTCTCATATAAATGAACAAGAGCATCCTCTGATATCTATATAAATAGAAACAGGATTAAAGTATGGTATGGTATACAGAAAAGCGGGGACAGACTCTGGGAGATTTCAAATTTTTGTAAACATATAGCCTGTCACCATCTGGAAGAATTTGGATGCCAATAATAAAGCAATCATGAAAACAGATTAACTGATATTTAATTCCCCTTAAAATATCTGATCAATTCAACTTTTAAGTCAATCAATTTAACTTTTTGGATCAAATGCATTTATAATCCACCATATTTGTTATAAAGTGCAAAACTTAGCATCTATTATCCTCATTAAATGAAACAGTATTAAAATGTGTAGAAACATACATTCAAACAAACACCCAAACCTCTGGTTTTCATTTTACAGGAAACATTCAGTTGTCTATGCCCACCTGGTAGAACTTGTTCCCAATTAAGAAAGAATCATCAAAATCAGATTATAACAAGATACAACTATATATAAACATTCAATAAGCAAATTTGAAACATTTAAAGCATTCCTGTTGTATCTTTATGCCTAAAACATTACAGTTTGATTATTGCAAACGAAGTGCAAAAAGTAAACTTTTGTATTCATATTTTATGCACATGTATAAGGTTTGGAAACATGAACATGTAAAATATTCATAAAATACCCAGTTTTTAAATTTATAGAAACCTAATATACCCTGTGACCATCTGGAAGACCTGGGGTACACAATGTTCATAAATTGATCAAAATTGGACAGGACTGATACACAAGACTCCCTCAAAGTAATGGAGTTTCAAATCGTTTTAAGCCTTAGCTTTTACCACTTGTACTTCAGTTCATCAACACTCTCCTGAACTTGCATTAAAGAACCAAAACAAAGCCCATAATATATATATTCAGGAAGCAGCATTGAATTTTGTTATAAGTATACAAAGAATTAACATTCAGACACCTAGTATGGAAACCCTTTGAAAATTTGATTGATTTTAATCCGTGAGAATGGGGATTTTCAATAGTGAAAGGTGATATAAATTGGATGTAAATATATATACAATCTCACATACCTAACCATTATTAAGTTAATTTTAAAACATTTTATGATTCACCACTTACGCCTTATGCCTGGAAGTAAAAAGTTTGCCTAATTTCCAAAGCTATGTAATCACTTGCCTCAGATATGCATAATCATTCTCAAAGGATTGAAGTTTTGCATCACATTGATGAAAAAGGAATGTCTTACATCTCAGGATTCAAATACATGTAATCTTCATTCAGACTGTAGACAAATTAAGGAATTCAATTTTTCAGAGTAAAAGAATCATCAAAATCACATATGAGAATAATAACGCTAACCTAATCCCCCAAAATGAACTCAACTTTAATATATTTCAGGCCTCTTAGTCTAATTCTGAGGCCTTATTTCCTTAAAATATATCTTCCACATCCGTTGTAATGTACAAAAACAGCATCTCTTGAAACATTCAACATAAAAGGGGTAAAATTTAACATGAATACCAAAAATGATTACCTAATGTCCGATTCATCATATATCAGGAAACATTACTTAGCAGAGAACCTTCGGGAGGAATGCCACATTTCAATGGTAAAATAATCAGAATTATTAGATGTGCATAATGTACAAATTTAACATTTGCAAAAATTACTGGTTTTTTATTAATATCTTAAATCTTGCTATTATCTTTTGGGATTAAAACCAAAAATCTACTACATATGCAACACGGCACCAAATGTAGCCTCTGATAACCCCATTTAGTGATGCAGGATTGAAATGTGGTGAAAAAAAGTGAAAAAGAGGTTTTAATACCCCCGTCTTTGTTTATTTGAAAAATTATGTAAAATCTTAAGAAAAGGGAGGATTGTGTTTTCAATTGTGAAAGAGCAATCAAGTTTGAGTATCAGGAACAGGCACGCATACTAATCCCACAGAAAATAAATCAATTTTAATACATTTTGATCTAATGCATTTATCAGTTTGAACTTGTTTATATTCAAAATTTGCATATACTCTCATATAAAGGAACCAGAGCATCCTCTGATATCTATATAAATAGAAACAGGATTGAAGTATGGTATGGTATATAGAAAAGCGGGGACACACTCCTGGAGATTTTAAAATTTTTGTAAACATATAGCCTGTCACCATCTGGAAGAATTTGGATGCCAATAATAAAGCAATCATGAAAACAGATTAACTGATATTTAATTCCCCTTAAAATATCTGATCAATTAAACTTTTAAGTCACTCAGTTTAACTTTTTGGATCGAATGCATTAATAATCCACCTTATTTGTCATAAAGTGCAAAATTAGCATTTATTATCCTCATTAAATGAAACAGTATTAAAATGTGTAGAAACAAATATTCAAAACAAACACCCAAACCACTGGTTTTCATTTTACAGGAAACATTATGTTGTCTATGCCCACCTGGTAGAACTTGTTCCCAATTAAGAAAGAATCATCAAAAGCAGATTAAAACAAGATACAACTATATATAAACTTTCAATAATCAAATTTGAAACATTTAAACCATTCCTGTTGTATCTTTACGACCAAAACATTACAAATCTGAACATTTCAAATGAAGTTCAAAATGTAAACCTTTGTATTCATATTTTATGCACATGTATAAGGTTTGGTAACATGAACATGTAAAATATTCATAAAATACCCAGTTTTTAAATTTCTAGAAACCTAATATACCCTGTGACCATCTGGATGACCTGGGGTACACAATGTTCATAAATTGATCAAAATTGGACAGGACTGATACACAAGACTCCCTCAAAGTAATGCAGTTTCAAATCGTTTTGAGCCTTAGCTTTTACCACTTGTACTTCAGTTCATCAACACACTCCTGTACTTGCATTAAAGAACCAAAAAAAGCCCATAATATATATATATATATATATATTCGGGAAGCAGCATTTAATTTTTGTTATAAGTATACCAAGAATTAACATTCAGACACCTAGTATGGAGACGCTTTGAAAATGTAATTGATTTTAATCTGTGAGAATGGAGATTTTGAATAGTGAAAGGCTATATAAATTGAATGTAATTGATATACAGTCTCACATACCTAACCATTATTAAGTTAATTTTAAAACATATTATGATTCACCATTTACGCCTTTTGCCTGGAAGTAAACAGTTTGCCTAATTTCCAAAGCTATGCAATCACTTGCCTCAGATATGCATAATCATTCTCAAAGGATTAAAGTTTTGCATTACATTGATGAAAAAGGAATGTCTTACATCTCAGGTTTCAAATACATGTAATCTTCATTCAGACTGTAGACAAATTAAGGAATTCAATTTTTCAGAGTAAAAGAATCATCAAAATCACATATGAGAATAATAACGCTAACCTAATCCCCCTAAATAAACTCTACTTTAATATATTTCAGGCCTCTTAGTATAATTCTGAGGCTTTATTTCCTTAAAATATATCTGCCACATCCGTTGTAATGTACAAAAACAGCATCTCTTGTCATATTCAACATAAAAGGGGTAAAATTTAACATAAATACCAAAAATGATTACCTAATGTCCCATTCATCATATATCAGGAAACATTACTTAGCAGAGGACCTTCGGGAGGAATGCCACATTTCAATGGTAAAATAATCAGCATTATTAGATGTGCATAGCGTACAAATTTAACATTTGCAAAAATTACTTGTTTTTTACTAATATTTTAAATCTTGCTATTATCTTTTGGGATTAAAACCAAAAATCTACTACATATGCAACACGGCACCAAATGTATCCGCTGATAACCCCATTTAGTGATGCAGGATTGAAATGTGGTGAATAAATGTGAAAAAGAGGTTTTAATACCCCCGTCTTTGTTTATTTGAAAAATTGTGTGAAATCTTAAGAAAAGGGAGGATTGTGTTTTCAATTGTGAAAGAGCAATCAAGTTTGAGTATCAGGAACAGGCATGCATACTAATCCCACAGAAAATAAATCAATTTTAATACATTTTGATCTAATGCATTTATCAGTTTGAACTTGTTTATATTCAAAATTTGCATATACTCTCATATAAAGGAACAAGAACATCCTCTGATATCTATATAAATAGAAACAGGATTGAAGTATGGTATGGTATATAGAAAAGCGGGGACACACTCCGGGAGATTTCAAATTTTTGTAAACATATAGCCTGTCACCATCTGGAAGAATTTGGATGCCAATAATAAAGCAATCATGAAAACAGATTAACTGATATTTAATTCCCCATTAAATATCTCATCAATTCAACTTTTAAGTCACTCAATTTAACTTTTTGGATCAAATGCGCTAATAATCCACCATATTTGTCATAAAGTACCAAAATTAGCAACTAATATCCTCATTAAATGAAACAGTATTAAAATGTGTAGAAATAAATATTCAAAACAAACACCCAAACCTCTGGTTTTCATTTTACAGGAAACATTATGTTGTCTATGCCCACCAGGTAGAACTTGTTCCAAATTAAGAAAGTATCATCAAAATCAGATTATAACAAGATACAACCATATATAAACTTTCAATAATCATATATGAAACATTTAAAGCATTCCTGTTGTATCTTTATCTCTAAAACATTACAAATCTGAACATTTCAAATGAAGTGCAAAAAGTAAACTTTTGTATTCATATTTTATGCACATGTATAAGGTTTGGTAACATGAACATGTAAAATATTCATAAAATACCCAGTTTTTAAATTTCTAGAAACCTAATATACCCTGTGACCATCTGGAAGACCTGGGGTACACATTGTTCATAAATTGATGAAAATTGGACAGGACTGATACACAAGACTCCCTCAAAGTAATGCAGTTTCAAATCGTTTTAAGCATTACATTTTACTACTTGTTCTTCAGTGCATCAACACACTCCTGTACTTGCATTAAAGAACCAAAACAAACCCATAATATATATATTCAGGAAGCAGCATTGAATTTTTGTTATAAGTATACCAAGAATTAACATTCAGACACCTAGTATGGAGACGCTTTGAAAATTTAATTGATTTTAATCTGTGAGAATGGAGATTATGAATAGTGAAAGGCTATATAAATTGAATGTAATTGATATACAATCTCACATACCTAACTATTATTAAGTTAATTTTAAAACATATTATGATTCACCATTTACGCCTTTTGCCTGGAAGTAATTAGTTTGCCTAATTTCCAAAGCTATGCAATCACTTGCCTCAGATATGCATAATCATTCTCAAAGGATTGAAGTTTTGCATTACATTGATGAAAAAGGAATGTCTTACATCTCAGGTTTCAAATACGTGTAATCTTCATTCAGACTGTAGACAAATTAAGGAATTCAATTTTTCAGAGTAAAAGAATCATCAAAATCACATATGAGAATAATAACGCTAACCTAATCCCCCAAAATGAACTCAAATTTAATTTATTTCAGGTCTCTTAGTCTAATTCTGAGGCTTTATTTCCTTAAAATATATCTGCTACATCCGTTGTAATGTACAAAAACAGCATCTCTTGACATATTCAACATAAAAGGGGTAAAATTTAACATGAATACCAAAACTGATTACCTAATGTCCCATTCATCATATATCAGGAAACATTACTTAGCAGCGGACCTTCGGGAGGAATGCCACATTTCAATGGTAAAATAATCAGCATTATTGGATGTGCATAGCGCACAAATTTAACATTTGCAAAAATTACTTGTTTTTTATTAATATTTTAAATCTTGCTATTATCTTTTGGGATTAAAACCAAAAATCTACTACATATGCAACAGGACACAAAATGTAGGCTCTGATAACCCCATTTAGTGAAGCAGGATTGAAATGTGGTGAAAAAATGTGAAAAAGAGGTTTTAATACCCCCGTCTTTGTTTATTTGAAAAATTGTGTGAAATCTTAAGAAAAGGGAGGATTGTGTTTTCAATTGTGAAAGAGCAATCAAGTTTGAGTATCAGGAACAGGCACGCATACTAATCCCACAGAAAATAAATCAATTTTAATACATTTTGATCTAATGCATTTATCAGTTTGAACTTGTTTATATCCAAAATTTGCATATACTCTCATATAAAGGAACAAGAGCATCCTCTGATATCTATATAAATAGAAACAGGATTGAAGTATGGTATGGTATATAGAAAAGCGGGGACACACTCCGGGAGATTTCAAATTTTTGTAAACATATAGCCTGTCACCATCTGGAAGAATTTGGATGCCAATAATAAAGCAATCATGATAACAGATTATCTGATATTTAATTCCCCTTTAAATATCTGATCAATTCAACTTTTAAGTCAATCAATTTAACTTTTTGGATCAAATGCGTTAATAATCCACCATATTTGTCATAAAGTGCCAAAATTAGCAACTAATATCCTCATTAAATGAAACAGTATTAAAATGTGTAGAAATAAATATTTAAAACAAACACCCAAACCTCTGGTTTTCATTTTACAGGAAACATTATGTTGTCTATGCCCACCAGGTAGAACTTGTTCCCAATTAAGAAAGTATCATCAAAATCAGATTATAACAAGATACAACTATATATAAACTTTCAATAATCAAATATGAAACATTTAAAGCACTCCTGTTGTATCTTTATGTCTAAAACATTACAAATCTGAACATTTCAAATGAAGTGCAAAAAGTAAACTTTTGTATTCATATTTTATGCACATGTATAAGGTTTGGTAACATGAACATGTAAAATATTCATAAAATACCCAGTTTTTAAATTTCTAGAAACGTAATATACCCTGCGACCATCTGGAAGACCTGGGGTACACATTGTTCATAAATTGATGAAAATTGGACAGGACTGATACACAAGACTCCCTCAAAGTAATGCAGTTTCAAATCGTTTTAAGCATTACATTTTACCACTTGTTCTTCAGTGCATCAACACTCTCCTGTACTTGCATTAAAGAACCAAAACAAACCCATAATATATATATTCAGGAACCAGCATTGAATTTTTGTTATTAGTATACCAAGAATAACATTCAGACACCTAGTATGAAGACGCTTTGAAAATTTAATTGATTTTAATCTGTGAGAATGGAGATTTTGAATAGTGAAAGGCTATATAAATTGAATGTAATTGATATACAATCTCACATACCTAACCATTATTAAGTTAATTTTCAAACATTTTATGATTCACCATTTACGCCTTTTGCCTGGAAGTAAAAAGTTTGCCTAATTTCCAAAGCTATGCAATCACTTGCCTCAGATATGCTTAATCATTCTCAAAGGATTGAAGTTTTGCGTCACATTGATGGAAAAGGAATGTCTTACGTCTCAGGTTTCAAATACGTGTAATCTTCATTCAGACTGTAGACATATTAAGGAATTCAATTTTTCAGACTAAAAGTATCATCCAAATCACATATGAGAATAATAACGCTAACCTAATCCCCCAAATTAAACTCGATTTTAATATATTTCCGGGCCCCTTAGTCTAATTCTGGGGCTTTATTTCCTTAAAATATATCTGCCATATCCGTTGTAATGTACTAAAATAGCATCTCCTGACATATTCAACATAAAAGGGGTAAAATTTAACATGAATACCAAAAATGATTACCTAATGTCCCATTCATCATATATCAAGAAACATTACTTAGCAGTGGACCTTCCGGAAGAATGCCACCTTTCAATGGTAAAATAATCATCATAATTATATATGAATAGTGCACAACTTTAACATTTGCAAAAATTACTTCTTTTTTACTAATATTTTAAATCTTGCTGTTATCTTTTGGGATTAAAACCAAAAATCTACTACATATGCAACACGGCACCAAATGTAGCCTCTGATAACCCCATTTAGTGATGCAGGATTGAAATGTGGTGAAAAAAAGTGAAAAAGAGGTTTTAATACCCCCGTCTTTGTTTATTTGAAAAATTATGTGAAGTCTTAAGAAAAGGGAGGATTGTGTTTCCAATTATGAAAGAGCAATCAAGTTTGAGTATCAGGAACAGGCACGCACACTAATCCCACAGATAATAAATCAATTTTAATACATTTTGATCTAATGCATTTATCAGTTTGAACTTGTTTATATTCAAAATTTCATATACTCTCATATAAAGGAACCAGAGCATCCTCTGATATCTATATAAATAGAAACAGGATTGAAGTATGGTATGGTATATAGAAAAGCGGGGACACACTCCGGGAGATTTTAAAATTTTTGTAAACATATAGCCTGTCACCATCTGGAAGAATTTGGATGCCAATAATAAAGCAATCATGAAAACAGATTAACTGATATTTAATTCCCCTTAAAATATCTGATCAATTAAACTTTTAAGTCACTCAATTTAACTTTTTGGATCAAATGCATTAATAATCCACCATATTTGTCATAAAGTGCAAAATTAGCATCTAATATCCTCATTAAATGAAACAGTATTAAAATGTGTAGAAATAAATATTCAAAACAAACACCCAAACCTCTGGTTTTCATTTTGCAGGAAACATTATGTTGTCTATGCCCACCTGGTAGAACTTGTTCCCAATTAAGAAAGAATCATCAAAAGCAGATTAAAACAAGATACAACTATATATAAACTTTCAATAATCAAATTTGAAACATTTAAAACATTCCTGTTGTATCTTTACGACTAAAATATTACAAATCTGAACATTTCAAATGAAGTGCAAAATGTAAACTTTTATATTCATATTTTATGCACATGTATAAGGTTTGGTAACATGAACATGTAAAATATTCATAAAATACCCAGTTTTTAAATTTCTAGAAACCTAATATACCCTGTTACCATCTGGATGACCTGGGGTACACAATGTTCATAAATTGATCAAAATTGGACAGGACTGATACACAAGACTCCCTCAAAGTAATGCAGTTTCAAATCGTTTTATACCTTAGCATTTACCACTTGTACTTCAGTTCATCAACACACTCCTGTACTTGCATTAAAGAACCAAAAAAAGCCCATAATATATATATATATATATATATATATATATATATATTCGGGAAGCAGCATTGAATTTTTGTTATAAGTATACAAAGAATTAACATTCAGACACATAGAATGGAAACCCTTTGAAAATGTAATTGATTTTAATCTGTGAGAATGGGGATTTTCAATAGTGAAAGGTGATATAAATTGAATGTAATTGATATACAATCTCACATACCTAACCATTATTAAGTTAATTTTAAAACATATTATGATTCACCATTTACGCCTTTTGCCTGGAAGTAAACAGTTTGCCTAATTTCCAAAGCTATGCAATCACTTGCCTCAGATATGCATAATCATTCTCAAAGGATTGAAGTTTTGCATCACATTGATGAAAAAGGAATGTCTTACATCTCAGGTTTCAAATACATGTAATCTTCATTCAGACTGTAGACAAAGTAAGGAATTCAATTTTTCAGAGTAAAAGAATCATCAAAATCACATATGAGAATAATAACGCTAACCTAATCCCCCAAAATGAACTCAACTTTAATATATTTCAGGCCTCTTAGTCTAATTCTGAGGCTTTATTTCCTTAAAATATATCTGCCACATCCGTTGCAATGTACAAAAACAGCATCTCTTGACATATTCAACATAAAAGGGGTAAAATTTAACATGAATACCAAAAATGATTACCTAATGTCCCATTCATCATATATCAGGAAACATTACTTAGCAGAGGACCTTCAGGAGGAATGCCACATTTCAATGGTAAAATAATCAGCATTATTGGATGTGCATAGTATACAAATTTAACATTTGCAAAAATTACTTGTTTTTTATTAATATTTTAAATCTTGCTATTATCTTTTATGATTAAAACCAAAAATCTACTACATATGCAACAGTACACCAAATGTAGGCTCTGATAACCCCATTTAGTGAAGCAGGATTGAAATGTAGTGAAAAAATGTGAAAAAGAGGTTTTAATACCCCCGTCTTTGTTTATTTGAAAAATTGTGTAAAATCTTAAGAAAAGGGAGGATTGTGTTTTCAATTGTGAAAGAGCAATCAAGTTTGAGTATCAGGAACAGGCACGCATACTAATCCCACAGAAAATAAATCAATTTTAATACATTTTGATCTAATGCATTTATCTGTTTGAACTTGTTTATATTCAAAATTTGCATATACTCTCATATAAAGGAACAAGAGCATCCTCTGATATCTATATAAATAGAAACAGGATTGAAGTATGGTATGGTATATAGAAAAGCGGGGACACACTCCGGGAGATTTCAAATTTTTGTAAACATATAGCCTGTCACCATCTGGAAGAATTTGGATGCCAATAATAAAGCAATCATGATAACAGATTAACTGATATTTAATTCCCCTTTAAATATCTGATCAATACAACTTTTAAGTCACTCAATTTAACTTTTTGGATCAAATGCGTTAATAATCCACCATATTTGTCATAAAGTGCCAAAATTAGCATCTAATATCCTCATTAAATGAAACAGTATTAAAATGTGTAGAAATAAATATTCAAAACAAACACCCAAACCTCTGGTTTTCATTTTACAGGAAACATTATGTTGTCTATGCCCACCAGGTGGAACTTGTTCCAAATTAAGAAAGTATCATCAAAATCAGATTATAACAAGATACAACTATATATAAACTTTCAATAATCAAATTTGAAACATTTAAATCATTCCTGTTGTATCTTTATGTCTTAAACATCATAAATCTGGACATTTAAAATGAAGTGCAAAAAGTAAACTTTTGTATTCATATTTTATGCACATGTATAAGGTTTGGTAACATGAACATATAAAATATTCATAAAATACCCAGTTTTTAAATTTCTAGAAACCTAATGTACCCTGTGACCATCTGGAAGACCTGGGGTACACAATGTTCATAAATTGATGAAAATTGGACAGGACTGATACACAAGACTCCCTCAAAGTAATGCAGTTTCAAATCGTTTTAAGCATTACATTTTACCACTTGTTCTTCAGTGCATTAACACTCGCCTGTACTTGCATTAAAAACCAAAACAAGCCCATAATATATATATATATATATATATATATATATATATATATATATATATATATATATATATATATATATATATATATTCAGGAAGCAGCATTGAATGTTTGTTATAAGAGTACAAAGAATTAACATTCAGACACCTAGTATGGAAACCCTTTGAAAATTTGATTGATTTTAATCTGTGAGAATGGGGATTTTCAATAGTGAAAGGCTATATAAATTGGATGTAATTGATATACAATCTCACATACCTAACCATTATTAAGTTAATTTTAAAACATTTTATGGTTCACCACTTACGCCTTTTGCCTGGAAGTAAAAAGTTTGCCTAATTTCCAAAGCTATGCAATCACTTGCCTCAGATATGCATAATCATTCTCAAAGGATTGAAGTTTTGCGTCACATTGATGAAAAAGGAATGTCTTACGTCTCAGGATTCAAATACGTGTAATCTTCATTCAGACTGTAGACATATTAAGGAATTCAATTTTTCAGAGTAAAAGAATCATCAAAATCACATAGAGAATAATAACGCTAACCTAATCCCCCAAAATGAACTCAATTTTAATATATTTCCGGCCTTTTAGTCTAATTCTGGTGCTTTATTTCCTTAAAATATATCTGCCATATCCGTTGTAATGTACTAAAATAGCATCTCTTGACATATTCAACATAAAAGGGGTAAAATTTAACATGAATAACAAAAATGATTACCTAATGTCTCATTCATCATATATCAGGAAACATTACTTAGCAGAGGAATTCCGGAGGAATGCCACCTTTCAATGAATAAAGAATCATCAAAATTAGATGTAAATAGTGTACAGCTTTAACATTCGCAAAAATTACTTCTTTTTTTTAATATTTTAAATCTTGCTATTATCTTTTGGGATTAAAGCCAAAAATCTACTATATATACAACACGGCGCCAAATGTAGGCTCTGATAACCCCATTTAGTGAAGCAGAATTAAAATGTGGTATAAAAATGTGAAAAAGAGGTTTTAATACCCCCGTCTTTGTTTATTTGAAAAATTATGTGAAATCTTAAGAAAAGGGAGGATTGTGTTTCCAATTGTGAAAGAGCAATCAAGTTTGAGTATCAGGAACAGCCACGCACACAATCCCCACAGCAAATAAATCAATTTTAATACATTTTGTTCCATTGAATTTATCAGTTTGAACTTGTTTACATTCAAAATTTGCATATACTCTCATATAAAGGTACAAGAGCATCCTCTGATATCTACATAAAAAGAAACAGGATTGAAGTATGGTAGGGTATATAGAAAAGGGGGGACCCACTCCGGGTGATTTCAAATTTTTGTAAACATATATCCTGTCACCATCTGGAAGAATTTGGCTCCCAATAATAAAGCAATCATGAAAACAGATTAACTGATTTTCAACTCCCCTTAAAATATCTCATCAAATAAACTCTAAGTCACTCAATATAACTTTATGGCTCAAATGCATTATTAATCCACCATATTTGTCATAAAGTACCAAAATTAGCGTCTAACATCCTCATTGAATGAAACAGTATTAAAATGTGTAGAAGGAAATATTCAAAACAAACCCCCAAACTTATGGTTTTCATTTTACAGGAAACATTATGTTGTCTGTGCCCACCAGGTAGAACTTGTTCCCAGTTAAGAAAGAATCATCAAAATCAGATATTAGCAAGGTACAACTATGTTTAAACATTTAATAATTAAATTTGAAACAGTTTAAGCATTCCTGTTGTATCTTTATGTCTAAAACATTACAAATCTGAACATATCAAATGAAGTGCAAAACGTAAACTTTTGTATTCATATTTAATGCACAGGTATAAGGTTTGTTAACAGGAACATGTAAAATATTCATAAAATACCCAGGTTTTAAATCGCTAGAAACCTAATTTACCCTGTGACCATCTGAAAGACCTGGGGTACACAATATACATAAATTGATCAAAGTGGACAGGACTGATTTACAAGACCCCCTCAAAGTAATGCAGTTTCAAATCGTTTGAAGCCTTAGCATTCACTACCTGTACTTCAGTTCATTAACATTCTCCTGTACTTGCATTAAGAACCAAAACAAGTCCGTAATATATATATATATATATATATATATATATATATATATATATATATATATATATTCAGGAAGCAGCCTTGAACTTTTGTTATAAGTAGTCAAAGAATTAACATTCAAACACCTAGTATGGAAACTCTTTGAAAATTTAATTGATTTTAATCTGTGACAATGGGGATTTTCAATAGTGAAAGGCTATCTAAATTGGATGTAATTCATATACAATCTCACATAACTAACCATTATTAAGTTAATTTTAAAACATTTTATGATTCATTATTTACGCCTTTTGCCTGGAAGTAAAATTTTGCATAATTTCCAAAGCTATGCAATCACTAGCCTCAGATACGCATAATCATTCTCAAAGGATTGAAGTTTTGCGTCACATGGATGAAAAAGGAATGTCTTACGTCTCAGGTTTCAAATACGTGCAATCTTCATTCAGACTGTAGACATATTAAGGAATTCAATTTTTCAGAGTAAAAGAATCAGCAAAATCACATATGAGAATAATAACGCAAACCTATTCCCCCAAAATGAACTCACTTTTAATATACTTCAGGCCTCTACGTCTACTTTTGAGGCTTTATTTCCTTAAAATATATCTGCCATATCTGCTGTAATGTACTAAAATAGCATCTCTTGACATATTCAACATAAAAGGGGTAAAATTTAACATGAATAACAAAAATGATTACCTAATGTCTCATTCATCATATATCAGGAAACATTACTTAGCAGAGGAATTCCGGAGGAATGCCACCTTTCAATGATAAAAGAATCATCAAAATTAGATGTAAATAGTGTACAGCTTTAACATTCGCAAAAATTACTTCTTTTTTTTAATATTTTAAATCTTGCTGTTTTCTTTTGTCATTAAAACCAAAAATCTACTATATATGCAACACGGCGCCAAATGTAGGCTCTGATAACCCCATTTAGTGAAGCAGAATTAAAATGTGGTGAAAAAATGTGAAAAAGAAGTTATAATACCCCCGCATTGTTTATTTGAAAAATTATGTGAAATGTTAAGAAAAGGGAGAATTATGTTCTCAATTGTGAAAGAGCAATCAAGTTTGAGTAGGTATCAGGAACAGGCACGCACACTAACCCCACAGAAAATAAATCAATTTTAGTACATTTTGATCCAATGCATTTATTAGTTTGAACTTGTTTACATTCAAAATTTGCATATACTCTCATATAAAGCAACAAGAGCATCCTCTGATATCTATATAAATAGAAACAGGATTGAAGTGTGGTAGGGTATACAGAAAAAGGGGGACCCACTCCGAGATATTTCAAATGTTTGTAAACATATAGCCTGTCACCATCTGGAAGAATTTGGCTCCCAATAATAAAACAATCATGAAAACAGATTAACTGATATTCAGTTCCCCTTAAAATATCTGATCAATTCAACTTTTAAGTCACTCAATTTAACTTTTTGGCTCAAATGCATTATTAATCCATCATATTTGTCATACAGTACCAAAATTAGCATCTAATATCCTCATTGAAGGAAACAGTATTAAAATGTGTAGAAAGAAATATTCAAAACAAACCCCCAAACTTATGGTTTTCATTTTACAGGAAACATTATGTTGTCTGTGACCACCAGTTAGAACTTGTTCCCAATTAAGAAAGAATCATCAAAATCAGATATTAGCAAGGTACAACTATATTTAAATATTTAATAATTAATTTTGAAACATTTTAAGCATTCCTGTTGTATCTTTATGTCTAAAACTTTACAAATCTGAACATTTCAAATGAAGTGCAAAATGTAAACTTTTGTATTCATATTTAATGCACATGTATAAGGTTTGTTAACAGGAGCATGTAAAATATTCATAAAATACCCAGGTTTTAAATTGCTAGAAACCTAATATAACCTGTGATCATCTGAAAGACCTGGGGTACACAATGTACATAACTTGACCAAAATGGACAGGACTGATTTACAAGACTCCCTCAAAGTAATGCAGTTTCAAATCGTTTTAAGCCTTAGCATTCACCACTTGTACTTTAGTTCATTAACATTCTCCTGTACTTGCATTAAGAACCAAAACAAGTCCATAATATATATATTCAGGAAGCAGCCTTGAATTTTTTTTATAAGTAGTCAAAGAATTAACATTCAAACACCTAGTATGGAAACCCTTTGAAAATTTAATTGATTTTAAGCTGTGAGAATGGGGATTTTCAATAGTGAAAGCCTATCTAAATTGGATGTAATTCATATACAATCTCACATACCTAACCATTATTAAGTTAATTTTAAAGCATTTTATGATTCACCATTTACGCCTTTTGCCTGGAAGTAAAATGTTTGTCTTATTTCCAAAGCTATGCAATCACTTGCCTCAGATATGCATAATCATTCTCAAAGGATTGAAGTTTTGCATCACAGGGATGAAAAAGGAATATCTTACATCTCAGGTTTCAAATATGTGCAATCTTCATTCAGACTGTAGACATATTAAGGAATACAATGTTTCAGAGTAAAAGAATCATCAAAATCACATATGAGAATAATATCGCTAACCTAATCCCCCAAAATGAACTCAATTTTAATATATTTCAGGCCTCTACGTCTACTTTTGGGGCTTTATTTCCTTAAAATATATCTGCCATATCTGCTGTAATGTACTAAAATAGCATCTCTTGACATATTCAACATAAAAGGGGTAAAATTTAACATGAAAACCAAAAATGATTACCTAATGTCCCATTCATCATATATCAGGAAACATTACTTAGCAGAGTACCTACCGAATGGAATGCCACCTTTCAATGATAAAAGAATCATCAAAATTAGAAGTAAATAGTGTACAACTTTAACATTCGCTAAAATTACTTCTTTTTTTTTAATGTTTTAAATCTTGTTTTTATCTTTTGGGATTAAAACCAAAATTCTACTATATATGCTACACGGCACCAAATCTAGGCTTTGATAACCCCATTTAGTGAAGCAGAATTGAAATGTGGTGAAAAAATGTGAAAAAGAGGTTTTAATACCCCCGTATTTGTTTATTTGAAAAATTATGTGAAATGTTAAGAATAGGGAGAACTATGTTCTCAATTGTGAAAGATCAATCAAGTTTGAGTATCAGGAACAGGCACGCACACTAACCCCACAGAAAATAAATCAATTTTAATACATTTTGATCCAATGCATTTATCAGTTTGAACTTGTTTACATTCTAAAAATGCATATACTCTCATATAAAGGAACAAGAGCATCCTCTGATATCTATATATATAGAAACAGGATTGAAGTATGGTAGGGTATATAGAAAAGGGGGACCCACTCCGGGAGATTTCAAATTTTTGTAAACATATAGCCTGTCACCATCTGGAAGAATTTGGCTCCCAATAATAAAACAATCATGAAAACAGATTAACTGATAGTAGTATGAAAGGCTCTTGAGTCCGTTCGTTGACCCCTGATGACGTCATCACCGCAGGGCATGTAACATAAACAAAGCCGCCGCCGCCACCGCCGCTGCTGCTGCTTTTCCGTTCACGTGTTGTCGCGTCGACCTTGGTGTAGCTAGCACGTGATCACCCTAAGGCATGAAGACCGCTGCGACCACACCTAAACAGGTGTTTATTAGAACCCGGCCTTGGTCTAGCTAGCACCTTCTTGGCATTGAATGTATCATCTAAATAAAATATTGCACTAGCTGATCCTTTTATTTAATTGCTACTGATTTTTCTAGGTATAATTGAGGATGGGAGAGGATTTTCCCTATATTCGGATGTAAAGGAAAAAAGTTGGAAAATAAAAGACGTGAAGGTAAGTTCGTTTTTTTTTATTCATTCTTATAAGATACAAGTGTCGAGTTTATTTCGTCACAAATAACGTCGTAAAGGACGAAACATGAAGCATTTTCTTTTGGAAGTACATAAGTGCTACTACCTGAAGCACTGTTAACATAGTCTTTTATATCCTTTGTGGCTAAGACATATTTTGCAAGTTGATGTTGCAACACATTTGCATTGCACAATAGAAAGTTTACATCATCTAAACAAAGGATGACTTGTGAGTCTTCGCATTGTATCCTGGCACGATGCCCATTTATGGACTTGAGGCGAAACTGTTCTTCGATGCATCTGTACGACTGCCCTTTGCAGAGATGTTCGGCAAGTTTAGGTAGGTGATTCAGCAGAGTCGCGAAGTAGTAGGACGAGAGGACGACTCTTCCCTGCTTTACTCCGCCAATTTCCACGTGATCTTCGTAATTTCTTCTTTTGAAGAAACCCAGGCTGATGTATCTGGAGTGATGTTTGTTGAGAAAGTAGGTCCTGCGATGCAACACGGGTTCCGGAGGAGGAGTCACCCGGCGCAGTGGCATTCTGATCTGTTTACCTCTTGAGCTCATCTCGTCGACTGCTCCACAGCTGAAACAAAAGAAGCATCGTGTCTGTTAGAGCTATCAGCAGGACATCTGGTGTTAAGTTTTTTAAGCTTATGATGCTTCAACCAATTGAATATGGCGTGAGCCTGTTTGCATGCACAGTGAGTGTTTGAGAACTTATGACAAGGAAATCCGCAGTGTAACTGATGATAGAGATTTTCTGGCTTGGGGCAACTAAATTCTTTTCTTAAATTGATAAACGTTCTATCGCAGAGTGCGGAAAGAACTTCACATTTATCCTCGTCATAAGCGAAGAGAGAGATGTGCCCCGCCACCGCCTCTTCCAGCACAGTTTTTAGCATGCTATAAGGAACGTAACCATCATTGAAATGCATTCCATTTTTATTTTCTTTTTAAATGCATCTAATTTACTATTCCAAGGATATGGGCTTGCAAAATGAAAGGTTTGAACAACCCTTTTCCAATGATCGCCAATTCCTTTATGATTAATTCTTTGCCGTTTCCTCTGAGCGCTGTATAATCTACGACAAGACCTCCTTCCATCTTGCACAAAGACTGGCCGAAAAATAAATGAGCTACTTACCTTTATACCCGGTAGGCATCGCTGTCCCTTGTTGCACCGCCAGACTGGAAACTCTCTGTGGAACATCTCCCTGGCCTGACGATCTGGATTGGCAGAGTTGAACAGGGCTACGAACTCGTTCATGGTGTATCCTCTGGTGCAGACGTAGAGAGTATAGAGGCACGCGTACTGGCCGCAGATGTCGGAGTAGAGGCTTTGAAGTTGGCAATGATTCACAATAAAGTGAAATGGCATAAAGCTTTTCAAGGATTTTATAAAGGGAGGGAGGCCGTACGAATCGAAATACCATGCAAAAGAATTTGAATTTTGAGTTACAGCTATCCAGTGTGAACCAGGTAGGTTGTGAAGATCTAAATTTATTACGAATGTTGACGGTTTAGTAAACTCTGTAGGCAACATGTCCGATGCAAAAACTCCTGCAAAATTTGGAATGCCTCGCAAAGTTTGTTCTATTTGTAAGGTGTTCATAATTAATAATCGGTATGCACTCTCAGATCTTTGTCTATCTGAATAGAATTTTCGTACTCACAGTACATGATACACGTGATGGCTTGTGTTAACTTTGTTTTAAATCTGAGCTCTATTCTTATATTTCCGTTATTTAATAGAGAAACATGACCTTCTGAAGCGGCACTGTCTGGCGTTAAATCGAAAAGCACTAGGAAGTAACCCATTATATACATATCGTGCGTGATTTGAATTCCGCTGTTGGTGTGATGGATGCCAGAACCGGAAAAGAGCGTTTGGTACGCTAACGTTGAACCTTTTTCGTTAGAGGTATCGATATAAAGACCTTCTGCCGGAATTTGCTGGCCGTTAACGTAAATCGCAAAATATTCCAAATGGAAGTGCTTAAAATTGAAAGGATTTGTGGTGTGAGTTCCGGAAAAAATTGTATTTTCTGTCATACCTACGAGTATCCTTTTAGGGAGCGGACCTAATACAGCATTGTCTATAGAGATGGTACTTTTCCCTGCTGCGAAAGTAAAGGACCTGACATCGACTCGCGTTATATCGTATCTCGCATTTACTTTTTCTAAAGCATTCATATGGGCCATTAAGAGGCTAGGAGCTGGTTTTATCTTTTTCACGTATAGAGTGGCATCTAGGAATTGAAATCTAGCATGTAGATCCGCACTTTCACTCATATAAAACGAGTCCTTCGCTTTAGTCAACTTGATTTGAAGTGTAAGTCCCGGTAGTAACAAAGTGGGTAAATTGAAAATATCCCCATGTAATCTACCAAACATGACTATTTCTTTAGATGCATTGCTCCTGTGATGACGTTCTTTCCATCCACGATTAGAATCTCCGGCTTCCAGCGTTCCGTTTTTCGAAGCATCGGCCCCGGAGAGACCGTGGAGAGCCGTGTCGATGTACCAGAAAGCGTTAGTAAGATGGCTTTTCGATGCATCGTGACCGTACGTTAATAGGGTTTCTAAATAGCTACGATAATAATAAAGATCTTCAGACGGAGTGATGGATGTTCCATTTAGGGAAACGCTCAATTGGCTAAACAAGGAGTGCAATAAATTGTTAACACCCGTCGTTTTATCTGTTGCTGCTAAGTTGGAACCATCCGGCTTTACAAATTTTCCTTTTACCATCAAATAAACATTTAAATCGATGTAGTGTTCCTTATCTCCAGGAATAACAAATTCCAATACGGATTGATTTACTGGTGCGATGGGTTTGATTAGGGTAGTGAAGTTTCCTAACACTGCCGACTGAATTGGTTTTTTTGCAAAAATATCAAATTCGGATTTTGTGCAGGCGATCATGTTGCTATCTCGGGAGCATGTGCTGGTGGCATCGTGTTGCACCCTGTATTTAATCAAAAATGTCTCTAGCTTTTTTGGCTTTATATGGAGCTGATCTCTTTCTCTTGCCCTTTCCTTGTTGTAACCTACCAACTAACTTTTTTGTACCTTCCGTGACTCGTTTTGCCACGATATCTTTGACTTTGGTACCTTCCTGTCGTGCAGCAATATCGGTCATGATGTTTGCACCCGTGATGAGGGCTTCCCTGCCCAAAGTTTTTGCCCCGGATAGGAGGATGGGCTTAACAATTCTGAATAGACTACCCAAAAAGTTACCTATGCCTCTACCTTGCTGTACGTATGGGCTTCCTACGTACAGCGGTCCGATGTACTGACCGAGGCGCCCTCCACTCTGGTTTACATAGTACGCTGTAAGCGGGTCCATTGCCAAATGCATGGATTTTAAATTTAGAGGCCTAATTTATATTGACCCGCTTAAAGAAATCCATTGGGAATGAATTTAAATTTAAATATTAAATTCCCAACGGTTTTCATTTACCCACCTAGCTATACCTAGTGCCTCCGATCTGGCACACCTGACGGTGTTAAACTGATGCCAACGACAGGCAGGTGCAGTAACTAAAAATTCAATATTTAGGTTGCACCCTAGGTTTTCTATATTGTAGACTCTAAAGTCATCTCCTGCTGTGGGTTGCAATACGTTACCAAGCATGCTCCCCTTTACAAACAATATTCCATTTGGAATTTTGGGAGCAAACTCGACGTGGCCTGAACTCCATGGTATACCGTGAAAATTTTCGGATAACCATGTGTTCGTCCGTCTAAACTTTATTGGCCACGCATTTTGCGGAAGATTTGGTTTACGAATCAGTTGGTGCAATACCACCTGTTCCGTCTCAATTTCCACGACGGCCAATTCTTTTATCATAACTTTTCCCTCTGGATTATAAAATCCTTGAAAGGCTGAAGAGTATTCAACGGCCATCTGAAAAAAAACATTATTTAACTTTCTTAAAATGCAGCACAGCAATGGTAGGCATAACGCTACTGCTCAAGCGAGCCATATCACCAAACTTGTTAACCATTTCAATTGCTACGGTTCGAAAATGATTAAGTTCTACCGGAACGTAAAATATGTTTTCAAACTTGTGATGACTAGTGTACGAGGGAAACTGAATAATTCTTATGCACCTAACGTAGGAGCTACCGAGCAGCTGCGGTTCGATGAGATTGCAGTAAACAAAAATGGGTTCGGTTCCAGAAAGAAACTGAAAAGAGCTTTTTCTGTGCGATCTAAGGAAAAGGGTTTTCATATCGTTAGTTACTTCTGTGAGCATATTTTGATTAACTATTTTATAGGAATCGAGATTTGGCAGCGAATTTTTTATGGTGTCCACAAGATCGCCTAGACCATAATATATTCTGGTAGGAAAAAATATTTTTCCGTTAAAATTGTTTCCGTTTTACTTTTAGTAATCTTTAAATGAATACTGTTAGCCTTTCCGCTTGGTTTTTGTGGAATGGAATGTGTTGGGACCCATACTTTCTTAGCGTTTTCCAATTCTTTTATCTCTCTCTGATGAGAAATGAGGTAACCCTGCAGCTCCGACAGCAGCAATTCCCGATGTTCATCGTCTGTTACCTGATTCTTTAGCGAAGTGTACAACTCCTTAAAGCCCTTAAACTCCATTTTTTCAAACACAATTCTACCAGCTCTTGTTATGACGACATTTTTGGTCAGTTCTCCGGCTTCGTTAAGTATGTTCTCATCTATGGACTCGTAACCGTAAGAATACGAAAGCTCTGCGAGACCTACAACCCACTTATCTCTCTGAAGATTGATCGGTTGTGCTAAATCGTTACGAAAACTAGCATGCAAACTCTCGGGATACAAATCGACGCTAGAATCACTCAACACGGTTACGTAAAACTCATCCATGATGCATCGATCCAGCTGTCAAAGTCGGGACCATATCCTTTCCAGCGGACGAGATGCTGCGTTCTGCCATTCCTCACCCTAGTTTTTAGTATTTTATCTATTTTATACAAAGTGGATTTGTTAATTTTTACCGGAGTTAGTTCGTAACTGTAAAATTGACCTTCTATGGGAGTTCCGTTCAGATCGTGTAGTTCGTACACGGGTTGCGGCGAACGTTTTATAACCTTTACAACTTTGAAAATCTCCGTTGAGAATTTTTTTTCGTAGCCTTTGGCAAATTTCATCTTTTCTTTGCTTATTCTCACGGTTTGTCCTTCGGCGAACTTGACGGGTCTGGGTTTAATGCTACCTCGTTTTCTCTCTAGACTTTTCCATATTTGTAACACGTTTTTCTCATTTACTTCGGTTGGAGCCACTCCTATTGACGAATGGATGGTGCGATTATATGCGCGAACAAATTTATCGAGATCGTCTATATATCTGTACGAGTTCCTGTATGTAAAATACTTGTATATTTTAGACTTAATGGTACGATTAAATATCTCGACCATGGCGCACTTTACATCGGGGTTTCTGCAAACTTGATGCTCGATGTCCTTCTCTTTTAAAAGCTTCTGAAATGCAGATCCTAAAAATTCTTTTCCTCTGTCGGATCTACTGCTAGAGGAACGGAATCTAAGATGGCTTCAAAGGCCTTTGCAGTTTCCGTACTAGATTTTGATCTTATGGGTTTTACACGTGCAAATCTGGAAAAACAATCTACACACGTTAGGAGATATTGAACTCCATCGTTATACTTTCTAATGCTTTTAAAATCGGCCAAGTCGACTTCCCACACATCGTTAACGTTATTCACCGTGTAGTGGTTCCTCTGAAATTTTCTCCTCGCAGGTTTGTGCAAAGTGTAGGCATCTTGTTGGAGAAGCCAATCCTCCGTTTTACGTCTATTTCCCGTAAGAGATGCAAGTTTCTGCACGGTGGAAAAAGCGGAAGGTTGTTCGGGATCGTAAAAATACTTCTTATTCATTGCTAATAATCCATCCACGTCTTGGACGGAAACAACTCGGCAATTATTTCTTTATATTTGCTACCTCTGTTCGATTTTATCTGATTAAAGGCTTCGTTATTCTGCAGGTGGCCGTTGGTTAAAAGAAGAATTTGTCTATATTTACTCTTGTCCGAAGAGGTGACTTTCGAGAGATCTACCTTCTTCCTAGTGAGCAATTCCCAGAGACCCAGAGTTCCCTTAAAATACCTATCCTTTACATACAAATCGTTGTCTTCTATACGAATAATGGAATCGCCAATTTTAAAGTTGCCGTCCCTATCCTTGTAAATGCCGAATACGGCATCCGTTGCCCTAGGAGTGTGCAAATATGGAGCTAGGTAAGGACCTGCTATGTACCCAAAGCTTCTATTTGTAAACTGTTCTACTTCTTTTTTCTCGTGGGCCGGCAATGGCAGAGGCCTTACTTGTTCTTCGTCAAACTCTTCTTCTTCTTCTTGCTCTTCTTCTTCTTCCTGCTTCTCGTAGACCGTTTCTGGAGGGAAGACGAGCCTCTTTTTGACCCGAGGAGAAGGGGAGGTTCGGGGAGTTGGCAGTGGCGGCGGCGGTAGATACGGTCGGCGGCGGCGGCCACTGGATTTAAATTTGATCAGCTCCTCGTACGCATCCTTTTTTCTCCGCTTCTTCTTCTTCGACGTCGCCTTTCTCTTCAAGCAGTGGGTGTCTATGTAACGCTGAGAAACTAAAAATGATTTTTGCAGCATCTAACGCTGTATTAGAGACGAAAGTCCGGTCAGTACGGCAGTCAGCAGAGGAATCAAAAACCCTCCCTTTTGAATTAAAAACCTTCTCTTATTGTTAACCTTTAGAGATTTATCCACCACTCGCCTCAGACTATTTTTATATCTTCCTTATTGCGAATGGTGCATTTGCTTAAATTACAATTGCCCCTTAGAACATTTAGAGCGCATTCTGCAATAGTCAACACTAACTCTTTGTCGGACTTCTCCAAAATGGCTTTCCTAAGCTTAGGTTTGGCGCTTTTAAGCACGTGCAGCATGTGATAGTTGGATCTTATCCGCTTGCTCATGCTGATATGCTACGACAGGGAGCTCCGATGGAAAGATGTTGGTTCTAAATCGTAATCTGCTATCGGTCTCCTGGCACAGATCGAAAAGCATATAGCCATGAGGCTTTTCCGTAGCATCCAGATACGCCTCGAAAAGCGATTTCCAATTTTCGGGGTATATTTGTCTGGCTAGATGAGCCACTTGATTTTTATCTCTTACGTTTTTAAAAACCACAATGTATTTAGCGTTTAACGAGATGTCTCTGCAATACCTGCCTTGATGAAACAAATTTTGAGTGATTAAAATTACGCTTATGTTTCTATGATGACTTCCCTTCGTGAACAGGCCGCACACCTCTCTGGAATATGCAGAGTTTAAGAGATCGTCTAATATTACTAGTTTTGGCTCTCCTTTCTGGTTCTCAAACTCCGGCACACCTACATGAAATTTTACGTGTTTTAACTTTGGCACGGCCGATTTTTCGCTATAACACCACAATATTTCTTTAAATTTTCCAACAGTGCACAAATGCTTCAAATGTTTTACTAAATTTACACAAAATACGGTCTTACCAGAACCCGAACTACCACTAACGATCAGCGTAAAGGGGTGCTGAAATTTTACTACGGGAAACATTACATCGTCGAAACATCTTTAGTTTTTCCCTCAATTCGTCCGTTAACCTGTACATTACGTAATCTACATCGAAGAGAGGATATTGAGCAAACACTTCTAAGGGAATGAGCGCTATCTCCTCGTTCGTACAATATTTTAAGCCTCTCTGCCTTCTTCGGTTTTCCACGTACTTGGATACTGCTCGTTCCACCTCGGAATCCATAATGAGAGGAGGCGGCTCGTTCAGTCAGGCTTTATATATCCGAAAGGGACGGAATCGTTAGAAATTCTTCTTCTCTTGTGAAAACAAATTCTATAGATTTTATCTTCCGGTTCGGAGACGATATACACGCCATGGGATCTTTTGCGCTTTATTTTCTTTTCCGTTCTAACTTCAATGTTTCGATCCACGTTTTCTCCAAGAATTAAATCTTTTATTGAATCAAAATTAACCAACTGTAAAGAAGCGTAATTCAATGTTATCCCTCTCACTTTACAAACAGCTTTGAAATCACCATTTGGTAGGCGTATTTTATACGCGTAATTTTTTGGGCCTCCGGATACAAATTCTGAAATGTAGGAATCCGTTCCATAGTCCGCTAGCTCACCCGTCATGTCTCCCAGGTTATCGCCGCATTCGACGCTACACTTCTCGCCTTCCCTAACCGTAAACAGTATCGAATCCGTATCTGTGTATAATATGTCCCTATTCAATGCCTCTAGGTAGGTGTATAGCTTAAGCCTTGCACCTGCGGTAACTTAGGCTCCTAACACTTCATCGGTGTGTGCCAATGGAGGGCACTCGACCTCTTCGGCATATTTCCACGAGAGCCAGACTATCTCGTCGCTCGCAAACATTAGGTTCTGCACCTCTATGCCGGGCGTGGTCAGGAACGTAAACAATTCCGCGGGCTCCCTAATCATTTTCGTGCGCGACCGATTGCTTTGTTCGGTGAGCTTTCCCCAAAAACTCTTTAGACACAATTTTGCTAGAGACCTTGCACCTGGATTTTTTCTAATTTTCGACTTATCCAAAAGAATTCCTTCGCTCTGAAAAAAGCTTCCAACGTATTTCTCCTTATTCTCATCACTCTTAACCCAAGAGGGATACCCGCTGGCCTCTGCTTTTAATTTTAAAAAACTATTAATGTAATCTACAAAGAGCCCTCCTTTATTTTCATTTTTATCATACTGTTCCATTTTATATTCGTAAAATTCAAAAATTTCTCTCACTTCGTAACCCATTTCAACGGCTTTTCGTACCTCGTCTACGATCCAAGTACCAATTAGTTCCCCGTCGTGGCTACATTCACCGTCATTTTCCTCCTTCGCACAGATGTAACAAAGACCAAATATTAACTTTTGTCGACATCTAAAGGGCAAGACGGGATGATAAAGACTTATATTTTTTGCCGAAACTCTACATTTTATAACCCCCTCTTTTTAAGCATTTCGGTAATATTGGCGCAATCTTCGCCAATGTGAATTATGGGATGACCTACGGAAACTTAAAATATTTACATATATAAGGATACAGAGACATCACGTCGTAATACTTAATGCGAGTTTTTTCGTCGGCTTTGCAATAGGTTTTCAATGCTTCTGTTCTACCTCCGTAGAGGGAATCCCTAAGAATGAGTGGAACATTTTTCACAAAGGGATCGTTGTGTAGAGCCGGATGTTGTTTCAGAATGTCCTCTAATTCACACTCCCACATGACGTGACAGACGTAACCTGCCGACACAATTTTATCTATTCGACTCATGGTGAGCTCGTATCTATCTGCAAGCGTCTCTGTTCGCGTGTCTACGACGGGCACATCTCTATTAGTAAGACACACATGGCCATGGTGGTAACACCCCATGAATTCAAACACCTCCCTCGTCTCCTCACAAAAACCATCTAATTTGAAGTTAGGTAATTCGGGTATTCTCACCTCTCTACCATTACCTGCATGTTTAAAGCAAATCCCCCTTTTAATTTCTTCATACCTAAGCCACATGAGAGCTTTTATGGATTGTTTATCGGCTTTCCTATAACCTCGACAAGGAATAAGTCCTATAGTTTTCGGTTTCAAATATTTTTTTCTAAATACTTTGTTGCATGCCGAAGCTATCGTAATAGATTCTTGAAATACGTCAATACTTCCGATGTCTAGGAAAGTATTTCTAAATATAGAACACGCTTCTCTCAACACTCCAACATCTGCCATGCAGTAGGCTTCAATCTCTTTTCTAAAATCAAAAATGCCATCTTTTTCCTTCTCGTACCATTCGAAAAATTCTCTGCGTTCGTCTTGCATCATGTAATCGATGCCGTAATGAACGGGGTCGGGATAACAACCTACATAGTTCATATTTTCAGGAGTATTAAAGTAATGCGGAAAGTGGCATTTTGTCACACAATCTATTCCAAAAGCTTTCGGTAAACTTCTCAATTTCATGGGTAAAAAGTTCAAACTATCCAGAAAGGTTATGTGTTCCATTTTCATGGATAAAATTTTAGCACCATTCATTACTAAATCCGGTACCCATCCCTGTTTTATTGCATAATCTAAGATGAACATGAGATCGTAGGCTCTGGCATTATGTGCAATTGCAATTATCCTTTCACAAAGAGGTCTATTTTGGCGCAAATATTCCATAAATTGTTTGATGCAGCCATTGCCCCAAAATGAATGCCTACGCTTTCCACACTGACTGCACCCTTCGGTCATATCCTTGTTTTTTTCGCAAAGAAAACAATAGTGTTCTAAGCAGAGTAAATTTGGAATATGAAGATATGTATTGTCTCCTATTTGCGTGTTTTGAGTACATTCTATGTTGTAAAATACGAATAAGACCTTTTCCGATGATGGTTTTTTTGCGCTAAATATGCGCGTTGGCATATAGCAAAAGTGGCCCGGCATCTCGTTACTTTTACAGCTTCTACAATATGACATATAGCACTGATGATTTGGCTTTAACCGTTGACTACAAATTAAACAATGCCGCTTCCATTCGCAAATTATTTGAGTGCCAATTTTATTCTGCACATGATTATTCATGCAGCTTTGGCTTCTAAAGTACCTATTGCATTTATTACAGTATATGTAGTTTCCTTCAAAAATGCAGGGCGGAAGTGAATTACATCCGGAGCATCGATAATTTCATCTATGCGTCTTTGCTCCATCGTAACTCATTCCCTTATTGCATCCTTCGCAAACATATTCTTTAGACATGGCACCCGTGAGACTTACAATCACATTATACTGTTTTTCCTGTGCATCATAGAGGAGATTTAAACGTTTTTGTGAATTTGCGTTCCCATCATATATTATATTTTCGCAACGCAATCCTTCATAAACTACGATTCTGTATTCGGAAAGATGGTCCTGAAATTTTTGCAATTCTGCTATTCCTCCACCATTGCTTAGATCAACATTTTCGGCCTTTAGAATCTCATCGACATTGGAATAAATTTTTCGACCTTTTCTATAACTGATGTAATTTGGGTCTCTATCGAAATGTGCTATAGCTACCAATAGAGCATGAGCTAAGCATTTTGTTCTGCTTTTAATTCTAACGATGGACCTTTTTATGTGCGTCAATGCGGATAAATGTCTACCTTTTGTTTTGATTCTACCATGTCCTAAAGGCATTTCAACGTGATCTACTTTTATGGATAAAGTATCTGTGGCATAAAAATTAGCGTTAGATTGGCATACTTTCTCTATAACAGCCATTAAAAAATCCAAAGATACCTGATCGCTTCTGAAGAAGCTTAGTCCTATCGGTTTATCTTGTACATTCACAGAGTTGCTTATTGACAGACCCACCATATCACTGGGTTTCGTACCATCTAAAACAATATCCAATACAGCTTGCATGCTATTTCTAAAGTAAAGGATAGGATTTTCATTTTTGGAAGCAGGATTTATCTGAATATCGTAATGCCTCCCGTGAGCGTTGAACCTTTTATACTCTCTACGAATTTCATTTAGGACGTTAATATTTTCCATGCTAAACGAACAGACCAAAATAATATAAGCGTGCGTAAAAGCTAATTGAATTTCCAAAGCCTGATAACTTTGTGTTACTTACATTTTCTGTCGTGCGGTAGCAGATTTAACAGCAGCAGGGTTTAACGTGGAACTGTTGGTGGCCGAGGTTGTCTCTCCCGTCTTATATACCTAATAGATGCAGTTTAAAAATGCAACTTTCACTTGTCGTCCTTGTGCTGATGCAATGTGCATCTGTATTTAAGGAGGCCATACATTGCATTGAAACATCAGTTTACTCCTAGACGCTGCAGCAATCATCAATAAGGTAAATTATTTTACTCTATTTATTATTCTTAAAAGAAAACTAAAACTATTTCAAATAGTTATTGGTGCATACTTATCTTCTTTACAGAATGGATTTCCTTACAAGATTTAATCAAGAAAAGAATATTAAATTGATGCAAATTAGGGATCTATTAATGAATGTTCCATATAAAGTGATCGGAGCTACAAAAGTCACCGCCAAATATGGACCCTCAATATCTATTAAACTTCAGAAAAGCTCTGAAAACACATTGGAGGTCTTTCTTCCAAGAAAATATACCAACGTATTTAAGGAAACGGACATTGATGATATTAATAATGAAAAACTTTCGTTAACGTTTTTATTTTTAGGGTTTACGCCTAATAACGGTTATGATATTTTATTTCAGAGGAACTAAAAGTTCTCTCTATCTTTTCAGATAACCCTTCAGATCAAGTTACTTAGATCTAATATTAAGAGACCCGTAAGATGCACTGAAGAATCCGTTGGTTTAGACATTTTTTCACCTAAAGCGCATGAAATACAACCTCTGCAAACCGCAATGATCCCAACAGGAATTTCTGCAACACCCCCAAAAGACACTTATCTTCGCATTGCTGAAAAGTCTAGCTTAGCGCTTTTAGGTTTATCAATAAGAGGAGGGTGTATAGATAGAGATTTTACAGGGGAAATTTGTGTATTAATGTTAAACAACTCAAATAAAAAACAACATATTCTTAAAAATCAAAAAATTGCTCAATTGATATGTGAAAAAATATGTATACCAAAAATAAAATATGTTAAAAAATTAAGTGTTACCTATAGGGGTAACAATGGTTTTGGCAGTACGGGAAAATTTTAGTAATTTATTTTTATTTTTGCATTTTTATAGATGGATACTTTCATCTTTAGTTCTACAAGGGAATTAACAAACAGATATAATTTACTACAAAAAGAAACTGGTTTCAAAACCTTTTTTGAAGAGTTTGTACCTGTCCGTTTTCCAGAATACTGGTCTACTATTGTTTGGATTATGCATTGGCTATCGAAAGAAAATATTTGCTGTGCTCTGGGAGGCACATTTGCGTGCTATATGGCCGGAATAGTGGACATAGAACCTAAATGTATTTCTTATATGTTGCTATAAACAAAAATCAGAAGGAAGAAGAGATGTTTAGATTCATGTTATGTCCAAATGCTAATTACGTTACAAATAACGTTAATTTTATATTTAGCCATTCAAAAAAATGTAGTCTATTTTATTTGCCTACAAAATCTTTATTTTGGAAAGTGGAATGCGAAACACATGAGTTTATAATTAAGGTAACCTACGTTCATACCAAAGAACCTGTAACCTTGCAAAACAATTGGGTGGATTTCATGTATTTTCTTTTTAGAAGTTTTAGGTTTGACTTTCAAAAACGTGTAATGTTTGGTTCATTTCACAACGATCTGTTTTCTATGCAGTATCTTTGTGATCCCATAGCAAAGTTAAATGGTTGGGGGTTAAACCCAAACACCACCTTACAAAAATATAAAAACCTGTTTCACTGTAATAACACAAATACTTGCAATTGCAAAATCTGTATTAAGAGCCCTCCTTCATTAAAAGGTTTAGCATCGAACATTTTATTTGAAAATGCAAAATTAAATTTTTTGCATGCAGACACACATTATAATAATTTTATGTATATAATTTTTAACGCATACGAATTCAATCTTTCAATTGAACAAATAATTCCTATAGATTTTCCTATTGAAATTAAAGCCTTTTATTACCCTATCGACACTAACAAACGATGCCACCTTTTGTGTTACAGAGAAGAACACTATAGAGCTTTTAAACATAGAAAAGTCATTAAATATGAAGATTCATTTATTGACGAAATGCTTTACGCAAAAGATAATTGGTTTTGTTGTATATGCTCTAAACCATTATTTGTACTTATTAATATGTAAAAAAATATAAAGTTTTGCTTTATGTACTCAAAGGTATTGTACTTATTAATATGTAAGAAAAAAATATTCATTGTGTATGCTCTAAACCATTATTTGTACTTATTAAAATATAAATTTTGCTTAGCTAACTATATGTACTCAAAGATATTGTACTTATTAATATGTAAAACAAACATTAATTGTTTTTGTTGTGTATGGTCAAACCATTAATATGTAAAAAGATATAAATCTTTGCCTCAAAGATAATGTACTTATTAATATGTAAAAGAAAATATTATGTTTGCTTATTCTAACAAATGTACATCTTATAAAATATATATGTTAAACTCATAGCTTACCTTATTTATTCCTGTTCCCATCTGTTCCTATTCCCCTTCAAAGTCATATCCTTACAAAGACAGTGCAAGCTTTATATACATTGCAACAAGGAAATGAATGTAACCTAACAAAGTAAAGGCGCGTGACCTTATATGCAAGGCGTTGCATTCAGAAAGAGAAATCTCGTCTTGGCACGTGTAACCTTGTATGCAATGCGGTGCAGCCAGGAAGAGAAATCTAGTCTCTGCACGCGTAACCTTATATGGAATGCTGCAGCCAGGAAGAGAAATGCCAGTTGATCTAGACTTGGCAATCATTTACTTGCTGCTGTGTATTCATATAAGCCTACTTCACGTCAAAACGATATCGCAAGGCCTTCTCTAAGGCAACCAAAAATTTTGTTAGCAAAAAAATTGATATTTCCATTGCAATGGTATCACATAAACAATATTACTAATATCCAATAAATGCTATTTACTTATTCATTCTTTTTTATCACTACTTTAAAAAATAAATTTGTATTGTGTTGCCGCGACCAGAACCAACACAGCGGGTTTTAAAAGCACCTGTTTAGGTGTGGTCGCGGCGGCGGACTTGTCTGCGGCCTTAACCAAGGTCGACGCAACAAAACGTGGACGCAGCAGCAGCAGCAGCGGCGGCGGCAGCTTTATTTATGTTACATGCCCTGCGGTGATGACGTCATCAGGGGTCAACGAACAAACTCAAGAGCCTTTCATACTACTACTGATATTCAATTCCCCTTAAAATATCTGATCAATTAAACTTTTAAGTCACTCAATTTACCTTTTTGGCTCAAATGCATTATTAATCACCATATTTGTCATAAAGTACCAAAATTAGCATCTAATATCCTCATTGAATGAAACAGTATTAAAATGTGTAGAAAGAAATATTCAAAACAAACCCCCAAAACTTATGGTTTTCATTTTACAGGAAACATTATGTTGTCTGTGACCACCAGGTAGAACTTGTTCCCAATTAAGAAAGAATCATCAAAATCAGATATTAGCAAGGTACAACTATATCTAAACATTTAGCAATTAAATCTGAAACATTTTAAGCATTCCTGTTGGATCTTTATGTCTAAAACATTACAAATCTGAACATTTCAAATGAAGTGCAAAACGTAACCTTTGTATTCATATTTAATGCACATGTATAAGGTTTGTAAACAGGAACATGTAAAATATTCATAAAAAACCCAGGCATTAAATTGCTAGAAACCTAATACACCCTGTGACCATCTGAAAGGCCTGGGGTACACAATGTACATAACTTGACCAAAATGGACAGGACTGATTTACAAGACTCCCTCAAAGTAATGCAGTTTCAAATCGTTTTAAGCCTTAGCATTCACCACTTGTACTTCAGTTCATTAACATATCCTGTACTTGCATTAAGAACCAAAACAAGTCCATAATATATATATTCAGGAAGCAGCCTTGTTATAAGTAGTCAAAGAATTAACATTCAAACACCTAGTATAGAAACCCTTTGAAAATTTAATTGATTTTAATCTGTGAGAATGGGAATTTTCAATAGTGAACGGCTATATAAATTGGATGTAATTCATATACAATCTCACATTCCTAACAATTATTAAGTTAATTTTAAGACATTTTATGATTCACCATTTACGCCTTTTGCCTAGAAGTAAAAAGTTTGCCTTATTTCCAAAGCTATGCAATCACTTGCCTCAGATATGCATAATCATTCTCAATGGATTGAAGTTTTGCATCACAGGGATGAAAAAGGAATGTCTTACATCTCAGGTTTCAAATATGTGCAATCTTCATTCAGACTGTAGACATATTAAGGAATACGATGTTTTGGAGTAAAAGAATCATCAAAATCACATATGAGAATAATATCGCTAACCTAATTTCCCATAATGAACTCAATTTTAATATATTTCAGGCCTCTACGTCTACTTTTGGGGCTTTATTTCCTTAAAATATATCTGCCATATCTGCTGTAATGTACTAAAATAGCATCTCTTGACATATTAACATAAAAGAGGTAAAATTTAACATGAAAACCAAAAATGATTACCTAATGTCCCATTCATCATATATCAGGAAACATTACTTAGCAGAGTACCTACCGAATGGAATGCCACCTTTCAATGATAAAAGAATCATCAAAATTAGAAGTAAATAGTGTACAACTTTAACATTCACTAAAATTACTTCTTTTTTTTTTAATGTTTTAAATCTTGTTTTTATCTTTTGGGATTAAAACCAAAAATCTACTATATATGCTACACGGCACCAAATCTAGGCTCTGATAACCCCATTTAGTGAAGCAGAATTGAAATGTGGTGAAAAAATGTGAAAAAGAGGTTTTAATAACCCCGTCTTTGTTTATTTGAAAAATTATGTGAAATGTTAAGAATAGGGAGAATTATGTTCTCATTTGTGAATGAGCAATCAAGTTTGAGTATCAGGAACAGGCACGCACACTAACCCCACAGAAAATAAATCAATTTTAATACATTTTGATCCAATGCATTTATCAGTTTGAACTTGTTTACATTCAAAATTTGCATATACTCTCATATAAAGGAACAAGAGCATCCTCTGATATCTATATATATAGAAACAGGATTGAAGTATGGTAGGGTATATAGAAAAGGGGTGACCCACTCCGGGATATTTCAAATTTTTGTAAACATATAGCCTGTCACCATCTGGAAGAATTTGGCTCCCAATAATAAAGCAATCATGAAAACAGATTAACTGAAATTCAATTCCCCTTAAAATATCTGATCAATTAAACTTTTAAGTCACTCAATTTAACTTTTTGGCTCAAATGTATTATTAATCCACCATATTTGTCTTGAAGTACCAAAATTAGCATCTAATATCCTCATTGAATGAAACAGTATTAAAATGTGTAGAAAGAAATATTCAAAACAAACCCCCAAAACTTATAGTTTTCATTTTACAGGAAACATTATGTTGTCTGTGACCACCAGGTAGAACTTGTTCCCAAATAAGAAAGAATCATCAAAATCAGATATTAGCAAGGTACAACTATATCTAAACATTTAACAATTTAATCTGAAACATTTTAAGCATTCCTGTTGGATCTTTATGTCTAAAACATTACAACTCTGAACATTTCAAATGAAGTGCAAAACGTAAACTTTTGTATTCATATTTAATGCACATGTATAAGGTTCGTTAACAGGAACATGTAAAATATTCATAAAATACCCAGATTTTAAATTGCTAGAAACCTAATATACCCTGTGACCATCTGAAAGGCCTGGGGTACACAATGTACATAATTTGATCAAAATGGACAGGACTGATTTACAGGACTCCCTCAAAGTAATGCAATTTCAAATCGTTTTAAGCCTTAGCATTCACCACTAGTACTTCAGTTCATTAACATTCTCCTGTACTTGCATTAAGAACCGAAACAAGTCCATAATATATATATTTAGGAAGCAGCATTGAATTTTTTTTATAAGTAGTCAAAGAATTAACATTCAAACACCTAGTATGGAAACTCTTTGAAAATTTAATTGATTTTAATCTGTGAGAATGGGGATTTTCAATAGTGAAAGGCTATCTAAATTGGATGTAATTCATATACAATCTCACATAACTAACCATTATTAAGTTAATTTTAAAACATTTTATGATTCATTATTTACGCCTTTAGCCTGGAAGTAAAAAGTTTGCATAATTTCCAAAACTATGCAATCACTTGCCACAGATATGCATAATAATTCCCAAAGTATTGAAGTTTTGCGTCACATTGATGTAAAAGGAATGTCTTATGTCTTAGGTTTCAAATATGTGCAATCTTCATTCAGATTGTAGACATATTAAGGAATTCGATTTTCAGTAAAAGAATCAGTAATATCACATATGAGAATAATAACGCTAACTTAATCCCCCAAAACGAACTCAATTTTAATGTATTTCAGGTCTCTACGTCTACTTTTGGCGTTTTATTTCCTTAAAATATATCTGCCATATCTGCTGTAATGTACTAAAATAGCCTCTCTTGAATATTCAACATAAAAAGGGTAAAATTTAACATGAATAACAAAACTATGCAAATTTTGAATGTATACAAGTTCAAACTGATAAATGCATTGGTTCCAAATGTATTAAAATTGATTTGTTTTCTGTGGGGTTAGTGTGTGTGCCTATTCCTGATACTCAAACTTGATTGCTCTTTCACAATTGAGAACACAATTCTCCCTTTTCTTAACATTTCACATAATTTTTCAAATAAACAAAGACGGGGGTATTAAAACCTCTTTTTCATATTTCTTCACCAAATTTCAATCCTGCTACACCGAATGGGGTTATCGGAGCATACATTTGGTGTCATATTGCATACATAGTTGACTTTTGGTTTTAATCCCAAAAGATAACAGCAAGATTTAAAACATTTTAAAAAAAAAAAAGTAATTTTTGCAGAGGTTAATGTTGTACACTATTCACATCTAATTTTGATGATTCTTTTGCCATTGAAAGGTGGCATTCCTCCGGAAGGTCCTCTGCTAAGTAATGTTTCCTGATATATAAAGAATGGGACACTAGGAAATCATTTTTCGTATTCATGTTAAATTTTACCCCTTTTAAGTTGAATATGTCAAGAGATGCTATTTTAGTACATTAGAGCAGATATGGCAGTTATTTTTTAAGGAAACAAGTCCCCAAAAGTAGATGTACAGACCTAAAATATATTAAAATTGTGTTTCTTTTGGGAGATTAAGTTAGCATTATTATTCCCATATGTGACTTTGATGATTTTTTTACTCTGAAAAATCCAATTCCTTAATATGTCTACAGTCTGAAAGAAGATTGCATGTATTTGAAAGTTAATACATCAGACACTCCTTTTTCATCAATGTGACGCAATACTTCAATCCTTTGAGAATGATTATGCATATCTGAGGCACGTTATTGATTAGCTTTGCAAATTAGGCAAACTTCTTTTTTCCAGGCAAAAGTCGTAAATGGTGAAGTATAAAATGTTTTAAAATTAACTTAATCACGGTTACGCATGTGAGATTGTATATCAATAACATCCAATTTTTAAATAGCCTTTTGCTATTGAAAATACCCATTCTCACACATTAAAATCAATTAAATTTTCAACGGGTTTCCATACAAGGTGTCTGAATTTTATTTCTTTGAATATTTATCACAAAAATTCAAAGTTGCTTCCTGAATATATATATTATGGAATTGTAGTGGTCCTTTAATGCAAGTACAGGAGAATCTTAATGAAGTGAAGTAAAAGTGGTAAAAGCTAAGGCTTAAAACGATTTGAAACTGCATTACTTTGCGGGAATCTTGTGTATCAGTCCTGTCCAATTTTGATTATATAATAACATTGTGAACCCCAGGTCTTTCAGATCTTCACAGGGTATATTAAATTTCTGGCAATTTAAAAACTTGGTTTTTTATGAATATTTTACATGTTGATGTTACCAAATCTTATATATGTGCATAAAATATGAATAAAAAAAGTTTATTTTTTGCACTTCATTTGAAATGTTCAGATTTGTAATGTTTTTAGACATAAAGATCAAATAGGAATACTCAAAATGTTTCAAATTTAATTATCAAATCTTTAAATATAGTTGTATCTTGTTAATATCAGATTTCGATGATTCTTTCCTAATTGGGAACAAGTTCTACCAGCTGGTCACAGACAACATAATGCTTCCTGTAAAATGAAAACCAGAGGTTTGGGGGTTTGTTTTGAATATTTGTTTCTACACATTTCAATACTGTTTCATTTAATGAGGACATTAGTTGATAATTTCGGCACTTTATGACAAATATGGTGGATTATTGATGCATTTGATCCAAAAATTTAAATAGAATGACTTAAAAGTTTAATCGATCAGATATTTTAAGGGGAATTGAATATCAGTTAATCTGTTTTCATGATTGCTTTATTATTGGGAGCCAAATTCTTCCAGATTGTGACAGGCTATATGTTTACAAAAATTTAAAATCTCCCGGAGTGGGTCCCCACTTTTCTATATACCCTGCCATACTTCAATCCTGTTTCTATTGCATTGATATCAGAAGATGCTTTTGTCCCTTTATATATGAATATATGCAAATTTTCAATGTAAATAAGTTCAAACTGATAAATGCATTGGTTCATAATGTATTAAAATTGATTTGTTTTCTGTTGGGTTAGTGTGTGTGCCTATTTCTGATACTCAAACTTGATTGCTCTTTCACAATTGAGAACTCAATTCTCCCTTTTTTTAACATTTCAAATAATTTTTCAAATAAACAAAGACGGGGGTATTAAAACCTCTTTTTCATATTTTTTCACCACATTTCCTTCCTGCCACACTGAATGGGGTTATTGGAGCATACATTTGGTGCCATATGGCATGCATAGTAGATTTTTGGTTTTAATCCCAAAAGATAACAGCAAGATAAGAATATTTTAAAAAAAGAAATTAATTTTTGCAGAGGTTAATGTTGTACACTATTCACATCTAATTTTGATGATTCTTTTGCCATTGAAACGTGGCATTCCTCCGGAAGGTCCTCTGCTAAGTAATGTTTCCTGATATATGAAGAATGGGACATTAGGAAATCATTTTTCGTATTCATGTTAAATTTTACCTCTTTTATGTTGAATATGTCAAGAGATGCTATTTTAGTACATTACAGCATATATGGCAGTAATTTTTTAAGGAAACAAGTCCCCAAAGGTAGACGTAGAGGCCTAAAGTATATTAAAATTGTGTTTCTTTTAGGAGATTAAGTTAACATTACTATTCTCGTATGTGACTTTGATGATTCTTTTACTCTGAAAAATCCAATTCCTTAATATGTCTACAATATGATAGAAGAGTGCACGTATTGTAAAGCTGATACATAAGACATTCCTTTTGCATCAATGTGATGCAAAACTTCAATTCTTTGAGAATGATTATGCAAATCTGAGGCAAGTTATTGCATAGCTTTGCAAATTAGGCAAAATTTTACTTCCAGGCAAACAGCATAAATGGTGAATAATAAAATGTTTTAAAATTAACTTAATAAGTGTTACGTATGTGAGATTGTATATCAATAACATGCAATTTAGATAGCCTTTCTCTATTGAAAATTCCCATTCTCACACATTAAAATCAATTAAATTTTCAAAGGGTTTCCAAACTACGTGTCTGAATGTTATTTCTTTGAACAATTATCACAAAAATTCAATGCTGCTTCCTGAATATATATATTATGGACTTGTTGTGGTCCATTAATGCAAGTACAGGCGAATCTTAATGAACTGAAGTAAAAGCGGAAAGCTAAGTCTTAAAATGATTTGAAACTGCATTACTTTCAGGGAGTCTTGTGTATCCTTCCTGTCCAATTTTGATAATTATATGAACATTGTGAACACCAGGTCTTTCAGATGGTCACAGGGTATATTATGTTTCTAGCAATTTATAAACTGGGTATTTTATGAATATTTTACATGTTGATGTTACCAAACCATATGTGCATAAAATATGAATACAAAAGTTTACTTTTTGCACTTCATTTAAAATGTTCAGATTTGTAATGTTTTAGATATAAAGATCAAATAGGAATGCTTAAAATGTTTCAAATTTAATTATCGAATACTTAAAAATAGTTGTATCTTGTTAATATCTGATTTTGATGATTCTTTCCTAATTGGGAACAAGTTCTAACAGGTGGGCACAGACAACATAATGTTTCCTGTAAAATGAAAACCAGAGGTTGGGAGATTTGCTTTGAATATTTGTTTCTACACATTTCAATACTGTTTCATTTAATGAGGATATTAGTTGCTAATTTTGGCACTTTATGACAAATATGGTGGATTATTAATGCATTAAAATTAACTTAATAATGGTTACGTATGTGAGATTGTATATCAATAACATCCAAATTAGATAGCCTTTTGCTATTGAAAATTCCCATTCTCACACATTAAAATCAATTACATTTTCAAAGGGTTTCCAAACTAGGTGTCTGAATGTTATTTCTTTGAATACTTATCACAAAAATTCAATGTTGCTTCCTGAATATATATATTATGGGCTTGTTGTGGTCCATTAAAGCAAGTACAGGAGAATCTTAATGAACTGAAGTAAAAGTGGTAAAAGCTAAGTCTTAAAATGATAAGAAACTGCATTACTTTCAGGGAGTCTTGGGTATCAGTCCTGTCCAATTTTGATAATTATATGAACATTGTTAACCCCAGGTCTTTCAGATGTTCACAGGGTATATTAGGTATCCGGCAATTAATACTTGGTATTTTATGAACATTTTACATGTTGATGTTACCAAACATTAAACATGTGCAAAAAATAAGAATAAAAAAAGTTTTATGTTTGCACTTCATTGGAAATGTTCAGATTTGTAATCTTTTAGATATAAAGATCAAATAGGAATGCTTAAAATGTTTCAAATTTAATTATCAAATGTTTAAATATGTTGTATCTTGTTAATATCTGATTTTGATGATTCTTTCCTAATTGGGAACAAGTTCTACCAGCTGGTCACAGACAACATAATGTTTCCTGTAAAATGAAAACCAGAGGTTTGGGGGTTTGTTTTGAATATTTGTTTCTACACATTTCAATACTGTTTCATTTAATGAGGATATTAGTTGATAATTTCGGCACTTTATGACAAATATGGTGGATTATTGATGCATTTGATCCAAAAATTTAAATAGAGTGACTTAAAAGTTTAATCGATCAGATATTTTAAGGGGAATTGAATATCAGTTAATCTGTTTTCATGATTGCTTTATTATTAGGAGCCAAATTCTTCCAGATGGTGACAGGCTATATGTTTACAAAAATTTAAAATCTCCCGGAGTGGGTCCCCACTTTTCTATATACCCTGCCATACTTCAATCCTGTTTCTATTGCATTGATATCAGAAGATGCTTTTGTCCCTTTATATATGAGTATATGCAAATTTTCAATGTAAATAAGTTCAAACTGATAAATGCATTGGTTCATAAAGTATTAAAATTGATTTGTTTTCTGTTGGGTTAGTGTGTGTGCCTATTTCTGATACTCAAACTTGATTGCTCTTTCACAATTGAGAACTCAATTCTCCCTTTTTTTAACATTTCAAATAATTTTTCAAATAAACAAAGACGGGGGTATTAAAACCTCTTTTTCATATTTTTTCACCACATTTCCTTCCTGCTACACTGAATGGGGTTATCGGAGCATACATTTGGTGCCATATGGCATGCATAGGAGACTTTTGGTTTTAATCCCAAAAGATAACAGCAAGATTTAAAACATTTTAAAAAAAAAAAAGTAATTTTTGCAGAGGTTAATGTTGTACACTATTCACATCTAATTTTGATGATTCTTTTGCCATTGAAAGGTGGCATTCCTCCGGAAGGTCCTCTGCTAAGTAATGTTTCCTGATATATAAAGAATGGGACACTAGGAAATCATTTTTCGTATTCATGTTAAATTTTACCCCTTTTAAGTTGAATATGTCAAGAGATGCTATTTTAGTACATTAGAGCAGATATGGCAGTTATTTTTTAAGGAAACAAGTCCCCAAAAGTAGATGTACAGACCTAAAATATATTAAAATTGTGTTTCTTTTGGGAGATTAAGTTAGCATTATTATTCCCATATGTGACTTTGATGATTTTTTTACTCTGAAAAATCCAATTCCTTAATATGTCTACAGTCTGAAAGAAGATTGCATGTATTTGAAAGTTAATACATCAGACACTCCTTTTTCATCAATGTGACGCAATACTTCAATCCTTTGAGAATGATTATGCATATCTGAGGCACGTTATCAATTAGCTTTGCAAATTAGGTAAACTTCTTTTTTCCAGGCAAAAGTCGTAAATGGTGAAGTATAAAATGTTTTAAAATTAACTTAATCACGGTTACGCATGTGAGATAGTATATCAATAACATCCAATTTTTAAATAGCCTTTTGCTATTGAAAAGACCCATTCTCACACATTAAAATCAATTAAATTATCAAACGGGTTTCAATACAAGGTGTCTGAATGTTATTTCTTTGAATATTTATCACAAAAATTCAAAGTTGCTTCCTGAATATATATATTATGGAATTGTAGTGGTCCTTTAATGCAAGTACAGGAGAATCTTAATGAACTGAAGTAAAAGTTGTAAAAGCTAAGTCTTAAAATGATAAGAAACTGCATTACTTTCAGGGAGTCTTGGGTATCAGTCCTGTCCAATTTTGATAATTATATGAACATTGTGAACCCCAGGTCTTTCGGATGTTCACAGGGTATATTAGGTATCCGGCAATTAAAAACTTGGTATTTTATGAACATTTTACATGTTGATGTTACCAAACATTAAACATGTGCAAAAAATAAGAATAAAAAAAGTTTTATATTTGCACTTCATTGGAAATGTTCAGATTTGCAATGTTTTAGATATAAAGATCAAATAGGAATGCTTAAAATGTTTCAAATTTAATTATCAAATGTTTAAATATGTTGTATCTTGTTAATATCTGATTTTGATGATTCTTTCCTAATTGGGAACAAGTTCTACCAGCTGGTCACAGACAACATAATGTTTCCTGTAAAATGAAAACCAGAGGTTTGGGGGTTTGTTTTGAATATTTGTTTCTACACATTTCAATACTGTTTCATTTAATGAGGATATTAGTTGATAATTTCGGCACTTTATGACAAATATGGTGGATTATTGATGCATTTGATCCAAAAATTTAAATAGAGTGACTTAAAAGTTTAATCGATCAGATATTTTAAGGGGAATTGAATATCAGTTAATCTGTTTTCATGATTGCTTTATTATTGGGAGCCAAATTCTTCCAGATGGTGACAGGCTATATGTTTACAAAAATTTAAAATCTCCCGGAGTGGGTCCCCACTTTTCTATATACCCTGCCATACTTCAATCCTGTTTCTATTGCATTGATATCAGAAGATGCTTTTGTCCCTTTATATATGAGTATATGCAAATTTTCAATGTAAATAAGTTCAAACTGATAAATGCATTGGTTCATAATGTATTAAAATTGATTTGTTTTCTGTTGGGTTAGTGTGTGTGCCTATTTCTGATACTCAAACCTGATTGCTCTTTCACAATTGAGAACTCAATTCTCCCTTTTTTTAACATTTCAAATAATTTTTCAAATAAACAAAGACGGGGGTATTAAAACCTCTTTTTCATATTTTTTCACCACATTTCCTTCCTGCTACACTGAATGGGGTTATCGGAGCATACATTTGGTGCCATATGGCATGCATAGTAGATTTTTGGTTTTAATCCCAAAAGATAACAGCAAGATAAGAATATTTTAAAAAAAAAATTAATTTTTGCAGAGGTTAATGTTGTACACTATTCACATCTAATTTTGATGATTCTTTTACCATTGAAACGTGGCATTCCTCCGGAAGGTCCTCTGCTAAGTAATGTTTCCTGATATATGAAAAATGGGACATTAGGAAATCATTTTTCGTATTCATGTTAAATTTTACCTCTTTTATGTTGAATATGTCAAGAGATGCTATTTTAGTACATTACAGCATATATGGCAGTAATTTTTTAAGGAAACAAGTCCCCAAAGGTAGACGTAGAGGCCTAAAGTATATTAAAATTGTGTTTCTTTTGGGAGATTAAGTTAGCATTACTATTCTCGTATGTGACTTTGATGATTCTTTTACTCTGAAAAATCCAATTCCTTAATATGTCTACAATATGATAGAAGAGTGCACGTATTGTAAAGCTGATACATAAGACATTCCTTTTGCATCAATGTGATGCAAAACTTCAATTCTTTGAGAATGATTATGCAAATCTGAGGCAAGTTATTGCATAGCTTTGCAAATTAGGCAAAATTTTACTTCCAGGCAAAAAGCATAAATGGTGAATAATAAAATGTTTTAAAATTAACTTAATAAGTGTTACGTATGTGAGATTGTATATCAATAACATGCAATTTAGATAGCCTTTTTCTATTGAAAATTCCCATTCTCACACATTAAAATCAATTAAATTTTCAAAGGGTTTCCAAACTAGGTGTCTGAATGTTATTTCTTTGAACAATTATCACAAAAATTCAATGCTGCTTCCTGAATATATATATATTATGGACTTGTTGTGGTCCATTAATGCAAGTACAGGCGAATCTTAATGAACTGAAGTAAAAGCGGAAAGCTAAGTCTTAAAATGATTTGAAACTGCATTACTTTCAGGGAGTCTTGTGTATCCTTCCTGTCCAATTTTGATAATTATATGAACATTGTGAACACCAGGTCTTTCAGATGGTCACAGGGTATATTATGTTTCTAGCAATTTATAAACTGGGTATTTTATGAATATTTTACATGTTGATGTTACCAAACCATATGTGCATAAAATATGAATACAAAAGTTTACTTTTTGCACTTCATTTAAAATGTTCAGATTTGTAATGTTTTAGATATAAAGATCAAATAGGAATGCTTAAATGTTTAAAATTTAATTATCGAATACTTAAAAATAGTTGTATCTTGTTAATATCTGATTTTGATGATTCTTTCCTAATTGGGAACAAGTTCTAACAGGTGGGCACAGACAACATAATGTTTCCTGTAAAATGAAAACCAGAGGTTGGGAGATTTGCTTTGAATATTTGTTTCTACACATTTCAATACTGTTTCATTTAATGAGGATATTAGTTGCTAATTTTGGCACTTTATGACAAATATGGTGGATTATTAATGCATTAAAATTAACTTAATAATGGTTACGTATGTGAGATTGTATATCAATAACATCCAAATTAGATAGCCTTTTGCTATTGAAAATTCCCATTCTCACACATTAAAATCAATTACATTTTCAAAGGGTTTCCAAACTAGGTGTCTGAATGTTATTTCTTTGAATACTTATCACAAAAATTCAATGTTGCTTCCTGAATATATATATTATGGGCTTGTTGTGGTCCATTAATGCAAGTACAGGAGAATCTTAATGAACTGAAGTAAAAGCGGTAAAAGCTAAGTCTTAAAATGATAAGAAACTGCATTACTTTCAGGGAGTCTTGGGTATCAGTCCTGTCCAATTTTGATAATTATATGAACATTGTGAACCCCAGGTCTTTCGGATGTTCACAGGGTATATTAGGTATCCGGCAATTTAAAAACTTGGTATTTTATGAACATTTTACATGTTGATGTTACCAAACATTAAACATGTGCAAAAAATAAGAATAAAAAAAGTTTATGTTTGCACTTCATTGGAAATGTTCAGATTTGTAATGTTTTAGATATAAAGATCAAATAGGAATGCTTAAAATGTTTCAAATTTAATTATCAAATGTTTAAATATGTTGTATCTTGTTAATATCTGATTTTGATGATTCTTTCCTAATTGGGAACAAGTTCTAACAGGTGGGCACAGACAACATAATGTTTCCTGTAAAATGAAAAGCAGAGGTTGGGGGATTTGCTTTGAATATTTGTTTCTACACATTTCAATACTGTTTCATTTAATGAGGATATTAGTTGCTAATTTTGGCACTTTATGACAAATATGGTGGATTATTAATGCATTAAAATTAACTTAATAATGGTTACGTATGTGAGATTGTATATCAATAACATCCAAATTAGATAGTTTTTGCTATTGAAAATTCCCATTCTCACACATTAAAATCAATTACATTTTCAAAGGGTTTCCAAACTAGGTGTCTGAATGTTATTTCTTTGAATACTTATCACAAAAATTCAATGTTGCTTCCTGAATATATATATTATGGGCTTGTTGTGGTCCATTAATGCAAGTACAGGAGAATCTTAATGAACTGAAGTAAAAGTGGTAAAAGCTAAGTCTTAAAATGATAAGAAACTGCATTACTTTCAGGGAGTCTTGGGTATCAGTCCTGTCCAATTTTGATAATTATATGAACATTGTGAACCCCAGGTCTTTCGGATGTTCACAGGGTATATTAGGTATCCGGCAATTAAAAACTTGGTATTTTATGAACATTTTACATGTTGATGTTACCAAACATTAAACATGTGCAAAAAAAAAGAATAAAAAAAGTTTTATGTTTGCACTTCATTGGAAATGTTCAGATTTGTAATCTTTTAGATATAAAGATCAAATAGGAATGCTTAAAATGTTTCAAATTTAATTATCAAATGTTTAAATATGTTGTATCTTGTTAATATCTGATTTTGATGATTCTTTCCTAATTGGGAACAAGTTCTACCAGCTGGTCACAGACAACATAACGTTTCCTATAAAATGAAAACCAGAGGTTTGGGGGTTTGTTTTGAATATTTGTTTCTACACATTTCAATACTGTTTCATTTAATGAGGATATTAGTTGATAATTTCGGCACTTTATGACAAATATGGTGGATTATTGATGCATTTGATCCAAAAATTTAAATAGAGTGACTTAAAAGTTTAATCGATCAGATATTTTAAGGGGAATTGAATATCAGTTAATCTGTTTTCATGATTGCTTTATTATTGGGAGCCAAATTCTTCCAGATGGTGACAGGCTATATGTTTACAAAAATTTAAAATCTCCCAGAGTGGGTCCCCACTTTTCTATATACCCTGCCATACTTCAATCCTGTTTCTATTGCATTGATATCAGAAAATGCTTTTGTCCCTTTATATATGAGTATATGCAAATTTTCAATGTAAATAAGTTCAAACTGATAAATGCATTGGTTCATAATGTATTAAAATTGATTTGTTTTCTGTTGGGTTAGTGTGTGTGCCTATTTCTGATACTCAAACTTGATTGCTCTTTCACAATTGAGAACTCAATTCTCCCTTTTTTTAACATTTCAAATAATTTTTCAAATAAACAAAGACGGGGGTATTAAAACCTCTTTTTCATATTTTTTCACCACATTTCCTTCCTGCTACACTGAATGGGGTTATTGGAGCATACATTTGGTGCCATATGGCATGCATAGTAGACTTTTGGTTTTAATCCCAAAAGATAACAGCAAGATTTAAAACATTTTAAAAAAAAAAAGTAATTTTCGCAGAGGTTAATGTTGTACACTATTCACATCTAATTTTGATGATTCTTTTGCCATTGAAAGGTGGCATTCCTCCGGAAGGTCCTCTGCTAAGTAATGTTTCCTGATATATAAAGTTGGGACACTAGGAAATCATTTTTCGTATTCATGTTAAATTTTACCCCTTTTAAGTTGAATATGTCAAGAGATGCTATTTTAGTACATTAGAGCAGATATGGCAGTTATTTTTTAAGGAAACAAGTCCCCAAAAGTAGATGTACAGACCTAAAATATATTAAAATTGTGTTTCTTTTGGGAGATTAAGTTAGCATTATTATTCCCATATGTGACTTTGATGATTTTTTTACTCTGAAAAATCCAATTCCTTAATATGTCTACAGTCTGAAAGAAGATTGCATGTATTTGAAAGTTAATACATCAGACACTCCTTTTTCATCAATGTGACGCAATACTTCAATCCTTTGAGAATGATTATGCATATCTGAGGCACGTTATTGATTAGCTTTGCAAATTAGGCAAACTTCTTTTTTCCAGGCAAAAGTCGTAAATGGTAAAGTATAAAATGTTTTAAAATTAACTTAATCACGGTTACGCATGTGAGATTGTATATCAATAACATCCAATTTTTAAATATCCTTTTGCTATTGAAAAGACCCATTCTCACACATTAAAATCAATTAAATTTTCAACGGGTTTCCATACAAGGTGTCTGAATGTTATTTCTTTGAATATTTATCACAGTAATTCAAAGTTGCTTCCTGAATATATATATTATGGAATTGTAGTGGTCCTTTAATGCAAGTACAGGAGAATCTTAATGAACTGAAGTAAAAGTGGTAAAAGCTAAGTCTTAAAATGATAAGAAACTGCATTACTTTCAGGGAGTCTTGGGTATCAGTCCTGTCCAATTTTGATAATTATATGAACATTGTGAACCCCAGGTCTTTCGGATGTTCACAGGGTATATTAGGTATCCGGCAATTAAAAACTTGGTATTTTATGAACATTTTACATGTTGATGTTACCAAACATTAAACATGTGCAAAAAATAAGAATAAAAAAAGTTTTATGTTTGCACTTCATTGGAAATGTTCAGATTTGTAATCTTTTAGATATAAAGATCAAATAGGAATGCTTAAAATGTTTCAAATTTAATTATCAAATGTTTAAATATGTTGTATCTTGTTAATATCTGATTTTGATGATTCTTTCCTAATTGGGAACAAGTTCTACCAGCTGGTCACAGACAACATAATGTTTCCTGTAAAATGAAAACCAGAGGTTTGGGGGTTTGTTTTGAATATTTGTTTCTACACATTTCAATACTGTTTCATTTAATGAGGATATTAGTTGATAATTTCGGCACTTTATGACAAATATGGTGGATTATTGATGCATTTGATCCAAAAATTTAAATAGAGTGACTTAAAAGTTTAATCGATCAGATATTTTAAGGGGAATTGAATATCAGTTAAATTGTTTTCATGATTGCTTTATTATTGGGAGCCAAATTCTTCCAGATGGTGACAGGCTATATGTTTACAAAAATTTAAAATCTCCCGGAGTGGGTCCCCACTTTTCTATATACCCTGCCACACTTCAATCCTGTTTCTATTGCATTGATATCAGAAGATGCTTTTGTCCCTTTATATATGAGTATATGCAAATTTTCAATGTAAATAAGTTCAAACTGATAGATGCATTGGTTCATAATGTATTAAAATTGATTTGTTTTCTGTTGGGTTAGTGTGTGTGCCTATTTCTGATACTCAAACCTGATTGCTCTTTCACAATTGAGAACTCAATTCTCCCTTTTTTTAACATTTCAAATAATTTTTCAAATAAACAAAGACGGGGGTATTAAAACCTCTTTTTCATATTTTTTCACCACATTTCCTTCCTGCTACACTGAATGGGGTTATCGGAGCATACATTTGGTGCCATATGGCATGCATAGTAGATTTTTGGTTTTAATCCCAAAAGATAACAGCAAGATAAGAATATTTTAAAAAAAAAATTAATTTTTGCAGAGGTTAATGTTGTACACTATTCACATCTAATTTTGATGATTCTTTTGCCATTGAAACGTGGCATTCCTCTGGAAGGTCCTCTGCTAAGTAATGTTTCCTGATATATGAAGAATGGGACATTAGGAAATCATTTTTCGTATTCATGTTAAATTTTACCTCTTTTATGTTGAATATGTCAAGAGATGCTATTTTAGTACATTACAGCATATATGGCAGTAATTTTTTAAGGAAACAAGTCCCCAAAGGTAGACGTAGAGGCCTAAAGTATATTAAAATTGTGTTTCTTTTGGGAGATTAAGTTAGCATTACTATTCTCGTATGTGACTTTGATGATTCTTTTACTCTGAAAATCCAATTCCTTAATATGTCTACAATATGATAGAAGAGTGCACATATTGTAAAGCTGATACATAAGACATTCCTTTTGCATCAATGTGATGCAAAACTTCAATTCTTTGAGAATGATTATGCAAATCTGAGGCAAGTTATTGCATAGCTTTGCAAATTAAGCAAAATTTTACTTCCAGGCAAAAAGCATAAATGGTGAATAATAAAATGTTTTAAAATTAACTTAATAAGTGTTACGTATGTGAGATTGTATATCAATAACATGCAATTTAGATAGCCTTTTTTTATTGAAAATTCCCATTCTCACACATTAAAATCAATTAAATTTTCAAAGGGTTTCCAAACTAGGTGTCTGAATGTTATTTCTTCGAACAATTATCACAAAAATTCAATGCTGCTTCCTGAATATATATATTATGGACTTGTTGTGGTCCATTAATGCAAATACAGGCGAATCTTAATGAACTGAAGTAAAAGCGGAAAGCTAAGTCTTAAAATGATTTGAAACTGCATTACTTTCATGGAGTCTTGTGTATCCTTCCTGTCCAATTTTGATAATTATATGAACATTGTGAACACCAGGTCTTTCAGATGGTCCAGGGTATATTATGTTTCTAGCAATTTATAAACTGGGTATTTTATGAATATTTTACATGTTGATGTTACCAAACCATATGTGCATAAAATATGAATACAAAAGTTTACTTTTTGCACTTCATTTAAAATCTTCAGATTTGTAATGTTTTAGACATAAAGATCAAATAGGAATGCTTAAAATGTTTCAAATTTAATTATCGAATACTTAAAAATAGTTGTATCTTGTTAATATCTGATTTTGATGATTCTTTCCTAATTGGGAACAAGTTCTAACAGGTGGGCACAGACAACATAATGTTTCCTGTAAAATGAAAACCAGAGGTTGGCAGATTTGCTTTGAATATTTGTTTCTACACATTTCAATACTGTTTCATTTAATGAGGATATTAGTTGCTAATTTTGGCACTTTATGACAAATATGGTGGATTATTAATGCATTAAAATTAACTTAATAATGGTTACGTATGTGAGATTGTATATCAATAACATCCAAATTAGATAGCCTTTTGCTATTGAAAATTCCCATTCTCACACATTAAAATCAATTACATTTTCAAAGGGTTTCCAAACTAGGTGTCTGAATGTTATTTCTTTGAATACTTATCACAAAAATTCAATGTTGCTTCCTGAATATATATATTATGGGCTTGTTGTGGTCCATTAGTGCAAGTACAGGAGAATCTTAATGAACTGAAGTAAAAGCGGTAAAAGCTAAGTCTTAAAATGATAAGAAACTGCATTACTTTCAGGGAGTCTTGGGTATCAGTCCTGTCCAATTTTGATAATTATATGAACATTGTGAACCCCAGGTCTTTCGGATGTTCACAGGGTATATTAGGTATCCGGCAATTGAAAAACTTGGTATTTTATGAACATTTTACATGTTGATGTTACCAAACATTAAACATGTGCAAAAAATAAGAATAAAAAAAGTTTATGTTTGCACTTCATTGGAAATGTTCAGATTTGTAATGTTTTAGATATAAAGATCAAATAGGAATGCTTAAAATGTTTCAAATTTAATTATCAAATGTTTAAATATGTTGTATCTTGTTAATATCTGATTTTGATGATTCTTTCCTAATTGGGAACAAGTTCTAACAGGTGGGCACAGACAACATAATGTTTCCTGTAAAATGAAAAGCAGAGGTTGGGGGATTTGCTTTGAATATTTGTTTCTACACATTTCAATACTGTTTCATTTAATGAGGATATTAGTTGCTAATTTTGGCACTTTATGACAAATATGGTGGATTATTAATGCATTAAAATTAACTTAATAATGGTTACGTATGTGAGATTGTATATCAATAACATCCAAATTAGATAGCCTTTTGCTATTGAAAATTCCCATTCTCACACATTAAAATCAATTACATTTTCAAAGGGTTTCCAAACTAGGTGTCTGAATGTTATTTCTTTGAATACTTATCACAAAAATTCAATGTTGCTTCCTGAATATATATATTATGGGCTTGTTGTGGTCCATTAATGCAAGTACAGGAGAATCTTAATGAACTGAAGTAAAAGTGGTAAAAGCTAAGTCTTAAAATGATAAGAAACTGCATTACTTTCAGGGAGTCTTGGGTATCAGTCCTGTCCAATTTTGATAATTATATGAACATTGTGAACCCCAGGTCTTTCGGATGTTCACAGGGTATATTAGGTATCCGGCAATTAAAAACTTGGTATTTTATGAACATTTTACATGTTGATGTTACCAAACATTAAACATGTGCAAAAAATAAGAATAAAAAAAGTTTTATGTTTGCACTTCATTGCAAATGTTCAGATTTGTAATCTTTTAGATATAAAGATCAAATAGGAATGCTTAAAATGTTTCAAATTTAATTATCAAATGTTTAAATATGTTGTATCTTGTTAATATCTGATTTTGATGATTCTTTCCTAATTGGGAACAAGTTCTACCAGCTGGTCACAGACAACATAATGTTTCCTGTAAAATGAAAACCAGAGGTTTGGGGGTTTGTTTTGAATATTTGTTTCTACACATTTCAATACTGTTTCATTTAATGAGGATATTAGTTGATAATTTCGGCACTTTATGACAAATATGGTGGATTATTGATGCATTTGATCCAAAAATTTAAATAGAGTGACTTAAAAGTTTAATCGATCAGATATTTTAAGGGGAATTGAATATCAGTTAATCTGTTTTCATGATTGCTTTATTATTGGGAGCCAAATTCTTCCAGATGGTGACAGGCTATATGTTTACATAAATTTAAAATCTCCCAGAGTGGGTCCCCACTTTTCTATATACCCTGCCATACTTCAATCCTGTTTCTATTGCATTGATATCAGAAGATGCTTTTGTCCCTTTATATATGAGTATATGCAAATTTTCAATGTAAATAAGTTCAAACTGATAAATGCATTGGTTCATAATGTATTAAAATTGATTTGTTTTCTGTTGGGTTAGTGTGTGTGCCTATTTCTGATACTCAAACTTGATTGCTCTTTCACAATTGAGAACTCAATTCTCCCTTTTTTTAACATTTCAAATAATTTTTCAAATAAACAAAGACGGGGGTATTAAAACCTCTTTTTCATATTTTTTCACCACATTTCCTTCCTGCTACACTGAATGGGGTTATCGGAGCATACATTTGGTGCCATATGGCATGCATAGTAGATTTTTGGTTTTAATCCCAAAAGATAACAGCAAGATAAGAATATTTTAAAAAAAAAAATTATTTTTTGCAGAGGTTAATGTTGTACACTATTCACATCTAATTTTGATGATTCTTTTGCCATTGAAACGTGGCATTCCTCCGGAAGGTCCTCTGCTAAGTAATGTTTCCTGATATATGAAGAATGGGACATTAGGAAATCATTTTTCGTATTCATGTTAAATTTTACCTCTTTTATGTTGAATATGTCAAGAGATGCTATTTTAGTACATTACAGCATATATGGCAGTAATTTTTTAAGGAAACAAGTCCCCAAAGGTAGACGTAGAGGCCTAAAGTATATTAAAATTGTGTTTCTTTTGGGAGATTAAGTTAGCATTACTATTCTCGTATGTGACTTTGATGATTCTTTTACTCTGAAAAATCCAATTCCTTAATATGTCTACAATATGATAGAAGAGTGCACGTATTGTAAAGCTGATACATAAGACATTCCTTTTGCATCAATGTGATGCAAAACTTCAATTCTTTGAGAATGACTATGCAAATCTGAGGCAAGTTATTGCATAGCTTTGCAAATTAGGCAAAATTTTACTTCCAGGCAAACAGCATAAATGGTGAATAATAAAATGTTTTAAAATTAACTTAATAAGTGTTACGTATGTGAGATTGTATATCAATAACATGCAATTTAGATAGCCTTTTTCTATTGAAAATTCCCATTCTCACACATTAAAATCAATTAAATTTTCAAAGGGTTTCCAAACTACGTGTCTGAATGTTATTTCTTTGAACAATTATCACAAAAATTCAATGCTGCTTCCTGAATATATATATTATGGACTTGTTGTGGTCCATTAATGCAAGTACAGGCGAATCTTAATGAACTGAAGTAAAAGCGGAAAGCTAAGTCTTAAAATGATTTGAAACTGCATTACTTTCAGGGAGTCTTGTGTATCCTTCCTGTCCAATTTTGATAATTATATGAACATTGTGAACACCAGGTCTTTCAGATGGTCACAGGGTATATTATGTTTCTAGCAATTTATAAACTGGGTATTTTATGAATATTTTACATGTTGATGTTACCAAACCATATGTGCATAAAATATGAATACAAAAGTTTACTTTTTGCACTTCATTTAAAATCTTCAGATTTGTAATGTTTTAGACATAAAGATCAAATAGGAATGCTTAAAATGTTTCAAATTTAATTATCGAATACTTAAAAATAGTTGTATCTTGTTAATATCTGATTTTGATGATTCTTTCCTAATTGGGAACAAGTTCTAACAGGTGGGCACAGACAACATAATGTTTCCTGTAAAATGAAAACCAGAGGTTGGGAGATTTGCTTTGAATATTTGTTTCTACACATTTCAATACTGTTTCATTTAATGAGGATATTAGTTGCTAATTGTGGCACTTTATGACAAATATGGTGGATTATTAATGCATTAAAATTAACTTAATAATGGTTACGTATGTGAGATTGTATATCAATAACATCCAAATTAGATAGCCTTTTGCTATTGAAAATTCCCATTCTCACACATTAAAATCAATTACATTTTCAAAGGGTTTCCAAACTAGGTGTCTGAATGTTATTTCTTTGAATACTTATCACAAAAATTCAATGTTGCTTCCTGAATATATATATTATGGACTTGTTGTGGTCCATTAATGCAAGTACAGGAGAATCTTAATGAACTGAAATAAAAGTGGTAAAAGCTAAGTCTTAAAATGATAAGAAACTGCATTACTTTCAGGGAGTCTTGGGTATCAGTCCTGTCCAATTTTGATAATTATATGAACATTGTGAACCCCAGGTCTTTCGGATGTTCACAGGGTATATTAGGTATCCGGCAATTAAAAACTTGGTATTTTATGAACATTTTACATGTTGATGTTACCAAACATTAAACATGTGCAAAAAATAAGAATAAAAAAAGTTTTATGTTTGCACTTCATTGGAAATGTTCAGATTTGTAATCTTTTAGATATAAAGATCAAATAGGAATGCTTAAAATGTTTCAAATTTAATTATCAAATGTTTAAATATGTTGTATCTTGTTAATATCTGATTTTGATGATTCTTTCCTAATTGGGAACAAGTTCTACCAGCTGGTCACAGACAACATAATGTTTCCTGTAAAATGAAAACCAGAGGTTTGGGGGTTTGTTTTGAATATTTGTTTCTACACATTTCAATACTGTTTCATTTAATGAGGATATTAGTTGATAATTTCGGCACTTTATGACAAATATGGTGGATTATTGATGCATTTGATCCAAAAATTTAAATAGAGTGACTTAAAAGTTTAATCGATCAGATATTTTAAGGGGAATTGAATATCAGTTAATCTGTTTTCATGATTGCTTTATTATTGGGAGCCAAATTCTTCCAGATGGTGACAGGCTATATGTTTACAAAAATTTAAAATCTCCCGGAGTGGGTCCCCACTTTTCTATATACCCTGCCATACTTCAATCCTGTTTCTATTGCATTGATATCAGAAGATGCTTTTGTCCCTTTATATATGAGTATATGCAAATTTTCAATGTAAATAAGTTCAAACTGATAAATGCATTGGTTCATAATGTATTAAAATTGATTTGTTTTCTGTTGGGTTAGTGTGTGTGCCTATTTCTGATACTCAAACCTGATTGCTCTTTCACAACTGAGAACTCAATTCTCCCTTTTTTTAACATTTCAAATAATTTTTCAAATAAACAAAGACGGGGGTATTAAAACCTCTTTTTCATATTTTTTCACCACATTTCCTTCCTGCTACACTGAATGGGGTTATCGGAGCATACATTTGGTGCCATATGGCATGCATAGTAGATTTTTGGTTTTAATCCCAAAAGATAACAGCAAGATAAGAATATTTTAAAAAAAAAAAATTATTTTTTGCAGAGGTTAATGTTGTACACTATTCACATCTAATTTTGATGATTCTTTTGCCATTGAAACGTGGCATTCCTCCGGAAGGTCCTCTGCTAAGTAATGTTTCCTGATATATGAAGAATGGGACATTAGGAAATCATTTTTCGTATTCATGTTAAATTTTACCTCTTTTATGTTGAATATGTCAAGAGATGCTATTTTAGTACATTACAGCATATATGGCAGTAATTTTTTAAGGAAACAAGTCCCCAAAGGTAGACGTAGAGGCCTAAAGTATATTAAAATTGTGTTTCTTTTGGGAGATTAAGTTAGCATTACTATTCTCGTATGTGACTTTGATGATTCTTTTACTCTGAAAAATCCAATTCCTTAATATGTCTACAATATGATAGAAGAGTGCACGTATTGTAAAGCTGATACATAAGACATTCCTTTTGCATCAATGTGATGCAAAACTTCAATTCTTTGAGAATGATTATGCAAATCTGAGGCAAGTTATTGCATAGCTTTGCAAATTATGCAAAATTTTACTTCCAGGCAAACAGCATAAATGGTGAATAATAAAATGTTTTAAAATTAACTTAATAAGTGTTACGTATGTGAGATTGTATATCAATAACATGCAATTTAGATAGCCTTTTTCTATTGAAAATTCCCATTCTCACACATTAAAATCAATTAAGTTTTCAAAGGGTTTCCAAACTACGTGTCTGAATGTTATTTCTTTTAACAATTATCACAAAAATTCAATGCTGCTTCCTGAATATATATATTATGGACTTGTTGTGGTCCATTAATGCAAGTACAGGCGAATCTTAATGAACTGAAGTAAAAGCGGAAAGCTAAGTCTTAAAATGATTTGAAACTGCATTACTTTCAGGGAGTCTTGTGTATCCTTCCTGTCCAATTTTGATAATTATATGAACATTGTGAACACCAGGTCTTTCAGATGGTCTCAGGGTATATTAGGTTTCTAGCAATTTCTAAACTGGGTATTTTATGAATATTTTACATGTTGACGTTACCAAACCATATGTGCATAAAATATGAACACAAAAGTATACTTTTTGCACTTCATTTAAAATGTTCAGATTTCTAATTTTGAATGTAAGCAAGTTCAAACTGATAAATGCATTGGTTCCAAATGTATTAAAATTGATTTGTTTTCTGTGGGGTTAGTGTGTGTGCCTATTTCTGATACTCAAACTTGATTGCTCTTTCACAATTGAGAACTCAATTCTCCCTTTTCTTAACATTTCACACAATTTTCAAATAAACAAAGACGGGGGTATTAAAGCCCCTTTTTCAAATTTTTTTCACCACATTTCAATCCTGCTACACTGAATGGGGTTATCAGAGCATACATTTGGTGCCGTATGGCATGCGTAGTAGATTTTTGGTGTTAATCCCAAAAGATAACAGCAAGATTTAAAACATTTAAAAAAAAGAGGGAATTTTTCCACAGGTTAATGTTGTACACTATTCACATCTAATTTTGATGATTTTTTTGCCATTGAAAGGTGGCATTCCTCCGGAAGGTCCTCTGCTAAGTAAGAATTCCTGATATATGAAGAATGGGATGTTAGGAAATCATTTTTCGTATTCATGTTAAGTTTTACCCCTTTTATGTTGAATATGTCAAGAGATGCTATTTTAGTACATTACATCAGATATGGCAGTTATTTTTTAAGGAAACAAGTCCCCAAAAGTAGACGTAGTGGCCTAAAATTATTTAATTTTTTTTTGGGGGGGGGGAGATAAAGTTAGCATTATTATTCTCGTATGTGACTTTGATGATTCTTTTACTCTGAAAAATCCAATTCCTTAATATGTCTACAATATGAAAGAAGAGTGCACGTATTGTAAAGCTGATACATAAGACATTCCTTTTTCATCAATGTGACGCAAAACTTCAATCCTATGAAAATTATTATGCATATCTGAGTCAAGTTATTGCATAGCTTTGCAAATTAGGCAACTTTTTACTTCCATGCAAAAGGCGTGAATGGTGAATCATAAAATGTTTTTAAAATTAACTTAATAATGGTTACGTATGTGAGATTGTATATCAATAACAGGCAATTTAGATAGCCTTTTGCTATTGAAAATTCCCATTCTCCACACATTAAAATCTAGGTTTCTGAATGTTATTTCTTTGAATATTTATCACAATATTTATATATCAATATTTATATATTTTTTTTGCTGCTTCCTGGATATATATATTATGGACTTGTTATGGTCCATTAATGCAAGTACAGGAGAATCTTAATGAACTGAAGTAAAAGTGTTAAAAGCTAAGGCTTAAAATGATTTGAAACTGCATTACTTTCAGGGACTCTTGTGTATCAGTCCTGCCCCCAATTTTGATAATTATATAAACATTGTGAACCACAGGTCTTTCAGATATTCACAGGGTATATTAGGTATACGGCAATTTAAAAACTTGGTATTTTATGAACATTTTACATGTTGATGTTACCAAACCTTATATATTTGCATAAAATAAGAATAAAAAAGTTTACTTTTTGCACTTCATTTGAAATGTTCAGATTTGTAATGTTTTAGACATAAAGATCAAATAGGAATGCTTAAAATGTTTCAAATTTATCGAATGTTTAAATATAGTTGTATCATGTTAATATCTGATTTTGATGATTCTTTCCTAATTGGGAACAAGTCATGCCAGGTGGTCACAGATAACATAATGTTTCCTGTAAAATGAAAACCAGAGGTTTGAGGTTTATTTTGAATATTTGTTTCTACACATTTTAATACTGTTTCATTTAAAGAGGATATTAGATGCTAATTTTGGCACTTTACGAAAAATATGGTGGATTATTCATGCATTTGAGCTCAAAATATAAATGGAGTGACTTAAAAGTTTAATCGATCAGATATTTTAAGGGGAATTGAATATCAGTTAATCTGTTTTCATGATTGCTTTATTATTGGGAGCCAAATTCTTCCAGATGGTGACAGGCTGTATGTTTACAAAAATTTGATGCACACACTCACATGATATCATACGAACAGTCACATATACACATACTCCTCTCT